>JAGSMU010000036.1:0-4800000 GCA_029286865.1 Teinopalpus imperialis | reverse complement strand
AACTGAGGTAGAATGCCTCGTCACCAGTAATAAAGGTCTCCGGATTCCTTCACTCACCAGACGAAACACAGCGGCATTATGCTGCTATTTCCTAACCTTTACAATTTTTTTTTAATTTCAGACATCAGCATGGGGTCTCTGTTATTACTACAGCTAATACTCGGTGTCGTCGCACCGGCTGTAGCTAGTGAGTATTTTCTTATAACTCTTTAAAATACATGTTGATATAATATAGATCATATAGTATTTTCTTTATATAACATCACTGATACTCGTAGTTAAGTGTTATATTTTTAGATCTCAAATGATTCTACTTTGATTTAATTGTAATATATTGTAAAAACTTTTTAGAAACTACATTGGTCAGGTGCCTGTATATAAAAACTCATCCTCAACTGTCAGAGCGGAGAGGAGGGTCTCACATAACAAATATTTAATAACAATTAAGCCTACTTAATGATAGTCATATTCGCGACACTTTAAGAGATATTTTGTTTTTAATACGTATTATAAAAATGGTAGATAAAAACGTCTAAATGTTTAATAAAATAAAAAAAAACAAAGTGTTATTTTTAATACTTTATTCACAGAGAAAAAAGCAGAAAGTAAATTTAATATAATGTTTAAATACATCGCACGATGTCTCGTAAAATGTCACTGTACGATATCAGATTATTTTGACTGAATCAAATAGAAAAAAATTCAAACATTCGAAATTTAAATTTTTCTTAGAAATACATTTCACATCTCTATATATAACTTCTTTTTCTTTTAGTAAGAACTTTTTAAAAATGTAATCATGAATCTAGAATCTACTTATTCGAATATAAGAACGATACTCACCGCGCTCAATCATTAAAATTAATTGGTGTCACTGTAATTATCTATATTTTTAATCCAGAACAAATTGTATCTGTGTATCTCTTTCTATTGGACCCAAATCGGACCGGTGGTAGATCTCTAATGATATCTCCATGGAGTTGCTTATCCAATACGTGATGTGCATTGGACGTTCCGGAGAGCTTTCCTGTGTAAGATGTAAGGTATTACGTGTGAATTAGTAAGTTCGTGAGTTGTTTGTAGGTCTTTTTCTATTTGTAACCAGTGTGACGGGTGCAACCGACGGATACAGGTAGCCGGGACGACTCACACATTGCCAAGAGCTTTTATTGTTGGTAAATAAAAAAAAATGGTCAAATACGGTAGCGTGACTTTCGAGATGAAGTAAGATAAGGTTCCGGAGTTAAAATTATGATATATATATGTACATAGTAATGCTCTATTATTTTCTGTATTTTTATTTGTTCTTTAATTTGTCTTTGATTAACTATTTTATTTTTATGATAATATTTTTCTGTCGAAGATGAACTAGTATTTACTTGTATGTTTGTAACCTTTCAGTTTATAGTCCGCGCTAAATATTATAATTTTTAAATCATAAACAAACACTATTGGTTTTCACTTTATCCTATTATTTTCAATATATTAACTGAATAAACAAAGTTGCTGTAATAACGAAAATAACTAAAAACACAAATAAAATATATAATTATTAATCAAAATAATACAAATAAAAGAAAATATTAGAACAAAGTATACGGAACCCTGGAACAAGTAAGTAATTGTGTGTACAGAACCAAGTTCTCAGCTAGCCGTCGCTCGTGATTATCCTGTCGTCTGTTTGTGTGAAGTTATTAGTTGAGCCAACTAGACTTGCTCGTTTTCGACCAATTGTTATATTTGAATAAGCTACTGTAACGTGGTAAGAAACGAAGAAAATTTCGTTTCTAAAAAAAAAGCACGTGAGATATTTTTGAATTTAAAATTTTAACGGTGTTATATGTAACAATGTATTGGAAACTACTCGTAGAAAATATTTAACGTAGAACCTTGGTGCTTCAGATGTGACATAAATCCTTCGGTATCGTTTTTAATTGCACCAAGTGACTTCTAACTAAATTATGGATCGTTGGACATTAGACCTAATTGCACCAAGTGACTTCTAACTAAATTATGGATCGTTGGACATTAGACCTAATTGCACCAAGTGACTTCTAACTAAATTATGGATCGTTGGACATTCTCTGAAAAAACAATTCATATTAATTATTTTAGAATTTTTTGGTCATGTAGTTCTAACCACTGATATAGAACTGAACTATTACGTGTGATGATCACTGCAAAATTAACATCGTCTAGTGATAACCAGATGCCGTCGTAATCGAAGGAAAAGAAAAAAGGAAGAAAGGCGGGAGAATTATTTTGTTCAACATAATATATGTAATAATACTTAAGAACACATTATTTTTGAAGGATGTTATTAGTGCTGTTAACATTTCTGCTGTTAATATCCCGGTTAACCACTCCAACTAAGCTTAAACTGCTAGTGCTAGGAGATGGTTCACTACATTAGTATAGGATTCGAACCAACGACCTTAAGTTTCATAGACCGTACCCTAAACCTATTGAAGCTTCGTTAAAATTTAAGAACAGCCTTGCAGCTATCCCATGAAAGATATGTGATATATAAACGATAACTCAGGTACCCAATAATGTGTCCATTTAATTTTTTAAGTAGATACCGGCATGAGTTGTCTTTCAATTTTAAAGATAAACATTACAAAAACTATACCCTAACCTTTTTCATAATCTTATCAAATATCACGGACAAAACTTCTTTAGACGGTTACTTTAGAGGGCTAATCTTTAATGAACAACTCGTGTTGTATACCAAAATAACATTTAAATTCATGCCTTGCTGTCAAAAATATCCTGTGGAATAATATTCGCTCTAATTTTACGGCTAATTAGGTAACCTCAAAGGCTATTTACCCATTGTTACGTTCCTAGCAAGGCTAGGACGGAGGAGTTCGTAGAATAATGATTATATACACTTCTATGATTTTATGTTAAACTTACTGATCGTAGTTGTTATATTTGTGATTTATATTTATATATAAATTTGTTCGGACGATTCGAAAGGGACACCTATAAACTTTTTAAGATGATGCCAACTCTCTCGATTAAAAAGATAAACATTCCAAAAAGAGTGCTATTGCCTTTTTCCGGGATCTTATCGCATGTTAATAAGTATGAATTCTTATTACGGATAAAACGCATTAATCGGTTCAATAACTTTAGAGCGCTAACCTGTAACAAATAACTTGTATACCAAAATTACATTTACATTGAAGGAATTGCTTAGAAATATATGATCTGATCTAATATACGCTCTAATTCTACGACTAATTAGCTAACTTCAAAGACTACATACGAAGAGATTCAAAGAGTCTATACATTTACTCCTACGATTTTATAAATTATTTTTTTTTCTCAGTTCTCAAAGGAGACAACGCATCTGCATTATTTATTGAATTATATTATTAGTTGAATGTAGATTCCATGGGCCGCAGGAGTCACTTACCATCAGGTGAACTGTATGCTAGTGTATGTTGTTAGTTACTCTCAATGTAATAATAAAAAAAAAAAAAATAATGCATGCGCTGTAGCGTATTAGGGCTCGGATGCAGTATAAGGGATATAATATATTAACGTAGAATAAGTAAGATATAAAAGATTAAAGATGAGCTGTGGAAGGTCAAAGTCCTTGCATTCGCTTTTAATATCATAAATATTGCAAGGAAACCTGCATGTCTAATAGTTAATTCTAATAAAATAAGTTATATAGTTTCGAAGACGCGGTGTCCACCACGCGCGTATCCACTGCAGATTATCCCGCAATACTATGTCTGTCGACAGGAGATTCTATTTAAAAAAAGTTTATAATTTTCCTTTACGAAATGAAATCTTTTGTTAAGGTAGGAGATTGTCATATTTCGGTAATTGATGTAAATATTATAAAAGTCCTTTTAGCTTTTCCATCCAATTAACGAGAATAGCTTCACATTATTTAAGGACAATTTGATCCCATTCACTTTATACCCACTATAACTCAAGGTACGATTCCTCCGCAGAACCAATAATCCATAGTACAGAAGTATAACACTTTAGCTATGGTTGGCCGTTGGCAATTACGAGTAATGAATTACGTCGAAACGTCTAACGCTTGATTCGAACCGAGCCCGGCCATTCGGCTCGGCTCGTTGGGCAAGTTCATTACAAGTTATACCAGATACGGGACGATAGACTCGAATTCCAATTGGTACCTATATCTTGGTCCGGCTACTTCTAAATATTGGATATGTCTACATAGATGCTTTGGGATATGTTTATTGTTATATGAAGGGATATTGTTTGGATTCTCTGTTAATAACATAATCATAAAATAGATTGAATGATGTAATTTGACAGCTTAGAAATATATTTTTTATATTCTTTTATTGGTTTGTTTATTTAAGTGACTCAGGTTATATATTAGGATAAAAGAGAATTCACAGTACGCGATATTTTTATACAGACGATACCTCGATGTCGTAATAAAATCGGAGGCTGAGTCCATACTGATAGACCAACTTGTCAAGTTTATAACTAGTAGTACAGAAACCTTACAATTCAAATCTTTAAGTGATACAATATGTGGACATAGATACAAAGACCATAAACAATCATAGACAAGCGTTTATATATTATAATATATTCGCCCATGTGGCATATTGGTAAGTATATCTTCGTCGCGGGTTCTGAGTTCAACTTCTAGTCATAATAATATTTGTGTATAATAATTGTTAGTCTACGTTGTATGTGTATTCCGTGTTCCTGACACTGCATCAGTTTCTTCCTTCGATCTTTGGGAAGAGGGTGACGGGTGAATGCCTTAGTGTTTGTGCAACTGCTTACTGGACAACTGGAATAATAATATAACTATCACAGTTCATGACATTTGGTTCTATATAATCAGAAGACACCGCTGTGGTGTATAATCGACGAGAACTTCCAAGATTTTAGCTCTTTTAGATTCGTTGCAATTCTATTTAAAACTAGATAATGTATTCTGGAACTCACTGTCCGGATTCCGCTCAGCGTGAAACATTCTTTTTCTTTAAATACTAACGTCTGGGGAATGAAACTCTTCGCGCGCATGTTAATTCCGTTTTTTAAATTCAATATTTACATTGAGGAATAAATAATTATATATGGAAACTTGTCATAAAGATAAACACTGCTATATTAAAAAAATGAAATAAAAAATAATATTTCTCTTGTGCCATTATTTTTAAAAGCTATTCTTATATTATGTATATAGCGTATATCTTTTAAAAATACTATAGAAAGCTATTCGATAATTTTTTCTCCCAAGGAATATATGATATGATGAATAAGCATTTATTTATGAATATATTTTTTTTATAAAATATATATTTATATTATGTATTTTAATAATACTTATTATTATTTAATTTATAATTTTTATTATTCTTTAGTTGTTAATTTTGATGATTGTAGAGACTGCTTCTTGCCATAAGTGCGACTTTTGTTAGATTTTTTTTATGTGTTTAATGCACAAAAGATTTATAAATATATATTTTATTATTCCAACAGTTACTTTTCATAATTATTTTTGATGCCACGATTTGCGCATTATGTTATCCAAGTATAGATGTTATGTCAGAAATAGATCTTCTTGACGGGCTCGTCATAGAATCGAGAGACAGTTATGAAATATGACTTGAATACTTAATCTTCCAGTTGATTCAGTCGCAGATTAGAGTGTATTTAAACTTTATCTTAGTTTGTACTTTAAGGATATCTGACTTAGTTTCATAATTTATTTAATACGTTAAATGGGTTATAAGTTGTTATTGGAATAACTGCAAGAGATTATGAACATTTAAAAAAAATCAAGAATATAAGTTTTATGATCTTAATGTAAAGTCAAGATGTATCTTTAGTTATATTTATATTATATTATTATTTATTTATGTTTAATTGATTAATTTGATTAAAACTTTTTGGTACATATTTTTCACCTTATACTGATATAATGAGCGTCTTGACAGAAGTTAATTATAAGCTTGAGAATTTTGCCTTGGTTCCAAATGCATCTGTGTTGCATTCGGCTGTGCGCAGTGTCAATTATGTGGCAATTATTTCGTATATATTAAGCTTTCTGGTCATTCCTAACCTGTATGTTTGGAGGACGCCAGCGTTTCCGGACGATTGTTACCTACCATAGAAGGGCTCCAAATTGGAAAGTCTCTGATAGTCCAAAGTAGTAGCCTTTAGGAGGACGTTCGCGCGAAGTGATACCGTGTCGTTGTGATTTTTTTTATTACATTGAGAGTAACAAACGAGAACACGGCTCACCTGATGTTAAGTGATTCTTGTGGCCCATGACGTCTACATTCATCCTTGACAATGGAATCTGAATCGGAAAACTTTTTTAAAAAAGCTAGAGACAAACGGCACCGGAGCCCTACTATCTATTAATAATATTAAAATAAATAATAATACCATGAGGGTGTTGGGGGTTGCGAATATTATGTATGCTGGGACGGGCTGATGTATCAAAGGGATGGAGGGATTGCGATTGCATTACGAATGGTAATCCCGCGACCTCATGTCCACGCTGATAGCGAGCACGTTTTAGACAGTCCATGCGTTCAGTTGGTTCAACATAACCCACCTGTTGTCTCGCAATTTATCCTTCGCATTGTCCCCCGATTTCTTCACGCAATAAGAGCTTCGATTAGTAATCGATAAACGGTAGGTTTATGATCGTTAAGACTTGTCCGGCTGCTCATATTAAACCGCTGCCTGACGGAATACCGAATACAAATAAAAGGTAAACATTTATCGATGGCATCACTTGACTTATATAACTGTCTGTGGTTTCCTATTTTTATTTTTATTTTATAAAATTATTCTTCACACAATTATCTTTATTTTGCTGTTTTAACTGTATGTTTGTTATTTTTATAATTATAATTAATAATAATAATACTTTCTTCATCTTTTGGTATTCTAAATAATCATTCTAAAAAATCCAGTTCTCATAACTTACCGACCCAAAAGAAGTCTGAGACAAGATGTTTTGCGTCAGCAAGGTTTTCCACTGTAACTCAGTGTATGTATATTTCATGATACAGTTAATTTGTATTTCTTAGTTCTTCACAAAAGTTGACCTAAGAGTTTAAGCTTTATAATGTGCTTTTAAAGTTTTCAGTACGTCGGATGCTGTAGACTTATTTTATTTAATCCTTTATTCGTTCTGCAATATTGCTTTGTTTCTTTCTTTTTTCTTAATTTACAATCTCATCTCTTTTTCTTTTTATTGCATTGTGAGTTATAAATGAGCAGACAGTTGACCTGATCGTAAGTGATATCTGTGGCTAATGACACCCACGACGACTCGCACTCTGAGAACTAATATGGAATGTTAACAGTAGTAGAGCTACACTGCAATTTGTTTCTAGCTGCAGAATGAATGGGTCAGCTCTGCCGGGATAGGATCGCGCCCTCACAGAATAACAGCGTAAAATAGCATCATAATGCTGCTGTGTTTCGTCTGGCGAGTGTTTATTACTGGTGACGAGGCATTCCATTTCAGTCCGCAAAGGTGACATGGCATCTGCATTATGATTCCTTATCAAGGATGAATGTAGATGTCATGGGCAGCAGGAGTCACTTACCATCAGGTGAACCGTGTGCTCACAATGTAATTATAAAAAAATAATTGTCTCTCATGTTTCGTTCTCATGTTCTTCATGATTTTAATACATTCTACGTATATATGTAACGTGTGTATATTTAAAATAACTAACTTCTTCAGTTATTCCAAGAGTGTGAAGTTCAACCTCACAACCCACGTATCATGGCGCTTAAAAAAATTATATTTATTTTGTTTATTTCTCATAATTACGTTATACATAATTTAATTATGCTAAATGCTAAGTTTTATTTTAATTCTTGCACGTCAATTACGTCGTTAGGTTCAAGCAAAAGTTGTATAGGTCAACAACCTTATTAAAAAAACATCCTACAATAGATACAATGAATATTTATGTGTGTAAAATATGCGTACTTGATTGTATGCTAAGAAGCGACCTGCCATATATGTTATTTCCAGACTATTTTTGAATGACCAAATAAAGGCCTCTTTATTAAAATTTTTATTATGTATTTGAATGGCGGCTTTTATTTAAAAATAAAAATAATTTAAAGAATCGAAATGACAACGAGATGAAGATGTTTTGAATTCCGTAGCGCGTGGCCGTTGCCTGGTGAGAAAAAAAAACCATAAATTACCTGGTAGCCAGACATGCGGCGTCTGTCTCACAAATAAAAAAGATCTGCCGTATATGAATAAGGTTTAGAATCGACGAATCAAGCTTTGTTTTTAAGACTTAATAACTTGATATTGGATGCGTCATTCGCGATGAGAATGGGTTATAATAATGTATCGAGGACATCGGGAATTGTTTTGTGTAAGCAAACAAAAGAGTTTCAATATATCATTGATTCATTGCTCAATTGAAAACTAAAACATAGTACTTGGAATATATGTATTCTACTATATTCATGGCATCATTTCTATGTATTCGTTACTTTGTCGCTTTTTTTGTGTCATGAGATGTGATAAAGAAGTGTAGATCACTTGATATTAAGTGATTTTTGTGGTCCATGTCATCTTTATTCATTATAACATAACAAGGAATACATAGATTGGTTGTTGAAGTATTCTTTGCATCTTAGATGATGGCATTTATTAGTAGGAGCATGTACAAAATGTTATTCATAACTTGTTCTTTCTATATATTATTATTACACTGAGTGAATGAATGGGTAAGGTCGACCGGGGAAGACCATCGCCCTCGCTGAATGCCTGCGTGAAATAGCAGCATAACGCTGCTGTGTTACGTTTGAAGAGTGTAGGGTTCCAGAGACCCTTATATTACTGGTGTCGAGGCATTCCATCTGTCATAAAGGGTGACAACGCATCTGCATTAGGATTCCTTGTCAAGGCTGAATGTTGATGTCATGGGTCGCGGGAATCACTTGCCATCAGGTGAACTGTGTGCTTGTTTGTTACTCTAGTGTAAATAAAAATGTTGACAACCATAGGATTAGTTGCAATGCGTACATATAGATCATTGTGAACGATGCATTCAATTGCGTAATTCACCAAGGCAGAGTGGGATGAGCCTCCACTAGATGGAGGGAATTTGCGGGATCTATGTACAGCAGAGGACTGATGGTAAGCTGAGCTGATGATGATGAGATAGTAGGAAAGCTTATTAATATATCTAAGACACACCAGAAAATAACCCACTGTCTATGATATTTAAGCTAATAATAACATAGTTAATGGTCCATAACTTACGCCATATATAAACATAACGTCGAAATAAAACGGTCGTTTAACTGTTACAATACTGAATGAAAACTTTTTGTTAATATTTGAACAATTATAAATTGTACATAAATCATTACAGAAATTGGAATGGGCTTTTCAAAGCACCCGGAATCAGTCACCGCACCAGTTGGTGATGAAGTTACCTTCGAGTGTGCGGTGAACGTCCCTGGCGAGAGGCTGGCCTGGCGGTGGAAGCCCGCGGACAGCCTTGAAGAGAACTGGAACGAGGTGGTGGGAGTCAGTGATAGAGATAGTCTTTACACCAGGTTGGTGGTGGATGTAAAGGAAGATACGCCTAATGCACTGTATCAGGTACGTACGAATTACGTGTAGTTATATCCTTGACAAGGAATCATAATACAGATCCGTTATCACCCTTGAGGACTGAGATGGAATGCCTAGTAACCAGTAATAAAGGTCTCCGGATCCCTTCACTCACCAGACGAAACACAGCAACGTTATGCTGCTATTTCATGATGGTATTATGTGACGGTGTACTGACGATATTGTTTCGTACAAACGATAACAAAACGATATTTGTATTTTTAGTATAATACAAAATGTGAACGAGGATCGGTTTATGTAGAATGGAGTTAACATCCACTTTTTTCCACCTTTTGGTAAGCGATTTTTACCGCCCATGGACATCCGGAATACCAGAGGAGTCGTAGGTGATGTGAGCCTTTAATAATAATTTATGCTCTTTTCATGTAGTTCCCCGAGTCGTATAGATTTGGTATTACCGCTGGAGTGTCAGCTGCGCGTTGCAGAAAATCCAACCATCGAGATGAAGAGGATGAACTTCATTAATGATGAAACTCAATCCATTCTTGATAAGGAATCAAGATGCAGTTGCGTCGTCAACCATGTGTTCCTCTGGTGTTGCGGTTGTCCATGGACGTTGATGAGCACTTCGGTGTTCCCGCCGCTCGTTTGCTCCCTTTTCCTATATAAAAAAATTATGAAATGACTAAATACATCAACAGAAAGTTATTTAACAATATTTCTAAACATTCAAAATTCAACATTTAACTTCAATGAATGGAATTAGTTAAGCTTTATGGCTGTGATGTTAGTTTTTTTTTCTATTTTAGAACAAGTTGAGATAAGTCCAAGGTCGATTCAGGTGAATCATGTTCCACAAGGCGCAGGTAGAAACCTGTATTTGAGAACTGTGGAATTTGTTATAGTGCATCCTTGTTTAATATTCATACACGGGTTATAAAACGATCTAATTTTAAATTGATTACAATTGTAGTTATTGAAGAGTTATTTACAACTTTTAACGTAACAAACTAAATTTAGTTTAGAACATGTCATTTAATAATTTCAATAAAAGGAAGACATTCCTTCTTAAGACTGCTGTATATTTTTTTCTGGCTTTTCGAAACCTATTCGTTATTTTATTGCTTAGATATGGAATATAAAAAAGCATAATTAAAATCGATCAAACATTGTTGAATCGGTAACTACTTCATGCTTTGAATAAATCCATTCATTATATTTTATTTAAATGTGGAAACTAACAGATAAAAACTTAATTCATTTGACTCTTAACGTTTCTCATTAAATAATGTAGTTACCACGATATATAATGTTTATACAATTTGTCCGTGGATCAGAGAAATATAAAGATCCCCATTTCTCTGATCTGCATTTACTTAAAGAAGAAAGACAATTGAGCACGGTCCACTAACATTCGTTCTCGATAGAGATAATATGTAGTTGATCTGGTGAATACTCAGGTACATAGACAGTTACGAGGGGCAACTGTCACTTGCTTTTTTATACTAGTTTCCTATGAACACGATTTACTCCACGCTGAGCCGACCAATTGATGCTACCCACTACTTCAGCGTGGCAATCACAAAAGATATAAATCAAAAAATCAGTGTACATGTCACAATGATTCTCCAATCCACATCTAAACCTATTTTGTTTTCAGTGTATAGCCTGGTATGGTGGCATCAGCGTTGTGTCGGTCCCTGCTAGGCTGTCTATTGCAAGGATGGACTTGAGTAGAAACACTGCGGAGAAAAGGGTCGTCACAGCACCCTTGCATAATACAGTTGTCTTGCATTGCAAGGAACCGATTTCTGAGCCCCCTGCAATCTTGAACTGGTGGAAAGAGGATGCCAAGGTAAGTTATATTGTGGAGGAATTTATCATAAGACACAAGACAACGGCGTTCACGCCCCGTACGCCGTTTAGGAGCTAGAGCTTCTCGGAAGTGTTTGATAGTTATCTCATTTGATAGATAGTGACGATGGGGTAAATGGTGAATTAGCTTATTCACTATAGCCTTAAAAATTCCCAAATTACACCCGTCAGGACCAAAATAGGGGGACAAACGGAAACAAAGAACCAAAATATTTGGTACGAATTTGCGGCATATCAACCGCGCAAGGGAACTTCTCTAGGTGCTAGGTGATCAGCTCGTGCCATTCATCGCTCAGGTCGGTAAGTGCAGTGCCGGTAACATTGCGCTAGTGATGCTGTTCCCTGACACTAAATTAGTTTGAAGTTTTGCCATAATTAATATTTCGTCTTATTCGGCATGTCCTATTTAGGTTGCTGTTTTAGTCTGTGGTTTTTCTCATAATTTCATATTTTATCGCAGATTAGGATGTGAATCGAGTACACTGTTCATTGTTCACTGATGGTAAATACTATTATTATAATCCAGATACCGACGCGTTTTCATCACTGACGAGTAAGATGAAATGACGCAAAACGTGTTAATTCCTGTCTATTTCTTTTTTGCATTTCGGAGATTGTAAATTATAAATTTTGTTGTAAGGATTTGTTCTGCTGCTGTGATAGTAATAACAAAATATTTCTAGAAATAAAAGTATTAAAAGAAATAAACCGTTGTACCGTATATAATTTGCGTTTTTGATAATTTAGTCCATGAATACATGGACAAATATCGGATGGAATTTTATACATGATGTCATCGGTATGTTATCTAGTGGGTCATATTAGTTCAAGAAGTTAAAGGTGAACAAGTGTACGAATCGATAGTATTTGGAATTATATATAAGTTGCCTTTATTGGTAAGTGGGCGAGAACGAGCGGGGTAGGACCACGCCCTTACAGAACACCAGCGTAAAGTAACACCATAATACTGCTGTGTTTCGTCTGGTGAGTGGGATCCGGTGATCTTTATTACTGGTGACGAGGCATTCCATCTCAGTCCAAGGGTAACAACGCATCCGCATTATGATTCCTTGTTAAGGATGAATGTAGGTGTCTTAGGCGGCAGAATCATTTGCCATCCGGTGAACTGTGTGCTCGTTTGTTACTCTCAATATAATTAAAAAAAAAATCCATAGTTTTAAAAACTGACACGAGGACATGGGGTGCTGGGTATTTTCTTACTATCGTTTTTTTTGCAGACAAAAAAGCAGTTGGACACGCCGCACGGAGTCCTAGTCCTCCATAATGTCTCGACAGCTGATAGCGGTGTATACGGTTGTACGGCCACTAACGAGCTGAGTGTGCAAACCGTAGAGCTGCCGGAGAAGACGTACTTGAAAGTCCAGCATGAGGGCAACGGCAGAGAACGGTAAGCTGTTATGAGCTTGTTGATTTTGTCCACAGCGCCATTTTCACGTTATTACTATATGATGACAATTGCGCAGCATGTATTAGTGTTTCGTATAATCAAAGCGTCTATAACCTTATGACTTCAGGGTACGGTCTATGTTCGAATCCGCCATTCAACCATTGTCGTGAACCATCTCCTAGCGCAAACATTTTAAGCTTAGTTGGAGTGGAGGGGGGTGTTAGTAATGCTAAATAGCACTGCTAGAATTTTTTTTTTATTTTGCACTTTTTTTTCTCTAATCCGATTATAATCCTGTAATAAAAAACTTTAAAAAAAACTACTGGCACTGGACTATACCTTCTGTCATTTTCAAATATTAGTAAAACTAATACTGGTTGCTATGTGACATAAAACTGTGAATAAAGCAAGTTTAAACGCGTCGTAGGTGTTTTTGCATCCTGTATCACGTTTACTAATGTCTACAGGGTTATTTTTTTGCTGTTGTCTACTGTTAGCTCTAGAGCTTTTACAGCTTCACCGGTCTGAATTTATATTTATATGTAATTGAATTAATAGTATTGCATAAATAAATAATAATAAAATGTAATGTATAAATATTTTTAAATCTATTACTGTTCACAGATTCCTAGAAACGGAGGATTTCGTAGGCACGAAAGACTCTGAGGGCACATTAACTGTGTCGGCGAAAATTGACGGAGCCCTGCGTTTGTGGTGTGGTGCGGCGGGTACTCCGCCCCCGCGAATAACTTGGACTCGGGATGGAGAGACACTGTCCACAAGAGATGCACTTTTTATACAGCCCTTTACGTTACGAGACGAAGTATGGTTCAATTTTTTTAACATAATTCCATATTTAACCTTGATATTGTATTTATAGCACATACTATGTACTTCCTTTGTTTACTCGCATCACACATATTCAATGTTCAAAATACGGAGTGTACGGGGCACTATGATGTAGGAGTATCTTATATGGGTCTTCGACTAAAAAGTGTCAACAAAAATGTACGAGCATGGGGTTCAATAATGATCATTAACATACCTGTAGACCTACGTCTTGGTTTGCGGGAAGTCACTGATCCGAGGGGTTGGGGACTGACGGAACAAACTTAACAAAGTTTTTTTTTTAAATAAAGATATAAATGCTGTTAATATTACTTACATTCCGGTTAACCACTCCAACTAAGCTGAATACACCTGGGCTAAGAGATGGTTTACGACATGATTCGAAAGTACGACCCTAAGTTTCGCAGACCGCACCCTAAACCTACCTAGGCTATCGATTATATTATGATTAAAACGTCGTTGGCGATCAGATGGCTAAGCCTTACGTATAAGAGATATGTTTTCTGCTAGACATTGGCAGAATTATCACGATAGTTGCCATATAATTTAAAAAAAAAGAAATAAAAGGAGATTTATGTTTACAGAAAAGTTTTTTTTCGCAGGGTATTTATTCGTGTTCATCGAACGGCGTCCGTCGTTCTTGGAAGGTTATAGCGCTGCTGCCTCCACATTGGGAGGGATCGGCAGAAAATGTGAATGCGAGTGAGGGTGGAAACGCAAGGGTTACTTGTGGAATTCCGCATGGACAACCAACACCTACCGTCCACTGGGTGTTAAACGCCGAACTAGTGAGAAATGGGAAGGGCGTTAAGGCGAACGGTAAGTTTTTTACGTTAGATTACGTGATATAATGTTGTATGGATTTTTTATTTTTTTATTGATTAGTTAGAATATAAGCCTAAATTACTATTTAAGGGTAATAAGGGTAATTAGTTAGGTAGGTAAGGGTAAAGGTTAATAGTTTGCACATATACCCTCCCGGCCAAATTGTATTAAAAAATTATCCATCAATTGTATTAAAATCCCACAGGACAAATAAAAGAAATGCACATCTGCATATTCTATTGCTAGTTTTGAATATTTAAAGAACTCATTCATATATCTACTTTCAAGTTATTGGACAACAAACATCTATTGTCTTCAAACACCGACAAACGCTGGTAGAGTCGTAACAATATTTTTATAATGTCCTCATTACTAATTACTTTGCTTTTGTTACGTATTGGTCAATAATTAGGATTATTTAGCTCCTGAAAACAAGTGTTTCTGACTTATTATTATTATAACCCACAACAAATCCAAGTAAACTCGGGTTTATAAGTTCAGTAACAATCTCAATTAGTCTAAATTTGTGGTTTCTACAGTGAAGACGTCATAAAATGGGAAAAGCTCGAGAAATTAGCAGTGAAATGTGTTCTGCCATCGTTGTTTTACATAATGAAGGCAAATTCGAACGTGAGAGCTTCACAATTGAAGTTATCGAAGACTTGTTTTCATGGTACAATAACTCGATACAGGGGGTCAGGCAGTTTTCAAGGGGAGGCCGAGAGCTACCACGTCTAGTGAAGATAATTTCATCGTTGTTACCAGCAAGCGAAATAGATGCTTAACAGCACCAGAAATCCGCATTGATGTAAACAAAACCCGAGCTAAACCTTTATCATTACTACAGTAAAACGGCGCCTGAGAGATGCGAAGTTGTATGGTCGCGTTGCCATTCGAAAACCTCTGCTAAGGCCGCGAAACAAAAAAAACTGGATGCAGTGGGCTCTTGCCCATCGAGATTGTACTGAAGAAGATTTTAAAAAAATGCTTTGGACCGATGAATCCAAGTTTGAACTATTCGGTTCAAAACGTAGAGTTTACGTTTGACGCAGTGCCCAAGAAAAGATGATGTCAGATTGTGTAGTCCCAACAATCAAGCACGGTGGTGGCTCATTTATGGTCTGGGGTTGCTTCTCTAGCCAAGGAACTGGCGATTTGATTAAATTTTAGAACAAAATGACGTTGCATCCGGGTTGCGATTAATTGGAGATGGATTAATTTTCCAACAAGATCCAAAGCATAGCTAAAAATTATGGAGAGGATATTTAGGAGAGAAAGAGGCAGAAGATGTGTTAAAAAACATGGTTTGGCCTCCTCAGAGCCCGGATGTCAATCCCATTGAACTTTTGTGGGAAGAGCTTGATAGGAACGTCCGTAATCGTGGCCAATCCTCCAAATGTGGAATGCTTTATGCGAAATTTGGAACAATATATCACAAGACACCATTAACAAATTGATTGCCCGTATACCGAGACTTGTGTACAAAGACAAAATTTAAAGGAGGATTTTTTGATGCAAAATCAGTTTAGCTATCTATAGCCTTTTTTGCATGGACTGTTAATATTTCTTTACACTTTTAAAGTATATTGTTTGTTAATCAATGTTCTATTAGATAATTAAACAGGTTAATTAAACATTTAATATTTTATTGGAGTTTTACTTTATTTTCCTACTATAATTAAGGTGATCTTAAACTTTTGACCTGCTGTGTATATAAGAATATTTTAGGGGTCAAGTTCGATAGTGATATCTTTAGTGATTATTATTTTTTAGATAGTTATTTTTAGAAGTATAAGTACAAATCTTTGTGTATATATAAATCCACAGTGGTACGGCTGGTGTCTAGAAGTCTGGTGAATGAGAACCTCTCACGTGATTAACTGGACGAAGTGTATCATTAACATTGGTAGATTACAGTAACGTACTGCAGTTTATACTTACTGTGAATGGCCCGGAGAAGAACTACACATCCTAACAGAATACCAGCATCACTTATGAGCGTAACGTTATGTTTTTCGTCTTGCGCGTGTAGTGATCCTGGGATCTTTATTGCTGGTGGCAAGACATTACATCTTAGGGTTGATAAAACCCATAAGGAATCATAATGGAGATATGGCATTATAATTCCCAATCGAGAATGAATATGGTTTTTATGGGTCGTAGGAAGCACCTATAATAAGGTAAACTGTATGCTTATTTCTCGACCTCAACACAATAAAAAATAGCAGCATATATAAATACAAAAAAAATAAATAAAAAAATATAATAAATAATAATAATATAATAATATCTGAAATAAAATATATTTTGTTTCAGATACGGATCTCTACATAGAACATGTAGAGAAGCGTCAGGCAGGCATAGTGCAGTGTTTCGCGTGCAATACGCTCGGGTGTGCTTTCGACGCGGCGATGCTTACCGTAGTTCCGGTGCAAATATCCGATCAGGTACGATCAAATTAAAAAATTAAAATGAAATCTATTTCTTTGAATTAAAATTGGATGTACCAAGCAAATTATACCCTTTAAACACTAAGTCGTAGAGCTTTACCTGGTAAAGCTAAGCTGCTGTTTGTTTTTACCCACAGAAAGAATGGGTCAGCTCGACCGGTATAGGACCACGCCCTCATAGAATATCAGCGTAAAATAGCAGCATAATGATGCTGTGTTTCTACTGGTGAGTGTAGGGATCTGGAGACCTTTTTCTACTGGTGACGAGGACTCCCATCTCAGTCCGCAAAGGTGACAACGCATCTGCAATATGATTCCTTGTCAAGGATGAATGTAGATGTCACGGGCCGTAGGAGTCGGTTACCGTTAGGTGAACTGTGTGCTCGTTTGTTACTCTGTCACCTATACCTTCTTAACTTTTTATACATATGTATTATAACATGATTCTTATGTCCCCTCATTTTATACTATCACATAAAACTGTTAATCGACATATATTAATATGGCGGAGATTCTAAATTGAACTGTATTTTTGTATACGTGATCTCATTTTCGGCAATTTTTGATCTGAAAGCTACATCATTAGCTACTTCTACCAGATAGGTCGGTGAATAAGTAAATCGAATTTGAAAAACGTGAAAATCAAATGTCATATATAAAACTATATTATAAAATAAATATATGTGTTAGTTTAAGCTAGGAAAGTTCAGATTTATCGAAAGTGGTAAGAACAAGGCTCCATAGATCTCGTTACGCGCTGTTTGATTGAAACGAGAGAGATTTGGTAAATTAGACAATTATATACAAATTATATTATTTGTTCTGTAGGATTATTCAGCGGAAACACCCAAAATACACGTGTCTTCACAGCCACCGAAGCGCCACAACAAGAAGAACCCTAGGAAACATAAAGGTAAACTATATCTCGTGATGCGTTATGAGTCATAATAATTTCCAAGGCATTTTTTGGTGTTCTCTAGCCACGAATCATCCATTCTTGATAAGTCATCAAACGAAGTGTCGTAAGAAACTTAGATGCAATGCAATGATTTTATTTAATCTTTTGTAAGTCTTGTATTCTTAGTATCTTCTTATTCCCTGTTAATTGGCAGAATTATCACAAAGATAGTTGCCATATTTAAAAAAAAATATTAAAAAAGAAACAAAAAATTGACGTGTTTCTTCAATAAGGAAAACATCGCGAAGAAATCTTCGCTTTCAACAAATGTAAACATAAAATATTTAAAAGAAGCGAAGTCAGTCAAGGCGTAGGGGATAGAGCGTGCTTCAAAGTTGATATTTATTGGTATAATGTTAATGTAATGTATATATAGGTAGGTGATACAAAAATATTGTGCTAGATTTAGATTATGTTTTAGTAATTACACGACGATGTATGTCGAGATGTTTGGTAGTGAAGTAAATAGAAGCATAACTAGCCTAATGGTTCAGGTAACGGTCTTCGAAACTTAACTTCGTAGTTTCCAATCCGCCATTCTACTATTGTCGTGAGTCTTCTCCATGCACAAGAATTTTTAGCTTAGTTGGAGTGGTTAAGGGGAATGGGCTCTCAAGCATTTTTTTAAAAATATTTGTGCTACCACAGAGGCTCTCAAGCATTTTTTTTATAAAATATTTGTGCTACCACAGAGACTCAAGCATTTTTTTAAAAAAAATATTTTTGCTACCACAGAGAATCAAGCATTTTTTTAAAAAAAATATTTGTGCTACCACAGAGGCTCTCCAGCATTTTTTTTAAATAATATTCGTGCTACCACAGAGGCTCTCAAGCATTTTTTTAAAAAAATATTTGAGCTACAACAGAGACTCTCCAGCATTTTTTTTAAATAATATTCGTGCTACCACAGAGGCTCTCAAGCATTTTTTTAAAAAAATATTTGTGCTACAATAGAGACTCTAGCATTTTTTTTTAAATATTTGTGCTACCACAGAGGCTCTCCAGCATTTTTTAAATAATATTCGTGCTACCACAGAGGCTCAAGCATTTTTTTAAAAAAATATTTGTGCTACCACAGAGGCTCTTAAGCATTTTTTAAAAAAAATATTTGTGCTACCACAGAGGCTCTCATGCATTTTATTTAAAAAATATTTGTCCTACCACTGAAGCACTCAAACATTTTTTTTAAAAAAAATATTTGTGCTACCACAGAGGCTGTCAAGCATTTTTTTTTTAAAATATTTGTGCTACCACAGAGGCTCTCAAGCATTTTTTTTAAAAAAATATTTATGCTACCACAGAGGCTCTCAAGTATTTTTTTTAAAAAAATATTTTTGCTACCATGGAAGTTCTCATTCGTCGCAGTTTTTTTAGTCTAATGTTATACATTATTAAGTATGTATTATATATAATAATATATTTATCTATTGTATTATATTTTTTATGTATATTTAGTATATTATTAAAAAATATATATTATATTTTGCAGAATAACTGTTATTTTCACCATTTTTATATTATATGTGCACCTACCATATCTTCTCAATACCACCCACAGGTTGACTGGTAGAAAATGCTTTTAGCATTAAGTCCGCCTATGTAATTTACTTTGTGCATAAAGTTTAAAATAAATAAATAATATTATGATCAAAGGAATTTTAAAATTCAGTATCAGGGACACAGAACATACATATAAATATTCGGTGACAAACGAAGTAGCAATTCATAGGATTCCTCTATTGAAAGTCTTTAAATCATAGTGAACCTACCTTTAGCTCAGGATTGAGTCAGTTATCGTCGGTTATTTAAGTATTCAGTAAGAATATAATAATGCGTTATATATATTGTACCTATATATTGAAGTGTCAATAGTCTAATGGTTTAGCGTACGGTCTGCGAAAGTTAAGTTCGTAGTTTCCAATCCACCATTAGATTATTTTCGTGAACCATCTCCAGGCATGCATTGTGAGCTTGGTTGAGAGTGGTAGTTATATATATACTGCATGTTTAAGTAGAATTTTACAAAAATAAAAAAATTTACGCGTAAATATTATGCGTAATATATATTTTATTACTGAATGTTTAAGTATAATAAAAAAATGAAAGAGTAAATACTATACCGTATATTTTAAGTGCAGTTTTCCAAATTAACAAAAAATTAAAAAAATTTTGTTGCAGCTGTAATGATACCGCCGTCGCGTCCCAACGTCACCCGTATGTCGGACGAGAGCGCGATGGTGTCCTGGTCCAACGCCAAGGAGGGACTTCCTATACAATTTTTTAAGGTTAATCTAATTCTGTTTACTATAATCAACCAGATGACCGATTGTTTAGAGGACCGTTATTGTTTTAACCTTCCAATAATAAGTAGACAGTCATTTTAATGTCCGATGACCCATTTTAATGTTTGTACACTTTTTTTTTTGATTGGGAGTAACAAACGAGCACACAGTTCACTTGATGGCAAGTGAATCCTGCGGCCATCTAAATTTATCCTTGACAATGAATCATAATGCAGATGCGTTGTCACCCTTGTCGACTGAGATGGAATGCCGCGTCACCAGTAATAAAGGGCTCCGGTCCCTACACTCACCAGTCGAAACACAGCAGCGTTATACTGCTATGATTATAGGTATTCTGTGAGTGCGCGTTCCTACCACGGTCGAGTTGAACCATTCATTATGCAGCTAGAAATGGATTGCAGTGTAGCTCTACCAGTTAACTTGATATACACCGGTGAGATATTCGGTTATAAATTTCAAATTATTATCGTAACAGGTTCAATACAAGGAAGTTAGCAATTCGAGTAATTCTACGAACTCCACAAACGGACAATGGCATACTGCCAACTACGACATTCCTTCCTATATACACGCCTTCGAAATCGACGGCTTGGTTCCTGATAGGCATTACAAGTAAGTGATACATTTTATAATAAGTTTAATGATAAACTATTACGAACTTTCCATCCATAGGTTCGGTTTAATACCAACCGCTGAGTTTAAACATCGTACATCAAGACAGAATTCAAGATTTCATCCTTATCATCTCGATGGTTGGCTAACCACCGCTGTGCGCTTTATGCGAAATTTTCTGTCGTACACAACTACTCTGTGGAATCTGCTGTCGCCGGCGATGTTACTTTACCGACACGACTTAGGGATCTTCAAGAAGAGAGCATACACCAATCTTAAGGGCCGGCAATGCATTTGCGACTCATCTCGTGTTGGTGTTGGCGAATGTTCATGGGCGTCGGTTATCACTTACTATCGGGTGGGCTGCTTGACGTTTGAAGTGTTGCGATCGGTCATGGACGGCGCGGCGGTTATCACATACCATCGGCTGCTTGCAGGTTTGCATTTTGGTAATTGCAATTTAAATGGTGATTTAACACGTGTCCGCGGAGGAACCGTCGTGACGAAATCTGTATGGCTAAAACGTAGATATTAAAATATTTCGAAGACACAATAACGATAAATATGAGAAATCTGTACAGGTTTCTGAGATTAACCGTAAAGATGTTGCCACATTGCGTTCTCTTTATCGTCTTAAAAACTTGTTACCCTTCAACACCAAGCTTATGCTCATTCACTCCCTTATTTTTCTGTTGTCGATTGTGGTGACGTGTGCTACCCAGATCTATCGCAAAATCTTTTTAATAAGTTGGAATAATTCCTTAAGATTTATTTTTAACTTACGTCAGTATCATCACATTTCATTCTATCGTTCACAACTCAAGTGGCTCTCTATTCGACACATATATATATATATATATATATATATATATATATATATATATATATATATATATATATATATATATATGAATGTATTATTATTTATATTTATTACGTATTATTTTGATGTGTAATTTGATATTTTTATCTTAATAACCATTTTTTATTGTTATGCCTACCAACATATTCTCTCAAACTTGTTATTTAAGGAACATAAAGTATAAAAAAAACGAATGGTGTACTTTACTCCAATACTGAGGTTATTGGAGTTTAGTCTGGCATACTGTACTATCACTCTACATCTATGTATTATCATCCCGTTATTTATGACACATGAATATGGGACTTGCACTACGGCAGCAAAGTTCTATATTTTGTGCCCTATTTTAGATAACTTTTTATTATTACTATTTTTACGTTTAGATTTAGGATAGCAGCTGTATACTCAAATCAAGACAACAAACTTGGAAAAAGCAGTCCACGATTTTACTTACAACGCGGGGGGCAGAGCCCAGGGGCTCCTGTACTTGTGAAGGCAACTGCGACATCACCTCAAAGCATACATCTGGAATGGACGGTAGGTATCCTAGTTTTGAATACTTACAGACGTAAAATATAACACTACATGATGAATTCATGGCGTAGTGTTTACAGCATCGTTTTTCAACATGAGAGTCGTTTTCAATATTTGTTATTAATGGGTGTTGCAATCTGTTTAATAAATAAGACTTGATACAAAAGGTTCGTTTATTAACGGAATGTATTTTAATTAAGGTTTTTAAACTTAAATATTATCATGTAATAACAACATGAATTATATAGCGATAGTGACATACATATGTGTTCTAAGTACATTTGTAGTTCTTATTACAATGTATAAAGACGCATATGATCCTATTGTGATGCAATTACATAAGGGGGAGGCTTAATTATTATTATTATTAGTAAAATTTATTTCAGATTTAACATCCATAGAGTGTTAGTAATTTTAAGCATATAATCTTAAAAATAGGGTTTGTTTTATATTAACATTAATTTAAAATACTTAAATACAATTAATAACATTAGACATTTTAAAACAATAAAAATTTAATATCATATGATCGAATGGAGTTCAATCCATCTCCGCAACAGTGGAGAATTCCATCGATCGATAAACAATAATAAAAAATAAACCGAGAATACGACACCCACAGACTGCACGTGTACATTGCTTGACATACACATAGTTTAAGTCAAGTGCGTTTCGTGTACACTAAGCTGAACCTTCCTCCGACAGCGACTCTGAACTTCCTTTAACAGTGGTAGAGCTACACTGTCAGTTTGTTTCTAGCTGCAGACTGAAAGGGGCAACATACCACATAATACCAGCTTGAAATAGCAGCATAATGCTGCCGTGTTTCGTCTGCTGAGTGTAGGGATCCGGAGACAGACCTTTATTGCTGGATGACGAGGCGTTCCATCTCAGTCCTCAAGGGTGAAGTCGCATCTGCATTCTTTGTCAAGGATGAATGCTGATGTCTGTTACTGTTGTTTGTTACTCTCAAAGTAGTAAAAAATAAATAAAAAATAGAATTATTGCACAAGCATTACATCAGAATATAGAATGACGGACGAGTGCCTCCCATTTGTGCAAATGTTTGCGCCTCTATAATACAGTTTACAGTTGACATGTTGTAATAAACAGAAGATATATACACAAAATTGACGTCATCATGACCATTAAATTATATAAAGCATTGCTGCCAACACTGAAGCACTCACTTGCCCGCGATATAAAAAAGGGGGGCAAGCTTGGGATCCGTTGTCAAGAACTTATCTTCAATAGTATAGCTGTCTATATAGCTCGTAGAGCCGATAATTGATGGTAGAGAGATTCCTGAGTATACCTCGGGCTGGTATGTCGCAGTGTATGACGCCCCCCCACTAGATGTTGCGGGGACCTATGCAAGTTTGCTGGAAGTGGAAGAGGATACATATGTTCAGCGGTCGACTATGAGCAGGTTGCGATGATAATAGGAAATTATCGATTTTGATTGGACAATTTAAAGTTTCTTTTATAAATTAAAAAGTCAAAAAAGTAGCACACAGTTCACCTGATGGCAGTGACAGTAATCCGTCCTATATAAAGCAAGATATTGCAAAGCGCGTCACAATATGACAGCTGCGTTATGCTTCTATTTAACCCTGGTATTCTTTGTGACTTCCTGCCTCCTTCTCCCTTTTGTGCCTCCACTAAACAATCAATTCATTCTACGACAAGCAATCAAATGTAGCATACCTTTGCTACTTTAAAGATTAAGTATATAAAAGTCATACATTTCAGTGGTCTAGTTCTGGTGGCGTGGAGGCTGAGGGTTTCTACGTTTACTACCGTGCAGTGTCTTCTGCCGGCGCGTATGAGAAGGTGTCAGCTAATGGAGATGCACGGGAACTCATACTGGACCACCTCGCGCCAGACACGGCCTACGAGCTCAAAGTACAGGCTTACACTGCGCAGGCGCCGTCAGATTTTAGTGCTATACTTGTAAGTTTTTTTTTACTGACGTTTAAGCAACAGCATATTTTGGATCCATTGGTCCACTCGGGTCTTTCGAAGGATACTGGAGTAATTATAGTTATCTCAAAAATAGGCTTAATAAAACGGACAATAGTGCCTTCGAAATTGGCCTATTATTCTTTACATATATAAGATTGCCTTTACTATAAATACCCACATTTGAAAATTTCCATTATTCATGCAACACCACGGCTTGCTCGCAGCTCATCATGATTTGTGATGTTTTTTTTTTCTTTTTACCACTTATGCTATAGAGTTAGTTTTAGTTAAATAAATGTCTTTCTTACTTATTTGGCTCCTAGAAAAGAGGGAAAAAAGATTCGGTGATAGATTACCTAGACGCGGTTGGGTATTTCCAATATGGCAGCATTTTCCGTATTTGGAAGACACGAGGTCCGTGTCTTAGTAATTCGAGACGATCATTGTTATTTCATTTGACATTGTGGAGGCCATGTGGCGATATATTCTCAAAAGATACACACTTAGGTCTAATGTTTTCTTTGTCCAACAGGATGCTAAGACGCATAAGTCGAGTATTGCGGTGGGCACGACGACGGAGGCGCCGCGCAGCCCGCCGGCGGAGCGTGCGCCCGCAGCGCTCGTGACGGCGGGCGGCGCGCTAGGCGTGGCGGCCATCTTGCTTATATTGGTTGTCACAATTCTCTTGTGTCGACGTGCCAAGAGGCCTAACAGTAAATTTCTACAATTACTAAAATATTTATTTATTTAATCTTCAATTGTAAACACATTATTTTTATAAAAAAAAAGGGTACAATGGGCGGACTTAATGCCTTTTGGCATTCTCTACCGGTCAATTCTTGAGATGGAGAAACATTGACTGTAGGTGCCAATAGCAAAATAATCCTATAAATAAAAACATACATACATAAATACATATATATACACATTAAACAATAAATATCATATAAGAGAGACCTTAAATATATAATAAGAATAGATAATAATTAAATAACAAATTTTCCCAATGTAATACACACAATCAGTCTTTTTAAATTTTATTAGGAGCTCGTTTAATGTCATCGGGCAGGGCGTTACAGAGCTGTATATACTGAAATGTAAAAGAAGAATTAAAGAAACCAGAAAGCGGCGATTAAAAGGACGATCTACTCTGATATGAGTAGTATGAAGATAAAAAGAATTCTTAAGATATAAATATCCACATAGAAAAGGCAGATCACGTATTAAATTCTTCATAAATTCGCTGTCTAGATAACTTTAAATTTATACTCAATATAATAAAAACATGATATAGATAAATAAACAAACCATGTGATGACACGATTATACTTAAAGTAAGCAAGTAATAATAAAGACCTAATGTGCCAAGAGCATTGCTCACGACGGATACGAAGGTAACAATGAAGGTTTAATGGCTGTCAATTAAGGTTTACGTTGGTACTATTCAAGTTATTCTAGTATATTTTCTTAAAGAAAATTAGAACGAGTGACTAATATGACTGTGGTATTAAAGATAACATTGGAAATGTTAAAAATCCGGTACGTAATGTAATGTTAGTTTTTTTTACCACTGGGTCGAAAGGTGGCCCAGCGCTTAGGGCACTCAGTCGGAACCTTTATTTATGGATAATCAGACTAAGGGTTCCCGAGCGGTAGCCTGGGCTTGGAACCTTACCCTGTGCGCAAAAGCGACCGACTCGAGGGTGCCCCTGAGGGCCGAACCACGGCTCGGTCGTCTGTTTCCGACGGATTAAAATTTATTAGTTCGTGATATAGATGAATACATATTTGTTATGACACAAATCCTAGAGTAAAATTGTTTTAAGATGTTGCGTAGTTTGGATGAGATTATATTTTTTTAGGTGATCGCATTGTACGAGTAAAGTAACACAAAAACTTCTTTCGTACACACTCAAGAGATTCAACACATTTATTGCAATACGCACTGAAAATAGGCATAGCATACTCGATTTGTTATTTAATGTTTATAAATAAAGGTAAATTTATAGTCTTGTGAACCATGCTGCTCAAATCCGTACATTTTATAAGATTTACTTGCTATGTTGTCAATATGTGTATCAAAGTGTAACATTACAAATTACACTTTTAAACTTGTAAATGTAAATGTACTTGTAAAAGTTCTTTGATACCCTTGTAAATGTTGCTGCTTACTATAAAGTAACGCTGAAATCTCTAATATATTTAATATATCTAAATTTATACCGTCTGGACGATAAGAAAAATTCACTAACATATAATTAAAGTAAGGTTCTATTAACAGCGATTAACCGTCAAATGAAAATTAATCTAATTTGATACCTTCATATATTTTACCCGTAAGTTATAGTTGCTTGGAAAACACAAAAAAAAACATACGTACACATTTATTCAAACGTTCGAAGGGATAAATCTGTTCTTTCATGTGGTTTATTTATTGTTTTAGAAGAAAAGGGTTCAGTTCCAGAGACGGGTAGCGGTAATGGCTACATGCCGGCCAAAGTGCCCATCACTATTACGGCTAACCCCATGCATGCTGAGGTAAAAAAATATATGACTTTATTTTATCATTAATATTCTGATTTGTCATTAATATATAGTTTTTTTTTAAATGTTATATTAATATTCAAATTTTACTTTTATTGCTGAACAGAATGAAGAAAGGTATGTGTCACTCAAATTTGTATACCCTTTCTTTTCTTTTTCTTTATAACATTCAGACTAACAAACGAGCTCATAGTTCACCTGATGCCAAGTGATTCCCGTGGCTCATGACATCTACATTCATCCCTCAAGGAATCATAATGCAGATGCGTTGCCACCCTTGAGATGGAATGCCTCGTCACCAGTAATAAAGGTCTCCGGATCCCTATACTCACCAGACGAAACACAGCAATATTGCAGCATGCTGCTATTTTAAGCTGGTATTCTGTGAGGGCGTGGTCCTACACCGGTCGAACTGACACATTCATTCTGCAGATAGAAACTTTTAAAAATTGCAGTGTAGCTCTACCACTGTTAAAACTTTCAGTCCCATTCGAAAGCAAAAACATCATTATTTTAAATAGTTCCTTTATTTTTTTTATTTATAATAACCAAATAAAAAAAAAACAAAAAAAAATAATACGTATTTATAAAATCATTCATTTGAAATTCCGAAATCCAGTTCAAAAAAACACGGCATTTCATTTCCAACGTGAATATTTTTATTTAAAGATTATAAGCAGGCTTATAGAAAATGGAATAACAAATTCGCATCGCTGTTAACAAAAAAAAAGTTAGGGATCTGGCAAAAGAAGTTTATCGTCAATGCGTTAAACCATAGTTTATTACAATGTATCGTTGTTTTAGGAATCATAATGCAAATGCTTTGACACTTATTAAAACATTCGAGTTACTTAGGAGACGAGACATCTGCTAACTGTATTAAAACATTCGGGTTACTTAGGAGACGAGACATCTGCTAACTGTATTAAAACATTCGGGTTACTTAGGAGACGAGACATCTGCTAACTGTATTAAAACATTCGGGTTACTTAGGAGACGAGACATCTGCTAACTGTATTAAAACATTCGGGTTACTTAGGAGACGAGACATCTACTATTTTTACTTAAAATTTCTTTTGGACTTTTTGTTATATATTTTTTTAAATTATTTTATTGAGAGTTACGTGTTTATAGGGAGGTGAAGCAGGTGTAGAAATGTCTTTTCTCCACAACAATAACACAGGAAGCAGCGAAGAGACTTTACCACATTCAAGGAAGAACGGACCATCACGGCAATACGTGTAATCTCGGACCGGTGACAGTGTTGCCAATTGAAGCAACAAAATGGTGGCAAAAAATTACATGTGATATGAACTCATCGCCATGTTTACAAGTGAACGGACTTACGACAGTACAAAGTAATATTTATTTTTATCGATTAGTGTATGTTTGACGTATGAGAGGAAAGATTTTAAGAGAATGAGGTTTATTTCTTGACAATTTTTGTTAAATTGACGTAGACTTAGACGTTATTTTGTAAATTATTTTTAAATGCACGGGAGCGAGATTCCGATACGAACGATTTATACTGATCATTGTTATGTTAAAACAGTTTTTAAAATTACTGTGGTAATGATGTGTATTAAAATTGAATATCTCTTTAAAAGATCTGATTTATAATGAAGGTAATATAGTATAGTGTAATTATCTTAAGAGAAATATTAGAAATATTATTAATAGTATTGAGGTTATTTGGCATTGTACTTAGATTTTTATTAAAAATTAAAACTTATATATTCTAAGGTTGTGATTGAAATATACATTTATATCTGTACGGCTGAGGGTTTAAGATATTGTTCTATATATATGTATTTCTATGTACCATATACACAGGGGGCAAATAAAATAGGACAAGGTATTGTAAATATTATCTCATAAGGTTTATTGACCTCAGATGGAACACCAGCAGTTGGATGTGCTATTCACTAACAATAGAAAACGCAGCATAAACGATATCCTGTTAGATGTCTGTCTGTTCTGAGCTGTATCTTGCATTTCGTTGAATCTGAATTTTAAAAGCGTGCTTTGAAGATTAAAGCATTGTGCGAACGTTGTATAAACTCCCTTGTGTAAACAGTTGTGTGATAAACAGGAAATATCTTAGACATGCAGGTTTTCTTCACCGTCGAGCATATGTTCTAAGCTTTAATGGATAGATAACTGAAATGTATTTATATTTTTTTTTATACGTATATCTATTGCTGTTCATTCTAATGGCCTCTTAATAGTGTAATGAAATTAGTATTATAGATTAATTACAGAAAATAATTAATGTAAGTGCTCGGAAAATATTTTAATTTAATATCCTTGAATTTCCTAATCGTTGTACAATTATTTTTCATATTGACTTTGATAAAGTTAATTTTTGATGGAACATCGAATAATCGTACTTTATCTAAAAAATACTCACTGACAATTAACTTTTCATAATGTGACATGTTATTGGTATTTTGTAAAGATATCGTTTCTTGTTTGTTTACTGTTAAGACCGATAGCAAAATAGCAATGGCTATTCGATACTTGTGTATAAGACTGAGATGTTTAAAACATTAAGATTATGTATGAAATGTACGAAAATATATTATTAATTAATTTATTGATCTTTTTTTGAAAAATAAATAGTAATTATACTATATGTACAGTATTATATTATATATAATTTAAAAAAATTAATCGTCAATAGAATAATGGTTACGGTCTACGAAAATCGTACATCAAGGGAGTGGTTAATGTTAGTTACTAGCTACTTTGTTTAAATATTTATATATATATGTATTTCTATGTACCATATACACAGGGGCAAATAAAATAGGACAAGGTATTGTAAATATTATCTCATAAGGTTTATTGACCTCAGATGGAACACCAGCAGTTGGATGTGCTATTCACTAACAATAGAAAACGCAGCATAAATGATATCCTGTTAGATGTCTGTCTGTTCTGAGCTGTATCTTGCATTTCGTTGAATCTGAATTTTAAAAGCGTGCTTTGAAGATTAAAGCATTGTGCGAACGTTGTATAAACTCCCTTGTGTAAACAGTTGTGTGATAAACAGGAAATATCTTAGACATGCAGGTTTTCTTCACCGTCGAGCATATGTTCTAAGCTTTAATGGATAGATAACTGAAATGTATTTATATTTTTTTTTATATGTATATCTATTGCTGTTCATTCTAATGACCTCTTAATAGTGTAACGAAATTAGTATTATAGATTAATTACAGAAAATAATTAATGTAAGTGCTCGAAAAATATTTTAATTTAATATCCTTGTATTTCCTAATCGTTGTACAATTATTTTTCATATTGACTATGATAAAGTTAATTTTTGATGGAACATCGAATAATCGTACTTTATCTAAAAAATACTCACTGACAATTAACTTTTCATAATGTGACATGTTATTGGTATTTTGTTTTGGTTATTTCTTGTTTGTTTACTGTTAAGACCGATAGCAAAATAGCAATGGCTATTCGATACTTGTGTATAAGACTGAGATGTTTAAAACATTAAGATTATGTATGAAATGTACGAAAATATATTATTAATTAATTTATTGATCTTTTTTTGAAAAATAAATAGTAATTATACTATATGTACAGTATTATATTATATATAATTTAAAAAAATTAATCGTCAATAGAATAATGGTTACGGTCTACGAAAATCGTACATCAAGGGAGTGGTTAATGTTAGTTACTAGCTACTTTGTTTAAATATTTATATATATATGTATTTACCCTTTATTGCATTAACCTTAACAAAGTTCACAAAGGGCGGACTTAATGCCAAAGGCATTCTCTACCAGACAACCCAAGGTATGATGAGATATATGTATGATAGGTGAAGCAATAAACTAATTCGTAAAAGAAGAAAAAAAACAATACTAAAAGTAACTAATACAAGCAAATAATAATACATACACATATAGATATTAAATACATAATACATGTATAAATACACAATATATATACATATATATATATATATATATATATATATATATATATATATATATGAGATACGCGTGAAGCGCACAGTGGTGGAATGCCGACCATCGAGACGATGAGGATGAAATTTTGAATTCTGTCCTGATGTACGATGTTTTAACTCAGTGGCTGGAATCAATCAGAACACACCCCATGGTAAATATTCGATACTTATCATCAAATACGGAAAATGTTTAAGCTCAATAATTATTTAGAAATGTTTACACTTTACTTTGTTTTGTAGTGACGACATTACACACAGTTTAATTATAAGCGATGATGAATTATCGAAGCGAGATGGGTTGAATGACAATGTTACTGCGATTCATTCATGTTATAAAGTTGACCTGACGTTTGACGTCATATATAACAGCCGCGTGGAGTAGTTAATAGAGTACCCGAGAGACAGTAGTCAGATGACTCCATCTGGCGTGTCCTGGGTTCGATTCCCTACCGCGGAAAGTGTGAACGGTGTGTTGTGTGTACTATATCTCGTGTATTTGATGGATTTCATCATATATATTTACGTGATTTCTATGTATAATGATTATGTAAATATGATTGTATAAATCTTCGGGTTTTACAATGCTCGAAATAATTATCATAAATCAGAGTTTGATCATATAGTAAAAATGGTTTCCAAAGAAAACCTCATACGCTATTAATCTATAAGTACTTAAGCTTAATATGTTTAAAGAACTAAGAAATTAGTTGGCTTTTTGGGACGTTACAATTAACTACGTCGCTTTTCGCGTAATGTTTAGTAAATCCTTGATTTATGCTAAACGTATTCGGAGCAATTAGTTGGCTAACTAGGAATGTACTTGTTCTTTCGAATAATATTATTTTTGGCACGGTACGTACAATGGACAAATTCGTTGAAAATTAAATAGAAAACAAAATATGTTTATAGGTTATATTCCTAATTGCTACCACGTGTAAATTGGGAAAAATAATAAACATTTTTTTGATAATGGGTATCAAAAAAACAACATTATCTGGTGTTACATGGGTTATGGTACCGCGAATCTCGAAATGGTAGACCTTAAGCTTTAATGACCTATGTAAGAAAAAGTGTTGAAAGGATTGGGAATAAAAAAAAGTATGGCAGCTCATAAAGGAGAAATTAGGTCGGCTGGGTTCACAACACAATATTTTACACACATCAAAGAAAAGGATATTCATGCGATGATTATGTTTCGTATGTCATTTCTTTTAATTGTTTTTGGCAAGTACGTGATTAAAAAAAACTATATCAAAAAAATTCAAGAGGAACAAGTTGCATAACATATAAAAAAAACGCTTTTTTTATAATATTAAGGGTATATTCCGTGTCTCTGACAATGCATCTGAACCTTACTCCGATCTTATTAATCGGAATACAGAAGGGGACGACGAGTGAGTGCCTCTGTACACTATAAAAATATCCTGCGCAGTAGATGTCATCTGTAGTAGCTCGGAACCCATGATCATCATCAACCGATATCTGCAGCCCATGACATCTACATTCATCCTCAGAAAAGTATTCGGATGCACATGTGATTATGCCCTGACGCATGTAATGCCTTGATACCTGCTTCCGGTTTCCGTTTCCCTCCACTCAACAAACGAAACTCACTAGCTAAGTACCGCTATTCCACGTGAATTCCTGCCTCGGTCAAGCCGACCAACATTTTATAATTTTTAATTTTATTTTAACATAAATGGTTGGCGCTAGCTTCTCGACTTAAATGTCATAGATAACACAATGGTTGGTCTCTGTAAAGTTTTATACTCCGTGGACAAAGTATTCCTGAATGCCGAGGTCGATAACTAAGACCTTAACATGTAACGTCAACCGACGGCGGATTCCATATGCTGTTAGATTGTATATCAGATCACCAATACACCAATTTGGTATTGAATAATACTATTTTATTTTTTATATTTTTATAACGTACCATCTCAATTAATATAAGATAACTCAGAAGTTTGTTTTTACAAAACTCGGTAGAACTTCGTCACACTCAATTATGGCCGTCAATAGAGTTAAATTAAATTATCTTACGGACCTTTACGTAGAAAAGTTAGGTAACAAAATTAATATTAATAATTTTCTTTTAAACATATTTAAAGAGACATTTTTAAACTTATTTTCTTGATAGAGGAGTAAGTGAATTATGAAAATATTATTTTGCCTTACTTATTTCTATCTTGTACATTAAGTTGTTTAAATAAAGAAAAGACCCGATATCAATAAAATCGACGGACGAACACACAGATATAAAGAAATCACTATTTCTTGTATCTATTTTAATAAAAATCAATTGTAAAGTCAAATTAAAGAAAAAAACATGATTGAAGAATAACGGAATATAAACAAAATAATCAAGAGAATAACTGCAGTTTTGTCTGAGGTTATTTCTTATGAATTCGATGGAGTTGGAACTTTAATTACATTATATGTATCGGAAGAAAACAATTTCTAACAGTTGGTGTACGCAAATGTATAACGTAATGCTAAGTTTTCTCACGTCTTTCATAAAGGTTTTACAAAATTGCTGTTTCAATGCTCATATTTCATTTATACGTTTACAAACTTTTTAAAGTGTTTAAACTTGTGCAATTAGAAAATTGTGTAACTTTTCTGACAGCCTTCCAACATTGAACACATTATAATGACGGTGGGATAATTAGAAGTACGTACAGAATAAAATTATCGATGTACAATTACTTAAAATATGTAATACAATAACTTTAATATCAAATGATAAGAAAACTTAGAAGTTTATTTCAATCATGTTTCTAGTCAGTTTGAAAAAAAACACAATATAATCTAATATAATCACGTAAATTTTAGAGCCTATTAAACTGCTAATTCAGCCACAATTAATAAAAAGTCACTGTCTAAAATGCTTATTTATTATTGAAAGTTTTAAAGTGTGAGGAAAATAGTCAACACATTAAAATTATATAAGTTTAAGTTATCTTAGTTGAAATAAAATTATAAATAAATAACGCTTTTTGGAGTATAATTCTAATACTTCGATTCCTAATGCCTGCACCAATGAATTACTGCAATTTTAGGTGCTAATTTTTCATTTGCCATGGCCATTTTGCTTGCAATCTTGTTTCTTTCACCACAAAAGACTTAATTATTAAAGGAATTGGTTACTATAAACGATTTCGATTCGAACTTTGATTTTTTATCAATACCTGTATGTCATTTTGCTGCCTACATTATTTAAATTTAAAGTTGTATTTTTTTAAATCGTCTCAAACGTAAACTAATAATTATTGAGCAATTAATGTTATTTTAATTCACGAGTATGTATTACACGTTTTGCAACATTCCAGCGCCGTGGTCAAACAGATCACGTGACTATCCTTGTCCTATGCTGGTCCTGTGGATTTTTTATTTATGGGATGAGTCTGGAGACAGTATTAGTATGGTTGTATGGTTGGTGGTTCGTTAAAATATTAAACGGAGATAGCGTTTCAAAAAGTTAAATAATAAATTTAAGTGTTAAATATTATGTACCTATGAAATTGCCATTCGTCAGTATTGGCCATTTCAAACCAAAAAAAAGTTTTGATTGGCTGTGAATTCTAAATTCAAATTAATTTTATTTTAAAAACATGACATTCTTTTTACAAAGTCAGTCTTTTGTTTATTGATTAGCTTTGTATTTTCATTACGTTTGAACATTTTTCGTCATAATGGATACTTTAAAAATTCCTGTAATTATGGAATATGAGTTTCTTCGTGGCATCAACACGGCACAAACGGCACGTAACATCATCAACGTTTACGGAGAGAACTTTACAATCGAATGCACAACCCTTTATTAGTTTGCCCGGTTCCGTTCTAGAAATTTTGAATTCAAAAATGAACCTCGTGGTCTCCGGACACTGGTCAACTATGATGAATTAAAGGCGATTTTGGAAGCTGATGATACTCATTTTACAGCCGAACTAGCAGCAGCTTTTGATGTTAAAATCAAAATAATTTTAGTCCATTTGTGACAAATTGGCAAGGTAAAAAAGCTTGATTGAACGAACCCCACGAACTTAACGACCGCCAGCGCAACGTACTTGTTGAGACCTGCCGCGCTGCTCAACAGGCACGGAAATGAAAGAATTTTGAACCGCATTGTTACGTGCGGCGAAAAGTGGATTCTATTCGACAATCGAAAGCGCTCAGCAAGTTGGTTAGATCCTGGTTCAGCACCAAAGCAATGCCCTAAACAAAAAATTACCTCTAGAAAGTTGATGGTCACTGTTTGGTAGTCTAGTGCCGGTGTGATTCGTCACAATTTTTTACCAAACGGCATGAGCATTACTGCAGATATGTACTGTGAAGACTGAAGATCTTCGCACATCTGCAACCAGCTTTGGTCAATCGGTCGTCCCCGCTGCTCCTATACGACATCGCGCGACCTCATACTGCACAACGGACAGTCTCCAAGCTGCAAGAGTTGGGGTTGGTATCTCTCCCTCATCCACCGTACTCATCAGACTTTGCACCCACCGACTATTACTTTTTTAATTTGGACAACTTTTTAGTGGGAATAAAATTCAATTCCTGAGAGGCAGTACAAAATGCCTTTGAAGAGTTTGTTGTCTCCCGTCCAGCTGATTTTTATAAGAAGGGCATCTATAAACTACCACTGCGTTGGCAAAGATGCATCGATTATATGGGTGATTACTTTGAATAACAGAAATAAAAAAGTTAGAAAAAATTCTTTAACTTATTTCATACAAATCGGCAATTTCATAGACCTATTATATTACGAGATGAATTGAGAAAGCCAAGTCAGCAAATAAAATGTAAAAACAACTTTCTTAGAGCAGTCAGGAATTGCTTACTTAACTGCGACTTACTTGGTTGTTGTAGTAAACAAGTTAAGTCAAATAATCTAATAAAAACCAAAAAAAGGCAGTGAAGCTATGCTGAACACCACTCTAGAGAGACAGCCTATGCCCAACAGTGGGATTTATGTTATTAATGTGGGATTATTGTATACTTTTCTTTTTTACTTTTATAGTAATTTATTTTAAAAAATCTTTTTTTTTTCCATTTCAATGAACGTATTTAAACTGTACAAGTATTACTTATAACACAATGCCTTTAATTCTGCTGATTTATGCAAAACGTATTCAGGACAATTAACCTAAGTGCTCGTTGCACTAACAAAAACTGTATTGTTTAAAAATATTTTTCTTTTATAATAAACTTGGTATAAGGTTTATTTTGCTAATTGAAGATAATATAGATATACTACATAAAAGTCTAATAAAAATAAGCTTTATTTGTAATAAGCTTTAATTAAGCTTTTTTATAATAACAGTTTCTTTACTCTATATGTTGTTAGTTGTATGTTAAATATATGTATAGTAACCAGTGTTAGTTTATAAACCTTTTCAGGGTAATTTAATTTTTAAATTTAAAAAGAATTGTTAAGGGAGAATATATAATTTGGATATTTTGGATTAACAGAATTTGTAATTGCAGTGTGCACTTAGTATAAACAAACGAGCACGTAGTTTAACTGATAGTGAGTGATTACTGCGGCCCATGACATCTGCATTAATCCTTGACAAGGAATCATAATGCACACGCGTTGTCACTCTAGAGGATTGAGATGGAATGCCTCGTCACCATTAATAAAGGTATCCAGGTCCCTCAGACTCACCAGACGAAGCAAAGCAGCAGCCTAGCACTATCACTGCCTAATGGTGGACTTCACATGTCTATAATAATAATAATAATCTTTATTTATTTACTATGACATAATTACAAGTTTGTGGTAACTCTGAAGCTTGTGCTAGTGTAAACTGTGTTACAAGCTATAGTGTCTTCCCAAATAATGCCACTAGTTACATATTACATTATATTTTTTAAGTTATTTATTATATATGCAGGTGTCCTAACGAAAATTTCCTTCACTGTAGCGCACGTGGTAAATACAATTATCGTTTTAATTGTTGCTGGTACCTAACATCCGACTCAGTTTACTCGTGTTTTTTTTCGGGCTGATGGCCGCTGTTAGCCCGAGGGCTTTTACAGTTTCACCGGGTTGAGAGTTGACTGAGCGCTTATGGCACTCAGTCGAGACCTCTATATATGGGTAAGCAGCACAGCGGCTCCCGAGAAGAAGCCTCAGTTTGGACCGACACCCTGTTTCGCGAGAGCGTCTGACTGGAGGTTGCCCCAGAGGACTGAACCCTGGGCTCAGTCAGTTGCTTCTGACAGAGGATTATCTCAATTAATATCGCTATTATTATTAACTTTTATTACCTGTACCACCACTTCGGAATGCGTGGGCGCTAGAGAAGAAGTGGCGCAAGAAACTCCAGCGACGCTTCTATTTGTATGGACTGGAGAGAACCGGCCAGTGACACGGCGGCATAACCTTGTTTGCGACGTCCTTGCCGTTTACTCGCGTGCCGTGAATTAAAAACCTGCGCGTAGACCCCGACGAACCGTGGCGCTTAAATAAATAGTTATAATGTCTTATAATTATTCTAAATTAACTTTAACTTTTAAAATATATAATTATCTCCACATTCCCTTCGTTAATACGTTGGGGATCGAGAAAAGCTTTCAGGCAAAAATTATATTGATGTTGGAAAAAAATTACTACAATTTTATCTTTCAACTTCCCTATATTCAATATTTAATGCACCGAAGGCCGCAATAGCCATTAGCCCAAAAGAAAATATGCTCTATTTCGTCCACACTGTTCATGTTTACCTTACTGGGAGTTCCATCGTCAGGAAACACCCAACACATTGATTGCCGCTAAGTATCCATTTGTAAACCCAACTCCATCGTCTACACTAATAACTTTTTAAAAAACTATTCTATTTCCGAATTTCTCAACGATTTTCTTACATACAACAGTAGAAACACACAGTAGAAGCACAGGGCTGTAATTGGGTTTTATCCCTCGCCATATAACGACTAATGCTGCTATTTTGTCCTAGTGCACTCTGAAAGTATGCGCTTTAATTATCAGTTGGCATTTTTTTCAAATTCGTGTAAAAAGTTTGACAACGACGTAAGAAACGTATGACTTAGATTTGAATGCAGTTTATACGGGCGTCTAAATGCGGCTCTGAGCTCTAAAGAACAATAATGGCATCTATTATATAATACTAATGTCATATTATAAATTCCAATATATTTAAACTGTAAATGTACTACGTTAATTTGCATGAGATCTACATAATCTTAAACTAACTAACCGCTATCTTATTAACATCTATTGTTATGATGCTTATGGTAACACAAAGAAAAGGGTTATATATAAATACATTCTCAAATATACGAACGTATTTTACAGTTTATTACGTAGACAGAGTAATAAATAACTACGGATATGTTGCTTAAATATTTTTTTAATAAATACCTGAAAATATGTTATTAGGTTATAAATATGACTTTTTACTATTGAATTCATAAACGTTAAAATGTTTAATTATCGCTTAGGTTAGTGGGACAAGTATATTTATAGAACTGATGTTTTAATATATTTTGTTTTATATAATGGGTGACAATCGAGTACACTGTTCAACTTATTGTAAATGATAACTATGGCCTATGTATGTATATATTTTTTATAACATGGACAGTAACAAACGAGCATACAGTTCACCTGACAACATGACATCTACATTAACCCTTGACAAGGAATCATAATGCAGATGCGTTGTCACCCTTGAGGACTGAGATGGAATGTCGCGTTATCAGTAAGTAACGGATCCCTTCAATCACCAGGCGGAATTCGTGTAATGTGGTACCCCGGTCATCTTTCTGCAGCTAGAAACAAAAAGCAGCGTAGCTCTACCACTGTTTCCACCATCTACTTCTCTTCTCTTCATCAAAGATTCTAAATGCACACTAGAGCACTGAGATGGAATGCCTCTTTACCTGCAATTGATTTCTCAGATTCATCATTTACCCTATACACCATTCATGTTCACCGTTATGCTCCATTTTGTGTTGGTATTCTGAGGGCGAAGTCCACCATTCATGTTGCAGCCACTAATAAGCCCACAAGTAGCCCTGCACAACCCCACACACCCCACAAACATAACCAAACTGTTAAATTTTACCGAACTTAATTTGATTATGGCATAAGGAACTTTTTTTATTATTAAATATAATTCTGTTCTACGAAATTATAATTATAATTATTATTATTATTTATTACTTTTTGGCACACATACAACTGTATACAGTAAAATTATTTACAAAAAAGTAATAATTACAAAATAAAAAAAAGAAAACAAAAACAAACAAATGAGAACTGGTTGCAAAATAGGGAAAAAGATGACGTGATGTTCCTCATTTGTGGCAACATTTATAATATAATGGTCGGGGAAAAAGATTTCTCATATTTTATATACACATTCATAATATTTTTTATCATAGTTCATTTACAATTGATTATAATATATATGTGCTATTTTGTTTGATTACTTGTTGCCATTACAGATAATGCCATTGCTGTAGAAATTTTGGGAATTCTGGTCAAAAAACTGCGCTAAGTAGTTTTGATAATCCTCTCTTGATGTTAACCTAGCACTACCTAAGGAATTCTGAAGAGACCGAAACATCTGAAGCACTACCCAAACAAGCTCTCTCAATACTTGCTGAATGGCTAAAGATGTGTGCGTTCTGGTCTATTAATTAATTCCGGCCGGATGTTCTCTATTCCTTGCTTAAGTCTCATCAGCTGTTAGCAGTAGAGATCCGAGTTGATGGTTTTGCCTGGCGGTAAAAGCTCATTATGAAAGATCCCTGTCAATTCCAACATATTGCGAGTTAATCCAGGTTTCGTTATATTCTGTGGAACTTAACTGAAAACGCTTGAACCAATTTTGTGCTACTCTTACTGATACTTTACTGCGTTAAGTCCATAAAAGTCATAATTTTTTTCGCGGCTTGAGTTACTCGTCTCCTTTTTTTTCAATAAAACTTCAAAATGTATTGAATTTCTTATTTAGATTCACTCATATTGGCGGTGAGAAAAACAATAGAAAACGGGACGTAATCGTTTTTAATTTTTTTTTCTGTTTTTAAAATATAATCTATTTAATGGTATCAAAATTAGCCGGATATAAACAGTAAAACTAAAGAGATATTACTGTAACTTTTTACTTATAAATACTGTAAAACTTTTCCCCGATCCATTGTTAAAATATCCTTTGTTCATATTTCAATAAAATTAGGACTAAGGATAAATAAATGTGTTTATAATTTTTGTATATCCAATATAAATAAGAACGCGGATATAACGGCGTTTGGTACTTGATCCGTAATTTAATTCGCATAAAGTATCTCTGATACAACTTTTATTCCAATTTGTTTCATACCACTTTTTAACAGATTATTGTTAAAGAATAACGCGAGTAAAGTCATAGAGTTTTGAGAAGCGATGATTACGGCGCATGAAATCTACATTTATAAATTTAACTAAAATTCTATTTTCGATTTTAAGATTCAATATGTACGAGATTCGTTGTCGCCCCTAACAACTGCGATGAAATGCCAGGTCATCTATAATTAGATGGTGAAATATCTATCGATTAAGATTAAAAGTAAATGTTTGGGATTTTGTCTAATTTTTACTCGAACTGTGAATACAGCATTCGTAATATGCAAAAAGAAAGGCATTAAGAAGTACATATTTATTTTCTTCATACACGATACGTAGTTCCATTTTTTATAATTATCTATTTATATACATAACCCGATCCCAAACATTATAAAAATAGTACTAATATATCTAATTTTGCTAGATTTAAAAAAAAATCTTAAGTAAATTTTCGTATATTCGTTATTTTTGATTACATATAAAATTTACATTTTTAAATTATGTTACGAAAAACGAAAGCTCATTTCGATTTTAACTGTGCACTGTATATTTCATACAGAAAATAAAAAGAAAATCTCACAAAGGACAGAGGAAAATGTCCAATTCTGTATTTGAAAATGTATTTAGTATGACAGCACTGTTCTGAACCAATCAAATTGAAATGTCCATGTTTTTCCTTTTTTACCTTTGTCCTAAATAACCATATACTATTTTATATTAAGATTTCAACTGAGGTAATGATTTATTTTTTATTTTTCGTGAATATAATTTATTTTCTTTTTTTTATTTCTCTATGCCTATAATTATAAAATAGTAAGTAAGACAAAATTACTTGTATACATCACTAGCAGAAGAACTGCTAATTATTAAAATGATTAATCGGCTATCGTTGTTCATGTGTGTTATTTAGTCACCATTGCGATTATTTCTTACAAATACAGGTTACCTTACGATGTTTTGTTCTGCCAACTAGCACGTAAATAAATTCAATACATTCACACAATTCAATTCGAACTCGGTTTGCTCAAGTATTGTGAAATTAACGGTAAACGCTGCCAATGCTCGTTAGAAAAAGTTTCTCTAGGGGATTGAAACTAAACCATTAGTGTAGTGTATCTTAATTCTTGTTGTTTTCTCAAGTGTAAAACTTGAGTGTTTCATTCATATTAATATAAAAACATCTCGGTGGAAAAAAATCCTATAGATAAGTTTATCATCCACATATGGAATTTATTGGTAGCTAACGTTATTGTATCGTATTTTATTATGTATTTAGGTACATATAATAGATCTTTACATATGAAATTGCCGTTTTCTATGAAATAAGTTAAAGTATTTTCTTTTCAAACTTATTTATTTCTGTTATTCAAAGCAATGTAATCGATGGATTTGCCAACGCAGTGGTAGTTTACTGATGCCCTTCTTGTAAAAATCAGCTGGGAGGAAATCACGGGAGGTAACAAACTCTTCAAAGGCATTTTGTACTGACTGGAATTGAATTTATTTTCCGCTAAATAGTTGTCCAAATTTTGGAAAAAGTAATAGTCAGTGGGTGCAAGGTCTGGTACGGTACGGTCAATAAGTACGGTGGATGGGGAGAGCTTCCAACCCAATCTTGCAGCTTGGAGACTGCCTGTTGTGCAGTATGGGGACGCGCGTTATCGTGTACGAGCAGCAGGGACGACCGACTGACCAAAGCTGGTTTCAGATGTGCGAGCTTCTCCAATATTGTCTTCAGTTCTTCACAGTACATATCTGCAGTGATGATCATGCCGTTTGATAAAAAACTGTGATGAATCACACCAACACTAGACCACCAAACAGTGACCATCAAATTTCTAGAGGTCATTTTACGTTTAGCAATGCCGCTTTGATGCTGAACCAGAATCTAACCAACATGCTGAGCGCTTTCGATTGTCGAACAGAATCCACTTTTCATCGCACGTAACAATTCGGTTCAAAATTCTTTCATTTCTGTGCCTGTTGAGCAGCGCGAGGCAGATCTAGCGATCGTTAAGTTCGTGGGGCACCCATCAACCAACTTATATTTTGGCAAGGTAAAAAATATCTTTTTTACCTTGTTAAGATTATTGCCTAGATTGAGTATCATCAGCTTCCACAATCGCCTTTAATTCATCATTGTTGACCAAAGTGTCCGGACAACCACGAGATTAATTTTTCAAATCAAAATTTCGTGAACGGAACCGGGCAAACCAATAACGGGTTGTGCGTTCGTTTGTAAAGTTCTCTTCGTAAACGTTGTTGATGTTACGTGCCGTTTGTGCCGCGTTGATGCCACGACAGCACTCATATTCCATAATTACATGTTTTTTTAAAGTATCTATTATGACGAAAAATGTTCAAACGTAATGAAAATACAAAGCTTATCAATAAACAAAAAACTGACATTGTAAAAATAATGTCATGTTTTTAAAACAAAATTAATTTGAAGAAAAGCAATATATATATTTATATTGTATGTATTTTTTATATATGTATTATGTATTTCTATCTTTATATGTATGTATTATCTTTGTACAAGTATTAGTTATTTTTAGTTTTTCTTTTTAATAATTAGTTTGTTGCTGGACATATCATATACATCACGAACCATTGGCAACACTTTCATTTCATGAAACTTAAAATACTTGTGCTAGGAGATAGTTCACGACAAGAGTCGAATAACGATATTCGTTTCGTTACCCGTAAATGGGTCCACGGATCCCTATAATAACAATTCTCAAAACACGTTGCTACTTTAGTCTTTTATCCTGTGAGGGCGTGGTCAGGGCCGCCCTAGTCATGATGCACCTATTAATGAGCTTCAGCGTGGTTCTACCATTGTTGAAATGTACGAGTATACTTATCATGGAGGTATTTTAGTTGATTCCTTCTCTACTTTGAAATTATAATTAAATCTAAGCTGCTGCATAATAAAAATAAGGGTGAAATATATAAGAATATACGTTACTGTCCAGTGGCAGCAGATGGTGTATTTGCATTTTTATTTTCGCATAATAAAATTGCGGACGTCTTTTTATCAATTCATAATTTACTACAAGGGCCACAGAGACACAATATAGTCAAACTCACACTTGAGAACCTATTGTTAGATATTTGCGTCTTAAATTTATATTTGTATGTACTTAAAAAAAAACAGAAAGAAAGGGAATGTTTATTCTTTTCAATGAAAAGGACTGCTTTGTTATTTAAAAATTTGTTTGCTAGAAAATGCGAAACATCTCCACAAGCTAACAAGATATAATAGATGAAACGATGCTATAATAATAAAGGCGATATATGTTTTATTAAAACGTTAAACCTTTTTTTTTAACTTGCTTTAAACGTTTCAGTTGACGTTTACTACATGTGGGACAGTGCGTAATAGTTATGCAGAACGATGAGAACATCTGTTCATTGTTCAGTAAATTTTAAAAACACACGTTCCCTAAAATTTTGTTCAATCCATGGAAGACTTAAGTTTATTATATTTATTGTATATTATTTTAAGTATATATAAAATAACTATATATAAGTGACATAAAAAATATATGACAAAAGACGTGGTGCTCAGTGTCTGCGTGTTTTTATTATCACGATACACGAGTTACCTGAGTTCGATCCCCTATGCGAACAACAATGAAATTGAAATTTGAAATTTTGGGGTTGATTTACGTACATTTTTTTTTCGGGCTGATATCTGCTGTTCACAGTTTCACCGAGTGTGACTGAGCGCTTGTGGCGCTCAGTCGAGACCTCTATTAGTATGAGACGTAGAGTACGTATAAGACGGGGAAGTAAGTATCGTGAATCAATTTGACATTTCAAGAAATAAAAAAAATCTTATACTTATGAAGTGCACCAATTCGCGTGGTGGACTATGATCCAATTCCCTTCGATCATATAACGTAGATTAACGATTAAATTAAAAATTAATTGAACGATTTAAATAAAAAAATCAGTTTGATGTTACCTACTATCACTTATACTGCGGAACCTATCAGGATATATGCTATCCTTTATTAATTTAAGGTACTTATTAAGCATCAGACGAGATATAGGATGTCAGTTATCTTCATGTTTTTTTTTTTCATAGCATAAGAGATTGCAAACGAGCGCAGTTCTCTTGATGACGAGTTATAACGGCATGAATGCCTTGTTATCTGTAATAGGGTCCCCGAATCTTTACACTCACATAGATCTCAGAACTATTAAGATGTCTCAAAATTTAAGTATTAAGTCTTATTCTAAGGAAATGTTATAAAATATATTCAATTTACTATTCATTTGATACTTTAATGTTAAATATGCTGCCGCAGTGCGCCATGCCAAACAGCTTATGAAGTATTTTTATGTGGTTACACTTAATTTAGATTAACTCACTGTAACGACTTTGACATTACATTAAGAAAGGACCCTCTGTCGCTTTAAAGGCTTAGAAATTAGAGAAAAGCTTAAGAAGCCACGAAATTGTATCTTTGAGCTTATGTGGTAATTAAAAACTTATTTTAATTAAACTTGAAACTTCGTATAAAATAAACCACGGTGATTCAAATTATTCTACACCTTTTTGTAACATTTTGACAGGTAACAAAAAAGCATAAAGTGCATGACATAAGTGTTTACTTCCCACGATGTAAACATCGGGTGGATGTATACATCATGGGGATCAACAAAACTTCAAGATGAACATGGGTTGGATGTACTGAGATGGAATGCCTGCTTTTCCGTAATAGAGTATTAGAATTCCCATACGAAACACAGTGGGGTAATGCTGCTATTGGATGCTTGTGTTCAGCGATAGCATCGTTCGTCTCCTGCCGAGTCGATCCATCGATGTTGTAGTTACAAATAAGTGTTTCTTGGTTAAAACATTTGTTAATTTCTTTTCTAGACCTGTTAAAAAATAATGATGCGTCACACAAGACTACTATAATACATTGCCTCGTTACCAGTAACTATATCTTCGGATTTCCTCTTCAGAACATTGCAGCGATATTTTTTTTTAATTTTTATAGAGTAGGTGGCAATCGAGCAAGAAACTCACCGCCGCCCATGGACGTTCAAACACCAGAGGAGTCGCAAATGCGCTGCCGACCTTTAAGAAAGATGTAGGCACTTTTCTCTTTTGAAGGTCTCGAAGTCGTATTGGTCCGGAAATACCGCTGGCGACAGCTGATATTTCCGTTGCAGAAAATTTCGAACGGAATTTCGAAAACTGCACAGGTTGGCAATCCGCTGCCAACCATCGAGATAATATTGAGAATAAGATTTGGAATTCTGCCTTGATGTGCGATATTTAAAGTGTAGAATAATCCGTCATTGACGTAATTGATTGTCACATTACACCCATTACAATTATCACCACAATTATCTCGCGAAACATCTCTCCTTTTGCATGTTGCACGCTGCATATGTAAATTGCTAATACAATATATATGCAAATAGTCTAAAGGTTTATTTGTCATTTGATTCAGATAAAACTGATTGCAGCGACTAAGATAAATGGAATGTTAAACATAACACAAATCAGAACTTATCACTGAAAATAAATTTATCTAAATCATAATACATAATTTTGGGATCGGTTATTTTAATCTTGTGAAAAAAGTTTAATACATTTAAATTACAGAAGTCGCTAAGGATGAAATGTCTTTGAATCTTTATCACTTCGCTTTAAGGAGCATTTATTTGAGATCGTCCGTAACGAAATCAGACACCGAATTGTAGTGTAGCCTTTTATACGAACTCCGATTTAAATGGTATTATTCTCTCAAGACTTGATTTAGGTGTTTTCGTTAATACTTGTAGTTTTACTGCATACCTATATACTGATACCGTGAGAATCTTTTTTGTAATTCATGTGTGTCAGTAACTGTTTTTTTTTTATTGCTGATTCTCGGCTAATAGTAGCTGGCTTTTACAGCTTCACGGGGTTGAAAGTTGGCCGAACGCTTAGGGCACTCAGCCGATACCTTTATTAGTGGGTAACCAGCACAAGGGTTCCCAAGAGGGAGCCTCGGCTTTGACCGTAACCATGGGCGCAAAAGCAACAGAATCGAGGGTGCCTTAGAGTGCCGAACCTAGGCTCGGTCAGTTACTTCTAACGGATTAAATAAATGAATAACATTATTATTATTAACGACATTTACCACCACTTCGGACTGCGGCAATAATTGTTATATTTCTTTTATTTATGAGTTTGTGTTACTGTTGGTTTCTACAGCTTTAACGGAACAGACTTGCAGGCAGGATTCCGCTGAGGGAGATAACGATGATGCTGGCTGTACCCCCGCTGCTTTTAATTTCATATTCCATTTCATTTTGATAGCTATACATGTCATGAAGACGAAAGTATCAGATGGTCAGTTAGTTCTTACGAATTTTTAAGATGGACATTTACCGCCATTTTAGAATGCGTTAGCATTGGAGAAGCTTCTGTTTATAATTGAAGAAAATGGACCGGATTTGTGACGGTCGCTACGCCACCATGGCGGTGGGCGCTCTGTGATGGTGCTGTATACGGGTCTTGTGCTTGAATCATGGTAATTGCTTCGTCTTAGTCGTCAAGGATATGAGATGATTTTTCTGGACTCCAAGAATTTTCCTGGTGATATTTGCTTATAATTAATATACATATTGAAAACTGGCTCTTTATTTTATCTGGTTAATACAAAAATATTAATTAATTTGATTTTGTTACACGCATCTAAGGAAATTAACATATAAAATTAGTGAAATAACAGTAACAGACGTGATAGTTGTTTCGAATATGACATTTTGGCACGACCAGCCCAATTAGCCGAGTCACGTACATAATTTCGTTAATTGGCACCGTATAAGTGGACACTTTTAGTACCGTTGTTACATTTATTTATAAGGCTAATAGTTATTACATGAAATTAACAAATCTCAAGAATTGTAGGTAAATTAAGACATTATTTGTACTGTATCATGGTGTCATTGTGTTACTAAATATTACTAAATATTTCCAGTGATTTTTCACTAGAAGCTTGTATAGTTGATTATAGAAAAAAAAATAATGATTGGTCTAGGCAGTATCAACTGTTATTTAAACATGAATCTAGAAAGAAAACATGACATTGTTTACGAAAACTGTCAACTATAAGATAGCGGAGGGAGTCTATACTGCAAGAACTTACTTATGGAGCACTGAAAATATAAAAACATTGTAAACAACAATATATACATTTTGGGAATAAGAAGTAATAAATTTATCTCAAAACTTAACTAATAGTATACGTAACAAATAATTTAACAAATACTTATCATTATGATACTAAACATGACAAATAAAAACGTAGTTCATCAGATATACCTGATACGCGGTAAGTGATGATTGCTGCCCATAAACACGTAAATCCATCTTCAAACAAAATCCTTACATATATTACATATGTAGTTGCGGACTGAGATATAGTGCCTCATCACTAGTAATTGGAACCATGGGTCCTTATATTCATCACTCAAAGATCAGAAGCGTTATGTGGATATTTCACGGTTGATATCGCGAAAACATGATCCTATATTGACTCGACCCATTCAAGTGTATAGCCACACTCGAATAGGAGTGACTACGTTACTTGTTTAGTCGTATAATTCTGGAAGAAAGTGAAATTTTTTCATTCCTTTATTTTCAGTTTTAGTTCCATAAACTAGGAGAGGAGGCTGCTTCTTCTCCTTCTTCTGATGCTTCTCCTTCTACTTTTTCTTCTTCCTCTCTTCCTCTTTTACTTCTAATATCTTCTTTTTTTCTTCTTCCTCTACTTCTTCGTCTTCCTCTTCTTCTTCCTTTTCTTCTTTCTCTTCTTTTTCCTATTCTTCCTCTTCTTCCTCTTCTTTCTCGTTTTCCTCTTCTTATTCTTATTCTCCACCTTATCTTTCTTCCTCTTCTTCTTCTGAACGAGCACACATCACCTGCTGGTAAGTGATCCTGTAGTACATCTACATTCATATAACAGACGCGTCACCCCCGCGGTGGAAGAAGAAACACCTGTTTCCCTGAAATAAATAATGTCGTCGGTTTCTCACGTTCATTAGACGAGATTTAAACTACAATTGCTCCGGCCGTCACGATCTATTCTTGCTATATCCATTATATAATTGCGGTATGATTTTACCACATAATTTATGCACAATAAAGTATACAAAATTTCTGTACAGTTTTGTATTAAATTATTTTTCTTTAATAATAATAATAACTATGTTGTAGCTTCAAAAACGATGCAACCAGCGAACTGAAATTGAGACTTCTATCGATAAAATAATCCTCTTACTAAAATGCAAATTTTATTGTACAGTATTAAATTAATGTTCTGCAATATATAAACGAATTTACAGAATTATAGTTTAAAGCATAAATTTTAAAATTAAAATAAATACAGTTATACATTACAACGGAGGTGACTCAGCTTTTGCGGACATAATATTATAGTCCCATGCAGAGCTGGTTTTCAGGCACTCCCATCACAAACGATTTTTTAAACGATTACTATTTTCAAATCTGACAAATTAGATTACCAATTAGATTACCAAAATGTAAACTATATTTTATTTATAAATAATGATCGATTTCTGTCACTGTCAATCACAACTGCTTAGGATATATTATAGAGCCATAAGGATTCCCGCACTCGTTCACCATCCCCTTCCCTTTGTGTACCCAATGTAATGCATAATGAGATCGGAGGGAGGTTAATAAACAATGTCGGGGACAACATACACAATACATTCTGTTCTGACCGGGAATTGAAACGGGAACACGGGATGCTGCAGCCAGTTGTGTTACTGTGACCATTACGTCATGTGGCTGTCAATTATATCTATTCAAATCTTGTTTTCATGTGACCTTTTTAGTTTAAAATAATAAAAGACGTATTTGCATGAGTAAAGTTAAGTAGTTAGTCATTTAATATAAATCCCACAGCTAAGCATAGACCACCTTACTATAGAGGATGTTATAGAATAGTCCAGTATCGATTTGCGGACTTCATAGTTTTTTTTTAAGATATACAAGTTCTCACACGTTGTTTTTCTTCATCGTTGATCCCGTGGTAAATAACCAATTACAATTGGGATTGATATATTCATTGGATTTTTTTTTATTCCATTGTGATTAACAAACGAGCACACAATTCACCTGATGGTAAGTGATTCCTGCGGCCCATGACACTATATTTTACAGCTACATTTACTGCTGTATCGTGAATTAAAATAGAGCGCTTAGATACTGAGCTGAATCAAGGCTTTAGATTATTTTCATTAATAATAATTTATATACTAATATGAAATTGGCAGCTATTGTATAAATTTCCACTTCGTTGCTATTATATGTTTGCGTTGTGTGAGTGAGCAGGCACTCTCTCCCGGTTTACTCAAACGGCGCTCGAAGCGGTGATTTATCCACATGGAAAATTTATTTGTTTTCATAAATTAATATTCGCTATTACTAGATAATACAACATCAGTGTTTGTTTTTATCAGTGTATGTACAGAATTTCTTACATTATGTCATGGGTGTACAAATTCATTTTTGTACGTAACGTGCATTTTTGTTTTTCGTCCATAGTAAATTTAAATTTTCAGACCGATGCTAGAGTTTTGGTCGTTTATATCAAAGTCATTAAATTGTATAAAATATTTGTGCGCTTGAGAGTAAATTTGGTGTGTGTGTGTGGGCTGTAATTTTTCTGATTGAAGTCGTATGACATTTTTTCATATAACCACATTGTGCAAGGTATTATGAAAATAATACCTTGCACAATGTGCTAAAATTTTGGTTAAAGTCTTATATACGCTTTTAAGGATTCGTAAAAAGGGTTATTAGCCGGTGTGTTTTGGGTCGCTGAATATCCTGAAAAAATCTATGGAAATTTTTGTCGATTGCCATTATTCCTTTTTCGTATTACCGTCATTTCACTTTTACACTCAGTTCACAGCATGTTGTAAAAAATAAAAGATGTCTCATGTAACGTGGGATACAGTAGTGGCACTAATATATGTTATTATTACTTTATTTGCTTTGCTTTCAGTAGATGATCTACTTTAGCATCTATTTATTTCTAATTCTGAATATAGGCCTCAATGCACGGACCCACCTCTTTCTCCACTGTAAAACTTGTGCCTGAATTGTGGTTAGATGTTATCAAAACAATCAGAACAATTGACGATGCAATATTCACTATGTACAGACAGTTTGCTAGTGAAACAGTTATGATCCTTGATTAACTCATAAATATACAGAGGAAACATACTCGTAAGTTTTGCAATGGTAGTCTGTAACTTAATTTTCTGTTATATTTTTTTATAATGTTAGTGGTAACAAGTATGTGTGCTCTAATTCTGTGAGTCGAGGTTGATTGTGAGAGTAATGGTATGGGCTTCAGGAATCAATATCGGGAGAACTTTCTTTTTTTATAATATTCGGAGTAACAAATGGTTACTCAGTTCACCTGATAGTGTGTGATGAAAGCCTCATTGACATATACATCTATTCTCTACAAAGTATCAGCTTCCGGTATCATCTAACTGAGATGGAACACCTGGTTCCCTGTAATTGGATCGTCGGATCCATGACACGTCGATCCAATTCATCCAGAACACAATGAATAGTCGGACCAACCCATTCATGTTACACCAAGAAACCAGCTGCAACGTGACTGTGTCATTATCAAAAAACAAACTGTATGTACAGTAAGTACTGACAAGATTGTTGTTGATTATGTAAATTCGAAAGCCATGTAAACTTTTTTAACCTTCATTCATGCATGTTTTTTTTATAGAATAGGTGACCCTACGCCCCTTTTTACGTTTTTACCACTTTGATGGTACAATAAAAGTTATATTCACTTTTTAATATACAATCGTGACAGAGGTGAATCAAGTTACGTGAAAAGTGTGAAAATGCCTCTACACTCTCTACACTCGTTTCCCCTTCAGACTTCATGTGCTTTTTTCAATGACTATTTCCGGCTCGCGTGGGTCACGTATGCATCCGACATCGAACAGGCATCTCTGTTGCATGGCTCAATGTGTCTAGTTAATTCTGAGTGTCAGATTGGTTTATTCGAAAGGAAAACCTTATACACATTGTTTTAGTCTAAAAATTATATATTTTTTATTGTTAAGTGTTAAAAGTACATTTTATTTCTTAAAGTAGAAAAAAAATTGTATGCTATAGGTACCTACGGTACTTGGACGGTGTTTTTATATCCTGTAAATTAAATATGCAACAAACAAATGACAATCATGAAGAAACATTGCCGACCTTATTTACTGTCAATAGTTCCGGCATCTTGTTAAATAATGCTATTGTTCTCTCTTAAAAAAGTAGACAGCAAATATTTTGATAGAAAATAGATAAATCCATCTTATTTGTTTAAAATTTTTAAATAAAATACAGAAAAGAAAAAAAATAAAGAACGTCGAATTAGATTAAACATAAATTGTACACGTTTAAAATTTATTTATAATCAAAATTTGTATATCATTCGTCTTTTAATCTGTAAATTAATAGATAAATATGTACAAAATTATAAATTGCTTAAATTGCAAATTTATGAGGCTTAAATATTTTATATGTCCTCTTTTGAAATTAACTAAGATTAATTTCAAAAGGACGCCATATAAGACAAGTAATTAATTTTCAAAACGTTAAAATCTTAGCTATTAATGTAAGAGATTATTGATTAATAATTAACGCAATATAAAATAATTTAAAGATATAATATTTAAATTTTTTGCTAGTAATGAAGAATAGGATCTCAATTATCTCAATAATTTTATAACTGATAGTAGTGATCTCGTTATGATCCGCAGGCTCAAATACAGGTACCAAGGTATTCCACACAAAGGATTTGCATCATAAATCTTTATTGAGTATGACGGGCCGTAGAAATCACTTTACATCAGGTGAACTGTGCGCTCGTTTGTTCTTACTAACAATATCAATGGAAGTGTATAATGGAAATCGACGAATACAAATTCCATTTATCAAGAAAATATTTATTTGAATATATTATTTATTAAATAAACTTGACTTGACTAAAAGTTAAAGAACAAATATCGTTAAGTTCATTATGAAAATTATAGTGTTTCAAACCTAAGTACTTAAGCTATAAGGGCAGTTCACACTATAGGTAAATGATTTTATTTGGTATCGATTTTACTAAAAATTGAGGTAACTCCGTCATCCTTAGGTCAAGTTTTTTGATTTGTATTATATTAAACAAAGAAAACGGTAAAAGTTGAATGGTTGAATCAGATAGCTGGCTGGCAATTCGTCATACACCTATGAAATCTGGACCCAGGATATCCTGCAAACACACCGGTGCCATGCAGCATCCTCGCATCGTCAGATCGGACCACTCCGTGTTGTCTTGCCGGGTTTCTCTTTAGTGGACGATCAGGGCTCTGATCGCCTATAAAATCCCTTTTAGCTACATTATACATATATACATACCCCTGTATCCTAGCCCTATTCCATAAACAAAAGACTAGATATTCTTGGCCTTTGAGAAAATATAAGGTTAGTAAGATAAATTTCACTATTTCAATATCCTAAGCAGACAATACATGTAATCTAGGTCATTTATTCGAGCCTAAAAGTGCTACATCGAATAAAGAGAATCTGAGCCTGTTTATCTAAAGAATAGTTTTAAAGTTGTTTACCGATCGATAGTCGGATATCCTTACTGACATATATTTAAAAACAAAACGAACAGGCTGAAATAGAATGATATATTGTTATCTAGATTATCATCCATTAGAAAGAAACTGAGAAACCACATCGCATTAGCTTTTCAACTTTAAAAACGGTATACTTATATAATAATAGTACATATTAGCGAATAATTGTGCATACGTATGTACATTATCGTCATATAGAATACATATCTATATATAAAACTTGCCAAATATATAATACACAAGGATATTATATGATAAAGCAAATATATATTTTTTTAAGAGAGAACAAATAGTGAAAATTTCATGCAGGTACTTGTCTGTTTCTTGATAATTATTGTACGCTTAAATCTGTTCACAACTTTGTTGTGCCATAATAAAATTATAAGTCAGAGCCCTAGTAACCGAGTAGGATGCCATTTAACAGTTTCTCTTGTTTCCGTACATAATATGAAATTGTTTCGTTGTTGTTGTTATAATTTTTTTGTTTATAATTTAATGATGTTTATGGTTATATTAGACATTTATATATATTATTAATATAATAATAATATAATCTTATCAAATTAAATATCTCATATATCTAATAAAAATAGATAATCTTTTTATTAAATTAAACCTAATCTTTTGCAGGTGTCAAGGTAAATAACTGCTGAGACGCGGGACTTAGGTTTGATTTGGAGTCTAGGCCAATAAATGTATTGTATTATTGTATATTTTTTCCACTTTGTTGACATTGGATCCAAGCCCTTCTCCATTCCATCAAGGCCTTATATTAAAATGTGTACCTCGATATTTGTGATTAATTTCATCTTCATAACGTGGCATAAGAAGTTGTCACTCTAGTTGGATTGACCTAAGTATGGACATTTGTTGTGACGGGGATTTATAAGATGACACTAATTTATCAAGATATATTATAGTCTTAAGTATTTCCTCAAATACAAAGAGACAATACTGATATTGATGTATCTCCTGTAAATTTAAACCTTAACGAGACAAACAACAAACTTGAGTTTTTTTTAATATTATGGATAACAAACTAGGGCGCAGTTCACCTAATGGTTAGAGAATGCAGCCTTAGAGATCTTATTCTATCCTGAACAAAAATTTGGAGTCATCAACCCTGAGGTCTACGATGGATTGTTTCGTTACCTTTTATAAGATCTCGGGATCCCTACAATATATAAAACAGCAGTGTTAACATCTATTTGGCGCTGATATTCTGTGAGGGCGTGGTCCCTGTCAAGGCGAACCATTAACAAGATAGCTGTGTGGTCCTAACACTCTTAAGAATATTAAGTGTCAAATATATTTTAATTATGATTAACAACTTGTGGATAGGTCCACAGGTCCACGTTTAACCATTAGTATTCAGGAAAACTGCCTAAGCAATCACATTAAGCTGAAGAAACGGCTGGACGGAATTCTTAATCAATTATTCAAATAACACCAAATTGATTCAAGAACCGTGATCTGTATAATAACTTACTTTTCAATCCGACTAAGTTATTAAGAAGTAATTCTTAAAGTGGTAGTAAAATGTTAAAGCTAATATTGATAAGATTTGCTTATTAAGAATGATTTGATACTGAGACCCGTGTCAAAGGTCATAAAATCGCATAATTATTTTTATCCGGTTTAGATTATTTGAATCTTTGCTTATGTTTAGAGTCCGAAATTACTTTAAGCATTTGGTAGATTACTATTTATAGCTGTCCATTCCGGCTTCACTTAGTAATTTGTTGTGCATAATTTGTAAAGCAAATTTATTTCTACCTTTACTAGACTGATTAACTTGACAGTGTAATAATTTAGATACAACATATTTATAAATTTTACATACAATTCGCCCCTTCCCTCGATAATCAGTTTATCAAGATTGACGAATCACGTACTTTATCACCGACAGGAATTGAGATGGAATGCCTCAATAACGATTATTGACACAATACAATTATAGCACCATACGAACAGAATATAGCATGACGCATAAGGGCTATTCCCCCGGTCATTCCGACGGGACGAATTAATAAATTATTATTACCTACTACCCCAATTGATCGTCTTCCCCCAGCATCCAGATAAAGCTTATAAAATTTCTAGTTTTCGGATGAACTATGAAACATATTTTATCCGCATAAACCAAACCAATTATATTTTTTGTGTATAAAATTAAATCGGATCGATTTGAAACAACCCGATTGAACGTTACAATATATTCAATATCTTTAAAAGAGCTTTAATTTGCAAAAATTAACTAAAATATGTTATTTTTTATCCGCACAAACAAATACCATCAAGTCGTAATCAGATTAATATGTAATGGAAAATACTTTTAGAAGCGTATATATTTACTATATAAATTATGATTAACCATTACACATCGTTACAGAATTTAAAATTTTAACCTCTCCATTTCGATGGTTGGTTTTTTACCTCGCTCAATTACTTTGTCATGAATCAGGGATCAGGGACCTTCGAGGAGACATCTTTTCTCAAAGACCTTCAACTAGCTTCCAACTCCTCTGGTGTTGCGGGAGTTCGTAAGTAGTAGAGATCACTTACCATCTGGTAAGGCGTCAGCTCATTTGCTCCTGCTTTTATAAAAATATGTGATGATTATTATTATGAGTGCACTAGTGCATTACACGATACAATTGTATCATTTATTTGAGTAGCAATTATAAGCAAAATATTTTCGTATAAACCCTTACTGTTTTAATCGAAGAATATTAGAGAATTAGCAGATACCAGTTCTATGTGATGATAAGACAAATATAAGTGTTAGAGCCACACTGCAGTTAGTATCTACCAACATAATGCTGATATGTTTCGTTCTGTGAATTCTGGGAGAAGTTATAATATTAGGAGTAACAAAACAACGGCAAAATATGACTGAGGTCTATTTTATTTATGTACATCCATTCTCATGGAGTTTTAATCTAGCGACTGTCAAAATAAGTCCGTGGCTAATGAAGAGTTCCACCATCGAACCTGACGACGCACTGCTGGATTTCATCCTTTTGTTGTGAACATCCCTCAAACCCGAACGAAGCGCTTTGCTTCGTCTTATATTATTCGTACAGCAAAGGACTGGAATAGTTTGCCCGCGTCTGTCTTTCCCTCCGATTACTTGAGTGTTTTCATGAGTAGAGTAAATAGGCATTTACTGAGCTAGTGCGCCTTACCATCCAGGACTGCATTTCCACTTAACATCAAATGAGATAGTGGTCAAGCACTTGCTTAGAAAGTATAAAAAAAAACGGTTTTGTATTGAAGTCCAAGACACGCTTTAGGTCGTTGAGACAGCAAGGTAAGTAATATTTTCAATCTCTGTCTTTTGGAATAAAATACGAATATGTACAGTAATATTAATATTTTATATATTATAAGGTAATAGAATAAGAGCTGAGACTTTAACAGTAGACATGTATTCTGGAGTTCTATTCAGTGTCCGAAGCCCAGGTGATTTTTACCCTCGTTTGCTAAACATTAATCCGTTTTGTAAATCTCTAAAAGAATTTATATGAAATCTCATGCATACTAAATTGTACGTGGATTTAACCGCGTGTTGTAGTTGATCCGGAAATTAATTCGATATTACTTCGATCCAAATTTGGTTCCGATGATTGATTTTTGAATGAACTAGCAAATCATTTTACTATTTGTTTGTTTGTGTTGTTTTATCATGTAAAGTGAAGAGAGTAAATCAATGTCAAAGCGGTTGCTAGATATTAATATTTTAAACAAATATATATATATATATATATACATAAATATTTATAATTGCCTGTGAATAAGAGGTGACATTATTTAAAGTTAATAAATTAAAAGAAAGACTAAATATGTAATGATGTACGAAATATATTGTACTTTAATGTCTACTAAACATCTTGCTAGTCAGGGAGCAATTGCCATAACACTCCCCCTTCTCTCTCTTTCATAGCGGCTCACCGCAACGAATGTTTCGCAACTTACCGACGATCAAATTAGTCTTCTATAAATAATGTTAGTAATAAAATCCAGGATATGTTTTTATTATATCGAGAGTGACGTACGAGCACCCAGTTCACCTGATGGCTCGTGATTCCCGCGGCCCAAGAATTCTACATTCGTCCTTGACTCTCAAAACTCTTCACCAGTAATATAGGTCTCGGGTTCCCTGCACTCACCAGACGTAACATAGCAGCATTGAGCTGCTATTTCACGCTGTTATTTGCACTGCATTGAGTGCGTTCCTACCCCGGTCGAGCGGACCCATTTATTCTGCGCTAGAAAGAGTAGCTAGAAACGGACTGCAGCGTAGCTCTACGACGTAAGGAAACAAACTGGAGTGTAGCTCTACTACGTAAAAAAAATATACGAGTAGTGTAATAAAAACATTTTTATGCTTTTATTGTAGCTGCGTGAGTGCTTACGCAGATGCTTAGGGCACTTTAATATATCCTGTCTATCTTCTGATTATTACATCTTATCACTGGTTAATACAAACATAATCGTGACTACTCTAATAACTGCTGCAGTCACAAGCAAAGATAATATAGTTATCCATACACTCCAATACAAAACAACACTAAAATTCATAATTGAGAAATAAATTTATGTGCGTATATTTTGTTTTTATTGATTTACCGTTAATTCTTCACCATAATATTGTTACAGGAATTTATTTAATTTAGTATTTAATATGTGTGGGTGAATTTAAAATCATTGCATCTGCACTTTAGATAGGCAATACCATCTAATGTAGTCAGTTGTCTATTTTTTCAAAATGGCCGCTTCTCTATGGTGACGGTTAAATTTAATCACAACAATCTTTTCCTTCAAAATAAAAGGGAATGTCAAATAAAGTACGTGACGTCATTCTAATTTAAAAATGTCGATGGCCCAAGATGGCGGACTTAATTTCTTTACCACCCTCGTGACATGGGTCTCAAATAAAAGGGTGTGACGAATAGAATATCATTAAGAGTGTTTTCAAGAAGTCTTTTTTTATATTATTTATCTTATTTCACAAATTTAAAATACCTATCGTTTAAAACTCAATATCAATGTAAAACAATACTTTATGGTTTGTTTTAAGCACTAGAAAACTATGGCACCGCAGTATTCTCTGCCAACACGCGAGGTTTCCAATTTCATGTGGTTAGGATTAATTTGGCGTAACACACTCTGGAGACTTTAACCGCGATGTACGATATACAAAAGCAAAAATATATCTTAACTTAAAATGGTTTAAACCAAACCATTTTAACAAAGTTTACGTTTAAGTTCTAGATACGCTATACAAAATTTATATAATAACAAACAAGATAACTAAACATGATAACTAGAAGTAACACGAAGGTAAAATAAGCTTAGCGTTAAGACGTCTTGTAAAAAAATACTCACAGCTGGTGAGTTTAAACATGGTACATAACGATAGAATCTAAATCAAAATTTCATCCCTATCATTTCGATGGTTGGCAATCCACCGCTGTGCGTTTTTGTCTGTGACTTAGGGACCATCAATAAAACAGCCCACACCTTTCTTAAAGGCCGGCAACGCGTTTGCGACTCCTCTGGGGTTGCGGATTTCCATGGGCGGCGGCGATCACTTACTATCGGGTGGGCTGTTTTGCTCGTTTGCCACCTATATAGAAAGAGAAACAGTATTTCATTGACAGTATTCTACTTGGACCTGTCTATTACTAAGACTTATTATTATTTATACAGGAAAATTAAATGAGAAAAATGTGTTTAGGGCCGTGGTTTATTTTATCAAACAAATGATATGGTAGTTCTTCCAGGAGGTCTATTGTTGGAGATTTTATCGAAAAAATAAACAGTACAATTGTTGTACTATTTATTTTGTATAGTGTAGTGTTATATTCATATATATAATGTACTAGTATACATAAATGATAAATATAAATATATTATACAACACACATGACAAAGTTCTTGAGGCGAGGCATTTCTTATTAGTTATGTTGGTGTAATTCTTTAATTGGACGAACTGTTTGCTTGATTGTCACTCGCAATGGTATAAAATACAATATAATACAACGGTAATATAATATTTGAAAGAGTGAGAGAGAAAGAGTTCACTTCCTCTCAGAATACCGTCTTGAAATAAGAGTAAAACACTGCTGTGTTTCGTATGGTGAGAGTAGGGAATCCTGGGGATTCAATTAAACGTAACTAGGTATTTCATTTCATTCTTTAGGGCTAGGGCATTGTGTGAAGGCGTGGTCCTTCCCCAGTCTAGACTACAGTTAGCTAGATATTGATCTGTATATAAATAAATTTGGCCTTAGCCAACTTTACTTCAGGTGAGCTTTGTACCCGTTTGGCACCCCTAATATTATAAAAAAGCCTAAAAAGTTACATTATTATTGTTATTAATTTCTCGAAAGTGCTTGTGAAGCATTTGATGCTCTGTCTACCAAGGGAATATAAGCATTAGTGTTTGTTGATTACACAATTTGTAGTCTCATGTTTTTGACTGATGAGTTTGTGTTATAATGGTAATTGCATACATATGTAAACTTCTAAGCCAGATGTTTGGTTATACGCAAAGAATAACTGTTGTAAATTTCTGTATATTACGTTTCATGCATTATATTAGATAATATATAGTAAACAAAAATTAATTAGATTACTTACTACATAGAAAATGAAACAATTTTTTTTGCATTACCTTGTTACTTACCCTCAGTTAAACAGCGCATGCAACTTTACAAAGCGCAAGTTCGGCCTGACATGGAAGACTGGGTCGGGGCACCCCGGTACCAGCTTCTTCCGTTTGACCGCATTCAACGGAGAGCGGCTCGAATTGATGATCAGATACTTTTCAATTGGCTTGATGTTGTGAAGAGATGTTGCATCTCTCTGAATTTTTATACCGAATTTTCCATGGAGAGTGTTCTGCGGAGTTATCCGGATTTATACCAGCCGCGAGTTTAAACATCTTACATCACGACAGATTTCAAAATCTCATCCTCATCATCTCGAAGATTGGCAATCAACCACTGTGGACTTTACGCGAAATTTCCTGCCACTCACATCTGCTCAGCGATACCAGCTGTCGATACGACTTAGGAATCTTCAAGAAAAGAGACTACACCTATCTTAAAGGCCGGCAACGCATTTGCGACTCCTCTGGTGTTGCGGATGTTCATAGGCGGCGGTGATCACTTACTATATTAAAAAAAGCTATTGTCATGAATTCGTAGCACAAGCATTTTAACCTAAGATACCGCGAGACGTGATCCACGACATATCTTAGGGATTACGAGATTTGTGACGGTGGTAGGGACGAAATTGGTCTTCCCTTACCAGCCAAGCGACCGGGTGAGGGAACACTGCGCCCATCAATCCTTAACCCTCCTTACTCAACCCTGTCTCCTTCCATTATGCTCATATTGAGCCATCTCACGTGCTACTCCACTGTAACCTAAGCTACTCAGAGGGACACGCAGAGCAGCTACCCCCCTGTCAGAACATTAGCCACTAGTGACAACGTGTCATCACTAGTGCCCAGGGTGCACTGTCGCGGTGTTGTCTCCTCCGGTGGGAGGACATCCCCCTCTCCACCCCTCCAGGCAAGTCGCTCCTTCCAACTCGGCCACCCCCTAGCTGCCATCGGGGCCAGGAAAGCAGTAAGCAATCCCAGCCCCCTGCGGCGGATCTGGTCTGCGGCTCCACCGCTGACCGATGTTCGTCCGCGGAGCCGGGAGAGCGGCAATGACACACCGTCACTCCTCTTTCCCCGCGGCCCCACCGCAGCCGCATCATGCGGTGCGACCCCCGCTTCCGTCGCGGAGGATAGGGAGATACACTACCCTCCCTCCGCGACTCCGCCTCGGCTGCTGACGGTGGGGAAGACGGCCTCGCTCCGTCACTTCCGCCCCCAGCAGTCTACTGACACGCATCCGAGGCGAGCTGTTACAGAGCCCACCCGGAGCGACCTCCTCAGGCCGGCCTTAGGGCGCCTTAGGCCGGCCGTTTGGGTTCCTCTTAGCTTCACCATGGGTGACCAAGCCACGGTTACTAAGCCCCCCCACCACGACAAGGCGAGAACCCTTCGGGGGGGATCGTGAACCATCTCCTAGCACAAGCATTTTAACCTAAGTTGCAGTAGTTAACCGGGATGTTATTAATGTTAAAATCACTGTTAGTTTTATTTAAAAAAAATATTATTTATCCACAAACATATTTAGATGAAGCCCTTTATGTGTTAAGGAAATTACTGTGGCCTGAAAATAAATCAAGCAGCAATGCTATGCTAATGCATACGATACCAGTTCGGATAACAAAATGGCTCAATTGCGTAATGAATTTATGCAATTATAAACAATTATATAGTACGGCCATAAGTTCTGTTACAAATGAAAATGCATTTTTTTTAATGAAGTAATATAATATTATTAAAATTTATACCTACATATTTATCAGTCTCAGCAAAAAATAAAAAAATATTCTATTCGAAATGGCCACCTCTGGCTTTTATATACTAACCTTTAATCTGTTTGGCCACGAATCTATGGATTTACGGACTGTTTAAAAAGGAAATTTCGCCACTACTTGCTCCAAAGTTTTTTTAAGAGACTCAACGTCCCCGTGTCTTTTAGAGCAGGCCATGTCCTCTAAAACTGACCATAATTTGAAGACTGAAGGAATGAGGTCTGGGCTAGATGAGGGCCGGTCTTCAGCTCTTATAAAGTCCGGAACGTTGGTTTCAATCCAGGCTTGGGTAGTTCGTGCCTTGTGATCAGGTGCAGAGTCCTGCTGGAAAATCCACCATATATTTTTAAAAAGTGTATTGCTGAGAGGTTTTACATAATCCAAGACTGTATCTTGATACACTTTGGCTGAAGTTTTCACTGATTTTTCACAAAAATGTAGTTTTGTGACACCTTTCCGACCACTTGAGCAGCTTCTTTAGAACTGTGAGCGTACACTTTATCATTTTGCTTATAGTAGGAGAAGTAGTGTTCTTCAATCGTGAATTTTTAGGAAGAGTAAAGAGTAAAGAGGATATTTCTGTGCCTTTCACCTGCGTATCGCCACAGAAAGCGTTTTGATCGATCCTCTCTCTTTAATTGTAAAGATTGATTTAGGACATGTCCCGTATATTGATGATAAGCACCGAGCTTCAGGTCTTCTTTTATAATACGCGACAGAGTCCTAGCGGGAATCTTCATTTCTCGCGATAAGATGTTTTGCGTCCTAATGGGCTTTCGACGAATTCTGGCTTTAACAGCATTAACAGCCTTTGTAGTTCTAACAGCACGCGGCCGCCCCGACCTTTCTGGTCTTCGACAGAGGAAGTGTTTTTGTATCTGTTGATAGTACGATATACAAACATGCGGCTGATACCAAGCTTTTGAAGTGTCTGGAATATGACCCTCGGCTCCATACCCACTTTGTGCAAAGCATCACTGCAATCCTATTTTCTTTAACAACCCATTCCATATTGTAATTTGATAATGAACACGAAAAAATATGTGGAATGGCGCAAAATCGAAAGAAGTTTTTAAAAATATATACGTGTTCCAAATTCAAAATAGTTAAAAGGTTGAAAAAAGTTTTTATGTAACAGTATTTATGGCCATACTAGTTATAATAATATAAGCAATTATAAACAATCATATATTTATGGTACGCTACCTTATAGTTCAATAGTTTTATTTAATGTTCTTGACTAATAAGTTGCTAATATATGTAATAATATATGTAAATATATGTGTGTATATAATTTCTCTGTTTTTATCATTTAAATTAATCTGTATATCATTAATTTATATTATAATGGATACGTAAAATATTATTTATTTCATTTTATTTTGTTATAATTTATAATATTATTAATTGTAAACTATGAACTGAATTTAGACTTTTAGGATGCCTAGGTACAACTTTATCCTTTCTCACGACCTTCTCGTCCAACAGCTCAAGTCAGCGTGTTCAACCAACCTTTTTCTACCTCTTTAGCTTTTCGATAATTTTAGCGACCAACTGACAAAGTGTTGCCAGTACAAAATATTCGAATCAAAGAGTTATTGGCTTAGAAACTAATCTTTTTGTGTTCCAATTTAATTAAATAAAAATGTAAATTATCGAACACTAACATAATATTGATAAAAATTATATATCACTTTTTATCTGTAACCTAGGCCTTAAATATGAGGGTGTCTTCTTCGTATATATACGAGACACAAATTCGACTCAGTTCAGTCTGGATCCAAACCCAAGTCGCTACTCCGTAAATCTCATGTCATAACTACAGAGTTCATTCTAATGTTCAAAATTAAAAAAAACTCCTCATTTATCCTCTTGATGTCAGTCGTATAATATAATTTTATCAATGCAAATAGAGTGATAAACCAACTATATAAAATATTATAAAAATACTTGTAAAATTCGAAGCTGAAAAATTTATACTCAGTTTTGACAGAAGTTTGAAAGTAATAAGAAAGTATGTTATGTTATGTTTATAAATATTTATAAATGGATAGTGAACTTTCAACCCGGTGAAACTGTAAAAGCCCTGGGGCTAACAGCAGCCATCAGCCCAAAAAAAAAAAAAAAAAAAAATTATAAATGGGAATATTTTAAGAGATACTTTAAATAAGTAGTACGTATACATAAATAAATGTGCAATTTTAGGGATAAGTCAAAAAGGTAGGCAAGTTTTTAAAAATGATTATTTTCGGAGCTTTTCTTATATCTTCCTAAAAGAAGTTTCATAGCAGTGCCGCCTGAACACTAAAGCAGTTTTATTGAAACCAGTGAAATGCAGCGGGGTACTTATATTTAGATTTGATTAAGAACGAAGAACTCTCTTATGAGCTGAAATTGAATGTGAAGGGAACGAGGGAATTGAATGAGGAGATTACTCGAATTACATTTGTAGGATTGTGAGTCATTTAGGGCAAATATCGTTATGTTATATTTATCAATAAAAAGTGTATGTAATGTTATTATTAAGAAACCTTTTTAACTTATAAAGAAGGTCTTTTTTAATTACTCGGAACGTTAAACAGCCATCACGTTATAGTTATCATCACTAACAATTTCAGTGTTAATTCAGCGGAACATGTAGCGATCTACCTCCACCTTAATTAAGATTTAGCATTTTATACGCAAATATAATTTGATGTTGATAAAAAATAGAAGCCGTTAGGTTAAAAGCTATATGCCTAACAAAAAATTAATAATTTAAAGAAAAAACAAATTTTTCTTACAGAATTTTTACGTATATTGAAAATAAATATATGTACGGACATACACAATACACACGTAGACAAGAAAAAAAACACTTTCATTAATATTCTATCTTATATAATATTTTTTTTTAATTAGTATTCAAAGTATTACGGGAGCCATTTAAATATAGAAATAAACCTGAAAATATGACGATTTCGAACTCGTGGTATACTTCTATATTATTGTGTGGTATTGAACTTACTTAATGTGTTGGCCAAAATTAGCTTTGCCTAACTAACTAAACACGTCTACACTGATTAAAATACTGCCCGTAGTATTTAGTTCAATGATGTAATTTTTATTAGCCGCTTTACTGTTTAATATGACACTTAAAATTTCTTTGAAAAACATGAAAATTCAGCTAATGTAAGTGAATTTTTTACTATCTGAAAAAACGACTCTGACGAACGGAATAAAAATGTGTTATTTTAGTACACTGGAAGGCAGCTAGGTTGACACAAAGTATAAGTTCCCTGTATTTTGCTCTTTTTCTAATGTTACTCATTGTTCTTTCAGTAAATTATGAGCAGAATTGATCTAGAATTATTAACTTTTGGCTCACTCTAGTTTTATTATGAGCTTCAATTTCTTTATATTATTATGGGCTACAAATGATCACACTATTTGCTTGCTAGTATATGATGTAAAACACAACGACCCATGACATCTACATACATATATCCCCAACCAAAGTCCAACATCAACATGTGTTGTAATGTTTGAAGTAATTTATATTTGCAATATGGTACAGGGTTTTTTGTACGTAAGAATTAAATAACAATAATTAGTTATTACGTACAATTACTAACTCGATCACACGACAGATAGACTTGAGACCGAGTTCGTCACTTACAAACGACAAATGCACGCAAATGGCTTCTACTTCTTTTTTTTTATCATGAGGGATAAATTATATTGAAGAAACTTTCACCATCATTCAGTCCCTAATTTGCACAGGTTTCGACCACAAGTTATTACTTCTCTTGATAAACGTACTGCTTTGAAGGAAGATTAGATATTTATAAAATCTTCTGAAAATTATTTACATTTGATGTATATTAAAAAAAATATATCAGTAAAATAGTACTATAGATTTTATAATTGACTAACCTATCGTATATATATATTTATATATATATATATATATATATATTTATATATATATATATATATATATATATATATATATATATATATATATATACATATTAATATATATATACGACACAGCACAGTGGCGACTAATTTAGTCAAGCATAGTTTACCAGCATAATTTACGTTGTTCAAAAGGCTCGGTACACTTATACTGAAATGGAGCGCAACGATGCATGTCTTTATCATGAATATTTTAAATGCTTATAGTGGTCAGTGAAATATGAAAGACCGTGCATGCTATTGACGTTCGTATAGTGAACGCAGTTCGCTTTTTTTCTATTCAAACAAGAAAAATACAATATATATTATATTATTATCAAATAAATGCAACGTAAATAATACATTTCCTGTAAGTGACTTAGATACTGACAAAATGCTTTCTATTAAAGATGAATGACCACTTTGAACGCTGATACAGAAGAACAAGAACATTTAGTCTTATCTTTTTTTTATAATGATAGGAGGTAACAGACAAGCAGACAGTTCATCTGATCGTAATTGATGACTATGACTCATGGCATCCACGTTGAACTTTTTTATTTTTATTTAATACCAAAAGTAAACACAATTGTTTTCTATATAATAAATTCGCTTAACTGTTGATACGGTTTGTTGGAGAAGTAGCACTCATTAAAACTAATTACAATTGTATTATGATATTTCTCTTAATTTTCCTTAAGTTCTAATTTGACTTAAAATATACAAAAAAATTAACAATATGTTCCTAAAAACTAAAATGGGTCGTCTAAAGCATTCAGTAGCTACGTTTATTTTTAAAGATTTCCTTTGTAGTACACGCTTCCTGTTTTACTATCTCATTATAAATTCGTTGTACTAAATACTTACGCGTCCTCTTAATAGTAATTTTGCGTACTAGGTTCCTCAAACTGTTTACGAGTTTCTTGAACTTCAATTCTATGTGCACATGCGCTAGTTGAGGACTTGGACGAAATTCCTCGTTATGAATACAATTCTTATAATCACAATACGATCAGTTGCGATATATATTTTACCCTGGTATTCTGCGAGTGTGTGGAAGACTGGGTCAGGACCACACTAGATAGATAGATAGATAGAATAAAATGGGTGGGCTAGAGCAGATCTATTCTGTCCTATCTATAACTATTAATATCTAACTGCAGTTTGGCTCTGCCATTTTTCATCACACACAGTTTATTTGTTTTAATAATTAAATTGTTATATATTTTGTTGTTCTAATTATAAAAGCCAGGCTATTTAATAGACCAGGCCAGGCTATTTGGCAGGCGGTGAGTCAATGGATGTAAACAGAAATTATAGCGAGTGTTTTTTTTGAAGGGTTTTTTTGTATATAATTTAAGCGGTGATAAATTAGTACACATTTCTCGTGATGGTAAGCGATGAAGATGGTCCATAGAATCTACATCTGATCCATTTACATTCAAAGAAGATTGCAGACGCATATTCGTCGTATCCCCGAGGAATAAAGTTGAAGGCCTTTTTGATGTTATCCGTAATTATATCCCCTGATCCTTCTGTCCCCTAACTCTTCATACTAAACATTTATTTATTATTAAGAAAACTAACAACGTATTTTTTATAAACAGAAATAGGTAGTAAACGAGCAAGCAGCTCACCTGATGGTAAGTGATTACCGTCACCCGTAAACATCCACAACACCAGAGGAGTCGCAAATGCGCTGCAGGCCTTTAGGAAATGTGTAGGTTCTTTTCTTGTAGGCACCTAAGTCGTATCAGTTCGGAAATACCGACGTCGACAGCTGATTCCAAAGAGTAGTTGTGCGTGGAAGGATTGCCAATTATCGAGATGATAAGGATAAAATATTGAAATCTGTCGCGATGTACAATTGCTTAACATTTACATCAATACATAACAGACGTCATGGCTGACCAGTCGCTTTTCTCTTACTGTCAGGTGACTGGTATGATGGTTTTGTTGCCCCGGATGTTATAAAAAAAATATGAATCGCATATACAGTACAGGAATGTTAGTGTAATAATTTCAATTTGCTGATAACGTTAGTTCATGAATTTCATTTACGCAACAAATGTTTGGGATTGTTGTATCCGCAATTTATACGAAGTACCGTTTGATTCTATAATAGATGTATGTACGTGGAATTCGGATGAGATTTATATTTTATATAACAGTTTAGAGAGATTGGTCAATAATTTAATAAGTACTTACAGAAAGAGAATCGTTGAAAAAAGAAGAAAGGGAAGAGAAAGGGAATTAAATTGTAAATAAAATAGGATGTTTATATATATGTCAGACGTATGCTGTCTCTGGAAGCAACAGCTTAAGGGCAGTTTTAAGATTTTTAAGTAAAATACTGAATAGTAAGTAATCTGGATAGGTTACAACATAATTAATTATAAAGGAAAAGATCTACAACAAGCGTTAATAACAATATAAGTTTATATACTCGTAACTATGTAACATATATGGAAGAATCACGCCCCAACTTTAAACTAGGATAAGCACGAATAAGCCAGCTCGACAGGTAAAGGTTCAAGTTCTTACAGTAAAATAGTGATATAGCTCGCCTGTTTGACACCGGAAATATTTTTACTGGTTACGCGGCATTTCATCTTAGCGTTACTAAGTTGACGAACTCGAGAGTGACAATTCAATTGCACAATAAATATTTCTCGACGATGGATATTATATGTGGATTTGTGACACTCAAACTTCTTAAAAACAAAACGATAATTAATAAAAGTAATCTAATTTCGCGAAAACTACTTAGACTAGAAAAACTTAGTTTTCATCACGGTTTCTATTTTTCTTCTCTTTCGTTTTGAAATATAATATCCTAGAGAGTCTAAATACTGTGACCATATGATTTTCCTTCTAAGAGGATTTCATTCATGTCATTATTACTGATATTAAACTAATATAAAAATAATAATTGAATTATACGTTAAAATTTCGAAAAAAAATCGTATTATAAAAGAATTAAGTACAATAATGAGGATAAGGTTATAAAATATTCATTTCATATAGAAGCTATAAACGAAATAAAAAATTGCCTTATAAATCATAACAATTAACTTATTTTTGTTGCCATATCATATGGTCTCAAAATATTTCATGTAAATTGGATCGTTTTGCGTATTGACTAACAGGTGCTTGCGTATCAAATAACGGGTGTTCGCATATCGATTTTTATCTAATGCGGAAATGCATACCTGTAGTGCACAATGCACATCTAAATCTGTGGAGGTCGGTGTTGACCAACCAGTTTACTGACATTTTCTCAGCGCTTGTTTTAAAATGAATGGAACAAAACCTAAAAGATGGTTCCATATTAAATTATAAATGCTTTTCGGCTAAGATGATGGTAATGCAATTCGTGTTACAATGCAATGTATTCATTTATCTCCGTTAAAATAAATATCAAAGCATATTATAAAACGTTTGTATATTAAGCCATGATAAAAACAAGGGCTCATCTGAATGATATTGCATTTGTACCATACATACTGACACCCACGTCTAGGCTAGTTAACCTAATGGCTTTTTGCTCTATTGATTGTTTTGATGTAAAAATGTTATAGAAGATAAAAGTTATTTTTTAGAAAATAATAGTTATCATACAATGGGAGGGCTATTTTTGTGCCATGCTTGAATGATTTGTTCCGTTGCTACTTAACATATACTTTCAATAGCTATTAGTATATATAGGTAGTGTATTAGTATACAGGGTATTAGGAGACTACTTCCGAAAACGAAGACAGACGATAGTTCTAATGACACCTTTGATGATGGGACGGAAGAAAACCGATCCTGATTAAAAAATTACATTACTTTACAAAAAAAACCAGCAATGAAACACAAAATCATAAATAGCTGATGCTCGGATCAACGAACGCACGGGCGAAACTGTCACAAAAACTAAAAATACTAAACATAATAAGCTATCCCGCCAAAACCAACCGCTCCTTTTGCGGTGGTCCGCGGTCGCCGTTGACGGCACTTTGATCATTTCCGCGGTATCAGCGCCGCGCGATCGCCGCGCCCGGGCGTTCGTTGATCCGAGCATCAGCTGTTTATGATTTTGTGTTTCATTGCTGGTTTTTTTTAAAGTAAAGTAAAGAATTTTTTATCTTTTTATTATTATTTCATTTAGCTGTACTAACATGGATGGATGGATCTTAAATAATGCTAATAAAATGATTTAAAAATATGATTTTTATTAATCAGGATCGATTTTTTTTCCGTCCCATCATCAAAGGTAGCCATCTACCTGCATGGGTTAATTATAAAGACGTGAGAGCCAATTTATTTTGATTATTCATTATTTTAGTAGCTTAAATTCAAATCATAATAAAGTTATCTTATATGCGTCTATTTGACTAATGATACGAACATCAACGTAACCAGTTAAGTATCTCAAAGACATGGCGGATGATATTTTCTATTCTTAACTAAGTAAGTAGAAAAGTTCACTGTAAACTATAAAATAAAATAATTTTATATAATGTTTCTACGATATTCTCTGTATAATTTTTATCTACACTTGTGAAATAACACACTTCGAAATAAATTGTTTTAAGTTTGTGATGCATGAACGTACTATATAATTCAAATTATTTGGGTATAACAATAAGTAACATAAATACTAAAAGTAAGTTGTAGTTTTATTTTAAATTAAATAAAAAGTATAACGTGACTATGAATTACTATAAAATTTGTTAAAACCTTGTATGTTACAAACATGAGGGTTAAATTAATTAATGTATATTAATGCTTTGAATTATTCACGATAAGGTCCGACACTAAATTAAAATTAGAACAAATTTATTAATTAGGGTTGGGGTTAGTAACTAATGGATTACGTCCGACAAGTTGGGTTAATTTTGTGACTATTGTAATAATTTTTGTAGTTCAATAAAAACAAAATTTTACTTGCAAATATGCCATTTCAAACTTATATATTCAAGTGCATCTTTTATTACTAGAAATTTACTATTATTTATATTATAATTATTATAAAATAAATAAATAAATGTAATATACATATATACATATATATATATATATGTATATATGTATATATATATATATATATTGTTGTATAGGTTACCACGAAGCACTTTCACGGACATCCATCGACTTCTCGGAGACTTCCAAACACCTATCTTCATCAAACTGTAGCTTATCAATAGTTCTAAATGTAATAATATTTTAATTAACCATTTTATTTTTTTTATTTGTCTTACTTGCCTTTCTAATTGTATCCTTATTTTTTGTAAACTTATCCAATTTGAAGGCTTACTTGTATATAATAGTACATTTTCGCAATAATAATAACTATTACAAGCCAGTTTGAACTAAATAAACTATAATAAAATTTAAATATTCATGTAATCATTGATAACAATAAAATTAAAGGCAAAAATCACGAAGGATGAAGTTAAAACCAACAACATCGCTATTATTATTCTTAATTTTGATTTAACGTTCGTTTAAATATTTAACAACTTGTCCGAGTTAACTATTCACAATTTCCAAATAATATTTGTGTTAAATCGGATTTAATATTAAACTAATTATGTAAAATGCAAAAATTATTACTTTTTGAGTCTCGTTTATTCGTTCATTTGAATCCAATCTGGTCGCACAAATGCTACGACCGTGGTCGCAAAATCGTGAATAGTGAGTACTAAAATCAGGAAGGTTTATTGACATAATCGATGTTATCTAAACCATTTTTAGTCTTTCTAGAAGATCTAATTTATTGTTTAATTATTTTTGTTGGATAATACGCACAGAATCAACGCAGAAAAATTATAAAAGTTTTATCTTAACGGCAAGTTTAGTAGCGGGTCCAGTGTCTGGTCTCTTGAATATTGTGGATTCTCCTTTTCTACTCAACTTTGTATTCAATTATGTATGTTGATGTATATATGAAAGGAACTACAACTATCTCTTATTAAGCTTTTGGTATTCGTTGTTAAGGTTTATATTTTTAAACTGTTTTCAATATTCCTAACTAGCCTTAAACTAATTGGAAACTAAGATGGGAAAATAATAACCTTTTTAGAGTGATAATTATAAGTATCTCTCTGAAAAGGTTACTATTTTCTTCTTTTTATGAGTCTCTAAGTTTCACGGATATCGATAAACAACTTTAAATATGTTAATTACAGTTGCAGTATATCTAATTCTAGTCAGGTTACTGATTACGGCACCTAAATAAATTATTTATAAGATGGTTCCGTACTTTATGCAGAATATTTAGCATAAATTCTATCTTTTAACAGACTTTGTATAGAAATTAATTGAATACATGAGGTGTTTCATTCATTCACTCATTAAAATTCAATATAGTTGGAAGTATAAAAGAACGAAAGTATAGTAAAAACTGTATTAATTTTATTCCACATAAATGGAAATCAACTTCTAAAATACTTTGTTAAGTTACTTTACAATGTTAATCTACATTTATTTAAATACTTCACTCTGCGCTTTAAAATATACATAAATGAAGTTATAACGCCGTTCTCACATACACTTGACAAAAAAGTAACATACCCGTAATATGCATTGCAAATTTGCGCTTCATCTTGCCAACTTGGAAACGTTCCAGTGACAAGTTACTTTGGTTTGCATTTATTTTATGGGTAATATTCTTGCAGTGCTCTTGCACTTAAAGAAAATCATTCAATCTTGGACATTATAAAGGTTTTTATAATAATGTAAAGATTTCTTTTAATTATGTTGTCAAAGCATTTATATTATTCAATTATTGTATAATTTTGCAAAATATCGTGTGTATGAATTTAAAATAGCCTTTTTTTATTGAATTAAGGATGAGGAGATGATAAGTCATGCAACACCACTTGATGCCTTGATTGACAATGTTGAAATTATTAGAGGTATCTCTTAAGTCAATTTTAACATTTAACGCACCGTAAGGGTCAATATTTTGTATTGTAAAATGAAATTTTATTTGTTTTATTGTCTATCTGAAATCAATAATTTTTACACGACATCATAATATTTTGCGCTAATAACTGCCTACTAAAAGACATAAGTTGGGACTATCAACCGAGTCCGTAGCTCCTGCCTCTACTCACTTTCGTAGCATTTGCGTCTATCTGCACTGTTAATAACATAGACATTAGTGCATGCGCGATTGAGAATCCTGTGTGTTATTTACTGTTAATGAGAAAATAGCAAATCGACATGGATTTAGGAGTAAATAAATAAAAATAATATTACGGCGATTGATTTCACACAAAGACATTTAACTTCAAGATATATTTATTATACAAAGTTAACTTACAGAGAGAGTGATACGATAACTTATGACTTAGTTTGTATAGTAAGTAGTTAGAAAGATGTACGGTACATATCTCATGTTCATCAACCTGGAATTGTGGTAACCGAAGTGAATACGTGAGGTCTTGTTTTCTTTAGACTGTTCTCCAACAGACGCATGTAAAAATAACCCGCTGAAAGCATTGTATGCACAGAACTTATAATATTAGGATAGATAAATTTTACAGTACAAATAATAAAAAAGAAAACATGCAAAAAAAATGAAAGAATATTTAAATGTAATAAAACAAACAGACGTTTGTAAAAGTAAGTAATTACTAGTAAGTAGTAAAAAGAAGAGAGGGTATTCGGGCATAGTCCACAACGCGACTCCACTGGCGGACTACATTAAATTTTTATTTTTATTTTTGGTTAGACATGCAGGTTTCGTCACGATGTTTTCCTTCACCACCGAGCACGTGGTAAATCGGCAATTTTTATTGCAATTTTCAATTTCATTGCTTCTGGCAATGGGGATCGGACTCGGTTTGATGGCGTAGCGTGAACTAAAAGCGATATAAAATACTAGAAAATTATAATTGCTAAATATTTTGCCAAAGAAAATTTTTATTATCAGTAACCCCTCCAGTAACATTGTCAACAAAAGCCAGTATATAATTTGCTTGACATTCAACTTGTCATTTCTATAAGCGAAACCTATTAATAGCCGCATAAATAATTCAACTGATCTTCATAAAGACGATGGAATTTCATTCTGTGTGTACATATTGAAATATTTGCCAAAATTGAATAGGATTGAATCTTGGTCGTTTATTATAGGGATGGTGTTATACATCAATGCTTTTCGGTAATTAAATAAACCTACGATTTCCATTCGGAATATAGATTAAGACTCTTCGCTTAGAATAAACGAGCTTGACTGGTGTCTTATTACTTCGATCCAAATATATTAAAAACCATTTATATCAAAAAGGTATCCACATTTTTGTTCAAAATTTACTACCATGTCAAATGTGCGAATCATGAAGTTCATAAATTGCAATAAATGCAAGGAAGTGATTTTTGCATGTACCAAAGTTTAATGATTTTATGTAAACATGAATGTTATTTATGCTTTATTATATTCCAATGGTATAAGGATTATTATATTTGGTTATTTATACCCTTTGAAATTAATTATAAAAGCTAATATCTATGCCAATGTCTGTATTATAAGTAATACACTGTAGTAAACAGTTGAAAAAAAAAGTTCCTGCCGGTTCTCTAAAGAAGTCTTATTTGTGGATCTGTTGTTTACTTTAAACTTTAAATCTTTAAACAAGTCTAAATGGAACAGAGATTTTGTTGACTTTGGAACTTTTTTTCTACGATAAAAATAATAACTTAAGTAAAGTAGCTAATTGCAGCATGTGTATTTTTCCACGACCGAGGGAAGACTATCGTACAGTGAGTGTAGAGGAACGCACAGTTACTGGTATCGAGGCTTTCCATATCAGTTCTCAAGAGTGGCAACACGTGTGCATTTCGACACTTGAGGAAGGTATTTCGTCACTTTTTACTTTATTTATTTTTCCTTTTTCCCATAAATAAGGTTTACAGGGGCCAAATGCCCAGTAGCATTTTCTACCAGTCAACTCTGAGTGATAGAAAATCTTGGTAGGCGTAAAATAAAAAACATATTTAACGATAAAAATATCAATTTATAAATACACGTAAATATATACATAATATTTATTTATATATGTATACATATATAAATATAACGAAATATGCATAAATACATATATATACATGTATAAACATTTTTCTAAGAAGAGTTTTAACAGATACTTTACTAGGTGCATTTTTTTCCACACTTGAGGGTACCAAGTGAACCGCTCCTCGTTTGTCATCATGATTCATAAAAAAAGATTAGGTTAAATAGTAATATTTGTAAGAATTACCTTTGCTATCGTGTGCAGATAGTGCACTCTAAAATTTTTCACTTGTACGTAATAAACATTTATCACATGTTCATTGAATAAAGTAGTTATAAGAAATATTATTTTTGACCTATATTAAAAAATCGTAGATAACAGAAGTACAGGGGCTAAATGAAATTTAATATGGATTTTATGAATAAAAAAATTTATTTTAACTGAAAAGTAAAAAGTTAATTTAAAAGATGGTTCAAAAATTAAATATTTCCTTAAAAATGAAACAGCTGCAGCTGCCCTAAATTTCTAGTGCCGTTAAAGAATAAAAGAATTTACTAATAACTACGAACTTAAAACAATAATAAATTAAGAGGATAAATCTGCAACACAAATGTACACCACACCTATAATGGTATATTTCATTATTTATCAGTTGTCATGAAAAAAACTAGAGATTACTGGTTATTTATGAACATGTTTATATTGTTTTCGGTTTTATCATTACGATATAAACAACTCAATTGCAAAATTCAAAAACGGGTGCTTCGGGGTGTTACATAATAGATGAAATGAGAGCTAATATAGAAATCAGAGGTATTTATAATTCTTCCCTTTTTGTATAAATAATATCGGAAGTGTACTCGTATAGTGATTGATAGGAATATGAAAATTAAATCATAATTCATAATTATTTTATAAAAGTAATTACAACTACAAATCCAATAGTTGGTTTAAACGTAACAAAATGACGCTTAATCGTTTCCGACTAGTAGGAACTTCGTATATACAATCATATTTCACAATATATCTCCGACAATGGCGAGAGTAACAACGGTAAATAACCTATATAAATCTACCTTAACGCCACAGTGAGCGACAAAAGTACAGCTAACCCGCTGCTAAGGAAGTTGAAAAATTCGAACTTTCTGCAGGTCGTAACTTTAAATTATTATAAATTGCATTTACATGGTATGGATGTGCAAAATATATTGCTTTGTATGTTAATTGAGTGAACGATATATAAGGTAAAGCCTATGTATAAAATAATGCAATAAAAAAATAACAGTTTAGAAGTATCATAAATAAGCGGAGATATATGTATAAAACTATTTTGGCCATAAAATATAAATTCGGGAGAATTCAAATTTAGAATGTTTATTTAAGTAAGAATTTTCGATCGGTTTGCCGCCGTTTCACATATTGTTTTTCACTGTATTTGTTCAAGGGAATTGTAGGCATGTGGTGTGTTTAACAAAATAGAATTACAGTGTTTACTTTATACAAACTGGTTATATAGCTCTGAGTAATTATTAAGTTGCTTCATGAGGTAAGCATCTGCCGTATGATTGTGATTCGCACTATCGACGGGTTTCACAACAATTGCTTTGTCAAAGACAGCAAAAAATTGGAAGCGATCGTGTAAGGACAAAGCGAGCTATACACGCTGTCATAGCCAGAATTCGACCATATACGGACACATAAAATACTATCGTGTGAAATGTATATTTCCGTTAGGATTCTGTCGCGATTATTACACAAGACCTGAAGCTAGTGCCTACTATCAGTACGCGAACATGCCCTAATTTAGTTTCTGCAACTTAACAACATCGATCTATCAAATTGCTTACTCACACGATACGCTGGTGAAAGAGACATAAATGTGCTTTATACGAATAAAAAAAAACATGATCGAGGAGCACTTCAACAAGTAAAATGACAATGTGTATGCTCAGCTTTAAAGACAAAACCCAAAAACAATATTATAGACAGTTACAGTTAAATTACGGCGCTGTCTCGAAACTTGGTGAAATGTCTTCTATATATTTTACGACAAACGATTTATTTATAGAAATATACTTTTGTAATTCTACCTTATTATAACTAATTCTTAAAAAATCATGACCTTATTTTCATAAACATACCCAACCCCTGATGAAAGAGGAAACCCGAAAAAAATGTTATTATTTTGTTTGCTGGTTAAACTAAATATTATTAACAATTTAAATTGTTTTGAGGCCAATTACATAGAAATCGCCAAGTACGTAAAACCTAAGTAGAGACACACGGTGAGGCCGCCTGACACAAGAAGCTTAGTCAGCAGGCGCCGACAACCCGACGCCCGACGCAAGTCCGCATTGGATTTCACCATCAAGCGGCGACAACCGACGCCCGTGGAAGTTAACAATAGATTTCATCATTCTTAGGTCACACTTCGGCCTAGAGTACTATCTCACTTTAGATATAGAGTTATTGTAATTAATATTCTTTTATTAAATTTATATTTTAAAACTTGGTTTTTTTAAGTCCGGGGGTTCTTGCGATGTTTATATTTTGTAAGTTTTTCTTATACCTTAGTAACATAAAAAAAGTTATACGTCGTTTATTTAGCCAGGCTACAATGGATATTGTTATAATATTATAAGTGACAAACGAGCACAAAGTTTATCTGATAACTGCGGCCCATCCATCCTCAATTTAGATTCAAGATGCACATGCGTCTATAAAGATTATGGATGACCAATATTTAACCTAAAGTTGTGACCCCGCAAACTTACAATCACCATACTAAATACGGCAGCTTTATGCTGCTATTTCAGGCTGGTATTCTGCGAGGGCGTGGTCATTGCCCGATCGAAAGTAACTAGTTTACACGTTATCACTAGGAAACATGCTGTGAGCATGTTTTTTTTTTCGGGCAGATGGCCGCTATTAGTTCGAGGGCTTTGACTACATATGAAAATATCTGTAGTAATTAAGTTTTGTCGACGTTAGACTAATAAGCTGTCTCGATTTACTTTTACGACATTTTATTCTGGTTATATGTACGTAAGCGCTATTGTCTTTATTTTATTAAATTTCATCTCAACAGATTTTTACCACTTACGTAAATTGTAAGTGATCTAAGATAGTTGCGAGCTTATAGTATCTGCAATAAACCTATTAAAAGCTGTGCCCATAAAAAGCAACCGGTTTTATTTATACAAGGCTTATATTAAACCTAGCATGCTCCATTTATTCTGGATGGAGATCTTTTTATATATCATAAAGTATTAAATTGCAGATGATGACTATTCAAGATATATCTAAAAGGGGAAATATATTTACGATACGGTTCCGTGCAAAACGATCCAGTCTGGCACGAGGCTATGGTTCCGTACAAACGAAGTGGCTAATGCGATATTGTGTCTTATACTCGGGGCGGTACAAAGGAGACTGGTTTTGTAAAGGAAAAGGCTGTGACGAAGCAGCTTCGCCATTTTGCGTCATCGTCTAGAATATAATATGTTTCATAAGTGCATATAAATTTCATTGTCATTCGTTAAGGGTTTCAAAAATTTCTTAGTCATTCGCTGTTTTTGGAACCTTATATCAAAAATATCACGTGCAAGTACGTGTTTGTGTGTGTGTGTGAGTTTGTTATAGATTTATTTACAGAGCAAATTTAATTTTCCACTTTTTTTAACTGTACTTAAGTTCTTGTAAAACTAGCAAAAACTCCAACAAAATACATATTCATAAATATAAAATGATGTCCTTTTAGCTATAACTTAAGTTTAAGTATTTTTATCTTAACAAATTTTAACACTTTTGAGATTAACCAATTGTTAATCCATCAAATCTCTTAACATGGAGCACAAAAGTCGTCATTGATGTAAATTTAAATCGTTAGCAATAAATGATATAATGTTTATGTTTTTGAAACTAACGCCGTGTCATCGATATCGACGTATCAACGTGCCACTAAAGTTACCTGTACCATGAAATGATCGGTTCGATCAGGCAAGACAGGTATTAGTGAGTATTAGTATCAAATAACAGTATAACGCTAGTGCACTTCATGTGGTAAATTTAAGTATGTTTAGAGTTCAGGTATCCGTGGCATTCGACCTCACTCTTCAGGGGTAACAGCGCTGTTTTTTTTTACCGTTGAGAGTAACAAACGAGCACACAGTTCACCTGATGGTAAGTGATCCCTGCGGTCCTAGAGATTCGATGTTTCAAGTTAACCATGTGTTCTTTTCCGCGTGCCTTAATTGATCTGTTTATTTGTTCTACGTAAGAGAGGCATATTTAAATACAAGCCCTATTTAATGTAACTACTACGCTTTAAAATAAATTAGTTTTTTCAAAGATGCAAGATAAGCAATATTTTAACTTTGATTGATAATCAAAAGCATGCTGGTGATCTTAACATTACACAAAAATAAACTGTACACTACCTAATTAAACCAGAATACACAGCTCTCTAAATTCGAACATTTTACGTTAGAAGAAAGACGTTAAAATAAATGAAAAAAAAAACTGTATTTTACGTTGTGTTTGGTCTCCCCGTTAGGGGCAAATTCAGGTCAGCATGCGGTGGAAGTGTTCGATTTAATTAATGTCACTATACCTTTAACATTTACTTTGTGAGAAGCAATAGAAAATTCAATCTGATATGTGTAGATTACTTTATTTACTTGGTTAAAATTACCAAATATGTAGTTTTGGATAATAACTATAAGTTCTTATTTTCGTCCTAATGGCTGCTGTTAGGCCGAGGGTTTTTACAGTTTCACCTGGTTGAGAGGCGACGAGCGCTTATGGCGCTCAGTCGAGACCTCTATTAGTGGGCAACCAGCACAATGGATCCCGAGAGGCAGCCTCGGCTTGGACAATTACCCTGTTTCGCTAAATCGGATTATCTAAATTAATATCGCTATTATTATTAGCTATCTGTACCACCACTTCGGAATGCGTGGGCGCTGAAGAAGAAGTGATGCAAGAAACTCCAGCGACGCTTCTATCAGAGTGACTTGGCGGTATCGCGAATATCCTTGTACGCGATCGCCTCGCTGGCGGCGGGGGCGGTATGAGCGTGCAATAACTATAAGGAAAAATAAATGATACCTTTAATATAAAATGTAAGTTTCCGTACTTTATTTTAGGCTCATGTAGAGAAACTGGTATTTAAAGAATGAGGGTGAACGGCATAGTTCAAAAGATCAATTAGCTGAAGTGGCATTGGGCTGGCCATATATTTCGTAGAAACTATAAAGGTTGGACTGGACAGGTTGTTCAGTGGCAACTTCGGACTGGCGGTCGCGGTGTAGAACGATCCCCCACTATATCGAGCGCCGATATATGCAAGTCAGCGGGGTGTCGATCGGTGCAGGTTCACGATTTTTCTTTATCCCAGTTGATGCGAGAGGCTTTAATTAAGCAGTGGCCTGTGGCAATGATGAGGAAAGGAAATAAAACTTACATCACAACACCTTATATAGTTAATAATTTTCGATAAAGAATCGCCAAAATTACCTATTGTGAAGAAAAATATAGCACATATGGTTGTATAATTAGTTTATAAAATAGTACGCTTTCATACTGGCACTCCGCCAGCTAAATTTAAAAGCTCGTGGAAAAAGTAAACGTAGTTTATAAAAGATTTTCTTATAATGCGGGCTCACAATTGTTGTGCTGAAGATCGTAAAAATATTACCCGTTTAATAAACGCTTTTATTACGTCCTGTATACCTCCCTTCCTTCACAATAGGCGCTACTTATACCTTTAGATATAAGCAGTGTAGCAATTAAATGAGGATATTATGGAAGAATAATTCATTCCTAAGCAACAAAGGCAGTTTTTTATAGAATATTAATATAACTTTTAACAGTGGTGGACCCACGCTGCAGCCAGATAGTAGCTTTTATGAGTTGGCTTCACTGGGACAGATCCACCTTTGAATGTTTAATGAAACACAGTTTGAAATATAATTTATTAAATGTTATATATATTTTTAGTGTTTTATTAGTTGGATCTAGAATCTGGCTGCCATTTGAATGTTGGGCGCGATTTAGATCAATCTACCAAAGAAGTGGAGAAACATTAAATTATAATCTTAAGTAGATGTCAACGCTACCTTTATATCATACACATAGTAATTTATCAAATCAATGCATAGCGTTCCTTTGCATGCAGTGAACCTTGGGAGTATTAGTCGATAGCACGTATTAAATACCATTATGGGAAACTAACTCATTTTTATTTTGTTATTGTTAAGTCGTGGTAATTTTATATCCTTTTCATTACGCAATGATAACGTCTTTCCAAATTTATATATTTCACTGCATATACTTTTTTATAAATACTTATAGAACTATGTGGTATAATTCTGCTTTATTTTCTAAACAAGCCGTACCATCAATAACCTTCTCCAACATGCTTCCAAACGCTGTCCTAAACAAGTCTCGCTAAGTATAACTTACTTTGTTGCTAGTTCAGTCGGAAAATGTAAGTTTTGCAAGTATGCATCTTTCGTTTGAAGTAGCAGAATATAGTGTGTTGGGGCTTATAATGAAATGAATAAATTTATATTATAGTATGTAGGACGAACACACATTTCTCCTATTGATAGATTCAAGGTGCACATTTATTGTCACTCCTCAGAGTAAAAAATAAAGAAAATCCATTACAGTACTCAACTGTAATGGCTTTTCTTTATTTTTTTCGGCTTGATGGCCACTAGTTAGCCCGAGGACTTTTACAGTTTCACCGGATTGAAACGGTTGGAGCACTCAGCCGAGACCTTTATTAGTGGGTAACCAGCACAAGGGTTCTTGAGAGGTCTTGGACTGTTACGTTGCGTGAGAGCGACTGACTCGAGAGTGCCTGAGAGGGCCGAACCTCGGCTCAGTCAGCTTCTGATGGATTATCTAAATTAATAAAAATATTATTATGTACGATCTGTACCATCACTTTGTAATGCGTAGGCCATAGCCAAGAAGTGGCGCAGGAAACTTCAGCGATGGTCCTATCTGTGACCATTGGTGAGAACCGGTTGGATATATGTATCGCGAATAATTTTGTTTGCGACATCCTCGCCGTCGGTGGAGGCGACGGGGCGGCGGTAAGTTGGTGCACTGAAATGGAATGCTTCGCTACTGGTAACTGGGTTTGTAAACGAAACATAATATATCCTTAAGGACGTGGTTTGTTATCGACCACATCGGCCCTGTATTGTATCTTGAAAAAAAAAGCAAAGCTGTTGGAGATTATAACCGAAATGTCAATATGCTCTTGTGAAATAAGTTACGGGTGTAACTCTTGCAGTGTTAAAGCTTGTTATGTAAATTGTGTAGACGATTTATATTAGTTTAAAGTTATTTAAATTTTGAGCACTGATTAATTTGGAATTTTAGTTTTTATTTTCTGTCTATCAATGTATTTATAACATCTGCATAAAATCAAATTTATTTATTTCACATTGGTAAAGCTACGGTGCAGTTTGTTTCAAGCTGCAGAATTGATCGGCCCTTTTAGAATACTAGCGTGGAATAGCAGTATAACGCTGTTGTGTTTCGTCTGATGAGTGATTTCCAACTCGGTCCTCAAGGGTGATAACGCATCTGCATTATGATTCCTTGTCAAGGATGAATGTAGATGTCATGGGCCGCAGGATTCATTTAACACCAGATGAACTGTCTGCTCGCTTGTAACTGTGAATATAATATAAAAATGGAATTCGTCGATCGTAGCCTAAATCATTAGGCAATTGAAGCGTAGACTCAAAGAAATGAATACTTAATATCTTAAAACGCTGCTACTTATCAATGTCTGTGTTTATTTTTATTCGCATCTGCATTATAATTCCTTGTCAAGGATTAATGAGAACTCGTCATCAGGTGAACTTTGTGCTCGTTTGTTACTCTCAATGTAATAAAAAAAAGTTACATTATTTTGTATATGATAATAGTAATTATTTGTTGGTCACTGTGCGTACTTTTCAGAAGAATATATGATTGCTGAATTGCCAATTCAAACTTCGAATCACACCCGAGTATTTATTTTTCTTATATACAAATAAATAATTTTATTTTAATTTTGTATATAGAAAGTGGTGAATTTTGAGTTTTGGTTAATAAACAAAAATGTAAAAGCAGCCTCACATTTTACATCACATTCGGCACGAATCTTAATCGGAAAGACGTCTGATAAAAGCGAATGTGAACTGGCTATTAATAACTGAATTTTAATGTCGAACGGTAGTTCAAGTATTGAAGTTCGTATATACTTTTCAAGCATATCGTGTATCCTTAAGCAATATTTTTTTTTAACTTTTATGTACACAAAGTATTTACACAAAAAATCTCTTCCTTTTTAGAACTTAAGGTTTTTACGAGATTAGCCTTTAACAATATTAAGCCTACTACTGCATAAGCAACAGCTATTCATAGCTTATGTATTAGTCTGACAAAGTTAATGCATTTGGTTCATTTAGAAAAATCACAATCTTTAAATTCTGAAAAGTAATTTTATAATTATAATATTTATTATGTATGCGTCATCACCATTCCGTAGTTTTAAACGTTTTAAATTTGCCACATCCGTCCAAATTTTTGTCGGGTACAAGTAACAGAGATCAACCCAGAAAGAAGAAACGGGGAGACATTTCAAATAAAATACGTGACAATGAAAAGTTTATTGACATTAATTGGAAATTCGATTCCTATCATTCAATACGGAAAATTTTACAGCTTAATAGAATTCTGCACGTGTTCGTTCTATGCTCAGTCTACGCTACTTTTTTCTTACTATTTTTTTATTTTCTTTGTGGGCGGATTTTATGCATTCTCTACCAATCAGCCCTTGATGGTAGAGATAATTTATGAAAAACCATTGTGTTATTAATTTACCGAATCGTGAATAGTTATGAAAAATACATAAAATGTATCATATATTCATAGAATATTTACACATGTATATAATATTAGCATTTATATGAATTAGAATAACAAACGACTACAAAGTTCATTCGAAAATGAGTGATAAGATCATATGAATCAATAATATAAATACACCCTCGATAGATAGCACATTCGACCTTTGACGACTTAGAATTAATATCATGAAAAGGAGGACTAATTGGTTTTCTGAATTTCTCACCATTCGGAACTCAACTGACCTTACTGCTGATATTATCCACTAGGTCTAACAATCCAAAAGCATATCATTAATTATTTGCTTGTTCAATTTGTCACACAGGCTTTCATTAACCCACGGTTAACATAGGCTTCCGCCTCAGACTGGCATGAAGAATTTGAACAGTGGTATAGCTACGTGCCAGATTGTTTATAGCTACACCACCACCACGGGCTCACAGTACACTAGCGTTAAATGATAGCATAACGTTGCTTTTTCATTCGGCGAGTGTAGGCATCCGGTAACCGTTACCATCTTTATCCTCAGGAATGATAACGCATCTGCATTATGAATCCTTATCGAGGTTGAACGTGAGTGCCGTGGACCGCGGGATTAGATTACCATCAGAAGTAATATAATTAAACTGTGATCTCTTGCATTAAAATACACAAAAATTAAAACATATATATTATATGTATATATAAAAATATACTACATACACTACAAACCTTTTGTTATATTTTGATTATATAGTACGATGATTATAAGTCAATTTAGTATAACAATGGCACGAAATGCTAGTAATTTGGTGTAATTAACTTACACGCAGTAAATATATTACAATGACGAAAAAAAAATTATTTGCTTTTTGACACGTTATAGTTTACAACGTAGATTACCGCGTAATGTTTAATAAACGCTCTTGATTTATGCTAAGCGTATTCAAAGCAATTAGCCGGCGAACTATGTTCCTTTAGAAAAGTTCTTGTTGTTCCCAATAATAATTTTCTTGGCTCATTTCGTACAATTACGTATGGCACGTAGTGCTTATTACATGAATTGAAGGTGAAATAGGAAATAATATAAGTCACTAGTTCTTTTTTACATATTCCATTTAAAGTCAATTGTGTTAATATTATTTCATTAGAAATATTCTTCATTTTTTATGCAGGCAATAAGAAATACCGCAACCTTCGAGAGGACAGGTATCGTGAGTGTCGTAGAATTGTTAGGCTTCGCGAGAGACAAGAAAAGATTTACCAAGCAAACTTTTAACATCTATATCTTTTCATATCTAGAAGGGCAAATATAGAAGAAAGGCAAAACAAATAACACGTATGAACTGGATATTTAGATTGAAATTAATGTTGATATCTAAATAAATACGAGTATAGATATTGCTAAGTAATAACGTTTTTTTAGTAAATTCAGATGTCAAGAACATTCTGTGAAGTTTCTTACGCTATTTCTAGATAGTATATTTCAGTATGTATTAACGTTCATCTTTGAACGTTAATACATACTGAAATATAAACTTACTCTTGTAAGTTTTTAACTTTTTTGTAAATGATTTATACTTCCACTTTATTGAAGATTTTTTTTCAATTACATTGAGAGTTACAAAGGCGCACACCTGATGGTATATGATTCCTGCGGCCCATGACATCTAAACTCATCCATCACAAGACTATTATTACTTGTCACACTCGAGGACTGAAATCGAATGCCTCGTCCCCAGAAGTAAAGGTTTCCGGATCTCTACACTCGCCAGACGAAACACAGCAACGTTATGCTGCTATTTTACGCTGGTATTCTGTGAGGGCGTAGTCCTACCCCAGTTGAGGTGACCCATTCATTCATTAGCAGCATATGGGGAAGGCCTATGTTCAGAAGCGGGCTTGATAGGTGGTGTTGATGATGTTGGAGCATAAACTGTACAATAAATAAAAGAATCATCCAATTATTTTTATAAATCCCGTGACGTTTTGGAAGTGAGAAATGAAAATGTGTCCTTAATAATATAATTGTTCAATAAATAATCGCTATCGGGTGAACGAGTGCTGATTTATCTCGTAAAAATAATTTCATCAAACATTTTTTTACCCCACTGGAGAACTACATTCCAATTAGAGAGAACTAAATTTCAATTATACAACTCTAAGATTTCTATCAAATTATCTAATAGAACTTTGCTTAGAAAAGTTACGTGACGAAGTTAATAATAAACTTAGCTTTAACCAAAGTCATGGAGACGTTCTTCTACTGTTTTTCGTGAATGAAGATTAGAATTGAATTCTAAGACGTCAATTATATATTGCTTTGCGGGATTTCAAATTTTTATAAAACAGGAATATTAATTAAAAAAAGAATAACGTTGACGCACGGTCAAATAGAAATGGGCTATTTTGTGCGTCAATTTAAATGAATACTCTTCTTTTTTTTTTCAGCTAAGAGGCAAACGAGCAAGACGGGTCACCTGACGGTAAGTGTAAGTGTGATGGTAGTTTTACTAATACAATAAAAACAGTAGTCATGTATAAATAATTACTAACATGGACACTGTTTATGGGTTGTTGAGTCATCACTGACCATCAGTTGGTCTGTGTGCTCGTTTCTCACCTTTCACTTGTACATAGATCCTTCATCATCTAAATTTTCTTAAGATTCATATTCAACAGGATTTTCAGGCTATACTATTTCCGATCGCCTTTTCCAAGAAAGCTCCTTAAGAAGGCTTGTTAGGCAGTATTATTTGCTGAAAAGTTCCATTTCGTCGTCGTGGTTTTGTCAATATACCGCACATTCGAACCCATAGAGAATATGTATAATCAATCCAAATAAGTATATATATATGTATATATATATATACACATCACAACTTTACTCTTCTTGGAGGGGTATTTTGTCCCAATCCCGTTTAAGAGCAGCCCTGAAAATATCACTACACGTTACATTGACATAATGAAATAAATATACTATTAACACTTTTTATCTAAAATAAAATGTTGAAATGACGCAAACGAATATGAATGCAGCAAAAATTTTATATCTGACAATTTAACTTTTTAATTTTGTCAACTTTATTTTGGTCTACTATGTGTTTACATATATACGATTATGTTATTCAAACTGTCTGCTCCGATCGCCGAGATTACTGGCGTAGAATGTGCTTTCCTTAAATTAATTAGTCAATTGAGACACTAATCTAATTAGATAATTTCCTAAATTGTAATTTCTATACAGATGTTATGGATGTTAATTTTAGTGTATAAAATTGAAATTATATAATTGAAAATCTATAATATTTTATAGAAAAGCAACCGTCAATAAGTATATGCAATATTAATCTATGCATGGTAGTAAGATAAACTTCTTGCGATCTACAGATGGCGAAATAGCCATATTTTATATAAAGAAGTAACGAAAAGACACTACCCGTAAATGTAGATTTAACAGCAGGATTCATCCGTTTTATTAAGCTTTTTAATAATGCAGGCCTTGCACGCGACAAATCTACAGTTAATAATGTATATATATATATATATATATATATATATATGCAATCAATTTAGACATATATTCGTATTGTTTATTTAATATCTATATATACGTATTATTCTTTATTTGGATTAGTTATGTTTAGTTTTTTTCTTTTTATTAATTAGTTTATTGCTACATCTATCATACACATATCTCACCACACCTCGGGTTGACTGGTAGAGAATGTCTTTGGCATTAAGTCCGCCCTTTGTAAACTTTGAACTTTGTTAAGGTTAATGCAATAAAGAGTATGTGTATGTGACCGCACTTGTCATTTGTCAGTCATCACTTATATACTATGTATTAGTTTGTCACCTACATTATTTTAATGAAAAGCTATATTCTTAGTTATATTCCAATAATTGAAGTATATTTTATGTTGTTAGATTAAATAAAGTTGTTCATATAGTGTTACGTTTAGACTCGAGAACCATTAATAGATGTAAGAGTATTAAGACTCATTGTAGCTTACTCGACGCAATGTCCGTGTGTCAGCGTACTTTACTCGACGCCATGGTTGTGTACCAGTGTACCTTAATCAACGCAATGTCCGTGTGTCAGCGTACTTTACTCGACGCCATGTCTTTGTGTAAGTGTACCCTATTCGACGACATGTCTTAAGTGTGTATTGCACTACTTGGAGAAAGAAAGTATGAAAGTTTCCTATTTGAGAAATATATTTATAAAAATGACGCAGGCCTTCTTCATGGCCCTTACACGAATCCGGCATGAATTTAATGTCTCTGTGACGCGCGCTTTAATGAAGATGCCTACTTGGCTCATCTCTGTTTATGAGATACAGCTTTATTGTTGTACCGAAGAGAAATATGTAGTTACGTACTAAAGTAAATTGTTACGTTAACAATGCTGCCTCAGGCCAGCTATAAACCAGAGAAAGGCAATATTAAGGTTTTATTAGTATTTTTCCTGCAAATTAATGCTAATTTTAAAAATTTATACTGTTTGAACGTTAAAACTGCACGAGAGATATGAAAAACATTAAATATATACAATTTTATTTTTATTACAATTAAATTCGTCGTCATCATATCCATAGTAGCCTAAAGACATCGTAGCGGCTGGGTAGTCATCGTGTCACTGCGTAAATGCTTGATGCGCTGCAGTCAATCATACTAAACTCATTGTCCTAAACTACATCCTAAACCACTACACGTACTATTAGCGCGTTCAATTTTATTAGTATACCTTGACATTTTTGTCACAAAAACTTGAATGCTTTATTAAAATGTTGTGTGGTTCATTAAAATATCTTAGTGCTCTGATAAGTATGATTATTTTAATAATTATCTTTGAAAGTTCAAATTACATCTGGCGCTTTCAGATTCAGTCAACAATTAATTTACATTTAAATTTTATGTCTATACTAATATAATTCAAATTTGATCCAGGGATTATGAAATAATTACGCTATGTTATTTAGATAGTGACATATATTAATCCCGTAAATTAAGCGATCTATGTATCTAGTTATTACAGATTTTTTTGCAATGTTTTTTTTTATTGTTCTTAGGGTGTCAAATGAGTACAGTAAGTGATTCCTGAGTGGCATATATTAGGATTTTTTATTATTATTATTCATTCTCGATCGAATCCTCGAAGATGGAATAACTCCTCACCAGTGATAAGCGTTCAGATCTCTTCACTTATCAAATGGGACACTGCAGCGTTATGATGCTTTTAGTAGAGTCAGTTTAATATTCGCATAGTATTTTTTTTTAATTTCGAGGCCTCTTTAATTTGAGAAAATACACTTTGTTATTTTCCTTGTTGTATTGTTCTTTAATATTATTATTATTTTTAGTATTTTTTAAACCGTGTGTATGTGTTTCTGTATCTACCACCATCCTATCTGGACAGAAAGCGTTTTAATCACTCTCTTAAGCTGCCGGGACTGATTTAGAACGTGTCCTGTGTATTGACGGTAAGCTTGTAGCTTAAGATTTTGAGTAATAATTCTCGACAGGATCCTAGTGGCAAAATATTTTTTAAGCAATAATATGTTTTTATTCCTTATAAGATTTTGTCGAATTCTAGTTTCGACAGTGTTCATATTGGTCTGGCTCTAACCACACGTGATCGACCCAATCTTTTATGCTGTTCGACAGAGGAAGTGTTGGTGTTGATAGTGCAATTCTCAACCTTACGGCCAATGCCCAGCTTTTAAAGCGTCTCATGATTGATGCCTGTAAACGCATTTTATGTAAAGTAAACACTATTTTGTTTTGTTAAACAGACTACTGCATATTATTTAACGATCACGGTGAGAAATTATAAGATTGACGCAATTATCTTATTTAATAAACGCATTCATAATATGAATATAGATGTTTTAAATTGTATCTTGCATATTTTTATATAACTCACAGTGAACTAAGAAGATACCTTATTTGCCATTTTATCAATTTTAAGTGCATGAGTTGGCAAGAACAACAAATTTCACTTATGTTTTTTGATCTACTGTTTTATTAATCATTTATAAATTAGCAATTATTATTCTTATATAACTCTCAGTGAATTAAGAAGATACCCTATTTGCCATTTTATCAATTTTAAGTGCATGAGTTGGCAAGAACAACAAAGTTCACTTATGTTTTTTGACCTACTGTTTTATTAATAATTTATAAATTAGCAATTATTATTTTTATACCATTTTTGTATGCCTTAGTAGTAATAGAATTTCATTTCGGATGTTGATGTTAAAAAAGCAGTAATTTTAATGCCCGGCGAAAACAAAATGTTAAGAAGGGCCTGCGTGAGCTACTAGAATAGATGAGATTAGAATTACTTAATACATAAGAGGAAGTTTCAAAGATCTCCTATATCGAACAAGTTTGTACATATAATAGAGGAAGGATAAAAGCCATATTACTATATGAGTAATCCGCATTAGGATAAGTATATATGTAGTGAAATTCAGAGTGAGAGGAAGATATATGGTTTAGATTTTTAATGAGGAAAGATGAATGCCATAATGCTATAAGAGTCTAGAAATACGGAAAGAGAAATGTAAGAGGAAGACTAAGAAAAAGATTGAAGTATTGTGAGAAGAGAAAGAAATAGCAGGGAACGACATACGGTACTGACTCCAGCTAGAAATGGGACCTAGTAAAGTTTAAGACGATGTAGCATAAATAATACCAAGATAACGTATTATTATAAATGCTTATGAATTAGGATACTTTGATGTGATATTTTGTTAAATACTGATGTGAAATATAAAATCAAAACCGAGGTACAAGTAAATCATAATAGACTTACCTTAAGAATAGAAAGTATAAGATGCACTATCAGAAAAATGGGTGACTTGATTTGTAAACTTAGTTTATATCCTGTAATATTTCGCAACTTAAAACTGAAGCATGGAGTAATCTTTATATTTATATATTATTTAAAGAAGCTGCTTATTTTTTGATCATTTGTCACTACTTGGACTTACTCACATTAGAACTCGTAACCATTCCATGGTGGAATCCTCTGTTTGCTCTTTACCCCAAAAATATGGGTAGTATGAGACCGAACAAGTTTTACAAATATTAACCTTTTAATGAGGAGAAAGGAATTGTTAATACTGCAAATAACACTTTCATTTCATTTTTCAATTAGTGTATAATCGTAGCTTCTTGATATTGCCGGCTATTGTTATATGGTATCATACTCATATATATATATATATATATATATATATATATATATATATATATACATATATATATATATATATATATATATACATATATATATTTACTCATTTTCAGATTTCAGGCGTTTGATCTACGAGTAAAAATAGTTAAAATAAGAAATATAAGTAAATAGAATATATACATAGAATATTGTCACTATAAAATAAACTAATGGATGTGCAATAGTTGTTAAAAATAAATTTTCCTTAATTTTTTTTATTTTTTTGTACGTCTCAATTATTAATTACCATTTTTCAAGTTGCTCAAAGAAACAGTATGTTACCGTAAATCTGTAGAGTCGAACTCGCCGCAGTGAAGACGTCTTTGTGTGGTACAAATGCAATTTCATATGGAATTCTACACAACGACAGAGTCATCTGTTTCCTATTTAGTTAAGTCTTCTCTTGTATCATGCTTGTTACAAAACGTTTTACACTGCACGGTGTTTTGAAATATTTTATGAAAAACAAGCTCTGCAGTTTATTTAATAAACTTGTAGAGTTATAGTTTAATTAACTTTTCTATTATTTTGATAGACAATGATAATAAAATGATAAACATTAAAAAGGCACATGCATCACGCTTGAATCAATCAATCAATTTTGAATCTTGTTGACAATAGTCGTAGGTCATACTTTGCATCACACCAACAGATGCATTCTGCGTTCCTCGCATCCTAATTTTCATAGTCGATCGTCAACATTATATTTCCTTTAAATACTCATTGACGGTAAAATATATATATACGTATATATATATATATATATATATATATATATATATATATATTTGTACAGGTGGCAAACGAGCATGCAGCCCACCTGATGGTAAGTGATCACTGCCGCACGTAAACATCCGCAATATATATATATATACGTATATATATATATATATATATATATTTGTACAGGTGGTAAACGAGCATGCAGCCCACCTGATGGTAAGCGATCACTGCCGCATGTAAACATCCGAAAAATATATATAAACGTATATATATATATATTTGTACAGGTGGCAAACGAGCATGCAGCCCACCTGATGGTAAGTGATCACTGCCGCACGTAAACATCCGCAATATATATATATATATATATATATATACGTATATATATATATTTGTACAGGTCGTAAACGAGCATGCAGCCCACCTGATGGTAAGTGATCACTGCCGCATGTAAACATCCGCAAAATATATATATACGTATATATATATATTTGTACAGGTGGCAAACGAGCATGCAGCCCACCTGATGGTAAGTGATCACCGCCGCACATAAACATCCGCAACACCAGAGGAGTCGTAAATGCGTTGCCGTCTTTAAGGAACGTGCAGGCTCTTTTCTTGAAGGGCCCTAAATCGTGTCGGTTCGGAAAAACCGCTGGCTACAGTTGATTCCACAGAGTAGTTGTGCATTTCGCGTGAAGCGCACAGTGGTGGATTGTCAACCGTCGAGATGATGAGGATGAAATTTTGAATTCTGTCATGATGTACCATGTTCAAACTCAGCGGCTGGAAAATGTATAATGACTGTCACCTTGTAACTTATAATATTTTCCACAAGATAAAACTGTATTCATGTCTAATTCTTGTTAGTGTAATTAATTGTTGTTCCAACTAACATTTAAAATTGCAAGAAAACTCATCTGGAGACTGGAGTACTTTCTAACTTTTGTTAGTGTTCTTTCCCTTTGCGGACATTTTATGATTAAAACGAAATTTCAGTCCGAATTGCAAAGCTTCGAAAAATTGTGGAAGAACATCCTACTTAGCTACTACTTGTGTAGGAGGCTACTACTTATTTTTCTTACGAACTCACAACTGTAAATATATCCATTCATATTTCGAAATTCCGTATATAAGTTACTACTTGTGTAGGAGGCTACAACTTATTTTTCTTACGAACTCACAACTGTAAATATATCCATTCGCATTTCGAAAATCCGTATATAAACTACTACTTGTGTAGGAGGCTACTACTTATTTTTCTTACGATCTCACAAATGTAAATATATCCATTCATATTTCGAAAATCCGTATATAAGTTACGTATGTAACTTTAACATAGTGTTATGTGCATCTGTGTGTGAGATAAAACTAAAATTGTCTTAGCTAAAGAGAAGCAAGTTCCGTTTGAGACAGGAGTCTAAGAGTACTCAGATTCATTACAACAACCTTTGCTTAAATTACTTACCTTTGTAAGTTATATGTGCAATGTATCAGTTTTATTTTATTTTATTAAGGAACTCTAATTTTTTTATATTGTATGTATTTATATTAAAAAAATACACTTATAAATAAATAAAATATTCATTATATTAAAAAGGAAACGTTCTCTTTAAATAAAAAAGATGCTAAAATCAAAGGATGTAATCCTCAGCTTCAATACATTAATTATATCGACTGATTTTATAGACACAACAAAGTACTAATGGAGTGTAAAAATAGAATATAATAGCTGATTTGTGTTAAGTACGGTTTAATAGATAAGAGTAAAATAGTTTACGGTAATGGCATGCTATGAAATAGGTAAATAGGTAAAAATACGTAAAGAGTAGAGAAAAGTGGGAATAAGTATCTTTGAACATACACGTTTCACTGTCGACAGCGGTAAGTGTTGATTTTTTGACATCTTTCTCGGACGTATCTAGATATTGAGTGTTGTTTCTTTTATTTCATATAAAATGGCATAGCTTTGAACTGAATACCTATGTTGATTATTATATGACATAGTTAGAGAAAGATTACGCTGTTATATAGACGCCGTCATGTTATATAGTCGTTAAGTGATACTGTCGCGCCTATACTTGTAATTAGTTTTACTAGACATAGCTTAGCAACATTTAAGTTATTTACGTTATAAAAATAATAGCATTACTAAATAATCTGAACAACGATGGATGAATGGTTACGTAATCATTACAGTAAACATTAATTAACTGAAGACATCGCTCGCAGTTTACACAATTCGCAGCGGTTCTTGTGTAAGTTCGACGTATGACGTTAACTTTAAGTTCCCCTCAATTGTAACAAAGTTTAATTGAAAATGCTTTACTAACATAGGTGGTACATGAAATAGAATTAATAATATTTATATATTTTGGTATTTATTTATAAACTGCCTTCTTTAGAAACTATGATTTTTTTATTTTAAAGGATGCTATTTTAAAAAAAGCTTTTTTTTTGGGCTGATGGCCGCTGTTATCACGAGGGTTTTTATAGTTTCACCAGGTTGAGAGGTGACCGAGCGCTTATGGCACTCAGACGAGACCTCTATATATGGGTAACCAGCACAAGCGATAGGGAGCCTTGGCTTGGACTGTTACCCTGTTTCGCGAGAGTGTCTAACTCAAGGGTGCCCGAGAGGGCCGAACCTCGGCTCGGTCAGTTGCTTCTGACAGAGGATTATCTAAATTAATATTGCTATTATTATTAACTACCTGTACAACCACTTCGGAATGCGTGGGCGCTGGAGAAGAAGCGGCGCAAGGAACTCCAGCGACGCTTCTATCTGTATGGACTGGAGAAAACCGGCCAGTGACATCGTAAGGTATCGCGAATAACCTTGTTTGCGACGCCTTCGCCGTCAGCGGGGGCGATAAGAAGGTGCAATGTACGTGTGTTGTTTTTTAAGAAAGGCTTGGGCCCTGGTGGTTACGTCGTCAGGGTCTTTAGGGTCGTGCCTCGGTCTCCTTCGGACGCGGGTGAATCTGTGATTCGCGTTGGGATTGTAAGTGGCGGCACTTACAATCAAGGGGTTAGAATATGTGACGGCAGAGTCGAAATATCGGCGGGCGGCTTGCTTCAGGTACTGAGCTATGGTCGGCAGCTATGTGTAGATTTTCATTACGCCAGAACCACGGCGCACCGGTGGCCTTGCGCATGAAACGATTTTGTTTTACCTGAAGTCGATGTATGTGACGCGGGGAGGCATACGCAAAGACGGGGGCTTGCGTATGTCATTATGGATCGGATGCACGCTTTGTATAGTGTAAAGATTGAAGCAATGCCAATAACATTACTAATATTCGTGTTAACCATTGCAACTAATCTTAGATGCACAGGACCTGGATGACAACAATAGTCGAATAGTGATTTTTTTTATAATTAGATATAACGATCAACAATTAATTGGCTTTTCAAGTTGGTTATATAGTAAAAAAAATCAGATCGACATTATTTAACGGCATACTTAGATAGTAAAAATAATATTTAACTTGCATTAAGCTATCAAGTTTTCATTGTTATTCCTACTAGAATTTATTACAAAAGATATTTTTTTTAAGTTTTTATGAATTATGTTTATTCATTATATTTATTTTTAATAATATAAATTATGTTTATTATTAAAGTATGATTAGAATTATGTTACCTTATTTACACCATAGTTAACAAACCTTTTTGGTTCGTCCTTTATTTTAAAATGTACAACGCGAGCACTAGTTATGATATCCATGACACTTGCATCTTAAAACTTAAAATGAGTTAGGTAAGGAACCAAAATACAAAGAAAAACTCACGAACCAGCTTTAGACAGGTCATTTACCTTTCGCAGAGTGTAAGCAAAAACTCGGAAATCTTTTTATGGTTGTCGTCGCACAATTGCATACCTTAACTACAAGCATTTACACTAACACCTGACACCTGACCCTGCTTCGTTTGAAGTTTTCAGTTTATATTTCAACTTTATTTTATTATTAATTTGTATGGAAACAAAGAAATATATTTCAATATTCAAGCGCAAGTCGATTTATTAGACCTTGACAAATAACATTAATTTTTAGATATTATATTTACTACACATATATGTATATAAATATATATAGTAATACAAACCTTCTTTGAGGATATTCTTACCATTTGGGCAACAGTTGAGGATCTACCCCCCACAGAATAACAGCGAGAAAATGCAACATCGCTGTGCTTCTGAAAACTTGCTCGATCGCTTGCTGAAAACGCATGAGAAGTATTTTAAATTGGCAATTTATCAATGTTAGCTAGTTATGGAAATCAAAGTCTAGATGCTAAACTTTTTCTTTCTTATCTATACTCGTACGTCCACCCATAAGACTGCATCGCTTTCTATTGAAATTAATATGTAAATACGTAAAGGCAAGAAATATATTTTAAATGAAACATTATTTTCAATAAAATTATCTTTTTATATGTCAATATACCATCTACCCATCGACTTTGAGATCTTAGGTCGTTGCTTTAGTTAGTGGAGGTCTTACCAAATTCCGTTTCAGACAAACAAGTGGTTTGAGGTTGCCACTTAAGTTACCTATATTGCTAATAAGTTATAGACTACTGTGCGCTTCCCACGGAATTTTCTGCCCCGCCTTCTGGAACGGTCTGTCCTCGGCGGTTTTTCCGAACCAGTACGACTTATGTTTGATAGTAAGGATTCCAAGGAATGCCTTTTTACTAGTTATTAGATATCCAGTTTTCAAACTCACCACTAGAAACAGAGCAGTTACATGGTGCTATTTTAATTAAGGATGAAGTACTCATTTATCCTATAATATATATATATATATATATATATATATATATATATATATACATATTTAAATTTTTATAAATAAAATGAATATCCTTATAAACGCAGGAAGAAAATTCAATTCCAATGTTTATTTTATTATATTTACTACACATATATGTATATAAATATATATATATACATATATGTATTTAATTTTTATAAATAAAATGAATATCCTTATAAACGCAGGAAGAAAATTCAATTCCAATGTTTATTTATCTAAGATATACGATTTAATAATTGTAGTGAATTGTGAATGTAACTTGTTCTATCACATTCTCACTCTGTTTACATCAATAATAGTCATACCTCGGTGGATCCATTTATACCGAGCTCCTGAAACATGTATCCTCGTAGACAGCCAAAGTTCCGACATATATATAGAGTATATATATATAGATATATAAATAATATATATATATATATATATATATATATATATAAATAATATATATATAAATATATAAATATATATATATATATATATATATATATATATATATAAGTACAACCACCAAAAGCATTTTGTGTTCCGGTCCCGAATTCCAAACTTCATACACACGCTATCGAACTCAGGAGTATAATTTACGGAATAGTAAGCATGGTTCGCGCTTTCCAATCAAAATTTTAAGTTTAATAATGGACAATTTCAATAACCGTTTATTTTGCCTTATTTTTTTAATAAAATAGTTGGCAAACGAGCTAGCAGCTCACTCCACGGTAAGTGATTACCGCCGCCCATGTACCATATGATACCATTACCATATCAATACCATAGGAGTCACAAATGCGATGCCGGCCTTTAACGGCCTTATATTATTTGCTTACCAACTAGATATACACAGACAAAAAATAGTGATTCAACATGCACTCCATCATAGCCTTCTTCTAACCTTTACATCTGCGTTTGACAACTTCATAATACCATATATAAAGATAATAGAACTATGGGTTCGAAATCAAACAAAGAATACGGAATCATATGTGGTATTTATCATTAAATATTCAGTAGAAAATTTGTCAACCAAAGCACGTATTCCTTTAACAGCTGTAGTAAAAAAATAAGAAAAAAACATCAATACCAGAAACTATAATTGAACTTAACAGCGTACAAACTGAAACAATTACTGGACTAGTTTTATTCAGTTTTACAGTAACGGTTCCTAAGGATTTTAATTAGTATGGTAAAATAATTTAGCCTTATATATCTTTATTTTCCAATGATTTATAACTACAACCAAATCAGGATGTATAATTAAGGTTGCATGCAACTTTAATTGTGCTCAATAGCTGACTAAAACTTTTTATCTTTTCTTCAATTAAAAAAAACATTTACTTCTCAGTCAACTTATTTAGTGACTTTATTTTTCTAAGCCAACCATTATTGTATAGATTTATTTTAACTACGCGAATAATGCACATTGAATAAAACTATTTTTACGGATTTTTTCGCGTTTATTCTTACCTTTTTTATCCTGACGTTTCGAGTGCCTCACAGACATCCCCGGGATCATAAACGCTTTGATTGAAAGCGTTTACTCGATACGTCGGGATAAAAACGTAAAACAAACGCGATTTATTCAGATTATCATTTAACGTCAACTACGGGCAGATTTTTACGCCTGTAGTGGGACGCTGTCTAATATGTTGTTAAAACTGACTATGTGACTATTTATTTACTATATATTTAAAATTTCGTATTCATCGATTGGATATCGATTATGGATGTTATCCTTTGCGTGATAATAAACGAAATCCAATCAAATTTATTGTCATTTGTCACTATAACTTGTAATGAAGTTGTTCAGTACGCTGTATCGAATGACGGTCAATGATTAACATTGAACTGATTGAATTGAACACTTAATTTTACAGAGGTAATAACACATAATTAAGTACTTCAAATTTACTATGGTAACTTTTAGAAGAATTACTATTATTATTAATTAAATCAATATTTAAGTAATTCTAGCTAGTGGATGTGTATAACATTTAAGTGAATATGTTCTATGAAATAATTCAATTATATACAAGTTATAACTTTGTCAATCAATAACGGTCTTGATGGCAATTTGATCTAGATTCGAATGTTTTTGATACTGTTAGGCTTTTACAACTTTAAAAATTAATGAACATTTACCATTACTTCATTCCTTTCCAAATAAAAAAAACCATAGTTTAGCAGAGACATTTTGAAGGTTTATCTAAAGCATTCGAAATTTTTTTAGACCCATATCCACTGTATATTTAAAATAATTTTGACATTTAAGCTTTATTCACTGGTTGAGAAAAGGCTTTTGTTCTTTATTAAAGCGAAGTTAAAAGAAGGAGATTTTAACGATCACTTCCTATTCAATATTGTGTTAGTTATTACTAGACCTTACTTTTTATTCGATAAAGTAGATTTAACTTTAACAATAGAGTCTATCCTCCCTTCTTATAAAGTATAAAACTTTTTAAAGATCGTCTTTAAATATTCAAGAGATCTTTTAGATAGAAAAGAATTTACAAAAAATATGTTAATTGATTAAAACAATTTTTCTGAATATTTCGATGGAAAGTTGGTTGTAAGTAAACAGGTTTCGTCAAACCTATGTTGTATTTCTTTTTATTGAAGATAAGAGGTAGCAAACATACATAACTATTAGTTTTTTGATATCTTCAACAGGCTACCTTTAAGAAAGTGACCTGTAATGTTTTGTGAAATGTCAAAAAGTACAACTAATTCGGCTTTCGTTCTCGCTATTATAATATGTCAATATTATAATTTGTATTTTACTGTGGCAGCCAACTAGTCCATTATAGGAAATGACCTAACAAACGAGCACACAGTTCACCTGATGGCAAGAGATGCCTGCAGCCCCTGACATTTACATTCATCCTTGAAATGGAATCATAATTCAGATGCGTTGTCACCCTCGAGGATTGAGATGGAATGCCTTGTACATAAAGGTGTCCGGATACATGCACTCACTAGACGAAACAGCAACATTATGCTGCTATTTTACGCTGGTATTCTAATAGGGCGTGGTCCTACTCCGGTCGAACTAGCCCATTCATTCTGCAGCTAACAAACTATAGCGTAGCTCTACCACTGTCAAATTCTAAATCTTCGTCTGTGTACGGCTGCTGCAGACGTAGGACAGTCAGTTGTTTAATTCGTGATGTATAATGGTAACTGTTTTCTTAATTAAATTTGTACTTTGATCACCAGTAGCTTGGAGGGTCATATAGGTCATCTCCGGGGGAATGCTTTTATTTTGAGTAATGTATACACATTGCTTCTGATGTAAGATGATTCTGGAGAAATAATGATCAGTTTTATTTTTAATTTATGTTTTGCTTTTAGATGGCCGATAAAATATTTTGGCAAAGTTTTCCTTTCTCTCTTTGTTTTACATAATTAATATTTAAAGTTAAAAGAAGGAGATTTTAACGATCACTTCCTATTCAATATTGTGTTAGTTATTACTAGACCTTACTTTTATTCGATAAAGTAGATTTAACTTTAACAATAGAGTCTATCCTCCCTTCTTATAAAGTATAAAACTTTTAAAGATCGTCTTTAAATATTCAAGAGATCTTTTAGATAGAAAAGAATTTACAAAAATATGTTAATTGATTAAAACAATTTTTCTGAATATTTCGATGGAAAGTTGTTTGTAAGTAAACAGGTTTCGTCAAACCTATGTTGTATTTCTTTTTATTGAAGATAAGAGGTAGCAAACATACATAACTATTAGTTTTTTGATATCTTCAACAGGCTACCTTTAACAAAGTGACCTGTAATGTTTTGTGAAATGTCAAAAAGTACAACTAATTCGGCTTTCGTTATAGCTATTATAATATGTCAATATTATAATTTGTATTTCACTGTGGCAGCCAACTAGTCCATTATAGGAAATGACCTAACAAACGAGCACACAGTTCACCTGATGGCAAGAGATGCCTGCAGCCCCTGACATTTACATTCATCCTTGAAATGGAATCATAATTCAGATGCGTTGTCACCCTCGAGGTTTGAGATGGAATGCCTTGTACATAAAGGTGTCCGGATACATGCACTCACTAGACGAAACAGCAACATTATGCTGCTATTTTACGCTGGTATTCTAATAGGGCGTGGTCCTACTCCGGTCGAACTAGCCCATTCATCCTGCAGCTAACAAACTATAGCGTAGCTCTACCACTGTCAAATTCTAAATCTTCGTCTGTGTACGGCTGCTGCAGACATAGGACAGTCAGTTGTTTAATTCGTGATGTATAATGGTAACTGTTTTCTTAATTAAATTTGTACTTTGATCACCAGTAGCTTGGAGGGTCATATAAGTCATCTCCGGGGGAATGCTTTTATTTTGAGTAATGTATACACATTGCTTCTGATGTAAGATGATTCTGGAGAAATAATGATCAGTTTTATTTTTAATTTATGTTTTGCTTTTAGATGGACGATAAAATATTTTGGCAAACTTTTCCTTTCTCTCTTTGTTTTACATAATTAATATTTAAAGTTGAAATTAATTACTTCGAAGCAATTAGGGCAATAAAACAAACGTTGAAAGAGAACTCAAATTTAATAATGAACAAATATTAAAAGACACAAAAGCTAGGATATTTCTATTACAAGATACGATAAAGGGATGACCATTATATTTATACATATTTCAAATCTATGTAAAGCCGAAAGTTTAATATTTATATGTGCCGGAGTTTTGTCATAGTGCCACGAATAGATCAATCGGTTAAGTCCGGTTATTAAAAGTAACCAGAACCTCTCTTGATTGCAGGCAATTCCATTGTAGTTCTCACGTAGGTAATAAACTCGAAATTAGTTTTGACTAACATTTAGTTTTGTTCCATTGAATTTGTCGATAAATAAAAAAGGTATTTCAATTAGAATCTGCGTCCCGCGGTCGACGTGTGACACGTGTACAAGTTGGAAGACAAAATCGCGGGCACAGCTAGTGTAAAATAAAATGATTATAACTTACTTTTTAGGAAACACAGAAGTAAGTAAACGAATGTAAAACGAATATTCAAATAAAGAAAAAGATAAAATAAAATACAACTGGATTCATTGGAATTAAAGCGGCGACTTATTTATTTACGTTACTTTGGAAAACCTCAAAAATATTATACCTTTGCGAAACCAGGAAGACTTAAAAAGAGTTTAATTTTTTTTTATAAACTAAAGCATTTATTATAAAGAGAACTAATATATTGCGTTCGAAAGGTTCAAAATATAGGTCGAACGATTGGAAGTCGGTAGCAGAGGTCTATTCAACAAAATTTATTTCTGAGACAAGGTAGACGTTATTCTTTCTTGTTATTTGGCGTAGTTATATAAAACTTTAAAATGTTTTATATGTAATACGTACTCCAATATGTATAATCAATATTTTTCTAAAAATATAAGCTTCTTTATAAAAAAACTCAAATTTGTATTGGTTTTCAAAAAAATACACAAAGGATATTTATTAAACAGGTAGTTAAATAATTAATTTATCGCTAAATGCGAATTGAATTGCTGTTTGCGTATTTTCCTTTTGCTAGCATGACTTATTGTACCATCTAAAAAAAAACTTGGTTGATAATTTTGTAAGTGTTATCTAAAGAAATGCTAATTTTAAAGTATACTACATTTTGTTTTTGGTAGAATGTTGCAAAACGACGCATTAACAATAGTACAAAGGCAGCTTTCTGTTATAAAGCAAAACAGAGTTTTAGTGAGTCCTACCGGAATAATAATCTCCTTAAATTTCATAATCTGATCAGCGGGAACAAACAACTGTTACATTGCTTTTTATAAAAAAATAGAGATAACAAAGACATAACGATGACAATACTAATATTTTTTCATAAAAGCACGGTCTATCATTGAAGTAAGGACTATAGACAACAGTATGTGTAATGTACTCGTATATATTAAAAATTATAACGACTGTAAGCTCATGCAGGCAGATTTACTCAGACTGGAGCAGTATTGTCTATCTAACAAGTTGGATCTTAATGTATCTAAGTGCTTCGCAATGTCATGTACACGTAAAGTAAATATCTTTAAATATAATTACCAAATAATGAATCAAAATCTTGTTTCAGTAAAAGAAATTAAAGATCTGGGTGTAGTTCAAGACTCCAAAGTTTTGTATGACAGGCACATCGACTATATTATTAAAAAAGCAAATAAAGCTCTCGGGTTCATAATAAGGTCTTGCAGGAATTTTGAAAAAAATAAATCCATTAAAGTACTTTATTGCTCGTATGTGCGGAGTCTTCTCGAGTACTCATCGCAACTTTGGAATCCTTGCTATGATATTTATATAATTAGAATAGAGGCCATTCAAAAGGTTTTAAAATTTTTAGATTTTAAATGTGGAACGAAAAGCAATAATTATGAATCAAAATGTAAAATACACCACTTGTTACCACTGGCAGAAAGACGAAACATAGCTGATATAGTATTCTTACTAAGACTTGCGCAAAACAGAGTAGACAGTCCTTTACTCTTAGATAAATTACAATTTTTGTACCACAAAAGCTATTTCACGACGGAAACATCCTGTTTTCTACATACCCTTTCACGCGACAAAATATAGAAAAAATTCATTTTTCTGTCGTGCTTCAAATTTAATTAACAAATACATAGAACAACATGACTTTGATATCTTTAACTCAAAAATCACCACTGTAAAAAAAACAATGACTAGAAATTGGTTTGATACTGTAGCTTAACATACTCTTTTTACTATTTATTTTTTGTTTCTGTTTATTTGTTTTCTGCTCAAGCAAATGTTGTAGTTTTCTTTATTATTTTAAATTAAGTCTGTATATATATATTATAAAAGCATCGCGGTGAAGTGTCTGTACTTATGGGGTCTATTTTTAGATATTTATATGTGAAAACATGTTACTAGCTTATTTATAGTATGTATATAAACCTAAGTTATTTTGTATTTTGCTGTATGTTTTCCAAATAAAATAAAATAAAATAAAATAAAATAAAATATATATATTCGAGAGGATTATATATTTAATATACGAGATTGTTCCTACGTAATATATGCATACATGTTTTAAGAGCTCGATTTAAAAGCTAAATAAATAATTAGTTAATCTACAATAATTTCCGAAATGTATTAATAATATAATTTTAAAAATTCAAATAATGTTCACACTTAGTTGAAATATATAGTAAAAAAATATTTCAGTGGTCATGGTTACATTTGTTTTTTTATTTTCTCCAATTAAACTATATACGTATATTCACCACTCAACATTATGTTACACCACTCAAATGGCTAGCTTTAAGAATATCCATAATTAAATCAGATAAGCAATCACATGACAATGGTGATCTCGTGAAATGTAAAGTAACCGCGTCCCAAATATTGCAAGAAGTGGAACAGGAAATCAAAACAGTTATGTTTCAAGAGAAAGTTTAGAAATGGTGCGCTCGAAAAATTTGTTTGTTTATTTAAAGTTTTGTATTTTTTCGGTGTTTTCAAAATTTTAGCTTTACTTTGAAATATCTTGAAAGGAACAGTTGAAAGCTTGAAAGAAATGGTCATCGGTTGAAGTACGAGTAAGTGCAGTGTCTAGAGACCGAAATATCTTTCATAAATAAAAAAAGCCCCGCGGACCCACTGCAGTAGCATCAGCGGTGTGACCCTGTGTAAGACAGGCAACGTGTTACGTTCATGCGACACCCGAGTTTATTTATGCGGAATATATTTTTATACGGACTTAGTAACATTTGATTTCCTTTTTATAGCAACATTTAATGTTAGGTAATATTAACAAAATTTTTAGCATTATTTTTTTAAAAAGTATTTTTAAATTTTAATTATATTTTAGTATTGTAGCTATTTTAGCTTTTTATTAACAAATTCACGTGATGTTTGCATTTTATATTTTGAAGGTAACATGACGTGTTGGTCATATATTTTCCTTTATTAATATTCTAGAGAGATGACGACGTGACAACGGTCTTAAATAAACTGATTTTCCTTTATGAAAGTAAGCCAAGCTTTGCAGCGCTTTGTAGTTTTCATGAAATTACATTAGCACCGTAGCTTTAAGTTAGCAAGGCTAAATGAAAAAGAAATTAAAAATCCTTCACTGTAACATTATTTAAATAAATTCATTACATAACATGCCCATTATAATAATATTGAATAGAGCTTATCTAGGAATAATCCTTAACATTGCAACAAATGAATATTCAGGATAATAAATGTATGTTAGGTGTAACAACATTTGGAGCATGTAGTATTGAAACTTCTTTTTGCTTCAAAATTTTTTTGCGCAGCTATAAGCAAGCGTAATGTGTACTATGTTTAATATCTATATATGTATGTATTATTATTAACTTGTATTAGTTATTTTTAGATTTTTTTTCTTCTTTTATTAATTAGTTTATTGCTACACCTATCTTATACACATATCTCATCACACCCATCCACCCTTTGTGAACATATGGGGGCAATATATATATATATATATATATATTGCCCCCAAAGCTATAAAGAAATGAAATACACCGGTGCTCTACATTGACTTAAAGCACTATCCAAGGGAGGCCTCCCCTAGCACTCTCGCTGTACTACGGCAACCCGGAACCACTCCGTTTTGCCGTTGTCCAAGTTCACTATCCTGAACGATGGACTCCACTCTGATCGCCCGCGAACCCGTAATCCCCTTTTGTTTATTTCTTCACTCTACTACTACGACTAACAGCGATGTTTCCATTTTTTATCCTCTCTGATGGTAGGCCTTCTTAAGTGTTCGACGTCTGTTACGTCAGAGCTTACAGCTGGTATCGGCTATAATATAGGTAATGTGTATAAGTAGGATAAAACAGAGACATGGTTTACGGGGCGTTAATATTATTTGTTACTGTTGTGAATCGGCTGAGATGATGCTTATTTTGTTAATTTAGTAAAAGAAAAAAAGAAAGTAATGGAAAAGAAAAGAAAAGAAAACATGAGGTACTCTAATTCACACATCACCACTGGCATATACAATGCAAAATATATAATCAACAATATATAAAAATTAAAATAGTGGTAATAGGTTGTTAAATATATATAAAAATAGGTATATATATTTACACAATCTATTAGCACTATAGTTATAACCACCATATGCATTATGCAAAAGTGAAGTGAATTTTTGAGTTATCATGTTTTTTAGCTTTTTTTAAAATAAGTCGAAAATTTCCACAACACTTTCTTTCCATTTATAAATACGATTACTATACGATTATTCTGATTTACAATAATGACCGAAATGTCTCTACATTTACATAGAGTTTAGAGGTTAAGACAGATAAGGGTGACTATTTGCGACAATTTTAACCACCATATGCATTATGCAAAAGTGAACTATTTTTGAGTTCGAAATTTTCCACAACATTTTCTTCCCATTTATTAAACACTGGTTATTTATTAAATATATATACATATATATTTATATTTATACGTTTATCGGAGTTTTTAAATTTGTTTTATCGGATTTGGAATCGGAACTAGAACCAAAATACTAGAGTAAAATAATCAAATTAGCTTAGATCTTAATCAGTACTAATCACCTATAAATGATAAATTAAATTAAATGAAGTGACTCCACAAGAAGAAAATTGTATTTGATGATAAAAAGCTTTGCAGCTTTATGTCCATCCAATCTATTTGTCAGAGAGTTATAGATTAAGCCGGCGTAACTGAATAGTTGTTCTCTTGCTACTGAGTCTGGCGACACGAAATATTGGCGGGCAATCGGTTTAAGAATTGAAATTTTGTATTAACTTTCCACCATAATAAGGGATCGTCACTAATAGGGATACGTTTGTCTTTATTGTACTCATTAAGTAAACTCTTCAATATTATAAATTTGTCCAAAACCACATGTTCGTTGGATATGGTATTATCATCATCGTCATCGCTACTCGATAATATGTTTGACAAAATCGTTTGAACGTTGCTTTTATCATTGTTAGATTCCCTAGCTTCTGGGGATGTTAAACGTGCCCGTTTCTTTTCTCCAGTTACTCTTCTCGTTTCAAATTTAAAGATTTATTTCCATCATCAATTCAGATTCAACCTTCAACTCCCGGTTTATATTATAAACCTGTTTGAACGCGCCGACGGTCTGATTTCGCCGCCCCTTATGTATGCTTCGACCTCCGATTAAAAACTCCGGTTCAATATTACCGGATCCGAAGTCGAAATCGGAAGTTCCGACCTTTCGGAATCGGAATCGAACCTCCCTAACATCCGTAATATATATATATATATATTAATAAATTATTGTAGGTGGCTGCAGCATGAATGGCTTGACCTTGGAAGAACCGTGCCCTCACAGAATAGGAGGTATTTCTTAGAAGTTTGGCTTAGAGGTGGTGACTCATCTACGTTATGAATCCTTGAGTCATTCATCCTGAAGATCAATGTGGGTATCACGGGCGGCAGGAAATACCATAAGGCGAACTGTGTACTCGTTTGTCACCACCAATACAGTAGTTAAAATTAAGCTGAGACGTCCGACAATCACTTCACCAATTTATCGAGTACGACTACAACAATACCTAATTTTATTACTCAAGATCAATGTTGATTCAGATATTTGTATTGCTAATTTACAGTGATAATGTTTCAAAATTCGAATCAACATTGTTGTATATGATAATCTAAACTACGAGGTAAGTATAAAGATTCGTGTAAAAAGATGTTATTTACTTACTTATTGCCCTAATGCCTTTTTAATGATAAAATGTTTTGATACAAAATGGTAATAGGACCAGGTTTATCTAAATATTGGTAAAATATAGCAGATTAGTTGTATTTTGCTACGACGTAATTGTTCTCCTTCTGAGACATTTAATGATAGATTTTCTCATATTTTTGATGTAGTTGTTTATGTTAATCAAGGAATACAATCGTAAACCCTCCAACGTCCTTGTCATACAACGCTTTTGGTACGCATCAGATCGTGTCATGTCATGCCTCTAGTCTCGCATTGCATGTACCTATACGAACAAAGCCTTCTAATCAGTCTTGCTCTCTACGACTATAATTACTGTTACTATCTCCATTGTCTGGCTTAGCCTTGTATTGTATAGTCACTAGAAAGATTAATTAAGCTTTAAATACATTGACAGTAGAAAAACTAATTTGAAATACAATTATATATTTTTAATCAAATATAATACAATTACAGGAGTTAAAATCTTCGAAATCTGTTCGGATGCAGCAGTTAATTATCACGATGTTCCTAAGCCATTATTGAAAATTTAATATTAAAATAATGGTAGCTACATTTGTTTATTTCTTGGTACGACATAAACGGGTCAGTTCGGACAAGGACCTCACCTCTTCAGAATACCAGAGTCTGATAGCACAACATTAAACTTTGATCTGGTGTGTGTGAATTCAAAAACCTTTATTAACGGCGACGAAAGATTCGATCTTAATCCTAGGGGATGTCAACGTATCCGTATATGATATTATGTTACAATAAAAAAAAATGTAGCGTAGAATGGGGGAAATTAATTATAAAAGAGTAACTAAAACTAAAAACAGTTGTGTTTGTTATTGTAGAAATAAAATAATTTTAAGGACATTTCGTTAATCTTTATTCATGTTCCTGAAAAACATAAAAATTGGGACTAAAATATACATTAATAACATATTGATGCTAAAGTGGGATTCCAGTTTTCTCATAAGAAGCTTGCGTGCCCGACTGTGAGACAAGTATACTTTTAAACTTTACTATTATAATGTTTTGGTTTTTAAAAGTTAACAAGATAATCCTAATGATTTATAATCGCACATTTAATTATATGAATACTGTTTAATAAAAGTTGACGCCAAATCTCTTATTTTTATGGTATTAAATAGTTACCAGCATAAGGATTATGTTTAAAAATTATAACTAGCTTTTAAAATTATTTATCTTTATAGATAAAGGTTTATGGAAGATTTTGCTTCTTTGATACTTGTATTTTAGTTTTAACGAAATGTATCAATATATGAATAAAAAGCATAGACTGTATGCTACTCTTACTGACATTGCGCTAAATCCATAAGCGTCACAATTTTTTTTCACGGCTTATGTGGTCATTTTCCTCATTTTTGTAATAAAACTTCAACTGTATCAGATTTCTTCGTTAGAGTCGTTCATTTTGGCGGATGGGAAAACAATAGAAAAATTGGCGCGAAACCGTTTTTACTTTTTATTTTTTTTAATTTTATAATGTCATCTTCAATCATTTAATGTTATCAAAACCAGTCAGAAAACCAATGAGATTTTACTGCAACTTTTTAGTTATAAAATACCCAATACAAAATTTCTCCAACTTATAATAATATTTTTCCTTGTTAATATTTGCCAGTACTCATAACAAATTGGTCGTTAGCAAACAGTGGAGTTGTTCCAATTACTAACAATCATAAGCAGCCCATAACTAATGAAAAAGTTGCCGTGGATTTTCAAAATATCACCAATCATTATTGACGTCACAATTTGCATGGATTACGTTTTACAAATTAAATAACTTGTTTTAAAATTGTCATTTTTTTACTAAGGTGTTTAATAAGACCGTAAATAAAATGGAAATCTATGGCATGCAAGTATCATCAATTATTACCATAAAAAGTAGTGTCTGCTTGCAAGCAGCTTCAATATTTGGGGTCAATCGGTCCTGAAACGTTTGCACAAGTTCAGGCTATAAAATTTATGGCGGACACAATTATTCATATAAATAAATCATTTATTATATGTTGAGCTGGGAGAATATGGAAATGGGAGAATGGAGAAATAGTATATATCAGTATTTTTCGTAAACATTTTTTTAGAAATTAGAGTAACGTTCTCTTAGCATTTCAGAAAATAAGGTAAAATCTATCATTATAGCAAAACCTGTGTATAAAACAACTCATCGTAATTGATAAATATTTGAACAGCATTCAGGAAGTCAACAGTCAGAGCACGTAATGCTTTAAAGCTGGTGTAAATGAGAGTTGTTTCTAATAGAGACTAATTATTTTGGTATCATTACTAAGCTGTTAATTTAAAACAAGAAATTGCATTTGAAATTGAAGTTACATATATTATATACGTACAACATACATATGTTTTGTCTATAGAGTGATTATTGCAGAATACCGAATAGTGTATTACATAGCTCTACTGCAGTTTTGAGGATTTAACATGACTGCGTTTTTTTTTAGAAAAAATCTTAATATTAACTTTTCTAATGGTATATTTTTTTCAATGCAGCCGTAATATTACATACAACGATTCAACTGCTACTAGGAATTGAACTCAGTTTGTGTACCGTTAGATAAAATTTTGAGAACCGAGTTATCGTGGCTTTCCTGAGGTAAATAAATATGAATTCCTTGTTGTGGTGGTAGCACAATAGTTAGCAGATCAGGATATGTACACTACGTTAGAAATCGAGAAAGTGGTAGTTTCTAAGCGCTTGTTATTAATTCACTGTATAAAAAAAAGGAATGAAAATAAATGTGTGTATACATATATATATATATATATATATATATATATATATATATATATATATATATATATATATATATATATATATTTATGCACCTGATATGTTAGCTACGTAACTGACATGATTAAATTGTTTCTATCTTGGACAAAAATTACAAGCACTAGTATTTTTTTACGTAAAATAAATAGGTGAAATTTTACTCCAGTATCCAAATGCAATTTTATTTAAATTGTGTTCAATTATCATCTTGAAGAGTTCCGTTCAAGCATAAAATACGATGCGCACGTGTCGTGTCAGGGTGAAGCTCGTATCTACTAAGTCAGTTTTATGTTCATACCACCTCTACGTATCAGGAAGAAAAACTTTAAAAAATCGTACTCTTTAGAGAATTTTCTTATTTGAAAAGTATTTTTATTATGAATGCTGCATTTTATTTAAATGTTTAGTTATGAGCATCGTCTATTTAAATGTTCTGTTAAATTTTAATATGTTTCTGATGGTAAGTAGTTATTTACTCCTTACCATCAGAAACATATTAAATTATATAATTATAAACGGGACTTCAATTTTCACTTGCAATATCTATTGTAGGAGTCACCGTTAATTTATAAGAGTCTTAAACTTTAAGAAATTCAAATTAGTACAAGACGTTGCTGGTTGATAGATCTATGAAGGATATTATAGCAGATACCATATGAGATCCTTGATGTTGACATATCGAGAGACGTTAAGGTCCGCGGCTATTTGAAGGGTAGGGCTAAATTGGCCTTTAAAAACTAAGCTTAATAGAGCAAGGCAGTATTTCACGTCGCTCCACATCATGGGCCATGCCATCTCTGGGCCGTTGCACCCCAGTACCTGCTGCTTCCGTTTGACCGCATTTAACAAAGAGCTGCTCGAATCGTACTTTTCAATCGGATTCATTGGCATTGCGAAGAGACGTTGCACTTCTATGTATTTTTTACCGAATTCACCATGGGGATTGTTCTGAAAGTTTACGCAATTTTTTTTTCTGTACTACTACTACTCTGTGGAATCAGCTGTCTCCAGCGGTTTATCCACATTGATACGACTTAAGGATCTGCAAGAAAAGAGTCTACACCTTTCTTAAAGGCCGGCATCGCATCTGTGACTCCTCTGGTGTTGCGGAGGTTGGTGTCTATGTGCGGTAATCACTTACCATCAGGTGAGATGCTTGCTCGTTTTTCCAACTATTCTCTATAAAAAAAGATTGAATTAATTACTGCAAGGCCTACTTTACTGTAGCCTAATGTTGGTAATTTCTTTAAACCGAACTGATCACAAGATAGATTAACTAAATTTATTTAAACAAATAATTTAGTGAGTTACGTACCCCGTGAGTACCCCGGTCGAGCTGACTCATTCATTCTGCAGCTAAAAACAAACTGCAGTGCAGCTCTACCACTCACCGGAGAAGGACCACTCCCCTAAGGTCTCCGGATCCATATACTCATGATAAGGAATACAGCAGCTTTGTATGATATATTCTGTAGAGTTGAGGTCACACAGTAATCAGGAGATAACACAGTGTTAAACTCGAAGAGGGTTTTATTTCATATTCAATTTAAATCCTATCTCAATTTAAAGTTTAATAAATATTCGATTTTAAGAATAGTTTCAAGACTTAAACCTAGAAAACGTTCTTGCTTTTAAAATTTTATCAATAATGTAAGTAAAAACCAAGCGATTTTCTGTTATAATCCCTTGCACTGAAAGGTTTTAAAGTGAAAACTCACTAAAAGCGAATAATAAAGCTGGCTATAGAATCAAGTTTAAATTTCCGATTTTCGTGAAATCAAATTTAAACCTGTACAATAGTTATGTTTCAGATTAAGTGCGCAACACAAAGTTTATCTAATGGTAAGACATCTCTAGAAACTATAACAACTACCATCCTACTACGTACTGTATAAATAATCCAGATACATATGCGTTGTCAACCTTCTTATTTTACATGGTCTATCTTATTAACAATAATATTTTTCTTTTGTATCTATAACTCACCAATCGAAATCCAACAGCGATAATTTTGCTGTTTTTTTACAGATATTCTATGAAAGAGTAGTTCTTCCCCGGCCAAGTTGACAAATTCATGTTACGAGCTACTGGCTCAACTAATGGTAAGTGATCACAACATCTCGCTTTCAACGTAAAAGTAGACTCTCTTCTTGAAGTCCCCTAAATCGTATAAGTTTTGAGATACCGCTGGAGATTGAGAGAGAGAGAGAGACAGTTGATTCCAAAAAGCAGGAGTGCGTGTCAAAAAAATACGTACAAAGTATACAGTGGTGGATTATAAATATCTCTTTGCAAGGCTAATGTTGATACATAGTTCTGAACCGATCTGAAATCTGGGTTGCTGTTCGTAGGATGCGGTCCAATGGAAGAAGCTGGGTGATGGTGCCCTTGCTCAGAGATGAGAACAATACTCCATGGAAGGCCGAATAGCAGCGCAGGTATAGCTTCCATTTTTAAAACTCATGGTGCACGTAACTATTTAAACTCTGATGCTAAAGATAATCTCGGCTAAGAATTTTACTCAGTAGCTTATGCAAGCAAAATTGGATTCAATCCAAAATTGGAGTTACAACAAATAAAATAGTTAACTTTGGATTAAAAATACTGAATTTATTTTAACAATTTAAACATGATGGTTAAGTTGAGTGTAAAACAAGTTATTGTGAATTCCGATAACAAATGAACAATTTGTTGACATAAAAACAAATAATATAAAAGGTATATGGTTTTTGATTTAGTTAGCTTATTTGGCCATCTAGAATGATAGAGAAATAAAAAAATAATGACCCTTGTTTTGACCCTTGAAGGCTTGTCTCTTGCCCAGAGAATTGGTTTTTTTTTCGGGCTGATGGTCGCTGTTAGCCCGAGGGCTTTTACCGTTTCACCGGGTTGAATAGAATCGGAAACTTTTTAATTTACAACGTACATATATCGACACTTAATTGGCATTTAGTTTATATTTAATTTTATTCAACAGCCGTACGAAAACAACGGGCTGATTCAATTGGCCAACGATAACACTCGCACAAAATTGCAGCATATATTATACCTCAATAGGAAATTCGAATGATTACCAGAGACCCACTAACCGGAAAAGAATAATTCTTATATATATTTATATATATATATATATATATTGGTTTAATGAACTTTGTGATGAATTAAATTAATGCCAGTTGTAGTACCAGAAACTAAGGTTGATTATCGTGTTGCTTAACCTCATTTAGATTTATTAGTCACTGCGTATTGCTCTTTAACTGCTTTTTCATTACACGACTGGCATTTTGTTATATCCCTGTTGGATAAAACTTTTCTTGTACCATTAATTCTTCGCATTGCATGCATTCGCCAGTTTTTATACATTACAACTTTTAAAAGTATGGTGCTACTATATAACTAGCTTTGCTTAATGTATGTATGAGCAAATAGAAACAATTATTTCTAATCAAATAAGGATGAATCACTATGTGGAAAAATAAATATATATAATATTTGAATTTTTGGTCTTTTATATATATTACTTATCTTTTATATTTATTTAATTGACTTAATCCTTTAGATATATAAATCTCAATTAAAACTATTAATTACGTTCAATGCAAATAATAAGGTAAGTATACCGTAATATTTTTAGTCTTACAAAGGGCAAAACGTGTAACGCAATTCAGAAGACAATAAATTATATTTTACCGAAACAAATTTTATCTTTTAATGTTTGTAAAAATTTTAAATTCTTTCTTATAAATCTCTTATATCTATATTAAAAAAATAAGTATCTTCTTGCTTAGTGTATTTTGAATTTAACGTAGCTTTCATTTCGATGATATATTTTTTTACAACTTTAATGTAATTTGTAATTCAAAAAAAAATATATATATTAGTTTGGTATTTATTATATAGTCAAAAAAAGATTTAATAAAAATACTTTTTCCATTTCTTTATCTATACACGTGGATTCAATGAATGAATGAATATTAATTTAGACTAGGTTACGACGGTTTGAATGACTTTTGTTTGAAACAACAAACCTACACGTTCCAGAAATCTATGGTATAAGTAATAACAAATAAAAAAATATATCACGATGTATATCTACTGAGTTTCACTTTACATAGAATATAATATTTTATCTAGTCCATTTATATATAATATAAAAAGTATTTATTTCAAAAATGTTTTAATAACTGACAAACCATTTTATTATCTGTCTATTTACATAAATATTTTTGAAATATTGAATGTTTTTATATTTCAGGTAATTTTAAAATACTTGGAGTTTATAATTTTTTACTATTGCAGTTTTAAAATAAAATGAAATTGCAATCATTAATGATGGTAGTGTAAACTGCCATCAACTACGCAAGATAATTATGTTACTTGTTTATTATATTACCTCATTAAAACAAATATTTTTTTTATTAATGAAAAAAAATATTCATTAATTTTCCTTAGACCTGGTCTATACTATCTAACTATCGTAACTAACAATATGTTATGTCAATTAGACATTTACTCCCGATACTTTGATAACTCTTCCAAAAAATTTATTGAGCTTAGGTCGTCTTCTCCCATTTCATCGTTCCACATTCATATTCAAGTACGGTGTATTAAATTACTGACATGAATAAAGTTAAATCTTTGTGTTAAATACAATCGGAATAATACTGTGCACTCTTACGACATACTGTGACACGCAGCTGTTGCTACTATATCGCTGTAATATTATATGTCGCAAGGCATCTAATTAACATCATGTGGTTCACATTCCTGTGGTTAATCATACGCTCATTGTTATATGAACATAAATTATAATAAATATATATACGAACTTTGTATTTCTTTGTCTACTAAAATTCTATATAACAGAACGTAATAAAAAAATACCTTCCATGCTCATTTAGCAGTAGAAGAAATCATTGGATGTGGTAGCTCCTATGCTGCATCGTGAATGGGTTGGCTCAGCCAAGGATGGATTGCGATCTGATATAATACCAGTTTAAAATTAAGGTATTACGTTGCTGTGTTTCGTATGTCAAGTGGAGGGAACTGATAATGAGGTATTCCAGTCCTCACGGGTGACGAGGCATTCTTTGTTGAAGATGGAACTTGATGTTTATGGACTGCGGTCATCACTTATTTTATTACATTGAGTACTCTCAAACGAGGACAGAGCAAGTGATTCCTGCGGCCCATGACATCTATATTCATCCTTGACAAGGAATCATAATTCAGATGCGTCATCACCCTCGAGGACTGAGATAGAGTGCCTCATCACCAGTAATAAAGAGATCAGATCCCTTCACTAACCAGACGAAACACAGCAGCGTTTTGCTGCTATTTTACACAGGTATTCTGTGTTGGCGTGGTCCTACCCCGGTCGAGCTGACCCATTCATTCTGCAGTTAGAAACAAACTGCAGTATACGTCTAGCACTATCTAAACGTGATACGGTCACACCATCAGGAAGTAATTATCGGAGAAAAAAAATAAACAGAAAAAAAAATGGTTTGCACTAGTGATCCAGCACTTTTTCCGCTGCCTATTAAACAGAAAACTGCAAATAAACTGGAAAAATGTAAAACTTAGTTTGTTTTCAGCCAATAAATATTGAAAAATTGGATCACAATACTTGTTTGAGTGTTCTTAAGTGTATAAACAGTACAAGATAAATTATTTATTCGTAGCAGTTTTCTGTACTTTACCTTTTCGTAACCGTTCCTGTCGAGTTATTCATTTAACCATAGCTCCAATTAATTAAAATGTGAACTAAAACTTAAAACTTCAAACATAAATAGGGGATTAATTTATTTATATGTTTGAAATAATACCGCTCTATGTACCAACTGTCATCTGCAACCAATCTGTAAATGTCACCAACTGCTCATATTATGGTGCCGTAAGTGGGCAAACACTTAAGCACTAACTGTTCGTCATTTTTCCTAGTCCTATATAATGCATGTGAAATAACATCAATCAGAATGATTGGGATGCAGTGTCAGGGACAAGGGCACATCCAGATTCGAAAATCGTAAGTTTGTGATACGCTTAGATTGTTTCTTTTCTAGAAATTAAACTCAGGGCTGAAGGCGCAAGAATCTGGTACACTGGTTCTATTACATCGTCACTCTCACCCTTCACGAGTACAACCCCGACAGTTGAACAGCAATGTTAACAAATGTCAACATTTTATTTATTACACGAAAGAGTAATGAAGCAAATTAATTATTTATAAAATCGGTACATATTTCAGTACATTTAATACTACCGTGATGAATGGTGAATGACGAATTGCAGCATAAAATGCTAAATTATCCATAAATGACGCCCGCGTATTCGTAAAGGATCACGCAATATGGGAATCCAGAATCTGTCTTCACGGTGACAGGGGTGTCATTAAGTGTAAATTTATATTTTTTATCAAATAAGGGGTGATAAACTAATACAAAGTTGATTTAAAGGTAAATAATTCTTCGAATTTTCATACACACGTGCATTGTCACTAGGATTCATAATAATGTGGCATATTTATGCCTGAGAATGAAGATAGAATTAGTCATATATTTTCTTTCCTTTTTTATATTAGGAAGACTGCTCTAGTCTAGCATACAGTTAACTTGATAGTAAATAACAACTGTGATCCATGAATCCATATCATCTTCCAAGTTCAACCATGGTTCAAAGTACATAAGCGTTGTCACTTTCAAAGATTAAAATAGAACATCTGGTTATCTATAATTGGGTGACACTCATAGTTTTCAAAAGAAGCAGGGTGATCTATTACCTGTACCTTGACTATCCATTTCCGTATCCTTTATCTTGATTTGTATTAGCAAATACCGCTCTTCTATATTTTATACCAAAGACATCATTCATGTTCTATTATTATTTTAACAGTGGTAGAGGGTCAGCTCGACCTACCACAACGTGGAACAAACCACGCCTTCACAGAATACCAGCGTATTTAACAGCATAGGATGTTGTGTTTCGTCTGGTGAGTGTAGGGATCCGGAAGTCTTTATTACTGATGGTGACGAGGCTTTCCATCTCACTCCTCAAGAAATCATGATGCATTATGATTTCTTGTCAAGGATGAGGAAGATGTCGTGGGCATTACTCTCAAAATAACAAAAACGAAATATATGAAACATTCCTATTTATATGTAACAATTCAATCAATTAAATTATTATTAAAGGCTAATTTTTTTATATTGCAATTAGCGATTGAATGTTTTGACGCCATTAGAAATTTTAGAAGTTTTAATCATTTCAACTTTTATATTAGAACGTTGTTAATAGAATATTTTCGTTTAAAATAATATTATAAATTGAACATACAACTCATAATTAATATTAAATTGTTATGAAATAACGATTCCTTTATCAAATTTTAATGGTTGTTTAATGACTGTATAAACATGAGGGCTGTTATTGAAAAACAATTATAATATAAAATAATCTCCCTTGATCTTCTTTACAAGTTGGAGCGCCTGATGAACGACTGCATTGGATTCATTTTTTAGCTGCCTAAATATATGACCATATCTCTCAATATCGATTTCATTTTAATTGGTTATCCATACAACAAAGGCGTAATTCTTAATTACGAGGTTATTACATAAATAATGAGGATATAATAAATACGTGTCGGATATTCCGTTATATAAATTATCCAGTTATAAGTATGCTATACTTTGGGTACGATAAGATCAAAATTTCAAGATCGAATTTAGCTTGTTCTCTTCTCCATTTTTAATCCGTCATCTGAAATTATCTTCCGACCTTATTATCTGAAAGATAAATTCCAATATCTCTATCTCATGACAGAATTCTTCGATCTTCGTTTAATAACATGATCTGTATTCCAGCTCACTTTCCCGTTTTTTTTTGCAAATTCATTTGCTGTCCAAGTCTACACTACTCTGGAATTACTTGCCCGATGACATCAGGAAGGTCAGGAATAAAATTTGTTTTGAAAGTTTGGTGGACTACATACTTAAGTTACCTGTAGTCAGATAAGTTCATCATCCACAAATGGAATTTATTAGTAGCTACCGCTATTGTATTACATTCTATTATGTATGTATATTGTATTTATATATGCATTAATATATATGTATAAATACATTTATAAATGTCTTACGTACATTATATTCTTTATTTGTATTATTATTGTATTACATATTATATTATCTATATATATTCTTTGTTATAAAATATATCTAGATATTATTCTATGTTTAGTCTTTTCTTTTAATTAATTAGCCTTCTACATCTTGGGTTGAATGATACAGAATGTTATAAAGAATATCATTAAATCTGCCCTTTGTGAATCTTTAATTTTGTTAATAAATAAATAAAGAAAATATTTGTATTTCATTGGAAACCGGAAGCGCCGCTGGAAATAAAATGCATAAAAATCTAATTCTATATATATAACCTTTTATTAAAATCTCGCATCGTTACGATCAGCTTTATCGAGACTTTTTAATATTCATATAAATAAATCATAATAGCGCACATAACTTCTTCATAATATTTTGAATAACCGTACAGTTCAAAACGTTTCCGTAACGACCGCCATAAAAGTTTTGAGTTATTAGGAAATATGGCACACTATCATTGCCAGTTGAAAAATTAAAACTAATACAGCGGACGTCTTAAATGTTTTCAATATACAGAACAAAACTTAATGTCTGAATGACCGATATTTTAGTTTATTTTACTGGAATTGTTTAAATATATATATATATATCTATATATATATATAAAATTCAATCAAATATAAGATAAACTTCAATTTTATATTATTTATATAAAAATCTTTAGTGTCTACGAGGTATGAAATTAAATTAATGAATAAAAATATTTTTTTGTTGCTTAATTACGTCGATACTACATAAATAATATGGATATATATATAATACTATCGGATATTCCGTTATATAAATTATTTACTTATGAAAGCAAGCTATACTTCGGGTACGATCAGATCAACATTGTAAGATCTAATTTCAGAGTTGTTTAACGTTTCAAAATGTAATATTTCAGGCGCAAAAAGGACGTAAAATACATTACATTGCCAGAGAGAGAAAAAGACAGAACTATGCTATTTACGCAGCTCGTCTCGCTTTGTTTATATAAGAAAAACACAAGGCCCGTATTTAAGTAAATATATATCGAAATCCTTTACAGATGGCAGTGTAGGTCTTACATTTCTTAGTGAAGATGTTTGGTATTTAATTTCACGTCTGTCAATTGGATTGAGTTGCCCTACTCTTTTTAATCATATATTCTTTAATCCTTAACCCAGGGTTATCCAAGACATTTTTTTTTTAAAAAAACGATGTTTAAAAATTTATTACGAACAATTAATTTTTTAAGATTTTTTAAGATAAAACATAACGTTTATGTACTGTAACTTATTATATTATTTATGTAGTAATATTTCAAGTCTGTCGAATAATGTAAAATATAATAAGGTCAATTAGTCTGAGTGCTCCGTGTAACAAAGGTTTATGCCTTTGTAGTTTTAAAAAATGCTTTTACTGCCTAAGTCAGTTAGCTATGTATAAAGCTAATTATAAAAATTATTTATTAAAAAGGTAATGAGTCGTTATTTACCATGATAAGTTTTATAATACATAATATATTCGACGCATATATAAAGGTATGACTAATAATCTAACGTCAATAAGTCTAATGGTTAATTTACGTCCTGCGAAACTACAAGGGCGTAGGTTCGAATCCGTCATTCACCATTGTTATGTACCTGTCTAGCATTTTTAATATTAGTTGTAGTAGTTAGCTGGAATGTTATTAAAAACGTCTTCTTTTAATATTTATAGATTAAATGGATGACAGGCATGCGTTTAAATGCTTCTTTTTTTTTGCAATTTACTCGTAGTAGATACATATACAATGAAAACAAATAAGTAAATTATAATACTGTCATATATTATTTACCGGTTATGCACTGCACGCACGCCACCTTTTGTAAGTTGATGTTACTACGACAGAAACATGGGCGCAAGTGCCCAACGACTATACAAATCAAACTCAATCAGATAACAATAACACTTAAATGAAATTACTTATATAATATAAAATATATAATAAATAAATAAACTTAAATGATTAAACTCATAAATGAAATAAGGAAATACAAGAGTTAGGTACACCTAGTGGAAAACCTTTAGTCTTTAAAGAAATTATTTATTAAATATGATAGACTGTTTACGCTACAACTGCTACGAGAAATATAACCTACAACCAGAGCCAACATAGCTTAGAGTAATATTGACATAGAGGATGTAAAGTCAGACTGGGGAACATAAACCAAAGGGTTGTATAAACCGAAAATAAATGAAAATAGAAGCACCAGAAATATAAGTGCCAACACAGATATATCACTTATATATTACGTTTCATTTATTAAAAAATGTTAGTCACAGGTCACTTATCCCTGAAAATCAGCTTTATATCTTGTGTAAGCCTATACCTACGTATACAAAGTAGCTGGTACGTATAATAATTTAAATACAAAGCATACTGAAAATGTTTTAATTAATTAAATATTCCTTATTATAAGCACCTTAAAATAAAAAAGGGATTCAATGGGGGGACTTGATGCCTTTTGGAATTCTCTACTTGTCAACCTCAAGGGTTGATGGGGAAAGGTTAGTGGCAGGTACATTATTCTCCTTTAACCTTTGTAATTATCCTTGTAACAAATATAGCTTATTTTTAAATAATACTTATTTAAATGCTTAAAGAATATGTCATACTTTAATAATATATATATATATATATATATATATATATATAACGATAATGACTGAGATAATGAGAATGAAATGTGTCATACGTACATACCGTATTATCGTAAATAACGCATTTTCCCTTCTTTCATCTTAACTTCAATTAACGAAAGCAAGCTTAAGTTAAACAAACCAACACAGTAAAAGCATTTTTGAAACAATAAAGGTTTTTGTTATTGCCAGGAGCACTCAAGCTAATTATCTTGAAAACGCTTTGCATAAATCAGTAGGGTTAAAAACAACGTTTTGTATAATTTAGCACTATTTCGTTAAAATATTCTGTTTATAGAAAATAAAACAAATTAGCTATTTCACAATTTCTTCTTAATAAAATACACTAATATTTTCAATATTATTTGACAAAGGATTTTTCTTTAAGCATAAAATTCTTTATTTTATTTAAAGTATTAAATGCCTTAATATACTCGTAAATGGAATAGAGCATCTTCGCCGTCGACCAAGTAATGACAGACAGAGATAGATAGACACTTAATTGCATGTGCCTCAAATACCGTTTCATTATTACAATATATATTTCTATCCTATGCAAAACAAGTTAATTACAAAATATTTACTGTGGTACACATGTGTAATGCGCTTTTCTCCTGACCACTAAAATCGTCAAAGCAGTTCGTAACTCTTGACGAGGAAAATTTATATACAGGCTAAGAATGTAATATTTGTAACGTTGTTGCGGGCCGTGTATTGTAAGAAATTTTGCTTATATAACTATTATCTAAATTTCAGTTGTAAAATGGTAATTCCGTATTTTAATAAAAAATAAAAAATTTTGTTATTGTCACTCTCAGTGTTTATTTTTATTCTTATGTCTAATTAAGTAAATGCCTGACTATTTATTCAGGTCATGGGGTCTATAAGAAAACTTGTGATTTAAATAAAATTTCTTGATTTCAAATTTCTTACGATATTAGAGGTAGACAAAAACGAGTACACAATTCACCTAATCGTGATTTCTATGGCAAGACAGTCACTTTCTTCATCATAGGAAGGAGTCATACCGCTATTTCTCTTTATCAATTTGCAGAAGATATTATAAAAAATAATAGGTATAAAGAGGGTTTTCTTACATAATCTCACCCATAAATGTACTTACATTAATACTGTGCATAAATAATATATGTAACTAGTGTGGATATATACGTTACTTAGGCTGAATTAATCTTAGTTAAGGAGAAGCAAGCTTCCATTTGCGACAGGAGGCGGAGTGCTGAGATTCATGACAAGAATCTTTGCTTAAATTTCTTGCCTTATATCTATCTAATATGTATTACTTTTTATTTTATTATCTTAGTATCAAAGTATAATATTTTTATAATATATTGAACTTAACTTACTTACCTATTTACAAATAGGTGTAATTGCTCTAAATAATGGAGAAAACTTAGTCAAAATCCATCTCATAGTTTAAAATTTTGATATAGCTTATGTCTGGATAACGGATACAGTTGCGTGGCGGTATTCCAGCACCTCTCTAGAAACGACCAAGCTTGTACTGGTTAGTGGATTATGTATAAGTTAAATATATTTTGTCTATATATATTGTAGCAATCTATTACAATATATTATATCGTATAACTAGCTTGAAGTTTACATGTTGGTAAGTGATTCTTGTGGTCCACATTCATTCTCGAGGAAGAATTATAATTATACACAAGCAATAGGGTCACTTGTTGTCCAGTTCATCTCCGATCAGATTATCCGGGAATTTTTACAATTTTTCTTTCCATTGAAACCTAATTCTGACTATTATGAACATAAAAAATAATCGAATAGGTTCCGCCGTTCGCAAGTCACACTTACCAATGAACAGATCTTATTTTTTAATTATATACATTTGTTTAGGCGTAAGTTGTAATGTCTCATCTCTACTTATATATTACTAGTTATATATAGTTATATGTTACAATGGACGAGCAGTTGACCGCATGATTCTTAACCCCGTGACATATATTAGATGCCTCACGACATATAATGTTAGAGCGTTGATGTGGCAACAGTTGCAAGTCTAACATCTATATGCATATAGCATATAAATCTAACATTACAATAATTCTTTAACATAGAGATAGAGTTAAATTATAAAAGAAGTATTTGTTTTACGACGCAGCTGAAATAATAATTTATTCTATATTGAAATTTAAATATATATTTATGTATATATATATATATATATATATAGTCTAGATTAAGTTTATTATCATTAACGAAGTATACAAAAGTTTTGTTTGAGAAAGCAAAATGATTTAAATAAAAAAATATTTTTATTTATGAACTATAAGTAAATTTTGCAAAAGTTCTTTTAAAAATGACATTCTTTGAACATAACGTAAATTATGTTTTTTTATTATAATAAAATAGTTAATTAATATATGAGTTTACTAAACAGGCTCGTAATTTTTTATAATGTTTTGGATATGTAACCATACAGGTAAATGATAACTTTATAGCAACATAAATGAGTCTGGCTGGACTGGGGAAGAACTTAACCCTGCTGTTTCACGTGAGCTGAGTGTAGAGATTTAGGTCGCCGGATCCAAATAACAGGTAACGATGATGCAGGTAGCAATGTACGCGAAATCTTTCCTGATCGTTCTCTAGGCAGTTGAAATCATCGCCGATGTTATGTTGTAGACCGTCAATGCCACACCAGCTCATGACTGCATTCGGATATTACATTAGTCGTCGACTACGTGCCTGCCGTATGCCGAACCCATCACATGGATGCTTTTTGAGTTAGCCGGAAATTATTCATTCTAATCCAGCAAATATCGACAACATCATCGCTTCCCCAGAAGAACCTATCTTGCCTCTTTCCCACCAGAGGAACACATGTTGAGACAGCAGTCGAACAGGCTCAATTTCACTTCTAGTCTAGTGACGAGAGTTATTATGCAGGTGCAACTCATGGAACTTGGCCAACTTATGCAACGGTGGTCTAGAGTTAGGTCACCAGCCACGGACGCCACTCTCTTTTGGCCAGGGTTCACTTGTCCCACCAACTGTCCCTAACCCATGTGACATGCTAGGTATCTTCGCCGTTGGGGGGCATGCAGATGGGTGTACCGAAAATGGATTCCGTACCCTCTCGCGCTTTCACCGCAATCGTATCATCGGTACGGCTTTACTTGAGTCTCGGAGGGTACCCCTTTATTATTTTATTGTCAAATCAAATCCAATCACGTACACCCAATATTTTTTATAGTCGTAGACGTCGAGTTCGTAAAAAAATAAAAAAAATATATACGAACTCAATTTATGTAACCTTCTACGATTTTGAAATTAGAAAAAATACTTTCAATAAAAAGCCTCTTCTTAACGTTTTTGAAAATTGCTTAATTTTTATTGCCCGTAAAATGAATAAATAAAACTTGTTAGTCAAAATTTGTTTGAAGAAAAAATAATTAATAGTCTGCTAGATTCCATTAATATTTCGTTCTATCTCATTGTGATGTTCGTAATTAATATTTGAAGTGGAAATTAATTTGTTTTAGACTAGTAAACAAATTTTGTAACAGAACTAAAATGAAATATAGAGCTATCCTCATTCTGTAGCAAGACTAATGTAGAGATTGAGGATTTTATGCTATAACCATGCCGGTTATTTGTAGCTACGGCATGAATGTGTACGAACGTGCCAGTGTGAAATGGCAGTGTAACGCTGCTACCTTTTGTATAGTGAAAGTAGAGAATTGTTATTGAGCCATTTCGTATCAGCCCACAGAGGTGACAACAGTTTTCTATAAAACTAAGACTGACACATACTCAACCAATATCGGCAAAAAATAAAGATGACATGCGTTATCACTGCATGTTTTAGATTATATTCATTCATCATTAAACTTTTTATTTATTTAACTTTAACTTATTGTTATTAAGAGCCGTGGTAGCTGATTGATTGCTCGGCGGTGAAGAAAGACACCATGAATAAATCTACATGTCTAAGTAATATTTACGAAAACGTGAAAACCACTGATAGAGGCCAGTAGAGGCCACATGGTAAACTATGATCTAACATCCTTTCTAGAGAGGAAGCCAAACGTTTCTCGTTATTGATCTGATATCTTATGTCTAGCCTTTTCTGTCATTTCACGTTATGTATAATGTAGCAAAAATATTCTTCTTTTTTCATTTGAGTTAAATGCAGAGACTTTAAGCCTACTTTGGAAAAAATATGAAGAGTTAGGTCATAAAATATTCAATAAATAGTATAATATGTATGAATAATAATATGTTCAATGGGGGTTTTATTCATGAATAGCTATAGATGTTTACAACATGTATGAACTGTGTTTTTTGCTTTTAAATAAAGAAAATCCTTTTACGATCCATAATTAAAAACTATTTTAATCAATTGGTAGTCAACGGTAAGTCAACGCAAAAAGTGAACTCAATGCTTATTTCCAATTTGCATGCGTCATTCATTGTTCGTTCGGAAAAATGAGCATAGCAGAGCCAGAATTATTAACTTTTCCGGCCATCCTATTTTTCATTATTATCGATGTTCATTTGTGTAGAAGGTTACGGATCTCGTGCTTGCTTTAAATTTTACAGAACGCCACCAACTTTAGTTCAAATTAATCAAGAGTTAAAAAAATATGAAACAAATAGCATAAAATTATAATTTACAAGAATGAGAAATTATAATTTAAGTTACATTTCTACACAATAGAAATATGGTATAGTGACGAAAGTACTTAATAAGTCTGTATTTCCAATTTTTTTATTCATAATACTAATTTTTTTAAAATTGATACGGAGAATTTTAAAACTAAACTTAGTTCAAAGTTTTTATTCTTATTTTAAAATAAAGACTATTATAGTCTAATTTAGACGGGTCAAGTTTAAGACTTTTTGAATGTTTAAATTTAGTATTGCTTACTGACTTGCTACGTGGAAAAAGTGTACGAAAAATTTTAAAATATCGTGTTTTCGTGCAAAAAAGACATAACAGCCCCATAAAAAACTAGACGAAATGTGATTATGATTCCATGATCGCATTCCACTTTGAGATAATCTTAAACAAGTCACGTAATTACCTAGGGATTGAATATAGCTTAATAAACTCAACAACGCTCTTAATTTCTAACGCAAATTAAAAGAGAAAGAAAATTAATTGTTTTCGTGTAGCAATTTTAATTTAGAAATTTTGCTTCTTAAATATTAGTTTAGTTCTTATATATATAATTAAAAGTATGCATTTATTATGCCACGTATGGGCAGAAGTGTACCATGTTTTATGTCTCTCAAATTAGAAAATTGAGAAAAATTTAAAGTATATTGCAATTCTTCACTATAAAATCCATGCTTTGATGATAAGTGTTTATGACCTACTGTTATATATACATATATATTATTCCACATACTACTTAAACAAACTTTACTGGGTGCATTCTTGACATCATCTGGAAGGGCGTTCCAAAGCAGTATTGTGATAGACCCCGGGCAAAGGTATGAAACACTAACAGAGATATGATCGATAATTTAGAGCATTTAATACAGAATAGAGAACAAGCAAAAGTCCAGAGGTACGCCTTTGTCGAATGGAGAGCCACATGAGTTGTGAACGATAGAAGGAAATGTGATCGATAACGTAAGTTGAAAATAAATCTTAAGGAATTATTTAAATGGCGCTCCAACTTGTTAAAAAGATTTTGTGATAGATCTGGGTATATAGGTGGTAAATGGTGTGATATAGTGGTACATAATGACATATAAAGATTTAGTCACGTTGCTTGTTTCAAGCTACAGTATGCATGGGTGCACTTAACCGTGGAAGCGTAAGAGCCGAGTCCTATCCAAGACCTGTGCAAATCTAGTACTCAATCTAAAAACTTTTGTAGGTAGTAATGGCTTGATATTGCTAGGCGGAATTGGGAAGTCGGTTTAGCTCAGCAATTTTTTTGTTATTATACCTATAATGTTTTTAAAAATATTTGTTTAAATTTTACGTTAAAAAATTTTTATTTTCCCACATTATAGATGCAGTAATAGTTTCTAGCTGCAGAATGAATGGGTCAGCTTGACCGGGGTAGGACCACGCCCTCACAGAATATCAGCGTGAAATAGTAGCATAATGTTGCTGTTTCGTCTGCTGAGTGTAGGGATCCGGAGACCTTTATTACTGGAGACGAGGCATTTGATTCCTTGTCAAAAATGACTGGCGATGACATTGGCTGCAGGTATCACACTGAACTGTATGCTCGCTTGTTACTCACAAGGCAATTAAAAAAAGCTATTGTTTTTTTCACATTATGTACCAGTATAGGTAAATCTTTCATATGATTGTATATCTTTTTTATTAATAATTATAAACGGATGTTGAGACACGACGCTGGGTTCGACTTTTAGCGAATGATGGCACTTTGTCGGAAAAAGGGAGCAATTATATTTTTAAGTTTTAAATAGTTCAATACTAATAATATTAATTATTGTTATATGTCCTTTGATAAATATTTCATTAATTCGTCAAAACTCTTAACAAGTGAAAAACCGTTCAAATGTTAGCCGAACTCTTGAGAAGATTCTGTATTATGCCGTTAACCATGAGAACTTTAAGACTTATAATTTTTATTTAGGTTTTTCTGTAAGTTGTAAGCAAGGCCCCTATATTTTTTAAAATTAAAGCCTTTGTATCGCATTCTTAAGAAAAATTGCTCAACATATTTTCTATTGTTGAATTCTTAGAGCTGACCGTTAGGTATATAACGACAGAATTATTAGGAAAAATTACATGGCTCTTCTACATGAAAAAAAATTAGTACTTACCGATTTCTGAGAATATTTTTGATCTTAATAGAGACTTCTTCAGTATTTATTAATTGAAGTGTAATTTTTTTTTTACAAAATAAAATGAAATCGTAGTTTAAATTGGAACCTAGCTCCTTCGCGTTATGGTTATATTAGTGACAACTAGATCAATTTAATTTATCGGTCCTCAGTGAAATTAGGCGACACAATATATACGCATTCTTTTCTTCATAAATATTTTTGTGAGTCCGTGAGAACTCGAAGAGTGTAAAAAGAACTGTGTGGATATGATTTTCTTACATTTTTTTTAATATGTATAAGTTGCGCATTTTAAAATTATTATAAAAAATATTTGGTTTTTTTATAGCCTTTTTATTTTATATATATTTATTATAGAGTTTTTTTTTAAATTTTTTTTTGGGCCTTGTTATTTGATACATACATGATGTGCATAAACAAAATATACACAACTTTTTAACTTTCCCCTCAAAACCTACCCTTGTAATCCGACTTCGTTTATCTCCGCTATACTTTCGTGCTTGCATTTCACTGTATATATATCTACTAAATTACAATGTTTTACTATGCTTATAAAGGTTTTTTCATCAGCTGTACGGAACACTAAAAATTAATTAAATTGTTTTTAGTTAGTAAAATTTTAAAAAAATATTCATAGTTTAACAAGTGATAATTAAAAATGGTCTCTGTTTTTAGATTGCTGCCAGCCACCGGGCTCATATTAAGGGTCAGCTCAAACAGGCAAAGTGGCGACGAGGTAACTAATTTGGTAATAAATGAAATTTAACTTAATTTGCTTTTGCATACGGCTAAAATTGGTCTAGCGAAAAATTATATAGCTTCCAGCCTCTCAGTGTGAATATATTACGCTATACCAACTTCAAATATATGTAAATGTTTAACAAGATTTTCAATTGTTACTGAATAAGTCACTTCGCCGTCATTTCATCAGTCTGCGCCTACCCTAACACTTCACTTCCCAGACATGCGATTAATTTAACCCAGAGCCACTTTTACTGCCAAAGATTTGCCTAAGTATTACTTGTGGATTTATTTATTTAGGAGCAAAAAGTAAGATTTAAGAAATATTTACCACGTTAAAATAATGAAGTAAGTATTAACAATTAGTTTCACCATTTAAATAATAGAATCGGTTAATAATTCATAATTTTCATTAAGTGCCATCAAATAAGATATGAAACCATAAGCGCTATTTAGTAAGTTTAATACTGTAAAACTCTAAATAAATTGTAATAAAAGTCGAGATGTAAGATATTGAAATCTAGCATAGAGAAGCTGCAAATGCAGTTTAACATTACCTTTAGCACCAATTCAGAAAGCATTTTCAGAAAATTCAGCAAACGATTTTCAAAATTAACGTCAATATGTCTTTACATAATTATTAGATGTGTATAGTCTGTTATGATCCCTAAATACATGTTCACTAAATACAAGATTTTTTTCTAATTTGAATGTTAAGAAAATTAAATGTGATTTTTTTTGCATAGAAAAGAGAAGTTATAAGAAGTGTATTACGGTGATAATTTCAACATATAATTAAGGAGTTCATTTGCAAGACACGCTTAATTAATACGCAATGTAAGACGGGTCTATTAGAGCTGTCAACAAATGTCACTCAATAGGAAGTGTTAGGGTACGGAGATGTGAATTGCCATATAATTTAAAGTAGGTAATATATATATAAGGTAGGTTGTATAGATTTATTTATATGTATTTATTTCTTTAAGAAATCTCAGGCGTCTGGGCACAAGGCGCTCGGACGTTAAATTTGTGACAATGAATCCTAAAACAATGAGCACTCTGCACAGAATAACAATATACATGTACCATAGAATAACAATTATTAATACACAATTTATTAAATCACAATTAAAGTATTTTATTCATTTAATGATAATTACATATATAATATTTAATATCTCACATTTTCGATCCAGCCGATCATGCACGATAGCCAGAGCGTAATACAGCGATGAATCGTGCCTCTAAGCACGCTCGACTTGATTCGGTTACTCTCGACTCGAGCGTAACGAGACACCGATCATAACAGGACAATGAGTCATACTTTTTTGCGAATGCCTACTATCGTTACCGATTTATAAGACGTTGTCACGTCAAAAAGAGATCAACTTACCTGAGAAATAATACAAAAAAACGATATTTTTAACAAAATTAAATATCGGATAAAATACACTATGAGGGTACTTATTAAAAAATATCTTTGTGGTCGCAACATATTATAATATCGCATAATATGATATACAGAAAAAGTATATCTGCGGATGAAATTCATGAAGTATGTTGTTTGAGACGGATGTAGTATTTGAGTAGTTTTTCAAATGGTGTCGTGGATTCTTTTGTCTATTGTATAACTGAGCATTCTTTAATACCGGACATTTTTTTTCAAATTACAGGTGTAGTCTGTTGTAGACTAAGTGCATTTAGTTTCAAATCGTATGCTTAGCCTTATTTGAAGGTTTTTTGAAAGTTAGATATGTTTATATTCTTATTTAACATTTTTTTATGTATAATCAATTATAATCAATATAGGTGATGGTAATATTCATTAATACAGTTCCTGCGTTTTTGTCGAACTGACCCATTCATTCTGCAGCAAGAAATAAACTGCGCTGTAATAGTTACCGATATTATGTTATATTTGATGTTTTATAAGATTCATACAATGGGCTTAGCTATTTTTTCAGAAATAAATTATATTTTATGAGACTTTTACCTCAAGGTTGTTCTTTCCAAGGTGTAATTCTCTTATTCAGAAAAATTATTCAACATTGGTACAACTCAATTGCTTGAATTTTTCAGAGAATTGTAAGAGTGCATCAGAGTTAGATAAACTTTATTGAGAATCGCAACGCAATGATTTTAAACCCCAGGTGAGTTTAACACTACGCTATCTGTGGTGCTATAAATCCAATAATATTCTTTGACAAATAATACTTCTATTTCAGCTTTACTAATTCCACTGAAGAACTCTGTGAAACTCACATGCTTTCCTAGAGGATATAATATGACATATTTGACTCGTAAAAAAGTGGAATTAAAAATATATAATATGCTTGTATGGTATCCTGCCCTTTTCAATGTAGGATCGTGGTAGCTCAGTGTACAATTAAATAATAATTTTATTTTACAGTAGGCAAACAAATATAGTTCGATTCCCCGTGCCTATATTTTAAGTACTTTATCACCATGCTCAGTTGTGAAGAAATATAATTATCTTATGGAAACTTGCATGTCTAAGAAATTAATAAAAAATAATATTTCAATGCGTGTGAAGTCCACAGTGAACCCGCTATTATTTAACAGCCTCTCTATATTATATATTATATTTACTTACTTTAGTATCTAAGGTTGCGAAGAAATAATCATAATTTATAATTATTTAAAGAAGGTTTTTAACCATGATATAGATCTAGAAAGCTTTAAATATATTATTTTAAGCCATCCTTTGAACAAACGGGCTAACTTAAATTTCCTTTACCGGATATTTCTGTGAAGTGGCATTTTTAAATCAGTCGAGCTAGAATAACTGATCTAATTTACATGCTTCGTCTGTTCGGATATTGGATATCGTAAACAAGTTTTTTACACTGTCGCAATTTCTTTAAACGTATTATTATTGTAACATACAATATAAAATTTGCCTACATAGAATGTATAGGCTAATATAACAAACCGATTAACGTTGAGAGTAACAAACGAGCACATAGTTCACCTGATGGCAAGTGATTCCTGCGGCCCATGACGTCAACATTCATCTTGGATAAGGAATCATAATACAGATGCGTCATCCCCGGTAATGCAGGAGGCCCCTGCACTCGATAAACAACAGCAACGAAACACAGCAGCATTATGCTGCTATTTTACGCTGTAATTCTGGGAGCACGTGGTCCTACCCCGATCAAGGCGACCCTTTCATTCTGCAGCTAGAAACAAACTGCAGTGTAGCTCTAACATTTCTTTTTAAATTGTTACTATCTAGAAACTCATGTTAGTAGGGAACCGGAGACCTTTATTACTGGTGACGAGGCATACCATCTCAGTCCTCAAGGGTGACAACGCATCTGCATTATGATTCCCTGTCAAGTTCCTTAGGTGAACTGTGTGTGAAAAAACAAACGCTATCATATCGAAAAAGTATATACATATATTGAACAGTAGTACACTGCAGCTTGTTTTTAGTTGCAGCATGAGTTGATCGGCTCGTCCAGGGAAGGACAATGCCCTCATAGAATATCAGAAAAATGTAGGGTTTTATTACTTTCTACAGTAACATAACGCTATTTGATTTCGTTTGATCAGGAGACTCAGTTACTGCTTACCTACATCTGTCCTCAGGGTTGACATGCAGGTGCATATTGAATTATTGTTGTCGTTGGATGTTGTTGTTTATGTTTCTTGAATTATTGTTGTCGTTGGATGTTGTTGTTTATGTTCCTTGAATTATTGTTGTCGTTGGATGTTGTTGTTTATGTTTCATCTGTCTTTAGGGGTACAAACGCAAGGGCATCTTGAATTATTGTTGTCATTGGATGTTACTGTTCATGTTCTAATGACCTCAGGGGTGACAACGCATGTGTATACTGAATTATTTTAGAAGTTGTATGTAATCGTTTACGGACTGTGGTTATCACTAACCGCTAGATGAACTATATATATGCTCATTTTATCATCATCATCATCACAATCTACTCTACTAATAGTCCACTGCTAAACATGGCCTTTCTATACCCATTTGCGTACACCCATTTCAAGCAAACTTGAATAGGTCGATGCTATATCTAGGGGGTCGTACTACGCTGCCAGTCCGAGGCTGCCACTCAAAAACCTTATCTATTGGATACCAGTGCTACAAGCTATATAGCCACCCCACAGCTACTTTGGTTTGTTGATGTTTTGAGCTATGTAGGTCATCCTTGTTCTACTGCAGATATCTAAGTTATGTATTTGTTTACGAATTTAGCTCTAATTTCATATTTAAAAAACAAACTTATGTATACAACTATTTATCAGTGTTACTCCATTGTTATTTTATAACTATTTGTTACTGAGTATAAAATAAACTTTATATTGAGTAATAAATAGTAGAGTACAAACGGAACAAACACTTGGAAGTGTTTCTGTTATACAATGTTAAGAAAATTGCAAGTTAAGTTTACATTTAGTATTAGTTAAAATATTATTTCTAACAATCGAAAAAAGCACAACTATCTTTTTGTGTGGGTTTTTTTATTTTAATAATATAAAAATAATATTGTACCAAGTATACTAATTTGATATTCATTCAGTTTTTACATAATTACGTATAGGCCTCACCCTATCTTTTACGAGATGTCAGCTTCTATGACAGAATTATTTAGGAAGGAACATACTACTTCCTTAATATTTTGACATTCTGTTATGCAGAGTAGTTACAGTGACATATGTTCAAAAAGAAATTTATCACCTACTTGTTGATTGTTGTTCTAGGTGATTTACCAAAGCTTATTTTTGGATGAATATTGGAAATAGTTTTTTTGTTTTTTTTTTCAAAAAGAATGCTATCAATATTACGCACATTCCATTCGTTATCCTAGGAGACGGTTCGCAACAATATTCTTATAGTGGTACAGCTACAGTGCAATTTGTTTCTAACTGCAGAACGTATGAGTCAGCTCGACCGGAGCCCGAACACGCCCTCACAGATACCAGCGTGAAATTGCTGCAATGCACTTGTGTTTAGTCTGGTGAGGGTAGGGATCCGGAGACCAATACTCATGACGAGGCATTCCATCTCGGTCCTCAAGGGTGACAACGCATCTGCATTATGATTCCTTGTCAAGGATGAATGTAGATGTCATGGGCCGCAGGATTAATTTAACACCAGGTGAACTGTCTGCTCGCTTGTAACCGTCAATATAATATAAAAATGGAATTCGTCGATCATAGCCTAAATCATTAGGCAATTGAAGCGTAGAATCAAAGTAATACTTAATATCTTAAAACGCTGCTACTTATCAATGTCTGCTTTTATTTTTATTAAAACCCCAGACTCATAGGTTCTTAACTGATAATTATGATCTATGCTTCAAACACAAACATCATGATGTTTTTTTTTAAACGTTTTAATATTCATGAATAAAATTTACTACGATAGTCTAAGCCCAAGTCTTGTTTAAGACATCTATCTACGTCGTAAGTCTTTCCCGGGAATAGTATCTACAGGCATTCACTATTTGTGGATGGTTTGTGAAAAATCGTTAGTTTTATTTAAAAATCTATGTATAAAAATCTACCGGTACTTGAAATTATAACAAATTTTCTCCTCATTTTATACCAAATATCTCTCGAATATTTTAAATGCATATTCCTGTGAAAAATTTAGAATGTATAATTCTACGGTATTAACTAGAACGTCTTGTCTGTTCCTATTTTAAAATATTCTGTATAATATCCTAACAAATGCACTCGTTTAAATGCTTTCCTAGATTTTTTTATAAGCTTAATAAGCTTGCACAGTACACGAGGAACATAAGATGAATATTTTATATTATTTTTTTTTATATTTTTCGATATTATTATTAGTGTGAGTAGTAAGAGTGAGATTTATCGATTATGTATGCAGATGTGATGGACTGCTAGAATCACTTGCATCAGGTGAACTGCATGACTATTTGTCACTTGAATCATATGTATACTATATCAAAAAAATATGAAAGTTAATATTTACCCAAAACAGGCGACTAAAGTTTTTTTTTAATTTTTTGTTATTATTAAATACACATACCCTTATTTTGTGTATCTTTAGGTTCTATATGCGGACCTTGTACTTCCTCTTAAAATTATATTCAGAAAAAAAAATAGTAACTAAAGTATGTATAGTTATTTACCAAAACAGGCGACTAAATTTTTATTTTAATTTTTCGTTATTTTTAAATACACATACCCTTACTTTGTGTATCTTTAGGTCCTATATGCGGACCTTGTACATCCTCTTAAAATTATATTCAGAAAAAAAATAGTAATTAAAGTATGTAAAGATATTTACCAAAACAGGCGACTAAATTTTTATTTTAATTTTTCGTTATTTTTAAATACACATACCCTTACTTTGTGTATCTTTAGGTCCTATATGCGGACCTTGTACATCCTCTTAAAATTATATTCAGAAAAAATAGTAATTAAAGAGTATGTATAGTTATTTACCAAAACAGGCGACTAAATTTTTATTTTAATTTTTCGTTATTTTTAAATACACATACCCTTACTTTGTGTATCTTTAGGTCCTATATGCGGACCTTGTACATCCTCTTAAAATTATATTCAGAAAAAAAAATAGTAACTAAAGTATGTATAGTTATTTACCAAAACAGGCGACTAAACTTTTATTTTAATTTTTCGTTATTTTTAAATACACATACCCTTACTTTGTGTATCTTTAGGTCCTATATGCGGACCTTGTACATCCTCTTAAAATTATATTCAGAAAAAAATAGTAATTAAAGTATGTAAAAATATTTACCAAAACAGGCGACTAAACTTTTATTTAAATTTTTCGTTATTTTTATATACACATACCCTTATTTTGTGTATCTTTAGGTCCTATATGCGGACCTTGTACATCCTCTTAAAATTATATTCAGAAAAAAAATAGTAATTAAAGTATGTAAAGATATTTACCAAAACAGGAGCCTAAACTTTTTTTTAATTTTTTGTTATTATTAAATACACATAACCTTTTTTTTGTGTATCTTAAGGTCCTATATGCGGACCTTGTACATCCTCTTAAAATTATATTCAGAAAAAAAAAATAGTATTTAAAGTATGTAAAGATATTTACCAAAACAGGCGACTAAACTTTTATTTTAATTTTTCGTTATTTTTAAATACACATACCCTTACTTTGTGTATCTTTAGGTCCTATATGCGGACCTTGTACATCCTCTTAAAATTATATTCAGAAAAAAAAATGGTAATTAAAGTATGTAAAGATATTTACCAAAACAGGCGACTAAACTTTTATTTTAATTTTTCGTTATTTTTAAATACACATACCCTTATTTTGTGTATCTTTAGGTCCTATATGTAGACCTTGCTCTACCTCTTAAAATTATATTCAGAAATAAATTAGAATTAAAATAGGTACATTCAATTGTTGTGACTAGTTATAAAAACGTCAATCCGGCTATCTGTGAAACCCATAGCTTTTGCTGTTCCCTGGTCGCTGGTAAGTAAATCAGTGAACAAAAACCAAGGACTATCCTATGTTTAATATAGACTTAGATGAAATCATAGGGCACGTTTGGGTAGTAGTGCTATATTGCTATTTTTTAATGTTTTATGATATCATAATATATAATATATATAATTTTTAACTATTGTTATAATCTATTCTCTTTTCTTTTAAGATTTCTTAGTAATTGGTATTTTATTTCAACACTGTTAAACTTTAATTGGTTATTAAAGTTTAGCAATGTCGGGATCGAGTATCGTGTTCGATATAAACTGTTGGTTCTGGGGATAACTAGCTTATTTTGGATGCTCCTTAAAGTAACGATATCGCATTAATAAGGTATTTGCAATCCTGTTTTAAAAATGTTCAGAATATTAAGATACAGATTGCATTTTGGAGAGTGTGCTCAGGAATTACATGATCTAATTCCCGCATCCCCGTTCCACCATCGGACCTCACGACGCACAGCTGGATTTCATCCTTTTCTTGTGAATATCCCTCAAACCCGAACGAAGCGCTTTGCTTCGTCTTTCATTATTCGAACAGCGAAGGACTGGAATAGTTTGCCCGCGTCTGTCTTTCCCTCCGATTACAATGTGGGTGTTTTCAAGAGTAGAGTGAATAGGCTGTCTTGTAAAGAAAAAAAAATAAAAAAAATATTTATTTATATATTATATATAATATTATTTTTAAAACTTTGTTAATATCATTATATCAATTAAGAGGTGTAGACGTTTATTAAAGTAATCTAATTAATCTATCACGTAAACAGTTTGAGGTTTAATGTAAAATATAATAAAACCATTTAATCCAAGCGATATATATTATTATATTATATTTGTAGTTAGAGTAGCCGTTCTTAACAGCTCAAGGTTCAGCGTTTAAATTGGCTCCTATTTAGATTGGTGAGGAAAGTGACATTTAATGTGAGTTTCTCAATTATACAATTTTCAGACTAGATAGTAACAGTTAAAAGTGTGAATAAAGAAACTACAGCAGAAAGATAATAATAAATAGTTTTACCGTATCTAGTATAGGTACATACGTAAGCGATGAAAATCAAGTGATATGCACATTGCGTATTAATACTCGTATAATTACGGCTAACCAGTATGGGTGTTGGTGTTTAGTCATCAGCCACTATGTCATCGAGTCGAGGTGGATTTTGAATTGTTCACGTAGTATGAAACATCAGTTTGACCCTGTTATATTGCCGACGAGGATATATAAAACTTTCCTCTCTTAGCTTTATGCTTTATGATGTCAAATCTAACTAATACAAAAATCAAGGTTAAAGTTTGCTGAAATTAATAAGTAATTAGTAAGTATTTATAGTTTTAAAAGCCCACACTAAAATAAGCTAACCCACTTTCTCTGCTCTAAAAATCTATAAAAGATGCTCGTAATGTTTCGCTTTCCCGAGCGGGCCATTGATTAATTGTTTTTAAACGTTCTACTCTTAAAAAGGTTACACAAAAACTTTTAAGATTAATGAATATTAACCAGTGCGTATAGTAATTTACTCTAAGGATGCCAGCGTAAAATATATGAATAGGTTAACTTTGACGGGGGGTAAAGATCACAGTATTACAACCTCGCTAAATATCAGTATGAAATAGCAAGTATTAAGCATTTCTTTTTCATAGAATAGGTGGCAAACGATCAATTCGCCTGATGGTAAGTGGTTAGTAGGGCGAGTATAGGGATTGTCAACCTTTATATTATAAAAAAGCAGAGAAATCTACGATATAATTTTTGTTCCGACATAAAGGAAAACATTTTATGGTTTGAACAGTGGTAGATCTATGCTGCAGTTTGTTTCTAGCTGCAGAATGAACAGGTCAGTTTCTACCGGGGATAGCAGTATAATGCTGCTATGTTTTGTGTGGTAAGTCTTGAGATCCGGATGCCTTTATTACTGGTTACGAGGCATTTCATCTCAGTTCACAAGGGTGACAACGCATCTGCATCATGATTCCTTTTTTTATTACATTGAGAGTAACAAAAGAGCACATAGTTCACACAGTGATTGTAAGTGACTCCTGCAGTCAATGACATCTACATTCATCCTTGACAAGGAATCATAATATGTTATCACGTATATGTTAAACGTAATATGTTGCCACTCTTGAGGGCTAAGATAGAACGCCTCGTCACCAGTAATAAACGTCTACGGATCCCTATTCTAACCATAAACGAAACATAGCACCATAATGCTGCTATTTAAAGCTGGTATTCTGAGAGAGCGTGGTCCTTCCCTGCCCGACCCATTCATTCTGCAGTTAGAAACAAACTGCAGCGTAGTTCTACCGCAGTCGAAACGTTCTCGTACGTTCTATTTAAGAATTTTTATTTATCCAGTAGATAAATTTTGAGTTTCGGAGACAGTTCCCACTAAACATTTAAAGAAAATGCAACAAAAAAGGATTCTTACTCTGAGGAAAACAATTTTCTCTAAAAGGATATAATTTTTTTAAGTTTGCATCGTTGCTTCTTGGAGAGTTAGTACGAACATAAAGCTGAGTCAGAAGAACCGAGCTTAACTCGGACATGACACGTGCGCTCGTATTTTATGCTTGAAGCGAAGTTTAAAAGTTACCCATTGAACACAATTTAAATATATATTTAATTTGGACGCTGATATATTAGTTCCCCTTTTTCGTGCATTTTATATAGTATAAAAAAATAAACGTAGCAATGATTAGCATGGCTTAAACTTGAGAATTATTTAAGCCATGCTAATCATTGCTTCACGTGATAGAGGCAAACCGCAGTTTGTTTCCAGCCATGGCATGAATGGGTCGGCTTGACTGGAAGGACCGTGCTTTCACACAATACCAGCTTAATAGTAATAGCAGCATAATGCTGCTGTTTCGTCTGGTCAATGTAGCAATCTCGAGACCCTTATGACTAACAACGCACCTGCATTATGGTTCCTTATCGAGGATGAATTTGGTGTTATTAACCGCAATCACTTACCATCCGGTAAACTGGGATCACCCTCGATACAATTAAAACAGTATTGAATATTGCAGTCTTTCTTAATATAGTCCAATGTTGTATTTGTTCTATCGAGTTTTGAAAGAAATATGTAATTTATTTCTGCTTCTTGGTAAAATAACCGTTTTGTTTGAAAGACAATAAGTAGTAATAATTGATTAATATTGTCACCCTCGTGAAACATTTTTGAGTTCTTTTTTTAAATATGAGACTTACCCTAGTGCTCTCTATATGATAAATGCTTTAATAGTGGCTACAAATATTTCAGATTTATTTAATTATCATATAATAAACTTCACAATTTTCAAGCAAGCTACTAGAAAAAATATAATTTCCAATAAATTCAATTTAAAATGTATTGAAAATTTATTTTAGTTTGTGTTAAATTTATTCTCCTGTGTCGGTAACAAATCACAAAATATGAATATTTTTATTTATTAATATTATAAATAAGTAGTGACAAACAAGCAGACAGTTCACCTGATTGATATGATGGCTGTGGCCCATGGCATCTACATCCATCCTTGTCACATTGCCACTTGTGTCAAAGATGGAATTCCTCGTCACCTGTTATTGGGTATCGCTGCACTCAAAACACAACCGTACAAAACACAGTCGCGTTATAATGCTATTTTACGCTGATATTCTGTGAGGACATGGTCCTCCCCAAATAAAATATTCACAACATATGATGATATTAGTAGATTCCGGGTGTTTTTTTCTGTATAGATATAACCCAATTACAATTGTATGTAAAGATGAAAACCCATCGATTCAATTTATTTCCAAATCAATTCGTATTTTGCTAATATTGGTAGACAGCTAGCTGATAAAATTTCGGTATTATCACCTAGTGAACATAGTCGATTCAACACCATGGTCCTTTTACACACCGATGAGGCAGCAGTGTGATTGTCCCTAGTAAACATGCTTAGAAATAATGGTGCCGTCGGCTTGGACAGAATGTCCAGCAGTTTCTTGAAACAGCACAAACATGTTCTTAATTCCCTCTCAATTATATTTGTACTTGGCTCTTATAACTGGCATCTTTCCAATGATCTTTCCGATTATAAATCCAGTCTACAAAGCAGAGACCGTGCTACAAACTATAGACCTATATTGCTTTCGTTGTCCAAAATTTTAGAACGCGTGTTGAATAATAGTTTAACATATTTACTAGACAAAAAAAAACACTTTATCATCAAACCAATTCGGGTTTCGCTCTGGTAAATAGACAGCTGATGCAGTACATGAATTAACCAAATTAATCGTACTCAGATTAGAGGCTAACAAGAAAACAGTGGGAATATTTCTTGATTTGGCGAAAGCTTTTGATACGGTTTCTGTTCCCATTTTGTTGCGTAAAATGGAGAAACTTGGTAAAAGGGCTATTCATTTGCAGCTGTTCAAAGATTATCTTACAGATAGAACTCGTTGTGTACAAATTGATAGAAATCTCAGTGATTAACTTCCCGTTCACTATGGTGCTCCTCAAGGAAGTATCCATGGTCCGACGTTATTTTAATTTATATCAATAATCTTTGTAACCTAGAACTTGTGAATGGAAAAGTAGTGGCGTTTGCCGTTGACACAGTACTAATTTTAATGATAATTCTTGGCAAAATTCGACTCTGCCCAAACTGAATTAAATAGGGTATCCAAATGTGTTGACCCTCAACGTGGACAAGACTAAGTACTTGACGTTTTCAAAACAAAACAACAAATATTCAAATTGCTAAGATCATATTACGACACATTCAGGCAAATGTCTTTATGAACTAGAATGTTCATGAATGTAGTTGAAAAAAGTGAAAACTATTAAATACAAAATATTTTATAGTAAGTAATCTTCTAGATGCGAACCTAACTTTTCGTGACCACATTAATACACTTACCAATAGGTTATGTAAATTAACCTACGTTTTTAAAAGTCTTCGAATCGTGGTAGATTCATAAATTATTAAAGGTTTACTTTGCCCTTTGCTAATCATTAATATTAAATTGTATCAACAGTTGGGGATGGATTACTAAGTCTTTTATTATTTTAATCTAATGTACTATTAACAACTGGGAGGGAGACCTGATGACCTGAAATACAGGTTTGTAGTCTATCTTGGGCATCAGTCTCCCACATAAGCTTGAGCATATTTTTTTTTGTATTAGGCCTCATTTGTAAACTTGATGTGGTGAGAAAATAAATTACATATCATTGTTATAATTTTCAATAAGTATATAATCCGTCTATATCCTACCTTACGATCAATATTCCATCTAAACGGTATGTCTGTAAAATTCATTTATCTTAGTAGTTTTTGTTCAAGGGTATTAAACAATCGTTTATCGAGCATCAATTAAGGCAGAGTAGGTGATTAACGAAGGCGGTTCTTACGAGTCATTGATTTTTTTAACTTTTTAAAACTGTATCTGAAACTGTGTTTGTGAAGTGATTACTGTGTTTCTTTACAAAGAGGTCAAAGAATTCACTAAGCTAAGATACCTTATGAAGAATCGGCATTCCAAATGCGAGTAGTTGTAATTTCTGACAAAAGAGGTGGTAGCGAAGTGTCTATATATATATATTTAGTGACACAAACTTTTTACACAATATTTATGAAGTCCCTGACTTCTGGGTTAGGTTCTAGAACTGTGTTACAGAGGTCGGTGTTTTTTCATTAATTTGTCCATTCCCTGCATTAAGTTATCACCTTAGCAAGTAAGGTGACTACTTAATGGTAGACAACCTACATATGTATATAAATCGTCCTGTTGGACATAGGCCTCATCTCTAGGACTATGCTCTACACCGTCTAGTGTTAGAGCATAGTTCACTACGCGACTCCACTGTATTTCCTCGATATGCATGTTTTCTTTCACCGCCGTGCACGTGGTAAATTGACACATCAAATTGCAATTAACCATTTTATTGGTACCGGTACCAGGCTTAAACTTAAAAAAATAATGGACAGAAAATAGGTACAACAAAAGTCTAAAGAAATGCCACATAAAACAGGAACAGTTTTATTACATTGGTAAAGTCAGTTGGCAAAGTCAAACCTAAATTACAATTCGCTATATTTTCGTTCCTTTTTCATTTGCGAACATCACTCATTGTTCTCGCAGTAAATATCGTGCAGAGCTTAGCCAGAAGTAATAACTTTTCGACATGACCTAGCATGATTGAAATTAGTGGAACAATAAAATCGTGAGAGGAAAAGTTAATTTTGGTCACTTATTCTTGGTTAATTGATTCTTGATTTAACAATAACTAAGATAAATTAATTAAGCAGACACGTGTTTTAATTAAATATTGAATCAATCGTTACAGTTATATATGAACCTTCACGTGGTAGAGCTACGCTGCATTTTGTTTCTATCTGCAGAATGAGTGGGTCAGCTCGATCAGGGTGGGATCATCCCCTCACAGAATACCAGCATAATGCTGCTGTGTTTCGTCTGGTGAGTGGTAGAAATCAGTATACCTTTATTACTGGTGACGAGGCATTCCATCTCAGTCCTCAAGAAAAACAACGCATCCGGATTATGATTCCTTGTCGAGAATGAATGTGTGTGTCATGGGCCTCAGGAATCACTCTCCATCATGTGTGATCGTTTGTTACTCATAATTTAATAAAAAAAACCTAGAACCTAACACCGATGGGTAAGAAAAATATTTTTTTGAACAGGCAATCGCAGTGTAAGACGAGCTACTACTAGATGGAGCAAGTTTGAGGAAGGAAAAATAGTGCATGTGACTCGTAATCCATAAAGGAGGTTATTATCAGTCGTGAACAATTTGTAGACTGATTAGGAAATTTACGTATACAAAATTAAATGTACTCTAATCATCTCTATAGTTTCAATGCAGACTGCTCAGAGCTGATAGAATTGACTCTTATAATGCTCCCGTAATGCTACTGTAATTAACCTAAATTATTGGTGGTCCTAGCTAATAATAAATATCCTTATTATATAACACTTAGCCAAGAAATCCGAAACACTTTGATTAAATTATTTCCAGCATTTCTGTAATATACAACGTATCTATTTCGGTTGACTAATGACTGTAAGTTTTGGCAAAAACAAGCGGTTGCCTATCGAGGTGGATAGACATATAACGACTAATCGATTTGTTGAATTTGGACCGCAAAACTGTCGGTCTGTGGGGAGAAATCTCAAGAACAGGTGTGTTACGCTTAAAATAATCAATTTGGGATCAAATAAAACAATGTTTCTCAGGAATAATGTTATTTAATGGTCTTTTAAACTCATATTAACAGGATTATTTATTTAGAACTTTTTTCTCTTATATCCAAAAAAAGATATAAAAGATTAATGGAAGTTTATTGACTGATATCATGAATTATTTATTTATTTAGTTATTTATTTATTTACTCTTTATTGCATTAACCAAAAGTTCAAAGTTCACAAAGGGTGGACTTAATGCCAAAGGCATTCTCTACCAGTCAACCCAAGGTGTGTTGAGATTTGTGTATGATAGGTGTAGCAATAAACTAATTAATAAAAGAAGAAAAAAAAAAATAAAAAAAATATTATAGGTTTAGTGAAATTGCCTTTCATATGAATGTAGTTTTGTTTTTATTGCTGTATATTTAATATTTTTTATGTTTAATTTAAGTATGACTTTTTTAATAATATATATTTGTATAATGCACCTTGGAGTTATACTATGATACCTATTTGTTCAATTTCGATCAGGGTAATGTGTTCTGGTTATTGTCAGATGATATCAACTGAGCAGCCTATTTTAAAGGGCCGTAAGCATTTGCGAACACATTCCTCGTCGTCCCCTGTCCTTTCCCGATGTAATTTATTTATTTAATCTTCAATTGCAAACATCTTATTTTTATAAAATATGTACCATGGTACAATGGTGTACCATAGGCGGACTTCATGTATTTTGCCTATAGGTGCCAATAACAAAATAATCCTAAATATTTACTAATTATATGTAACATTCTTAATATACATAATAATAAATAAAATACATTAAACAATAAATAATACAAATGACACAATAATACAAATAACATAATAATACAAATAAATATGAATAGATCTTAAATAGATAATATAATATAATAAATGGATATAAATTATTAAATAGCAAATTCAGATAATTTTCCTTGTCGAATCACGAATCAGTCTTATTTTAAATGAGATTTAGAGCTTTTAGAGCTCAATATGTATAAAATCGGAGCAAGTTTCAGATGAAGTGTTAGGGACAAGGGAAATATTTACATTTTATATATATATATATATTCTGTGTACACCTACACCCGAAAACCAACAATTTGTTATGTACAAATATGCCTCGGCTGGGAATCGAACCTGGGACCCGTGAAGTAGCAGCCAGGTACTCTAACTACTACGCCACATGACAGTCCTGTCTCACATAAAAGTTATTAATATGAACTTTTCAGAATATTTTAAATAAAGCTGGAACTACTACGCTCTAGTTCTGGATTTAGAATAAAAGAAATATGCTACGAGTACAGACTTTGATACAATATCCAATAACTAAGAGTACTCAATGTTTATTTTTATTGTACTGACGGATGAAGAACGAGCACACGGTTCGCGTGATGGAAAATGATTTTTGAGGGCCATGACGTAAAATAACGGATCTTTACAATACTGCAATGCACCTATAACTTAGTGAATTAACATCATTTGCCACTTTTGTGACGAATTTCAACAAAACATTGCCTGAGTATTATGATTATAGTGTTCAATCTGTTGTGTTAATTCAACCAAAACATATATTTGTGTTATTAGATTTCTTTTGGTAAATTAATACACAAAAGTACAGGCACCATTTTATTAGCAGGGCAGAAGTGTTATAGCATATTGCCATATATACAATAATCATACATTACTTTATAGACTAACACATATATTAGCATAGAGTAGTGCACATATCATGAAGTGGATAAAGTAAATATACTCAACATGTGATACAATAATTTTCCACATTTTTATCGGTTTGCTGGCTTTCAATGTCACCTTCAAGGCTTTCAGGCTTTGATGAAGTTTATAGCAATTTAATCACATAAAAAAGATTCTTGGTGTTTGCTTTCTCTAATTTCTTTAGTTCACTGGTGAACTAGACTAAACATGGTGTGGATAATCGTAGAGTTGGTACAACAATGACCAGCGTAACAACGTCTTTGTCACTAAAATGTCACTCTGTAGCTGGCGCGGATATAATTGTCCATGAACCCACCAAAACTAAATATATAAATGTATACTATATTTTTTTAAATTATAATTATTATTCTCATTCAAATCTTCCATTGGGATGAAAGAATAGCGTGTATCCTTGATCAGGAATAATAATGCACATGGATGTCCGGATCCCTACACTCACTAAACTAAGTATAGCAGGATTACGCTGCTATTTTGTGCCGGTATGGCCGTATTCATACTATAGCTAGAAATAAACTGCAACTTGGCTTTACCACCTATAAAACATGTGTCACAATGACCGTAATTAACAGCAGACGTCATATTATTCTAAAGTGACATTATTATTGTAAAAAAAGTTGTAGTACATATCATGTGAGTGTATCTCATTGACTTGTAAAGGAATGACTCTTTTGGGAACAGCCAAACCGATTCCGAGGATAAAAGGCAATCAATTTACAATAGATCCCAAAGGTCGCAGAGATAGAGTTTCTAAGCTCGACTCAGTTAATTACTTTTAATCTATCACGCTTTTTATTAAAATTATCTATTATTTCAATAATTATTAAATAACAGGTTATATTTGAACTGTTAAAATAGTACTTAAGACAGTGAACTGTTGTTGTCTAGAACTGAGAGCTGTCTCGTTAAAATTGATTAGATTACGCTTGGACGTACAAGAATATATTAGAATATTTCTTGGTTTAGTTGGGTCATTATGGCAATTAAGCATAAGGGCATAGTACGCTGCAATTTCACGGTTTTCTGTGCGGTCGTCGTCCTTTCCCGGTTGAACCGACCCTTTCATGCAACTAGAAACAAGCTGCTACCTGGGTCTTCCGCTGTTAAAAGATGCATTATAATGCAGTGGAACACTTTTCATAGCATCATACTCGTATATCGTTTTTATATTAATTACTATAACAAAATATTCTTCAAATAGTTTAATATAAGAATTTTAATCAGTACAAAGCTAACGTAAAACTTGCATGAAATTAGGCTTTGCTTTAATGTAACAGCTATGTACCTCTCGCTTTAGAAAAGAATCAGCTACACGTGGAGAGCTCTTGACACGGGCTACGTTGAGACGATTGGCCGGTTACAAAATGTATAACACAATTCTCAACTTTATTTCATTCTAGTAAAAAGCGTAGAAGGACCTCGCTACACGGGGGTCTTTCAGCGAAGTAAACTTGAATACAGCATGCTTTATAAATGGGGCGTGGGAAGGGCCTTTTACTTTAAGGGTTTTAGAATTTCAACGATATAGTGTCATGGTGGTCCATTTTCGTAATGTTTTTATTCCTAAATGTTACGTGGCTATGTGTACTTTTTGCCAAATCATGTTTAGGAATATAATCAAAGAATATTAAGTCTATTGAATGTAGTGTTCTAATAGTATAAATTTGATTCATTCATAACTTTAGTTTTATGTTCAACATTTATTCCTACTTTGCTTCTGAACAATTAGAATTATACTTACAATACTTAATAAAATACTCTCAAATTAATTGTTTTAATTTAATATTAGTTAGTTAATGTTATGTTATTAAGTGCTGGCGTGACCTTTTAGTCACAGTAATTGTCTGCTACGACGCACGTCTTGGACCCGATTCCCTGCCCAGGATGTCCCATATCCCTGAAACTCTCCAGGATTTTTACACTAGTATTACATAAGGCTGGGTAACAGGACTAGTGTGGCTGATGGCATTGTGTGAGTGTGGATCCTTACGACTCTGTTATATATTATAGTGTCGACGGTGTCTTTCAATGTTATTGAATACCCAAACTAGACGATCCGCAATAGAACGAAGGTGACCGACATAACTAAAAAGATTAACAAACTGAAGTGTCAATGGGCTGGCATAGGACCGATAACCAATCTCGGACTGACTGACGCACTGGTCCACGATCCCCCACTAAATGGAACGACGAACTATGCAAGTTTGCGGGAAGTCGATGGATGCAGGTGGGTCAGGATCATGTTTTGCGGTAATGTATGGGGGAGTCCTATGTTCAGTGAACTATGTCTAGGCTAGATAATACTATGAATAGGCTGTGATGATGATGTTGATAGTAAGTATCCGTAGTGATATTGCAGCATGGCCTAGGTCGTTGATATCATCTGATAAAGACCAGAAGATGACGCTGTAGTGGAAACTGACCAGGAGGTCAACATCAGCATCATTTAAAATAGGTAAAGTACTTTTGAAAGCCCTTAGATGCCCAACGTCGCATTCAATAAATTAGACGTAGCACGAATCTGTCGGTTCGACCGGAGTAAGGCGACGCTTTCTGACATTCTCACGTAAAATAGCACTTTTACGTAACTGTGCTCCATCTGCTGGAAGAAAGAGAAGTGAGACTTTCATCTTTACTCCTCTGGATTGAAAACGTAACGGTATTATGATATGATTACTTATGCGGCATGAATGTGGTCTCATTAGCCGCAGGGGTTACTTCTAATTCAGCAATTTGGTGCTCATTTCTCACCTCTAATAAAATTTTAATAATTATTTTGTATGACATTTCCCTTTTTTCATTAATTTTATTATTATTTTTACTATATCTCTCTGTAAATTGAACAATATATATAACGATACCATTTACAAAACAATATTTAATTGTCTAATATAACTACGCAATTTTTAAAAAGTTAAATAAGTTTTATTATATGCAAGGTGTAAAAAATCTGGCCTTAATTATACCATAAGAACAAACTAAACTAACAAACAAATATATTACGAGTAAATGTTGATATGAAACTTATTCGTGCATATACAATATAATAGGTTTTAGATTCTGGACAATGAAGTATAGAAGCGGCTTCTTTGGAGACTACTTACTTACTTTCCTTTGTAGTATTTATTAGGCTTTACAATACGGCATTAACTATCTTGTGTATATGGTAGGAAAATCCCGCCCTAGAGCGGATCATATGCCACAGTACAGTTGTGTATGCAAATTTATTTTCTCCGACGAAATATGTATATCATGAAACCTTCATTTCGTCCTCCATCTTTGTAAGCTCAATTAAATCCTTTATGATATAAGGATGTCGTAGACCAAAATAATTGAAGCTCACGAAGTCTACTCTAAGCATTGAGGAAAGAAAGAAATATGATTTTTTTTTTTGCACACTTTTAACAGTTTTATTGTACAAATGCATGAATGTAGTTTTAAATATCAAATTAGTGTGGTTTCCATTAAGTTGAAATCTAATAAAAGAAAGATGCTTCAGGGTTATTATACAGAGGGAAGAGGCTTCAGGGTTATTATATATAGGGTTCATATAATTCTATAACAAGACTAGCTCATGTAGTACATCGTGAATCTTTGTTGAAGATATGATTGAAGGTATCATCAGCAGTCATAATTTGCACACTTTTTCAGGTGAACTGTGTGTTAGTTTGTCACCGCTAGATTCATTCAATATGTTGATGCTGTTAGCCTATGCGGCTCTTACAGCTTCATCGGACACAGGGCTCACGGAACTGAGGGGTCCGTGAGCTGATTATAAACCGTGTTCCCTATTGTGGTTCTCTTACTTACTCAAAGCGCTCATAAACTGAGCGCGTCGCTCTACTCTCTGGTCTCATACCTATCTGATGATGCCACCCAAGTTGCCAGTTCCCTAGCTATCGAGTGATTCTCCCGAGTGGAGAATGGACGTGATGACTAATGACCGCCCGAGGTTTTGGTGTGCGAACCTAGCCTCTGACGGACGCCACCTGTTTTCATATCAATCGGAAGCTGTGGGGTTTTTATGATGTTTGTGACCTCATCGGTGGTCACGGGTTCTAACGATTCACCCGCTGGTGGTAACGACGACCTAAGTGTCACGTCGGCGTTCACCTTTCGGAGGTGGTCTTGGTCCGCGGGGGCGTTCGACGGGGAGCATTGGCTCTCTAGACTGTCCGCGAGATATTCAGCTTTCTCCGTGTCATCGAATGCGAGAGTAGCGTTTTCCGGTAAAATTAGAGGGGGCATTTGTGAGATGGTGTCTGCTTTGAGACCCCGCGCCACCTGCCAGTAATCGTTATTCGAAGGCTCGAGGTCTGCTAGCAAGTTGCCCCATTTGTCGTCGTTATAGGATTTTATGCGCTCTTTGACCTCCCTTTGGAGGTGACGCAGTCTAACGCGATTAACGTCTGACGTGAAGCTCTATCGTGAAGCTTTCCTGCGCGATTTTTTGACCTTATCAGTCGACGGAGACTCGAGGGAAGGACCCCGAATTGATCGGTCAACGCGGGGACCGTCCTTTTCGAGTCTTCGACGGCCGAGGTAAGGTGAGAAGTTAAGGAGTCGATCGCCCGAAACGCCTTGTCGGGTGAGTCGATCTCGTTAGGAGAAACGTCTGACTGCTGGGTGGTCGTGGCTCTGAGTTTGTCACCCTTAATATAATAGATGAAAATAAAAAAAAAGTTTTATTTGTCAGATTTAGTTTAGATTTTATGACAGAGGAATCGTAGATGTGCTGCCGGTATTTGAAAAAGATGCGGGCTCTTTTCTTGAAGGTCCCTAAGTAGTATCGATTCGAAAATACCGCTAGCGACAGCTGATTCTACAGAGTAGTTGCGTATGGCAGAAAATATATTCAAATATTACTCACTAATTCACTCCTTAACTAAAATAACATCCACAGTTATGAAATTATTGTATGTTATCGATTCTTAACAGTGTGCGCAATAACAGATTATTCAGTACGGAGGTGGATGAAAACATTACATTCATACATACATAGATTTTTTAAATCATGGATTTTGGTAAAGCCACTTTGCAGTTTGTTTCTAGCTACAGTATGGATAGTAGGTTCGATCATGGAGGATAACAGTCTCATAGAATATCAGCGTGAAACAGCTGCATAACGTTATCGTAGGGTGAGTGCAAGATAACAAGGTATTCTATACTTTTTTTAAAAAAAAAGTAACAGGGTTACAGGTAACGAGACATATGCATCCTAAATCATTGTTGAGTATAGACGGAGGACGCAGTCGTCACTTGAACGGTATGCTCGTTTATTATTATTATTATAATTAATACATTAATATTATAAAATAAAAGACATACCATACAGGTCAAGGTAATAAATATATATCTATATCTATCTTTATGTATATACCACAAACATATTTGTATTGTAAATTTAAGCTAAGCAAATATTATTGTAACATTTTTTTAAATCGCCCTTAACCTTCTCTTGTACCACTCAATTATGATATAACAAGTATTGTTAATTCACTAGACTAGTTATACTTTGTGTGTACGATTTTAAACTAAGATAATTTACTACTACCTCCCTTATTGGGATATTCTTTCTTTTTTCTTTAATTTTAATAAAATTTTAATAATATAATCTATAGTTTTAATGTAACAGTAATTCTAAGTTTTATTTAAATTAAACTTCATCCGGAGGAGGGGCTTAGCAGCTGTAACACAGCTCTAAGACCTGGCACGGTTGCTAAAGAGAAGAAAATAAATGGTTGAAATTGTAATTGTAAATCAAATAAAATAAATAATAAAAATAATAATAATAATAAAATCAGGTTTATACAGGAAACATTACAGCACATTTGCGACTGTATGGAAATACAGTCGCTCTCCGCCACTTCCTAGTCCACATGCGTTCCTAGTGCTTTAGTTTTTATTTGAAGACATAATTCATAATCTCATGTCAGAAATAGAAATTCATGCTTGGCAAAGCGTTGTTTGTAACGTGGAGGTCATTTATAATCCTGTTCTGTATAATTCAAATATAAAGCTGCATATCACTAACTTATCAAATAATAATAATAGAGTAATTTTGGTTATTTTATTCATTATTTTAGTCATTAGTTTCTAAGATTGTGTTGATATTATAAGGGAATCAATAACGTTCTACAAAGTTCTTTTTTTCTATTAATTACTTAAACTACTGAAGGAACACCACTCTCTTTATCCAGTTGAATATGAATATAATTATATAACAAATTAGCTTTATTGTGTGATATATTATATTTATATTTATTATTTATGTATTTATATGCATGTGTTTGTTAATAATTTTAATCCTGATTTTTTTTTTCTCTAAAACTTCGTTAATACTCGATCTTTTTTATTTCGGATGATGTGTCCAACACTATGCCTGCTGGAAGAAATTTTTATTGTAAAAATAAGTTGCGCCTTTATACATGCTTTTCTTATCTTTGTATAAATACTTTTTGTGCATAAAAGTAATATTCATTGATAATTTTGTAAATTGTAAAAAATCCATTGTTTTACTAGTCATATTGTCTGCCATACCATAAAATATTAACCCTTAGTTAGTAATCAAAACCTGAAGGCAGAGGTATCAACAAACCACAGTTAATATTATTATTACCTAATACTGTCCAACTGTATTTTTCGCAGTTCACCTAATGGTGAAGTGAATCCTAGGGTCTAGAACACCCTGATTCGCGCTCGCGTGTTCGTACCCAATTCGTGCCGAAATATTAGTGCTACGCATGTATTTGTTAATAACCAAGTAGTGTATTGTGTCTATCTATAATTAAGCTGAATGAATTGCCATACGTGAAATAGAATAAATACAAGAGCATAACGAGGCTTTATTTGACAGTGTTAGTGAATTTTCCGCGTCGGATATCTTGATCGGCGTGCTAAGCGTTTGCGTAAATTGATCCCGGACAGGTTTATTGCGTATTTGTGTTTGGCACATAATTTAGCAGGCGCTTGTATGCGCTACACTAAAACCAATATGTCAGTTGAAATGAAACTGCAGTGTACTAAAAGTGGTGTAATGGGGTGTCACTGTTTAACCATTTTTAAGTACACCTGCGTACTTGCGTAACGCTTTTAATGTTATGATACTTAAACGCATTCGAAATGTTAATGACAATTGTTTTATATAATTTTCAACATACTTGGGAAATAAAATCAAATAATTTATTTCCTAAGTATGTTGAAAACACGATGGTAAAATTATTACCTTTATAACCAATCATAAAATCTGTTTTTTTTTGTTAAATCATGAAAATATATTTTTATAAAGTTAGATCTAAATAATAGTATTACATTACGTAAATTAAACAATGTTACTAAGTCAATATTTTGTCAAATAAAATAACTACAATATCTGTTAATTATATCCAACAATAAATGCATATATATATACATATACATATACATATACATATATATATATATATATATATATATATATATACATATATACCTTTACATAAGCTTCAATGGCTTTCTAAGTAATCAGAAATAGTATAAATATATTTAAAAACTAATAAATTTTATTAAATTTTATGTGGATTTCTTTGCCAGAGATTTTAATTTATTTAGCTAATTATTGTAAAACTTTACAGTAATCAAGCGTGAATTTTTTTCGAGATTCGAATAATACTAATTGGTGATTACATAGATGCAAACTAGATAATGGCTAATAGTTTCAATGCTTCTTGCTTACTGAGCTAAGCAAGAGATTGAAATTTGGCTTAAATATTTCATGGTTGTCTCCACATATCTGATATTGCATCCGACACCCATCAACTTTGTACGGAAAACCAAAGACGACGACAGAGTAAGTGCTTTAACAATTAAGATTTATAATTAGTTCTTTTGCAGATGACAGCTCTCGGTAATGACCACAACATCGTGCCTTGAATTTGGTTTTATACTGAAGGTTGGTTTCAACTTTAGCATTAAGCTAAATAATCTATTTAAAATAATTATATAAAATTAAAATCATCCCAAATAAATTCAAATTATTATTCTGTGTTTTACGTTATATGTGGTGTTTAATTCTCATATTTCCTACCAGGGAAACAAAACACAAATAAATATTTATGTCAAGATTTTTTTTATATACCTTTACTTTTCCAGGTTTAGACTATTAAGCTAAACGAAGCTTTTTATTTACATAAATAAAAAATAAAATCGTTAATCGATAAACAATTTTGATTTGTATAATAATTATATATATTAATCTACAAGAACTGCTCTATATGAAGTAATGTGGAGAATAACTTTACCACTCTAATAAAATGTGCTCCAGTGTAAAGAATTTCTATCTTTGAATAAAAATGCACATTCTAGTGATATATATAATTATATAATTATATATAATTTATCATCACAGCTAATAAATAGGTCACCACCAAAACATAAGCCACCCCTATAGATTACAGAGCACGATCCTGAACCACCTGAGTTCAACGACGTTCCGCAACCTTGCAGGCCCGTCATAAGGGCAGGATGTCAATTAATATCTCTTCTTCCCCATCGGTTATTGATTCTACTATATCGCCAGTCTATAACTGCTACATCTACGAGTAGCTGATCTTCTGAGCTATGTCGGTCACCATCGCTTTACTGCAGATGTCTAAGTTGCGTATTCTATCATACAGAGGAACACCATACATAACCCTCTTCATCGCACGCTGAGTGTCACAAACAAAACTCAGCCATTTTTAAATTTTATATGATTATCAAGAATATAAGAACAATATGCTTTTATAATTTTATTTTAATTATGTTAGTAAAGTAGTAACTCTTTCTCTACTATAACGCTCCGGCAACTGAATTTAAAATCTCGTTAAATAATAAAACCGTGTTTATATTTTTATTTTAATGCGCGCTCGGAATTGTTATGTTGAAGATCGTAAAAATATAAAAGAGTTAATAAACGCTTTTAAAACGGTCTAGTGTATTTTTCCCGCTAATATGAACAATACCTGTTGCTAAAGCTCCGTAATTAAATATGAAACTTAAATAAAAATAGCTTACATTACATATAAAGTATGAAACATATTAAAATAACTTACATATCGGAATACTGAATTAAAATAAATAAATTAAATAAAAGGTAGCAAAATTGATAATTTTAACTAAAACTAATAACACGAACTGTACAATAGTTACTAGTCGAAAAAGTTTTTTACTCTAATAATTAATTAATTGATTACAATTTTGATAAGTTTTAACATATATTATTTTTTCTTATTATAAATAGTATTTTATCTTCAATAATCTGATATAAAATTTATTATTAATTCTTCATCTGACTAACTTTCTTTGATTATTTTATAATTTGTATTTTATAACGTAATTTGGAAATTTGCCAATAATGGTACATTTTTTTTATTTACATTGAGAGTAACAAACGAGCACATAGTTTACCTGATGTAAGTGATTCTTGGGGCCCATGACATCTACATTCACCCCTCAAGGAATCGTAATGCAGTAATGGATTTGTGATTTGCAGGTTTCACTGCTGATTTACCAAATGCTTGGCGGTGAAGGCAAATATCGTAAGAATACCTGCCAAAAAGTCATTGTAGTGTAGCCATGTGGGTTGCCTATGCTCTAAAATCCTCTCTAGACAGGCTGGCTATGCCCAGCAATGAGGTTTATATTTATAGGTTGCTACTTTAATTTACTTTACCGTTGCGTTTATTTTTTTGATAAAAATGTAACATAAATCATCTAATTCCTCCAAACAGCTCTCCTTTCCTTGTTTAATTTTCACAAAATATTACTTAAACTGTTGCTAGTTCACTTACGAGGAATCATGCATCGTGTGCTTAAATTAGTATTTTCTGTCTCTTTCTTTATAATTTAGTATATAAATCCATAAAAGTATACTTTCACATGCTTTGATTATAAACTGTTTAGAATATAAAGAGTTTACTGCAAGAAATGAAAAAAAATATATACATACAATGTACAAATCGAGAATGTTGCAAGGATGGTGGATAGGTCAGTCCTATAAAGTCCCGAGATTTCAGAATAGGGCTAAAGTACCCCCTCCCTGTCGTATAAGGGTTTACGGGTTCGCGGGCGATCAAGGTAGAAGCTCTAATCGTCCAGGATAGCGAACCCGGAGATGACGGGAACACGGAGTGGTCCCGGTTTGCCGTAGCACAGCGAGGATTCTAGCGGAGGCGAACCGTCCCCTGGGACATGCTTAAGCTTAGTGAAGAGGGACTCTAGTATATTCCGTTGGAGATCCCGGAGTCGCCCACCATGAACTGAGGGTGCTCACCAACGGGGCTTTAGTGAGTATAAATCTCACATTATTCTGTCTTCACCCCAGGAGGTTGGACTTTTACGAATTAGATTATTTTTAGTCACTCCGTATTTCAACCACTTCTGCGAATAACCATATGGTTAATCTTAAAATTAGAAATCATCAAATATAGGTCAATATAGTTCCACTGCTGGATATAGGCCTTTAAAGTGCATGTTCAGTAGATCACGGCCCTCGCCTAATATTAGCCATAACTAATACTAAATCCACTAATAACTATAATGGGAATGTTTATTAAGGTTATACTATTATCAAATTATAGAACAAAACCCTCCAACACGCTCCAGTAATTGTTTGATGTGTTAAATAATCTACTGTTAATGATAAAAACCCTTTCCTCACCTCACCTCCTCTGATATGATTCATTTGTTTTTCATATTTTATTGAAACTTTAACATTAATATTAATATTTTTTCCGTTTTTTTTATTTTTACTTTTTACTCCTAAGATAACCTTGATGTAACATACGAGCACATGGTTCACCAGATAGTGTGTGTGAAATGTGATTCCTGCGGCCAATGATACCTTCATTCATCCTTCACAAGGAATCATGATGCAGATGCGTTGCCACCATCAAGGACTAAGTTGGAATGCCTCGTCACCAGTAATAAATTTATGCTGCTATTTCACACTGGTATTCTCTGAGGGCGTGGTCCTACGCCAGTCGAGCTGACCCATTCACTCTGGAGCTAGAAACAAACTGCAGCGTAGCTCTACCACTGTAAAAACCCCAACAACTTTACGACTTGATTAAAACTTAATCAAGTTATAAAAGGGAACAAATATAGAACTTCGTTTTACTTGTCGCACGAACACGAAGCATTTACAAATTGTAACATTTTTTTACGTAGAATTCAAATGAAATCAGTTTTACTTTGTATTGAAAAAAAAAAATTATATTTTTAGTAGCAAAATATATTTTGAAGGATGAAAAAGAAGGCGATTAAATTTCGTTAGCTAAAAATACAAAAATTATTCATTTTATTGAAACTCGTTGGCAATCTAGTCGACAAATGTTAATGAAGTTTTTGTGGAATCAATTCAATCAACCGAGAGCTTCCCCTACCGTCAAAAGAAAAGAACCGTTTAAATTTCCCCCTATCGTTTTGTTAAATCAGTTTACATACATAAAAGAATACATAACGAAACGATAACAGTGGTAGAGCTACACTCCAGTTTGCTTCTAGCTGCAGAATTAATGGGTTAGTTCAACCGGGGTGGGATCACGCCCTCACAGAGTATCAGCGTGAAATAGCAGCATAATGCCGTTGTGTTTCGTCAGTGTAGGGATACGGCGACCTTTATTTACTGGTCACGAGGCATTCTATCTCATTCCTCAAGGGTGAGAACGCATCTGCATTATGATTCCTTGTCAAGGATGAATGTAGATGTCATGGGCCGCAGGAATAACTTGCCATCGGGTGAACTGTGTGTGAGTTTGTAACACTCAAAGTAATAAAAAAAAAGATAATCGCCCCCGTTATTTAGATCATCTTACTTCATTTGAAAGTAAAAAAGTAATATATAAAGGTCACGGTTGGGCAAAGGAAATATTTTGTTTTTTATTTCTCTCTTTCTAGGTTTCCTTCATCAACGAGCGCATTTTAAAAAAGCACTGAAAATTGTAATCAATAAATCCAGCACAAGGGCTGCCGAAAGGGAGCCTTGGCTTGGACCTTGGCTTTACACTGTTTTGCGATAGGGTCTGACTCGAGGGTGCCCGAGAGGGCTGAACCTCGGCTCGGTCAGTTACTTCTGACTAAGGTATATCTAAATTAAAAGTACTTCGACCCTGCGTAGCATGGCGCTTTTAAAGAAAAAAAATTAAAAACAAATTATGAAACACATGCTTTAGTTAAATGAATAATGAAATTAATATTTCATAAAGAAATATAAATGATCGTTTGCTTTGGATAAACTATTATTTATTAATAAAACAAAAAAGGATCTGGATATAGTACGATTACAAAAGAATGACTTTTGTATAATCATCTTCTTCCTTTCTAAACTGGCCGCTCTTAAAAGAATTCTCCAATGTCATGTCATGGGAGTTGCGATAAAAGTCTCGAAACATTTTTAACAGTATCTCTCAGCTAACAGCTAACTACGATTCCTTTTGTGGTTGACAGAAACAGATAGATCAACTTTACTGTACTTGACGGAGTGAACTAGGCTGAGTTTTACTATCGCGATTAATATGAACCAATGTTATTTAGTTACACTTAAAACTAGCTTAACAGTATTCCGTTTAAATGTTAAGCAGAAAGCTTTTAACAAGATATTAGAAGATAGACCTCAACGCAATTATAGAAGGTTTTTTTTATTTGTTTTTTTCCGAAATATTTTTTTTAATAAGCTTTCATGATAATTACTCAAATATAAGCTATACTTTACATGTAATTGTAAAATTTTAATTTTCCGCAGCAGTGATGTTAGTTTATTATTTTATCGCCTTATAAAGTCTACTAACTTTATAATGCCAAGCGTCCCTTTTCCATCTATGTAAAAGTGACATGAAGCATTTAATTCATTTGACGTTAAGAAATCACTGATGTGGCCTATATCTATAACCTACTCTGGTCTATAAATTGAAATACAAATACGTTGATTTCCACATAGAATATATTGGTAACATAAAACATATTGAAAGTGGTTAGGAAATCTTATATATACTATACGAATCATGTACGCGTTGCAAATAAAATGCTTGTATTTTGTACATGTTACATTATTTTGTGAGATCCATTACTAGTATTGTCTACTAGTGTTGCTTTTATATTGGCTGACTGTAAGGTAAACCTGGCTGCTGGATTGTGTGTTCAAGGTTCGAAGCTGAAAGCTTGCACAACAAGTTACAGGTGGTCTTTGTAAAATGTTTCGTTGCTTTAGGTCTTCCATCCGTAACCCAGTAAGGAAGGAATGCTTGATATTGTTATTATTAATGTTTTTTATTTGAATAATTTTAGTTTCTCTGATTACAGTCTAAAAAAATAAATCTCTATTTTAATTAATCTGAAATTGAAATAAACGCTTTTCGTAAAGCTCTGGCTATATCAGTTGATTCCTAAATAATAATACTTTATCCCTATTACACAGAATAAGGCAGTAAAGGGGTATTCTAAAAGGATTAATATTAAATTCATCGTATCTTGTTAGTCTAAGGATTAAGGAAGAACGGGACGGAGGATTTTAAACGGTCGTATTCGTATGATAAAATATTTGACTTCTATCACGCATGCGGTCATTTATATATAAACTAGTAGGCAGCAGGGTAGGGTAACACATGGGCCCGGCTTAGCTAAGAATTTGAAGTTTACATTATATACAACCTTTATTTATAGATATGTTGTATATTGTCACCTTTCTATCTATTAAAATAGTTTTTATTTAATAAAATTAAAAACGATTTTCATTTTTAAGGTATAAAATATGTACCACTCAAAGTTTGAGATAGTAATTATTTTTATTTACAGTGGTAGAGCTACACTGCAGTTTTTTTTCTAGCTGCAGAATTATTGGGTAAGCACAACCGGGGTAGGACAATGCCCTCACAGAATACCAGCATAAAATAGCAGCATAATGTTGCTGTGTTTCATCTGGTGAGTGGAGGGATCCGGAGACCTTAACTACTGGTGACGAGGCATTCCATCTCAGTCCTCAAGGGTAACAAAGCAGCTGCATTATGATTTTTTTGTAGTGAGTAGATGCCATGGGCCGCAGGAATCACTCGCCATCAGGTGAACTGTGTGCTCGTTTGTTACTCTAAATGTAATAAAAAAAAGTAGAACAACTCGCTACTCTTACTCGCTATTGTATCTCCGTGATCGAAAACAACACACAAATTGAAAACAGTAGTTGGTAAGGTTTAATGGTTTTAGATAGGCAATTTTAAATGTGTTATGATCTTAAAAAAAATGTTATTTTCATATATTTCAGTATATAGCAACAATAATTGTTTTTGAGATTTGAAAGATAAGATATCTACCTTGGATATTTTAGTTATTTTCTTACATACCAGTTAGTGTAGTATAAAGTATAATAAGGTATTAATTTATTCTTTAATAAAACAAAAATTACTTATAAATTTAGGCAGTACTAGACAGACGGCGCTAATGGTGGCAGAGAAAATGTAATAAGATCATTACGTTAACGTATTGAGCCCCTCAAAGAAATTCTTAAATTGCCTAAACTTTGTCAACAGTGTAGATAAAACTCACATAATTTCTTCATAACATAATTATAGATACCGAATAAGAATAGTAAGGGTGGTTTAAATGCAATGACAGAGAGATTGCAAATAGGAGAAATTAAAGATATTCCAACCTTATTTGAAATATTTTTGGTTACACATATGTCAGATGTCAGTCGTAATCATCAGCAAAAATCGACTCAAGCGTCAACCACGAGGTTGAAGGTCTTTACAAAAATAACTGAGCCCTGAATTATAATTTTCTTTTTGATTTATTAAAGCTGTATGTTTTTGCTTCTAAATAATGCAATAAAATGTTGTCCTTTCCAAGAATACGACCCAAAAACATGTTATTATTGCTAATCACCATTTTTGCACTTGATTACAATACCGCTAATTATGGAATTGTCATGCCCTATAAAAGTTCAATATGCTCCTAAATATGGACACATCTATTGAACAAGTGGTTCAGTTGGCATATGGACACATCTATTGTAAAAGTGGCTCGGTTGCCATATCGGAACAAGGCCGGAGTCAGCAAGAAGTGGCTCAAATGTTAAACATGAGCCAGTCTGCTGTGTTCAAAGTTTACTGGCGATACAAGGAGACTAGTAGCTTTAACCGAAGAAACAGATACGCCGGATAGTTCGGACTTAAATCCTATTGATAATTTTAAAGGAGTATATAAGAGTTTAAGAGAAAAGTTCGGGCTAGAAATCCTGCGCCAGCTAGGATCGGAGTTTCAAGCCACACTCGCTGAAAAATGGGATGGCGTATCTCCACAAATAGTGAAAAGTCTTATCCAGTCTATGAAGATCTGATTAGGAACTGTAATTAGAGCCAGGGGGAGCCACTAAATATTGAATTGTTTTTTTATTACTTAACTTTTATTAGTTTGTCTTTTTGTCTGAATTTTTTATGTTTCCTTGTTTAAAAGCTTAAGAAGAATTTGGTATGTTTTTTTTATTAATAAAAAAATATTTATTAAATCCTTCACCATTAATCTACTATCGTCAAAAAATAAATCTGAGTAACAGATTTTTACAGTATTACGTTTGAATATTACTACTTACTTACTAGCTAACTAAACTTAGCTAAACTTGTTAAAGTGTTCTAGGAAATGTTTTGAATATGAGAAGCAACTAGGTGTGTATTTAAATCAATCCTCAAATATTTAAACACAATACGCTACCAAGAATTTTGTCTAGTAAAATGCGACCGCACACCGGAAGCAGAATCGTGCACTGTCTAATGAAAATAACTTAAGTTCAACCTTTCCTTTTAAATTAATTTTATACTTAAAATATTTCTTAAAGACTGCTAGCAGTACTAGAAGATGGTTCGATTCAATAGTCGAATGAAGGATTCGAACCTACGACGGTTAATTTTGGAGAATATACCCGATACCATTGGGTTAAAGATACTTTAATGTATTTATTATTTGAATGTTTTATATGCCTTAACTTACTTTTAATTTTTTTTTTAAAAGTATCTACTACTGTTTGTGTACTGTTCTAAATTTTATTAGTAAAAGAATAAATTTATGAATTTAGCAAACGATACTGAGCATAATAAATCAATCAAACCAAACCTGTTTCTCTCCTTCTAAGAAACACAAACCATACCAGTACTATAAAATTATATCTTTAATGGTATTTCCATGGATCTTTCATCCAATACGGTATGTGTATTCAAAGTTTTAGAGAGTTTTACTGTGCTATTAAGCTACGGTTTATTATTACATGTGAATTAGTAAATACCTAGATTGTTTTTGGTTCTCTATTTTCTAATTGTAACCACATTGACGGGTGTTTCTATAGATAACAGTAGGTAACAGACATTGACGAGTCTTTTATCGTATTGATATTATTACTGTCTTTAGCATTTTAGATTGAGTAATATATTTAAAAATGCCCAATTCAAAAGCGAAGAACATTTAATAATGTTGAATTTAACATTTTGTCAATGAGGCTAACATACAACATTCTTTGTGTTTGAAAAATAAAATAAAAAGTAAAAATCATGTAACTCGAAGGTATTTTTTTTCATATTCTCTAAAAACAATTTGAGCATATCTACATCATATAACCGCAATTATATACGTATATATTAAATTAAAAAAATTGTGAAAAATTCGAAGTCATGTGAACTCCGCTAAAAGCAGCTGAGCGGCATTGTGGAATATGCTCCAACACCGTCACGAGAGAGTAGGTCATATATAGAACGTCCTGCCGAGAAAAACTGGTAAGACAGTCGATAATCTATTACATTGAATTTTAACACCAAGTATTGGTCGACTTGCGGCAATTACGAGCAATGAATTACGTTGGATCGCCTAACGCTTGATTCGAACCAAGCCCCACCATTCGTTTCGGCTCGTTGGGCAAGTTGATTACAAGTTATACAGTAGATTCGGGGTGTTAGACTTGAATTCCAATTGTTGCGTGTATGTTATCACGTCAACCTTTAAATATTGGGTAAGTCAAGTTCGCTGTATTTGGATTGATTTACAATTATTATTTGATATGGGAATATTTGGTTCTTGTTTGTTCTTAAAAAGAGTTTTATAAATGTGATTTTATAGTGTCATGAAACGATAAATTTAAATACACTAAATGTATCTTTTCTATTTATATATCGTTATTTCATAAAAAAACGTCATTTTATTTAATGATACTATCTCAACTATATATTTTATTTATTTCATTGAGAGTAACAAACGAGCACACAGTTTGCCTACTGTAAAATAGTCCTGCAGCCCATGACATCTACATTCACGCTTGACAAGGAATCAAAATGCAGATGTGTTGTCATCTTAAAGGACTGAGATGGAATCCTTTGTCATCAGTATTAAAAATCTCTTTATCCCTACACACACAAGACGAAACACAGCAGCATTATACAGCTATTTCACACCGGCATTCTGTGAGGGCACAGTCTTACCCCAATCGAGCTGACCCATACATACAATTCAATGGCTCTAAGACATTTAGATAAAAAAAACAAACTTTACAATAATAATCGGCCGTAATCACTTACCGTCAGATGAACTGCTTGCTAGTTCGCCACCTATTCTATAACGAAAAAAAAACTGCAATCTTCATTAAATTAGAACCCAAAGCCGTCTTCTCTATCGCTTTCGTAAACAAACGAAATTTTATAGCTTATGTTGGGTAATTTTATCTCAGATCAATGCGTCAAATCTTTAAAATTAGAGTATAATGAAAAAAATAGATAATCTTTAATTAAATAATTTACATATAACTGCTTAATGTACGACTAGTTTCAAGTTTTAAATCCTTCCAAATTTGTTCGCTTTTTATTTAAAACTAGATAATTCCAACTTTAATTTCAGAAAGGTTCCTCTCAGCGCCAGCCATTGTTGTCTCTTAATTTGTTTTCCTTTTTAGTCGCAACTCTTCGTGGATTTATTTAATCCATTCATTATGAATATATTTATGTTCGGCTTTAGTTCCGTGCCAGCGTCTATCACCATCAACATAAAAAGTCTGATAAAAATAATAAGAGGATGATGGATAATCAGGCGTATGGTAACAGAGGTAGAGCCACGCTCCATTTTGTTTCGAGCTGGAGAATGAATGCGTCAGCTCGACCAGGGTTGGCGCACGCCTTCAGAGAATACCAATGTAAAATGCTGATGCGTTTCGACTGATGATTGTAGGGATTCGGAGACCTTTATTACTGGTGACGAGGCATTCCATCTCAGTCCTCAAAGGTGACAACGCATATGCATTATGATTCCTTCTCAAGGATGAATGTAGATGTCGTGGGCCGCAGGAATTATTTACCATTAGGTGAACTGTGTGCTCGTTTGTTACTATCAATGTAATAGAAAAATAAATGTTCATATTTTAACCCTCATATTATATAATAAAGAAAAAACAAGATCCGTACAAAGCTTTTTGATGAAACATTATCGTTTATCGTGTCCGACTTTTGCATACAGTTCATTAACACCATTTATTCATGACGGCGACTTCTTCGCCATGGAGGCCAATATCAATTTCGCGTCGCTCAGCCAATGAATGAAGTAAGTAATTATCTTTATTTAGAAAAAAGGTAATAATAATTGTATTTTACTGAGTAATAATTACGAACACGGCGATAACTCACTCTTATTTTTAATTGAATAACGTCTTACTTAAAACGTCTCTTATTAAAAATACCTACAAAAATCTTATATTTAAAGATTTTTGTAGGTATTTTATTATTAATCCGAGTATCTCTTCTAGAAATTTTTGTAAAAAGTGACGTTACGAGACTTGTGTTAAAATATAATTTTATATTAAGTCAATGACACAATAGGTTCTTGTGTAGCACCTTCGGACTGACAGTCTCAGTGTAGGATGATTTTCCGCTATTTGAAGCGACCACCTATGCAAGTTTGCGGGATGTCGATGAATGGAGGTGGTTAAGGATTGTTTATTTATTCATTTAAGCTTTACTGAGTGTGAGAGTTAATGAGTTCAATTAATGCCTAGAATATCTGTGTTATTTCTTATAAATTTCGAAGAGCTAACTTTAATTACTCAGCGCAGATTGCAGAGGAACGGATTCAATAAATAGTTGAGTAAACGTATGACGTAACTCTGCGGCCAAGTGTTCTTCCATTCGTGATAAACGTTAAATTCATTGATAAACGTTGTTAATTCCCACATTTGATTCATATGTTTACGGATACTTATTATATATAATTGTTGAATCTTTTAAAACTCCAAGATTGCGGAGCTTTTATGCTAGGCTTATAACACGGGACAGATTAAATGTCTATTTAATTACTTAACATAAATATAAACTGCTGGGCATAGGCCTCCAGAAAGGGTATTGAAGCACAGTTTAAAAATTGCTGCATCGCGGATTGGTGGATTTCACACGACTTATCATATTTTTTTATATTTATAAGACATGCAAGTTGTTTCCCCCACGATGTTTTCCTTCACCGCCGAGCACGTGGTCAATCAGTCAATTTACAATTGCAATTACCAATTTTCAGGAAATTGAACTCGGTTTTATCTTAGAAGTAGGAAATTAAAAGTGATCACTAAGAAATTAAACTACCACGGCTTTCGTTATCAAACTTAATATACCGAACCATAATTTTGTAACGAAATATAACGTATTTATATTGTTTTAAATGATCACGGTGATTCTTCAGAGTATAATATATTGCGCCTTATTCCCGACGTTAATTATTTTCACGGCCAATATTTTCTCAATAAATAAATAGCAGTTCAATTGTAAATTTGATTTTATTTATCACTTTTATTAAAGCCTTTCTTTGAGCAGATAAGCTTGAGCGATAGCATTTTGTTATGCTAGTTGGAATGAATTTAGGAATCTGAAATAAGTTTAAGAAACCTTAATTTCTTCTAGGACGAAGAATTGAGATGGTTTTTTTTTGATGAAAAGTACATTTCAAATGAAAATTTACGTGGAAGGCCTCGTTGCCGTTAATCCAATAAGTATAAAAAACGATAGCATATGCACTTATATGATCAATACAATTAAATTGAGCAAAATTAAAACCTAACCTATTTTGAAACCGTATCACGAGCTGTCCAGATATTTTTACAAACTACTAAAAAGTAAATTTTTTTAAAAGGCTTGAAGTTGGATTCGGTAACACAATTAAATAACTGGACCCATTTAGCTCGTTGAAAATATTTGAAATATTTTTTTTAACATTTACACTTCTGTTCTTATTTTGCAATATTGAAGCTAAACAGAAAAACTGATAACATAGAAAAGAATAGAGCATAATTGGAATTAAAAAGTACACGACAAAAGCAAAATTTAACCAAGTTTTGAAACAATCTGAATTACTCCGTACACTACCATTGCTCAATACGGAGACTAAGATTACAATTAACTTACATTAAGGCACTTTGTAGAAATAATTTGTCTTGCTTAATTACTTTTCAGTCTCTCGGCACTGTTGACTTTTAAAACAAGGTAACATATATTTTATATTAAAATAATAGATTGGGGAAAAAGGAATCCATTATTGTTTCGGTAGATGGCTTTGGAGAACGATATGTCGTAAAGTATCAATCAAACAATTTATGGTCGTTGGGTATGTGACATTTTGCGCACTAAAAAAATTCTTTTGCTGTTTTTTGTTTGAACCGTTCAATTGTTACATGTTGTTAAATACAAAAATCTAAAAAGAGATAATTCATACATACATAATACAGTTTAATGAAAACTGAAGCCGTTGGCTGAATTTATGAATGGGGTTCATGGTCCCAATTCTGTAACAGCCAATTACGTATAATTTTGGTTTCATCGATTCTGTTCAAGTATGTTGGAAAATTGTTGTTAAATATAGATAGGCACATCGAATGAAATCGATCCATTTCCTAAACAGATGCTGACTGGGGATGAGAAACGGGTCACATACTACAACATTTTGCGAAAACGATCTGGTTAAAGCGCGATGAAGCAGCTCAAAAGGGACCAATACTTATGTGTGTCTAATGAGATAGGCATTATGAAGCCACTATTAACTGGTACCAAATTATAGAATAAAACGGTGTATATTTGACCAAAATTGATAATCCAAAACATATTACACAACGTCTTGAAGTTCACGTAATAATAATGGAAAACTTTTTCCCTAACCTATTATATTGTTTATATATTTATATTGTCTGTTATTTGGTCTGCGCCCGGCAAGATGTTAATTTTTCCTAGTTCAGATGTTACATTGTTGTTTTAGTGTTATGTTATGTTCCAGAATAATTAGATCAGATTTAGAAAAAAAAGTCCCAACAACAGACAAGGAACAAACACAAGTACTAATTCTTTACACAGATGACGAATAATTAAATTATTAAACAGGAATTCCTTGTTAAAACCCCTCTAATACTTAAATATTATTATCAGTCGCTAAGCAACATTTGTAGTCAAATGTTATGTTACCAATATACAAGTAGACCAGAAAAAGGGTTTTCTTGTCTAAATTTTTTATTCGTATTTTTGTATACAGTTAATGCTTATTTATTAAATTTACTAAATGAGACTTATTTTATGTCGGCGGTATCTTATCTCTCTTAAGCTATCTCTTAACATCAACTTTTAAAAGAAATATTTTAACTCGCTGGAGTTTTAGGTTTGTACATATTATGTAAAGTAATATTATTTTAGTACGTTTAAATATCTCGCCATGTAGATTTCAATATCAGACATATTGGCACATTTCACAGATGAAAATATAAAAAAATTACACGCCTGCCTTGTAAAGTTAATAACACCGTTCAAAGAGAACATAAACTTACTCATAAATCAAGTAAGTTGACTTGTAGATACTGATTATTAGACACGCATTTTTCTAAGGCATAGTTCTTGGAGGACTTGGTAGTGGTGAATCCTGGAATCCAATCCTAGACGAGGACAAACTTTGCTGGAATTTTTTTCGGATCATATTTATTTTATGTATGTCCATTGTATAACTACTTTTGAAGCTTCCTTAGACCTAATTGTATATACATTACATTCCCTCATCATACGAAACATGGCAGCATAATGCAATTTCATGCTGATATTCTGAGAAAGCTTGGTTCGGCTTCGGTCAAGCTAACCCATAATGAGTGTTCGCTCAAAAATGAGCTGTTCAATATTTTTAGCATATTGTTTAAGTTGCTATTGGTGTATAAGTTTTGATATAAAAGCTAAACACATGACCCTATCTTCCGTTACAAATAAGAAATTTGAAGTTTGATCTTGTTTATAGTATAAATGAAGCTATAAGAAACAACACTTCTGAGATGACAAAACTTTACTAGTTAGAAGTTTCGGCAAAGTTTTGAAGTTGATTTCCAATGTAATTTTGTTTGACATCTCTAACAACACTACACAATTCTAAGTTTTCTTACTAACTTAGTAAGTTTTCCTTTTTTTCGGTGGTTAATACGTACAGAAAGTTTAGGGTAAACGCATTTTGTCGTAATGAAATAACTAACAGCCGTTGTTACTGTAAGGTTTATTGATTTAATAACAGAAAAATATGGGCATTAAAACTGAAAACGGATATGTATGAGAGGTGACAGTCCAGTGACTATATTACTATTAATCTTCAGTCATGAATTGGAATGCCAATTGGCGTATAGCATTGTATGTCATTTATTGGATATTTTAACAGTGGTAGAGCTACACTGTAGTTTGTTTCTAGCCGTAGAATCAATAAGTCAGCTCGACTGAGGTAGGACCACGCCCTCACATAGTACTAGCGTAAAATAGCAACATAATGCTGCTGTGTTTCGTCTGGGAAGTGCAGGGATCAGAGACCCTTATTACTGGAACGGGGCATTCCACCTCAGTCATCAAGGGTGACAAAGCATCTGCATTGTTATTTCTTGGCAAGGATGAATGTTGATGACATGGGCTGCAGGAATCACTTGCCACTTGTAAACTGCGTGCTCGTTTGTCTCTCAATGAAAATAAAAAAAAATTGCATTATTTTGCATAAACTTGCTTATATTTAATATAATTAGTAGTAAATAAAATAAATTAGAACATTGGCAAAATTTTCGAAGGAACATTCTACAGATCTACGATCCTTGAAATGATTGTAAAAATCACAGGTTAATTGCTATTGGACTCACGGACAAGTCGTGTCGGTTTTGTCGTGAGGTTTAAAATAAAAAGATGAGGCTGCAGGAATCTTTTCATCACAAACTATTATGCATTACGATAACACATTATAAGGTGAGCTGGCAGCTTTTTTTCCCCTAGTGTTTAAAAAAATGTACTGTTACAATGGAAAACTTTTTGGAAATCTTTTACTAGGTGGGAAAGTATATAACTCTCTTTTTACATGACGTTGATAATTCATAGGGATATTTAAATATGATCAGGAAGTTACAGAAATAATGTTTTCAAATGACATCTTTTGGAGTGGACTTGAGGGTTTTCCAGATGATAATGAGTAGCATAAATTTTTGCAAACTTATTTCATGGGTAAAAAGAAAGTGAAGTAATAATAATCAATTAAGGGAATAGACAGATGGTAAAACTTGAGCATTTAAACATATAAAGCTGCTTTATGTAATGTTCCTCTGTGGATTATTTGGATTTTAGAATTTTTTGCTGATAAAATTCTTCGTGGAGACCGTGCAATGGAAAGCACATCTAAAAAATCGAATTGATGCCAGAGTGCTGAGCGGAATTATTTGCCTTGACGAAAAATCTCAAAAAATTTTAAACAATTTTTATTAAAAACAAACATTGAGAGAACATGTGTAGTGTAAAAAAAGAAAAATAATAATTTCCAAGAAGTTCAGCCGCGCGGAATACTGCTACAATACCTTCTCCAAAGAGGACGCACAAATTGAGGATCTACTCTTATATTTAATATATAAGCCGTTACTTTTCTTTTATATGTATGTATTTTTCTTAGCGAAAACGTAATACATGCATCTAATAAACTGCCTCCACGTTTGCTCCCAATTTCATATAAACATAACAATATTATATCTTATATCTTATTCTGTAAAAGAACAAATACAAACAGTTCGTTGTTAGTATATGTAGGGATATCTACCTCAATGGTTTTGTGTCAATCTTCTTTATTCCTTAATAATACTAGCTAAATATTAAAATTAAGAAAATAAGTCTTATTATAGCTGTAAACAATGCCTAATTACCTTAAATCTCACCTGCAAAGGGTGAAATAAACTAACAAATTAAACAGACTGAGACAAGAAAAGCATTTTGGAAACAATAACGATTTTTGTTATTGCAGCGAGCTCTCGGGCTAATTGTATGAATACACTTTACATAAATCGGAAGGGTTAAAACATTTCGATAAATGTTACACAATAACTTATAAGAGATTATTCGAATATTTCAAAACTTGGTTTAATACTAAGAAATTTGAAAATTTTAATCTCTAAATAATGATACATCATCGATCCGGTAGCACCATTAAAATTTAAACGCTCATTTTAATTTCAATTTAATGAAAGGATATACAAATTAATTGATATTTAACTGCTTGAACTCAATGATATAAAATAAGTGATTGTATCTATTCCGATTACAATAATAAGGATTATTAATCTTTTTTGATACATTTGAGTTAGTGAAAAGCACTCAAGTTCGAAGTATCTTGTTTATTTCTACACCATGGCTCTAAATAACATTGATAAAATTAAAATGTTTAATGAACTGAAATGGACTTGGGTTGGAATTATACTCTTAGAACTTCTAAAAATAAACATCAAACAAAGATCGAAGTATCGGTATCTATATCTCAATCTCTCAAATTCTCAATTAAAGAGAAAAATATATTTGAGAAAATCATTCGGAATATTTTTTGTTTAAAATATTTCCACAGATTATAACCACGTTATCTATTGCAACATTCCAGTCCTAAAACAGGGATTTTTAAAAGAAATCTAATAGCGTGCGATTGAGAACTACTTCACGTGGCGAGTGAATTTTACACCACCAGCTGCGTTTCTGTAGCGGTGTTTCGGTAATGAGAAAGTTTCAATTGAACAACGAAAAGCGCATTAGCACGCCAACTGCAGTCGGTATTACGCAGAATATTAATAAGTAAGTAATTCTTACAGTCCACGACATTCTCATATATCCTCGATAAAAAAAATATAACGCAGATATCATCACCCTTGAGGACTAAGACCTACACTCACACCAGATCCTTACACTCACCAAACAAAATAAGGCAGCGTTATTCTAGTATTTTACTCTGGTACTCTGTGGTCTTTATAAACTATTATTTTAATGGTATGGAATGTAAGCGATATCTTTAGTTTAGAATTACAGTTTATTGATTACAGGATCCCAAGTGGAGGAAAGTAATGATCGTTACCGTCAAGTATAAGTGGAGAAACACTGGAAACGTTGGGAGTTAAAAATGTTAAAATAAACGTCATAAATTCCATAAAATTAGTTGTTTTTCACTACAAAAAAAAGGAAGTTTTTGGAGTGTCAGTGAGAATTTCTGGGCCAATTTGGGTGATTTTGTTTTAGCTCTGTAGGAGAACTTATTTTAAGTTCCATTCAAATTTATTTCATTTTGGTTATTTCGTTTTTTAAATGGCTTCTGTAATAGGATTAATTGTAACTATATTGAATGTATTGTTACTACTACCATAGATAAGATACGATAAGAGAATAGTAGGCCTATTTTCTTGAAGGGCCCTAAGTCGTATCGGTTCGGAAACACGGCTCGTAATTCCACAGAGAAGTTGTGCGTGACAGGAAATTTCGCGTAAAGCACACATTGATGGATTGCCAACCGTCGAGATATTGAGGATGAAATTTTGAATTCTACGATGTTAAAACTCAACCGCTGGAAAAAGTTTGTTCCTCTTACCTGTAGAATTATGTGTTGACTTGAAACGTTTTTTTTTAATTTTATGTAACAAAACTCTCAGTCAAATCGGTCAACGGCCATTGCACATTACTGTAATCACCAATCTACTTAAGGGCATGCCTCTCACGCAAACTGCACTATCAATTTCTCTAATAATGTTTCGTGGGAACATTAATGTTGCGCGACTACGTGAACATTGTAATAAGGTAGTACTCATATTAGAAAATTATATGAATATGTTAACTGGGAAGTCGATTTGGAGAAATAGGTACGATGGTTTGTATCGTACTTTGACTGCTTGTTGTTTATACTTGAATTTGAAGTAGATATATAAGTAAATCCCTGAAATCTAACAATTGAAATCGCAGCAAAGTAGATAATCTGATCAACAACAACAATTATTTTTAACAACAAAGAAAAATTGATTGGTTTTTTAAAAAGTTACAACAATCCTCGGCACTAGCAAGAATTGTGTTGCGCCAGAGTTTTATAATCGTATTGTAATTTCAAAATTAAATTGAAACGTGATTGAAAAATTGTGTTAAATTTTTATAAATAATATAACAATTCGATGTTGTTTTGATTATTTTATGAGTTTCTAGGTTAAATACCTTACGCTGCTTTGCGCACAAAATATGTTTAATAGTGATAGAATTAAACTGTAGCCAATTTATAATTGCGATATGGATGGATTGGCTTTTACGGGGGAGGACTACGCCGTGATAGAATACTGCTGTTATGTTTTCATCATTTATCAGGTCTATTAGTAAAGAGGAATTCCGCCTCAGTCCTTATGTTCTCCAGAATTTTAAATCTTTGTTGAAGATTGATGTAGACACTTGTATCATGAGCCGCAGTCGTCATCGACTATCAGTTGAACTGTGTCCGCGTTTGGTTGCACAATTTTTTAAAAAAAATATTATTCATTTTTATTAATTTAGATTTCACAAAAAATTTAAAGCAATGCAGTTTTAAAGAGATGCAATATTTCGAATGCATTTAAAAATATAACTCGCTGTTCTCCTGGTGGTAATTGAAGACCTGGACCCGTGTCACCTATAACCATCCTTGATAAGGAATCAAAATGTATGTATGAGTTTTAAAATCAGATAGACTGCCTCCGTCCCAGTTATTAGAAATCCGGTTGCCTGATCACACGAAACACAGAATATCTAAATGTCCGTTTGTAGTTCTTTTTGAGGAGGGCTGAGTCAGCCCAGCGTATACATAAAATAATCGATTCAGACTAAGAGTTTAAATATACAATAAGAATAATAAAACTTATAAATAATCCGAACAGTGTAGATTTAATAGTTTTGTACGTATTTATAAGAGTAAACATTAATTACTTGAAGAGACCTCAGAGAAAACATGTTCCAACATTTGTTATGTAAACTAAATAGATGACGTTACGCTAAGTTTTCCGCAATTGTAACAAAGTTTAATCGAAATTGTTTCGCTAGCAGTATTTCATGAAAAGTCAAATATATTTTAATTGTTTGATATCTAATAACTTATGCTCGCATAGGCACTGCAAACTGTCTTCACATTCGATTATAATGATCTGCAATAAAAGTTTACCGAGAAAACATTGCGAACGGCAAAACTCGAAGTAAAGATAATATGCAAATCGTGTTCTGGTCTTCAGTTTTCATTTTTTGCTTATCATCATTGATGTCATCAAACATCATTGTTAATCGTATTTATTGTTTGATTATTAGAAAAAAGTTTTTTTACATTTATGTTAAAGATTATTATTATTCTTCATTTGCTCTCGAATAGTTGTTACATGAATGTTACGATGATTTTGGTGACTCAGCTTAATCATAAATATATTTAAAAAGCGATATGGATAGAAAAAAATCGAAATTAATAATCATTCTTTGTATTATCTTAGTAATTAATAGTTTTGTAATATTAAAACTATACATAACTATAAAATTTAATAAAATTATATTAATGCAATCAGGATAATTTGAATTATCAATCTGTATATTGCTTTTAATTATCTTAAAGTTCCCTAACCGAGTCAAATGTTTTTGGTTGACCATGTAGTTTTTAGAAATTCTGCAATAGCAGTTTTCTTAATTGATTTGCGGTTTCTGTAACAATTCTATCGAAAGCCCGTTGTGTTAGATATAACGTTGACAAAATTTTCTGGTACAGTTTTACAAATATTGCCATTTCTAATAAGTCTAATACATAAAGGTAGTAATGGAATTCCTAATACAATAAACAATTATCTCCTTATATATATAGTATGGTGCAATGCTCATTGGGCACTTAACGATTTATTGCTTTCTGGATTATTATCCTAGAGTAAATTTTTTTTTTTGTGTTTTGTTACTTAAGGTTATCAAGTTTGTTATTTGGGAATCATTGTTATACCCTGCCGGCCAAAAGTTTAAGACCGCACATAAACAACATAATTGTCCATCAATTGTAATAAAATCCCATAGAATAAATAAAAGAAATTCACATCTGCATATTATATTGTTAGTATCGAATATTTAAAGAAGTCATTCTTTTGTTTACTTTCAAGTTATTGGACAACAAACATCTATTGTTTTCAAACACCGACAAACGCTGTGCTAGACCAGAGTTGTAATAATATTTTTATAATGTCCTCATTACTAATTTTGCTTTTGTTACGTATTGGTCAATAATTAGAATTATTCAGCTAATTATTGACCAATGTTAGTAAGTGTTTCTGACCTTTTATTACCCAAGTTTACTTGGGTTTGTTCACAAACAATCTCAATTAGTCTAAACTTGTGGTTTCTACAGTGTCGACGTCATAAAATGGGATAAGCTCGAGAAATCAGCAGTGAAGTGCGTTCTGCCCTCTTTGTTTTACATAAAGAAGGCAAATCCGAACGTGAGATTGCTTTACAACTGAAGTTATCGAAGACTTGTGTCATGGTACAATAACTCGATACAGGGAGTCAGGCAGTTTTCAAGATCGTCACCACCACCACCCCCCACCATTTACAAACTAATTGCCCGTATGCCGAGACTTGTGAAAAAAGTCACAAAATATAAAGGAGAATTTTTTGATGAAAAATCAGTGTCTAACTATAGCCTTTTTTTGCATAGACTATTAATATTTCTTTACGCTTTTAAAGTATATTGTTTGTCAATCAATGTTCTATTAGATGATGAAATAGGTTAATTAAACATTTAATATTTTACTCGAATTTTACTTTATTTTCCTAGATTAATTAAGGTCATCTTAAGCTTTTGGCCTGCTGGTATATCAGGTATAAGAATGAGCTAAGAATACTACCATTTACACCCCGAAATAATTTTAATCAAATTGTGATAGAAATTCCTTTTTGTATTCTGTTTATGTTTTATTATGTTGTTATTGTAATGATTATGTTTATGTTTTATTAACATGATTTAGTCTGATCATTTTGTTTTCTGTCTTACAAATATGCTATTAATCAGTAAAGAACATAATTTTCTTTTTTTTTACTTAAAGTTTATTTATATTGTCATTGTTATACATATAACAGGAATACGAGTGGGCTAAGAACACTACCTTATGTACCCCGAAATAATTGTATTCAAATTGTGAAGTAAAAGACAAGTTTATCTTCGTCTTTCTAACATGTTTTAATCTGATAATTTTTTTTCTATCTTGCAAATCTGTAAATCAATTTTAACAGCAAATGTCCATTACAAACAAAACTTAAAACCTTTTTGTAAAATAGCACATTTGCACTATCGCCGGTACATTGGTATTGTGTGAGGGTGTGGTCCTACCCCGGTCGAGCTTCGAGCCATTCATTCTACAACTAGAAACAAACTGCATTGGAGCTCTAAAGAAGAGTAATTGGTAATTTGTATTTTCTTTGCGACTTGGAGGAATAAAAATATATATACATGTCCTAATTGAGTATTTTAAAAAGTATATGATTTTAATAAAGACATTATAATTTTTGATTATTTAATTTCTACTGGACCCTTGTGTCATACCAGCAGAACACACACCGTTAAACGTCAAAAACTATATTAATATATAATATTAATCTTCTACTGAGAATGAAACAAAAAGGAATAGTACTTTCATTATTTTACCTTTAACCTATCGAGCTCGGAGCAATGGCATAATTGAAATTACATAAAAACTACCAAAAGCTTATCTGATACTATACATTATCGTTACGTTTGAAAAATTAGAAAAGTAAAATATCTCATTAATAAATACCTAAAATATAATTAATTAGAAATTTTTTTCATAGTATAGGTGGCAAACAAGCGCGCAGTCCACCACCAGGTAAATGATCATCACCGCCCATGAATATCCGCAACACCAGAGAAGTCGCAAATGCGCTGCCGGCCTTTTAGGAAGGTGTAGGCTCTTTTCTGGAAGGATTAACTATATAGAATATATTGTTACTACTATCAGAGATAAGATACAATAAGAGAGTAGTAGGCTATTTTCTTGAAGGGACCTAAGTCGTATCGGTTCGGAAACACGACTGGTAATTCCACAGAGTAGTTGTGCGTGGTAGGAAATTTCCAGTGAAGCGCACAGTGGTGGATTGCCAACCATTGAGATGATGAGGATGAAATTTTGAGTTCTGTCGTGATGTACGATGTTTAGCGGCTGGAATTAATTGGAACAAATCCTCAGAACACTCCCCATGGTAAATTCGGTAATAAATGCAAAGCAATATCTCTTCACAACGCCAGTGAATCAAGCTGATCGGAAAGTATCTGGTCATCAACGATTCGAGCCCCTCTCCGTTGAATGCGATCAAATGGAAGAAGCTGGTACTGCGGTACCCTGGCCCAGAGATGAGAACAGTATAGTGAGACTGAACTTGCGCTTTGTAGTTGCAAACAGTGGGCCGACATGAAATAATGTCTAGTTCTATTAAGCACGCCCTGTTTTTTAGAGGACAATTTGGCCTTACCCTCAAAGTGACCGCGAAACTCAACGTCGTTCGACATGTCAACGTCAAGGATTCAAATACCAGCAGAGGTAGTGTTTTCAAAATAAGGCGATGCGACAAAGGGAATCTTTTTAACGGTAAAGGGGACACTGTCGGGTCCACTCGACTTGTGGATGTCCAGGGACAGAAGTGCTTTGTATGTTGTGCTGATGTATGGAGAAATCGGCATAGACTCTGCTTCTGAAATACGTATTTTGACGGTCCTGGAATCCAGAAGGTCCACAATTGTAATTTTTTTTTAAACAAGACGGATTTTGCATCCTGTGACACCGATGCATCTACCCAGACCCGGTAATACTCTTTTGGATTGGGACTACTAAAACTATAAAAATAAACAAATAAATGTGATGTTCCGAAATTACATTTCGATAATCCCATCTACTTCACGAGTAACTACTATATATATAATCTACACAAATAATAATAATAAATGCTGCTTTTTGAAAATATTTGTTCAAATAAATCTAAAGGAATATAAATATAAAAGTTTGCGTTGATACATCTTGGAGGAACGAGTAAGTTTAAATATAAAACTGTGTCAGGAAAAACGACCGTTATCGTGACACGACAAGATCACATCGTATTTTATGCTTGAACGTGTTCCAGTGCAGTGAATTGAACACAATTTAAATATATATTGCATTTACAATTGATGCATTGTTCGATGTTTTGCATCTGTACAAAAACAACGGAGTTGTGCCAATGAACACAGTTGAATGGAAGAATTTATTAAATATATATATATATATATATAATATATATATATATATATATATATATATATATATATATATATATATATATATATATATATATATATATATATATATATATATATATATAGGCTAAAATTGAAACGGAAGGGGTTTCGAATTGTTAATGAGTTTTATTATAACGACATAGCAGTGTCGACAACCAGTCTTCAGAAATATAATAAGTTTGATTAAACAAGATGGCCTTAATTTATGAGCATAGTCAGGGTATTGTAAAAATATTGTATTACATTGGTTTAAAGGAATTAAAAATTTGAATTCGATTCGAATATAAATTCAATATTCAAGTCTTATAATGTCTCTTCATCAAAAACTAAGTATTGTCCTTTGATATTAATCTGAAACATGTAAGGGATGTATTCATATGAGTAGTGTGTATTATCTCTACAAAGCAATCAGTAGAGTGTAATAAAGACATGTAGTTTCGTTGCGACGCGTGATTAAAAACGTGATTCAAAGGCTAGTTATAAGTGACTATATATATATATATATATATATATATACATATATATACATCAAGTTGTCAGTTCACTCGTTGCTTATTTTTATAGAAATAAGGATAACCTTTGAGAATAAAACTCAATTCATACATCATTGCCTAAGATAGAATGCTGCTGTACATCTCTCCGGTAAGCTGATCGACCAGCTTAAATACGTCTATTATATAGGCTGCTAATTTATGCTGATAAATTCTGAAAGCTTGCTTGGTTCTTTTACGACAACTTTTAAAACGATGAGATGAAATGTATTCTTCTCTGTATTATTCTCTCTCTATCTTCTTCATATTCTTATTTGTAGTCGGTACATATTTGTGTTAATTAGCACTGCAATCGTAAACCCTTCAAGCATGTCAAAAAAAGCTTTCAGAATACACGTCGTGTCATGTTTCTAGTCTAACATTGTGCGTATACGAACAAAGGGTGCTAATCAGTCTTGCTCTTTATGACTATAATTACCTATCTATATTGTCTGGCTTAGACTTACATACAATGCAGACATATTTTGTGATTTAAGAACGTATATTTTGACAAAATAAAACTATTAATAACTAACTTACAAATCAGTAATAAATATAAGTTAAAGATTTTGCGGCTGGAATATATTTCTTATATATTTAGTCACGATGCAATAGTGAGGTTTATGACGTATCTAAATCCCACTGCATAGAGGTAATGACAATTTAGGTTGGATACTCGATGCTGCATCAAGGATATCGATAAAAACAATTTCAATTAGGAAAGGACAACATTGTAAAGAAACGTGTATTTCAGAGAATAAAAAAATACTAAAAGGACACCTGACATCATCTAAATAATATTGAAGATATGTCAATAACGTCGCCTGGTTCTTTTCTCGGACGAAAGCATTCGTGCTTAACAATGGGACGAAGGTCTTAGACTATCTTTTATTTTGATTCTTATGTAAACTTTTTTGAATATTTATCTTAAATATTTATCACAACCTAACAATTTAAATAACAATTTACTAAACTAACCTAAAATCATCGAATTATCGACAGAGTCTAAAATATGATTTTTGTATTTCCGAGAGTTTTTAGAAAACATTCCCTTATTCTATAGTTCGTAGTACAGGATCAAGTCCAAATTAATTATATCAAAAGAATACGTAACATTGTTGGCAGCAAAATAATTTATCAACCTAAGCTTGCCCTCTGACTTGAGACAGCTTTAAAGGGTCTGACATTGTAATGTTTTTGTACCGAATATTAAGCGTCCCTAGTTTAATCCTGAATGTAAGAAAACCGCTTTTAAGTCTAAGATAAACAATGACATTTTCGAGAAATTGTGCGATCCCTTAACATAGGAAAGTTAGAATGCTACAAATAGTTAACAAAATTGTTGTCTGATATTCCAATTAAAGCTATATAAAATGATTCTTTATGAAAAATTTGTATATGGTGCTGTTACTAAGAATTGAAATAATTACTGTTTTGAGAAAACACAATTTAGTCTCTAAAATACTATTAGTACAAGGAGTAATGTCAGGAAAGTTTTGCAAGATTCGATATACTAAATGATGAACTTTGAATAGACCAGCACCTTTGGGGCAATGTATCTGGATCGGAAGCGTCAATAGCCTAATGGTTCACGATACGGTCTGCGGAACTTAAGGTCGTAGGTTCCAATCCGCCTTTCGATATTGTCGTGAAACATCTCCTGGCACAAGCATTTTCTGCTTAGTTGTAGTGGTTAACCGGAATATTAGTAATGTTAATAGAATTGCTAATATTCATTAAAAATAGAAAAAAAAAATTATACACGGGTGAATCCCAATGTTACTGGCGACGGTTCTACAGTCTGGTTATGGTAATCAATCAACATTTAAATGACAATATTGAATGACGTCTATAATTTCGCGATTTGTGACTCTATCTATTAAATATATCGATATCTATCTAATGTACTATACAACGTTTTATATAAAATCAACTTACACCAAAAATAATCTTGCCTTGATAATAAGAATTTAAGAACTTTGTAACGTAATTATTATACTTGTATTATTTTGCATTTATGCAATATTTAAAAGAGATTATAATCTATTACTGTTTTTTGTGACAATTTATGTATTATTTTATAATAAATCTATATTGTTGCAAATAAAGGTATTGATTGATTTTTTTTCATATACCTGTATATCAGTGTAAGTCAACCAGGCCAAAGTCTATTCTAGAAAGCGGGAAAAGAAACTGGGATTTTTTTAGAAAAATGGGAGAAGTTATGACATATTATTATAAGTAGTTAAGACAGAGAGTAAAAAATAAAATAATGTATTTGGTACCATATAGCTTATTGATAAATTTTATTAACAAAATATTTTTTTGTAGTGCAGCAGTACAAAGTGAAAACTACGAACCTCAATTTTCTGCACGCTGTACACAGCAAAGTACCTTTATGTATTTGTTCCGTATAATATTTTTTACTCTCTACGTTTTGTCTGCTCAATATAACTTTTATTTTATAAAATTAAATCGAAGGAAGAACAAATAATTGTATATATAAATATTAAATCACATTTTTACTACCAATAATTAGTTACTAGTGCACTGATCAACCAATTTACATTCGTGATCGAAAAAATCGACTAACGCCATACGCTTGCGGTCAAAATGTTCTCGTAATAAGTCTGCTTTGTGTACTAGTTAAATAAATAAATTCTTTTTTATTAATAAAAAAATATTTATACATAATTCTCAAAGCCTCAAGCTAAATCTAAAGAAAATACAGACAATACAATTATTAATTAAATAATAAAAAATAATTCAGTATTTTGTGCTCTAATTACAGCTCGTAATCGGTTCCCCATAGACAGGATAAGATTTTTCACTGTTTTTTGAGAAACAACATGCCATTCTTCAGCGAGTTGCGGCTTGAAGCTCCGATCACATAGTTAGTACAGGATTACTAGCCCGAACTATTCTTTTAAACTCGTCCCATAAATGCTCAATAGGTTTCAAGTCCAGACTACGTGCTGGCCACTCCATGCGCTCAATTACGACCTCAGCAGGTACCGCTGAATGACATGATCCCCTAATATCTCCTAATCTGCCGCTGGTTTCGATGAAAACCAAATTGATTTTTGCCTTGATTGAAACGTCCGCCCACAATTGTAGTTTTAATATTATGTGGATGATGATGGGAAATATGAAGAGCGTTCGGGAACTTGACACTTACATCTAATTAAAGTTAATAAAAATTTATTTCTTATTTTTGAAAAAGAAACGCTGCGGCTATATAACATGATTTTCTCTTTGAATTTCTTTTTCAGAATGGTGTCATTTATAAAATTGCTCATATACAATACGATGAATTACAATATACGATATTTTTGCTCTATGGCTTTTGACTGGTTACGATGTAATAATACATTAGTTCTCATACATTTCATACCTATGCGTACTTCTGGTACAACAAAATTCATGTTCATATGAAGATGATAACTCATATGAGGGTCCGGCGACATCGGTAACCCAAAGCAATATTTACGCCGTACGAAATCTAATTCAATCGGAGAAATATTTTTTTTCAGCCCAGTGATAAGTATTTTGCATATACACCTGAAAGTTTCGAAGCTTTGCAACGATAAACACCAGTTAAGAAGAGTTTTTTTTTTATTAAAAAGAATACTATCAGTGCCATAAATATTACAAACATTCCCGTTAACCACTCCTACTAAGCTTAAATGTTTGTGCTAGGAGATGGTACACGACAATCGTCGAATGATAGATTACAACTACGGCCTTAAGTTTCATAGACCATACCCTAAACCATTAGGCTATTGACGCTTGAAACATGACAGCGTATAGAAAGACAAGAAATTAGATGTAAAGTAAGCCAATAATTTATCGGATACATTATGAAAATTATACACATATTTTGCATTATGTCAATCTCTCTTGACATATTGTATTACTTGCGTGGGGTAATCCAGCTGGAACTATTATCATCTGAGTCGAAAGGGCGCAATGTTCAGTCTTGAAGTTTATGATGAAAACACCTTTTAAGTACCCAACGTTGGATGTCTATAAAGTCAGTGGAGTTATTACCGTGGAGGCAAATTTTAGAAAATCACTGGCAGTTCATAAGACCGTGCTAGCATCAGATGATTAAGCACTGTTAAATCAAAGAGTCCACCGCTTACCCACGCTTCAGTTTAATACGTATCTTTCTCGTTTTGGTATATTTGTTACGGCGCATGTTAATAACTGCATTGGGAAACACTGAAATAAATCTTTATACGAAGCTGAAAGGGCATTACACAAGTGGTTGACTACATTCAGTTATAATGGCATAGATTATGATTGGTGATTTTGACTTATTTATAATTTATACCTATTATTGTCATATACTGCATAAATATGTATAAAATACATGATGTATTTTTGGATGAATTTAAACATAGGTATATGTTATATATTCTGTGTACAATATTATATTTATATATGTTTATCAATGTAATTATATATAGTAGTGTATTTAGTTTATTACGTTTTATAGTTTAAGCACATTATTTATTTATGAACAATTTTACTAATTTAGTTGTTATATGCCAAAAATCAATTGTCACAAGTAGACTGGGAAGAGGCCCTACTACGCGATAATGTGGATGCTTCCGTGGATCAATTTTATATTATTCTTAACAATATTATTGAAACCTCCATACCTTACTTCTATAGTATACCAACTAGATATCCTCGATGGTTTTCTAAGAGTCTTATAAAAATAATTAAAGAGAAAAAGAAGTTTCACAGAAGATGGAAGACTTATAAAAATCAATTAGACTATGATACATTTTCATTGCTCCGGCGTAGGCAAAAATAGAACAAGATATCTGCTGGGATAAATATATAAGCAAGTGTGAAAAGTTTATAAAGATTAATCCTAAAATTATGTGGAATTTTGCACAAAATCTTAAGATGCGAAGTAGCATTCCCAATCAAATTCTAAAAGACCAAGATTTAATTATTAGTGGAAAAGGTATATGCGATACATTCCTTGAATATTTTCAATCAGTTTATAACTCATGTAACTCAGCACATTTGTTTGCCACCACTAATAAACCGAATTCGCATACCCTTTCATCTGTCCATATAACACCTGAGATTGTGTTTAAATATATCCTTCGAATAAATACCAACAAGGGCGCTGGTAGCGATAATATACCACCTTTATTTGTAAAAAAATGTGCCAAAACACTAGCTTTTCCTCTGTCTTTAATATATAATAAATCTTTAAATGAGGGCGTTTTTCCTAAGAAATGGAAAGATGCTTACATAATACCAATCTACAAAAGTGGATCAAGGCAGTTGGCAGAAAATTATAGACCTGTCTCAATTCTGTCCACCTTTGGCAAACTTTTTGAAAGTCTCGTCTATGGAACCATTTATACTCACGTATCTTCATTTATTCCTAGTGAACAACATGGCTTTATGCGTCAAAGATCTACGGAGACAAATCTATGCACCTTAACGGATTTCATCTCCCGCAAAATGGATACTCGCGTTCAAATAGATGTGGTATATACAGATTTTTCCAAATGTTTCGACAGAATTGATCACAGCTTACTAGTTTCAAAGTTAGAAAATTTAGGGATACATGGAGATTTGCTGAGGTGGCTTAACTCTTACTTAAGAAATAGGTCACAGTGGGTCAAAATCGGTGGTTACTGTTCGGACAAAGCTTCAATTCCATCGGGGGTTCCTCAAGGCTCTTTATTAGGTCCCCTGCTCTTTAACATTTATTTATATGACATTTCAAATTGCTTTCATCACTCTCGTTTTCTCATGTACGCTGATGACACTAAAATTTTTTATCCGATCCGTGATATCGAGGACTGTCGTAAATTGCAGGATGATCTTGACAGATTTTCAAGCTATTGCACAAAAAATTTACTCAATCTTAATGTCAAAAAATGTCAAATAATTACATTCAGTCGTCAAGTACATCCATTACAATATAAGTACATATTAAATAATTGTGTGGTAAGTCGTGTTATGAAAGTAAGGGATCTAGGTGTTTTGTTAGATTCAAAGTTAATATTTTCAGAACACTACAATTACATCTGTCATAAGGCTCTTAGAATGCTTGGTTTTATCAAGAGACTTTCAAAAGTATTCCGGAGTTCAAGTCCCCTACTACCTCTATATTTCGCTTATGTCCGAAGTACACTTGAGTACGCTTCACCCGTTTGGTCCCCATCCTACATAACCCACACTCGTAACATTGAAAACATCCAAGTAAAATTTCTAAAGTTTTTAAATCATTTTACCAAAAAATCCACGCGTGACTATGTTATCTCGCTGACGGAATATAAACTTCTGTCTTTATCTAATAGACGAATTATTTCCGATATGCGGTTATTATATAATGTATTAAATGGCCACGTTGACTGTCCTACCTTGATAGAAAAATTGCATCTTCGTATCCCAACACGCCGCCTACGAAGTACAAATTTATTTTATGTCCCTCTTACAAAAACGAGATATGCCCAGAGCTCAGTCTTATATAGATGTATGCAGGTCTATAATGACATGTTTGGAAATATTGACATATTCCATCTTTAGACCACTGGTGAATAAAGCCCTTTCCGCACTTTGCCTTCGCAGCAATCTCACATAGATTCTTAAACCTAGTGCATCCATAGGATTCTTACAAACGTGTATTACGGTGCTCACATATTTAAAAAAAAGAGAATATTTAGTTAAATAATGTACCGTTTACTGCTGTAAATTACCACATTACATATTATAGTATTTCATTACCAAGTAGACGTTTTAGTTCATATTTTAATTTTTGAAATAGTAAAAAGTTATATGTTTCAACTTGTTAATTTTCCTAGCAGACGACGAAGTGACAGCGGTTTTAAACAAACTGATTTTCCTTTATGAAAGTAAGCCGAGCTTAGCAGCGCGTTGTAGTTTACATGAAATTGCATTAACATCGTTACTTGGAGCTAGCTGGCTAACTTTAATGTTAGAAATAAATAAAGTAAAATCGTTTGACAGTAACATTACTTATCATTCCATGATAAATATGTCCATAATATTATTGCGTTATAATTTCGACAGAGTTTAAATTAAATAGTTAATATGATAAAAACCAAAAAGAGAATTTTCTTGTAGGTCTAATAAAATGAGCACGAACAATGGGTATATAAGTCTACGTTTCTTTCTTCTATATATTTTTTATGTGGTAAAAGTAATACTTGGGGTGTAATGAAAATTATAATAACATTAAAGATATTAAAAAAACCAATTTTCCTACTTTTAAAAATATGATTATCTGTAGAATACATTTTTCATTGCGACGCCATTTTGAAAATTGTTATAATGATTTCAATGGTGAAAATTCTTGCTCTTTTTACGATATTTGTAGTAGCTTAACTCAACAAGAAAACTGCCAGAAATTTTATAATCATTTGGTAATAGATCCCCATTCTGGGTGCTTAAGATACAATGATTTTTGACGTGGACGTGATCAAAAATAGTTTTTAGCCAAAAATTACGTTATACGGTTCACGATCTCGGAATCAGTGACGTGGTTCCGAGTGACAAATGAAGTTTGAACAAAAGTTGAAAGATATTTGAGAATAGTTTTAATAATGGATACCCTTTCAGCTGCAGTTTGAGCTGAAAGGTTATCCGTTATTTACAGAACTTCCCATACGCGGACTGCATGACTGGGAATAGGCCACTGATTGGGAAACAGTCGCTCCTCGCAATGTTTTTTCTAACGTGCCGTAGAATAAACTCGTGTTCCTAGCGTAGTATATTTAAAAGAGCTTAGAGGTTTTTATGATAAAATTAATGAAAACTTACAGCCATAATTAACTTTGTCGATAGTTTGTAATGATATAATGTAGTAGGCTGTAAGTACATTTTTAGATGGTTCCTAATTATTGTAATGCTGATTATATACGGACTTTGTGTGAACAAAAATCCACATGCAATTACTATTTTGTAAATCAAAAATTTTTGCATCAGGTCCAAAAAAAATATCCGATCTCTTTGCTAATAACAACTAAACTATAACATAACTTTTCTTGGTTTCAAAATATATTCAAAGTGCTTAATTTTATGTACGGTTTAACGTTATTTTTTAATAGTTGTAATTGAGGACAATGAAACTCAATTGTAGGATTAGGATCCTGATAAGTTTTTGTCACTTTCGCACATTAATAGTGCTTTGTTTTATTATGTTTGTTATGTATGTGGCACTGTAATGTTAATGATCATGTCTTTTTGGTCGATATAGACCATGGCGATATCTTCTGGTTAAATACAGATGAGATCAGCTGTATTTAATGTAATATAGTATCGTAAAAAGTACTCAGCCCTTGTCCCCTTCCTATGGTATAATGAATGCAAGATCGTAGAAAGTATCAAAGGCAGTGTTGAGGTCACTGGACATACATATGATACCACCGAAACTAATATTAAAAATTAAATATTGTTACTCAATTGGGTATCGAACCGTCTATGGGCCGTCAAGTACTATATTGACACAATACAGTACATATTACTCGAAAACGACATTACCAGCAGCTCAAATGTTGTATCACTTCTTCAAAATTCTAACGTACTATCACAACTATCTATATATGAAACTTGGAAACAGAAGAAATGAAAAGATATTTGAGAATAGTTTTAATATCGATACCCTTTCAGCTGCAGTTTGAGCTGAAAGATTATCTGTTATTTACAGAACTTCCCATACGCGGACTGCATGACTGGGAATAGGCCACTGATTGGGAAACAGTCGCTCCTCGCAATGTTTTTTCTAACGTGCCGTAGAATAAACTCGTGTTCCTAGCGTAGTATATTTAAAAGAGCTTAGAGGTTTTTATGATAAAATTAATGAAAACTTATAGCCATAATTAACTTTGTCGATAGTTTGTAATGATATAATGTAGTAGGCTGTAAGTACATTTTTAGATGGTTCCTAATTATTGTAATGCTGATTATATACGGACTTTGTGTGAACAAAAATCCACATGCAATTACTATTTTGTAAATCAAAAACTTTTGCATCAGGTCCAAAAAAAATATCCGATCTCTTTGCTAATAACAACTAAACTATAACATAACTTTTCTTGGTTTCAAAATATATTCAAAGTGCTTAATTTTATGTACGGTTTAACGTTATTTTTTAATAGTTGTAATTGAGGACAATGAAACTCAATTGTAGGATTAGGATCCTGATAAGTTTTTGTCACTTTCGCACAGTAATAGTGCTTTGATTTATTATGTTTGTTATGTATGTGGCACTGTAATGTTAATGATCATGTCTTTTTGGTCGATATAGACCATGGCGATATCTTCTGGTTAAATACAGATGAGATCAGCTGTATTTAATGTAAAATAGTATCGTAAGAAGTACTCAGCCCTTGTCCCCTTCCTAGGTATGGTATAATGCTTGCAAGATCGTAGAAAGTATCAAAGGCAGTGTTGAGGTCACTGGACATATATATGATACCACCAAAACTAATAATAAAAATTAAATATTGTTACTCAATTGGGTATCGAACCGTCTGTGGGCCGTCAAGTACTATATTGACACAATACAGTACATATTACTCGAAAACAACATTACCAGCAGCTCAAATTTTGTATCACTTCTTCAAAATTCTAACGTACTATCACAACTATCTATATATGAAACTTGAAACAGAAGAAATAGATATTTTTTTAACAGAAATTGATCAGAACTATATCATAGATACTTATATCCAAAGATGAGTAGGATTCTGTAGCTTTACTAAATTAAGGTCAGCCAAGATTGCACTGTAAATTTGTATTGCCGCCGTGGTCTGTGCCAACGAGATTAACTCCATAGCATCGTGCGGTTACGGTTTATGTAGCTTAGACAAAGTTTTAAATGCTATTCTGATTTTATTAAGAAATTTTACTCGTAATAATTTTTTACTTCTCGTTACTTTATCATTGCTATTTTAATTGCATCTTTAATAATGTACAATTCATAAATTACATAAATGGTTTGATAAAACTATCAACAAGCTGTAAATTATCTACAGAAAAGATTTCGTACCAGTTGAAACGATTTTTCGAGATCACCAAGATGGGCGGTTTATAACAAATTGCTCGCTGTATTGGATGTTAGAGATTTGAGGATGGATTATTTCATAAGAGATGTGTATGTTATTGTAAAGCAATCTGTGGAACCTTATTTGTTTGTACTTGATGCGTGATTTAGTGTGCAATTCAACAGTTAATTAATAATTAAAAGGCTGTTTTAGTGACTATTATTTTTGGTTTAGTATTAAAAATAATGACTTATTGGTTATGTGACTGTTCATAGATTTGAACAAAGAAGTTTACACATAACTTGATGAAATTTAATTCACATCGTTACAAAAAGTCACTTACTTAAATACCAATTTATGTACAAATATTTTGATTATGTTTGCCACATACTGAAACACGTTTTGTTCAAATCTAAATCGAAAATATTTTATTTATTCGTATTCCTAATCAAAAGTAAATAAAAAGCGGTGACCGATGTTATATCAAATGTTTTTTTTAGTATTTGAATCAATATTGTATCGCATAACAAGGTAAATCAGCCGTTCAGTATGTCGATTCGTACAACAAATGTGTTAGGTATTTGCGTATTTTTTATGTAAATAAGATTGAAAAACGAGCACAGTTCACCTTTATCTATCCTCAACAATGATGGATTACCCCTTTACTAGAAATAAGGTCGTTTGTTGTTTTTAGAGAGTATGGTTTTTCCCTTTTCCGACGGGTTCATTGATTCTTTCTCGTCGTTATCTCTACATTGAAATGAATCTCGACGGCTTAAATCTTCGATTGCAAATGTTAACTATATTTATACACATGTTCAGAAAGAGAAAAGCTCTAAGAACTGAGCTTTGCAGAAACCAAACGCCCGGCATGGAACTTTCACAACGCAGAATTGTCGGCGATGACGAGGGAACCGACAAATAAAGTAAATTGATACGAAAAAGAGATTCTAAGGATGTTTTTATTATATTAAGGGTGAAAAACGAGCACACAGTTCAGAGTTTCCCATTCGAGCCTAACTATTAATGCCACAGCTAGAAACAAACTGTAGCATATCTTCATGACTGTAAAATTATTCTCCAAGTACTCACAGAATTGTAATTGGTGCTAATAGTGGAGTTCCTTAAGGGCGAATAAGGTGAAATTAGTAGTATGTAGAATCTGAAGGCTACTAAAATTAGTAAGTAGAATTACAAGAACCAGTATTGTTATTGAAAACTATAACGTATGATTACAAAATTGAAGTAGGGCGCCCAAGGCTAACGTTACCGCGAAACTTTATTAGCGAAATTGATAGTGCAATTTGCATAATAGCCATGTTCTAATCTGATAACGGTAACGTGCAATAGCCGTTCACCGATTAAGCTTCCAGACCGTTAACAATTCAGTAAAATTAAATTCAAATATTTAAATTAATATAATTTTTTTTTCTTTAAATTAAGCACGCCTAAAATAGTTATTTAAACTGTATTGGTACATTATATATAAAACTAATCTAATTTCTATATTTATGTATGTTACAATAGGCCTAAAACTAAATTTACCAAGAACAATCGCTTTATTTCATTGCTGAATTGTTATATTTAATCTTTGAGTGAGAAGAAAATTAGTTTAAAGCTAATCAATTTTTTTCTTCATTGTTATCTGTTCTCAGGAGTGACAACGCAAGTGAGTCCTAAGTCATAAATTTATTGAGGATGGATGTAGGATATGAACTGTGCTACCCATAATATTATATAAATAGTACAGTGTATTGCTTGAGTTCTATGTATAATATTATTTACACGAATAAACATTATTTTGATATACTTAAGTTTATTTTTGTATCTTTTTTATAAAGTAAATTAACGTTAATGTTTATCTAGATATATTGATATTAATTATAATTACATTTATCATTATTATTTTGGGTATATATATTTTTTCTTTCTCTACCTGGTTGGTCAATAAAATAATAAATAAATAAAATACTATATACTACAATACTTCATATCATCAAACAAATACAAACAATACAATAAAATACATATATAAAGACCAACCAGAACAGGGGAGTCCAGTTGAGGACTAAGATGAAATGCCTCATTACCAGTAGTAGTAATCGAGCATTCATTTTGCGGCTAGAAACAAACAGAAGTGTAGCTCTACCACTGTCATAAAATTGTAATATAACTTATATACGATATAATTGTGTTACAAATATTTTTTTTTATACTTTAGAAATAATAGTAATCATTATTAGTTTTACTACAAATATTTAGGTACATAGACATGCCACGTCTCGAGCTGGAACAATTACACGATCTGTCATATCTGCGAGAAGACGGAACTACAGTGGGTCAGCGTCGTGCTGTGTCAGTCTTTAACGCTAGCCTTTAGAAACACAGCAGCATTATTCTGCACCCCGGACTACTGACGTCCAGACCCATTAATTCTGAAAGAATACTAGAAGGAAACCTCCAGTGTAGCTCTACCCTATTATATATACTATTAGTATATATAATAGTATATATTATGAATTAATATTAGTTCATATTTTTAATAAAAATATTAAATTAATAAAAAAATGTTCTTCAACTGGGCTTATAGGTTATGTTTTTTATATTAACGCTTTTTTTTTATTTCAATGGGACCGTAATACTTGTTTGTACATCCAAGTGCATTGAATAAGTAATGATACGCGTTTGTGTTTAAATCAGATGTTAAGTCGAATATTCATGGAACAGTCGACCGCGTGTATACAGCAAATGTGAATCATGATTCTTTTAAACAAGGAAACAGAAGTTTATTGTTTTATCTTAAGATAGAAGCAATTAAGATAAACTTTTATCAAAACTTTTACAAATCCAGATTACTCTGAAGCACACAAACGGAAATCCCCCACATTTTAATTAAACATTCAAATTAGTGTTTGCGTTTTCGATGTTGAACTATTTGAAAAGTTTAACACAACCTACTGCGTGGTAAGAGACGGTTGATTCGTCGGTTTAATTCTCAGTCGAGGTTTATAGTTGTATAACAAGAAAAACTTTAGTTTCAGATCTATCCGTTCTGTGATTTGAGCCCATACTATTGACTAACTAGGAAGATGCTGTGAACCGTTATGAGTCCTGGCCTCCGGCACTTAGAGCCGCTGCTTCGTGAAGGTCTTTGATTCATAATACAGGTATTCAGTTATGATGATGATATCCTACCAAGTCGATATCAACAACAGCGACTTCTTTTGATTATAACCAGACGACGTCGACTGTGATATTATATATTTTAGGGATGACTCACTAGGACACAGTTAACATGATAAGTTAGTGAGTAAGTACTTCAATAAAGATTCAATATGAACATGTAAGGCCTATTTAAAGCATGATAAACTGTTTATAATATATTTTTGTTATTATTAATACTCCTTTGTGTCCATTTTATTATAGCTTTTTTTTTTTAAATTGAGTGTAACAAACGAGCACAAAGTTCAGCTGATTGCAAGTTATGCCTACGGCCCATGACATCTACATTCATCCTTGATAAGGAATCATAATACAGATGCGTGATACTTGAGGACTAAGATGGAATGCCTCATTACCAGTAGTAGTAATCGAGCATTCATTTTTGCGGCTAGAAACAAACAGAAGTGTAGCTCTACCCTATTATATATACTATTAGTATATATAATAGTATATATTATGAATTAATATTAGTTCATATTTTAATAAAAATATTAAATTAATAAAAAATGTTCTTCAACTGGGCTTATAGGTTATGTTTTTTATATTAACGCTTTTTTTTTTATTTCAATGGGACCGTAATACTTGTTCGTACATCCAAGTGCATTGAATAAGTAATGATACGCGTTTGTGTTTAAATCAGATGTTAAGTCGAATATTCATGAAACAGTCGACCGCGTGTATACAGCAAATGTGAATCATGATTCTTTTAAACACAGAAACAGAAGTTTATTGTTTTATCTTAAGATACAAGCAATTAAGATAAACTTTTAGCAAATCCAGATTACTCTGAAGCACACAAACGGAAATCCCCCACATTTTAATTAAACATTCAAATTAGTGTTTGCGTTTTCGATGTTGAACTATTTGAAAAGTTTAACACAACCTACTGCGTGGTAAGAGACGGTTGATTCGTCGGTTTAATTCTCAGTCGAGGTTTATAGTTGCATAACAAGAAAAACTTTAGTTTCAGATCTATCCGTTCTGTGATTTGAGCCCATACTATTGACTAACTAGGAAGATGCTGTGAACCGTTATGAGTCCTGGCCTCCGGCACTTAGAGCCGCTGCTTCGTGAAGGTCTTTGATTCATAATACAAGTATTCAGTTATGATGATGATATCCTACCAAGTCGATATCAACAACAGCGACTTCTTTTGATTATAACCAGACGACGTCGACTGTGAAGATATTATATATTTTAGGGATGACTCACTAGGACACAGTTAACATGATAAGTTAGTGAGTAAGTACTTCAACAAAGATTCAATATGAACATATAAGGCCTATTTGAAGCATGAAAAACTGTTTATAATATATTTTTGTTATTATTAATACTCCTTGTGTCCATTTTATTATAGCTTTTTTTTTAAATTGAGTGTAACAAACGAGCACAAAGTTCAGCTGATTGCAAGTTATGCCTACGGCCCATGACATCTACATTCATCCTTGATAAGGAATCATAATACAGATGCGTGATACTTGAGGACTAAGATGGAATGCCTCGTCAACCGTAATAAAGGTCTCCGGATCCCTACACTCACCAGACGAAACACAGCAACATTACGATGCTATTTTACGCTGGTAATCTGTGAGGTTTGAGCTTCATACCCTTGTTGAGCTGACCCATTTATTCTGCAGCTCAGCTGAGATATACTGCAGTAAAGCTCTACCAGATATTGTTAAGTGTCAATTAATAATTATTAGCTCCAAAAGTTTATTCAATATATGAATGTTACTTACGTTTAATTAATTGAAGTATTATTTTTTGTCTTATTCAAAATATACATTTTAAACCTAGAACTACTAACTTGATATAACGCTTATTTTCTCTAGTAGATGGTTCAGTCGATATAGAAGAAAATGTCATATAATTAATTGATATTTTTTAATTATTCACGTAAATCGTTTTTAGTTTATATTTTTACTCATACTATTCATGCACTGAACAACTTTTACTGTCATATGTCAGTAATATATCTTTGGATGGGAGAAAATATTGCTATCCATGCAAGACGTGAAAATCAAAAGTCAGAGCTGGTAATGTTTAAAAGCTGGTGTAAGGCTAATGGCTTGCTTCTAATAGAAACTAATTCTTGGCTTCATTACTCATCTCTTACAATTTAAACAAGAAACCGCAGTATTATTTCAAGTTAAAAAGTTCGTTTTTTTAATGTTTTGTTTTTATAGATAAAGTTTAAGTTAGTGAATGATTAAAGCTTTGTTTAATTTTTTTATGTTTTGTTTTTATAGATAAAGTTTAAGTTAGTGAATGATTAAAGCTTTGTTTCATTTTTTTTGCGGATGCTAACAGTGCTATTAACATTAGTAATATACCGGATAACCACTCTAACTAAGCTTTAATGCTTGTGCTAGGAGAAGGTTTTGCCAATGGACCGACGACTAGATACTAAACCATAACAATATTAACGCTTCGACGTTTATACTGTTGGTAAATATCATTAAATCGTTATAACGCAAATACATATTGTTATTGGGGATCTGAAATTTATAACATGTTTGATAATATCAAGGTACAATGTAATTTGAAGACGTGCTAACCAAATGTCAGGGCGGTCGCTCGCGCACGCAAACGTTTCGATACCTAATTTAAAATGCTAATTCACCACGAGCTCGGATATAAATGCAAATAACCCTACGAAAACTGCATATTGGAGGAATAAATTAAAAAAATCTGAAGCAACATCTACCATCAACTATTCAAATAGGGGCTTGAATTAACATGATTTAACCTGATAGGTCTGGTAAGAACGGTTTTTTTATATGCGGGGAAATAACTCAGTGCAAGGACAAGTTACGTCGGTCTAGAAATAAATCCTCACCAGAACCTTCTTTAGCACTCACTTGCGGTACCTTCTCGGGAGTACTCCCTTCCTCTACCTGTCTAGGCAAGGCGTATCGGAATAATATTTTTGCTAAGCAACACACAGTCAACAAATTAAAATTTTTTAGGAAAGCGTTTCTAACTTAGTGCTACTTTGCGGACTTTAACCAGTCAGTAATATTTAGGTCAATTTGGAGGGTTTATTTATTTAACATGATTACAAATAAATAAGTACTTAAAAATAAATGGGGTATGGCAAAAGTCAGTGAAATATTGATACTAAATAATTAGGAGTATGTTTTATTCCAACAACAAAAGTTTAAGGCAACTGAGATACTCTATCAAGCCTGTATATCGATTTCCATCTTGAACAGACGAAGCATGTAATGTAGGTCATTTATTCTAGCTTAGCCGAGTTAAAAAGTGCCACTTCACAGAAATACCTGGTAAAGGAAATCCAAGTCAGGCCGTTTCTTCAAAGAATACGTTTAAATTGCATCGATATCGTTAGTCGGATTAAACTTTTCTAGGAAATCATTATCGTTTAAATAGACTGCGTTAACTTTATGGCTAGGCTTAGGACAACCGACATAAGTACTAAATACTAAAAATATATGTTGTGATGCTTGTTTGTTATTATACTTATATTGCATATGTAATATAAACAATATATCGATCCAGTATGTATTGCGAGCAGACGTCCCGAGGTAGATTTCTTTAAAATTATTGATTGTTCAAGTTGCTACATAGTGTACTCTGAATAATTGACGGCTAAGCTGCGGGTTCGATTATCACCTAGAGCCAGTATGTTGCACAAAACGTTTAGCTATTCTTTGGCATCAATCGGCCAAAGAATAGCTAAACGTTTTCGACCTAATGTTTCATAAAATGCAATAAAAGGATAAACACGGGAGCTCAAATTTTATAAACGATCATAAACATTTATAAAATGACGTAAGAATGATATTTAGCAAGAACATGGTGGACTTACTCTTCTTGTGCAATATTACGCTTAAGCAATTAGATCGAAGAATGGTTCAGAAGCTTTTTAAGCTCAACGAAATGGAGTAATCGTAGTATATATAATTCATAGTCCACCACGCAGCTTCATTGCTGTTTAGCAGAATGCACATGTCTTCATATGTTTTGTTTACTCCTAGCATACTTGAGACATGGTTTGTTCACGACGTGTCCCTTCACTCACGATGCAACGAGCTCGTGGTAAATTTGCAACGCAAGGACAATGCTATCAAGGCTCTCCTTTAATAAACTTTACAAAAGGAGACCTTTTGGAGACCTTTATTATTGGTGACGAGGCATTCCATCTCAGTCCTCAAGTGTGACAACGCATCTAAATTATGATTCCTGTCAAGAACGAATGTAGATGTCATGGGCCGCGGGAATCACTTGTCATCAGATGAACTGTGTGCTCGTTTGTTACTCTCAAAGAAATAAAAAAAAAACTATTAACTACGCGTATAATGTACACACACTACACGAGTACAACTGAATACACCTACCGTTCTCTCACTTTGTATATACTGTTTTAAGTTTTCCGATGTGCTCAGACATTTAAGTAAAGTAGCTTTGTGTTTTACATCAACGTTATTTAAGATAATACTCACTTTATTTCCTTGGAACAATGCCACGAAACAATTTAAGTAATGCATGCTCTTAGTAAAATTCACAATTGATATCATTTATACCGTTCAATAGCTACGTTAATGTTTCGCAAGAAGTATCGTTCATTACAATTTATTTCAAAAAGTATAACTATTATAAAATATGGCAAAGCCACTCTGCAACTTGTTTCTAGCACAGCATGAATGGCCCGGCTTACTAGGTAGAGACCAGCCACCATCGTATGTTTATACATAGGAAACACTACAGTGCTAGTAGAGCTACGCTGTTCTTTGTTTCTAGTTGCAGAATGCTCTACCGAGGTAGGACCACGCCCTCACGGTATAGCAGCGTGAAATAACACAATAATGCTGCTGTTTGTGGTGTCTGGTGACTGTAGGGTTTCGCAGACATTTTTTACTGGTGACGAGAAATCACATCTCAATCCTTAAGGCTGATAACACATCTACGTTATAATTTCTTGTCAATGAATAAAGATGCCGCAGGAATCACTCAGTATCAGGTGAACTGTGTGCTCATTTGTTACTCTCAATGTAATAAAAATAATGTTTATATATCACCAATCACCACGTTATAAACTGATTGACATGAGACATAAACCTAAAAGTTGACCATTATGTTCTTTTTGTATAAAAATACAGTTATGTATTTATAATTTAGTTATTAATATAACATATGTAATATAATATTAATTAATATTATATGCTAAAATGAGAGCCGGAACCCTATCGATCACTTTTACTGTAGTTGAATGTTTATGTATATTTTGGAGACTAATAATGCTCTTGTTTTTGGTTTTTTACCCAAAAATATCTTTGAATAAAATTTAAATCTTTACCCAAATCAATCAGTTGATTATCTGCAGACTAAATTCAATCATGACGATTGTTTCCAGATGTAGTTAATAGAAAACAAAACATCTGTAAAAGAAAACGTGAAGCGCAAATAAATTTATCCAACGCTCAGATAAACTGGAATTAGTTCTACCAATATTTTCTGTCAGCCTCTAAAGTCAAAGTACCGAAATAGGCTTGTGAACCTCACAAAACCATTGAACATAATAGTGTAATAGGAATTATTCTATTTAGTGATCATATTTATATTTCTATTGTATACATATGGGTGTTTGTTCTCAGAAGTGTAACAGGCGTAAAGAATAAATAGGGTGAGTGTGACTTAGTGAATACGTTAATACCTATGAAAATGTTATATATTTATTTATTCTTTATTTGCAAAAGTGTTTGTTTGACTTGCGGAAAAGCGGACATAATGCCAAAAGACATTATCTATCCGTCTATCTTTGGGTTGAGCGGAGAATACATTGTGGGTGCACGAAAATAAGCTTATTTAAATTTTAAAAGTATTTAATAAATAGTATATTAATAGAAATAATATGAATATAATATAAATTGAGTTATATAAATAAAAGTATATATATATATATATATTCTGTGCCTATGCCGTATCCTAATGAAGGCGATAACCAAGCGGACAGTTTTTCATGTTCTTAACATGTTCCTGAAACCTTTGATTGAGAACATTTAGATGTCAATGTATAAAATAACCTTGTATTTACGAATCAACGGCGTATCTGCTTAAGGGCGAAACGGGTAAGTGCCTGGAGCGGGAGATCATGGAAAGTCGGCCCACAAGCCCGATGCCTCATTACTACGTAATATCGCTATGTAAATATTTACTTCAATAAACATTTAAAACCCCACGATAACTTTTAGTAAAACTCCACTGATGATTTAAACGTACTACCCGATGATATAAATATTTAAATAAATCGTACTCATTTCCTCGGTGAAATTGGACAATTTATGAATATAATTTCCTAGACAAGACGCTTATAAATTATTCTTATGAGTGCAATATTAACATCAAGCGTTAGGATCTCAGCAAAGTGAATCGAACATTGAAACTGAATTCACTGCAATACTATAATTTGTATTATTTTTAATGTTCTATGAAATTTATGTACTTAATTATGCTGACACTCGCTAATTCTCTATGTATCTGATTTATTATGTTATGTACGAATACGTGCTAGCGTGTGAGTATTTGATAGCGAAATAAATATATAACATTAACAAAACATTATGTATGTTTTTGACAGTGGTAAAGCACGTAGGTCTACAGTTTATTTCAAGCAAGAAGCATTAATGAATTAGCTCTGTTTTAAATCTTGTGACGGTGTAACCGGTCTAGGTGACGAGGTTATCCATCAAAGACCTATGGGGTGACAATCAATATGCATTATGATTCTTTATCAAGAATGAATGGTGCTGCGGGCTGTAGTGATCGTCACTAGGTGATGGTGAGGTAATTTGTCATCCTCAATACTAAATGAAAGAAATTTTTGACAAATACTTTGAAACTTCACTGCTAATTTCTCGAGCTTTTCTCATTTTATGACGTCTTCACTGTAGGAACCACAAGTTTTGACTAATTAGAGATTGTTTGTGAACAAACCCAAGTAAACTCGGGTAATAATAAGTCAGAAACACGTGTTTTCAGAAGCTAAATAAATCACACAACGTTCTTGTCAGCTGCTTTAATCATGGATGCTTTGAGAGACAATTTAGCGGAGGTGAAGGTTTTATAAATCTGGGCTGGAGAAGTTCATCATTTTGTTTGTTGTAACTTTCTTCGACGTGAATAGATTTTTTCGTCCGGAAAATGATTTAGTGATATTTCACTCTCGTGTACCGCCTCATTAAAGCCCACGATCTCTCGAGCCCAAGCTTTAAAAGAAGCTAATTAAAAATGGATGTCAATGCTCTGTTTTTCGTCAATAAGCTTGGAGTTCCAGGTTTACATTGGATTCACTACCGCACCGCTTATTTTATTACATTTAACTTATTTATATTTGTTTTATTAAAATTCAACCAAAACAAAGGTAATTTTGGTTAAATTTCTTTGATTATACATATCATAAATTTTATTTATTTGACATCTAACCTCAATAACCTATTGTACTAACTAACAAATATAATAAAATTAAAACTCAATAACATAATCCGTCAAAAATTTATTTTATTTAGTATTGAGGGTGACAATGGATCTTACCTCACCATCACCTAGTGACGATCACTACAGCCCGCAGCACCATTCATCCTCGATAAAGAATCATAATGCATATTGATTGTCACCCCATAGTTCTTTGATGGATTACCTCGTCACCTAAACCGGTTACACCGTCACTAGATTATAGATGGTGTCCTCGCTTCTTTTACATTCTTCAAAGCTCGAATTTTATACTTTAATCATAATCATAAACCTCATTTTTGAAGTTTACCGTACTTCTAATTATTGTTAGGCAGCGGTGAGGCCCAAAAACCGCTCTCTTTCCATTTGCGTCCACTGCAATTTTTAAATGGATCAATTCATTTTTTATTTTAAGATAGCGCAAAAGTTCTAAACATCTGTGGCCAATATTTTAAAGTCATATATATATATATATTTATATATATATATATATATGTATATTTATATATATATATTATTGAATAAGGAAGTACCTTATAAACTTATGACTCTTGCTTTGTGGTCGTGCCAAAAAAAAGGGACCGAGGATGTGAATAATTGAGATATTAAGAAAAAGAAGGATAAGCAACTAAAAGATTGAACACTTTCAATTGTAACACAATTTCATTTTCAGATTCGCTCTAGGACATAATTTATTTACAGGACACTTGTAAATGTAAATGACAATCAGTCACAGTAACTATTTATCAATGACACATTACGAAGTGCAAATTCACAATATATTTACATTGCCGTCTATTCTGCACTCTGTAAAATGTTCAAGCGTATAGTACGATGCGCGCATGTCATGTCAATCTCGTTTTTGCTGACTCAGATTATGTTCAAAGTTACGCTGCTTCCAATAGTAAAGATTAAATATATCGCATTATGTAACAATTTTAAAATGCACGAAGGTGCACATAGTTGTATTCGTATTTTCTTTATCATGCCAAATTCGGTATATTTTATGTATATAAAACAAAAGTTTATCTATAGAATACTATATACGATAAGGAATATTTATAAAGTGAAGAAGTTAGTTTATGAAAAATAGCGAACGATTCATCTCCATCCCTTAATCTCATAATGTAACAATTAAAATTGTATCAGGAAGTTGACCCCTAATATTGAATACGTAACTTCATGCTTTTATTTTGCCCATTTCTGGCAAGATTTGGTTAGTAGATACTTAAAAGTATTTACTACATATGCATACTAAAATAAAACACACCGGCTATCCTTTATCTTTGCGCAGTTTATCAAGTTAGTATTTTAATTAGTATTAAGGGCAACTCTTGATCTCTCACTGTTTATTGGTGCCGAAAAATATGTCCTGATATTTGTCGTAATTAATATTGAAAAAGCTAAGCAGATTTTACGGATAAAAGGACTGTTTATACACTAAAGTAGATTACGTAATTATTTATAATAATTTTTATAGGAGTTTAATAAAATGAAAAATTGCCTAAAAATTCCTATTTTTTGAGTTTGAGTAACGTAGCGATTTTCTGTTTTAATCTCTATTCTCTGAAACTTTCAATAAAAATGGCAGGCGCAAAGCTTAAATTCCTGATATTCATAAAAGCATTTTTAGTTTCTAGTTTTTTAATAACGTTAGCTTTTTAATAACATAAATGACAGGAGCATGTGGATGAGTTTATTTAGTTGGACATATAGGTACATATATATATATGTACAGTCCAAATATACTATCCCAGTATATCGCTTCGTTGCTGACCATAATTTGGGAGGAAAAGGTGGTGCATAGTAACACCAAATCTCCTCTCCCCTGGATTCCATCTTGTCTAAGGAGGGCAGAGTAGTCCACCTACTGCACCTGGAGTAGCCACTGTCTAAGACCGCACACATACATACGTCATAGACCCGCCTTCTGTGGGCTTTTTTTGCTTTTGGTTCTAAGTTATTGGTTTCCTTATGAAGATAAATAAATATATTGGAGATATATACGTATATAATTATATATATTAATGAAAAATTATATGTATTCCGATACATATAATTTTTCATTTATATATATAGACACTCTCGGATTACATATGTATACACTCACTCACACTCATATTCAAATTTATAAGAAAATTAAATGTGATATATTGAAAATTATGTAGATTATTCCTACATAAACAAATTAGCATTTTTTTAAAAAAAACTATTTTAACAAAAAAATTAAGACACTGGTGCTCAGTATATATAGTGGTACTTTAAAATATAAGTAGGACTAAAAAAATTAGCCCATAACAGTTGTTTTCGTTTATTAAGGTTCCTATATAGAGACGTAAGTAGCACAATGCTTTCTATCAAGCTACGTCACGAATGGGTCAGCTTAACCTAAAAAGTGCAATGTTCTCACAGAGTACCAGCGTACACTTGCTAATGTTTAATATAGTGAAAGTAAGTAATTAGAGACACAATTACTCTTTTCACAGACAGACATAAATTCTCTCCAGGTAAACAAAAAAAGAAGTTCAATAAGAAAACGATTTGGTATCAGAATATCCAATTAAGTACCTAGTTTATTTAAATCTATTTAATTTATATTTCGTAACAATATATTACGAAAAATAAATTAAATAAAGTTTTTCATATTGTAGGGTCATATTTTTCCTGTGTTAAAAAAGATTCATATTAATTGAAACACAGGCCTCCCTCGAAGACTAACTATAGAGATAGATATATATCTTAAACCAGCAGCATAATGCAGTAATGTTATCCATCAACGCCGAATACATAAGCATACATATATAATTGGATATATGAAAAATAATATATTAAATATATATATTTTTAATAACTTGAGAGGAACAAACGAGCAGACAGTTCACTCGATGGCAAGTGATTCCTGCGGCCCATGACATCTACATACATCCTTGACAAGGAATCATAATGCAGATGCGTGGTCACCCTTGAGGACTGTGAGTGTGATGGAATGCCTCGTCTCCAGTAATAAGGGTCTCCGAATCAGACGAAACACAACAGCATTATGCTGCTATTTCACGCTGGTATTCTGTGAGGGCGCGGTCCTTCCCCGATCGAGCTGACCCATTGATTCTGCATCTAGAAACAATCTGCTGTGTAGCTCTACCACCGCTAATATGAAATTTTAACCGAAGATTTAACTTTCTCTCTTGTATTTTTTTTTCAATATTTCCCAGAGTACTAAGCTGAAATACTTCATTACATTAATAAATCTAACTTTAATTATTTTCTTGCGGCAGGTGCTGGATATGTTTATTAATTTCTCTTTGGTTAGTGCGTGTTAATATTAATTTATAGTTTTTTTTTGTAGAAGCTTATTCACTGTTATTGTTGGTTTTATATACAATTTAAGTTAATGTCTTATTTTGCCCTGCTACAAGTACAATGAGCAAATACTCAAGTACTCTATACGTATAAGCAAAAACAAGTTACCAATGGAAAAAACAATGTATATTCTTACAAAATATGAAAAATTTGCCTGCTCTTTCCATTTTATTTCTTGTAGCGAAAACAATTTTTTATTTACATTTTGATGAAACTTTTGTATTATTGTGCCGCTTTAAAAACGAGGAACGTTATCCATTCGATTGTATTTCTTTATGTCTATCTCATATTTTGGTGGAAATATTTTTTTCATTCCGAAGGCAGCTCGTCTTTAGTGCATTTAAAAGAGAATTGAAAATTGAAATAGATTATTTATCGCATTTCTATCCTTATTTTTTCATAGATATGGATTCCTTCTTCTCCCCTCTTGGATTTATAGTATTTTCATATTAAATTAATTTTACTAATTTTGTATCTAGATTGGTATTTAGTTAGGTAACTTTTTTAGTAACTCGTTGTTATAGAGCGTGTACACTAAATATACTCTAATCTTCTGAGTAAAAAAGTTTAGTAATATTTTATATACAAATCAACAAAATAATATATACAGTTACGATAACTTAATAATCAAAATCGTATAGCCTTGTGGTAATGTTGGCTGTATTTTCCCGAAGAATTGTAATTCTCAACCTTTGTATGAGAAAAAGAAGTAGCCTCTTTGGCATTAGCGGCAACTACGAGTTGTGGCTCTAGTTTTTTTAAAATTGATAAATATATAAGTATGTCAAATAAATTTAATTCTATTGTCCTTGAAATAATAAAACATTTATCAATTATTCCAGACAGTTTGTATTAAGTTAAGGAAATTAAATAGAGGGTTTTATATTGTAGACGATAAGTTGACAATCTCTTCGGGTCCATTAAGCATCGTACAAAGAGGATAAGGAAAAGAAGTCAAATTGATTTTGAATTTATTTTCAAGACACATAATTTCAGTTATTTATATACAAACTAAATAGCCATTTAGTCAGTAAGTGCAGAATGAATTCTATTGTAAAACTTATTCTGTTCTGTGTATTTTAAAAATTAAGTCTCTATTAATATTTTAGAGAAACTAAGATGACATGGTTCAAAATAAGCTTTACAAAAAATTTAATGGCTTCTTATGTAACGTTTTGACTTCGTAAGAGTTTTTTATGATGAAGATTAAATTAAATAATATGTTTGTAACAATACAAGCTTGCTATGTAATATTTATTTTTTAAAACTGAAAGTACCTATATGTGTTAAATGAATAGAGCTTTTAGAATTCTTTCAAACAGTATTTTTTTAAGAATATTAGCGATGCTATTAACATTACTAATATTCCGGTTAACCACTCCAACTAAGCTGAAAATGGTTCACGATTGTCGAATGGCGGATTGGAACTTGCGACCTTAAGTTTCGCAGACCGTACCCTAAACCATTAGGCTAAAACAATAAAACTATTCCAACATATAACAGTGCCCTAAAGTTGCAATGATTCATACTGTATTAAAAATTAGAAATCTTACTATTAGTGTCCTTTATCCTATATAGGTATTCCTTATCAGTACTCAGGGGTGAAAACTTATTTGGATTTTGATTCATTATCGACGTCGTGGGTGTTATATGTCACAGGAATTACTTACCATAAGGTGAATTTTGTACTCAGTTATAACCCCCACTTTTAAACGCCAAGATAATAGAGATTTCTACTAACCAAATAAACGATGTTTTCTCGGTCTGAATCTGTTCTCAGTTCAAGTTCATATAAAATGATTGAATTTAGTATACAAAGCACACTTCACTCGTCGTTAGGTGCAAAATGTTTCAATGCTCAGAGGTACTCACTGCATTCATTTTTAATGTTATTATTGGTGGTGGCTTTGGTTAGAAGCAGGTAAACCTGTTTATTAGTTGTGCTACATAAGATGTAACAGAAGATTAACAGCGCGAGAAATCGTCCCTTGTTATTGAGTTGCACTTATCTGAGCTTTAGTCGTAAACTATATTAATACTTTTCCGATTTATGTTCAGAAAATGCGTAAAATCTACCTGCCATTTTCATGCTACATGATATCATAACGTTATAAACTAATAAAATCACATGTGAATCAATACGATATAAACTGTTATAGTACGTGCAGTAATTTTTTTTGTAGCTTGTACAGGCGTAGATAAATTCTTTTTCCAATGAAAGGTGTATACTTTTTTCTATGGTCTAATGATGGTTTTACGATAAGAATGTTAATTATGTTTTCTTCAGTCAGTGTTGTCCACTGAAATCAAATTTGAACATGTAAGCAACACGTTAAACAATGTAATTTGGCTCATAAAAGGTTGGTGAAACAAGTAGTTTATTGAAACAGTAAGAAGTATATAGTATATGTATATATATAAAACACTATATAACCATTTATACAACAGATCAGTGGCCGTCAGTCGTACTTACGAAGAAATTATTTTTCAACTTGTAATTAAAAAAATCGAAATCTCCATTTACATAAACGTTACTTGAATTGAATGTTCATAGAAGCGTAAAATTAAAACCGTTTAAGCTTAAAATCATAATGTTGAAAGAGTTACTATTAAAACAATATTAATCTTGGGTAGAGCATGAGTTTATACCTGTTTTCACAGTTTTAATGTAGCAATTTTTAAAACATACTAAATCTTCTTTCTTTAATATTTTAATTTATATTCACTAGTATTCATTTGATTTGTTGAACGTACGCGTGTTACGTGAATAGATGTATGAATACGTCTATCTATTTACGTATCATGATAATATTCTGCTCAATTATTTTAATGCTGTGTATTTAAAGAAAGTTATAAAAAGCGCTTTAAAGTACAGAGGAAACCGACAATGACAAAAAGTCTGCTATTTAAAATGAAACAAAGGAAAATATAAGTATTGTTGCTTAATGGACCTTGACAAGTAAACGGTTCATCGATTTTTACATTGAAAGAGCCCAATGAAATTCACCCAATATTTTTTAAATAAGTTCTTAGAAGGATTATTAAAGTATATATTGCAGCCAATAATGATCATAGAGTTTATGATAACGACTTCTTTTTCTTCAATAATGATCCAATGAATCCAACATGCAGCTATTGTCCTGCTCAAGCATAAGCTTAGTTGTAGCGGTTATACGTTAAATTTTGGTTAAGAGGTTAAGAGTACTCATCTCCTGCTCAAACATAAGCTTAGTTGTAGCGGTTATACGTTAAATTTTGGTTAAGAGGTTAAGAGTACTCATCTCCTGCTCAAGCATAAGCTTAGTTGGAGCGGTTATCCGTTAAATTTTGGTTAAGAGCTTAAGAGTACTATACACATAATTCTGGGGGCGAGTGCGTCGCAAACAACAGAATTATTTGCGATATCGAGATGTCGCAGGCCGGTTCTCACCAGTGAGCATCAATAGAAGCGTCACTGAAATTTCTTGCGCCACTTCTTCTCCAGTGCCTACTCATTCCGAAGTGGTGGTACATTTAGTCATTAATAATAGAGATATTAATTTGGATAATCCATTGTCAGAAACAACTGATCGAACCGAGGTCTCTCGGGCAACCTCGAGTTAGTCGGTCTCGCACAACAGGGTAACCATGCCATAAGCGCTCGGTCACCTCTCAACCCGGTGAAAACCTCAAGGAAATTTCTTCAAAGTTCTTTGAAAAGATAAAGGATCACCCAAACCCACTGGTGGTGGCAGCAGGTGCCTACTCCCCCGCGAGGGATGCCCCTGCAAAAGACGCCCAAAACACTCCTTGACATTGCCTGACTACGCACTGTCAGTCAAGATCAAGAAACTTACAGACCAGACCGCACCATGCAGCATGGTCAGGCCCCCACACACGCAAACGCGCACAAATTAAATAAACATCGTGCTCGCATTAAAAGGCGAGTGCGAGATTTAAACACAGCGGTCTACACGTAAAATACTCGTGTTAGGCTGTTCTCAAATCGACATAACCCCTCCCTCTGTAAATGATCCGAGCCGAGGTCTCGCACCTCCTTAAGATCATATTCGCCCCCCTCTGTCGACGTTGACGTTCCTCGTCCACAGGGCTCGGAGTATAGCGAAATTGCAGGTGATATCGTGCTAGCAACGCCGTTACACTCCCTACTCGCGGGCCCCCTGCTCGCGAGTCTTCACCGGCGAAGCTATAGAGGTCGCAAGGCCAGCATTACTCAAATTCGAAAACATCGAAAACAAACCCGGTGAAAGTGTAATTGCCATCGGGCTAACAGCAGCCATTAGCCCGAAAAAAATATCATATTGCAGGCGATAGCATAAAACCGAATTACTATAATATCGGAGTAGTTTGAAATGTCAATTGAACGAAATAACTTATTTTGCGTACCACTGTGTATAGTAGAGCAACACTGCGCCCCGGTATTTATCCGTAGCCACCAGTTTCAGATATTTTGAGATTTGTTATATCTCAAAATACCAGTAGCAGTTAAATCAATAACTGTATCATTTGAACTGTCTGGTAAAAGGCGTATCATCAATATCATCTTTCCAAGTATATAATTCCAAGCTACTACTTCATATAATTAAGGAAGTCATATTTCATATTCTATTTTCGAGAATTTTTTCCCCAAAGGTTATCAATTCTATATTCTCATGGATGTATCTATTACAGATATTTTTTTCTTTAAGTAAATTTAATCATACAAGTACGAATAAAATATACAATATATTTATTGCAACTGTATAAACTCTAAACAGGCGAAATTAAACATTAAATTTTATAGTCATTAAGATGTGTGTCGTTGTCACCCACGAAGATTGAGGTGAAATGCCTCTTCACCTATAGTTAACTCTTAACTCATCATACGAAACACGGCTGAGTAATAAAGCTATTTCACGATGATATTAATAAGGGCCATGATCGTTCCCCGATCGAATCCACCCTTTCATGTTCCAGCTAGAAAATAACAAGATCTATGTAGCCACCAATGTACGATCTATGTACCAACAGAAAATAACTAAGATATTCTGCTTTATATTTTTATGAAATATTTAATCTAAAAGAGATAAATATGTATTACTAATTCACAATGTTACTACTACACTATAAAAATTGTTTTATACTTTTATTTTCAATAGTTATGCAAATACCTTTTTTTATAAAATAAGTGGCAAAGCAGCAAGAGTCGCAGATGCGCTGCCGGCCTTTAAGAAAGGTATACGTTCTTTTCTTGAAGGTCGTATTTAAGTATCGGTTCGGAAATACCGCTGGTAACAGTTGATTCCTCAGAACGTTGCAGAAAATTTCGCGTAAAGCGCACAGTGGTGGATTGACAACCATCGAGATGATGAGGATGAATCATTTAGATCCATACTCTCGGCTCTTATTGAAATGAAACCTCATGGACGGATAATAACCTATCGTAGATAGAGCATAAGCAATTCAACTGTATAATTAGCATGGAATATATAGAATTCTCCGGAATAAGAAATAGGTAGACATAAATAAAAAAAACTGTTAATCATTCTGTTGCGTATTTGTACATCCAAATAGGCTTCGTGAAAATATTTTCAATGCACAGGATTTCCAGCTCACACTTTTGTTATCTTTATGGTACGCCGTATAAATGAAAGTTAGAATAAATTGTAAATTTATGATAGGATAGAGCAAAATGACTCCCGTAAAAGCACGTTACATTATTTTTATGCATTTGAGGGTATTACTTTTTGAAATATTGGCTGATCGGTTTTGAAATATATCCCCTGTAAATTAATGTCTTTTAAATATATTAAATACTTAGAAACACTTTAAAGAACTCTTCTGAATTATTGATAAAGCTTTATCAACATGTGGAAATATTTACAATGTAAGAATGTACGATTATGATGACATGGATGATAAAATGAATTAGCTCATATGCATTGTGATGATGAAGTTGTCACTCCCGAGGACAGAGATATATTTCATTACCTAAAGTTGGATTCTCGGATCCCAACAGTTACAATAACAATATGAATGGGTCGGTTTGATCGGGGAAGGAGAACGCCCTAAAAGATTTATATTTGTAGATAATTCGGCACATTCGTTCTAGATCACCGAGTTCCACTTTCCAACTGCTAAAGATATATTAATATTTAAGTCCTCTAAGAAGAATCCGCCGCTAGTATATAAATGTCATTTTATGTTTACACTTTTTAGGGTTCCGTACATCCAATGATCACTTTTGAGTCTGTTTGTATTTTAGTTTGTCATAATTTATTTTTCTGAATATAGCGGACAAAAGGAATTGAAATTTGGTCCATATATTATTAAGTTTGATAACCAAATCATGAATGAAATGATCAATGAAATCATCTTGACGGACACTATTATTAAAATGTAATCGATAAAATAAAGTTTATTGTTTTGATAACATAGTGTTTTTTATCTGTATGTTTTGTCTAATTGTTTTGGTTCAAATACTTGTTACTTTTCTTTCTGTTTAATTCAGTATATATGTAGTTTACCGAGTAATATACATATATAATAGTATCCTATAAATAAATGGTGATAAATTAAGAGCTAAGTATGCATCAAAGATCGCGATGGCACTGTGATATCATAGATAAACCTCCTCTAAATCAAATTGCTTAAAGATAATTATAGATTCGTTTAACATACTTTATACGTTCTCGATAATCAATGCTTGTTTAATATTGTGATGACCAAAATGAGATTCAATTTAAACTTTTGACTTTATTTTCATTCATATTTAATACTGTCATTGTGATCAAATTAAGGATACAAATAAGTTGAATTTGTTACGAAAATAAATATTGTTTTGGTTGTGTATTTTTTACGATCAGTAAAATACGTACCATTACATTCTTTAATAGTAATTCTTTTAGCTTCATAAGTGCTATGAAATAAACTTTTTTCAGTAATCTAATATTTTCATTTTGTTGAATTTTCCTTCTTTTAAGTTTTTCGATTTAACTTTGCCAGCATATAAACTTATTCCATTGTAACACAGAATTATGTTTAATAGAAGTTATGGTTTCATTTTCAGTTACTGGTAATTGTAATGTTATCACAACCTCTCGCTTATTACATGGGACACAAATCACTATCTCAGCGGTATAATTACTGACAGACATCTTTGGTATATTCGACTTGGGCTTCTTACCTTACTTATTGAACATGTGAATCATTATTTAATTTACGGTAGCCGTTTCTGATTTTTAATATATTTTTTATTTTATGTGGATGAACAAACAGATACATACTTACTGATTATCACTTTTAAACAAATTATTATATCTATTGTTGCAATTGTCATATAATATAATAATACATCTTTATTCGCCTATTCATTACTTAATAAATCTAATTTTTCATTTTTTCAGAAGAATGTCGTAACAGATAAACATTTTAATACATGCTGCCAAGACTTTTTCACTCCGACATCTCTAAATCTCTCGCTCATTTCTTTTTTCATATAATAAATTCAAAACCAGTACTGCTTATAAAAGTTGCGATAGTATTGGAGATTGTATAAATAAATCAAAGTGGATGTTTTTTAAATTCCTTTGAAGATCTAGACAATTACACAACTACTATACCCCTTATTAATAATGTTGTAAGTATGTTTGTCTAATACGAATCTAATCTACCTATAATAATCTAATATGGAAGATGAGCATCGCTCAATGACTATGGAAATTATGTAATATCTTTGTTTGAAGAAGCTATAGTCTTATATTTGTTTACACTAAGATTTGTGTTTTTACAGTATACTTAAAAGGGCTTTTTGAAATCTGAAATGATCAAATGGATATTAAACGTATGATATATTTCATTACCTGAAGTTGGATTCCCGGATCCCAACAGTAACAATAACAATATGAATGGGTCGGTTTGATCGAGGAAGGAGTACGCCCTAAGAGATTTATATTTGTACATAATTCGGCACATTCGTTCTAGATCACCGAGTTCCACTATCCAACTGCTAAAGATATATTAATATTTAAGTCCTCTAAGAAGAATCCGCCGGTAGTATATAAATGTCATTTTATGTTTACACTTTTTAGGGTTCCGTACATCCAATGATCACTTTTGAGTCTGTATTTTAGTCTGTCATAATTTATTTTTCTGAATATAGCGGACAAAACGAATTGCAATTTAGTCCATATATTATTAAGTAAGATAACCAAATCATGAATGAAATGAATCAATGAAATCATCTTGACGGACACTATTATTAAAATGTAATCGATAAAATAAAGTTTAGTGTTTTGATAACATAGTGTTTTTTATTTGTATGTTTTGCCTAATTGTTTTGGTTCAAATACTTGTTACTTTTCTTTCTGTTTAATTCAGTATATATGTAGTTTACCATTTAGTAATAATATACATATATAATAGTATCCTATAAATAAATGCTGATAAATTAAGAGCTAAGTATGCATCAAAGATCGCGATGGCACTGTGATATCATAGATAAACCTCCTCTAAATCAAATTGCTTAAAGATAATTATAGATTCGTTTAACATACTTTATAAGTTCTCGATAATCAATGCTTGTTTAATATTGTGATGACCAAAATGAGATTCAATTTAAACTTTTGACTTTATTTTCATTCATATTTAATACTGTCATTGTGATCAAATTAAGGATACAAATAAGTTGAATTTGTTACGAAAATAAATATTGTTTTGGTTGTGTATTTTTTACGATCAGTAAAATACGTACGATTACATTCTTTAATAGTAATTCTTTTAGCTTCATAAGTGCTATGAAATAAACTTTTTTCAGTAATCTAATATTTTCATTTTGTTGAATTTTCCTTCTTTTAAGTTTTTCGATTTAACTTTGCCAGCATATAAACTTATTCCATTGTAACACAGAATTATGTTTAATAGAAGTTATGGTTTCATTTTCAGTTACTGGTAATTGTAATGTTATCACACCCTCTCGCTTATTACATGGGACACAAATCACTATCTCAGCGGTATAATTACTGACAGACATCTTTGGTATATTCGACTTGGGCTTCTTACCTTACTTATTGAACATGTGAAGCATTATTTAATTTACGGTAGCCGTTTCTGATTTTTAATATATTTTTTATTTTATGTGGATCAACAAACAGATACATACTTACTGATTATCACTTTTAAACAAATTATTATATTTATTGTTGCAATTGTCATATAATAATACATCTTTATTCACCTATTCATTACTTAATAAATCATATTTTCATTTTTTCATATAATAAATTCAAAACCAGTACTGCTTATAAAAGTTGCGATAGTATTGGAGATTGTATAAATAAATCAAAGTGGATGTTTTTTAAATTCCTTTGAAGATCTAGACAATTACACAACTACTATACCCCTTATTAATAATGTTGTATGTATGTTTGTCTAATACGAATCTAATCTACCTATAATAATCTAATATGGAAGATGAGCATCGCTCAATAACTATGGAAATTATGTAATATCTTTGTTTGAAGAAGCTATAGTCTTACATTTGTTTACACTAAGATTTGTGTTTTTACAGTATACTTAAAAGGGCTTTTTGAAATCTGAAATGATCAAATGGATATCAAACGTATGATATATTTTACGTAAAACAAGTGTTTATATCATTTATCGACCGATCACGTCAATAGTAAGTGCAAAATGTGGTAGCAACTACTTAACCAACTCACAGACCCCTCAGTTCCGTGAGCCATGTGTCCGATGAAGCTGTAAGAGCCGCATAGCCTAACAGCATCAACATCAACAGAATCTAGAAAAAAATGTGGTAGCAGGTATATATTGACCTCACCACCTATTTTTCTTATTTTGTTTGCTGCTGTCTACCTTGTTTTACTTAATACATTGGCGACCAAATATTTGGGTTCTTAGATGTAGATTGTAAGTTCAATGAACTAAGTACAGCCATTGCGGATTGAAAAGATGAGCTTACAAAATGATGCAGGAAAATTTATGATAGAATAGCACACAAGGCCATCAGCCACACAAATTATAATATAATGAAATCTTCAATATTGGTTAATTTTAAGCTATAAAATCTCAATGTTAAGACCTTAAAATTTAGAGATCTATTAATAACGGTTGTAAATTTAAAATACAAGAATAAAGAACAGATAGAAGATGTCGTTTAACTTGAAACAGTTCTTCTGATTTGACATTAATGCTTTCTCATGAAACCCAATGAGAATCAGACAAGGCTAATGGGGGTATGATTTTGTAAATCGAACTTTCATTATGTAAATGGAACTCGCAATCAAACGTTTTTACAACTTTAGAGAGAGGACCATTCATGTATACAATTAGTTTCTTAAATGAGTTCTCTGTTAAAGTAAAACCTAACCTACCTTCATGTAAATATATAACATCATTTAACTTACTAACTGTCTAAGTTTCTCTAGATTTTGCTGTAACAGAAACAGGGCGGCTCGACCGGGGATGGAACACAGTGAGTATTACACAGAATACCTACGTGAAATAGCATCAAGCTCTGTTGGTAAGTATAGGTATACGTTAACCCAACCAAGCAACTAAGCAATCGATTGCAGTTTTTTCCTTTTCCTTTCTCTGGGGATAACTCTAGTGAATTGTGAATCTGTGTTACGTACGTCATCTATTTACCATCAGGTGAACTGTTTGCTCGTTGGCACCCTTAATATTCAAGGCTTTGCTATCAGGTCAGCGCGATTCGCGTAAAATCTACGAATGATTAAGTGATTTTTGTTACTGTGATAACTAACTATATACCTTTAAAATACCACCTAATTACTAACGTATAGACAATTTGCATGGTTGTAAATTAATAATAAATAATTGCATAATTGAAAATATGTGGAAAACAAAATTAATATATTTTTATTTTATGTGGATCAACAAACAGATACATACTTACTGATTATCACTTTTAAACAAATTATTATATTTATTGTTGCAATTGTCATATAATAATACATCTTTATTCACCTATTCATTACTTAATAAATCATATTTTTCATTTTTTCAGAAGATTGTCGTAACAGATAAACATTTTAATACATGCTGCCAAGATTTTTTCACTCCGATATCTCTAAATCTCTCGCTCATTTCTTTTTTCCTATAATAAATTCAAAACCAGTACTGCTTATAAAAGTTGCGATAGTATTGGAGATTGTATAAATAAATCAAAGTGGATGTTTTTTAAATTCCTTTGAAGATCTAGACAATTACACAACTACTATACCCCTTATTAATAATGTTGTATGTATGTTTGTCTAATACGAATCTAATCTACCTATAATAATCTAATATGGAAGATGAGCATCGCTCAATAACTATGGAAATTATGTAATATCTTTGTTTGAAGAAGCTATAGTCTTATATTTGTTTACACTAAGATTTGTGTTTTTACAGTATACTTAAAAGGGCTTTTTGAAATCTGAAATGATCAAATGGATATTAAACGTATGATATATTTTACGTAAAAGAAGTGTTTATATCATTTATCGACCGATCACGTCAATAGTAAGTGCAAAATGTGGTAGCAACTACTTAACCAACTCACGGACCACTCAGTTCCGTGAGCCATGTGTCCGATGAAGCTGTAAGAGCCGCATAGCCTAACAGCATCAACATCAACAGAATCTAGAAAAAAAATGTGGTAGCAGGTATATATTGGACCTCACCACCTATTTTTTTTATTTTGTTTGCTGCTGTCTACCTTGTTTTACTTAATACATTGGCGACCAAATATTTGGGTTCTTAGATGTAGATTGTAAGTTCAATGAACTAAGTACAGCCATTGCGGATTGAAAAGATGAGCTTACAAAATGATGCAGGAAAATTTATGATAGAATAGCACACAAGGCCATCAGCCACACAAATTATAATATAATGAAATCTTCAATATTGGTTAATTTTAAGCTATAAAATCTCAATGTTAAGACCTTAAAATTTAGAGATCTATTAATAACGGTTGTAAATTTAAAATACAAGAATAAAGAACAGATAGAAGATGTCGTTTAACTTGAAACAGTTCTTCTGATTTGACATTAATGCTTTCTCATGAAACCCAATGAGAATCAGACAAGGCTAATGGGGGTATGATTTTGTAAATCGAACTTTCATTATGTAAATGGAACTCGCAATCAAACGTTTTTACAACTTTAGAGAGAGGACCATTCATGTATACAATTAGTTTCTTAAATGAGTTCTCTGTTAAAGTAAAACCTAACCTACCTTCATGTAAATATATAACATCATTTAACTTACTAACTGTCTAAGTTTCTCTCGATTTTGCTGTAACAGAAACAGGGCGGCTCGACCGGGGATGTTTGATGCTATTTCACGTAGGTATTCGTAAACCCAACCAAGTTACTAAGAAATCAATTGCAGTCTTTCCTTTTCCTTTCTCTGGGGATAACTCTTGTGGATTGTGAATCTGTGTTACGTACGTCATCTATTTACCATCAGGTGAACTGTTTGCTCGTTGGCACCCTTAATATTCAAGGCTTTGCTATCAGGTCAGCGCGATTCGCGTAAAATCTACGAATGATTAAGTGATTTTTGTTACTGTGATAACTAACTATATACCTTTAAAATACCACCTAATTACTAACGTATAGACAATTTGCATGGTTGTAAATTAATAATAAATAATTGCGTAATTGAAAAATATGTGGAAAACAAAATTAATATATTTTTATAATTAGAATTAGACAGTTATGCTAATTTGTCCGCATCGGGGCCATTGCCGATCACGTTAAATGCTTACGATAATTGAATTTCAAATACGGGAACAATTTCTTTTAACGATACTGTTGATTTTTATTGTTTCAACAGTAAAAGAGCCATGATGTAGCTTATTTCTACTAACAACACAAATGGGTTCACTCGATCGGAGGAGTGCCACACTCTTGCAGAATGCGAGTTTGGAATAGCATAAATCTGCAGTGTTTTATTTTTAATTTTTGCGCTTATGGCACTTAGTTGAGACCTCTATCTGCTGTGTTTAGTACAGTTAGTATAAGGAACTTTATTATAAGAAATGAGGTATTTGGTCTCATTGCTCCGGTGTGAGAGCGTTTTTGAATTGTGATTCCTTATTTCACACATTTTATCCTAGAATGAAATAGAGTGTCGTGGAAATAGGTATGATGAAACTGAGCATGTCAGTTTAGATTAATTTGCTTCACTGTTCTATCTCTAGGGCAAATAAGTACCTCTGAGTTATAGTGCTAAGCTCGTTGTCGAAACTTTGGCTGGTTTGAAGACTTAGGCTTACGTAATCCCAGCCGAGTTTGGATTCTGACTGAATTACGGAGTACGGATGCATATTTTTCAACAAACGGTTTCATACGTTCAGTTTTATCCGAATAAAATATAGTTTGAATATACATTGTTTACATAAAACTTCAATTTGATGTTTTTTATTAAATGTTAAAAATACATTATAAAATTAGGATTTGTATAAAAAGAGACCAACAATGTTAATCAGTTAGCGGTCAACTAATACTACATCAACTATTTACAAAGTATATTTGACGAACTACGCATCAATGATAGTCGTAAAGTAATATCACGCTTCCTTAGTGTGGTTGTAAAATAGTGAATAACGTTATAAAACATAGTGTTACATTCTAAAACATTTACTAAAAAGCTTTTCGTTTGTGGCTATGACAAAATTTACGAGTAGTCATATAATTAAAACATGATCTTCACTGCAACTGTCCCTTTGTGCCCGCTTATCTACAAGAAAATTACTGAATGGATTTTGTTCAAGTACTCACTCAAGTTGATACTGTATCCTTTATATATTGTTAGAAAGGGTGACAAATGAGCACACCGTTCTGGATGAAAAATACTAAACATCTAATTCCTAAAGTTCAGTCGTACTACATGCATCGTCATCCCTTAGGACTGAGAGGATCAGATCAGATGGCATCCGTGTGCCTAAATTCATCGTACGAAACACAGAGGACGTTGCTATTTCACTTTGGCTTTCTGTGGTCTCCGGTGGAGCCGACCTATTTATGGAATTCGAAAACCAACTTCACCTTAGTGGTTAACAAAACTTACACCACATAAAGAAAAAACCTTAAAGAATCAGTGAATCCAAAATCTCATTCTAAAAATATTATGCTAGTTGTTTAGTTCACGCTGTCACATATAGGCTGTATATAATAGCTATAGCATATAGTAGTGGTTACTAAATTTTGTTAACATAATTACTACAGGAATAAATCGTAAATATTATATTTTGTTGTAAAATATTATTAATAGTAGTAAATAAAAGTTATATTTGTTTGTAAAATAAATCATTTTTAATAGTAGTATATAAAATTTTAATGATATGATTGTTGATTACCAACTCGTATCATTAAAATTGATTGATTGATTAGATAAAATTTTATACCTACTTAATTGTCATTAGTAGAGAGTAATTTGCGGACTATTCTACAAGTGCTGAGGCTAGCGGCTTTGTGTGCTAGTGGATATGTGTTGGATAGCAAATCTATTTTAAGAGTATGGTATACGTGTTAGGCTCTCAAATTATGGTATATAGAGCATATAGATAAATAGGGTAGACCTTGTATTTGAGAGTACTAACGGTGAAATGGATGGAGGATTTTTGGGGGTTCCATACGTGTTTATACTGCTTGTTTTAAATTTGTGTACTTATTAACTTTTACTGCTATATGTCTTCGTATTGCAGCTACTAACTATATATACAGATATTGGGAACTGTTCCTATTTTGTATTATTATTACGAAAATATAGAACCTTTTTTGTAGAAACTATTAATGTCTAAAAGTAATTTTTGAAAGAGATGATTTTGCATTTTACTGTGTTTAATACACAGCACACATTTAACTTTAAAAAAGTTTTGAAACGAAATAAATAAATTAGAATTGTCGTTTGATTGCTCGCGTACTATTAATTTCAAAGCTAGCACAATGAGCATAAATTAGTTGGACATCTTGACGGAAATTTCACCTAACTTGTCTTCAAAGTTAGTGCCTCGGGTTGCCTAAGATGTTGTAATTTAATTTATTGTTTGACAAATTTATATTCCATTTGGTATTTATCATAACTATCAAATAATAGCTTATCCCCTTTTGCTTTGAGTTTATGAAATTTAATATAGCAAATTCATATGCATCTATCTTGAAGCAGGCGATTTGTTCGAAGTCATTGAATAATTGGATAATAATTTTTTTATGACATTGAGAGTAACAAACGAGCACACAGTTCACCTGTTGGTATTGGTGATTCCTGCCGCCCATGGCACCTACATTCATCATAATACAGACACGTTACCCTTAAGGATTGAGATGTAATGCCTCGTCAACAGCAATAAAGGTTTCCGGATCCGTACACTCACCAGACGATTTTACGCTAGTATTCTGTGAGGGCGTGGTCCTACCTCGTTCAAGCTGTCCCAGCTAGAAACAAACTGCAGGGTAGCTGTTTTCTACAGTTATTTTTTTATAATATTACGAGAGACAAACGAATATAGTATACCAGATGGTAACTAAGGCCTATGATATTACAACCAACTTTACTACATCAAGATTTATCCATCCTGAGGACATAGATAGAATACCTCGTTAGCTGTAATTAGGTTAATTTTGTTAATTTTATTAGGCTGTTAGTCCACGCTTGTATTGCATGAGGTCGTGGTCCTCCAATCGAACCATAGGTTGGTTCATGATACTATACACGGAAATAAGCTACCTACTACTAATTTTAAACACAAGCTAATTATAACGAACCATTGAAAAGTAGTTGATGAAAAAAAATATATATGGCCGATGATTTACGTATATAGTTTGAGAAAAAGTACTGTAACAACAGATGATGAATGAAGAACTGTGATCACTGTTCGAAACAGTTGCCGCACAAACGTCTACATGGATTGGTGCACATGTATGGTAGATAAATTTTACGCCAGCTAGAGCAGAAAATGTCATGATATAGTAACACGTAACACAATACATGGATGTATAACTACAATCTTAAAACAAGGCGACAATATGGAGCTTTGAATGTGAGTTACAACGAAATGTCATCGTGCCTGAAAACCACAGAAATTAATAGATGCGTCATTTTATCCAAAACAGTAGTAACGTAGGGAATTATGGTAGAGGATCTACGTTTATCTCCGAATGGTGTGAGACAGCGACAAGCAACCCAAGTCAAAAATCTGGAACCTCCACGATCACGAAAATGCCCTTTCAGATATTTTTGTCATGACACTCGACTATTTTAAATCAAAAAACGTATCAATCCTACCTCGCATATTATAATCCTCCAACTTATCACCGAGTAAGTTTTAAGTTTTCTGAGAAAAAAGGAAACTTAAGAAAAGAAAAAGTATTTTCCAAGTGGTTAAAACGATAAGAAAAACGTATACGTGTCCAAGATGAATTCTCGGAAAACATCGATATGTTTAAAAACAATAATTTTTATCATTTTTGAGTATATAAATTATTTTGACATTTATGACCTTTACAAAACTTCCGTTATTAGCAAATGGAGCTTAGATGTGTATATGTTTATGAATTTTATTTCATTGTAATATTTTAAATAATTCGTAAAATTGAGTAAAATTAATAGGGCTGTGGTTAGAGTATATGGCTTCTGAGTCGGCTGGAAATTGATCTAAGTAACTAAGTTTTCGTAACTTAGTATGTTGTACATATCACATGTCCCTGACAAGAACTGTGAACCTTCTTCCGATCTTACTGCACATGTAAGACGTGGGACTAAGGAAGGGGATGAAGAGTGAGGGGCTTTTTAAATCAAATGCTATTTTACAGTAGAACCAACACCAGTTTGTTTCTAGTTTCGCGAGTGGGGTAGGATCATGCTATCACCGAATACAGTAAAAAGCAACATCACGCTGCATGCATTTCGTCTATTGACTAGGAATCCGAGGGATACCCGGTTAGGATTATTATTGGTGTCTAGGCTTTCCATCTTAGCCCTCGGGGTTGACAACGCATCTGCATTATGGTTCCTTATTGTGAATGAATGTGTCAGGTGAACCATATGCTCATTTGTTCTGCCTGTGTGTACTCAATGGCATATAAATAATGATACCGACACTATATCTTGAGTAGTTGATGTTATTAGGTAAATACTAGGAGTTCATAGTGGTCTAAATTGACAAGCTAGTGTATCTAAAGTACTGTAATAATTTGTAAATGTCGATCGTGAGGCTTAGCAGGAGACTTTGCCTCGAAGCCTGATCTCTAAGTGTCACTGATACATGCACGCATTCAACTTCTCCTCTAAAGTGGATGAGATCCCACCATTAGTCCCGACAGCTATTGCCTTCTGAGGAGGAAGGTCTATGGCAACACAGATATCTAGCTTTATATATGTTTATGAATTTTATTTCATTGTAATATTTTAAATAATTCGTAAAATTGAGTAAAATTAATTAGTCAAGGGGTTTAACTAAAATCTTAATGCCACCGTTATTGTTAAATATAACCTGATGTTCCTAGAAACTTTTCAAGGAATACTTATACGTCGAGTGTACTGATCGTTTATGAAATTGGTTACTTACACTTTTTGTGCTTAATTTATTTAATACTATAATATATAATAATATATAGTGTATATAATTCAATAGATAAAATAGATAAATCTTATTTTTGTGTTCCATTATCCAAGGTAACGCATTGTTAAAAACATATATGGCACGGTGAGAAACCTGTCGTGAATCATCTAGCACAAGTATTTTTAGCTTAGAATAAATGGTTGAACGGAATGATATTAATGTTAATAAAACCGCTGACATTAATGATATTAATGTCCGACCTAAATTTATATACAAGACAAGAGTATTCGGTATTTACTGGTTTTATACGAGTAAGAAATATTTGCTATTCTTCAACTTTTTATGACAATAAGGATGACCAATGACACAGTTCACCTGATGGTAAGTGATTACTGCAGCTAAATCCATGATCAACATAGGTATATGTAACGTTGCCAAACCCGAGGATTGAGATGAAAATAATGTTAGAAGGCAGCGTTACGCCTAATTTGGCATACTATAATCTTACATAAATATTACATTATTAACTATAAAAAAGATCTATCAAATAAGATCTCAAATTACATTTAAAAATTTTTGGACTGATCGGAAAAATCTTTCTTTATTAATAATATCTTTCTTTATAAATAATGTCATTGCGAAAATATCAAAGAGAGGTAAAAAGCACCATCAAATGACATGAGATGTTATTTAATTTTTATTGTGTAATTATATAATAGAAAAAAGGTGTATTTAAATCCAAACAATAATCCCTACCAGTCGACCTATTGTACTATAGATAAATTACGCCTTGGCGGACCTACAATTTGCGTATTTCTCAAATGTCAAAAATAAACTTAGGCCCCTCGGTAGATACTCTGAACCCTTACCAACGCTGACGACAAATTTTGTCTACAGATAATACAGAGATAGATAAAAGTCGTGAGTTCTTTTATCCATTAAAAAGAAATTCTGAAGCGAAATCGGTAAAGCGATTATACAGATTCAGTCAGCTATAAAGGTGCTACGTGTTACGAAATAAAAGAAGTGATTTTATATTGGAGTCGAGAGTAATTGTTAATGGTAGCAATTTGACTTTGTTTTAAGTTGTGTTATTCATACTTTGCTTGGACTTGTTTGATATTATTCATAGAATAAACCACACCAAAATCTTTTTGTTTCAATCTTATATTTGGATGACCAAATGTCTGTTTTGTGTGTAAATTTAATAGGGCTGTGGTTAGAGTATATGGCTTCTGAGTCGGCTGGAAATTGATCTAAGTAACTAAGTTTTCGTAACTTAGTATGTTGTACATATCACATGTCCCTGACAAGAACTGTGAACCTTCTTCCGATCTTACTGCACATGTAAGACGTGGGACTAAGGAAGGGGATGATGAGTGAGGGGCTTTTTAAATCAAATGCTATTTTACAGTAGAACCAACACCAGTTTGTTTCTAGTTTCGCGAGTGGGGTAGGATCATGCTATCACCGAATACAATAAAAAGCAACATCACGCTGCATGCATTTCGTCTATTGACTAGGATTCCGAGGGATACCCGGTTAGGAATATTATTGGTGTCTAGGCTTTCCATCTTAGCCCTCGGGGTTGACAACGCATCTGCATTATGGTTCCTTATTGTGGATGAATGTATCAGGTGAACCATATGCTCATTTGTTCTGCCTGTGTGTACTCAATGGCATATAAATAATGATACCGACACTATATCTTGAGTAGTTGATGTTATTAGGTAAATACTAGGAGTTCATAGTGGTCTAAATTGACAAGCTAGTGTATCTAAAGTACTGTAATAATTTGTAACTGTCGATCGTGAGGCTTAGCAGGAGACTTTGCCTCGAAGCCTGATCTCTAAGTGTCACTGATACATGCACGCATTCAACTTCTCCTCTAAAGTGGATGAGATCCCACCATTAGTCCCGACAGCTATTACCTTCTGAGGAGGAAGGTCTATGGCAACACAGATATCTAGCTTTATATATATTTATGTCTCTACCTGGATTTTGTACTGTTAGTTATATTTTCGAAACATTATTTTAAAGTTTACATACTTTTTATGGAATTCAAAATTAAAACGTGGTTCCCCTAAGTTTCTATTTTACCTTACTTTCTATTTCATGAAATCATGGTTCCTCCTCTGTGTTCCAACTAGCTTATAACTGTGGCATGGAGCTTCCGCGTAAATAAATATATATTTTTGTTTCTTTTTCTAGTTAAGTTCATTGACCAATAAGTCGGTTATAGTATGCATGTTTTATTTAATTTTTTTTTTATTATTTTCATTTAGTTTTGTAAGTGTACTCAAAAACAGGGCATCAACAATAATAGTAGCAAAGAATGAGGAATTGGAGGGCGTGGAATAATAATAACACTATAATATATATCAGCATTAATTAATGATTTATAATTTATCATCATTTCCATTGGGACTTGTTCTTGGTAGACAAGACAAAAGACGTTATTCTCTTTAACCACTTACTCAATGTGACGTTCATATAGTAGCTAATACTCTACGTAACAGAAAACACATTTACAGTAACGATGCAAAAGCTCCTTTTTAGATAGGAAAATACGTTAAATAAAAATCCTTGCTATGGTAACATTCTGCTGACTGAAATCGGAAATAATTGGAACAATAACGATAAGCTGACAGTCAATAAGTAGCATTGTTAAAGGAAACGTGCTCTCCTATTTTTGTTATAACGATGACAGAAGTTTCATAGCCCGAATATTTTTATACGTTTTTTCATAGTATGTAACGTGTACCTTAGAACACAAAATTAGCACATCTTTCTTTGATACTATACACTTATTTTATACCAATCCGGATATACAGAGATAGAGTACGCTTTGAACTTATTTAATGTGATATGTTATGTGACACATGACGTAGTAAGGCGCTATATATACTGTACACTGGGTAGTTATTAAGTTATTTTTGTGCAAAAGGACCAAACAACATTAACATTGATTCGATTGATTTATTTGAACTTAAGGGTGCTTGACTTATAGCCGCTAGAAAATAATTAAAAATAACAGTAATTTCAGGCATCGATTTTAACAAATAAAATTTTTAAAACGTGTGATCAAACTTTTTGGATCGGACCCATCATTACCTAAAATTTAATCAACGTAAAAAATAAACAAAAAAGCCTAAGCCTACTAGATTTAGGCTACCTTAGGACCTTAATGTATTCTTGAATTGTACACATTAATATCAAAAATAATAACTAAATGCCGACCTTGCTTAGCTCAGGTTACTTTTGATATCAGAAAGTCAAAAGCTTCAATCCCCTCATGAAGAGCGAAGTACTGGGAACGCTGTGAATTATAATGTTAAAATCGAATGCTATAAAGATCTGTGCAAATTGTTTTATTCAATGCTTAGTTCTCGAATAAATAAAATAAATCGTTATAAAACAGATAAAATTTTCATATCAACACTAAAGAATTATTACTTATGTAATGTGACTTTAAATTATTGTATGAGTGAAATTAAGAAGCGCTTATACTTACGCTTATACGCAATTGTGTTCTTTTTTACGGACGTTATTGAATCTTTGAATTTAGAATTTAGCTAGCAAGTTGGTAATTGTCACATTAAAAATATTTTGGAAATATTAATAATTTATAATTTTATTGTCAATTATCATATCAGTTAAATATACATAGTTCGTCTATATTTACTTAATTTATATGTAAAATGTATAATTTAATTTTATTGAGCAATTTATATAATTTAATTTTATTATTAAATTGGGTAACTTTGATTTTATAAGCTGAGCCACGCAACAAAAAGATATAGTCCTCTTAACACATCACATGGAACATGTTTTTACAATTGCATCCCGCTGACAAAATGAACTTGGGGATGGGAATTCTTTGATCTTACTTTGAACTTGTATTTAGCTAGATTTGCAATTTCTTTAAGTATTTAAATTTTAATTAGTAATAAAAACCAACTCAAATCTTTTGTTTAAGATGTTCGCTCTCTGGTCAGACCCCTAATTCAATCACTAATTTATAGTACCGGAGGAAAGTGAAATAGAGGGATTAAATGTTTTTTACTCAAGTTTACGTTAAGCGATAGTACAACAGGATTTATCCAGCCGCTACGTATATATAATTAAAAACACATATTAAAATAACATATACTATTAACCGCCACAAAACAGATAACTGCAGGTAAATATAACGATGCTTAGTTTCATATGATCAGTGCAGGCGTCCCGAGGTCCGTTTTGCGGTAGCTAAACATTCTATCTCCTCAAAATCCAAAATCCTCCGTCCTCAAGGTTGACAATGCTTTTTGAAACTTTATTAAGGATGTGTGTAGATGTGTGTATTTATGAGCTATAGTAATCACTAATTATTATGTTAACTGTGTGCTCGTTGGTTATCCTTAGCTTTAATTATTAAAAAAATATAAGCGACTAAATTAATAGCTTTTCTTGTCTACCTGCACTGGTACTCCTGTCTGTCCTGACAGGTATCTATTGTCTAACGATCTGATGGTTGGAGCTCATAAACACGTACAAACATCAATACTTAGAGAATTACTGCACTTTTCAAACGTTCATTTAAATTTAATATAACAAAACTTCAACAGTACCTACGTATATTTAAATACACGCTACACGGTATGTAAATAGTTCCTTTGATTTAGATGTTACAAACTAAAGTACCAAGAGATTATCTGTTGTAGCTCTGTAAGGGTTCCGTGAATTTTTTCCAAAGCTTGCTGTTGAATCAACTTAATATATCTGATTTTTGGAAAGAAAGTAAAGCAAAGATAGCAGTTTTCAAATCTGTACGAAGATAGTCAAGAAATCCTGTTTTTAAGAACATGCAACATGCAGTCTCTTGTAATAGAAGAAATGGTTGATTTATTTGAAATATATCATAATTTTGAGTCGACATTTCCTGGATAATATTTTTAATATGTTGTTATATGCCCAAAGGATATTATCGTTTGCAAATAAGATATAAACAACTCGCTTGTATTCGTCTCCTATGGTGTATTGCTTGTTCGTATTAGTTGATGTAGTCACTGTGATTATATTAGTACACATACAGTATGCCACGCAGTGAAATGTAAAAATTTTGATAATCGTATGTACTAATTCACTTTTCTTTTATCATTATTACATTGAGAGTAACAAACGAGCACACCTTTTTACTTCATCTGATGGCAAGTGATTTCTACGGCCCATGACATCTACATTCATCCTTGACGAGGAATCATAATGCAGATGCAATGTTACCCTAGAGAACTGAGATGGAATGCCTCGTCACCAGTAATAAAAGTCTCCGGATCCCTAAACTCACCAGACGTAACACAACAGCATTATGCTACTATTTTCCGCTGGTATTCGGTGAGTTCGTGGTCCTACCTCTGTTGATCTGATTCATTCATTCTGCAGCTAGAAACAAACAGCAGTGTGTGTGTAATAAAGCTATATCACTGAACATCGATTACAACAACCGCTTTCTATATTGTAAATTTTGATTTGTATTAACCATATAATTAAGTAACTCAGTTGCCATGATATACTGTGTAATATGAAGTGTGTGTAGCATGCCAACAAAAATCAATATCTATGAAACGTTGATATGGCTATTACACAAAAAGAATATCTAAGCTCAACTTTGTATTAGTAGTTGACGACAGTTTTAAAGGTTTGTTTTGTTAAATAAAATATTCATTCAAGATTTGGGTGTGAACATACAGGAAAAGTCATTTTTTTATGAACATCAATATATTTAGTTTTTTATGCTGTGTTTAGAAATACCCAAGATAACATCACGTAGATACGTAGCAAGTAATGGTATCATTCTGGCAATAAAATCATATCTTTTTAAGATCTTATTCGTAAAACAACTTAAAGTCGCATAATTCACGGTCAGTCAATTAGAACGGGCGGTCACTTACCATCATTTTAATTTTGACGATTTCGGAGATTTTTAAACTACAAATGTATTAGTAATTGACGTTTAAAAATCATAAATAATCTTTAATGTAAATCGTTACCAGAGTGAAATTTTGCTACAGCAAGTTGCAGCATCCTGCACGAAATATGCTAAATAATATATCGCGTAAAGATAAATTGTAAGTGGGCACTTCAATTTCGCTTCCGTTTGACGAAATGAGACTTACAGCTGTTGTCATTTTGTCACAATATGACGTGACGAATTTAATAAGGCTCTATCTAGCTTTAGCATCTTCGGTCCTGTTTATAATATCAATATACCTTAACAGAATAATTATGAAATTATGATATTTTAAATAAGTATAACAGTTTACATAACATAATGCTGCTATGCTTCGTCTGGTGAGTGACGGGATCCGGAGACCTTTATTACTGGTGACGAGGCATTCCATCTCAGTCCTCAAGGGTGACAACGCCATCTGCATTATGATTCCTTGTCATGGATGTAGATTTCATGGGCCGCGTGAATCACTTACCATCAATGTTTCACAACATTTCACATGTGTGCGCGTTTATCACTCTGTAAATGTAATTAAAAGAAAAATCATCCACTTAAGTTAATTTCGAGTTTATCTACCACCATCAACCTTAAACATCTTTGATGCGTAAAGATATTTTAAGAAACGTCAGGCGTCTCCAGATTATGTTGATGTTGATGCTGTTAGCCTATGCGGCTCTTACAGCTTCATCGGACACAGGGATCACGGAACTGAGAGGTCCGTGAGCTAGTTGGTTAGGCGTCGGTAGCACAGTACGATTTCCAATGACTGGACGACTCTATAGGGGCTCGTCAACCACAGCTGATAGTATTTCACATAACTACTTAATGTAACATACTGTAAACATATGGCAGGCTTTTCGTACCTAAATAGTACTAGAACATTAAATAAAACAAATCTCAGACATATATTGAGGTCTGAGTGAGGATGAGGGATTAACTGGTATTAGTAACAAAGTGATGGAGTAGTCTCCGCTGTCAAAGACCATGTTATATGTTGATGATAAAGCTCAAACCTCCAAGAACTCCTAGGACAACTAGGGCTCATACTCTGGAGAAAAATGGCATACGAAGAAGTATGATCAAAATTGAGTACCTAAAAATACTTTGAAGAGGAAGAACAAATATATATATATATATATATATATATATAATAATATTATAATAATATTATTATTACTATATAATATTATTTTAATTATATAATAATATTGGATCAACACCTCTGTCCCCTCAGTACAAAATTCAAATGCTTGGGTTCTATGTTCACTATTGCTATCGTAGATATCGATGTCTCCCACAGAACAAGTGTGTGCTGTGAAGCCTCGTATATCCATTAAAAAAATCTTCAAGGCCGCAGCCCATCGAGCTTTATTATACTCGACTGAATGTTTGAAATTTAAGGTGAGCAATGAATAAACTATACATACATACGAATAAAAGTACAATGGTAAGGTTAGCTGCGGGTGTTACTCGGCTTTATAAAGTACGTACCTAATGTACATGTGTTAATAAAATTATTTCCTTCACGATCATAAATATTCTTGTCCATGATATGACAACTTTGTTATACAAAACATTTCCTTCCCTATTTATTAATTACTGATAAACATCTCGTGCTTTACAACAAATAGAATAAGGTCTCTTTTGAAACGAGAACACTATTTAAAGACGTCTGATAATAATTAATATAATTTTTTGTTATATGTTTAATGATGTATATTATCTATTGCTATTTATATATGGTATGGTATGTTATATATATATATTTATATACATGTATATATTACATGAAAGAGTTACAAACGAGCACACAGTTCACCTGATGTTAAGTGATTCCTACGGCCCATGACATTTACATTCATCCTTGATAAGGAATCACAATGCAGATGCGACCGTTGAGGACTGAGATGGAATGCCTCGTCACCAGTGATAAAGGTCTCCGGATCCCTTCACTCACCAGACGAAACACAGCAGCGTTATGCTGCTATTTCACGTCGGTATTCTGTGAGGGCGTGGTCCTACCCTGGTCGAGCTGACCCATTCATTCTGTAGTTAGAAACAATAAATAAATATTAAACTTACCTCTGTCTACGATATACCTATCAATAAAGAACCGATAACTTGTAATGCTTCCTATTTCATCTTCAATTAATCAAAATTGCCTTTGAACTTGCCCACTTGTACGAAACGAGCCAAGAGAACCATTATTTGAAACAACAAGTACTTTCCTAATGGAACATAGTTCGTCGGCTAATTGCTCCGAATACGCTTAGCATAAATCAAGAGCGTTTAAAACATTATGCGAAAACGGACTTAGTAGGTTATAAAATGAATAAAAGCGAATGTTTTTTTTACTCATTATAAAAATATATTAATTTAAACAAGGTTATGTCAATAAGGTGTGTTTGTGTATTATTTGTTGAAAACTACTAACATTCTGGTTAATATTATATAAAGAAAAATAAACGATAAGAAAGAGGATAAAAAGAAAATAAAGTATTAGTAAACAGGTATCTAATTGACATAATCTTTTAAGTACTCGTAAGATAAAAGAATGAGTAATACTTCTGTATTATTTCTTATATAAATTAAGAAGAAAGTACAAAAACATAGGAATGAAGACAAAAGTACATAATAATAATAATAATTTAATAATAATAATTTATAAGCACTATTTACACATATTAATACACAGAAAATCACGGGTCTTGAACAAAGCTAACCTTGTATCTCAGGACCCTGAATCTCAAGTTACACAACTATTTATATGCATACAAACTAAGTATAAAAGTCTATTAAAAGGGGAAATTAACCGCTCTTTGACAGAATTTTCGTTTCATACAAACAAGTTTGTAAAGTTTAATACTCAAGGCGCTACAATGGACACTAGCCTCGTGAACAACTTTGCAGCATAATCACTTTATCAGATTAATGGATATTTATTTATAATTTTTAACAACACCCACATTAACTATTTATCTATTTTAAAATATTAAAATTAGAAGTACACAATATTTACGTAGTTTTGTGACATGTTTAAATCTAATTTATTATTATCAACCTTATCATAACTAATCCATTGCCGAACAAACTGCCAGTAGACTGCCCCGAAGCACGATCCTGACCCACACGCATTCATCAACATCCAATAGACTTGCAGGTAGCATAAAATAATTCAGCTTATTATAAACAGATAAGCTAAATTAATTTTTTATCCCTTTTCTATTTTATTGCGAGGCTCAAGTTCCGTTTAAATGTGATGTCCGAGGCAAGCGTCAATAGCCTAATGGTTTAAGGTAAGGTCTGCGAAAGTTAACGTAGGTACGAATCCACCATTCGACACATTGTTTGGTTAATAGAAATCTCTATTATCTTAGCGTTTAAAAGTGGGGTTACGAACGAGTACAAAGTTCACCTTATGGAAAGTAATTCCTGTGACATATTCCCACGACCTTAATATTGAATCATAATCAAGGAATGCCTATATAGGATAAAGGACACTAGTAATGAAATCTCTAATTTTTAATACAGCATGAAACATTGCAACTTTAAGGCACTGTTATATGTTGGAAATACTTTATTGTTTTAGCCTAATGGTTTAGGGTACGGTTTGCGAAACTTAAGGTCGCAGGTTCCAATCCGCCATTCGATATTGTCGTGAAACATCTCCTGGCACAAGCATTTTCAGCTTAGTTGGAGTGGTTAACCGGAATATTAGAAATGTTAATAGCGTTGCAAATGTTATTTAAAAAAAAATTGTGAAGTCTAACACTCAGAGTGATAAACCATACGGCGTTGAAGATGTTGTTGAAGAAGCTGCATCACTAAACTGTCAGATAGCATTATGTTGCATAAATGTAACTAAATTTCTTCACGTTAAGTATTTTATTAAGAATACAAAGTTCAAAGATTTTTTTGTACTAGTATGTGTAGAATGTGTTAAAAGGAATATTGCCGTTTCCGTTTGAGTGATAGAACATTTAGGAAATTTACAATTTTCTCACGGACCTTCACTGACAGTTTTGGATATTTCCTTTGAGTGACTGATTTATTGAATATTTTAGTAGTAGAACAAAGAGCAGGTATAAAAACAATAGCTTCTTTGCCTATGCCAGTTTTCGGAAAGTCGATGGATGGCAGCTTAGGATCGTGCTTTAGCTATGGGGAAGGCCTAAGTTCTACAGAAGGACTGCGGAAAGATATGATGATGATGATATTGTCGATGATGATTGGATAGTCTGATTTGACAGTAAAACATCCATAAATATATTCAATTATAAAAAACAACAAAGTAGAAAACACTAACAAATTACGAGCAGCTTTTCCAGAGAGATAAAGTTAACTCTAGGTCTTGTTTACTTGACTGTAATTAGTTGTTATTGAAACTTTCGACTTTGGACGATTTATTAAAAATATATATTCCTTTATCATATGTTTGAGCAATTAATGCAAAATTTTGCTATCTATCTATACAGTGGTAGAGCTAAGCTACAGTTTGTTTCTAGCTGCAGAACGAATGAGTCAGCTCGACCGAGGAAGGACCACCCAGAATATAAATATTTCACGCTGACCCTTACAGAATACCAGCGTGAAATAGCAGCAATAATGCTACTGTATTTCGTCAGTTGAGTGTAGGGATGTGGAGACCTTTATTATTGATGACGAGGCATTCTATCTCAGTCCTCAAGGGTAACAACGCATCTGCATTATGATTCCTTGTCAAGGATGAATGTAGATGTCATGGGCCGCAGGAATCACTTGCCATCGGGTGAACTGTGTGCTCGTTAGTTACTCTGAATGTAATAAAAAGAAAAATATATAACAAAATCTTAAATAGGTCTGTATGTCAATGCGTTTGTGTTGGAGATTAGCGTAGGCAATCTCCACAATGCCTACTCCAATTTGGACCTGGTTATCAGTGATGAATTAAGATAAGTTAAAATTTAGTGTTTGTTTGACATTTTTTTATTTTTAAATGTTTTCCTTTCCCCTGGATGTTTTCTTCACCGCCAAGCACGGAGTAAATACCACTTAGAATTGCAAAATATAATTTTACTGATTTCTGCATCGGAAATTGAATTAGCAATGCTCGAGATGCAATGCACCACGAATTAAAAGCGAGCTGTAAAAGACTGAGCTACTACGCCCAAAAAATTCTTTTGATTTATTTAATGGTATAGTTAACTAAGAAAAATATATTAAATATTAATTATTTATTTAATTAACTATTATACAGAGCACACAGTATTTATACAAGAAAACTATGATAAAAAAATATGTACAAAAGTGCAGCTTATTTTAACAACAAAAATCTCTTCCTGCTGGAAGAGAATAACATTGAAGCAAAAAGAACATAAACTCTGTACAAAAAAAAGAAAAATATAAAATACAGAACTATATTTATTTATAAATTCATACAAAAATAATAACACATATTATATGTATACATAAATAATTAATATTGAGATAAGTTGTTGATACATGTTTGCATGTATGTAATCGTGAGTAGTATTAGTTTTAAATAATAAGTAACAGGTGGCACATGTGTAAGTTATTCTTGTATAGTACTTTGAGCCCTTAGTTACTGTACACGTATTAAAATGTCGTCAATGTTCAGTTGTGTTCAGTTCGAGAACCTCGACCCTAAAACTGAAATGAGCTTTCGGCTGAGAAAGCTATTTATAATAATAATAGTTAAGGGCCTAAAGTATATACTTGAGCGTTGAATCATTAAATGTCGATTTACTCGTATATTGGTGGAGTTAATAGTATGACCCCTAAACTACTCCATGTAGTTAAAAGTAAAGACAAAATTCTTCATCAAGAATATGGTGTCCTTGAAAACATAATTCATGGTCACACGAGGTCACATGGGATGAAAGCGTGATGTAATTGTTGGAGTAGATATTTGTGACAGCTCTCAGTTCATTGCGCTGCATATTTATATGAAGCAAATTTATGATCTATATTTTTTTTTCAAATACATCCAGTATGCTATACATACATGCAATATTTTATGTCGCTTACACTGCATCCGAATCTACTCTCTTATCAGTACTGTACTCTCTTATCAGTTACAGTATGTATGATTGTCAACAGTTAATGTACTATCGTCGGCTAGGTGCATAATGTTACCATAACAAAAGGATGTTGTTTGCTCCACGCAGTAAAACAATAAGAAAGGTTCATGTAAGAGTTTATGGATGTAGTTACAGTCACCGACTTACTAAATGATACTTAGGATACCCAGCTGTGGCAGATCTAATAAATTGAAGACGTTCATCATGTAGTATATTATCGGAATGCGTAAAAAGAACGAAGACGTAAACGAAACGGAGTAAAAAGGCAATTTTTTATGGATGCACTAAAGATAAGTAAATGTATTGTATTCTATGTTGTTTTTCATAGTATTCTTTCTTCTTGTTCAGAGAAGGCTAAACTGCTGTACATATTAATTTTAAACACTGTTAGTTAGTAGCGAACTATAGTTAGTTAATTAGTTTTTTTTAAATTTACTAATTCAAGTTGTATAAAATTAAAAACGATATATTTAGGACTGATAATTGATGATCGCATCAACTTCAAATATTACGTTAACCGTGTTAATATAAAGGAATAAAAACATTTTCATATCTACATATATACATCTATTATGTGCGTATAAGTTTTTTTAAGAAAAAAATTTCGTTAAATTAATTTATTTAATTATTTGTTTTTATATCATACATTACATGTTTATCAATGTAGGTGTTACAATTTGTTTTCATAAAGGAATAAAAGTTATATATATAAGTTATATATTAGATACAACAATTTAATAATGATCCCATAACCATCCACTTCCTTTTTACGCTACACATCAATTTGTAACAGTCCAGCCATTCATTTGTGTTTCCATCCCATAAATTGAATCGAATAAACTTTTCAAATATAACTTTTAATTTACTAACCATGTAATACATCACCTTTGGAATATAAACATACTCGTAACTGTCATAATAATAAATAAATTTACATGTGAAATTTATTACTTAGTTCTTCGGATGGCTAGATATGTATAATAATATTTTATGTGTTTTATATCAAGTTTGATGGAACAATGTTTTATGCAAATCTTAGAAAACCATCGCAATTATTATGACCACTTGTCTTAATTTATTTGTTAAAAGTCTTATATTCTGATTGCAACATTCTATTTTTATGAAAGAAGTGCTGCACTGTACACAAATTATCGTTAGTGCACAATTCTTGCACTAGCACTCAACATCCATTCCGGTCTTAGTAATTTCACCCATGTTATCTATTCCAATACGGCAACGCGTGGCTAGAATATCAAAGAGCCAACCCATAAACTTACCTAACACAAATTCATCTTATGTAATAAGATTATAAATTCGCTTAACGTATATCTTAATTGAACTTTAGAATTCGTTTTATTCGAATTAATGTCCTTAAGTTGTTTAAATTTTATTGAATCCTTCTTAATGTCTATATATAATATATACTTAATTTTCAGTTATTATCTTAAGATATAAGTTTATTCATATATTACGTATTATTGGCAATTATAAGAAAATATATTACATCGCCACTTGGAATAAGCCGGACATGGCGCCTATATTTTATCACAATGCAACAACAAGCATTAAATAAAAGGATGGAGAAGTATGTTATTTACAGTAAACGCTAATATTTTGTAGCTGTATATAATCACGAATCTGGAATCTGGATGAAAAATGGAAATAATGGTGGTAAAACTCTTTCTCATAGCCATGAGTCGGGGTTTTAGGGCATATCACTAATTTCGGAGTTCACTCACTCATAGCACTCTAGGCAGTCCGAACTCAAAAGATGTGTCCAACTTATCACTTTGATAACCAAAATACTATAAATACTATTCACACTTATAATATATATAATTTTTACCTTTTATTTCACTTAGAGAAGAGAAATCTCTCGTCACTTCCAGTTTGACATCACTTCTCTTCGAGCGACACCATGTGGTATGTGAAGAACGAAGAAAATGATGAAGGTTACTAGAACATTCCGACCGCCCTGCTCATTCCACCTCAGCGAGCCCATCTGGAACTACTATCCAGGGCTATACACGCATACAGCTTCTTTGTGTTGAAATTTTTTGAGTTAGAGCAACGAGCCACATCTATTAGTCCCCGTGAGGTTATCTGTGTCAACATTGTTACTCACCGAAATCATATCTCACTTTTATAAAATAGTTATTCTTTTGATTTGTTTTATTATTTGTACAATACTAAAAGTAAATATGTCACGACAATACTTCTACAAACCGAATGTTAGAATCAACATTTCAAAACCAAGTACCTAAATATTTATCCAGCGATTCGTCGTGAAATTTTACCCTCGACCTTTGTTTGTTCGGGTGTCACGAAATCATAACATGTTAAATATTTGTGTATCCTTATTTTACTTGGTAAACACGTCTGGTGAAGAGAGAAAAAAATATTTTTTGGATATGATTAGCGAGTTCTTTTTTATAACTAAAAAATAATTAGTAGAATAACGCTAACGCTAACGCTTAGCTAGCTTTATTATGATATTAGCTCTAGCATGAATGGGTCGTCACGAATGGGGAAGGAACTCATCATCACAGTATATATAAATAACAGCATAACTTAGGATTGATTGACTTGCGTTTGCGTTGCGTGAGTGTAAGGAATGGGTAACCTAGATACAGGTAAGGAATACTTCCATTATATCATCACAGGTAATAACGCATGTAGGTACATTCTGATACTTTGTTTGTGATATTAGATGTTATGGGCATATGTGCTTGCTTATCACGGTGATATAATAAAAAAATAACGTAATATTTTGATTGCAATTGGATTCAATTGCAATCTACATACAGACATAAATGACTTAACACTTAACTGTAGTGCCATGCGATTGATTTAAAACACTTGTTTGTACAACTGATTAGATTTAAACGGATAATTGAATTTATATTTGTTCAGTAATTACATTTACAACAATAAAAAAATGTGAACGTATTTTTACAATCGATTTCACTTTACGAGGACGTGTCGTTAATAATTATTAGATAATCAGAGATTATATTATTATATACCCGAAATAAATAAAAGTCAATTAAAAAAAAATGTTATTAATATTTTTTATCCCTTAAATACGTACATGCACGTGTAAGTTAGGATTAGGAGAATAGGAATTGTTTTTTGTGTGTTTTCGTAAAATATATTACATATCAAAATATTACAAGAATTTGAATACGTGAAAATTAAACGGCTATGACCGACAAATAACATGGACAATCTCATAAGTGCGTATACTAACATATTAAGGCACTCATTTGGGCAAAACAATTACATTATTAATACATAAGGTTAAGGGCATTTATGTGATCTATATTTTAAATAATTAAAAAAAAATGAAAAACCTTAATTTTCAATCTTTTGCCTTCAAATTACGTTTTATGTTATTTTTGATGCAATTAATTTGTATCAAAACACCAACTACAATTATTGATTTCATGCATCTAGGTACTTCTGAACTTGACGTTAGTTTAATTTGAGGTTTACCCTACAGTGTAGACAATTCCTAAGTTATAAAATTGCAAGTTTATCAATAGACGTATATTTTTATCGAATAAAAGTCACAAACTTTGTATTGATGGGTATAGCGGAAGAAGGCTTCTGCATCTCATAGGTCCCTGTCGTTTTTGGCTTCCAGTAAATCGAAAGATGTTTTATCGATAATATTAATAATTGTAATTTGTGTTTATTTATTATATGTATATTTTTATTTTTATGTAAGAGGTTCCAAAAAAATTATATAACTTTTATGTACAGATAGTATTTATCCAAAAAAACTCAGACAAGTAAAGTAAAAAAAAACGACTCATGCATATTATTCAATAAAATTTGCATATAGTTACACTGATGGGTCACCATCTCAGTCCTTCTGTTCTCTAATGTGAGACGTAAATGTCATGGGCTGCAGTCAGCACTTACCTGCTGAACTGTGTGCTCGTTTGTCACCTTCAATTTGTTAAAAAAAATTATACATGAGTAGTATGTAAGAAAAAACCTTAGAAGTTACACTTTTAAATTAAATAAATAAAAATAAGAAAATTGACGGACGTACGACATTGCTGTCTTAAACGACGAAAATATATTTTTTTATTAAAATAATTAGAACTGTAATCCGCTTAATGAAATTCGTTAAGCAGTCTGCTCAGGTTGCACGACCTGGATGGCATATGGGACTTAGTTTGCTATACCGGGTGGTTCATTTCTTCTCCTTCCTAACGTTTTATTGAACTTACTAACGCAGCCCAAAATAATATAATTTATATATTTCACAAATAGCTGCGGGTTGAGTTCTTTGCATTCAAGAAGCTAGTAGTGTCAAAACTCAACCTCCTGCAACAGAAAATTCGTGACTGCAGCAAGGCAATTTATACTATTAATATGAAACAATGGCAGAAGATTCTTCTCTTATATTCCTGAGGCAGTGGAGGCTGATTTAAAAAACAAAAATTGGATCTTTCTCATTTTAGTGAATCTTCTATTAAGAGGTGTTATCAGATTGGAACCCAACATAATAATCAGAATTGGCCAGTACATGTTCACTTCTATGAACATAGCATAAAGTCAGTAATCTTGCAGAACATAAGTAAATTGAAGGTGTTTAACTGTATGTGAATTCTTAAATGTTAGTAGACAATCTATTTATATTCATGCCGGCAAGCATTTTGGAATTAAAAACAATTGGACTCGTGACGGTATGATCCATATAAAATTTCTCACTAGTGATGATAGATTTGTACAGAGGAGAAACTTCAGAAACTCACTCCTAAGTTTCCCATTGAAAGCCCTAATCGTGATGCTTTTGCTTCTGTAAGTGAACATGTTAAGCCTGTGCAAACGCAGCAAGGATCCTCTGGAACGAATCGCTTATTGAGGCTTCTCGGCACAAGCAAGTTAGTACTGTGATCCAGAATGATGAACACAAGAGACCTAGGCGCTTGCCTACCAAGAAATAGTTTGTACTGTCACCCATATACAAAATTATTACTGATTCATATAGGTTAGTTTCATTATTATTTTTTATTATTGGTAACGAATCAGCTTGTATTTTGCTTGCTTGTTTTTCCTTCTATTTGTTATTTGATCTATATCTATCCTTCACATAAAATAATTAAAAGGCTGACTTTATATTTAGTTTTATACTGAAGTAGTTACGCTTATTTTATTTATTTTTACTATTTTAAATTTGTAATTCTTGTCTAGTGTTAAACTTCAATTATTCAGGTTTGTTTAAAAAAGTGTTAGATTTATAATTGCTCTTTTCTAATCTTATTACAAGTAGTTACTTTACTTTAGTATTATAGGCATACAGCCAAGAAAATTGCTAATTATAGTGGGAGAGTAATGTTTGTAATTTTTTATTCTTATAGTGTGTTAGCTCTTTTAATTAGTTTTTGATATTTTTCATCGATTTGATTGTAATTTTGTTTCTTTATTACTTTTGCTTATTTTTAATCATTTTCACTATTGTTATTTTATGCTTCTGATTTCTGATTTTGTTTGTTTGTATACAGTTAACTGAAGGGATCGTGATAATTTAATTTATATTATTTTGATTAGTTTATACTTATATATGCTTATATGTATATATTTATTGTATATTTATTTATATATTATTAGTTATGTCCAAAGTTAAATTTTATTCCAATGCGCTTGATTCTGACATATCATTTAATTCTTATGACCATTTCATTAACGGTAGTTTACCTAATAAACAAACCACTAAACAGATTTTCCTTTGCAAATGATAAGTTAATGAACATTTATCACATTAATTCGCAAAGTTTACCGCAACACTTTGTTATGTTATGACGAGGACATGAGACAGGCTATGAATGAGAAAAAGATTACAGTGGTGGTGTTGAATAATTTTTCGAATGCTTTTAACACAGTGGATCCTTCTTTCCATCCTCTCCCATTACAACTTCGCTCCTACTGTCTATTATTTACATGTATTAAATAATACATATATAATACATGTAAATAATACTTAGAACTAGGGAAGGGCCTAGAAAGGCGACCATGATCGATCATCCAGTTTATTCATAATTCGGATGCAGTAGATTTTTATTTCACTTGCAGGATATTAATAATAATTACAACCTGAGGACATGCATAGTCTTCAATTATGTTCACTGTAGCCGGGTAAATAGATTTTATATTATCCTTTTCAATGGCAATATTAAATGTACACAGATATACTCGCAGAAGCCTAAGCGCAGACTGCACTCTTTACGAGGCGAAAATGCAATTTCATTTATGAAATCCTGCACAACGGCATTTTCATCTGTTTCCCATTTAGATAAGTTTTTATATTGGGTGATATAAAAGTGTTTCGCACAACAATGTGCTCAGAAATATGTTGAAGTAGACGAATTGCCCCGAGACATGTAGTATGAAATGTGTTTTAGACTTTACTTAGATTATACTTATTTTTCTAATTCTACCAGAGGCTTCTTGAGTCTTTCGTACAAGGCTTCAGCTATACTGCTATTCATTGTAAGGATTGCTCCCTACAAAAAATATAAGAAATTACATATTTGGTTCGATTTTCCGTTGTAAGTTACTGTTAATTTCTATGAGAAACAACTTTAGTTAGGTTTCACCATCAAAATTAAGTTTAAATTATGTTAGGTGTTTTTTTAGCTTATTTTGGTTTTAAATGAGTATCTGATCGTTTGGATATAAGAAAATATATGTCTATTATAATAATAAACAAAATTCCGTTTAATATGATTTTTATAATAATAAATTTTATAATAATAATAATTAAAAAAAATCATTAATAATTCTGGAATCTTAAATAACTCAGAAATAATTAAGTTCCGGACACTATATCATATGACCACATTTGCTGCAAATGTGTTCTACTTTAACCCCGTGCAATGAATGTATCATATTTCCTGCCACTTTGTATACATAGCCTTATAATAAATAAATAAATTTAAGAGACGTTTGAAATTGAAATAACAAGAATATTCTTGATAAAGAATTACTTATAGCTTCAGCTAATTAGACTTACAAATCGTTGTGACCTTTCTGAATAGATGAATGAAAATTCTGCGAAGAATCCTCGTTGCCAGGCAATTAATATCACATCATTAATTAATTTATTTTGCTATTTTTCTGTAATCATTTATAAGGATTTAATAACAGAGGCGTAATTTTTATATTTTCAATTTACTTTTTCGTTTTGAGACAATAAACTAACTCAATGTCACATACATAAGTTAAGATAAATTGTAATATGTACACTTCGCAAAAAAATTACTCTCCTTTTGTGTAACCATATAAATAGCAGTGTAGAAAGTGGATTCCTAAATTTTTCAAATGTCATCTATGATTACGGTAACAGAACAAACTTAAGGTATTGCTGCCTGTCACCGGTCTGAATCAGTATGCATTATTCAAAATAATTATTACGCCACTTTCATGAAACGATAAGATTTCATTACGTATCAATATTTTTCAAGATTTCGACATTAGGTGATTGATTTTTTATACTTACCAACAGATAATACAATATGTTGTTTGAAATAAATATAATTAACAATCAAAAGAAAAAAACTTATACATAAAAAAAATAAAACGAGGATTCTTGTGATTAGATTAAGTTCTTTAAACTGAACTCAAGAATATTTATTCTATGAACTCACAATTAAAAAAATAATGTCTCTATAATAATACTATTATATAATCATATAATTATACTTATGAAATTAACTAAAATAATATAGAAATACTTCCACGTTAAAAGTAAATTAACGAAATATGCACTCCGATCGACTGCTTCCGAAGAATTGTGTCACGTGTTTACCCCTTTGAGTTTTAGGTTAACTGTCGGCAAAAACTTCGCAAATAACTGAAAATCGGCGTAGCGGTTAACCCGCTACATTAGGCTGTGTTAGCTGATGCGATACGGGTATATTAAGTTTATCAACGGTATAAATCTCTGCACCTCTGCATGTTGTGTTTCGAAATAAATTTATTTATATTCTATTCTATAAATATTCGGTAATCGTCGATGTTCTTGACTAATCCTTCCACCCGTATTGCACTGCTTTGGTACATCGTCATCGTTTGTCGGAGACTAAGATCAAAGTATATTGATTGAGAGATAACTTTTATTTATATTTAATTTAAAGAAATATGTTATACAAGAATAAATTGTTACTGTTTTTAATGTATATCGGTTATAGTGATAAATTATAATATATTTTTTTTATTACTTTGAAAGTTACAAACGAGCACACAGTTCACCTGGTGTTAAGTGATTCCTGCGGTCCATGACATCTACATTCAACCTTAACAAGGAATCATAATGCAGATGCGTTGTCACCCTTGAGGACTGAGATGGAATGCCTCGTCATCAGTAATAATAGTCTTCGGATCCCTGCACTCACCAGGCGAAACACAGCAGCGTTATGCTGCTATTTCACGTCGGTATTCTGTGAGGGCGTGGTCCTACCCCGGTCGAGCTGCAACATTCATTCATCAGTTAGAAACAAATTGCAGTGTTGCTCTATACCAATATTTTTAACTTTTAAAGATGACATTGACAGAAGTATTAATTTCTAAAAACAACGAAGTTATTTTAGAAATTTATTTTTACTGTTAAATAATACATGATATATGACATATACAACTTTTGACATTTGTGCGTTAATTGTGTATTTTTGAGTCGTTTCGTTAACGACGACCTTAACAAAATTTACTTAGTCTATTACATCATTAAGTTGACAAATGATAAGTTCCAAAATACTCCGTTATTTCTTTCTATACCTCCTGCGAAATGTCACAATTAATTTTTATAATGATTCCATGTTTTGGTGGTGCAACCTTCTTGATATAACTATCGACTATTTCATTGATAATCGAGTTGATGTAAATCAATCCAAGTTGACTTGTGGATTAGAATTAGTTTATTTTTGAAAAGATATTTTAAAAAATACTTCTAATATTGTTCATCACCATTATCATCATCATCATGTCTCCTGCTGAACATAGGCTTCCCACAAAGACTGCAACAGAGTACGATCCTGAGCCATCTGCATCCGTCAACTTCCCCGTAGACTTGCACACACCTTCTGGTCAGTGGTCGTCCTACGCTGTGATGGCCAATATGATATGGCCACTGGAGAACCTTTCTTCTCCACCAGTTACCGGTTTTACGACCTTTGTTTTCTTTTTATTACTTTAAGAGCAACAAACGAGCACACCATGACAAATGTACAGGCTGCGATATGGGGCTTCTTCACTAAATGCAGCCTCTGCCAACTCTCTTGTTGATTTAAGCCACAGAGGAAATAGCAAAAAATCATTGTGCGAAAATTTTCGCGAGTCAAATTCATTGTAATAACGACACAACTTTCTAAAGGACGCTACAATGAAAAAACAAATGACAGTCTTGCAAATTAAAAAGTAACATGATCGCAGAGAGTTTAATTTTAGAATTCCTTAGTTCCTTTTTTATTTTATTTTTAATGTAGCAAATAAAAGTGTCATATTTTTTTTATTACATTAAGAGAAACAAACGAGCACACAGTTCACCTGGTGTTAAGTGATTCTTGCGGCCCATGACATCTACATTCAACCTTAACAAGGAATTATGATGCAGATGCGTTGTCACCCTTGAGGACTGAGATGGAATGCCTCGTCATCAGTAATAATAGTCTTCGGATCCCTGCACTCACCAGGCGAAACACAGCAGCGTTATGCTGCTATTTCACGTCGGTATTCTGTGAGGGCGTGGTCCTACCCCGGTCGAGCTGCAACATTCATTCATCAGTTAGAAACAAATTGCAGTGTTGCTCTATACCAATATTTTTAACTTTTAAAGATGACATTGACAGAAGTATTAATTTCTAAAAACAACGAAGTTATTTTAGAAATTTATTTTTACTGTTAAATAATACATGATATATGACATATACAACTTTTGACATTTGTGCGTTAATTGTGTATTTTTGAGTCGTTTCGTTAACGACGACCTTAACAAAATTTACTTAGTCTATTACATCATTAAGTTGACAACTGATAAGTTCCAAAATACTCCGTTATTTCTTTCTATACCTCCTGCGAAATGTCACAATTAATTTTTATAAGGATTCCATGTTTTGGTGGTGCAACCTTCTTGATATAACTATCGACTATTTCATTGATAATCTAGTTGATGTAAATCAATCCAAGTTGACTTGTGGATTAGAATTAGTTTATTTTCGAAAAGATATTTTAAAAAATACTTCTAATATTGTTTATCACCATTATCATCATCATCATGTCTCCTGCTGAACATAGGCTTCCCACAAAGACTGCAACAGAGTACGATCCTGAGCCATCTGCATCCGTCGACTTCCCCTGGTCAGTGATCGTCCTACGCTGTGATGGCCAATATCATATGGCCACTGGAGAACCTTTCTTCTCCACCAGTTACCGGTTTTACGACCTTTGTTTTCTTTTTATTACTTTAAGAGCAACAAACGAGCACACCATGACAAATGTACAGGCTGCGATATGGGGCTTCTTCACTAAATGCGAATTGCAACCTCTGCCAACTCTCTTGTTGATTTAGGCCACAGAGGAAATAGTAAAAAATCATTGCGCGAAAATTTTCGCGAGACAAATTCATTGTAATAACGACACAACTTTCTAAAGGACGCTACAATGAAAAAACAAATGACAGTCTTGCAAATTAAAAAGTAACATGATCGCAGAGAGTTTAATTTTAGAATTCCTTAGTTCCTTTTTTATTTTATTTTTAATGTAGCAAATAAAAGTGTCATATTTTTTTTATTACATTAAGAGAAACAAACGAGCACACAGTTCGCCTGTTGGTTAGTGATTCATGTGACCCATGACATCTAAATTCATCCTTGAGAAGGAATCGTAATAAAGCTGTGTTGTCACCCTTGAGCATACCTGCACTCACCAGACGAAACACAGCAGAGTTATGCTGCTATTTTATGTATTCTTTTTAAGTATTCTGTGAGGGCGAAGTCCTACCCCCGTCGAGCTGATCCATTCACCCTGCAGCTAGAAATAAACTTCAGTGTAGCTCTACCACTGATAAAACATGGCATATTTCCATTGACTCAATCAAGTGAACCACAGAATGCTAAGAAAGAGCTATATTTTATTCTATCTAGATAAGGTTTTAAGCTCGTTAACAGGACTTTGGTTGGTTTACGGGATTAGCCCGGTCTGGCGTGAAACGTGCGTAATATAGGGAATTAAAGAACATGGCATGGAAGGTAAAGGACCCATTCAACATATGCAGTGCAGATGTAATGGGCCGCAGGAATCAGTTGCCATCAGGTTAACTGTGTGCTCGTCTGTGACTCTCAATGTTATGATAAAAAAATGTATTGCAACGTGAAGTGCCTGAATATATTATGAAGGCTACTTCATCTTCCTCGCGAGGCTTCAGGGCAAGACAAGTTACATACAATTAACCTGTAACACCTCAGCGTTCTTCCATTATAGGGCTAGTTACCTACCAGTAAATGTGAGCATACAGTTGTATAGAACATACTCGTGTCTATTCATAACATTAGATGTTATGTATAATATAGTTGCAGACTATTGTTAACAGTTTCTCCGTACCAATTTACTCGTAGTTATTAAGAATCATGCCTTCATGGACAAATTTCGTACGAAACACTACGGATATGAAATATGATATTGTTAGAATTCCAATATTAATATTGGGTTGCCCCAATGAAGGTAGGACATCGGTATATAATACAACTTTGTAATAAAATTATTACCTCGGACATTCCTGAAATATTTATAAAAGCTAAAATTGCGTTTATTTCAAAATCCTTAATCATTTATTTGTATCTAAAATTATGATTGTCTATTCATCTTTAAATAAATAAAAAAGAGTGCAATATTATTTTTGTATTGAATTTCCAAAAATATACCTTTCTTTTTTATTATACTGTTAGGCTAACGTCTTATACCTAGAGAAGAATTGAGACTATGGTCCGCCACGCAGCTAAATTATTTTCTGTGATATTTGTGTTTGTAATATTTATTGATTAGATTGCCAACTTCCTTGCGTTGATTTCTTTTGCCAACGAGCCTATGGAAAATCAGCACTTACAAACGGAACTAACAACTTCATTGGAAGTCGCATTCAGTGGCACTGGGGTACAATCAACATGCGGTTTCTCGCGTGCTATAAAATCAAAATCCCGCGACGTGTCTGCTTGATGAAAAAGAAGACAAGAAGTCTTTTGTGTTACATTTTTTTTATTTTAATATGTTAATTTAAATAAAATTTATGATGTATTTATTTCACCATGTTTTTAAACTTTTCTAAAAATTAAATGCAGCTGTAGCCCAATGGCTAAATACATAAAACACTACTTGGAAACGTTACGACAATGATAAGTAGTTATGATTAATAATAATAATATAACTTTTTATACAACCAATTATATTGAATAGTCCATATATATTAATAACAAGGTAGCTTAATCTAATTGTGAATTTAAAATATTTTATTTATATTTTTAAAATTTACACATTTTTTAAAAAGATATTTTGTATGTTGTGTGATCTAGTGTGTATGAGATAATTGCCACCTATCTGCCTATCTGCTATGCTATATGTGAATAATTTTTGAAGACGTCCGTAGCACTTGCATATTATGTAGCCGTAGGCGCCGTGAACAATCCACGCACTACAATAACGCTGTAATCCCATCAATATACTGAAAGCATTATCGTAGCACACTCGCTAAGTGCCTGCGTATACACGATTATTAATAAATTATATACATTATTAATATTTTAAACTTTAAAGTCATACCTATAAATGGCCGACCCAACGGCTCGACAACGGTAGAACAACGCTGTTTGAAATACAAGCGATATTAGCGTCAATAGAACTTTATAGCTATATTTTAAGCTGATGAAAAAAAGACACAGATAACTTTATTAGTACTATATCGTAATCATCAACGTATTATGATTATCGAGGATGAATGTATTTACCGTCAGATCAACTGTATAATTTTATTTCTTATTAAAAACAAAAAATATCAAATTAAACTAAAATAATATGTATATATATATATTTCATATATACCTAGCAAGGTATTCTATCTAGGTAGTACCTACGCTGGCAATTGGGTCTCCACTTCCTTCTCACCTTACGCACAAAGACCCGCGTTATGTTGCTATTTCACGTTGTATTTCTGCGAAGACGCGGTGCTTCTTCTGTCGAATCGATAATACTATAGCTTGTTTCTAGCTGCAGCACAAATGGCAGAGGCAACAAGAAGCTACAGGATCGTGGCTTTTATATTAAGCAAAACATTCTTTATATATTTATTACTCGCTCTTCTATTCAGTAGAGTAACATGGCAGGGTACACTGTGTCAGTTATTATTCAGAATATAACGGATTGAGCGTGATGAAAAATAAACTTTGAATATAACATTGAAAGGTTATGCATGTTTCACGCGGCTCTATAGCTCGGCTTTGAATATGTAGCATTAGTTTGCTTTTCATTCGTTTCGAAATAAGGTCTCAGAAAAATATTGCACGTTATGCATAAATGTTAAAATTTTTGATAGAGTATAAAATATCTTTTTTTAGAAAATGTATTACGACTTTTTATTTTCTCCTGAAGAACCAACTTGCTCAATTGAGTCTTGGTATCCCATGTGTAGCATGAGATACAACTTTATAACGCTTATACTAAGTAAGATCTTTTTCCTAGCATGCTCTAATGACTAGAATACACAATTATTCGGTATCAAGCTTTTTTTAAATAAAACTTTATGGATATCCTTTTTTGGAATAACGAATATTTAATACTGGGATCGTTTCAATTTTGCAAGAACAATCAAACAATGATATGAAATTGACTTGGAAATTGATAGCAGTACAACTGTTTTAAAAGTCTATAAGCTAACAGACTCCATAATTAAACTGTTGAACTTACTCTACTAATATAATTATACTGAATGAAAAATGAAAAAGAATGACGAAACATTTAAAAGCTTCCAATGAGCATTAAGAATTAAGAGCACTTGAATAAACAACTAAAAGCAATAGTACATCTTGTATTCATCTAAAAGGTTTAATTTTTACATTTTAAAATCAGCCATGTTTATTTCCATCGTTATTATCTTATTTCTATCTATAATTTTGTGCTAGTGATCAATTGTCTATCTAATTAATGTCTACAGTGTTGTAGCATCTTTGAACAATGAGGACAAAATAGGATATTGTTTCGCGTTTAATTATATATGGAGCGAAAACAATCATATTCGCCACGGGTTTCAATACGAACATAATATACCACGAATGAAACATAATAGTGCATTATTGTTTCGTCTACCAGATTGTAACAGGTTCTCTAAAACCCAAGAAGATACAAGTTTTTCGCGTTTACCGCTAAATAGATTTTTTTAGTCGTATCTCCTAATTTTTAAAACACTCTCCTTGCTACTTTAGCTAGTATCGGTATTCTTGGCGTTGATATATCGAGCAACGTTAAGTTTCGCGGTCACTTGAGAGTAAGGCCAAATTGGCCTCTAAGAAGTGGGTGTGCTTAATAGAGCAAGAGGGTATTTTATGTCAACCCACTGTGCAACTTTGTGCCTCACATGTAATACTGATCTCATCTCTGGTCTGGAGCATCCCAGTACCAGCTCCCTCCATATAATCGCATTCAACCAAGAGTGGCTCAAATCGTTGACGACCAGGTACTTTCTGACAGGCTTGATTCACCGTCATTGCGAAAAGACGTAGCATCTTTATGCATTTTTTACCAAATTTAACTTGGGGAGTGTTCTGAGAAATTGTTCGGATTAATTCCAATAGCTGAGTTGAAATACCGTACATCACGAAAGAATTCAAATTTATATCCTCATCATCACGATAGTTGACAGTCCACCAATGTGGGCAAAATTTTCACAGTTGCCAGTCACGCAGAACTACACTGTTGAATCAGCTGTCGCCAGCAGTATTTCCGAACTTATACGACTTACGGACTTCCAAGAAAAAAAGCTCTCTTAAAGGCATCTGCGACTCCTCTAATTTTGTGGATGTTCATCGGTGGCAGCAATCACTCACCATCAGGTGGCCATATAATGACAATTATTAGCAAAATGCTTAGAGAAAATGCTTGGAGAGAGGATCGTGCAAACGTATGACCTTGTACTAGTTATAGAACTGTTTGATTATGATATTCCAAAGTCTAAAGTATTACATTTCCGACCGACTACTACATCACGAATGAGCCGGGGTTTCGTATGAGATGTCCACGCAGTATGGACATTTCGAATTATCATGACAAATACGGACTAATGATATTATTACTATTGTTTCTAAGACATCTTATATAATCAATGGTGAAGTATATTTCGCAAAATAATCCACGCCTAGGTTTTGTTGAATTTTGTTTGCAGGCCTTGATAACTTATTATTAGATGCCTTCCAGTATCTTCAACAAAGTTGTCAAGTGCTTTCCCTTATAGGAATGTAGCACTGTCGTAGTAGATTGACTTTCAACATGACTCGTCTAAATTGTCCAGACACGTCTATAAGCTGTGAAAACTGTCAGCCAGAAGAGGCAAATGTAGTCGGCATCGTGTATGCCTATAATAAAGAGACTATAACGGTCATTCGCTTTAATCTGAAGCGGTTGTGTTCAAAGACGCTTTTGTTCAAGCGAATGATTTAATAAGAATTCTAAAACCGGGAGCTTATTAATTGAACTTTATTCAAATTTGAATTCATAACTGATAATTAACTTTCTTACCACGCTATCATAACTTTATTCGAAAGATATAAAGTATTCTGTAAGCATCGAACACATTTGTATTTTATTTTATTTCTACAAATAACATCCTCTACTAATATTGTAATCCGACAGAACATAACATACAAACTTTCCAACAAAATAAAAAAAAAAAAAACGATACGGTAATAATAGTAATTACGAAAATAACATTCATCCCTATTTTGTAGTTCGACAGACCCTAACATAAATTTTTCCAACCAAATAAAAAAAAACGATACCGTAATAATAGTAATTACGAAAATAACATTCATCCCTATTTTGTAATCCGACAGAACCTAACATACAAACTTTCCAACCAAATAAAAAAAAACGATACGGTATAGTAATTACGAAAATAACATTCATCCCTATTTTGTAATCCGACAGAACCTAATATACAAACTTTCCAACCAAATAAAAAAAAACGATACGGTAATAATAGTAATTACGAAAATAACATTCAACCCTATTTTGAGAGATCATCCAAAGTTAGTGCTAATTTAAAATCCATTTGAAACATTTGCGTGTAAAACCCATTAGAGATAATATCTGATGGAGTGGAGGAGACAGATCGTTTGAACATTTTGACCGAGCAAATGTAAAACAGCCTCCAGTTTTAATCAAAATATAACTCTGTAAAATAAAAGATCTTAACTTAATATAAACATATTGCCGACATCTATGGTATTTTGAAATTGCTCAAAAAGCGCTGAAAGTAAGCTACGTAAAATTCTCATATTATTCATATATATTATATATATTTTACTGTCATATTGGCAAATATGCGTAGTTTCGGCGTCCCGTAAGAATATCATACGCACACAGTATATGGTTTACAGTAGTTGTAGTTTTTTAAATACATGCTTTATATTTTAAGTAGCACGATGTAGGAAGACACCAATTTAATAAAATGCTAGAATTGATCGATCGATATCACTAGTATACGATGATAGCATGGTTTATAGAGGTGGTACTAAAGACAATCAAAATGTACTAATTACTATCAAAATTATGATGATAAAATTTACTAGATAATACGTACAAGAAGTCATTCTGATAATAAAACAGATGGTGAGTAAGAATTAAATTCAGGATGCACGTGTACTAGTACATATTTTAGGCACTATCTAAACCATTTAAAATATTCTTTATAAAGACATGCATATCAGTCTTTCCAATGACGTACTAAAATTGTGCAAAAAAGAAATTCTAGTTTCAAACAAGATGATTTTTACTACTGATGACGAGGCATTCCATCTCAGTGCTCAAGGGTGACAACGCATCTGCATTATGATACCTTGTCACGGATGAATGTAGATGACATGGGCCGCAGGAATTACTTATCATCAGGTATAAAGGTAAAAAGGTCTGTGTGCTCGTTTGTTACTCTCAATGTAATAAACAAAATATGTTTGAAAAACACATTTTCTGATACGATTTATACAACTTTATATCACATATTCTATTCTACCTTAAGTGACTTGTAGAACTTTCTAAATGAAATCTAATCCTTTGTTCAAACTAGTGCATTTATCATGAGGAGAAGCTTTTGCACAAAAGCTTCCCAGAATTTTAACCGAATGATTGTGAGTCGAGGGGGGGAGTTTCTTCAATGCAATTTATCTCCTACAAAGGAAATACGATTACTGATTATATAGATTGAGGAAATATTTTTTTACAGAATTGTGACTTATAGATATTACATATATTTTTATCAACTTGACCTATATGTGAATACGTGTATGTAATAGAATCTTTAAATTCAATTTACATTCACCTCCAGACGTCTGAGTAATCTGAAGTTTAGCAATCGTATATTTAACCACAATGTAACAATTCAATAACTTCATGACTACGATGCGTGTTGTTTTTGTTTTTTATTAAATCTTTTATTTGTATAAAACATATTCAAAAAATTATATAAGGTACATGCATAAATATCAATAAATTTGCAAACTGTTTTTTAATAAAATGTATAACTGAGTTTTTACTTAAAGTGAGCTTTTTGGTTTCAGACTAGAGTATTAGCGATGATACTTGTTAACCTGTCCAAGTCCTCACGTATTGTAATAATAGATGATGAACATCTATATATCTATATCTTTCGGATTTTACTTCATGATAATTTTTATGATCGAATTCTTACATATAAATCATGTCGATACTTGTGAAATTAGGAGTAATAGAATTTAATTTGCCCATTGACAACTGATGGCATGTACATGATAGAATTATCTTTCCTTCCTAAATAAATATAATGAGCAGGTAGGTATAGTAACATCCAAATTAGAGAATACCCACGGCATTATGGGTTCACATATTGCACACAAAGTTTTTTGTCAACTTGAATTAATGTTTATTTAATAAGAGAGACAAATGCAAAGAAAATAAAAATCATGACTAATACTAGAGAGTTGAATATAGATGCTGAAGCTGATCTGTTCCGTTAGTACAGAAATATAACTTAACCGTCTTCTTAACTTCAATCGTCTGCTAAATAATTGATAGATGAATAAATATATTTATAAATCATTGATATTACTCACGTTATATTATTATTTAATATTATTAATAACAGCAGCGGTATAGAATAAAAGTTTAACAGATATTTTAATCGACAATAAGGAACATTTCATAACTCTCATACAGATGAAAATATATTATTAGGGAGACGTTTTGTTTTACATTGGTTTTTAAACAATAAAAAACGAGCTCAACTGAAATTCTCGTTTTGAAGGCAAGGTTGTATAAAAGGCTGGCTATGGAATTTCATCTCAACACTATAGCATTAAACGTTAGAATACTATATATTTACATTATATAAAATGCATAAAGGACAGTAATTGAGAACCGTATTAACTGAGTGTCTAAGCGCTGGCTTTTTCCTATATTGGTATGTGTGGAAATCGAATTTAGACCTCGGTGACGGCACCAACGAAATTGTTTATACCAATTTAATAAGTGCTGATTAATCATGTGCTTGGCGGTAAAGAGAAACATCGTTGGGAAACCTATCTGAGAAATAACAATAAACTATGGAAACACGTGAAGTCCGCTAATTCCCATTGGTGCCGGATACTAGACTATTATCACACTCTCTAAAGAGGAGCTGCTATGTCTTGCACTGTGCTATTTATATTAATACTTTTTTACTTTAATTGAATTTAGGCGAAGGTTGTCATCCTTGTTATTTTAACAGATTAAAAAAAATCTAACTAAATAGCTAAATCATGTCATGCATGAATATGCAGGATATTGCCGATTTCAATACAAAGTTTATTAACTTATATATATAAAAGATTCCATGAAGACGACGAAATTAATTAATGAAAATCCAAGAATGACGAATACAACCTGACAATTAGTTATGAATGTAAAATTCATAGATCATCTCTGGGGCACGCCAGCATGACCGGGAGGGCCCAAGTGTATAAATAGGGTCCGTAACCACGGTAATATTAATCCGCCACGACCTCAATGGTTATTCCATTTGAACGCCATAGAAAATACATTTTAAATAAATTAGAATAAACATAAATAAATAGACGTCATTGTGTAATCATAAAAGTAAACAACCGGGCTTAATAATAAGACTGTTATGGTAACAACTGCTATCCAATTATATGGAAAAACGGAAACCCAGAACACGTCGCCTAGCATCCATACCCTACTGGAGACTGTTTATAATACTGCTGTATTTATTTTATTTCTTAAGTCTGATCTTTAAAGCATATCCTATATGTTTTAATGCAAACGCCAAGATATTTTGAATTATAAATTACCTCAATATAGTTATACAATTATGGAAGAAGTTAAATTATAAATAAAATTAAGTTCCGGAATCTGCGCTTAAAAACTATACGTTTACTTGTCGAAGCATTAAACTCCGGGTAAGTTTAATCTGAATTACCAATTTAATTCTAATATGTTGAATTTTTTCTGTATACTTTATCAAATGGCCTAATAATTTCTGATTATCTTTATGAAAAAACTTCTTTTCGTCTTGAATTATCCCTTCATAACGCATTTCTACTGAAATCCGTTGAAAGTTTGGACGGATAATAAGGCTAACAAATTGAACATTTTCAGTGCTAATTCTGTTATTACCCTTGACAGAAAAGTCATTTATGAGTATTAAAAAGCTTAAGTCTGGTCTACTGAGTCTATTGAGACACCGGCTTCAAATTTAAACGTACGCAACGTAATATATAACAAACTTTTCTCACTGGCCAAGTACCTATTTCGTTCCTGTTTGCGTCAAAGATGCTTAAATTTCAAAGTTACTAATAGATACGTTGTTCTAAAATTTCACCTAGAAGTTTTACACTCATAGAGCCCAAAGAAGGTAAAAACAGTAACAGTTAGCAACAACAGGAATAACAAATTGTTATGTTACAACAATATTATATGTGTGGAATAAATTGTAATTTATAATGCGGCGGGGCCCGAGCGTTATCCGAACATTCGTTGTATGCATTAGCATGGCATTATCACTTGATTTATCTTCGTGTCACATTAATTTCCTTAACTCGTAACTGATTACATCAAATTCTTTTTTAAAGTGTCCACTGTTTTAAATCACTAATAATTTGTTTATATGTTTTTAAAGATAAAAAACTTTTTTAAATTGACTACATTTACATCGCTTAACGGAAATCGAAAGACTGAATGAGTACCTAAATTAAATTTATTAAAGTCATAAATATTACAACTTTTATTAATTTAATTAAATTTTGTTATATCCCGTGTATATGCAACGTTATTTTTATTTATATGATACCTTTATGTTAGGCCTCCAAGGCTTAAGAAACCTTCTTCCTATGCGTACCGATGATTGTCTAATTGTAGACCGTAATATGATTTTTACTTAGCGTTTTGAATTTTGTTCCTTTGTTATCTATATTTTTTCATACGAATTTCTATATTCATGCTTATATGATTCGGAAATAAGTGATGTTTACCTTATTAGTCATGTACTCGCACACACTTATTAGTCATGTACTCGCAATCACGTATTAGTCAAGTACTATACTTTTGCATAAAGTTTTTTTGTCACTGGTTCCATTTAAGCCCATGAATTAGATTCTATATAAGATCTAGCTTAATCATCACGCCGACTACCCTTGGACTAACCTGTCAAAATAAGGTGTACAAGTGAATAGTAAAACAGTGAAGCTTTATAATATCAGACTTACCTTCCCCATAAAGTACTCGGATTTGATAAATTTACTTTAGATCACGGTTCTTTTATCAATTGAATATTATTTGAATAATTGATTAAGAACTCGCTTAGCCTTTTCTTTAGGTTAATCTAATTGCTTAAGCAGTTGTTCAGAATAACAATAAGTGTACCGCGTTCACTAATGTTTTTGTAGTTCGTGCCTAATAAGTTATAGGTTCCGGGTTCGTTTGAAAGTATTTTTTTTATAAAATAGGTGGCAAACGAACCGACACTAAATATTTGTATTCTTAAATTATTTGTTTTTGTCCAATCTTCCCGTGTATGGAAAGAATAAGTTATGTTAAAGGTTGGATATGGATTTTAGGGTAAGTAAGTAGGAAGCATCTTGCTGCTATGTATTTCGCGCAGGTAATCTGTTAAGGCATGATCCTTCCCCGGTTAAGCCAGCTCATTCATGCTATAGATACAACCTAGAAGTGGTTCAATATTAATGTTATTGCTACAATTGCGCCCGATCTTTTGCGGGATAGGAAATATTGGCTTTAGCTAGAATTTCAATTACTACATTAGCACGTAATTCACTATCAGGCGATTTGATTACAATACTAAATTATATACTATAGCGAAAAATAACATGGATGCGATACGAACTACGAAACCTATTGCATTTTCTACTTTTGAAGTAGAATTAAATTCTCGTTTTCATAATTAACTTTTATAAACAAGGAACAAAAGTCGACGGAACAAAAGCGAACTATTTTTTATTTTCTATTATAAAAAGGACAGGGTTATGCGCATGCAACAAAGAGAATATTTTCATAACAAAATGGCACAATTTTCGTGATTGCATCCCACTGTGAAATATTTTAAAACTGTCACGTTTCTAAGGATCAGGTGAAAACTCAAAACTTTGCTTCAGCCTTAATAAATTAAATTAAATAAGGAAGTGGAATATTTAGTAGCTTTGATAACGTAGATATTCATTTATCGTAGATACTCGTATGTGTTATTTTGGAATGAAAACATATTTTCATAATTTCGTATATGTCACACAAAGTACAAATTTTCTGTAACTCAGAACAAAAGTATAATAAGGTTAATTTATAGGAAGGTCAACATTTAAAATAAATAATATGCCTGTTTTATTATTTTATTTCATCCTTTATTTTTTATGTCACTTGGTTTATTTTGTATTTAATTAACGACTACGTAGTACCGAAGGGTGAGTTATAACTGTAGACCTTATGGTCTACAATAACAGGTGGTTATCCATCTATTCATTGTTAATAATTATGGAATATGAACATGGGTTGTTATACCTGAGGATTTTGATAAAATGCTTCGTTTCCTTTGATCTGATTTATACTATTTACACATTTGAACGTCATCACAGAATTCATAATTTCATCCTCATCATGTCGATGGGTGGCAATATACCACTGTGAAATTTTATGCCACGCACAACTAATGTTTGGAATCAGTTTTCCCTAGGGGTATTTCCGATACGATATGACTTAGAGACCATCAAGATAAAGCATCAAGCCTACACCTTTCTTTAAGGTCGGCAACGCATTTGTGACTCATCTGGTATTGCGGATATCCATGGGCGACGGTAAATGCTTATCATCAGTTGAGATGCTTTCTTGTTTGCATCTATAAAAAAATCTTTATACAAAATATATTGCTATGCATAGTCCACCGCCCATAACCTATTCATACTGCAGCCATGAAGTTATATTGACTGATTTCAATCACGACGTATATTCTGGTTGTCAACATGCGCAACATATATTATGACGGCAATAGCAGTTGCACAAAATCACACCCAATTTGCACAGTGGTGGAGTCAAGCTGTAGTTTGTATATGGCTGCGGTATGTATAGGTTAGCTAGACAAAGGAAGAGCTGTGCCCTCATACAAGATGAGCGTAAAATAGCAGCAAAACGCTACTGTGTTCCGTTTGATGAGTGTCTGATTACTGTCAAGGCATTCGTAACAGCCCTCAGATGTGACAGCGCATCTGCATTATGATTACGTATCGATAATATATGCTGGTGTCGTGGGCAGCAAGGATCGCTTGCCAACTGTGTGCTCGATTGCTATCTTCAATACAATATAATAAAAAAACCCAAAACACACTCAAACACATATCACTCGATAGCGTGGTATTTACTCATTATCTTTCTAAAATTGAATCGTTTTGTTAGGAAGCAGTGAATTATAGAGGCAATGGCTTGATTCTACCTACGACTGAAAGGACTTGTTTAGTTGATAAGAACATCATTTTTAAAAAACATTGCAATAACATTACATAAGTTAAATAACTTCTTAATACTTGCAATAAACTGTTGAATAATTCTAAATAGTGTGATTATAAATCTATATTTTTACATATAATATTATTAAGTATAAAATAAAATTTCATAGCGTGACTAGAGAAACAAATTGTTTGCCGCTTAAAGTAGCGCTCCGTTCTTAGTGGTTTTTGCAAAGCGCTGGTTAACGGTGAAATTATTGTTACATCCAGATTTCATTTAACCGACAGTGTCAAGTCTGTACAATGAATAATTGCTGTGTAGCTTTTTTTTAGCTTCTCATAATAAAATGTAAATTTACACATGCTAAGGTTGGTGATCACTGTGGGTAGCCTGTTAATAGTACATTGCTCGACGTAACTATGTTTTCGAGATATTTTAAAATGTTATTGTTTAAACTTTGACTGAACGCATATTGCGATGAATCCACAGCGCATACATTTTAATTTACTATTACTACCATAATAATATGGCACAATAATGCTCCTGAGTACGATCCCAGATCAGGAACAATATTGGTAAGTCACAAATTGTCGTATTCATTAATCATATTGCAAATGGGAAGCTGGGCAAGCAATTGCTTATGCGTTTGCCATAATAATCACGGCACTAAATTGTATCCTGCGCTGTTAAATAATAAAAAGATATCGCCATGGTCGATATTGATCGTCGAAAAGTAATGACCATTTTAAAAAAATCTATATTGAAGACTAGGTTTCTATTCCCTTCTAAGAGTACACTGCAGTTTGTTTCTAACTGTAGAATGAATGGGTCAACTCGACCGGGGGAGAACAAATGACCACAATTTACGTCGTGTTTTTGTTGAAATAATGGACCACTCCATCCATTCGGGAGTTTTAGAAATATTCTCTTTTTTTATTACATTAAGAGTAACAAACTAATACACAGTTTACCTGATGGTAAGTGATTCTTGCGGCCTATGACATCTACATTAATTCTTGACAAGAAATCATAATGCAGATGCGTCGCCACACTTGAGGACTGAGATGGAATGCCTCGTTACCAGTAATAAAGGTCTCTGCACTCAACAAACGAAACTCAGCAGCATTGTGCTACTATTTTATATGGGTATTCTGTGGGGGCGTGATCTCCGTGGACCCCGGTCGAGCTGACTCATTCATTCTACAGCTAGAAACAAACTGCAGTGTACCTTTACCCCTGTCAACGTTGTCTTTTCCGACGAAGCTCATTTTCCCATTAATGGGCATAAATGGACTGAGTTAAAGTCAATTGGGCCGCAGTCAAACATTAGAAACCTCGCATTCACCAAAAGTAACACTTGGGATGGCTACAAGGGGTCATCAGACCTTATTATTTTGAGAACCGTTCCACGTGATTTCAACAAGATGGCGCCACATACGATACTTGTGATGACTTATTAACTTTTCTGACCTTCCCTTTCGATAGCGATCCGAGCTGAGGTTCGAACCTCTTTCTGAGGGGCCCTCGGGTCGTGTACCACCCCCGTCTGTTGTCGTCGACGTTCGTCGACAGAAGTCAGAGCGCAGCAATGGTGTAGCAGTATCGTCGTGCCAGCATCTTCGTTGCCTCCCAAACTCAGTTGCCCCTGCTCATGAGTGAGTCTGTTCCGTTGAAGCCGTAGAGGTCACAAGACTAACAGCACCACATAAACACCAAAAAATATTTATGGCAGATAGCCATTTTGGAGATAGCTCATACCCAAACAAAGTGTTTGTCACATAGAATATAATTTTAAAAATATATATTTCTATTATTATTATTAATTTCTCACATTTACATACTTTAAAGGCCGGCAATGAATTTTCAACTCCTTTGGTTTCTATAGAATAGGCGGCAAACGAGCATGCCGCCCACCTAATGGTAAGTGATCACCGCCGCCCATGAACATCCGCAAAACCAGAGGAGTCCCAAAAGCGTTGCTGGTATATTCAGTAAAAAATACAAAGAGATGCAACATCTCTTCGCAACGCCAGTGAATCAAGCCGATTGGAAAGTGTTTGGTCGTCAACGATTCGAGCCGCTCTCCAGTGAATGTGGACAAACGGAAGAAGCTGATGCTAGGGTTCCCCGGTCCAAAGATGAGAACAGTATTCCATGTGAGGCCGAACTTGGACTTTCTGAAGCTGCAAACATTGATACATTGGCCAACATGAAATACTGTCTCGCTCTATTAAGCACGCTCAGTTTTTAGAGGCAATTTGGTGTTACCATCCAAGTGACCGCGGAACTGAACGTCGCTCGATTTGTCAATAAGGATCGCGATACCAGCTGAGGTAGCAAGGGGAGTTTTCAAAATAAGGAGATGTGACAAAGGGAATCTTTTTAGCCGTAAACGAGCAAACTTGAGTATTCATGGTGGTAAATTGGACTAGATTTTGTCGGCCCCAATCTGAAACTTTGTTTAACAAAGTATCGACTTTAGACACAAGTTTGTTCCGGTACTTATTGACGTTTTCTCGAGAAATATTGGCACGGCCAGTGTATAACGCATCCCCTGTGCTGCCATCCGAATAGCAATGAATGTTATTAATTTACAATATGTCATCGAAAGAAGCGCTCTGTGCCAATCCCGATTCGAGGCCTTCGCTACGTCCAGACTTACCGCCAAGGCCATTGCCATCGATGAGTCAAGTAGACCAGAAGGTCACCAGCTGAGCGACCCCGATGGAAACTGTACTGGTGGTCACTATTCAGTTCATGTTCTTCTAGGTAACTCATGAGCTGGCAGTTTACAATTGATTCCATTATTTTCGAGAACACGGACGTAATAGCCTGTACTTGGATGGATCTGAGCGATCCCCTTATTTAGGGATTGGGGTCACCAAAGCTATCTTCCAGCAGTTCGGGACGATGCCTAAAGAGTAGGAGTACCGAAAAAGACGGTAACAACGGCAGATCATCCAGTGAGAAGCAAATTCGCCTCCATGGGTAGGATGCAAAAAGATCTATTCTAGAAATACGTTCATCTCAAATTCATAGGTAGTTGGATCTTTACATCTTGTTAAGTTGATAGCTGAGCTGAAGTTACATTGATAAATACAGCATTGTGCCATGTTTCATCTTAACAAAATCTCTAGTGATTTCGAATTTGACCAATTTATGGAACCTTCCCGCCAAATTGGCACTCTCCCAAATTTAAGTTACTGACGCTTCTGTACAGCTCAACCGATGTTTTTATAGCATTTTATTTAGTAACATTACAATAATTTAATTTAAGAAAATTGCTACTAAGCTCAAAGATGTGTGTTTTTGTAAGTGAATCATTAAAGAATCTTTACATGAAATACTTTGGCATTCATTATTATACCCCATATCAGTTTTTTTATGACTGATTTATAATCAGAAATATCCATAGAAGGCAGTCAAAATTAATGTTAATTTCAGTCAATGATTGTTTTTTCAACGGTGAATGGCCAAACAGTGACCAGACCTCCCAAGGATGCGTGCTATATCCTACCTTGTTTTTCTGTATATCAATGACATATAATAACGTTCATTGCAATGCGGACTACACAAGTGTATAACGCATATACTGACCGCACCAATATTATTTAATATTATCCTTGGCTATCGAGCGACGTGCAGTTCTGCAGTTCACTTGGAGAATAAGGCCAAACGTGGTCTCTAAAAACTGGGTGCGTTAATAAAACGAGACAGTATTTCATGTCGGCTCACTGTGTGCAACTTTACAAAGCGTAAAGCGTTGTGAGGACGAACTCACATACTATTCACATCTATACGTCGGGGCACCCCAATGTCAGCTCATTCCATTTGACCGCATTCAACGAAGTTCGGTTCGAATCGTTTATAATCAGGTTCTTTCCAATCGGCTTGATTCATTGGCATTTCGAAGAGATGTTTAAAATGTATCTATGCATTTTACTGAGGATTTGTTCTTATTAATTCCAGTTGCTGAGTTTAAACATTGTATATCACGACAGAATTCAAAATTTTATCCAAAACCACCATTGTGCGCTTACCGTGAAATTTTCTGCCATGCTAACTAATCTGTGGAATCAGCTGTCACCAGCCTCAAGAAAAGAGCCTACACCTTTTTTAAGGGCTGTTTGAGAATCTGCGAGCCCTCTGGTGTTGCGGATGTTTGTGGACGGTAGTTACCACTTACCATCAGTTGAACTGCTTGTTCGTTTGCCACCTATTCAATAGAAACAGAAAAAAGAAAAAATCAGTTTCTAGTTCAGTTAATGAAGATAAAATTATTTCGGTTGATATCATATAAACTTTTATTTTCAGAGTGCAAACATTATATCAGTTGATTATGTGATGTAAGCTTAAATTAAAATTATTTCTTATATACCATATAAAGTACTCGATACATACTAATTAAATATAACATATATAGAAATAATTTTGGTACGTATAGCGTGGTTTATATATTTATATATATATATATATATATATAATGTATATATATTTATATATATGTATAGAAATACCTTTTTTTTATAAAAACAGTATTAACAATGCTATTAAGATTACTAATATTAATATAATAGTGAACCACTACAACTAAGCTGAAAATGCTTGTGCTAGGAAATGGTTCACGACATGGATGGTGGATTTGAACCTACGACCTTAAGTTTCGCAGACGGTACCCTAAGCCAGTAGGCTAATGACGCACTGGTGGCCTTAGTAGTAGACTATGCTCAATATAATAATAACCTGCCACTTTTTATTAAATACTAAACACCCTCTGTGGTGGAACATAGTACACACCTCCAATGCAAATTGGCAGACATAACATGTATTCGAAATATTTTTTTATTTATTTATTAGGTTTTCTCACGATGGATGGAGGTTTTACCTTTACCACCCATCACGTGGAAAGATTATTTGAATAAAAATTGAGCTTTAAGCGTTTTAATTCATTGAGCTACCACGGCTCATAGATTAATTGTAATGACATGAAATAGGAATCCTCGCGTGTTGAGTCAAGAATAAACACATTTTTAGACTTTCATCTGAGATTGCACCAGTTGAAACTAGATGGTATTGTTGTCAATTACAGCTTTTTTATTTTTAAATACAAGAGTACATACTAATGTTAGAACAGTATAGAAATCTAATATTTCATTATATTATATTTCCCTGGATTCGCCAGCTAACCTCCTTTTTTATAAGTTTTAAATGGTCGCCTTATACGATAACTAAGGGATATCTAAGCCTTATTCTATAACTCCGGGACTACACGACTTCGGTACGATCTATCTATGGGGCTAAAACCTGGCGGGATTCCACTAATAATACTACTCAAATTTAAGTAAATGTGGTATGTAATTTTATCTGTATTTTTACCATATAAAACCTATATGAAATAGTATTTCGCTCCTATAACTATAACTGTTTTTATTGCACTGAGCTGAATTCATTGTTTTTTTTTTTTTTTGCATTGAATGTCCACACAGAGTTCACCTGATGGCAAGTAATTCCTGAGGCCCATGACATCTACGTAGGTACATCCTTATCGAAACGGATAAATTACAATTTTATTTTAATAGGATTTTAAATTTTAAAGAAATTACATGTTTAAACTTGATTTATGTTATATCTAGTTTAAACATGTAATTATTTAAAAGTTGTAATTTATATTATTATTATATTTATATTTATAAGCATTTTGACACATCCCAAAACTTTATAGATTTGTAGACAAGTTTAAAGTTGGTCGATATTTCGTTTGACAAGTTAAAATCGTGTTTCTCATTTGTATAAACTGTCCAAACATCTGATAGTGTTTGAGTAAAGTTTCACTAATATCATGTAATGTATAATTGTCAAAATGTTATTGTTCGACATAAACATTTTCTATTTGGTATTTAACCATAAATTATGATAAATATTCCGTGTGCTTATGTACGCGCGTTAGAATTTATGCTTCTTTGGCGTGATTAACAACTTTTTTTTACGTTGCATGCAAATAATTCATTACAATAACACAGAGTATAGTTATATACGTACATCGTAACGTCGTAGAACGCCACCAAAGTAGCTTTCAAGTTATAATAGAGGCATAAAAAAGCTAATACGTAAATGTATCTGAAAAGTAATGGTAATGCAAATCAATATACATATAGTTATAAAATAGAAGATTATAAGAGCAATTTCGTCTTCATAGTTAAATTTCTCTAATTATTTCTTACTACTGACGTAGGGTCAGGTGAGCGTAAAATACTAACAATGAAACATTTCTTTCTAAATTGATCCATTGTAATTGTACATAAAACGGTAGCACCGTATGATATTTAATGCCATTATGTTTTTTTTTACTTCAAAAATTGTATCTATGTTTACTATTTTACATAAAAGATAAAATTTATTAAGTGTTTTAAGTATCATTTTAATTACATTTTTTTTTAGTTTGATCTCCAATAAAATTGTATGTTATTTTCCACGTAGATTTTTACTACAGTGACAAATTATGGATATTAATTTGTCACTGTAGTAAATTAATATCAACCGCCCAAGATATATGATAGCGTTCTGAAAATTTACGTAAGGCGAGGAAAAACCACGCCCTCAGAAAATACCAGCAAAAAATAGCAGCATAGCGCTGTTTCGTATATATCTTTGTAGGAATCTGAAATTCAATTAGAGATAATGGGCAGTCGTCAGTAATGACTACGCATGTACATTTTGATTCTTTGTTAAGCATTAATGTATACGCGGCCTTATAATTGCTTTACCATTTTTGACAATAACTTCCAGTAAATTAAAATTTCACTAAAGCTCAGACTTTTATTCACGTATTAAATGATTAGTTATTAAACCGGTTGGTTGACTGTAAATCAAAGCATAGGTTAAAAGTGCGTCTTGTTTTAATCTTTCTTCAAATGAAGTAGATGATATTTTACTACTAATATAATCTTCATGACATTTGAAACTATGGAGTTAATATTAGAACATGGTTAATTCAAAAATAAAATCAATTTCAAATTCCTTTACTTTTCTGTTAGTAGGTCATTTGTATTAAATATTACGACCGTGTATTTGTCGTATTAAGTAGGGCTCACCGTTTCGTTCGATTTACTGTTAGTACTTGCCCAGTATAAGCATCATTCACGTGTATTTTTTTATCATTAAACAAAACTTAATCAATTACCTTATTCAAACTCTTATCAATTTATGTTAATTTAAAAATATTTTGGATACCTAAAACACGATAAATATATCTATAATTGCACATCTTCAACTATTCTTAGTGAGCCATTGTAAAAAATCGGATATGGTTGAGATTATGTTTATGTATTTTCAAGTGTACACATAATAGTTTCATTTATCGACAATACTCTGAATTAATGGATTATGCCAGTCTATTTTGCTCAATTGCTTCTGTAATAAATTTTGTCAATATTAATATACGTTGCAAGAAGTTCCAGTGGATAGTTTTTTTTTTTTTTTTTTCGGGCTGAAGGCCACTGTTAGCCCGAGGTCTTTTACAGTTTCACCGGGTTGAGAGGTGACCTAGCGCTAATGGCACTCAGTCGAGACCTCTATTATATGTAACCAGCACAAGGGCTCCCGAGAAGGAGCCTCGGCTTGGACCGTTACCTTGTTTCGCGAGAGCGTCTGACTCGAGGATGCCCGAGAGGGCCGAACCTCGGCTCGGTCAGTTGCTTCTGACAGAGGATTCTTTAAATTCGCTATGATTATTAGCTATCTGTACCACCACTTCGGAATGCGTGGGCGCTGGAGAAGAAGTGGCGCAAGAAACTCCAGCGACGCTTCTATCTGTATGGCAGTGGATAGTATGAATCCAAAACATTATATAGGTTTAGTTAAATTTGATATATTATAATTGTCATGAATTTGTCTTATTATCCAAGTAGGATTGCACTTTATGGTCTACGGGGATAATTTACAAGGTTTTAAGAAGTAACTGAACTTTAAAAGCTGAAATGATCAATACAAACAGGTACGGTCTTCACTTAGAAAAGTACGCTTAAATAGTTTAAACCTATAAAAACAATTGCGTTTAAAAATGCCGACTCACGTTACGAAAAAACTCTTCTATCCGTAAACTTAATCTCTGTCAAGGGTTACACCTGCTCACTCCAGTTATAAACTTATATAACTTTTTCCCCATTCTGTTAATTCCGCAAATAACATTTTTATCATCACCTGAGCCCTCTATAATACAGAAAAATACTATAATAATTTATTATATATTTATTATGAATATCATAATTTTATTGTGACATAAAACATTGAGGAAACGTTCTCTACGGTTCAGAACGTTAGGCTACGAACAAGCATCATCAACTCATTAAACGTACACAACAGAAATGTGCATGCTATACGAGTTTCACATCATAAGATAAAATGAATATCTCAGAGGGAGTTTTAAAGTTGCCTCGATAGCAAATAATTTCGAAGCAAAACGTTTGCAGTGGTACGGTGTAGCTTGCCCTCGACTTGCCAATGTTGAAACGTACAAGTGGAAAACCACCCGCCATCTGGCTGGCGACTGTGGAGAAAGACATCAAAGAAGTTCACCTCAACACTGACATAGCACAAAACCTGGTTACATGGAGATTGCAGACAAGGGGTACCGACGCCAAGAAAATGGGAAAAGGTCAAAGAGGAAGAAGAAGAAAGTCAAACTGCGTTGATGAAATATAACAGAGCCTATTTCCGTGATTTTTATCACCTTTGGGTTACCAACTTTGCTTGTTTTTGAATATAGTAAGTATACTGTTCGTGTAGAACGAGAAAATGTCTATTAGCCACTTAAAATTTATGGTTCATTTTAAAATAGTATTAGCACAAACATTCATATTAATTGTGAAAACTTAATTGAAGGTACTATGCCAATGTAATAAATAATATGTAACAATACCCATGTCTCACCTGCGACATTAATTACGGAAATTGAATAGCTAATTTAGCATGTCGGTGATTATAATTTTGTGTAATGAGATTTGAGAAATTTTTGGTAGATTTAATTACATATTAGGGTTATAAAATTAAATTCTATTAGAACATGCTTCGAGAAAATATTAACTAAACGAATACCTCGTTGTTTATAAACATATTTAGTTATTTAATTGTTTTCACGACGTCGAGTCACGTTGCAGACTACACATATTTTTAATAACACTATAGTTTATTCCACCAATTTCAGTGCATATATTAATGACAGTGATTATTCTAGTAATGATTAATGCGAGTATTAGAACAGGTTGTTATTAAAGTAGGGACGGCTACTAAATAAAACACTCGGTCTGACCTATTTATCCAAGTTTTACACATTGCCACGTTTATTATAGAACAATCAATATCAACTAAATGTACTTGAAAATATATACATTATAACGATAATCTAATAAGTTGAATTTAGCAAATATGTTCCTTCAGGACTATGGGGCGAATACAAAAGTTCATTGAGCAATCATTGAACATGGCAGCACTGATTGAAATGGGTGCATAATTAACTATTATGATCTTTCTGCAGACGTTTTTGAGTCGACTGTATTATATTATTTTATTGTATTATATTAATGACTGTTAGAGGATAAAACTTAACGATAAAGAGAATGCACCAATATTCTCATTACATACTCAAAAATTCATGACTCGTGTAGGTAATACCCGCATGTTTTGTCTGCAGGTGGTTCCGTTTCATGAATATGTATTGTTTTTAACATCCGATTTAAATAAATGAGATGAAATTCAGTATAATTGCAAATTACATGCACATATTTTCCTTAATTTTTTGTGAATTTCTAGGAAAAATATTACCAAGAAACTATATTTTTTCGTTAATGTCGTTTATTTCTTTGTTATATCGTTTTTTCCTCAGTATTAACATTTTGAACAAAATTTTATTCTTCATAGATCCTGTTTGTTTATTTTTAGCTAAGTATTTTAAAGTCAGGTTTTTTGTCTTTTTATTTTATTAAGGAATTTTTTATTTCTATTAATGGCATATAGCCATCATCTGATGGTGTTGGGCTGAGATAATTCTCAGCTCAATGCTACACAGCTCCCATCTTACCTTAAGCTTTTAGATTTTCACTAAGTGCACCCCTGAACTACCTGTATTATTTTTTTTAAGACCGGGGTTGGATCACGCCCTAACAGAATACCAGCTTGAAATATCAGCGTAATGCTGCTGTTCGTCTGGTGAGTGTAAGATTCCGGAGAAGTTTATTACTGGTGACAAGACGTTCCATCTCAGCCTTCAAGAGTGACAACGCCTCTGCATAATGATTCCTTGTCAAGGATGAATGTAGATATCATGGGTCGCAGGAATCACTTGCCATCAGGTGAATTGTGTGCTCGTTTGTACGCTGTCTATTTGGTAATCCTTTAAAGATCATAACTCTTACCAGTGTAACCACAACACTAAAGAAACTACAAAGATCACGTAATGGAAATTCCAAAATTTCATAAATCATTGCCTTATCTAGTCAGAGGTTATACTGGTCCTATACTGCGTTTGTCAGTTTAGTATCATTTACGGGCTACATTGATCACTTCCCATAAGGTTGAATGTTTTCATGAAACTAAAATTAAACGTTCGAATGATTCAAAATCATAAAAAAGTAACATATTTGAAAATGAAAAATGAAAAAGGTCAAATATAGCAAATATATTTTAAAGTCTACCAGTCAATTATTTTATAAAAAAAACCCTCAAATGCATAAAAATAATGTTATGTGCTTTCATTGAAGCTGATCATTTATTTTGCTTAATCCTATCATGAATTTACAATTTATTTTAACTTTTATTTATACAGTGAGTATTTATATATAAACAAAAATTTATTCAATACGGATTCAAATGCAATTCAATGCATTGGAAATATTGGCACAAAATTTATTAGAATGTTCGTAGTTAGGATTTTAGAAACTAAACAAGAAATTGAATTGATGAGATAATCGCAATAACAATGATATACGAATGTTCTTAAACGTCACGTACAGTTACTGATTTGATTGCCGATTTTGGATTCTCGATCATCACAGTTTTATCGATATCGACAGTTTTACCTAGTGCGGCAGTTTTAACAAAACTTTCATATCTTTAATATGGGTCTCATCTCATGTTTATAAGCTAATAGCAAGCCAAATTTAATTTATTTTACTAAGGCGTTACAAGGTACGCCGATTATAATGCCAACTTTTACAAAAAAAATCTTTAAACTGTTCTTTGAGCGGTAGAATAAAATTCTTTAACTTGTGTAAATTTATAACTTTAAATTGGTTGAGAATACCATTGCGTACTTATGTATGTACAATGTGAGAAGAGAAGAGACATTTATCCTCGTGTTTTACATTTGGGCTAGCACGAAAATCTTAATTTGAGTACGTATATTTTTGCGCTTAATTTATTTTGTCTATAATCATATCAACGTTTTGTTTGATGAAACATTTTCGTATCAAACTAGTATCTCATTGGACTTTCGTTTTTGTTTTCAATATTAAGAAAATATTTGTATGATAATGGTATTTCTATGCTTACGCCGCATCACTGATATGTATATTTTTTGTTTGACATATTCAAATTTCATTATTTTTCGGATGAACGAAGATATTCCTTAAGACGCCCGCTGAGCTAAAAGTGTGGAATTGTCTTAAAATGCATCACATATTTTTTTTAAAAATCCAGCTTATGAAGGCTACAAGAATATTGATAAATTTCTGTCTGTGACACGAATGAGATGAACCTTTGCTTAGGATGGATTTAGGCTATGATGAGCTGCAAATCTTCAGATGCGCTAAGCGCCATCACAAAATTGGTGAAATTATCGTAGCAATTAAAAACCAATATTTACATGCCCCCGACGCCTACGTGCCTAACTTAGGTCTCATCCATCAGACACTGCAATAAATCAAAACATATTTATTGCGCCAATCGATATGCGTTGAATCGGGCATTGAACGTGTTGTGAATGGTTAATAAATCAGTCAGAATGGGAACCTCAATTCTTATCGATTTTTTTTTAATTGTGTCCGTAGCCGTTGTTTTGTTTTATTAAAGCAACGTATTGCAGCGGAGTTCATAGTAATAGATGGATTCTAATATCGGCTTTATCATAGTAGAAATTAGGTTGAATGTCTTAAAAAAAATGACTGAGCCCTGAATTATATTTTTCGTTTTGAATCTATATATAAATATATATAATATCTATAATTAAAGCTATACATTTGTTTACGCTTTTAAACTGCGTAAAAATAATTATCCAAGAATACGAACCAAAAACATGTTATTGCTAATCACCATTGTTTGCACCTGTTTACAATAGATATAATTAGAGATTGTCATGTACCTGACTGTATGAAAAGGTCATGTACCTGACCTACCCTTATTAATTAGTCGCCAAACGTCATCCAGTACACTTATCCTTTATTACTTAATACAAATATTGCCTAAAAATAGACACGTCCATTGAAGAAGTGGCTTAAGCGGTTGCCCTATCGGAATAAGGCCAAAATCAGCGAGAAGTGGCTTATGTGTTAAACATGAGTAGTCTGCTGTGCCCAGAGTTTACCGGCGGTACCAGGAGACTGGCAGCTTTAACCGAAAAAGTGGATCCGACAGAAGAAGGTGCACATCAGAGAGAGATGACTGCTTCACCGTCAGTACTTCGCCCAGTAATCGGACCCTTCCTGATGTTCAAGTGTAACAGGAACTCATGACTCACGATTTATTGATAAAAACTTTGTACTAATGCTGGACAACGCCCGTCCAAATACTGCAGCTTCTGTTCGGTGGTACCTCCAAGAGGTCGAAATTGTGTGCATGAAGTGGCCTGCACTTAGGCTGGACTTAAACCCTATTGAGCATTTGTGAAAAGATTTTAAAAGAAAAGTTCGAGCTAGAAATCGATTTTTTGGGTCACTAGCGCAGATTTCAATGTTCATATAGGTTCAAATAATTTAAAAAGGGTGTAAGTACATAAAATAATGAGAAAATCTTTGTAAATATAAAAGAAAATATAAGATGGCCTTGCAAAAAGCCGTTTACAATGAGGCAGCAAAATTTCGACGATCCATTTTAGGAGCGGTCGTCCCAAGTAAATTGTTACGATTTTTCTTTAACACATCTGGAATGTTGTACCCATGGTCCAAGGGAAATTAGAATGTATTGTACTCTTTCTTCTTTCATGATATAAATTAAATAGTACGTTAATAGAATTTTTAATGAAATTTTACACAGCTGGCAATATTATATTTTTTTTAGATGGAGGCTGGTGAACGATTTTTGCTTTTAAATACTTGATAATTTGCTGTGTTCGAATATTAGATATAAGTAATACAAATACCTAGAGTTAAGACTACATTTAATTATTTTATTAAACTGTCCATTTCATTGAGACGAGATACGAATATTTTTTTTATTTTATATCGTTTCTAGATTTTCTAGATTGGACCAAACATTACTACAAGATTCATTATCTTTCTGGTATTTGCTGTTTGAATATTTAAAGATTTGCATTTTGAACATTTAACTGACTGACAACACATTAAACAATTACTTTAATTATTCTTTTTTAATAAAGTCTATACCAAATTACATTTTTTATGAATTTAAGAGTGACAATTGAGCACACATTTCAACTCATGGCAAGTGATGGCTGCGTTCCATGATCCAGATGCAAATGCAACATTAACTAACGTAACTCGAACTCCGGTTTCTTATACTCACAATACAAAGTACAGAAACTATTTCATGGTGGTATTCTGTCCTTCTCTGGTCTAAGAGGCTTATTTTTGCCGTTAGTGGACATTAGCTGCAATATGGCTCTGCTACTGTAAAACATATATTGCCTGAAATTGTGCTATAAATGAAATCAATATTTTAAAAAGAATTAAACATCATTTTTGCGGACGGTATAGTTTTGTACAGTAAATTAATCTTGGGTTTTTGTATATGGATGATCTAGAATCTAGATTATTAATATGGAAGAATGACAGCTGTGGATTCTAAGACAAGGATGATACTGTCCTTCTGGTTGATTTCGACCACGGCGACTTCCTCATGGCATTGCTAGATGACATCAACTGCGCAGAATACTCGTATTTTTATAGTACCGTAAGCAATCTCACAAATCACCTACTACCTACTCGTCGTCCCCTTCCCCTAATCCGATGGGCTTCCCGAGAAATTATGCAAGTGGGTCGCCAGTTTCCTCTCGAACCGTAGCATCAAGGTCATAGTTGACGGTGCATTCTCAGACTCTAAACCAGTGAATGCTGGTGCTCCACAAAGCTGTGTGCTGTCTCCTACCTTGTTTTTTTCTGCATATAAATGTCATGTTGCAAATTAATAACAATCAATGCTATACGGATGTCTGCACAGGGTATGCGTGGCATACAGGTTGTGCCAATATTTCTCGAGAAAACGTCAATGAGAGCCGGAACAAACTTGTGTCAGAAATCAAGACTTTGTTAAACAAAGTTTTAGATTGGGCCCGACATAATCTAGTCCAATTTCACCCCACGAAGACACAAGTTTGCACGTTTACCGCTAAAAATATTCCCTTTGTCGTATCTCCTTATTTTTAAAACACTCCCCTTGCATGCATTCAAATACCAGCTGAGGCACAGCTGGTATTTGAATCCTTGGCGTTGACATGTCAAGCGACGTTAGTTTCGCGGTCACTTTGAGGGTAAGGCCAAATTGGCCTCTTAAAAACTGGGCCTGCTTAATAGAGCGAGACAATATTTCATGTCGGCGCACTGTTTGCAGCTTTACAAAGCCCAAGTTTAGCCGCACATGGAATACTGTTCTCATCTCTGGGATAGGGCACCCCACCACCAGATTCTTTCGTTTGACCGCATTCAACTGAGAGCAGTTCGAATTGTTGATGATCAGATACTTTCCAATCGGCTTGATTCACTGGCGTTGCGAAGAGATGTTGCATCTCTTTGCATTTTTTACCGGATTTACCACGAGAAATGTTTCTGAAGTGTCTCATGGGTCTAATCGCAAGACCCGCGAGCGAAACAATTTGCTTTGAGTAAGATGGACTCTGCATCTGAAACATCCTCCATCTATAGCGCATGGATTACATAACGAAGGGAATGATGAGTTAGTACCCCTGTTTGTGTGAACTCTAGTGGCACTATAATATATACTGCAAAGTTGATGTGTACTCCTAATAAGAAACATTTTACATATAAAATTTTTATATTGATGTCGAAAAATGTGTTCGCACATTTGATATATTCTTATGCGTAAATTAAGTCATTTATTAAAGTATTCTACAGACAAAGATGGATTATAAAGGCTATCCCCACAGCTATGGTTGCCTTTGTAAATTATGCTATTATCTTAAAAACGACGTGAAAAGAAAATACAGAATTGGACGATAACATTTTTTAGCTAGGCCCAGTGTTAATATTAATGTTCTAACAGTGTACGTCATTTCTGCACGAGTAACTAATTATTTGTCATAAAATATATTAATGCATTTATTATAAGTACTTTTTTTCTTGCCTTATTATTTTTTAGGTGGGATCAATATATGGTCAATTTGACCAGCTATGATTTTGAATTTTTTTTGTTTACACACTGTTTTTAAAAATGCTGAAAATTCTCAATTCAGAATACTTGATTCATATAATTAACAATTGTATCATACTAAAAGAAGGTTTATCACCGAGATCTCACATATATTTGAAGAAATAACATAATATGCATTGCAAACAGCGTTTCATCTTGCCAACTTGGAAAGAATCCAGTAAAAGGTGACTTTGGCTTGTATTTAATGGACCATATTTAAATTTATTTGAGAGAAAAGATGTTACTCACATAACAGTTGGAACATAAAGATTTTTACTAAGATAAGATAAAGAGGTCATAAAATGTATTTAAGTGGTTTAAATGAAGAATATGGCCCTACCATATTCTAGTTCTAGCAGTGAAAATATGAAACTGGTATTGGTAAAAGAGACATTTCATGAGAAGTAAAGAAATCTGAAAGAGATCTCAGAACACATAAGACAAGATTCTACGGATAGTTTTAATGAAAGTGAGCTATGATACTAAAATCGGTCCCAGAGATATACGTAATTGGTACGATGAACGAATACAAACATCCGATCACACGTGTATGCACTGAAGTCTCCATCGAAATTGCAGAACATGTATTTCATCTTTCGATTCTTAAGCCAAGAGTATCCCGCCTGTCTCGATTACTCCGGTCAACTTTATAGTTTCAGTAGTAGTATAGTATTAACAGTATTTTAATATAGTTAAGATGTTCCATCCCATATAAAAATGATAAAAGTTAATATTTTTTACCAATAAATAATAATAAATTTCAATCATTAGTGATTATTGTAAAGTAATAAGTATAAATAAATAGATCCTTATTACATGAAATAGACTAACGATTCTCGTCATTGCTGCATTAAACAAGTATAATTTCGAACACAATAACAGATGTAAAAATATAGTATTTGGAATAAGTACGGAAAGGGTTGAATTCATTTCAATTCGTTTTGTTCATGTCCTTATAATTCAAATACTATAGTACAAATATATCTTATACATATTCTTCATATTTTACAAACAACTAAAATATATTATAAATAAATAGATTTTTGTTACATGTGTACAATAGGTTACACTCGTCATTACTACATAAAACAACAAAATATGAGGCACAATAACAGTGGTGAAAATAAAATATTTGAAATTAGAGCAGAAAGAGTTAAAAAACTCAAAACAAAAGTTTCAACTTTTGTTTTGAGGTTTCACCTTACAATTCAAATATTATAGTACAAATAAAAGAATATCCATTACCTAATTTGTTTTTTTTTTCAGAATACTCAAAAATGAAAATAAAAGAAGTCTCTCATAAACATTATATTTTTTGAGAACTTGATAATCGAGTGACCTGGTTATCACGGGAAATGAAGGTGGCTACTGAGTTGCGGAGCATAGGTTAGAATGACAAATTAGAGTGTCCCTCGTCCATCCCATCTCATCATATGGATATGGCGGGGATCACCATCAGGTAAACTGTGTGAACATTTGTTATCTTAATACTATAAATCTTAGAATCTTCTAATTCTTTAATCTTAAAATATATTTAAATTGATATCCTTATTTAACTAGTGACATTAACTATAAAAACAAGTGACAGGACATCGTCGTTGGTTAAAAAATGTATCAATATTTAATTTCTCTATTAATTAATTAATATAATACATACGCAGTAAAATGTATTACCTTATATAACATTAACCATTCGAGGGGTTTAATTAATAGCTCTTTAACAGCGTTCAATTCACGTTGATTTGATTCAGCTAACTGAACAACTTCATTACAGGTTATGTTAGACCAAAGGCAATAAATTCAAACACCAAATTGGATTTGCGATTTCTACTAGCACTAAAATTGCGACCACTACAATTGAACGACTACATAAGCGGTGTCCTTCGTCAATTTCGATGGATCTATTTCCATCCAGAACTTTAAAAAGTTATCAGTTAGTTTTTAATCAGATGTTAAAAGAATCAGGAGAACGATCGGTTCATCGTCATCATTATTATATATAAAAAAATACAACTGCTGCTATAAACAAAATGATTTTTGAAACACAAAATCATCATTATAAGCCAAATAACTACTTATCCAAACTGAACAAGCGAAGTTAATATCTTTGTTTGTATGCCGAAGTTTTCTGGAATTGCCTGAATTGCTTTTTTGTTTATGCATTGACACTTCTCCCTTGTTCTTTAATTACAACAGTTAAAGTTATGTACGTGTTTTAGTAGTCTTTCTGCGGAATCATTTATGTGGTACGTATTTGGAAATAGCGCTCTATTTGCTAATACTAATGTATTTTATGTAAGCTGATATACTGAGCAAAATGTACTAAAATATCGTTAGCTATAATAGTGACCGGCTTAGAAATTTCTAAAATCCTCCACATTTTACATACAAATATAATGTTTTTTAACAACGCCATGTTATGCACGCAACAGCTGCTTATGGTGATTGTTTTGTTACCATACTTTTGTTCGCTTTTATAATGCACTTTCTCAAATTGTATTTTGGTTAAAATTGGTCATGAAATCATTTTTTTTTTTATAAATTCCCCTGACAGCGTCAAGGCCCTTTTGGTCATGAAATCATTGTCAATCAAATATTTTATCGGGAAACCAAGGGGCATTCAAATTCCTTTTAGAATTTGACTCAAAATAGAAATGCGGTATCTAATTTTGCTACATCTTGTTTGGTTTGATCAGTGCACTGAAGTCTCACTTAGGTCTAGGTTAGGTTTAGGCTAGGTTTAGGTTATGTTTAGGTTAGGTTTAGGTTTTGTTAGGTCTAGGTTAGGTTTTTTTATTATTATTTATGCCTGATATGAGTAGGTCAGGGATATCATATATATATATATATATATATATATATATATATACATATATATACATATACATATACTATTTATTTATTCCTAATAGCTACTTTCCTTACTTATTTCTAATTATCTCACTTCAATTATCTTTACTTATTTTTATTTTTAATTCTAATTCTATGTCTAATCGTCCTATGCCGTAAAGGGAGCACTCTGTTATTACATGGATCCCACTTTCTTCTATTGTTGGATCTCAGGCACACGCCGAACGCCCTTTGCACTTGAACCGATACAAGTACTCGGAGAATCCGCCGTGTCCTGTCATCAACTGCACTGCTATTAGGTCCATATCCACTTTTCTTATTATATGGTATCCTCTATGCCATCCGGGAAAAATATTTTTGTGGTAGAGGCTGTTTCCGCGTCTTTTCTTATGAATAGCCACGACGTGAAGATTTAATTAAAAATACAATTCTAAGATTGTTTATTCTTGTTCGAACAATAATTTCGTTAAATCAGTGATTTGAAAACTAATGAAACAAAAGCTGCTTTAAATCAACTATCACACACAGTTAAATCAGAGCGCGAATTTTGAATTAGATTTCTTGTAAACTGTTTAACGGATAAATACATGTAGTCTTCATAAAAGTTAATTGTAAAGCACGAACAAAATTAAGAGTTTTTGTAATACGATTACTGGCTATCTATTATATTCAATGTTGTTAAAATCTAGAATGATTTATTATTATAATTAATTACCTAATTTTTACTGTTGTTATTAGCTGCTTTATAATGCTGCTGTGTTTCAGTTTGTATATATGGTAATTGAAGACCCAGCAGAACCACCAAACCCAAAGTAATTGACTGCAAACGAGCCATTCCATCTCAGCCTTCAGGTATGACAACTTAACGCATCTTAAATCTGTACTGTGGTGTTTAATCGCCTCAACCGTCTGTCAGAACTTTGTGTACATTGTCAACCTCATTATGAAAAAAGTAATAAATACTTATGTAGACAACTGAAATGTTTTATTGTACATTTCCATTTTCGTTACGTTAATATTGTAACTATATAGGGTAATGAGGTCGTGGTTAGTTAGCTAAAGTTTATGTAGATCTCATGCAAATGAGATTACTGTAATTTGCTGTATAAATGTTATTGTAAACCGGACTTAATAATATGTTACATATATTTCGTAATATATGTAGCTTGTAAAGGCTATAAGAGGGATATGCTTCTAAATTCTCCACTATTATGCATCGGGGGCACCCTACTATCTAATGGGTTTCTGGCGACATTAATTGCAAAAATACCAAACACCATGCAATTATACCAAACCATAGACATAGAGTCTATTGATTTAGACAACCGATCAAGTATTACGGTATCAGAGCTACCCAACTTCCACACCTGATTTGTACTAGTACATACTTGGAATTACCTAAATTCTGCAGCGAACTAAAGGGGGATAATAAATAAGAAAAAAGAGTGATGAGGATTAGGCTGAAAGAAATAATACTCCTTACTTATTTCTATGGCACTGGTAAGTTATACATCGTAAAGAATGGTTTTTTACTCATAAATATGGAAATTAAATACTTATTAAAAAGATTTATTAATTTTGAACATGTATTTTTCTTATTGTGCTCACAACAACATTGTTCACTCGACTTGATGTACGTAATGATTTATTATGACCATAAAATGCTTTTAGAGCCGCAAAAATGTTTTAAACTTTCGCTACGACTTTTTGTGAGTCTGCTTATTCAAGAGCAACAGTCTTATTTTAAATTGCTTTGCTGAATTTAAAAAAGGCTGGAAAGGTTCGTAGGTCTTCTGCCAACCATAGCTGTATAAGAAAGTATTCAAGCTGTGGAAAAATTACTTGAAAATAATAAAGACAGTTTGAGCGAAAATTGGATATTAGATCAGCGGTATCGCAAACTAACATAAAAATAACGATAAGCAGTGAAAAGACTTGAGAGCAAGAACATCGCGTTACTATGGGGAAAAATATAGTTACACTGACATGTGACGAAACATGAGTATTTAACTATGTTCATGAAACAAAACTACAGAACGAAATGTCTTGAAAGAAGAAATATGTTGCACTCATATCTGCAGTATAGGACATTGCGGAACACGAGTGGCTGAAACCAGAAATCAGGCACCTTCTCTGGCATAAACACAACGCCGTTCCAGCCACCTCTGCCAGAATAGTCGACTATTTTAAATTAAAAATACGTGTCTATTCTACTCTCACCATATTGCCCTGCCTGAAAGTTTTTAACAACATTCCAAAAATTTAAGAAAAATTAAAGGGAAAATGGTTTGAATATGAGTACATGCTCTGGCTGTATTTCGTCTAGTGAGTATAGGGAGACTTATTTCTGGTGACGAGGTAGTTCTCAGGGGTCACAACGCATCTGCATTATTATTCTTTGACGAAGATGGAAGTCTGGCTATCACTTACCACCAAGGAATATGTGCTCGATTGTTTAGTGTTGTTGTTTGTTTGCGTTAAAAAGCCTCGCAACAGTAAAACAAGTCTTTTGAGACTTGTTTTACTGTTTGTCTGCTTGAAAACACTTTCATGAATGCACGTTTTTGGGGTATGCTATATTAAGAAGGCAAGAGCTTCAAATTACTTTGAAAGCCGCTGAATTGCCAAATCAGACAGCAAAAGTAAGACGAAAATGGGAAAGCTTCGAACAGCTTTAAGGGCCTCCTCGAAGCCTACTTAAACTTGAGTCTAGATAAATATTCACAGCACTGAAATGATTCGAGAGCCTTCTAAAAGCATGAACAAACGCAACTTCGCTTAGAAGAGTAAAGAGAATAAGTAAATAAGAATTATACATTTAACAATGTATATATAATATGTAGAATAGTAACTAACATCATTATTTTCCACAATTATAATTCTATTCATTAATAAAAAAAATATTTTTAATTAATTGGTAAAAATCAATATATATGGTTATATACATATGGTATATATGGTTGCCTTAGCTTCGCTCATTTTAAACAATGGTAACGTTACTTTGTAACATTATTACAGATATCGATCTCATTATACGTGGTACGTCCAATGTTTATTTTTAATTTATTACGTGATTTTTTGCTAGTTTTCGGCTTCATTATCACTCATCATTACTGGCATAAAATGCTCATACAACTATCACTAACGACGCTCGACCACTATCCCGAGCAGTACGGTACACAACGGTCGGTCGGAAATTAAATGTGCTCGTAGCGTCAGACGCCGCATTTCAATGAACTGTTAATCGTCGGCGGACAATATTTATCTTATGAATTAATTGTGAATATGGTGAGATTCTCAAACAAACGGTGACGGTGCCTAAAGATGTATGCGTGTATGCTGTGTATCTCTATTACTGACAGTAAAACAAATGCTGCAGGTGCTTAACATAACTTTTAGTGTCGGTGTTCAAGGACACGATTGAAAACTAAATTTTCGTAAATTAAAGAAATTATAAAACTATGTGTAGCTTTAAAATTTCTTTATATTCTATAATATTCTCACCCTGAGTTTTTATATAAAATCACTCTCATTCCCTCCTATGATGCAGCGACCTAAGCAGGTATTCACCAGCTTGAAATATTCAAAGGTTAATTTTTACACAGTTGCGGTATCTAGGGGTGACTAAACGAACGAGTAGATCCATATATATATACCCGAGTTACACTCTGATTCTCTCCCATCGGTTCTACGTTCAAGTCATTGAATGTGTTGTTGGTGTTAATGATCAGCCTTTACCTAGTAGTTTTTCCAGACTCTCAAGACGCCGTTCTCTCCTAACTAGACCCAAAATCGGATTCCTCTCTGTTACTAAAATATTTATATAATTTTATGCAAGTAGAACTGAAAACACAACACGTGAACAAGGAGTACATTTTGTGTAGAAACAAACTCGCGCGGTACGCCAACTCTGTTTTTGCCTCCATTGAAAAGCCCGCCCACACCATGTGGGTACTCCAAATGCAACATTTTACTTAAGGAGCACTGGGACTTTGGAGTCTGGTAATCCGCCTTTAGTCTTTTTCTCACTATCCAGCACTAGCCTAGCAGTCACTCTTCACGTTACTCTGAGCTCCTATTGGACTTGAACACCAGGGAGGGCAGGAGGATTTCTGAGCGAAGTACTGACTATGAATAGATACGCTTCTTCAGTTAAAGCTGGCAGTCTCCCGGTATCGCCGATAAACTCTGGACACAGCAGACTAGCTCATGTTTAGCACACGAGCCACTTTTCGCTAATTTTAACTTATTTTGATAGGGTATTTATTAGTCTAAGCCACTTCTTCAATATTTTCTTTTAATTCACTTTTGCAATGTCTGTACTTAATAATAAGGGATAAGTGTTCCGGTTGACGTTTGACGACTAACTGATAAAGGTCGGTCAGATAAATGACCTTTTATAGGGCACGATAACCCTTAATTAGCACTATTATAAACAGGTGCAAAAATGGTGTTTACCATTAAAGACACGTTTTTGGGTCGTATTATTGAAAAGATAAGATTTATTTACATTATTTAGTAGCCAAAACATACAGGTTTGATAATGCAGAAAGAAAATTATAATTCAAGGCTTAATTTTTTTTTAAAAGACATTCAACCTCGTGCATGATGCCAATTTTTTTGCTCACGAGAGTATATTTATGATCTCTGAACTATTAAATTTTTGATAAGGATAGACAGAGTTAGGAAGGACTGTCTGAATGAGACAGGCGGTAAACCAATCACTGTGCAGAATGTAAATGTTTTTATTAATTTACTATGAGACGATTCTGTATTTTATTTGCATTTTAAATAAATACAGTACCATCTTTATTAAAGTAAATAAACGAATATATAGTGTATTGAAATATCAAGAAGATATTGTGCGTCAACGTTCTGTCTTTTATTTTATTTTTTTCAAAAAACTAGTTATTTTGCGACATCGTACACGTAAACTTCGTTAAGTCCTAACTGTTAAAGTTACTATAAAAGTTTTGTACATTTATAACTTTTGTTTTTGTTTTTGTTTTTTTTTGAGACAAATTTGGTAGAAAACCAAAACAAACTCACCAAAAACTACATAAGTGGAATTTACTTAAAGTCTGTTTGTTTTGAAAATACGTTTTAAAAAAAATTACAATTATTATGTAATCATTGATGATATGGTTTTGGTTTCGAAAAAGCATATTAATCATCTGTGCATTTTCTACGAAGCTTGACGGACTTCAGTCTTCAAAATATTTATTTGTTTTTATATATATATGAACGCATTTTTTCGTGTAGATGATATTTAATATTTGTTAGGACTTAATTAACTATATCATCGTTATACATTTACAACATCAGTTGGATATAATGTACCTCTTATTTTTGATAGTTTTCTATTCCTTATTTATTTGATAATAATGCATTGAGATTATTATTCATAATATACGTATATAATAAATCAAATGGTTCACACAGGCTACCTGACATTATAATATGAATAACACCCCAATTAGATTAGTTTCTAACATGTTAATTAATTTACGCATATCACATATTCTATTTAGTAAGTTTCTCAAATATTAATAAGACTAACGCAATCTGTATGTAAATATCTGTTCAATAATTAATCTAAAAATGAAATTTATAACCACGTTTTCACATGTTCGGACACTTTTGTACCACCTATTCTTGACGACTGTAGACTGTTAGAATCATGTCAACCACACGTGGCGGCTTGTGTCCAAAACGAGTACTCAGAGCTGCTGGTCCGATAAATTCCAATGACAATCATCTGATTATTCTCTAACATAATTGAACGTATAATTAATCCATATTTCATAGCATAACTAGAACGAGAGGTTACTTCAGAGATCGGCAGTAAGACTGAGGAAATTGGTCTACATTGATTGAATGTAACATATGTTTGGGGCCTTCGAGTAATATTGCAAAACACTTTCTAACCGCTGGATATCGTCCAAACTGATAAATTCTTCTTTCGGCAAACTTTCTGTCTATAGAAATGGATTCTAAGAATAGTTATTAATGGCTAGTTAGGTAGTTTTTATTGTATTGAGTTCGCAGAACATGGATGGAGAATGCTTACATTCATCCTTGATAAGAAATCATAATGCAGATGCGTCACCCCTGAGGGCTAAATGGTAATCTCTCGTCACCAGCTACAAATATGTTTAAAACAAAAACGTTGTAACCGACGCTACAAATCTATGTCCAATAGGTCTGAACTGTCAAAATTAGGCTTTTTAACCTTTTTTGTCTATGCACCCGCTGTTAGAGGTGGATTTATAATACCCATATACAATTTAACGTATATTGTATATTTGTTTATTATATTATATTACATATCATGGCTTTCTTATAAATCTAATTGTAGTTTAGTGAAAAACAATGTTATCAACTCCCAAACCTTGGAGCGAGTTTATTGTACTGCAATGTTAAATTTGTAAATTGCTTTAAAATTGGAATCTAATGATAGTCACACTGGCTTACGTTTTCGCAAATACAATATACATATATATATATATATATATATATATGTATATATATATATATATATATATATATATATATATGTCTAATGGCAAATATAAACAATGCCAATAACTGGTTAAATGTCTATTGTGGTAGTTTAATTTTCAATCAACTTTGATTAACTGAATAATTCAACACTGTAAATAAACATTATAAAAACCAACTAAGCACGAATCAAATTAAAAGATAAAAGTTTTAGAAGAAAGTTTCCGTCACCTTTTACTCGAAACGAAGCACAACTTGGCCAAAGCGTAGCAAAGCACGTTTATGCAATCTGTACAATATCATTATTCAGTAATTCTCGAATTGTAAATCGGTTTATCTAATTTTGTTAATTCCGAATTTTATTCATTGTTTTTTTATATAAAACAACAAGGGCAATTGTTAACGAAGTTTGTTTTAACAAAATTACTTTACACCTAGATACCCGTACAATTCAATTGTCATGAAAACAATAATAAAGCCTTGTTTAATAGAAGGTTAAATTCTTAATATCATTACATAGCCTTTCTAAGAAAAGGTGCCCTTCAGATAATTTAATTCGATTCCGTTAAAAGTGGGTGTAATTCAATGTAATGGACTCCTGGTAAAGTTTTGTAGAAAAAGCTATTGATTGTAAAAGTTCCTTACTTATAAAAGTAAAGAGTAAAAGGCACATATTACGACTCTCGGTTAGAGACCTCGTCCAGCCGGTAGATGTATACTCAAAAAAAAAATCTAGATAATTCTTAAGACTATTATTAATCTATACGGGGGTTATAATATACATTTATTTACTTAATATAGATATAATTCCTTTTTACTAACATAACATCTGTAATTAGGCTTAGTATTAAAACATTTTAGTATATTAATAGTGAATACAAATTTATGTACAGTTACAAAGTATCGACGTACATTTACCCATATTAAAGCAACAATTTTATTCACTTATTTCTTTTTTTAAAACAAAAGAATATTAGAAATGCTATTAAACAACATTACTAATATTCCGGTTAACCACTCCAAGCTGAAAAATGCTTGTGCGGATACGAACCCAGGACCTTAAGTTTCGCAGACCGTACCCTAAACCGTTTGGCTATTGACTCTTAGAAATTGCTTCCTATTTTATCTTTAAATATCTAAATTGCCTTTGCAATTGCCTACTTGTACGAATTGAGCCAAGATAACCATTATTCGAAACAATAAGCGTTTTCCGGTGGAACTTAGTCCGTCGGCTAATTGCTCCAAATACGCTCAGAATAAATCAAAAACGTTTAGATTACGTGAAAAGCTACGTAGCAAATATTTCTTATATTATTTGGAAAAACGAATAAAGTTAAAATTATTCTCATTCAATAGTTGTTGTATCAATTAATGAAACAGCCTACATTTGTACCTTTTTATATAATTTTCTGATAATTTATATTAGCCGTGGTAGTTTTGTCAAAGTACTCGCTTTTATTTTTACGCTACGCGAGCAAACCAAATTAGGTCACCGGCTCCCGGCACCAATGACATTGTTAGTTGCTAGTTTAAGTGGTGATCAACCACGTGGTCGCTGATGAAGGAAAACGTGAGGAAACGCACATTGGTAAAAATAATTTAAAAAAAAATGTATGTAAAAAATTAAATATGAAGTTCCCCAATCTGCAGTCCATCCAGGCTATGCTCTAACACCCACTCCAAAGAGGATGCCTATTTCCAGCAGTGGAATTTATACATATTTATATATATATATATATATATATATATATATATACATATATATATATATATATATATATACATATATATATATATATATATATATATACATATATATATATATATTAATGTACCCCATTAGCCTGTTCTTAGCCAACTGCAGTTTAATTAAATACAATATATCGATTTCAGTGCAGCACATAAAAGCGCTTGCTAAATTATGTGTCCAACTCAAATATGCGTTAGCCTGGACCGGAATCAATTTACGCACACATTTTACTCGGCAACCAAGGCTTCCCATGTGGAAAATTCACTAAAACTGTCAAATGAAGCCCCGTTACGCTTTTAAATTTATTTCGCTACCCGCATTGGTGGAATAGCCGCTGAATAGAATATCCTATTGTCCACTTGGTTTATTGACCCTTTGAACGTCAACAAAATGTTTTTATAATTCGGATTATTTTTTCATTTACTACGTATTATTTTTAAAGATATAGCAAATGAAATTATTGTATGTTAACGTCTACATCTCCGTCATCTAGGTCAGACAGCGAAAGGAAGTAATATAGAGCGAGTTTGTTTATTGAAATAATATCTAATGGTAAGGATAACAATACTGCATTCGTTGAGATTATTCGTAATGTTAAAATTTTCAAAATTTTTTTGAAGATATTTTTTTGTGGAATTAGACAATATTAACCACTTCATACTACTGTTGATGACAATGGTAATAGTTATCTTTATAGATTAACAATACCGACAAGACAAGTATAAATTAGCGGTTCTAGAAATACTGATGGGATTTCGTTCCAACCTTAACGACGTCCACCATCTTGAAACGGCGAAGTCGGCATTTTGTCACCGAGATATCTTCTTCGGCTAACACTTCATACCTCTCGTACCTAGGGTACAAATTAGAACATTCGTTTATGGCGAGGGCCGGACATACGCCGTACGTCAGATGTTATGTCTATTCTCGACTCTTTGGCAGTCTTGAAGGTACGAACCTGTCCATCCTTTGGCTGTGCCTAGACAGCAATGACTATCCCCGTATATATGCGTGTGCAGGTCTCATAGTGGTCATACTGACACTGACCGATTCATTGACCACATTCCAATGGCTACAGACTCTGTACAAAAACAGATTTACAGTGGTAGAGATATACTGCAGTTTTTTATGGCTATAGCTGCAGAGCGAATGGGTCAGGTCGATTGGGGTGGGACCACGCCCTCACAGAATACCAGCATAAAATAGCAGCTTAATGCTGCACTAAATGTGTAAATCCGCTGAACTGTAGTACCACAACTGTATTTGTACGGGATGCGATATTTTCTTGCATCCAGTCCATCGGGCCGGAATAACTTCTCATTGAAAGTAAGCTATTGCCGATTCTGTCTCCGATGTGGAACTCCTTATTCCATCCTCAAAGGGGCACTGGAGGCAAATACCAGCCTTGATTTGGTTGCTCCTGTAAAATAGCGTCACGTTATAAGATATAGTGTTAACGGGTCAGGGCAGATGTGTTGGCGTCAACGGGTGCAAAATCCTTCTTTTTAGAAAAAGTTACAACTCAGCCTCCGGTCCTTCAAAAGAGTTATTGAAGAGGCAAAGTTGGTGCACATTGGCAAAATTTTGTGAGAGACTTATCCGTCTCCCTTTGGGAACATTATGATCTCTCGCTAATTCTGTCCCATGGAATTTCAGCCATCTCTTCCATCTCTGCACAAAGGAACCGAGACGTTGACCCATAACGCAAAGGAAAAAGCTGATTTATGCAGACGTCAGTGCGCAAAGCGCTTTTCTCCTTCATCCACAAGTCAAGTGGGCCTGATGGAATTCTTCAAATTGTGCTGTTGACGTATTTTTATATTATTATGACGACAGTTACATGGGTTCTTACGCAACTTTTTCGGCACTGGACGTACCGAAGGCCTTCGATCGACTTTGCAGAAAGCTCTAAATTCGAAGTTTCCTTGCCCGATATATTAGGCAAGTGGATCACCAGTTTTCTCATGAACTGTAACATCAAGTTCGTAGACGACGGTGTAAGTTCCGATTCCAAATCAGGGAATGCGGGTGTTCCCACCTTGTTTCTACTGCATACCAATGCCTTATTGCAAATTAATAAAAGTTTGTGCGTTTACCGCTAAAAAGAATCCCTTTATCATCTCCTAATTTTGATAACACTACCCTTGTTAATTCAGCTAGTATTGGAATCCTTGGCGTTGACATATCGAGCTACATTAAATTCCGCAGTCTCTTGAAGGGTAAGGTCAAATTGCCCTCTAAAAAAGGCGTGCTTCTTCGGCGTGCTAGATTCTTTCATGGCGGCCTAATGTGTGAAATTTTACAAGGCGCGAGTTCGGCCTCATATGGAATACTGTTCTCATCTCTGAGCTGGGGCAACCCAGTACCAGCTCCTTCCATTTGACTGCATTTGACGAAGAAAGGTTCGAATTGTTGATAATCGATGATCGAAATGATTTCCGGCTCGATTAACTACGAAGAAGGCATTACGAAGAGATGTTGCTCTTTATGCATTTTCAACGTATTTACCATGGGATCATATACATATATCAGCTATCGCAAGTGGTATTTCCGAACCGATACGACTTCGGGACTTTCAACAAAAGAGCTTATACCGTTGTTAAAAGCCAACTGTGTAATTACGGCTCCTCTGGTGTTTGATGTACATCCCATGGGCGACGAAAATCACTTACCATTAGGTGAACTGCTTTCACGTTTGCCACCTATTCTATAAAAAAAAGAAGACTTGTATATTCTTAAGTAGTGGATATTTCTTGCTAATGAAAACCTCAGCGCTCAAATTAATATTATTAAAATATGGAATTAACTTTTATTATAAAATAAGAGAGATATACGAGTACAATATTCACGGACACATCCTATCTTATTGAAGAAGACGTAATAAATCACTATCACTCAGATTTTATTTGACTGTAGTAGATTAAAGGTGAAGGTTTTCGCTTTAAAATTAGATCACATTCGTGTTACTATTATTTTTATTGATAAAACAAATATTCAATGTGCAATATTCGTCTAAAACTATAAAATAAGGAAACATTCGCTCTAAAGAAAATACTAACAAAAGTTAAAACAATCATAAATTCAAAATTTAAAAATCAATTCAATATTTTTTATTATCTTTCAATATAACGGTTCGCAGTCAAACCTTCAAATCTGCCGCTAGTCACGATGAAATCAATCGTTCTCGTCTATCGATGCCATGGAGACACACACTGCTTTCATCTGAGAAGAGTACGGAAGTCCACTTTTCACGTTTGTCTAATTCACGTGTTCTCTTGCGAAACGTATTAGGGCTTCTCGATGAGCTGGGATCAACTTAGGGCCAGTAGCCGGCCTTTTTGGAGTATGGTTAGCCACCTATAGTCTTCTTCTGACTGTTTTGCCACTAGCAGCAACTTATTGCATGTCTCAGATCTCCTGTTGGACTGAAAGGCCAGGAAGGACCCAGGATTTCTGAGTGAAGTACTGACGATGAATCGGTCATCTCTCGAAACGTATTAGGGCTTCTCGATGAGCTGGGATCAACTTAGGGCCAGTATCCGGCCTTTTTGGAGTATGGTTAGCCACCTATAGTCTTCTTCTGACTGTTTTTCCACTAGCAGCAACTTATTGCATGTCTCAGATCTCCTGTTGGACTGAAAGGCCAGGAAGGACCCAGGATTTCTGAGTGAAGTACTGACGATGAATCGATCATCTCTCGAAACGTATTAGGGCTTCTCGATGAGCTGGGATCAACTTAGGGCCAGTAGCCGGCCTTTTTGGAGTATGGTTAGCCACCTATAGTCTTCTTCTGACTGTTTTTCCACTAGCAGCAACTTATTGCATGTCTCAGATCTCCTGTTGGACTGAAAGGCCAGGAAGGACCCAGGATTTCTGAGTGAAGTACTGACGATGAATCGGTCATCTCTCTTTGATGTGTAGGTATACTTCTCACAGGCTTCTGCCGGATCCGCTTCTTCGGTTAAAGCTGCCAGTCTCCCGGTATCGCCAGTAAACACTGGACACAGCAGACTGGCTCATGCTACATACATGAGCTACTTCTCGCTGACTTTGGTCTTGTTCTGATAGGGCAACCGCTTGAGCCACTTCTTCAATACTTTCTTTTAATTCACTTATGCAATGTTTGTATTTAATAATAAGGGATAAGTGTACCGGTTGACGTTTGACGACTAATTGATAAGGGTTGATCAGGTAAATGATCTTTTATAAGGCATGCAACCCCAAATTAGCGCTACTGTAAGCAGGTGCATAATGATAATATGCAACATAATTTTAGATCGTTTTCTTGGAAAAGATAAAATTTATTTACATTATTTAGAAGCAAAACATACAGCTTTAATAATGCATAAATACAAATTAAAATTCAGGACCCAGTAATTTTTTAATGAACTTCAACCTGGTGCATAACGCCTGAGTTGATTTTTTTTCTCATGAGTTGAGTTCCGTGAGCATATGCAATTGACATATAACATTTTATTTATTTTTTTGTATGAGTATTGCTGATAGTCAGAGACCTTTACAGCTTTATCTAATAAGACTCGTGGGTGGAGAGGCCCGCTGTTTAGGGAGACAACGACGTTGCTGCGAAGACTGCTGTTGCACAACCGCTGCACTCCGACCCCTGTGGACGAAGACCGCCGAAGATTTAATCTTAACAATTCATGTTTATGAGTATAGGCCTATGAAATTAAGGCCTCCAAAGAAGATTGATATTTTAACTATCAAATAATAACTATTTAGATTATTTACTCCTAATACGAGTACATGAAATGGTAATGGTCCATAATAGTAAATACCTGAATATATGTAAATATCAAAACGTTTAAGTTATCCAATGGTGAATTCAAATATTTACCTTGTTTAGCTTTACAATATGCAAACAGCACCCCTGAAGGAATTTACTGCTCAGCAAATGATATGAATGCTTTGAAGTCGAACGCAATTTTGAATTAAACATTTCTAAATACTTACGTTTACTTCCAGCAGCTTGGCTTTCCCGGAGTTTTACTAAGTTTTATCTCTGAATATCTTTCTTATCAAATTTTATCGATTTCTTCATTTCTACAGGCTGATAACAAAAAAAATTATGAAACTTTTTATGAAATTTGTTGAAGCTAATCAAAAAGTATAAAAAAAATTGTCACTAGAAGATAAACCAAGAGGCGATCTTAAATACGTGGATTGAATGTTTAAATAGTTTTAACCATTTTTTGTTGGTTTGTAAAAGGCCTGATAGTTGTAGAAGTTGATGCAAATAAATGTTATATAAATGTCATAAGTTTTATAAACTTATTGTAGTATGACTCAACAAATTGTAGGCACTTCATGTCAACCGATGATCTGGCAATGTGACAGTTACAATGTGTTGTTAATTCCCAATTTAAGCGCGACGCCTATTAAAAAGAAAATAGTTATCTAATTTCTGTTATTTAAAACTAATTTCCAGAATATATAATTTTCACCAGTTGTTCATTAATTGCATTTTGTAAACCTGTTAATTAATTTAATATAACATTACCTACCTCTTCATTTCGTGAAAATATATCGCACTTAATATGAAAGCACCGAGAAATGTAACTTCGTGTTCACAGTTTATAGTCGGTATTTTGTACGGTAGATTGTTTCGTTTTATAGGTGGCAAAATGTTTTATAAAACATTTATATCAACTCTATATCAATGGTACTACAATGTTATTCCTGAGGTCATAGTTGAAATCTCGAATATAGAGTTCTCGTCAGTTATCATGCAAATCACAGCAATTTTATATTTTTGAATTCATTTAGGATTCTATTGAAGTATTAAAAAGTTATTAAAAGTATTTAAATGCTATGTTTATTCATTTCATAATCGTGCTTCTTGTTAATGAATGTGAAAGTGTAATGAAACTGATCAATTGGTTGATTGGGGACCATACTAATGAAAAGTCATCGCTTGTGAACTCTGGTTTGCTCGTGTATGCAGTATTTTTTTACTACTGGTGTATTTTTTATTAGAGCCTATACCTTTTCTCATGCTTCTTTTGGGAAGAAAAAATATGCCGATATTGTCCAGTATTACTGTACAGTACTAGTTGTTTTAATACTTTTTATTACTTGTCTGTTTTCTAAAAGGACGAAAGGTTACACTTGTAAAATTTCCCATAGTATAGAATTGAAAGCTTTCTCTATGAGAATGATTAAAAGAATAATGTATAGATATCCTTGCCGTTCTTATTTTTAAATTTATGTAATATTCGTGTCGATAAAGGTTAATGCTTCGGATCTACGACAGCCAAGACCCTGGATCGCCACATCCATAAACCAACCAAGTGCTGACTTATGACATACCAGATAAATTTCAGTGGATATTTTGGCCGGTAATTAGAAAAAGATATGACTCAGGAGAGGCATCACCCTATGGTATACTTTTTTTAATTGTATTTGTGACAATAATTTTACATCACGCTTGAGCATTCCAAAAATTATATTAAATTTACAGTCCAAAATAATTGTAAAAATGGGTTTGGATTACAAACCCATTTTTACAATTATTTTTATAAGAATAATGAGCTCTGATTATTCTTTATGGGGTTAATGGTTATGATTTGTCTTTGAAGTCATATTTAATATTCATCATTATTTTTTTCATAGCAGATTAAATACATCGTAGGCGTAGACTCTAATACATCGTAGGCGACCGAACTGGCGGTCCTTTGGTGCCTTTCGATACATTGGTCGTTTCTTTTAAAAACGTGTTAGTAACTATAAGTTTATTCTTCAAACCGAAGTTTTTAAGTCTCTGTCTCCTTTTATTTCATTCGTCGCATCTGTTTTATCTATTTACTTGAATTTAGTCTTTTCTAGGTTTTCCCGTTTATGCCGTTTTTTTTCGGGGTAATGGCCGTTGTTAGCCCAAGGGCTTTTACAGTTTCACCGGGTATAAAGGTGAGGTCAGCCGAGACTTTTATTAATGGGTAACCAGAACAAGGGCTACCGAGAGGGAACCTCAGCTTAGACCGTTACTCTGGTGCGCGAGAGCGAGTGACTCGAGGGTGCCCGAGAGGGCCGACCCTCGACTTGGTCAGTACCTTTCTGTCTACTTTACTGTCAGTTCTGTTATTAATTATATTTAATATTAGTTGTTATCTGTACCACATCTTCGGAATACGTAGGCGCTGGAAATTCCAGAAACGCTTCTATCTGTGTTGACTGGTAAGAATTCTCACCAGCTCTTCATGAGCCATAGCCGTAGATACCGTTGCCCCCCTCCACTGGCTACGCTTCGGTGACCTCTTCAGGAAACCTATGGTTTTGTCTGTGCTATACAGGATCAGGATATTAAGATCAACAACTGTAGGAGATACATCTTGAGAAACAGCACCGTCGACATATGTCGAGCTTGCCACTACCCTGGTGAGTCACTCAGGCATGTTGTCTCCGGTTGTTCAATGCTTATTAACTCTGAGTATTTCCACACTGGTGACCTTATGCATGAAGTTGCTGAATGACATGCGTGGAGGCATGCCTAAAGACGGAGATTATGCATATGTCATTATGGGTTGGATGCACGCTTTGTAAAGTGTAGTTTTATTGTATTTTTTACGCATCATTATAAATATTTACGTGAGAAATATACATTTTATTTATTATAATGTTAAGCTACTTATACTCAACTCACCTTGCTGACTTACGAATCACACTTTGGTGTTCGACTCATCAATAGTCTTCTGCTGAACGTAGACCTTCACAAATTTTCCAGAAACATGGTCCCGAACTGTCTGCGTCAATCGATTACCTCGTCGTATTATGATTGCCAATATGATAACACTCAGGAACGTTTCTTAACCAATCCTTTATCGTGGAATAACTACGAATTATATCGGCTCATTACCAATTCGCACTACCGCCTCTTCAAGTAAATGATAAGTGATTCTAAGCTGAAGTTAACAAACATTAAAATATTATTATTCAGATAAAGTGATGGCACTATTCCAATTTGGCAGAGGGGTTGCATGATTTATCAATTATGAAAACTGCTGGAGAATAAAGTGAGTGAGATTTATATCTTTGCGAAATAATCAGGTGTTGAAATTAAAATTTACTCAAGCTCAAAAAGAAATATATATTGTACTTTAATATATTATTCGTTGTACTTTACAGGCGTTTTGAATAGTTAGATGATTCCAATTCCAGTTTCAAATATGGAGGTTATCCTAAAATCAACCAGCTAATAATAGTCAGGGACAATGTTGAAAATTGACAATGAAAATTAGCAAAGACATTTGATTTTATTTATCATTTGCTTTTATATACAATACAAATTTATACCTTTCTACTTGAAGAGAATCTTGTTTCCGTATATATTTGTTCCTATAACTTTGACTTCAACTTTGCCTTTGATTTGACTTTATTTTTAGAACATTATATAGTAGGTATTCTGTTAATGCGTGTTATTTACCTGATCCGATACCGACCTCATCGAACCGACCTCCGTGCATAAATATATGTATATATATACACACTGCAGGCCAAAAGTTTAAGACCACTTTCATTAAAGTAGGAAAATAAAGTAAAACTACAGTTAAATATTAAATGTTTAATTAACCCGTTTAATCATCTAATAGAACATTGATTGACAAACAATATACTTTAAAATCGTAAAGAAATATTAACAATCCATGCAAAAAAGGCTATAGTTATCTAAACTGAATTTTCATCAAAAATTACATTTTACATTTTATGACTTTTTTCACAAGTCTCGGCATACGGGCAATCAATTTGTTAATAGTGTCTTGTGATATATTGTTCCGAAATTCGCATTAAGCATTCCGCATTTCTACTCGCCAGGATGGGCCACGATTACGGACGTTCCTACCAAGCTCTTCCTACAAAAGTTCAATGGGATTGAGATTCGAGCACTGAGGAGGCCAACCCATGTTTTTCTCTTCTGTCTCTTTCTCTTCTAAATATCCTCTACATAACTTTGAGCTATGTTTTGATCATTATCTTGTTGGAAAATAAATCCATCTCCAAATAATCGCAACCCGGAAGAAACGGCATTTTGTTCTATGTTTTTGTACTGTTCCTTTTTCAAATTTCCTTCAATTTTAATCAAATCGCCAGTTCCTTGGGTGAGAAGCAACCGCAGACCATAATTTAGCCAGCACCGTGCTTGATTGTTGGGACTACACCTAATCTGACATCATCTTTTCTTGAGCACTGCGTCGAACGTAAATTCTACGTTTTAAAAGTTCAAACTCGGATTCATCAGTCCTAAGCACTTTTCAAAATCTTCTTCAGTACAATCTCGATGGGTAAGAGCCCATGCATTTTTTCTTGTTTTGCGGCTTTAGCAGAGGTTATCGAAGGGCAACGCGACCATACAACTTAGCATCTCTCAGTCGCCGTTTTACTGTAGTTAATGATAAAGGTTTAATCGGGGTTTGTTTACTTACTACGCGGATTTCTGGTGCTGTTAAGCATCTATTTTGCTTGCTGGTAACAACAATAAAATTATCTTCACTAGACGTGTTAGCTCTCAGCCTGCCGAAAACTGAAACTTGAAAACTGCCTGCCATGAACAAAAGTCTTCCATAACTTCAGTTGTGAAGCAATCTCACGTTCGGATTTGCCTTCATTATGTAAAACAACGATGGCAGAACGCACTTCACTGCTAATTTCTCGAGCTTTTCCCATTTTACGACGTCTTCACTGAAGAAACCACAAGTTTAGATTAAATGAGATTGTGTGTGAACAAACCCAAGTAAACTCGGGTAATAATAAGTCAGAAACACGTGTTTTCAGGAGCTAAATAATCCAAATTATTGACCAATACGTAACAAAAGCAAAATAATGAGGACATTATAAAAATATTATTACGACTCTACCACCTTGCTCTAGCGCAGCGTTTGTCGGTGTTTGAAAACAATAGATGTTTATTGTCCAATATATATTGTATATATATATCGATATTTTTTGTAGCCGAGTTCAGAATTGACACTTTTTTATTTTACGTTTGACCCACGTACAAATGTTACGTTAATAGTCTATATGATGTTTGTAATCTTTGACGGTTGCTTGCTAAGACCTGATTACAGATAGCTCAGCATTTCATCTCAGTCATCAAGGGTGGAGGCGCATGCCCTCTTTAATATTTGTTAGGAATGTAGATATTATACCCCGCGCTTACCTTACCTTACCTACCACTTACCTTCAAGTTAACTGTGCGCTTGCTTTTAATATAAACAATTAACTAAATATAGAAAATATATATATATTTATATATGTCTTTCTTACTTTTTTTAAATCAAAAAACTATTGGTGTCTAAATCTCAGATAAAGCGAGCGTTTTATATCAGATTTGAATACTTAGAGAGTGATATGTAAGAAAAATAGGAAATATTTGTATAATAGACAGCATGAAAATATTTACGTTGAGCAAACAGGCAATGGACCAAGACCTTTATGAAACACGTTATGGCATGTTGAGATAAAGCGACAGCTGCAAGGCTCATTTCGCCGTCAGCAAATGAAAATGAAGTGGCCCGCTTCAACTTTATTTAAATTGACAAAATCTCGTTTATATATTAATTTTAAACCTTATATTGTTTTCAATATTTAAGAGGTTAAAGCACAATTACATTAATTTTGAATCTTACTACGAGTTAACCATTCACTTCGCAATGTAGACCAAGTAATTTACAAAAGAGCCCAAATGAATTAAAATCTCTTTTTGCTCTCACGCTCCACGTTTATACTCCAAGTTTAAAACAAAAACATAAACTTCTATATTGATAATTTATCAACATAGATATTTGATTTTTCCGTATTTATTATATTATAAGGTTTATAAAATATCGAATCGGTTATGGATAGAAAAGATAGAAAGATACTGTTGCCCCACATGTCTTGTGTGGACATTATTGATTTTAATTGTCAGTGTCGTGTGTTAGTGAAGCAAATGCGACTAGTTTTAATTGTTAGTTTCAAGAAGCAAATACACTGACGAGTCACTCGCATGCAGCGATACTTAACTCGATTTTCCATTTGTTTTCAGCTATGTAGCTCTTACAAGCTATCTTTTTACGATCGACTAACAAGATGGGTGAATAAGCAAAGGCTTATTCAGCACGAGGACGGCCGCAAACAGATGATAATGTTACGCGTGAAAAGTTCAGGTTATTAAAAACACGCAACTTTTAACTTGAAATGTATTTAGTTTATATAAATACCTATAATGGTGTAACCCTGGTGCCAATTCAAAGTTGTCATCTCGCCATTTCCATATTGCAGGGCCATTGAAATAATATCTTGAGAGAGACATTTTTTTATGTTTACGTTTTTCATTAAAACGTCCGTTTTATTATTTGACTTTAAAAGTTTTAAAAATATATAATCATAAATCCTAATGAGAATACTACTTCTTCGCTTGGATTCGAGCGCCAAAAAAAATAAATAACAAATTAAGCAGTTGAGAAAACTGTACAAGTTTTAATAACATTTCTTAATTATCCTGCAACGACCTTCTTACTCAGGATAAATTATAAGTTTTACTAGGGGTTACAAATTAAATTTTAGTTACTTAAAAAGGTAAGCTTTTATTTGCCAATGACTTGAAAGAATTCGGTGAAACTTGTTATGTATTATGTGTTTTATCTGTTTGGTTGCATTGCAGTTTACATATAATTAAGAGAGTTAAGCTACTACTACTAGTTTTAATTATAAGGAGTGACAAACGAGCACACAGTATACCTGATGGTAAGTGGCGACTGCGGCCCATTCTCAACAAAGATAAAGATGAAGATGAAGATGCATATGCCTTGTCATTCCTGAGGACTGAGATTGAATGCCTCTTTACCTATAATTGGGTCTCCGGATCCTTACACTTATCACTATAATTTCAGCACATCACGAGTCCACTTCTGAATACAGGGTCTTCTCCACAGACTACCACAGAGTACGACCGCCTACACTAAACGAAATACAGCGGCATTATGCTGCTATTTATCGCTGGTATTATGTGATAACGTGGTCCCTCCCTGATCAAGCCACTCGAGAAAAAGTGATTTAGTGTATTAGTTGAAAGAAAGATGAAGAAAGCACAACCACTTCGGGCAATAGACTTAATTCCAAATGTCACACGGGGCTCCCTTAATTTACGCCCGTCAAACTGATTACAGCATGACCAGCATAATAGTGCAGTTCTATAAGTGAAATTTTGTGTAGATTATATGGTTCTGCTAAAAGTATTTAGCATTGTAATAGAAATATTTTTAACGTTTTCATACAATTACAAACGATAAAATACTATTAAAATAAATAAATGTTCCATTAATCAAAACTGTCTATATCAAACCGATAGCGTACGTAAGTTAACTGTCGTTTATGTTACCTTTGAGGAGTCAATATATGGCACGGCTTCTTGAAAATTTAAGAAAATATAATCTGAGTGAGGCCTGAGAATCGTTCTACATTTCTAATAAAATGTTATTGGAATTTCTTTTTATGCGAATATAAATAATATGATATCCACTATTAACAGCAAGCGTCTCGTTTTTGTCTTCGGTTTACTGGTGAAATAATATATTATTTATTTATATTAGGTTAGGTGAAATAGAAACAATAATAAAAATAAATCTCAACTTACTAATTCGTTTTACTAAAATCTCTTTTATTATACTTCGACAAGTTTCAAAGTATTAAAAGGCAGGGTAACGCAGCGGTTAGAGCTAGTGCTGCTTCGAGGGTCCTGGGTAAAATTTCCAGTGGAAGAAAACTATTTATATATCCCAATTTGGTGGTTTCTGGGCCTTGACGTGATAACTTTCTATCAGCTTATTGCCGTATGCTGTCAGATCGTATTGCAACAGAGTTTAATTTATTATATTTTATTTACATAAATCTTTAATGGGAGAAGGCACTGACCTCTGTAACACAGGTTTAGAACCTAACTCAGAAGTCAGAGACTTAAGAAGATTGAAGATAGAAAAAAAAATGATATCAATAAATATATTTTTATTAATTTTATTTTATAGGGAACAATGACTGAGTGCCTTGCCGTGTGCGGAAATTCTTACGATACTATAATACGTGCGCAGTAACAACCAGCACATGTTGCAGTAGTAGAAACCGATTAGGAGAATGTAAGCTGATTACTCACTAGTCAATTCAATACCTATTAGACACGACTACGTTGGAAAACTCGACAAGCTCAATTTAAAGTCACAAACCAACGGAAACCAATTTCACATCAGCTAGAACTACTTGTCGTTTACTTTAACTTTGTGTTAAGGGAGGATGGTGTTATATACAGAAGACACAGAATGGAGACAGAATTAAAGACATAGTAAATTTTAGTAATTCGATTCAATCACGATAAGTCTAATTCGTTAGATCATGGCATAGCTTATCATTGCTAATAATAAAATAAAACCCTCCGTAAGTAAGCTGTGTTATGGTGGTATAAATATACCTAGTCCGGCCATAAGTTCTTTTACAAATGAAAATGCATTTTTTTTTTAAATGAAGTAATGTAATATTATTGAAATTATTACCTACATATTTATTAGCCTCAGCAAAAAAAAAAAAAAGTTATAATCGAAATGGCCACCTTTGGCTTTTATACAGGCCTTTAATCTGTTTGGCCACTAAACTATGGAATTACGCACTGTTTCCAAGGGAAATTTCGCCACTGCTTGCTCCAAAGATTTCTTAAGAGACTCAATGTCACCGTGTCGTTTACCAGACCATGTCCTCTAAAACTGACCATAATTTGAAGCTTAAAGTGTTGAGGTCTGGGCTAGATGAGGACCAGTACTTAGCTCTTATAAAGTCCGGAACGTTGGTTTCAAGCCAGGTTTGGGTAGTTCGTGCCTTTTGAGCAGGTACAGAGTCCTGCTGGAAAGTCCACGGCATATTTTTAAAAAGTGTATTGCTGAGAGGTTTCACAATATGATCTAAGACAGTATCTTGATACACTTCGGCTGAAGTTTTCACTCCTTTTTCACAAAAATGTAATTTTGTGACTCCTTGATAAGATACGCCCCCACCAAACCATCACTGACGCAGTATGATGACCACGTTGTACCTTTCCGACCACTTGAGCAGCTTCTTTAGAACTGTGAGCGTACACTTTATCATTTTGCTAATTGTAGTGTTCTTCAATCGTGAAATTTTTTTCATCGGTAAAGAGGCAATTTCTGTGCCTTTCACCTACATATCGCGACAAAAGGCGTTTTGATCGATTCACTCTCTTTAATTGTAAATATTGATTTAGGGCATGTCCTGTATATCAACGATAAGCATCGAGCTGGTCTAGTTTTATAATAAGCGACAGAGTCCTAGCGGTAATCTTCATTTCTCGCGATAAGATTTTTTGCTTTCTAATGGGGTTTCGACGAATTCTGGCTTTAACAACATTAACAGCGTTTGTAATTCTACCAGCACGCGGCCACCCCGATCTTTTCTGGTCTTCGACAGAGGAAGTGTTGTTGTATCTGTTGATAATACGATATACGAACATACGGCTGGAATATGACCGACGACTCCATACCAACTTTGTGCAAGGCGATCACTGCAGACCTATTTTCTTTAACACCCCATTCCATATTGTAATTTGATAATGAACACGAAAAATATGTGAAATGGCGCAAAATCGAAAGAAGTTTTTAAAATAATATACGTGTTCCAAATTAAAAATAATTAAAAAGATGAAAAAAATATTTTTTTTATGTAACAGTATTTATGGGCAGACTAGGATATATCTTTTCAATGGATTATGTTTCGTATATGATGACGGAAGGGTAGAATTTTAAAAGGGAAAAGAAGTACTGATAAGAAAAACTTGTTAGTCGAAGAAGAGCACATGTTTACCAGAACTTATATGATAATAAAATAAGAATGGTAGGACCATGGAATGTGGAGAGTAGGTTTCGTTCCATATGTGAGACCAAAGCTAATCCATAGATGGATATGGTATTTGGTACGGTATTTGTAGATTTTTAGTTAAATTTCTATCATCATAAAATTTTTTTAATGGTGATAGAAATAACAGACTCCATAAAAGCTTCAGTAAAGCTTAAAAGCTTAGCTTAAAAGTAAGTAACTTTCTTTCATTTTTCCATCCCACTGCTGACTTGTACAAATCCGCTGGCGTTCTTACAGTCAGCAAAAATTTCATTTTAAAAACGGTGCTTAAAAACATTGTCTCATAAAGTACACCTCTTCCGCCACACACAAAAGAAACAAAGACATTATTTGCCAATCACAGCGATTATAGCTTTCTTAGTAAAAACCTTTACAATAAAATTAATAAAAGTCTATCTTTGTACCCTCTTCCTAAAAACAACTGCAAATTAAAATTGTTTGTGTTGTTACAAAAACTAGATTATGATGCTACTGAAAATCTCATCCAAACTCTTTCATAAATCAATAATACCCAACATCCGGTTTTAATACTCAATAAAAACAACAACAAACACTTATGATTATACATCATTAATAACACTCACCCACACATGCAATATACATACAATTAGACACTCACTCACAGACATTTTTGTTTTTCCGTTGTTTATTTTTATTTATAATAGAATTTTTTATTTTTTTCTTTTCATTTTTCTTATTATAAAAGTAAAAAAATTCTTATTATTTTTCCTTTATTTCTCTATTTTTCTTGCAAGTTTAAGGCATAACAATATCAATATGTCAAGTCGAGGGCCTGGTAATCTGTCAGTCAGGGGAACCTAATAAGGGCCTACCTAGTGCAGGCACCAGTCTCCCACAAAGGAATATTTTATATTGTATTATATTGTTGTATTAATTTTCTGTACCTTTGTGAAAGAGAAAAATAAATAAATTAAAAAAAAGTATTGACTCAATTAACCTTAAGTAATAAAATAAAATAATAAACATTTTATTCTTCAATGGTAGGTGATTACTGTAATAGCACTGGAAAATTAACTAAGTTGTTTCCTGAACGTTTCTGAAATTGTCATTTACGTAGAAATTACACTTATATTTAAGTCTTCATAAGAAATAGTTGTGGAAAGAATAGGTGTGGAAGTAGAGTCAGCGGATATTAGTGATCGCTAACCATAAGGTGAAGATTATGCTCACTGTGGTACTTTAACATTCTGGCGTTCGCATTTAATTTTAAAGTATGAGAGCATACTGCGTTCTATCCCCAGTGACGACATCAATGAAATCGTTTATTACAATTTCAATTTTAAGTGCTGATTTATCACGTGCTCGGTACAATATTATCGAGAATAAGGAAGGAAAAACGAAAAATATTGTACGAGTACATTACAAGGCATTACAATAGCAATACTGGAAGTATTTTTAAATTGTAGTTTTATTTCATTATATTGTTATATTATAAACGAAAGTTTTGTCTCTTTTTTTTCTCATTAAGAACGTAACGTTTAACATTTACGGTCTTTTATTGTTTGACGGTATACATACTGTTATGAATTTAACGGAAGTGTTACATTTCTTTAGTCCACGATTGTACACCACCTGTGTGATGTCGAGGCGGGCATAAACAGTAGAAAGTCTTTCATAAATTTAGAAAATATTCACGGAAAAAAAATAAGGTGGTACAACGTTCGCCGGGTCAGCTAGTATATATATATAAATATATATATATATATATATATATATATATATATATCTATAAATATTATTTAAAATATATAAATAGTCTTTATCCATACATAAAACTCATTATTCTGTACATTGAATGTTATATAAATATTATTCTATTAATATACCATATATGAATGGAATATAGTAAGCGACGTACTGAAGGAGTACCTATTTTATTCTGTCATGTTTATGGTTATTTACGATGTATTGAAGCTGGAAGATGGTGGGACATAAGGAAACCCTCTTTTCAAAACATCATCAATATTACAACTCGTGTTGAAGTCACACTAGAGCGGAACACCGGCTCACAAAGTTTGACTCTACCTAGAACTTTATCACATACTTATTAGCCACTAAACCAATTTCTGCTTCTCTATATACAGGTATAATCGTGTCAATGTCATGTAAATTTAATTGCTATGCGTATCTACTCAAACCAATCAACACGAACTTAATTGAATATAGTAATTTAGTCATTTAAGCTGTGCGGTGAATAGTGTATGCTTTCGGGAAATACCTAGAAATGTGTAAGTAAAATGGATTTCATTGATTTTATATGGAACATACAATATATGATTTGTCTATAAGTTTCAATACAATGTCTGTAAATATACTAATATAGTAATGAATATATTATTGGTACATGTTTATTAACGTCATTATCATATAAGTCCAATAATGTTATATATTAATTATCTTTCCTCAAATAACATGTTTAATTAAGTTATAAAACATTATTACTGACTTATTCAAATTAATAATATTTTACTCGTTTTAATAAGTAGAGCCAAATTACAATTAATAACTAGCAGTGGGTGGTATATATGGCTCAACCCAATCAAGAAAGGACAACGCTGTTGTGTTGTACATGGAGTGAGAGGAACCGGAAATTAGTCATTCCACCTCGGGTGGTTAATATCACTTTTCATCTTGATTAGCAAGCGTGGTAAACCATTGTGATGTTATTTTGCAGTAGTTATAATGTATTATCACCTGATAAATGTGTTCATTTGTAGCCCCGGCGATTTAGGCTCTGCTTTGATGAATTAGTTAGCCAGGATATATATATCCTGACGAAATTAATTTTGGGAGAACATAAAATTACATTTTTAGTGATAAAATAAACTAAGAGGATAAAATAGGTGATGAACGGTTGTATGGATGTCCGTTATTTTCAAAGTAAGAAACACAAAATAAATACGTATTTCTGTTTAGAAATAAATGTATACGTGTATCGGCGTTTTTCAAAATGTTACTTTTAAGTGGGTGAAAGTTTATATTCGAAGTTCGTCGATTGCATGAAATTCAATGTAAAGAAAATTTTATGAAAAAATATATCGATAGATGGCGTTGTGCACTGTTTTTGAATCGCACTATTGTTTCGTGACGAGGGGCTTTTAGCTTTTTGACTACCCAAACTACGAGCAATATTTTAATATGCACATAGTATGCATGTTAAGCTGCGGGCAACAGCTAGTTATACCAATATACGAGTATATATCTGATAGTTCTGATAACATCTTCCGCCTCCGTAAATTAGTTCTCGTTAAATCATACTTTTTGTTATAATTAGGGTTGATAATCTCTTAGCTGCAATATTGGATAATGGGCCAATGACAGTGATTGAGATTCTTATGAGAGGAATGAGCTTTTGATTTTTTGAACTTTTAACTATCCATAATCAGAAAAATATATTTGTTTGGTGACATTCTGTAAATCTCTAGGAATGTTTTATGTCATTCTGTATGTAGATACATATTTAATAATTGGTGGTAATAATATCTCAGATACAACTTTGGGCAAATGGGCCATGGTCGTAATTCCGTTTGCGATCAAGATAATAACTTTTGTCTTTGATGTACAGTTTATGCACATGTGTGTTGTTCCCACGGTGAGAAAGGTAAGAAGTTATGTTTTACCTCTTGTCATTCTATGAGAGCGTGATTTTCATGGTTTAAATTTTTTTTCGTTATGAATTTTTCATAATTAAAAAATATTATTACTACACTATGCTCTTAATTTCTAAAATAGAAATTGCCTGGTAACATTTTTTGTATTATTCTGTATGTATCCACCATAATTGGAACAAAAAGTGTACTCCAACGACTAACGACCAATTAGGTATGAATGGTAGTGGATTCAAAAAAAAAAAAGAAAAAAATATCATGCAGTTTCTTTAATGATGTTAAATTTACTGTAACTAAATTTTTCTCCTGCTCTCTACTCCGGTTTCTCAATTGCTTTAGTGGTTCCGTATGAAATTAAATAAATTTAATTCATTTTACTCTGCAATATTTAGTAACGCTCAAATTTAGGTCCGTGATGGATATGCTCTTTATGTGATATATATTTTATTAAGTGCTACGTGATATTACTTACCACACAATACAAAACAGGCGTCAGCTAATTCCATGCTGTCTTATGTTTAGTATACGATATCATTTCTCTAAGCTCTTAGCTAAGTTTGTTAGCTTAAGTGATATAAATTATATTTTAGTATGTCACTCATTAAAAGTAACAAAGGAAAATTATTTTTTTAAGATCATCAAGAGCGTAGTTATCTTTAAATGATCTCATTTCCTGTATATAAATATATAACTATGAGATGTTAATTTTCTAAATCAATAACGTTAGAAAGTTATATACATGTTATCAAAAATACGTTGCTCTTTTATTTGGCTTTATACACGAAATTTTATTTAGACACTGTTTTCAAACACACTGAAAGGACCGCAAAAAGAGTCAAGCTTTTTAATTCACGCTCAACATCAAACGTCCGTTTTTTTTATTTAGTTCGCAAACTGAAACAATTTGTTCGTTTGTCACTTAGTTGAATTAAATGGAGAGAGACTACAGTTTCAACGCCAGTAGTCATTCACTGACTGAATATTTGTGACTTCATATTTTCAATTGAAACAATTTTTGTTAGATATTAATATAGTGGCCGTTTAATGTAAATGTCTGATAACAAAACTTATCATCGCCATGTTTTCATTTTTTATTTATTAAACCTTTATATACAGTGATGTATAAAGGTGGACTAAATGCCGTAGGCATTATCTATCAGTCAAACCTAGGGTGATGCAGAGATCAATTGAAGTCGATGTATGTTTAAAAACTTTGCGATATAAATACTATAAATAATAAACAATGCATAATTCTAATATATATATATATATATATATATATATATATATATATATATATATATATATATATATATATATATATATATATATATATATATATATAATATTATGTCATAATATTATATAATGTTATGTCTACATATATATACATATATATATATATATATATATATATATATAGACATAACATTAAAATATACATGTATTTAAGGTACATTACAAATAAAAATATTCATATATACATATGGTATATATACATGTAAATACATCGTTATCTAATATTTAGATGATTCTACCTACTTGATAAGAAATAGCTTACCTTTAATTTCGCCTTACGTAACACACGTAACGATTTGTTTTAAAACGTTTCGCAAAAGTAATTGCAATATTTGAAATAACTTCTATCATTAATTTAACTTTAAGATCTGGAAAAAAGAACAAATGAACCTTCTATAAAATATCTATTTGATTTTCATAATGGAATTCTTAATACACTGCAGTCCCTCGTGTTTGCCTTCACTATGGATAAAGCAAATAAATATTGTTTAATTAAAAAAAAACTCATAGCTGTTTATCAACTGTAAGAAATTTTACCATCCATCAAGTATCAATTTATTTTAACTACGGTTATCAGTTTATTGATATTCCAAATCATATTCATTTTGAATTAGTAAATAACTGGACAAATGTGTTGTTGGGTTCTTATTGAAGCTAGGCTTCAATACTGCTTCAATACTTCCTTGATTTGACGGCGCTTTAGACTTAGAAGACGATTACAATATAAAATATCTATCTGTATTATATCTGTGGTCTTTTTTTAAAAATTAATACGCTCAGTTTACCCGATGGTAAATTATGAATGTAACTCATAACCACCCATCCTCTACAAAGATTCCAGAAGCACAAGCATTTTTAACCCTAAGGACTAAAATAGATAGTCGACAGAGAACTACTGATGAGCTGAAAAGTTAATAATGGAAATGTAACATATATCCATTGACAAAAAAAAGTTAAATTTAAAAATTATCACGCTAAATATAAAATACCAAATGTATCAAATATAGAATAGAAAAATAACTGTATTATTTTCTTACCAAACGCATATTTTAGCCCATATCATTAAGAAAATTAAACTATGCGATTAAGTATTTGTAGCATAAATTATGGTTAATTTATACTAGTGAGCCATTGTGTTATCCGAATAGTCATCATATGCATTAACATAACATTTCCGCATAATTTATTTCTATGCCACTTTAATTTCCTTCACGCATATCTCGTTCCACATATGTAAATATGCCTGTGAATTAAAAACGTTAATATTAATTAGACTGTAGGTATTTCTTAATATCAATTTTTTTTTTTTTTATGCTATGTGCAGCAAACGAGCTTGCAGCCCACTGATGGTAAGTGATCACCATCCCCCATGAACATCCGGAACAATAGAGAAGTCGCCAATGCGTTGTCGTAATGGTGATGACACAATATTGAAAAGCCATCCCCCGCAATGCGTTTGGCTTAAAATATCATTACTCCTTCCTATAAACTCACAGATGACACAACACTATTACAACAAATACAATCACTGATATCTAGTATGTTCCACTGTGAGTGAGGCGTTAAGGAGTAATTAAGTAAAGTTGGATAAAAAGAAGAACACAGGTTCGATGTCATTTTAACAGCCCTACTTGAATACATGGGATTTTGGTATTGGAGGTGAAATCTCTAAACGATATCATGCACCATTGGTGGAAGATATAGGATTTCTACCTACTGAAACAAATTCTGTGGTCACCCTTAGTGCCCCAATTGCTGAGTCTTATTACGTCCCAAAACAATGGAGTAGCCCCTCCTTTGTGTTGCCATCCTTGCTAGGACACTTTAAAGGACTAGAAAAACCCCTGATCTGAAGTCCCCTTTTACTCCCCTCATACGACAGGCAGGGTTCCGGAGGCAGTCCGCGAATACAGGGACTAGGACTATACCAAATCGGACATATTTCCGTTAGAATCTCAGTTTCCAGATGAAATTATTACATTGCACAAAAAAGCAGTGACTTCTTAGCACAGATAATGAACCCTCTAATAGCTTATTGACTAGATCTTCCTTCATAGTGTTAAAATATATGTGTACGTCACCAAAATATTCCTAAGCTCGTGAAATTGCTGAAGTACTTATTTTGTCAGTTGACCGCTGGAATAATTTGCCATCAGGTGAACTGTGTGCTCGTTAGTCACCCAAAAAGGGTACAAGGGTCAAGCTGAAAGTAGATTTAGACCCTGTACTATGTTATTTTTCATTTCATTTGGATATTCCATAATTTTTGTACTCATTGTATGCTCATACATACAGATAGATATTTAAATATAAAAAATAATCGCTAGATTTTTATCTAATTATCTAAGGAATTCCAAACTAAATAATAAGATACCGCAATTTTTGTTCTCCTTTTATATTTTTAAACATGGATGGAAAGAGATTTCATATATAAATTCCATATATAAACTTTTTTTAAGAGACAAGACTGTTGATGTTTGCTTGATGATAGTTTTTATCAATTTATTAAATTTATAGGTAAAAGATTCTACAAAGAGGTATGTGCATATCTTTTATTGGATATTTTAAATCGAGTATATGTCTTCGTAACACTGATTCCATTTAATCAATACGCACTGTACTTGTAGCAGTAAATACTCGCTGAAGTGGATTTAGATGGCCTATTCTAACTGCGCAATTTGAATTAAGTGGTAACCTGTTTCGACAAGTGAGTTAATAGATTTCAATTGGGGAGAAGAGAAGTCTTAATGTAAGAGTTAATTTAGATTCTCTATTAGAAAGTTCCTTTACAGATTTTCATCTGTATAAATTATAAATATGAATACATTAACATTTATTTTATTTTTCATTTCAAAGCCCAGATACGCAAATCAACAATTTGTTGTTACTCGAATAATGTTCTCAGTTGATAATCAAAGTCATCATTATATTAATATTATGCTGAAACCGAAAAAAGATACACCAATAAAAATAAACCAATATTAATCAAATGCAGACATTTTTTATCGAGTGATGTGACCGTGACGGTATTTTCGCTTTTTTAGGAAAATTTAAATCTTATTTCGTATTGTGGTAACGTACCCGCTAAAATTTTTTATGTAATATTTTATGTGAAAATATATCCTTTTTCTTGAGCGGGTCTGATTATACTGAGCGTCAAACGTCAAATATTTTTTTTTATTACACATGGAGTAACAAACGAACACACATTTCATCTACATTCATCCTTGACAGGGAATCATAATGTACATGCGTTGTCACCCTTGAGGACTGAGATGGAATGCCTCGTCACCAGTAATAAAGGTCTCCGGATCCCTGCACTCACCAGACGAAACATAGCAGTATTATGCTGCTATTTCACGCTGGTATTCTGTGAATGCGTGGTCCAACCCCGGTCGAGCTGACTCGTTCATTCTGCAGCTAGAAATCAACTGCAGTGTAGCTCTACCACTGCAAAAATCTTCAAATGTCTGAAGTAATCTTTTGACATAAATATATTAATATAATAAAAGAATATTAAATTACTGTATAGTTATAATATCAATGTATAAGATAAATTTGAATAATTATTTGTAAATGACGATATAAACCTAAAATTCAATATAAACTTCAATCTAACGTAAGAGATTTTAATTAAAACATAAGTTTATCCTCCCGTAATACAATGTTTATAGTACAAAAACATACGACTTCTTTTTACCTCATATTCTAAATAAGCTACAGGAAGAAATTCAAAACATTGTTACCTTCACATCGGGCAAAATTTTAATCTTATTTCCTGTTAAATTAGGCAGGATGCACTGATGATTTATATATCTATAGGCTTATCATGTTATGAAGTATAAGCTAAGTCGCTTTCAATTTCACGGTACCCAGAACTAATGATTTTTTTAATTGAGATATCACTGAATCACCATGAGCTCGGCGATGGACGAAAATATTGTGAAGAAACCATGTTCGTTCAAGACGTGTGTTCCACAGCGAAGCTGTGCGGTGGACTATGGTCCAAAACGTTTAATTACTAATATTCTACGTTACTTTATATAATATAACTATAAATTTATTTAATCACACTATGATATTTATGAAAAATAAATGAAATAAAAAAAATATATAGTTAATTTATTTCCAATTTGACGCAGCAGTCTACTTGAATAACTCCTGGGTTAAATACAGCATTGATTACTCATGTTTTTATCTTTAAATATACAAGTTTGTATCGTTACGATTACGCTACGAAATGTAGACGAAAATATAATACAATTCGTTTGAAATACCATTTAAATTGTCATAACTATTACCATCAATAATCGGGTAGATGATGATGCTATAATCTACTGAAGCAAAAATCTTTCCAAGAATGTTTTAGAAATATTGAATAACATGAAAAACGTTATAATGTAAAAGAACAACTAAATGCAAGTAAACATTGCGCCATGCCTTGTGGGTTAGATAAATATTGGCTTTAGCTAGAATCCCCATTCACGAACCCACGACTCAGTGGCAGGGACCGAAAGCACGGAAACAAGTGATTGGTACACAGACTGCTGTTTTAATAATGCAAAATAAATAAGGTTAATAAGAAACAATAATACACGAGCAGTATAGACTATGAAATCATCTATTGGATTTACTACTTTTGAAATGGACTGAAATTCTCATTTGCCATTATTTACTTTTGCAGATAAGGAACAAAAGTCGGCGAATCAAATGTGAAATAATTTATTTATTCATCATTTAACAAAAAGCGCTGGCAACAAAGAGAAAATATTCTCATAAAGAATCAGATGAAACACGTTTTCACGATTGCATCCCACTGTGAAATACTGTAAAAACAGTCACGTACCTAAGGATTAAGTATGGAGTCACGAATTCGCTTTAGACTTTTCAAGTTTAATAATGAAGGGAAATAATTCCTAGTCATGTTTTTTTTAAAGCTTAAACTTGCACATTGCTAATACTTTTAATAACCACGTAAACATGTGCTATATCAACTAAGTTCTAAATTACAGATAATCATTTTTAATATAATTTATATCTAATAAATAAATTAATATCTTCTGATGGTGAATCATGTTATCTTAAAATATATATCTTAAAATGTATTAATCATATTTATATTAATCTATGTAAGCATCTAAATAGATATATTTGTCAAAATAACAGTCAGAAAATTTAAATAACTATTTAGAATAGGTTCAATAATAATTTTTGTAATGGATTACTTGGGTGCACTTTCAGCATAAACTTTGTGCGGGCTGTATCGAATACGTCATCATTTAAATTTATTTGTTATCCACTTCTCAATAGAAGGAAGTTTTTTCTGGGTCCCAAGACATTTAGAGTTCTATGTCCCATTACATTGGTCCTCGTCGTCCGTTGTTTTCAATTTATGTGCTACTGTCGATCCTAGTTTACCGAAAAAACGAGGGCAGAGGGCGCGACTCAACCATGTATTTTGACCTATAATATACTAAGATTGCATGTACATATTCTACGATAAAGCTAGTGCTCTAACAGCTACAGTCGTTGATATTTAATACATTTCTAATAATTCTTTATTGTGTATATCTTAAATGTCTCATCTTTTTCATTTCAGAAAGTTACAATATATGTATAAACCATATATGGAAAAACAAATATGGTAGACTAATAAATAATCGTCAAAACAACCTATTTAAAATTGCCTATTAAAAAAAAATTAAAAATATTTTGCAAATGTACCAAAATTCCGTTCATAAAATACATTTCGTTATAAAGGATCCAAGCCATCTCTCACACGCTTCACGGTCGGACGGACATGTCAGGAAGCTTACGGGCACATAAGTTAAGCGATGAAGTTTTCAATCGGGTAGCTCTCGTGTGATGTATTCGTGCGTAAATAATTTAGTAGCTTAGTTTTCATATATAATATATGCCCCTTATTTTTATCATACAAATTAATTTAGGTATTGTAATGCTAAGCTTGCCAGTAGTTCGGGAAAAGATCACAATAACCTTCGACTGAATTAAACAAAGTTTTAAGAAATCGAACTATGTCATCAAAAGTACTGGCTGGTTATCAACAGGATAGATTTTATGAACTAATAATTATAAAAAACATGAAAAAGCTTGTTTGTACGGGCTCTAATTATATCCATATGTTATTCCATACGTAGGCACATCGATTCGAACAAACACTGTCATCTGGTGGTTATACACGTATACCAACTACTCTGTGAAATCACCTATCGCCATCGTCATGTTGGAGTAATAGCCCTAGCCCTAGCCCAGGTAGTTTTATCATTAATTTTCTTTAGGATCTTAACTTTTTACATGTTATTGGCAGCCACAAAAGTTTACTTTACAGACGAATCTTGTAACGAAAACCGACCAAGTAAACCAACGTGCATGGCAAATATGTAAATCTCACTCTTTCATTATGTGTAAGCGGTAGTTATTCTTTATTTTCGTTCGGTCTGTGAAACCATGCCAAACAATTATCCTGTTGGAAAAACTGAACACTCATTCTATCGATACACTCTAGCTGTAGTTCTTATGATCGCGTGATATCCGATATCGCTAGTGTGTTTGCTTTACCTATGTAATATCTTGATTTACTTTTCATTTATATCGCTGCCTTACTTTTTGTTACGGCTTCTTTGTAGATGCACCGTAATAGACATATTAATTCTACTAAATAAACATAAACAGTTTAGTTTCTTCTTTAGTAATACAGTTACCTACTTCCTAAATATTTATAAAAATAACAAAGAGGTAAGGATAATATTCAAAATTAAGTGTTAACTCACATCTAAGAAACCTAATGTTGTAGGTTAGAATCTGCCATTAGAATATCTCCTATATCAAGCATTTAAGCTTAGTTCCTGCTAATAAAATCACTAGCATTCAAGCAAACAAGAAGTAATTCTTTATTATAATTAACATGTGACTATATTCTGCTGTCTGAACATCAACGTTAGGTAAACTTAATTAACGATTTATGGATCTACGAGTAGTCAAATCAATTAATTTACTCAAAGAAGGTTAGTAATAGTATAGCTACTTCGATAAAAGTAAATTTTTTGTATCATGAAACGCGTGTACTCAAAACAAAATAGGGCCCACCATGTTTTATAAATGAATTGTACAGATTATTTTTCTTTTTTCAGTTTTTATGATTAGGAATGAATAAATTAAGGTTTTGAAAGTGTGTGAACATTAACAAGAGTAAGTTTTGCCATTTTTATGGAATTTAGTTAAAATTTACAGTTTTTAGGAAAGTTTACAGAAATTATTGTTTTAAGTAAAGTTTGATTTTGATTTTTATTATTGACTAAATCAATGAGTTTGATGGTGCTTAATAGCGAGTAGGTCCTCCTCTGTTCCGTATGCACTCTCTGTATCTAACTGGGACACTTTCAATCAAGTGGGTGATGTTTTCCTCGGGTATTTGCTCCCAACACAATTTTAGGGTGTTTATGAGTTTAGAGTTATGTCGATTAGTCACATTACTGAAGTTCGATTTGAGGCTTCTTTTCAATTGGTCCCATAAATCTTCAATGGGGTTAAGATCGGGTCTCATGTCCGGCTACGGTATAACCGTAATATTGGCTTCAGAGAGAGCCCTCTGGGTTGTTCGCGCTGTATGTGGGCGAGCATTGTCTTGCATAAAGACGAAGCTTTCATCTACTCTTTGTGAAAATGGGATGACACGGAGCCGAATTATTCGATCGACATACCGGGAGGCAGTTAAGGAGCCTTCTTCCAGAATTACCAGCTCAGTTTTACCGAGCAAGCTTATTCCAGCCCACGCCATAACATTTGGACCTCCAAAACGATCCGTTTCATGAATGCGAGGTTCTGAAAAACGTTCCCCTTCTCTTCTCCACACGCGCACTCGACGATCATCGCTGAAAAACTTAATTTTACTTTCGTCCGTAAAGAGTACATTTCTCCAGTTGTCCATTGTCCACTCCGCATGCTCGCGAGCAAACCTCAAACGTGCTGCACAATGCGCTCTTGTCAATTTTAGACGAATAACACGAGATCTGGAACGTTGTCCGTCTTCATGAAGCCGATTTCAAATGGTTTGATCACTAATTCGAGTGCCAGTCGATTGCCGCAGTCGATTTTATAAGACGCGGGCGGGAATCGTACGCCTTCGTAATTCCTGACTTGAAACATTGATAACGTTAGATAAACATGTCAACAATACTTCTAAATGCTTAACTACACTATTTACTACCCAAAAATTTTTTTTAAACGAAATTCGAGATTAACTTAGAGCCTAGAGGCCCTATTTTGTTTTGAGTAGTTTAGATTTGAGTTAAAGAGATATCTATTATATGCCGTATCTTGTACTTTAGGTGTTCAGAAGCAAATATGTTATAAAATTAAGTAAATCCATACATAGAATTCTCGATTTTAAGTGTTGACTTTACATATTCCGTATTTCTGCAAGTTTTGAAATCTTTACTTTCTTACATTTATTAAATACAAACTTCAATCCGTTCAGAAATTACCTGGTCATTGAAGATTTGATTCATTGAATGCGGTCAAATGGAGAGAGCCCTAGATAGATATGAGAATAGTACTCTATGTGAGGTTGTTGCAAAGTTACAAGGGCTTGGCCATATACCGTGGACCGTCTCTACCATGGAACAGAACGTCGCTCAATATGTCAATGCCAATAATTCTTATAATAATTCCCCTGAACTCTATTATAAGGGTCTTTTAAAATGAGGTGATTCGAAAATACGAAGAAAGGGTTCTTTTCAATGGTATACACAGAACTTGCGTCTTCGTCGGGTAAATTGGGCTAGATTTAATCGGTCCCAATCTAAGACTTTGTTTAACAAAGTCTCTACTTTAGAGGCAAGTTTGTTCCATAAAATTATCAAAGTTTTTGTCGTTTTCGTACTCCATTATAGAACATACAATCATATAATTTTCAAATAACATCACTGCTAAATTGCGTAGAGTAATAATTTACAAGTATTGCATGCATTTTATTTTCGAACCTCATTATTGATAATTGAATTTGATACTTTCCCGATCGTGCAGCGGTCTATCTTCACGGTGGAAGTATTGAAAGTGTGTAGGCTTGACACCGCCTACATATACTGCATACACACACACATACATATATATATATATATATATATATATATGTATGTATATATATATACATACATATATATATACATATATATATACATACATATATATATGTGTATATATATAGCCATATAGGCCAGTGATTAATTAATTAATCAATCTTTATCTTTCCTTTTATGAATAATAAAAAAATTATATAAAAAATTAACACTCAACTTAAGATGTTTGTCAAATTGATTTTTTCAAAGGAATGTATTTCCAAATAAATTCTTGACTTTTGCATATGAAATAACCCCTTATTATTGGAACGAACTGTTGCTAAGCTATTAATAACTAAAAGAAACAATTCCCACAATTTTGAAACTTAGCTAAAATTTGTCGGAAAAACAGAAAACAAAATAATTTTTCATCGCGTGACTAGAGAAATAAATTGTTTGCTGTTTAAAGTGCTAAGTGGCGCTTCGTTCTCACTTGTTTCCGCAAAGCGCTGACTAACAGTGAAATTATGGCTACTTCCTGATTTCGTTTAACTGACAGCGCCAATTGTGTACAGTGATTAATTGCCTTGATGCCTCTTTATTGTTATTCAGATAAATAAGTCATAGAGAAACACCTCTTCACTTAAACAGTACACTGATCGACGTGGACATGTTTTCGATATATTTATTATATATATTGTTTTATCCTAGATTTGTGACATGTTTGTCAATTATTCCATTCCGTTCTAAGAATTTCATGTTAAACTATAAACTTAATATTTTTTGCTGGTTCTAAAATGTCTTTGTACTTGACTTTAAACAATAATTTAATTATTTTAAAGACGGATGATTCTATCGTAATCCTCAGTTGCAGGATTCTATTGTAATATAATACTTATTTGTATTTATTCTCTTAAGTAATAAATAATGTGTGATGCCAATGCAAACGCTGTTTATCGTGGCCAGTCCAGCTCCTGCCAAGAATGCTGAATTCTTATGGAATACACTTCTGGAATACTTCTCAAAACAATTTTGGAGATTTGTGTATCGAATATTGCTATTTTAAATTGCTGGCAGAAACACTGCATCGTCCACAATAAAGATGGTTGAATTAAATTGATGTCACGATGGTTAACTTTGAAAAGAAGATATTGAACTATTTATTTATTTTATTTTTTTCTTGCCACTGTTGTGTGCAGTAAACGTTTGCTCAAGAAGTCAAGAGAGCAATGAAAACAACTGTATTAAGCTAAGAAATATTTTTGCTTTTGTACATCGTACAGAGCGGTTAAACTGTCCGGTGTGTGTTACGCTAAATTAATTGTAACCACATGAAACTGAAAAGTTTGCGTGTTAAAGAATACAGTGGCGAAAAACTCTTATGAAAGCTTAACATTGTAAAACATATAGTAGTTGCTATTAAAATAAAACTATTAGGGCGTAACACTTATTTTAAAATTGTAATATTGTACTAAATATTAATATTAAAATATTGAAATCAACATTTGATGCATTAGTGATACATGTGTGTGAGGAATCCGGTGGCGTCTACGAGTAGCACATCCACCCATGCGGTAGTAGGAACGGTTTATGTCTCATTAACACCTATTAAAATCACACAATGTTTCGCAAGCACCGTTAAAGGCCAGAATCACGGGAGCTTTCGGTCGCCCGCAGGTAGTTCTTTCGGGATCACAGACCTCTGATTGGGCCGATGACGCCGATGTACCACAAGGCGGAATATTTTCTCCTCTTTCGTTTTCATTATTTATAAATTCTATCATCTCAATATTACATATATGTACCATTTATCTGCCGATGATCTAAAGCTCTATGTGCAATCTAAAGTCGACGATCCCGATAACAATATTGAAATATTTAATGATAACTTGGAAGCTATTGGAGATTGGTCATGTAGAAATAGGATTGCAGTTGAGGGAAGTGCAAAGTCATGATTGTTGGAAGTCCTAGGATGCTCGCTAGGGTTGACTATGGAAGCTTCACTTCCATTTATCACAACGGAACAATGATTCCTTTGCCGTCTTAAAAAAATCTTACGGTTCAAAAACAAGCTTATGTTAGTTTTAAGTTTTAAGTTTAAGTTAGTTTACATTTTCTACCCGTTATCGATTATGGTGACATGAGTCAGCCAGATCTGAAGCAAAATCCTCTTAACAAGTTGGAGCGCCTTTTAAATAACTCGTTAAGATATATTTTCAACTTTCGTAAATACAATCGCATTTCCTTCTATCGTTCAACTCAACTCAAGTGGCTCTCTATTCGACAAAGGCTTAACTTATATATAGTTTTTTAACTTATATAGTTTTATTACATAATCAAATCTTATCTTAAAGATGACTATCAATTTCTTATTTCATTTTCTTGATTCAAACATCACACATTCAAATTCTTGACCGTGTACCTTAAATAGAATGAGAATTAGTGTTCTCTTGTTATTTTTTCACAGTACAGGCTGTACTCCTTTGGAACGCCCTTCCGGATGATGTCAAGAATGCACCCAGTAAAGTATCTTCTTTACTCGGGAGAATCTCTCAATAGCTAGGGAACTGGCAACTTGGGTGGCATCATCAGATAAGTATGAGACCAGAGAGTAGAGCGACACGCTCAGTTTATGAGCGCTTTGAGTAAGTAAGAGAACCTCAATAGGGAACACGTAATATAACCAGCTCACGTACCCCTCAGTTCAGTGAGTCCTGTGTCCGATGAAGCTGTGAGAGACGCATAGGCTAACATCAACAGAATCTAGCTAAAGTTTCTTCTTCGATAAAATTGTTTGAAGGCAATTAACATCTGATATATATATATATATATATATATATATATATATATATAAACATATTTCAATAATGCTATGTATGTATTTATGTTTATTTGTAATTTCATATTTTTATCTAAATAAAATTCTTCCAGGGTTGACTGGCTACTCAGTCTGCCCTTATAAACATTACCGCTCGTATTGCATATCAACACTCAGATATGATTACTCCTCTCCCACGCGATGCCACACGTGGCAGTGGAGGGCAGGGTAAACAGTGCCTTACTACCGTTATTTACGCCATCGCTTAACATCGGGTAGGATTTCAGATAAGAATAGGTTGATGTGTATTAATAATTTTATTGCGAACTCTCAATTTTTTGAACTTTGTGAAATATTTATGAACTTTTACATTTAGCGGGAATATTGTGAACTTGTCGGTATGATAATGTTGCTGCTATGCTGGTGACTCAGCAAACATTATTATATCGACAGACGTTCATCAAAATGTTTACTGGTATTGTAGTGAAACAAATATTTTAAGTAAAATGTCTGGTGTAGTAACGACTTAAACCCGATTATAAAAGGTAACACCATCTGCTAGATAAATACCCATATCTATTAATTAATATTTTATGAAAACATAAAATTTCAGTGCGGCCTCACTTACTGTTAAATTCAGGAATGATTAATCATTGAACTCTTTGGTGATTACCAGCACAATGAAGACATTTTAGTTTGTGCGATTTTGCGCTAGTGCTGAAATATTTGAGTTCGATATTGGGGTTACAATTGTTGATGAGAGTGTATGCCGATGAACTTTGAGGTTGATGCGATATTTAACATAATATTCACGAACAACGTTTTGATTAATGAGTTAGGTTAGCCTCGATTTATAAACGCGGCCATGTAAAAATCCTGCAGAACTCTACATGCGCTCTGATATTTGTATTATCTATATTTCTCAATACAATAGACATAATGTCATGTTTCTTAGAGCTAAATTTTATTTTTGACTTTTGATCTTAAAACCTTTGCCATAAGAACGTTAGAGGAGGCTTATACTGAAAAATAAAAAGCATTTATATATGGCTTTTCTGCAAAAAGCTTTTGACTGCGTACTGCGCCAGGTGATCTGGTGGGCATTGGAGGCGAAGAACGTGCCACAAACCTATATTGATACTATTCGAGTTATGTACCACAATTCGGTGTGTGTGGTGAGGACTACAGTTGGCGATACTTGTCAACCAGGTGATGGTGTTCACCAGGGCTCGTCACGTAGAGTCTCACCTTGTTCAGTGTAGTGTATATTGTTTTGGCGAATGGCTGTATGGTGGTTATGGCTGATGATGTATGCCAATGACATTGCGCTGACAGACGAGGATAAGAAGAGACTGGAGCAAAAGGTGAACCAATGGAATGGTGCGCTAGAGAACGGCAGTCAGAAACTAAACGTTGCGAACACCAAGTACATGGCGTGTAACCGGTGTCTTGCGATCGCAGAATACCAGATCATCAGATCAGTCTTATATTATGGCAGCGAATCTTGGCCAGACCTCGGAAGACACGACACGCCCAGCAACTACAGGTTGCAGAGATGCAGATGCTGGAATTGATGTGTGGCGTTACGCGATAAAATCGTATAAGAAACTTACACAACCGTGCCAGCCTTAGAGGTCGTGTCATAGCCGACAAGCTGCAGGAAAGTCGTCTCTGTTGGCATGACAACATAGGCCGCAGGCCTCCATACTACGTCATTGTACAAGGCCGAAGATCCCGAGGCAGGCCCAAGAAAGGGTGGCTGGACGTCGTAAAAGCGAGCACGGTGGAGAACAATCTCACGGATGCCGAAAACCGGGCAAAGTGGAGAAGATATTCCTAAATCGGACCCTGGTTGTAGACCGGGAAATCGCTAGATACAAGAAGAGATATTAACATTTTTCGAATATAATATTATATAATTTATTATGATACAAATTAAAGACTTGTACTTGTAGACAGTGATTAGACGATCTGCATCTTCCACACGGCTGCCAATATTCGCGGTTGCCGTGACACTAACTCGAGACATTCCATCTCAATCATCAGTGGTGACAACGTGTGCATATTCAATCTTTCTTCAGGATTAATATGCCGCAGTTATCACTTACCACCACTGTCTGAGTGTTCTTATTGACTGGCAGAGAGTAGCAAATGGTATTAAGTTCGCCTATTGTATCATTTTTGGTTTAATAATAGGTCTTTACCTATGAAATTGCCGTTTTTTATGAAATAAGTTAAAGTATTTTTTAATTCTGTTATTCCAAGTAATCACCCATGTAATCGATGCATCTTTGCCAACGCACTGGTAGTTTATTGATGCCCTTCTTGTAAAAATCTTATGAAAACTTTATATAAATATTCACTACCTATTCAATTAGCTATAACTCTCTTTTTTTATTACATTGAGAGATTTTTTATAACAAATGAGCTCACAATTCAAGTGATGTCAAGTGATTCCTGAGACCCACGATACTACATTCATTCTTGACAAGGAATTATAATGTAGATGCGTTGTTACCCTTAAGGGCTGAGATGGAATGCCTCGTCACCAGATCCCTACACTCATCAGACGAAACACAGTCGCATTATGTTGCTATTTTACGCTGGTAGTCTGTGAGAGTCGTGATCGTACCTCGGTCGAGTAGACCCATTCATTCTGCAGCTAGAAACAAATTACAGTGAAGCTCTACCACTGTTTTAAATAATTTCTTGTGCTAGAAACAAAATACAATATACTATTGGAGAATTGTATCTAAGTTAAGACGCGTATTGTGTATATAGCTATATACAAAAGAAATAAAATGAATTCCATAAAAAAATTAGAAATTAATAAAAAAATGGTATAGTCTATTTAAATTATTAATCTACGAAGAATAATTTTTTGTACGAATTGTATGTGATAGATTGACAATATAAAAACTCATATAATTAACTTGCACAAGTTATACGTAGTACTTATTTGTTTTATAAATAAAGTTTGAAATATGCATCATCACTTAAATTTATTGGTCTGGTTACAAAAAAAAATCAGTAAAAAAAAGAAATATGTACAAAAGGTAAGCTAGTGGGAAAAGAAAGAGAAAAGATCAGAAGAAGAAAGATCAGAAAAGTAAAAAGATGTAAATAATTGCAAATCAAGTTATAATGTTATAGAAGCGATTTTTATTCACAGTAAAGTAAATTCTCAGTCATAGTTAAATTTCACAGCTTATTGAATTTCAACATTCGTATAAGCGTAAAATTAAAGGTCGGGTGAGCGTAAAATGCTAACAATGAAGGACTTCTTTCAAAATGATTCTTGCTCTGGAGTTATAATTTATTATCCGTTATAATAGCTTTGTATTTTATTGTTATCAATTTTGATATTGTATTTCCAAGGCTTCCGTTTAATTTCATAGACTATATTCGATTTGTAGCGGCCGACGCCAATCATACTGTTAATTATTTGACGATGATTTCCTCGATGTATGTAGATCTCAGCAACAGTGAAAGATTTTGCAAATTACGATACGATATCAATGGTGCGTATATAATAATATATATATATGCAATATTTTTAATTATTTAAGTAATAATTAGTCTTCTATAAGCTATATTTCATAGACTTGAATAAAAACTGGTTTATGTGACGTTTAAACGATTTAATAAGTTAATCGATTTTGATATGTTTTTTGTTTATATTTTTATATGACGATTTCCTTTTTTAAAATAGAATAGGTGGCAAACCGCAATACCATAGGAGTCACAAATGCGTTGCTGGACTTTAAGAAAGGTGTGGGCTCTTTTCTTAAAGGTCCCCAAGTCGTATCGGTTTGGAAACACCGCTGGTGACAGCGAAACATGCTCATTCCACAGAGTAGTTGGGCGTGGCAGGAGATTTGCTAATCATCGAAATTTTTAATTATGTCGTGATGTACCATGTTCAAACTCAACAGCTGGAATTAATCCGAACAACTCCTGAGAATTCTCATGGGGAGTTAATTCGGTAAAAAATGCAAAGAGATGCAACATCTCTTCGCAACGCCAATCGGAAAGTACCTGGTCGTCAACTATTCGAGGCGCTCTCCGTTGAATGCGGGCAAACGGAAGAAGGTGTGCCCCGGCCCAGAGTTGAGAACAGTATTAAAGAGAGAGTGCGGATTAAAAGTGAATTTGCGCTTTGTAAGTTGCACACAGTGGGCTGACATGAAATACTGTCTCGCTCTATTAAGCACGCCTAGATTTTTAAAGGCCAATTTGGCCTTACCCTCCAAGTCACCGTGGAACTGCATGACACTCGATATTTTCATACGATAGAATGTGCTAGATACTATGTTAATTAGAACACCTTTGTACAACCTTTACGATTACGATTATAATGATAGTCAATTAACAGTCTGATAATAATTTCACATAATAATTTGATATGATAAGAACTCGGTAATTTTTTATTTATCTACTAATGTTTAAGTATCAAATACGGTTTTTTTGAGTCATTCTCGATGCTACTATATAACAAAGAGGCATAATAACTTCCGCTCGTCACGCAGGGCAGTACGCCGAGATGACTTTAATTTTTGCGATCCACGTCCATACATCAGAGCATAATCGTCGAGAGGCTATTGTTACTCGTACTTAATATAAAAAAATATTCTTTTACTATATTTTATAAACTTATATGATAGTAAAAATTTAGAAAATTTAAAAATAGAAAACTTGTACATTATTTTTGTTGTACTATTAGTTTTTTTATCGTGTTTTTGAAATCAATCAATCTTTACAATACTAAAAATCATATAACTATTGGCTATCATATAATATATATATGGCCATAATACTATATGAAATGGGGTGTTAAAGAAAATAGGATTGCAGTGATCGCCTTGCACAATGTGGGTATGGAGCCGTCGGTCATATTGCAGACACTTCAAAAGATTGATTTCAGCCGTATGTTCGTATATCGTACTATCAACAGATACAACAACACTTCCTCTGTCGAAGAGCAGAAAAGATCGGGACGGCCGCGTGCTGTTAGAACTACAAAGGCTGTTAATGCTGTTAAAGCCAGAATTCGTCGAAACCCCATTAGGAAGCAAAAAATCTTATCGGGAGAAATGAAAATTCCCGCTAGGACTGTCGCGTATTATAAAACAAGACATGAAGCTCGGTGCTTATCTTCAATTACAGGACGTGCCCTATATCAATCTCGATCGAAGAATCAATCAAAACGCTTTCTGTGAAACGCATACGATACGCAGGTGAAAGGCACAGAAATATCCTCTTTACCGATGAAAACATTTTGATGATAGAAGAACACTACAATAAGCAAAATGATGAAGTGTACGCTCACAGTTCTAAAGAAGCTGCACAAGTGGTCGGAAAGGTACAATGTGGTCATCATCCTGCGTCAGTGATCGTTTGGTGGGGCGGGTCTTATCAAGGAGTCACAAAAATGTATTTTGTGAAAAAAGAGTGAAAACTTAAGCCAAAGTGTATTAAGATACAGTCTTGGATCATGTTGTGAAACCTCTCAGCAAAACACTTTTTAAAAATACACTGTGGACTTTCCAGCAGCACTCTGCACCTGGTCACAAGGCACGAACTACCCAAGCCTGGCTTGAAACCACCGTTCCGGACTTTATAAGAGGTGAAGACTGGCCCACATCTAGCCCAGACCTCAACCCTTTAGACTGGCCTGCTCTAAACGACACGGCGACATTGAGTCTCTTAAAAAATTTTTGGAGCAAGCAGTGGTGAAATTTCTCTTGGAAACATTGCGTAAATCCATAGATTCGTGACCAAACAGATTAAAGGCCTGTATAAAAGCCAAAGGGGCCACCTTGCGAATAGAATTTTTTAATTTTTTGCTGAGACTAATAAATATGTAGGTATAAATTTTAATAATATTACATTAATCATTAAAAAATGCATTTTCATTTGTAACAGAACTTATTGCCAGACTAGGTATAGTATTTATATTTACTTACTATTAAAACCTATTCTAAAAGTAATAACTTCTCAACCTATAGTATACCCTTAAAGGTTTTATACCAAAACTGCACAGTCCTTCCGATATGACAATTATTTATATTAAGCTATTTATCAAACAGCATTGTGTAACAAATTTTGATGAAAGAAAGCAGTTAACCCGTATAAAAGACAAGGTGTGCGAATCAAGGAGATTTCAAACCTCTTTTGCTCGTAGATTTTTCTGCGCTTTGGGTCGTTTTTTGTATAACAAAGTTAACAAGGCTGTTGTTAGGAGGGACTGATAACTGGAGGGAATACAGTTATCAGTTTAAAAAGAAAATATCTGCATGGTTACAGTGTTCTATTAACAGTCTTAAAATAACTTGGTAAATATTAATTAGGGAATGTAAAAATCATAAGTTTCGAATTCAAAATACTAATACAGCTAAACACACTATCTCTAACATACACACACGTACACTAACACAGCACACAACAAGAGGTCATTCAACTTAAAAAGTTTTTTTTTGTTATCTACTTAAATATTATTTGCACACGCCGTCTTTAACATACCCACACGTACACTAACATAGCACACAACAAGAGGTCATTCAACTTAAAAAGTTTTTTTTTGTTATCTCTTTTAATATTATTTGCACACACCCTCTTTAACATACATACACGTACACTAACACATCACACAACAAGAGGTCATTCAACTTAAAAAGTATTTTTTTGTTGTCTCGTTTTATATTATGTTCCTCGATTTTTTTTATGTTAACCTTTAGGCATTTTTTATGTGAATTATTTCGTTACTAATAAAATATTGAATGAAATTGAATGAAAACGGCGCCGGAGGCTGAAATACGGGTTTTGAACCTAGTTCGGCAACGGATGCTTACTTATAAGGGTATATGGTGATGTAATTCTAGGTTGGTTGTAATTGTTGGATTGGAGTTGGATGTAATTCTACTTTGAATCAAATATATATATTTATAGGAAAGTAAAGTTTATTATTACTATTGTTAAAACTGTTGTTTATTCGTAAAAGTTATAATATATATATATCTCTGATCCCTACACTCACCAGACGAAACACGGCAGCATCATATGCTAGTTTAATCTGATATTCTGTGAGGGCGTGGCTAGCCCCCGGTCTAGTTGACCCATTCCTTCAGCAGTTAGAAACAAACTGCAAGGTAGCTCTACCATTGTTTATAATTTCTAATAATTAAAATAATTATAAAATAGTTAATGTACTATTAGTTACGAAACCTACTACCATTTTGAACCCTATTTATTGATTTAATTTAACCCATTTATTGTTATAGCACCGGGATGGATATTAATCTCTTGGTCACTTAGCTGTTTACTTGTAGACACTTCTCTTGACTTAGGGATACTTAAGTATCTACTATTGAAAGAAAGCTAATTTCATAACTCGGCTTTTATATTTGTATCTGTATCTCGAGTTAATCTGATTAAATTAGAGAGTGGAGGCGAATTATGACCGTTGTCATCTTTTAATCATATATGTATGTAAAGTACAGATAACTTTATTATGTTTTTATCAATATATTATCTACATTACTACTATCCTCTTAAAAATAAAATATTTTTTTTTGGACTCCACTATATTCTCTGCTAGAGAGAATGAGTTTTGACATTAAGTCCGCCTTTTTATACAATGTTGGTGGTATTTATGCAAAAAATATAAATATAATAAATACGTGCAAATAATTTATTTTATTGTATTGAGGGTGACAAACGAACACACAGTTCAACTGATGTCGGCCTCGCAGTCCTTGATAAGGAATCATAATGCAAGTATCATAATGCTTAGTTGGTGTGGTTAACCAGGATATTAGTAGTGTTTATACCATTGTTAAAATTCCTTTAAAAAAAAAAAAGGTGCGTTGTCATTCCGAGAACTAAGGTAAAGGCTATTAAGGTACCCCAGTTTCCTACTACCAGTTGAAACACAGCAGCGACATGCAGCTATTTCATATTGGTATTTTGCAAGGGCGTAGTCCTTCGTCCTTCGAGCCGACCTATTCATTCTTGCTTGACTGACATACATACTAATGTGGTTCTAGCACTAGTCATTCATCCCTATTTATATATGATCGGCTTGATGTATATTTTCAAAACATACTATAAATCACTTAATAAACCTGTAACACAAACAACTGGTATATTTAGCGGTTTTTAGTTAAGTGATCCGAATTCATCACAAGTTATTTTCAAAGATTTCTTATGATGCGTAAGAGGGAATATATCATATAAACTCCATCTGCACACGAAAGGTCCATCCTAACGGGCTGATCTTAGATCTGACTGTTAATGGGCAGATAAATCGCTGACCCAAGTGTACCGCTATAGTCATCAATATAATTGTGGTCTATCTTAGTGGTAAGTTTTACTCATTGTGATATCATTGTCATTGTCATGTTTATAGGAAAGTCCCCCAAACTTGCCTATACTTTTCGAAAAGTTGAATAGATTGAAAGGTAAGAGGCTAAATAAGAGAAATTATTCTTAACAATTGCCTCCTCAAGGAACACCATTACATTCCGAATTAATTTTTAAAATAGTTGTTTTCATAATAAAATCCAGCGTATCATAATAGTAAGCGTAAAAATCTCTAAATCGTGGCACCGAAGCACTAAGACAGCATGAGTATGCCCATAATACCACCCAAGTGCTAACAAACACACTGTGCCCATATCGAAAGGAAACCGACTAACCATAGTGAAATACACTAAATTGTCAATTACAAGGTCTTCTTAAATATTTCATCTAATACACAACTATTAATACTATTTAGCCATATAATTCTTACAAGAAAATTACGTATATATCAATTATTATTTTATAATAATTAAATATGAGTCCTAATATATATACTCGTAGATAATTATATGCAATTTAATGCACATTAAATGCACGACGTTATTCTTTTAATTAACCACTTTTAGTAGCGTTGCTCTTTTCTCTGCAAACTACGGAGACTATATCTCTATCGTATATGTATTAAGTATTTTAAACTTTGATTATAAACTTTTAAAGGTTTATAATCAAACTTTTAAAATCTCAATACGAAAGAAATAAACAAACTCACTGTGTGTTTGTTTATTTCTGCATCTGGTCTGAAAAATTATATGCAAAATAATTCCATGGTACGAACATTAAAAAACGATTTGAAAATTTCTTTACGTCTTAATGGGGGCAATGAAAAAGTCAAAAGTCAATAAATACAATAATAACAAAACAGATCTAGCTTAGGTATTAAAGTCAATAGAACAAAGCACATATTAAGAAATACACAAGTAAATAAATTGTTATAAATATCTTAACGCATTTTAAATAATGCGTTTGCACTTCGTTGGGAAATGCCAGTTTCCATGAATCGTAAAACCAATTCAACAACCTCGGTTCATAAGATCAATCGATCAAAAAACGATGCTACTAGCTATAGAAACGCTTACTGTACGAACGTGGAGGTTAGTTCTTATACACCAGGCTTGTTTGCCTGTTGTTAATGTTGCTGTTATAAACCCTCTCCACGTAAAAAATCCGAGTCCACATAAGATAGAATCAGATCTGAACGAGTCAGATTCGTGTTATTGAATTTTCGCTGCGTAAGTAACAAACAACAAGATCTTTTAAAACCAGTGTAATAGATTTATGGCTTTATCTAAATGTGACATAACAATACCTGACAGACAGTAAGATAGTGTAGACAATAGACTCTGTATACAGATGTAGTTCTCACGGCAATAACCTTTCATATTGTTTGATTACAAACGGTAGTAACGCTAACCTCTGCAATAGTTTAGTCTTGTACACACCTTCGTGAGCGAGATAAATCTTCACCGCGTGTGAGTAAACAGAAATACACGAAGATTGAGTGATATTTATCCTGATGATGTTTTTCAGTCTTACGGCTCTAGAGGTCTAAGATTGAAATCCTCGTAATTTGTTTTAATTTCTCCAGGTTATTTTTACAATAAAACAAGGGTATAATAAAACCTATATACCTATTACCTAAGTGTTGAACTTTATTTCATATTGCTTCTTACCCTTTTTTACCCTTTTACGTATGCCTATGACGCGGAAGGAAAAGTGGTAGGTAAATTTTATAGATTTTCAGATCTTGACATAAATCGGAAAAGCGTTAACTAAAGCTCAGACAAGCGCGACTGAAAACAAAGGAAGATTTCCCACAAAGTCAGTCTCCTGTTACAGCGATTATTTTCCATTGAGCGATAACTTTTAAAATCAAGTTATTAAATGTAAAAGTTTATTAAATTTTTGCTGAACAATTGTAATCTTGTGTGTATCAAATTATACAAATTATATTTATTGATTATTATTAATTCAAACTGTTATCTATACTGATGTAAAACCTAAACAATTGTTAAATTATAAGGACATATAACATAATACATATAAACAAACTGAAGTGGGAATGGGATCGCCATAAAACTCGTAGAACCCATAACGATGGGGAGGAAGGGTTCTTGAGTAGCAATCTATGGGGGAGGCCTATTTTCAGCCGTTGACTATTAATAGGCTAAGTTAGTTGAGGATGGTATTTATTGACTTGACTCTGAATGTAATAAAAAAAAGAAAGTTACTCAACTGGTAACGCAGTGTACAACGATACCATAGATGAAGGAATGACCTACCCAATTAAATGGACTCCTCATGAATGTCATGTGTAACAGACTCTTCTTAATTATAGCTTACTTTAAATAGGCTTATAAATATAACGAAATATTAACATATTGTACCGGCAGAAGGTTGTAAGAGACCGAGGAACCAATAAGAATTTACAATAATTTTAACGATGTACTAGTAAATAAACTTAAAATATAAAATAATAAATAGTGATGTAAATTACGTAATCAACGCTTTTGATGCGTGAATGCTACAAGAATTACCTGAATGTTACAAGTGGTTACAACATTAAATGTGCGCATAAATATCAAATGACTAAAGGTAAATTTAATTAAAATTAAACAAAATTTCACTACGAGTTCAACCGAAGTACGAGTATTCATATTCGCCTGAAGAGTTTTATTAATTATATATTCAATGGTTTAGTTTACACTTTTAAGTAAACACCATTATATATATTTTTGTATTTTGTTTTAAAAGGTCCTGAATGAATGAAAATAATTTTGATAACAGGTATGTCTACTATGTGGCGATATTGAAATGTATTTAGATTAAATGAAAAAGAAAAGAAAAAAGTAAAATATTTTACCTTGCGACACTTGAGGTTACAGTAGGTTTATATTTTAATGTGCAACTATAACTAAATCAAACTTCATTATAAACGAAAATGCTTACTTTTTTGATTAACACAACGTGATTATTTAATCAATACACAATTCTACAAGGATAGTTATTTCATTTTTTATTATAGAATTGCGAGAGGTACACGATCACACAGATTTTTTTTATTGCATTGAGAGTAACAATCAAGAACACAGTTCACATGATATCAAGTGATTCCTGCGCCCCATGACATCTACATTCATCCTTGACTAGGAATTATAATGAAAGTGCGTTGTTACCCTTAAGGACAGAGATGGAATGCCTCGTCACCAGTAACAAAGGCCTCCGGATCATTTTGCTGCTATTTTACTCTAGTATTCTATGAGGGAGTGGTCCTACCCCGGTTGAGCTGACCCATTCATTCTGCAGCTAGAAACAAACCGTGGGCTATAACCAAAGCTACAAAGCAGTGTAGCTCTACCACTATTGAAACATAGCAATTCACCTGGTGGTGTCATAAGTGCGGCCTATGAGACCCCAATACATCGTCAACTAAAATTCAAGAAGTACATGTGTTGTCATTGCTGAGGACCAAGATGAAATGCCATTACCTGTAATAGGGTCTCCAGATCCTTATTTATTTGTTTATTATTTATCAAATTTACTTATCAAATAAAACATGCTGTTATTTAACGCTGACCTTCTTTGAGGATCGCATTCAGTGGTCTCACCACTGTTAACAGGTTATGAATATGACTGAAGTTTGAGATTTGTGAAAATGTAAAAATCTCTGAACACAAATAACTAAAAGTAAATCTGCGTGGAGGAGGTTATTTATTGTCTACAGGTACGAGGGTCACGACTTAAATTCAGTCGAGAAACATTGAATTTGTCTCGTATTCCTGTATTTAACACTACCTCTGGTCTTTAAGAGAGTACTTAAGGCACTATACGCACTGTGATGTAACAGGGGGATATACCTAAAATACATTAGAAAAATTCGCATAAATTTTTAAAATACTTTTGTTTTAAATATTTACCCATTCTTTATTTATAAATTTAATGTAATTTTATTATCATATACGGTCCCTAATTTCAGTAAATAATGACTTAAATCGAAAAGCTCAACATAATTCGGGGATAATAGGACTCTCTGCATTTATTATCCTGTATATGTACATATACGTTATATCTATTTTTTAATGGAATATTTTAAAATTCATTGAGTATGTACCGAAATACTATTAGTACATTATATATAGTACTATTTCATTTTTTTATTCATAAGTAGAATAATTTTATCACACATATTTTATCTTACATGTTGTACCACATTGTAGTTAGTTTTGTTTAATTAAAAATAAAAATCTCGTTATGTGAGTAAGCGAAATGGTATATATAATGACCATAATTAAGTCGTATTCTACTTTTAAGGAGACAAAGTCATTTAATTAGGTTCGGATTACATAATGAAGGTTGGGTACCATTTCCCTTGACTTCGGTTTCCATGTAAACTTTCTACGAAAAAGGGGTTTCAATGCGAATTGAGTCCGTTTTAATCAGTGCGACATATTCTGTTCATCTGTGCTATATTGAACGATTTCTAGACATATTAGTGTTCTTCTTAATATTATTCTGAATAAACTTGACAGTTGTGTATATGAAAATAGAAGAATGAAAAAAGAAGAAATAATTGTCAAGAAGCCCTTCCGGTTTAATGCCAGAGAGCGGTACTATACATGTAGTATATAATATACTGCAATTTCTTGCCAAAGATTAGATATATATATTTTATCTTCGGTATCATCATATCATGAAAAAGTATAGGCATGCAAACAAAAACTTGAGCTTCGTGATCATTAACCTTGATACGACAGATATTCACGCAAGTTTTTTTGGGTTGTAGTAACACATGCAATGATAGGGATGTTGATGAGGTGTGGATGGGGATGATCCGACTCTCATGTTAAATCTGTGCATAAACCAAGGTTTGGTTTTATACCTGTTATTATTATAGATGCTTTAACATCACAAAAGTTCAAGGTGCAACTGAAAACTTAGGAAAACTATAAAAGTCCTATGGATTTCATTTCTAAGATAAATCATTCCTCAAAGACATCAAGACGAGATATAGGAGTCGTTCACAGTTCAGTTGAAAAAGAAAGATATTATTATCATTTTTTTTTCCGTTCCTGGGACCATTGCTTTATAATGGCATAAATAAATTGATGCCCTTAAATAAATGTACAAAATTTAAATTAAAAGTAACAATTCTTGAAAATTTGTAATTTGTATTTTGTTTTTTTTTAAATGTAACTTTTATAAACATTGTATTAATCTGTATATTTTTAAGGTGTTACAGTACAAACATCTTTGAGTAGTTACTTACAGTAAACTGGCCGCACTCCCTTGCCGTAATACTATAATAATAGTTTCATACTAGTACCGAGGGTAGCTGAACAATTTGCTATTAAGCAAACTATCCTACAGCCTCGTTTTGCTTTGTTTAATTTTTTCAATAAGTTATGTTAATTTAGAATACATTAGGTTAAAATAAAATTGTTAAAATTAGGCTAAGTTTGGTAAAAAAATTCTCTAAATAAATTTCAATTTCTATCAATAAATTAAATAAGGGCAATTATTGCGCGCAAAGACTTCGATAGAACTGGACTTCTGGGTTAGTTACTGCAAAGATATATTACGAATGTTAAATGTGGGTATTCGCAGAAGAACTAAGGTAACCGATATAGTTCAAAGGATCAGTACCTGAACCTGAAGTGGCAATAAGAGTAAAATCGATAACCGATGAGGAAGAACTTTTCTTGAGTGGAAACCTCCTATTGGCTATCGCAGTGTAGACTTGTTCAAGTCAACGGGAAGTCAATGGATGCAGGTGGTTAAGAATTATGCTTAGTGGTTGTCTTTGGGGGAGGCCTATGTTTAGACTTGGACTTGATAGGGTTAATGAATTAATGAAATAATGATGATGGTGATATAATTATGTAAATGCTGTTGGAATTTCGATTAAAAGTTTTTACTACTGATACCCTTTGTTTCTTCCCTCCTTCATACAAAGTAGTTTTATAAATATTCATCTCTACCCACATATGGCTACAGATCCTTTCTCAAAATTTGATAAGAAAATGAGAAAATTGTTATAAAAATAAAAGGTTCTTTGTAAATCTTTGTAATGAGACGTTAACAGTGAGGCGGCAACATTTCGGCCATCAATTTTAGGGCCGGTCGTCCCAAGTAAATTGTTACGATTTTTCTTTAACACATCTGGAATTTTTTAGCTATGGTCCAAATGAAATAAGAGTATGATATATTTTTATATTTCACATCAATTTTTATTAATCTCAATAGAACATTTTTAAAAAAAATATTTTTCTCAGGATTTGATTATGAGTTTATAAAACAACCGTGAAGTTTGTGTTTACGCGCAGCTATAAATTTGGTACTAGAAAAAGTTAAGCAGATATGGTAAATTTTTGCATTTAATATTACATTTTATTCGTGGTTATGAAAAAACTAGAGCTCGAAGCTTCATTTTTTTTTTAAAGTTACATAGAAACGAGTAAAGTAAAGATTTTTTGCTTTTAATTGTTAGTTTCTAATGTTATTTTTTGATTAGACCATACAACAAAAAAATATTTGTCTTGTTTCTGGTATTTGCTAACTAGCTAAGCTAAAATGTTTTTTGTAATTCAATTTGGACCATTATCATACTTGTGGTTACGACGGTTAATTCTCAGTCACTATGCTTTTGGATGGTGATGTACCTAAAATGATGTACTTATGTACATGTTGATAGAGGTAGAGGTACACTGAAGTTTGTTTCTAGCTACAGAATGTCTGGGTCAGCTCGACCGGGGTAGGACCACGCCCTCACCGAATACCAACGTAAAATAGCAGCATAATGCTGCTGTGTTTCGTCTGGTGAGTGTAGGGGTCCGGAGATTATTACTGGCATCATACGAGGCATTCCGTTTCAATCCTCAAGGGTGACAACGTATCTGCATTATGATTCCATGTCAAGGATGAATACAGATGTCATGGACCGCAGGTATAATTTGCCATTAGATGAAATGTGTACTCGATTGTTACTCCCAATTTAATAATAAAAAAAAATGTTTATCGAAACTATTTCTTCTACATATTAATATTACAACTAGTTGCGAATTTGTGTCATTCACTTTTATTTGGTTTCTAATGTCCATCTTACATCTATAACGATTATTGATAGGAGCACTACGCTCGAAGTCGTCGAGGAGTATACTTAAGAAACCAAATGGCCTGACCATTTAGTCTGTTTATAATTAGCTGAATCCAACATCGACTCAGAGGTTAATCGAAGGATCTTACAAAAGGAAGGTGAGCAGAAACGAATATTCACCACAAGTTTGTGCGTTCACCTTAAAGCAGTCCTCTTTTATCGCAGCACACTAATGGGAGCACTGCCATGAACGTTACTCCTTTTATCAGCATCCACGGGCCGAGCTAAGTTCTTTTTTTGTAAAATTAGGGGTGGCGAATCAGCACAACGTTAACCTGATAGCGATTGGTGCACGCAGCCCATTATATCTAGATCCATCCTCACCAAAGATTCAGGATGCATAAGCTTTTACCATTAAGTAATGAGGTGGAATGCCTTGTTATCTATAATAGGATACTCTCACTATACGTGCCATATCAATCTGTGAGTGTGAGGTCCTTCCCTGGTCGTGCTAGCCATGTTGCAACTAGTAAAGAGCTCCAACATTGCAAATTCCAATATCGTGGAAACATTGTTTATTTATAGTATTTATATAAAAATAACAATTAAAAGCAATCAAACTTTCTAAAATTCCTAGTATATGAAGAAATTGACTTGTTTTTAATGGTTCGGTAAGCCTTTGTCAAGCATTGTAGTTGAAAAGACTAAAATAAAAGAAATATTTTGCCAAATATAACATTTTGATTGGCATATACTTCGCAAGATTGCTTGCCAAACTTATACAAGAATGTCTCTGATTTCCTGAACGAGTCGTATTTAAAAAGAAGAAAAGAAATTGTCGTATTCGTTGTTCATAACAACCACAAAGGATGAATTAAGATTGTTTGAAATACGAAAATGCTGTGGAACAAAATTTGGGTTACGAAACATTTTAAAGTATTTAAATAATAAACGCGTAATAGTTTTTGTTGTTTTGTTACTACTAATGGTTACTATAATAGAATAAATAAACAATACGGCCATGTTTTTGATAATTTTGATTTAGAGTTTATTGTATCGTGCATTTTCTTCTCTCTCCCTCTTATCTCGATACCCCTTTATCTTAGCGCATAAGGGAATGAGAAGTGTTTCTTGCTTTTTAATCGTCATTGCACTGGATCTGAAAACACTGTGTTATGCTGTTAAACCTTGATTAAAGCAAAAATAAAAAAGCTCACTAACAATTTTCAATGTTTGCTTGAAAAACAATTTTTTTTACCGTTATTATGTAATATTATTAAGAATTTATAATTAGCTCTTATAAGAATTCTTAAAATGATGTTAGCTTCGCTGCCGAACATTAGAGAGTTCATAAGAAAAAAAAGAAATATGAAAAAAAATAAAAAGAAATATGAACTAATAAGAAAATGAACTATCTTTTGTTTATTAACTATTTAATTTCTAATTTTCAAAGTTTTGAACGAAAGCCAGTAATTAATAATTCTTATTTTAATTATATCTAGTAGATAGTATTTCTCGATGGTATTGATTTGTTTGACGTTTAAGTTTTAGCAACCATTAATCCGTTAATCAACAGTTAATCCGTTTTACAATTATCGAAAAAAATTCATAACTAAATCCTTTATGTAATGACTGACAGCATGAATAAAACAAATTAAGGTGTGAGATTACTTTTTGTTAAATCATAATAATCAAACTTATATTTTTATATTATTTATTTTAATTTAAAACATTGTTTTAGCAGGATGGTGAGGAAAGATGGGATAACATTGTATTATTGGTATTAGGTATTTCCTTAAACTTTATTCATTTAAGTTGTACTGGCTAACTCAATACAAGGAGGTACGTTTCTTTTCATTCTATATCCATTGCCATCAAGAGCCGAGGTCACTCAGTGTTTAATCGCTCGCTTATACGAAAGATTCGAGGTACGCGACCGAACCTAGTTTGATCCCCGGTGCTGGCGCCAATTAAATTATTATTTGTAATTTTAAGTGCCGATGAAGATGTTCTACTGGCCGATTTTGACCACGGTGACTTCAACTGCACACAATATTTTAGAATACCGTATGCACACGCGCAAACACAGAGACTCTCACTCGTTGCCCCTACCTTCCTTATCATGATGATATTGAAGAAAGGTACAGTATAAAAGAGGTAGGACATACATACAATAGTTCTGAAAAAACCAACAATTGTGATGTCCAAATATTGTTCCTCGACTGGAAATCGAAACCAGGATTTGCAACTCAGCAGCCTCGCACTCTAACCATTATAGCACGTGGTCTTCTGTAACATAAAATAGAAATATCGTAAGAATATAAGATTGGAGACGGTACCTACGTACTGCGTACCTAACACCATGTAATAAACAAATATTGTTCCTAGGCTAGGAATTGAATCCAGGACCCATGACAGCAGTCAGGTACTTAAATCACTACGCTGTGCGACCGGATATACTTACGCTAACCAAAATATAAATATGTGTATATAGTATTCATAATGCAATAAAGTATAGACACTTTAAACTTAATTAAGGCCTAGTTATAAAGCAGAGATTAATCCTCAGCACAGCCTATACTAAAAGAGAATACAGGCCTTATTATATGGATGCATTTACTTGTTACAGTCACTGAAATACCAGTTTACTAGGGGCTTATGATACATATATCACATCATTCCCATTGTTTGACTAAAGCATACTGATTACTCTTGCCTTTTGTGACTGTATTTCTCGTCTGTCTACAGTCTCGTGTTCAGGTCTCGTATTAAACACTTTAGATCCCTTTGTAATGGAAAATTTGAACTAAATATGTACATGTCTATATGAGGATCATTATTACTTTAATGTTTTATGATGTTATTTTATCTGCTGTTGTATATTGTTCGAGTAAATTTTCAAAGAGCGCACAATTTAATGTTTAATGTCATTTGAAGTAGTTATTTTTAAGTAAAACAATATTTTATGCTTTTCGCGTTAACCATTAATGTTTACTTATTATATTATTTGTTTCAAAGTTTTGCTTAACAATATATTTATTAGCGCCATCGCGCCCCAGCGAGCCTGCCTACAAAAGCTCCTATCGGTTCTTTTCATTTTGTTTGTCATTTATACAAATAATGTCATTAATAAGAAAGCTTTATAATTATTTATTAGTTTATTATAACACTTTATTGTTATACTTTATAAAGCTACACTTACTTTACAGAGCTACACTGCAGTTTGTTTCTAGCTGCAGAATGAATGGGTCAGCTCGACCGGGGTAGGACCACGCCCTCACAGAATACCAGCCTAAAATAGCAGCTTAACGCTGCTGTGTTTCGTCTGGTGAGTGCAGGGATCCGGAGACCTTTATTACTGGAGACGAGGCATTCCATCTCAATCCTCAAGGATGACAACGCATCTGCATTATGATTTCTTGCCAAGTATGAATGTAGATGTCATGGGCCGCAGGAATCACTTACCATCAGGCGAACTGTGTGCTCGTTTGTTACTCTTAATGCTATAAAAAAAAAAGTCCACATAAGCTTCCTAAACAAACCTTACAAAAAGTAATGTAGATGTAGAAGTCATGGGCCGCAGTTAACACTTACCACCAGGTAAACTGTGTGCTCTTTTGTCATCCTTAATATTATAAAAAATAATATCGGATGTGCCAATTTGATTTAATAAATAGTAGGATCACGTATAAATTCTCTTGATTAATAAAATGTCAAGGTCTATAAATCTAGGTTCCATCACTCGACACTCCTAGTTTCTTGTAAATATATTAGAGCCTCCTAGCCAAGGCAGCTCTAATATATTTAAAATACATTTTATAGAAAGAAGCAAGTCGAACAGTACAGGCTGTCAGTTCAACGTACACATCGAGACGAAAATATTTCTTTTATTAATAAAATCCTATACTTTCTCTTCTCACGTGTAAGAAGAAAAAAATTTAAAATTTTAATATACATCAACAATTTATATCTACAAAGTTGCTTTTGTAGTTTACGCTTTTTATATATGTTGATTACGGATCTTGAAGTTTTGAGAAACTTCAGAGAATCATCACATGATTTTTTTAAGTTTCTTTTGTAACATCAAGCCGTTGATAAACGTGCACGCTATTCAGCTGACGGTAAGTGATGACAGAAGCCCAAAACATCTCAATCTACTTAGACAAGGATTCAAGATGCAATTTTATTTGTATGCGTGTATGTGTTATTTGTGTGGGTGTGTGAATGGGCGCATTTGTATGTTTATAATATTTATTCAACCTAAATATATATAATCTAGTTAACAACTTAATTATATAATCTACAAACTACTTTTATTAGCAGAAAAATTACTATTGAGAACGGATTTCAAAAGAGTTCTTTGATTCTAAAAATCGATCTTTGGTTCGAATATTATTTTAAAGTTTTAGTCCTATTGTCCAAATTAATAATATTAATTTTTTAACGTCGGCATCTTTGAGAATCGAAACGAAAATGTACTATACTCTAGCCAATAATTCTTTAACCTTAAGATACTTTAATGACTAAAGTAATACGTTATTGAATTTTAGAGAAGATTGAAATGATATGGATTATTAACAAATTATTGGTCTCGTTTGTTATGATTCGGGTAATAAATAGTAGATTTTTACGATATAACATTTTAAAGATAATAAATTTTATTGGTCGTACTAAGATTTCCTTATATTTCTTAGTAAGGAAAATGATATTCTGTACAGGCTCCAGGCTGCGCCGAAATAATGACCCCCTTTATAGCAAGCTACTACTTCCTTTATTCGAAGTATGGTTATTGGACGTCGCAATATTATAATTATAGCTCTTAATAATGATATATTGATCTTAGGACATGAAAACGGTTACAATTGAGCTGGTAAGTAATCCCATAGTAGACATCACGCCATTATTTTACACTAGAGAAGGATTTAGACCAATCCGTAATCTTTTTCATGGATTATATCGTATTGAATGATTTTAAAAGGTCGTTTTTTTAGTCTCCCCTCGATATTTTCCCACCATCGATGACATTGCAAACAGGCACATAAAATTACAATTAATAATTTCATTGGTGTTGACAGGGAGGATCGCGAAAGTTTATAAATTAGTATAGCTACTTCATAATTGTATATGTAAATATTTTACTAAACTTCGTAAATCTTTTACAATAAGTTGTTTCTATTCTATGTAGTAAAATAATTATTATCTCCAACGCACCTCAGTAGTTTTAGAAATAAAACCCAGCAGGATTAGTTTCTTTCCATTCTACTTTATGTTTATTATTTATGTTTTATACCAATGTAACCTGTTATGAAGTGCGTTTCATTATTATTTATTAACATTTATTTTCATATTGCTTATTTTGGTATTGACTCCCGTGTCAATAACCTGTCATCTTAAATTTCAACTAATATTATGTATGTAATGGGAGCAGAGAAATTTATTTATTTATTTATTTAAGGAGTGATTGCTTCTGTGTTTGTGAAAATACAACACTATGCCGTATTCTATGTAAGAAATCATCTTAAATTGAGATGATGAGTTTGATATTTTATTAAAATCAACTGCGACTGCTGTTTTCTTTTCACCGCTTATCTTATTAAAAAAATATATATAAATGTACAGTCAGAGAAATAGATTTACGTACCACAGTTAATTGTTTAACTGTCTTTATTGATTATATTGTTTTCTTTTTATTTATATAGATAGAGTGATGGCATTAGAAAATTATAACAACTATTATTTATCTTCACCTGCTAGGAAAAGTATGGGTCAAATTTTGTGAAGTAAATTTTAAACTCAACCAAGCCAATTGAGTTGAAATTTTGAACTTATTTTTAGTTCTGATGACAGTACAATCTAGTAGTATAATATTAATACTCAATTATGTTATTTTTGTAAACTGACCGCCACTCGAACGTTAACCTTTGCCTTCAGAGCCTCTTTGACATGGGTATCAAATCAAAGGGTTCGTCAAGCAGATCACGTGACGTCATTCTAATTTGAAATGGAGTTTACTTCAAGATAGCGGGTTAAATTTCTTTACCACCCTTGTGTCATGGGTATCCAATATTTATTAAAAAAAGCTTGGTAAAAAAATATTCAGTTCGAATAATTGTCAACAACTTGATACTCGCTATCTATATGACTCTTTATTATTAAGGTACCGTACTCATAGTGTCCATCCTTACAATATTGCCAGTCTGTCTGAGCACATTTACAAAATACATGTGTTGTTTTTTGACCTAAAAAATCCTGAGACCTGAACTACTAGTTCACGTCTCAGTATTTTTGTAAAATATACCGTATTAATATCACGGCACCTAGAACTTCATCGTGGCAGGACGTCTGTTAAATGAAGCAGTAACCGTACTTCTAAGGATAGCCCAGGATTTTAAAACCCTGATATAACTGTTCGGTAATCACTTAGCATCTGGTGAAATGCTTTCTCGGTTTGCCACCTATTCTATAAAAAAGAAACTTCTCCTGCGGAAGGTAAATGTAAAAGTTCCCTAAATACACTCAGATGGACAAGACAAGACATTGTAAGGATAAAATAAAATAAATAAAATTAAATTAAATTACCACTAACTTTAAATAATAAAGAGTTGAGAATTAATTAATTCTAAAATTATAGTAGTATATTTATTTAAATAAAGGTCTGATATGTATGGTACATTATAACGAAAGTCGAAATAAGAGTGTCTAAGAACGAAGTACTCGATCCAGCTTGGAATGGCGCCTTCAACAAATAACCGTCTCAAGCTATGCGTGAGAGTAACAGCATGACATCACGAATAATAAATAAACCGCTTTCGATCCATTCAAGTGCATACATAGGTTTAGGATATTTTATTTTGACTCCAAACAAAATATAAAATTTTGAGTGTAAATAAAAAAAAATATATATTTTTTATTTATAAGTTGTAAATATTTAGGTAGTAGGCTATTTATTTATAAAGACATCGTATGGTAACGTTACACCAATCTCATCGTTAATGATCAACATAAATATTAGAAGCAAATCTACTCAATTCTACCTAGTTAAATAAGTTCAGAATAAACCATTTTTAATTAGAGCTTTTTCACGAGAATAGTAGTAATTTATTCCTTATAAAACTTTGATTGATAGATTCCTTAAAAAAAGTGATATCAATCGATAGCTTATTCATTTTTTGTGAGTCATTTATGTGTACCAAAAAGTATTGCCACCGCTCAAATTATTAGAACAGTTATTATTCCTTACATATTTTTGACCTATAAACAATCCACTGGTTAATGTTGCTTAAATAAACTATAAGACATAATTATACACATGCATGTACACAATTAAATAACGGTTTTAGGTAACAGTTTTCTAGAATTTATTAATAGGTAAACAGTAAAAAATAATATACATTTATAACGGATACTAATAACTAAAAAAACTAACAACGACCAGTTAAAACAAGTTCTACCATAAGTTCTCCCAAAAATATTGACTTAAATAATTATCTTCAATTATCTAGATGGTGCTGCTTAATTTTGAAAATACACTATCGTTGTGTTTTCTGAAAACATTTAAATGCAACATTTATCGTGCCAGCATCGTCATTGTCTCCGTAGTCAGCGGGGCTTATTCCAGTTTGAAAAGCTTGGGTAAAGCTGTAGACGTGATTGGATCAGCAGTGTCACACATATAGAAAAAAAATGCATCTTGTATAATATATTCGTTAATAATATTCATTCATGGCTACGTTCTCCATTCTTTTAGACAGTTTAGCTTTTGCTTTTCATTGAGTTGAGTGTGGTTCAGTTTTGTCGTATTCGTATTGTCTTTGAATATTAAAGGATAGTCAACAGATAAAGCTTCAAACTCCGTTAAAATATGTTGCTCTTCGTTTTCGTTGTGCGTTCTGGGGTTGTTGTTTAGGATTGATAGAATTTTACGACTACTGCCCCTTGAATTGGAGTTGATTTGATATATATTTTGTTTAGTTTTTCAACCTGCTAGGCATGGCATCTCAATCCTCAGGGGTACCCCTACGTGCCTACCCAAGGAATCTATATTTTGTGTTGAGGATAAATGTAAACATATCAGGTGACGGTGATTGAAAGTGATTATAACTCCATTGTTAGGCCTAATATTAAGTCCTTACATATGAAATTAACGTATTATATAGAAAAGGTAAAAAATATTTTCTTATAAAATTATATATTTATTCAATTGAAGTATGTACCATTATTATCTATAAACTTATAGGTAGTTCATTGATTCTATTGCTGAAAAAAAATTAGGAGCGAGAATCAATAAAATCTTTGAAAGCGGTTTAGACCGTCATCGGCATTGATTTTTATTCCTTGCAACAAATTGTCCATATTCCGAAAAAAGTAATATGTTGTGTAGTGGTAATCTGTTGGAGCAAAGTCCGGGGAGCATGGTGGGGGTCGGAGGCATTTCAATCGCAGCTCCTCCAATTTAGCAACCGTCTGTCATTAGCTATGGAGTATAGTGTTGTCATGAAGCAGCAGTGGCCTAAAGCAATTAACGAGTCTAGGTTGTTTAACGGCTAGCTTTTCATTATGGTTTGCAAATGTTAACAATACAGATATGCCGTAATTGTCTAGTGAGATTTTAGAACTCTGTAGTGACACCAGCACTGGTCTATCAAACACTCACCAGTACTTTTTTCTGAGTCAACTTTCGCTGGGGAAAGGATTTGGTCGATTCTAAAGGCTTCAAGCACTGTGATTAGAGTTTCCAACTGTCGTACAGTATCCATTTTTCATCACAAGTCCAACGAGACGATTTAAAACTCCCGTATTATAGTGACGGTTGAATAATGTTACGCAGCACTCAATGCATGTTTGTTGGTGTCCTTCACTCAATTCATGCGGTACTCATTTCTCTAGCTTTTTCGCTTTTCCAATTCATTTCAGCTGAATTCAAATTATTTTGTCACTCACGTAAGCCTGCAGCTAACTCTGACGTGTTTTAATTTTTCCTTTAATTCTTCATTGTCAATTTGGGTCTCTGGCGGACCGCGGGGTTTGTTTTGGAGGTCAAAATCTCTAGAACTAAAACGTGGGAACCAAGAACGTATCGTACTTGCTTTTACAGTAGCTTCCCCATACACATCATTAATCCTTCGAGCTGTTTCTGAAGTGCTGGTGCCACGGTGGAACTCATATTCGTGATTAACGTGAAATTTCAAATTTTACATTTTGTTAACAGAAGGAAGGAATAGAAATGGTGCGAAAACAAATGAATCAATAAATTTGAAATACAAGTACACAAGCCTAAATTTGAAAAACATTTAAATTTGAAATTTCTAACCAAACGCCAGATTATTTGCGATCAAAGTGGCCAGAACGACATAACGCCAATTTTATATGTAAGGACCTAATATTATTAAAAAAAATAAGTCTTAGTAATGACTGAACTACAACGATTTAGAAGAGCAAACCTGAACGTCAAACCCTCTTAAATACCCGAAACGCGTCATAAGACCCAACTTCGTCTTAAAAAGCAAGCAAATCTAGAGATTTCTACAAGGGAATTGCCAAAACTCCAAGAACATAGTCCAAAATTCTCAAAGAAATCTTTAAGGACACAGCATTTAATTAAGATTCCTAGGTTAGTAGTTTTATTTTCATTACTTTACTTGGCAAAAACCTCTGAAAACTAATTATTTTATGTCGTCTATTCACAAGGCTTTTAAAAAGGGTCAGGAAGCATACTTGTGTTTCCAAATGACATGTTTTAAGTTGACAAAAAAGTAATAATGCTCGGAGTCTCGTAGACGTCTTGTATTCAAGGAAAATTAATGATAGATATAGGTCCACCATTCTCGACTGATTGATTATCACTGGATAATACAGAACTGGCGAACAGAACAGTATAAAATCTTGTAAGTATATTTCATGGGTACCGAATAAATGAAAGTCCCTGGCAATTTATTTAGGGAGTTGAAGGAGACAGTGTAAAAAAAATCACAGAACGTAGTAATGAAAATCCATAGACAATCAGTTAAAATGTGTTTATTAGAACTTTTTCTTCGTGGGAAAATCCTCATTGATATCCATACGTTCAATCAAAATCGTCCACTGTGTTCCTTTCACCTCCCTTTGCTGGTACCGCAAAAACACAACCGTAATCTCACTGTCGTTGGACCTACTATAAGCTGCACTGTCTGTGTGGTAGCGACGCCAATGAATTTTCAAGCTTTCCTCGTGTAACGAACATAACTCGAGGCTATATCTACCACACGACACATAACTGTCACCTAGGGCTCGTTTTAGGGGTTTGGACGTGTGCATGGGATATTAACTCTCCGGCGCCCGATTCTGTGACTCCTAATATGAAGATCACTATTATTAGGCTTTGCTATAGCCTTCTTTGGCGAGGCTATTTGTTTGCAGACGGTGCATTGGCACGCCACAACTTGTAATTTTTGACTTGTCACTTTAACAATGTTAGTTTTGCGTCCATAAATAGAAATTATCTTTGCCACATAATTTACAAGATTTTCTTCATGAGCGAATATAAATTTAAGTACGTCTCATATCTCCCGATTGTCAAATTCCGGACTAAGCATTAAGAAGAATGAGCTTATTTGAACTACTCGTAGTTAAGTAGCCTTTGAGTTGGAAAACTCATTTGCCAAAGCTGAACAGCGTCCCTTTATACTCCTCTATATTTGTGTCTTTGACATTGAATCTAGAATAACTGTTTCTATTTTGAAAGTATTGGCTGCTCTGGACCAGAATAGCGCAGTTAAAATGAAACCTTGTTATTTGGTGTAGAGGATAATAAGGAAAACACAGGAGGTATGGTGTAGTTGTACGAGTAATAACTATGCAACATAAATTTGTTTAAATTCCCTCTCATAAAATTTATTGATCATTTCACACCTATCGCACATAATGGTACAATCATCTTCGGATCGAATCTTATTGATCAGGGTCAATATCGGTTTTACTGCTAAAGGTCATAACCTACAACTATTAGGCGCAACTTTTCATTGTATTCCCAATATCACATTATATTAGTTAGATTTACGCTGCTAATAAACAGCTTAATAATTAAAGAAAGAATAAAGCATATTTTAACATCAAAATTACTTTATTTTAGTTTTTCCCATGGTATAATATCATATTGAATAGTCATGTTATTTTCAAACCACTTAAAATCAATATGAAGGCTATGATAAGTTCATTTGTTTAAGAACTTATACTTACGGAAATCCTGCATGGACGACAGTGTCATCACCCAAAACAAGATGTTATGATCGTAATTTGCCACCCATTGTAACCTTCACTTTTAGTGGAATGAATGAATATAAACAATCAATAATGGTTATAAGAAAATAATACAACAGATTTATATTGCTATAATATATAACACAAATTCCAGATAACATAATTAGAACAGTTTCCAAGGTAATATTTTGACTAGATGTAAAATACAGTTTTGTTACTAGAAAATGTGCATATTTTTTTTATATACAATTAGAACTAAAATTTATGCAACAAGGTTTTAAATATAATTGAATAAAGCAATTTAGATTCTCTAAAAATATTTCATGTTATAATTTAACAACAGCTGAAAATACTACATTACTATATATACAGAACGCCATTTAGGCTCCATTATCCTGGTTACAAACCTGCAGTTAACCATTAATTAACTTGTATTGCCTAGGATTGCCTTGCGCTAACCATACACGAAGAAAGCATCCTCTTAACTTGTTGATCTATTTTGAAATTTAAATTCCTTATATGATATTTAAGTATTTCTATTTGAGTAAGTCGTACACATAAAGAAGAAAAAAATATTTACATTATTTCTTAATTAATAAAATACGCAATCTATGAAGGTCAGATTTAGAAATACTTTATTTCGCATAGCGCATATTTCAACATGCCAAAAATCCATTTTGTATGTTATGATTTTTGGTCTAAACATTAAAATTTATTTACAGGCCACTTTATTTTATTAACACTATTGAATACAAAGTCATATTTTTATACAAGTATTTTTTAAAGAACACTTATTAATTTGAAATACTTTAAAAACATAAATATTCCTAACAATTAATTACTTTTATAAGTGAATCAATCATAACATCTAGTATCACAAACATTTTTGATATATTTTTTAATTTTAAAGTAATAAAATAATTACCGTTAAAATGAAAAGAAAACTAGGCACACTTCGGCCAACTTCAGAAAAAGCTTTTAGCCTTATCTCATTTTGAATTGGTTGTCCGTAAGATTCTTCTACAGATTGCATTAATTCTTTCGGACACGGAAGTAATTCCAAAGGTATCTCTGTTAATTTCTTAGCTTTGTTCAACTTTGGTTTATCTCTGTCTAAATAGTCTTCGCTTTTGTCATAGTACTCGTAGTTGTCATCTGATAAAATGTTGCCACTTTCCACGTCTTCGCTACTATGATCGTTCAAATGTTTATCATTGTTCTCAACGCAGGATAATTTTTCAAGGGCCTCTTTCATTTCACTGTTTTTAGTCTCATTAAGTAAATGATAGATCCAGGCGAGACGGCAGTTACAGTTAAATGGGTTACCTGAAACAAAAGCCTGCACTAAGAAAATATTAACGTGGAAAAGTTACGCTGCAGCTTTATACTCAGTGCAGCACGAATACAAATCATCTCGATCGGGGAAAACTCGTGCTTTCATAGAGTACCGGCGTAAAATAGTAGTTGCGTGCTACTGTATTTCGTTTGGTGAATGAAAGAAATCGGATACCTTGTTGTTGGAAACGAGGCATTTTTTATCGAGTATGAAAGGTTGCATCATTGGCCACAAGAATCGCTTATCACCAGGTTTCCATAACATAGTATGCTTACTTGTTTTTCATCCTTCGTTAGAAAAAACATTGCCATTCGCAATATTCTAAGTGATTCATATTAATAGTATTTTCAAAATCAAAAATCATATTATTTTTAAATTCAATTTTAATTTTATCCAATATTCAATTGTACATCAATATAGAAAAAAAACAGAAAACGCAAGTACAACGAAGTCTTAACGCTTGACATACGTGATTTCAAAATCATTATGATCGTAAGTAGAGAATAGGTGTATATTTTATATTAAACAACGAAATCAAGCAATTGTCCTAGGTTAACGAATAGTAGAGAAGAGAACAGAAAAGTAGTAGAAGGTAGGTTAACTCCATAAGCGTTAGACTAAGACATAAAGAATTTGCTAAAGAAAGCAGGGATTGCACGGGAGTTAGGGGGAGAGAAGAACATTAAATGCATATACCCATATTATGAAAATGGCGTTTAAGTAATGAGGAATAGATGGAATAAACAGCACATTTTATAAAGTTGAAGGAAATTTAATTTTGCTACAAAGCTGAACCCAGACCACTTAAGCGAAAAGTCAGAAATAAAATAATATTTGTGAGGAATGATATGGATGATGTATAAATTGTAAAGGTTAATTTTGTGCGCTCAACTTTGTTAAGCTGCCGCTTCTTCAAGGTCAAATTAGCAAATATCAACATAAACCAGGATAGGCCAAAGAAAAGACTTAGTAAGGGCAAGTTTAGCGGTAATAGAAAGAAAGTTAGTCTCCTAAGTTGGGTGCCTAGATCTACATACATTTTATTATTTTTTATCGACCCAATTATTCCACAGCGTGCATGTTAAACATGACTTAAAATATACGCCTAGGTACTTCGTAATGTAACTGCTAGGAATAAAGTCGCCGTCGAATGGGCAAAAGATCAGGCCAGTTAACACTCGCAAGTAACGAAAAGGTACTGATATTTTTTTTGAATTTTCGTAAGATTAATGCTTATGCAAAGATATGATGTTTATCAAGTCCAATTGTTAATACAGGTCGGGTATAAAATTAGAAATCATGTGTATATTAATGGTAAGAAGAAGACAAGTGATGATTTATGAAATGTACGAAAGTTAAGTTAAGCACGGAAAACCTTATGGAACGTCTGTAACGGTAGGAGCCGAAAAGGAGAATAAATTATGTATTTGGAAACGCTTTTTGTGATGATATTGTCTACTAACGAAATCAGTCTACCGCAACCAGAGTTATGTTAAAGGGATACAAGATAACTAACAAAATTTCTACGTCAACAGTAGTATATATAATGAAACACACTGAAATTCAGCATCAGTGACGTTAAATTTTGTTTCATCATACCACAATAAATATGAGCAGTGATTTGATGCAGCCCTGTGGCTGCACTATGACCACAGTCGAGACCGCAGTTTGTAATTAATGAAAAATAGCTAAAGCCTTAAAGCAAAAATGTATATATAATGACGAATAGCAGAGCAATAAACAAGGGCTGTACTAAATGATTTAAATCTCAAACGTTGCTCACTTTTTTGTCAATTCAAAATGCGCTATTGCTCTATCTGTCGGAGGAAGTAAGACTTTATTGATTTCTTAATTGTTTTTTACGAGTAGGTAGAAGTAGATATAGAAAAAAATATTATATTAGAAAACATTTAAATATTTGAGATATTATTTTTAAAATGGCTTAACATGAGCCTAATTTATATTCGGAGAGCATCGTTAAATTTTATCTAAAGGAGATTGAACCGCAAGCTGCCGGCCTGAACAGTAGACTTCATCAGTAAAAATAATTTCTTTCCTAACCTAGCGGTATGTTTTTTATTCGTTTTTAATGTGAAAAGATTTTCCGATGCTGAGTATTAAAATAACGTTACTACGTATATGGAAAAATAATTAATTTTTCTTACCAACTCTACCTTAATGAAAATTAAGAAGTAAATACTTCTTATGTCATTTGTGGGCTCTTAATGAATAAAAGAAAAATCTTTAAACTTTTACGCATATCAAAAGTAGTGATATTTAAATCAAAAAATGTTATTTTTTATGTTGCTAGAATACATTCTGAATGTTATCGCCTTAAATACTCCTTTGCGAGACTCACTGTTATTAGATATAATGATTGAAAGTGCTTTTAGAACATAACTCATAAAAACACTTTATTCTGACCTAGCAAATAAATAACATGCCCTTAATAAAAATATTGATAACGCCACTAACAATGGAATAGCTACAATAATTTATACCTATACACGCATGAATACGTATCGTAGCGTCACATACATTATACACGTGAAATACCATTTTTGTATTCAATTCACACAACAATGGCGCTGAATAACCCACTCATGAATAATATAAAGCAAACTGTACACGAGCAACACAAAAGAGCTATAAAATACCTAATAAACAAGCAGAAATGCTTGCAAATAAAAAGCTATTTCTCAATGTTTCCGAGAAAATTTATTGTGTCCCATTGCAAAATATAGGTACTCGTACGATCCGAACCCCTACGGACATGATATAAATGAATATGGAGGCCATAAAAATAAAAGTACGAAAATTCATTATTATAAAATTAATGTTTAAAAAACATTACTAAACGTAAAAGTAATTTTGTTTTTAGCGCTTTTATATATGTTATGTTTACAAATTTTGATGTGTAAAATTATAGATCTTTTATTTTGCATTGAATTTTTTAAATAGCTTATTATAGGATCTTTCGATCTATAATGCATGGTTGAATAAATTGCTCACTTTAAATACTAGATGTTACAAATTGAGAAATGATACCACTGAAGTAAGCTTTAATGGAACATTTCGTAGATTAATATCATAACATTTCACCTGTTTCTTGAAGATATTCCAATGAATAATTAATTTCTCATTAGAAAATCAATACTCACCCTCCAAATATACCACAGCAGACACTGACTTATCGTTTTCAACAATTTGTCGAACTGTATCATATGAAACAAAAGTTAGCAGATTGTCCTTTAAATTTAATATAGCAAGGTGCCTTGTGTCTTCGAGTATATCATCATAGAAAGTAGTAAGTTTATTTCCTGACAAGGACAATTTTCTTAGTTGCCCTAATCCTCCAAAAGCTCTCTCCGAAATATATTCTATTGCATTATTATCTAACAATAATTCCTTTAAACCCCACAATTCACTGAAAGCCAAGTTACCGATCATTGCCAGCTTGTTACTTCTCAAATTTAATCTAGAGAGGTTCTCGAGGCCTTCGAACATTTCTCTTGTTACTACTGATATATAATTATAGTCCAATCTCAGTTCTAACAAGTTATTTAAATGTTTGAAGCACCCTTCATGAAGGATGCTTATGTTATTGTTCGATAAGTTCAAAATGTGTAAGTTTGGTAAGTTGAAAAATACATCCCGCTTTATTTCCGATATTTGATTGTCATCTAAAGTCAAATTAGTCAACATCATTAGTTGAGAAAAAGAATGTTTATCTAAGTAGCTTATTTTATTTGATTTGAGAATAATCTGTCTCACGGTAGAAGAGTTCGTAAACGCGTAAGGTGGTATCTTATTCATCGTTCCAAATTGTAAGGACAAATCCTTTAGTTTATCTAGACGGACAATAGCTTTTGCTGGTATAAATGTTAATGCATCATCAGAGCGGACATTAAACATTAAATTTTCAATTTGAGATTGTGACGAAAAACTGGGCCATATGGGATCGTCCTCGGTTAAGCCTCCACTAAATATCCAGCAATCAGCTTTCGTAGCCATTTTAGGTTTAATGCTATCGCAGTAACAATGCACTTTAGATCTTCTGTCTTCAATATCACATATGTTGATGAAGAGGGGAATCTGGTAGTAACGCCTATCTATGATGGGTTTTGTCTCGTTTTTGCTCTCTGTGACTGTTAATTCTACACTCATTATAGAAGCAATGATAATGACATATTTAGAAATCTGTTCCATGGTGTACGTTATCTGTAACAAGAAAAACATTTTTTTATTTTTATTACATTGATAGTGCAGACATATCAGATAAGAGAAAGAGATTTGCACCTAATGTTATTATATAAAATAAAATTGTTTATAATAAAACAAATTGATTGTAAAATATTTTTGAGGAGGTGCTTCAGTTTACAATTAACATAATATATATTAATATTATGTAAATTGTAAACTTTAAAAATTTACATAATGACAATTATGTGAACGCTGTAAAACTTAACGTATCGACCCTATTCACTAGCCTAATTTGATACTGAGCAATTTGCAAGTAAATTTCATAAATATTTAAAAGTAGCTGCCTTCCGAGATCCACTTCTTAAAATTTATTTTACATAAATTAGTGAGAAGCATCAATGACCTAGTTATCAAAGTGTCTATTGAATCAACGGATCTAGGCTATACTCCCAACCATGATATATATATTTTAACTATACATTGACTATATATAAGCATCATCTGTATGCGTAGCGTAATGGTATGCGAAAGTTGACGTCGTAGGTTCGAATTCGCATTCGAATTCAAGTATTAAACCATAGCAAGTGCCGACCACCTTAATTGGAGTGGTCGACGGATATATTAGTAATAATAATAGCGTTGCTAGAATAATAAAAAACAAATATTTTTGAAAGCCGTAAAGTCAAGAAACAAGCCCACAGTTTACATGATGTTTATGGGATTATGGCTCAAAGATAAGTACATCGATCCGCAGGATGAGTTCTAATGTAGCTGGATTGTTTTCCTTATGAAATACGGCAGGATTCCTCTCTTACTTTAATTTAGGTACTACTTTATTTTGAATAAGGAAGAACAGCTTTCCTACGCTTTTATTGTATAAGATCGTGGTCTCTCCTCAGTCAAGGCGTAGACCCATTTGTTCTGTAGGATTATAAAGTTGTATTCAAAGTATCTGTTATTCTGAAAGTGTATTCTAACATATTAAAAAAAAATACTTATAATCTTGCATCGTGCTAATAATAATTTATGTTTTTGATAATATATGTGATGATTAAATATATATATATGGATAAATTTCCAATATTTATATAAATTGTTAAAATTAACTTTACAGATCTTAAATGTGTTAGGTATACACTGTGCTCGTTATTACACACGGGAAGTTTAAATTGAGTTTTTAACTTCGTCTAACTTTGTAGTCATATTTCACACCTACAACAGATGTAGGTAAGTCATTACGGGGACCACGTGTCGCGTCACTAGAATGTTATAAGGAAGTAATTATTTCGGAAACTATTCACTGTCCATTGAGAGCATATTAAAAAATGCCTAATGTTAAACTCTTGATGGATACGATCATAAAATTGGCAAATAATAAACCAATCAAGTAAAAAAATATCTTCACTACATTACAACAATTAAACGAAAAATCTTTTTTCCAACATTAAAGCGACAGAATATATTAAAATACAATTATTATGACCTTCAAAGGTAACATGTAATAACAAATGAAATGAATTTTCAGTTAATGTTAACGCAATTTTGTATATATAATATCACCTGAATATTCTAATACTGTGTTTCTCTCTAGCAAAGCGAAACTAATACTAAAATTTTAGAAACTGAAAGAAGCTAATTAGCTCTTTCGAAAGCAATATAATTTAAACCATATAGGATACACACTGATAAACTTTATAAGAATTGCGAGCTCTTAACGTTAAGGAAGCTGTACATAAAACCATAACTTCTACACTTGAGATAGAAGACGCGACCAGAAAGAGAAGGTATTCAGTTACAATATATACCAAAACTAAATTCTCCTAAAGGCAGATTAAGTTAACAGAAAATCAGAAATACACTACTTAGCTAGGTATAAAAAATTCTGATTGCTTTAAGCTACTATCTGAAATTACCAAAGCATATCTTCAGTATACATTGTTAGTAATTATGTACATAATATTTTTTATAACTTTGAGAGTAACTAACAAGCACACAGTTATCCAGATGGTTAGTGATTCTTGCGGCCCATGACATCTACATTAATCCTTGACAAGGAATCATAATTCAGATGCGCTTTCAACCTTATAGAACTGAGATGGAATGCCTCGTCACCAGTAAGGGTAAAGGTCTCCAGATCCCTTAACTCACCAAATGAAACACAGGAGCGTTATACTGCTATATTACGCTGGTATTCTGTGAGAGTGTGATCCTACCCCGGTCGAGCTGACCCATTCGTTCTGCAGCTAGAAACAAACTGCACTGTAGGTATACCGCTGTGACAACACAATAGTATTCAAATACCAGTATATTTGAATACTATATCTGGAGACTCACTTAGAGGGAACGAGACATTTCATTACAGTCCGTAGGGGTGACAATACATGTGCGTTTTGAATTTTTGTTAATAGGGGATGCAGTTGTGGGTCGCAGTCATCATTTAACATAAGCTCACCAGATACTCCCTTCTCACTTCTAATATTATAAAAAAAACAAATATTTACAACTATTTATGTTGGTTGGCTGCGTTGAGAATTCTTAGTGTTCCGTACATCAGTGGGCATAGCTGTTATAGATAGATACTTTACGATATGAAGTCTTACTTACTTATACATAAATAATTTATAAACATAACTACATTAAAATATATGTCATAATTAGAACGACTGTGCAGCACATTAACCCGAGTGGTTTCCGTGTTGTGTTACCATTGTAATGTATATAAGAATAATTGAATAAATAAAAAAAAATCAGTGAAAGTTATATGTGTGAAGTTAGCATGAAGCCGATGAGAATATTTTTCATTTATTATGGAAAAATCCACGGTATCGACCTCGCACAGATTATGGATGGAATCCTCCGCACTGTGACAGGTCTTGCCACTTTGCGGATCTGGTTAGCTCGGAGGAGGCCTTCACCGTGATTCGCAATATACGCACAGATGTCGTCAGAGACGCTAAACAGTCATTCACTAACAGGTTTCTGAAAGGGTTAATCGATGACGAAGGTATCAACGTATATTCCTATATAGGGAGTATTGGACGTAAGGGGGCTAATAAGTCAAATTACATGTAAGGCGTCAATAAAGGTGTGAGTAAATCCGTAAAACCGACAGACTGCCCCGAGCGTCAGGCTTCGGTCCGTATGACCTGAGAGGCAAAGGGTATATGGGACTGTTACGTTGTGTTCGGGTGTTTAAATGTACCTAGCCACTTTCGGTTTTATGTCAGCTGAACATAATTAAAAAGGAATTATTTTCCATGCCATAATACATTTCTTACACACTCACACGTACATTATCTAATTTAATGTAACTTTATTTTATATTATGTTCGAAGTAATAATATTATTAATTACATTATTTTTTTGTCACCGAAAATAATGATAAAAAATCTCGCCTCTAATTCACCAGTACACACATATTGTGATGTAGTCAGTGGTAATTTGTACATTTGTACAGACAGTACATGTTTTAGTTTTTATTAATGTACGTGTGATGGAATGTTTTTGTAGGTATGGTATTGTTTTTTTTTGTGTTGAATATTGCTGTTGGTCCAGAGACCTCTACAGCTTTATCTAATTAGACTCGCGAGCCGGAGGCCCGCTGAGTAGGGTAGTGTGGTAAATTTGCACTTATTTGATTTGTTTAGGGAAAACATGGAGTTAGTTTTATATTAATTCCAATGATAAATGAACAGTATGTTATTTCGTTTTTTATACAAATATGGACCCAGATAGTTGAAAAACTTATGACATAAGGTAGTTTTAAAAATAATAAGTTGAAAACTTTTCGAGAGTACGGCATAGTTGCTTGCTTGCTGTTTAGGACCGAGTGGAGCATAAATACTTGTCAGAATGAATCTGAAATGTTTTATAGGGTTCAACAATCATACAGAAAGGATTTAAAACAAGAAACTCTTTGAGCTCCCTTATAGAGATAAGATGAGAGTTATGGTAGCTGCACACCACGTAGCAACATAGTACATAAGAATCGATTGGTATATATTAAAATACCATTTCTATGATACCTGGATTTGCTTCATATCATATTAAAAATATATAAAAACGTTTTTGTCTAGGTGGGAACTCTATATCAGGTTTAAAGTTAAGATTTTAGAAATTTAATATACATAATAAATTCATTTTCTGATTTTATCTAACAATCCACCACTGTACCCGCGAAATTGTAACGTAGACACTGCCAATTTCATGCATATTCCAGATGATTATCATCATTTAGCAGAGGTCAAAACTTAATCTGGATTAGTCACCTCTTAGACACGACGAGATGCTATTACTGATTTACGCCGTGCGCCGCCATCACAGGGGCAATTAAATTATAGCTAATAAGTCAATATTCAAAAACACTGCCACTCGTTACTATTACATCTATGTTCACTAAAAGATGCCATTCACACACATGTCTGAATCGCCAAGTTTCAAAGACAATTAAGGAATAATTATCACAATTTATATTTCACTTACAATACTACTTTTACTAGTGTTTTTTTTAATTTTTGTTTGATTATATATTTTTTTCATAACCACAAAAAGTCGTAGTTATGAAACTATTTACATTTTGTTTAATTTCTTTCTACTTGCTTAAATGTTGGTTTAAAAAAATATTTGCTAGTTGTTGTTCGTTTTGATATTAATGAATTTTTAGCAGGTAAATTAAAAATGTCATTTGAGAGATTCATTAAAATTACATTGAAAATTGAATCATATAGTGACATTAATATTAAGCATGCTCCTGAATAAACTTTAATAAATTTTCAAGTGTAATTTACTTTCAAACACAAACACAAATGTTTCCGTAACTCGAGAGCTGCGAAAAATTATTTATACGAAATATTTGTTTACAGGAAAATTGGATTTACTTAGTGAAATAAATTGCTATTTGTCCTGTAGATATACCAAACACATCTTTATTGTCAGTTTTATGTCTTACTAAAGACTCATATAAAAATATAAGCAGATGATGTTTTACCTGATATACTGTAATTTTTTTATAAGCCGTACATACATAGATCTCTTTATTTAAATTTAAATTTACTTAAATAATTCAGAATAATAAAAACAATTCTTATATCAGACAGCAGGATTTCTGCTGTCTTACATAACAGATAAATTTATTTACGATATACGTATAGTAGGAAGACAATATGATTGATAACATGAAAGGGTTATAACTGGTATATAATATTCCAATCAACATACTATTTTTGATAGAAATTCATTATCAATGTAATATGTTGTATCCTTAAGTTAAAAATTACCTTGCTTACTCAATCCGTAACATGTATCGACAAGCACTAATTTAAGGACCAATTTCCTCTTTATTTATTTTGAGTGTTATTAGATTATTTTTAGGCATCGAAATTGAACAACGGCGACGTCGTAGCTATTTTTTATTTATTTATTTATCTTTCATGTACATAAAGTTTTATACGAAAAAACTATGAAAAGTATGTACTAAGATATTGTTCTTATCTTATCTTAGTAATATGTACATACACCAATTACTAAAATTCGCATAGTCCTAATTTTTATTTTTGAATTAAATTAGTATATTTCTTTATTTTACTTTAGTACAATCTTTTTAGCACTAATATTTCCTCATAATATGTTCGTACTGGTAAATAAGAGACGGGGCCAGGTGACTTGTGATACAGGTGAAAACCTCGTACAAGCTCCAGCTCTCACAAACACTTATCCCCGACGGCATCACCAACAAGGTGATGAAACTCCTACCCATGTACATTTTACACCTACTGGTGATAATCTACAACGCGGCCATATCCAAAGGCACCTTCCCGAACACCTGGAAGGAAGCCGACGTCATAGGGATTCTCAAGCCCTCAAAACATCCAACCGATCCATCAGCCTATCGACCCATAAGCCTACTTAAAGTCTTGGCCTACTTAAGGTATATGAAAGGCTCATCCTCACCCGCCTCAAGGACTTCATGCTGTCCCGAGGGCTACCAATCAATGAGCAGTTCGGGTTTCGCACCCAACACTCATGCACACATCAAGTGCACCGCATCACGGAGCACATCCTCAGTATATTTCTTCAGGGCTACCAAACTGGGGCACTTTTCCTCGACGTGGCGAAAGCTTTCGACAAGGTCTGGCACAACGGGCTCATATACAAACTATATGAGCTCGGTGTGCCAGATCGACTCGTACTTATTATACGAGACTTTCTCCGAAATCGAACCATTCGTTACCGCGTCGAGGGAACGCGCTCTGAGGTTCACCCCATTTGTGCCAGAGTACCACAAGGCTCCGTCCTAGGTCCTATTTTATACACACTCTACACCAACGACATACCGCGCACTCGCGGTGTAGAGCTAGCCCTTTTTGCCGATGACACCGGCCTCTATGTGTCTAGGTTCAACCTCGACGCTATTTGTAGACGCCTCCAATCTGCAGCCAACACCTTAGGGAAATGGTTTCGGAAATGGAGGATCGAGGTTAACCCCACCAAAAGTGCAGCCATGTACTTCTCTCGGCGCAACAAAACGCCGCATCTCCCAACTATAGAGTTATTTGATCGTCCAATCCCCTGGGAACAGACAGTCAGATACTTAGGCGTCACATTAGATGAAAGACTCACCTTCGGTCCGCATGTCAACCGCGTACGGAATCGAGCAGTGTTCGTCCTAGGTCATTTGCACCCGTTTCTCAATAAAAATAGCAAAATGTCCCTGCGTAAATTACACTATACAAAGCGTGCATCCGACCCATAATGACATACGCAAGGCCCGTCTTTGCGCATGCTTCCCCGCGTCACATTCACCAACTTCAGTTAATACATAATCGTTTCATGCGCAAGGCCACCGGTGCACCGTGGTTCTTGCGTAATGAAAATCTACACATAGATCTTGAGCTGCCGACCATAGCTCAGTACCTGAAGCAGGCTTCCCTTCGATATTTCGACTCTGCCGTCACACACTCTAACCCCTTGATTGTAAGTGCCGCCACTTACAATCCCATCGCGAATCACAGATTCACCCGCGTCCGAAGGAGACCGAGGCACGCCCTCGATGACCCCGATGACATGACCACCAGGGCCCAAGCCCTTCATAAAACACAACATATGTACATTGCACCCTCACATCGCCCCCACCGACGGCGAGGGTGTCGCCAACAAGAATATTCGCGATACCGCCATGTCACTGGTCGATTCTCTCCAGTCCATACAGATAGAAGCGTCGCTGGAGTTTCTTGCGCCACTTCTTCTCCAGCGCCCACGCATTCCGAAGTGGTGGTACAGATAGCTAATAATCATAGCGAATTTAAAGAATCCTCTGTCAGAAGCAACTGACCGAGCTGAGGTTCGGCCCTCTCGGGCACCCTCTAGTCAGACGCTCTCGCGATACAAGGTAACGGTCCAAGCCGAGGCTCCCTCTCGGGAGCCCTTGTGCTGGGTAAATATATATAGAGGTCCCGACTGAGTGCCACTAGCGCTCGGTCACCTCTCAACCCGGTGAAACTGTAAAAGCCCTCGGGCTAACAGTGGCCTTCAGCCCGAAAAAAAACAAACACTTATATAGATTTTATTTTTTCTATACCATTACTCGTCATTTAGTTAATGTTTGTGGTGAGAAATAATGAATTATTATTATTATGTACCATTTTAAATTAGCTTATCTTAATAGCTTTCCTGTAACTTTATATTCCTCAAATTTCTATTAAACTTATTACTTCACTTCTACTATAACTTATTAAATTACGCGATACGTCCGATTGCCAAAATGGCAAAAGTAAGTCACTTATCCGTTCAACGAATCTGGTCCCCATTTTCGTACATTTGTTAAGTTACAATTACTTATTTTTTAGTAGTATTTTTTTTTAAATCTACTGAATATATTGTATATATATATGGAACTCAATAAATTCTTAGTATCACTTTTATTCTCAAACAGTGCTATACCAGTAATTTAGTGGGTACGTTTAGTACTTCAACAAGCACAAGGCTATAGTGAATCCATTAAGTCGGCAATGGAAGGGCGGGTTTTGATCATTACGGTCTAACGATCTGAGTCAATTAGGGAAAGCGACACTTAAGGAATTTCCAAACCAATCACGCTGCGAAATTGGCTTGTAATTTAAGCTTCTATCTTTACCGAAGTTTTATATACTTTTAGCAAAAGTATGTTGCTACATAAATCCCTGGCTTTATTAACTTAAGGGTAATTAAAATACTTAATACTTTAACATAACAAACGATTTTAGAGCATTAAAGGGACTCCTGTGTATCAAACAATGACATCTTTATTTCCCATACAAAGTTTTTCTAGCTTATTCAAGACATTATACATATTCGATCGTAATTACAAATTCACTTACTTCTAGGTAGTAGAGCCTACAAGTATAATCTGTTTTTAATAATATATGCCTATTTTTATTCTACCCTTTCAGCTCTGGACCTCTGTATACACTAGTAAATTTCCATCATATTGTAGCATAAATATGGACTGTACATTAACTGAGTTTGGGTTTCAGTCCGAGTCCTAAAGGTACTGAAGGTGTAAGATTATCAACGAATAAAACGGTAGTTGGACTGGATGACTTTTTTAAATATTTTAACTCAAGTGACCATAATATCTCCTTTGTATCCTATTCCATTACAACTTATCATTTTCTGACTTGGAATGTTTTTCTTTTTATCTTCGCGGCTGTGAACCATTAGGTTGATACTAATACTTGTGAGTCGCAAGGTGGTATACTCTTGTATTAATAAATATGAGCTTAAATATTGAATGCTCGAACTATTATATATACTTTCTGAAATATTTCCTTGCTCTTAAAACAAAGATAATTTTCGTACAGACCCGTATACTGCCTATTATCGATTATGCAGATGTATTTTATCCAGACCCGACCCAAAACCTTCTTAATAAGCTTGAGTGTCTGCTTAACAACTGCAACACAGTTACTTTGAACGTATATCCGAATATCGATCTCAGCTTAAGTGGCTTACCATTTGGCCGAAACATAATTCTAGACCATAGATTGTTATTATCTGTTCATCTTCAGCTTCCTATCACAAAAATATAGTATAATATCCCTTGTTATGTTGTAAGCCCGCCTTTTATTTGCCGCTTTTTATGTGGATCATGCAATAAAAGATAAGAGAAGTAAATATACTTTTGTATTTAAACTAAAATACTTTTGTATTAAAACACACAGTGCATTGTGTATATTCTCTAATTGTATAAATTAAATACATCTACACTTTACTTTAATACTATATACTATTAGTTATCCCTTAACATATTGTGGACCAACCGCCTTCGGACATTGATATATGAATTTGAGATCGCTGGCCGAAACTTCCTCGACCAAAAATGATTGAATGCACATTTCTCTTACCTAATCTATTGTATAGAACATTTATCATCTTCCTCTTTCATTCTTCCTAAATCAAATTACTTTCGTTAATTTTTAAAAAGGTATCTTATTTTTATGTTGTATCTATTATATATAGTAATTAGATATATAATAATTGAATATCAACTGTAGCTCAAATTGTATTTCGTTCAAGATTGAATATTTTCCATATTATTATATATTATATATAACCTAACCTAACCTTATTTTTTTGGGTCTACAACTGGTTCGAAAATATTCTTTTGTCTTAGGAAACAATTAGCAAGAAACCCGACGACTTTTAAAACAATTTTTGTAAATGTACAATATAACAAATCAGAACGAATAACTTGGTAGAAATTATTTATTTTATTTAAAAATTTTTTTTTATAATACACTTTTTTAAAAAAAGTTATTAATGGCTCGTTTAATGTCATCAGGTAGGGCGTTCGAGCTATATAGCCTTAATAGTATCGCAGTAAAGAACAATTAAATAACCAAATGCTGTGCTGTGACATACGAATCTTGAGACGAATAAATGGACGAGGTATTCAGATATGGGTACAATAAAGACGAAAAGAATCCTTAAGATAAGATGGTGAATTAGAGTGGTTTAAGATTGAGTATAGAACTACACCTTTAACGGATAGGAAGCTATTTAAGCTGAGAGCGATAAAAGGAGATATGGTTATACTTACGTAAGCTGAATATAAATCTAATAATTGAGAAGGCGCTCAAACTTATTAAAATTAGTAAAGTTTTTTCTATTAATTTATGTTCAGGGATTATTCTTTCATGTTTTCATTGATATACTTCAGAAAAGCTATACTACTCTTAATAAAGACTTACATATATCACAATTGTGGTTTATGAGTCGCAGGCATGACTATCATGTAAACTCTGTATTCGTTTGTTACCGTTCGGTTTATATAGGTAGGTGTCAATAGTGTAATAATTAAAGATGCAATCTGCCAAGGAAAAGTGTCGCGAGATCAAATTCACCATTCGACTGTTGATGCCTAATTATCTCCTAGAAAATGTATTTCAGCTTAGTTGGAGCTATTAAGGGGAATGTTATAGTAATGTTAATACATAACACCGATAACGTTGTTGTTTTTATCTAAAAACGTTAGCAAAGCTTTCGTGTAATATTTTTGTGTATTTGAGAAATTGCGAACAGATATTAACTCTGTAGTACTGAATCTTTATCAAATGTGTTACATGTAACGAAAAGTTATGCAATACTCCTCGCAGGCACGAACGTACATATCATATTTTAACGTCAAATTGATACATGAATACATACATACATGTTCGACTAGTAAACATGAGTAAAAATTGTACGAAAAGTTTATTGAGAATTTAAAATTGTATTAAGAAGTTCTATATAATTTTAATCGTAGTAAGAGTGATGGACAAGCAAACAATATATACAGAAAAGTAATTCTCATTGGCACCCACATTCATCCTTGATAAGCAATTATAATGCAGACCCGTTGTCACTCCTGAGAACTAAGAGAAATGCCTCGTCAACAATTATAATGGTCACCGGATCCCTAAGCTGAGGATAGGATATTATGTGAGGGCATGGTCCAGTGGACGAGTCAAGCTGATCTCTACCAATGATAAACTATTGTAACAGTACAGTTATTATGTCAATAATATATAAAATATTCTTAAGAAATAACCTCATTCGTATTTTGGCCGAAACGAGATAAAGATTGTATCATATCGAGCACAAGTTTTCGTGCGTGAAAAGCATTGGAAACTTATTAGTTTGAGACTGAGACTAAAACCATCTATCACTGCGCACTAAAACTTTCTATTTATTACCATGCGCGAAATCTTCAAATTAAAAAAAAACAAAGTAAACACCTTCACATTTATCTACACGGTTCTAGACAGCTCAGTGTCTAAGCTTTAACTAAGTTGCTGCTATCAATGAAATTATTTAGGATTATTTCAAGTTATCTTTTAAGTAATCTAAAGTGCTGATTTACCAATTGAAGGAAAAGAAGACAAGTCCGTCGATTTTGGAGCCAAGTAGTTAAGGTGGACTATGCTCTAACAACCCCTCTACAGATGAAGCCTATGCCCACCTGTAGGGTTAATAAGTCTTTACCTATGAAATTGCCGTTTTGTATGAAATAAGTTAAAGTAATTTTTTTTCAAACTTCTGTATTTCTGTTATACAAAGTAATCATCTATATAATCGATGCATCTTTACCAGACGCAGTGGTAGTTTATTGATGCCCTTCTTGTAAAAATCAGCTGGACGGGAGGCAACAAACTCTTCAAAGGCATTTTGTACTGCCTCTCGGGAATTGTATTTTTTTCCCTCTAAAAACTTGTCCAAATTTTGGAAAGTAATAGTCAGTCTATGAGGGAGAGCTTCCAACCCCAACTCTTGCAGCTTGGACACTGTCTGCTTTGCAGATTGGGTTCCGCGTTGTCGTGTAGGAGCAGCGGGGACTGCTTCTCCATCATTGTCTTCAGTTCTTCACAGTAGACATCTGCAGTAATGCTAATGCCGTTTGGTAAGAAACTGTGATGAATCACACCGGCACTAGACCACCAAACAGTGACCATCAACTTGCCAGAGTCATTTTTCGTTTAGGGTATTACTTTGGTGCTGAACCAGGATATAACCAACTTGCTGAGTGCTAATTCAGCATTGTTGAGCAAAATGTGAAAATATAAAGCTAATCAATAAACAAAAGACTGACTTTGTAAAAAGAATGTCATGTTTTTAAAACAAAATTTATTTGAATTTAGAATTCACAGCCAATCAAAACTTTTGGTTTGAAGTGGCCAATACTGAAGAACGGCAATTTCATAGGTAAAGACCTAATATATATAGTATGTTACATTAATTTTTATTTTTATTTTTTTATAATTTCTCTATCAAATTGTTCCGATTATCGGATACGAGTAATCGTCACTCTTAGCAGACGAATTAGTATCTCGTCAAGTTGATTCCGTTATGATTTGAAAATTAAACGTCCCCGTCAGTTCCCAGGTTAATTATAATAAGTGTACTAATTTGAAAATAAGATACGGTAATCACAAGGATATAGGAATGATATAAGGTAATTACAAAGATAAATCAAAACCCCGGAAGATAGGTAGATAGACAAATGTAACAATGGTAGTCTAGTGTGTAGCACTTCGTACTCAAAATATAGATCGGGTTCGAATCTCAGGTTACCCCTACCATCGACTTTCCACTTTTTGGATTTATAAGTAAAACATGTATTCGTGTTATTAATTATTAACACATATTTTGTGCCCGCTGAACAGTGATAGATTAACCCTGTGAAATATACATTGCGTTGTCTTTTTCTATCCCCGTAAATTCATGAGAGTCTTTATTTATTATTATTAGCAGACTTTATAACAACGTCGGCAATCATTGATATATGTATGTTCTTAGAAATAAATTAAAAGGCTATTTTATATATTAATTTCAATGTAGATCTCTTATATAGTGCCTCTTTGATTACTGGAATGCTTATGGCACTCTATCCGGCAGAGTTGATGTAATTTAGTAATAACTAGAGCATAGTCTCGTAGAAGACTAGAATCTGCATGGTACAATATCGATACAAGGAATTTGTCATTATAATAGTAATGATTTAGAAGGCTAAGTCAACTACGACGTTATAACTAATCTGTACTCTAGGTATTTTCTAAGCATAATATGCTTGGTTAATTAGCGTTTCCTTTCACTACATAGGCAACCTCGCTGTTTGTTTACGAGTTTCATAATATCGCATTACCCGTTTCTTAATTAAAATTAAGGGCGAAGGCCACTCTAGTTCGTTCTTTATGCGACACAGCTGTCGCAAATTTCGACGTTACTTAGTTACGACTGCTTTAAGGAACAATGAATTATTCATAAAATCACGCCTTTTCAGCAAAATGTAGTCGACGACTAGAGAAGTGCGTATATTTCGACAATTAACGGAATATTTTCGAAGGCTCTGTGAATGTGTATTTCTTAAACAAAACAATAAAGTATTGTACCGAAGTCTACGGAACAAAATTTTACTGTAGTTTCGCGAAAATATTTTCTCGTCTGTACTGTAGTTACTAGAGTTTTGAAGCTTTTTTTGTTTGCCGTCTTTACGATCTTTTTGTGAGACAAATGGTGAAATATTACGCATATCAACTTTGATTTCATCAATATCCTAACCACCGACAAAAAAATAAATAATTTAAATTGATAAGCATGGAGTAATGTAGAAAATTATCTATTAAGATGTTTTTTATACTATAATTGGCAAACGAGCAAGCAGTTCACCTGATGGTAAGTGATTACTGCCGCCCCTGGACATCCGCAACATCAGACGAGTCGTGTGATGTAATTTGTGTGGATGAAAAAAAAAGTAACTATTTAATTAATATATATTAAACAAAGTAATATAGTCATAAAGCTGTAGAACTGATACGTCGAACTGACTGTCGAAGTATAGGAAAACCCCCAACAGAGTAGTCGGAGCTAATGCTCAATATCATGGTTTGTGACAATTTATGGGGTAGGTATACATATGTTTAGCAATGGGATATTGATAAGCTGTGATGACGATGATCAACAAAATAATTCCACTCTGTTATATGTCCAAACTTCTTGTAAAAGGTCGAACAATATCAGAAAGAATTAAGTTAAATTACTTCAGTGATTGATTGCTTAAAGAACATAATTAAAAATAACTGCTTTAAAGATAAATGGACTACGGAACATTATGAAACATTTCCTAGAAGATAAGCTAGAAAATCTGAATAATATAATAAAGTAAATAACTTACGACTAATATTGTGATGTTACGTAATACTTATGTAATATATATACAATATTAAATTGTTAATTTTGAATTCATTATAAGATTTGCACTCCATACGTAGCAGAATATGTTTGTGCGTTTAATGATGTATTTTAACACCATTTATACCCTATTCAAGCAAATAAACTATTTGATTGATTGAACGTAATATCTCAATTTTAAGAAATAAAGTATCAATCATCTAAAAATACTATTAATAAACGCTAACACTAAACGCTTCCAATCTAGAAATTAAAATATCTTCAAAATATATATTTTCTTTTATGACACACAACTTTTTTTGCCATGCTATTAAACCGAAGAAGTACTTAGCGTCACTTAAAAACTTTTACGGTGCCGGCACCGGAAACTGAATCTCGAGGCAATAGACACTGAAAATATCCTATAGGCTAAGATTATTTTGAAACTTAAAACTCAAGCAAGGTTTTTTTTTTGAACGTAGCACATAAGCTCGAATTCAATACACATTATTGTTCTCTATCCGAACGGAAAAAATCTTGTTTTTGTCCAATGAAACTAGGTATATGTCCTCTATATCAAAATCGAAAAATCCTTCAGTTACTTATCATACTTTTTACATATTTTCTTTTTCTTATAGTAGTAGTTAAATGGTACACAAAGTGACCGAAATTACCATATAATACTTAATATACCGAAATACCCATATTCGTGACTTCAAATAGGCCAATCCCGACCAGCGTCACGAATCATTCGAGACGGTTGAGACTCCGTGGCGGGCCGCTCAAATACTGAAGGAGGTACTCCGACATCACTTGTATCGTCCGCTGGTTTCTTTTCCATTTTCCTCCCAAAGGCCGTCTGAACTGAACAGGGGGTCGAGGCACTCCCGTTAGTTCGTTATTATAAATCTATTTTCTTTGTATTTTATTGTGTATAATTGGTTTTATTATTTATTTTATTGACCAAAAAATGTTAACAATGAATAATAGATAAAAATATTTCATTCTCATTATTTATGCTAAGATATACAGAACAGTTTTCAGGACGACTCGTGAACTCTATATAGGTACGTACAAAAACGAAAAGCCATATAATGTTATTTAATCAATTTGAAGGATGGATGCAATTGGCTCAGGATCATGCTCTATGGCTGTCTCTATGTAGAGGCCTATGTTCCGTTTGAATCAAGGTGAGTAAACTGATAAAGTGAGTGTACTCTTGAATATGTATCCATTCTTACCGAATTTACCGTGGGGAGTGTTCTGATTAATTCGTTTGGATTAATTCCAGTCACAGTTGAGTTGAGTTTGAACATCGTACATCACGACAGAATTCAAAATTTCATCCACATCACCTCGCCAGCTGTGCTCTGCGCTCTGATCAGCTGTCGCCAGCGATATTTCCAAGCTGATACGACTTAGAGATCTTCAAACCGACAGCGCATCTCTGACTCTTCTGGTGTTGGTTTCCTAATGTCCGTAGGTGGCAGTAATCACTTATCATTAAAAAAATGTTTTCCGTTACTTTATCGCCTAGATCGTTACTTTATCGTTAATATGCAATGTCTCATAAGTAAAATTACAACTAAACCAGTTCCAAATACCATTAACTAAGAGGTTACACATTGTTGAAGGTTTTGAGAACTCTAGGGGACAGCGTTACCCACAACGTGGCAGTGAAGTGAATTCAACCGACAGAAATTTGTATAGCGAAATAAAATCATACAGCTTCGATCCTCTCCGTGTGATTTTACTTATATTATATTTAATTGCTTACTGTACTAATTTCTATCATATATAAAATATTTTTTTACTACCACTTTGTCGACCCTCAGCGTTCCCCTTACACGGTAGACCGCACGTAGGTGTACCTAGTGTTTAGAGTACCTGATGATGCTTTGCGGATCCTGGGTTCGTTTCCCAGCCATACAAACAATATTTGTATATCATAAATTCTTGATTTCGGATTTTGTGTGTTGTATGTTCCTGGCTTCACACCGGCACCTTTCTCAGATCTTATTGCATTTGCATTGGAATAGGGAAATAACTACAGAGTGCATATCTGTGTGCGCAAGTGCTTACGCCATTATAAAATATACTGTGTGGTTTATGACATCTGTCAATAACCAAAAGATACTAATTGGACGGTTCTACTGAGAAAACATAACGCCTTCTCATAATAACTACAATATTTCGTATCGTAAGTAAAGTAGCTCAATTACTTATAAGAAGCATTTCACTTTCGTCCTCAAGACTGACATCACATCTGCATAGTCAGCTCTTATCAATGAAGGCAAAGATCACTTCGAATCACATCAGAGTAGAGGTGATATTTGCCCTAGTCAATTAAAAAAATTCCATAACAAAATATAGTACTCAAACATCAGCTCAAATGTTAGACGGTCGTAAAGTGAGAAACATTTCTATTGCCGACACTTTTTGCGTTAGACATTATTTATCTTACAGTTTAGAGAGTTTACTTTTCTCTTTTGTTTGCGTGTATTTTCTTTTACAAAATAGTGACTAAAACAGTTTACATGATGTTTATGACATCACTGCGCATTACAAACACCTACCTAAAGGTTGAAAATACCCCCGAGGACTGCGATGAAATGACATTAACTCGGTTTTCAGTACCTAACACTCACCATACTAAACAGGACGCCTTACGATTTCCTACTAGTATTCTGGCGGGTGGGCAAGGCGTACTCGTTTGAGCCAATCCATTCATCCTGAAGTTACAAGCTAGCTGCAGTGTGGGTGTATAACATATTTCATAGATTTAGGTGATATATATATATAGCTCATATTTCAGTTTATATCGTAGCCGCTTTTCCTTCCACTTACTATAGTATCGGAAGTTACTTAGAGTTCCTTTTATGTTTAAGCCGCGGCGGTTATTTTGCGGTGAGCATTACCTTCCATTTTCTGATTGAGTTTTTATTCTCTTATTTATAACACATAAGCTCTCGTTTGTTTGCTCAATACCCTAAACCTGATTTTTGATTATTATATCCTAATATCAAAAACAAAACAGTAAAAAATCTGCTACCGTGACATTTTTTGTTAGCTAAGGTTTTTGTAACTATGTGATGAAATTCAGGTAAGGGTTGATTGTCGACCGTTACTTCAATCAACAGCGAACATTCAAACTGCACATATAATATCAGTCCAATCACTGAGATGGAATACGCGCGGTATTATACCATATTTATCCCAATTTCATTACATATATTCCCACATTATATCTGGCCTTCTGAATAACCGGCAAGATATCAAGTAATAATTTATTTAATATGATATATTTTTTTTTATGATATTGCTATGCTCGCTAAAATTTCCTCAGTTATAATGTCTCCAGAAAAATGAAATATTCCCAACATATGCCCAGCATAGTACCTATGCTGGACACCCTAGCATGTCTAAATGTTATTTTGTAACCTTGGATGTATGCTTAAATTAATTTTTTATCATTTATTATATATATATATAGCATAGGTGGCAAACGAGCATACAGCCCACCCGATAGTAAATCATCACCGCCACCCATGTACATCTGCAACACCAGAGGACTCGCAAATGCGCTGCCTGCCTTTAAGGAAGGTGTAGGCTCTTTTCTTGAAAGTCCCTAAGTGGTATCGGTTCGGAAATATCGCTGGCGACTGAGACTAAACTAAATAATGCAGTGCTAAATTTCAAAGTATACACTGGCTCGGTCGAGTTCCCAGAAAGGAACCACTTAATGCCGTGGATTTTGGAAAAAAAAACAAAACCGGTAACTTAGGCGTCAGACTAATAGGGTAATTAGTCTTTACATTAGTACGTAAATATCAAAGAACCGATATTAGATATCGATTACATGTAGAAAAATAATGTCTTAGAGTTGCAATGCTCCATCTGGCCCACACCTATTTACTGGTACATAGATTTTTCATCTCAGTCAGGTGGTGACAACGTCTATAGTCCGCGGGTATCAGATAAAATTCGAACTCATTTATCACCCCCGTAATATAAAAAAAAACTACATATTTTAACCTTTCTTATAAGACTAATTGATAGCGGAGCGAAATCAATTTACTGCAGTATAGAAAAAAATATTAATAACTATTAATAATAATGACAATTTAAGAATTGATCTCAAATTATACAGTATAACAATTATTATTATTACCAAGACCCGTTCTTAGAGAGTTTCTTTTACAACTAATGTTGAAGTAGATAAAATCTCCAGACAAAAGTGTGAAGAATCTACTTCAAAAGAACGGAAGCTGTAAAACCTCCAAACTACACTCCGCTCTCCTGAGGGAGGCATTAAAAGAAAAACTGCGGTTACGAGAGGGTCAGAACTCAAATAAATAGAAGTGTGTATGGTTACATAAGAAAATACTTCACTCCTATTTTTATCCTCTCCTACTTATATAAATCACCAGTGCTTTAAAAAATCTGTTTCTTCGTTATCTCGCAAGGTTTAGGTCTTAATTTGTTAAGTCCATTAAAAATATCACCATACGAAACAATGTTCTATAGATTAAAAGTTAGAACGTAGTTAGTAGTAACATAGTATAGATGTATATATATATATATATATATATATATATATCTAACTATACTCCAACGTATATATTTTCAGTATATACGTTGGAGTATAGTTAATATAGTCTTTGTTACATCGTTATGTCCTCCCGGTTGATTTTGACAGCAACAATATCTGTCTGCTGTTACCAGATGACAACAACTGCGTACGACATAGTAATGAAACACACATGCATCGGATAACGCAATGAAAAGCAAGTGCTTCTATAAATATTGCGCAAATTCTTACTTGCACAATATAGAAGCACTTGCTTTCCATCGCGTTATCCGATGCATGTGCCAAAGGTTCTAGCGAAGGAACTTCCAGATTTTGTGTCTTACATAAATAGCAAATTAATAATTTGCATCTTATATATTATATATATTGGCTTCAAACTTTGGGCCAGCAACTTAGAAGAAAGGTACTTTGACCTCTACTCTACGCTAACAACAATCGAACAATCAATGTCGGTGGTAGAGTCGCGTTGCAGTTTGTATTTTTTTTATAGATAAGGTGGAAAACGAGCAATCAGCATTGTACATTCTGTGCTGTATGAATTGACTCTAAAGGGGAAGGACTATACGCTCACAGAACAACAGCGTGAAGTGGCAGCATAACCCTGTTATGTTTCGTTTATAGGTTGTACTGTTTCGATTACCATCAAATGAGCTATATGCACGTTCGTGGCTCATAGTTTCGTTAGTTAAAAAAATTAGTACTTGTGGTTTTCGTTATATCATCAACCTATCCCAGTCCATTGCTGAATGAAAGATCATTATTCAACAAAAAATGAATTACTATAAAAGTTAAACTGAGTTGATATATTAAACCCTAAATCGTTTAAAGGAGAGAAATTCGAAGTATATATGAAATGTGGGATCGCAAGCAGTTGACCCGGTTTTTATAATGATATAACATTTTCATTTCATCGACGACCGCAAGGCTTAGCGCGCAGAGCACCTGACAGGCTGGGATCGCAGTATGCTGGTTCGATTTCCATAAAAGAGCTGTGCAATATACAATTTTTGGTTATTACCTTTGAGGTTTTATAGGGTTGTTTTGAATTATTCTATGGCAATTTTAGCCCGACATCGGCACTGGATCCGAACCAACCTTCGAGTGAATCACCTAGGGATTATGTTGGATTTGCGAAAATGCAAATGCACAACCATTTAAGCTTAGTTGAAATGGCTACCGAGATGCCCAAAGAACATTTAGTTTTAAATACCATTCCTAGCATTCTTTTTAGGAAAAACTTCTGCTCAGTTGACCTCATCCGATAGTAATCAGCCAGCTAGGACAATATATTACATTGCCAGAATTTATTTTTGTTACACGATATCGATTTGATCCGATCATATTGTAACAAAAAAATCATGTCCCGTTTTCTCCTACTTCAAAATTAAATTATTCTAATTATAAAATAATTATTACGTAATTAAGAGATAAGTTATCTTAATACAAAATATATAGACAAAATCACATCAAAATCATTTCATAATTTATTGATATTAATCAAATGTAATAATTCATTACTACGATCCTCAATTTCTTTTTACTACATTAACTTTAAATAAACTATCGAATAGATTTTAAGGGCTAAAATGAAGTAAGTTAATATTATTACTTTTGCTATTTATTTTTATTAACAAGACATCACATTTAAATCAGATTTAAACTAAAACCAAACAAAGTAATGAAACAGTGTTTAGCCATTACAATTATTATAAAAAACATTTTGTTCTAAAACTTACCTAATATCTTATCATAATTCCAACACACGAAAACTGTCCTCTGAATTCACTCAAAACGAAAATGTCGGCGAAAACTTCGGACCGAAACCTTGGTGGAGCGACACGTGTAACAAGTCCAACGGTCTACCGTCCACTAGCTTTAAGGTCCATATGAAAGTTGCCAATTCGTGAAGCTAGCAAACATGCGCAGAGCGGGCTCTTCGAGAAAAGAAATTTCCACATGTACGTATATTAACATTCCCTGTTACGGCGTAAAAATAACTGTAGCAGAAATGTAGCCGTGATTTTAAGTCTTTATGTTTCATACAAATTTCTTTGATTTTACAGCGGTAGTGGTCACAGATCCCTAGTCTGAGACACTGGTCTAATATTCAAGCATAATAAGCGTCAGGGTTTAATGCCGTTTTTGTATGCTATTTTTTATTCTATGGCTTTATTACTGTTAAAATTATCAATTTACATGTCTTTGGAATATTTTTTTGTATTCGTTAATAATTTTTATTCGTTTTTCAGGCGTGTAGCACATAGTAAATCAACGCTTAAAATAGCAATTAACTTTATTGGTGCCGTGCACCGAAAATTTAATTGAACACCCAGGTTCTCGATGCGATCCTCAAATGCCCCTGAATCTAGTTCTTCGTTTATTTATTTATTTTATATATTTTATTATATATTTATTTATTCAAACTTTAATGCACAAAATATGACGCTACTCAAATTCTAAAAGCATTATTTCCCAGTCAACTAACCAAATTAACAGAGACCGACATTTAGCAATTATAGCACTCGCAATATATAACTATGTATACCATAAAACCATTATTGTTGACTAACTAAAGTTGACTAACCTAACAAAAATTCGTTGAGTAAAGCAACGTTCAGTCTGGCACCTATTTGGATGGGTTACCGCTAATGGCATTTACGAACGCTTCTGTGCTTCTAACGGAACGTTAAGTTGTCGGTCGGTCGATTCCTATTAAGACCTTACTAATCCATTGGTTATACGAGTTAAGTTAATGTAAGATTTAATCAAACTGATTTTTTACAAAGGTGTACAATCAGCACAAAATCAACTGTTAATACGATTGAAAGTTTTTATTGCTTAATATAACTTTCTATTAAATAAAAATATATGAATAGGCACCAAATAAACAAATAATTCTCATGCAATGATCATTACGATAAAGAAAATATTGTGTATTAATTTATTATATATATGATTGATATATAATATCAAATAATTACTTACCGACAAATCTTCATAATATAAAAATAGAAAAAAATACATTGCTTTCGGAAATACATTCTAATGTGTTTTTTTAATTATTTTTTTAAATTTATATTTCCCATATCCCTGTACAGTAAAAATCGTATTAAGGGAGGCAAGCATACGAAAGCAAAGCGCTGAGTGCGAGAGGAAATGTGAACTGTATATTTAATTATAAAATGTGCTTAAAATACTTCGCAGCATTTAATTTTGCAGGTTTTTACGTAGCGCTTACGTGAAACCTTTTCTCGACCTCCATTTTATTTAACCATTCATTACATTAACTGTTAAGTGTTTGGAACTATTAAAGTCAATTAAATAAGAAAGGGTTTGTTGTTATTACATTTAATTAGCTGTTTGAGGGCTCATTTTTTCATTTTTAATAATTACTAAGAACATAAGGTGTAATACAAATGAAACACATTTCAAAATACACATATTTAAGTATTGTTTAGTTTATAAAACACACGAGCATACAGTCCATCTGATGGTTTGTGATTCCTGCGTCCTATGACACCCACATTAATCCTCGATAAGGAATCGTAATGCAGTTGCGTTACATCCCTGCAGACTAAGATTGAATGCCTCGTCACCAGTAATAAAGGTCTCCGGACCCCTTCACTCACCAGTCGAAACACTGTAGGTTATGCTGCTTTTTAAGCTGGGATTCTTTACTGGCGTGGTCTTTCCCCGGTCGAACTGACCCATTTAAGACGCTGCTAGAAACAAAATGCAGTCTGGCTGAACAAAAGCAAAATCTATTGCAATATTTATTTATTGTATATACTTTGTAGTATCTATTTAGTTTTGTCTTTAGTTGCTAAATTAATCAGGCTGCTAAGCTTATTGTCAAGAAGGCTATGAACAAATTACCGTCGGATAAGCAGTTCTCCCGAAAATCTACGAGATTTGTTTATTGGTCATAGCAAAACAGACCTTCAGTCCGAACTGCATTCTTTTGAAATGAATAGAATACTTAGTTTATATCAATGGAATACATTGAATAAAGACATATTCCCCTCGGGAGCAGCCGGTTATTATAGTTGCCTCGATAACATTGCGATTTAATATTTCTATTCGAAGTCTGGTTCCGTTGCACAACTTTGGTATGTTTAAATTGCGCCACAACGTAACAGGTGTACAAACTTGCAGTTTGCAAGGAAGACCAGCGAGATATAGAGTATTAAATACTCCACGGAGTAATGAATAGCGCCTTTTTCGTTTTGTTAAATGCTATTAAAATTACTAACTTTTCCGTTAACCATTCCAACTAAGCTTAGGTGATGCTGGGTTCACGACAACAGTCGAATGATGGATTGGAATCACTTACAAAATCAAGAGGGCAATAACTTATTTCTAACCTATGAAACCTATGACTTAAAAATCCATCTTGTTAATTGTAGATGCTTGTCTTAATTTTTTTAATTATTGTTTTTTTTATTCATGCTGGAATAGCATGTTTTTTTATAAGGAATACGAAGGCGATGAAACGATGACCACGTGGCGTAGTTTTTAGGGTGTCTGACTGTTGAATCGAGGGTACTGGATTCGATTGCGTGCCGAGGAAAAGTATTGTCTCTTGGCAGGGATTATTGAGGTATTGCTCATTACAGAAGATGTCAACTCGTATGTTTGTCAAAGCGAAGAGTCGGGAGATTTATTTCTTAAATATGATAAATATAAATTCTCTTATGTTCTTTTATCAAGTTACATATTGAAAACTTATATTTTATTTATTTATTTTATTAGGTTCACTAAACAGCTTAAAATTAAATACATAATTACAAATGAGAATAATAAGTTCAAGAAGCGAGGTTTTAAACCGAAGTAGGTGTACACAGCATGACTATATAAAACAATTATGAAAAAAGGGACAGAGTGCATAGTAATTAAAAATTAAAGGTTAATGTTTAACAAAGTTTTAACGGTTATATTTTTGGGATTTAGCAAAAAATAGGAAAATGAAGGGAAGAGGACAAACGGACGCAGTTACTGCAATACTTTTGAGACACTATTTAGGACAGGTCTAGACATGTCTAGACCTGTCCATATACTGTTATAAAGACGTCTCATTCTAACAAAAGGAACATAATAGGAATAGGAATAAGTATTGTTTTTATAGGTACAAAGTGGAAATGGTATTGGAGACCGCGTTAGACGCTTCGTGCTTATGTCGATTTCGGCTAGAAGAGTAGTTGTATCAGCGGAAGAGTGAATTATCTTATGAAGCCATAGTAAATCTTGACGGTTACGACGTACCTCTAGGGTAGTAACGGATTTTTTTTTTCATCTTGCGGTGTAAGAACCTGGGGAACGTCCGTTTCCCATTCTAAAGCTAAGAATCTTAGACTACTTCTAATTTTGAACTATTTATAGCATATGAATAAAAATAATAATGTTCCGTCATGTGATATTTTTATAAAAATATTATTTTATTACAAATAATGATACTTAAAAATTCTACTTACCATTGTTTTAAACAATAAGCCCTAATCAAGTAGTAATTAGTGGTTATTTTGGTTGGTCCCTGAAACATAAAACGATGTTCCTTGAGGCGAGAAGAGAGGGTTGTATTAACTTTAAGGATTGACATAAATAAATTTAAATTATTGCTCTTGAGACCCAACAAACTCCAATTACCTTTAGACCGCACCTACGTCTACGCCAAACAAGTTTATGTAATTCAACACTGATAGCCGTTGAAAATGCGGGATTTTGATGAAAACGAAGCACGTTTCATTTTAAGGTTGGTATACACTTCTAGAGTATTATACTCAAGGTCTACTATCGCACAGGATAACGGCTTAAAGTAGCATCATATTTCGTTTATGTTTCTTATACGAAAAGGACCCTTAATTACCGGGTACGAGGAATTGGGGTCGCTGAAGTACTCATTGAGGATAGACGTGAGTATTCGGGCTCCAGCTCTGACGGTACGTTCAGATGGATTATATCACACGACAGCGGTCTTATTCATCTTTTCGGTTTCACTGTTACAACTACTGCTTTTTAAGAGAGTCCACCAAGTAAGTTTTAAACATACTAACTAGACTTAACTTTGGTGAACTTAGTACACGTTGCGTCTTTACTACACAGCAGCACTGCAGGGCTTAACTTAGGTTAAGATAGCAAATAATTTGCCTGGAGATATGGAGGAGGGAAAAATTTTTTCCTAGGAGGTTTCTGCATATGGTGCGAGAACGTTCCCGTGGCTCTGTGCGCGGTGAAGTTTATAAATATTCTTATATGACATTTTGTTTACAAGTTGCCATAAACTTTACTGTAATTTTTTTGCCATATCCTTCTAGTCCAATATTATCACGGCAAGATCTTTAAGGCACTGATAGATATATAATATAGTCGTTATCGGCAGAAAAGCCAAGTTCCAAAAAGCTTTTAGCTGTAACATGAATGGGTCGGCCGGGACGGGCAAGGAATACGCAGTACCAGCTTGAAACAGGAAAATCATCGTGCAATGTTCACGTGATGGCTGTAGATAACTGGAGAACCAATTACTGATGCTGAGCTTTTCCATATCGATCCTCGGGGATTGAAACAGTTATGCATCTTAATTTTCTAGTTGAGGATGGTAATGAGGTGTGAACCAGCTGCCGTTATTATTGAGCATCAAGGGAACTGTGTACTCGTGTACATTCACGCAAACACTCATGGACTCCAATGGTGGTGTAGCGGAATGACGTAAATGTAAAACTCATTAGCCAGTTTTTTTTATCTTACCCACACCAGTATATCCAAAATATAAGAAATATACAAATATTATATATTAATTATAAACAAATATTGAATTATAATCAATTGAATTATAAACCAATTTATAATTAGATGTATACAAGACTTTAAACTCTATCTTAACTCATAGGTTTAACCTTATTTTTTTCATTCCACGAGATTTCTGCTTATTTGCAAGCTAAGTACAAAAAAAAATTTAAGACACCTTCACCGGCATATTAGTCGAGTTTTCCTTCGGCATTTTCGCTTCTTGACCTAGTTTAAGTCAACACTAAAATTTGCGTTGTCAAATATCTTTTACAGAAAATGTATTCTTAGTAGAAAATGTATTATTATGTTTTAAAGCGTAAAATTTAACGTGCATAGATAAAATTGTGTGCATTCTTCTTGAATTGTTTATTATAATATAAATTAAAAATCGCAAGTTCAAGATGGTTAGATTAAAAATTTGAAATAAAAAATGTTTTTATTTTTTTTTAATATGTTTTTTTTACATTAATATTGACAAACGAGTACACTATTGACCTGATGGTACACGATAATTGGGGCCCGTGAAATTTACATCCGTCCTCAACAAAGATTGTTAGCCTTGAGGGCTGTGATAGCTTACCTCATTACATGTAATTGGATCGCCAGATCCCTGGACTTGTAATACCAAAATACGGTAGTGTTACGCTGCTATTCTGCAAGAGGAGTGCTGGTAATAGTAGAATAACGTGGCAGCTTATGTTAGGGCGTCGAGCCCACCCATTCATGTGACACTAGCTGCAGGGTGGCTCTGGCAATATTATATTAAACGTTGTCAAAACAAAAACAGATGTCAATAGATTTTATTACAGTATTCGTTCAACATTATATTTATAGAATCACATGAACGCTTCATTAATTCTATGATTCGTTTCAGCAAACAAACATTGCAATCAAACTTCCTTGGGTGTTCAATTATCTGTTAAATCGCACTAGTGAGTGGAGTCTTTATGAGATTCGAAGAACATATCTATTTTATTGTAATATATTATCCGTTCTACACAAAAATGTTTAAGTAAAAGATTTATATACACTAGTAAATTATTTAGATAATATAGAACATGAAAAACTTAGTTAACAATGGACCTATTAATTCTTTTATGGAAACTGATATTTCCGATAAAATAAAAGTAATATATAAATCTCTAGTAGGTTCTTTTGCAAATCCCTACACGTACCAAAAAATAGCAGCTTCACACTGTTATTATTAAAGGTCATTCCCTGGTCGAGGATAGGATTGCAGTGATCGCCCTGCACAAAGTGGGTATGGAGCCGTTGGTCGTTCCAAATTCAAAATAATTTAAAAGTTGAAAAAAAGAAAAGTTTTATGTAACAGTATTTATGGCCACGCTAATTATATATATATATATATATATATATATATATATATATATATCTATATATATATATATATATATATATATATATATATATATATTTGAAAGACTCCATATTCAGCAGTGAGTACCTTCCGGCAGAGTAAAATTAAACAATGTTAGCAAGACAAAGCAAGTGGAGTGGCAAGCCCTTCAGTGTTGAGTACGCCCTTTGTTCGGTCACCCTGTGTAGAGTTTCTTTTGCTACGGGTGTAAGTTATGTGTTAATATACACAATCATTTTGTATTATCAAAACAGTATAATATTTTTTTGCGTATGTTTTTCCACATCGGTTCACAGTGGTAGAGCTACACTGCAGTTTGTTTCTAACTGCAGATTGAACTGGTCAGCTCGACTGGGTTAGGACCACGCCCTCACAGAATACCGATGTGAAATAGCAGGATAACGCTGCTGTTTTCGTCTGGTGAGTGAAGGGATCCGGAGACCTTGCGACGAGGCATTCCGTCTCAGTCCTCTAGGGTGACAACGCATTTATGATTCCTTGTCAAGGATGAATGTAGATGTCATGGGCCGCAGGAATCACTTAACATCAGGTCAACTGTGTTCGCTCGCTGTAACTCTTAGTGTAATAAAAAAAAATCGTACATAATTATAATATAATATATCATAGTAACCATTGTTTATTTACAAAAATAGTGATAAAAAAAATACTATATACTCGTATAGAATAATTAACCTCAAAAGACATATTCCATAATATAAATTCTGTAGGTGCGAATATTATAAAAATTAAGATCTTGTATAATTTTTCTACTTCTATTAGATAATTTCCTACAAATTTCAAGACGTATATATTAATAGACATATTACATACTCAATACCGTATTCAGTACATTTTTAATGGTTTAAAAATAAAAAGGGGTCTGGAATGCTGGTATATTTCTAAAAAAAAATATATGCGTATCATTGTGTCGTATATTGAAAATAACAAAAAATAATTGTAAGTTAGTGATATTACATAAATGCATTAGTATGTTTATACTTATAATAATAGGTACTATAGTTGACATATATCGCAAAGCATTTTCTAAGTAGCTATTGCTCAACTAACTTTTTGATTGTGAACAAATCTGGCCCACGATATACCTTCAAATCATTAAATCTTTGAAAAGATAGCAAAGGTCATCATTAGAATATTCTCCTTAGTGTAATACAGTTATGAAATACACGAAATATGGTATGTGTAAATTCTTTATAAATATAAAAAATTAAATGTTCAACCGCTTCAACCAGTAACATGTGCCTTCTACACAGGAAGCGGTCTCTTTAAAACAACTGTACAATATTTTCGTTATGTATAACGATGGTATACCAGAAGGTGTGGCTTTTGAAATAAATATCTTCTCAAATTCTTATTCATGATATATTTTTTTAATTGCTACTCATTTTATAAGCTTATTAATTACAGACGAGTACGCAGTTCATGCTATGATAAGAGAGAACTGAGGTCCCATAGACCTTCACAGAGTACGATGGCAGTATACAGGTCCTGCATCCATCGACTTAAGCAGAATTGCATTCACTCCATCTAGTGGGGGGTGTCCTACTTTGCGTCATAAAGCATATAATTTTATGTAATAATTCGTATGCGTATGGTTTTTATACTTTATCTAAGTATAAAATGATGATATTTTTAATACCTACACAGCAGGAGTTGATTGGCTTGGTTGAATTCAAAAATTTATTAAAAAGAAAAAAAAACAGTTTTATATCCTTAATCACCCTTACTTTATACACACATTTATAATTTCCAGATAGGTACCCATTCTCAGTCTAACTGAATCACTCGATCGTGAATACTTTCAAGTTTCAACTACAGCTTTCGAACTTGGATGAAGCCGAACCTAAACCAATAGTTCGCCTTCCGACTAAGATATTAGAAGGAACATTCTGAACAAACAGGAAACGGAAGAAAACTTTAACTAGATTTGTTCTCTCGTATACTGATGTGAAAAACGTCCAATACGTGTCTCCTTTATCAATGAATCAACGGCACAGTGAGACCGTATCAGTTTTCTAACTAAAAGTAGAGTAAGTACGTACGTTTTAAATAATCTCAGAATACTTTATGTAGCGGATTGAAAACATAAAAAATAAGAATTAATAATGTACACATAATTAAGCCTTAAAGCTTCAGTGTTTGATTAATAATTGTAGTAAATTACTTTTATTGGTACTTTGATGTAAGTAAGGAAAATTAAGGGACAAAGATAGCCCAATGTCCGGGTACTCAATTTTAATTTCCTTGTTTTATCCCCGATGCCGACACCAAATTTCAATTGCAACTTTAAGGGCTAATCAGACGTCACTAAAAGAAGTAAAAAATCGTAAAGGAACCTGTATGTCTAAGAAATAAATTGCACACAATACTTTATAAGACTTGTGTATTGCTCCATTCCGCAGTGGAACCGCGTGATGAACTACCCTCTTCTATAGAGATGAAGCCTTTACCCAACATTGTGGTACATAGTAGGTTTTCTTGTGTAATTTCAAGTTTTTTTTTATGAGCACTGCAACCCGATAGTAAGTATTAATGAGTTTTTCCATTGATTGCCATTGGAAGATATTCACAGTCAAGCATATTTAAATCATTATTATATGTAATAATTTAACGGGACACCGGAGGCTTTATACATATTTCCTATGTAAATCTTAAGTACACTGATCACAGCTCCATTAATTTAAAAGATCTAATATTATATAATTTTTATAATATTACATATGGTGGGGGATGGGAGATGCATACAAACAAACAGTTCACCTCCAATAAATATATGTTTACTAAAAATTCAAGCATCATGCGTTGTCACTTCTTATGGAGACATGGAAAGCCTAGTTATCTGTTGTCATGTTTCAGGATCCATACAGTCACCATATAAAACACAGTAGCGTCATGCTGTTATTTCACGTTGGTATTCTTTACAGGACGTGGTCCTTCCCCGTTCGTGCCGACCCATTCTAGTTCCAATTACAAACTAGCTACAGTATGTCTCTACCACGTAAAATAAATACATTCTAATATATTATATGTCTGTATTGTACATAAGTTCAAGCGACTAAATCTTTGTCTTTTCAATCTAATTTCACACAAAAACCATCATAATCTTTACTATTTGCCAAGTATTAACTAATGCCATATGTGTCTACTAATAGAGATAAGCGAAATTGAACCTTAAGTCTTTCACGAGAATAACGTTAGTGACTGTACAAAAAGTTTTGGTGGACGTCGGCATGCTGATGACACCCTTTGTGTGAATGCCGCCTTTGTTAGCTGCACCTTTGTTTCTTTGTTTATTTGTTAACTGAACTTTCATTTGCTGGCAGACATGTAAGTTGGGAAAAACGTAATCAAAACTTTTTCTTCTTATGATTTATTCGCTCAGTTGTGTATATTGATATCGTATATATGTAAATTTGCGTAATATGCATATTTCATATTTTGACATATATTGAGTTGAAGTTTTCCTTTTTGAAAATAAAAGACGTAAAAAAATACTTTACTTTTATGTTAATCTTAAAGTGAAATGTGGATTGTGCATATTCATTTTACCGTAAGAACATATCGTTCCATTATGATTCTTTAATGAAAATGACTCCAGTTTAGTTAAAAGTTTTATTTTCTCTTAATTAAATAGACATAAAATGTTTACTTTTAAGACTTAAATATTTTTTTCTTTAAACATTAAGACATCTAAATAAATATTAAGGTAAAACGAGAGAAAAAGTACAAAGAAAGAAAAATAATAAGAATTAATGAGCTTTATGCTCAACAAAATAAGCTTTGTACGGAATTAAAGAAAACAAGAACACAATTTAATTCATGGTATAAATTTAATAAATTCCATTAAAAGTTTCGATCAAAGATATCCAATATCAAAACTGTGTGCGAATGTTTTTTGTTTTCAGTTGTATAGTAAAAAGACATTATGCGAAACGCACCATCACTGCGCTGATATTCTGGAAGAATGAAATCCTTCCACACTCTAATCACCCCAATCCGGTTAGTGTACAATCTGATTGTTATTTTCATTTTCCAAGTAATAATCACAAAAATTTTTTTTTGATAATTCTAGGTGTCACTCACGACCACTTGATGGTAAGTGATTTTTGTCTATGACATCCAAATATGTCACTTGAACACCAAGTTGGTAAACTGCGTCATAACAAGTAAAAAGGTTTCTTTCTTGCAATAAATAGAACACAGCAATTTTTTTATAGAAAGATTTTATTTTATAAAAAGAAGGGAACACCGAGGTGCTCATCGACGCCCATGGACAACTGCAACACCAGAGGAACACAGATGCGTTGCCGGCCTATATGAAAGGAATAGGCTCGCTTCTTGAAGGACCCTAAGTCGTACTGGTTTGGAAAAACCGCCGAGGACAGACCGTTCCACAAGGCAGCTGTGCGGGATAGAAAATTCCGCCAATATTACTAATATTACTATTATACGCGTTCGCATTTCTTAACATTCTTTCCCGGTTGAGAGGGCCTATTTATGTTACAGTTGATTTTAAACTGCTGTATTTAACAATTTAACAGAGTACCCTATGGCGACAAGGTTCCGTGGCCGAACTATATGTAAGATGATATGCAAGGAGCAATTAATGAAAAGTTAATTTATTATATTTTGTATATTTATTGATATCCCGGATTCATAGTTTAGTTTAAGTATTCAATAACTGTATTTAACAAAGCTACCATCATGACCAATCGTCATCAGCAATTGCCAGCAGCAACAGCATAACTAATAATCATTTTATACTATGAGTATTTTCACCATCGGACCTCACGACGCACTGCTGGATTTCATCCTTTTGTTGTGAACATCCCTCAAACCAGAACGAAGCACTTTGCTTCCTCTTTCATTATTCGTACAGCAAAGGACTGAAATAGTTTGCCCGCGTCTGTCTTTCCCTACGATTACAATGTGGGTGTTTTCAAGAGTAAAGTGAATAGGCATTTACTGAGCTTGTGCGCCTTACCATCCAGGACCGCATTTACACTAAACATCAGATGGGATCGTGGTCAAGCACTTGGTCAGAAAGTTTTAAAAAAAATCTACTACTTATAAATAATTTTAGTCAATGAAACCACAAGCAAACGAACCATTTAATAAAACTACACCTTAAGGCAGATCACTAAGTTCAAAGAAATATCAGACGATTGAGTTTAAAACATTATTTTGTTATTTTTATTCGCCGTGTTAAACTTTTATAACTTTGATTAATTAGACACAATGATTACAATTATCGAAGTTAATATTCTATAATATAAAAGCAACTTTATTAAGCTTTTTGAAGTAAGAAAAGCTTATTAGCTTAAAAAAATAGAGATTTTATTAAAACTTTTACATAGATCTAAAATCGTGCCTTTTTCATAATGTTATAAAAACGTCGCCAGGGTCTACGCAAATAAATTTTCTTTTTCATCGATTACTCATTTATTATTTGTTTTTATTATATTAGGAATCGCAAACGAGCACACAGTTCACTTGATGGCAAGTGATTCCTACGGCCTGTGACATCTCAATTCAATTTGAAAATCATAATGCAGATGTGTTGTTACCTTTGAGGACAGATGGCACTCACCAGACAAAACACAGCAGCATTATGATGAGATTTATAGGAGACACAGTGGCGGGTAAGAGTGAAGGTATTTTAAAACAGTTTCTGTGGTAATCACGTACAGTAATGATGTCTGAGTGTAGTTTTTAGTAGCCTTAAAATTGAGCTATAAATATAGAGTAAAAATATAGAATAAGAAAAAATTGGGCGCAGGAGAGTTATTGAGACTAGCATTTGGTTTGAGTTGTTGTTTATTACTCCGTATACAAATAAAATTCATGCGAATAGGCCATGTGACATTTTTTCACAAAGCCTTGACCACTTTCGAAACGTGAAAAACGTCTTCTGTGTAATTTAGGTTATTCGATTAAATAATCTTAAGCGTTTTGCGGAATATTGATCTAAGTCCTCTCCCTGGAATATCCAATACCCAATTATGTTATTCCATATAATGGAAAACTTAAAAAGCTATCCATACGTGTATTAAACGGTCTCAAGAAGAAATCACAATCAAAATCAAAGAAGCAAATCACAGTGGCAACGGAAAATATTAAAGTAAAGCTACCCTGCAGTTATAATAATATGTAACTGCGAACGGCTCTGGAATAAACACAATGCGAGCTCAAAATAGCGGTGACCAAAATACTGGTAAAATAGTATTCGATGGTTTCATTTGTATTTTTATTAACAATAGGTATCATTATTTATACACCAAATCTATTGTTAATAAAAGTACTACTTACTTGGCAAGGTGAAATATCGTTTGTCGCCCAATTTATATAAAAATGAATAGCTTCAGATAAAATTTATGGCAATTTTATTCAATAATATAGAAAAACCATTACTCTATAATAAAGTAAAGAAAAAATATATCATGAGATCTCCATTATAAAGCAGTACTATCTTACACGACCGAATGTCACGTAACTGCGAGGAAAATGGAGTATTAGTCATCGATCTTTCCCGACATGAAATTGCATATTATGATCGTTATCAGGTGACATTGGCGAAAAGTTTCTTGAAGGTTATTAACCCTTCCCACTATGAATTTGAATATATTTTAAAACCTCTTACATATATTTCATGTAATTTCGACTGGGATGTACTTTTTATAACACGAAATGGGAAACAGGCATACGGTCCAGGTTAGTCAGCCAACATATATCTGTGATCCCAGAGCTATATCATCGCTCGTTGGGGATCCTGTAAAAACCAATTCAAGACCGTTTTAAAATATCCTGTGGTGTAGCTTGTTAGGAATATTCAGCAAGGGTATCTTTCCATTACCATCACTGGAATCAGTTCTTAGTGATAAGCTCCTTGCTAACAGCAAGCAAAGTAATGATGAAACAATCGTATGGCCATTATTATATACAGGGTTATTGGTAATTCGACGTATTCCCGTTAGGAGGTGATAGGAGTTTATTTAGTGATAATTTTAAACCATATGCATTATGCACAAGTGAACCATTTTTGCGGTATCGTGTATTTTAGATTTTTTCAAAATAAGTCAAAAATGCAACATTAAAAATGTATATAAAAAAAGTATCAGTTTAAATCTCATTTTTTTGCTGCCCAATAATGAGGCCTTTATTTAAGGGTATCGTGGTCTATGACGCTATAAGCGGTGCAAATATGGGCCAACTCTCTGACACACAAACATCACCTATCTAAGATGGCTTCAAAGGGCGATGGTCGTCATGGTTAAAGTAATTATTTGCCCATGGTGATTATTTAACATTAGATGAATAGATTTTCAATCATACTTTCGTAAAAATTCCTAATAATACAGGTGGGGCAGAAAGACGTACGACATTAAATATGGAATTATTTCGGAACGCTAAGCAGACGGGTTGCGCAGGAGGTGGGGTTGTTTAGCTCGGTTCACGGAAAGTTAGCCGCGATAGGATAGTTAACGGGCTCGCAATGTTTATTCTGTGTTAAAAACTGTACAAAAATCATTATTTAAAAGTCATTATTGCACTGTCGTTCGGTGTTTATTTCGCTAAGAGTTCAAATAAGCCGATTTAAATCAATATCCCAGTGAGAGTGTCATTAGATCGAGGGTCAGGAAGTTTGAATCCACTGGACCACCCTAAATCAAGTCGCCTCCAGTACGCCCAAGGTCAATAAGAACATACGAAGTAATTGATGATGTTAACGTTGTTTTGAGGTTCAGCGAGAGCAAGCAGTAACCGTAAATTCCGACCGGTACACAAGTATACGTGTTTTAAATATTTCCTGCAAGTCTGTAACCGTACCACGTGGTTTCAACAACATGCCGCCACATGCCATACTTGTAATGACTCATTTTTACTCAAAAGCAGTTAGCTGTCATCAACGAGATGTTTGCCAGAAAAGTCAATCGCCAAAAGGGATAAGATATTCCATGTAACTCAGAAGTCCAGACCTGACACCATAAATTTTTTAATGTGGAGATACCTGAAACCTGTGGAGTTTACTATAATAATCCAACAACTATTGTCTATTTAAAGCCATTGTCAATATCCGGGAACAAATGGCCAATATTCCACGTACACTATGCCAGCGTTTTTTGTCAGTTTAAAGACAAGGTCCGAACAGTTTTTGCAACGAGGTGATACCTGGATGACGTTATTTTCAAAAGTGATTTATCCATATAGGTATCTTTTCTTTTTAATTTAAAAAAAATCTTTTTCGTGATATTTTAAATTTTAAAACCAGATTTTCTGACTCATCCCGTATTATATAAAATAATAATAAAATCATGTTCGGAGTCTTAGTGGTTAAATAACCTTCCCAGTGTAAATTATATAGAACTTCCCATTAAACTTACTCACATAAATAATTAAAGTTGTCTTATCAGTTTTCTCTCTCAAGCAAGCTTTGAAAGAGAAATAGATAAGGATCGCTCCGTCAATAAAGTTGTAAGCAGCATTCACTTTGACATAAGATAACGATAATTATTATAATTTTCGTAGCTTTAAGATTAATTCTATTCACTAAATAAGGACTCGACAAAATTCTACTGTTCCTATTTACGGCGTATTATTGATTTCATTAAATGATAATCATTATGTTATACTAAGATATTACTGGATATCATTACGTAAGAATAAACGGAAATGGCATTTAGAATGACAAGTCACTTTTTTAACAAACGAACTTCGTTTTTTTTTTAGATATTAGGAGTAGCACACAAGCACACAGTTCACGTGATAGTAAGTAATAAGTAATGACCCTTGACATCAACATCTATCCTCAACAGGGATTGCAATTCTATGATTTTTTTACCGAATTTAGCAAAGGAAGTGTTCTGAGGAGTAATTCGGATTAATTCCACCCGCTGAATTAAACAACGAGAGAGTTCAAAATTTCATCCTCATCATCTCGATGGTCGGCAATCCACCACTGTGCGCTTTACGCAGCACCTTAACCAGCCGTATTTCCGAACCGATACGACCTAGGGACCTTAGTAAAAGAGCCTACACCTTTCTTAAAGGCATTTCCATGATTCATTCATGCTTCTGCAACAAACAAGCGTGGGTAAAGATAATCTATTCTAAGCTAAGTTTAACTGTATTAATGTTTAGAACTTTATCGTTATATAGGATCTTTAATCAAATATTCTACTACATTACTATTACCATCAATAGATACTATCAAACCCCTAGGTAAAAATCAAACAAAGATTACACAAGTTCAATGCGTAACTTGCGTCAACCTATGTCTAGTAAATTTTATTTATTTGTATGAATAAAATAACTTTTATAATATTTTTCCATAATTTTCTTTTTAAAAAGAATAATGTTAGCATTGCAATTATTATTATTTTATATGTACATTATTAACATTCCGGTTACCCATCCCAACTAAAATGGTTCACGACAATGGTCGAATAGGTGGATTCGAACCTACGAATTTAAGTTGTGCAGAGTTTTACCCTAAAACTATTATTAATTCCGCTTTTTATTTGCAGCCTCTTCCCGTGGTCCTCATAGTTAATATATTACTTATTAATATTATTATATTCTGCTATATTGCTGTTTGAAGAACTTAAAATAAGTAATACCATACTTATATATATACATAAGCTCATTACGATTTACATTTGTTACAGAGAATTCATGGTTTGATATCTGATCCACGCTTTCTCGAATGGTAATACATTGTGTTGTAGCGTGTCATGTCATTCTGTATTCAGGATTTATTGAAGATGATTTCATGCATAACACGATAACAGCCGTGACATTTCGCTCCGATTTCTGTGCAAGGTTTGATCAACACAAAGGATGAACGTCGATCAGTCTTCAGGCATTTGATTGACCAATGAGTGACTAGAAATTACTTGACTTATTTAAATAATTTACTCGGTATAAGCCGAGCATACAATTAATTTAACGGGAACTATCAATAAGAGTATCGATAAATGGGTTAAATACTTTTTACAATTTTTTTGGTTCTAATTTCGTCTTATTTGAGTAACTTGCGGTATATCCCCGTAAAATATTATTCATAAGTTTTTCAATAAAACCTTGTCCATCTTAATTTATTGTCAGAATTTTTAAGTACGCCAGGTTGTACAACATTTTAACCTATATTCTGTTGATGTTTATGCTATTAGCCTATGCGGCTCTTACAGCTTCATCGGACACAGGGCTCACGGAACTGAGGGGTCCGTGAGCTGGTTTATACCGTGTTGCCTACTGTGGTTCTCTTACTTACACAAAGCGCTCATAAACTGAGCGTGTCGCTCTACTCTTTGATCTCACACCTATCTGATGATGCCACCCAAGTTGCCAGTTCCCTAGCTATATTGTGATTCTCCCGAGTGGAGAATGGATGGTGATGACTAATGACCGTCCGAGGTTTCGGTATGCGAACCTAGCCTCTGACGGACGCCACCTGTAATCATATTAATCGGAAGCTGTGGGCGGTGAGAACCGCCCTGACACGCGGGTGTAGCGAGTGTACGCGGTGTCGCGAAGATTGCGTCGCGCTCGGAGGCGAGGGCGACGCGACGAGGTGTATGCACTGTGTGTGGGTCCGGGGTCCGTTGAGGACGGACTGTCATTAGGTTCCCCCCATGAAGTGGGGGTCGTCAAGGACGTGACGGGGCCTACGGTTCATAGTTTCCGGATTCGGTTCCGGATCGTAGGTTGCGGCGTTTACCACTAGCGGGTTAGAATGCGAAAGCGCTTTCTCGAAGAAGCGCTGCGAGAGAGATTTGAGGTATTCCGGTATGGTGACGAGGTGTAAGTCACTGTGCAGATCGATGTTGCGTTGGTACGGCTCTGCTCCGGTTGCGATTCTAGTGAAACGGTTTTGAACCGTTTGGAGTTGTTTAATTTTAATTTCGGCTACGTGGGCGAAGACGACGCTGGCGTAGGTCATAATGGGCCTTACGCAGGTCTTATATAGAAGGAGTTTATGTCTTAAGGACATTTTGCTTTTAGCGCAGATGAGCGGGTGAAGCCGGCTCATGACAAACGCGGCCTTATTCCTCGCATTTTTAATATGCGGATGGAAGTTGAGTTTATGGTCAAAGGTGACCCTAGGTATTTGACCGTTTCTACCCAGGAATGGGACGGTCGAAGATCGTGATGCGTCCTAGCTTTCTACGGTTAGGTACTGATGCAGTTCAGAATGGATTGGATGAGCCTCTCCAGAAGAAGACTGCTGCACTTTTATCCGGGTTAATTTCGATTCTCCATAACCGAAACCACTCGGCGAGGCGGTTGGCTGCGGCTTGGAGTCGGATGGTGATACGGCCCTTGTGTAAGTTTGAATAGTATAGGGCGGTATCGTCTGCGAAAAGCGCAAGACTGACCTGCGGATCTTTCGGGACATCACTTGTGTAAAGTGAGAATAAGAGGGGAAAGAACGGAGCCCTGAGGGACACCTGCTAGGAGCGGCCGGCTTGAGGAGCGCGTGCCGTCGACTCGATATCGAAAAGTGCGATTCGACAAGAAGGCTCGTATGATGTGCACGAGCCTGTCTGGTATGTTGATGGAGTGAAGTTTATAAATTAAACCGTTATGCCAGACTTTGTCGAATGCCTTTGCGACATCGAAGAATAGTGCACCAGTACCGATGGGGTTTTTCAGGGTTAGCCCTGCAAGAATGTGTTCCGTTAAGCGGAAGGCCTGTTGAACGCAAGAGTGCGTATTCCTAAACCCGAACTGTTCGTCGGGAAGTAATCTATTAGCTAGGACGTGTTCTTTAAGTCGCCTAAGAATAATCCTTTCGTATACCTTGCCCACGGAGTTGAGGAGACTAATTGGGCGATAGCTGGTGGGGAGGTTCCGCGGTTTGTGCGGTTTGGGTATCCCGATGACATCCGCTACCTTCCAGGCATCCGGGAAGGAGCAGCTGGAGAGGAGCGTGTTGAATATTGCCACGAGGAGGCAGATGATATTAGCGGGAAGCGCTTTAATTATTTTGTTGTTAATCCCGTCGGGACCGGGAGCTGACCTCTTTTTGAGGTTTTTTATAATGTTGGTGACCTCGTCGGTGGTCACGGGTTCTAACGGTTCGCCCGCTGGTGGTAACGACGCCCTAAGCGCCACGTCGGCGTTCACCTTTCGGAGGTGGTCTTGGTCCGCGGGGGAGTTCGACGGGGAGCATTGGCTCTCTAGACTGTCCGCGAGATATTCGGCTTTCTCTGAGTCGTCGAATGCGAGAGTAGCGTTATCCGGTAAAATTAGAGGGGCATTTGCGAGATGGTGTCTGCTTTGAGACCCTGCGCCACACGCCAGTAAGCGGTATTCGAAGGCTCGAGGTCTGCTAGCAGGTCGCCCCATTTTGATTATTATATGATTTTATGCGCTCTTTGACCTCCCTTTGGAGGTGGCGCAGTCTAACGCGATTAACATCCGTCGGGTATCTATCGTGAAGCTTTGCCGCGCGATTTTTGATCTTATCAGTCGACGGAGACTCGAGGAAGGACCCGAATTGATCGGTCGACGCGGGGACCGTCCTTTCGAGTCTTCGACGGCCGAGCTAAGGTGTGAAGTTAAGGAGTCGATCGCCCGAAACGCCTTGTCAGGTGAGTCGATCTCGTTGATTGCAATATCTAGCTGCTGTGTGGTCGTGGCTCTGAGTTTACCTTCGAGAGCACGCCAGTTGACTATAGTTTTGGTCTGAGGGACCTCGCCTGTCGATTGGCCCAGCTTGAGGAGCACCGGCCTATGATCTGATGATAATTCGTGTAGCGGTTCGATGGAGTCGACCGCTAGGGTGATATTTTAATTAGCGCAATATCTAAAACGTCAGGTGTTTGACGTGTGAAGTATAGAGCGTAGCGTGTCGGGGAGTCGGGGGCTATAACATCGAAGTTATGAGAGCCCATGAGGGCGTGAAGCGCCCTGCCGTTTTTATTCTCCCTTGTTGAATGCCAGGAGGCATGTTTACTGTTTAGGTCGCCTGCTAAGACGACCGACGGCCCTAGGTTGGTTAGGGTCCTGATGTCCGATTCTAGAACTGTTTTCGTCGGTGATAGATAAACCGAGGCGATAACTATCGGGCTATGACCGGTCATAGCCACTCTACACGCGGTGGCTTCTATGTTTGTTAATCGCGGAACCTCGAGCGGTACGCAGTGCAAGCACCTTTGTAGTAGATCAGGGTGCCGCCTTTGGGGCGGACAACCTGTCACCACGGATGACTCTGTAATTTGCGATCTTGGGATCGCTGTGGCTAGGTTTTAAGAAGGTTTCTTGCACTAGCATAACGTCGACGTTGTGTTTCTTTAAATGGATCGCTACTTCGTCTTTTGAGACCTGAGTCCGTCCGCGTTGAAATACGAGACAGTCAGAGAGCGGGGTTTGACTCTACCTAATGGTGTGTTAGCCATTGGAGACAGAACTAGGGGGTTGCCCTACTGGGCATGGGACCATTTTGGAGAGCCCAGAAGGAGCGTATGGTGCCCATGTGTTCTGCAGTGATCTGCAGCATTTCGAAGGGCGTTTTGGCCTGCTGGAGGCGGATCCCCATGTTGGTGAGGTCCTCCAGGGCGTTAAAGTCGAGCGAGCTGATGAAGTTAAGCGAGTAGGTAATTGGGTTTTGCATACCCAGAGGTTGTGGTGAGGCCTGCGCTGAGGAGGCAGGCTGCACGGGGGAGGGGTTTGGCCTAGTGATAGGCGCGACTTGTTTGCGCGCCATAACAGGAGGCATTGCCCAGGCTGGCTTTGCAGGGGCCTTAGGGGCTTGCAAGGGGGCAGCGGGTTTGGGGGCTGGAGCTGGAGCTGCAGCTGGAGTGGGGGCGGGCCTGGGAGCAGGCGCGGCCCTTACGGGGATGGCTGGGGTTGGTGTCGCTTTTTTAGGTTTGGCTTTTTTGCCATTTTGAGTAGTCCCGCCGCGTTGCCTCTGCGGCGCTTTGGGACACCCGCGATAACTCGCTGGGTGGCCCTCTGCCTCGCATAGGCAGCACGCTGGGGCTCTGTCGCTCCGGAGGGGCGCGAACAGTCCGGTGCCATGGTCCCCGATGCATTTGACGCATCTGGGCCTGGCAAAACAGTTTCTGGCCGAGTGGCCGTAAAATTGACAGCGATGACACTGTCCAACGAGTCCGCGTTTGAGGGGGGCCTCCACAGATATGCCGGAGAGGCCGCAAAGGGTTTTAAGATTGAAAATGGCCTTGCCTTCTGGAGTCAGGTCCAGGGTGGCCAGAATGAGGGGCATGGGTTTTTTGGTGCGCGGATCTGTCATCCTGCGCGCATCTAAAATCGGGAGGTCTTGATCCTTAAGGGATCTGATCACTTCTTCTAGTTCTGTCTCAAATGGGAGACCGCGAATAACGACCCGGAGTTTCCTTTCCTCCGGGAGGGCATAGGTGTGGAAACCTATGTTTTTCTCGCGCAGCAGTTTCGTGGCCGCGCGGAAGTCACCTACTGTCTGTAGGTTTAAACGTATGCCTTGTGGCGTGTTTTGGGCCTTAGGGCACGATATTTTTAGGGTGGCGAACCACCTGGAGACGTCAGTCCATTTGGACTTTCCTGTAGGATTACAGGGGCGGGGCTTCGTTTTGCGCTCCGCAGGGGGCGCTTGGCGAGCCTGAGGGGCTGCCTTCTTCGCCGGTGTGGCGGTCGGCGAGACTGAACCCGGCCTTGAAAACGTAGCCGTATTGACGACGGCCGGCTGAGCAGGGCGTTTCCTCTTGTTTGTGACGAGGGTGAAGCCCTCGTCCGGTTGACTAGGCCCTACCTCCATGTCCGATGCGGAGGACTCCGAGTCTGAGTCGGAGGTCGACCGTGATCGGGGAGAGGCGGTGGCAGGGCGCGCGGAAGGCGCTGCGATTTCGGTGTCGGCGGGTGTTGGGTCCGGAGATTGCGGGCTGTCGCTGATGGCGACCCGCGGAGATTCTATTTCGCGCATGTATTCGTCCCATACGCTGGGACATTTCGCGCGGATGAACGCCATGAAGCGGTTGGCGTCCATATTAATTGCGTAGGGCTTAATGCCCGATCGCGGGAAAAAAACGATTTTATTGTCCCCGCCTTGCGGCGGGGGTATAAAACCTAAAAACTATACAATAAAATCCTAGCGTCTTGGGTACGCTTAGGGTGAGTACCTGTCGGTCGCCTAATGCGACAGAACAAAAGAAATACAATAGCCGCCTCTGAGGCGAGCGGGTGTGGCAACTTACGGGGTCGCTGGATCCGGTGGGCGCGCAGGTAGGCGCGCGCAGGTGTCCTTGCAGGTGCGTGGTGACGCACTCACTTCACAGGGCGGTAGTCCGCCCGCACTTGGTCACACACACATGCACTGTCGGTTTCTTCTGGCACTTTGGTACTACTACTACCAACGATGATGATATAGACACTAATTAACACACTGTACGTATTAGTAGTATCTCCGTCTGGCTGGAGGCGCATGGAGAGCACTTCCGGGACGACTGCTCCACTCGAGGGATCCGAGTGGAATGTGTAAAAAAAAAAAAAAAGGAAAAAAAAGCAACATTTTAAATGCTGAAAAAACTTGTTTTATTTACGCACTGTATTATTAGCGAGTACAATGTGAATAAATTTACTGGTGACGCGGCATTCTATCCCAGCCTTCAAGAGTGACAACGCATATACATTATAATTCCTTGTTAAGGATGAATGTAGATGTCATGGCCGTGGGAATCACTTGCCATCAGGTGAACTGTGTGCTAGTTGGTTATTCAAAATCAACAATCCCCGAAAAAACCAATATAAAAATATTATTATCTATGGGCGGGGAAAAAAAAAGTTAAGTAACACATCTCACTGCAGGGCTTTTACATCTTACGAAAATGCAACATTTGAGTTACTAATGGGATGTTTTTTATTTTTGTTTCCAAATTGTTCCACCTATGTTAGGTATATTTTTTTATATATCCTTTCTGCTTAAAAATTAAAGGTTATGTTACTTCAAACTATAAAGGGTGAACAAACAAACAACGTCAAAATGTTTTAGTAGATCTCAAGAAGGGGTTAAGATGTAGGTGTGTTCTTCCCAGAGGACTAAGTGATTTTCTTGTGTTTTTCGAAATACCTATTCTTTTAAACGTTCCAAGAATATACTTGTAATCTAATTTTCCTCAAGTGTGCTTTATAATATATTATTTGTGAGGAAAATGCTGCTACATTTTCCATTAGCGATGGTTAACCCCTGGTAGTCAGCTGGTGATTCGGATCACTTTAATTTCATCAATTTGTATTTTCAAACACACTTATAGTTAACTGCAGCCTTCGCACCAGGCAAGCCTGTACCGCGACTAGTTACGAATACATTTTTTTTTAAACCTTTAACATCTGCCCGTCTATGAAATATCATATTGTTAAGAGTAGTAAATATAATCTTATAACTATTATTTTTTGGTATATTTCAGTTTATACTCAATTCAATATACAACTGTTTTTACTTTTTACTATTGACTTCGATTTTTTCTAATGACATGAAGGAATTCTATTTATCCCCTGTTTGTCTTGATGGTAGAATAATAATACTGTGGAATATTACAACAGTCTCAAATTATGAACATTATGGATAAAATAAAACCCTACACTTTCTATTTGCCAGCAACATAAGGACAAAATATATCATAAGCACATAATGACATTGTCTGAATACCGAAATGGTATAATGGAGTTTACGGCTAGAAAATTCTTACAAATAGGGCTGACTTAAGAGAAAAGAAGTATTAAAGCACTACGACATGCTTGTAACAAGTGAAATTTTAGTGAGGGGGAACAATAGAGACAGACGGGAATATATAACAGTATACACCTATTGAACAATTTACCAAACCTGAAATAGCGGCTGTAAACCAGCACAATTACAAGTTATATAATTAATAGGTACTTGTTCTTCATATATACTATAAATAATAAATCAAGGATGATAATAGGGATATTACCTGAACATTCTTTTAGCCGAATACGAATCGTTCTTAAATTTTAAGTAGAACTAAAGATTAGAGTAATTCTCGTATTCGTTGTCTATTAAATTTTTAAGCTTGAGCCACGGACAATTCAATTTAGTCACGTTTAAGTTTCTCAGACAAAGAATCAATATTTAGATGTTGCTTTTGCCTACTAAGCTCTAGGTTACATCACATACTGGCAATGAAGCTTTACATGTAGCCTTTAGAAAGGCTAAGTTGTAAAGCTTCATTGCTTGAAATTGAGTTTCTTTGTCATACATCTTAGTAAATTAATATGTGTAGCTAAGGTGCCCTAGTTTCTTGTTTTAGCCGTCTCTTTCGCTCTGCACACTATTTAAAATTCACACAGCACATTAACGTCGTAGTGTCATATTACGTACAATGAAAATTAACATAATACAGTCACGTATCTATCCTGGGCTCGTGGCTCCAGGTGACCTCGGTCTTGGATGAATTGCTTAGGTAAACTACAAGGGGCGATCATTAGTGCGTGGGGCCGTTAACGTGCCATCCACGGGCATGCTGGAGCATGGAGGGGGAGGAGTATCGGTGTTGTGCTGTCACAAAATGGGGACTTCAGTGTTTCCGTAGGCCTCTTATGTAAACTACAAGGAGCGACCAATAGTGCGTGGGGCCGTTAACATGCCATCCACGGGCATGCTGGAGCATGGAGGGGGAGGAGTATCGGTGTTGCGCTGTCACAAAATGGGGACTTCAGTGTTTCCGTAGGCCTCTTAGGTAAACTACAAGCGGGCGACCATTAGTGCGTGGGGCCGTTAACGTGCCATCCACGGGCATGCTGGAGCATGGAGGGGGAGGAGTATCAGTATTGCGCTGTCACAAAATGGGGGCTTCAGGGTTTCCGTAGGCCTCTTAGGTAAACTACAAGCGGGCGACCATTAGTGCGTGGGGCCGTTAACGTGCCATCCACGGGCATGCTGGAGCATGGAGGGGGAGGAGTATCAGTATTGCGCTGTCACAAAATGGGGGCTTCAGGGTTTCCGTAGGCCTCTTAGGTAAACTACAAGCGGGCGACCATTAGTGCGTGGGGCCGTTAACGTGCCATCCACGGGCATGCTGGAGCATGGAGGAGGAGTATCAGTATTGCGCTGTCACAAAATGGGGGCTTCAGGGTTTCCGTAGGCCTCTTAGGTAAACTACAAGCGGGCGACCATTAGTGCGTGGGGCCGTTAACGTGCCATCCACGGGCATGCTGGAGCATGGAGGGGAGGAGTATCGGTGTTGCGCTGTCACAAAATGGGGACTTCAGTGTTTCCGTAGGCCTCTTAGATAAACTACAAGGGGCGACCATTAGTGCGTGGGGTCGTTAACGTGCCATCCACGGGCATGCTGGAGCATGGAGGTATCGGTGTTGCGCTGTCACAAAATGGGGACTTCAGTGTTTCCGTAGGCCTCTTATGTAAACTACAAGGAGCGACCAATAGTGCGTGGGGCCGTTAACATGCCATCCACGGGCATGCTGGAGCATGGAGGGGGAGGAGTATCAGTATTGCGCTGTCACAAAATGGGGGCTTCAGGGTTTCCGTAGGCCTCTTAGGTAAACTACAAGCGGGCGACCATTAGTGCGTGGGGCCGTTAACATGCCATCCACGGGCATGCTGGAGCATGGAGGAGGAGTATCAGTATTGCGCTGTCACAAAATGGGGGCTTCAGGGTTTCCGTAGGCCTCTTAGGTAAACTACAAGCGGGCGACCATTAGTGCGTGGGGCCGTTAACGTGCCATCCACGGGCATGCTGGAGCATGGAGGGGGAGGAGTATCAGTATTGCGCTGTCACAAAATGGGGGCTTCAGGGTTTCCGTAGGCCTCTTAGGTAAACTACAAGCGGGCGACCATTGGTGCGTGGGGCCGTTAACGTGCCATCCACGGGCATGCTGGAGCATGGAGGGGAGGAGTATCGGTGTTGCGCTGTCACAAAATGGGGGCTTCAGGGTTTTCGTAGGCCTCTTAGGTAAACTACAAGCGGGTGACCATTAGTGCGTGGGGCCGTTAACGTGCCATCCACGGGCATGCTGGAGCATGGAGGAGGAGTATCGGTGTTGTGCTGTCACAAAATGGGGACTTCAGTGTTTCCGTAGGCCTCTTATGTAAACTACAAGGAGCGACCAATAGTGCGTGGGGCCGTTAACATGCCATCCACGGCATGCTGGAGCATGGAGGAGGAGTATCAGCATTGCGCTGTCACAAAATGGGGGCTTCAGGGTTTCCGTAGGCCTCTTAGGTAAACTACAAGCGGGCGACCATTAGTGCGTGGGGCCGTTAACGTGCCATCCACGGGCATGCTGGAGCATGGAGGGGAGGAGTATCAGTATTGCGCTGTCACAAAATGGGGGCTTCAGGGTTTCCGTAGGCCTCTTAGGTAAACTACAAGCGGGCGACCATTAGTGCGTGGGGCCGTTAACGTGCCATCCACGGGCATGCTGGAGCATGGAGGAGGAGTATCAGTATTGCGCTGTCACAAAATGGGGGCTTCAGGGTTTCCGTAGGCCTCTTAGGTAAACTACAAGCGGGCGACCATTAGTGCGTGGGGCCGTTAACGTGCCATCCACGGGCATGCTGGAGCATGGAGGAGGAGTATCAGTATTGCGCTGTCACAAAATGGGGCTTCCAGGGTTTCCGTAGGCCTCTTAGGTAAACTACAAGCGGGCGACCATTAGTGCGTGGGGCCGTTAACGTGCCATCCACGGGCATGCTGGAGCATGGACGGGGAGGAGTATCGGTGTTGCGCTGTCACAAAATGGAGACTTCAGTGTTTCCGTAGGCCTCTTAGATAAACTACAAGGGGCGACCATTAGTGCGTGGGGTCGTTAACGTGCCATCCACGGGCATGCTGGAGCATGGAGGGGGAGGAGTATCGGTGTTGTGCTGTCACAAAATGGGGACTTCAGTGTTTCCGTAGGCCTCTTATGTAAACTACAAGGAGCGACCAATAGTGCGTGGGGCCGTTAACATGCCATCCACGGGCATGCTGGAGCATGGAGGGGAGGAGTATCAGTATTGCGCCGTCACAAAATGGGGCTTCAGGGTTTTCGTAGGCCTCTTAGGTAAACTACAAGCGGGCGACCATTAGTGCGTGGGGCCGTTAACGTGCCATCCACGGGCATGCTGGAGCATGGAGGGGAGGAGTATCAGCATTGCGCTGTCACAAAATGGGGGCTTCAGGGTTTCCGTAGGCCTCTTAGGTAAACTACAAGCGGGCGACCATTAGTGCGTGGGGCCGTTAACGTGCTATCCACGGGCATGCTGGAGCATGGAGGGGAGGAGTATCAGCATTGCGCTGTCACAAAATGGGGGCTTCAGGGTTTCCGTAGGCCCTTAGGTAAACTACAAGCGGGCGACCATTAGTGCGTGGGGCCGTTAACGTGCCATCCACGGGCATGCTGGAGCATGGAGGGGGAGGAGTATCGGTGTTGCGCTGTCACAAAATGGGGACTTCAGTGTTTCCGTAGGCCTCTTAGGTAAACTACAAGCGGGTGACCATTAGTGCGTGGGGCCGTTAACGTGCCATCCACGGGCATGCTGGAACATGGAGGGGGAGGAGTATCGGTGTTGCGCTGTTACAAAATGGAGACTTCAGTGTTTCCGTAGGCCTCTTAAGAAGCCCTCGTAGGGCATTATAAGAAACACCATGGTGTTTTAATCAGTAGCAGTTAATAACTTGGCATCGAAATACACCCATTACATATGTTAAGTAACTTGCGTAACAAGAATTTTAATAATAACATAATGGATGAACAAAATCCTATCAATATGCAAATAATAACCGTTTTTTCTGACAGACATAACATATAAGACAATCAGTCCGAAAGAATGGACTTTTAATGTATTCCACAGACAATATTATTTCATTCTTGCTACACTGAAATCTTTTCTAAATAATATTTCGTACCATTATCTGATACCCTTTCATCCAAATTACGATTTGAGTATCTGGGGAAAATATATATGCGTACACAAGTTTTTGTTTAGGAGGAGCTTTGAGAATTCCGGGAACTGGTAGTAATCAAATGAAATGCAAAGAAAAAAGAAAAGAATATACGTTTACACTTTTAGAGCTTTATTCATCACTAAAATATAGAAATGAGAAATGGCTTAATATTTCAGAGGCCACTAATGTTTTTCAGTTGTGATATTCTGTTACATAATACATAAATGGAATATATTTTTAGTTTAATATTATCATTACACCTAAATTTTCAGATTCCATTGAGTCGCCAGCCCTGGAATCGAATTCCAGCCACGGACAATAATTTCATAAAAAATGTAATACAATGGTTTACCGGATCTGAGTAAATTTGTGGTTATCTTGTATCTTTTAGTACAGGTGATGGTAAGTGCTGAATGCAGCCTATTACATAACCATGCTTATCTAAGCCTGACTATTCATTCAACTTAGTCGATGACGCATAGTTATTTTACATATCTTATGAATACAAAAAGACGATAAAAAAAATTACATGAATTTAATAGCATAGATTACAAAATTGGAAAATTCAAGTTCGGTTTGCTATGCATATTTTGAACTCTAGACAAATGATGATTCCCTTCATGCTATACATATATTTATATAAAGGCTACGGTATAATTAACCTCTTAATTAACTTCATCTTGATTAATCAATTAGAATATATAAATGTGTGTTGATGGAAATGACAACTCATTATCGAATATCGGATGGAATTATATTTTTCACCCTTACTTGTTACAGAATTACATCTTGGAAATCGCCTACGCTGGCAACCAATCCAGCTACAAAATTCCATTCTCACGGGATGACTTATTAAGTGCTACGTGCCTTTGCCGTAGCCCCACGGACACAAAGCGGTTGCGTAACGAAAGTGTTGGACACCGGCACCGACCGAAGCATAGCGGGAAGTGTCACTCTTGTCTCATACTTCGAGCAAGTGTTGCATCTTAGAAATAATTTTTCTTGTAATTTATATATACAATAAAGTTAATATTTTAATATTGACTTTGCAATTTTTTGTATCCTCCGACTGTGCCTTCGTTTTCTGACAAAATTCTTGTATTGAACTTGTTCATCATACTAACTAACATAATCATATGTAAATATTATTCAAAATTATTTATTTAGAAGTATAGAATATTTTATTTAAATGCATAGAATTTTTTGTAAGATATAGTTAATCTTTTAACAATCGAAAATTTATTTTCTCACAGTATATTCTCGTAATATAACTATAATCAAATTATATTACGTAGGGAAAGTATATATATATATATATATATATATATATATATATATATAAACATATTTTATAATGTAGTTTTTTACACAGGCCCCGTTTTTTTAGAACCGCGAAATAAAAACCCAATTGATTTGCTCTGAAAACAGAATATTTTATTAAACAATGCTTTACACACTTCTCTTTTAAATAACGCACGTATAATGCAACTAATTATAAATCTTACCTGAAAAGAGAAAAAATATTTATAGCTATTATTTCACAAATTCCTATACTTATAATGTTTTAACGTTTTCTTTGTATTACATCGTCATCCTTCTATAGATCTACTTCCAACCATATCTTACACATGAAACTATATTAAGCGAATGTAAGGAAAATTCAAATAAAATGAAGTGTCATTAGCTTCAATTATATATATATATATATATATATATATATATATATATATATATATATATATATATATATATGTATATATATATATATGTATATAAATATATATAACATATTTTATGTGTTTATGTCTCAACATCCTATAATCTTGTGGGAAATCAATGTAAGTTTAGTTATATTGTACTCGTAAGGTGGAAATAAAAAGGTGGGATCAATTGCCGTCGGTAAGATCTTTGTTCGCAAAGCTTAAAACCGTCGTTAAAATGTATTTTATGGGACATAAAGTGCTTACACCGTGCTCTAACTTACATTTTATACGTCGACGTAACGAAAATTCGAGTGCCCGGGTTCTGTATCAATGACAGCCTAATTTTCATTATTTATAAATTTTGAATATAGTATATTTGAATATATATATATTATATATATGTAATAATAATATACAACATTTTTCAATAAGTACACATAAATATTGTACACAATTAAACTCATACATAAATAAACATATATCATAAAAACAGGAAAATAAAAATTAAAACGTCCTGACATCTTACAATTCAGAGTACAACTGTTGCAGTGTCCTATCAACAATACTTAGAGAGGAAATGTATGGACAACAGCGGCGATAAATATTAATATATATATATATATATATATATAATGACAATTATGATTATTAATATATATATATATATAAATATATATGTATATATATATATATATAATGACAATTATGCTATATAAATTTTATAAAACATTATTTATATATATATTATATATATTAATTACATTAATAATTAAAACATTTACTTCGTAACAAATTTCACAAGTTCACATGACGATATAATGAATAAAATGTTTACATGTGGTAAGTCGGTTGTTACTCAAAGCAATTACGACAAATTCCTGAGAACGTTATAATAAATTAAGCACTTAATTAGCTGGTTTGACGTTTATTACATTGAAATCGAGCGTGGTAGCTTTTATTACTTTAAATATGATACATTTTAAATTTAAAAGGAAACACGCCATTAGTTATTATTAGTTATATTTCCATTTTATTCTACAATATATTGAAGTCCATTTCCGGAAAGGCTTTCCAACAGCTATCTAGTTATACTGCTGCTTTTTAGAATATAATTATAATTAACATCGTTGTGTGAAAACAAGTTACGAGTACTTTGCCTCATGACGCCTCAGCTCCCCTGACTATGAGTGAGTTCAACATATGAAAAATGGGAAATTCATAAGATAAATTTTAATCGCAATAAAATCCGTGAAATTAGTTTTTACAACGTATGGTATTCGCGTAAATAAAAGAAATCAATAACGAAAATGTATATGTTGGAGATATCAACCAATGCGCCATGTTCTAGGGGTATGCGGTTCTCTACAATACCTGCAATACCACACAGAACATATTCTTCCTTTTCCAATAGAGCTGACCTATTCACCTTCACCTTCCTAAAAGGTCGGCAACGCATATGCGACTCCTCAGGTGTTGCAGATGACATGGGCGGTGGTAATCACTTACCATCGGTTGGGCTGCTTGCTCGTTTACCACCTATTCTATAAAAAAAAACCTTAACGTGCGCATACACATTTAATATTTGACCTTATATAAAAAAAAATAACTGTGGTAAAGGCACGTTGTAGTTATTTCTATGTGCTGTACAAATATGTCAAAGCGACTGGAGGATTATGCCTTTATAAAATACTGTATACAGTAGTATAACGATTCGTTGGTGTTGTTGTGAGTATAAAAATCCGGAGAACCTTAATATTGGTGACGCGTACTATGCATTCAATCTCAAGTAACTCCATAGCAAGTCCTCTTAGCAAGGACTCTTATTACTAGTGACGTGATATTTTACCTAAGACCATAGGGGTGACAACGCACGTACATTATGATACCTTATCCAGGATGAAAGGAGGTATCATTGGCGGAGGAATCATTTACCATCAGGTGAACAGTGTTCTCACCATCAATACAATAAGAACAATCAAAACGTTTTGAATGCAGTACCTGTGAAAGGTACTGTCGAACAATGTTTTGATTTAGAAAGCAATAACTTCTCTATAGAGGACGAATTAAGGACTCACTGAGAACGTGAGTAGAACTAAGTTGCACAAAAACCTGCTTTCAATACTAAATTACACAGTTGCCAAGACACTGCCAACTTCGAGGATTTCAGCACTTTTTGCAACTTGTCACGAAATTGGTACTGATATATTTCAAATAACATCATTATCTGCAAATGTTCATAAAACAAAAATAATATCGTTATATATTACACACAACTATGATAGCTCACTGAATGCACGCTTGCTTTTAATATCACGATAAGTATGTAAATCAAGTTCAGCCATATATTATATTGATTACAATTTTATTTATATATTATATATATATATATATATATATATATATACATTTTGGCCCTAAATATATTTATTTTATATTGAAACGCGGCATGTCCATGGGGCATTGGCATTCACGATCAAATACGGTGAATGATGCGATAATAAGCGCTAGATGAAAATTATATACATCATTTTTCTGGTAGTCAGCGTTACCTCAAGTTTCTCGTTCACTGTAAAATTAATTCGCCCGCCCATTTAACTTACTGGTCCCTGTGATATATTTTATGATAATTCATTCACCCTATTTTCCAAGAATCCCCGTGGAAATAATTAAACCAGCCACATCAATAGCCTTCCTTAAACAGATGCTTTAAATGCCGAGTAATATCTCATGCCTAACCGAGGAAAGACTCCCTTGATAAGCGGCTCTAGCTTATTTTAAAGTCAAATTGCCAATCACAACATATTTAAGACTATGGTAAACCTACTTGGAATTGCAAATTATATTGTCTGTGTAACCTTATAGATGTGAAGTAGGTAGGTTCACTGTAACAAATATAATACGAGGATCTATATATTAATGAACATCGTGAGCATCAAAAGATATTATACATTTTTTTATTTATTTTCAACTTTATTGGTCCTATCTTACAAAAAGGGTTACAAAGGACGCTCCAAAGCGCGATGAGCAATTATGAATAGCTGTTAAGTTCGAATTCAGGTTAGCAATCGTACTGTGGAGGTCCCCAATATTTGCCTACACATAAAGTTGTAGGTGATCTGCATACAGGTGGTAGGAGCAATTAATAATTGAAGCGATAGAGTTTATAAAAACTGAAAAAAATATTAGAGAAAGTATACCGCCTTGCGGTACGCCAGATTCAAGATCTGACCATTGTGATGCAACTTCACCTATGTGAACAGATTGCTGACACCCGCGAAAACCAATCCAATACCGAGGGAGCGAATCTATTATGGGATAGGATGGAAAGGAGTATATCATGGTCGATATCATGACCGATAGTATTTATTACATAAGAGGCGAAATTACTTCATTCGAGAGTTACTGTGTAGTAGCTGTACAAAGAAAAATCATGCGTGTATGTGGCCTGCCTGAAACAAGTAAAGTGTTCAAATTTTGACCCAAAGCGTTATTAGTAAGTATAGAATGAAATACGTTTAAAACAAATGTATAAACTTATTTAAATAAATCAATAATCTTTTATGGAAGTAATATAGAAAATAATAATAAAAAATAAACTTAGTGACTTAAAAGAATTGGGATTTTATGACAAAAAATTCATTAACTCCAAAATTCAATTCATAAAAGAGTTAGAGATTTGCCTCTTCTTAGCTTTCCTAGATGTATTAGTAATTTTGAATCGTAATAATATATTGAGTCAAAAATTATGTGTTGTTTTGTGTAATGCTAGTAGATATTTAATCTGTGAATCTAACCATCATCCATCACAGATACGGGGAAAATGTTTGTTTCAGATAGTACGAGGAATCTGTTATAAGAAACACCTGGCCACTGAGCTGCAGCATGTCCAGCAGGTTTTTTTATAACAGCAGGCTCTCGGGTCTCTACGCCACGGTAACCTAGTGAAGCTGGCCGCTGTCGAACCTGGTATACTACCTTAATTTAGAGGAGTCACAGACAAGATTGCCTGCATCTTGAGATAAGTATTTATAACTTATTATAAGACGCCGAGGAAGCATTGTTAGTTTTTACTATCTGCCCAGTGCAAAATCTGACTACAAGATGCAGGATTGTACAAGCTTGAATATGAACGTGGTCTCTCTTATATAGAGCATACAAAAAGATCTGTAAAATCCCGCGTAAAAGAAAATATAGTGGATTTGAAACTAAGGAATCTGTAATATGTGATCATTCCCAAGATCAGATCCACCAGATCATTACATCATATTTGATAAACCATAAATCATCCCAAAGGAACAGTGATCCTATCAAGGATAATTCTTGAAGCTCTCGAAATAAAAAAAAGACATTCTTATTTCTAAAGACAGAGAAGATGAGAAAAGCAATATATACCGTCAAATTAGTGTAATTCAATATCTAAGAGTATTTGGAAAGGCGGAAGGAGAAAAGAGACAACTTTCATTAAAAAAAAAATATGCTTTATGAGAAAAGTTGGTAAATAATCTATGTCTTTACTACCGAACTGGTAATAGAACTTGCGCTATTCTAAAAATTAAATAATACTTACCGTTCATAGATAATTATTCACTCAAAATAAGAAGAGAAGAAGTAGATTTGTATGTTTTGACCAATACATGTACAAACATATAAACATACATTTATTAACTTATTAATTATTCTTTCTTCGTCTTTTAGGTAATAAACTGAAATTGATATTATTAATATAACTTGAATAAATATAAGTGATAATTAAAATGACTTTACCATACTGCACCTAAAGGCAAAAAATGTACGTATGTTTAATTCTTTATGTCCGAGCGTCGGTTGGAATCTTTCATTACATACGAAAATAAAGAGAGTGCTTTATTAAACTGAGTAATTTATGTAACAAATTAAGTTCCCACGAAGTAATGGTAGAAATCAAAGGCAGAGTAACGACTCACGTTCGCTACACGGTTCACCTGCGGCCCATTGAAACCACGTTTGTCCTCTATATAATGATAATGCAAATACGATCTTACCCTGAGTAATGCCTCATGGAAACATGGAATGCCTCATGTAAGGTCTTGTTTGATGAAACTTGTTTTTTCGTGCTTACTTTTATTGTACTAACTATATTTAAAGTTAAAAATGTTACTTCCTCTAAAGCCCATGTTGAACAGTAACGAATTCATTTGACAGACAGTTGCAACTTATTTGAAAGTCAAACTACCAGGTGAATAGCGTTCAGAGCTACGTTGGTTTATTTGGACTTGCAAATACAATCGCCTTTGTAGTCGATTTGATGAGAAAGATAAACCGTAACTGTAGAAGCACTATTACATAATGTCAAACTACTTGTACTTCTATACAATAAGTAAATACGAAGTCTTAGTTGCTAGGCTACCATTTGCAGATATTTTAGTGACGTGGTGAGTATGTAGGACTCACAATCAAGTGATCCACTTACCTTAGAATACGAATAACAGAGACTCGTTAGTATTGATGATGAACACGCCGCTTCTTAGATACTGATGAGATAAAAAACTAAAGCATTGATAGCGTACGTTACTTATGAACGTCGAACTATAATTATATTTAATATTTCTTATCTGATAACTTGTCCTTACCATGCTCTCTTGTTTAAATAAATTGATAAGTTTATATACGTTAGTGAAAGTAAAGCGCAACGCAAAATATAATAATCCATGACTAATGACATCATATGGGAAGCATGTAGACTCGCTTCGTGCGTACATGAGAAGTACAACGTCATCAAAACTGGATCACGTATGTTTGGTACTCCATCCGCCGATTTACACTCGCTCTATTACTTTTCAGGTAGTCATTGACCTTTACGCTATACCAGCGTAATACCATATTTATATCGCCAAAAGTTAATACACGAAACGTCAAATTCAAATTTTCCGTCCAGATTATCAGCAATATTTGTGTCCCGGTACGGCGACAGTCTGATGTCTCTTATTTAGGATCCAATCATGTGGTTAGCTAATCCAAATATGGTTGTCACTAATTAATTACTAAAACATCTTAAACAGGTCTAGCTGGACCAGGAAATGACCAGGCCTTCGAAGAATACCAACGTGAAGTAGTGGCGTAATGCTTTTATGTCTCGTATGACGAGTGTAAGGACACCATTTAATAAGGTATTCCGCGAGTCCAAAGGGGTGACAACGCATTTGTAACCAGGCCTTCTCATAATGCCAACGTGAAATAGTGGCATAATGCTCTTGTGTTTCGTGTGATGAGTGTAAGAACACCATTTAATTAGGCATTCCGAAAGTCCTAAGGGGTGACAACGTATTTGCGACCAGGCCTACTCATAATGCCAACGTGAAATAGTGGCATAATGCTCTTGTGTTTCGTGTGATGAGTGTGAGAATACCATTTAATGAGGCATCTCATCTCAGTGCTAAGAGATGACATCACATCATTTATGTTTGTTGTAGATACATATATATGTTAGGGGCTACAGTTTTCACTTCCCAACAGTTGAATCATGTGCTGCTTCTTTATATAAAATATATTGTTTTAACTTTTCCCCAAAAGACATCTCTATTGTTTAACTGAACAATATTTGTTTTATATAATGTATTATAATTGTCTAGCATATGATAGGGTGGAGGTCCGATGACCCGACAATACAAGTCCAGAGCTTAGTTTGGCGCATCAGTCTCCCGCAATATACGTGTCAACATATGTAAATATTTTTGTTTTAATTTTATTTAATTAACATGTATTGTGGAGAGAAATAAATCAATTATTATAATTAATATATTATAATGAAAATTGTTAACTTTTAAATAGTCGATATATGTATATTTATAGATCATTCATCGTTTCCCGTGAAATTACAAGTGAGCGCCCAGATTACCATTGTTGGCATAAAAAAGTTGGTTAATCCGAAACAAATTTTCTTGAATTGTTTACGAGAGTAGCGAGCACGAACAAAGTTACTACGAGGTAGGTATTACATTTTCAATTAGCTTCAAAAAAGAAGTCGTATATTTACCGCGGCAGTACACACGCGTATTGATTTTTAAAATAATGACAAAATTGTTTACAATATTGTCGCATTCATTCCGCCTCAGTTCAAAGGATTGACGTTATCCTGTGCATAATGAATCTTTTTGTGGATGGATGATGGTGTATATGGGTAGCATTCATCACTTACTATCAGATGATCTGTGTGCTCTTTTATCACCCTAAATTTAAAAAAACTTAAGATGAAAATGAAGTACTAACGAAAGTATATATAATATTATATTGATAATAAAATACATATTTCTAAACAAAAAACAATCAGCATTAAAGTATATGTTTTATTATATTACGTAATATATGAAGACGTGATGGTTCAGTGTTGGTTTGACTATACATTTGTATTCTGAGCTGGTTGTTAATTGTTGGTTTTCGACTGCTCTATTAAACTGTGAGTGTATGTCCAAAAGTAAAAACATCGGAGATATTTGAAGCCTACTAAGGTACTGTAAATCCGCGTGGGAAACTCTGCTTCAATAGCAGGATTTATCAATATTCATAGGATAGTAGTTTTTTTTATTCTTTATGCCAGAATATGTACCAGACTACTAAGCGACTGTAAATCTTAGTGGGGAACTCTGCTTCAATAGCAGGATTTATCAATATTCATAGGCTGGTAGTTATTTTTCTTCGCTGTGCCAGAAAATGCATCAGCCTACTAAGCGACTGTAAATCCGCGTGGGGAACTCTGCTTTAATAGCAGGATTTATTAATATTCATAGGCTGGTAGTTTTTTTTAATTCTTTATGCCAGAATATATACCAGCCTACTAAGCGACTGTAAATCTTAGTGGGGAACTCTGCTTCAATAGCAGGATTTATCAATATTCATAGGCTGGTAGTTTTTTTTTTACTTCGTTATGCACCATAAGGTGTTTATCGAACAATGAAGTCAATTAGTTGATTGTCCCCTACTAAACACTAAATATTCTCCCATCATGAACTCAGTCCTCAAAGTTTTTAATTATTCTCCTAAGTCTTGAAATTGTTTCCAATATCCATTAAGTGTTGGCGTTGGCACCAATTAAAATGTTGTAACAAAATTTATAACTCCGAAACTAATATTAATTAAAATACTTTTAAGAATTGGAGATATGGGTTATTGTAGCATATTGGTAAAATTTTAAATTAACTTGACAAATAATATACAAAGAGCATACAATTATTTTCTTTAAATGTCAACTTTATTTGGTGCATCTTTGTGTAGTACCAAAACTCTGGTCATAGAGTATACAAATGAAATGTAGCTGTGGACTTTAATAGTATATATTATAAATAAAATTAATTCAACATATATATGTATATATATATATATATAAAAAATTAAGTTATATGTTAATATTTTTCTCATTTACAATGTAGGCCACCTACCACAATGTCTCTCCACGCTGCGGGTTGACTGGAAGAGAATATCTTACGGCATTAAGTCCGTCCTTTGTAAAATTATTTTTTTATCTCTTATTAAGTTTGAATAAATAAATAAAAAAAAGCAACTATGAAACGGTGACGAGTGGTAAAAAATAAATCCATCCCAGAGATATACATATTAACTCAGATTTTGGAGGTAAAGGTCATCTGTTATAATCCAAAGTAAGTCAGATGTAGTTTTAAAATATAAAAATAATACTTCCAGAGGGTAAAACTAATAATTTACGTTTTTAAAATTTATGTTCAAAATAAAAGCAAAGGAACAATATATCAATCCGTAACAATTTTCCTTGTTCTTCTCATCGTCGAGTGCTTCAAATTGCCGATGGCAGATTAGACTTTCACAAGTGTTTCAAAACAATCCCGTAACCTTAATTTATTAAGACTTTTTTATATCGATTTTAAACTTTCAGTTTGTAGTGCCTAGCATCAGCCACCTTTTTTTTTGTTTCATGAATGGGTCGGCTCGACCGGGGAAGAACATCGCTCATCAAACACCGGCGTAAAGTAGATGTATCACTGTTATGCTTCGCCCGGTGAGTGAATTAGCCGAAGGTCTACCAAAACATCATGGTGGCGGTATTTTCAAAAAATGTACCTTATGTACCAGGACTACCGGTTCTGGAGAATCCCTCTTTGAACGTCCACGCTTAGGCTACTCAAAGCAATTTGGCAAAAATTAGTTTTGCTACTCATACTCTATAGGCGTGGTAGTCTACAGTGGTAGAGCTATGCTGCAGTTTGTTTCTAGCTGCAGAATGAATGGAGACCTTTATTACTGGTGATTAAGCATTCCATCTCAGTCCTCAAAAGTGGCAATGCTTCTGCATTTTGATTCCTTGTCAAGCAATGTGTGATATAGTGTAGATGTCATTGGCCGCATGTATCACTTGCCGTCAGGTGAACTGAGTGCTCGTTTGTTACTCTCAATGGAATAAGAGTAGTTCCGAACTGTTGGAAGACAGTTTTGGTGCACCCGATCACTAAAAAACGTGATCGTTCAGATCCGCCCAACTACAGGCCTATTGCCATTAGCCCTATCTTCTCGAAAATAATGGAATCCATTGTAAATTGCCAGCTCATTTCCAGCTAGAAGAGAATCAGCTGAATAGTGACCACCACACAGCGTAAGGTTTCCGGTGGGGTCATTCAGCTGCTGACCTTCTGGTTTACTTAACACAGCGATGGTCATAGGCAGTTGAGTTGATTGGAGAGCCCTTGGTGATTGACGAAGGCCTATGATTTGGCTTGGCACAAAGCACTTCTTTCGAAGCTTTCCTATGGGCTTCCCGGCGAATTGTTCAAGCGTTTATATTCTTTGCGTTGACATATTGAGCGACGTTCAGTTCTGTGGTCACTTGGAGGATAACACCAAATTGGTCTGTAAAAACTGAGCGTGCTTAACAGTGCAAGATAGGTTTACAGGTTGGCCCATTGTGTGCAATTTTACAAAGCCCAAGCTCAACCTCACATGGAATAATATCTGGGCTTGGGCTCCTCAGTACCAGCTCCTTCCATTTGACCGATTGCAACGGAGAGCGGCTTGAGTCATTGATGATCAGGTTGATCACTTTCCGATCGCCTTGATTCAGTGGCATTGCGAAGAGATATATAGATATATCTATGCATTTTTTATCGAATTTACCATGGGGAGCATTCTAAGAAGTTGTTCAGATTAATTCCACCCGATGAGTTTAAACATCGTACATCATGACCAAATTAAAAATTTCATCCTCATCATCTCGATGGTTTGCAATCCCCCACTGTGCGCTTCACGCGAAATTTTCTACCACGCACAACCAATCCGTGGAATCAACTGTCGCCAGCGGTATTTCCGAACCGATAAGATTTTGGGAACTTCAATAAACTTAACTACCGGCAGCGAATCTGTGATTCCCCTACTATTTCGGATGTTTAAGGGCGGTAATCACTTACCATGAGGTGAGCTGATTTTTTTGCCAGCTATTCTATAAAAAAAACCATTGTTACAATTATGTCTCCAGACGAGTCAAAAAAAAACTCGTCTCCAGACGAGTCATTTCCAGTAATATTACTTAAGTTAATATAACCAGGATATTTTTTATGATATGCCAGTTATGTATAGAGTAAGCGATACGGAATAAATGAGAGTAAATATTCATTTGTATTTGTTTCCAACTCCTAACTTTTATTCTAAAACAATACACATTCTTCTGAGAACTCTCCTTCCTCACCTCTAGTTCGAAACTTTCAGAGATTTTGCCAATACTTAAGGAGTTTTTAAGAAGTTCAGTCAAATCCGATTGCAAAGTTTTCTTTCGATATCGCTGTTAAAAGATTCAGGTCTACGGTTCAAAGTTGTAAGTGAGTTGAAGTGTTAGAGTTTGGTTAACGCGTTAAGACTCGGATTGAATTTTATTAGGTATGAATGTATTGAATATGAAATCTGAGGCTTCTTTTAACGACAATTTTACTCTATACTCGTATTCTTGGCCAACTGCCGATTGATTAATAACATGAAACCATTAATACCGGTCTTTGCAGATGTCAATAATATAAAAATTATTTATTCAAACTTTTTTGTATCCTCCTAAAAAGGATACAATGGTTCGTCTTAATGTCCTTTAAAATTCATTGACCGTCTACCCAGTGTCCGTAATACAATTATTATTATATATATACAACTTAAAAAAAAAAACATGTGAAATAAAATTTAAAAGAAAATCTAAAATACGTTAAATCAACGAATTTGATATTCAAATGATGTAGGATAGTGACAAAGACGAGTAAATGTAAAAAAAAACAATCCTTTGTAAATGAATATACGCTTGCGGCACTATGTAGGCGATACCTTTTCGTTTACTTATTCCTTTTAGCAACGCCTTCCATAACATCCAGATCCAATTCAATTTAACTGCCAACTAGCTAATGCCAGACTTACATTGCCATGTCTCTTTTGTTCGATGTAGATATACTTATCAGACATCATCTCAGGCTATCACTAGTCCACTGCTGAACAGGCCTCGCCCACAGATCAGAGCATCAATTATCCAAGTCGGTGGGAAGTCGATGGATGCAGGTGCCACAGAATCGTATTCTGTGGCAGACATACTTACATATACAAAATAAAATAAATCGTACGTATGCTTTGCTATATGCTCGCCGATTTGACCCTGACCGATGTTATATTGGTGGACAAACAAATATAGGAAAATTGACTAAAGTAACCAAACCAAACACCAAAATTACGAATAGATGTAAAGTTCGGTTCAAAAGGATAAGCGATAGCGCCGCTATGATCATTATTGGCATTACATGCTTTTGAAGATAACATATTTTCAGGAATAGAACATCACAAGTATAAACGTTGCACTCAAATTCAACCTTGAAATTTTACTCTCATATACAGCCCAAAGAAGTTTCATTTTTAAGTCCGCTGGCAAACAAGTGTCTGGAAAATACCATTAACTTGGCTTAATATACTGTGGGACGAATCTATTTTACTTTGCATTTTAGTTGATGCTACCACTTATTAGGAGTAAAAACCATATTATAGTTTTTTCTTTTTTAATTCTAGAAATGCCATTAACATTAAAAGAATTCCCGTTATAAAGCCAGTAGTCGAATAGCATATTTTAACTTAAGACGTTAAGTTTCGCAGACCCTTAACCACCAGGCTATTGATGCGTGAAAATATCAACGTATTTCGTTGATGAACAAACATCATTTCCATATTCATAGTCGCAAGAAAACTTATTTTGCAGGTGGTTTCTTAAAAATGTTAAGAGTATGTAACCATTAAAACATGTATAAAATTTTAAATCATGGCTGCTATCGCACAAGTCCGCCGAAGTAGACACCTATCGTTAGCGTTATGTTACTTTAATCGGTAAGGTTATTAATTACCTGCATTAATTAAAAAAAGAGCTAATTATTTTTAATATATAATATAAAATAATTAATAAAACAGTGGGTAGGGTGACGCTGCAACTTTCTGCCTGCAACAACCTGAAACCTAAATGCGTCGGCTTGATCGCGGAAGGTCCGTGCCCTCACAGGTTACTAGCGTGAAACTGCAGCATTACGCTTTTTTTCTTAAAGAGTAGGGGTGGCAAACGAATATATAGTTTACCTCATGGTAAGTGATAACTGCGGTCCATGACATGATAGATGTAGTTGTCATGGCATGCAGTTATCACTTACCCTCAGGTCAACTCAACGAATACACTCGTATGTCAGCCCTAATATTATAAAAATAAAACCAAAACCGGAAATACGAACACTTGTATAAAAGCTTTTAAATAAACGCAAGAAGTTCCTTATATTTGCAGTAATTGTGAAAATCGTACAATTTAAACGAAGGGTCGACGTTGTTCCGTAAATCACGATTAAGGTTCGAAATATTTCAATTTTTACTCGTGCAGATAAGTTAAATTAAAGCACCCTATTCCCTTCGCTCCTACGTGCCCCAAATAAATAAAGGTATAAATCGATAATTGTGACAGATTTAAAGCTGCCGCGTATAATATTTGTTACGAATACTAGCAAATTATTAATTGTATACAATATTAATATTGATACGAAACAAATGTAATTTCCATAAATAAAAGTTTTTAATACATCGTGATTATAATCATAATGAGCTGATGCCGATTTATAATTTTCATGGATTCATTTCCAAGGTTTATGTAAAAGATATTAATAAATAAACGACATGCTAGTTTGTCTTTGTCCCTCTCTATTGATTTCTATCAGTCAAAATCCTGATACTAAGCCTAAGACATCTGTATCCATTGACCTGCATAGTTCGTAGTTCTATCTAGCAATGGTTGTCCTACTCAGGGATTGCGAACATGTGGCCACTCCAGAGTGTACATATAATATATTGGCGTAATTACAAGCTGTAATTTGGTGCAATCCTACAAAGACTTTTTCGTGGCAATGGAGATTGTTGGGCACAGGGCTCGATTGAGGAGAATATGCAGTATTAAGAGAGGTAGAGGTACGCTGCAATTTGTTTCTAGCTGCAGAATGAATGGGTCAGCTCGAAGGGGGAAGGACCACGCCCTCACAGAATAGCAGCTGTGTTTCGTCTGGTGAGTGTGGCGATCCGGAAACCTTTATTACTGGTGACGAGGCGCTCCATCTCAGTTGTCAAGGGTGACAACGCATCTGTATTATGAATCCCTATCAAGGATGAATGTAGATGTCATGGTCTGTCAGGAATCACTTGCCATCAGGTGAACTGTTTGGTCCTTTATTACTCTCAATGTAATAAAAAAATATATGCAATTACAGAACCGCACACAACCACACCATGCTTCGGCTAAAATTCTATCTGTAACACACGCTGGTTTAACTAGGCGGCAACGAAACACTCTATCATAGTTGTCCCAAGCATCGCATGTGCATTATGATTGTATTAGGGATAGATGTGTATGTGATATATGTAGATGATACATGTGCCCCATTCAAAGAATCCAAACCCAAAGATCTTTTATAATCAGATGAAATGTGAGGTTAATAAAAATATTGTTAGTCATCTTAGAGACATATTAATAATTTTAAACTGAAATTGTACATATAACTTGGTTTTTAGTTAAAACAATACTTTGCAACAAATTCTATCCTAACATATCCTTTCTGAAACTTGTGTTTCTGTGGCACTAAGATGAACTCGGGGTGGCAATAAGAAAATTCAATATATCTTTGAGATAACGCGAAGCTGAGTAAGTTGATTTGAAATTATCTAGTGGTTATTTTATGATTAAGATTCTTTCATCAGTTACATGAAGGAAAGTTATTGTATAAATAATTGAGAAATATATTTAACGACAAAGTGATTTCATTATTGTTATTTAATGTTGATTTTTATTATATAATATTCAAAAAACCGTATAAAACTTTACAAAGCTTACAAATTCCGTACAATTATATACCATTCCGCTTCTATTTGCCTTTTTACTGAGAAGTTGCCACTGAATATTTGTATCGAAGTACAAAGGTATGCCTATTGAATATTGTCTACTTGTATTAAGAAAATATTTAAAAAACATGTTTTTTTTTTACGGAGTTGACGGCAAATGTGCAGGCATCTCACCTGACGGTAAGGTATCACACGTTATATTTCTAACGATTCTCTGTATAAGGTATTTTATATTATTATATCTCTGGCTATAGTGCTTATTACCAGCACTTGGTTAGTCTACATGGATAATGGTTCAAACCCACTGCTTATATGGCCCGGATACCTCTTATTGACCTCACCATACGCCAATGATTATATACGAAATTTATAATCAAGATTCATATTTCTTATTTGTTAATTATAAATATATGTCGCTATAGAGAGTAGTTAAACTGCTATCGTTATAGAGCTAATAGTAACTCTTCATACAGTTAAGCAACTAATAATGCACAAAGTAGTATGCTCTCTGCATTGGGTACTTAACCCCTCTCTGCGTTGGGTATCGCAATCGCCCACCATGTTTCTACACAGATTGACGGTGTTCATATGCCTTGAATTTTTTTTTTCAGATTTCCCGGATTTCTCGCTACCTTATACTTTACCTTTAATGAAATCAGTACTTAGAATTGCAATAAACAAGTACATTGGTAACTGACAACAGATCAGACTCAAGTTGCTCGACTACTGTGAAATCACGATAAAATTAAAATACTATATTGTTTTAAATTACTAAGTCTACAAAACAATAATACTCTTTGTGGTGAAGTTTTGTAACTTAATTTTGGTTCTTTGTTCATTTTGTACTATTGTTTACTAGAACCAAGCAAAAATAAAAGCTAAATGAATGAACTATTTAAACCAAAAACAATAATACTCTTATTAAAATAGATAAATAATAAATATTATAATAATAATAATAATTTGACAACCATAGTCAAGCCTCATATTTAGTGATGTGACCTAGATTCGATTCCCAGTCGAGTCATATACATATTTCTAACACGAAAACTGTTGATCTGATATATTAGAGAAAGCCACAATAAGAGGTCCTGGTGTTTACTGCCATTTTGTCAGGTTCAATAGAATTTTTTATACATACACCAAAAACAATATAAAAAAAAAGAATGGTTTAAAAAATTGTATCTTCGTTTAAAGCAAATATATGCCTAAAATCTGATATAACTATGTGTAAACTGTAATAATGATATAAAGTTAAAGTTTATTACATTTACAGAAAAAAACTCCTTAATTTCTTTAAAATCTCTCCATAGTTCCACGTTTCTATATTGGTAATAGTAGATAGGAATTAAACTAGCAATATCCGGTTGATAATAGCAGCGGATTAAGAAGGGAACATTAAGCGAAACCCACTAAAAGTCTTTCTTGCTATCCATTTATCTGCGGCAAGCAACTTAAGAGCCTTTTTAGGACCGTTTTGCACATTACAAAGAAAGCTAAAGTATTTTAGATCATTCTTTACATAAAGATAGGAATACTGGAACTTGGCGTTTTACGGATAACTTTCACAAGTACCGTTAATCTGAGTGATCGGAGTCGGAGTACCAAGTTCTGGCTGGTTCAAGCAACCTACATTCGATTCCTGGTTGAGGTCAATATTTATGTTTGTTATTTTACAAATACAAGAATAATTTATGTTGTACTTAGTTATATATAGGGCTTGTGAGGAAACGGCAAAACAATTGGGGATGTGACGATTAATGGATTATTTAAGATCAAAACTTAAGTATAAAATATGTGAGACGTGATTCAAAAACCCAAAAGAATGTACATGGACAGTGTTTTTAGGTGTGCGTCTATGAGTCATAATATGATTTTCTGCTTTTGATTTATAAACGTAACACTACTCTTTATAATATCTTTAGCTAGAGAAACAAGAACTGCCATTATCGTCGCTGCTGCATTTTCTATATTTTCTTAATAATATTCATGACTAAATAATTGCATTTTGGATTTAAGTTCCGTGAAGTAAGAAATTTGTTTTATTTTGTTTGTATGTTTTTAATGATAAGATGTTGTATACGGTGCGATATATAACATATAATATACTTCCTATTTTTACAGCAAACGCTTCCTATGTTAAATAGAACTGAATAATCCAATTCCTAAAAAAGAAAAAAAAAATAGATTTCAATGACATTTAACTGTATGAAAACGCGATGTCAAAATATATTATTATATGTGCTTTAGCAATATGGGCAAAACTTCGTTGACACGACTCTTAATTATTTATTTTACTAACTAGCATATCACGGGCTAGTGACCATAGGATCTAAAACTATTACCTCATGAGTGTCAGTTCTTCGGCACCGGCGTGTGCTGACGACGCCGAAAAAATTCTATGTGCTCTGAAAATTCAAGTACGGTTGTATACGACGCAATAGAGCTCTATACTTTTTTCCGTCTTATATACCAAGCAAACGATAAATCGTGATGCTCCCTATTTCGCTGCCCTCAAATTTTTACATTCAGTAAAGAAATGAATAAAAATTAAGTATTATATATACGTAAAATATTGAATGATGGATTCTCAGTTCCGGATTTTCCTGTAAGTCGTAATAAAACTATAACATTTTACGTTTCGCTTGTGTAGACGAGATAAGCAACAGTCATGTGTCCAATTTCGTTTTATCGAGCGTGTTGTGAATAACGAAAATCTCAATAAATTGTATTGTCTATCATATTTTTTTATTTTATTTGTACGTTACCTCATGTAGATGAAAAACAAGTAAAAGTCTATCTAAAACTTTTGACCAATTTTCTTGATAGAGGCCTACATCTCTTTTCATACATCATGAACCTAGTGAACGAAAACCTAGTGGCAGTAAAACACAAAAACACTGGTGATAGTCTCTTAAAGGGAGTCTTCAACTGCTGTTGTAAAGGCATTTTAGTGTCTTCCGAGATGCCAAATGCACGCGAACGAATCCAAGTTTAAGTTTTGAAAAGAAAGAGAAATCACATGTAGATAAATTGGGGTTGTAAGTATGGCAGCTCCGTCATTTGATACCCGTTGCTCTTCAAAAACAATTGGTTAGTTTTAGCGTTTGACGTAATTCGAGGAATCTAAAATACTTCAAAAATATTTTGTAAGAGCGCAATTGAGTATTTCCCTCCAAACACGTTCTCGTCCCTTAACGATAATCATTACATAACTATAAGATATTTGTTTAAAGCAGAACTCAGTAAAATTGATATATAGTTTAAAAAATCATTCACAGACTAAATAGAGGTCTCGACTGAGTGCCATAAGCGCTCGGTCACCTCTCAACCCGGTGAAACTGTAATGTAACTGAAGACGGCCTTCAGCCCGAAAAAAAAAAATCACCGACTACTTATAGTTTGCATGAGTTCTGTTTAAAAGATCCTCAACATTATATAAAAGAATACTTAAATTCAAAGTCAAAAAATAAATGAAAACAATAATAGTAAGAAAATCAATTATAGTAAAATTTAGAAAAATTAATATCTTTAATTAAGTAAAACAAATAATATTTTGCGACCTAAATTTAAAAAGACAGGTATTAATAAAATACGGAATTAATGGGTTAATATTAAAGATTCCTTTAATTATATAACATAATAATAGTCAGAGATCATATCTGTAAAAGCATGCACTAATTACATCGTAATTTATTTTTGTTACTTTTATTAAGAATCAGCGAAGCACTCTCGGAAGCGGACGGAACTTATTGTTACTAGCAAATTGCCGCGAGTTTTCAGTATATACTTTTAACCATATTAAGGTAAATAACATAACAAATATCTATTAAGTACTAAGTAAGGAAATACTAAAAGTAATTTTTAGTATTTCCTCACAATTTCATTTACGAGCAACGCGGGAGTATTGGCAATAATAAAGCCTTATGGTACATACTATCAGTGCAAATATATTAAGGATCAGGGTTATCGAGACATACAATAACTCTTACTGAAGTATGACGACTTGATGTAGATAAACATGTAATCATCGATGAGCAAAACTACCATCAAATGGACTGCGAATTTTTTATGTTTATTATCATTTAAAAAAACACATTTTATGTTCACGAAAATATATATATGCCATATAATCCCATCCTTTATTGGTTTCTAAAAAGTAATCTTAGATTTTTAATATTTGTATATTTTATTAATAATTTAAAATTTATCAAATTCAAATAATAAAAAACTAGAATAAATTTTCAATACGCGATGAATTTAATACTATAATTACCTTCGATCACAAGTCTCGGGGGACGTCCTAGCGATTCAATTCTTAAGCTGTTTCATACCTTAAAATTATTGATAAGTGAGTTTAATGATTACTTTTTTTAAAAATTAACATTCTACTTTAGATTTAGTTGTTTAGTGCAAAGTTGTGGGAAATCTTTAAAATTCGCGTCAAAGTAATTGATGCACATATTTCTATACAATTTAATGGGGAACCGCTTGTCGATCATATTACATTAATTGAGCAACAAAAAATATTAACTAGTGGTTATTACGGCTTCGCCTACGTAATGCTTCCTTAATATATATGAGTCTCATCATGCCATTGTCACGAAGGAATAATGTTTCATAGAACTTAGTTTTTAAATTACAAACAAAGTTATCGAGACCTGAAAAGCATTCAATATTGTTTTGTTTTTCGAGTTGTTACATGGTTTATGTAACTCTGTCGATATCAAGTGGGTTTTTTTTATTTCAAAAATATGTAGTCTATGTGTCAAGTAAAGTATTATAACAGTATAGTAATCATGTATTATGTAGAGGGAATTTCCAACGTAACGATCAACTTTGAAATGTTTATTATATTCTTTTGAATATCTGCAACTCAATTCACGCACGCTTTGGGCATACACGAATTCTGAATAAATAAAACATGAATTGGTCTCTTTGAGGATTTGAAATGCTTACACTAACATTTCACATTTTCTGTTATGCAAGCAAAATAAGCAATGTTTTCAAATTTTCAATTGAATCAAATACTTTGAACGTAGAATTAATATAGCTCATTTATTAACAATTACCAATTATTATGATATGACAGCATGGACTCGAAATATAAAACTAATATGCTATAACGAAAACCACAATTTCTGAATACTGCAGTGCAGTACTACATTATCTAATTACTTCTACTTCTATTCTATATTCATTGTTTATTTTTGAATTAAGTACCGTAAATTTGTCTCGCCATTTTCGCACGGTGAAACATTTAGGCTGGATTTGCGATTTCTGTCCACTCCTAAATGTTGCGGAGCCACTACTTCTTTCTACACCAAACATGTTTTGTCCATCATAATCTCATTTAGAAATCGGTTAACCTCCTGTCCGAGAACATGGCCAATATAAGAAGGTTACCTTTTTTTTACTAACTGACAGGAGTTCTCATTTTTGACTTGCTTACGTCACGCGATGTCTTGCGATAGAAGATAAACTGCGACCCTATAGAATTCATCTCAAGCTTGACCTCTCTAGTTGTTTCTCTATTAAAACAAATGCATGTTCCAGAGATAATGTCTTTAGGGTATAACCAAATATCGGTTAAGTTCGTATTAAGACTATCATGTAACATCGAAATCTAGATATCGTTCAATATAAATTTGAATAAAATACCCTGCTAGGTTACTTTATAGGCATGTGATAGTGAAATATTTGGACTATGTGAAAATATCTACTATAAAAATATTGGTCATAAATAGATCTATAAAAAAGGTAGCGATACGACATATCCAGCGTTTATATTTAAACAACAATAAGGGTTAAAAATGAAATGCGAATTATTAGGTGACCTTGAATTGAATTGGATTGGTTAACAATCTTCGGAGAAATTTCAAGAAAACTGCGGCCTCGCTAACTCATTCTCTAATTTATTGATAAATAGTCAAGTGTTATTTTTGAGTTAAAAAAAAAATTGCATATATATTTAGAAGTGTCATAACAATTTATCGATTAAAAAATACATATTTAAATAATATACGAATATTATTTTAGGTTTATAGACTTGTGAAACTAAGTTAGATTAGAATTACGGAAGGACCTCCCAGTGGTCTAATAATCAAACAGTTTCATATCGGTAACGCATAATCTAGGAGTTGTTTTAAGATCCTTCGGGGAAATAAAACTGGCCGTTCTCTGATTGGCGTTCGACTTCCGTTCGCTTTTATTGGTAATTTCAGTGGTGTTAATATATTATGGTATATTGACGAGAAAAGTTTTGAACAATTAGTTTTTGATACTTTTGGCATCAAGAGACCCCATAATACTTGTTATGGGGTCTCCTGATCCACCAGGCTTTTTTTTTTTTCGGGCCGCTGGCCGCTGTTAGTCCCAGGGCTTTTACAGTTTCACCGGGTTGAGAGGTGACCGAGCGCTTATGGCGCTCAGTCGAGACCTCTATTAGTGGGTAACCAGCACAAGGGCTCCCAAGAGGGAGCCTCGGCTTGGACCGTCACCCTGTTTCGCGAGAGCGTCTGACTCGAGGGTGCCCAAGAAGGTCGAACCTCGGCTCGGTCAGTTGCTCCTGGACTATGAATTATCTAAATTAATATGGCTATTATTATTAGCTATCTGTACCACCACTTCGGAATGCGTGGGCGCTAGAGAAGAGGTGGCGCAAGAAACTCCAACGACGCTTCTATCTGTATGTACTGGAGAGAACCGGCCAGTGACATGGCGGTATCGCGAATAACCTTGTTTGCGACGCCCTCGCCGAGTAACCAGGCATTGCACCTTAGTCCTTTGGGGTTACAACGCAAGTGCTTGGATCTTGATTCTTTATTATGAATGTATTTAGATGTCATGGGCCGCAGTCATCACTTATCTATTGTAGAAAGAAAAAGTGTCTATTAAAAACTTACTTTCTTAAATATTATTATAAAACAAAAACTAAAATGACCGACTTTCATGGTACATACACTCTTAAACATCTCTTTTTTTAGCCTAAATTTTAATTTAATACATTCGCTGAATTTCCCATACTGTCAACTTGTTTTATTTAACTTTGTAAGCTCCTTGTAAAGGTTTCTATTTCCCGTCCTTTTGTTAGTGATCCCCTATTATGGTAGTTTGCCTTGTGGTATCACCTATACGAGATTGTAATTAATACTATCATTATCTCAATATATAAATTTCTACTGCTGGATATAACCCAGTTAGTAGGTATTGTCTACAGGGAAAACTTAAATTCCACCACGATATGAATTCGCTGACTCAAAGACATAGGATGCAATATTCGAATTTTTGAGTGAACAGAAAGTTCAGATGCATGTTCCAGGTCGTACTTTATTTTCAATATGTAGGTTTCTTCATTATTCTCGTGTATATTTTTCACAAGATATATAAATATCTTTCTTCATCATTGTACTATTTAATTATTATTAAACAATTAAAAAGTAATGAATATAGCATTTATTAGATTTGTTTAATATACGCCCATTTTCTATCTGAATGCTGTTTTCGACAATACGTCAGAGATTTTTTTAGATAAAATACAATATTATCAAGGGAAGATATAAAAATAAAGGAAATAACATTATCATTTAACTTATTTTTATGTTTTACGTACAAAAGAATAATATTAGGAGGAAACGAACGTGGGTGAATAATACGAAACGATAAAGAGACTTAGAAATTTCTTTAAGTTGTCTTGTTAAAAAAACTATAATAACAGTAATCCTCTTTATGAACTTACACAAAATCTTATAAATAAACATGTTTGTAACTGTGACGTCTTATTATATATATTTACTGTGAACTGCTACAATTTTTTTTGATACTTACAGTGACAAACAAGCACAAAGTTTTTGATTAGTACAAGAACAAAATCTTATAAATAAACATGTTTGTAACAGTGACGTCTTATTATATATATTTACTGTGAACTGCTACAATTTTTTTTGATACTTACAGTGACAAACAAGCACAAAGTTTTTGATTAGTACAATAACAAAATCTTATAAATAAACATGTTTGTAACAGTGACGTCTTATTATATATATTTACTGTGAACTGCTACAATTTTTTTTGATACTTACAGTGACAAACAAGCACAAAGTTTTTGATAAGTACAATAACAAAATCTTATAAATAAACATGTTTGTAACAGTGACGTCTTATTATATATATTTACTGTGAACTGCGACAATTTTTTTTGATACTTACAGTGACAAACAAGCACAAAGTTTTTGATAAGTACAATAACAAAATCTTATAAATAAACATGTTTGTAACAGTGACGTCTTATTATATATATTTACTGTGAACAGCTACTATTTTTTTGTGTACAGTGACAAACAACCACAACATTTTTGATAAGTACAATAATAAAATGATAACACCTGATAGTAAATGGTGACTGTGGCTATCCATTATCAATATAGGAATATCAAGAGGCAAACATACATAGTGTGTCACCTCTTTGGATTAGTCCAATTGATTAGTCAAACGAGCATTGAAATGCCTCGTTACCAATAATTAAGACCCCGGATTCATACTCACATACAATGCACAATCACGTTATTTCTCAATTATAATTTAATTGAACTTACTTATTTTTTTTTAATTTTAATGATTTCTTCCGCCTGTGTAATTTACCTTATAGAACGAAATGATCTATATACGAATATCATCAACACCTAATCAGTTATCCTGCCGCGGATGCAGTTTTGCTAAGATCATATTTATTTCTTTATAATAAATAAATACTTTGTGTAAACACCCAAATCAATGAGTTTGTTATCGTTTAATTATTGTTGTAACAAAATATAAGATGTACACGAGCAAGGCACATCTCTCTTTCATTTTATACATCTGAGCATTAACGCATCTGTACTGGGGTTGGGAGTGCGTGATGTACTTTTAGTTAAGTATAGTTTCTGTTAGTTTAATCCCTGAAATATCACAAGCGCATTCGCAACTATAAATTTTCTATTTATGTTTTATATTATAATAAAGGAGATCAACCAATACACAGTTCACCTAATGGCGTTGAAGGGATGACTGCGGCCCATGACATTTATTCCTATAAGAAATTTGAATTGTTCTGAGGAGTTGTTCGGATTTATTCCAGGCACGGAATTTAATAAATAACTTAAACGATTATGTACGATACATCACGACAGAATTCAAAATTTCTGCCTCATCATCTCGATAATTGGCAATCCGCCATTATATCCTTTACACGAAGTTTCCTACCACGCACAACTACTCTGTGGAATCAGCTCTCGCCAGCGGTGTTTCCGAACCGATACGGCTTTGCCGGCAACGCATTTGCTTGTTCATGGGCGGCGGCAATCACTTACCATCAGGTGGGCTGCTTGCTCGTTCGCCACCTTTACATATAAAGTATTAAAATGCAACATGCGTTGGAAATGTCATGGATGGAAATGGAATATCTCGTTGCCTGTAATTGGGTGCTCAGTACCTACACTCGCCATACCACAGTAGCGGTATGTGGTGCGCTGGTATTCTGTGAGAGAATAGTCCACTGCAGGCTATCTGCAGCTCTCAAAGTAGAATGAAAATATACCATCAATGCATTATATTCTCAACTCTAGTCACAAGTCCTTTGCAGCTACAATTTTCTCTTATCACTCATTTTCTTAATCTGACAGATTCAGTCAGGGTAAAAAGTAAAGTAATAACAGTATCCTGGTTCATTTTGCTCAAACTTTGCATAATTTCTCGAGCCACCGTCCAATTAAGAGTACATAGAACATGCTTTAAATGAACAGCTAAAAAAAGTTTGGACTTACGAATTTTCCAATATTTTGAATTTATTAAATATTGGCTCGGCTCCTTTGAAGCGAAAATTAGTTTTTCAAGTTTTAAAAAGTATTAATTTGAAAAATACGTAGCCGAAATTTTAATACTCAAGAAAGCTTAAGTCACGTACAGATGTCCTAAAAGTTTTCACATTCATTTAATACGTCTCCCGACAAAAGTCGCTTTGTTTAACGTTCGAAACTTAACATAATGTTGTATTTTGAGATCTTTTAACAATACATTACTGAGACATTTTACACAGAAGATTGCAGCGTATTCATAAAGTTATAGGTCAAATTATATATTCACATGAAATATATGATTTATGTATAAATCAGGCGTTCAAAAATCAGCGTAATGCTGCTGTCTTTCATTTTCCTGAGTATACGGATCCGGAGACCTCGAGACTGACAGCAAGGCATTCCGTCGATGCTCTCATAGGTGACAACGAGCTCCTTTGTTATCGTGAGTTGCACTAAAAAGAACAAGTAGAGGACTTAATACCCAAAAGCAGCTAACTATTAGGCTAAGCAGGTAAATAGAAGGAGGCAACTCATAAAATATTAGTTAATAAGCAAATCACTACCAAAAGAAATAAAAGCCTAATAAGTCTTTAAAAATAAGTTAAACAGCACGAAGTATTCTATTCTCTTATTCTCTCTCTTTCTTCATTCGCCGACCGCAGCCGATAATAATCGGATATAATCCACATTTCCAATGCAATTAAAATAATGTTGTACCTACTTAAAATTAATAATTTCCTATATTAATAAGATGTTAAATTTATTTTAAAACTAAATATTTATAATATAGATCTTACTTCCATTTATATACTTTAAAACCTTAATGATTTTCTCAATATTATCCTTTATTTTTCAAAGAGATTAAAATAACACCTAGCCAATACTTGTTTATAGACAAACAGGAAAGGGGGCCAATAACTTCATTTAAATTTTTACGCAAATTTATTTTAAAACTTGCAATATTAAAAAATATATATCTTACTATTTTCGTTTCATTTTCCACAGGCATTTTCGTTCTTATCCATGTATTTTTCAACTTTTGATACACCAGTACTCAATATGGCTCGAATTCGGTTGAGAAGTTGGGTAGAGCTTAATCGAGTATTTTTGTTTGAGAGAAAATATTTTGATTATTGTGCGGATTTGGTCATTTTTAAAATTTTTACCACTAAAATATGTTTTATGTGCAATTATTAGAAAAAAAATCATATTTATTTGAAATGGAAACGAGACTTATAAACATGTCGACTTAATCTTTAAACTAAGCCTTTAAAAATCTAGAATAAATTTCGAAAATAATATAGTAATACAAAATTTATGATTTAACCGAATTTGACCGAATTAAATTCGATAAAAATGCATAAAGATCACAACATCTCTTCGCAATGCCAGTGAATTAAGCCGATCGGAAGTAACTCATCAATAATTCGAGCCGATCTTGGTTGAATTCGGTCAACTATAGGCAGATACAAGGGTGCCCCGGCCCAGAGATACCAACAGTGTTCCACGTGAGGCAGAACTTATGACTTGACTGCCTGTACCCATCGATGAGCCAAGACTAGAAGGTCACCAGATGAGTGACCCTGACGGAAGCCGTGCTGACAGTTACTAAGTGCTCTAGTAGGTACCTCATGAGCTGGCAGTTTACAATGTATTCCATTGAGCTTCCGTAATGGGCTGAGCCTGCATGCAAAAGTGTGGGTGTTTGAAACACTAGGTAAAGTTAATATTATATTTACTATTTTATGCGGAAGTAACTATAATAGTTTTATTAAAAAAAAAATATTCCAGGATTATAGCTAAAAAGCACTTTTTAACAACACTTTTACAGTTAAATCAAAAAATATTATTTTGGCTTAACTGTACATTAGTCAATAATAAGTTATACTTCTCAAGTTTGAAAGTAATTAACTCAAGAGAGTTAATTCGGAAATTCAACGAATTTCAGATCGTGCATAAACTAACTTATCTGTAAGTGTTTGCTTAACCAATAACTTCACTGTTTCAAAGATTTCGGCAACAAATTTTTAGCATAAATAAATATTATTTATTTACGCGCATTATATCATAGGTGCATTTGAATCCCCAAATGTTACAAATAACCATATACATAAAAGCACTTGACATTTAAACAAGCAAGTCAATAACAAATATGGTCGTGATCTAGTAGCTAGTACCTATAATGCAGAACCCACTATCACGATAACGACCGTGGTTTTGGATCCAATCCTAATTGTTCTAATTAAATACCAATACAGGAGTAGAAAAAAATAACTCCCTTATACCATATTTGCGTTCGGTGTACGGCAAGAGGCTTACATGGTAAAGTTTATAACTTAATAAGTTCTAGGTGAAATGTGAAAGTACATTTTATTTTTATTCATGGCGATTTAACAACTTCTCGTTTGATCGCACATTTAAGAATATAAAAATATTGTCGTGTCGTGATATTTTCGGTTCACCGAATATTTCCAACTAAAGTTCATTCGAAATGGTAATTTCGTCAATTGCGATAAATCATAAAATTGCTAACCGATTAGTAAGCTCGTATATATTTTTTTTATATCTATTAAATTAAAAGAAGTAAATCATAAACACCAATAAATTCATAAAATAACAATGGAATTGATAGAATAGTGCACTTTTGTCGGGTGTTGGTTGGTTCTACGAAATGTCACCTAGCAGCTTTGGATTCCGTGGAGGGATGAGCTAAGAAATAATTGTCAGTCTCGAGTACAAGTGTAGGGAGACCAGCTTCTTAGTATTTTACGGGATATTGGGGAGCGTGATTTGGAGTTATTATTAATTAAATCCCTTTATTCCTACTCCACTGACGGAAAACCAGTCGTACTCATCCCTTCAATATTATTTTCCCTGCATGTGATTGCCAGTTTACCTTATCCTTCCTAATGCGTGCAGGTAGGGATTAGAATTTGCCTGCGTCCGTATCTCTTCTTCAAGGCAGAAATAAATAAATAAACTTCACTGAGCTTTCGCGTTTACCATCAAGGGTTATATAACCCTGGCGATATCGTCAGTTAATCAAGCAGTAAAGTAGTCGCGATAAAAAATCGTGTTATTTTACTTGCAAATTTTTTAGCAAATATTTTGCTCTAAATATTCCTGATGTTTCGCTCCAACTCCGAGTAAAGTAACTGAATTTAAACTTTAAAAATTTTACAGCTGTGAATTCTTACATAAAATTTAAGGCTAAATTCAATACTAAAATGAAGCAAACAGCGTCAAAGAAAAAACGAAATACATAGTAAAATATAAAAATTATTATTCTGGAATGAATGTTATTGCATTTTCAAAGAATTTATTAAACGCAACGAAATAAAATAAAAACTAATTGTGAATACTTGTTAACGTTATGTTTTCATTGATATTCTTAACATTTGAGATGATCAATCGTATGTTCACTGTTTGCACTTGATCTAGCCAGACACATCAACAACAAATCACTAGGGTCGTAAACTACGTTTATCAAAACGAGGTTCTCCCTCAAGAATCTGGAAAAGATTCAGGTAATGATCAACTGTTTAAAATTTTCTAATTACAAACTTAAACTAATTTAACTTAGTCTCTAATATCAATATTTATTATAGTAACAGATGACTTACTTCTAAAGGTGACACGTATTCACAATAAATCGAGCCAAATATAGGTGCTATACCAGGCGCATCGGAAATAAACCTTGACATCAAATATGAATCAGTGAATATGAAATCCACCAGAGGCTACGAACGTGCACGTCGACAATCTATTTTTCACACCACTAGATGAAATATGCCTGCCTATATCAGTCTACTCCTAGACATGTGTATCTTCAAAGTATAATATAGATTACACACTTGAATTATACATTTGACAAGAACAGCTATGCCCATTGCCATTTTGGAGAAATCAGGTATAACTCGTGTGTGGCACAATGTCATTCAGTGATCAGAGCATCACGTTACTGAATCACAGGTTACAGCTTTTATTCCCAAATATTTATGAAATCCGGTTTAGTTGATACTGCTTCCGAACCTTCTATGATCTTATTGTATATGCTTCATGTCAGTCAGATTAACTTATAAATTGCATATATAGACTTGCCAATCTAGTCCGTCTGATTCTTTATTGAGGATGAATGAGCTAGTTACCGATAAATTAAGATGTTCTCTGGTTTTCATCCTCAAAACTATAAGAAAAGAACGTTATATTGTCAGGATCATGAGTATATAGAAAATTAGGGGCCTTTTAATAAATAGTTTTCGTAATTATTCCATCATAGCGATTCGTAAAAGTATTTTATATTTCATGAAGGAATTGATAATAAAAGGAGTCCACAGTTACTAGTTGTACGATAAATGAGCCCGCTTAACCGAGACAGAACATTGATGAAGAAACATTCCATCTCAGTCTCTAGACGTGGCAACGTACATACATGCGTTTTCACGATTATTGCATGTGCATCGTAAATCTTTATTGAAGATGATACTCATGATTCTGGACCACTGTTATCTCGTACCATCAACTGAGCTTTGTGCTTCTATGTCACACTTCCATGCTAAAAAGAATCATGCTACACTCTATACAAAAATTGTAGATATCGGATCGGACATAGTCAATACTGAAATGTATCAACGTGTGTTCTGTAACTAATAATATTTATTATTCTCTCTAATCCAGAACGATACTATCTGCTTATATTTCATTTTTATACAAATATTCCTTAATGAAATAAAAACAAGAAACACCAAAAAAGACAATTGCAAGCAATTGTTTCAAAATTCCTTTACGTTCGGTATAGGCACTTAAAATAAATTGCACGCCAGATACGCTTTTACAAAGATAAAAGGAACAAGGAAAATCATTTGAGCAAAAAACAAAGAAAAATTTATAATTTTCGTGTACATTTCACTTAATTCAAAGTACTTATATAAATATATTTTGTATAGTTTATTATTTCAATTGTGTTGGTCAGGAAAATTAGAATTACTTAGCCATCAGAGATCCTGGATTCAATTTCAAGATAGATTTTGTTTAGGGCTGGATGCCACAGTCAGGTCATGGGGTACTCAGCAGAAAGCTTTATTTGTGGGTAACCAGCACAAGGGTTCTCGAGACGTAGCCAAGACAAACATAACCTGCGAAACATATATTGTTTGTTTAGCATATGTAAACATTTTTGCCGTATGTCCGAAACACCAATAAATAAGTAGGGTCAACCGAGGTAGTGCCCCACTTTTACAGAAATTTCCGCCGTAAAATAGTAGCTTACTGCTATTATTCTGAGTAAGTGACAAAAACAGTTGATGCAACTAATTATTTATTTTTGCGGGTACTTAGGTCTTTGTCCACTACGACCCAAAATTACCAACAACATAATTAAAAAATAAAAATCAAAATCGAAAGAAGCTTTATTCAAGTAAGTTTATATAAAACACTTATGAGTCATCAAGATAATAGCTAATAGGACCACCGCTTCGGAAGTCTAGCGAGAAGAAATGGCAAGAAACTCGAATAGTTGCTATTTTTTAAAAATAATTATTTACAATATGTCTAAGAGTTGTTCAATATTGAACTCAGAGCTCAAAGCTTAGAAGCATATTTGTCAGACAAATATTCTGACAAAGAGTAGTAAGATTTTTTTTATAAATTGGTACGGATGTTAACGTTCCGCTGTCTTCAGAATTTTGTTGAATATTAAACAAAGACTAACTGCACATGCGCATTCACCCCTGAGGACCGAAATGGAATGCTTCGCTACCATTACCAGGGTCGTAATTTTTTGTTATATATGGGCAATTTCCTTATGTAAGAAACACACTGACTACCACCCCACTATGTTCCACCTTAATTGCGTACACAATATACAGAGATACAGTCATCTCTACAATATCTCTACGTGGTCACCCTGTTGTTTTCACGCCTTCACGCCAATGCAGGATAAGTACTGATGTTATAACAATAATGATATCTTAAAATAAACCATTCTTTTTAAAGTTAAATTATTTATTTATCAGCATTACAATATATTTATAGATAAAATATATAACATGTTTCTAGTTAGTAGAAGTTTTTAATAACCCGCGTCCGAAGGAGACCGAGGCACACCATCGACGACCCCGACGACGCGACCACCACGGCCCAAGCCCCTCATAAAGCACTACTCACGTACATCGCACACTCATACCGCCCGACCGAGCCGAGGTTCGGCCCTCTCGGGCACCGTCGAGTTAGAAGCTCTCGCGAAACAGGGTACCAGTCCAAACCAAGGCTCACTCTCAGGAGTCCTTGTGCTGGTTACCCACTAATGGAGGTCTCGACTGAACACCATAAACGCTCGATTACCTTTCAACGCGGTGAAACTGTAAAAGCACTCGGGATAAATGCGGCCATCAACCCGAAAAAAAAGTAGTTTTTAAATTCGCAATTTTTATTATTTCTTTTACTACTCCTCGTTGTTTTTCAGTTCTTTAATCTATTTGTGTTATATGAACTTTCTGAAACTTAATATTTGCTTAAGATGAGAGAAGTCCTTTAAATTCGTCTCATGGCGTATAATAAAGTTATCCCTACATAAATCTGAGCAATGGAATCGGTGCATTTTTCATGGTAAGGGGTGACAACCGAGCACACAGTTCACACGATGGAAGTTTCTTGCAAGCGATTTTTTCTACATTCTACATGCGTTTCTACATTCCGTTTTCTACATTTTCATGATAGCGAACTTTATTTAGGAAATTTTATTAATTATTTAATGCTATTTTTTAGACTTTTATTCATACTCTAATATATTTCTATAAATTTTAAATTACTGCCATCAACATGAAAATGAACAGTCGTATTCAATTTAGAATACAAAAGACAACTTGACATTAATTTCTTTAGACTTCTTTATATTGTAAGCGTCTTTTATAAAGTAAGGAAATGCGTCTTTAATATAATAAAAGTTGGAAATATATAGATTGGCTACATATTTGAGACAAGATTTTCGTGTAGATTTTCTTATAATCTATAAGTGATTCCGAATATTTTCAAAATTTAAGACTCAGTAGTTTCGGAAATAAAGGGCGGGGTATGCTCAACTTTCATGTATTTTCCTTATTGTCCTATCCTAGAATTTATGTTATAAAAAAAAGTATTTCTCATATGATGCACTTGAAAATATTGTTTTATTATCAAACTTTAAAATTTGAAATAAATATATATCAAGTTTTAATTTATCGTTCATTATTCTGCTAATTAATTATAACTATTGTGTTTATTTACTCTGAAAAAATATATTTTTGTTTAGTTTCAATTTGTATGTTTTAAATCTCCCATAAATAGTTGTTAACTTGAGATTCAGGGTTCTGAGATACAAGCTTAGCTTCGTTCAAGACCCGCAGTTTTCTGTGTATTAATATGTGTAAATACTGCTAATAAATTATTATTATTATCTTATTTGGAGAAAATAAATAGTGACTGACGAACTCACAGATGGACACGAAAGCAAAGTACAATGGATTGTAATATATGTGTATATTATAATTATTCATGTATATATTACAATACCTATTTAATCTACAGCATTAATGGTACCCAATCATGGACCCAATTTAGATAAATTTATATTAACTATTATTCTACGTTGAATAAATTAATTTAACCTGCATGGCTAAATCTAAGTACTAACTTACACCACGTAATCATGTGAAATGTCATTAATGTGTATCTATGTGTCTCTGACAAGGGAGTGATTTAATAAATTTCCCACAAGATTAAAGGACGTTAGTTTGACCTTTGCTTTCCATGTACATATATCAAAGATATTATCTGTATACGGGAATTTGAAAGTAAGGCGTTATTTTAAGATTATTAATATTATTATCACATTTATTTTATACGAAAACGATTAGTTTTTTTAGTCAAATTGTGTTATTATATTGGTAATAGTTATACATAAATAATTATATAAGCGTACAAGGGGACATAAATAAGCTCGATCTATGAAAAAGTTAGGCTGTAGTCATTGTTATATGCACTTGAATTTGAAAATACATTATGAAAAACAGAGAAATTCCAGTTATACCGCGTCATCAAGTTTCTTAATAAGGAAGGAATTGAAAATTACCGTTTCAAATCATTTCGTAAGGTCCTTGGTCACGGTTCATACTATGCAAGTCGACACAACCTCTTTAAGTTAGCCTTCAAGCGGTTGCCAAAGGAAGACATACTTCTAATGCTTAAATTTACCTTTTACATTGGCGAGTCTAAAAATGACGGACAGAAGAAGAATTTGACTCTAGCGTAGAACTTCATTTTCTGGTTTAAATCATTAAAGTACTAACTGTACAGATATTGTTATAACGAAGAATGTTTTAGTTATAAGCTTGTGTATTTTGTCTGATGTCTTTTAAATATTACCTTAATTTTAAAAGTTAATACAAAATATTAAATAATCTCCTCAAGAACCTTTAATCAAAGATTGACAAAATTTAGCACACAGGTCATTAGGTACGAAATCATAAAGCAGATGCGTTGTCATCCCTGAGTACGGCGACGTAAGGGTATTTGGATCCCTACACTCACGATATGAAACGCGGCAATAGTTCGCTGTTATTTTAAGCTGTTATTCGGTGAGGGCCTAGTCCTCCGCCGATAAAAGCTACTCTTAATGCTGCAGCTACAAGGTTAAGTTTCACTTATATTTACAGATTCAGTCCTGCACATAAGTCACATTATGGAGCTAAACAGCCTTTCTTAATACGTGCCTAAAATACGTGGCTTGACTCAATAAGATATACCAGTGAGAATTCCAAATAAGAAGACAAAAGCTATTTATATAGTAATATGAATTTCATTATTATTCACAACTTATGCAACAAAGGACTTTAAACATTTTGAAAACTGTTTGTGCAAATCGTTTTTTTTTCTAATTATTATTACATTGAGAGTAATAAACGAGCATACAGTTTACCTGATGGTAAGTGGTTGCTGCGGCCCATGACACCTATGTACATTCATCCAGGACAAGAATTCATAATGCAGATGCGTTTTCACCCTTGAGGACTGAGATGGAACCCTACTCTCACCATACCATATGCTATCTATGCATTATGGTGCTATTTTACGCTGGTATTTTATGAGGGCATGGTCCTACCCCGGTCAAGTTGACCCATTCATTATGCAGCTAGAAATAAACTGCAGCGTAGCTCTACCTCCTGAAGATTTCTTCGTGTGACATCTACTCTTTCTCTTGACTTGCAAGTCTCTTGACCCATAGCGAGGTATTGAATTTCAGTCCTCGGGAGTGTTGTTAGGGATGGATGTAGGTTGTAATTATTTAAGGGCTACAGTCATCCCTTACCAACAAGTGAACTTTGTACTTGTTTGCCACTTTAAGTATAGAGAGAAGAATAGAACGTTAACAGAAATATTTACATAGTATACAATTTTATGAATATGGATGGTTGTGGATGTCTACATAAAGTTGTATTTAAAAACTAGATGTAATAAATGACAAAAAGATGTAAAATATATTTTTCATTGTTATATCAGTCCATCATTACTTAACTGCTAAAGAATGCTGCATCATCTGTAACCATCGACTTCCCGAAAACTTGGATACGTTAATATCCACAAGTCCAACGAATAGGAGTTTCTCCTGCAAAGCATTTGTTTGTATTACAAGATAAAGTACTAAACATCTACATATATATATGTATATTGCGTGATATGGGTTTTAATATAATTTCACAACGCCGATATACATACATACAATTTGGATTCACTGCTTGGCAAAAGGCACTTTTGCTTCCCTTTATTTTCTCACAAAATATCTTAAATACTCAGTTGGTCCACGAAAAGCGGATTTAAATTCGTCTGATAAACGGTTGCAGCTAATTTTAAATTTAAATCTCAAACCACAACATTTTTAAGGATTACATTGTACTTATTTCGAATTGCAAATAGAATTATCTTTGCAGCTGTCACAACAGAAAATGTATCACTAAATCTTAAATAATTGTGGAAATTATTGTATTGTGGAAGTAGTATTTACAAACAATAACATATATAATACAATATTAACGAATGATTAGCTGAGTGAGACTCATGTCTACGGACTTTATTTTTTTATTTTGAACGTTTCAATGATATGAAGTCTAACCTGTTTATTAAATAGGATGTGTCCATATTTTATTATAGCTCTCTTTCACAGAAGAACGCTTAAACAACTATTTGGCAGTAACTATTTAGTATCAGATTTACTACATAATAATTGACAATAAGCATTAAACACCCTTAATCCGATATAGAAAATCTTCTATATCGGATTAAGGGTCTACTTTATATGTTAACAATTTTCCAGTACTAAATCAAATGTGGGTATAGATGAAATCTATATAAATAAATATCCCACACGTTTTCTAGTCTCGTAAAACGTTTTATGTCGAACTTTGCTCTGTATCTCATATTTATAGTTAGTTTTTGTTATGTGTACGCCACATAAATTTTGTCCCTAAGAGAGAATATCTTAGCATTTGTGTCTATATTATTTACCACAGACACGCTTCGCATTTCATACCCTATGAAATCCCAACTCACATTTCATAGAAGATAAAGGTCAGAAATAATATCTTAATATATAATTAATATAATATATAATATAGAACCATGGCTAAATGTCCGGACGGTTGCTTATAATTGCCTGTTTCGGTACTTGCTCAACTTACTCGTAAGTTTGTTATGTTGGCATCAACGAAATTGTAGTTGGTTGTGCTTATTTACCTCACGTGCTCGGCGGTAAAATAAAAAATCGTGGTAAAAAATGCAGGCTTGAATAAAAAATATTTCAATATACTACATATATTATATGCTTATACTATATATTAGGGGCCGTAGTAGCTCATTGTGTAAGCTCTTGTTTTTAATTCACGGTGCGCGTGCATACGGAGTTCGCATATCGATTCAATCCCCTATTGAATTTATAATTGCAATTTTAAGTGTTATTGCTTATGGCCAGCCGTGGTATTTATATATTTACTTTACTTATTTATTTTGAACTTCGATTTATTATTGACTTTTATTATATTGAATTTGGAATTTGTTCTCTCTCTCAATTCTTTTGATTTTGCGCCATTTCACATATTTTTTCGTGTTCATTATCTAATTACAATATGTATGGAATGGGGGGTTAAAGAAAATAGGATTGCAGGGATTGCCTTGCACAAAGAGGGTATGGAGCCGTCGGTCATATTCCAGACACTTCAAAAGCTTGGTATCAGCCGTATGTTCGTATATCGTACTATTAACAGATACAACAACACTTCCTCTGTCGAAGACCAGAAAAGATCGGGGCGGCCACGTGCTGTTAGAACTACAAAGGCTGTTAATGCTGCTGCTTTAGACTTCAAATGATGGTCAGTTTTAGATAACATGGCTTGCTCTAATCGACACTGCGACATTAAGTCTCTTAAAAAAGAGACTTGGAGCAAGCTGTGGCGAAATTTCCCTTGGAAACAGTGCGTAAATCCATAGATTCGTGGCCAAACTAGATTAAAGGCCTATATAAAAGCCAAAGGGGCCTTTCGAATAGAATATTTTTTTATTTTTTTCTGAGACTAATAAATATATAGGTATAAATTTTATAAATATTACATTATTTCATTAAAAAAAATGCATTTTCATTTGTAACTAACAAATCTATTATATTTAAAGTACAAATGAATATACAATAGTATTGTGCTACATTACAGTAAATTACTAGCTGCAGGATGAATGGTTCAGCTTATACGGGAAAGTTCCACGACCTACGCTTAAAATAGAAACTAATCGTTGTGTTTTGTATGGTTAGTAGAGGTAATTGAAAACCGTTTACCGGTAACGAGGAATTCTATCTTAGTCCTTAGGAGTTGCATGGTTCACCTTGATAGTTTTTGTTGAGAATGGATATCAGTGTACATAGTCAGCAGTCATCACTAACGCTCAGATGAACTCTGTACTCGAGTATTATCCGGACGTTAATAAAATAACTACTCGTTTGAAAGATTGTATCTCTATCCATAAATTCAATCTACGTATGAAGCGCGATTTGGATATATGCGAGATTGTCTAGAGACACTTACTCGTAGGCTAGAATATATTCCTACAAATGTTTGGAAAGTGGAACCTTTTTCAATATACTATCCAACAATTATCAAAAAGCTTTAACTGAAATCCAACTCCATGAACCATCAACCCACGCCTACAATTAAAAGTATCTGCAGTAAATATAATAAAATATTTTTTAGAAATATATTATAGACTTATAATTAAGTTCTAGACTTGTTTTTTAAATTTTTTAATTTGAAAATTAGAATTGTTTTTATATTTAACAAGCTATTTAGTATCTAACGAACTCCGCTCCGCGGAATATACACAGTGCATGTACTTTTTTTAATTATAATATATATATATATATATATATATATATATATATATATATAAGTTAGGAAGGAACTTGTGCTCTACAGACGTCAACATTTTTTTATATGTTAGAGATTTGTAAATATATAAAAGATCAAAATGTGCAAGAATTATATTATTATCGATTCGGTACGTTAAATTAGGGTCAAACAATTTAAAAAATTCTAGACGTCCTTAAAATGTTTAGACGTCCTTTTTAATGAATGGAGTATATCATCACATCAAGCATTCTGCGTGTTAGTGTACTGAAAGTAAAAATTACTGTTCTTTTTCCAACATTTTGTCGATCTTTGACGCAACTTAAAACTTTATGGGATAAGCTTGAACCTTTTAAAGTGAAAATCGTCTGAGAAATTTCGAAGTCAACGGATTTAAGTGAATTACTTATAGACTTTACAAAGGTTCTACATTCAAAATAATAATCCTTTGTTAAGTACCTGAAAATAAGAAAATCTAAATTTTACCCTTTCGCAATTTGCAAATGTACATATATAGTATGTACATTTAAACTTACGGTAAACCTTTATTTTTCTATTTTTCCTTAGAATTTTACAATGGTGGCATTATTAAATGTTAGCTCTCAGATGTAACATTGGTGACAAAGAGGTGATGTATCATTAAAGAATTCAAACAAATCATGTACCCCGTGTCAATAGAATTCACATGGCCTTGTCAGATCTGGACGTATTTAAAATAAAACACAAATAACTTTGAAGATATCGTCATCTGCAAAATCTTGCATGCATATTTTCTGACGTATTTTTGAAAACTGTCTAAATGTGGAATTAAGTCCTCCGAGTCATTTTAATGTAAATAATAGTAATGTACTACTGTTTACTACTTGTACTACTTACATGTATTAATTACTTACTTGTACTTATGCCTACAAATGCTTTAAAGAGAAGTCCTTTTCATGGCCTTTTAGATATGTGCAAATTATTGTATTCATAGTAATCTATAATTTTGTTACTACATTTCGAATTCTGTCACGTTGTTATAATGATAGAGCATAATCCAGTCAAAGCATCTCATCGTATAATGTTGTTTTATGCATGTTGTGTGACGTGCATTGGAGAAACAATTAGGCGAGAACAAGAAGATTTTTTGTTGCTTAGATCATTTTTAAAAGGATTTCCTTTTCAGTGATAAATATTCAATAAAAAAAGGAAAAAACAAAAGTAAAATATTTTTAGGAGAATTTTTAAAAAAAAATCATTGACAAGTTTACCTTTATTCGTATATATCTAAGCTATATTCATATATTACAGTAATTGTGCGTAATGTATATGCGTTAGGGATAGCCGTATTAATTTTGGTGAAGTAAGTTGTTAATAACTTTGTCCAGAACTAAACTCGTTCAGAGCATTTCATACGGAAGGTAAATTAGTTTTCTAGTCCAATGAATTCACTACGTGCTAGATCAATGCTAAAGCCAATCCTTCCAAATATCCGAAAAGCCATTTATTTGTGAATAGTCTGATACAGACAGCATCCAAATCAAGTCCGCCCAATAATATAACTGGATTAAATTAATCTTTGAGAAAGGCCTTAACGAAAAATAAGGAATCTTTTAAATTGCATCTTGTACATTGCTCCTTAAGAAGCGAGAACGTGCTCTTTTGTTGGTAGTTTCACGATGGAACTTAAATTTGCATTTAACAATTTCATCAACGGCGGCACCTATGAACAATTATTGGGCTAAAAACATATATAATAATATTTCGAAGACATGTGAACTCTGCCAATCTGCAGTGGAGCTTTTATATTTATATATTTCAGTCGGTGTTAAATAGTTTTATCGATGTTTCACTCATTAACAAATGAATATATTTTAATGAAAATTTATATTTATATTGATAATTTTTTTTTACTTACTGTTTGCCCTTAATACATATAACAATTATTAAATAAATGAAATAGAACAGAAGTATAACATGCCAATGAAATATAAATAAAAAATTTATTTAATTATTACTTTGTTAGCGCATATCAATGACAAAAGAATTGAAATGACGTCGATATTGGTAAGGCTTGTAAACTGGACATAAGACAGTAATGCATTAGATTAATTGCATAGTGCTAAACTTCATTTCATCTCATAATTTTTAAAACGATAAATGATTATGCACGTTATTCAATTAACACCAAAATCTAATGTAGGTAACTGTTTTACAATGTCGAATTGCAGACGTTCGCAAAGCGAAGTAACTTGTCAAATGTTTCCTGAAATTTTAGACATGATATGACAGAGTGCACAACAGCAGTCAGGTATTTATCTGTTACATAAATATTATACTGTTTAACAAAATATGTAGTTGAAGATAACACTATTAATACGATTATAATACAGTTACCATCACTTTTAACGGACCGAACCTTTTTACATCGTTAGAAGCTATCCCAGCGTAAAGTAACCCCATCCTTATGCAAAGAATTTATGCTGTCTTGCAGTGAGCGCAAAGTACCATAGCGATATTTTCTGGCTTTCCAGATGTCATTATCTACAGCATACTGGATTGAGACGTTATATAGCGCCGTCAGTGTTCGCCCAAATACAGAGGCACTCACCTCGCCGTTTTCTCCTAGCCCGATGTAGAGCAGTGTAATAAGATCGAAGAGAAAGTTCTGATGCAGTGTCAAGGAAACCCTGCCTAAACTGGTAACCAACTTTTTTTGATACACAACTATAGTTCGTCTACTAGAAGTCGAAACCTGTATCTGCAACGCAGCAGCTAAGTGCTCTCTTACCGCGACTTATAATAGAAACGTAGTGGGGAATATCTTATCGACTTACGAAATCGTACCTCAATCAATGATCCATCCAATCAATACAATGACTTAGTGGTTTACAGTAATTAAAAGGATTTTATAATCGAATACAGTTTAAAAATGCACTATCCTAAGTCTACCCTTATATTGCTTAGTTTAATGATCCCCAAGTCAATCATAAGCGAGTGTTGGTGGTTAAGGCGAAACATGGTGTTAATTGGGTAGCGAATAGATTGCGTGACTACTTTGATTGAAAACACCGATAAAGGTTCATTTTGATGCATTGAAACGGTTTATGTTCGATACGGTTGAATAATGTGTTACTGTTAAGTTAATAGTTTAAAACTTTGTATCAAATATTGATTTGTGACCGTGATCTCCCTAATTACTTTTTATTTCAATTGCTAGCATTTACTTTTTAACAGTGGTAGAACCATACTGCAGTTTTTATGAATGGGAGGATACAGTCCACTTGGGACACATTTTATTACATTGTAACAAACGAGCACACAGTTCACCTGATGGCAATTGATTCCTACGGCCCATGTCATCTACATTCATCCTTTTCAAGGAATCATAATGCAGATGCGTTGTTACTTGAGGGCTGAGATGGAATACCTCGTCACCAGTAATGAAGGTCTCCGGATCCCTACACTCACCAGACGAAACGTAGCAGCATTATGCTGCTATTTTATGCTGGTATTCTGTGAGGGCGTAGTCCTGTCCGAGTCGAGCTAACTCATTCATTCTGCAGCTAGAAACTGCAGCTTAGCAAGTGGACAATAATGATCAATTTTTCAAACTATCAGTATTGATTATTAATTGTTGAAGATAATGTAAAATATCTTTATTTCTATAAAAACAATATTACGTAAACTACTAATTACTGGAATCTCTTTTTAAGCATATATATATATAAATACCTGTGCCAGGAGGCTCGGTACTTCCATATTTTATATAACTAAATATAAGGCAGGCACTATGATAGTTATGTGTGAAAAGAAAAAAAATATTAACTGTAAATAGAGATTACTGAAACCTAAAATCGCTCTTACCGTCCTTACCTACCCGAAGGCTACGAACGGGTAACCTTTTTCGGTATATGCCCTACGTAATATAGAATATAAATACTGATTGAGTTTGTTATTTAGTTAGTACCTATCCGACATTGGAGTAGTTTACAAAATAGCTTCAACCTCATATGATCTCAAGCATTGGTGTGCAAGCGAGACCGAAAATGAGGTGTGGTGGAGAAGTGTCAACAAAATGGGGCAAATTATATTTTTTCATTGAACTACTTCATGGAATCATCATTATTAAAAATAGAAGGCTTTGAGTAGAATCTAAATTAGTCAATCGATGAGGACTCCAAACTAATAGCCTGACACATTGACGGGTTAACTGAAACATTCAAGTATATGAGTGAGGTCGGAATATGATTAGTCGCATAATCAATATCAACGACGTCAGTATTAGTATAAATTTTCAAGTCGTCTTAATAATGATATTAATACACTTGCCGAATAAAAAATCTGTTATAAACTTATTACACATAATACTTTTTTTTCGTGTAAATTTACCAAATTGAAAACGAAAAAGAACAGTCGTATATAATTTGAAGCTACAAAGACACTCGAACTACAATCGCAGCGAAGCTAAAGGAGATCTCTTCGTCACCACTTGGTGAACACCGTGGCGTAATGTTACTTTTTAACAGCTCTATAATATTTTATACAATGTATAAGTGAACATTTGAATAATAACTTAATATAAATACTCAATATTACGTTATGTTTTAATTTATAAATTAAAATTAAAATAAAACGTAAATGTCGTCCAGATATTTGCATGTCTAGACTGAAGTACAACATATAGATTCTTTTTACAAATTGTGGCTACCATAATTCACTATATAAACTATTTAATATGTATACAATTTTGAACATATGTATATTTTCTTGTAAAATAAACATTTTTTATTATTTTATTTCCCAGTATATTTGTAAGTCGAGAAGAAGATAAAAGCTCACCGTATTGACTTCGGTAATTCAAATCTCAAAAGCACGATCAGCAAGGATTTACATCGATCAAAAATAAAAACCATTATCCTAGAATCCTTGGAGCGTAGGACGGTTGTGAATAGTAATCACAAACTCGAGGCTGAAAATATACTGACCGTTGAACTGGCTATTTTCATGAACTGATAAATGTTTAAAATATACTGACCGATGAACTGGCTATTTTCATGAACTGATAAATGTTTAAGAACAAATTTTCGACTTACTGTTCAAATTTAAACCAAATACAAATATTTTTCTTCACCCATATTTTTGAATTAACAAGAGCTTCTTTGAGAGTTCAAAACCAGTTGGTTGCTAGTAACTCACGTAAAAATTACGAGAATACAAACTCATAGACAGTTTGCCACATGCTTGATTAGAAAAAAACCACAGCTTCACTAGCGCAAAATCAAATGTGGAACAATTTTACGACGGCTTAAAACCGACCAATTGAAGTAATAGGAATACGTGATATTACCTTAAACGAGGGTCAAAAGAGAACCATTAAAAGTGTTTATCTTTTTCTTTAAGGGTGACCATGTTATAAAATATTAAATGTTTACAATAATTAAAAATTTACAAATAACACGATTGTGATATAAATTGCATTAATCCGTGATATGGCTAGCAAACAAAAGAAAGTAAAAACGACAATACATAAACTAAGTGATATGTAATACCAGCAATTAAATAGCTATAAACTTTAGTTTTAGATCTTTTCTTACTTAAGAAACTGATATATGATCCGTAATAACACACCGTGATCGTCTTAAGGCCCACAGCGAAACTGATTCAGTATGAATGAACAATTCCAAGTAACACTTAAGTTAGGTAATCACGTGAAAGGGTCATTACTGTGAACCAATTTGTCACTGACAAGGGAGCCATTTAATAAATTTCCCACAAGATTAAGGGGATCTTGGTTCTGTTGATCCCTACACGTTCCGGATATTACTACAATTTATGGGAATAATTGAAATACTATATTTTGAAGTACATATTATGTAATACCGATTCTTAATAACATAAAATATTTAATACCTGCATATACAGGATTTATTAATCACAGAAAAGTACTAAAAAATGAATAAGTACAAATTTACTTTTAAATTAAAAATATTACTTTTGACATCATCCACATGTGATCCACCTCGTTGCCAACACTCTTCGAATCTCGACTTTAAAATGGGATAAACTCGTTGGCACAGTGCGCGTGGATTAGAGAGCTATTTGTAGCTAGTTGTTCACGTATCCCGCATAAAAAATCTAAAGGGGTGAGGTCTGAAGTTCTGGGAGAAATATCCCCAGAGCGAGATATGACTTTTACGGCTAACATCTCGTTGATAACAGCTGATTGGTAAATGAATCGCATATGGCGCTATCTTGTTGAAATCACGTGGCATAGTTATAGACCCACAGTTCTTGCAGTTTCGGAAAGAAAAAAATACGTACAATTTTTCGTATGCTTGTTGTTGTACCTATCTGAATTTACGGTTACTGTTTGTTCTCTCGCTGAACCTAAAAAAACGTTAAGCTCGTTAAATACTTCTTGTGTTCTCATTGACCTTGAGCGTCCCGCAATTTGTTGATTTAGCGTGGAACCGGTGGATTCAAACTTCTTGACCCACGATCTAATGACACTCGCTGGTACATTTAAATCTTGTAAATAATCTGAAGTGTTTGCGAAACAAACGTTGAAGGACAGTGCAGATATCACAGTTTTTGTAATAGTTTTTAATGCGGAACGCACGTTGAGCACCAAAGAAACACTCCATCGCGACTCTTAACTTTCCGTGAACCGAGTTACACAACTTATTAACACTATTACCAAATTTAGAGTATTAAATAAATTGATTTGAGTAACGTATATAAAAACATCTTTTGTAAACGGCGCGTTATGAAAATTTATGTGATGTATAATCTTTGATGGTCCATTCCATATTAAATGAACTGCTTGTAAGTTGTACGTCATGTCAAAAGAAGATTTCTTGCAGCCGGCTAAATAAGTCATTAGCTATATATAAGTATTAATTCATGGCCCTCCTGAAACATACGAAAACGTTAAATACACTTAGCACGCGAAGTTACAAATTTAGAATAATAGAAAAAGAAAAAAATATAATTATAAGAACATCCGTTGTAGGTCCTAATATTTTCAGTTAAATTCTACAATGTCTTATATAGTTCATTTGTTTTAATGTGATAAGTGGACCATATAAGATCAGCAGTGGATTAGTCATTGGCTGAGATAATAACAACAATAAAGAGTTCAAATTTATATCGTCATAATAGCTTTAAAGAAAATTAAAATCTTTTTATAGAATAGGGGCAAACGATCTTGCAGCCCACCCGATGTTAAGTGATCACCGCCGTCTATGAACATATGCAACATCAAGAGAGTAGCAAATGCGTTGCCGGCCTTTAAGGAAGGTGTAGGCTCTTTCCTTGAAGGTTTCTAAGTCGTATCGGTACGGAAACACCGCTGGCGACAGATGACTCCACGCAGTAGTTGTGAGTGACAAGAAATTTCGTGTGAAGCGCACAGTGATGGATTGCCAACCATCAAGATAATGAGGACGAAATTTTGAATTCTGTCGTGGTGTACGATGTTTAAACTCATCGGCTGGAATTTATCCGAACAACTCCTCAGAATACTCACCAAGATAAATTCGATAAAAAAATGAAAAGAAATCAACATCTCTTTTTAGCATCTGTTTACATCCAAACATAGAGACATTTTTGACAAACATTATTTTCCTTTATATTTTAACTTCAGAAAATCCTTTTTGAATTCCATTATTTGTTGTTCATAATTTCATTATTATTGTTTCAGTATTGATATGAAATCAGATATTGTAAATTGTTTACATATTATAGTGGAAGAAAACAAAACTACTCGGGATGCACAAATATTTTTCCTCGGTTGGGAATGGCACCCAGGATCTGTAACGTAGCAGCCAAGTATTCTAACCAAATGCAACACGGCCGTCTTATATATAATTTATGTAATACACGAGTATCTACTATGTTTGTGCCGAGTGAAAGTGTCCAAAGAAAAAGTGACCTTACATTAAAGGATGAAATAAAAGTAAATCGGTCCAATTTCTGGTAATTGCATCATTCTTCACCGAAGCCACCATTAACGTATACCGTTAAATCTAGTTTCCTTATGTTTCAGTCGGATATTGACGTAAGATAGCGATCCACGTACTTATATATAACGAGTGTTCTGAACAGACTCTGTGATGGGCCCTAAAAGTTTTGTCTGTGGCATCACATGTAATAATTGTGAGTTGAAAATGGCGCTGTAAAACTTTACGCAACGCGGGTCACGCTTACTGATAATATTACTCCGGGGCTTATATCTTTAATATAATAATATTACTTCACACGATGGCCGCGTGGTGTAATCGTATAAGTAACTGGCTGCTACGTCGCGGAGCAATATTTGTGATTATGTTTTGGATCTGGATGTTTTGTTTGTTTATTTCAACCAAACGGCACCCTGACACTGCATTTGAACCTTGCTCTGATCTTATTACACATTCTTTACATCGGAATAGGGAACGACGAGAGAGTGTCTCTTTATTTGCACAAACGCTTACGGCACTAGAAAAAAACTGCACTGTTGATGACATCTGGCAACAACCAGAATCACCGTGGTCGAAATCAACCAGGACGACTTGAAATTTATTATTCCCACGTTTGATAGTCCAATTAGTGAGAGGAGGTGGCCCACGGAGTGGCTGTGATGTTCGACACGAGCGACCAATATTATCATTGAGGGGGAAGTCGGCGTCCGCTTGAAACAAGAAAATTGCGGAAAGGGTCACATTACATAACATCTAGCATTGATTCAGTGAACCCTGAAGCTGTAGAAAACCACCGAAATACCGTGTAAGACTACACTTAATATATGTTAGTAAGAATTAATAAGTAATATTTGTTTAAACTCTACATTCATGAGTAAAAAATTCGACTAACGCCATTTATTTTTATATATTTACGCCGTAAATTTATTTTTTGACTAATGATAAATTCATATTTCTATTATTGATATATATATGTATTAAAAAATATTAAAAAATATTAAAATATATGGGCCCATAAGACACCTGATGGTAAGTTACAACTGCCCCCACGTCATCTACATTCATCATCTATTGTTACTCCTGAGGATAGATAGGGAATATCTCGTTACCTTCCATTAAGTCCACGGATCCCTAGACTCACCATACAAAATTCATACTTAAATATATATATATATATATATATATATATATATATATATATATTTACTTTTGTATATATGGTGTCCTGTTTTTCTTAGGAGTATTATTTCTAAATATTTTTCTTTTTTTACTTTGTTTCTTACAATGTATGCACCGCAACTACAACCGTTTATGTCCAAGCCACAGGTTACTTGATGAAATGAGGTTTTGTACTCCTTTTTATAAGATGTAAACAATAAAGTATAAATAAACACAACTCAGCAGTGTGATGTCGTTATTTCATGCTGGTATTCTGTTATTTCCTACCATAGAAACTACTGGAGCAGTTCAATATAAATCTTATTCAATGTAGAAAACATCAAAGTTAAATGTTCATAAACTGATTCACATATAAGAATATTTAAAATGCTATGTTATAAGGCATAATAAAACATTAAAAACCAATAGTATACAATTTTGTGCCCATAAAACATTTCGGATAATAATTCTTAGAGGGCCCTCTTTCTATGTCTTCTCTGTCCTTCATAAATTAAGATAGATATTTGAAGAAACAGACAAATCATGCTTAATTGTTGAAAAATGTTCAGGAAAACAACGTGGAGCTTAATTGGTGACCGCTGAGATAAAAAAAGATAGGACATAATGATGCTGAGTTAAGAATTCATTATAAAACAACAAGCAAGGTATTTATAAATTGAAAAAATATGTACTATACATAAAACTGTTTCTTCATCTCACGGGTTGACTGATCGAAAGCCATAAGAAATTTTATCCGCCCATAGTACCTTCTTTTTAAAAAAGGTTACACTTGAAAATTAAATAAATAAATAAATGAAATAAGAAAATAAATAATTATTTTAATGTCTTATTTTATTACATAAATCAACATAACGTTTACGTAACATAACAAATAGCAACTAAATCCCAATATAATCCTGAGGATTGAACAAAAATTTAAAATCCAAGGTTACTGGACAATACTTAAGAGAAAAAATGTAAACCTCGCTTTACATTTAAATATTTATGCATGCTTTTAGGATAAGTTGGTATTTTATAACAAGTGCATCAATTTTTTTTTCTACATAGAATTCGTTGCAAGAAAAAACAATTTTTTTTCTTTGATATTTTTGGATGATTTTTTTTTATTTCTTTGATTCTTGATTTACTCTTATAACAGACATTTTCACATACTTACATGGCATTGGTACAGGCATCACTAACACAGCCATAAACTACTTTTTAATACGATTTAATGCTTATGCTAGGAGATGACGACAATAGACGAATGGTACACGAATTACGGTGTTTATGTATTGATATAAAAAGCTTAATACACACTATCATAATTATGTAATATTTTGGTAACTTAAAAGATGGCATTGAGTTCTTAATATAAAAAAACATTAGGGTTAAAGTATTTTATTATATTCAGAAATCGTCAACATAGATCATAGATGTTACCGGTCAGCCGCAGTTATCACTTACCATCAACTGCTATGTATATATATATATCTGTATGTAAATATATATATATATATATATATATATATATATATATTTACATATATAAATATAAATGTATATATATATATATATATATATATATATATTTATATAGCAGATTATAAAAAAGCATTATAAAAAAAAATAGACGCAGTATCAGTGACATTACTAACCAATTATATCAAATGTTGTCCCTTAAACGTAATTTGGAGTATAAGTCGTCATTTTTTTTTTCAAATGATGTAAGTCAGCTATTACTTATTGTATTATTACATATGTATATTAACCAAATGGTTATGCCTATTGGATTACCGAAGATCTTCATAAATGAACAGACTACAGTCAGTAAATAAGATATTTCTTTTTTTTTTTTTCAAATGTTTCTCCTGAACACGCAACTTAGACATGTCACTTATTGAAAAGAAGCATGATCCCTCCTTATCACTACGAGGGGTCTTAGTTACTGTGGCTCGTCTATGATGAAGCAAAATGGAAACCACGCCAGGGCGGCCCGGGGTTACTGCGAGTGGAATCGCTTGCCCCGCATTAGACGCCTGCAGATCGAAGGCGGAAGCGGTAGTGCTGTTAAACGCAGTTTGGATAAGTAGGGTTGCTATCCAAACCCGATCGTTTAACGCAACACCTAGTGTATATTGCTGTTGCGTGCATTAATTGCATATATTAAACTAATCTAATATATATAAATATTAAATAGTTCATGAAACGTATATTTCTTACTTAATAATAATAGTTCTTTTGGTAAAATACATAAAAATACTTTATAATACATCCATTGTTTAAAGAAGTAAATTTAATAATTATTATTAAAATTTAGAATCTTCACTATACATTCACATATGATTGCAGCGTATATATTGCTGCATATTTCTATAGGTTCGTCTCAAAAGTAAAAATAAGCGATCCTATATTAAAGGACGTAACTAAAGTAAATCGGTCGTGTGATTAGTAATTATATCATCCTTCACTAAAGGCAGCGTTAACGTATACCATTAAGTCTAGTTTGCTTTAGTTTTAGTCGGATATTGACGTAAGATAACGATCCACTTACCAAAATGAAATGGGTGCACCGATTAAATTAAAAAACGGTTAAGTACGAGGCTCTAAAATATATTTTATTTATTATTGAAATAAAAACGATATATACTTTAATTGAGCGGTAGAGACACATTGCGGCTGTAAAGTAAGGCTGGCAGCTCATCTGCGATTCCTCTGGTGTTGCTGATGTCCATAGGTGATGGTAATCACTTACCATGAGGTGAGCTTTTTGCTCGTTTGCCACCTATTTTTTAAAAACTATAGCATAAATGCGTTGGCTCGACGGAGATGGATCCCTCAGAGTTGCTGTGTTTCGATTTATTGGGGAATAAATCGAATACCTAATTACCGATGACGTGGAATTCCATCTTAGTCAAAGTATCTACATACCGAGTTGCACTATTGGTTGTGTTCATGTTACATAAAGAAGACATAGCAGGTGGACCTTTAAAAAATCCGATAAAATGAATGAAATGTGTAAACAAATAAAATATGTATATTTAAGGATGTCTTAATGGTTAACAGGTTTAATACCGGTATAGACTACAAAGTCACATGAGGTATTCTAAATAACTAGTATAGACTCGAGAGATCCCGAATGATGAGATTGATTCTACGTTTGAATAGGTACGAATGTTTCCCATAAAAAAAATTGTATGCTACTGCAGACTTAGACAATGTCAATAATTATTTATTTATTTACTTTATTTGGTTTTCCAAAAATGAGTACGATAAAAACTTTACTAAGTACAATACCATAATTTTTATAAATTGTCTAATTACTTACAGGAAAACACAGCATGTACAGCTACATTAAAAAAAACAATGGTTATAAAACATAAATAATATATAGTATAAAGAATTCTGTCTAATACCCACGCATATATAATCCTAACGAGGCATGACCTAACTTAATCATTAGGATCATACCTTGACTAGGTCTATATAAGCACAAGGTTCCATACCTCAAACTCAAATAAAAATTCAGGCAACGAGAGTAGAACCTAAATCCAGAAACCACGGAGGAGGTCAGGATGTAGTTCTTATCTTGTATCCTTTGTTTATTTTCAAAACCAGACTTCAAAAGATCGAGTTTATTCAAATATGTAGTGTTATTGCGTGAGTTCCCTCTGATGTTCCCGCAATTTCTGGCTCAAGACAAGACGAAGAAACTTCCTAAATTGTCCAAACATGGATTAAAATGAATATCGAAAAAAAAACGTATAAACGGTCCAACCTAATGACATCTCACACTGAGGTTGTGCTCCATAATCGGTACGTTTTAAAAACATTTATACACCAAAAATTAGTTATAAATCTACGTACTAATACATTGCATACACTTTAACTTAATTAACACATGCCTGTACCTTTTACATTTGTGATAAATACCAGAAGGATAATACCATAAGAAGGAAATTATATTCACCAAAAGACAGCTTACATCACTATCTGCATACACCTAAAGTAAAATGAATACAAAATTGGAAAAAACTACATTACTTAAATTCACGTGATACACTGAGAAATTTCTTCAGGATAAGTAATTATGTAGGTAATATCTTCTTGTGCGTTGTAAATTCTACTTGTTCCACTTAAGTGAATTCTTAAATAACCGAACTGGTCACATTGGCCACTGGCTAGTTCAATGGCCGGGTTATATGCATACTTTGATGTAGATACCTCTGGCTGATTCCGAGATACATATTGTAGGGTTGGCTGGAAATGATATCCACTGTTCCCTTACATTCTGTTGGCATTCAAAATGTTAGCTAGCCACTTACTAATTCTGTTCACTAAATATGCTTCATAATAAAGGATATCCTTGACATTGTTTTCCAAGCATTCTTACCCTCCTTACAAATTCATACGCACTCGTATCATATATATGTACATACAACAGATACAGATAACAGTAAAAAGGTATATATCCTTTACACTTTACAACACGCATACTCACACATGCACACATATACAAATATACACTTACGCGCATATTTATTGCAATTTCTTCTTTTTTGTAATTTTGTAATTTACACAAGTATAATATACTGTACTTAGTAGACTAGCCTTAACCACAGGTTATCATGTTATGTAAAACTTTTTTTGTTATGAAAAATAAAATTTTTACACACAATTTTATTAGTGCATGTACGAGTAGTAGTAGTTTTAATTCATAGTATTTGTTAAAAATATTGAAAAAATAATTTGAGTGTCGGCGTAAAGTTCGTAAAACCAAGATCATATTTTACCCTACTCCGTATCTGGTGAAGTCATTGGGGAAGGTCTAGGTTGGGGATGCACTCATGTACATTTAGTAAAAAAAGTATAGGGAATGCATTTTTTTATGGTTCTAAAATACAATTTTTGTTCTTTTTTCTTGATAGGCACAACTGGTTTCCATGTTGAGTTGCATCTGTTATTTAGATTAATTGCAGTGCTGCTTTTGTTTGTGCGTTATATCATATCTAGTGTGTATTGCGAATTTCATAATGGACAAAAACATCGAAAAAAAATAGTTTGTTTTAAATTTTGCATCGCCAAATGAAAAACTTAGTGTTCGGAGTCATTGAAAATATTACAGAAGGCTTCGTTTTAGAAGGAGTATAAGTTGATAAAATAAATTTGGATGAATAACATTTTGTGTATCTTCTCCCGGTACTTTCTAGGCAGAGTAGTACATCTGTAACATTTGACAATTTAGTGCATCCAGGAAGCTGGTCATGATGACTTGAATCTTTGGCTAGTGCTGTAATCGTAATAGCAAGCACCCGAACTAAGCCAATGCTCTTGCAAATTTAAGAATAATTGTATGCAGTAGGCATACTAAAACTGTGTTACATAAAATCTATCTTGAGCATTAAGTTTTTTTTTTTTAATATTTCTATTACTGTCTAAACTTAAGTCTTTTATATAAATATTTCATATGTACTCCAATTATAAATTACTGAATTAAAAAAAAGCCCCGAGTTGTATTTAATTTAGATCACAAAAGAGATCTCGACGAACTTAGTGATCTTCTTTGTGTTCAAGCTTTCTTTGTAAACTACGATTAATTTCTTCAAAGTAATGTAATATACTTGAGAGAAATTTTAAGGAGACAAAAGTAAGGTATTGTATAACAAACTACAAGATGTTGCTTTTCAGATATTGATTTTAATGTAACAAAGAATTTGAAAGCTGAAATTGCAATGGGCTCAGCCATATAGCTGGGCTATATATGGGCTGACGATAAGCGAGGGGGAAGAAATATTCTTCAGAGGGAACTGGCAGTTGCAGTGTAGGGCGAACTCCGTTAGATGGAGCGACAACCTATGTAGGTTTGCTGGAAGTCGATCGATGCAGGTGGCTCAAAATCACGCTGTGAGGCAATCTATGGGAATAGTCCTTGTTCAACGGTGGAGTATGGACAGGCTATGTCTGTTTAGAATTTGTAGCGTGTCATTATAACGTGTGCTATAAATGCACCTAATGTAGGTCCGTAAAAACAATCTAATTCTTAAACAAGCTGGCTTTTTTAAATAACTCCACTAACCTCTTGGCACCAGTGGTTGCCACAAGCCTTGGCTTTCGTTCCTTTGAGAAATATATCGCCTGAATTCGACCTCTATTCGCCGTTGATAAAGAAACATAATAAAAATGCGCTATCACCCTTGAGGTAGTATATCACGTCACTATTAATAAAATCTTCGATTACTTTTACATTGACTTTCAGTCCTTCCCTGACCAAGCCGACCCACGATGCTGCATAAAATTTACGTATTCATTCGCGCAGATAAGTAAAATTAAGGAAACCAACACCCTCTCTTGCTACGTGCTTAAAATATAAATAGCGTGAATCAATAACTTTTACCGGTAGGCAAACCGAAACGATAGTCAAAATTATTGCAATTTCAACTTAGTATATTTTAAATACGGAAAGTAAGTTTCATTGATTAATTTTTTATTATCCTGTTATTTTAGGTCGTAAACAAATATTGTCTTCAGCTGATGAAAATTAACCCAAAAAAAAAAATGTGACAACTAAACCACGTATATTTACATACATTTATCAATGCTAATTAATACTAGTTTAAGTAGAGTATTTTATTTATGACTTTAATATACTTCTAAACGACCAAGTATATGAGCATGTAAATATTATGAACGTATACGTAGGTATTTTTCCATGTCACTCGCATCAACTTCACCAAATTTGCACTCAACACGCATAAAACATAATTATTAAAACTTGAAAGAAAACTTTTCAACAATGATCGTGATGATGTGATCGCTTACCACAATCCTATATATAGAGAGAGGTATCAACCATACGAGGCACCTCGTTATAAGTGAAAACCCGTGTATAATAAGAACAGTAAAGGAAACCAAAAGGGGATTACAGGCTCTTTTCATGAAGGATGGGCCTTGCTTGCATATTTTGTATACATATTAAAGAAAAGTAAAGCACCTACGAGTTAAAACATTGTATAATTATATTGGTTGCGATGCAAATAACAAATACCCTGTAGAATCAGCTGTTGTGTTGCTTTCCGAACCGATAAGACTTAGGAACCTACAAGAAAACAGGCTACACTTTTCTTAAAGGCGAGCATCTGCGACTCCTCTGGTATTGCAGATGTCCATGGGACGTCAGTAATCACTTACCATCAGGGAAGTTGCTTGCTCCTTTGCTTCGTAAACTATTAAAAATAAATAATAAGGGTGACGACGCACACGCGGCTTAAATATTTTTTGACAATGAATATAGATATCAAGAGCCGCAGTGATTATCATCAGGTGGAAGGTGTGCTCGTTCGTCACCTCTACTATTATAAAAAAAAACCGTTATATACTAAAAGATCTGTTTTTTGTTTTATTTAAACGACTATCCGTCGTGCGGGTGAACAATCATATAAGACAGTCGCAAACCCTTAGTGGTAATTTTGATAAATAATACGATATTTCAGTTAATCTATGATTCCATAAATTATTTATTGTACATTAATACACGAATAGAAAAGAAAGATGAACAGAATTAAAGTTGTCTTGCAAAGAACCTACGCGTACCTACGAGAAAGTAAATGTAATAAATGTAATGAAGTAACGGGTGGTGTACTAAGAGATTAAACTAATATAAAGCATACGATGATTGCTATAAATTGGGTAAATACAAGACACATTGTACAAAAGAAAGGTATTCAAGTTGACAGATACTTATAGCATCATAAAGATAAATTAACACAGTTATGTTTAAAATTGAATAATACATAACAAACAATAATTACATTGTTTACTAAAGGGACGTTGACAATATGAAAGAGAGTAACCATAGCCTAAATTATATATCCCACTGCTGGACGTGGGATGTAACAAGATATTAGAGCATAACATAGACTCCACAGTGGATTAACGGACGGCACGTGTCTTGAAAATTATAAAAACATCTAAAATGATAAGAATGAACAAATTTCTCATATATATTTGTCGTGATGGTTTCATAAAACGCAAACTTTTACGTGAAAAGACTACCAATAAATTTCTGAACGCAGAGTTTTAGCATATCGCTTGTCACTTATTACAAAGGCGGCCCAAACAAGAGCTTATACAAAAAGGCCTGACTTGCCCAAGGAAATATTTTATCATTCTTCATAAACGATGCTAACGGTAGTAAAGTGACGTGTTTGGTAAATAAACGTCAACCCATCAATCCATCTCCCTCATAGAGTTGGTTTAGGCCTTTGTTGAAAATTTAAGGTAAAATAATACACTTACACATCATTTGTCCTTTTGTACACTAAGTAAATAATAATATTCACTTTCAAATACAGAATGTCCTCTTTTACGTACAACTTACAACACAATTGCTTGACTTGTATTATCATGTCTACATAACGGAAAGCACCATAATATCCCTCTTTTCGTTAATGTATTGACGTTTTTAGTACATTCTTGAAACACCATTCTTGATTTAAACCAAGGGTGAAACGAGGATACTGTTCACTTGATCTACAAACATTCTCCAAAATTCAAGATGCACCTTTCTACTAGCAGCTAGGTCTCTGAAAACTTTTTCTAATTTGGTATTGGGGCTAAATTTTTACCTTCAGTGTATTGAAACTCCGACATATTCTACGGAACGCACCGGTGGTTCATCTTCAGGATGTTATTCTGTCATGCTCGTGGTTTTCCCTGGTAGTTTTCGTTCATGCTGCAGCTATAAATAAGCTATAAATATATGTACAACTGGCTCTACGAATAATATTCTATATAGTGTTAACACGAACGGTTTTGACTGTTCGTGTACAATTACATTACAGTTGACAGGACTCATTCAGCTCCAACGCTTTCTCTGCACGGTCACTGTAGTGTGAATATTGTGGTAGTCCACAAAGAGATATAGTACTCGGTCTAGACGCTACAGCGTGCAGTCTGATTCGAAAAGTTGCCCTCACTCCGCCTTCACTTTTAATTTACCACTGGTGTATTTTTCTGTCGACAGGATATTACAGTGCACATCTCCACCATACCACCGGTATATATTAAATAAAAATATTGTAACATCGATTGTGTTTTTTTTAAATTATATTTTAATTTAAAAACTAGATGTATATCAAACTTTGACAGGTATATTTTACGGGTGCCAATCGAGAACAAATAATTTACGGTAAGCGAGCCTTGAAGTTTGAAGATATCTGCAATCATCCTAGATTTCTTGAATGCATTCAACACAGTGGATCACGATATCCTTCTTGTTATCCTCTTCCTTTACAACTTCGCTCCTACTGCCTTGGAGTGGTTTTCTTCATATCTTCGCGGTCACCAGCAGTCTGTCAATGTAGGGCAAAATTACTCAACTTTGGCCGGCGTAGATACTGGCGTGCCGCAAGACGGTAAATTTTCTCCTTTCATTTTTCAATTTTTATCAATCTGATCACTTCCAACATTGATTGCGCGTACCATCTGTGCGCTGATGATCTGCAGCTGTATGTACAATCGCACCTCCATAATAGGATTAACAAAGTAAATTGTAACTTAAATGCTATTCAGGATTGGTCGTCTTGGAGTCACCGTCAATCCTTTGAAATGTCAAGTTATGCTCGTAGGCAGCCCCAAGATGTTAGCTAAGATTAACATTTCAAATTTTCGATGTTCCTATTATAATAATATTTTAATACCATTTAATAGTTGTGTAAAAAATCTTGGTCTACATATTGACAACACTTTTAAATGGCAAATACAAGTCACAGGTATTAGCCGCAAAGTTACTGCCACATTATAGTCTCTTTATCGTCTAAAGCATTTCCTTCCCATGAAAGCAAAGGTCATGCTTGTCCAAACATTAGTATTGCCTATAGTTGATTATGCAGATGTGTGTTACCCAGACCTCTCCCTTGAACTTCTTAACAAGCTGGAGCGCCTGTTGAACAACTGCATTCGTCTTATTTTTAGTTTGCGTAAATATGACCATATCTCACAATATCGATCTCAGCTTAATTGGCTTTCCATACAACAAAGGCGTAATTCCATAATTGTGCTTGTTCTCTTCTCCATTTTAAATGATCGGTCGTCACCTTCTTATCTTAAAGATAAATTCCAATATCTCTCTTTATCTCATGACAGGATTCTTCGATCTTCGTTTAATAACAAGATCTGTATTCCAGTTCACTTTACCGGTTTTCTTGTAAATTCATTTGCTGTCCGAGTTACACTACTCTGGAATTCCTTACCCGATGAAATCAGGAACGTCAGTAATGAAAACAGTTTTAAAAGTTTGGTTCGTGATCACTTACTTAAGTTATCTGAAGTCAGTTAAATTTATCATCCACTTATGAAATTTATTGGTAGCTACCGCTATTGTATTGTATACTATTGTGTATATATATATATATATATTTATATATATATATATATATATATATATATATATATATATATATATTTATATATATATAATTTATATATGTATATGTATTTAATATCTATATGTGTATGTATTATTATTTGCTTGTATTAGTTATTTTTAGTATTGTTTTTTTTCTTCTTTAATAATTAGTTTATTGCTACACCTATCAAACACATATCTCACCATACCTTGGGTTGACTGGTAGAGAATGCCTTTGGCATTAAGTCCGCTCTTTGTGAACTTTTGATTTTGTTAAAGTTAATGCAATAAATAGAATAGTTGTGCTGTCACACCGGTCGACTAACATTGACTTTCTGGTTACTAGTAATTCTGGCTTTTTGACTCACCGTCCGGAACACAGCAGTGCAAAGTCGCGTTTGTAGTTATTTGTATAAGCCACCGTTTTTCACTTTGTCCTATACACAAATATACATACGAGCCAAAAACCATACCCATAGAGTTTTTGTAACTTTTATCAAAATATATTGGGATTTTTCTGTATTATTGTATTATACAGAATATAATAATATATGTTTAGTTATATTAATTTTTTTTTTTGAAATTTCAATTATAAGTTATAAACCTTTCCACGAGTTTACTTATTTAAAATTTAATTCCATTTTGTTTACAGTCACAAATCTCTAATCAATTATCTAAAAAAATTACACGTTATGAGCAACTTAGAATATTGGAATACCTAAATCTTCTCTATGTCCATACTAATAGGTTCACTCTAAGTGAGTGTCCCATGAAAAAAAACGATCCCATATTGAAGGATTTAACAAAAGTAAATCGGACCTAGTCCTGGTAATTGGATCATTATTCACTGAAGCCACCATTAAAGTATATCATTAAGTCTAGTTTCGTTAACTTTCAGTCAGATATTAATGTAAGATAGCGATCCATTTACCTAATGTAATGTAATAAATAAATGGACTCAATAATTTAAAGAAGTAAGTAAGTTCTGTATTTTATTTATTCTTTGTATTTAAAAGTAACATCAATAGTTGCAAGTTGAATTCATTTCATTACCATGAGGTTATATTTCTTTTATTAATAATAGTCATATTTTTATTATTTCATATAGTTCAATACTTAATCAAATGTTTTTATTTTGTGCATGTGAGGATTATTTGTTAAATTAACTTTTTAAAATAATAAAGCACAGTGAATAAAGTACCTACTTTTGTTTATAATTATTTTACACGGGTAATAAGCAACTGGATGTGTGAAACTGTGAATCGATGGTGACATTCATTGTATTTTTCTTCCCTCTCTAATGACAAGGCAAACGGCAAATGGCTTGAGTCATTAAATAAATTTATTTTAATATAACTAAAAATAATATAAACTCTAGAATAACAAAATTCTACTACATGGCCGAAGATATAAGATGGCACTGCTTATGGGCTGCAATAGACTGTTGAAAATGATGAATCTTTTTAAATTCCTTATACTATTAACCGCGTGCGTTATGTTATCGTAATTTAAAAATTGTTGAACTTATTACACGATTCCTCGCTCGCTAAAGTTTTTAGGGTCGTTTTATGGCATTTTTTAAAGATCTACCTTCACCTGCTACGTTATTACAAAAGTTACATGACGTAATAGAAAGTGATGAAAATTTTCAAGAATTTTTATGACATTCCAGCGATCGATACAAAGTTGTCTGGAATGTTTTATTACGCAAATTCCCTGTATAAAACAATTACAGTAAAGTGACTGTGACAACAGACTCACATTGTGGTAATCTTGGCTTCGAATTTCAGGTGCCTTGTATAAAAAAGTCTCACTTCAAAAAATAAATCTTTTGTTAACTATCTATCTAACGACGATTGGGATCCTGAAGTTAAGTTACATTTTTGTTTTATTAAGTTAAAGCGTTAATAAGACTATGACGCGTATATCATTAAAATTGGAAATTATCTTTGTGGTTTATCACAGCGAGTGATGCCCTTCTTGGAATGGCATATCACCGTCCAATAGCCAATCCATAAAATATTTTTATATAATTAATATCGGTAAGATGAATATAGGTATAATGTTTTATATCTATCTTACTTATGTATGATTACTGCAGTAGTGTTATGTTTTAAGAATTTCTTTCTATATTTTCTTCATAAAAATCCTTTTTGATATAATTACGATAAAGCCTTGCGAAATAATTTTTTACAATATAAAAAAAATAATTATTACGGAAATGCAAGAAAAAATTACACGAAAAGCCTTTGAATATGTTATTAAGGGTTATCAAGCCACAGTAGTGCTTGCTTTTAATAATAATAATTATTATTAAATTAAATATTTATAATATTCCTAAAAAAAATATTCCTATAGTCGTATCTGCGGACGGGTTAATCCCAACCAGCCCCTAGAATCACCTGAGGCGGTTGGGACTCCGGGACGGACAGCTCCGGGCTCAAATACAGAAGGCGGTGCTCCTAGACACCGCTCGTATAGTACGCAGGTTTCTTTCCCTTTCGCCCTAACCCTCGACCGTTTGGTCTCCCCTGTCTGGGATTCCCGTCTGGTTGATCTTTACATATGTATCATATTATATTGTATATATCTGTTTATAGATTTTTATTTATTTCTTCTATTGACCAACCAGGCGGAGATGGAAAAATAATATCCCCTATATTAATAATAAATTTATATGTTGATCATAGGTTATACATATACGTGTTCGTCTTAATAGAAATACCTTATAATCTACGATTATTGTAATTTCCAAATTATATTATAATAAACAAATTATAAATTAATAATAACGGTATACGTAAAACCACAGTTCGATCCCCGGTGCCAGCATCAGAAATAGTCAATTGCAATTTTAAATAAGTAATAATATTTAATAACGCAGGCTAAGCTAAATTGAAATTATTAAAAAATATATTTCAAAGACATAAAGTCCACGAATCTGAAGTGAAGCCGCTTGAAGGATTATGCTACACTAATCTGTCTTTCACAAATAAAAACACGTAATATTAAAATCAAGTTTGACAATCTAATTTTAAATCAACCTTAAAGTCATATAAAATAAATATTTATGAAATATAATAAGTTATATTTTATTATAACTATATACATTTAAGGTTGATTTTAAATTAAATTGTTAAAATGTGTGATTTAGAATTAGTTGGTTCTTAAACTAACTCCGGTCGCTTGAACCATGCTTCAAAAGTTTGGTTTTGATATTTTACTATAATAATATATATATTTTTGGGGCCGCGTGGTGTAGTGAATCCTAGGTCCAGTTCCAATAGTTGGTTTTCTGCCATAGGTTTATAGTATATCCCATATGTTCTCCTCCGAACTATTGACATGCATTATTACATCTGAATAGAGAAGGGAAAAGAGAGTGCGTATATTGGGCATTTGAAGTAATCTATGTGCAAAATGCCGTGGTCGGAATCACTTATTTTCCTTTATTCCAGCTAGTATCAGAGATATTTTGTTAGAGCACGGTATTATTTAAAGTCATATATAATAAGCATACTATGCAACCAAGCATCACAACGCGCATCACTGTTCAATAAATATAAAGATACTACAACGATTTATTTATAATTATTTTACAATGTGTGCTACACTAGTGCAGAACACACACGAAAAACAAAAAACATCCATTATGAACTCGACAAATTAAAAAATTTCTTGCCATATAGTCTAGTTCAGTGATGGGCAAAGTACGGCCCGCGGGCCAACTCCGGCCCGCGGAAGTATATAAACCGGCTCGCCGAGTGTCCATCCATCCTAAATATTCTGGTCAGCATTTCGGCGCGTAAAATAAAATCTAAATCTCACAAATAAAATAAGAAATTGCAAGGAAAGAACCAATTTATAGATGAGACTTGGGGTTTTCTGAAATCATTTAAAACTCAGCTTTCTCTGTTTTATAATTGTATGGCGAAGAACGAATTAACTCACTTTCCGCGTTTAAAATTCATGTCACCAGTGAGTGAGAACAAACTACGAGAATTCAGTCAAGCGTTGAAAAAACTTCACACAGAATTTGAAATGAACTTTCAAGATTTTAAGTACATTCAATCATCGCTAGATGTTTTCTCGATGCCGTTTAATGTATATCCGGTAAACGTATCTGTTGAATTGCAGTTGGAAATTATTGAAATGCAGTCCAGTACCAATTTAAAGCAATAGTTCTTGAATTCCACAAAACTAGATTTTTATAGAGCACTACCGAAAGCTGAATTCCCAAAGATCATTACTCACGCCCAGAAAATTATGGCGATGTTTGCGTCGTCTTATGTGTGCGAACAGACCTTTTCACCTATGAAAATGCGGAAAAACTCAATCAGAAACCGATTGAATGATGAACACCTCTCCGCACTGCTGAAAGTTGCTTCGTCACAGATGGAACCTGCTTTCGAAAATATTATGGAAATACAAAAACAATTCCATATGTCTCACACGCCTAACAAGGCTCAAAAGTAAAAGGTATTTTGTTTATTAAACAGCTTTAATACAAAATGCATTTTTCTTTAATTCTGGCCCTCCTCTAGAATTTATTAAACTTTGTGGCCCGCCATTAAAAAAGTTTGCCCACCACTGGTCTAGTTGGACCACTCTGTTTGTTTTAACACATAACACGTGGAAACCATACGTATGTATGTATCAGTACGCCACTTATAAGCCTTCTTTACCTTAAAGTTATCGGCATTCATTTCACCGCAAGAGATCCTCTGGACCGTGATACAGAATCGATGATATCTTATTAATATATTATTAATATTACTAATACTAAACAAAATTTACTCATCATCTTCAAAGAAACAATGAATAGGCGTTCCGTTAGTCAGTGCGATGACCATCCAGGTCTACATCGCCACTTACTCAGAGAGGATAGCAATCAAGCATTACGACAGTTCCTGACGTGTCATAATAAAATATTTTCTTTTTAACAGTATTCAAAGCCTATCCTTACGTCGCTCATTAATTATTGGTGATTAAAACAAGGCGTTAATTTGATAGAAAAGGGAATACATTGAATCGAAATATGGTTGTTAAACGCCGATAACGGTTCATATGTACTATTTATGTTTGGTTTAATAGTACTGCAACTGAAATATTACTGATAAAATATAGAATATATAAACATAAAAAATATGATACCGCAATGAAGCGTCAATAGCCCAAGGTTACGCGTTAATAGCCCGAGGTCGGCGTCAAGCTTAACAGATTATTTAGATCCACCATACGACTGCTGTCATGAACAATCTTTCAGCACAAGTACTTTAGCATAGTTGTAGAGGTTACAAAAAAGTTTATTAACATTGGAAATTTTACACAGTGGTAGAGCTACAGTGCAGGGATCCGGAGACCTTTATTACTGGTGACGAGGCATTCCATCTCAGTCCTCAAGGGTAACAACGGATCTACATTATGATTGCTTTTCAAGGATGAATGTAGATGTCGTGGTCCACAGGAATCACTTGCCATCAGGTGAACTGTCAGCTCGTTTGCTACTCTCAATGAAATAAAATTAAAAAAAACATTTTTGTAGCATTGCTATCATCCTTAGAAAAATACATACAAGGTCGCACCGACACAGACACATGATTTTTGTTTTTATAAATTCAGCTTTATAATATCAATTATTTAGTGCTGTTGCATATAGAATTTACGCCTTTATTCTCTTGTAGGGAAGACAGAATATCAAGGATATATAAAACGATTTCACACCAGGAGTGAGGGCCGTATTATCGGCCTATCACCTAAAAATAAAGTCCTATGTTTTTGTCACGTATTTATAATTAATATTTTAGCCTTCCCCTTAACTCCTAGCTTGACGCTACGTCAAGTCGGGATTCTACCAATTAAATTTTTATTAATATAAGCTCCATATTTTTATTTTATTTTTTGTATAGGTATTTTCTAGTTGTTAGCAGAACATATTGCCGTATTCGTAGAAAACTAAAAGAAAGTTATTATTATATCATCATTAACTTTCGATTGCTTCAAATCAGATTATTAAGAAATCAACTTATAAGACATATGTAGCAATTCTTATCGAAGGTTACAGTTTTTCTTTAAATATTTATCACTAGAAGTAATTGATTAGACAAATTATTGAAAATATAAATTAATAATATACAAAAATAATATACTGAAGGAAAAAAATGTGAAAAAGGAAAGACATGATCCCCTAATCTCTTTTCAATATGTCGGTTCGTCGTCAAACCTCCATATCTGCCACTAAATTTCGATGGAAACTAACTCGGTTTTTCCTCCATTGAAATGCCCCCATCATCCAGGAACCTCTTCCAAATGCCACATTTTCACTTACCCTGGGAAAATCACTCTCCAGATCTTCTGTAGACTCATTGTCGTCTACCGTTGTCATGGAGACATACTCTACTTTCACCTGAGAAGAAAACAGAGCTCCACTAGTGGTCCGTCCAGTTCACGTGTCCTCTCGCGAAATTTAGTCGGCCTACTCGATGAGCTAGGGCCAGTAGCTGGTCTTTTTGGAGTCAGGTTAGCTGCTTTTAGTCTTCTTCCGACTGTCCAGCCGCTAACAGCCACTCCTCTCGTTTCTCTAAGCTCATGTTAGACGGTAAAAGGGCTCGATTTCTGAGCGAAGTACTGACAATGAATCGGTCATCTCTCTCTGATGTGCACCTTCTACCGGATCCACTTCTTTGGTTCAAAATACCACCCTCCTGGTATCGTTGGTAAACTACGACAGGCTGGCTCATGTCAGTCAGCGAGAAGTGGCTAATGGATAATATACCTGTTGACGTTTGTCACCTAGCTGATAGGGGTAGGTCAGGTAAATGATCTTTTATAGGGCATGACAACCCCTAATTAGTGCTATTGTTAACAGGATCAAGAATGGTGATTAGCAATAACAACATAATTATATATAGTATGCGTATTGTTGAACAGGATAATATTTACTTAATAATTCAAAAAGGAAATTATAATTCAGGGCTCAGATATTTTTTTAAGAACATTCAACCACGTGCATGACACTTGGATCGATTTTTTTGCTCTCGAGTGTATATAACGTATGTAATATAAAATTAATGTCTAAACTGTAATAAAAAATTAAAGATTACCAAAGGGTGTTATAGTATGTTCCACAACGTGTCTCATGGATAGATGGTCTACGATTTTTTAATTTATTTAAACCACAAAAACCACCAACAAATAAAAATATTATTTTTAGATATGAATTTTTTTCGTCAAAAACAAGAAACAAATTCCAAACCCTGCCAGGCACGTGGTAAAATATAAATGATAGTAAGAAAGGTTTCAACAGCACCTATATATACATATATATAATTACATATATTTATATATATATATATATATATATAAATATACAATTACATATATTGGAAATAAAAGGATTTCGAGTGTAGTAATCGCAATCCCATTAAACTCCAACGTATTATTAGAGAAAATAATACATTTAATTTTCGAATAAAAGAACTGCGCGAATGTGTCTTATTTAATCAAATAAATTCGGGTCAAAATACAATAATAATATTGGGGCGCGCCGAAAACTCGAATAGTAAATATATTTGTGGCGATAACATAGACCGTAAAGCCTTATTGATATTGGCAACGCTCCCGCGCCGCCCATAAACGAGATTGGCAAGAAACCCTAAAAGGATGTACTTGTTTGTTACTGTGAGCCCTTGGCTTTGGTTGAAAGGTTGAGCGTTTATTAATAGATTATCTACATATATGACGTTCCGATTGTTGACTCTGGTAAAATTATTACGTATCGGCAGTTAGTGAGGCTTGAAACGAGTTTAGGTTGATCTAACAACACAAGTACGCGTATTAACCATTATGATTAACTAAGGATAGGAAATATAGGAAGAATAGAACGAGTAGACAAAGTACCAGTAGTTCAGCTTATAGTAAGTATTGACTACCCTGACATTCATGTCCATCCTCAATAAAGATTCTAGATGTAGACTACATGCGTTGACACCCTTGAGGGCTGAGATGAAATGACTCCTTTCTTGTGATTTATTATAATTTAAAAAACGTTTTAAATCGAGCGTTACTCGATGTTCTAATTCAAAGGATTTTGAACGCTGCAAAGAACGGTTCCTTAAACATAATTCCCAACGAAACTGCTATAACAATTTCTACGAATGAGACCCAGCGGTTGTCAGTCGATAACATCTTAAAAAACCTCTCATCTCCATTGTTAACTTTCTTTCAACGAAAAAATATGTTTCCTTAAGAGTGGCTTGCGTTTCCATTACAATATATATAAATTGTCATGAACAAATAAAATCAAAGTTAATGTAATGAGATAAAATCATGTAATAATAATTATGTCATATAATATATTTCTAGTAACAACATTTTAATCACATCGAAATTAATAGGATATTCAAATAAGAGGATATTCAAAAAAAGTTCCAGTTGGATGAAAAGAAGTATATTCAGTTGGACTTAACTTTTAGTACTTATTATAATTAGTCATATATTTAGTAGTCTTAACTGAATCTCAATACTACAGTACTTCTGAGATCTACGACTACAGATGAATGGCATATACATACATATATTAGAAGAATTATTCGTATTATATATATTATACATACATGAATTATAATTTAAAGGCGTTGACTTTAAATTTCAGAGTCTACGTGCAATTTTAGTTCAATACTTGGTACTGTCAATATTAAATCAGATATAGTTGCCATGATTCCCTTTTCTTTTACATTAATTCAAAAACTTATTATGTATTCTTTGCGCAACCAAACTCTCCTAACTCCTTCAGGCGCCTTATTTTCGTAGTATATCTTTGAAATATACCATAAGTGAGATCCACTGTGATATCTCTTCACTTGGTACAATGGACAGTTTAGATCCTGTGTGGAATACAGGTGTTACATATGGAAGCTAGTGCTGGAAATAACCTAGATTTACATATATAAAGGTTTTCTTCAAGCAGTGTAAATAGGAATAAGGGATATAAAAGCGATTGTTCATTATCATTGTAACTAAAAATAAAATGGCGTAAATAGCTTCTGGTAACTTTATAGCAAGTAAAAGAAATATTTATGGTAAAAATTACAAACTAAGTTTAATGTAAGAAATCAGTGTCCATATCTATAAGGCACTCGAAACGTTGGTATGCTAAAGTAGCGTCATAAAATCCGTATTAATTCAACGAAAGATTACAAGTTAAACTGCTCAGGATAAAAACATTTCAATGATAGCTTGGAACTAATTGAACGTACTTGTATATATAAAGATTTAAGAAATCCACGTTATTTGAGCAAAGCCTGTGTGTGTGGTTAAGTAAGTTAAGTAACACCGTATATGAGTATCAAAAGTTAATTGAGCATATCTCATATATATCATTGTATTAATATTAAAATATATAAAACATGCAATTAACTAGGTAGAGTTTTAGTGGATAAAACAAAACCTGTCTGTGTAGGCATCCTACATTAAAAAAACTCCTCGTACACGCACACAAACTAACAATAATACTTTTTACTTCCATTAAATTATTGCAGACTCACAGAAAAATATTTTATTGGAATTAAAATATTATATTATAATATTATTCAGTATAAACGAGCATAAAATGTTTACCAATTTGAGTAAGCAGCAACGCAATAGACATTTCAAATATTTGTGCTGGCTAGAATTCTAAGCTAGAGTTATGCCGTTCAAACATGTACACATCTTTGAGGAAAATGTTCGTACATGCAGAGTGTGATAAATATGTACCCATAGAAGGTACAAATGTAAACGGAAATAACTTTTGAACGATACATACGTTTTCGGTACAAAAACGTGGTCGTTTCCTGGTTGTAATGCCCATTACTCAGTTAAAAGCTCCAGCATGAATTATGAATCCATATTGTCGAAAGAAAAATCATATCGAATTATTTCTTTTTCTTATTAACTGTACATAATTATAAACTTCATTATGTGACTTAAAATAGACTTTATGGATAAAATCAGAACGTATTGTTGTATTTTAATATGGAAAAGAGATCAATATTTTGGTCTCTTATTTTGTATTTCAATGCCTTTATAAAGTTAAACTGAACCGAAATATAAATATACAAATAACACTTTTACAATTCGTCAAATCACGAAACACGTTTGCAGTATAATAGGTAACCTATTTTCCGTAGCCTATATTTTGGTTTCTGGTATACAACGCAACAAAAAACATCACTTTACTGGATATATCGTAAACCTTTTACATCTCGTTTGCCATAAACTCTGGTTGCAATATTCATAATACAAGACTTTCATTCCCGTATACCTCAGTTTTATTTTTCTTTAAAAAAAGCAGTATTGATTTTAAAAGGTGTGGTTACGATGAATGCCATTAAAAAAAGGTAATAAGAAACCTAAGATTTCAATTAACGTTATGAAGGTTTATCATTTTCTCGCAACAACGCAAAGTCATTTTGATTTCGTATCTAAGATACATATCATAGACATAAGGTAAATTGTAACAAACCTGTCATTCTGATTTTGAAGTAAAAGAAAGGAAATTCTTTAATAAAACAAAACCACTGACGTTTGCATCGCAATATATCAGACTAAGATAAATACCAAATATGTATACAACTTCTTGCAGCTAATGTTTATACGAACATTTTTTTCGTAAGGCTAGTTGCCATTGCAGGGTCAATCACTTAGCATGCGGTAAAACCATTATCTAGTTTTCACCGTAACTGAAAGTTATGAAGAGTCCCGTGACTGAGTAAATCGTGGAATTTGTTCTCAAAAATCTCTTCTTGAAATGCGAGACGTTTCTATATTGCATTTCAAAAAGGCACTTGTTGATCACAAAGTTTTCTTTATCACCGTGATCATTACAGCCCATCACTAGTCCACTGCTGTACATAGGCCTCCTCTAGATTCTATAGATGTTAGTGCTGTTAGCCTTTTCGGCTCCTACAGCCTCATCTGATACAAGGCTCACGGAACAGGGGTCCGTGAGCTAGCTAGGTAGGCCTCCCCCACACTTCTGCAGAGTACGATCCTGAGATACCTGCTTTCATCGTTTCCACGTGCTGGTCGTACTACGCTCCATCGGTTATAGGTTCTACAAGCTCATAGCCGATCGATTGCCACACTTAATCTTTTTGCTCCTTTGAGTTATGCCGTTTATCTTTATAAGTAAAGTTTTCTTAACCATAGTGAAATAATTAAAAAATTTTTTTTCGTTGTTATACTTTATCGTGTTACCGACGCAAAGCATTAACTTACTGCTTGTTACTCAAGCGAAACTATTATTACAGTTATTATACACAGTGTGGTGTAAGATTAATGTTTCTATGAAAAAATATTTCCCATTAAGAACATTAAATATATTGTAGCGTATTCAAAATTCAGCAAACACAAGATCCTTTGAAAGAAAATATGAAATGATACATTGACGTTCATATCTTAAACACGTCATTTCACTACTGTAGGCGTTGGTTAAGACGAAAAATGAAATATTTCCTTTGGGTGAGTCAGACGCTCGTGTTAAAATATCTCAGGATAAGTAAACCTTATTGAGAATCTGTGAGTGAAAAGAGGTGAGCGTTACTACAGTTTTGCACTGTAATGTCTATTCTATTATTGCACTAAGAGTAACAAACTGATAGCAAACGATTCCTGCGGCCCATGACATCTACATTCATCCTTGACAAGGAATCATAATGCAAATGCGTTGTCACCCTTGAGGATTCAAATGGAATCCCTCTTCACCAATAATAAAGGCCTCCGGAGCCCTACACTCACCAGACGAAACATAGCAGCATTATGATGCTACGTTACGCTGATATTCTGTGAGGCCACACCCTAGTCGAGCTGAACCATTCATCCTGCAGCTAGACTGAAAACTGCAGTGTAACTATGAAATTATAGTTCTTTGTTCGTTACTTGAAGATAACGTATTTGAAGGTAACAAAGTGAAAGTTTTCCAGTAATCAATGATTGCAAATGGGTCATAATCACAATTCGTGGCATTTGTGGCTATGATGGTCTGAAATGATGAAGACCACGTTATCTGGGGACCTGGCTAAGGAACCGCTTTTACATGGTTGGAATTCTTGTGGAATTCCTGTGCGTTGGAGAAACACACAAATTATTAGTTGGAAGTCTTTGTGTATTATAATATTCTGTTGCAGCTGAAACTTTACACACACCTTCGAATGTAAAACAAATGTTACGAACAGAAATGTTAGTATTATGGAAGGCAACAACGAGTCTTCCCTTTGAGTAATCGCGAATACTTAAAATCTTATAATCGGATATGCTATGTTAATACCGTAAGTGAGACGGATGCTCAGGCGATGACTCGTACCATCGAGTTTCTCTTTTCAGATTATTAAATATATATATATATATATATATATATATATATATTAAATATATTTTCATATTATTAAATATGAAAAATTTGGTTACTAACATGTATGATGTCTAGCAGTAGACTATGATGTGATGTCACGTTTGAAATTTAATAACTTTCCAGCGAAAAATAGATAGCTATCTCGGTGCGGGGTACATTTGGAATAAAAAAATAAAGAGTTATTTATTAATAAATTAGGAATGTGTACAGAATTATCATCGTTGCCGATATCGAGAAGGTTGATTTTTTTTCTTGCACAAAAAGTAAGTAACAAATCAACGAGTGAAACTACAGGCGCTGGGGACTTAACCGTGAGGAAAAAGACCTTGTGATCATTTTTAATATATATGCAGAGTATTAAGTAAAAATATTAAGTATAAACTTAACATTTTGTTGTTAAATGTTAACAAATTGAAAAAATATATATATTTACATATATAATACATTATCGCTTAAGCTCCCTCTTTAAACACATGTTTCCTCAATTTGCATTCCAAGACGCACATAAAGAAAAACGACGGCGTCTGTGAAGTTGACGTAAATTTACGTGTTATTTTATTTCGAACTGTATATACTACCAGAACTGTAAACATATTTCTTAACAAAAACGTGCATTAGGAACAGAAGAGAGAAACGTGCGTGCTTTCCAAGTGTAATATGATAAATGTTTTACCACTTTTATCGTATTATCTTCTAAATATTAATTTTGATTTATTTTAATCATTGCATTAACCTTTACAAAATCTAAGGTTCAAAAAGGGCGGACTTAATGCTAAAGGCTTTCTCTGCTTGGCATCCCAAGGTGTGGTTGATGACAAATTGTGGTAGGTGTAGCAATAAACTAATTAATAAAAAGTAAAGACTAAGAATAGCTAATATGAACAATATAGTATATATTACACGAAATCTTGTTACATAGTGTTTGCGTGGTAATATTTTTAAGTATATTTAGAATTGGCCAGCGTAAATATAATTTATTTTACAAGTTAGAACGAATAAAAATTCATAATTACACATTCTTAGCTCATTAACGCAAGTATTGAACGTAAACGTGAACCTAACCGACAACTTCAGTGCTCAACATTTTCATTCTGAAACAAACTTGTGAGATTAAATTAATTTATAACTATCGGACTATTTACCGGAAATTTGGTACAAAAATGTTCGCTTAAGTTTAAATATGTAATGATATGCGGTTGTTTTATTACGGTAATTTATAAATCAAGTTAAGCTCTGAAGTCCAGACTGTACAACCGGCAAAAGTGATATTAGATTCCATTTAGCCCACAGTAATTTAATTTCTGATTTATATTCTAATATTTAGTGTAATACATATAGTTATATATATATATATATATATATGTATATATATATAACATATATATAACATATATAATATATATATATATATATATATATATATAACTAGTCTGGCCATAAAAACTTAACTTTTTTTCGATTTTTTAATTATTTTGAATTTGGAATACGTATATTATTTTAAAAAATTCTTTTGATTTTACCCCATTTCATATATTTTTTCGTGTTCATTATCAAATTACAATATGGAATGGGGTGTTAAAAAAAATAGGATTGCAGTGATCGCCTTGCACGAAGTGCAAGTGCTATATCGTACTATCAATAGATACAACAACACTTCCTCTGTCGAAGACCAGAAAAGATGATGATTGCTGATGAAGATGCTGTCAAAGACAGAATTCGTCGAAACCCCATTAGGAAGCAAAAAATCTATTCACGAGAAATGAAGATTCCCGCTAGGATTCTGTCGCGTATTATAAAACAAGACCTAAAGGTCGGTGCTTATCGTTGATATACAGGACATGCACTAAATCAATCTTTACAATTAAAGAGAGTGAATCGATCAAAACGCCTCGCGATACGGCACAGAAATACCCTCTTTACCAATGAAAAAATTTTCACGATTGAAGAACACTACAATAAGCAAAATAATAAAGTGTACGATCACAGTTCTAAAGAAGCTGCTCAAGGTCAAAATGTATAACGTGGTCATCATCCTGCGTCAGTGATGGTTTGGTGGGGCGTGTCTTATCAAGGAGTCACAAAACTACTGAAAAATTCTGCCAAAGTGTATCAAGATACAGTCTTGGATGTTGTGAAACCTCTCATCAATACACTTTTTAAAAATATACCATGGACTTTCCAGCAGGACTCTGCACCTGGTCACAAGGCACTAACTACCCAAGTCTGGGTAGAAACCAACGTTCCGGACTTTATAAGAGCTGAAGACTGGCCCTCATCTAGCCCAGACCTCAACCCTTTAGACTTAGAAATTATGGTCAGTTTTAGAGGACATGGCCTGCTCTAAACGACACGACGACATTGAGTCTCTTAAAAAATCTTTGGAGCAAGCAGTGGCGATTTTTCCCTTGGAAACAGAGCGTAAATCCATAGATTCGTGACCTAACAGATTAAAGGCCTGTATAAAAGTCAAAGGTGGCGATTTCGAATAGAATATTTTTTTATTTTTTGCTAACTGACTCATAAACATGCAGGTATAAATTTTATATAACATTACTTCATTAAAAACAAATGCATTTTCATTTAGCCATAGGACGAAACGAAAAACGAAATTCGGACCAGGGAGCGGCGAATGCTGCAATGTTGTATTGGAGCTTTTTATATGCTATATACCATGTTGCTCGGAAATTGTGGTATTGTGATTAAGGAATCTTCGTCGTTTATTTGTTGATGACAGTAACGGCTAGTGTCACCATATAGTGCGTCCCTCTTTCAAAGTATATTGACGAGCAAAGACTTTCCTATCGGCTAAACGACGTCTCAACTCAACTTTCGACTCATCGTCAAGGACCCATCAGCTCGATCGATCCTCCGTTTTATCAATAAGGAAACATCTCAGCGACATCTATGGTAATAACCCTACCACATGTTAATTTTGATTGAATGACATAAAATATCTCCCTTTAATTACCATGAGGGCCACGGTAGCTCAGTGTATAAGCACAAGCTTTTAATTTATGGTACGCGAGCAAACTAAGTCCGATCCCCGGTACCGGCATTAGTGAAATTGTCAATTGTAACCGTGTCGGGTAGAAATCTGAATTTCAAAGAAATAAATAAAAGAAAGTATTTTGAAGACATGCGCCAATTCGCAGTGAAGTTACACGTCTGAGTTTGCTCTAATACCATATCTAGGCAGGAAGCTTATATCCAGCAGTGTTTTATTTTATATAGGTGGTTACGTTTCTTGACCACGTACCATGATCTGTTGGTTATTTTATATATTATATTATAGCTATTTCAATTGATGACAAATGTAAAAGATACCGCAGGAAAAGGTCGACTCACGGGGATACGCATGCGCACCTGCACGGTGAACGTATAGCCGGTGAGTGGGCAATAAGTGGAATGTGGGCCGTAAGTGGTCTGAAGTATAATTGACACGTGCGCATAGCTGTGTCCACGCGCTGTACTTTACTTAAATTTTGTGTACGTCCATGTTTAGCTCACTACTGTACTTCAATGCTTTACTTTGAATCGAATCTATGTTTATTTGATAAGGGTGTGCGACGGCGTTATTATAAATATTTTAAAAATGCGCTTACCTTTTTAATACATGAAATAAAAAGTAGATCTTATTTAAAGTAGACAAATAACATAAATACTATTCATATTATATCTTGAGACTATTAGATATATGATGATATATGACGTATGGTGGCTACAAATCTTCGCAAGTGTTTTATACAGTAAATAAAAAAAGGCTCTTTTAATGTCACTGCATATTTTTATGTCTTATGTAATTTAGGATTCAAATATCGTTCTACAAATCAGCACTTAGTTGTACACTTATACTTAAAAATGTTGTAAAACCCATGTGGAAATAACATATGGAACAAACTAGCTTGGGACTATGACAAGTTACATAGGTAGTACTTGTGAATACTTAAGTTATATAGCGTACGATAACTTGCAAGTTTGAAACAATTTTGGTTTAAATATTTAACAGGAAATTGCACACTGCAAAGGTACACATTATCGAGTAATAATATTTTAGAACATTATTTATATATTTTCTATATTTATATATATTTACACTATGATAGAGATAACTGCGTCTAACTTGTACCTGCAAATTAATAAATCAACTAGGCCGGAGAAGGATCACACCCTCAAAACACAAGAGCTGGAAGCATAACGCTGCTTTGTATGGTTAGTGCAGGGTCCCCAGGATCCGTATACAGGCTACGAAGATTTCCAAATTAGGCCTCAGGGATGTACATGAACGTCATGAATCTTTTTTGAAGAAAAATGTCACAGTACCACCTCACAGACAACCATAAGGTAAAGTGCCTGTTTATCACCTCTGCATAATAAATCGAAGAACAAAGTTACATTTGTGTAATATTTTTTTTTCACATTTTTTACAAGTTAGTTTTGAGGTTTAAAGTTGGCTTTTCGTACATCTCATCTCAATACTACTGAACGTAGCCTCGGCTACAAAAGGGTGACGATGATGATGATTGAAAAACCATGAGAAAAGTGCTCAGCGGAGAAAAGCAAAGAAGATAATCGTTTGAAATTAATAAGTTTATGAAAGATTACGGCTTTAAACCATTGTTAAAGATATATAACATTACTGCCCCAATTCTTTATTGTCCAGGAAAATATTTAAAAACTTAACATTTGGAGCCATGAAAAGGCAGTAGTTGCTTAAAAACATTCAAAAGGCTTTTTACCTGTTACCGGTAACATGAATGTTTTCATACAAGTATCACTAGAGAGTACAACGGATACAGAAATATGACCGGTTACATTAGCATTCCACATTAGACCCGAGGGAGCAAAAAGCATCTGAGTCTTAACTAAGTATATATAAGAGAATATATTGTGGATTCTGAATTGTGTACACATTTTATTACTTCTATTTACATATGAACAAAATTCCTACTAGTATCTAGTAACTGGTAATTAAAAAATAAATAAAAAAAGAAAGATCACTCGGGTACTTAGAAAGTACTTCAACCCATCATATATCACCTTGTGTTATATATACGTATGTGTGTGAACGTTTCACACGGCGTATGCCGTCGGTAAGTTGAAAAGCAGTTTATTTCAGCGGTAGAGCAACACTGTAAGATATTTCTAGGTGGAGGAAATGAATGAATCGGCACGTCCGAGGAAGGATCACGCCCCTACTGAATGCTAGCTCGGAAATAAGCGTGTAACGCTGATGTGTGTAATATGGTGAGTATAAGGATCCATGTATGCAATTACGGATAACGAAGCGTTCCATCTCAATCGCAATGTGCGACCTGAAACTTTGTCGTCCATGGGTGTAAATGTGTAAAACTGCTTACTCATTTCACGCTAGTATTATAATTCGGTTTATGACCCGATGTTGTTCCTCCCCTTCCGTTAAGAAGATATCAATTACAAACTATGAGTAATGGAAATATCAACAACATATAGATAATATTTTGCATTCAATCAATACGAACAGAAGTTAAACCGTAAACAATTCGTCAGGAACAGAAAATAATTATTTAAAATGAACAACGAGAAAGAAGGTCGGCGACGAATTGAAAAAATGTCAGCGGCATAGTCAACATAATTTTGACCTTTCGAAAAAATTAAAGTATATATTATATAATTACAGATTACAGACAAAACACCGTTATAGTTTTTGTTGTTATGCAATTTATTTAGAAAAGTAATAATGCATAAATCTGCCCGTTTGCAGAATTTTTGATGATCGGCGGATGCAGAATTAGTGGGTCAGGTGTTGCAATCAAAAACTATGACTTAGGTCTGGTATGACCGGAACTTCTATTTAATATTAATATTACACAGTTTAATAATATGCGCTAGGGCTTCAAAGTAGCATCTGAAAACAGAAGACTAACCGAAAATGAATATTTTTTCGCACAGAATAGTACAAATTAGGGGCTCGTTACGAAATTTTCCTTTAGGCCTCGATAAAGCTTTGAAATATATCCCTTTTGTTCGTGCGGATGAGATAAGTAAAATTCACGCGTCCAATTCCCTTTTAGATTGCGTGTTTAGAATAAAAAGGAGAGATTTTGTGACTACTGTATATATATTTTTGTCCTAAGGCACATGAATATTTTCGACTCTTGAATAGGTTAAATACTTAATTATTTATTATTATTGAACGTCTGGATTATAATATGATGTATTTATAATCTTGTTTTTGATGGCGATATCTTGTGTTTTTCTAAATATGCCAGACATTCACTGTAAATAGTTACGTAAATTAATTTTCTTTTGTAGATCAATGTAACTTGTGCAATTGCAATAACATCAAAACATAGTTTGGATTTAATGCAGCCTGTGTTCCTATGAATATGAACATCTATGTAAAAGATAGTTTTAGATTTTCACATTGTCTATATAAATATCCTGTGCATAGAGGAATTTTTGCATCTCCAATATTATAAAAATTACCACAAAATTAAAAAGGACTTCAACGAAGATCACGAATATATGAAATTATTCGTGATCTTCGTTGATATTTAAATTTCTTATTAATCATATAATGAAATAATTAATGATTTATAAATAATTTACATCGTTTAAATTTTACCCACACAAACAAAAAAATGTTCATAATTTACAAGACTCGAAAAATTTATATGACTTCATCGTAAAGTACCATGCGACACAACAAAATTTCTTATGCCGGCCATCAAAACGTTCAAGAATAATTTATTACTAATTGAATATCAATGGTCTACCGAAGGCTCAGGCAAAGCCCACCACATTATTTGAAAGTCAATTTCTTCATCCAATAATTATGCCGAGAATGCTTAAATCAACCAACGTCGACTTTTGCATTGCAAATTGTTTTGTTTAAGTGGAGCAACTCAGTATCGTAAATATTTTCAATAAATTCTAAATATTTTGAATCATTTAGTATGTTTGAATATTGTTTTATTTATAACGTAAAATATATGGACTTATTGAAATAGTTTTCTGTTAATTCTAATGAGGGTGACCGAAGATACAGTTCACCTGATGGTAAGTGAGTCCTGCAGCCTATAACACCCAAGTTACGCCTATAGTTTCCAACCCATAGGATTAAAATCACCAGAAGGGTTTCTATTTCTACACTCACTAGTCTTAACACAGCGGCGTTATCCTACTATCCTGGTATACCATTTGGGCGTAGTCTTATGGTTAGTCGTTAGTCTTTCCCTGGTCAAATCGAACCATCCATGCTGCAGCTGGATACGAACAGTAGCATGACTCTACCACCGTTAACTATAGTGAACTAGCAAAAAAATTATACGTTATATATATATATATATAAATATATATATATATATATATATATATATGTATCACCGTGCCACTAGTTGACTGGTAGAGAATGCTTTAACGCAATAAGTCCGCCATTTGTACCTCTTTTTGTATGGTTACACCTACCAATAAAGTTTAAATAAATAAATAAAAAGTGATCGTAGCCCGTAACCACCTACATCGATCTTCAGCAAAGATCACACATGCGTTGTAAACTGACTGAAGGGGAATAGCTTACTACCAGTTACTGAATCTTCAGCATGAACGGCAACAGCACAAACGATGAATGCTTATTGCATCGATTGAATACTTGTCCTGATTGACTGTAAATGAATTTAGTTGATGTTAAATATTTTTTACAAAGTGTCCCCTTACCATTCAGTTCAATGTACATAAAGAACATACAATACTAAATCACAAGAATCATGAAGCATTGAATACGACTTCGGACTCTTGAACTAACAGTCGTATAGATTCGAATCCTAAACTGGCTTTTAAATACTTTCTATTTTTGAATACTTGCGCACAAACTTTTACCAGCGATTGTGTACTATGTCACGTTTAAGATTGACATAATATTCTCCCCGATTTATATCTTACTTTGTCACGTTTAGGAATAATATTAAGGCGGATTCTGGATATAGTTCAACTTTCTCTACTCGAAATATGAATAAAATGGTTGATGGTTTAGCGGGTGCTTACGTAGAAGGTCTTGAAAATAAATCAGCTTAGTTATACTATCAACATAATCATAAATTTTAAAAAGTTCGTAATTATATCCATTCTTTCATTAAATGACACACACACACATGTTAAAAATGGATACAAATAAACGTTACTCATGCAAAAACATCACTCATTGGGTATGAGTCAATAGCAGAAACGTGACTTCGAATCGAAAGCGCTAATGCCACTTGACATGTTTTCCTGGTATGTATAATGGTGATCGCTTTCCACATGATACTTTTATGTTTTGAACATTCAGAAATAGCAATATACTCGTTGTATAACATACTCTTGCTAATGAACTGTTTGCTCGATAACCAGTTTTATTTAAAAATAACACAAAAGTAGTTCTAAAAACTATAATAATTATAATGATGACACAAATCTGAACAAAAGTTTTAAAATTTAAACATGATAAATATCTAAACTTGCTTGTTTTGAAAATAAATAATAGATACTGTGCATAAGGTAAACAATATAATCAATTAGAAACATTTTGACCTGACCTTAGATTTGGATTTTTTAGCCTGTTAGTCATTTCATTTGAACACGAATCACCTAAAAACTACTGGCCCTATCTGGCCTACTGATTATTATAGTTGACTTCTGGAAACATATATAGGCTGGTATGTATAACAGCCTATACATGTTTGGTGGATTGTGATGTCACATCCGCCAATGCAATTCGAAGATCAGTTTATATTATCAAACGTAGCATGTTCCTAATATTAGACTAACTGCTGGAAACATATCTGAAGAACCACGTATCTCTTCGTCAAATTCTTGAGCTATATTTAAGGTAAAGCCTATGTACATCCGTAAAAAGAAGAGCAGATAATTTAAGCAAGGACACATTCATTTTAGACCCCTTGGATGTTTCAGGTATAGTAATTTGTACTTCTTTCACCCTTCAATGAAGTCAAAGCGTGGTTTCAACGTCCACCGTTTAGAGTTAATCTGTCATCTGGTATTACAGTACGAACATCTATAGACATGGAAACTTTTGGACATAGTTTGGAATAAAAAACTTACTAACTGACAAATTTCATCGTAAGTTAACAACTTAATTTATTTGTTTATTTAATCTACATATACAATGATTTATGCGGCGGACTTAATGCCATACGCATTGTCTACCAGTCGACATTACACTCTTCTTACTCTTATTATTTACGTAGAGATAAATGGAAGTAAATGTCACACTTAAAAAAAAATGCGTGATTTAAGTGTTAGTTGTAAATTAATTATAAGATAAACAATATACCTTTACCTGCCTTGAAAAGTGTTTACTTTTACTAATACACAATATCACTGCCAAATTTACAGTTGCACTATATTGAATGAGAAACAAAATTGTCTGAGGTTTTTATTTTTTTTTAATTCTTAACAATTTTATAAAACATAACTTTAAAAACTAAACCAAATGACTGTGAAGTCAACCGTTCTTAGATATTTTTATATAACTTCATTGCTATCTAAAGTTGAATAGCGTAGCCTTTTGGTTGTTTCTAGTAACAGGAATGGGTTAACTGCCCTCGAAAAGACCACACCCCTGTTCCCTCTGATCCAATATTAGCGTGAAACGCTGCCATGTTTCATATTTTGAGTGTAAACATACAGAGATTCAATTATTGATAGCAAAGAATTCTTTTGCAGTCATCATCGCATAATCCTGTAGCTAGTATTTTTTCATAAAAAATATCAAGAGTTGGACATCCTTTTTGTTGGAGGTGGGTGAAAATGAGGTGACATCGAGATAAGGTACCTGTTGAACATTCAAGAGATACCCTGCCTCTTGTAAGTTATATTATATTAACTAAAACCCCCGGCGCATTGTGAGGAAGGGCAGTATCCCTATATATACATACGATTTCAGCTTTATTCTATATTGCCAAATCTGCAGGGGTGGATTTCGAGAAATTCGAGACCCTAACTACAAAATTTTTCACAAGATGTTTCGATTTTAAGAATAATAAATTCCGTTTTAATAATATTTATTCGACGGACGCGTCAACAAAAGCTCAGCGGGAGATACGTAGTTACGGGTAAAATTGTTACGGAAGAAAAATATCTCCAGTCCATTGTTAGTCCTCTTTTCATAAGACATTCGAGCTTTTCTTTAAGTTTGTCAAACTCTGTCAAGAAGTTATCATTAAGACAAAGTTACACTTTAGTCTGTGTACAAAAACAAAACACGTCTATTTGAATTAGCTTTTTTTTATACCGATATATGTAATATACATATATCGGTATAATTTTTTTTTATTAAATATTAGATATTAAATAAAAGTTTTAAATAAGTTTATTTTTATTTTACTTAATCAGTCGCCGCCGCCGTTAATATCACGGTACTCAGATGAAATACTTACCGCACTGCGCTGTATTACTGCTTACTAAAGGATTAAGAAAAACATTATGAGAAAATCTACATGTCTAAGAAACAAATTAATAATATTGGTTGTATTGTTAATAATTAATTATGTGTGGGTTAAACAGAGGGTGTCTATGCACCGAAGACCGTGCTATATATTGTATATATACAGTACTGTCTATTTTAATTTATGAATAACAATTGCCGAAACTCAATTCAATTGGTGCCATGTGCGTAATTTAATTCAATTTATACAAGTTTATATTAATTTACGTTACTAACACGAACTACTCGTATAGCGCTGAATTCTAAATTTATCCAAAAACTATAATTTGTAATGCTTTAATTTTGAAACGTCTTATAATAAATAAAAATAAAATGTATATCCAAATAAAATAATAGAAAATATAGAATAATATAAATACGATTTCTAACAAATAAAATAAGGTAAGTATAAACAAAGCGACCAATTTCCCATTATATATTCTAAGCACGGGATTCAAATGGAATTGTACAAATGAATTTACTTATCTCATCAGCTGTGCAAACAAAGAAATATTTCAAAATTTATCAAAAAGTTTCCTTTGAGAAATACTAATTTTCGAGGTACCAATTCAACTTTCTTACTTTAAAAATAAGAATCCAGCGAGACGATTAGTTAAAGATGTTAAGAAGTTATTTTTAAATTTTATTATATATACATATACATATATATATACTTTTAACTATATATATATATATATATATATATATATATATATATTATATACTTTGGAATAATATTTAAATACATACGTCCAGACCCGTGACGTGGAAAGATGACCGAGGACCGATGACAGATAGCGTCTTTATTTCTGCCAATGTTAAAAGCATAGTCCATGTTTAATGGCGTGACTTAAAAGTCAAAATATTATATATATTTTACAAATAATTAAAAACAATTCGTACAAAATATAAATAGTTGCCAAATATTCTAAGTCGGGATCAAACTTCATTAACAAAATTTGTTGTATTTGACGTAGGTACGTTAGTATTTTACTTTGTCGCTGACTTTGTTATATTTTATCATTGCTCATTCTCAGAACTATATATGTATACACAAAAATAACTCAATAATATGTATTATATGGTAACAACTCTAGACGAAATAATCTTTTGCCTTAATAACGAGTTCGACTCCTCAAAAGTAGGATACTACGCTTCTTTCTTCAAATGTTCTTTCCAAATATTTTAGTAACAAACCAAAACATTTTTAACTTTTATGTAAATTTATGCAATGATACAAATCATTGCATTAACCTATACATGTATACTTACTAACAAAATATGAATCAATGAGCTTGAAATTAATAATTATTATTATAAATCCTTATTAGATAGCAACAGTTTTACTTTTTTCTATTTTATTAAGGACAAACTAACTTTAACGTCTAAGAGTTCTTTAGAGACTCATTTCCAGCGTCTCATTAAAGAGATCGCTGGGTTTTGTTGTTAGCGTACTTCTCTAGGGTGTCTTCATTCCTCGTACTGCATATGCAATAGATAAAAAAGTAAGATAGTAATACTGAAGTATTCAAATTTAATCTAATATATAATATTGCCATTCATCCCACACCTATCGCCTGGTACCAGTGCACCAGTACCAGTGGTACCAGTTAATGGCAGTAAACAAGTTTATATATGCTATACAGCATAAATTTGGATGCGTATACTCGATAAAAAGTCATTTTGGTTTACAAAATAAGTAAATTAAAAATGTAATTGTTTAAAAGAATAAACAATTTGGAAAAAATAAGTCTGATCTCACATTACGCACGAAAATGTTTCGGAACGAGAAAAATTCAAGTGCCAAAAACTAATTTAGGTCAGATACTATTGTAGCGCACACGTAAATAAATGAAAAGTTCAAATTTATAATTAATTTACTAGATCCAAACTTTCGGAAACTGGATCTGGCAAAAATTCTTTAGTTTATGTGCTGCGCTGTGGTTTAAGCTTACGACGATATCTGAATCAGCTAAAACGAAAATACTTTTGGTTCAATAAGATATTTCATACGATCTTGATAATTTCACGCTAATTAAAGTCTTGATTCTCATTAATTCATTATAGGAAAGGCAATTGATGACCGATGATATCCAGGTATAGATGCAATTCAAAAGTGTTTTAGATGCAGAATTTGTCAACTACGCAGATTACATATGGCAGTCGTGGAAAAAAAAACAAGAAACTCCTTAGCCACTTAATTAGCACTGGCAAGTTATACACCATCATATAGGATGGTTATTTGGTAATGAATTTGAAAATGGAACACTTATTAAATCAAATATCTGGTGGAAATGTGCTCGCAACAATGGAGCTCACTAGAATTTGTTTTTACGTTTTGAAATATTATGACTACAAAAAGGCTGCAAGAATGTTTGAACATTTGGCCGCAACTTTCGGTGAGTCTGCTTGTTCATGAGCAACAGTTTTTAATTGGTTATTGTTTTTGAATTTTGTTATTGGAAACTTTGTATACGAGGCCAGATTGGGCGCCAATCTCCGTACAGTTGTCATAATGTAAAATGACGAATTTATACACTCTGAGTGTAGAGCAGCACTATATCAAACTGTAATTCATAGTTGGCTATGAATCCTTTCGTAAGCATTTTTCGAGATTGGCGCGGCACAAACTTAACGATGCATAGAAAGCGCGTCACTTGGATTGGTGTGAATTTATGATAGATATAAATTCACCTCCAGTGACAAAATTTTATGATAGGTGACGAAATATTATTATATAAGTATGATCTTGAAAAAAAGTAACAATTGATAGCATGCTTTAATGAAGAAAAGACTCCAACAAAATTTCGCTTTGCACAACTCACACTGGATCGAATGGTTTTTTAATTTTTCTGCAAGATTTGTGTGACAATTTGTCCCACATTGTTATGGTGGTGGTAGAGATTTGAAGGACAGTTAAATCTAAATGGTATTTGATAGTCAATGCGACATGTACATCTTCATATGATAAGCGCCTGAATCAGATAAGGCACCTTCTCGAGTAGATAACGGAGTGTTGGCAGATTCCTCCACAAACGGTATTGACGTGATCGACTACTAACCACACTTCTGCCAGAACGCTCAGCTTTTATAATATAAAAAACGTGTCTATCTATCATCTGCCATGTTCCCCATGTGACTTTTAGCTCTTTAAAAAAAATATGTAAAATTAAACCGCCGTGGTTTAGAGAAACGCAAAAGTGTAAGATGAATTATTTGAAAAGATCGATATTATTAATAATAAATTTATATTATAATTTTTTAGTATCTAATTTCTTTTGGCCCTCGTTCATCATGTGTAGTTGACATCTCATAGCATTAACCAGAATGGTTTACATTTGTGGTACAATGGTTCGTAAAAAAATATAATATTTCTATATAAATTAAATAAACATCAACCTAAATAACTACTGTAATTATAAAAATAACCTGTCAGGACTTTTTTTCGTATTTATACCCAGAAGTAAAACAGTACTGCTGGTAAAAGTTAACAGGTTAACAAATTTGATTTTTATGTAGAGTATAACTAGAACAAAAATACTAAAACGGCAATTATAAGAAATAAATTCGGTTTGTGCTATTTAATAAAAACCAATTACTACACATGTATATCAAAGTGGTCACAATTTTTAAAGAAACTTTACAGAAATATTTACAATATTTAACCAAATCAAGTTCAAGTTAAATTGTTTTAAATAACGAGTTAACTTTCTGCAAAAACACATTGTGATTTGTTATAACGCCAAGTATATAGCCAAAAATAAAATTAAAATAAAACTGGTCCAGTGTGAGTCGTTAGAAACGCTTATCGACGGTTCCGTACCCTATAATGTTTGTTTATAATTACAATTTATATTTACGTTTATGGTGGCTCAGACTCTTAGCGCTGACTTGTAACTATTAATGTTCTTTTTTTTGAGGTTTGGATTTGAACCTCTTCCGATCTTATTGCATGCAATACATTTCACTAGGAACGTGGACGGTGAGTGCCCCTACGTTGTACGTACGAAACCGAAAACTGGAAGTTAATTGGGACAAGGCAGTAGAACCTATAACCGATGGAGATTTTTGTAGGATTCACCTGATGGTAAATGTTGATTGCAACTTATAAACACATCCATCTTCAACAAAGATTTCAGATGCAAATGGGTTGTTAAGACCTATGGACTAGATGGAGTCACATCGTTACGTGTAAATGTGTATCCAATTTCTTTAACTCATCATACAAAATACAACAGTGTTATGCTGCTATTTTACGCTCATATTCTGTGTATCTTCCCCAGCCAGTCTGTCTTTAGCTGCAGAATGTATGGGTCAGCTCGATCGGGGTAGGACCAAGCCACACAGAATACAAGAGTAAAATAGCAGTATAATATTGCTGTGTTTTGCCTGTTGAGTGCAGGGATCCGGAGACTTTTGTTACTGACAACGCATCTGCATTATGATTCCTTGTCAAGGATGAATGTAGATGTCATGGGCCGCAGGAATCACTTACCATCAGGTGAACTGTGCGCTCGTTTGTTACTTATATTTTTTTCCTTATTGTTTTTATAAAGAGTTTAGTCACAGAGTGACTACCACCCCCGTAGAAAATAATACATATAGAGATAATATTGTACAATTATACACAAAATAATGACGATGCATGGAATATGGTAAGAAATAGAAAAACGTATTGTATAAACAAAATCCCGCGAAACTTAAAACACTTTTAAGTACAGTTTAGTCAACTTTATTGCCTCTTCAGTTTGCGGAGAAGCCAAATTTACATTACAAATACCAACATCGCTACTGTACACAAAACTCATATTTCGGCGTTGCGACTCGTCCCGGACTCCGGACGCACTCCATCAACATATGATGAACATCTGATTCCGGGCAAAGGTGTAGCTGTAATACCTATTAGAAATTTGAATTTGTTTGACGGAATGTGTACGGAACAAAGTCTTAATAGTGTTATTACGTTTCTTCTATACATATCTGGATAATTGAACCAGGGGTAACAAGGAGGTTGATATTGGATGGTTTTGTACCATATCCCTTTATAAAGTGAGCGCTCATTAAAATACTCGTGGCATAACTGCTTATATTTTACTTATGCCTCACTCAATACCTCACTGTGTCGTGTAAACAAGTATGGTATATTATCCCGTCACTAGATCCTTTTTTGCTGTTCGATCGGCCTTCTCGTTACCCATGATACCAACATGAGATGGTATCCACTGTATGACTATCTCGTTTTTTGATGTACAAAGTTTATCGGTATCTAGGATGCTGTAGGTTATCGGAACTACGCGAATACTCGAAGGCAGCCGAGCCAAGTGTAGGAGGGCACTTTTGGAATCAGATATGATGATAAATTTATTGTAATCCAATAATGCTATGTACAACAACGCTTCCGAAATTGCAATTAGTTCACAGTGCGTTATAGAAATACTGGCACCTATGTTTAATCCTGTGCAAATATCCATCTGGAAGTCAATAAAAGCAGCTCCACCAGATCCATTCTTAGTTCCATTGGTATAAAGTTTATAATGTGCATTATATTTACTATTTAGATACTCTAAACGAACGTTTTAATTCTCGGATCTCAGCCTAAATTTAGAAGCAAGGTATTTCCTACGGATGGCCAATGTCGGAAGACACAATTCACTTTCCATTCATTGAATAGGGCAACTCCTTATAAATCCGCCTATTACTCTCATCACCACATTTTGTACTTTGTCAAGTTTATCTAAATTACTTTTTACACTACTATCATATAAAAAAGACCCGTAATCTAATCTGCTCCTAATTATTGAAATGTATTAGTTTTTCTATGGGTAATGCTTAAACCAATTTCTGTTATCTTATAATTTTTATTAAGTAAAGCATCTTGAGTAGCATGTGCCGCATCAGATACCTTTTTACGGCTAGCATACACTACAAAATCGTCAACGTATTGTGATATAAACGCTTGATTCACGCTTTTACAAATATTAATAGTAATGTATCTATTAAATAGCATTGGCCATAAACGATCACCTGTGATATACCGGTTCCAGTGATACTGCTAAGAGACTCTTCATTCTTTAATTCAATACATAAATGCCGTGAGTGTAAAAACATCCAGAGATAATTACAAATAACGGCCCCAAGCCAAAGGATAGCCAAATTATACAATAGACTTGTTAAATTGACATTGTTGTATGCATTATCGATTAAATAAAACAACCCACGGTAACGTATTCCTTGGTATATCCACTTTGAATCCATTGGTACAGGTATTATTTTAACATCTTTCCATTGCCTCGGAACAAAACTTGATATTAAACATCTATTATATAATGATACTAAAATGATTATAGCACCATCTGGAAGGGTTTTAACCATCGGATATGATATGTCATCCATCTACTCCTGGTGCAGCATCAGAGTGCTTTATTGTATTAGCTAGTCCCTTTAGCGAAATCTACCTGTATAAACTGATGATAAATGCACGATGTTACTTGTAACTACAGGAGCCGGTGGATCTGCATAATACGATGCCAGACTACATAACAAAGATTCAGCTGTTTCGCGACTGCAACAACCGCCGCGCGCTACTGTTACCTACAATGTAATAAAAAAAAGCCAGGTCGACCCATTCATTTACTAACCAGGTGCAGCAGGGCACTACAACTATAAAAAATCTAGAAACTAAGCAACGACCATGACATTCTTAGAATAAATCTTGGTAAAATTGCTACTCTACTGCATTTATAAAAAAAAATATTTATTTCAATACAACTAGGCCAAAAATATAAAAAGAAACAAATACTTATTGTAAATTGTAAAATATCTAATCAGACAGCGAATTATTTATTTATATATTTACATATAATATAATATTTTTTTTATAATTGCTATTTTCATAATAAGCACTTAATGTTAAAAATGGAGCTTATGTAAAAATAAAAAATTTCAGCACATTTCAACGTAAAACGATCCAGTTTAAAAGTCGCGACCTACATACGGAGATGCTAAAAGCTACATTATTATACAGCTTAGTAAAGTTGTTTGAAAACCGTAAAATGTTTTCTCCACCCATTTGGCACATTGGAATTCATAGCAAATATGTAAAAGTAACAACAACAATGAAAAAATATATAATGACTTAGTAATCACTAAGCACATAGTGTATTTTTTTAAAAAAAAGTTTTAAAAATGATATACAAATTCAACATATTTTTATAATTTTATTTACATTTGATTATAACATATGTGCCATTTTGTTCAACAATTTGTTGCCATTTTGTAGTGTACTGACATAATTCCATTTCTGTAAAGACTGCGAGAGCTGTGAGACTTCTGATCAAAAAACTGCGACAAGTAGTTGTGGCAGTCAGACCTCTCGTGATGTTAACCTAACACTACCTAAAGAATTTTTAAGAGACCTTAACAGGTGAAAATTTGAAGTGCTAAGTGAAGGCTATATTGTGGATGCATTAACACTTCCCAACCAAGCAGTCTCAATATTTGCTGAGTGGCTAATCATGTTTGTTGTCTGGCGCTACCATGATGAGAAACCACATCTGTTGATCAATTCCGACAATTTTTTCTCTACTTTTTGCTTGAGTCTCATCAGCTTTGAGAGCATTGAGAGGTCACACTTTAAATCACCGGTGATCAATCTTTTCAAAAACGTTCGATTTGATTACGTTTCAATAGAGAATCGCAAATGAGTACACAATTCTTTACGTTTCTTACAGTGGGCTCATATGGCACCCAAATTTCGAACTTTTTTGTATATCCAGACTATTAAAAAAGTTCAAATGGGTCAATATTGTTATGTAGTCAACCGACTTTTCTTCAGCTAAGCTACTTTACTGACTGCTCTGTTTACTGACTGTACTTTACTGCTCTTCAGCTATGTCGCAACTATAAATATGCACAACTTGCTCCACTTTTTAAAAATATGGCATTGACTGCAACAGGTCGACCAGAGCGACCTTCATCCATGACCTCAAAATTTCTGGACTGAAAATGCTTGGACCAATTTTGTGCTACACTTACTGCAACTGCATTAAGTCCATTACCGTCACAATTATTTTGCATCCTGTGTCGCATTTTACCCCTTTTTTAATCAAACTTCGAAATGTATCGAATTTCTTCGCTCGTTCCACTAATTTTAGCGGACAGTCGAAAAATGGCGGGGAACCGTTTTTACTTTTTATTTTTCTGTTTTTAAAATTTAATATATTTAATGGTATCAAAGCTTGTCAGATGCAAACAGTACAACCAAAGAGATTTTAATGTAACTTTTTACTTATAAAATACGACCCATTACATAAATGCTATATTACGTATAATAGACCAGACTACATACAGATAGTCATATAACTCAGACTCAAGCTTCTGTATATTCGGCAGATTATACAGAAGTCTGAGGACTGCCTCTCTGCCTGGCGTATGTGGGCTATGAGAAATCCTTTAATTCCGTCGAGGTGCTTCAGCCGCTTCAGCGGTTCCAATTCGAATGTCGGAAGTGCTGAAGTGTTTGTACATCAAGGCTACGATGTCTGCCCGAGTACTGTCTACGTTACATAAATTTATTATGCCGACTAGAGAAATATAGTCCATGCGTGCTTAACTCCTGTAGTATGTTCATATATTCAATGATACTTACTTCACTATGACAACCTTACTGTTTCCAACTTATTTAGTAATTTACAAAGATATAGTTGTATAGTTTTTAAATAATTATGGTAACCACAAAATATCTCTTATACATGTATCTGTATTAAACAGGTTCCAGGAGAAGAATTGTTTAGCCGTGTGCCAGTTTAAATTATCCGGAGGTAAATACAATTTGTTTGTTGTAACAATACCACAGTTTTTATTGCATTGAGAGTAAAAACGTGCATACAGTTCACCCGATGGTAAGCGATTCCTGCGGCCAGTGACATCTACACTCATCCTTGAATCATAATGCAGATGCATTGTTATCGATAAGGGCTGAGATGGAATGTCTCGTCACCTATAAAGGTCTCCGGATCCGTAAACTAACCAGACGAAAGACAGTAGCATTATGCTATTTCACCCTGGTATGCTGTGAGGGTGCGGTCTTACCCCCGAAACTAGAATCAAACGACAGTGTGAGATACACTACCACGATAGTAAAAGATACCAATAGATAATAGGTAGTAGAGACCACGGTAAAAATTAAAAATTACTGGGGAGTAAACTGATTCCCTGTGTGTGTTTTTATACATATAGTGCAAACAGTTCAGCTGATAATAAGTGACTTCGGCCCATTGAACTTCTACATGCATTCTCAACAAAGATTTAGATTTACATAATCATTATATATACTTCTGAATACTGAGATTGAATACAATCACGTTACAAAACACATATCATATTACGATGACATATTATTCTATGAGCTTCTTCATCACTATGTAACACATGAATTTTTATAAAAAAAATATGCAGTTAACTTTAATAGGAGTATAACTAAAGCTCTTTAAAAAAACTGAAGTCTATTGAACGTCAACTTATCATCTAACTACAACGACGGTATAAAATTATTACCGGGTCTCAGGTTTTCTATATACTTTAAGACTTGCTCATTTAAAAGTAAAATGTTACCTTCAGTGTTCTCGAGGTAATTGAATCAATTTACTATCTTTGGAATGCAAATGATAAAATTTCAATAAGTGTACAGGTAGCGTTCGTAAAACGGTTCAGAAACACGAGTAGATAAATTATAGCGTTGTTTGGATTTTTCAACTTGATATATTGCCCGGCAATATTTTGATCTGCAAAGCAAACGTATATTATTTACAACGAGATACCGCCCAGATAAGGTTGCCTATTGAAAAAACAAACCTAACGTAAATGACCTCTTTTATATTTGATATTATTGTTATTTTTATTAGGTCACATATTGACGGTCGGTCAGACTGTTATTAATAAAAACAACGATAGTATAAAAATAAAATCTGTCGTAATCCAGCAATTTGCACAAAATATATCTTCTTTCTTTATTAACATATTTAAATCAATTATTCCTAAGTCTAAGGGTTGTCTGGAAAAGATCTAGCGATAAGACCGCCTTGTTGTACCTACTCAGTAATATCTTTTATTTTTTCTATTTCCTTTTTGTGATTTGTTCCTTTTTTATTTTTGTGGTGTACAATACAGTATATATAATAATAATATATTGTACATAGATGCATTCAAACGCTCTTTAATTGTATCAGATTTCATGTTCCAATTCAATTCCAATTCCTGAGTGGGAGTCTGCTTGCAGAACTTATCTTTGGTGTAAAGGTTATCTCTATTCTACAATGTATCCGGGCATCGATCCTTATTGGACTAATTGGATTCATAAATTAACTGTGGACCAAATCATTGACATTACTTATTAGCTACATTGTGGTCAGATTTAAATATTTTAATCATAATGAATTAAAATAAGTCGTTAATTAATAAGTACATCGAGAATTGAGAGCATGGATTCTAGACATAGTTGTGGAATGAGGATATTTTGTATGGTCGTGATGTCGTTGACAATGAACATATATGACATACCAGTATTTATCGAGATTAATCTTTTACATCCAAATTTTTGTTTTTTTTTAATATAAAATAAAATCCACCGCATATATCACACTCAGCCTTTATATATAAAATCCACTGTTGGACATAGGTCTCCTCTTTAAAGAGGGTTAGAGCAGTCTACTAAACGGCTCCGTTGCGAATTAGGACTTCACATGTCTTCAAAATATACATTTTTTAATTATTACTTAGATGCAAATTTCCACACAATGTTTTTCTTCATCGTTGATCACGAGTAACTTGGTAAAATCAGCACTAAAAATTGCAATTAACAATTTCACCGGAGATCGAACACAGTTTGCTCGAGTACCGCGAGTTAAAAGCGAACGCTGTGACACGGAACTACCACGGCTCTCAATTCGCTTGTAAAATACAATGTATGTCTAATTACTTGTTATTTTATGTGGATATAGGTAAATGGGTGTAATTCAAATATATTATACGCGTATATGAACTGTGTAAGTGTTAATGGTCACCCTGATAACAATATATCGTCGATGATATAGTAAGAATACTATCAGAACACTCAAAGGACTATCATATATAATATACGACGCATTCTTTTTTTTTATTACATTAAGAGTAACAAACGAGCACACAGTTCACCTGATGGCAAGTTACTCCTGTGACCCATGACCTGACCGGCTACATTCATCTTGGACAAAGAACATAATGCAGGTGCGTTGTTACCCTTGAGGACTGAGATATGCCCCGTCACCAGTTAAAAAGGTCTCCCAATCCTTACACTCACCAGTCAAAACATAGCAGCGTTATGCTGCTATTTCGCGCTGGTATTCTATGAGGGCGTGGTCCTACCCCGGTCGTGCTGATCCCTCATTCTGCAGCTAGAAAACCCTAAAAATACATAGCACAGTACTAGCACATTTGAGACTTCACACACGAATGTTAAAGTACTTTATCATAATTAAATCAAAGATCAAATTATATTAGTATATAAAGACTGCCGTACCATCAACTGAAATGGGACATGAAATATCAATCTCACGGTGACAATGATGAGTGGAAGAATATAAGGACCCTTATTACTGATGTCAAGTCATTTGGCCTTAGTCCTCAGGGTTGACAACACATCACACAAATACGCATCATCAGCCTTTATCAGTCCACTGCTAGAAAAAGGCCTCTAGCTTGGTCTTCAGCTCTTCTCCTCTAGTCTCTGCCCGCTGCCCTATAAATATCATCGTCCCATCTAGTTACAGAGCGCCCTACACTACGTTTGTCGATTCTTTTTGAACCTGTCTGCCTCAGTGGCCATCGAATCTGCGGGCATATATGACCAGCCTGCTGCATTGAGGGAATGGTGAACTTATCATAATTTGAACTGTGTGCTGATGTATCACCCTAATACTAATAAAAAACATACCTAGCAAAGAGACTGGAAAATAAAAGACGGAATAAAATTCCTTAACTCTTTAACTTACATATAATATTGTAGAAAATTCTGTACAAACGTTTTTGTATACCAGCATTGTCCATATCAATAGAATCAAACACGATTACCATACCAAAGAAATTATTAATTGTATAAACTTGAACTTTGAGTGTGAACTTGTCATATACTCGACGTTGAAGAAAACACCTTGGAACCACCAAGGTGCTATCTGCTGTCTAAAAAACTATATGGAAGACATATGAAGAGAAGAAGAAGTTCATATGTCTTATATGAAGTTAAATAAGTCACTGAGATGTGTGAGACTATATGGTACTTTCTGTGCCCTTCGTACAGAGAGATCAACAGAGAAAGCTTTCCTTGCTTTTTTATCTAAAGGAAAATGTTAAACTTTTTTTCTATGCAAAATATATAGTACATAATTTGTTTCATCCAAGCGACATTTGCTGTGGTTTAAAGAAAGAAATTCAGTCAACTTAGTCGATCAAATATCAATCGCTTCAATTATATGGAAATTTTCACAAAGAAAGGGACCTTCGTCAGCAGGTTGACAAATATTTATGATGTGAAATGCGCTGAATAGGTGGTACGGTTGTGGGTACGCTTAGTAAACACGTTGCCCCATTTATTTTCAATTCACATTTGACAGGACATTAACATGATGAATACGAACAAAGAAAGTGCTGCTGTTTGTTTTTTGAACATTGCGAAATGTTTAAATCAGCTTAACAGCTACGAGAAAATTGAATTTCATTTTGATTAATAATAATCTGCATAATAAAAGTGTAGCGTGGGTATTTCTGTATTTTGTATATTTTATCCAAACTTTATCATAATATAACGCATAATTCTACCACGTCTACTCTCCAGTTCTGCCAATGTCAAGGAAAGCTTTTTTATATAACGGATATAACGGATTCACTGTTAGAGAATGCCTTTAGCTTTAAGTCCGCCCTTTGTGAACCTTTTACATTGTTAAAGTTAATGCAATAAACAGTAAATAAATAAATAAATATATACATACTAAATTTAAAACTCATTTATCATAGATAACGAATAAATCAAGCGCTGGAAGTTAATTATATGGTTTTATTATAGTTTTGAATAACGGGAACTACCGGTAAACTTTAACTAAATAGCGCTGCCGAGAATTTCTTTAAGTATGTAGAACCTTAAAGATAATTATTTGATGGCCAATAAACTTATAACGTAAAAACTTATGCTGTTTATGCAGATATTATAATTCTAACTTTGTTTAATGGGCTACAGTGTTCATAGTAATTGGACTTTCTCGCTAATTCTTACACTTGCTATAAGTTACAAAATTAGAAGACTTAAGTTAGAAGAATTACTTCAAGTATTGAAGTTCCTTCCCGTAGTCCCAACGATGTCGATGAACAAGGAAGTCGAGAGGAACACCGTGATGTTTTAGACGGTAGGTGTACGACATAACCCTTCCGACACTCCCGCGCCGCAGGGGTATCCATCATGATTACACCAAGTAAAAAAAAAATGTTCAGGTTGCCGAAAAAACTAGGAAGCAACGAACGCTGTTGTATATTTTTAGTTAGAAAAAAGATTAAGTCAGCATGAGACCACGCCTTAACGGAATGCGAAAAAACTAGGAAGCAACGAACGCTGTTGTATATTTTTAGTTAGAAAAAAGATTAAGTCAGCATGAGACCACGCCTTAACGGAATGCGAAAAAACTAGGAAGCAACGAACGCTGTTGTATATTTTTAGTTAGAAAAAAGATTAAGTCAGCATGAGACCACGCCTTAACGGAATGCCAGTTTGAATATACAGCATAATATTTCTATGTTTCATTTGCTGTTTATAGGAATCTGGAGATCTGATAGCAAACTGATCCATCTTAGTCCTGAGGGAGGTGTATTTTGAATCTTTATTGAGGATTGATGTACGATTTTCGTGGGCTGTCATCATTCATCATAAACTATCAGATGAACTGTGCCCTTGTTGGTTATCTTTAGTTTCATAAAAAAACATATTTTAGATTAAATCGCCCTTAGTTGACTTTCATATGTCCCTCGAATGAAGATATGAAACCAATAATTCATACATAACATTCATAATGAATATTACTAAAATTCTATGCATATTTATTAGTAAGCAAGATACAACCCTGTTTAAATATTAATTTCTCTTTATTTCTCAGTTCTTTAAGTTACTTAAAAACAAGCAGTATAATGCTAAACTCTCATAAATTTATTAACAACAATGACGAACGTAAATACATTTTTTTTATTTTAGAATATTATCTTTTTCGCATTGGAGAAACGAAATCATGTAACAATACAACTGTGTTACTGTAGAAACGTGACTTCGACACCAGAGTGCAAGTAGCTCTTGACATCTTTTTTATTTAGATGACCTATTTTGCGTTGTGATGTGTTTGAACGTCAATTGAGAAATCCGAAGCAAAATGCTTTTAAAAAAAATCCATGGTACCATGTCGTTATTTCGGTTTTACAAGTTCCTATGGTTTTATATTTGTCACGATATGCAATAAGATTACTTAATTTTATACTAATATTTTTTGATTAAAGAAATATATTGAAAATGTTAATTATATTAATAAAAGTATAAAACAAATTTAACAAAAAATCGCAGGCTGTTTCTAGTCGGCTGACTGGTAATGGGTCGGTGACATGGGGTGATCATGGAGTAAAAAAATTATTACACTGCTCCATTCTCCGTAGTCTCCAAGAATCAGGTGGAACTGCACCGGTTATACGATAATAGTGGGGCCCCATGGGAAGAAGGTGTGCCGCTGCCCTTACTCTCAGCTGTCGAAGCGGTGATGGAAAAACGAACTAGATCTACCGCTGGGCGGAGTCGAAAGGCTGAAGTGCGTCCCGTATTCAGATGTGCTTGCCTATATAGGAGAAATGTAGTTCTTCCCCTAAAGAAGGCTACCAATGGGCTGCCGAAGTTCGAAGTATGTGCGCTGAGGTAGTTCAAATTGCTCTGTCATACAGCGAAAGTGGAACATCTTGGGTTTTTTGATCGGTGCGAGTCCGATATTTTAACAATGATACAGCAACACTACATCTAGTTTGTAGCTACAGTATAAAAAGATCAGCTCTGCTGATGGCGTACCACACCCTGACAGAAAACTTACACGAAATAGCAGCATGATGATGCTGAGTTTTGTGTGGTTAGTGTACGGAAGTGGGGATTAAGTAACAAGGTATTATCTAAGCCTTCATACTTTATAACGCATGCGCATCTTAAATCTTTATTGAGTATGGATTTAGATGTCATAGGTCACATATATAACTTCAAGGTCACGGTGTTCTTTTTTTCACCTCTAATACAATAAAAGAGATATAACTCCAAATGTATTTAGAGATATTAAATCCAAGATGTCATTATATTATAGTCGTAGCCAAAACATATTAAGACATACTCATGCTCAAACTGATTTTACAGTGTAAAAATTGCTAATGCATCTACTTGCACTTACAGTACACCTTACTTATAAAATTTGCATTGCAGATATTAAATTGAGACGATTACGTCGAGAACACTGTAGCTAAGATTTTACTTTAAAATGTGGAGCAGGGGTCTTTAAGTACCGAGAACCAGTATTAAGCTTATGAACAAATAATAATTAATAATTAAAATAATGAACATTTGAACTCTTTTATACCTCACTTAACTTCACATAAAATTAATTGAAATAAAAAACAGATTTAAATTAGTTAAATAGTAATATTTAAGATAACGAATGATGTAAAAAGAGAAGATAACATTTTTACATTCGTTTTCTACTTTTTTTACCAATAAAATACAAGTTAGCAAAGTTGCTTATAATTTTACCGAGTTCCCGTTTTGACCTGATCTGTCCGGATATCTAATGTCTTCTCAATGCGTCTTACATTACTTTCTCTTATATTTGATATGAATTTTTGTGTTAAAATATCAGTAATATATGTATGTGCTTGAACCGATATTAAAATATTTTTCTGTATATCTAAATATGAACATTTTTTTATTTACTTTACCCGTTTAAATATTTATTTAGAAACGAATACGAAAACCAACATGCTTACTGAGGTACCGAGCTTATTTTATGCAGACGCACTTAAATATCGCGTCACTTGAATCGCTCTCCTGTTTCCCATTTATGCGAACACGTTTTGTTTAAAGAAAGATAATGCACGAATAAGAATAAATATTATAATCATAACAGTTTAGTCTACGTTTTTGTATTATAATGAAATTGTTAAAACAACTTTTTTGATGTCCCATACATACGAGTATTTATACCAAAAAAATCCCAGGTGTCTGGGCGCAAGGCGCTCGGACGTTAAATTATTGAAAACGAATCCTTAAACAATGAGCACTCTGCACAGAATAACAATATACATGTACCATAGAATAACAATTATTAATACACAATTTATTAAATCACAATTAAAGTATTTTATTCATTTAATGATAATTACATATATAATATTTAACTCGTCTGGATTCGGTTACTTTCGGCTCGAGCGTAACGGGACAAGTCATACTTTTTTGCGAATGCCTCCTAGTATTACCGATTTATAAGACGTTGTCACGTCAAAAACACAAGGATCGAAAAAGAAAAGTGTAATTATATAACTTGCCTTAACATATATCTCAAGTTTGATCCAAAAGGTAAAGTTCGATATCAGAATATAAAAATTCAGTGCGGAAATGACTTTAGTTTCTCGAAACAAACAAAAAGTGAATATCCTATAATGGATTCAGTGGAATAGAACATTGGGAAAGCGAAATTCACGTTCTAAATTAAAAATAACTAGGAAACTCACTGCAACCGAACTAAACTTTCTGAAAAATTTAATGTTATACGATATTTTAGTTGATAACGCAACATTTGTATTATGTACGCAACGCAACCTCTTATTTATTATTCATTTACCAAAATACATTTTTAATTTATTTTACCTCCAGCTAGTTTCTGGATGCTTAATCAAAGGGGCGGTTCAACCGGAAGAAGTACACTCTCACAGACCCCATAATAAATTATGCAATAGTATCATAACGCTACTGTGTTTCGTATGATGAGTACGTCACAAGGCATTTTATCTCAGCCCTGAAGGTTACAGAGCATTTGCATCTTGGGTTGACGATGTATGTAGATGGACCATAGTAATCACTTCCACCATCATAAAATCTTTAGCACGGTAATCATGAAAACCACTCTGTAACGTTGACAACCCAATTACCGGTAATAAAGTAATATAGCTTTGATAGATATAGAGTTTTGATGTTACCTTCAGGAGCTTTTATATACATTTTTTTTTATTAACTATTATTGTATATGTTTATATTCATAAACATTACATTAAATAAAGGAATAATCGTTCAGTAGTTTTTAAATTTATGTACTTATGTAAAACTTACGAATAATGTACAGTTTTCAGTTCGACTGCAACATTCAGTCGATATTTTTAATTACACTTCCGCCATGTTCTAAATTCGGAAAGCTTAAGCTCGGTAACTTTTACATTTTTCATTAGCGTGAGCTCCGCTTCTTGATTTTTAATTTTATTTTTAAAAACAGGCGAAACTCTTTATGGGGTGGGCTTAGAATAAATATATAAAACCGGATTGACTATTAATCAAAGACAATTGTATGTGTTTTGAACGATTGATAAATGAAACAATTAATAGTCATAGATATTTTTTTGTTGCTATTTTTTTTACCGAATTTTTTAGGTAAAATTCTATAAAAGAGGATTTTACATTCTGTAATATGAAAAGTGATTAGTTGAATCGATTAGTTTAAAATAGAGACTTTTTAAAACCAATATATAAATATTGTAAATAGTTAGGGAAAAAGCTAATAGTAATTACATAAGGAAGACCTTGTGCACTGAAGTGTAATGTTGGTCCTAACAGTATTTTCAAGTAAGTGGATCACTTTTCTTCGTCAATATCCGGACAAAAGTCGGGAGAACTAGACTCGAGGGGCAAGGTTAATAGCAGTGCCCGAGAACAGTAATGTTATAATCTAAAATCTTCATAGCTATGTCTTGAATAAATTCAATAATGTTTTATAAAGAAAATTAAATATCGTGCCTGTAAATAATTATCGTATTTTTGAAGCAATCTATAACCGGAGTAGATTTATTGCTAGTAAACTTATTACTCATAAATATTAAAATAATTTAATCTTATGTATGGCCTGTTTATCAGACTACGGTGGCATTCCTTATATTATGTGAGTAAGTAAATAGTACTAATATAGATCAGTCAAAGTTCAAAAATAAACTCAAAATCTAAAAATTTCTAGGTTTACATAAATAAGTAATATCTTCTTATGAAGCTGCTCCAGGATAATGGTCTTCTAGCGACAACTCGTGTCAACTCAGTAACAAAAAGATGTTGCATATCAATTTTCTGCCACGCACAACTACTCTGTGGAATTAGCTGTCACCAGCGGTATTTCCGAGCCGATATGACTTAGGGATCTACTAGGTATACCTAGTCCGGCTATAAGTTCTGTTACAGATGAAAATGCATTTTTTTTAATGAAGTAATGTAATATTATAAAAATTTATACCTACGTATTTAATAATCTCAGCAATTAAAAAAAATATTCTATTCGAAAAGAGGCCCCTTTGGCTGTTGTACGGGCCTTTAATCTGTTTAGGCACGAATCTTTGGATTGACGCACTGTTTCCAAGGGAAATTTCGCCACTGCTTGCTCCAAAGATTTTTTAAGAGACTCAATGTCGCCGTGTCGTTTAGAGCAAGCCATGTCCTCTAAAACTGACCATAATTTGAAGTCTACAGGGTTGAGGTCTGGACTAGAAGAGGGCCAGTCGTCAGCTCTTATAAAGTCCAGAACGTTGGTTTCAAGGCTTGGATAGTTCCTGCCTTGTGACCAGGCTGGATAGTCCACGGTATATTTTTCAAATGTATATTGCTGAGAGGTTTCACAACATGATCCAAGACTGTATCTTGATACACTTTGGCTGAAGTTTTTACTCCTTTTTCACAAAAATGCAGTTTTGTGACTCCTTGATAAGACACGCCCATCACTGACGCAGGATGATTTTTTCATCGGTAAAGACGATATTTCTGTGCCTTTCACCTGCATATCGCGACAGGTGTTTTGATCAATATATCGATATACAGGACATGCCCTAAATCAATCTTTAATTGTAAAGATTGATTTAGGGCATGTCCTGTATATCGACGATAAGCACCGACCTTCAGGTCTTTTTTTATAATACGCGACAGAGTCCTAGCGGGAATCTTCATTTCTCGCGATAAGATTTTTTGCTTCCTAATGGGGTTTCGACGAATTCTGGCTTTAACAGCATTAACAGCCTTTGTAGTTCTAACAGCACGCAGCCGCCTCGATCTTTTCTGGTCTTCGACTGAGGAAGTGTTGTTGTATCTGTTGATAGTACGATATACGAACATACGGCTGATACCAAGCTTTTAAAGTGTCTGGAATATGACCGACGGCTCCATACCCACTTTGTGCAAGGCGATCACTTTAATCCTATTTTCTTTAACACCCCATTCCGTGTTGTAATTTTATGATGAACACGAAAAAATATGTGAAATGGCGCAAAATCTAAAGAATTTTTAAAATAATATACGTGTTCCAAATTCAAAATAATTAAAAAGCTGAAAAAAATAAAAGTTTTTATGTGACAGTATTTATGGCCAGACTAGTTATATGTAATTATTTGTCCTGAGTGACTTCATCAACACAGAGACTAAACCGCTGGGGCTACAAACTTGAAATTTTGGCAGTTCATGCCTTTTAGGCTCTAAGCATCCACTAAGGAAGGAGTTTTCGAAATTTCACACCCTTAAGGAATTAAAATAGGGGATGAACAATTGTATGTAACTCCGTCATTTTCAAAGTTACGTTATGAAATTTCATATACCTGCTTCTGTTTAGAAATAAATATATACGTATATCAGCGCTTTTAAAAATTTATATATTGTATATTTATATTAATATCGTATATCATTACTTTCAAATGAAGAAGCATGAAATTCAATATGAAAGGTTCTTATATAAAGTTTAGGAAAAATGTTATAAATCGGTAGATGGCGATGTGCACTGCTTCTGTATCGCGCTATAGTTTCGTTATACGGCTTTTAGCATTTTTTACTACTTAAAATACGAACCTTATTTAAATGTACATATAATGAAAGATATACAAATACCCATGTGAAGCTGCGGGCAACAGCTAGTATTTGTACATAACTACAAAATATACTATGCTTACAAAAAAGCTTTTCTAAAATGGTATCTGAGATTGATATCTTTGTAGTAATATGACTAATAATTCTAAGTCACGTAATTATGGGGCCTTACGGTTGCTAGATCTGACATGGTTTTAAGAACATATCTGGATATACCATCAGAGATCAGCTTATTAACGTGAACAGTTAAAGGTGAAGACGTACTTTTTAAAAATATTTATCTGAGTTCTATCTAGACTAATGAAACCAATATCTGTACTATGGTTATCTAACGTATGGTGGTAGTAATGTTTCCACTTTTCACGATAACATTTAAATATATGCTTCAGTATTAAATTAAATAATAGTAGGATTATACGATCCCAATTTTTCTTCGGCGAATAGTAAATACGCCAACAAACAAAAACAATGAAAATTACACTTGTATTATTTTTTACCAAAACTTGCATTCGCCGAAAATAACCCGTCTCCTAGTTTTCAAAAATAAAACATAATCTCATAGTAAAATAATCTACTAAACCTAAAATATGACTTTTCTGTCAAATGGAACGGGATTTTCGATACATATTTGATTATATTACGTCGGGACTGTAGATCAGTCGAAATGTCAAGCTATTATTACACACGAGCCTTCGTCGTCTAGCCAAACCCGATTTAACCTCCCTTAAATCAGCGAATCAAATCGTCGTTTGCATTTGAAATCACATAATTAGTCAGTTATAACGTTATTACGTTAACTATATAATTTATGCTTGTGGCCGAAATTCGATCGATTGTGTATGTAAAGTGACAAAATGCTACTTGTTTTGTTTATAATTAATTGGAATTGATTTGAATACAAATTCCTAATTCTTAGCTTTTGTGTAAACAGTGAGTAAGAACAAAGAGGAAGCATAAAGGGACTAATGACACTAAACAATGCAACTATTAAAGTTAATCAGTAGAAACATTATAACATTACGATAAATTAATATTCCATTTCTAAGAAATGGTAAGAAGTAAGTACTACACGTGATACTTTGTTTGTAAACCTATGGCACTATACCTTTCGAATCATATAAGTTTCACACTCTTTATTTAATTTATACTAAAAACAGGTAGCCTTTTTTATACAATAACATCGCGAGTGACAGACAATCACGTATTTTACCTGATGCTAAGTGATGCCTGAGACTAATTATATCATAGAATAATGAATGTAATTTTATTCCTTACTTGCACAAGTAAAACTAACAGTGTATCTACAAGGTGGACATAATGCCAGAAGACACTCCACCAGACTGCTTTTGTGACAGCGAATGTATTGTTGGGGTAACTTAAAATAATACACATTATGAAATGAGAACACTTAAGGTAAAATATATAAAAAAAAATGTATTAGTTGCTGCTCCAGAATTAGGTAGTGTTTCTCGTTTAGCCCTTCAAATTAATTATATATTTGGGGGTATAGCATACCATAGTCTGATGGTTTGCGGGGTAAAGGATTTATGTAAGAATCCAGTTTTACATAAAGAAACGTGAAGTGCAAAACTATCCCCCATCCATCCTCATCAAAAATTCAAGATGCATATGCGTTTTTGTCTGTAGTTAGGTCCCTATTGTATCATTTACTATACAATACTCATTTACATCGATAAACTCTCGTATGGTGCACGGACTTATTTAGGTGATGTCCTATGTATATACGGTAAACAACACACCACAAGTTTTGTTTAATAATTCCGGACAGTTTCCCGGGAATCTTCATTTCGCACGTTGTCAATCTTGTATAGTATTCGAGAGAGGAATAATTAGTTTTGACGTCAGTAATGCGGAACACAGACATACGGATGATGCTTGAATTTTTGAAGCGTTGCGGCCCCATATCTGCACTCATTTTAAATACGAAATATTACCATTTTGTATAAAGCAATAATTTCAATTCTGTTTTTTTTTAACGCCCGCTCTGTAATAATCGCGGTGAATAATAATTTGTGAAGTGAATACACCTCTGCACTATTTAGATAATATTTTGTAAAGAGCAAAATAAAACAATAACATAAAATGTAAACTTCAATTTTATACACTAAGCGCTCTTTGCTCCTTTACAATAAACTGTTTCTTGATAACAATAAGAGAACTGAAGCGAACTGGAGTAAAGTATTCAACTTAATTTTCAGTCCTATTTATGCATTGAAATAAGAAGCTGTAGGCCAAGCAATAATTAAGCGAACTACACAAGAACCGGTACAATATTATTGAAATAATTTAAAAACTGTTCCTTTCGTATTGTATTTCTAAAAAAGTACAATGCAGCACAATATTATCAGATAAGTATACGACTTTTTTATTGGAACAAACGGTATTTTAATTAATAATGTTTAGTTCTTAACATTTAGAAAAAATAATTTTAATCTGAATTTATGTTTATAACCGTTATATAGTAGAAAACTCCAAAATAAGTATATATCTAAATCGTTTTCTTTGAATAAAACATATCAAGTTTTTTTTTGTAAAAATACTTGTTTGATAGCTAGCGCCACAGTGTAATACCTCACAAGAGTAAAAAAGAAATAAATATATTTGTTAATTATAAAAAAAGTCCAAATGGTTTCTTGTGAGAACAATTCTTGTTTATCGAAGTTATGGTGTTCACCTTTTTAGTAAAGTTAAATAAACTCTTACAGAGCCCATAAACACCTAAATCTATCCTAGATAATGGGCGGTGTAACGAACAGAAAGTGTGTGACATGTATAATGTAATTAGTACTATAAAGGTTTGACATATGTACATAATATACCAATTTTTTTGTGACGTCATCATAATTTTAAAGTTATTATATAAAATAAAGAATTGTTTATTTGTATAGTAAAAAAAAGTCAGCATACGTCTTATAGACAGTGTGCTGTTGCGCTTAGAAACTAGTCTGAGTTCGAGTACGTTCCCCAATTTTATATTTGATAATAAGTATAAAACGTTTTGAAGCCGATATTTTTAAGAAGACATATAATTTTATTATAAGATCTAAACATTCATCTCTACAGTAACGTATGTTGTATGTTAAACCATAGACATCGATATCCTAAGTTACTGTGATAAACACAATAGATAGCTATGAACCATTGCATACTATATATCTTTATTATTTGCTTATCTCACTTTTTAAAATTCTTCCTTTCTATTTATCATTTGAATAATGCATGTCATACGGGCGCTCAGTACACCTAATGATATATAATACTACGACTCATGAGAAATATAATATGGAATAATAATACAAATTCGTTATCAGTTCTGAGATCTAAGTCATTACCGGTTACGGTATTAAGCTCTTTTGTTTTTTTTCAATTGTCAGATAAGACATATATTTAACACTTAGATAAGCAACTATTTAACACTGATATTCTGGAAAAGCGCACATAATAAATACAACCAACGTGATTTAACCAATACCGTTTTAATGTCTACGGTCCGTTTGTAACATCCGTTAATAAGGCATAAAGTTTTACATCATTGACATCGACGTGGCAAGTATATATTTACAGAATGTTATACTAGTAAGTAAACTTTTATCTGTAGTTTGAAGAAATTTATTATATGGGTCAAATAAATAAAATAGGATGTCCTGATAGGGAATTTGTCATGGTCACCAGAGGACTAGTGTACAGTTTGTTTCTAGGTGCGTCATGAATTGAGTGGCTCGTCTGGGCAAAGACCACACCTTATACCAGCCCAAAATCGTAACATAATGTTACTGCAATTATAAAGTAATCGCTTACCATCAGGTGAACTATGTGCTCGTATGTCATGTCCAATACAATAAACAACATATATAATACAAAACTATTTATTTTTTAAACATTTATAGAACGTTAATTAAATCAAATAAATTACAAGGACATCTTAAACAATGGAACACAAAAGTAAAAAGATCGGTGCCATTTTTAGTAATTGCTCCGTTCTTCTTAGATGCTGCCATTATCTTTAATGTTTAATTCTATTTATACCTCTATTGGATAATTGGATTTGTTTGTTGAATAATTTGATTGAATAAACTGTAATAAAAGTAATAAATGAGATGATAAAAATTTCACAGCAACTACTAATCACTTTACCTAAATAACCATTACAGTTGGAAGAACAATTTTACTCTCAACATCTTAATATATTCTGTTCTTTATACATATACATATTTCTACGTAGTATATTGTACATATAAATTATATACATGTATCATATACATTTGAACAGAAATTGTTCATAATACATCTAACATTTTAAACATATATTTACTGCATTATTATTAATCTTTAATATATATATATATATATATATATATATATATATATATATATATATATATATATATATATATATATATATATATATATATATATATATATATAAATTGATAGTAATCTTACGTACGCATCAAACTTCTTTAAAATGAAAAATAAGAAGAGAAATATAATTTTATGTTTATACTCTAAAAAGGAGAGAACCTAAGGAGCTCTGTAACCGGGCACTCGATCAACGACGAACGAAGAAATTTTTCATTGCAATTTAAAATGCAAATTTGTTATGAGCTCAATAATAAACCGTGTGGGAACCTACGAATTTAAAACATTCCTTTAAATATAATTCTATATTTATATACCTATTTATGAATATTTATCCGGAAAGAATACAATTTATTGTATTTGGAAAGACTGTAAAAATTTTTATAATTAAGCCTTTTATTGTCTTCAAAATTAAGAAACTAATTACTTTATATGACAATATTTCTGTTCAAAATGATTTTTCGTACAATTACAAGCATTCTTATGTAAATTTTAAAATGATAATTCATTCTTGAGATATAGACATACATGAGAAACAATCACTACCTCTACGTGTCTTTGGGAAAATATAATTTAATAAATTCAATATTATGTTCAGAGGGAAAAATAAAAATCTCTCAATTGTTATCAATTACTTTTACATGAAACAAAATTGTTTTCTAAGAAAAAAAATTTAAGCATATTAATTTATTCGATTTATTTTTAGGAAACATTGTTAATTATAATTATCAAAAGCATAATAGAATATATGCTTTTGATAAGATGCTAAGAAATGATGGCGTGTATTATGTATTTACGTGTATTAATCAGTAGTTATTACTATAATAACATGCAGCTATGGTTCCGTTATCCATAGTCCGATCTACAAAACTCCATTAATTTTTATATTATCTAAGAGTAACAAACGAGCACCAATTTCACTTGATAGTAAATGATGACAACGCCCCACAAATACACAATGAAAATTCAAGATGTAAATGCGTTGCCAAGCCCGAGGCCTTCGAAGCCCGTAGCCATAGTATTTCTCAATAGTAGCAACTGGTTGGGTAGCGGTCCGACCCGAGTTTCGAACCTCCTTACAAGGGGCCCTCGGATCATATATCACACGCTTCCGTTGTCGTCGAAGCTCTTCGTTCACCGGGGTCGGTGAATAGCGGTGGTGGTTTTTTTATTATTACTTTGAGAGTAACAAACGAGCACACAGTTCACCTGATTGCAAGTGCTTCCTGCGAGTCATAACATCGACATTCATCCTTGATAAGGAATCATAATGCAGAGGCGTTGTTACCCTTGAAGACTGAGATGGAATGCCTCGTCACCAGTAATAAAGGTCTCCGGACCCCTACACTCACCGGACGAAACACAGCAGCATTATGCTGCTATTTTACACTGATTATCTGTGAGGGCATGGACCAACGCCGGTCGAGCTAACCCATTCATTCTGCAGCTAGAAACAAATTGCAGTGCTCTAGCACTGTTAAAGCAGTAGCAGTCTCCGCTCGCGAGTCTGCTTCGACCAAGTTGCAAAGTTTACTGGCCCAACAGCATCACACAAACACAAAAATAAAAATAACTGACTGGGTCTCCAAATACCTACACTCATCAACACAGCAGAGTAACGCTAGTACTTTGTGAGAACGCGTCTATCCTTAAATGTTGTTACTATTAATATATAATACTACAGCTTCAAATTGCCACCGATAATAAAACTTAGTTTATAACTGCCATTACAGTTTTTATTACATATGGCTGGCTACTATTTGTGGACAAAATGTATGTATGCAATTTTTATTATCTATATATAATCATAAAAGTTATATCACAGCCAAGTAAAACATTTGAACGTAATATTTCAATGTAAACAGTTCCTCTATAGTTGTCGCGACCCACACATGGATATACAAAAACTACATTATTACATAGCAACCTTAATAAAGTTCTTTCAAAGCTTAATACATATTTCGGTGTAGCTTTGAAAAATTCTTAGTATGAATGGAAAAGTAACAAAAATTGTGAAATGTATTTACACTTAAAATCATGACGCAAAATAGGAATTATTTTGACTGGTATACCTTCATATATATATATAAACGATTAGATGAGTTGCAATATGTTTGATATTTGTTTTCTATATATAAATCGTTACCTCCTTCTCTCACTGGATAATGTGTTGGTTGGTTTTTTATAGTAAATAAAAAAATTGTACGAAAAAAATTCTATTAATTAATTATATTATATTATTACTATAAGTAAATAAATACTGTCCACCAAATCAAGTATTAGATGTTACATAAATTGAATAAGCTTACAACAGAAATACGGACTGGACTATATTTCTGTTGTCTGTGTGCTCTAATCGTGTATCATGTTTAAACATTCCCTGACAAACATGCTGACGACATGCTGAATATCTCATATTTACAACTCGTTAGTATTAGTAGAAAATATCTGTTTCAAAATACTGTCAATTAAGAATGTGTGAGTATACACCACACCACATATTTGCACCATTTACTGTTGTCAGATCGCATTACCATATAACTAGTATGGCCATAAATACTGTTACATAAAAACACTAGAATAAGCAAAATGATAAAGTGTACCCTCACAGTTCTAAAGAAGCTGCTCAAATGGTCGGAAAGGTACAACGTGGTCATCATCCTGCGTCAGTGATGGTTTGGTGGGGCGTGTCTTATCAAGGAGTCACAAAACTACATTTTTGTGAAAAAGGAGTGAAAACTTCAGCCAAAGTGTATCAAGCTGTATCTTGGGTCATGTTGTGAAACCTCTCAGCAATACACTTTTTAAAAATATACCGTGGGCTTTCCAACAGGACTCTGCACTTGGTCAAAAGGCACGAATTACCCAAGCCTGGCTTGAAACCAACGTTCCGGACTTTATAAGAACTGACGACTGGCCCTCATCTAGCCCAGACCTCAACCCTTTAGACTTCAAATTATTGTCAGTTTTAGGCGACATTGAGTCTCTTAAAAAATCTTTGGAGCAAGCAGTGGCGAAATTTCTCTTGGTAACAGTACGTAAATCCATAGATTCGTGGCCAAACAGATTAAAGGCCTGTATGGCCTCTAACAGCCAAAGGGGCCACTTTTCGGCTAGAATATTTTTTTATTTTTTGCTGAGACTATTAAATATGTAGGTATAAATTTTTATAATATTACATTACTTCATTATCATTATCACTCGATAATGAATCATAATTAAGATTCTTTGTCAGCCCTAATAATTAACATGGAATACCTTGTCAGCAGTAATAAGAGTCTCCGGATCCCTACACCCACCCCAAACGAAACATAGAACTGTTGAGCTGATGTTTCCTGGTATTATGTTAGGGCGTGGTCCTCCTGGTCGAACCGACCATTCATTAATAGGAGAGACAATAATAGAAAAGAAAAACAAAGCTTCATACGAATGATTTGTTATTTCTTATCTCAAAGGTTAAATATAATTAATTCTTCAAGTGTCTTAACTATAAATTACAAGATATATTTAAAATGTCTTTTAGAATTTAGCAATAATACACAAGTAAATGTAGTCAATAGTACCTGTGTTTTAGAAATAGAAAAAATCTTATTTTTGGTCCAAATATATTTCGTTTAGTTATAATTCATTTAATAGCCACATATTAGAAAGAATTAAAACAAACAGGACGATTTTAAAAAGATAGAAATCCTCTTCGTTCTGTTGTCAGAAATAATCTAAGCAGTTGATCTATCCTGCTTTATCAAATATTGAAATTATTTGCTATTTTCAAATTTCAAAGAAAATCACGAAAATACGTAAAACCGTAACTAAAGTGTAAGTAATTTCATCAAAACTGACGTCTATTGAAAATCAATTTTTTATCTTCAACGACAATACTTGCTTATTATAGGTTCTCCATACCTTAAGATCTGCTTCTTTTTCGAAAGTAAAATGTTCTTACGAATAGTTTTCTCGAGGTAATTGAATCAATTTACCATCTTTGCAATGCCATTTGCAATGGAAAAATTTCAATAGATAAGGTATACCGGAGGCATCCGTTCTTTGAATAAAACGCGTTGTGCTACTACTAATGCTTTGTCCTATTGTTCATACTAAAGAAATGAATCTTAATATCCATGAATTACTTAAGTAATGATATTAGATACTGGTACTAGAGTAGTAAATAGATACGCGGAACACTACGAAAATGAAAACTAAATTAGGTTTTATATGAAAGTGTCCTAAATGTACGTCCACCTTAAACTTAATCTGTTATATATTAACATTTCCAAAATTTAGCTTTAGTCGATTAAATATTGTGTGCAAAATTGTAAATAATGTGACGAGGGCAGAAAAGTAAATTATATGGTGTTTAAATATTTTTTGTGTCACAATTGGTTTTTATGTTAGTAATATTGCTGTTATTTTTTTATTATTTTATTACGTTGTGAATAATAAACAAGCACACAGTTTCGTGCGGCCCATGAAACCTACATTCATCTTTGATAAGGAATCATAATGCAGATGCGTTGTCACCCTTGAGGACTGATATGGAATGCCTCGTCACCTACAATCACGATACGAAACACAGCAGCATTATGCTGTTATTTCATGCTGGTATTGCTATGAGGGCGCTACAAACTGCGGCGTAGCTCTACCACTGTTAAAAAAATAATACTAATTAAGTGAACTTATAAATGTAGCACGCAAAATCGCTTTCTTAGTTGACTCTTAAGGGTGTCGACTTCGAATTGAACCCACGTCTAGCGCAAATAACACTAAAAGTTAACTTAATTCCTTTAAGCGTCCGTGGCACTTGGAAAACTAATTGGACCAAATGCATGGACAACGCTTAGTCGACCCATAATTTTACAAACAATAAAGATCGTTACAGTAACACTGTGCTATTAAATTATATGGAATATTATGGAAAAAAAATTGTTTTAACAAAAAAAAATTATATCTGCGAGAAAAAGCGTTTCTAGTTTCTAAAGGCATGGGAGTTTTTTTTTCGTTAGCTAGAACTAGCGTATTTCTATATTGCAGGATTCCAATTCTGCAACGTTCTGCATCTGGACTTACGTCAAACCAACGATTGTGTGTTTGAATTTGCATTTGAGAGTCATGAGAATTTTATTTTATTATATAAACAATATTATAAAAATAATAATGCAAAAAATAACTTCTGTATGTTTATCTGCCATTAGTTGGATTTAGAATGTGCGAAATCGAGATCATAACGCTAGTTACGTCGAGAGCTCGAAGTTACATTTTAAAAAAGTTATTAATAATAATATAATTATACAGAACACTTATCAGTAGGAGTGTTGAGAACGAACTGACTGAATGAAAAGAAGAAATTTGATACAAAGGTTTATAGAGAATGACATCAGAGTACTATGAGAACATTCTTATACGCTATTATCTCTTATCTAAAGATTTACAATGATCAATGGTACTAAGATAACTTGACCCTAGTATGCGGCTTTAACTTTTTTCTTTAATGAAAACAAATATTTTATTAGCAATAGGGCAATGATGTATCTAGAAATTCCATCTAAATAGCTCTTTATCTAATGATCTATTTAAGGAATCTATTTTTACGTAGGCTCTTTTGATCGAAGTACCTAAGTTGTATCGGTTCTGAAATACCATTGGAGTAAAAAAACTCTCTAACCTAACCTATCTCATTTCCTTCGTAATCTACGTGCTAAGTCTCGTTATGTGAGTATAGCATGTTGTCGTATAATTATAATTTTCCTTTAATTATGTCCCTGTTCATTGTCTTACTTATACCTCTAAATAATATATGCCAGGGCAATAAATCTGACTGATACTTGAATGCTTGACCAATACTGTGAAACCTGAAAACCTGAAAAATTAGGTCTATATGTTGTTTATATAATTGGATTCATTATACAGCACACACTCATTCACTTGGAAACAAGGAAAATATATTTTAAAAAAATCTAAATGATAATAACGGTACATCACTATTTTCCATATTATATTTTACGTTATACCCATTTTACTTACTCAGTGTAATAAAACAGACAAATAAAAAAAACAGCTAATTTTAGTTTCGAATTATACACGAAAATTTTTCGTAACAAGCAAAGTTCGTTTATTAAAGTCGAAATTAGGACGGGAACTATTGTAGCGCACACAAAAATCAAGGCAAAGTTCAAATTTATAATGAATTCGCTGAAATCAACTTTTCAAAAAGGGAGTTGCGAAATATGTGATTACAAAAAAAATTAGTGATGTCGTCGACTAAGTGTCAGTTTATACAGACAATACATGAACTACTTAAAATTATTTTTGGCACGGATAGTCGTTTTTTTCCGTTCATATTTTTGAGAAATAGCCTGTGTTTATGTTAATTTCAATATCCTTACGACTGAGTTGATGAATTTTGATCAATTTAGATAATCCTTAGATCCTAATAATCCTTAAAATCCTTCAGAAGCAACTGGTCGACCCGAGGTTCGGTCCACTTCGGCACCTTTGAGTCAGACGCTCTCGCGGAACAGGGTAACGGTCCGAGCCAAGGCACCCTCTTTATTGCATAGTATATAATTGAAGATGCATTTCAGTATATAAAAAATTACATTATTTCATATATATCTTCAATGACCGAGAAACTAAATACATAAAACCATTGTATTTTAGTTTTCTGCCCTCAAACGTAATACATATGCTTAGGTAAGTTATACAATTATATTTTTACTTGTGCTTTTGCGTTTACTGTAGGGGTAAATATGCCTATAACTTCAAAAAAACTAATGTAACATTTTCATGACGGTACATAAATTGTATTTCCAGTCTCCCTCGCAGCGCTTCTTCGCCAAAGCACTCTAACCAGCTAGTGGTAAACACCGCAACCTACGAGCCGGTACCAAATCCGGCAGTTAGGAACCGTAGACCACGTCACGTTCTCGATGACCCCGATTTCACGGGGGAGCCGAGATCCAGTCCGACCTCAATGGACTCCGGACCATCACACACCTCCGACACCTCACGTCGCCCCCGCCGTCGAGCGTAATCTTCACGACACCGCGTACACTAGATACACCCGCGTGTTAGGGCGGTTCTCACCGCCCACAGCTTCCGGTTAACCAGATAACAGGTGGCGTCTGTCAGAGGCTAGGTCCGCAACCTAACCTCGGACGGTCAGTAGACATCACCATCCATTCTCCACTTTGGAGAATCTTCTAATACCTAGCTAGGGAACTGGCAACTTGGGTGGCATTCAGATAGGAACCGACACGCTCAATGTATGGGCGCTTGGGTGTAAGTAAGAGAATCAAACACTCTAACCAGCTCACGGACCCCTCAGTTCCGTGAGCCCTGTGTCCAGTGAAGCTGTAAGAGCCGCAAAGGCTAACAGCGTCAACATCAACAGAATCAGAATACATAAATTAAGACTTAACATCTAGTCTTTCACACTGTGCCTATTCTGATATCATTCTTATCTGCGCCTTCTGTTCCTTTATACAAAGAGCCGCCATATAAATGGAATATAGACGAGGTACTGGTTCCATGCGAAGTAGCAATTAATCGTGGCTGGAAATTAGCTCGGCTCTCAGCGAACATGTTTCCTTCAATTTACAGTGGAGTTACGAATGATAGTATCATTCGTAATACTCGTATAGACGTGTTTCAATACACTCTTTAGAGATGAGGCCCATGTTATCTCTATTTATAGGATGTTATTTTAGTAGGTAAAAATAGTTATGTTTTAAATTTATTACAAGATATACATTACGTAACTTACATATACATTACGTATAATACATTATATAAATTACGATTTTTATTTCGCTTTTTTCTTTAAAATTACGCATACACGAGCATATTTCTCCTGTTTATGATGGCAAGTGATCCGTCCATGACAGCTAAAAGGATTGAGGAAGGATCCTTAATGAAAAATGAAATCTGCGATTTAGCAAATCCATTGAAGCTATGGCTATTTTTTAGCTGCAGTATGACTCCACTAAATATTAGTATATAGAAGTATTAACCTCAATTGCAACTGTTGATGTCGATGGATCAATTGGCGATAGTAATATCAGACGCTTCGCACCATAATCGTTCTTGATATTTAAACCAAACATTCCGCCAATTTTCAGTGGACAAGGTTTTAGGGCCTGTTCCGTAGATCGTCTTACGACAGTCAAGGGATGAGATAAAACTAGTAACTTACATTAAAATAAAGTCAAAATGAAACAAACATCGATTCAAATATATTGTTTTAACTCATTAACATCCCATAGCTCATCGTTTATGCAAATAGATATGGTTCTATACTAAAACATTATGCAATAAAATAGTTCTGTTATTCTACTGGAAGACAAATAAAAAAAACAGTATTCTAGCGGTGTAAATGATGAGATTTTACATGTCATGAGTCTTTATGTTCTTATGTCCAATAAGATGACGTGAGCAAATCTGAAACAGAAAAAAATGGATTATATGATATCAGTGGGATATATATAAAGTAAAGAAAGGTAACGACAAAAACCCAGAGTTCATCTGATGTTAATTAATCACTGGCTCCTCAAAGTCGGTCTTAGACTCGATTGGATGGATGTAATGATGGAAGATGGATAAAATTGGAACGCCTCTTTCCAAACAGTTGACTCTCATTCTGCACCTTTCCGATAATTATCATATGAAATCAACTGCCCAGGATAGATTATAGTGACGTAAGTATTCTCGCAAACACTATCTGTGTTTCCTCCTAACTCCTCGTATCCTACTCTAATCCGAGGTAATACATGTGCATCGACATCGTTGAAAAGTTCAGTTTCAATAACACTAGACATAAATACAACGCGGCTAAAACCGAAAACTAATATTTTGTGATACATAAAAATTGGAAAATTGAATTGGAAATCCAATTCAGGAACCTGGAACGCAATAGTCAGTTAGTTTATCCATTGCGACACGCCGCCATCACAGCATTATGCTATAAAATAGTTTCCTTTTTTTATAGTATAGGCGGCACCTGATGGTAATTGATCACCGCCGCCCATGAACATCCGCAACACCAGAGGAGTCCCAAATTTCTAATAACTTTAGTCTAGTGTTAAAAGATAAAATGAGAATGTCATACATTAATATTATATCTGATTTAATTAATAAATATTATTATTTTATTGATTATCTTCCTATTATTTGTATATATGTCATTATGACTCTTTCATTCATCATATCACAACGTAGTGATATATAGTAGTATTAAATTACGTATCATGAAGAAGCATAACACTAAATGGTATTCCCTGTAAGAGACTTAATGTCCACTACTCCACTAGGAGACTTTTGATATATTTACAGTGATTTATATTAACAGTGATGGCCGATATAACATAATAGATTGTATAAAGAGAATAATACAAGATCGGATACCGACAAATATCATTTTGGTGTTGATTTCTTATATAAAGAAGGATCATCATTATAAAATTGTAACAGAATGCAAACACATAATTTGCCTAATTATATTTTAATACGTTACAAAGAAGAAGAAAAAAGGTATTTCATTAAATTACATCATAATACTGCGTGATATCAACTTAACAACAAGCAAAACTATAAGTAAGCGAGTGATTTTGCTACATCTATATTTTACGTTCCACAGAAACGAATATGATTATTTCATAATTGCAAATTCGAACTCCCACAAAGTATATATATAATATTTTGGTATACATCATTAAATATTTTATCATTTACAATATACTACTTTTAATTGAGTAACTAGAACATAAACCTCAATGTTAAAGGTGTTAACTGTAATGGGATAAAAATATAATCTATTATATTTCACACAGCACACTTTACAGCATAGAATTACTGAGTAAGAGATAATCATTTTATAACAGGGACATCTCCCGAAGTGAAGGCAGGGTTAAGTCGGATTTTTCCCACTGCACTGAGGGGCTCGGGAATCTCCAACGGAGCGAACAAATGTTTTTCTCTTTGTGTGTCTCGTCTAAACACGTTCCACGAGAGTCAATGGCCGGTATCGCAGTCCTCCCTGGGTTCACTTTAATGGGTTCACGGCCGATCCGTCCAAACCGAAGTCCCCTATTAATTACATTCTAATAGTAATATGACTTTCTCACTAGTTGTTTTACGATTGGGGATTGGGGGATGACCTCACAAATAATTTATGTCAGCACTAAAAAGGAATGCCCATCATCTTCATATCATCAGTTGTGTGCTCACTTTTTTTTTCTTTACTAAATAAGCTGACAAATGAGAATAAGAAATTAGGAGAGAATTGCGATTACACCCCTGATGAGGAAGATGGATTGATTAGCAGAATCTGGATGCATTTATCTGGATTATTTGCGTTATAACATGTCAGGCCGTAAATAGTTCTAGTACAGTATAAACTAACCGTCACACGAATAGTTCAGTTTGAGTGGAGTAAGACCATGCCGTCTAGCGTTACATAGTTTAGAGTATAATTACGTTTAGAGTATTTCCTTTGGTGAAAAAATAAATTGAAACAAATGTTACTGTTGAGGAAGCACTACACTTTTAATCCTCATCTGCATTATGATATCTTTTTAGGGATGATGTTGGCGTCACGAGCCGTAGGATTGTGTATTTTGTATTTTATATCTATATGTGTATGTATTATTATTTGCTTGTATTAGTTATTTTTATTTTTTTTACTTCTTTTATTAATTAGTTTATTGCTACACCAATCATACACATATCTCATCACACCTTGGGTTGACTGGCAAAGTATGCCTTTGGCATTAAGTCCGCCCTTTGTGAACTTTGAACTTTGTTAAGGTTAATGCAATAAAGAGTAAATAAATAAATAAATAAATATCTTGTGTTTGCCCCCATATCCTTAACACTTTATCCGAATCTTATTATAATTATATATTACTGTACAATCATTAAAACGAGAAGAGGAGACAAGATAAGAAGAAAGAATAAGTCTTTGTGTTCACTAAGACACTTATAGTAATGATAATATATCCTGCGCAGTCGATGTCATCTACAAAAAAAGAAATGATGATATCACTTTATCAGAATCGATGAGGAGAACATTATTGTAAAAGTTTTTAAATATTTAAACACGGATCATCATTACTTATACTTATTCTAAGAAAATAGCTGAGCGAAAGCGGAATCGATCTCGTGTATCTTTCATACACGACATCGATTCCAACACGATCCTCGTGTATATCCTGTATATAGATTCTACATATTTCTAGAAAGGGTATTGAAACCACCTCGTTGAGACTCATCCGCGAATTGGTGAATTGCACGAATTACCAAAATATTTTTTTGCTAAATACTTTAGACGTATGTCTCAAAATAAACCTGCATAGGTTACCTCACGGTATTTCCCTTTACAAGCACATAGTGCATCAGTATTTCAAACTGCATTCATGTGCCACAGCACCGGGATCCGAACTCGGTATGCTCGCGTGTTGTGATATATAGTATAAAAGAATGCACAAACACTAGGGTACTATTTATATTATTTTACTTTAAAAAAAACTACTGGAATGTTTCAACATATTAAAACGACAATAAGTCAAGGACGAAGTCATTGGCAGCTAATGTGCTTCTCCACGCCAAATTTTCACCACGTCGCTAAAGTACTATGGAAATATTTATCCCTTGGTCCTTTCCTGATCCAATTAAAACATACTGTCTTTTTTCAAGCTATAGATTGCCTCTCGAAAAAATATATTTATTTATTAAAAAAAAAAAACTTGTATTTTCAAATTACTAATATTTATTAGCTGTATAATCTTTAAATAAGCATAGCACGAGTTTATAAAGCAAAATAATAAATGAATCCTTATGTAATTACCACAATGTAAAAATGCTTTATTATTATTTATTTAATGATACAAATATATTTTACGTTATATTTTATACCAGATTCTTTTAAATTGTGTGAAAAGTATATAGTCTTTAATTTTTTTTTCTTGAAATACTTATATTTGTATTCTGATAAAATTTATATTTAATCTGGGATGTCGATGAGCAGGCTGCTGCATCGTAAGGCCTTAGTATAGATTTTATAGATCCGAGGAATAATATTTGTGTAACACATATTATCGGTTTCAGGATATGTCCAGTGTCCTCAATAGTGAATCTGAAGCTTTTTCCTATGTTATTGCAGATGCATTAGGATAAGGAAAGGCGACGGCGATTGAGAGATCCTCCAATCGAACTTCTCCTATAACATTAGATTTATTATATAATAATATTCGATATAATAATAAGCTTCTTTTATAATATGTATATTTACTTATTTTAATGTATGTGACATAATATAACTATGTTAATTTATCCTTATTATATTCAATGTAATTATACCTATCCTACAGTTTGAAATATTATACATATATTCTTTAATATGATGACACATTATAAGTCTAATAGAGGCCGTTCCAAAATCGTTTAAATTTTAATACTTATAATTTTAAAAAGGGTGACAGTTATTTAATTCATTATTAAAATTAAATGACTATTATCAAATGATTATTTAAAAAAATTGTAACACCAACGATTAGAAATTTAATCCCAATAAAATATATTGCTACAAATTGAACAAGTATTAGGCTAAGTGTACATAACCTTTCAAAATAGCATGCTAGTGTTTTGCGATGTTTGCTGTGTGTTGACACACAGTATAGTAGTAGTAGTTTACGTACTTGAGAGTTCTAAATTTTACAGTATATACTATAGTATATATATACATAGTATATATATACTATGTCGATATATACATAGTATATATATACATGGTATATTCATTCAAATACGAATTCGTTATCTTTGTGGAATGTGTATATATGTAACAGATAATTTAAGTACTACAATATTTTAAACAATGTTAATAATAAGGAACAAGCAAAAATTAATAATGCCGGTCACTCAACTGCAGAGCGACCTCCTTGACCATTTTTTACGTTTTCCAACAATGCTCAATTAATATACAAAGGATATCCAATAAAAATATTTAAAAAATATCACACAATGACTTTATAAAAAGATTTAATCTTAATTTGGTAAAATATTATGTAAATGCGCAGATATTTATTAATCATTAAATAAATAATTGACAAATTGATCTCATTTTAATTACTTTAATACATTTATGTTTCATACATTTATTTTTGTAACTATGTGATAATACTTTGGTTCAATTTTAATCATCCACAAAATAATCCCAACATCCTGTACAAGTTGATATCTACATTGCATGATAAGAATAATATATAAAGGAGTCGATTCAGCTTTGAAATTAGTAGTAGTGTTTGAAAATCGAATCAAAATGTTGTTTAAATTATTCGGCTTAATTCTGGGTAAGATATTTTAAGTAAATATTATATTTTTATTAATTATAATTAGTACATTAATATATTTATCTGCAAATAAATTTATCTGTTATACTGTTTTTATTTGAGAGTCACAGATAATCTCGTTCAGAGCGGCAGTCAAAGAAAACATAAATTAGTAAAAAATGTAAAATTAAATTGATTATAATCATTTGTGCATAGTTCAAGTAAACAGAGATTATTTAGAATATGTTTTCATATAATTTAAACAAATTCAAAATGTATGCGTGTTTAAGACAAACATTGCTACATAGCACAAAACAAAATGTCTACGGCGTTTCCGTTCGTTTGTACGCCTTAATTACAGAATCTATAAAACAGATTTTGTTTACTTTTTCATCTACGACTAGACTGATTCTGTAGTATTGCATATTATAATATGTTGTAACATATACCACAATTATTGTTAGCTAAATAGCATAAGTCGGAAGCAAGTGATTACAAATGTATTAATATGTCAATCCTTTTTAGGAATTATCGCCATTGCGGCATCGAGGAATGTTAAATTCTTTCGAAGGGACTATACTTACATTGAGGACTTTGATGCATTCTACAAATTGCATTGGGCTGATGACGCAAGATTATGGGAGGAAGCATTTTTAACTTGTGACAATGAAGGAGCTAAATTGTTTTATCCTGACAGTGAAACAGAATGGCAGGTTGCAGCTAATTTATCCGATTCGCTAAACGACGTTGAAGGAATATTTGTTGGCGTTCGCGATAATTTAGGTCGTGGTGATTTTATGTCTATTGATGGTAAGACAGAAATCTATTTAGATGGTACAGTTACCAATTACTCCGAATTTATTAATACGATTGCAAAATTAGAACATAAATGCTCTCATATATATTATGAAATATCTTTTGTTAACCAATGCAATAGCACCAAATAAAAATTATAGAAAAGTTCAAAAGCTTTTTGAGACGCGGATACATTTCAAATACAATTTATAAATTAGAACGCGATGTAATAGTTTAATATTACATATATATTCTTGTCTAGAAATTATGATAACAGCGACGTGTTTGACTAAAAATCATATCGTTTACATATTTCTAAAATTAAATTTATTTACTCAAAGCTTTTTTATTAAATTATATTTGAATTCTTTAATTAAAATGATAGTATTTGCTCTTAAGTAAGTTTCGCAAATACAAATAATAATCTAAAATCTATTCTCCTAATAAAATACAGAAATTTTCACCTGGCCAAACAATTGATATTAAGAGTTATTTTTTATGTACGTTAGAAAAAGCAACTTCAATGCTACAGTATATACAGATTTTAAACATTTCAAATATTGAAGTGATTATATTTATCATAGGAATATTGTGGAGTGATATTGCAGCTAATATGAGTCGGTTCAGTCGCGAAAAGCCCATGCCCTTACAGAAGAGACAAGTGAAAGCATAAAGCTACTAGTTTGCATTTAATAAGTTTAAATATCTCTTAATATATCCAAGTCCCAGTTACTGGTGGCGATGCATTCCATCTCGTCGTTGTCGTTGAGGATGGATACAGTAATTTATAGTTCGCAGTCATCACACAAATCCTTACTTTCATAAATCATGAATTAATATGTTATTTTTCTCAGGAAATTTTATTACAGAATTTTCAAAGAATGCCGTTAAAAATCAGGAAGCTTCAGAGTCCAAATGCATAGTGATGTCAGTGCATACAGGCATATACAGCTTTGGTTCGTGTAAAAATAAAAGGCCTTTTGTTTGCAAGAAACTGAATAAAGATGATTGCCCTACTGTCGATTCAGGTATTATTTCTTTATTCAAATGTAATAATTGACCAACGTTCCACTTGAGGTATTTAATGGTATACAATGGTAATAATATAAGATAAGGTATTTATAAGATAGTTAAAGTAATAATAATAATGTAATAATATTTTTTGTTTTCTCGCACAAATTAATATTAGAAAATATGGTGCAGTACAGATTTTATTGGGATGAAACAGTATTTGTGAGAGACTGGTGTCTATACTATGATGTCCTGTATAATATATGTATGATTATTTTAATAATTTATACAAGCAAATTATTTTATAGTAGTCTTTGTCTCAAATAGTAAAAATAAACAGTAACAAGATCAAGCACTTTTTGCCTTCCAAAACAGTCCAACTGATCCTAAATAATATTTCTATGTATTTTTAATTCAAATTATTTAATTAACCTACCGGACGAAGATAGATATGAATACCATAAAAATAATAATTTTATACTTTACTAAACACTTTATATTTCACAAATATGGTCAATCCAAAAATGTTTTAGACTAGATGTTTTTACTTTACGTTAGTCTCTGATACATCTTTAGACCACGCAAAGAAAAATTAGATATAATTAGACCTAACTAACTGGTGTAGAGATCATACAGAGAAAAAATAAAAATAAATTTTAAATCAAAATTGAACTTTGACAACGATTTAAAAAAAACCACTAGCAATTCTGGATTCTGGGTTTAAAAACTTCTTTAATATTTATCACTTATTACGATAACATAATAATTGGTATCATACTTACCAGCTTGTTGATTAAATGAGGTTTCAAGTAAAATTCAAACAACAGAATTAAATACAAAATTATTTTTAATTCAAACCTTGTTCGAACACAGCTCCTCTGTTACGAATACACGCCCGGCACCTGCGGCGTATTTCTTTTGTGGTAATGTTTACCGTCATTTCTGCTTTAATTTTTGAAAAAGCGTCTGCAATTCTCGTTACCAATTCTTCTTTTGTGTTTATTTTTACCTCGTGCACCAACTCTTTAGCACGTCCCCAGACATAAAAGTCGAGTGGTGTTAGGTCTGGGGAACGCGCGGGCCATTCAATTGGGCCACATCTCCCAATCCATGAATTAGGGAAACAGTTGTCTAGATACTCGCGTACTATGTTCCGGTAGTGAGCCAGGCAGCCGTCATTTTGAAATACGATTGCCCGGTCATCTCCAAACTTCGGCAGGTGGCTCATTAATTCCGGCAGGTCATTTATTGAAAATTCGAGGTAATTTTCCCCATTTAGTGTGTATGGGAGAAAACGGGTTCCTATGAGGTCTCTCTCAATGACACCTGCCCATACGTTGACCGAAAACTTGTGTTGGTGTGAGGTCACTCTGGTCGTATGAGGATTTTGCGATTCCCATCTGAGTAAATTATGTTGGTTAAAGATCCCCTCTCTCGGGAATTTAGATTCATCCGTCCAGAGAATGGTCTTAAAAAAATCGTTTTTATCTACGTCGGAATGTAGAAGAAAACGGCAGAACTGCAAGCGTCGCTCTTGACTACGTAGATAACACATTTGTTTTTTGTTATGGTTAGGTACTTCGAATCGTTATCTTTAATCAACAAGCTGGTAAGTATTATACCAAATATTATGTTATCGTAATAAGTAATAAATATTAGAGAAGTTTTTAAACGTATATGACCTCCAGAATTGCTAGTGGTTTTTTTGAAATGATTGTCCAAGTTGAACTTTGATATAAAATTTATTTTTATTTTTTCACTGTATGATCTCTACACTAGTTAGTTAGCTCTAATTTTTCTTTGCGTGGTATAAAGATGTATCAGAGACTAAAGTATAGTAAAAACATTTAGTCTAAAACAGATTTTAAAAATGTTATGGTGGTAAATAAGTACAATTTCGGTGAAAACCGAAAAATTAACGTGTCAGGGATTTTTTTTGGCCAACTTGTATTCTGCAAATGGATCCTCGAACACGCCCACTTGGTTTGTCGGACCCTCTACCAAACATCCTATATACTCAAAATTTAACGGAAATGAAAATGCCACATAATGTATATTTTAGTAAAATAACTTGACACTTCTTTTATTAATTATAAATCAATAATAGGCTTCTATTGCATGTATTAAACTGTCAACATCACGATATAAAAAAAATAACTCGATTCTTTGAGCCTTTTGTATCATATATTTTGCATCATTATGAAGAAAATGTTATTACATAATAAATGGAATATTAAGATATTTACAAAAAAAATATCTACTCATAAACTCGTTTACTTTTGCTATGCTTTTGCCGAAAATTAGCGTTTAAATAATAACTTTGACAAATAACAAATCTATATTTATAGGAGTTATGTAACATCATATTAACAAACGAATCACTTGCTATCAAGTAAACCATACACTGTTCTACATTAAATATATATATATATATATATATATATATATATATTTATATATATATATATGTATATATATATATATATATACAAACACCCTACCGGCCAAAAAGTTTAAGGCCGCACATAAACAACATAATTATCCATCAATTGTAATAAAATCCCATAGGATAAATAAAAGAAATGCACATCTGCATATTTTATTGTTATAGTATCGAATATTTTCAGAAGTCATTCTTGTGGTTTAATTGGACAATAAACATCTATTGTTTTCAAACACCGACAAACGCTGCGCTAGAGCTAGGTGGTAGTCGTAATAATATTCTATAACGTCCTCATTACTAATTACTTTGCTTTTGTTACGTATTGGTCAATAATAAGGATTATTTAGCTCCTGAAAACAAGTGTTTAAGTCTAAACTTGTGGTTCCTACAGTGAAAACATCATAAAATGGGCAAAGCTCGGGAAATTAGCAGTGAAGTGAGTTCTGCCATCGTTGTTTTACATCATACATGGGCAACAACCAGCCCGCGAGCCCATCTACAGAATTCTAAAGACACCTGAATAGATGAATATCTGAGGTCAGAGCTGTAAGGTAGATTCATTAACACTTCCCAACCAAGCTCTCTCAATATTTGCTGAGTGGCTAAAATGTGTGTGGTCTGTCGTTGTGATGATGACAAACCACGCCCTTTCTGTTGATCAATTCCGACTGTTTTTTCTATATTTCTTGCTTGAGTCTCATCAGCTGTTAGTATTGAGATTAATCGATGGTTTTGCCCGGTGGTAATGAACGATGCCCTTCCAATTCCACCATACACATTGCATCACCTTATCGCGAGTTAGTCCAGGTTTCACTATAGTCTGTGGAGCCTGACTGCCCTTTGACCATGATCTTTTTTGTAGTTCTCAACCTACCCGTAGCTTTTCAGCTGTGTCGTTACTACTAACATGGTAATCTTGACTTTACCTGTAACAGAACGACCGGACCAAGCTCTATCTTTGACATCAAAATTTCAGTGCGGCAACGCTTGAACTAATTTTGTACTGCTGTTACTTTAAATCTTCACTTACGTTAAGTCCATAAACGTCATTTTTTATTTTGCGCCCCTTTTTCACATTTTTCCCTTTTTAGTTTGATTGCGACGCCCTCGCCGTCGGCGGGGGTGATTTGAGATATATATGCAATGTATGTGTGTTGTGTTTTATGAAGGGCTTGGGCCCTGGTGGTTGCGTCGTCAGGGTCGTCGAGGGCGTGCCTCGGTCTCCTTCGGACGCGGGTAAATCTGTGATTCGCGATGGGATCGTAAGTGGCGTTATTTACAATCAAAGGATTTTGGTGTGTGACGGCTGAGTCGAAATATCGGCGAGAAGCCTGCTTCTGCAGGTACTGAGCTATGGTCGGCAGCTCAAGATCTATGTGTAGATTTTCGTTACGCAAGAACCACGGCGCACCGGTGGCCTTGAGCATGAAACGTTTTTGTATTACCTGAAGTAATATATCGAATTCTTCGTTAGATTTACAGATTTTGGAGGACAGAATAACAATTAAAAAATGGTGGGAAACCGTTTTACTTCTTATTTTTCTTTTTTTTAATGTTATTTATTTAATGGTTTCGAAATTAGCTATATACAAACAGTGAACCAAATAGATTTTACTGCAACTTTTTACTTACAAAATACGAAAAATCTTTTTTCCCAACCCGTTATATGCCTACACATGAATAGGAGTGATTTAATTAATTTTCATTTATTTGTATTTTTAGAATATTTGTTTATAAAATCGGTGAACAAATGTATCAAAGTGAATGAAAGAGAAGATACTTGGGAAAACGCTTTGCATATGTGCATAATGGAAGGTGGTACTTTGTCAACGAGTATTCAATACGATAGAAACTTGAGAAAATTCTTGAATGCAGAAAGATATTTCGTTGGATTCCGAAGAATGGTACCAAATGGCGCTTTTTACACCGTAAAAGGTATAATTATACAAATAAATAGATTGTCTGTCGAAATTTTTCATTCTCATCAAGTTGGACAGAGAGGAAATATAGTAGAATCTTCCGATTCTTTCTATTGTCAGGGTCACTATCAAAAGAGCATTCGGTATCGATAAGCTGAAAACCTGACACTACCTCTAACCATTCAGAATATGATTGTAAGTGGCACTGAATAGTTTTTCTAATATGCCCTTATCCCCACAGATATATACGCGATGGTTCGTTGTTATACTATCATAATTAGTGTAAAATATATTAACGTAAACATTAATCTACTAACCATAAAGTCTTTTTTCATGTGTCTGAAGATATACAACCGCATATTCCACAGTAGGTAAGGCTACCTGATAAACAAATATCTATCCCCGTTAAGGAATTGAAAAATATAAATTTTAATTCCTTTTTTCCTTTTACCCCCGACTAAAAAAAAATACGTTACTTGTAGTTGGGACTCCGAACCTCTTTGCCCATCATACGTAACATTAAAATTCTCTTGCAGTTGTAACCTGATTGTCAAGAATGTTTATGTTTTCCAATAGGGATTTCGGGATCCTTCGAATTTGGCTGGAATGTCATTATTGACGCATGGTTAGGTAATGATGATGATGATATTAATTTATCCCTAATGGGAAAGGCAAAGGACTTTTAGTCCATACAGCCAGGGTTAGTTAATGATCGTAACACCGAGCACTACCCATAGACAATCCAATAATACCACAAGAAGTTCGTCTTGACTAGAAAAAATTATAGACGAATTATAAGAAAACATTTGACTGCACTATAATGGTGAAAGTATACTATTTTGTCAGAACATGTTTAATGTATTTTGTAGTACTACTATTAATTGAACCAAGCTATTACTCATTAGATCTAAGATGGAGTACATAATAGTAGTAATAAGAAATCCGTATTAATATCGCTGCAATATGTATGCTATGAGTCCTGTGGCTTCGCAGTTACTCTCTTCAGACATGAAGATAGGTAGAATGTTAAATTTTTGTTAAATATGTGACTTAATGGCGGAGTAACTGTCTATTTGGATATCCAGATTGTTCCACATCATCGTCATTACGTATTGTAAGATTGGTAGTGGATATTACTTCTGAACCATCTCCCTTATTTTCAACTACATCTAAAATGACGATTAGTTCTGTGTTAGGTGAACATTTACAACGCTAATCTTTTCTTGCACCAGATCACCTAGCAACCTATGACCTAATATTATCGTGTTTTGAAAATTGTTTTATTTATTTCAGGTTCAAAGATTAATGTTTACGGAAGAAATAACGAAAATAATTGTGGTGTGATACAAAAAACAAGTCATGAGAATAATTATGAATCGATCATGACCGAAATACAAGTAGATACGGAAAACTGCAATATTACTTTGCCATTTATTTGCGAAATCGAAGCTGGTGCATTACTCTAATTCATACAATGAAGTTGTATTTTTAAATAATTTCATTAAAATCTCTAAGAAGTATTTTTCTTATTCATGTTACAAATAAAGCTATTAATTTGTCAGTTCACTACAATAATCTAACATCTAACACTATGCTCCAACTCCTCATATTATTATATATATATATATATATATCGAGCGATCGTGAAAAGAACGAATCCCCGAAATATATATATATATACCAAATACCGTATAATTACTACTAGGATAAATTATAACATGAAAACTGTGGTTTTAATCACGTTATAATGTTAAAATTTCTTAAATCTTAAATAATGCAGAAATAACAAAGTTTGGGACATATTATCGCATGTCCAAATTTTAATTTAGTTAATTTATTTTAAAGACCAATTCTAAACATATTTTGTTTATTGGTAGAATGTTTAATATATACAATTAAAACTAGAATATTTTGAAATGTATGTGTGTGTATTCTATCTATGTAACAGAGATCATTACTTCTAAGCGCAAATAACAACAAGACCGAGCAACCTCTTTAATGAGACCCTGGCAACGAGTCTCATAAGCACTCTTTATTGGACACTTGAAACTTATGTAATAAACGTTAAAGTTTGTTACTTTGTCCTAAATATAAAAGAAAATAACGTAAAAAATAAAAGAAGTAAGACTGAAGAGGATTTTTCAAGAGCCAACCATCATACGATCAAGACCTGGCTCTATGGACTAAAGTCCTTTGCCTTTCCCATTAGGGATAAATTATTATCATCATCATCATCAGAGGATTTTTCATTGTTACAATTACATTTTATGTGGAAATAAAGGTTACAAACGAGCACACTGATTAGCTGATGGTAAGTGATGGTCACAGCCCATAACCACCCACATCCATCCTCCAAAATATTCAAGATCTGAGAACTGAAATGGAATGCACCGCTACCTGGATCTCTAAATCTTGTCTCAAAATAACGTCTTGTTTACTTTTCCGAAGTAAATATTATGAAAAGATAATTTTTGAATATCTAAATACTTTTCACTTGGCCCTCGTAGTCAGGGCTGACAGGTGACCTCGTACAGTGAGGCCTTTTGTACTACTATGTATGGATCAGTCACACCAATTATCAAGGCGTCGCGAACTTCAACCTAATGAATTAAGAATTAGACTATTAAACACAAGACAAAAGTATATTATAAATAAAAAGTAATGAATAAAATAAATACGACATCTTATTAATTGAACATTTAGAAATGTTGATTTTTAGCCTATTTTGTCTACTCCACTCAATTCCACCTAATCAATGTCTTGCTGAAATCTCGCCGTCGTAAATATTTCGAACTACCATTACCAATTAGAGATCATCTGTGAATAAAAAACCCACGACATATCTTAGAACTAATGATAGGTCGTTAATCGTGGAACACGATTTCCAGAGGACCGAATTTACTGCCTTGGGTGGATCCTGATACCTAGACTAATACAATATCGCTTCGATCTGTAGTTCGCATATTCCACGAATTGTTGCCTATCCCTCAGCTTGGAAATAATGAAGTTCGGGAATGCAGTCAATCTTTTTTTTTTTAACTTTCTAAGCAAATGCTTGACCACGATCCCACCTGATGTTAAGTGGAAATGCAGTCCTAGACGGTAAGGCTCACTAGCTCAGTAAATGTCTATTCACTCTACTCTTGAAAACACATTGTAATCGTAGGGAAAGACAGACACGGGCAAACTATTCCAGTCCATTGCTGTACGATTAATGAAAGACGAAGCAAAGCGCTTCGTTCGGATTTGAGAGATGTTCACAACAAAAGGATGAAATTCGGCAGTGCATCGTGAAGTCCGATGGTGGAACAATCGTAGCAAACTTTGTCAATAATATTTTGTAGTAATAAGTTATTATCCATCATATCGAAAGCTTTTATGAAATCAAAGTGACGATCTACTTGCACTCCTGAACCAATTTGTCTGAACTACGTCAGGCAATTCAGTAGGTTATGATTGTACTGCGACCATGGCAAAAATCATACTGTATGTCCGATAGTTGACTAGATATAAGTTTATACATATATGTACGCAATCGTGTCCACGCTTTTATCAGAGTCGACAAAATTTCCACGGGTAAGTAACTTTTTTCTTGGTTTTAGAGATATATTAACGGAATAAGGTAAACATAAAAGATAATGGCGGTATCTAAGAAGCAATTACTAAAAATGGAACCCCTCGTTTTTGCTGGTTCTCCTTTCAAATGTTTCTGTAATTTTTTTGATTAGTATGATTCTGTAAAGATTTAGTAGTTATTTATTATGATGACCTTTACCCATTTCTAACGTGGGCAAGAAATAAGATAGTCATCTGTTCTGTTTCCTTTTTATTCATTCCACATTACTTACTTCTTTAAACAAGATAAATAATACACTTTGCGGCAAAACCTACCTTGCGGCATCGATATAAACCATAAAGCCTTATTGCTTACAAGCGATTTTACGAGCAAACCGCGAAGTAAACTTCTTTCTATCAACGGGATTATTTAAATCACGCTTGGTCATATTAAGGTTATAAGTTATGGTTATTGAAAATAGGAATTTGAGTGTGCGGTTGAACAATATAAATGAGTTACGCCGCATTACATAGCTCGGTTCGACCTGTCTTAATATTGTTACGTAGATAAGTTGAAGGATAAATTACAAAAACATTTGTTTCATTTTCAATTAGTTACAGGTGTTTTCAGTAGACTGATCATGTTTACTTAATTCAGTACTGTGTACTTAAGTCAACACCGTTTCCAGCAGGCTAAAACATTTATTCAGAACATTAATAACATGGCACTCTTTCCCGTAAACCCATTTTCAAGTCGTTTCAGGCCTAGTTATACCCTACCTGTCAATGAACATTCCGAAAGGTGAAGGAGAAGGACAGACTATACGTGCGACTAGTACATTCGATCACGCCTCTGGAATATTCCAGATATGTATGATAAGTTTAGCTACAAGTGTGATAGAAAGAGATGGTCATGTTCAACTACGAATGCTCACAATTATGTGTATGTACAAGGCAAAACTTGAACATTCATAGAAGATTAATTGAGTGTATATGATTGGGTCGGGTAGCTGCTGTAGTTATTACAATTTCTTGAGGAGCTTTGTTTTGAAGAATTGAGTGTATCCTGAGGCCACTTACAGGTTTATCATATGAATTGATAAATGGAATTTAGATTTTGTACCACCAATATCGCCTAGAGGTTTTCGTGATTCCTGTTCTTATACAGTCAGAGCCTGGTGACTTTTTATTTATCAGACTCCTAATGGCATCCTTAACCTCTGAACGGAGTATATCTGGTTTCAGTTCTAATGGTCTCTCGTTATATATATTGTCTCTATATAGTTCCGAGCATATTCTTTCCATCTTTCTGCCGATAGCTTAAAATCGGTTATTGGCTTACCATCTTTATCATCTATGTTCTAAGATGATTTGAAGCTGTGTATGATCTTTTTAATTTTCCGGGTGAGATCAACAGTTTGATATTTGTCTGTATGTGGCTAAACTTCCTTACACATCTCATCATAATAACAAATTAAGTCTTGCCTACACATGCTTTGAATTTTATGGCGTAAGTCCACGTACTCGTCACGAGCCCTTTCTGAGGTTTCCCCGATCTTAAGCTGCTTCCTTATTTCTCTAACAGCAAGTGTCATCCGATATCCAATCCTTCTTGATTTTGATTGCCTTTGGCAATGTCTCCAACATTTTGTAGACGAAAACGACATTATAAGGTCTAGCTTGCCTCTACTTGATTTTTAATAATTTTAGCTAAAGGTGGTGTTAGACGAATTGATGTGTGTTTTACGACCCTCGGATTCGTTATAGGCCGTATTCGTATTTCCTCGACCAGTAGTTGACGGTCTTTTCTAATGTTATTATTGCTACGCCATTTTTACACTCTGTAGCATAACCTAAGAAGAACACATGTTACCGTTAGATGTTCTGATTCTGACTCTGTTCTGTTCTGCCTGTTCCTTTCTTGTGAGTTTCGCAAATGCCCAATAAGGTCTTCATTTCTATTTTGGATAACTTTTCTAGTTTAAGTAACCCACGTTCCAAGTTCTAATTCGATGTTTAAGATGAAACGATATCTTTTTGTCACCAGTAGCATTCACTACATCGGAGTCCTGATGACATGTTTCCGATGACTCTTTGGTCGCATATTTCACTTCATAGACCCGTGGATCGATGATGGAATCGGTTGTCGCCATTGGTATTTCCGAACCGATACGACTTAGGAACCTTCAAGAAAAGAGCCTACATCTTGTTTAAACCCCTCTGGTGTCGTGGATGTCCATGTGCAGCGGTAATCACTTACCATCAGGTGGGCTGCTTGCTCGTTTGCCACCTATTCTATATAAAAAAAAACACATTTAAATAACAACTGTAACCGAAAAATTAAATCTAAATAATCGATTTCAACACGTACAGTACTTATATTACGATTTCTAATTATTAATTTAAATAACATTTGTCCAGCCGAATAACAAGAAAAAAATACTTCTTATTTGCGTTTCTTATCTTATAAATCGTATATTATTGCGATGGGTGATTTTACTTTATATAAGTTAGGGCCGCTTAAAAAAGTATTACGCAAATACATATAATAAAAACTGCATGAGAATCATTTCAAAAAATAATACAATAATTTCGAATAATAAGAAAAATATTCGAAATCAATTAATTCATGTAAGAGGTGTTTTATGGTAATTTTAGTTATTCTAAGCATTTTGCAGTATTCAAAAACAGTTCATTAATTTCTTTGTTCATATTAATCAGTATGATCGCGTGTTAATAATGTTGTAAATAAATGGGGAAACGTAACTCACCATTAAGTGTTTCGCCGCCCCCGTGTACAGCATATTCAATATATTTCACTACATAATAAATATATCTCAATTTATGTTTATTTATCATAATTCAAGAAGTAAGCTGATTTGATTGAAATTTAAATTCAAACGATATTATAAATGGTAAACGTTACAAAAAACAAAATTAAGGTATTACCACCTTAGAAAATTAAACGAAGTGTAAAAAAGTAACGACCAATTTAATAACACCCACTGCATGATATCAAGTTTGAGTTCATTATTTGTAGATCAGACCCAAACAAATAAAAAAAATTAAAATCTAACAAAAAGAAAAGGTAGATAGGTAGATCAGTTTAGGTTAGTGTTAACTGTGACATGAATTCCTTTAACCGTTCCACTGCATCCAAGAAGCCATTTTGATATTTGTTTGGCTGGGATACATCCAGCTTGTTTTTCATAATTCAGCTTCATAATGAATGATTCGACTCGGATGTTGGCAGATCCATGTCCCGATAGAATACCAACGTAATAACGAAGCTCTTTCATTTGGGATGCGAAGACCGAGTTATGTGTAACAGGCAATTTTATGTCAGTCCTCAAGGTGGATGATATTGAATCTCTGTTAATAATGGATGTAAGATACGTAGTACATAAATGTGTATATAATATTCTATGTATTATATTAATTAGAATTTTGTATCTGTGATGTTCTCCTAGTCGATTTTAACATTTGTCTTCTGTCTTATAAGAGGCACTAACTCGCCCCCTTTCTTAACTCGACGTAATGGACACGTGCAATATGGAATAAAGTTTCAAAAGCAATGTCAGCGACATAGGTTCATACAACATAAAACAAATAAAGACGAATGAATTATATAAATAAATTACCAAATACTGTATGACTATGATAGGACACAATCTTAAATCTGACTATGTATTACGGTTAAAATTTTGTAGAATTAAAAATATTATAGTTTTAGCTCAAATAACATTACGAAACTATTGTGTCGATATCATGTATATGGTTTGTTAAATGATTACGTAAATAAGAGTTTCCCTTTACCGTTGACGTCGTGAATAAGATTCCTTAACCATTACCAAATTGCTGGCTGCATGTTATTTTGTTTCATAAACAAACTATTGTTTTTTGACCTTATTAATGTTAACCATGGTGTAGCCAATTAAATCTATTAGCACATGCGGTGTGTCTTCTTCATTCAACAGGGATTTAGTTTTAATACAGGTTTTGATAACTATTTACTTTCCACAAACTAATAATATATTTTTTTATTACTTTCAGAGTAACAAACGAGCACACAGTTCGCCTGATGGCAAGTGATTCCTGCAACCCATGACATCTACATCCAACCTTGACAATGAGTCATAAAGCAGATGCGTTGTTACCATTTTGGACTGGGATAGAAAGCCTCGTCACCAGTAATAAAGGTCTCAGGATCCCTACACTCACCAGATGAAACACAGCAGCATTATGCTGCTATTTTACGTTGGTATTCAGCGAGTTCTTTATGTTGTATGGCATAATCTCAGTTCTGCAAAAATGGCCCGTTCCCACATCCTGATTACTCCTAGACTTCAAATAAACTTTCATAAATTCCATACTGCAATTGCTAATAAAAAAAATATTATACAAAGCTATGTTTTCAAATATAACTTTGTTTCAAGTCATAAAAAAAATGTAAGACACTAATTTGGCTTAAACTATTTTTTCTAACATTAGCCAGTGACATCACATGTATATATATTATAGATACGGCAAAAAAAAATGGTAGCAGTGATTTATGCTTGTAACTTCTAGCACTATTTGTAACATAAATGGAGATAGTAACACAAATCCCTGTCTTTGAAAAACATTGTTGTGTGCACTGAATAGGCAATATTTTAGTAACTAATTACTGTCTGCTTATATTATGGCATTCATTAATTTTCAGCATACAAATGCATATGGTAATAAAACAAAATTTTATGAAAGTTATATTAAACACCTATAATATTAAGATGTAATGATATTAAATCTTAATTCATACACATATCATATGCATTATGAATTAACTATTTATTATTATTAACTATTTGCATGGTACAGATTGAAGTAAAATGAATACAATAATTACACATGACTAATAGATATTTAAGTATCTGTAATCATTCAACAAATATTTTCTAAAAAAACTTTGGTTTCCAAAAGAACTAACCAAAGCAAAAGTAACAAACAAATCAAAAGAAAAAGTTTTTCAACTTTCTCGAATTATTTAAGTTTATATAGAGAAAATAAAGAATGAAACAAAGACAAAATATACTAACATTGTGGCAAAACAACTGTTTAATTGTAGCAATATAATAATCAAACAATAATTATATAAAATTTTGTTCTTTACCAGAACACATGTCGAGGACTGATAATAATCAGAGAAAAAGCATGAAAGTTACTGACATGACGTCAAAACTCTTGTGAAAAAGCATTATATTAAAAAATATTTATTGGAGAAAAATGCATATTGAGTAGTTAGGAAGTGATATTTTCTTCGTCTATATTATTTTACATTATTTGTATTACGATAAAGATACACGCAGAAGAGTATTGAATGGAACACAAACACACCGGCAAGAAAATATCAATGGAATTAAAAAAAAAAACGCAGATGTCAAGTTCACATATGGTATTATACTGTTCTAATTTTCACAGTGTTAAATGGTATTGCAACAAGTAATTCATCTTTTAGTTTTTAATAAAATAACAGTCCTTAACAATGGACATATGTTATAATGCTTACTTTTTATCGATATATAATTTGAGCAGAAATTAAAATTAAGGAAAAAAAAAACAATTTCTTTTAAAATTAACGAAAAACTGTAATTTATTATTTTTTCATCACAATGAAATGAAACTAATGTTTAATAAGTATAGAAGATACGAATATTTTTAATTAACAATATAATTAGAAATTGGCATGATACTTATTATTGGCAGCAATAACTATTTTGCTTGATGTTGTGACTAGTGTTTTTTTGGCGTCGAATTCTCAACATTTTATTTGAAGAATTGTTTATTACATAAAATAAAATCATTCTACAATAGGGAAGTCCTTATGAGTTTACAGATTCGTATTGACTTGTGCGCCACAATTAAATATAGTTTGTTATAATAACAAGCACAGTAGTATTGAGTAAACAAAATACAATTATAAAACAGACAAACAAATGCTAATTCTCATACCTTAAAATTAATCATCGTTTAATCTCAATGGTATAAAAACCAAACTTTTCTTCATGTCAATGTTTTACTTCAGTCATTTCCATAACCAAAAAACTAGTAGCTGGAGCTTGAAAGAGTAATTTATTTCCGTATTTCTTATAATATTCTTGATGTCTCCTAAAAGTAAATAGAGATTTCAAAAAAATCCAAACAGTTAATTTTTGATGTTACTGTGCCTCAGCAGACATTCTTAGAAATCAGAAATCATTAGAACATTGTAAAACCTACTAATTATTTTCACTTTCATTCAGTATCAGAGGAATTTATTTCGCTCCTTGTTTTAACAACCAAACACATTTTAAGTTTTAATAATACTAAAAAATTCCAGTCACTCCAAACTCCAGGGAAAAATTCAATGTTTTTTTTTGTTCCATCAAGCAAGTGGTTTTTTGTTATATGGATTTGCTAATATGAGGCTGCAAACTTCATTGAGTACCTTATTTCCAAAGAGTTATCAGCATAAGTACAAATGGAAATATTAATATTTTATACTGATCTTATATCTATATATATAAATACAACATGACAGACAGATTGCAAATAGTTTTGGTGAAAATAAACTTGTTCAGATATAGTATATATATATATATATATATATGTATATATATATATTGCAATCTGTCTGTCATGTTGTATTTGGCAAACAAGGTTTCATATGTAACACACTTAAACACTTTCTACAAATTACAAAATTATTCTACATTTCTCCCAAAAATCTGCAAATAGATGTCTCATGTATGGAGGATTTTAATAAACAACAATAAAGTTATTCTTAAAAAAAATCCACAATGATTTAATTAAATAAGTACAAATTTACTATTCACATTTAAAGATAGATAAGAAAACGTACCGATAATTATTCATTACCTAACCTAGTTCCTTTATTTGTGTAAAAACAGGGAATTTTATCTATTAAAACACAGCAGTTATTTCTTTTGACCGATGGCTGTATGAGGATATGTGACCTGACCGAAGAAAACGTAAAAGAATTTCATCATGACCCTGTGTGATTTGAAGAAAATGGTTATTATTTTTGCACACAGCCAAATGGATTTAAATAATGATTTAATAGTACAACTAACATTTTATTCATGACTTGTTCAAAAATTTACTTTTGAGTAAACAGTGTTTGACCGAGGTTTATTTCTACAGGTACAAAAATATTTTACATGTATGTATTCATTGGGCACCAGATAATGCCATCATCAAACATCTATAAAGCTTAAACATGCAACCTTACCATTAATAAAATTAGAGATTCCCAATATCCTCTTCAAACAGTCTTTTACCGCCTTTCAATATTTTCTCGGAATCATTGTTATATTTATTGGTGTATTCTTCCAGCCGTATTAGCCATTGAGCCCAGTGTTCTCTTAGTTTATCCGTTGATAAATGGAATACATCAGCCTTAGTACCATCAGTATATGCTATTACCAGTAAGGCATCTCTTACATTTAAATGCTTGTAGTTCAAGTCATTACAGACAGCTCCAAAGTATGCCGCCAACTGAACAGGGTTGTCATATGTTAGAGATATTGCCTTTCTTAGCTTATCTGACTTTTTCCATTCTATTAGAGTTGGTTTATCCCTGAAATATCAATATTCAATATTTAAATACACAAGTACTATGAATAAAATGTCCAAGTTGAATTCTACAACATCTTTCAATAGATAAGAGAAGATATCAACTATCCATGTAATATTATAGAGCTAAAATATGTGATGAAACATAGAGGCACTCACTAATAAAATTACAACTAGACCCAAAAGTCAACACTTTGTGTAAGTGCAAGATGCAATACACCCTGTATTGCATCTCGAAGCTATCTAATACCATCATGAATTTTATAAAATTTCTTTTTTGTGATACTAGTGAATTCATACAAGCACACATTCCACCTGATAGTAAGTTATGACTGGCCAATAAATATCTATATTCATCCCCAATAAAGATGCAAGAAGTACATTTCTTAGCACCCAAAAGTATTGAGCTGGCATCCTTCTTTACCACCAGTAATTGTGTCTAGTTCCCTGGACTTTAAATTTAAAATACAATAGCATCATTCTATTTCACACTCATCACACTAAGCATGTAAAATAAATATGTTGCCAAATCTCTGGAATGATTTAAATTTATTATTATTTTAGAATAAATACTTAGAGTAAATATTTAGAATGTGTGGCTTGGCTTATACCACCACAATGATGATATTAAAAAATGTTAATATAGTAAATAATTCATTGTAAAAAAACACAGAAGCTTAAACACATACACAAATATCTACAAAATACCTATAAAACCACTAAATGTCAGTAGAAGTGAGCCTCTAAAATATAGCAGAATCCTTAAATCCCTTCACAAACTTAGCACTTTTTTTCTTTCATATTATAAAAAGGAGATCTTAATTATAATATGTAGAGAATAACTCATGATATCTATTCCTCATCAATCTTCAAGGTGCAAATACATTGTCAACCTGAAGAACTGAGGTGGAATGCTATGTTACTTATAGTTGGGTCCCTAGATCACTTTCCTCACTATATGAAGTGATGTGCTGCTTTTTCACACTTGTACCTGGCCTTACCCCAGTCAAGGCAACCCATTCTGGCCATGGTGGCCACTGAGGCACTATTCCTTTAAATCAGGTTAAAAATGGCTACACAGTTCAGATAATGGAATGTCATCTCTGTAGTCCATGACTGTTGTCCTTTACAACACAAAGGCCCCACTAGACTATGAGAGTATATCTTTTTATCAGTAAATGTATCTCTTGTGTTATTCACTGACTATAGAAAACATAGCAGTGTGTGAAGTATTTTTTGATGATATTCTGTTAAAGAGTTTCCTGGCAAGCAGTCCAGCTAGTTTACAATACTTACTCATAGTCTGTGATAGCATCAAATATCCCTCTATATTTTAAAACTGGATGCACAACATTGGACTCTATGGCCTTGGGTGAAGAAACACTTTTCAAGACTTCGGCAACAGAATTCCATACACCTTCTACATCCTTATCAATTCGTAATTGAGTTCGAGGCTGTGTGAAGTAGTTTTTTAATGTATTGTGGAATTTTGAACCCAATGCCAACTGAGCTGTAAAGATAAGTTAAATAGTAAAGCAACATATAATAAAAAAAATATTAACAATATATTAAAAAACAGCAACTTATATAGTAGCCATACTTAAAATATAATAATGGTCAGTGGTTTGTTTTTAACACAAAAATATTGCTTGTTAATATCTATAGTGTAATAGCTTCAATTGTTGCCACCCTGGGTTTCTACAATATTACACATTTTTATACCATACAACCCCAATGATTTAATTATATTGCCAATTTATTTACATCTCTTCTATTTTAATATGTATACTATTAAATGAAATTAGCTTTTTACATGACCACAATGGCAATTAATATGATAATTGATAAAGTTATAAAATATGCTACTCTTAGAGTGTGACCAATTCAAGACTTCTTGTACACTTTAAAATGATGCAGTAGCAGCAGTAAACAGCTTATGGCTTGACATCACTTTATTTGCCCATCCACCTGAAGACACATAAATTTAATAGATAGTTAAATTAAGAATATTTATTTTGTTTCAACAAAGGTCTTGATTATAAAGTTTCATCTGTTTTTACAATGAAAAAACAGTAATGGAATTTTATCAATGCACAATACACTTTTATCTTATCAGTCATTAACATTTATAATAAAGGTCAAGGTATTATGAATTTATGCATATTTTTTCTATTCAAATACTGACTTTTCAGGTGGTTTATTAGGTTTTAAAACATGGATGAGTCATAGAGACAATAAAACTTAAGTATTTGAGGTTGCTTATTATGTAAGGTTTATATGCATCCTTTCCTTTACATTCATTTGTATAAAAACAAGTTTCACTACCACATTACTTTATTTTAAACAATTGATTGTTCTTGTTAGGACCCAAGCAAAGTATTATAATTATAATTTGAATACACAATAAAAATATGAAAATTAATAAGGTTTTTGTATTAATTTAGATAAATCATAAAATTGGGACAGCTGCTTCACAGATCAGGGTTGTGGCCCTAAGTCACAACAATACCTGAGTGAAGATCTTTTTCCTATGTGGCACACTGCATGTCTAGTTTGTTTTATATTGATAATTTTATTTTGTTTTCTGTTAAAAGTCTTTTTTCATTTGTTTTGTATTTATTGTACTTGATTTTGCAATTTATTATTGTGTGTGTGTGCCAAGAAGGAATAAATTATTATTAAATGTTCAATAAGTATCTACTATTTATTATAAGGTATATTATTGGTATAGCACTCATTGGATTACACTCAAAATAATAAGAGAACAAAAAAATACAAGTTTATGAAAATATAAAGTTCAAATTAGTACTTTCACTTTTAATTAAATTAAACCAATACAAGGACAAAAATGTATCAATAATATCATACAATTTGCTAAGAGTATACTATATCTAAATACAACCATAATAGCATATATTATTAATGTAATATGGATACCTCAATGTTTGTAATATACATACCTTCATAAAACCTATTAAATTCATCTAAGCCCATTTCTTTAATTCTTTCCTGCTTCCATTTTTCTAGAGCAGCTCGTGATTCATCTGTCATGGTCTTGTTCAAGATTAATGTGACGGATGGGTACTGCTTAGCAAAGTCATTTTGATGTGGCTTGATTTGTAAAATTTTGTCTTCACTCGCATAACCAGGTTCAGCTGGTGAACTTCTAGCAGCATTACTCACACTAATTGTATTAATTCCTCTAAGTGTAGTATTGTTGATTAAAGCAGCAGCATAGTTGAAACAATTTCTAGTATTTTGCCACATTTTTCTTCTAAATATGTCTACTGTTCTATTGAGAATTATGTACTTCTCAAGCACATTTTCCGAAGCACTAAACTTGTCCGTACTTTCACTTGATACTCCCGTTTGGTTGTTTTGATGCGACGTCTGACTATTTTTAGCTGTAACAAACAGATAAAATTATATCTGCGTATGTCTAAATTCGTGACTGCGTCTTTCATTAGGCGCCAGTGTCAAGTCATATGATTTTCAATTTACATTGGCACAAACCACTAGCAAATAGCTACATTATATTTGAATAAATACCTGGCCCGGGAGCTAAACACGTACGTCTGGTGAAAAATATATAACAAAACAAAAACAAGATATAACTACTATATAGTTAGGGAATATACGACACATTATCGGAAAAAATAAGAACTATAATAATAGATATAGAGAACAGAATCGTGCTTTTTATTACCAAGGTTGAAGACCTTCATAGTGAATACTCTACTCACCAGTCTTTCGTAAGCGTGATTTTTTTGGTTTCTTTTTATCTAATAATGGGCCGAATAGTTCTTTATTCTCTTTATGGTATAATTTTAACTTCTCCGCAGGATTTAGGATAGAAGAGGATTTAACTACTTTTGTCCGGATAAACTCTAGTTTCGTTTGTACAGGTACACTGCGGACTATTACACAAGCTGATCGAAACATTGCAGAAATCGTAGCGATGTTTTTTTTGAATTTGTTAATACCGGCCATGAAAGTAGCACTCAGTACGTACAGCATATGGAATGTACTACACACAACAGGAAAGCGCATTTATTTTTTGAGTAATCTTAGAAAAAGGGGAAACTATCTCTAATATCTATACTAGTCTCAGACTTACTTGTATGTACTTTATCACAATTTTATCACACATGAAAAGCATAACATAGCAGTAAAAACTAAAAATTATTAGTATATTGTAGGTCGAAGTGATTATAATGGTATCCTCAATAACTAATAGTATACTAATTTAATTATTATTAAATTTAATAGTAATTTTTTAAGACCAGTAATTGAATATTTTTGCTGGCGTTGAGCATTTTTATCAGATTTAAAGAAACTACAGTTGTCCATCAAACATTATTTTCTTTTAATATTAGCGAAAATGATTAGTTGAAAATTACGTGAAGAAAAAGTTTCAATTGTTTATTACTATAATAGATTATGACGGCTGCGTAGCATAGTTTCTGGCTGTTTGGGTCGTGTGTAATATCGATTCTCAGCAGAGCAGAGCAAAAAATTTTATGCATAAAAAATATTGATTTTTGGGTCCGGGTGTTTTATGGATGTCCCGTATCACTACTACTACTACTATTTCGTCTAAATCTTTCTCCAATCTTATTAGGCACTGTATTGGATTAGAATGGGGACGGCAAGTGAGTGCTTATATGTTTTCAAGAATACTTACTGCACTATGCTATAGTAGTTTAGGGGTATAATATGACATTTATCTGATAATAATGATAAGATATTGCGAAATAGAAATAAAAAAGAAAGATGAAAGATGCTACGGAATAGAAACTACAGGGCACTTCGCTTATTCCAGTATCTCCTTTTTGTTGTGAGTGTTGCTGTTGGTCCAGAGACCTTTACAGCTTTATCAAATTAGCCCCGCGAGCAGGAGGCCCACTGAATAGGGAGACAAAGACGATGCTGCGAAACTGGCACGGAGACTGCTGGACCACCGCTGCACTCCGACCCCTGTGGACGAAAAATGTCGACAACAACAGAGGGGGGCGATAATACGATCCGAGGGCCCCTCATAAGGAGTTACAGGTCGATATTTAGAAGCGGCCTAGAACACGAGTAAATTGTCAGCCACTATGCGAGGAAGACGGCGTCGCGCTCGCCGGCGAGTGCGGTGTGGCGTGTCTGAATTTATGTGCATGGATTGTGTAATGTTGGTGTGTGTGCGCGTCGTGGAGCGTGTGACGTTGGTCGGTCCGCGGTTAAGCCCTTGCCACTCGGCGCAGACGGGACTGTGTCAAAGTTAATGTTTGCCGTCAGAATATCATCAGGCGTTATGATTGCGTATTTAGGATGCATTCTTAATGACTAAATTTGCTGTCTTATAGTATTATAGTCCTCCCGGTAAACTGTATAAATTATAAAAATCAGTAAATCACGTAGAAAATAATTTTAATAATCGGTCATTTAAAATGTATTATTCCATTTTCCATATTTTTTGTACCATGACGAAATATTGTTTTTATACTGTATACTTTATTGATGAATTAAGTCTGAAATAACCCATATAACAAACATAATGAAATAACCCATATAGTAAACATTTTTTAAGATTTACTATTGCGCTTATGCAAGAATATTTTATTAGTGAATTATACAAGCGACATCTATTTAAAATTTAAGATAACTTTATCGTTTCTATTAAGGATTACCTTTCCTTGTTTAGACGGTATAGTCTAAAATAAAAGATGTCACTAACGGCGATGAAATAAAATTCTTATATTATTTAGATTAAAATATCAAGCATCCAATAATTAGAAACCCAGAGTAGCAGACTCCTATAATATTGTACATTCATGTGTAAAATTGTCAGATGTCAAGTTGCATCCAATTGCTGTCTTATTCATTATTTTAAATTGTTGATGTTAATTAATTTTGATTATTTTTATAAAATAAACCAATAAAAAATTTCCCATAACTCACAATTTTGCCTGTTTTTATACTTGATATGGCTGTAAGTTCTATAATACTTATAGGTATCTGAAAATAATAATAATAAACCTAGGTGTACATAATTATCGATTTTTATAATTAAAAAAAATTAAATAATTAAAAAGAAAACAATTAAAAAAGGTCTTATAACGACCTCTAATATCTTTTTGCTTTTGGAGGCGGTATAGACGCCGCAAGCATAACTCGAACGACCTCCGCTGAAGCTTGGTATGCCTGGACTGCTGTCATCACGAACATCCGCACGAGCGTTACGTCCACTAAAACGAGCTAAGCGCATTTATTTATATTTTCGATGTATTTAATAGCGTTATGTTAGGTGTAAGTAATTGTAGGCTTGATATACTTCTTGACGGAGAGATATACATCATATGTGCCTATTTTTTTTGCAATCTATTTAATTTATACAATACAACACAACACAATACAATTCATTTATTATCGGATAACAGTGATCCATTAATACATTCATACATTTAAATAAATTACAATTAATACACAACACACATAGATAAAAATATAAAATAAACAAAGAAAATAAAACAAACAAAGAATAACAATAAACAATTAGGTCTGCTCCACTAAGATTATAAAATTATTAAATGTCAAATATAGTTAGTTTATGCACTTAGACTTTTTTGTAAGGTGTTAAGTTTTGTGACTGATGGTACTTTGCCAGAAACGTTCACGTGAGTGCCTACAACAACTGAACAACGATTCAAATCAATTATATGAACGATGCGCGAACCCAAAGAAAATCAACACACAGACATTAATTTTTAAAACAGATAAGATGGAAGGTAATTTAGATTTACTTGTAAAAAAACCAGACCTTGTCATGTTTCAGACGCGTGCCCACCACCTTTCCGGTTAGCAGTTTTACATGTGTTATATGAATAACTATTCTATAAACATTAAAGAGATCATTCAGATCAGATGAGATTAAAGGGTTCACATCAAGCTGATTATAAAATTATAATGAAGAATTATGATATCTAGAAAAATAAATAATCTAATCTAGGCTAATATCTAGAAAAAAAAAAACGATGTAATATTTGATTTTATACCCGAGCGATGAGGCTACCGATGTATAGAATTGTCTAGGAACTTCCTCTTAGATAGATACATTTCATAATAAGAGTGGGAAGGTAATTTATAACGGACAAATTTTTCGCGGATTTCTCCCGAAATTGAGAGTAATCTGATATACAAATGGTACGCTAGTCACAGCCCGGCAGAATCACAATTACTAGGGTGAGGAGTTCGCCTTTCGAGTTACTGGCGTCAATATTTTACAATAATCTATTTGAGTCTTCACCCACCTTCGTCCAGATGGACGGAAGCGCCGACTTCTTGAGATCTTAAAGGGTCATGGCTTTTTTTCAACAGTGAAGAGGAAACCATAAAGGACCAGTTCCAAAGAGTAAAGTTGGTATTTTAGGACAATATTTTCACTATAAAAATAAAATAAAAAATATTTGAATATACCTAGTATATAAGAATTATCATTAAACTCTTTTCAAATTCAATATCTTTACTTAACGGGCAGGTTTATTGACAGAAAATACGAAAAAATATGTTAAGATTTTTTATTGGCAAAGATTGCGCTAGTGCCTGTAAGATAATATTCCGACCTTTTACTTTTAATTGACTTTTGTCTTTAATAGAGAGCAATCCTTACATATCAGACGACAATGTAAACTTGATGTAGAGGTAAGTGGAGTATTTTGGGGTTTTATAAAAGAGCAATAGCAAAAGATTTACGAGCAGATGGCGACATGTTTCAAGGCACTAATGCCTGGGTTATATGTCAGGTAAGTAAGAAAAATAGGTTGCAGGTGCGACGGATGTGAAAGACAAAAAGTTTAGTGAAACCCTACTCACGTACGTACGTGAAAAGTTGTTTAGTTTCTAGAGAGCGGGATTTCCATTAATCATTTGTGGCTAAATTTTAAAATGTGCATGCAGGTAAAAATACAGAATTTAATTTTCGATGCGGGTTCAATATAATAAGAATTGAGAAGAAGAAATATTCTTGCACCTTGCATGTAAAGAAATTAGAACCAAATGACATCAGTAATCACATTGGTAACACTTGTGACCCACAAGACGAACATATTGATTTGAGATGACAGATTGTCAACCTCTCGCCAACACTGTACCAAACTCTCGACATCCCATATTGATTTTTATTGAAAGGCTGTGAAAAGAAGCTGCTTACACATTCCGTGTTTTTCTTTCTTTCTATTACAACATGGAAGGGGCTTTTAATTTATAATTCTCAATTTTATAACGAACACCGTTGAAAAAGGCAGAAGTTATGTAATTACGGACATAAAGTATAAAGATAAAACTTTTCACTTTATCAAACTTCAATTTAACAAAGATCAAGTGTCCGGTTAAGAAAGTTTTAATAGTAACGCAGGCAGAAAGTTCATTTAAGGTGATTTTCGGTATAAAATAAAGACAGAATCTACTTTTCTAAGTACAAAGGTTATTTCACCTACTATTTTACACAGTTTGATGCAGAGTTCAGAAAGTACGATTTTTTTAAGAAGGAATGGGAAGCTTTTATTCACGAAATATTCAAGTGAATTATACTGATATTGCAATGTAATACTTACACCCGAATTCCTTTGTTGGGTAGGTGGAGCCTTCCTTGAACCTTCCGATGTTAGTAGTTTGATGATGAATTATGTTGGTAAGTAAAATTAAAGACGTATGTCTGTACCATACATCAAAACACTCGAATTCATCTTTGATGACATTATGCTCGGCAATAGAGCAATTGGCTCAGTCCAAACTTTTTTCCCTCTGTCCAGCATGGGTAAAATCAGTCTGATTTATAAAATATTTACATATTGTGATAGAAAAGTATGTAATAATATATAATATAATATTATATTATACGTTTTTGAAAAGAGACTTTCAGCAGGTATTTATCATTTTATACCTCTATCTCCCGCCTCGAGACCCTCAAGGAAGGGGAGAATCAGGGTTTCTCTAATATATCTAAATAAATGGTGTTCCTAAAACTTTTGTTAATATAGTTATATAGTTTATAGTATATATAAGCGATTATTGCGTATATATAAACGATTGCTTATATATACTAATATTATATTAAATTGTTTGTGTAGTTTAATGAAATAATCATTTTATTAAACTACACAAACGAGCACAGGTCGCACGAGGGTATATATATATATATATATATATATATATATATATATATATATATATATATATATATATATACCCTCTCAATCACATACTCATATTGATGACACAATGAATATGTGAGATGCATATGTTTTCACCGTGCATTGAGGTTTCGTTATCAATACTTCTGAGACGTTCTTTGGTTTCCTAAGCTCGCTATAGGAAACATCAAACTGTTTTATGCTGGTATTATGTGAGGACGTGGTTTTTCCCTAGTCATTTATGGTTCAAATATACGGTGGTTGGTTCACTTTTATTTAATTAAAAGGCCATTATCGCCTTGTTGAAATTAAACTTCTAATATCTGAAGTAAATGTATACGAGACCATTGTTATTCGTGAGACGTTGGAACCGTTTTTTGAGTTGTTCTAATTTCAAGACAAGAATTGTCTTCCCAGATATTTTTTTTTCTGTAGAATTAATATATTTCTATTGTGCTAGTTAAATGACTAAGAAAAGGTTGCCCATAAAAATTAAGTCAAAACAACGAACAATTTCTTATAATTTATACATTACAAATGATTACAGCCAGCTCTTGCTGCAAATTAAAATATTGTATTTGTTAAACATAACAAATTTTCCGAAACCAACTTTATCTCGCTTAACCAACATTTTCTCAGAGAGCCAAATTTAGCTATCCAATAGTCTCCTGATCCTGCGTGTTGAACCAACCGAGGTTCACCCCATTCGAGCCGGAGTACCCCAAGGCTCCGCCCTAGGTCCCATTCTCTACACACTCTACACCAACGACTTACTGCGCACTCGCGGTGTAGAGCTAGCCCTCTTTGCAGATGACACCGGCTCCTACGTTTTAATCTGTAAACGCCTCCAAACTGCCGCGAACACCTTAGTGAAATGGTTTCGGAAATGGAGGACCCACCCCTCTAAAAGTGCAGCCATGTACTTCACTCGGCGCAACAAAACGCCGTATCTCCCAACCATAGAGCTTTGATCATCCAATCCCCAGGGAAAAGGCAGTCAAATAATTAGGCGTCACATTAGATGAAAGACTCACCTACGGTCGGCACAATAAGCAGCCTTTGTTCACGGTTGTTTGCACCCGTTACTTAATCAAAATGTCCCTACGTAATAAAATTACACTTTACAAAGCGTGCATCCGACCCATAATGACATACGCAAACCCCGTCTTTGCGCATTCCTCCCCGCGTCCCAAACAGCGATTTCAAGTAATCCAAAACCGCTTAATTCGCAAGGCCACCGGTGCGCCGTGGTTCTTGCGTAATGAAAATCTACACATAGATCTTGAGTTTCCGACCATAGGTCAGTACCTGAAGCAGGCTTCCCGGTGATTCTTCGACTCAGCCATCACACACCCAATAAAAATAAATTAATAATAATACTGATATTAATTTAGATAATCCAAAGTCTTAATAATTTTAATGAAAGATCCTGAAATGTGTTGATGAAGATTAATTTTTTTAAATTATTCTGCTGTCTTTCACAAATATTTTGAATTTTCTTATATTTTGCGATTTTTGTTAAAATAAAAATGCAGGTATACGAGCGTATATATCGCTTTGCGCGGTCTTTTCATTACCATATCTCGACGTACCATGACAAACATTTAATTATGATACAAATAGAGCAATAGAATACAAGGTATTTGATTGATGATTCGGTTTTTTCAAGTAAATAATGTTAAGCATGGTGTTTCATATTTCCGCCAAATCTCGCAGTGTTTAGTATAGAGTAATGTTCCATTCTGCCGATCGAACACAGCGCATCTCGTTGACATAGTAATAGAGCTTTTGCGCTTAAAGTTTTACGGTGCGGCACGTACCGACTGTATGTTTGATATTTACCGGTCATTAAATATTCAACTCGAGTGTTTGTACAATTTTGGGCGCAAATACTGAAGACGTAATTTTCATTATACAAAGTAAAATACGTTTTTTTTAATCTTGTGACTAGATAGATGGATTTTTAGCTCTTCAAATGAAATAAATTGATAAATTTCTTCATTTGGACCATCCATGCACCCGCCACGACTACAAATGTGGGAGAGAAGCATAGTGCCTAATTCTGAGCAGCAGAATGAATGGGTCCTCTTGATCGGGGATCACGTCCTCACAGAATACTAGGGTGAAATAGCATATAGTGCTGCTGTTTCGTATCCTGAGTGTAGAGATCCGGAGATACAATTATAGGTGTTGAAACATTGCGTGCTCAGAAATAATATCGAATGTGTAACTTCAATTTTTGTAGAAAACGTTTAATAATAATAAATAATTTACTTCAGATTAAATTACAAAAGATACAATTTAATTATAATAAAATCTATATGCAAATTAGTCATCTCTAAAGTAGATTAAAGTTAAAAATAAAGAAATCACAAAATCAAAAAGTCAACAGATTAAAATTAATTAAAATAAAATATGCTTAAAATTGATTCGAAAAACAGATTCAAAATATATTAGTTATTATGTCAACAATAAATTAGACTTAAAAATGAGATCTTTATAATCATAGAAGTCATTATAAAGATCTCATATTTTATTTAATTCATATTATTTTAATTAAATTCTTACAAAATAAAATAATGAAAACTATATACTAACGCATAATTAATTTTTGAAAGATGATTGATGAAAGCTCCATATTTTAAGGGCAGCATTACCCAAACCCTTTGTGTAACCCTATCCAATATCTCCAGACAGGAGCCTCGGACCCGGCCCATCAGTGAGGCCGTTCTTTGTCGCATTATTGCTTTATAAGAAGCCACACCATGTTCGGCAAGCATACCCGACGCGCTACAGTACCTCGGCAACCCCAACAGCATCCTGAGACCGTTGTTGTATTGGATGCGGAGTGTGCTGGCTGCCCGCTTCGTATAGGTGACCCGCAGACCGCATGAATAAAAGATTGACAATATGCTTTGAACAAAGTGACTTTAACATTACAAGTGCAGCGAGCGAATCTGCGAACAACCATATTACACCTGACAGCCAACGCCCTCCGCTCCCTGTCAATGTCCTCATCATCCTTTAGGTCATCTGTACTACATACTGAGCCACTGAGTACTGAGTAAAGTTTTGATCGGCCCTTGAAAACCAAAAACTCACTCTTCTTCCCGTTATACAGAGACCATAAGCGTCATACCTGGAACATATATTTAGAGCATCCAATTCCGGTGCTGCCGAGTTCCTCGATCAGATCGTTCAGACAGCAATTGAACAGGCCAGGGTTCAGGTCAGTCATAATCTAATATATATTATAAAAAAATATTTACTAGAAATGTCAAGATAAAATTGAATTTTTTTTGATGCACACGCACAGCGTAAAATTTAAGTCCGTTTTATTTTCAATGCGACTTGTTGCGAGCCGGTGCGTAGTATTGTGCGCGAGCCTTAACTGTAATCTGAGTATCAGATTTTACGTAAGATTATCTTTAAGTATTTGATTATTGGAAAGCCTTTCTAAGATTTAAGCATTTTTTCGTTTAGGAGATGGATATTTGCGATTGGATTTTGCTCAAGGACATATTTTTTCTGAGCTCTTTAATGGAATTCAAATATAACTCATTTATATTACCCTCTACATTATTGGTTTATGCTTTTACTACAGCTTAAAAATTATGAGATGTAAATAGTAAATATATATTTATTTTGAGGATTTTTTATGTAAACATACAAAATTATTGTAGATCCAAAAGACTAGTCTTAAAGTATATATGTTGATTTCGTAGCTTAGTGATCTTCGCACTTGAATAATTTATTGAATTTACTTGCCTCTGGTTGCATCAGGTATTCTATATTCGATTTCCAATGTCAATTATTCTGCAGTCTTAAGGCACTTACACTATTCGTATTACAGAACTTCGGTCTTAAATTAGATCTTTACTGTTTACTACCGCTGATGCTTAAATTTAATTCTAATAGCCCAATGATATAGTGTACGGTCCGCGAAAGTCTTCGTTGTAGTTTCTAATTCGCCATTAGACTATTATCGTGAACAATCTTCTACCAAAAGCATTTATTAGTTTGAGAGGTTAACAGCAACTTAGATCCACTGCATTGAATTGTAGAAAAAAAAATATTTTAGAAAAATAGCTTTAGGGTTTATATTTTTTCAATAACGCATTGCTTATAATTTTTTAGTCTAGTTAGAACTCGATTTCCAAAATTTCATAATTATTATAAAGGTCTATCTATTTAGATATAATCGCATCATTGCTCACATTCCGTATACCATATAGTACATATTATATTAGGATTGTAAACATTTAAAATGCCCAAAATTTTTATAGTACAAAACTTAACAAACGAGCGCACAGTTCTCGTGATGGTAAATGATATAACTCATATATAATAATATAACTCAAAAACCCTTACATCCATTCTTATCAAAGATTTATGACATGTTTCAGGACGTAATAACGGACCCAGTCCTCCCTCAGGGTTAACTGTAATAACCCCTGAGGTAGGACTGAGTCTTCTGCACTCTTCACGTGTTCATTCTGCGAAAACGAGGCGACTCATTTTGTTGCATCAAGAAACAAGCTTAAGGAAGATACATGTATATAATCAAAAATGCACCAAATGTACACTAACCCACTTAAGTAGCGTGTAAGTGAAACCGGCTCTTCCGTTTTAGCAGTATATTTTTACGATAATGACGTTACGTGTTCAGTAAATACAGGAAGTAATTTGTTTAGAGTTGCTGCAGGGCTGGTTAAGATGAAAGATCATAGTAGGTACAGTCGCGAGTATTAACATGCATAATCTTAGCCAAGTTGTAAGCTTTATGATGTTGTAATAAGGTTTAAAAGTTTATTTTCAAATTCTTCTTTTGATTGTAGAACATCTTGTGAAACTGTGAAAGAATTGTTTATAGTTCATGTTCCGATAGGAGAGTATTTTAATTTTCTTTACCTGTTTTGTAATATTGTAATAGAATCTCCTATCTACTTTTCTAAGAAATAATTTAATTTATGACTGTAAAATTAGAAAAATAAATTAAAAAAAGAGCTAAGTACATTACTTGTTTCGGGACAAAACCGGGTAAAACTTAAATTTTATTTACTACTAAATCAGCCAGGATGCCATATTGAGGTTTAGGCAATAATTATTGTAAGCTTAGTATATGGTCTTACTTACTATACATAAATAATTTACAAGCATCTTACTTACCTACATAATTATATGTCATAACTAGAACGACTGTGCAGCACAGATAAACCCGAGTGGTTTCCGTGTTGTGTTACAAATGTTGTTAATGTTAAGTTACTATAGTAACTGTCACAAACAAATTAATTTAAAACTTCTTTATGTATGCAAAGCATTACGTGCTTCTTTTTCGTGAAGAAGTAACTCTGTCCTAAATTAACTTTAGTAATTAATAGTATCTCTGAAAGAAATCAGTAAAAAGTGTGGACGTTCACCGGCTGATAAGTTCACCATTGGAATATATATTTTAGAAAACATACACAATCAACTACATTAGGGCAATAACGTAAATTTAATAAGTTGCTAATGTGTTTCATCTGGTGGGTGTAGGGATTCGGTGACCTTTATTACTCCTGACGAGTGTTTCCATCTCAGTCCTCAAGGGTAAGAATTCATCTCAATGTTGAATGTCAATATCAAGGGTGAATGTAGATGGATCGCAGGAGTCACTTGTCATCATGTGAACTGTGTGCTCGTTTGTTACTCTCAATGTAATAAAATAAAATGCATATCCGTTGTCATGCCTGCAGACTGACCAGTAACTGGGCCCCTAGATCCTTCACGCATCGAAGGAGACATAGCATCATTATGCTGCTATTTTACGCTGTCATTGTGTTTTAGATAAAATATCTTACTGTATACAATCTAACAACTAGTTCATAACAAAGTTACTATTAGAGTCAGTTGAGCTTATAGTTAGCCCGACACCGGAAGTTGGATCATATAACTTCTCAAATTTAAGTTTCCCCGGAGGACCGTTGCTGGAAAGCGGGTAGCATCCGTGGACACGAAAATGCACTCGGAAGACGTGTAATTTCACAAAGGATGTCCTTGCAAATTATTCTACTATATATTTATTAAATGCTGTTGGTACGGATTGGCACAGTTCCAGAGTTTTAATAGAACGTCAAATATCGTTCTGTAACCAGTATTTTAAATAAATTATGTAACATTGTGATAGAGAACAACATACATAAATTCAAACCTTCCTCAAGACTATCTATTATTATTTGTGAAAACTTGATTAGAATATTTCTAGTATTTTTCGTGATTAGACAAACAAAAACTGCATTGGGGGAAAGTTAAAAGTTAGAAATTGGTACAAGTACCGGCTTCACAATTGTGACGTAAACTCTCTACGTGAAGACAAACAAAAATTACAAAACAAATTTGTAGTTAAAATTAAATTATATATTCACGTAAAGATCATCATCAAACACATATTCGTACGTTGTGTGGTGTTTGTCCCCTACCTAATAATATTAGTATTAGAATGTTACAAAAATGTCTCAATGTACACAGTAAAAGCAGCAGGCCAAAAGTTTGATACCACCTTAATTAAAGTAGGAAAATACAGAAAAACTCCAATAAAATATTAAATGTTTAATTAACCTGTTTAATCATCTAACAGAACATTGACTGACAATCAATATACTTTAAAAGCGTAAAGAAATATTAACAATCCAATCCATGTTTTTTTAACACAAGGCACAAGGCCTCTTTCTCTTCTAAATATACTCTACATAATTTTGAGCTATGCTTTGGATCATTATCTTGTTGGAAAATGAATCCATCTCCAATTAATCACCACACGGAAGAATAGGCATATTGTTCTAAAATGTTTTGGACTGTTCCTTTTTCAAAATTCCTTCAATTTTAATCAAATCGGTCGTAACAGTTCCTTGGCTCGAGAAGCAACCCCAGATCATAATTGAGCCATCACCATGTTTGATTGTTGGGACTATACAATCTGACATCATCTTTTCTTGGGCCCTACGTCGAACGTAAATTCTACGTTTTGAATCGAATAGTTCAAACTTGGATTCATCGGTCCAAAGCACTTTTTTAAAATCTTCTTCAGTCCAATCTCGATGGGCAAGAGCCCACTGCATCCGTTTTTTCTTGTTTTGCGGCCTTAGCAGAGGTTTTCAAACGGCAACGCGACCATACAACTTCGCATCTCTTAGTCGCCGTTTTACTGCAGTCAATGATAAAGGTTTATTAACTCGGGTTTTGTTTACTTCCACGCAAATTTCTGGTGCTGTTAAACGTCTATTTCACTTGCTGGTAACAACAGTGAAATTATCTTCACTAGACGTAGTAGCTCTTTGCCTTTCCTAGCGTGGACAATCTTGAAAACTTCCTGTCTCAATGTATCGAGTTATTGTGCTATGAAAAAAAAGTCAAAGTCTTTGTTAACTTCAGATGTGAAGCAATCTCACGTTCGGATTTGCCTTCATTATGTAAAACAACGATGGCAGAACGAACACATTGCTAGTGTAGAAACCACAAGTTTAGACTAATTGAGATTGTTTATGAACAAACCCAAGTGCACTCGGGTAATAATAAGATAGAAACATGTGTTTTCAGGAGCGAAATAATTCTAATTATTGACCAATACGTAACAAAACCAAAGTAATTAGTAATGAGGACATTATAAAAATATTATTACGACTCTACCACCTGGCTCTAGCGCAGCGTTTGTCGGTGTTTGAAATCAATATATGTTTATTGTCCAATAACTTGAAAGTAGACAAAAAATGACTTCTTTAAATATTCAATACTAACAATAGAATATGCAGATGTGCATTTCCTTTATTTATCCTATGGGATTTTATTACAATTGATGGATAATTATGTTGTTTATGTGCTAAAACTTTTGGCCGGCAAGGTATACTATTAATAATAGTACGACGCATAATAAATTAGTAAACTATGCTATTTGGGACACACAAAAGGAGCTCACAGCTCCACCTAAGGTAAGTTATATCTGTGGTTTACAAATTTCTACATCCATCCCCAACACAGAGAAATGCATACCTCAGCATTAAGTGGTAGAGCCAAACTGCAATTTTTTTTCTAGCTGCAGAATGAATGACTGACCCATTCATTCTGCAATAGGACTCAACTGGAATAGGACTTTGCCGCCACAGAATACCAGCGTAAAATAGCAGCATAACGCTGCTGTGTTCCATCTCAGTTCTCAAAGGTGACAACGCATCTGCATTATGATCATGAATGTAGATATCATGGGCCGCAGAAATTACTACACACAAGGCAATAAAAAAAAGATGAAATGCCTCATTTCGTGTAATTGGGTCCTTCGACGTTCTTACGACGACGTCGAACATTACGCTGTATAAAACTAATTAATTTAAATACAAACAACATGCGCCAAAAACATGGAACAATATGCGCATAAGCTTAATGTTGCCAACACAACTTTAATTTCTTTCAGAAAAGGTTTTTAAACAAACCCTAAAAACCCTAAAAAATACCTTCTCTCCATGATTCATAAAACCATCTTATCCTGATTGAAATCGGACGCAGAGGTAATCTATAAGTACTAAAGAAGTCTACTTTATTAGCAGTAAGTTTCTGGGTATTTATATTACATATATAATATATACTAGTACATAATATAGTACTTCTAAGATATAACTTATCAATATTTATAATGCACAATTACATATAGAGAATAGAGTCAGTTTATAGTCATGCAATGTATTTATAAATAGCTACAAATATGAAAAAGGCACAAGGCTTAGACCTAATAAAAATTCAAACCTAAAATCCATAGTACGTCCTATTCTTATTTCATTGCCTGTAATAAAACTTTTTTCACATTTCCAATATTTTAAAAGATATACTTATGTACATCGTGTTAGAGATTTTCTTAAGTTGCTCCTATATAACGAAGTCTTATAAACAGGCTCTATAACTGTCTCTCGCTTATCGGAGGTAGACGTCACGTTCAAGTAATAATAATGGGTTGCCTCCACCGGTGAGGATCGCACCTGTATAGAATACTAACTTTTAATAGTATTTTAACGCTTCTGAGTTTGCAGTGAAGCTAATGGGACACTCAATTATTCCTATGATTATCCTTATAGAATGCCAGTTTACCAGTAAGCTGACTACAATAAGCATAACGCACTGTACCTACATCTTAATACCTTAGCTAGATTGTAAATAAGCGATTATTGTACTTTTCAATAAGTGACCTGTGTATACTTTCATAACCTTAAACCAGGAATTTCCAAACTATTTTAGAAAGATACCCCCCTTTCCAAAATGAACTGATACCTCAGAACCCCATATCCAAGTTACTTTAAAAATCCTATCTTTAGTTTTTTTTCCTATTGACCAAATTAAAACTTATCGTTATCTAGTTTTTCATCCTGTACGAATTTGTGCACACTTATCAACTTGTTGAGTTTTTTTTAAAACTACAAAAATGATACTTCCTACCCAAAATATTAGTCATTCTTATAACAAGTTGGTAACTTTCAAGTAAGATCTTGCGTTAATTAACAGCCAAAATCAGTTTTCGTTTATGTTGACCGCTGGGAAACCCACTTTAGGAATCCCTACCTTAAACTTGCCTACATCTTGTTTTGTGATGTAATGATATAAAACATTAAATGTTTGCCGTATAATCCTCCGGAAATTTCGATAATCACTACAGATTCCTTTGACTTATATTTCCTTTTGATATTGACTGAAAAAAAATCATATAATCTGTTAGGCTATATGATTTTTTCCAATTTCCGGTTTTCCAAGTTAACCGTACGTCAGTTTTCTTTTAGAAACAATTTTTTTTATCGTATTTTCTATTTTTATATATTTGCTTTGTGTTCACATTTTCATACATAAAACTGCACGCCTGTAAGTCTGCAAAATACAAGCATAATGTTATGTTATAAACACTATGGTGTACTAAGTAGGAGGAAGTTTCGGATACAGACAACGATATTGCACATTTCCTTAATCACCTAACTAACCTGAAAACTAACAATTTGTGTTGCACAAATATTATTAATTTAGAGGGAATTTGAGGCCAACACAGGAGTGCCAGAGTGTCGACTACGATGACGTCGACTATTGATTCACAGACAGTCACAGATAAAAACATCCAACCAGCAAACGGACGGTGTTACCCTCTGATCTTTAATAGACGCCATCAATTGTGCGGAATATTTCATAATGCCCTAACCATTTGCGGAAACATAGATGCATGAGCAATACTTTTAATGAGTCTTTAAATTATTAGTAAGTATTTAAGTAAGAGTTAAATTGTGCACTGAAAAATAACGAGTTTAAAATTCAAAGCAAAATTCTCGATAAAATGTTGCCTTGAACTTTTGAATCTTAAGTAATATTTTAACGTGATATGAATACCAATTGGATCATCTACAATTAGTATAAAATATTTCTTTCATAAAAATATGATTTTTTTATAAGTTCAGTAGACGACACTTAAAAAATAAATAATACATTTACGGACAATAACACTAATTTAAAAATAATTCGAATTCTTTACACACTACAATCTTTATTAATAATAGGATGCTTTGTTGAATTAATAGTGCAAAATTTATTTTCTTACTATTACTTAGCCTATAATTTATCTACTACAAATCAACCTTGAATTATATCAGCCAGACATTGAATTCTCAAAATTGAGCAATGACCTTCTTGATTTGAAGATGCTCGTTGATTTCTAGGGGTTAAGATAGTGCTTTGTGACAATTTGCCTATACCGACGCCTATGCGTCTAGGTTTATCATTAATTCAAAGGCTAAAACAATAACTCTATTAAATTAATCTTCCCACCATTTACTGTAACCATGACATTTTTTTGTATATCATTTTAACTTGGGTATAACTCCATTTAATATTTTTTGATCGTTTTTAACTTGCACCTTTTGGCACATAAGACATTCTAACCCTTAACGAAATTGTGTGAAATAGTTCTGCAGATAATATGTACCAAAGTAAATTTCACCATTACTTTAGGTTGTGAGTTACCTCAAATGAATTTCATTACTATTAAAACTTTCGTAACTACTGACTGACAACTAGATATTTGTTAAATTTAAGTTTGATATGAGAAAAGTTTGTTCTTAATACTCTTGTGTTATTAATAATCATACCAACTACACATTACAGTTAAAGTACCTACTCGTTATATGTAGCTATCTATCTAGCTTGCTGCAATATCCACTACAGTGAAGTAAATATATATATAACCCACTGTTGAACATGTCTTCTGTAAAGCTCAATTGCGGATTGGCGGACTGCAATTGTCAAATATATTTCTTAAACGTACAGGTGTCCTCACGATTTTTTCCATGACCTCTGAGCACGTGGTAAATCTCCTACAATTGCAATAAACTATGTTCATTGTTAATTAGTTTTTTTTTCTTTGAATTATCACTCTATTAGAACTTACACTGCAGTGTGCATTCGGTTCTTGACATTATCAATTCTAGACGGGCAGACTGGCGGGCTTCTAATCTCTTGAAACATTTTTCTTTTATTTATCGCTAAGACATCAGCATTTAAAATTGCAATTATTAGTGTGATACCAATGATTTGTTGTTACCGGCACTGAAGAACGAACTCGGTTTGCTCGCGTACCGTGAAATTAAAATCGAGTGTCTAACACTGAGCTTTCACGGAGGTATAATAAAAATAAAGCCTTCATTAATTATTTTCATGAGTCCGACGGTATTTTATATAAATTTTTTAAATTGTTATTTTGGTATTATTTTAAATTTCTTTAATTATGAAAAGGTTAAAACAATACATTTCTTTTGAAGGAAAACACTCCTATGACACAATGGCATCCAATTAAAGTATGCTCTTTTCTTGACGGTTCCTAAGTAGTATCGGGTCGGAAATATCGCTAGCGACTGCTGATTCCATAGAGTAGTTTTTCGTGGCAGAAAATTTTGCATAAAACGCATAGAGATGGATTATGTAATGATGTATTAATTAAATGTATTAATTAAATAAATTCAGAATTAAGTTTGTTAGTAAATATTAAAACTTTGTCGCATTACTTGAAAAAAATAACAAAAAATGAGACACAGTGCAAGTTAAAGCAAAATTTTGAGTTAACACACAATAATAATCATTACATCAAAATCAAAATACCTAACAATACGATTTTTATACGACGAGACGCAATCATTTATATTTTCTTGTACAGCGCATCTCGCTCTCACGCTCGGTCAGAGGAAGCCATATCATGTCGATATTAAATCATATCTCATAGTAGTCAAAATCAATCTTATACTTAAATAAGCTATGTCACGTAATTGATATTTTAAAAATAAAATGTCTATTAAAACATAAACAAAATGGAATGATGTTTGTATGCATTACATAGGATTAGGAAAGGGGAGTGAGTGAGTGAGTGAGGGGACTAGTGAGTGCCACTGTGTTTGCGAAAATGCTTAAGACATTCATCAATCATCAACATAATTTTAGAAATTATTTCTACCGTCGTTGTGTTTCGTATAAATTGGTTGATTAATAGTTTTAGCTAAAGTATTAATTTATACCGATTATTTATTATGAATTTACTAAACAATTTGGCGTTGTTTTCATTTATAATACATTCAATGGAGCGGAATATTTCAATTGCCGTCAATTATATTTTCCGAGTACTTTCTGCTCGTAATGAATGTCTAGTTCTGAGCGAAACGTAGATGCTGAAGAGCAGTTCCCATTAATTATTTTAATAATCCACAGCGTGTTATGTCATTTTCGTTCCCATTTACTTGGAAATGTTTTCATCGTATTTTCGATTGCATCACTTGTCCCTTTCGCTCTGAGATCGTCTCAGATACAATATCAGTCAATACTAACGTTTGTTATATTACGTTTACCGTGGTCAGAGTTGCAAATGCAGGATACGAAAGATGTCCACGCACATTTCTCTTTTAATGTTTCTTTACGGATTTTAATGTGGCGTGAGGTTATATGGAATTGTATTATTGAGATTGAAGCGTTGACCTAAAATCTATTTTTGCGATCTTGTTTATCTACACCCAGACATAATCTAGTGCATCAATCACCCTGGATTCTCCAGCAGCAAGCAAATGCAAGCTCATTCGATTCGATTCATACATGTTTTAAAATACAAAAACAGAAGTGTCATAATATTTTTTTCTTCTTTTTTCTTTCTTTTGAGAGTGAAAAACTATTTTATATATCATCATCATCTGGTGTCATATTCGTCCTTGATAAGGAGTCATGACGCCGTTGCGTTCACACACCTGAATACCAAGATGGAATTCTTCGTCAAGATCAATAAAGGTGTACCGATCCCTACACTCACCAGACGATAAACATTAGCGTTATGCTTGCTATTTTATGCTGGTATACTCCGAGGGCGTGGCGTCAAATCATACTGCAACTGGTAGAAAACTGAAGGTATATATAATTTTTGGAAACCTTTGACTTTCTTGAAAATTTCACCCAAGAACTCACCGGGCCTGCTCAATTGTCCTGAACTGGTTAATGCAAATCAAATATCGTATCTAAATCTGCTCTCCCATAATACCTTTCTTAATATATGATACGACTTTTTGCAAGTATTTCATATATCATTAACTGAATGCGGTCACAATCATTCTAATGCCTTTGTGTGATCTTAGCCTTATTTTATTTGGTTTAGTTACAAAAAATATGTACGTGGACTATGTTCCAATACAAAGGGTTGTGATCCAACACCTATAAAAATATATAGTTTGTTACCTTCCTTAATAATATACATCATAATTTGAATCGTAAATACCTTAATAGTTTGGGGTATGTTATACGAAACTCAACGTTATAGGCTTGAAGTCATTTATCAAAACAGTCGAAAATACAGTGTTTTGAATATTTTGCTTCATAACATATTTATGTATGTATTTAAAGGGCACATTGAAAAGTTTTGAGCCTAAGGTTGACATTTAAATTCAAAAGAAAAAATAATACTGGCACGTTTTAGCCATTTCTTTTTTAATTATAATCTGCTGTCTTTAATTTCTTCTGTCAAAATTGCAAAATTCGTGACCGATTTAACAAACGAAGTTTTCGGTTTCCGTAGAAATGGATAAAATTGAGCACCGTTCCGTCATAAATTTTTTACAAAAAAAAGGATTAACGCCAAAACAAATTTGTGAAGATATGTACGACACTTTGGGGGAATCTGCTCTATCATATGCCACTGTTAAAAGATGGGTAGCGGATTTCAAACGTGGCAGAAAAGCAGTGCAAGATGAACCTAGGAGTGGTAGGCCGCCGACGGCTACCACGGACGAAAATACCAATAAAATATTAGACCTGATTTTGAATGACAGAAGATTGACGATTGCAGAGATAGCAGAAGCAATAGGCATTTCCTATGAACGAGTACAGAACATTATTTCCAACGATCTTGGATTTTCTAAGGTCTCTGCCTGATGGGTACCTAGACTGCTTTCAGCCGAAAACAAATGCACCCGCCGGACATTATCGCAGGATTGTTTGGATCTGTTCCAAAGTGATCCTCAAGATTTTCTTAGCCGTTTCGTAACTATGGACGGAACTTGGGTTCACCACAATACACCAGAGTCCAAAATACAACCCAAGCAATGGAAAAGAGCAGGGTCACCGCCCCTAAAAAAGCTCGGGCCGTTTTGTCAACCAAGAAGGTAATGGCTTCAGTTTTTTGGGGTCATTATGGTTAACTACCTTGAAAAAGGTAACACCATAAATGCGGACTATTATTGCACACTCTTACAACGTTTGCGTGAAGAAATAAAAATAAAAGGCCCGGTATGTTGTCTAAGAAAGGTTTGTTCCACCAAGATAACGCTCCTGTCCATACTGTGGCGAAATCAATCGCACAAAAACACAATTTTAGCTTTGAATTGTTGCCGCATCCACCCTATTCGCCGGACTTGGCCCCATCTGTTTACCATCTCTTCCCCAATCTAAAACAACACATGGCAGGACGAAAATTTTCGACGAATATCGAGGTACAAGAAGCTGTGACTGAATATTTTGATGAAATTGAAGATTCCTTTTTTTAGAAGGAATACTAAAGCTAGAGACAAGATGGCAAAAGTGTATAGATCATTCTGGAGACTATGTAGAGAAATAAAATAATAATTTAGAAAATATAGTTTTTTTTAAGGTCGGGCTCAAAACTTTTCAATTAAGACTGCAATGTTTTAGTGTCAGCTGAGAGAAAAAAATTGTGAACTTGACTTGAATGTGAATTTGTGAATATGAGTTAAAGTCGCGACCCACTGCGTGGGAGAATTTGTCCAACAGTGGACTAACAACGAAATAATTTTACATTCTCAGTTTCACTGCACAATAGATATATATGTATTTGTGCTGCAATGACGGTTTACTTAAAATTCAAAGTCAAGAGATTGATATTTATAGGTGAAGCGGGACCTAATCAATACGAAAAAGAAGAAAGTTATAATGCATAATTTTTTTATCCTAGTAAAAAAATATGAAAACTTCTGTCAAAATCACAAGGTAGTTTTACAGTGTGGTACTGCCATATGCAAAATAAAAAAGAAAAAATTATTATTTATTATTTTTTTACCCTTGTAAATTAATTTTATATTTAATTCTATTATTTTAATTATATTTTTTTTCTCTTTTACGTGGAATAGGTCCTGCCCCACGGGTTACATAGTATTGTGTATAATTGATTATTTATTCGTCCTCGAATCATCTTACATGTCGCACTGGAATATCAAACCTTCATACATAACTATATCATGATTAATGTAATGAAGTTTCAATAACTATGCAGGTTGCGGTCGCCAAACACAAACACTTGATTAATTATTAGACACACGTTTCATGCATTAATATCTAACGCTTTGTGTTTATCATATGATTAGACTATTCATTAGTAAGTTTAGTAGCTACGAGGAAATTAATAGTCAAAAGCTAGAAAAACTCTGGATACTTGGTTTGGAAATCTCTGAATGGTATCTCAGACGGACAACAACGGGAAAAAAAATCTTATCAGGAAAAAGTACACAGTAACTGAAACGCGACGTGATTACAATCTTTTGATATAGTTCTAAACTAGCCGCTATTAATCGACCACGTCGTTCCTGTCGATTTCGACCGCGATTTCGTCTGGCTATTACCAGATGACATCAACTGCCCAGGATATATTATAGTGGCGTAAACATTTGCGCAAGTACAGATGTGCTCGCCCACCCTATTCCCTAGTCCGATGCAATAAGAACAGAGAAAGATTCGAAGGCATGTCAGACATGTCAAGGATACGGACAAACAACACATATACATCGAACCTAGGACTCATAACATGGCAGTCAGTTACTGTACGTACATTACGATAAAAATATCAATTACTTTAAAAGTGCAAAGAAAACGCAAGATAAAAAGAAACCAATTAAAAAAAGACAAAGTAACGTTAATGAGACAATGTTATAACATTTAACTGTGGCGTAAGCTAGTTGGGTCGAATATTTATTTTTGTTCGTTATTTTCTATATTGTATCGATATTCTAGTGAACCGGAACATAAAAATGTATGACACATCTTTCCGTTTGCTTAGAAGTCTAGACACTATTAAAAATAAAAAAATATTCTAGCCTCGAAACAATACAGACATTCAAGCGTCTGGGTTGCTAGCTTTATTTGGTCGGAATTTCAATTGCTTACATAATTTATAACGTTGTGCCGTGCAAGTTATATAATTTAATATTTAACTTAACTTATTGTTCATTTAATATTAGCATCAGATGATTTAATATAACTACTACTAATACTAGTAGATAGTAGATAGTAACTAAATTAGTTTCATACGGAGAAAACAAACAAAGACCGAATTACTAGTAATGAGAAAATTGATCTAAACATTAGGGGTTGACATTTGCATCTGGATTTCTTATTTAAGGTGGATGTAGATGTCATTGGTCGTAGAGATCGCTTACCATTAACTTAGCTTGCTGAAATCATTTCAATTCCAGAGCTGTACAGAATGTGTACGGAGGTAAAGTTGCGCTGCAGTTTCTAGCTGCAGAATTAATAGGACTGCTCGACCGGGGTAGGACCACATCTCACTGAATACCAGTGTTAAATAGCAGCATAATGCTGCTGTGTTTCGTCTTGTGAGTGTAGAGATCTGGAGACCTTTATTACTGGTGACGAGGCATGCAAACTCAGTCAGAAGTACCAAGGGCGACAACGCATCTGCATTATGATTCCTTGTCTAGGATGAATGTACATGGGCCGCAGGAATCACTAACCATCACGTGAACTATGTACTCGTTTGTATCTCTCAATGTAATTAAAATAGTAGGTGATCATGTAATATTTTAAAACTATAGAAAAGAACAAGCAGAATTTTATAATTATGCTTTTGATGTTTAGAAAGCCATATAAGACGTTGTGAGATATGTTCATAGTTACTCAATCTAAAAATGAATCTAATGTAATCGTCCAACAGGCATGGCACGTCTGCACAATCAATGGTAATCGGGCAATATTATTCTGGACAAGAATGATATTTGATTTCATGGGACTGTTTCCGATGGTGTGGAAATCGTAAGTGGAAGAAAACCCACAGTTCTTGCTCACCATTTTATCTCCTGTCAACTAGGACCGACAGCAGGAAACAAATTGAAAACAATATGTAGTGAGGTCCAATATGTATGTCTAATGTGTAAAATGGTAATACTACGTTAAGTTTTGCCGACCGTACGACTATTAATGCTTCAAATAAAATTAAAAAACTGATTTTGATAAAAAGATAAACATAACTAAATGTTTGTGTCTTTATATTGAGCATAAAATTGTGATCCTATAATACGTATATTTGTAGCCAAACTTCTTAACTTGGTCCCTAACCAACTAAGATGGGCACGTAAGTAACCTAATCTAACTCTCATAACATAAAACTAGTGAACACGATTCGATTGAAACATGCTCAAACTGGATGCCGATCCAGTTCATATTGCACCAATTTTAGTTAACTCTGCCAAATATGTCAACTAACTTGGTGTGGAGGTAAGAGTTATATTCATACGGGCGTCTAATTCTATTTAAATGTGGTTTCAATACTTCAGATAGGTTAATTATAATTTTGGTCGATACAATTACCACGGCTATTAAACCACGGCGGTTAAACATTCTATTATATATTATAATATCCTAATTATTTGGGGAAAAATAAACTCATCGTGGCCTTCTCTAAGCTTTTCTTCTTTTTTTCTCTAACCAGAAATTATTATTAAAATATAAGAAACGTTTGGTGGTTTGGAGGCTTCATATAAAGCCAGATAATTACAATTTATTTCCACATGGCCACTTAATTGTTTATTAAAATAATTGAAAAGTTTAACAATGCAGTCTTATATGAAAATCGTAGTACTTCAATATTATCAGTGTCCATTATAAGGAAAATTTAAAATAATATTTCAATTTTATTATTATATATAATGAGAAACACTGAATAACCCGCTTATTGTTCAAACTTGATTATCGTATTATATTGGTTTTATAAATGAAGCTTGTTGATCTAGTTTTTTTTTCACAGAAGTGTGTGTAATAATAATAATCTGACCTTTTTTTTACACGGGGAAATGCCTACGCATACCCACCCCTGCGGGGGCAAGGATGGGTTATGTCGGACTCGCACCGACTAAAACCCCATGGTGTTCCACCTTCTTGACGTATGGTGGGGTCACAGGAACGCACACATCGCCCACCCGGAGCGGCCTCCTCGGGCCGGTCTGAGAGCGCCTTAGGCCGGCCGTTTGGGTTCCTCTTTGCTTCACCATGGGTGACCAAGCCACGGTTACTAAGCCCTCTCGTCACGACAAGGCGCACCCTTGTTGTCCTCCCCTTCGGGTGGGATAATGAACTAACCTAACCTAACCCATGACATATCCATCCGAGTCCAATCATGATACACATACGTTGTAACACCTACATTAATTGGGACTGCTATCTCTAATAGGCTCTTCGGTTACTTTGTGGTACCATTCGAAACACAGCGGATGAAGCAAGTATTTTGTGAAGCCTTTTTCTTTCTATTACAACACTCGATTATTGAAAGCTTTCATTGTTGTTTCAATTTTAGATTGTAGTCGTGAATCATATGAACAAAAAGTTTTCTTTAAAAATTCAGAAACATTTCGGTCAAGGACTTTTAGCTCATAAATCTTCAGTATTATATTATTGAACCGATGTTTAAAAAAGCTAGGTTAAAGAAATACGTTACGAAATACAAGTACCACTGTATAGAACAACAATTCTGTTATATTTCTTTTTATCTTTACAACTCTCAGTTAATACACAATTATTAAACGGTTACACTAACTGATAGTTTTTGATTTTTAATTTTTATTCGGTAGACGGACAGGTTCCTATTCTTTATTATGTATCGTGTGCGGGTGAGGCCAATAAAATTGCTATAAAAAACGGTTTCACCCCTTATAGTGTCCTAATAATTCCTCTTTCATCATTATTATATCCTATTCATAGTCTAATTCTGAATATAGGATTTCCCCATAAGGGCCAAAAAAGCACGTTCCTCGGCCATCTGCATATAGTGTAGGGTCGTCCTACACTATGATTTAATACTAATTAAAGCTAAATATTGATAAACTTATAGACTGTGATTATTTTTTTTATCTATAATTTTTTTTCCCTCGGTTGGCCTTTCCTATAATAAAAAAAACTTTACAGTTAATAGCAAAAAGAATAAATGAATATCATATTTATTTATTTTATTCATTAGTTACATTGTTGCATGTTTAAAATGCTTTTGATAATTATGCAAAGGGAATTCTTGGTACAAAGTCAATATAGCTCGCTTCGTTTCTTCACACTCGTTGAGAAATATAATTGTTACACATGTGGTGAAAACACTCGCCTTTTTGCTGATCAGTTCTTCCGTTCAATTCTGCGAAATGTTACACTTTATGATACATAAACTGTCCTTGTAATTTTTTAACTTGTTATTTTGGACCCTTATATTATTATTAGCTACAGACAGACGGTAATGCAATGAGCTTATTTGTGTCACGTTAATTCTTTAACGCAATTTATATTCACTTATTAATATTTGTGTCGTCGATTGTATAAAATATTTTAATAAGTTTTATATTAATAAGCGGATTATCATAGCCAGAGTTCTTGTGAACTCAGGTTTTTAATACAATCTTTTTCTATTTTTAAAAAATACTAACGGACCTACGATCTTTTTAATGATTTTTATTTATTCCGCACTCTATATATATATTTTTAAATATAACGGTCAAAACGTATTACATTCTTATTGTAAAGAATACATATCAATTACCTAATAAGCACAACAATTTTAGTCAGAAGCAACTGACCGAGTCGAGGTTCGGCCCTCTCGGGCACCCTGGAGTCAGACGCTCTCGCGGATTAGGGTAACGGTACAAGTCGAGGCTCCCTCTTGGGACCCCTTTGCTGGTTACCCGCTAATAGAGGTCTCGACTGAGCGCCATAAGCTCTTGGTCCCTCTCAACCCGGCGAAACTTTAAAAGCCCTCGGGCTAAAAGCGGCCAACAGACCAAAAAAATAAAAAAAGCACAAGACATTTCCTATCTCTATATAGCCTGATTAAAATTGGTTAACCAAACAAAAAGGAAGTCGAGTAAATGTCAAAATATCTTTTTAAGATAAAATCTACTTAGAATCTTGTTATCACGTCGTATATTTTTTTTGGTCGCGCTTGACTCAAAAAGCCGTAATTCAAGACAGAAACAGTTTTGTGTACTTACATGTTTAATGGAGTTGTCACGATAAATCTCACCAGGCTCTTGGGATAGGCAAAGTTGTATTGCGTTAAATAACAATTTGATATTCTAACATCGTCGAATACGTATCGAATATTTTCAGGACGAATAATAAGTGCCAGAAACGACCAAATTACATTTTCATTGTAGTTTTAAGTTTATATTTATTATTAGCCTTATTTTATATCCGTCATACCTTTTATCGTAAATTACCTATATTTTATATTATTGCAACTACCACATATTGAATTGTCAATTTGCCATTTTGGTACTTACGATTTTCAGTAAGAAAAATTAATTGTTAACGTTAGAAAAAAGTACAATTAAAACTAAAATAGATTAATTATTTACGAGGTAAAATTAAGTTTTATAATATTATATAGATGTAATTGTTTACTAACTTTAAGTTACTGTTTTTTATTGCATACAGATGACTCAGAATTGCACTTCATGAAAATCGAATATTCAGCAATGGACTAATACATGTGTGTGATTTTTTTTTAATTCTTTTTATGAAACTAATTGTAACAGACCAGCGCACAGTTCATTCGATGTTAAGTGATGAGTTTGGCCCATAAACACTTACAACTATCCTTAATAAAGATTCAAGATACACATGTATTTTCAACCCTAAGAATCGCGATAGAATGTCTCGCCACCAGTAACACGAAACACGGCGGCGTTGTGCCGGTATTTCACATCAGTATTGTTAGAGTGAGAGTCTTTCCTCGGTTGAGCCGACTCATGTTGAAGCTAGTAACAAGCTACATATTTTGTTAAAAATTATGATTATTTTGAATTTAATCTTTTTTTATTATTATAGTGTTATGTAATGTTGCTAGTATCCACTTACGACGCGTATACACTTGAGATTAGTATGAAGAGTAGCGAATATATATATATATATATATATATATATATATATGTATATATATATACATATATATATATATACATATATACATATATATATATATATATATATATATATATATATATATGTATATATATATTATATAATTATATATAAATAAAATTAGTATTAATTCAATCATAGCAATTATACAGTAGTTAATAAAGGTTTACTTACAATAAGTCAGCTTCTTTTTAGAAATGTTACATTATTAAAAGATAAAGACATAAGATGAAGGGGTTATTACCCTCTATTTTTCGCTAAAAGCGATATATATATATATATATATATATATATATATATATATATATATATATATATATACATATATATATATATATCGCTTCTAGCTTATATAGCTTGTAAAACGTACAAAATCATGAAATTAAATTCGGTTCTTTCATTTACGTAACTGGGGACTTACTCAACCAAATATTATACAACATTAGGTAGGCGTCTAAGTTTGTACTTCTATGCTAACAACATTATAATAACCCTAATGCAGTTAGTTTTTAGCAAGCTTTTATTATCTGGAACTGTCTGTTTTAGCTTGTTAAACTCGTTTGTAACCAACTTCCGGACGTCTTAACGAACTGCATTTTTTTTCATACGTACTGAGCCATGCAATATTTTATGACCCCGTGATGTTTTTGTATTTTGGATCTGAAAATTATTATTTTATTACTAGCCTCGATCCAGTTTACATGCATCCTTAACAAAGATTCAAGAAGAAGACTTAGTTGACGCTCTTTGGTATTGAGATGTAATGCCTAGATAATTGGGCCTCCGGATCCTTTCACTCACCAGACGAAACACAGCAGCATTATGCTGCTAGTTTACGGTCGTGTTTTATGAGTGCGTAGTTCTATTGGCCCTGTCGATACATTCATCATTGCATCTAAACTAACAACCACGTGGCGTTACAACTGTTTGACACGTTATCATTGTACGATGAGTTTCATCCATCATACAGCATTAGGGTCTTTATCGGCAACATTGGAAGTATATCACGGCACTCTAATAATAGTCGACAATCGGCTTATATCAGTGCAGGTAGGCGCATAATTAATACCGCATCACACATACACATTGACCCGAATGCGGCGCTCCAGTTGCAAGTAAATTAGTACGTCCTCATTACTCTTTTCTCTATTCAGGTGCAGCCAGATATTATTGTGTGATTCCTCAATGAATTTGAGCGACTGACAGACCTTTATATATTTTATAGCCGCCGTAGTTCTGTGTAAAGTGCTTGCTTTTATTTCCATATTATGCGAACTGAATTTGCATTCCGGTGCCGGCGCCGGAATTGAAGAATTCAAGCTTGGCTTGAAATCAACGTTCCGCGCTTTATAAGAGCTGAAGACTGGCCCTCATCTAGCCCAGACCCAACCCTTTAGACTTCAAATCATGGTCAGTTTTAGAGGACATGGTAAATACTTTGTTTGTAAAATTGTAAATTTGAAGTCAGCAGAAGTATTTTTTTTAGCCGCTGTAAGCCCGAGGGCTTTTACAGTTTAACCGGGTTATCTAGATTCTGTTGATGTTGATGCTGTTAGCCTATGCGACTCTTACAGCTTCATCGGACACAGGGCTCACGGAACTGGGGGGCCGGGTTAAGAGGTGACCAAGCGCTTATGGTGCTCAGCCGAGACCTCTTTTTGTGAGTAACAGCACAAGGGCTCCCGAGAATGTTTCTCGGATTGGATACACTGTTGCGCGAGAGCGACTTACTCGAATGCCCAAGAGAGCCCAGCAAAAGTATTTCAATTTAACTTGTACGATTGTTTCTATAATCATGAAACCTACACTTGATTACAGCGAAATGCTTGACAACACGCGACGTTATGATGATTTCCATTTTGAGTGTAAAGACATGGTCTGGTCATTGTAATAACTAGACGATACTAACAGGATGATTATGTAGGCGAAAGATATGTTATAGTGCTTAGAATATTTGCGCTATGTTTACGAGCCATTAACTCGTCGATGCTTGGTCTTTTACGATTACCGTTTGCGCTGATCTCGGAGGAATATTAATTCACATGCATTGACGTGAACATTTTAGAACTTAAAGATTTTTTATAATATAAAGGTTTATTCACTTGGTTGGAGTTATAAACTAGCCTAGGAATACCACGGTTGTGTGTGTCGTGAGGCATAGGACAATCAGGCGAACTCTTTTTTTTTTTGATTGAGATGTAATCAATGCCCTTTCAGAAATAATAAGGATTTCTTTCAACTATCAGACAAAAAACAGCAAATTTATTTTCTTGTTTTACGCTGGTATACTATGAAAGTGTTGTTCTTGCTCTAGTTCTACTACTAACTAATGGCTGCAGTGTGGCTCTACCACGTAATTCTCACTAATGCTTTTAAATTCACTGTATCTGCTAATATATCAAAACGACACATTGAAAATTATTATTATTTCTAAGTAAGGAGTAACGAGTAATGTACAAATAACAATTAAGGCAATACAAAGAAGTAAAAAAGTAAAGCACGAGAAAGTAGTCATAATAATGTGTATATATATATTGATTAAGTTTTGTTCAATTTATATCGACCTAAGAATAAAATAAGAAAGAGAGATCTATACATTAATCCATAATTTGGTATGGATTTCTGCACTCTACAACCTTGTTATGTTTATGTAAAATATGTTGAAATGTGTTGAATATGTTTGTATTTTTGAATTACAGTTTTCTGGAACAGAGTTAAAACCATGACAAGTAATATATAAAATCAAAAATCAGATTTGCAAAAATCGAACAGAAATTCTTTTGTTGGAATTTAACTTACCAATTCAATAACTTTGCCCGATTTAAATCCGTAATTTGATTGTCTAGCCTTGAATGAAAGTGATTTTTTTAATATATAACCTTGGTACACTTTATTGGATTATCTATCATAATTAAAATAATCTGGGTTGTGATAAAATCTTAGACAAAATACGAATTTCTGTGTTAGTATTTTGCCTAAATCTAATTAGTGATAATATTTTATAATAAAATGACTTGTTGAAAAAATTCCACCCCGCATTCTAATCTTAAAACTTGACTCACTAATATTTGATAGTAATTAATGATACTTAAGGGTTTGTTTAAACTTGCAACGTTAGTAAGATCACCAGTAGCAAATATCACGTAAGAACAAATAGGAGATGTATAAAGAGTGCGACCTGATATTGATCCAAAATATATCGATAGGAATCGATAGATTTTGTTCAGTTTTATACCTAAGTCTAAACTTATTCGCAGGAAGAGTTTGTTGTGAAGAATATTTAATATTTTCAAGGAAAATTGTAGTGCGAATCTTCGTCGATCATACCAGAAACTTAACGTCGTAGGTTCGGATTTACGTTTTGAATATTATCGTCTAAGTATTATTTATTAACCGTCTCCTAGCATAAACTGTTTTGGTTTTGTTTTAGCTTAATTCCATTGCTAGCATTCTTTTTAAATTAATATTATTAAATTTGTTGCGTTTCCCATTCATATACCGTAATACTAAGCGTGACGTCTCAGATTTTTTAATAATTCGTGTGGCGTTGAAACTGTTAATTTCCGCCAGCAAGTCTTCAAAGGAAAAATTCACTTCGCGAAGTGGCTTCAGAGACATACGCTTCAACGTCAAATTGCCTAAACGCCTAGTGTGAAAATTGTATTACCTTCTTTATGTCAACACAATAGTCCAGAATGTCAATTGGCGCAAAGTTTCTAATCATTTGAAATAGATTTCTTTAAAACACGACCTCAGATATTTTTATACACACTTTATATTACAAACATCCTACTTGCGCTAGAAACTGGAAATTTTCTTAAATATATTAGTTACCTATAGTTGTGGTTACCGGGCCCACGAGAACCACATTCATTCATCATATATAATCAAGGGATAATTAATCGTCGTGCAGATGCGTGCCTTATGGGCTAATATTACCAGTAACAAGGTCTCCGGTAGTATACTAGACTACTATATTGAGCTGGTATTACGGAAAGTGTGATCGTATCTCGGTCAATACCATGGCTCTTGTACCCCCTAGGCCCTTGTTCCATGTCAGCCGTGAAAGCAAGAGTAAACAGTGTCTCATATGTGGCCACACTCGACCCCCGCAGACTACCTACACGTGTCCAAGATGGGCTAAATGCAAGCGTTTGCCCACGAAAGAAGTAGCGTGTAACAAGATTATATAAAAAATCCGAAACACTCAGATGTAGGTACTTCCAAAACACGAAGACGAAGGAAATTGCATCATATGTAAAAGAAAATATAATCCGGCGAAACTTATTTTACGGAGTTTGTCTCTTTCGCACATATGTTAACCTAAACTTTAATGTACAGAAATCTACGGAATTAATTAAGATCATGGAAATAAAAACTATATAATACTAGATCTATTCGTGCAATACATACGATTTGACATACTATAATACCTATTAGTATAAAATATTAATTATTTACTTTACGTACATATTTTCTATTAGAAAGAATCCTTCAATTTACCATGAAATTGTTATTTTCTTGTTTATATACTATGTAGTATAAAAACATAAGGCAAAATAAAAACACATAAGTAAAATAGTTGAAATAAAATTGCAGTTTCCTTGTTATGATTCTGTAAGTACTATTGCATATTCTTCAGTTGGCATGTTATATTTATCCTCATTCATGACTTAACTCATTTATTAATAAGATGCAGTGTAGCTCCAACACGTTAAAGTCTATTAATATTTTAATTAATGTAAAGTTTAGTTGCTATAATTCTTCGTACCCGTAAACGTAGATAGATAGTAATCTTTAATGTGCTAACTTTTATAGTTGCAAATAACACAAGTTTCTGCATTATGCGAGGGTAAAAACCCTATCCTAATTAAAACTAGGAATATTAATACAACGCTCCCCTAGCCCCTTAGAAAAGGAAACGGTCCTTTTTTTGCCTCTCTGTTTGTTCGCTTTATAAAAGGACAGTCATTTTTCGGCCTCTCTTTCAGTTCGGTTCGGTTCGGCCCGCGTTTCAAGTAACAGTGCTCATTTCTGTTGTACGCAGTGTATATAGCATTCATGACAATAGGTCATTCATCAAGGCGATGAACAATACCGCTGATGATAACCGACCATTCAATGCCATAAACTAAGATTATTAACTATGAATTTCCTAGAAGAGGCATCAAAAACGGAACCGCTACTGTTCGTACCGTTATCACGTACATATTACGGACGTCTTCTAACACGCTGATACATGAATACAGATGTTCATAGATTAGACGTCATGAATGAAATGTAATATTATGATTTATTTTATGTAAAGAAGTAATAATTCTTTGTTTTTAATTTCTACCTTCATTATATAATAAGATTTCCTTTTCTTTTAATTGATACCGACATCGGGTATCGAACTCAATTTGCTCGTGTACCGTGAAATAAAAAATATACTGAGCTAATAGTTTTCGATACTGGCGAATACTTTAATAAATAGGACTAGTGTAGCTTCTTTTGATGTTGTATTCATTATCTTGCTCTTATTAAAAAAAAACTGTTGTGAAAGTCTTCGGCCGGCAGATTTCGACTTCGTGTCTTCGTCTAATTTAGTTAATTTAAAAGATAGAGTAAGACTTTTAACTTCTTTTCTATATCTTTATAAATAGTATATATTAGCTTTAGTTTTATGTATCTAATATTTGTTATCAATGAATAATTGTAGACGATATTAAATAATACTAATACCAATGTCAATTTATCACATTGCTACGTCGAAATATAAAACCTTAAAACTTATTTTATAACAGACGAATACTTGAATATTTTCTGAGTTGATCTTTTGTCCAAATCTAATAACTTTACTGAATTTGAAGCCTCCCCCTAAATCAACTCTTTGATTACGTGGACCAGTCTCAGACATAACTTTTGCGAGAATTTAGTCTCTTAGATATTCTAAAATCTCTTTTTGCCTTTCTCGAACCTTACAAAATGTTTATAATGAAATCTATTATAATTTCCCAGAAGTCTCTTATATTAAATTGAAGTCTATTATAATAAATTGAAAAAATGTCTAACGAAACGTTGTAATTATGTTGCTTATAATTGCTTTAGTTGAATATTTTTGCTGCTAACATAATTCATCGCATTCATGCTAGATATAAATAGCATGCGTTATTCACATTACTAGATCATACACACGCGTTACCAGGACTACCGTTTGGCATAGTGATCAGAGTAACTGGCTGCTGTGTCGAGGATCCTGGATTCGATTTTTAGCAGAGAAATAATATTTGTGAAGCGTCGTATGTACGTACATGTCTTTAACATTGCATTGGAACCGTTCTCTATTTATTGCACAAGCTTTATATCAGACTAGGGAAAATTACGAGAGAATACCACTGTTTGTGTAAGTTCTTACGGTTATATAATATAAACTGTGCAGAGGATGTTAACTGGTGACAACCAGAAGACATCTGTCACACCAATCGACTAGGATGACATACATACACCAACACACCATACATACAACACAGATCAAAAAATCAATAATTTATGATACACAAATATCGTTCCTCGGCTTGTATTGGAACCCAGGACCCGCAACGCAGCAGTCAGGTTCTCTAACTACTACTTCACGGGGCACTACGGCAAATCGGAGATATATTAAGTGCCCTCATAAGTTTACTTAGGTATTCCATCTCAGTTCACCAGGGTAACAACGCATATCTTGAATCTTCATGGAGGATGCATGTACATGACACTGCCATTTTGGTGGAAACTTTTTCAGTTGAAGTGTCTAAGTACCATATGAGATGGTATATAGACACGGAGTCTATATACTTTATATATAATAGGTTTTTACCTATGAAATGGCCGTTTTGTATGAAATAAGTTAAAGTATTTTTTTTTCAATTTGTTTTTATTTCTGTTATTCAAAATAATCAAATAAATTATCAATAAAATAAAAAAATCTTTCATTTCTCTGCCTGTTGAGCAGCGCAAGGCAGTCTTACTCACGTACCGTCTACACGTACACGTATCGCTAAGTTCGTGGGGCACCCATCCGTCAAGCTTTTTTACCGCAATTTGTCTCAAATGGACCAATATTGTTTTGATGTCAATATCATAGCTGCTGCTAGCTCGGCTGTAGATTGAGTATCATCAACTTCCACAATCGCCTTTAATTCATCATTGTTGACCAAAGGGTCCGGACGACCACAAGGTTCATTTTCCAAATCAACATTTCCAGGTCGTAACCGTGCAAACCAATAACAGGTTGTGCGTTCGTTTGTAAAGTTCTCTCCGTAAACGTTGTTGATGTTACGTGCCGTCTGTGCCGCGTTGATGCCACGACGGAACTCATATTCCATAATTACACGAATTTTTAAACTATGACGAATAATGTTAACGTAATGAAAATACAGAGCTGATCAATAAACAAAAGACTGACTTTGTAAAAAGAATGTTTTGTTTTTAAAACAAAATTAATTTGAATTTAGAATTCACAGCCAATCTAAACCTTTTTTTGATTTGAAATGGCTAATACTGAAGAACGGCAATTTCATAGGTAAAGACCTACTATGTTTTTTTCATAATATTAGGTGACAAGCGTGCACACAGTTCTCCTAATGGTAAATGATGGACCATCGTTGCCTGTAACTGAGTACCCGAATCCCCACTATAGTATATGAAACACAACAGCGTTATGCTGGTTTTCTGCGAGGACGTAGTGCTGAACCAATTTAATGGTGCTGCGATATCAAAGTGAATTTGATATCATGCACGCACTACTTAATATTTTTTTTATGTTTTAATAAAAAATATTATAAAAAAATTAAGAGTAACAAACATTGAGAGTAACAAACGAGTTCACCTGATTGATGGCAATTGATTCCTGCGGCCCGAGACTACATTCATCCTGGTCAAGGAATCATAATGCAGATGCGTTGTTATCCTTGAGGACTGAGATGGATTACCGAGTCACCAGTAATATAGGTCTCCGGATCCATACACTCACCAGACGAAACACAGCAACATTATGCTGCTATTTCACTCTGGTATTCTGTGAGTGTGTGGTCCTACCCCGGCCAAATTAACCCATTCATTCTGTATCTAGAAATAACCTGCACTGTAGCTCTACTATTGTTTAATATAGTGGGAATATTAAGAAAGTATTATAATTTTTTACAGATTTTTGTACAGATTTAATAAGCGACATAATGTTACGGTAAAAAGGAATGCTTCAAAACATGTATACCAAAACACACATGAAAATGCATTTTTTTTAAATGACTTAATGTAATATTATTAAAATTTTATACCTACATATTCACTAGTCTCAGCAAAAAATAAACGCACTTTTTCCAAGGGAAATTTCGCCACTGCTTGTTCCAAAGATTTTTTAAGAGACTCAATGTCGCCGTGTCGTTTAGAGCAGGCCATGTCCTCTAAAACTGACCTTAATTTGAAATCTAAACTGTTGAGGTCTGGGCTAGATAGTCTTCAGCTCTTATAAAGTCCGAAATATTGGTTTCAAGCCAGACTTGGGTAATTCGTGCCTTGTGACCAGTTGCAGAGTTCTGCTGGAAAGTCCACGGTATATTTTTAAAAAGTAGAAAGACTGTATCTTGATACACTTTGGCTGAAGTTTTCACAAAAATGTAGTTTTGTGACTCCTTGACCACGTTGTACCTTGCCGACAATTTGAGCAACTTCTTTAGAAATGTGAGCGTACACTTTATCATTTTGCTTACTGTAGTGTTCTTCAATCGTGAAATTTTTTTCATCGATAAAGGGTATATTTCTGTGCCTTTCACCTGCATATCGAGACAGAAGGTGTTTTGATCGATCCACTCTCTTTAATTGTAAAGATTGATTTAGGGCACGTTCTGTATATCGACGATAAGCACAAGCTTCAGATCTTGTTTTATAATACGCGACAGAATCCAAGCGGGAATCTTCATTTCTCGCGATAAGATTTTTTGTTTTCTAATGGGGTTTCGACGAATTCTGGCTTTAACAAAAATAACAGCCTTTGTAATTCTAAAAACACGCGGCCGCCCCATGTTTTCTGGTCTTCGAGAGAGGAAGTGTTGTTTGTTGTATCTGTTGATAGTACGATATACGAACATACGGCTGATACCAAGTTTTTCAAGTGTCCGGAATATGACCGACGGCTCCATACCCAAGTTGTGCAATCCTATTTTGTTTAACACCCCATTCCATATTGTAATTAGAGCATGGACACGAAAAAGTATGTGAAATGGCACAAAATTGAAAGAAGTTTTTAAAATAATATGTGTTCCAAATTTTAAATATTTAAAAAGTTGAAAAAAGAAAAGTTTTTATGTGACAGTATTTATGGCCGGACCAGTTAGTACATATATACCTTGAACCAAAATCTTTAACGAAATTAAAAAAGAGATGAAGATTTTTTAATTTTTTTTCACTTCCATGTCAGATGCTCGACCCGTACACACCGACACCGTATATTTGTAAAGCGGGTTTCGTTTATCTATCTTCAGCCAACCTATGCATAAACATTCAATCTATGGGATAAAATTTTATCTTTTTCTGACATGTAAATACCCCTGTTTTTCTCTCTGTGTTGTCAGTTAACGTCGCTACGGTTAAAACAACACATAAACACCCAACAGAGCGGCCATTGCGGTACCAACTGTCACATGCCAAATTTTGACATGCTTTATGACTTGTGATATTGTGTATAGCAATCGGAAGTTACGAGTATCCTATTAAATTTTAAGCCGTACGTGTTGTTGGACATGAACTAATTTCATGTAAACAGCAAAATTGGAGCCTTCTATTATTTGAGGTTATGTTGAATTTATTTTTAAAGTAAGGACCGTAGTCACACAAAATGGTATTGACTTTGCTTTTGTATTTATTTATTTATTTACTTTATTAGGAAACTTCACAGCATACAAGAAACATTAAACATAAATATATTTAACTAGAATATTTAGCCATCAAAGAAGTAACAACTATATACATTTTTTTTTAAATGTACGTGCAACAGGAGTAACATACATTTTAATCTGTAGTGTAGTGTTTGTGTGTGTTTGTATGTGCGTGCGTGTGTGCGTATGGGTGTCTATACGATATGTATTTGTATTTATGTGAGCAGTAGTCGGCAGGCATTCGGGTCATAGTGTAAATATTCATTATACGGTATTCTAACAACCTGGTTAATTTTCTGTTACCAATAAAATTATTAATTACAATTTTTATAAACGTATAAACGGAAATCTTCCTTATAGTCTACATGTCTTTGAAATGAATATTGGAACACGTACAATCAACCAATCGGGAACAGATACGTGGCAGACAATGATCTATTACCTTCTCCAAAAAGAAGACCTAAGCCCAGCATTGGGAGTTGTAAACAGAACGGGACCTGTGAACAGGAGAATCTGCTTTCAAGAAAACAATATCTTACATATTTTACTATCTATATTTAAATTGTCCGCAACAAAGATCTTACTTTCATATTAATCATGAACAAGGTCATCCTTTTAGAAATATGAGTTGACTGTAAAACCTATTATTATGGTCTTAATCCGTCAGAAGCACCTCTCGGGAACCCTTGTGCTGGTTACCCATTAATAAAGGTCTCGGCTGAGTGTCCTAATCAGCCACCTTTAAACCCGATGAGGCTGTAAAAGCCCTCGGGCTAACAGTGGCCATTAGTCATAATAAAAAAAAATATTATAGTCTATATTGAAATTCCCATGTTTTACCCTATTACTAGTAGTTTTATCTCATAGTAGTTAAAATAATATTAACGGATGGTCACGATTATCTAATACTTAAAAAAAAAAAACATCATCATCAGAAACTTATCTAGCATAAACGAGCGCACAGTTATCCCGGTTTTAAGTGATAATTGCGGCCGATTACATCTACATTTAATCTCAACCAACATAATTGGTATTAAGTAAATGTTCTGTAATTCTGTACATAGTCAAAAAAAAAAATTGACCTCAAATTAACGATAATATAATCGATAATTCGAATTTTAACTGACTTTTATTTACTGAGATTTTGTTTTCAAATTATTATTTTCCATAAAAATCACTGGCTAATATTTTGTTTCGTACGGCACTCGACTGGGAATATGGCAGTAAACGATATGAGAATATTTTTTTATAAGAATTTTAAAGGAGTACTTTTTATCAACACTGGATAGTGCTTGACTACTATGGGATAATTATGACGATGTAGCCCTAGATATAAATTAAAATCCTATTCATTCTTATCTTAAAGACATCCAAGTTATATTTTGATAATATTTTTAATGGTAAACCAAGAAATAGATGTTTATGATGTCACCGGAAATAAAATCAGAAACCGATCTGCTATTGCGGTTAAAATTGTCACCTACCAAATATTGACGAAATTTATGAGTTACGACACATCACCCACGAATTAAAATTTGGAACTAGAGTCATTCAATTTTGAACTGTAAAGTCTCTTTAACAGAAATTATAATTGAAACATGGCTACTTTTGGTGTTCAGTTAACATTGGACTCCTTTTATATTCGGGGCGAAAGCTACAGTATTTGGTAGCGGCTATAAATCAATCTATCGTGGAATATATGAAGGTCAGTAATCTTAATTTTTCGACAGACTTGTTTATAACGTACAATCAATGGGAGTACAAATAGTATCTATATATAAATGTCATATGTAACCAATATTGATGTCTATTATAAGTTTAAAACTGATTTATTGTCATTTTTGCGGTAATGGATACATCGTAATGAAAGTGGTTTGTTTGAGAAATAATTAAAAAAATCTAACACATTGAAATTGCCGGCTTTGATGTGGTAGATACATTGTAAATGTTAAAAACACGCTGCAAGTATAAACTTAATGCACAAATAGCAAAATTTCCCTTACACAGCAACAGCTTAGCTTCGTTGTAATATACATCTGGTGAGTGAAATAAATAGGTCTTAATATTGGTTACGGTATTCCATTTATCTGCTTAAGAGTGATAAGAGTATCTGCATTTCAGTCCATAACAAGCACGTTCATGTGTCATCATCAGGCGGACTGTCACTCACTAGTTTCATAAAAAAAAATATCCGTATAGTGGATTAGAATACTGAAATGATGTTCGGATTAGTCAGCACTTTATTAATTGGGATATTATATTGATTGGACTTAATAATGAAGCGGATTTGCAACCTTGCAAAATCTAAACATCGGTTAGCATGGTGTGTTCCTGATTAAATACGGCATTTTGACCATCAAGAAAAGAACTCGTAATTTTCTTAAAAACGAACAGCAACTCCCGTGGTGTCGCTGCTGTATCACTAACAATTGGGTGAGCTGTATGCTCGTTTGCTTCTTTTTTCCCATAAATAGTGAATTGCATGCTTGTTAGTCTCCTCTAATCACATAATAACGATACACTTTAACTCTGAGAATGGAAACCGGGATATTTAATTCAGCTGCCAACAACAGATTAATTGTTAAGCCAGTCTGGACATAGGCCTCTCCAATAGATTGCCATAAAGAAGAATCCTGAGCCATCTGCATCCATCGACTTCCTGCAAACATGCATAAGTCGTCGCTTCCTCTTGGAGCATTGCCTACACTGACAGTCCGAGGTTACCACTCGAGAACCTTTCTTCCACATCGGCTTTATGGCTGATTGCAGATTTTCTGAACTATATTGGTCACCTTCGTTTTACTGCGGATGTCTTTGATGCGTATTCTATTAATAAAACAGCTATGTAAAGAATATTGAATACAAATAATCTCTATAAATGATTTTTCTTTATGTTAAACACATTATACGTCTATTTATATTTAATGGGTATATTAATTTAGTCCTAAAATCGCGAAACTTTCGCTTCCTTCCGAAAGGGATTCTTGTCAGTAACCACCAGACTATTATCGATTTCTTTGTAATTTTTAGACGAAATTTTGACATACAATTATACTTTAATCTCATTTGTTGTAATAATTTTGCTTAAGATATTATGACGTTTGGAATTTATAATATAGTATTTAGCGTAGTGCAAGATGACACAATTAATATCTAGGCTCAATGTTTAGCAGTGATCGTATAATTGATAATTATGTAACTCACAGAACCATAACAGGGTGCATGATGTGGAGACAACTTACAGGCATTATGTGCAAAAGAAAAATGACGCTTAATATCAAAGGGCCTACACACAACAGCCAACCGTAAGCTTACAGCACATACATCGAACTTGGGAAAGGGATCAGGAGTGAGTGCCTCTATGTTTGCGTCAATGCTCATGACTTTATGTCACCTGGCAATGACCAGAATATCCAAAAGACTAAAATAGCTATGTTCGAAATTCACAACGAGATTATCACCGTCGTAGTCCTCAGATAAAATGAAACTAAACTGAAGAGAAATGTATGTACACATTTCTGTTCAGTTTAGTTTCATTTTTTATTTTTCATAGGGAGTTTTAAAGTTGTTCTAGAGCAAATAAAGTGCAAAAAAAAACACTTGCCGCACATATCAAAAGATGCCCGGACGATCTTATGGCTAGACTTGCTAATAAAGACTTAAGACGAAATATACACGTGGAAGACCCCCGCCGACATTTATATAGGGCAAAACCGTGCTACATGAAGAAAATCGACAAGGAAAGTTGACCCCCAGGTAAATAGGAAAAGGTCTAGGAGGAATAAGAAGTAGAACGTATTCGATGCACCTGACTAGCTTAAGTGACGACATTAGCTTCTTAACATTATGGCGAGGTTTTTCTTTACTTATCCAATAGTTGGTTGATGAATCCATTTCAGCCCTTACTATAGGAAATAATTTTACAAAGGTCTATATATAATTTACTTTTACTGTGTTGCAATAAAACCTTTAACGCTGTCTGCAATTATAAAACAGAAAAAACTGAGATCTTTAACAACTTGGCCCTGTACCAATTCGAAGTTGGCATTCTTTGTTTAAAAATTTATGATAATTTTTGGACGACAGGCGCAGCTAGTCAATTTAATTTTTTTATCGAACGTGTCTTTTGTACAATTACATCTTTAGTAATAATCGTATTGCTTTATTGCAGTGTTATTTTTTGTCTTAAAATTGGCATTACTCAGACGTGTGTGCCGGTTGCAAGCTACAAAATGATTTTTAAAAAGCTTCGATTTTCTGTCAGCTTTATAAAACATAAACTTTGTCTTTTTACGACACAGACTTATCACTAAGCAATTCAAAATAAGAGTACAAAACAACTAACTGTCTTATTGACAATAATTCAAGAAATCAAATATGTATAAGCCATTTATATAGCAATAGAGCATGACAGAAGGATTATTTTCAGCGTTAAACTCTAATATTATAAAACGGTGATCGGAAAATAACCTGTTTCCTTGATAGAGATAAAAATAAATAGAATTTGTTAGTATTGGAAGATACTAAAGAAACTCGGAGCTTTTAGTATGCAAGTACCATAATTGGAAACTAATATTGTTCATCTTATGGCCCTCTTATGATCATCGACGATGGACTTGGTTTGGTGCAAGGAAGAAAGGAGAGTATTTATATAAAACACTTAAGGCCTCTTGTTGATAGAAAAAGTTCATAAACAAGTTTTTTAACTGATAAAAGAAAACGTAAAATATGCTTTATTGTGTTGAAAATTCATGTTGTTATTAACAAAAAAAATTTAAATTGAGTTTCGAAAAAGTTCAGAACATCAATCAAAAACCGAAAACGTGATAAGGCGGGTCTTTGTTCAGAATTTTAACAAGATCAATTTCCATTAAGGTTTGATGGAATATTTAAAAGGAACCTACCGACTTTGCGATCCGTTCGCAACTCTGTATTAATATTGAGGGACTTACGCCTTTCATTCCATTGATAGCATATTGATATTCCAGATGAGTAGCATAAATCTATGATCCACCTCGGGCACCTGTTCTATAAAACCATAGACCATATAGTGCATAAACAACCCGATAGCCCTCTAAAACCTATTATTAACCTATTGCGTACTGGGTAAATTCACATAGGTATTTTTGAAATATTTTATCGAAATTAAAAATAAAATAATAAATAAAACACTGCATCTTATGTATATTTTAACTAAATTGCATTGCAGATAGTTTGATTTTCTAAAGAATATAATACAAAAAGATACCGTGCTAAGATATCATATTGACGATATACCAGACGTGGGTAACAATTCGATATGGCTTGTACAAATCAGTTTTAACCGTTTACTAGAATATTAGAAGTCTAACGTGCAAAAATTTTAATTCAAACGTTTCAAGCAATTGGTTCAACATAAACTAAAATTAAATTATAAAATGGTACGTAGGTAAAATGTGTATGGTGCTTTATCTACCCGATATAAGCAAAACGATGTTTTGTTTGAACTTTCATATCGTCATATGGGGAACGGCAATGTGATTAGATAATAATAATAGATTAAAAAAATAGGAGATAGAAAAAAAAACCCCTAAATAATAATAACCTCGTGAAAGCCGAAACAGACTTCTTTATGTCTGTTTCGGTGGCATAACATCTGATACTGGCACACGAGGTGACCGACAATTGGGGTCGTATGCCCACCAAAATTATTCATATAGTTGTATCTGCAAACGGGTTAATCCCAACAAGCCTCTCAAATCACCTGAGGCGGTTGGACTCCGGGACGTTCAGCTCCGGGCTCCAATGCAGAAGGCTCCTCGACACCACTCGTATAGTCGCCCTAACCGTCGACTGGTTGGTCTTTATATATGTATTTTATATATTTGTTTATAGTATTTTTGTTCTTATTTCTTTTTTTTGACCAACCAGGCGGAGATAGAAAAAGAAATATCTATATAGAAATAAAAATAATAATATTTATTGTATTCTCTCACAAATGAAGATTAGTAAATATAGTACAGTACAGATTTCGCAGTGATGAAGCATTATTTGTGAGAGACTGGTGTCTACACTAGGATGCCTTGTATGGTAGATCACCAGCTCCTCACCTTACGGACTAGTTTCTGTTTGCACAAGAGAAAAGTTTTTGAAACAATTTTTTTTTCTACTGTATATATATTTTAATAATTATATATTCATATAAATAAAACAAACAATTCAACTAAATGATAAGGTATACTAACTACTAAGTGAAATTGATTGAAGTTATATAAATATGATCCCTGGAAGCAAAAGAATTTGTGCGAGAATTTGGATTTAAAAGGTGTGATAGGAAAGATTATTTTTCTATTGCGTTTGCTTGTGCAAAAGTTAGGGTCATAAGTTTTAAGGGAATGTTGTTTGATAATTGTATGTAAAATAAATATTTGGTAAACAGTAAGCACTTTACAAATTTGATAGAGTTTAATTGGAGATTCATTAGTAGGATGGAAAATAGTAAAAAAAATTAGCACACTTTTAAAATCGCTCTTTGCTCTCGCTCTAACTTAAGCAGAATTGTTTTTTAGGCGCCATCCCATATCGTTATGTAATATGATATTAAAAATTGGCAAGAGAGCAAAATAAGTACTTTTAATAATTTTTACATCAGCTACGTGTCCAAGATTTTTGAATATATTAATTACCGAATTATGGATGACAGTAGATTTATGTCTGTTTAAGAATTAAATTTTTTATCGATAATCACACCTAGATATTATATAAAATAAAATATAGTTCTATTTAAGTATAAATCTAAAATATTACAAAAGTTTTCCTGAATCTACACTTACCCTAGCGCCATATCTCCAGTTTTATAGCAGCCACTTTATCTTGTGCCTTTTAGAGCTTGCTGTTGTCCCACTAAATAGCATTTTATTTTACGTCGACTCCAACAACGCTTACTGTAAGTCGTCGTTATAGTCTTAAAAATAAAAATATATGTACTTTTAATGTCACAGTTTATGAGTCTATTATATAGTATAGTATACTATATAGTCTATGACTGATATTATTTTTTATAAATATATTAATGATAAATAATACAGTGAAATTTTATCAATGTCAGAGCTACGCTGCAGTTTGTTGCAGCTCGATCGGGTTAGGACCACACCCTCACAGAATACCAGCGTAAAATAGCTGCTGTGTTTCGTCTGGTGAGTGTACGGTACCGGAGGCCTTTCTTACGAGGTGACGAGGCATTCCATCTCATGCCTCAAGGGTAAAAACGTATCTGTAATATGATTCCTTGTCAAGGATGAATGTAATGTCATGGGCCGCAGGAATCACTTGCCATTTAAACATGTGAACTGTAATATGATGATGATGATGGTCCCATGTCCGACCATGACACACACATCATGACACGCATCATAACACACATCTTAACACACATCGTGACACGCATCATGACACGCATCATAACACACATCATGACACATCATGACACGCATCTTAACACATCGTGACACGCATCATAACACATCATGACGCATCTTAACACATCATGACACGCATCATAACACACATCTTAACACACATCGTGACACGCATCATGACACGCATCATAACACACATCATGACACACAAGACACACATCATGGCACACATCATAACACACATCATGACACGCATCTTAACACACATCGTGACACGCATCATGACACGCATCATAACACACATCATGACACACAAGACACACATCATGGCACACATCATAACACACATCATGACACACATCATGACACACATCATGACACGCATCATAACACATCATGACACACATCATGGCACACATCATAACACACACATCATGACACACAAGACACACATCATGGCACACATCATGACACACATCTTAACACACATCGTGACACGCATCATGACACGCATCATAACACACATCATGACACACAAGACACACATCATAACACACATCATGACACGCATCTTAACACACATCGTGACACGCATCATGACACGCATCATAACACACATCATGACACACAAGACACACATCATGGCACACATCATAACACACATCATGACACACATCATGACACACATCATGACACACATCATGACACGCATCTTAACACACATCGTGACACGCATCATGACACACATCATGACACACAAGACACACATCATGGCACACATCATGACACGCATCTTAACACACATGACACACATCATGACACACATCATGACAACTGCGTGGTTTATGTTATAGTATCGTAAGCACTCGCTAGTTGTCCCCATCGCAAGTCCGATGTAAGTGGATATGTAATAATATCGGAGGAAGGTTCTGATGCAATCTCCAAGAGATGGAATATATACATAAAAAAAGCCAGACCCGAAAACCAATAATTTAGTGACGTACAAATATTGTTCCTCAGCCGGTAATCGAACCCAGGACCATAAATATATAGTCTAGTCTATGGAATGCCTTTGATTATTTATTTAGTTTTTATATAATACATGTTTTTCATGTATTATATAAAAACTAAATTAATAAAATATTTCTACAATTCTATAAACAGAATCTTAAATATGCCCTTAAATAAATGTTTATAACAAGAAGCATGGTAGAAAGCTATATACAAAGTTACCAGGTAATAAAACAATATAAAACTTAGTGTGTAAATAGTGAGAATTTTTGAAGTATAGTATGTAAAATAAATATTTATAAAGAAAAGATAAATTAGTATGTTTTCTATAAAAGACAAATGCAGTAAAAAAATTGGGAAAAGACCATCAGAGACCACCATTAATTTTTCATTGATCGGCAGTATTTCGTACGAAATGTGAAGGAAATGTAAAAACCTAATTGGTAATAAATAAGGTTGTAATGAAGCCAAAAAAATTCCAAAAATTATATGATCTCAGGATTATGCTTTAATGGTCAAGCACACATACGAAATTATACAGACATCTGTCTGTATAATTTTGTAAAAGAAACGATTAACATCGAATTTTTAATTTTTTTTTTTAAATAATTTTGCTATATTTTCAATTGTCCGAGTACATTCCTTCTATTTATTTACTAACGCATTTATACGCTATATATTCATCTCTACTTTAGAGGAGTGACATGTTTTATCTTTTCTTATTTTATCTGTGTTACCGAAACGACATTGGGTATATGGAAATAGCTTATCACAAAAGACCAAATATACCCCTGATGATATGATCCAAATATACGCTACATTAGCTCGTGTTAGCAATGGCTTGGTTCAGAATTTCAGTTAAGAAAAAAATACTGATAAAAATATATCAGAAAATATACAGCAAAAAACGGAATAGCGAGTGTATGAGTCCAGACAGTTAATTACCGGTATCGAGGCGAGGTATCGATCTCAACGCAGTCCTCGATTAGTGTTCACTTAAAATCAGTGAATCGTGTGTTTGTTCATTACCCTTAAACTTACTTCTGCGAAAATGTACAAGATTAAAAGTTAAATGATCCTTATCAATTTCGTTTACTGACTATATTTCGTCAGCAATTTCGCTGTAGATCGGATCGATCGATACCCAATCTCCGAAAGGAGATTACAGACTTATTTTTTCGATACTAATATGTTTACAGAACAATTGTTGTTTCTATTCAGTAAATGTAATTTATTGTAAATGTTAATTACCTTTAGTCGTAGCTAGTCAAGGTACGTTGCTAGCCCATACCATACTACCCATACCCATGTATAATTAATAAATAAAACTTTAGGCAAAGCAACTTATTTTTATAATTATACATTATTCAATAGATTATAAACGATAACACAACTCTATAAGATTATTAATTCTACGGTATATGTTGAAGCACGTGACTGGATCACTCGTCCTTGTACCAATTTCTCTGAAGAGGGGAGTCGGCACTCTTCAGTTAAATTGAGATGTTGATTATTGCAAGAATGTATTTCACATGTGGTAAGGATTTTTTTACAACTTTTTATGGATCGAATTTGGTGTCGTCGCGTTTACGTACAGTAGCGGTTCTTCTTGATTAATGTATAATTTTGTGTTTATATAATATTTTAAATATAAATAAGAGCTGTCTTATTCTCTATACTTTATTACACAAGTAAATTATTATGACATTTGTGATATTACTCGATGTCAATGTCTAAAATTTTTAATTGCGATAAAACCATGCTATATTTTTTCTAGCTGCTGCATAATATTTATTTTTTGTTAAAAAACAATTATAGCAGTGCTATTAATTTAGCTAAAATTCCGGTTAATCACTCCAACTAAGCTAATGTTTGTGCTAGAAGATGTGTCGCGACAATAGTCGAATGGTGAATTCGAACATGTGACCTTAAGTTTCGCAGACCGTACCCTAAACCATTAGGCATTTGACGCTTGAATAAAAAAAAAATTGGTTTGTTCTACCAAGGAAGGACTGCACCCTCACAGAATACCACCGGGAAATAGCAGTATAAACCTTCTGTGTTTCGTCGAGTGTACGAAGCCGGAGACGTGAGAGCAGTAAGGCTACTGCCGATGAAGCATTTGGGAGTCATGGGCCGCACTTATCAATTATCCTCAGGTGAACTGTTAGCTCCTTTATCTCCCCTAATATCATAAAAAAAAAATTATATATAATTATATTTTTTTTATCCTAGGCTATTTTAAGAGTTTATTTTACCCTTAACCAGACTTCATTTTTCAAGTATGGCATTGGTTCAGGACTATGTCAAAATATCAGACATGATGCCAACTGCACAGGACTCCATTGCTGTAATTATTTAGCAGACTAATTTCACTGTTCACTGTATACAAGCTGGTACCTATGTTTCAGTAGCGAAGATTTACTTTGAACTTTCTAGTTATATAGGAGCATTTGTTAAAAAGAGTTAATTATTAAGAGATAAGAAAATTCCTTGAAATAATTCTTAGTGTTTCGTTGTAACGAAAGATTAAGGTCAGTAATATGACTCACATCCATTGGACATATATCTTATTTTGTGATAAATAATGAGAAGACATATTAGCTTTTAATTCAATTCAATTCATTTATTATTGGATAACAGTGATCCATTAATACATTTATACATTTAAATAAATTACAATTAATACACAACACACAGACAAAACATAAAATAAACAGAGAAAATAAAACAAACAAAGAATAACAATAAACAATTAGGTTCGCTCCACTAAGATTATAAAATTATTAAATGTCAAATATATTTAAAATGTCAACTTAAAGCATTAATTACTACTTCTATCATTATATTTATTTACCTATGAGGTTATTATTATTATTATTTATTAGTCAGTAAGTGAACCATGGTACAATGGTTCAAGTACTGACAGTCATAACGGTCTGCTAATACCCTCAGGATGCTGTTCGGGCTGACCCGGATCCGACGATACAGGGATGCACCTTTTCCGCATGGTCGTATAGAAACAATCGACTCGTGCCCCGGCGAACATCCCCGACGCGCTACAGAACTGAGGCAGCCCCAACAACGCCCTGAACCCATTGTTGTATTGACGCGTGAGACGCTGTAATTGTTTTTGAGTATAGAACAGCCATAGGCCGCTCGTGTAATATTAACCTCCAATGAAATACTTCTAATAACTATAAGAACGCCAAAATTACAAGGCTTGTGGTAAAAGGCATAAAATTATATTAAATTAATTAGGTACTTATTTTATTAGGCTTAACACATTTTGTTCATGGCTGAAAGGTTACCTGGGAGACCCTCTTGAGTGAATCTCTTTTATAAAAATTGTTTATTTTTTCATCGTAAAAGTTAAAATTAAAAAACTACTTTAGTTACATTATCAATTATAACGAAAAATAAAAACTTTCAACAATACTCATTCTTCTTAGTTAAAAAAGAACCCTTATGATCTATTGCTTTAGAAGTATACGGACTCAATAATAGAATATATCAATCAGAGTATTAATAATTTATTATCTGTGTAGCTTCAGTACAACTTAATTTATATACTATATAACGTATCGATAAAATATATATTATGTAATACGTAACTTTTGTCATATTGAAGATCTAGATTTATTTATTATAACCGTCTCATGGCGAGTGCCGAGGCGTAGTTTTCGATTCACAATCGAGTTTTATATTTGTGTATATAAATATTTTTTAATGACAGAAATACATTTAATACAGGTCAGTGCTTATCTCCAATCCAGGTGTTAAGTGGCGATGTCGACGTTCATTGTAAAGCACATCGGGTCAACAAATACATGTTGACTTTTGTTTCTTGTTTCTATTTTGTGGTTTTTCCGATACTCCAATCTCATAGCATTGGATTTATGATAGATTCAAGAAGGTGGGCTAGGTTTTTCTTATATTTGGTAAATACTTGGAGTAATATATATATATATATATTCAGTTTTTTCTGTATATCTGCATCAGGAGCACACCATGATTACTTCTAATAATATATTTGACCGGAATCGCTACTCTTGACACAGTCTTATTTACAGACCAAGTAAATTTCCGCACTCTCGAGCACAGATTATTAACAAATAAATAAAGTAAGCGCAAGTCCTTTTGTAATATCGTAAAAGGTTTTATACACAACATGCCATGCGTCGAGTTTATTCCAGCTTTTTTCTAAATGTCACGGCGTCCGTATAAATAATTGCTTTGTCCTCCCTCCGTGCCGTATAATATCGCAATGTCGAGGGGAGCACTAATCCCTAATTGCCTTTGTCTGATGCCGACACGAAAATACATTTGGACAATAAAGTTTTATTTAGACTCCTTGGAAATATCTTAAAGTTTATTTTGGTTAAGAAAAATTATGCATAGTTTTGTTATGACTTAGGCGTGACACATGCATGAGTTCACCTGTATGATACCTTGCCAGACAGAAAAATCAAAACTAACAGCCTTATATATAAATATATATATATATATATATATATATATATATATATATATATATATATATAGCAAGTGTTAAATCAACACTTAGAATTGTCATCAACAATGTTTTATTATTAATTTAAATTATTATTAAAAAGTAAATAGTTGAGTTATTTTTTAATGAATAGGTGGCAAACGGGTATGCAGTACACCCGATGGTAAGAGATCACAGCGGCTCCATGAACATTCGCAACACCAGTCGCAAATGCGTTGCCGGCCTTTAAGGAAAGTGTACGCTCTTTTCTTGAAGGTCCCAAGTCCATTCCACAGGGTAGTCGTGCGTGACAGGAAATTTCGCGTTAGCGCATAGTGGTGGATTGCCAACCATCGAGATGATGAGGATGAAATTTTGAATTTTTTCGTGATGTACGATGGTCAAACTCAGCGGCTGGAGCTGCCGTTTCTTCTCGGTAGCAGATGCCTTCCGTAGCGGTGGTCTTATTACTTGTATCTTGACGATTCAAAAGTGTTTTATATAAACCTACTTTTAAAAGCTTCTTTGATTTTGATTTAGTCACTAGGCTACCACGTCTCTGCCAGAACTGCGGAAACATAGCACGTAATTAAAACGCATACGTCTACTTCCCGAGCCATCTCAGCAATAATTTTCCTATTATTTTACAATTTAACTATTAATAAAAACATTATTAGTTAAATTGTAAAATGATTACTAATTTAATTATCGTTATTTATTAAATAATACGATACGATATATATTATAATTTTTTTATCTAATAAACGAGAATTAACAACCTAATACAAATAATTAGATAAGAACCGAATAGTTAAGCTGACCCTTCGTATTTCTCGTTATGATTAATTAAAATGCGGGTCAACTCTATAATGTACGGGACATAAGTTAGCTCACACAAGTTCAGAGGTTAAGTTATAATCAAGATATAATAATAATAAAATTAAAAATTAAATGGTTAATATCATAATAAGAAAATTTAAGACACGAAGAATTATTTATTTTTTGCTCTTCGCGTTAAAAACGACCGAGCATATTGCCCTGACCGAATGAGAGGAATATACACAACGAAAGGATGGAAATCCTTCCAAATCCAAATCTTGATGTCTGACGATGAAAAGGTGATGGAAGAATCATGTTATGTACTCGTTACTTCGTTGCGCACTCTTAAAAATGTATCCCATATCCATCATATATATGGTAGAGGCTATGCTCAGCAGTAAATTAGTGATATGTATAAATACGATGACGAGAATGACTCTATTGATGATGACAGTAAATTACATATGCATGACTAAATATGTAATTCAACCAATAAATTAAACGAGAGGATGTAAAACGTAAAACAGTAAAAGGTTTCAACGAGAGAGCTCCTTTAGAATTTTAAGTAGATCGATTTCCTATAAAGTTTGATTAGATATTTATACAAAGCTCACCGACGCCGTGACCCATTCAAATTTTGTTGTTAGTTACGAGCGAATATAAAAGGGAGTTTATTTTAAATAGTGAAATATATTACTTGACTTCCCTAATTTCATTTAAACATTTTTCTTTGATCTAAATATTACACAAACCTTTACGTATGCTGTAATCAATGTTATATTGTAAAAAAAAAACGCTCGTTTCATTCTTATTTTATTATAGTTTTCGGAGTCTTGTACATGTCTTGACTCCCTGCAAACTAATTTCGTAAAAATCGCGTAATAAGCCTCCCATTAAATCTGTAGTTCGACATTTCAGACTAATTCTGATGATGTTCTCCTGAGTAATTTCGACCACGATGATATCTTTTTTTTATTAAAGATGACATCAACTGTTCAATAAGATCGAGGGAGGTTTCAGATGCAGTGTCTTAGACACGAAACGTACGTATAACTCAACTCAAACTCGAAAATCTCAATTTGTTATATGTTATATGCTCCACAACTGGGATACGGTAAACAGTGGTGGAGCTACGCTGCGGTTGGTTTCTGGCTGCAGAATGAATGGGTCAGCTCGACCAGGGTGGGACTACGCCCTCATAAAATACCAACGGAAAATAACAGCATAATGCTGCTATGTTTCGTCTGGTGAGCGCAGGGATCCGGAGACCTTTATTACTGGTGACGAGGCATTCCATCTCAGTCCTCAAGGGTGACAACGCATCTGCATTATGATTCCTTGTCAAACATGAATGTAGATGTTGTGGACCGCAGGAATCACTTACCATCAAGTGAACTGTGTGCTCGTTTGTTACTCTTAATGTAATAAAAAAAATTGAGCCCACAGCCCGCAACACGGCTGCCAATTACTCTCACCACTGCGCCACGTGGCCATTTCTATTCTGATCTTAGACTAATGTTCCATATTTAACAAAGCTTCCAACCTTTAACGCTTATGGTGGGCAAAACAATTGCATCCAACGCATAAATCTTAATTTTTCTAACCATGGATAGATTAATATTAATTATGACGCAACTAGTTTACGAGTATTAGGAACTTGGCATGCATCTCAATTTGTTGTAGTTACGAAAATATACAATGTGTTTATATTTAGAACAGATCTATGATAATATTCCATTAAAACTGTTTTTGAATGTTTCATAAAAATGTGTTTAAAGTAACTCCCGTTGTATATGCCTTTCATCGTCGGACATTGACCTCTATAGTGATAGCCTAATATTGGAACATAGTACGCCGCGTGGCATCACTGTGTTTTTTTGGTTTATTCAGATTCCCTGACTGTGCTTTCCTTCATTGTTGAGCACGTGATGTAATAGTAAATAACAATAACAACTACAGTATATTTATACAGTTAATATACTGTAGTTGTTATAATAATGTTCTCATGGTCGATTTCGACCACGGTGATATCTTCTAATTACAGCCAGATAATGTCAACTGCACAAAAATTGTATTTCCTATAGTGCTGTAAAATATATGCAAACAAAGAGGCACTACTTTGCCATCTTCTTCCCTATTCCAATTAGATCGAAAGAAGTTTATAATAAGTTTATAAATATATACATATGTATTAAATAACCATATCAGGGTGTAGATGCAGCCGAAAAAATGTAATGTATATTTCTTTTTATAAAAGGAGTTGTGTAAAATTTAATACTAGTTTATCGCATTACTTCAACGCTCCGAGTTTACTGGATATACATTAACAAAACAGAATGGAACATATGACGCAATAAAACAATGCGACATTCAGAAACATGACTCACAATAATTTTAAATCAACTCGTCGGATTGTGTCACTGTAATCAACATAAGTTTTTAACTGAAGAGTTGTGACTTCTTTTGAAATTGGTACAGGGCCAGATTGTTAAATAACTTTTTTTTATCTTCTGTTTTAATTCTCTTCCTCTTGAATTGAAGTCTTCAATGGCATGTTCGGTGATTACGTAAGAGATATTATTATAGCGTTCTATGTCAGAAACAAAAGCAAACTTAATATTAAGATTATCATAAGAGAGACAAACAATTCAGCAACTAAATGATAAGGTATACTAACTACTAAGGGAAATTGATTGAAGTTATATAAATATGATCCCTGGAAGCAAAAGAATTTGTGCGAGAATTTGGATTTAAAAGGTGTGATAAGAAAGATTATTTTTCTATTGCGTTTGCTTGTGCAAAAGTTAGGGTCATAAGTTTTAAGGGAATGTTGTTTGATAATTATATGTAAAATAAATATTTGGTGAACAGTAAGCACTTTACAAATATGATAGAGTTTAATTGGTGATTCATTAGTAGGATGGAAAATGGTAAAAAAATCTAGCACACTTTTAAAATCGCTCTTTGCTCTCGCTCTAACTTAAGCAGAATTGTTTTTGAGGCGCCATCCCATATCGTTATGTAATATGATATTAAAAATTGGCAAGAGAGCAAAATAAGTACTTTTAATAATTTTTACATCAGCTACGTGTCCAAGATTTTTGAATATATTAATTACCGAATTATGGATGACAGTAGATTTATGTCTGTTTAAGAATTAAATTTTTTATCGATAATCACACCTAGATATTATATAAAATAAAATATAGTTCTATTTAAGTATAAATCTAAAATATTACAAAAGTTTTCCTGAATCTACACTTACCCTAGCGCCATATCTCCAGTTTTATAGCAGCCACTTTATCTTGTGCCTTTAGAGCTTGCTGTTGTCCCACTAAATAGCATTTTATTTTACGTCGACTCCAACAACGCTTACTGTAAGTCGTCGTTATAGTCTTAAAATAAAATATATGTACTTTTAATGTCACAGTTTATGAGTCTATTATATAGTATAGTATACTATATAGTCTATGACTGATATTATTTTTATAAATATATTAATGATAAATAATACAGTGAAATTTTATCAATGTCAGAGCTACGCTGCAGTTTGTTGCAGCTCGATCGAGTTAGGACCACACCCTCACAGAATACCAGCGTAAAATAGCTGCTGTGTTTCGTCTGGTGAGTGTACGGTACCGGAGGCCTTTCTTACGAGGTGACGAGGCATTCCATCTCATGCCTCAAGGGTAAAAACGTATCTGTAATATGATTCCTTGTCAAGGATGAATGTAATGTCATGGGCCGCAGGAATCACTTGCCATTTAAACATGTGAACTGTAATATGATGATGATGATGGTCCCATGTCCGACCATGACACACACATCATGACACGCATCATAACACACATCTTAACACACATCATGACACGCATCATGACACATCATGACACATCATGACACACAAGACGCATCATGGCACACATCATAACGCACATCATGACGCATCTTAACACACATCGTGACGCATCATGACACGCATCATGACACATCATGACACACAAGACGCATCATGGCGCATCATGACACGCATCATAACACACATCATGACACACATCATGACGCATCTTAACACATCGTGACACGCATCATGACACGCATCTTAACACACATCGTGACGCATCATGACACATCATGACACGCATCTTAACACATCGTGACGCATCATGACACGCATCTTAACACATCGTGACGCATCATGACACGCATCATAGCACACATCATGACACACAAGACACGCATCATAACACATCATGACGCATCTTGGCATCGTGACGCATCATGACACGCATCATGACACATCATGACACATCATGACACATCATGACACACACATCATGGCACACATCGCAACACACATCATGACGCATCTTAACACATCGTGACACGCATCATGACGCATCATAACACACATCATGACGCATCTTAACACACATCGACACGCATCATGACACGCATCATAACACACATCATGACGCATCTTAACACACATCGTGACGCATCATGACACATCATGACACACATCATGACAACTGCGTGGTTTATGTTATAGTATCGTAAGCACTCGCTAGTTGTCCCCATCGCAAGTCCGATGTAAGTGGATATGTAATAATATCGGAGGAAGGTTCTGATGCAATCTCCAAGAGATGGAATATATACATAAAAAAAGCCAGACCCGAAAACCAATAATTTAGTGACGTACAAATATTGTTCCTCAGCCGGTAATCGAACCCAGGACCATAAATATATAGTCTAGTCTATGGAATGCCTTTGGACATTTATTTAGTTTTTATATAATACATGTTTTTCATGTATTATATAAAAACTAAATTAATAAAATATTTCTACAATTCTATAAACAGAATCTTAAATATGCCCTTAAATAAATGTTTATAACAAGAAGCATGGTAGAAAGCTATATACAAAGTTACCAGGTAATAAAACAATATAAAAACTTAGTGTGTAAATAGTGAGAATTTTTTGAAGTATAGTATGTAAAATAAATATTTATAAAGAAAAGATAAATTAGTATGTTTTCTATAAAAGACAAATGCAGTAAAAAAATTGGGAAAAGACCATCAGAGACCACCATTAATTTTTCATTGATCGGCAGTATTTCGTACGAAATGTGAAGGAAATGTAAAAACCTAATTGGTAATAAATAAGGTTGTAATGAAGCCAAAAAAATCCCAAAAATTATATGATCTCAGGATTATGCTTTAATGGTCAAGCACACATACGAAATTATACAGACATCTGTCTGTATAATTTTGTAAAAGAAACAATTAACATCGAATTTTTAATTTTTTTTTTAAAATAATTTTGCTATATTTTCAATTGTCCGAGTACATTCCTTCTATTTATTTACTAACGCATTTATACGCTATATATTCATCTCTACTTTAGAGGAGTGACATGTTTTATCTTTTCTTATTTTATCTGTGTTACCGAAAAGACATTGGGTATATGGAAATAGCTTACCACAAAAGACCAAATATACCCCTGATGATATGATCCAAATATACGCTACATTAGCTCGTGTTAGCTCGTGGCTTGGTTCAGAATTTCAGTTAAGAAAAAAATACTGATAAAAATATATCAGAAAATATACAGCAAAAAACGGAATAGCGAGTGTATGAGTCCAGACAGTTAATTACCGGTATCGAGGCGAGGTATCGATCTCAACGCAGTCCTCGATTAGTGTTCACTTAAAATCAGTGAATCGTGTGTTTGTTCATTACCCTTAAACTTACTTCTGCGAAAATGTACAAGATTAAAAGTTAAATGATCCTTATCAATTTCGTTTACTGACTATATTTCGTCAGCAATTTCGCTGTAGATCGGATCGATCGATGCCCAATCTCGAAAGGAGATTACAGACTTATTTTTTCGATACTAATATGTTTACAGAACAATTGTTGTTTCTATTCAGTAAATGTAATTTATTGTAAATGTTAATTACCTTTAGTCGTAGCTAGTCAAGGTACGTTGCTAGCCCATACCATACTACCCATACCCATGTATAATTAATAAATAAAACTTTGACAAAGCAACTTATTTTTATAATTATACATTATTCAATAGATTATAAACGATAACACAACTCTATAAGATTATTAATTCTACGGTATATGTTGAAGCACGTGACTGGATCACTCGTCCTTGTACCAATTTCTCTGAAGAGGGGAGTCGGCACTCTTCAGTTAAATTGAGATGTTGATTATTGCAAGAATGTATTTCACATGTGGTAAGGATTTTTTTAGAACTTTTTATGGATCGAATTTGGTGTCGTCGCGTTTACGTACAGTAGCGGTTCTTCTTGATTAATGTATAATTTTGTGTTTATATAATATTTTAAATATAAATAAGAGCTGTCTTATTCTCTATACTTTATTACACAAGTAAATTATTATGACATTTGTGATATTACTCGATGTCAATGTCTAAAATTTTAATTGCGATAAAACCATGCTATATTTTTTCTAGCTGCTGCATGATATTTATTTTGTTAAAAACAATTATAGCAGTGCTATTAATTTAGCTAAAATTCCGGTTAATCACTCCAACTAAGCTAATGTTTGTGCTAGAAGATGTGTCGCGACAATAGTCGAATGGTGAATTCGAACATGTGACCTTAAGTTTCGCAGACCATTACCCTAAACCATTAGGCATTTGACGCTTGAATAAAAAAAATTGGTTTGTTCTACCAAGGAAGGACTGCACCTCACAGAATACCACCGGGAAATAGCAGTATAAACCTTCTGTGTTTCGTCGAGTGTACGAAGCCGGAGACGTGAGAGCAGTAAGGCTACTGCCGATGAAGCATTTGGGAGTCATGGGCCGCACTTATCAATTATCCTCAGGTGAACTGTTAGCTCCTTTATCTCCCCTAATATCATAAAAAAAAAATTATATATAATTATATTTTTTTTATCCTAGGCTATTTTAAGAGTTTATTTTACCCTTAACCAGACTTCATTTTTCAAGTATGGCATTGGTTCAGGACTATGTCAAAATATCAGACATGATGCCAACTGCACAGGACTCCATTGCTGTAATTATTTAGCAGACTAATTTCACTGTTCACTGTATACAAGCTGGTACCTATGTTTCAGTAGCGAAGATTTACTTTGAACTTTCTAGTTATATAGGAGCATTTGTTAAAAAGAGTTAATTATTAAGAGATAAGAAAATTCCTTGAAATAATTCTTAGTGTTTCGTTGTAACGAAAGATTAAGGTCAGTAATATGACTCACATCCTTTGGACATATATCTTATTTTTGTGATAAATAATGAGAAGACATATTAGCTTTTAATTCAATTCAATTCATTTATTATTGGATAACAGTGATCCATTAATACATTTATACATTTAAATAAATTACAATTAATACACAACACACAGACAAAAACATAAAATAAACAGAGAAAATAAAACAAACAAAGAATAACAATAAACAATTAGGTACGCTCCACTAAGATTATAAAATTATTAAATGTCAAATATATTTAAAATGTCAACTTAAAGCATTAATTACTACTTCTATCATTATATTTATTTACCTATGAGGTTATTATTATTATTTATTTATTAGTCAGTAAGTGAACCATGGTACAATGGTTCAAGTACTGACAGTCATAACGGTCTGCTAATACCCTCAGGATGCTGTTCGGGCTGACCCGGATCCGACGATACAGGGATGCACCTTTTCCGCATGGTCGTATAGAAACAATCGACTCGTGCCCCGGCGAACATCCCCGACGCTACAGAACCAGGAGCAGCTAGCTTTCTTGCCTGAACCCATTGTTGTATTGACGCGTGAGACGCTGTACTGTTTTTGAGTATAGAACAGCCATAGGCCGCTCGTGTAATATTAACCTCCAATGAAATACTTCTAATAACTATAAGAACGCCAAAATTACAAGGCTTGTGGTAAAGGCATAAAATTATATTAAATTAATTAGGTACTTATTTTATTAGGCTTAACACATTTTGTTCATGGCTGAAAGGTTATAGGAGACCCTCTTGAGTGAATCTCTTTATAAAAATTGTTTATTTTTTCATCGTAAAAGTTAAAATTAAAAAACTACTTTAGTTACATTATCAATTATAACGAAAAATAAAAACTTTCAACAATACTCATTCTTCTTAGTTAAAAAAGAACCCTTATGATCTATTGCTTTAGAAGTATACGGACTCAATAATAGAATATATCAATCAGAGTATTAATAATTTATTATCTGTGTAGCTTCAGTACAACTTAATTTATATACTATATAACGTATCGATAAAATATATATTATGTAATACGTAACTTTTGTCATATTGAAGATCTAGATTTATTTATTATAACCGTCTCATGGCGAGTGCCGAGGCGTAGTTTTCGATTCACAATCGAGTTTTATATTTGTGTATATAAATATTTTTAATGACAGAAATACATTTAATACAGGTCAGTGCTTATCTCAATCCAGGTGTTAAGTGGCGATGTCGACGTTCATTGTAAAGCACATCGGGTCAACAAATGCATGTTGACTTTTGTTTTCTTGTTTCTATTTTGTGGTTTTTCCGATACTCCAATCTCCTTAGCATTGGATTTATGATAGATTCAAGAAGGTGGGCTAGGTTTTTCTTATATTTGGTAAATACTTGGAGTAATATATATATATATATATTCAGTTTTTTCTGTATATCTGCATCAGGAGCACACCATGATTACTTCTAATAATATATTTGACCGGAATCGCTACTCTTGACACAGTCTTATTTACAGACCAAGTAAATTTCCGCACTCTCGAGCACAGATTATTAACAAATAAATAAAGTAAGCGCAAGTCCTTTTGTAATATCGTAAAAAGGTTTTATACACAACATGCCATGCGTCGAGTTTATTCCAGCTTTTTTCTAAATGTCACGGCGTCCGTATAAATAATTGCTTTGTCCTCCCTCCGTGCCGTATAATATCGCAATGTCGAGGGGAGCACTAATCCCTAATTGCCTTTGTCTGATGCCGACACGAAAATACATTTGGACAATAAAGTTTTTATTTAGACTCCTTGGAAATATCTTAAAGTTTATTTTGGTTAAGAAAAATTATGCATAGTTTTGTTATGACTTAGGCGTGACACATGCATGAGTTCACCTGTATGATACCTTGCCAGACAGAAAAATCAAAACTAACAGCCTTATATATAAATATATATATATATATAGCAAGTGTTAAATCAACACTTAGAATTGTCATCAACAATGTTTTATTATTAATTTAAATTATTATTAAAAAAAGTAAATAGTTGAGTTATTTTTTTAATGAATAGGTGGCAAACGGGTATGCAGTACACCCGATGGTAAGAGATCACCGCGGCCCATGAACATTCGCAACACCAGTCGCAAATGCGTTGCCGGCCTTTAAGGAAAGTGTACGCTCTTTTCTTGAAGGTCCCAAGTCCATTCCACAGGGTAGTCGTGCGTGACAGGAAATTTCGCGTTAGCGCATAGTGGTGGATTGCCAACCATCGAGATGATGAGGATGAAATTTTGAATTTTTTCGTGATGTACGATGGTCAAACTCAGCGGCTGGAGCTGCCGTTTCTTCTCGGTAGCAGATGCCTTCCGTAGCGGTGGTCTTATTACTTGTATCTTGACGATTCAAAAGTGTTTTATATAAACCTACTTTTTTAAAGCTTCTTTTGATTTTGATTTAGTCACTAGGCTACCACGTCTCTGCCAGAACTGCGGAAACATAGCACGTAATTAAAACGCATACGTCTACTTCCCGAGCCATCTCAGCAATAATTTTCCTATTATTTTACAATTTAACTATTAATAAAAACATTATTAGTTAAATTGTAAAATGATTACTAATTTAATTATCGTTATTTATTAAATAATACGATACGATATATATTATAATTTTTTATCTAATAAGGAATTGTATTTCATCTGATAATTAGATAAGAACCGAATAGTTAAGCTGACCCTTCGTATTTCTCGTTATGATTAATTAAAATGCGGGTCAACTCTATAATGTACGGGACATAAGTTAGCTCACACAAGTTCAGAGGTTAAGTTATAATCAAGATATAATAATAATAAAATTAATAATTATATATTCATATAAAATAAAACAAACAATTCAACTAAATGATAAGGTATACTAACTACTAAGGAAATTGATTGAAGTTATATAAATATGATCCCTGGAAGCAAAAAGAATTTGTGCGAGAATTTGATTTAAAAGGTGTGATAGGAAAGATTATTTTTCATTGCGTTTGCTTGTGCAAAAGTTAGGGTCATAAGTTTTAAGGAATGTTGTTTGATAATTGTATGTAAAATAAATATTTGGTGAACAGTAAGCACTTTACAAATTTGATAGAGTTTAATTGAGATTCATTAGTAGGATGGAAAATAGTAAAAAAAAATTAGCACACTTTTAAAATCGCTCTTTGCTCTCGCTCTAACTTAAGCAGAATTGTTTTGAGGCGCCATCCCATATCGTTATGTAATATGATATTAAAATTGGCAAGAGAGCAAAATAAGTACTTTTAATAATTTTACATCAGCTACGTGTCCAAGATTTTGAATATATTAATTACCGAATTATGGATGACAGTAGATTTATGTCTGTTTCGGTGGCATAACATCTGATACTGGCACACGAGGTGACTGACAATTGGGGTCGTATGCCGACCAAAATTATTCATATAGTCGTATCTGCAAACGGGTTAATCCCAACAAGCCTCTCAAATCACCTGAGGCGGTTAGACTCCGGGACGTTCAGTCTGGCTCCAATGCAGAAGGCTCCTCGACACCACTCGTATAGTCGCCCTAAGCGTCGACTGGTTGGTCTTTATATATGTATTTTATATATTTGTTTATAGTATTTTTGTTCTTATTTCTTTTTTTTGACCAACCAGGCGGAGACAGAAAAAGAAATATCTATATAGAAAAAAATAATAATATTTATTGTATTCTCTCACAAATGAAGATTAGTAAATATAGTACAGTACAGATTTCGCAGTGATGAAGCATTATTTGTGAGAGACTGGTGTCTACACTAGGATGCCTTGTATGGTAGATCACCAGCTCCTCACCTTACGGACTAGTTTCTGTTTGCACAAGAGAAAGTTTTGAAACAATTTTTTTCTACTGTATATATATTTTAATAATTATATATTCATATAAAATAAAACAAACAATTCAACTAAATGATAAGGTATACTAACTACTAAGTGAAATTGATTGAAGTTATATAAATATGATCCCTGGAAGCAAAAAGAATTTGTGCGAGAATTTGATTTAAAAGGTGTGATAGGAAAGATTATTTTTCATTGCGTTTGCTTGTGCAAAAGTTAGGGTCATAAGTTTTAAGGAATGTTGTTTGATAATTGTATGTAAAATAAATATTTGGTAAACAGTAAGCACTTTACAAATTTGATAGAGTTTAATTGGAGATTCATTAGTAGGATGGAAAATAGTAAAAAAAATTAGCACACTTTTAAAATCGCTCTTTGCTCTCGCTCTAACTTAAGCAGAATTGTTTTTTAGGCGCCATCCCATATCGTTATGTAATATGATATTAAAAATTGGCAAGAGAGCAAAATAAGTACTTTTAATAATTTTTACATCAGCTACGTGTCCAAGATTTTGAATATATTAATTACCGAATTATGGATGACAGTAGATTTATGTCTGTTTAAGAATTAAATTTTTATCGATAATCACACCTAGATATTATATAAAATAAAAATATATGTACTTTTAATGTCACAGTTTATGAGTCTATTATATAGTATAGTATACTATATAGTCTATGACTGATATTATTTTTTATAAATATATTAATGATAAATAATACAGTGAAATTTTATCAATGTCAGAGCTACGCTGCAGTTTGTTGCAGCTCGATCGGGTTAGGACCACACCCTCACAGAATACCAGCGTAAAATAGCTGCTGTGTTTCGTCTGGTGAGTGTACGGTACCGGAGGCCTTTCTTACGAGGTGACGAGGCATTCCATCTCATGCCTCAAGGGTAAAAACGTATCTGTAATATGATTCCTTGTCAAGGATGAATGTAATGTCATGGGCCGCAGGAATCACTTGCCATTTAAACATGTGAACTGTAATATGATGATGATGATGGTCCCATGTCCGACCATGACACACATCATGACACGCATCATAACACACATCTTAACACACATCGTGACACGCATCATGACACACATCATGGCACACATCATGACACACAAGACACACATCATGACACATCATGACACATCATGACACACATCATGACACGCATCTTAACACACATCGTGACACGCATCATGACACGCATCATAACACACATCATGACACACAAGACACACATCATGGCACACATCATAACACACATCATGACACACATCATGACACACATCATGACACGCATCTTAACACACATCGTGACACGCATCATGACACGCATCATAACACATCATGACACATCATGACACACATCATGACACACATCATGACACGCATCTTAACACACATCGACACGCATCATGACACGCATCATGACACGCATCATGACACACACAAGACACACATCATGGCACACATCATAACACACATCATGACACACATCATGACACACATCATGACACACATCATGACACGCATCTTAACACACATCGTGACACGCATCATGACACACATCATGACACACAAGACACACATCATGGCACACATCATGACACATATCATGACAACTGCGTGGTTTATGTTATAGTATCGTAAGCACTCGCTAGTTGTCCCCATCGCAAGTCCGATGTAAGTGGATATGTAATAATATCGGAGGAAGGTTCTGATGCAATCTCCAAGAGATGGAATATATACATAAAAAAGCCAGACCCGAAAACCAATAATTTAGTGACGTACAAATATTGTTCCTCAGCCGGTAATCGAACCCAGGACCATAAATATATAGTCTAGTCTATGGAATGCCTTTGATTATTTATTTAGTTTTATATAATACATGTTTTTCATGTATTATATAAAAACTAAATTAATAAAATATTTCTACAATTCTATAAACAGAATCTTAAATATGCCCTTAAATAAATGTTTATAACAAGAAGCATGGTAGAAAGCTATATACAAAGTTACCAGGTAATAAAACAATATAAAACTTAGTGTGTAAATAGTGAGAATTTTTGAAGTATAGTATGTAAAATAAATATTTATAAAGAAAAGATAAATTAGTATGTTTTCTATAAAAGACAAATGCAGTAAAAATTGGGAAAAGACCATCAGAGACCACCATTAATTTTCATTGATCGGCAGTATTTCGTACGAAATGTGAAGGAAATGTAAAACCTAATTGGTAATAAATAAGGTTGTAATGAAGCCAAAAAATTCCAAAAATTATATGATCTCAGGATTATGCTTTAATGGTCAAGACATACGAAATTATACAGACATCTGTCTGTATAATTTTGTAAAAGAAACAATTAACATCGAATTTTTAATTTTTTTTTTTAAATAATTTTGCTATATTTTCAATTGTCCGAGTACATTCCTTCTATTTATTTACTAACGCATTTATACGCTATATATTCATCTCTACTTTAGAGGAGTGACATGTTTTATCTTTTCTTATTTTATCTGTGTTACCGAAAAGACATTGGGTATATGGAAATAGCTTACCACAAAAGACCAAATATACCCCTGATGATATGATCCAAATATACGCTACATTAGCTCGTGTTAGCTCGTGGCTTGGTTCAGAATTTCAGTTAAGAAAAAAATACTGATAAAAATATATCAGAAAATATACAGCAAAAAACGGAATAGCGAGTGTATGAGTCCAGACAGTTAATTACCGGTATCGAGGCGAGGTATCGATCTCAACGCAGTCCTCGATTAGTGTTCACTTAAAATCAGTGAATCGTGTGTTTGTTCATTACCCTTAAACTTACTTCTGCGAAAATGTACAAGATTAAAAGTTAAATGATCCTTACAAATTTCGTTTACTGACTATATTTCGTCAGCAATTTCGCTGTAGATCGGATCGATCGATACCCAATCTCCGAAAGGAGATTACAGACTTATTTTTTCGATACTAATATGTTTACAAAACAATTGTTGTTTCTATTCAGTAAATGTAATTTATTGTAAATGTTAATTACCTTTAGTCGTAGCTAGTCAAGGTACATTGCTAGCCCATACCATACTACCCATACCCATGATTAATTAATAAATAAAACTTTAGGCAAAGCAACTTATTTTTATAATTATACATTATTCAATAGATTATAAACGATAACACAACTCTATAAGATTATTAATTCTACGGTATATGTTGAAGCACGTGACTGGATCACTCGTCCTTGTACCAATTTCTCTGAAGAGGGGAGTCGGCACTCTTCAGTTAAATTGAGATGTTGATTATTGCAAGAATGTATTTCACATGTGGTAAGGATTTTTTTAGAACTTTTTATGGATCGAATTTGGTGTCGTCGCGTTTACGTACAGTAGCGGTTCTTCTTGATTAATGTATAATTTTGTGTTTATATAATATTTTAAATATAAATAAGAGCTGTCTTATTCTCTATACTTTATTACATTAGTAAATTATTATGACATTTGTGATATTACTCGATGTCAATGTCTAAAATTTTTAATTGGATAGAGCCATGCTATATTTTTTCTAGCTGCTGCATAATATTTATTTTTTGTTAAAAAACAATTATAGCAGTGCTATTAATTTTGCTAAAATTCCGGTTAATCACTCCAACTAAGCTAATGTTTGTGCTAGAAGATGTGTCGCGACAATAGTCGAATAGTCGAATTCGAACATGTGACCTTAAGTTTCGCAGACCGTACCCTAAACCATTAGGCATTTGACGCTTGAATAAAAAAAAATTTGTTTGTTCTACCAAGGAAGGACTGCACCCTCACAGAATACCACCGGGAAATAGCAGTATAATCCTTCTGTGTTTCGTCGAGTGTACGGAGCCGGAGACGAGAGCAGTAAGGCTACTGCCGATGATGCATTTGGGAGTCATGGGCCGCACTTATCAATTATCCTCAGGTGAACTGTTAGCTCGTTTATCTCCCCTAATATCATAAAAAAAAAATTTTTATCCTAGGCTATTTTAAGAGTTTATTTTACCCTTAACCAGTATTCATTTTTCAAGTATGCCATTGCTTCAGGACTATGTCAAAATATCAGACATGATGCCAACTGCACATGACTCCATTGCCGTAATTATTTAGCAGACTAATTTCACTGTTCACTGTATACAAGCTGGTACCTATGTTTCAGTAGCGAAGATTTACTTTGAACTTTCCAGTTATATAGGAGCATTTGTTAAAAAGAGTTAATTATTAAGAGATAAGAAAATTCCTTGAAATAATTCTTAGTGTTTCGTTGTAACGAAAGATTAAGGTCAGTAATATGACTCACATCCATTGGACATATATCTTATTTTTGTGATAAATAATGAGAAGACATATTAGCTTTTAATTCAATTCAATTCATTTATTATTGGATAACAGTGATCCATTAATACATTTATACATTTAAATAAATTACAGTTAAGACACAACACACAGACAAAAACATAAAATAAACAGAGAAAATAAAACAAACAAAGAATAACAATAAACAATTAGGTTCGCTCCACTAAGATTATAAAATTATTAAATATCAAATATATTTAAAATGTCAACTTAAAGCATTAATTACTACTTCTATCATTATATTTATTTACCTATGAGGTTATTATTATTATTTATTTATTAGTCAGTAAGTGAACCATGGTACAATGGTTCAAGTACTGACAGTCATAACGGTCTGCTAATACCCTCAGGATGCTGTTCGGGCTGACCCGGATCCGACGATACAGGGATGCACCTTTTCCGCATGGTCGTATAGAAACAATCGACTCGTGCCCCGGCGAACATCCCCGACGCGCTACAGAACCGAGGCAGCCCCAACAACGCCCTGAACCCATTGTTGTATTGGACGCGTGAGACGCTGTACTGTTTTTGAGTATAGAACAGCCATAGGCCGCTCGTGTAATATTAACCTCCAATGAAATACTTCTAATAACTATAAGAACGCCAAAATTACAAGGCTTGTGGTAAAAGGCATAAAATTATATTAAATTAATTAGGTACTTATTTTATTAGGCTTAACACATTTTGTTCATGGCTGAAAGGTTACCTGGGAGACCCTCTTGAGTGAATCTCTTTTATAAAAATTGTTTATTTTTTCATCGTAAAAGTTAAAATTAAAAAACTTCTTTAGTTACATTATCAATTATAACGAAAAATAAAAACTTTCAACAATACTCATTCTTCTTAGTCAAAAAAGAACCCTTATGATCTATTGCTTTAGAAGTATACGGACTCAATAATAGAATATATCAATCAGAGTATTAATAATTTATTATCTGTGTAGCTTCAGTACAACTTAATTTATATACTATATAGCGTATCGATAAAATATGTATTATGTAATACGTAACTTTTGTCATATTGAAGATCTAGATTTATTTATTATAACCGTCTCATGGCGAGTGCCGAGGCGTAGTTTTCGATTCACAATCGAGTTTTATATTTGTGTATATAAATATTTTTTAATGACAGAAATACATTTAATACAGGTCAGTGCTTATCTACAATCCAGGTGTTAAGTGGCGATGTCGACGTTCATTGTAAAGCACATCGGGTCAACAAATACATGTTGACTTTTGTTTCTTGTTTCTATTTTGTGGTTTTTCCGATTCTCCAATCTCATAGCATTGGATTTATGATAGATTCAAGAAGGTGGGCTAGGTTTTTCTTATATTTGGTAAATACTTGGAGTAATATATATATATTCAGATATTTTCTGTATATCTGCATCAGGAGCACACCATGGTTACTTCTAATAATATATTTGACCGGAATCGCTACTCTTGACACAGTTTTATTTACAGACCAAGTAAATTTCCGCACTCTCGAGCACAGATTATTAACAAATAAATAAAGTAAGCGCAAGTCCTTTTGTAATATCGTAAAAAGGTTTTATACACAACTTGCCATGCGTCGAGTTTATTCCAGCTTTTTTCTAAATGTCACGGCGTCCGTATAAATAATTGCTTTGTCCTCCCTCCGTGCCGTATAATATCGCAATGTCGAGGGGAGCACTAATCCCTAATTGCCTTTGTCTGATGCCGACACGAAAATACATTTGGACAATAAAGTTTTTATTTAGACTCCTTGGAAATATCTTAAAGTTTATTTTGGTTAAGAAAAATTATGCATAGTTTTGTTATGACTTAGGCGTGACACATGCATGAGTTCCCCTGTATGATACCTTGCCAGACAGAAAAATCAAAACTAACAGCCTTATATATAAATATATATATATATATATATATATATATATATATATATATATATATATATAGCAAGTGTCAACACATAGAATCATCAACACTTAGAATTGTCATCAACAATGTTTTATTATTAATTTAAATTATTATTAAAAAAAGTAACTAGTCGAGTTATTTTTTTATTGAATAGGTGGCAAACGGGTATGCAGTCCACCCGATGGTAAGAGATCACAGCGGCCCATGAATATTCGCAACACCAGTCGCAAATGCGTTGCCGGCCTTTAAGGAAGGTGTACGCTCTTTCCTTGAAGGTCCCAAGTCGTATCCGTTCGGAAACACCGCTGGCGACGGCTGATTCCACAGAGTAGTCGTGCGTGACAGGAAATTTCGCGTTAGCGCATAGTGGTGGATTGCCAACCATCGAGATGATGAGGATGAAATTTTTCGTGATGTACGATGGTCAAACTCAGCGGCTGGAGCTGCCGTTTCTTCTCGGTAGCAGATGCCTTCCGTAGCGGCGGTCTTATTACTTGTATCTTGACGATTCAAAAGTGTTTTATATAAACCTACTTTTTTAAAGCTTCTTTTGATTTTGATTTAGTCACTTGGCTACCACGTCTCTGCCAGAACTGCGGAAACATAGCACGTAATTAAAACGCATACGTCTACTTCCCGAGCCATCTCAGCAATAATTTTCCTATTATTTTACAATTTAACTATTAATAAAAACATTATTAGTTAAATTGTAAAATGATTACTAATTTAATTATCGTTATTTATTAAATAATACGATACGATATATATTATAATTTTTTTATCTAATAAACGAGAATTAACAACCTAATACAAATAATTAGATAAGAACCGAATAGTTAAGCTGACCCTTCGTATTTCTCCTTATGATTAATTAAAATGCGGGTCAACACTATAATGTACGGGACATAAGTTAGCTCACACAAGTTCAGAGGTTAAGTTATAATCAAGATATAATAATAATAAAATTAAAAATTAAATGGTTAATATCATAATAAGAAAATTTAAGACACGAAGAATTATTTATTTTTTGCTCTTCGCGTTAAAAACGACCGAGCATATTGCCCTGACCGAATGAGAGGAATATACACAACGAAAGGATGGAAATCCTTCCAAATCCAAATCTTGATGTCTGACGATGAAAAGGTGAAGGAAGAATCATGTTATGTACTCGTTACTTCGTTGCGCACTCTTAAAAATGTATCCCATATCCATCATATATATGGTAGAGGCTATGCTCAGCAGTAAATTAGTGATATGTATAAAAACGATGACGAGAATGACTCTATTGATGATGACAGTAAATTACATATGCATGACTAAATATGTAATTCAACCAATAAATTAAACGAGAGGATGTAAAACGTAAAACAGTAAAAAGGTTTCAACGAGAGAGCTCCTTTAGAATTTTAAGTAGATCGATTTCCTATAAAGTTTGATTAGATATTTATACAAAGCTCACCGACGCCGTGACCCATTCAAATTTTGTTGTTAGTTACGAGCGAATATAAAAGGGAGTTTATTTTAAATAGTGAAATATATTACTTGACTTCCCTAATTTCATTTAAACATTTTTCTTTGATCTAAATATTACACAAACCTTTACGTATGCTGTAATCAATGTTATATTGTAAAAAAAAAACGCTCGTTTCATTCTTATTTTATTATAGTTTTCGGAGTCTTGTACATGTCTTGACTCCCTGCAAACTAATTTCGTAAGAATCGCGTAACAAGCCTCCCATTAAATCTGTAGTTCGACATTTCAGACTAATTCTGATGATGTTCTCCTGAGTAATTTCGACCACGATGATATCTTTTTTTTATTAAAGATGACATCAACTGTTCAATAAGATCGAGGGAGGTTTCAGATGCAGTGTCTTAGACACGAAACGTACGTATAACTCACTCAAACTCAAAAATCTCAATTTGTTATATGTTATATGCTCCACAACTGGGATACGGTAGACAGTGGTGGAGCTACGCTGCGGTTGGTTTCTGGCTGCAGAATGAATGGGTCAGCTCGACCAGGGTAGGACTACGCCCTCATAAAATACCAACGGAAAATAACAGCATAATGCTGCTATGTTTCGTCTGGTGAGCGCAGGGATCCGGAGACCTTTATTACTGGTGACGAGGCATTCCATCTCAGTCCTCAAGGGTGACAACGCATCTGCATTATGATGCCTTGTCAAACATGAATGTAGATGTTGTGGACCGCAGGAATCACTTACCATCAAGTGAACTGTGTGCTCGTTTGTTACTCTTAATGTAATAAAAAAAATTGAGCCCACAGCCCGCAACACGGCTGCCAATTACTCTCACCACTGCGCCACGTGGCCATTTCTATTCTGATCTTAGACTAATGTTCCATATTTAACAAAGCTTCCAACCTTTAACGCTTATGGTGGGCAAAACAATTGCATGCAACGCATAAATCTTAATTTTTCTAACCATGGATAGATTAATATTAATTATGACGCAACTAGTTTACGAGTATTAGGAACTTGGCATGCATCTCAATTTGTTGTAGTTACGAAAATATACAATGTGTTTATATTTAGAACAGATCTATGATAATATTCCATTAAAACTGTTTTTGAATGTTTCATAAAAATGTGTTTAAAGTAACTCCCGTTGTATATGCCTTTCATCGTCGGACATTGACCTCTATAGTGATAGCCTAATATTGGAACATAGTACGCCGCGTGGCATCACTGTGTTTTTTTGGTTTATTCAGATTCCCTGACTGTGCTTTCCTTCATTGTTGAGCACGTGATGTAATAGTAAATAACAATAACAACTACAGTATATTTATACAGTTAATATACTGTAGTTGTTATAATAATGTTCTCATGGTCGATTTCGACCACGGTGATATCTTCTAATTACAGCCAGATAATGTCAACTGCACAAAATTGTATTTCCTATAGTGCTGTAAAATATATGCAAACAAAGAGGCACTACTTTGCCATCTTCTTCCCTATTCCAATTAGATCGAAAGAAGTTTATAATAAGTTTATAAATATATACATATGTATTAAATAACCATATCAGGGTGTAGATGCAGCCGAAAAAATGTAATGTATATTTCTTTTTATAAAAGGAGTTGTGTAAAATTTAATACTAGTTTATCGCATTACTTCAACGCTCCGAGTTTACTGGATATACATTAACAAAACAGAATGGAACATATGACGCAATAAAACAATGCGACATTCAGAAACATGACTCACAATAATTTTAAATCAACTCGTCGGATTGTGTCACTGTAATCAACATAAGTTTTTAACTGAAGAGTTGTGACTTCTTTTGAAATTGGTACAGGGCCAGATTGTTAAATAACTTTTTTTTTATCTTCTGTTTTTAATTCTCTCTTCCCTCTTGAATTGAAGTCTTCAATGGCATGTTCGGTGATTACGTAAGAGATATTATTATAGCGTTCTATGTCAGAAACAAAAGCAAACTTAATATTAAGATTATCATAAGAGAGACAAACAATTCAGGGTAGAGATACTTGCCCACTAATTGACCCCTTAAACTTTGCTGCGAAAGATATATTAAAGTGCCTTTGACGGCACAACAATAAGTATATCAAAGTGTATATTATATATGTACGCTACGTACAGTGTCTTGAGTACTGTAGCTGTGTGAATCCTGGGTTCAATTCCAAGCTTTTTTTATTTTACTATTTTATTTCTTTAACTTTAATGTACACAAAGCATTTATATAAGGAATATAATATAGGAAAAGTAAAGTACAAAGGCGCAGGTTTTTTTACAATAAAAATCTCTTCCAGCAGATCTGGCGCAGGACATATTATCGAAAAAAAAAGAAAAGAGAAAAATAAAAATAATATTAATAAAATAAAAATAAATACATTAATTAGTTTTTTGATTCGGGTGTGTTTTACTTACGTCTCTTGTATTTATATCATATCTTAAAAATTATTTGATTATTACAAATATCGTTCTATTTCCTTAGTAAAAGAATCACATAAAATGAATTTAATAATAATAATAATAATATACCTACAGTAATAAGCATTACAGCTATTTATAAAAATAATACAAAAATTTTATACTATGTTACGACTTTAATAAGCTCAGTTTAAAAATATAAATAAAGCTGAAAATAAAATAAATCTGCTAACCATAAGAACATAATTTCTATATTCACACAGAACAATATTTAGAGTCATGATCAAGATGTTATTATGTAGCGTATCACGTGATAATAAAAAACAAACTAATAAATTAGTGTAGTTTCCTCCTTAAAAGTAGCCGTAATTATGAATGAAAGACTTAATTTATTGGGGGATAGATCCGTTATCTCTCCGATGGCAGAATGAGTACTATTGTACTGTTTAGTACGCTGTGGTTTTTATCGTCGGTTATACGATATGACTCATACGTGGCTCGTGTAACAATGGGTCATTGGTTCTATCTACTAAAGTTGTAAACACAGAGTGCGTTTATATATAGTTTTAGTACAGAGCTTTTTGTTTTCAATGGTCAACCGAAGTCATCAATATAATAATACTAGCTTTCACTTGTAAGTCATTGGGAGAAAAATATCTCCACGTCTAGATATCTATCCGGCCCGAAGGACCAAATACTTTCTTTAGTTTTTCTTTTATAAAATTTTATTTTAAATTTTCACAAATATACAATTTATGGTCTTTATTCAACATGCACATCACACAACATAATTTTACTTGACACTAATATTGCTACAATATTTTGGTTATTTTAATTTAAGTTAAAGCTACTATACGTACAACGCGGACGGAACAGTGCCTCGTTTATTTATTTAAAAGTACGAGTTCATTTGAACTTGAAAATTAGTGTCAGTTACAGTTATGTATACCTAGCTTGTATATCTAGATTATAAATTAACAAATTTAACTATGGTTATAAAAAAAATATAGCCATCAGTGGGTAAACAGTTCCGCCATTAACACATAAACTCATGCTGAAGCTTAAAACTGCAACAAAAAACTCGGACAAATTGGTCGCATTTAGAACTTATTATAGTTGGAATTTGGAGTCTATACGCTGCACGCTATATAAATTTTCAGAGAAATTCGACAATTTTAAAAGTTTGTTGTGGCCGAGAGCTGTGTAGTTCATTGTCTATGCGCTAGTTTTTTATTGTCACAGTAAACGAGCGAACCGAGTTCTTTTTCGATTTATATATACATGATATAGTAAAAGGCCTTGGGAGCCTTGAAATATAGGAAACTGAATCAAAACACACATAGTACACTCATAAAACATAAAGTGACGTTACGAGAAACTGTAAATGAAAAAGTACACCAAGTAATAAGTCATTTGCAATTCATATCAGCGCCACGACCACCGACAACGTGTTACGTCATGGCCGTTCATGTCATAATCGAGACAGTATTATAACCATCACTATTTTGCTACCAACGTAAATTTTACTGCAATGTATGAAGATATTATTGGAAGGATTTCAAGCAAAATTGTTAGAAGCATGTGCCATGAGTAGAAAGAAGTTTAATGACACATGTTGTCACCTTTAGGAAAGCGAATACCTTTTTTCGAAGGAAACTTTTATCACCTTTTGCATCAATACCCATCTATCGCTATAAGCGTAAGCATATTATAGCGGAAGTTAATTAATTATTTATTAATATACACCAACATAATTATTTGTTAATTATGTTTCAGTACGTAGGTGCTATAATTAATTCAATTTTCTCAATGACATATTCAGGTTGCTAGGTAATCAATTAATCAGGACGTATAATAGTGACTCATTTACGCAAGTACAGAGACACTAACTAATCGCGTGCATAATGTCATGAATTGGTTAGCTCGAACGGTGTAGGACCACGCACTCCCAAAAAAATATAAAATAGCGTCATAACTGGTGATGAGGCTTTTCAGGATAGTCTTCAGGAATTAAAATGCATCTGCCCTATCGAGATTTTGTTGTGATTATTGTGGGAGATATCACCATAACACTATTTTTTAAAGATCGCATAAACCTGTGTACTTTTATAATATATATAATATTATAAATAAATCCTTGTGCGACGCAACTTTGGGTTCAACTTATTCCATGGGAATTACATTTAATAAAGAGGATCAAGAAAAGTAAGGCGATAACAAGTTATTCAAAAGATATTTTGCGATCGTAGTGTTGAAATCAAAAATAGGCAATAATTTGTAAATCTAACATGTCTATGTATACCATGCTTTATTTTTATTAACGTTTATTCTAATTGTGATGTAATTAAAATATATATATTAAGCAGTGGATTAATGATGGGCTGTGATGACGATGATGATGATGATCGATTAGAAATATTTTTTGTCTTCAGGTTACCAATTACCAGAAGATAATAACGTCGGCAAAATCAATCAGGAGGCCAGCTCAACGTTTGTAAGAATTAAGTGGCTTTACCGATGTTAGGGATGTACGTAGTAAAACTCATTTAATTTCTTATTTCTTTCGGATTAGATAGACGAAGCTTGTAGCTCATGGGTGTCAGACACTAATTCACTTATCATCGGACATGGAATTTATATATATATATATATATACATATATATATATATATATATATATATATATATAATAGTGGTAGAGCTACGCAGTTTGTTTCTACCTGCAAAATGAATGGGTCAGCTCGACCGGGGAAAGACCAAGCCCTCATAGAATACCAGCGTGAAATAGCCGCATAACGCTGCTGTGTTTCGTCTGGTGAGTAAAGGATCCGGAGACCTTTATTACTTACTCTAAATGTAGATGTCATGGGACTTAAGAGTCACGTACCACTACTTGTTACTCTCAATGTCATAAAAAAAAACTTCCTCCATTTATATCTTTAAAACGACGTATTGCGATAATTCCCTTTTTCCTGCTACCTTGCGTCTCAACTCAACGGTGTTTGTTAAATTATGTATTACCCTTATGTTAGTTTATTATCTATTAGGTAGGATTGTGTGGAAACTCGGGCCTATTTATCACTAGAAAGAACGTTACCTTTAATAGGGAGCCACTAAGAGAATGATGCAGATGATCACTAAGATATTATTTTGACTACTGCAGACATTACAGTTAACTAAAATGCAGGCCATAGCTGACTATTACAGCTATTATCACGGCTTAGAGATCCAAATATAAAAATAAATACTGGGTTATTTTACACAAGTGAATAACACGAATTAGATATCAAACAGAAACACAACATAAGTTTCATAAGGTAAATAAGAAAGAGAGAAAGAAAGATCGGTGGATTATAAACACACCCAGAACTTAAAAGCAAGAATTAGCGCTAAAAATATTTCGATGTCCTTCTTACCGATGCCTTCAAGCACGCCGATATCTTGTAGTTTTCAACAGCTGACATTAATTACGCAGGTTATAATATTTCTATTAGTATATATTACAGTGTGAGACCCGAACACTAACAATTTATGATACACAAAAATTATTCCTTAGCTTGAACTTGAACACACGCAAATATTGCGCTCGACTGGGAATAGAGAACTCGTTTCTATAATATATAAAAACTAGGTATTGTAACTTAAAATAATAATCTAATAAATATAGCACTGAAATAGAATAAAATGCACTTATACCATTCCAAATTAGTGTAATAAAAACTTCGCTATTTCCCCACAAGCTCTTAGAGCAATGCAATAATTATTTTTATACTCATAACAAAAAAAAAACAAAAGCTTTTTTTTATGTCAACTGATAGCGGTGATTAAATCTGTCTACTTTTTTTTTGTATTTAGAGCAAGTGACTCTGAAATTAGTATTCAGATCTAGAGGACTGGTTTATTTATATCACTCACTAATAAATCTGTGATGATACCCTCCTGTTCTAATTACTACTACTACGCTACGTAGGAGATATGTTAGATTTCAGTTTTAGTTTTTTTGAATAAAGAATATTATCAATGCTATTAACATTACTAATATTCCGGTTAACAAGTCCAACTAAGCTGAAAACGCTTGTGCTAGGAGATGGTTCTCGACAATACTTGAATGGCGGAGTGGAAACTACAACCTTAAGTTTCGCAGATGGTCACGCCATTAGGCTATTGACGCATCGCATTGACTTGACGTAAGCATTTGTCGTTCTGTTCCCTAGTCCATATAACATAACCATTCCTTATTTTTATTATATTAGTTGTATTTATTATTATATGACAAATTGTTTTTGACCTTCTTCTGATTTTATTATTAGTCATGATAAAACCAGAAGATTCGGTACGGCAGCATCAGGGAGACGGGACATACACAACGCACCCAGACTGTTTTTTGTATGCTTGAATCGTACCTAGCGCTCTGTAGAATAAAACCAGTCCGAATATAACTTGGGTGTCTTGAAAGTACGAGATAGTATGATTTTACTGAGCCAGTTCATTGACTATCTTTAGCTACATCACCACTTATCATCAGGTGGGATAGTAGTTAAGTTCAGCTGAGACGTTTGTCACTATAATAAAGGTAATCGTAATAATCATAATAAAGGTAAGACGCAATAGTATGTTAATGCAACAAAATTAATTACAAGAAGTTTGTTTCTTACATTCGTTCCACATAGTACGACTAAATATACAATTTCCTCAATTTTTAATAAAGTGGAAACAATGAAAAGCCGCTACAGACGCGTAAAAGCCGTATCCAGTGTAGGCTGGATCCATAAATAATCTTTTATTGACACAACGCTAGATGATCTCATTGCGGCCATTTAGCAATCAGTAGTTTTAGGTCAAATGCTTCAGTTTATAGCCTGTAAAATACTAGTAGGTGCCGTACTGGACTGGTGACCAATATTTCGAAGTTTAAACACTAACAAGTAATAGAACAAATGATTTTTTTATTACATTGAGAGTGACAAACGAGGACACAGTTCACCTGACGGCAAGCAATTCCTGCGGCCCATGACATCTTCATTCATCCTTGACAAGGAATCATAATATGCAGATGCGTTGTCACCCTTGAAGACTGAGCTGGAATTCCTCGTCACCAATAGTAAAGGTCTCCGGATCCCTATACTCACCAGACGAAACACAGCAGCATTACGCTGCTATTTTACGCTGGTGACTGTGAGGTCGTGGTCCTACCCCGGTTGAGCTGACCTATTCTTTCTGCAGCCGGAAAAAAACTGCAGCGTAGGTCTGTCACTGTTAAATGTGTCTAGTAAATTCGCTTCATGAGTTACTTTTTTGACTTTGGTGACTGTGAGGTCGTGGTCCTACCCCGGTTGAGCTGACCTATTCTTTCTGCTGCTCGAAACAGACTATAGTGCAGCTCTACCACTGTCAAATGTAGTTTACATTTATACATATATACAAATCCATATTATAGTTATGTGCTACATTATTTTTATTTTTTAAATATTATAATAAAAATTATAATATATTTACTAAAAATTAATAATAATCAAAATAATCTAATATATCCCTATTAGATTATTTTGATTATTATTAATTTTTCCTAGATCATACGCGAGTGACGTAATAACCTTCGACCTGTTCTTTCTATGTGTGTTTTTGTAGCTGCGTTATTTGACATTTGTGGTTGGAAGCAAGATGGTTTATAATTCAGAGTACTTGTTATGTGTTTGTTTTGACAGCTATATAAAGTACGTGGTAGTAATGCCGCAGTTATAAACTAGATGTAACACAAATAGGTTGCGTTAACAGGGACAAGGCCACGTTTACTGAAATACTAGCGTAGAATAGCATATAGTATATATAGTAGCGATACTATGTTTTGCGTGGTGAAAGAAAGAAACCAGAGACCTGGTTACTGGTGACTAGGCATTCCATCCTATTCTTCAGGGAAGTCAAAGTATCTGTATTATGATTCCTTATCGAGGATGCGTGTGGCCGCAGATATCACCATCAGATTTTCGCTGTGCTCTTTTAACAACCCTAATACAAAAATTTAATCATTTTAAGTCGCTTGCCCTTGTAAATAAATAAAAGAGTATTAAAATTATTACTGACGTTAAGTTTTAAGCAATTTACTAAATTTTCGATGATGAGCAGTGAGAATTTATAATAAGTTTTCCAATCACAGCGGGTGAATTGCAAAAACAAGCATTAATAACTTACAGAATAAGAAGAATGAATGGCAGGAAAGTTAATTAGACATTTTGATATAATCGAGTTCCATTAAAAAAGTTTTCTACGAAGTCTAAGGTATCGTTTCACCTTAAGTTTTATTAAACTTTCTTTTAATGGAAGGTGTACGTAGCACTAAGATGGAAAGATTGAAATAAATTTAAACAAAAACTTATATTTTATTTCTCTTTCTTCCTTTCATTAAATATTTTTGTTTGTTGTATTGTTTTATTAAATATATTGGAAATCCAGCCTCTCTCTTGTACCTCACTGTTCTGTGTCTCATCTCACTGTTCTTGCAATATTAAATCTGGTAATAACTAGGAGATATAGTGGAGGTTGAAGTTGTCCACATTGGTGGTCACAGTCCATTTCTGAGCGAAGGTTCGGAACTCTGGCTCCCTCGAGTCAGATGCTCTCGCGAAATAGGGTTATAGCCCATGTGCTGGTTACCCACTAATAGAGCCCTCTCACCCGGTGAAACTGTAAATACACTCGGGCCAACGGCGGCTATAAGCCCGAAAAAAAGCCATTTCTGAGCATACGGTTTCCCACAGATTTCTGTCAAGCACTGTCCACAATCCTGAACCGAGCATCTGTCAACTTCCCGCAAACTTGAATAGGTTGAAGCTATCTATAAGAATATTATTCTATACACATTATAAATACAGCTATATATATATATATATATATATATATATATATATATATATTTGCCTTTATGATGGTTTAAGGCGTTGTTCTTTTCAAAGTTTATTTAAGATAGAAGGTGCAGTTGCGATTTCATACAGGCACACATGTATCTCTATTTTAAGATAGTAGAACCAGGCTGTAGTTAGTTTTAAGCTGTATTATGAATGGGTCGGCTCGACCGGGGAAGGACCACGCCCTTCTGTGTAACTCTGGTGTGTTTCGTTTAGTGAGTGTAGGGTTACGGTGATCCTTATTACTGGTGACGAGGCATTCGTTCATAGCACTAAGGGGTGACAACGAATCTGCAATATAATTACTTATCGAGGATGAATGTATCATGGGCTGCAGGAATCACTTACTATCGGGTGTATTGCGTGCTTGCTTGTTTGTCACATCACACAAAGAATCTACGCACGTGAAATGCGTTTAGAATTGACACGTTCGTTTCCCTTGTGCACCGAATTAAATGATGCAAACATATTTCAATACATCACTGAAAATCACATCCGAATTGGTTCAGTTCTTGTGGAGAATGGCCTGCAAACAAACAGACAAAAAGTCTATTTACAATTTTATGATATGTATGAAAAAAATGTATATAAATTTATAATAAAGATGTCGCCGACCCGCCAAAGAAAAGCGCATTGAAACGTACATCCTATAATAATTAATTTGTCATTCACATGGAGGCATTGGGACCACCGCTCTGTATTACGACACTTCTGTTATGAAGTCTTGATAGATGACGTCATACAAATTATGTATTAACCTCTGTATAATATACATAATGAGTTTTGCTTCGTTTTTCACTTTTGAATCTTGTTATTTATTTTCTGATGCAATACATATACAAATAATATAATTGTATACTTGTATTTAGTTTTTTAAGATCCTTTTTCTTTTTTTTTTTTTTTAAAGAATATATATATAAATCTCATTGCTGGATCATGGTCTCCTCTTGAGAGAGGGTATTAAAGCATTGTCAAGCACGCGACTCCATTTCAGATGGGAGGACTTCACATATCTTCGAAATATTTTATTGTTTATTTCTAAGACGTATAGGCTTCCTCCCAATGTTCCCGTCGAAACTGAGTACGTGGCATATCATAACCTAAAATTGCAATGAACAATTTCATTGGTTCGCCTACCATGAAATAAAGAAGAAGAACGCTTATTTATTTAATACATTCAGGACATGGACCTGTGAAATTTAATGTCTTATTTCGAATCTAACATACCATTTGTGTATTGTCACGAAATATCGTATTAGTTGTTAGATTAATGGAAATTTCATTAATGGTGATTATTATTGGCCGAGTTATAACATATTATAGATATACGTACATGTAACATAACTATTAAACTATTGGAAAATCCGCATAGCCAACAGCTAGTTTAAATTCATAATTATATCAACAACAAATAATTATAATCATACCTGCATCATCCATAACAGTCACCCAAACACGCAATATGTGGATTCACTCATCACACAATTAGACAATCACTCACAGACATTTTTGGTTCTTCCGTTATTATTTTTATTTATTTATTTTATTTTCTCTTTTAATATATTTCTGTTTTTTATTTTTCTATATATTTTATATTGTATTATATTGCTGTATTCATTTTGTATACCTTTGTGAAAGAGAAAATAAATAATAAATAATTAACACTCTTTTTTTAATTACACCTTTATAGATAACGAACTAAAAAAAATTTTACATTTAATATTGTAATATTAAAAGCGAGTAAGAACTATATTTCGGTTACTTTACTAAATAAGTTTATTACATAACTCATTAATTATTGTTTGTCTTATAGAAAAGTGCAAACAGTTAGCATTAATGACTGTTCAAATGATTCGGAAAACCAGGTCGGCCCAAACAAACAACGGGTCAAAGCAATATCGGAAGCGAAGTCAATCGGCCTTAGTTGGAACCAACTCGACCGTACGGCAACGGAGAGTAAGCTATCAAAATCAATTGTGCTAGGCCTCTCTGATTAGAAATCTTAGGAACAATGGTGATATATAACTACTTGAAGCCTCAATATTAAACTATTTTATTGGTAGAGCCACGCTGCAAAATTGGACTGCTACAAAGCTATAGTATAAATATCTTAGTACATTAAAATAGAAGTTGAATTATTTAGTTCAGTTGGTATACTATGCGTTCGCCTGGGAAACCTCAAGCGATTTTTTTTATTGCATTGAGAGTAACAAACGAGCACACAGTTCACCTCATGGTAAGTGATTCCAGCGGCCCACGACATCTACATTCATCCTTGATAAGGAATCATAATGCAGATGCGTAAAAACTGCAGGGTATTTCATGGTATATATTGGAAATATTCTATTATAAAGTATTCTAATGTAATATTAACAATAGAGTATGCTGTTGTCTTTCGTCTGGTGAGTGAAACCGGACACTTTATTACTTGTAAGGAGGAATTCTGGAATTGGAATCGACTTAACTATGTTGCATTCCAACTCAGTCGTTAAGAGTGACGACGCTTCTGCTTTAAGATTCCTTGTCAAGGATGAATGTAGATGTCATGGGCTGCAAAAATCACTTACCATTAGTTGAACTGTGTGCTCGTTTGTTACTCTCAATGATATAAAAATTAATTGATATTAAAATGATTATAAATAATTTAAAAATGTCCATGTGTGCGTCCTGTCTCTCCTGTAAGAGGGCCGATTGTTTGTGTTTGTTCATAATCTGCACCAGTAACAATCTAAGCATCGGTTTAGTTTAAGTACACACATTTTATTGCAGAGCACATTATATTTCGTTATCCATAATTAAAAATAATAATAGCGTAGACACTTTAAGATGTTTAAGTGTCATATCAGTCTTAATGTAATGAAATTTTAATACATAAAACTGAAAAAGTCCCAAAGAATGTTCATGTACAATTCAGAGGAGATCGATTTCCAATAAAGGTTGATGAGATATTTATACAAAGCTTACCGCTGTCGTGACCCATTCGAGTTTCACTGCTAGCAATAAGAGGATGAACATTCTATATTAATATTCAAAGAATAATTTACAAATTCTCAAATCGTTCAGGGTCCAATAAATTAACGAACATTGAACTTTTTTTTTAGTTAAGTTTTTTAGTTTTGTTTAGTTTTTTTAGTTTAAGATTTAAGTTCTTAAATGTTAGTAAATGACGCAGTTATTATATACTACATATTCACGACGAATAGATCGTCTTGACTGGAGTAAGACCTCGCTTTCTGTAATACTAGCGTAAAATTCTTAAGCACTAATGTAATGCATCTGAAGAAAGAAAAAAAACAGGTGACGAGGTTTCTATTCTATTTCCTTATTGAGAGTGAATGTGGGTGTTACGTTTCGTATGTAACACTTACAATCAGAAGACCAGCGTGCTTGTCTGTCACGTTAATATCATAAAAAATTATCTTTAGTCAGTAATGTTTTGGGTTTACGTGTTTTAACTACATTGAACTTAACTTATCACAGGCAACGGTCAACACGGGTTCTTAATCCACAGGGGTTGTCTAGATTGTTGCATTGTTATCTTTTGATATGTAGTGTTTTTTTATTAAATTGAGAGTCACAAACGAGAACATAGTTCACCCAATGGTAAGTGATTCTTGCGGCCCGTTAGAAGTACATTAATTATTGACAAGGGATCATAATGTTAAGGCGTTGTCGTCCTTGAGGACTGAGATGGAATGCCTCGTCGTCAGTAATAAAATTCTCCGGATCCCTACATTCACCAGATGAAACACAGCAGCATTTTGCTGCTATTTCACGCTGCTATTCTGTGAGGGCGTGGTCTTACCCCGGTTGAGCTGACCTATTCTTTCTGCAGCTAGAAAAAAACTGCAGCGTAGGTCTGTCACTGTTAAATGTGTCTAGTAAATGGCGTAATTCACTTCTATGACTGAAAAAAAAGAACTGAAATCAGATACAAGAGGCCTTGAATACAGTAAATATAACTTTATTTGATACGTGAAGAGAATTGAAATGTAACCTAGTCCGACTAGGACTTTATAAAATACCTTATATTTTTATGAATAGTGCTAATATTAAAAATATTGTTTCTACGACTTGTTTTGAATGACGTTCATCGTGATTGAGACAATATTTAACCTAATTTAATTTCTACCGATACTAGGCAGCTTTTTTTTATTATGTTAAACTTTCTCTAAGCTGCCCAAATTTAAATGAAATAACCGTAACATTGTTAGTTGCCAGATCTAGGAGATAAAAGCTTACGTGAGTGAAATATTTTTTTATTATTTCTAAAATATGTTGAAGGTACAAGTTAAAAATGGCAATTAATAATCTGTTTTTTTTATTATTATTGTCAATACAATTTAACAATAAAAATATACATACATTTAACGCTATATAAATCGCAGTGGTGCCGGTATCTGAGATTAAAATCAAGCGAGATTGAACAGAATTTATTTTTTATTAAGTAAACAATTAATAATACATTAAGACAATTTATTAGTTATACATAAAACTGTTAAATATTAATTTAAAAATATAAGTGTGCCGTAATTGATCTCTAGCGCATCTCTCAGAACACATCTGTGCCCTTCTGCGCAGTGCCTAAGCACGTCACAGGAGAGCCCGAGCGTCTACTAGCACTCTCGCCGAGCTCTCGCCTTGCACGACAAGGAGGGAGTACCTTAGCCCTATTCTATAAGCCCAGGACTAAAGTGCTCATATATAACCTAACCCGTTATTTCTAAGTGTGTAAGATACAAAGTTGTTCTACTACTGCTACTTACAATACTAGTACTTTATATAGTATTTTACTATACTAATTACATATAATAGAGTAATTTTAATAAAAAAATACTAAACAATAATGTCAAAAATTTCTATTGAAATAAAATAAAATGTAAAGATACCTTCATCAAAAGATTTGATCAATTTTGCTTTATATTTCAGAGCTCAATTCCAATTCAGAAAGCTCGTAAGGTATTCAAAGGCCTTTCGCATTTTATTGATGGTATCTATAGGACTTTATTTTAGTGCTCTAAAAGAAATTTAGTTTAGTCATAGCTTTGAAATTTCAATGTTAAACTTGTCTTTCTGATATGGTCTCCGCATATTTTTAATACCTTGACCTGTATACATGAATGTAATGGATTTTTTTAATTTCGTTTTCCCCCGTTCGCCCATTTATTATCATTATTTGCATTATAATCGGTCACAATATAATTATTTATTTATTACGCATGTTTCAGTAGTTCACTTTATTCAAATTTTAAAATTATTTATTCTATTCTGATCTAGGAACAAGTGGTATTTTAGTAAAATTGATAATTATCATAATATAAACTTAAATAAACAGATACAGTTTAATTAAGTATAATAGATTTTTAGATAGTATGGATTGGATTATTATTCAATGATGATTTTCTCGTGGCAGATTTCGATAACCGCGATATCTTCTGTTTATTACAAGATGACATTAACTTCGCAGAATATTTTATAACACCGTTAGCATTCGCGCATACACAGACATACTCACGTCGTCTCCTTCCCTGAACGTACGTAACGCATGTACATTAGGATCTGAGGTAGGTTTAAATGTACCATTATAGACGTGCGACATATGTACATATTATAACCAGATCTGAAAATCAACGAAAAATGTCACATAAAAATACTATTTCTATCTATCCGTGCAGAACGCATCGTGCTGAATAAATTATGAGTATTTGTCGGCAGAAAATCTATTACCTTGTTGTTAAATGCCCGGGAATGTGGAGCAGCAGGATTAGCACGACCTGGAAAAATATGAAGACATGACATGATATAATTATACATTTATCAGGCTAAATAATAGACAAGCAGGGCATTTTCAATAAAGTTCGAAAACGGGAATGTTGTAGCACTATGTTTGCCCTTACGAGGTTTCAAGTGTTGTCCAAGTATCCCCGAGATTGCCAGTGTGGCTACACTTCGAAAATTTATCTTACCCATCGCTTATCATTTCTACGAGTTATCTGGCCGGCTTATGCCATTTCTACTTCACTACCAGCTAACAGACCCGTTAGGCTATGTCAGTTACCTTGATCTTACTGAAGATGTCTAAGACGTCCCTCCCACTAGATGGATAGACGACATATAAAATAAAATATATGGGACACCAGCTTTACTACTACATAGTAAAGCTATGCCACAGTTTGTTTCTAACCGCAGAATGAATGACCTGGGTAGGACCACGCCCTCACAGAATACCAGCATAAAATAGCAGCAAAATGAAGCTGTGTTTCGTCTGGTGAGTGAAGGGTTCCTGAGACTTCTATTTACTGGTAACTGTGTGCTCGTCTGTTACTCTTAATTTAATAAATAAAAGAAATCGCTAGATGAATTGCTATATGAAGAAAATATCTACTATTTTATTCAGCCGAGGACTAACGTTGCGGTTGGGTGATGATATACTCTACCCAATTAACTCGTAAATGACGCCTAGAGAGACATCTGTTAAAATTAAATTTTATATAATTCAGCGCAAGTCTAATAATTTATTGATATAATGCAGAAAACCATTTTCGTTAACTAAATTTTATGTTGTAAGTTCATTAGAAGTATAATGGTTATTTTTAATGAATTTATGAGTCAATTACAACATCATTGACTATTCTACTAACAGTTGATAGTAATTAAGGGAAAGTTAATTACTTTCATTGTTATATATTATCGTTTCTATCTAATGAGACGTAGTAACTTTCTTGTAAATTTCAAACCACGCCGCAGCTTGTATCCGGCAGACCTCACCCTTGCAGAATCAGCATATCACTGCTGTGTTTCGTATGGTAAGTTTAGGAATCTAAAATCTTTAGCATTCCATCTATCCTCAGGGAGGACATCGCAACGAAATCTACGGTTTCCGGTTTGTTTTACTTACCATTTGAAACACAGCAGCACTGAGTTGCGGTGTTTAACAAAAGTGTGGACTTTCCTCTAACGAGCTGACCTATTTGCTACTTGCAGTATTTCCTTTGTGACGATTAATTATACATTCGGATGTCCTTCTTTCAGATTCCGTATAGATGTCATAGCATAATTTCTTTATATATTAAAGCTTGTTATTCATACGGCATCGCAAACGCGTCGAGCAGTCTGAGAAACCGACCACAATCATGATGTCATAACCAACGAAATTAGAATCAAAGCCGTTATTGCAGCCGACATCGTGGTAAAACGAATCATGACACATTTTATGACACATGCGTTCATTCATTAATAATAATACTTACGAACCGTTCTGTATTTATTTGTGGTTCATTATCTCTCATTATGTTTTTTTTTATAGAATAGGTGGCAAACGGGCAAGCAGCCTACCTGATGGTAAGTGACTACCGCCGCCCATGAACATCCGCTCCACCAGAGGAGTCGCAAATGCGTTGCCGGCCTATCAAATTATAACTTGATTTGTGTCAGATTTCAGTCGTCAGACAGTAAACAAAATTGACAGTCCGTTCTACGATGTTAGGTTTATGATAATAACTTGTGGGATTTTCGGGATGTTAATTAATTTACTTTATTACTTGCGGTTAGACAAGTTTTTACTGATGTAATATCTTATAATATTTCTAGAGTAGAGTGCAGTTACAGTGTTGTACAATTACACATATCTTATTTGGGAACATTTATTATCTGATGTGATCTATTGATAATGCTCTGTTTAAATCTCGTCTAAGAATATTTGCATTTCAGGAAGTTTTACTATGTTAATTTGGTTACTTACAGTACAGCGAATGCGTAGGCAAGGATCCAAGGTAAACCAGTGTACATAAATATTCCTCCTGTTCGCCACACAACATATATTCTGTTTGTCGATTTGTTCATAATTCAATAATTGACCAGTTACTAATAATTGGTTTGGTTAAAGCTTACAGTAAACAGTAGTTATGTAAAGATAAATAAGTCAACAAAATATTCATAGCATTTAGATTAATAGAACAATAAGTGCTAGCTAAAACGCGTTAATATTTCAGTTAGTCCGAACCTCGCCTAAAAATATATCCCAGCGTGAAGTTGTTGAGTATTTCTACTGCGTTTCCTGTAGTTAATGATGAGATACAGACACCTTAGTCAGCAGCGATGAACATCGTGCATAGTGTATCTTATTGGAAAATGTTTGAAAGTTACATTTGCGGATACAGAGTGGCCGTTTGTTTGTTACACTTTTAAAACTATTTCCTAGTTTGTGTTTATATGACCAGATCTGGGAGTATTATTGTTGTAATAATATTTTTAAAGCCATCACCGCATCATCATCAGTTCGATTTTCAGGTGCGCAAATTGTGAGTGAATGTGTACCAATTTAAAACTTGCAAATAAAGTACAAAGAATTTGAAAATCGCACAGAAAATACTTGGTAAAGTTTGTGCCCAGTTTGCGGTCCTGGCTTATCCCCTTTAACGTTTAGGATCTAATAAGCCCTAGGGAAAACGGGGATATCGCTTGCCTCTGTAATAAAATACGTGATAGTTTGAGTAACGTTCTTTATTTCTTCAATATTTTAGGTCTATGTGATAGTTTTGTTACAGATATTTAATTGTAAAACTAGCACTGGTGTACTTTTAAACATATACCCAATTATTTGGCGTTACATCATATTTCACTTTTGTATTATAATGGAATTGAAAAGAGAAATTGTTTAATGACCGAAAATTTGACATATTTTCATAGATTTAAATCTTTAATTATATAAAATGCATTGCATTGAATCTAGTTACAGACTCGTTATAAGTATATCATAATGGTGACATTACAAGTTGAAAAACAAAGTTAACTAATTTAATCTATTAAACGATAAATAAAACTTGTTTTATATAAAGGTGATATCTCATAGATAAACTATATGCTTAATTCCATTAGCCATTTATAGACAAATCAAGGAAACTTCATCCCACGCGTACCTCCTCTCAGATAAGTCGATTATAATACAATGTATACACGAAACGATAAAAATAGCGCGTTAAATGCAAATTCGGTCATCGTAGAGTTGAACGTACTTTTGTTTACTGTTCATCAAACAATTTTTTGCCATTTGCGTAATTAAGAAATCACATAAAACTTAGTTTTGAATCCATTTCAGATATAGTGTTAAGAAAAAGTATAATAGTTATGAACTATGATATCCAATTTATTAGAAATTAAAATACAAATAAGATGGTGTAAATGTCTTTTGGAAGATTTTCTACGTTCAGAATTAAATTTGACTTCTAATATCATTGTCATCAGTAATTCAACTTACCATTAATCTACAGCTAACTACATATCATTTGATGGTAAGTCATTAGCCTCAAATTTAAATTAAAATTTCTTTTGTTTGTTCAACGTGAGTACAAAAGGTGTTGGCAAAATCCATAAGGTCGTCATTGCAACATTGCCGTTACGGCATACATTTAATATCGTATGTATTTGACATAAAATAGATTTCTTATTCAAAATAATATTACTACTACAACTTAATGATATCTTATACTTATGTGTATTCAAACAAATTCCAAATTTTATTATTACGCAGAACAATACCAAAAGAAAACTACAACTTTATTGTAATAACATAATATCATAATCATTGAATTAAACCAGTAATTAGGATTTTATTTTGCTTAATTTTCTACTATTGTCTCGTTGATCGATTTCGACCACGGCGACATCTTCCAGTTATTGCTAGATGACAGCAATTGATATAGTATAGAGCGTTAACGTTAAGAGCGTTAAGATTCGCTAAAACAGAGGAGCACTTATTGATAATATAATGTAATGCATAAGATCATACTAGAAAATAAGATAGGAAAAAGGATCATATAATGCAGATTTAAAAAAACAGAATAAACGAGTACAATACATACAATAATCCCGACACGAAAACCAAAGCAACCGAATACAAAAATATTGACAATAATTTCATTCATTCAAAATCCATTCGTATTTTAAGAACCCAATTATTCCTCGTCTGTTAATTAGCGGATATTTCTGAAACTCAAAATAGTTAAACCAATAAAATTATAATTACAAAATTTTATTTATGTAGTAATCTTTAAATATAGTATATATTAACTTTATTGTATGCTATAATATATATTTAATATTAACTGATACATTACATTTATTTTTGTTTATGTTATAGATGCATGAGTTTGTAAATAAATAATAGTCTTGTATATATGTATTTTTCTATTTTTTATGAGTACACCATGTTTCTTATTTCCGATAATATGTCCAACACCAGACCTGCTGAAATACATTTTGATTGTAAAAATAAGCTTCGCCTTTGTAAATACATTTCTAGTCTTTGTTAACTTGTGTAAATGCTTTGAGTAAATAAAAGTTAAATAAAATAAACAAATAAATATATTCTTGTAAAAAATGTGTAATTATTGCATGTGAACAAACTTGTGCATAGATCATTAATAACAGTATAATATATTCGTACTTATGATAGTAAGCATCCGGTATATAAAAATAAATAGTCCCAATTCACTCCATCAATCATCGCTAGCTTATAAAACTCAAAGTGCACTCACCGATACGAGCCAGAGTTAGAGCATTTATATAACCTAAATTAATACGAATATTATTATTAAATGGAATGATCTATTTTCTATGCTTTTGGTTTCTCATTATATTGTACAAAAGACACTAGCTTGTTTATCTATTTGTACAAAGTTTGTTTATCATATCTGATTAACGATAATAATAAGTTTCAGATAATATCAATTAAGTTCAATATAACGGTGACGATTTCGCCTCAAACATCTTATAGGCTATGCAAGAATTCAATTTTTTATATTTATTACATAGCGCTGAGACAAATCTTGTTGACATATCTATTCAATATGTCAAATATGATCTGATTATAATATAGCTAATGATCGTCAAGTACATTTATATTTATACATAGTATACACAAGATTATACACAGCAACACAAAGATTTTTTTTTTATATTAAATGATAGAAACTAACGAGCATTTAGTTCACCTGATGGTAAGTTATTCCTGTGGCCCATGACATCTACATTCACCTTTGACAAGGAATCATAATGCAGAAGCGTCGTCACCCTTGAGGACTGAGTTGGAATGTTTCGTTACCGACGAAACACAGCAGAATTGTGATCCTATTTTACGCTGGTATTCTGTGATGGCGTAGTCCTACCCCGGTCCAGCTAACCCATTCATTCTACAGCTAAAAACAAACTGCGGTGTAGCTCTATCAAAGCTTTTATTTTATATATTTTGTATATTTAAACAAGGACAGAATGTGACGCAAAAAAGTGACAAATTAAATGTTCGTCCAAAATAATCCTTTTGTTTGTTATATTACTACAACAGATAAATTATTACGGTAACAAATGAGGCAGGTCCGTGGGTTGGCTTGTTCATTTAAATTAGGGCAAGAGAAATAAAAAAAGCTATTTGGAATATTCTTCAACGCTCTCCACAGACTTTATTTGTAATAAAAATAACTATAAATCTAAAAATGAATAGATCAGTTAAAATATTTTACGTTTTTATCTGTCTAATCGTATGGATTGATACGTATATAACTCTCTGCCCTCTGTCTAATGACTATATTTGTCCAAACACTAGGATTTGGACGTTTATTATAATAGTTAAATCAAATTAAATTTAGAATCATCACTTTATAGAATGAATAAATAGATCTAAAGGATTCTAATGAAAATATTTTTGACTTCTAGTCAATTTCAATATCGTACATTATTGTACATATTAATATAGTTAAATAGAATCACTCGCCTTTAACCTTAGGCAAACCTAACCCACGTCTAACGTAAGTATTAAAAAATTATAAAAAGAACAAAAATAAGTATCGCCACACATAAAAACAACTTAAAACACTCTAGAACTATCATTTTTTACAATACGTGGCAAACCAGCAAGCAACTTACCTGATGTTAAGTGATTGCCACCGCCCACGGATATTCGCAGCAACAGAAGAGTCACAGATGCGCTAAAATTAAACTAACCACAACTCTAGAAAATATTTTATAGTATGAGTTTAGTTATTTGTATATCGCTTAATTTTTTTTCATAAATGACACGTTTAGTTTTTAACAGCAGCATGACCGAATCAACTGGGCAGCGTAACGCTGTCGTATTTCGTATGATGAAGCTTTTAGGGAGGACAACTACGGAAGGAAATCTTCACGTCGATGGGTACGTACATGACAGATCTAAGCCAATCAGCTTCAGTGTACTTAAATTAGATATAATCTAATTTGTGACAATTAATGCTAATTTATATATATATATATATATATATATATATATAATAAATCGGCGGTAACTGTTTAAATAGATTATATATGTATATTATAGAATTTCTCAATCAAAACTCCTCTCAGGTAGTCTAATCTAATCTCGTTTTTTTCTGACGTATTTTTCTGTTTTCAATGCCAGCGTGTTAAGTTCATTTATTTCTTTAAATTTATTAAAGATAACGTAATATTAATTATAAATGTCATCATATGTACTTAATAGTAATTTATAGAATTATTTTTAGGTTACATCTAACAATCAAACATTCGTCGAAGTTTTATTTATTTTTTTAATAGAAAGAAATGTAAACATAATACTACTATGAAATGTTAATGTTGCGTGAAAGAAAATATAGAAATATAAGTATTTACTTACAAGATAGTCTAAATCAGAGGTTCAAAGAATTTGTTTCTCATAGACCACTTCCAAAATTTGGAATTGCTAACATTTACCCCCCCTGCATCTACATTTCTACCATATTCCCAAAACACGACAAAAATGTGAAGATTCGATCTTACTATGAAAATTGGCGTTGCGGCTGAGTTCTAACCATGTTATACTAAATATGGAATAAGCAAGTTTTTAAAAGTAACAGTCGCTGAGCTTCTTTAAATATTATCTGCCTACATTGGTAGGTGAAGTCAAGCCAACATTTTAGTTCTTCAATATCGAAAGAAAATAAATTTTCGGGGTCTCCCGCTTCCGAATTGTGAAACCCCATTTTTTTCTCACGCCTACGTAGACCCCCGTGGAGTCTCCTGTAGGTAGGACCCCTGGAGGTTAACCTGGACCACTTTGGAAACTAAGGGTCTAAATGTTAGGTTAATAAGAAATTAGCAGGTTTATCCGCTTCAACGCTTATATATTAATTTATGTGTCATAATTTCCTTGCTTTTCTTTTAATTTTGCTCATAAATTATGTAGGCATTTTTGTTTTAAAGATAAATAACTATTTTAAAAGTTCCCTTACTATTTCTACTGATTTAGTCTGTTTGTTATTTTATTCCAAACCGACCTTTGCAAACGGAAAAATCTAAACAAAGTAAATTTAAGGAATAGTTGATAGTAGGTTACATGAAATGGCTTTCAGAGTGATCAAGCGATTTCACCGACAATGTTACAATGAACAAATAAATTATTAATGGGTTTTTATATAAATATAATATGACCATTCCTTACGAAAATGATGCCAATATACAGTAATTAATAAATATAATGTTTAAATGTTCCATTTGTTCTATAGGCGTGAATTGAATCCTAACTAAATGGCACGAAGTTATTTTAATTAAAAATATTAAAAAAAACATATATCGTGTCGCTAAAAAGTATGAGAAAACTATACTTTTCAGCGGAATAGTTTTTGTTCTTGTTTGTTATAAATATACATTATATAATATATTTTATTTTATTTATAAGTATTAAATTTAAAAAATTAATTAAAGAAGCAATAATTTATTTTGGAGCAGCAGTTTGATAACCATAAAAACTCAGTGAAACTTTGATACAGGAAAAGTTTAATGTACAATCAACTTCCGTTATTTTATGACCGGTGTCATTATTGGAATATATTTTTTGATTATAAATATTTATGTCATAATGATATACTAAATTTTGGACTTTTCTTAATAAAACTGTTGTACAGTTTACCTTTTGGTGAGTGAAAATGAATGTCTATTTATATATTTTTCCTTAACAACACATCAAATACGTATCTTTCTCAGAGGCCTATAAACAGAATTTCTTTTTGCCAGTAATGCAGAACTGGTTTCCTTCACATAGTACAAAACAAAGTATCCTGTGAGAAAGTGGAAGAGCAGTTCGAGCCCATCTTCCGTTCGTACTGAAGATCTTAGTAATTAATATTTAATCCAATTTACGTCATTCGATAGGCCCATGCTGAATATGCTATGCGCCACTCTACCTATTGAGATTATACCAAATTGCAAATGCGAAGTGAGAAGGAATACTTTACTAACAGCAGACCAATATGTTCTAACTAGAATCTAGCTGCAACATGGCTCTATTACTAATAAAAGAATATTATAAAGTGTACTTTATTGTTATTATTTTGTTGTTGTTTTAGTGTAAATAACTCGCGAGAAAACTTGCAATTACTAAAAGTAAAGAAAGATATATGGAGGACTTATTTAATTCACGACGTCACATGTCCAATATCGTAATAATCAAGAAAAGGTCCCAAGAGGAAAGCAAATATTCGTTTCTATTTTTCCTACTGTATATAACTTAATATATAAACTTAGAAACGGTAATAGAATATTATACAATAGTAAATAAGATGTTAAAGTCCAATCAATCGGTCACGTCTCAACCCGGTGAAACAGCCCAAAAAAAAACTCAATGCATCTGATTCATGTCTCTTGCATACGATACCTCCTACGACCTCGATAAGGAATCTAAATGCAAGTACGTCGTCACCCCTTTGAACTAATATGGAATGTGTATTAAAACGCAGTAGAACTATTACAACAGCTTCTATTTATTACTGGTGTTTTGTGAAAGCGTCTTCATCCCTTAGTTAAATAGATCTAATTGTGCTACAACATAAAAAATATAAGATGAAATACATTTTTTTTTATTTTAATGTGTTTGACAAACAAACCTGCGGCTCATTACATCAAACAATCCATGCAAACACGTCATCTTAGAGGACTAACAGGGAACGCTCGTCATCAGTAATAAGGGTCTTCAGATACTCATATGCTGCTATTTCAAGTAGCTATTAAGTGCGAGCATGGTCCCTGGATACGACCTATTCATGCAGTAGCTATAATCAAACTGTAGCGTGGCTGTATAATAGTTTTGTATTATTAAATTATATTATATTAATTAATACATAGTATTTGTACATTTACGTTATAATTTACTTATACTTCTATTATACAATTTGCATATACATTTATATTATTTTTCAAAATTAAAATATTTTTTTTAATAAAAACAGATTTGTTACAATATGTACAGTTTTTTTTTACACTTTCAAAACAAGTGCTTGACCACGATCCCACCTGATGTTAAGCGGAAATGCAGTCCTGGATGGTAAGGCGCACTAGCTCAGTAAATCCCTATTCAAATTATTCAAAAATATTCAATCGAACTTGGATATTCCCTATTCTTAACCTTCTCACAACCCAAGGTAAGCTGGAATTAAGAGCTATATCATTAAGTTTGCCTTTGTACACACGTTTTGGTGTAAGAAATAATTTATCAATCAATTTGTGTTTGAAAAATAATTAATTGGACATGTGTTATATTTACAATAAGAAATATTTATAAAAATTAAAGAGACACATTTTGTTAGTATACAAATATATTTTACTTAATTAGTGATAACCTAAAATTTATGAAGATGTCGAATAGTTCTACTAATTTCGATGATATAGGTAATTAATTTCTTTAACATCCAGAACATTGGGTATAAATGTGCCTTCATGTAGCTTCAGTTTCATAGTAAAGGGATGTGAACAGAGTTCGTTTTAGGCGAGAGAGCGCGGCTGCCGTCAAACGAGTATGGACAACCGAACTTGCACGTTGTCTGTTGCTGCTCCTGTGCGGGATCTACGAAGCGTATTGCGAGTGTATTGAACAACATAAAGTAAATTAAAAAAAAAACTGTAGATAGTATTATATTAAAACTTTTAATAAAGTAGTGTTGTAGTGGCATTTAGTGATCTCACAGTGTAGATTTTCCGGATAATTTAAAATTTGGTAAGTGGTATCTTAAACTTCTTTTGATTCTAAAGCTTGTTTGTAATATTTGTTTGTTGTTTCGGTGACATTTTTTTTTTGCTGCGCAATTATTTTATTTCTAGAGACGATTTTGAACCCCTATTATAAGTTATGGCATCAGAAATGCTTGTCTTGTTAAAACTCTGTCGATCTAAAGATTGTCTGGAATTAATTCGCTTTCAGAGATAAGATCGCTATATTCTTTATAATTTAATATGAGAAATATTATTCTGCGCTGTAAGGTATATCCTTTCTCTCCCTTTATAAATGTTAAAATGTTAGGTTCATGAATAAACCTTATGTTGCCTATCCAAAAAATTTGAATCATACGGTTTTTTATTTCTTCTACGCTTTACGGATAAGGTATGGGACGTTATAGCGAATGATAAGTTGAGGTAATATATTATGAAAATATTGAACCTATATTATTATATTAGATTAGATATATTGAATATTATTTAATAACAAGTAATACCAATTTTTCAGATCAACAGATAATATATTATTGATACTTACCTAAGTTATACCGTTACTTTAAAAAAGCAGAAGTTATAAGTTCAGATTTGAACGGTAGTGGGACCATGCTGTAGCTTATTTCTATCTGGACAATGAATGGGTTGACTTGACCGGGGAAGGACCACGCCCTCAAAGAATACCAGACTATAATAGCAGCTACAGGAGCCCAATTACATGTAACATTATAATGTACGAGTTATTTCGTCTTAGTCTATAGCGCATATGCACCCTGTAACTTTATTGGGGATGGATCACACTTCCTTTAACATTAGGCGAACTGTACGGTAGACAGTCACCCCTAATTAAAAGAAACAAACCTTTCTTTAATGTTATCGTATAATGTTGCTTTGGAATAGCCGCGTCCTTGCGCAAATACTCACAGCATTATGTGCAGTTGATGGTTATGAAATTTATTTAAAAATAATATATTTGTATTTAGGTATACCTTTTGTATTCAAAAGCGTACCTGGCGATGGATCTTATAATCTAGCGGTCGTGGTTATAAATGCGATATTTTTTTAATTTCTCATCTCAAAAAGTCATACGTTTGTCTACGGTGCGGTTTTTTTTTCGAAACCATGGATGATAAAAAGTACAGTTCCACAGTACATCATAAACTATGAAAAATGGTATATAAACCTAGTGCTAGGCAGAGCCGTGTTTAGAAACTGATACTCTTTTAAATATCCGGTACGCAGTGAAGAATATTATTTTTACCCTGTGTTTAGTTTAACTGAACTATGAAGGTCTTTGAGTATATTAAAACATAATAACTAAACCAGATCTGGAGTCTTCGCAACATGGCCAAGTCAACTGTCGATATATCAAACTGCTGAGATGATGATCATCGCCCCACCTAGTTACAGGGCGCCCTACACTACGTTTGCCGATTCGCGGTCTCCACTAGTAGAAAGAGGTGTAAATTATTAAATATCATAGGTATGTTTTACATACGATTTAACTTAATTTTTATCAATGTGAGCCTTTTCGTGACTCAGTGTCTAAGCTTTTGCTAAAACGTGAGGCTGAGCTATGCTCGATCCACGTGCCGGCACGTGAAACTTTTAATTGCAACTTAAAGTGCTAATTTAATAAGCTTCGCTGTGAATGAAAACATAAGGGAGAAACCTGATCGTTTCAGGGGTAAATAAAAAAAATATTATTTATGAAGTTCGTCAATCCGCATTGTCAGACCGATAACCAGTAACGAGACATTCCATCTCAGTTCTTAGGGCTAACTAAGCTTTTGGTCTGTCGTGTGTAAGTCTTGACTCTTTTTAACGCAGGCGTCACTTGCCACCTGGTGTTTATTTTGTCACCTCTTACAGTAAAAAGTAATTAACCATTTACCACGGGTAGAGTTCCGAGGAGTTGTTCAGATTAAGTCTAGCCGCTGTGTTTAAACATTGTAAATCGCGACAGAATTCAATATTTCGTTCTCGTCATCTCGATGGTTTTCAATCCACTCCTCTGTGGGATCAACTGTCGCTAGCGATATTTCCGAATCGATTCGACGAAGAACCTACATCTTTCTTAAAGGCCAACAGCGCTCCTGCCTCTCCACTGATATTGTGGATATCCGTGGACAGCGGTAATCACCATCAGGTGAGGTGCTGGCTCGTTTGCCAACTATTCTATAAAAAAAATAGTAAGCCTAAAGTAAAGTAAATTAATGCCTATATATACATAAATGTCACTCTTAGGCATAGACCTCCTCCCTAGTGTGGGTGTTGGAGTATAGTCCATAACGCAGCTCCACTGCGGATTAGCGGACTTCACAAGTCTTTTTTGTAAAATTTCCTAGATGTTTTTAGGTAGTGCTACAGAGCAGTCTGTTTCTAGCTACAGTAAAAATGGGTCAGCTCAACCAGAGTAGCACCGCGCCCTCACAGAATACCAGCGTAAAATAGCAGCATAATGCTACAGTGCTTTTTATTTCATGGTACGCGCGGTAACAATTTTTAGTGCTGATTTACGAAGTGCTCGGCTATGAAGGAAAACTGTAAGTCTAAAGATTAAAAAAAAACATATATCGAATACATGTGAACTTTGTCAATCCACAATTGAATCGCATTGTGGACTATGCTTTAACATCATCTCTAGAGAGGTGGCCTATGCCCAGCGATGTGGCCCACCGGGTGCGATTTATATACAGGCTGCTACTTTACTGCTTTTTACGCTAGCATCGTAATCGAGTTCGTTCTTCGGTGTTGGCACAGTGAAATTTATTTATTAATTTACCGTTTGCTTTCTTAATAAGAACAATATGTGGAAAGTTAATTAAAAGTTATGTCATGATGATGATAATGAGTTATGTCAGATGTTTATAAGAGTAAGTTTCATATTCTAGTAATCAACATGGACTGAGTTAGAATGGTCTATCGGTTAATTGGTAAAGATGAAATATGTCGGTAAAAGAGTTAATAAGAATACTCTTACTCTACTCTCTACTAGTTATGTTACTGTTTTTACTTAAACATTCATGCAAACACAGAGGCTCTTCCATTATCCTCTTTCCTAATTCTAAAAAGTGTAGTATCCATCGTCTGAGAATCAAACTTATTAACAGTGACATAACAGTCAGATGCCAGAGTACTCGTCACCACGCCGCATCGTTTACAAACCTTTACTAAGATTGGATAATCTTTATTATTTTTATCTAAATCTCTGTTCCGTGTTTTTTAAATATGTTCATATTATTACGGTGGGACCGTAGGTGTAGTTCTTGTATAATATTCACTAATATAAATGTTCTTTTAATGTCTAAAACCTTTCTGAGGCACATGTTTTACATTTAACATTCCCAGACTATCCTCTGTTAGAAGTCGTAACCCTTTTAACATGTGGGGATGAATAAATGTTTCATAAAACGTTCATGTTCATATCTCATATTATTCTCGTGAGTATTCGAGAACACTTAAATATGAAAAAAAAAGCTGAAGTGCTTTTATTAGTTATAAATGTGCTTACCTTTTCAGACTTACCTTTCTTAATTTATAACTCGATATTTAGTTTACTTTACCCTTTGATAATGTATACGGTTAGTGATTTGGTAAATTTAAATAAATTATTTATGCATTAAGTTTCAATGCAATTATATGCATTATTTGTATATGTATATATATATATATACATATATATATGTATATATATATATATATGTATATATATATATATATATATATATATAAATGCCAGAGGAACCCTAATAAAATAGCGATAATAAACAACAATGCCAGAGTATTGTGGGTGAAAGAATGGAACAATATTCGTGATACAATATGAAATATAATTTAAACATAGAAAAAATTATGCAGATTATTCACGGTAACAATACAAAGAAGGAATTTAAAATAAAGAAGGCCGTTATTATGTTTCAGTAATATAAATTATTTGTTAAGATTATCTGGTTCTGACGTGGAATAATTGAACACGAAAATTCGACTACAGATTTTAATTACTATTTTCATTGTTCAAATCTGTAATTGTACCACTTTGTCACTATACATTGTATCGCACTATAGTAAGAATACACCAAAAATTTTTAACAGTGGCAGACCTACGCTGCAGTTTGTTTCTAGCTGCAGAATGAATGAGTCAACTTGATCGGGGAAGGACCGCGGCGTCGCAGAATACCAGCGTAAAATAGCAGCATAATGCTACTATGATTCGGCTGGTGAATGTAGGGACCCGATGACCTTTATTACTGGTGACGAAGCCTTCCATTTTAGTTCTTAAGGGTGACAACGCACCTGCATTACGATTCCTTGTTATGGATGAATGTAGATGTCATGGGCCGCAGCAATCACTTACCATCAGATGTTTTTGGGTAATAAAAAAAATACGAGTCAGCCAGTCGCCGCAATTCAGGCACCTTCAAAAAATATAGACCTGTAACGTACATAAACTAGCAAGTAAATTGAAAAACCTCTGACGACAGAAAGAATTCACTGTCAAACATCTTGCGGTGTGAAAGCTCCATGTTGGATGTCCGATTTCTGCAGAGGTCAGTGCGTAAAACACTTCTCTCCTTAGATATCCACAAGTCGAGTGGGCCTAATAGAATCACTCCAATTATGCTGAGGACGTGTGCTCTAGAGGTGGCATCAGTTTTGACACGTCTTTTACCGTCTTGGTACCGCAGTCCCAGCTCCATTTGACCGCATTCAACCAAGAGCGGCTTCAATCGTCGGCGAACAGATACTCTAAGATCGGCTTGATTCACTGGCATTAAAAGAGATGTTGCATATTTATAGAATTTACCATGGGGAGTATTCTGAGGAGCAGTTCGGACTAATTCCAGCCGCTGAGCTCAAACATCGTACATCACGACAGAATGCAAAATTACATCCTCATCATCTCGATGGTTGGACAGTCCGTGCGTTTTACACGAAATTCTCTCAGACGCACAACTAATCTATAGGATCAGCTATCGCCACCGGTATTTCCGAAATGATACAACTTAGGGCCTGTCAAGAAAATAGCCTACTCCTTTCTTAGCGGTTTGCAGCGCATCTCCGACCCTTCTGGTGTTGCGTATGTTCATGGGCAGCGGTGATCTCTTACCATCAGAAAAGCTGCTTGCCTGTTTGACACCTATTAATACTATAATTGATACAATATTACACAAACAATTATATTTATATCTCTTATTATTTATCTATTTATTTTTTATTTATTATATTTATAATTCTTAATAAATAATTTAACAATTAAATTATATAATTATTTATATATATTAGTATTGAACTATATAAAATTAAAATAGAATTAAATTTAAGTATAATGTTTATTATCGGAATGTTGTATATATGTGTATACCATATTACATACCACTATTAGTATTTAGTGAGTATACGTTTACTAATGAAATTCTATAGTCATTCACTAACAGCAACATAAAAGAGGAACTGCGTAAAAACGTTACTTTCGTACGAAACGAATGAGATCTGACTTACACTTATGTCGTGCGAGAAGAAGTTTTCAGAAAGAATCTTTTCATAATATGCCTAAAGTTTTGCCCGAATATGTGATATTGTAACATAAAATTGGGAAGAGTTTTAAAGACTATAACAAAAGCTCTAAGACATTTTTTGATTCAAGACTCTTGACATTCATGATTTAGATTCTGTTGTCACTTCTAGTTGGAAGATTTGTTTCTTTTTTAATTATCTTTGAGTTGCTTGACATTTTTCATTTAAATTGCAGAAATAAAATATTATTCTTGTACATAAAGATATTATTATGGCAGTATCAGAACTATGTTTGTCTTTATAACTGAACTTAGATTAAAAAAAAATGCTACATACTTATATATATTCCTATAAAATGTAAAGAGACTTACTTTCACATAAACTTAACTGTAAGCGATTTAAGCTTTTCTAATTGTTTTATTTATTTTGTATAGAATAAATAAATAAATAGAAATATAAAAATAATATTGAAATTTATTCTATATTATATTTGTAAATAATTTATATATACAAATAGATAAAATACTAATAAATATTATAAAAAAAGTAAATAATCATTTTACTAATAGTACTAAGTTTTTTTAATTTTTTCCATTTATAATAATAATAATAATAATGTCTTTATTTCGGACTATATTCCATAGACAGATACAAGTAGAAATGTGAACTTAAAGACTAATGTTACTTATTTAATGCATTACTTTCATAACAACTTTAAACAATAAATAACATTATTCAAAATAATAAACTAAATTAAAATAAAAATAATACTTTGCTATTTACGTCATCTTGCGGCATTAACATTTAGGACATATATATGTGTTTGCACCCAGTGATGTGAAAAGGGGCATTCAGGTTTGTCCGATATAATCTGGAAAATGCTGTTAGCACTTCCACGAATTCTGTGCATTAGGGATGCTACTCTTTTGCGTATAACAGTGTTAAAACCATCAGTAACCTACCGAGCAAACATACCAGACGCACTACAGAACCGCGGAAGCCCCACTACCACCCTGAAGGCATTGTTATACTGGATACGAAGGACATTGAAAGTCCTTTGCGTGTACCTGACCCACAGGCTGCACGAGACTGACAGTATGCCTTAAATAAAGCAATTTTTACTTCTTTTGTACAGCATGCAAACCTACGGGCCAACATTTGTTTTTTTTTTTTTCATCATGATGCGGAGTTTACAATATTTTTTTATTGTGCGTATAGTTATTTGCTCAATATGTATATCTAAAAAGGCTCTTCTCCATCCATATCCCTATTTATGCCGTATAATTCCATAGCCCTTTATACGATCATATCTATACAATAAAGCATACAGTATATGTACAATCAGACCGAAGAACGGTTCGGACGCAGAAGACGTTTTTCGCTCTGACCCCTAACCTAAAAATCTGAATCGAACCAAGTACCCTACTCGATCGATACTAGATTACTAGACCAGGCATATATTAGTAGCAATAATATTAAACCAAAATAATATTGAGAAACAAATCATAACTTGAAAACGACATTTTGCGAAGCTCGTATTAATTTCACCAAAACCTTTGTAGAACAAACACTGAATAATTTGTTAATTATTTAAATTGGAGCGGCTCCGGATACCTCTTGCTGCGTGTTCCTGTTCACCGTGGTGGTTCTCGGAAGCTTTGTTTCATTTTAACTATTGTTTTCATTGTGTTTATAAGTACAATTTGCGGATTGTTAAACGGCAGTATTGTGTTAGAAACTGTTAGTCGAGCCTTGACGGTAGAAGTATAGGAAGTATACACTTACTGTCTTTTATATCACTTGAAGTGATATTTACACGATATGTTAGTGATGATATATGTACTGCTTTGTAAATAATAACATTTTTATAGAATAGGTGGAAATCAAGTAAGCAGCTCACTTGATGGTAAGTGACTGCCATCGCCCATGGGCATTCCCTATACTCGAGTAGACGCAGATGCACTAGTGACCTTTAAAAAAGATGTAGGGTACTTATCTTGAAAGTCCCTAGGTCGTATAGGTGCGGTCCCGCTGGCGATAGCTGATTCGACAGAGTAGTTGTGCGTGGTAGAAAATTTTGCGTAAAGAGCACAGTAGTTGGTTGTCAACCATCGAGATGAAGAGGATGAAATTTTAAATTTTGTTTTCATGTGTCATTCGTCTGCAAAACTTAAATCAAATTCACCATATTTAACGGGAAAAGGAAAAGATAAATACAAATGATTTTGACGACATTCATAAGACTCACGGAATTTTTCAAGTGTCTGTAAGTCTTTTAGTTTTTTCAGTAGAGGTGGAGCTACGCTGCATCTTGTTTCTAGTTACAGCACGAACGGTTCAGCTCGCACAGGAACGTGCACAACACGGCTGTGTTTCCTTTGGTGAGTCTAGGAGTTCGATGACCTAGTTGCCCCTACTCGTTTCTTACATTTTGTTTTATAAAAACAGGTAGTTCAGGGTCACGTCACCTACTAGTGCCACCCCTTCTTCAGCATCGGACTAATGTTAGGCAGGCATTCCAGTTGGATTTCTATTATAATTTTAATGACGATAATTACACCTTCTATTATTTGCCTTTTATTAATTAATAAATTTTACAAACATTTAAATTTACAATTTTATTATAATAACGCGTCTAGATCATTCCATCTTCTATAAACATCGTTCTATAGATTCAATTTATTTAAAGTTTTATGTGACGAAAATAGGAGGGGAAAATCAGTGATACACTCTTATTTAGGCAGGATATTTAATGTGATTGCACACATTCCTAAGTAGTTGAAAACTTTTATATTAAAAACCATACAAATATTAGATGGAAACTGGAATATGGCCATGGAAATAAAACGGTTTTAGCACTATTATATAAAGAAAAAAATTGTATAAAGCACGATTTTGAGCCACCAGTATTAAGTGATTTGCCGCAAAGGCCGTCGTTGTATCTAATGGAAGGGTCCGAAAAATTTTGATAAAAGATGCGATAGGACAGTATTTGTTTATCACAAATTAAAAATGAATTAAATATAACTAAATATAAGATAGAATATTAAATACTTTACAATTTATGACTAACATAGAACAGTAATGCTAGAACGAGATAATCCTATTTATGCTGCAAGCGAGTCTGTCGGTCGCTTTTAAAAAGATTAAGTTGTCAAGTGGCTACTCAGCCATTTCTCTAGGGGCTGTAATAAAATTGAACGACAAGTATAACTCTCACGTCGGAGATAAAAGATTTTAAAGAACTATTCATAACAGAAGAGCGGACGATGACCTTGTCTGAGGGCTTTTGTTTCGACCGTCAAAACTATATTTTATTAAATGGAACTTTAGCAATGGATGTTTTAATCGGTGAACTGAAATGTAAATAATTTTATCACGACTTATTATAGTAATATTATAATTTGTGAAGACTCAGAGAACTTCACAAATTATAGGACATCCATAGGAAGTCTATTGCAGATCTAGAGCGGACTTGCTGACTCTTTACTACATCTAATGGGAAATCTTCAAACTCTGTGATGCTCAATACGGTCTTGCCTATCTGGAATCTTTCTTCACCCATCAGTTGTCGATTCCACGAGCTAAATGCCCAGCTCATTGCTACTTCAGCTTACTGATACTTAGAGCTATATCGGCTACATTAGTTCTTCTGTGGATTACCGTTTAGTATTCGAACACGCAGACACACCCTCTCCATTGCTCACTGGGTTACTTTAAGCTGAATTGAGCAAGAAGAAAGGGTGTGACAAGTTTTAACTAGTGGTATTTGTTTAGTACATTTTATTGTCCATGGACCATACGTATCCATCGTCTCGACTGGAATAGCTTATAATCTTTAATAAGTGACATATATGTAAGTACATTTACACAAGGCATTCGCTCCCAACCTACCTTAGGAGAGAATGCCTAAAAGGCATTAAATCTGCTTTTTTTTCAATATCTGTTTCTTAATTAAATAAATAATGAAGGACCTTTGATCAAATTGCTCGTTACCTCTTTTTTGCCACTGTATGTCCAGTAAACCAATATCAACCTCCATTTTGGTAAAACGAATCAGCCCTCTTGTCACCTTAGTTCTTCTTGGTCTTAGTTCTTTTTAAATTTAATCGCCCTAGGCTCTTAAGGATACAAGTATATATTTTTTTACTCAGAGACTCATATTTTCATCATTTATTTTTGTTGATGATGGCACCCCTACCCTGACAGAGGTTCCGCTGAGGGATCGCACACGCATCCCCTAAAAATTTCAAAAGGTTGTTAAATCAAGGTAACATTTATGAAAGACATGAGCACTCCGCTGATATTGCATGCCTTAAACTTGTTTTACGAACGATATTAATAAAAGTTACGTTGTATTTTTATTACTATGAAAAAGGAAGTATATATTTTTCGCGGAAATCAATGAATTTTGTATATCATTAGACTGTCGTAGTAAATACGATAACCGTCACAATGCTCGTTAACTGCTTTAGATATAGTATTTTACTACGAGATGTCTGTCAAATACGTAGTCATGCGACCTGTCTGAAATATCATGGAGAGAATATAGCAAATCTTGTTATAGTGTAGTGAAGTTAACATCTGTAAATTACGATAGGTAATTATGGCTTTGGTGATACTGTAGCAACTCTTTTCGTTATATTGAGAGTGACAGATTAGCACACAGTTCACTTGATGATAAGTGGTCCTGATAGATATTTTTATTACCTCTAAGAATGCCTCGTCACCAGTAGTTAGTCTCCAGATCCTACACTCATTACTCGAAACTCAGCCACGTAATGCTGCTATTTTACGGTGTATTCTGTGAGGGTGCGGTTCTTCTTCGGTCGACCTTTTCATGCGCAAGGTAGAAACACATTGTAGTGTGACTGTTAAACTAACGGTAATAAATAAATCAAGAATTTTATACACATTGATACCAGGGATTTCTATAATAAGTATTATTAAAAATCTATAGTTAAATATATGTAATTCTTACAATGCGCTTTTGGAATCAAATTAAAATTTGTATTCCATATCTCTTTAGTTTTGTCCAGGTAAAAGCAAAATAAATAGTTTTCTTAACATAACAATGAATTACGTTATATACAATAAATTATGCTAGTTTATCTTTTTGTAAATAGATAAAAAAATGCATGGCACTTTTTCTCGTTCAATGAGGATTTAAACAAATTTTTATTTTAAAAAGAGTGGCTCGTGAGTTTCTAGGCAGTAATAGTCATTGACTCTACATTTTAATTCAGTTTTAACCTTTTTCCGGTGTTTGAATGAATCTCGCATATATATATTGAGAACCGATAACAACAGGATAATTATAATTAATTACGAATTCTATGAAATTCGAGGAAAGAAGAATATTCTCAAATAACTGAGCTATGACGTAATTAATACGTCTTTTATAATATATAGTATGTATTTACTTCTTTGTTGTAGTACTTACATTTTGTTCGAAGGAAATTTAACAATAATAAAACGGTGGGAGATATTACGAGCTGGAGATTAATGGTAATTACTCCGCAGTCGGTCGTTAACAGATTGTGCGCCTAAGCTAAATATAAACATTACAAATTATAATTTTGTTGGCATTGTTGCTCTACGTTAATGTAAAAATACAAATGATATGTCATTTAATCGGTATAGATAGAGATGGCAAACTCTATCCACTGTTCACCTGGATTCATTAAGTTGTGACAGGAGATTTTTTTATAAAATTAAGGGTGAAACACAAATACAAAGGTCACCCGCTTGTACGTATTTACAACACGAATACATTCATCCAAAGATTCAAGATGTAATAGCGATGTAATCCCTGAGTACATGTAAGGAGGGTTCTGGGTCCCTACATTAGCCATACGAATCACAGCAGTTATGCTGCTATTTCACGCTAGTATACTGTGAGGGCGTGGTATTGCATATCCATTCATGCTATTGCTAGAACGACCAGTTGCCACCACTATAACAATTAAGACTCACTAGCTTTAAATAGAGTCTCTCTGTAAAAAGAGGAGGGCTACGTTTTCATAGAATACCAGATAGAAAAAGCAGCTTGATTGTACATATATAAAACTATACATCGAATTACTCCTAAAGAGGCAAGCTATGTTAGTATTCTGGGAAAACAACAAATCTTCATTTGAGTCTTAATGATGTCAATATGTATCGTCTGTAAGGGCTATTACCATAGGGCCATTAGGCGTACTGTGTTGTTAAAGAAGGTCCTATGTACATTTTTTTATTGCTGCTGATTTATTATGAAACTTCAAGTTGCAGAAGTCTTTACTATACTATACGCTACACTAAAACGTATCTTCGGCTTTCCTTTGATTTAGGGCTAATGTCAAATAAAGAGGTATCATTATTCGTTACGGACATCTAGGCCATTTTTTTTAAACTTTCAAAGCAAGTGCTTTACCAATCCCACCTGATGTTAAGCGGAAATACATTCCTGGATGGTGAGGCGCACCAGCTCAGTAAATGCCTATTGACTCTACTCTTGAAAACACCCACATTGTAATCGGAGGGAAAGACAGACGCGGGAAAACTATTTGAGTCCTTTGCTGTACGAATAATGAAAGACGAAGCGCTTCGTTCGGGTTTGAGGGGTTCACAACAATGGGATGAAATCCAGCAGTGCGTCGTGAGGATGTAATTCCTGAGCACACTCTCCAAAATGCATTCTGTAAAACACAAGACGGCCGTAAGGCGTCATGTTATCAAAGTAAATCAAAAAAATATACAATATGCTCTTCATACACTACGATATGAAAGTCCATTGTAATGGCTTATAATAAGGATTCTGAAATAATATTTTTTACTACCTTTTTATACAAGCGACTTTTTTATGATAATATACTATGTCATTATTTTAGCCATTCATTGTGTAAATTGTTTATTAAATTCTGACATTTAATTTATAAAACTTTTGATTTATACTGTCAGCTGTATATTATCAAAAGTTATATATAGCTATATATCTCAGCTTCCACAGGAGAGTAAAAGACCCTCTATTAAGCTACTAGATGCCAGAAAATTAGGAATTTCAAAATGTAGGAAGAGGCATCAGATCTATATCACCAAATTTATTGGCATTAACAGTTTACAATCTACTGCTTATAATATACAAAAAAAAACATCACTGAACATACTGCTAGAAACAGATCGCAAAATACACTTTAGTGTATCGCGTAATACAGATGTACATTATATCTTTAAATAAATTTTAACAATATTTCAGAAATAAATAGTTATATTTATTTAATTAATCCCTATGAAAGTAGAAACCTCTATAAAATAACCTCGTAACTCCTCTGTGGAGATACTTTCCATATTTTCGGAATTCAAGAATTCACGTTTTTTTTTAATTTATTTCTTAGACTTACGGAATTCCTCTCGATTTTTTCCTTCATGGCATGAGCATGTGGTAATACAGCACCTAAAACTGCAACAAACAATTTGATTAGTGCCGGAAACGGGGATCGTACTGGGTGTGTTCTCGTGCCGTGAATTAAAAGCGATCCCTTAGACAGTGAGCTTGTACGACTCTACCTTTAATCACTGACTGACACGAAATACTCTTCACATATCTGACATTTATAAAGCCTTACGAGTGCGTGAGGCCTGTGTAATTTAATTGAAATGCCCAGGGTTCTGTAATTGTTTTGTTTAGGGCAATTTGTAACCCATGCGCGCCTTAACCGCAATTGCTTTAATTAATTAAATTTATTTTCGAGATTCAAAATATAATTGTCTGCATTTATTGAGTCTCTTTCCTACATTTTTATTTAATTAGAAGGATATAAGTGGTTTTAAAGTATTATAGTGGCAGTTTAAGAATCCATCTTCCTTTATCCAATATGTTGTATGAGATATAGGATGTCCATGTGTCTGTAAAAGAATCCATTGTTTCCCGAACCTTGTTAGCTTTTGAAAAATGGCGGATTCATTATTACCTCAATGATATACCAGGACGTGTAACAGAGTCAATTGTATGAGTCAACCAACAACATTGCAACATAGCTGGACAAGTGATTACGATATCTCGTAAACTTTTTTTCATAGCGAGGAGGAAATATTCAAATGATACCGTGTCTTCTGTGTGGCGTGGGCGAGGTGGCGAGGGGTAGGCGGTGGGGAAGGGTGGGCTGGCTGAAAGAGAGGGTTATTCGGGATGTCTGCAAAAGAATCACGCTGGTCCTTCCTCGATCAAGCCTACCTAATCATTTTGCAGCTATTCGTTTTGCGTGGTACTGCTATATAAAAAAATGTGACGGAACTGATAATATTCAAATGTTATATGAGCAATATAAGAAATAAATAAAAAATGATATATCAAAGACATGTGCAAACCACCTGCAGTGGAGTTGCGTGGCGGCTTACGCTACACCACATATGTGTAGCCTTTCTTTTATTCTCAGTCATATATACTTTTATATTACAGCAAGTAAGCAAATGCAAAGAGAGAATTTTGCAATTGTTTTATGACTTTAGCGAATATTTTTAAGGTAATTAAATATTGATAAGGATTTTGATTAGAGTTTAGGTTTTCTATATTATATATCCCTTAAGTAATTACAACGAATTCCTCACAACTGATAACATGGTACGTTGTCAGTTGTGAGGAATAGTTGTGAATCAGTAAATATTTTTAAGGAATTAATTATGACTATTACATAGATACACAGTAACCATTCACTATGTGCTCGTTCATCATTCTTGTTTATATAAAATAATATTTACTCGGCCTAGAACTTAAAGTTTGTCGTTAAATATACGCTTTGTACTGTAAGCATATAACATGATAAACCTGTCAGTTCCAGACTATACAAATCATTCTCGGCAAACGTAAGATGAATTAAGATAAAACGCTCTCTTTGAACTCGATAGGGTTGTGACTTTCGTTCGAATGTTTCGGGTGGCAACATTTTTCACATGTATGTAGACGTAAAATTGAAGGCAACGTGGGTGTTGGTTTTGAAATTTCAGACTTCCTGTTTATGGTTTTTTTTTATAATATTAGGGGTGTCAAACGAGCACACAGTACAGCTGAAGATATGTGATTTCTACGGCCCGTGGCACCTACATTCGTTTTTTTCATTCAGATACGGACCCTGGGGACTAAGATGGAGCGTCTTATAGAGGTCTCCGAATCCTTACATTCACCAGACGAAACACTGCAGAGTTATTCTGCTATTTTGGTATTCTGTGAGAAAGGGGTCCTTGTCCGGTCGAGTCGACCCATCAACGCTTCAACTAGAAATAACTGCATCGTGGCTCTAGCACTGTTACCTATTTGCTTGATAACTACATACGAATATAATTAAAAGCTTGATTCTTAATTAAACTGAGATGAATGCAAGTTGTATTACACGTTACAAGCTTTTGCTGAAATTGAGTTACAATAAACATACATACGTGTCGCAAGTTAAATACAGTATAGTAACAGCCTATATATATATATATATATCCCACAGTTGGATATAGACCTAAGAGAGTGGTAGAATAGTGCACCACGCGGTTCCACTGCGGATTTGCGTACTTCACATGTCATATGTCATCATATGTCGAAATGTTTTCTTTTAATTCCTCACACAAACATGTTTTATCCCGATTAGTAAAATAATATAAGCATATATAATAATATCAGTCTAGAAAGTGCTATCTGTTTGTATAAATCTCTGGGAAAAAAACTAATCTATGATGATTTTACGCTGTATTGGGTTCAAACTCAGCACTCACACTAGCAGCTTTTTTAGTGAGTGATTGTGTGATAATTTTGAATTCCGGTATTATATATATTATAAAGGAAAATGGTGATTTGAATTTTCGGTTTTACCCTTGCAACTTACTACTAACTAAAATATCCAAGGTAGATTAATAAATATTAATCTGCATATAATATTTACTATTAGTTATGTTTATGAACAATGTTATGAGGTTACCTATCAGTAGTAAGTCGTAAATAGTTAACTGCATCTCTATTTAGACAAATCGTCTATAATTAGGTCTTGTCTTTACTATTGTCGTTATATAGTGGTAAGATTTTATTATTATAAAATGATTCATTGTACCTATAAAATAATAATTAAAGAGGTATTGAAAATTTATATTTCTTCTGACATAAAGGAAGTATAAATAAAATAAACGATGTTCTCCTGGTAGATTTTGACCTCGTCGATATCTTCTGGTTATTGCCAGATGACAAAGCGCAGAATATTTTTGACGTAAGCATTTGCACAAACACGAGACACTCTCTTGTCGTCCGATGTGATGCATGTGCATTAAAATCGGACGGAGGTTCAGATGCAGTGCTGGAGACATATACAGATAGCACACCCAGACCCGAATACCAACATTTTGTGATGCACAACAAGAATGTTTGTGTGTGTCTGGAATCGAACACTGGACCCGTGACGCAGTCATGTTTAGCCACTACATCATGCGGCGTTTAATTAATTTAATATGTATGTTCACACCAGAATGTTCAAAGACTTATCAGGTATTAGGGTTCAGTACATCTTGCGAAAAAACGGAATATTTTCGTGTCTGTCTCTGTTCGTGTATCTCAGCTTATTTTCTCCGAACTTACTAGGAGAAACATTACAGAGTTAGAAGATCTAATTATGGGCATATATCATAAATAAACAAACTTGCATATTGGGTGGAAAATTATAAAACTAAAAAAAAGTAAATATCGATAATCATCGGATAGACCACGATTAGGGGCCTTATTTCCAAAATATCGAGTCTAAAATTATGAAAACATAGAGTTGTTTTTTAATTAATATGAACATAAATTAGGTTTCAAAGCTGTTATTTTTCTTATGATAATCTTTCAACTTTAAATATATCAAGAAAGATAGGTTAGATACTTTAGTAACACTTTATGGTTGAGCTTGAGTCGAGGAGAATCAATAGAAGTTTCATCATAAGGGTCGAATATTGGAGCTTTCGTAAATCCGGAGCCTATAAATCTTCTTTGGAATAAAGTATAATAACTTTTACCTTAAATGTACCTTTTTTTGGGAAATAAATTAGTTTTGGGATAATCTTAGGTAAGCTTATTTTATTGATGGATTATTTGGTTACGGTTTTGCCTTTAAATGACCTAGGTTTATTTACCCAGTGCTTTGGAATTATTTTCTACATAACTGACTTTTTTTAAGAAAAATAATTCTATGAAAGATATTATAAACATTATTAATATTCCCGTTAACTTTTTCAAGTAATCTTAAAATGCTTGTATTAAAATATGGTTCACGATAATGGTTTAATGGCAGATTCGAACCAATGAAATTAAGTTTCGCAGATCGTGCCGTCAAATATCTATTAGAGCGCATTTACTTTATCCATTCTATTTTCCATTTGATAATAAAAAAACTATAAGTTTGAATCTCATTCGGAAATAAATTCCTAATTCTCCTTCTCCTTCTCCTTTTCCTTTTCCTTTTCCTTTTCCTTTTCCTTTTCCTTTTCCTTTTCCTTTTCCTTTTCCTTTTCCTTTTCCTTTTCCTTTTCCTTTTCCTTTTCCTTTTCCTTTTCCTTTTCCTTTTCCTTTTCCTTTTCCTTTTCCTTTTCCTTTTCCTTTTCCTTTTCCTTTTCCTTTTCCTTTTCCTTTTCCTTTTCCTTTTCCTTTTCCTTCTCCTTCTCCATCTCCTTCTCCTTCTCCTTCTCCTTCTCCTTCTCCTTCTCCTTCTCCTTCTCCTTCTCCTTCCTTCTCCTTCTCCTTCTCCTTCTCCTTCTCCTTCTCCTTCTCCTTCTCCTTCTCCTTCTCCTTCTCCTTCTCCTTCTCCTTCTCCTTCTCCTTCTCCTTCTCCTTCTCCTTCTCCTTCTCCTACGTCATACATTGTGAGAAACACGTCGGTTTATTTTATTTTCATCTTAAAAGATAATATCTACTCCAATGGGCGGCTATAGGAACTTCCGTTCATCTTCATAAGAAGTAACACAGTTTCCCTGAGGACTAAGGTAGATTGCATCTTCTCCACTAGTTAATTCAGGTTGTCAGTTCACTTTAGTTTTTTATAAGCTATTTTATGGTTATCTTCTCTCACTCGAACCGTATTATAATAAAATTAAATAATATTTATTTATTTACGTGTTTTTTTTTCATCTTAAAATTGATAAGAACACAAGAATCATCTATCGACCGTCACGATATTTATCTTTAATTTAATATTCTAAAACTCTCGTATTTATTATATTCACCTAACATTGTTAAATAAAAAATAATCACATTATTAATAAAGTAAAGTTTAAAGTAGGATAAAAAACAACTACTACCTTATGTGACCATTTTCTATACTATCATTTCGGATATACCAGCAAACGTATTCATTGGTTTATGTTATTCATTATTATCTTCTGATTAAGGGACGAGCCTGGATTATTTACCGTATTATTTATTAAGATAAGCTCCATTTCATCCATACACACTGTAATAAACATGAAATTACTACTTTTCATTGATCCCAGAGCAGACATTGACCTTGTGTGTCCCTTTGTTTAATGTTTGACATATTATCTCTTTAAATGGATTTAACAGCTTTGTGTTGTAAACAAATAATGTTATTCATTATTTGTTTACTTATTTATATACCATTATCTATATACATATGGGTCATTAATACTTTGTTATTAGATCAGCTAATATTATCTATAGTAATTTAATAGGGTAGGGGGTTTAATATATTTTACTCATCTCGGTACTACTCTTTATTTATTACATATTATATTACACACAATAGCCGTTTAAGAGATTTTTGCTTCTAGCCGCTATAATTTATTTATTTTTTATTTTATTTTAGTATTCTTCAATTTCATATTGTTAAAATAAAGGGTAGGAAAATCGAGTGAATTCATGTAATATTGTTTTGCGTTCCTTAGTTATATTTCGGTCGGTCATATTCATTACCGTTTTTGACATCAGCTCATGAAAATAATAGATGGAAATCGTCGCTTTTTTACTAAGATGACGTGCCTGCTCTTTCACTGTCAAAAGGAGATTAATATGAATGATACTTTAATCAAATGTTTTTACAACATTTACTGTATCAAATATAAGGATTCTCACTTATTATATTGAACAGTACTGATAGAATGTAAATACGGTAAAATGGAAGTATGGTTCACATGAAATGTAAAGTTTAACCCCTATCACACAAATTATGAAATTTTCAGTTACACCTGAAAAATTTATAATTCGTGTAACGTGATATATTGGTATTGATTTTGAATCGTACCGAGATCCCGAGGCAAGTGGCCAGGATCTCTGATGTAATACAGTAATTGTTGGGGTTTTCAGACAAACACTGGTTTTTTGTATATTATTATTTGAAAAACATTGATAGGTTCTTAATAGTCTATAACTGGTCGGTAAATTCTAAATAACTCTATCATGTCTTAACATATAACAAAAATTATTACATTAGTTAGACATATATTATAAATTTCTTTTAGTTTAAATGACATGACTATGAGTTTGGCCTAAATATTTATTTACTTTTAACTCATTTTAAAAATCCTGGGATTTACGATTTTCTGAGTGTCAGTGTGTGGTTTACAAATGTAATGGAAAACATATTTCTACTAATAAATAATAAATATAAAATAGCTGGAGAAAATCAATATGCCCAAGGGATAGCTTAGTTAAGCTACCTTGATCTGTTAGCCAAAACACCTTTGATTCCCATTCGTGACCAATATATAAAATATTCCTATAATTTCAGCCAAGAAGGCGCCAGTTGTAAAAGTGCGACACTAAGCCGATGGACTATATGAGCATAGCATAAACCATTAACTAGGCATGACATGTCTCTCGATATGGCGATATAGATTTCACTGAATCGATGTTCACAGGAACGTCATTAGAAATAGGAGATTTGTAAATATTTCGCCCATTTAAGTTTGAATTAAAAAATATACAAAAAAATTATAATTATCCGCTGCAGTTCTGGAAAATATGAAGAGAATTAATTCATACCGTAGTTTATGACTTTCAACACTCCACTCGCCTTGTATACTACTCTTGTATAATTTAAACCACTCTTTCACTGTACTGACCTACTTGCGAAATCCAGATGCATCTGCAGTCCCTTTGTTTTTTTCTAGGTAAGTAGTTTTTTGTAAAAAATAAATGCTGGGAAAATTATGTTACTGTATTCCAATTCTAAAGATTTAACGACTTTCTTACGTCCGTCAATAGTTAACGTTTTATTGCATACGGTAAGTTTGTTTTCTTCTGTCTATATAGATCAATTTCAGTAAAAACTAAACAATAATTTCTTGTTAAGAAAGCTGCCATCTTTATAATCACAAATAAGGACGCTTTCAACTTAGTACTCAGGGCTTTTAAGTAAGATATTAAAAGCTGTGGTAGTCGGTAAAGCTATCTCTAGTTCGGTCCCAGGTGTATGACCGGCGACCGGAAAATTATGATTTACCACATCTTGTCAGTGGCGAAAAACGTCGTGAGATATATTCACGTTAAAAAAAAGACCGAAATAATGTAAAGTCCGCCCACCTAAAAGTAGGCTTATCTCCAGCAGTATGATCTATAAAGCCTGATAATTCGTTGTGGGTTATCAATTTAATAATTTAAATAATTTTTGTTAATTAATGTGGTTTCTTGATTGTTTGGAACCTTGAAGGTTGCATACTGTTGGAAGGCCTTGTTTTCTGCTTTTATCTTCTAAAAAATCATCTTTATTCATTCCAGTGTGTCTTACTAACAAATTATACTGTGCCGTAATAATATAAATTTGTACAAATGCCTTATACATATAACGCTAAAATAGTTGGTAAATACGCAGTACACCACAAGCAAACAACACATTATTCTTGAAGTTCAATTTCCATTTAATTAATGATTTAATCTGTAATAATAGTATAAGCATGTATTTATTATTTTTTGCAAGAAATGTAAAAATGTAAAATGACGCTATTTGCCAATCATCAAACACAGAAACGTATATCATAAACTTTGAGATTACCACCAATAAATGTATCTCCTCTGGGATATATTTCTAGTAATAGTACTGGCAACATAACGTGGGGCGTACTTCTAAGCTTCTGCAACTGGGCACTTAAATAGATATTAAATAAGAGATTCCTTCTTTAGAAAATGGAATTCTCTGTTTGTATAATACATTTATATAAATTCGTTATATTATTTTTGTTATGACGTCGTTTTAAATTGTCTGTTAATTTGTAACAAATTCCAATCGAGAATATTTTATTGTAGGATATTTAATAAATGTCGTTAACAAAAAAATAAATTAAAACTTCAATTTTATACATACGTTTTATATATATATAAGAAACGTGTAGTTCTGGTATAATAAATACAGTATCATCTTATTAATAAAAACAAACCAATTTCCATTTTACTATTTTCAGTACCATAGCGCATTCATGACAAAAATCTCGTCGAATAGCTTTATTTGTTCCTCTCATACCTCTGCCTTTATCTATTCTCCCTTCTCTTTTTAATCCGTATTTTTAGAACGTACACTCTCCCGAAACAGGATAACTACGATTCATTACGCGTTCAAGATGAAAGTTTTGGAGCTTCCCTTAAACTAATTGGCGAAATCATATTAACATTATTACATGGCTGTGTGATTAATTAATAATTATGATTTAACCAATTAGACGTGACATTTTTACCTCGTGACACTAGATAATATCTACGTCACGTCTACCTCCATGGTTTAACATGGACAATGATTCATGTTGTTATTACAGATGATGTCTTAATGGGTCTCGTGGCGGTCCTTCCTCGGTCAGAAGTAAACTCCAGCGTGGCTTTAACACTGTAAATACATAAATTAGTATTAATATATATTTATCGTAACGTTAATATATATTTTTTACACAAAACTACACATTTTGCCATTTGTACCAGAAGATATCACGTGAAATAGGTAAATATAGGCGTTAGGCGTTATTGAACACATAAATAAAGGAGAACACGTTAGGTTCGTGTGTGATATAGAGATTCTAGGAATGGAGTTATTTGCCGAGAATACCGTATTCTCAAAACAAAACAATGTTAACATCTACGAAACACGTGATAATCATTATGGTCTATACTCATTATAACAGATCTCCTTTACGGTTTACAACCAAAGAATTCGTTGCTATTAAATTGATATTAATTACACGGATTATCGTGTTTATTTTAATTTATCGCGATTTTTCAAGTACTTTACAACGGTCTCGGTCATAGCCGATGATGGGAAGTTGATTAAATACAACAGAAATACCGTCAGATTTTAATTATTTATTTCTGATCTGATATTTGAAAAAGGTGCTCTCCAATAACTTAAGGGCGTAAATAGAAGAAATCATTAGAGAATAATAAATATAAGTGTTTACTAAGTTATTAGTTTACTAATAATAACTATATAAAATATATAATATGAGTCTACAAGCTTTTATATAATAAAATACAACAAGTAGACCTACTTTTTTTTCGTAAAAAACAGGACGGTTCATTGACTTCCACGGTTTTTTAAGTTTATTCCGACTCGAAAAATACTTTTCGCACCTTAAGGACGAACACGATATTATCTTCCGTATACTAAAAAATACCGTCACATTCGCATTCGCAAGCGTGATAGCCATAAAAGTATGCGAAGGTGTTACTTAAATTTTTCTCATAAAACATTACACATTTTTTCTTTTGCCATTCCCCAAAAGACGCTCGTTGAGTTTTCATCTTAGAGGATCGAACTTTTTTACCTTTAAGCGTTATCCGATTTCAATAATTTACGAGTAAACAATAATTTGTTATCCAAACAATATTGTATTTTGCAGGTTATTATATATCTCGTGTACAATTAGAAAATGAAATAAAAATATTAGATTTAATACATCTGTAATAAACAAAAAAGTAAGCTTTAAAATCATTAAATAATCGGGGTGAGGTAATTTAAAAGCATTATCACAATCCCAATAGATTAATAATTAAAACAAAGAGTCAGTAAAATTATAAATAAAACACTTTTTGCAACTTCGTGAGCTCTAAAAATCGTTACGCTTTTAAGATACAAAAGTCTCCTGCTGTGAACTAGTATAAGGTAGAAAGTACTCGTATCAAAGAAAAACACCATAAGTTATCCGATATATTTAAAACAAGCTGTGCCCGTGACTTCGTTCGCGTAGACTACAGGACGCGTGGTATGTCGTATGTAATGCAATGCTTTTTTTAGAACTTTTAAAGGGAACAATACATGATTTGAACACAACACATCCAACGGGAGCTCAAAAGGAGTATTTTTTTCCGTTTTTACAACCTTTTTCATCGATAACCCGCACCTATTGGTTGTAGCGTAATTTTATGTAGCCTATAGCTTTTCTCAATAAATGGACTATCCAACACAAAAAAAAAATTCAATTCGAATCAGTAGTTCCTGAGATTAGCGCGTTCAAACAAACAAACTCTTCAGCTTTATAATATAAGGTATAGATTGGACCTCCATATTACTTATAGATTATAATAAAACGAATATTGGCCGAACTCTTTCAACAGAGCATAAAATAACTATTCTTATCGCTTAGTATGAACATTGACCTTGTGTAGCCACCCTCGTTTAATCTATGTATGATTTATTATACTTTGAAATATTGACGCGCTCATACGATAAGCCTTTCCTCTTGGGAAATAGGTATTTATTTAGTAATAATCTACTACTGGAAGAATATAATAGTTATGATATAAAGTTTTTTTTTAATATTACAGATAGCAAAAGACCACGCCGTTTACTTGATGGTGAGTGACTCCTGCGCACTATGAAAACCGCATTCATCTTTGATAACCGATGATTCGTTGTAACCGGTGATAAGGTATCATGTTTATTTTTTTCATCACACGAAACACAATGCTAGGCTATATAAATCTATTGATCTATGAGATCGTGGTTAGTATAATTTATATGTCAAATTTTATCCAAAACATGACGTAAAATTAAGTCTACGGATAAAATGTATGGGTACGGTCTAAGGTCGTAGGTTCGACTATTGTCTTAAACCATCTCTTAGCACAAGCGTTTTAAGCTTAGTTAGAGTGGTTAACCGGAATTTTATACTGTTTATTGCTAGCATTCTTTAAAAAAAATCATGCACTGAAGGATGGAAATAGATATTTATGGGTCCCAGCTATCTATCTACTTCCTACTTAAGCCATAAAATAACACACACACTTATCATCTGGAAAATCTACGGCTGGACTAAGGTCGCTCCCACAAATCAATACACATAATACATAAAAATACATAATTTTCTCAAACTACTATTTACTTAAAAACAATTAAGAAGAAAGATTATTTCCAAAATTGATTTCAATACATTCTACTAAACGTTCAATGAGATTAGGCGTGAACTAGCAATTACATTGACAATAACTGTTAACGAAGTAAGAAAGGATTAAATAGGGTTAACGAGGCCATTCGGACCATTTCACTTGACAAGGGTGTCATCTATTAATAACTGAGACGGGTGGGAACCGTCGAGTGGTAGAGCGGAAAAGCCGTGCCTGGAAATTTATGACATTGCTTAACGAACTTCAAATTACAATGATAATAATATTCTCGTCGTTCTGTTTATTACTAGAAGACATTCGTTGCGCACAAAGACTGGGGATACTCACTTGGCCCCTCATGCAAGAGATCAAACGCGTTTTTCTCGCGTTCAACCAATTAAAAGCGAACCCTTAGACGCGGAACTGTCGATCTACAATTTCTATATTTTATTAAAAATAAGGAATAAAATTTTTGCATTTGCTCATATTTTGGGTAAACATAATTGACACTATGACATTCACTGGGCCATCATCGCTTATAAATGTTTATTTTATATGAGTTTGAAAGGCCCGTAATTCCTAATTTAATTTTTATACACATGTGTTAATAGATTTATATTCCCTCTTGAATATTTTTGCACACAAACAATAATTAGAGGAATATCCATTAGAAAAAGTTCCACATTTAGCCTGTAACTAATTTTCTCTTCATTTTCATTTTATTATTCAAAAAAACCATTTAGCTTTAGCACTTTTAATTAATTAAAAATGCTTGCTCATTGAGTTTTCTCGCAACTGTTGAAAGGATCGTAATTAGCTGTTTATAAATAAACTCTACCTACATAATAATTTAATTAATAACTAATCTATAATCTATTTGTATAAACAAAACAGAGATCATGCCCGTACTTACAGGATTTGTGGAAATTTTAGGTTGGCATTTTGACGTTTTGATGCGTGTATATCAAAATACATATGTATCAGTTATGGTCAACTTTCTAAGCGTTGCTTTAGCACTTCCGTTTTTTAATGTATTGTGGGTGACAAGCGAGCACACTGTTCGCTTGGTGACAAATGATCCAAGTGGTCCAAGTTACCCACATTCATCCTCGATAAGGAGTCATAATTCAGATGCGTTGTCACCCCTGAGATCTATAGAGATGTCTCATCATTATAATAACATTTTAAATATTAAATATTTTTTCTTAACTTTTTTTATTATTATTTAAATTATACCAATGAAACGTTACTGAATTTTTGTGTTTATTTTGTTTGATAATCGGTAATAGTTTTATTTTGTTTCATATTTAATATTGTTTATTCCAGAGCAATTTTTATTTAAATGTAATTTTTATTAATGTTAACAATTTCATATATTTTTTTTTTAATCTTGTTAATTATGTTATGAATTCCTGTTTTTAAGTTTATATTCATTTACACATTTTTAAGCATGTTGTGGTGACCATTAATTGTAGGAACAGTTACATAGAATACCTTATTCTTGTATAGTATAAAATATAAATCCTGTATCTTGCGTTGGTAATCCATTTAATAGATAAATAAATAAAGATCTCCGGATCCCTATACCTACCACACGAAACACAGCACGGTTACACAACTACTTTACGTTAGTAATCTTTGAGGGCGTGGTACTTCCCCGCTTCGAAGGTTTCTAGAAACAATGTGTAACGCGGGTCTACCAGTGTTCAATTAATTTTCTTGAGATACTAGATTCAACAATGCATGTATATAGTTGTTTACATTATTACTTTTAAATACGGAAAGATAATACTTACTACACTCTCTTAATCCTTTAGTATTAGTCTTTTAGAATAGGGCTAAGGTATCCCCTGTTGTAAAAGGGGATTAAGGGTTTGCGGTCGGTCAAGGAGGATTCAGGATAGCAAACCTTAGGAAGACGGCAATAAGTGGTCCTAGTTTTCTGTCGTATAGGGAGGGTGCTAAGGGAGGCGAAGTCTCCCCCGGGTCGAGCTTAATCTAAGTGAAGAAGGGCTTTGGTGCGTTCCGTAGGAGATCCCGGATGGCCACCAGTCCACAGGTTTTAGTGGACATAAATCTCACATAACACTGTCCTCCCCCCAGGATACAAAGAAAAAATATCAAGATAGTCGTAGCAAAAAGCTCTCCCATTCCATCATCTTCATCAGAACAACATTTTTGTTAACGTATAATCTGAACCTCCCACTTTTCAAAATCATGTGCTTATAATCAAAAATAAATAAAAAATGTTAAAACATTTTTATTTCATTTATTTCAATTAATTTTTAGTTGACGCTTTTACTCATTTTTTTAAAATAAAAGTCCACTTCAATGGAATCATTTCTTTGTTAAACAACCTTTATTTTAATTATTATACTTATCGATATTCCAAAGTCTTACTCAGAATTACTTATGTTACACGTTCGCTGGTATAAACAGTTGTGTGTCTGCAAATACAATGCGGGCCAAATATCCGTGAAGGTTAGAGTCTAAAGCAAATATAGAATATCCGCAGGTGCAGTATGACGTGATATTCAAAAATATTATTACAGCTTTAAGGGATTTTTTATTCATGCAATTAAATCTTAGCAAAACGGCGCACAATTGTTTATTTATCTATTTGAAAAGCTACATTTACAGCACATATAGTTTAACACATTTCGGAAGTTAGATCTTTATATGATAGTATTCTGATTTGTAAACCAATGATATGTATGTATTTATAGTTAACTGAAATTGAAAAGAAGAACTGGAAAATTAATGGACATGACTACCTTATTACAATAATTATTAATTAAATAGTAATAGTATTATCTAATGTTGCTAACAGTGGAACAATGGAACAGTTCTGATGGTCTATTATACGTTGGTCTACTATCTAGTCTAAGGTAATATTGTCAACAACAAGTAGTACATTTTAAACAAATTAATTAAAATGAGTGTATGGTTGCATTATATTTGCATACTGACCAAATTGTCTAGATCGATTTTTGGGTCCTATGTTGTTACTGCGTTCCAAGTCACTAGCACTGCATCTGAATCTTCCTCCGATCTTATTGCATTGTATTACCCGGACTAGAGTAGATGATAAGTGCTCCTGTGTTTCCACGAGTGCTTACAGCACTATCATATATTTGATGTCAGTTGGTAATAAGCAGAGATTTAAAAGTCAGCTAGATTCTGTTGATGTTGATGCTGTTAGCCTATGCGGCCTATCGGACACAGGGCTCACGGAACTGAGGGGTCCGTGAGTTTAAAAGTCAAGTAAAGTAACTGGCTTTATACAGAAATATCTCTGATGGACATAGATCTCCTCTCTAGAGTAGGGTAGACAAGTAAACCGCTCGTCACTAATTCAGATTCGCTAACTTCACTCGTCTTTGTATTTTTTTATTCACTTCATAGACATTTATGTTTTCCTTCACCGCATTGTACATCATTAATAAGCATGATTATATCACCGTGATTCAAATAGACTGATAGGACATTATCACACTGCTATTAAACGTTGGTATTCTTTGGTAGCTTGGTTTCGTGATTGAGACAATATTTGTTAACCACCCAGAGTCTATTCGCAGGATGGCATAGTTTAACTATAAATGACAGGTGAGTAGGTATATGTTTATATCAATGTTTTATGTATGAATGTATTGTGTATTTATTTGGGCATAAAATATATGGATTGTTTTCAGTTATTTCCACACAGTTTCTAATTACTGATGTCTGTTACATTACATGTATGCAAAATACGTCACTGTGTAAACGTATAATATGCAGTAAGTCAACCGAACAATTTGCTCTACGTCTTAACACGTTTCTACAATTAGCGTACTAAACAGAATCAGCTTAGTGGCAGATTAACAGACAAATAATTCCATTAAGAAAGACAAACTTTAGACTAAATATGTTTAGTTAAAACGAGTTTGCAAATTTATTAAGAATTGTTTCTTGTTTTTCTAATAAAGATTACAAACGAGCATGTTATTTGTAAGAATTGATTGGAGATCTACATCCTATCACACTTTTATCTATACTCAAAGATGGATCAATACAACGGTGTGTTGCCTCGCTAATTAGTAGTAATTATTTTTCAGATGGTGTAAGGCATTTTGTAATAGTCATCATGGTTGATAACCCCTTTGAATCTTGATTTCATATTAACGATGAATCTAGATTTTTTTCTTATAATATTAATGGTTTATTAAATTAAGGTAACATACGGGCATCCTATTCACCGGATAATTACGGCCCATGACATCCACATCGATCGTACACAAAGATACAAGACGCAATTGCTTTGTCCCTTTTTTTGCTGAAGAGAGAGATAGAATGCCTCTTAACCTGTAATTTTGTTCCCCGTAATCTAGACTGATCAAACGAAATACAATGCCTTCTGTTGCTATTTCACACTGCTATTCGTAAGGGCGTGGCCCTTCCCCGGCCGTGGATTCATGTTCTTGCCAGAATTTAATGTCATGGGTCGCAGTAATCCGGTGAATAGGATGCTCGCATGCCACCCTAATTTCATAAACAATAATCGTAAACATACATAAAGTCCTATGCCTATTAACCAAAGATTGTGGACCACGAGCATGTTCGTCGTAAATATTCATTGATCAGGGTTGCTATATCTCAATATAGCTGCTGCCTATAATCCATTTTGAAGTCATCAAAATATAGCATGCAAAATGTCATAGACAAATCTTAAAAATAATAACTTATTCTACATAATATTAAAAAATAATTAATATTAAATTAAATAAATAAATAATTAATAATAATAACCTCATAGGTAAATAAATATAATGATAGAAGTCGTAATTAATGCTTTAAGTTGACATTTTAACTATATTTGACATTTAATAATTTTATAATCTTAGTGGAGCGTACCTAATTGTTTATTGTTATTCTTTGTTTGTTTTATTTTCTCTGTTTATTTTATGTTTTTGTCTGTGTGTTGTGTATTAATTGTAATTAATTTAAATGTATAAATGTATTAATGGATCACTGTTGTCCGACAATAAATGAATTGAATTGAATTAAGAATGCTACATATATACATATAAATATAAAAAAATTCTTTCAGGTAATATTTAATATATAATAAGGTAATTATATTTATGACTGTTTCTCATCTTACAACATACTTGATAATTAAAGCTTGTCGTATTATGTTGGATTTATTGTAAAACTAAGCTTTAAATCATCTAATGACGTCATAGCGATAGTAAAAACACGCCAATAATATATGAAATCGAGAAATAGTAGATGTAAATTAAGTATAATTTTATAATATTATAATTTATAATTTTTATAATCAAGTGGCCATGCTTGCTAACTATATACGAGTAATATAATCGTATACTTTTTGTATGTGTGCACGATAATCTCTACAATGGGTAAACTCATTCTGATATGATTTACAGAAATGTATTGAGATAACGATGGGTTAATATTATTGTAATCGGTTTACAAATTAAAAATATACGTCAATTTTAAATAGCAACTTGCGCGCGCGCTAGACGTGATGGTTACACGATTGTTGGTTGAATTCAAATGGGAATAGATACTGTTAGTATTTCAATAGTGTCATTTATAGACAAATAAATTACTCGTAAAAGAAAAACATGATGAAGTATATTATTCTATGTATATACAGGATATTAGGAGAACGCTTCCGAAAACGAAGATCCGAGCATCAGCTGTTTTTGATTTTGTGTTTCATTGCTAGTTTTTTTTAGTAAAATAATGTTTTTTTTGTGTAACTATCGTTTAATTCATAAAACGTTTTAAAAATATAATTTTTTTAATCAGAATAGACTTTTTCCTCCCCCATGATCAAAAATGTCATATACATGTCAGTACTATCGTCTGTCTCCGTATTCGGAAGCGGTCTCCTAATACCCAATATATATATATATATATATTGGTTTTCATTTTGGTGGATGATTTGGGGAATATCTCTACTACAAAGTTAAGAAACAAATAAAACTTAATGTTGAGATACGAACACAAATTCTCACAAAATTTAATTGCTAACCATGTCGAGCGAGGAAAGCTTCGATGTTTCACATAAAATATCTGTTCAAGAAACCCAAGTCTATAAAATATCAGCTGCTCGGAGGTCGGGAATACTCGTCGTAAACAAGTCCCGTGGGACATCAATATTGATATTACCATACCATTTCTGCAGGGGTGGAATAAATTTCAGAAACGACAAAAAGTAAGCATAAGTAATATTATACTTGGATGAAAACCAACTTATGTATTTCCATTCTAGGTAAATAGATGTCTGACTTAGTTCTTGGTTATTTATGTATCTAGAGTTGTCCTTATATTTCTGATACTGGATCCAAACTTTTCTCAGAAAAGTGTTGTGAAAAGGTAATATTTTCCTACGCCGTAGAGCCACTTGACGGGTGTAAACTAGCCGTAGCAGGAAATGGTCATCTCGTGTTATGCATTACGTTGCTGTTTCACATGAGCGTTATCCGGGGCACCCGGGTAAAAAGGCATTCAATTACAGTCCACAGGGGTCAACACAAGGACAAATATACTTGAAGTTAACCGGAAAATACAAGGAATGATAGATGTCTTGCTCCTTAAAAGAAATGAGAAGACATCTTTGGGATTAATTATTTCATCTACTGCATTTTTCACCCTATTACTTCTTCATAAGTTAAATTTACTCTATTAATCTTCAAATCTTGAAATTTGTCGGACATTAATAACAACCTTGCTGTTATTAGTTTCTATCTGCAAAATGGTATCAGCTTAATAGGAAATGGACCTGGCTCTAACAGAATACTAAAGCACCATACGAAGCCCAGCTGTATAACGCTGCGATGTTTCGTATGGTGAGGGATTCGGGGAACCAATGATAGGTAACGTGGTATTCTATCTCAGTCGTTAGGAGCGACAATACCTGTCGGAGTGACAGCACGTGAGCATCTTGAACCTTTGTTGGGCAAGCAGTCCTCACTTAACACTTACTTAGGTGAACTTTAATCATTACTTGTTTTTAAGTAATAATTAAAAAAAATCAACATTTTACTTGGGTATTTAAAACATTCTACTTAAGGAGGAAAATATCTAGATTGGTAAATGGAGGTTAGCGTATACTAACCACCATTGTTAATTGAGTGACTTTGATATCTAATTAATTTCATTTATTTAAAAAATAGGAATATTTCATATGAGATTTCATGAAACATTTTCATTTGAGACATTTAGATGTCATGGACTGCAGTAATCACTCGCCATCAGGTGAGCTGTGTGCTCGGTTATTACTCTCAATGTAATAGAAAAAGGTGTTTCTAGATCGCAGTCATCACTTACTATCATACGAATTGTGTGTTTGTTTGTCATAATTAGTTTTATAAAAAATATAATCGAGTTTTGCTATTGAAAACGCGTTATTTTTTCTATCATATTGCGGATGACGTTGAAATACGTAACTCAGCCACGATATTATATTGCTCACGTTCAAACAGAGCTTGTTTTCCAAAACACCAATAAACCACAACTGTCGAGAACAGAACATATTGACACGCACTATGAAAATACATTGCAAGTATTACTACTGGACAGAAAAAAAAATCTTTCGAATACAAGATTTACGTTGGTTTTTTTCGGCTGTTTTAAATAAATGCTTATAATCCAGCTAAGTAGAATTTTTAATTGAGAAAAAACAAATTAAAAAACAGGACATTAATAATTAGCCCTATGCTAGTGATTTAAAAATAAATGAACGTAATATTGATAATAGAGTTCGAGATGTATCTCCGTTCTATATACAGTTAAACGATACCATTCTATTCTATAAGAAATTACTTGCTCAGATATAGATTTTTGTATTTATATTTTTTGATTATATATTTTTGTTATAAAGCAAAATTCTATTATAAGAAACTAAAAATAAATTAACATGTCGAGTTCTCTCGTATCTGGGACATGCAAATAAGGCTTTGATGCGGTGTGGCATTAATTATACATCGGCATAACCATTCAAGTCTATCAACTGCAGCTTCCTACGTCCAACTCATCTAGCGAAGTTAACAGCACATAGTATGTGATGATATAACAGATGTAACTGGCTGTGCTACTTGCCGAATTTCAAAGTCATTTATGTAAAGAGATAGTTATGTAGCATGTCGATACATAGAGCCGTTGTGTCGAGTACGTTAAGTTGTTTTATTATCGCAGAGTCAAGTGACCAGTCCAGGTGTCCATATTTTTAGAATGTCTTTCTTACATAGTATAGATGGAAAATAGCTAACACGATGGTAAGTGCTCACCGCCATCGATAAACATTTTCAACACTAGAAGCGTTGCAAGTTCGTCGCCAGCCTTTAAGAAAGGAGTAGGCTGTTTTCTTGAAACTCACGTCATATCGGTTCGAAACACCGCTAGACAGTTTATGATGAGTTGTTGATGCAGCTGATACGACTGATACAACAAGAGATCAAACCTAGTCTCTGAAGTACTAAAACACCTTGTTATAAAATTCAGATCATGGTCAATTATGTCCGTTCAGGTTGTCCCGTTCCGACGATGTCTGTCTGTTTTGAATATGTGATTCAAAACACATTACCTATGCGTTAATTGACTTCGTAAGCCGAGAATCAAAAATGTATTTCTCGATTAAAAAGGCCTACGGTAATCACCACATTTTTGAAACAAACCGGAAAATAAAAGTTTTGATGTCTTGCGTCTTAAAAGAAATGACAAGACCCTTTAAGTCACCTACGGAATAAAATTCAATGTTCACATAATTTCCCATCCTATTTCTTCTTACGTCAACTTCACTTTATCAATTCACATACAAATCTTGAAAATACAAAAAATATTAGACACTTTCTTCTGACGTATACATTCTCCACCTTAACCGTTCGGAAGAAGTTTCAGCGACCTAAGAATTGAATACACAAATAAATTGTGAAGTGTGAAAATAAATAGCGTCTAAGAATGGAAGTCAAAATTTGTGACATAATTGGTGAATAAAACCCAATTACGAGTATTTGCGAAACAAACTGTCAAATGTTTTTGATTGCCCTATTACCAAACAAATTTTAATTTATGTTTGAAACTGTGAATTAAAAAGGATCGATGGACATGTGGCAAACAAGATCACGCGTAGGTGTAAAACTCAATCACACCAGTAGCTCGGCTTATGATGAGTCAGGCGAGATATTTACGCTTTGTAACGTTTCTGAAATTGAATGAAACAAATAAAATATTTTTAGACCATGACGCGCCGCGGTATAAAGCGATACACGACTAGTAACCTTCAACTTTGTGTTGATGTTCTTATTGTATTATAGACATTCTTTATATATTCAATGCATTAAGGGAATTTAAGAATCGTTCACACGAATAGCGATGAAAGAGCGCCCGAAACTATGTGTGCAATTTCTAGTATTTTTTTTATTATTACATTATGAAGCACAAACGGTAGCATAGTTCATCTGATGGTAAGTGATTCTTACGGTCCGTAATATGCAAATTCGTTCCCCATTAGGAATCATAATGCAGATGCGCTGTTACACATGAGGACTAAAATGGAATGCCTTGTCACCGGTAGCAAAGGTCTCCGGAAGGTAGGGGACACTCACCAGATTGTTTTCTAATTGTGAATTGAATTTTATGTGGCTTCTTGATTTCGTTCATAAAACGACTTTAAGAATATTACAAAGCAATGAATTTGTGTCATTGAGACTTTATAAATCATAATACGATGAATGAATTAAAATTTTTAATTTTGGTTTTATATTGGCGAGGTGGCGAATCTGAGAGACCTTAGAATTTTACTATAGATGCGAATATAATTTCTCATGAACTTTGTGAAGACGAAAACTTGGCTCTAGAAGTCTATACGCATTTCTATTGTTTATAATATCTACGTTACTATTCTTCATTTATAATTGAATTGATCTTTAAAATACTGTATCCCTTTTACAATTTCCCTCTGAGTGTAAATAATTTTAGATTATGTTACAAAACAAAAACTTAGAAGAAAGATAAAGATAAAACTTTAGCTCTTGATATATTTTATTTATTACTATCCATTATTAGACTAGTACACATCGCATTGCAAAAGCATTTGCTAAAGCAATTACAACCCTCGTTTGTTTCTTGAGAACAATTAACAAAACAGTAAGAGAAGCTCTCGCCATTCGAGACCTATAAATATTACAATTACGTAAGCATCATTTACTTAAGCGCCCTTATTTATTATAGACATACCTAAAAGTAACGTTCGGCTATAGTAACCCCCTACGGTTAAAATTACCTTTTGATACGATTATTGCCACCTTTTGACGTTGTAAAATGCAGCGGTTTTTTATTACCCATCCGAATACCCAAACTTAAATACCTTAGATTGGGTATACTCTACTACTACTAATAATTGTTCTACTACTATAATAATTATTTTTTACGCAGTTTCACAACAGGGTATGCCACTATCTTGATGGGATCCAAAGAAGCTAAACTAAATCGTTGCTGCTTCTACTTTTTGTAACCTTGCTATAAATTTATTTAATTGTTGACCTGATCCCATTTTAAATGTCATGAAAATAAATTAGATTTTACTTATTTACCTCGTTTAAAATTTAATAAAAATATAAATAACTAAATATATTCAAAATAAAAAAAAAAATATATACAAAAGAGCGAAGAGGACAAGTAAATTTTACAAGTATTTATCTAGATTTCTAGAGTTGTGTTGTATTTTATTTAAAGGAAACTATAAAGCTTGTTAAACGGAAACGCCTTATGTACGTGGGTGTTAACAACTACTGATTACGTACTGTTGACTAGATATTTTACGATATGATTATAATATCAAATTAGATTAGTTCATTCATTGAATTGAATGAAGGATTTTTTATATGACCTAAATGTAGAAGATAGCTCGATTAATAGGAATTTTAGTTTGTTATGTTATTTATGTTGAGTGATATACTGGGAAATTATAAAACATTAGCAAATTTCGCATATAGTATAAGCAAATTAACTGCAACAACGATTCATAGTAACCACAATTCTTTCTTATGAGCAACAGGGAGGAGGCCCCCTTCGTCAGTGTGTTTCTGCCTATATAGTATGTACTTTCATGATGATATCTTAGTTTCTTGAATTTTGGAATATGTCGGTAATTTTCATTTTATTGCGAATATCCTATATGGGTTCTTTATTCATATAATCATCATTATCCACCACATCTATGCCCATGATAGTTCACAGCTGAACATTCTCACATTGGACAGACTTCCCACAGTATCCAATATAGCTCGAGCCATCTGGATCAATCGACTTTTCGCAAATTGCGTAAGTCGTCATTCCATCTTGTGGGGGGTCGTCGTGTATTGCGTTTGCTTGCTTATTTATGCCTTTATTTAAAAATTAATTTATAATGTTAAACACTGCATTGTGAACAATATAAATTCAAATTCAAATTAGACAGAACATTACATGTTGACCGTCGAAGAAAACGATTGTGAATTACAGAAATTAAGCCATCTTTTAATTGATGGCTATTTTAATACTGTATACAAGACGACTACATAGCACAAATTACTAATTATCCCCGCTATTTACTCTGTTGCGTCCTTAGCTATTTACGGTTTTTTAACAGCCTAGCAAAACTTCTCTAGATATATTTGTCCTCTATTGAATTTTTTTGTAGACGCATATCTGTGCCTTGTTTGTGACATAGTTCCTCTAGTCATCAGATATTTTTTGGGCGTGTCTTATATCTGATCAATACAGACATATATTTACCAATTTAGTTTTTAAATTCCATATAAGAGCTTATAGAATTTCACAAGAAAATATAATTTTCATTCAAAAGTCCAAAAAATTCCTGTCAAAAATGTTGTTTACAATTTAGGTTATAAAGATTTCTATGTTAAAATAATTATATATCTTAATATATATTAATAACTTAAAATATATCATACATTAATATATTTATGTATAAATTATTATTTAAACTGGGTGTGTGGTAAGAAATGTGACCCAGTAAAAAAAATTGTGTGGTTTAAAAAATTATTGCGTATACACGAGGTCCCCTAGTGTGGATCGTGTACGAGAGTAATAATATAGTTGCCATATTTTAGAAATTAGATGATCTGCAATCACTACAATTGTAACTTCCATGAGACTAAATTGTTCGGTGAAGTTATTTTATCCGACTCTATTTAAGATCGTTTGCATAACTGGTAGACAGATTAATGTCTAAGTAATAGTACTAGTACCTGAAACGTCTGCGCTATTTTAGACTGTGTTATTCTTGTAATTGTAGCAAAATTAGGTGTGTTGATGATAATTTTCTCTTAAGCGACCTTGCTGAGATTTTTGTCTTATATGTCGTCCCTTATTAGTCGTGCCACGATGCTGGTAAAAAAATGTACTCAAAATATCTAGCTGCTGGCCCTGGGCTCGATTCCCAACTGTGAAACAATATTTGTTCAACACAATTTTTGGTTTTCAGATCTAAGTTTGATACTGCCTTCAAACGTTTTTTAATACTTTGCATACAATAGAGCACAGTTTCGTTTGTTTTTTATATTTTACATATTTTCTTGGTTGTCCAGTCCCAATTCAATTGTATTCTTTCAGACCTTTTATGAATATTTTCCATAAATTTTCGTTTAACATTTCATCGCGACCGCAACCAAGCAATTTCCCACCGGTCTGAAAATTAATTGAAAATGTTGTAAGGTCGAATAGTTTCAAGAATATTTTTTCATAAAGCAAAATGAAGAAGCTATAATTATGATCCCTACACTCACCAGACGAAACATAGGCTGCTTTTTTACACTGGTATTCTGTCAGGGGGTGGTCCTACCCCGATGGGGTTAAAAACAAACTGCATCATAGCTCTACCACCGGGGCTCTTTGCCTGGTTCCCGATTTTGGCATTCGAGTTGTAAAATAGCGCGCAATCTTTTTCTTATTATTTTCACTGTCGTGACTTCTACTACTGCTCTTTCAATTCAATATCTAGGGTGTCACTTGTCTTGGTCACATTATGGTCTTCGCTCTGGGGCTTTTATATGTTTTTATTGTATATTTATATATAAACCCAATCACGTAACCAAGAGCAATAAATTTTAAATAAAATATTCAACAGTATAGTGGTTTATAGACGTCACTATTTACTTAATACAAAAAATTCAAGTGTTTATATACTTAAGAAGATTTACAGTTGACTTGGACGAAACGAAAACTGACGAGGTAAAAATATGCGCCGTGAAACAATAAAGGGAGGGTGAAATGTTCGTATCTTTCCGTTTTCCCCGTTCCAATTGACCTCATTCGTATTTCAACTTAATTTCAGAATATAACCCTTGATTCAATCTTCTTACATAACAAAAAATATTATATTCATTTTTACTTTTATAATCATAAACTGAGCACTATGTACATTGGCAATATCTTTTTAATACAAAATAGATAATTTTATCTATTAAATATGGACGGTACATCCATTGAAAGTATAACGGATCCGATCATCGGAGTTTATTGGCTTAGGACAAAACCTTATTTATGTTTAATTACGTTAAAATAATAGAAATAGATATTTTAAGAATCTTACTTAGATTACACGAAGCTACAGTTTGAATCTAAGTACACGAAGTACATAGTTTAAACCATTAAATCCTTTTTTTTATAATAAATAGCACATACATAGCAGTAATAAACGAGCACATAGTTCACCTGATGGTAAGTGATGACTGCGGCCATGTCATCTACATCGATCATCAATAAATGTTCAACATATATATCCACTGTCATCCCTGAGGACTGAGAAGGAATCTACCTGTAATTGGGTGCCCATATCACACTTCCACAATTTCTTACAAATAAATAACTCCATCATTGGGTTTCCATACTGTCAATGTAGAAATAATGTATTTATACGTATATATATATCTATATATATATAAATATATATATATATATATATATATATATATATATATATATATATATATATATATATATATATATGTTATGTATCGCTATCTATAAATAAATATATTTATTTAAACGTGTATAATTTTTTAATTTGAATGAACTTCCAGCAGTGGTATTTTCTTCTCTAGTCTATTGTCTTCAACAAAATAAAGTATGTTTTCTGTGCGCATTATGCTTATTATTTCTACTTTGGTATTCGGTGAGTCGACTTGTAGTTAAAACCTAGTTCAAATATGGCTCGCACTAACCGATTCAATTTAAAGAAGTAATTTTTTACACTATATCATTACCTGCGAACTTTTACAGTTTTTCCACCAGAGGGGGCTGTCCTGAACTGTGTTTGCTTGTACGAGATTGACATATTAGTGATTTTCTTCCCTATTACTTACGAGCTACGTGACGGCGTGAGGTTTTGATAGTGTTAGGACCACGGTATATTTTATGCATTACACCCAGACCGAAAAACTGACAATTCGTGATACACAATTATTATTAATCGGCGAGGAATCGAACCAGAATATGCGATTCAGAAGCCAGTTTCACTGACCTCTATGTTACACAGCCGTAAGAATACCATAATATAACATAAGTGGTTCTTGCAAGTTCGAAATTTTATACAAACTTAATAAAACAAATAGAGGGCAAAAACAAAACTTAGCAATCTACGACCCTTGTAATAATATTTTAATCGTTCGAACGCAGTTGTGTTCACATAATCGTCTTATTTCAAACAAGCCCTATAATTACCAAAACTTTATAATTACTCGGCATTAATTGGATATTAATTAGTATTAACTATTCTCAATTTAATGCTCAACTTGTTATTAAGTACAAGTGGTATTTATGTATAGGTACATATATTAATTTATACAATTATACAACAAACACAGTAAGTTCGGCTTATGATGTTTAGATCCATCCAAAACAAAGGTTTAGGACGGAGGATTTTGTCCACACCGAATAATTGCAGCGTTGTGCTACTTCATCCTGGTATTCTCTGAGTGTCACATCCTTGCCCAGTCGAGGCTTCACACCACGTTACCTGGTCTACAATGCTTGTCTTGTTTCGCTTTGGTCTTTGCTCGTCTCTATCACTGATAAAGATAATAACTTACGTATAGTATATATCGTAAGATACGTACCCTATTCGGAACATATACTCGTATAACTACCACAGCAAACTCAAATGAGTTGATCATGTGGGCATCCAGTACAAAATTTTTATTTTTCTATTATTTCTGTTATTAATGTATTTTTTGTAACCTTTTAAATTACTACTGTTAACAAAAAAAACTTTCATATTATATTTTTTTTTATGATATTTTGTTATTTATTGATTTTGTCGTTTTTTATTACTTATTTTTTTTTTTTTTATAGTTTATTTAATGAGGACCGCCATTTCTCTTGTGTAGGTTTCACGGAAGATCAGAGTTGCGACCCTAAGTCACAACAGTACCTGAGTGGAGATCCTTTCACACAGTTTGTTCCATTTGTCATTCATATATTTATCATTATTTGTTTTTCTTTTGTTGATTAGGTAAATGTATTTTTCTTGTTTGTTTTTAAAATTACCTACTTTAATTAAAGTACCTGATTTTGCTATTTATGTGTGCCAAAATGGAATAAATAGATATTACTGTTACTATTAACTAATTTAAAAAAATATATATAGTTATATGAAAAGTCCACCAATTGATAGTGGAGCGGAGTATCAGGCAGAGGAATATGTGCATGTTGATTTCTTACAGCGAATAGATGTGACGATGAAGTGACCATTTACCATCAGTTGACTTGCGTATTCTGTCATACTAATTCAATAAATAAATAGATGTGCTCTATAGTTAAGCAAAGCAAAATCTTCTTTATATTCGACCAGATTCCGACGCGAGGTCGTAAACCTTATGATTTAAGTTAAGATTCCCTGGAGTTAGATTATAAATGTGACTACATGCCAGCACCACCGCAGTCTTATATTATTAAATTATGTGTAGGAAAGACTATGTAGATTTTAAAGTGGCCATGGCCAAAATTAACACCATTACTGAGTTAATATTTTCGAAGAACTTTCTGCCAGCGCGTTTGATACCTGTTACCAATCTTTCCTAGAGTGCTAATGCACTCCGGTAAATATCACTTCAGACCAGCAACATATAGGAACATGACAGTAAAACGTTGACGTGTTTCGTATGGTGAGTTTATTCAACCCGAGTCCCACTTACCGATAGAAGGGTAATGAAGCCCTTAATCTCTTTCCATAGAGATAATGAAAAAGTCTTGATATTCTCTCACCGAATCTTTGTAGTGGTTAGCCATAATATGTACATGATTGTGTGTGTATCGTATAGCATGCCGTTTCAGCCCTCAGGGTGGCAATGCATAAGCATTTTGAATATTTGCTCAAGTTTGTTTGATATAAATGTTTATTCACCGCAATCATCATGTAATCAGCTGGTGAACTGTATAGAAGCATTCGACAGTGTTACTCTTTTAAAAAAAAACTGAATAAGAAATAAATATGCAGATTCCCGACGAGTAATTTAAATAATTATTTTTTTTTTAAACAGGTCGACTATTATTTAAAAAAATAATGCTAGCAACAACTCCAAGTAAGTTTAAAATGTTTGCGCTAGGAGATTAGGCTATTGTCGGTTCTACACTCACCATAAGAAACAGAACACTGTTAAGTTGCGGTACTATTTCACGGTAGTAATATTAAGGCGTATGTACTTTTGCATGTAGTTTTACACTGCATTAATAAGATCGTACAAATTTACGCACACGATCTCTTACCCTTGACGGACCACCCATAACTTGTCTCGAGTGCTCTGACCACTGAACTACCGCCATATCTATGTACACATAATATCGTGTGATTGTTACCAGATGGCATCAACTGCATAGGATTTTAGTGCGCTAACGACGGCACTAGTTGACCCATTTCCTCCGATGTGTTAGTGCATATGCAATAAGATCTATTAACCACATACAAACATAACACCGGAAAACCAACAATTTGTGTACGAATATTTATTCAGCTACGAATCGAATTCAGGACGCCCCAACTGCCTCAACTGTATATTTAAATGAGAAATTATTTTAATTTGAATTCAATAGCGTATGTGATTTATTACGAGGTTTAAAACGCCAGCCATTTAATAATTAAATTAAACGCTAATTAATGGTGAAAGATTACCGTTTAACAGTTACGGTAATTGTTTTAAATGTTACCTTTGTTCAAACAGAATCCGCTATAAATTTGTATTGTAATGTTTACTCTGTATTTTTATATAGATATGTTTGTTCAATAAAAACAAATTGAAAAAAATATAGTCGTAGAGCCACGATGTAGGTGGTGTTAGTTTCGATATGAATAGGCAAGTACTTTCGGTGAGTATGAAGTCCGGAGACCTTGTAGCGAAGCATTCCAACTCAATCCTATGCGAGTAACAACAACAAAAATGTTCTTGAATCTTTATTGAGTTTCTTAAAATAATAATTTCTTAAAAAAAGTAGTCGCGATTTCGAATTCATCGTATCCGTCACAATGTGCCAGTTATCATTTTATACCAAAAATTTATCTAATTTTCAAATTATTACGATGACTCAACCCTTGTCAAGTTTGGAATTTAATAATTTCATAGTCTAAAGATGAACAGTAAGTATAAAGTTCTACCCTTTGGCTACAATTTGTGAAAATATTCACATTTTAACAAAGACAAGATCTCGATATTGCATATATGCTAACGAGTAGAATATTATATCATCTTGCTAGATGCAGTGTCAAAGACACGAAGTAATTCACATATATAATATGTCTCGAGTCAAAAACTATTAATTTATGTTAATTAGAATAGACCTCGACTATTATATACCCCGCGGCCACCGAGTGTAATCCACTTAGACCTCTCTATAAAGGGATGCTCATTAGTAGAACGTATAAATGCGACTTAATTTTATCTCCGGTATATAACTATAAAACCTACATACCAAAGGATATTATTATTCAAAGGCAGTTGGCCTGATTCAACGTAGTGCATTACACTCCAATGCTCTCACTTAATGCGAAGTGACCTGTGGAAATCAGCGAGACGAACAAAGAATGATGATAAACTAAACCTTACTAGATTGTATATATTTTTTAATTTCATAGATGTTAAAACAGATGTAAAATGAAGGTTGATGCTCTTGATGTCCTAGTCCTATCGAGTAATTTTTCATTTTTTGGACGTATATATAAGGTTTAGCAAATTTGTAAATAACGACTAATTATTTTCACAATGAAGAACAAAATTTTAAATGTAATGATCAATTTGTGTACGTATAGTTTTCATGATGGCAAGTCACGTTTCAGCTAAATAGTAGCCTCGACTCGATCGGGGAGGGACCATCCCTTACTTACTTAAAATTGTGGTCAAGAGTGAAAACAGGAATGAATGAAACGAATGGTAAAATATTCCAATTTTCTCTTCGATGGCGATAAGACATCTGCCTTGTATGTTATTTATAAATGTAAATGTAGTGTAGCTATGTATACATATGTAATACAGTTCCCATTGGAAATTAATGGAATTTGCAATAAAATAAAATTAAAAACTAATTACCATGAAGCTAATACCTACTACATTCGAAGAGACGATCACTAATTGAGAAAGGATTAAATAGGGTCCATAACGATCCCTCTGACCCTTTCCCTTTAAAAAGGGTTACATGTATTAGTAAGACTATTAAGGCCTGTTAAGTAATACGACAATATATTCTTATCAAAGTATATTAATAAAATTTAAATAGAATCTAGTATCGTAAAATGAAACTGCTTCTACTTCGACAAAGTTATTGGTTATGTTGACGGTAGTAAAAGATTTTATTATATTGGGGGTGACAAACGAGCACACAGTTCATATGGCGGTAAATGATTCCTACACCTCGTGACACCTATATTAATCCTTAATATGATATCACAATGCAGATCCGTTATCAATCCTGAGGACTAGGATGAATGCTGCATCACTAGTAATAAAAACTCCTGACCTTTAGTTATTGTTGAATGCTGGTGTTAAAACCTTTTTGTTGCTGTAGTCAGGTCACTATCGCAGTTATGGAATTACAGACGATACACATTAAAAGTTTCTATATCAAATGTATACAATGTTACTTGAAGTCCCAAATATTATTAATACCTATAATTTTCATAAAATAGTAATGCCTTCCAGAATTCATGGTTTACGTAAATATTCCTGCTGGCATATTGATATCTAAATATTGTAGCTCCACGATTTTGGTAGTGACACAATATCAAACAAAGTGCTACCTCAGATCCATGTGCTTCGTTCGCTTATGAAAATAATTATTTTCTGATAATTCATGTGCACTTTTGCTATAATTAAATAAACTAACTATTTGCAATATTCTGGTAATCTCACACAACTGACTATGCAAATATATTGAGACCTACGAGCAATTATCCTTTGACAAGATCGACTTATTTTTTATGATGTAACAGAAAGACCGTATAGACCTGTACGAAATTACTCTGTAAGCCATTATACGGTAGCACAAGATAACAATAGAGCTAAATATATATACAAGTTGCATTTTTCTTGATAACTCTTTGAACTTTGATAAGCTTAGTTAATAACTTAATGATTAACTTTCAGAAATAATTGAGTACTAATAAAAACAAACAAATAATAAGGATGCTGCGTATAAAATTCTTAACATTATTGCAGACAAATAAAACAAAAGTGGTTCACTAATTGGTTCAATCAATATTAGGTCTTCTTCTTCACTCATAAAATGATGTAAGACTTTGCCCTTATGCGGCTTATTTTATTCTTTTTAATATAAAGAGTAGACTTAACTTTTTGGCGAGCTTTCTGGGCGAGCTTTCTGCTTCTAGGGCTGAAGAAATATTGTTGTAGCTATTTCATGTTTCCCGTTATTGTTAAACGTTATTCAACTCTCCCTTAACCCCGAAGTATCGGTTTCTCAAAGGTCCGCAGACGCTCGTAAACAACCCTCGAAAGACATAAATATTAGTATTACTGTTTCATTTCGACATGGGTAAAATAGATTTCTGAAAAGGGTCAGAGGCCGTAAAGCGTTTTTTCAAGACAAACATAACATATAACAGGGTAATAAAATTTTATTGATACCTTAGACTGCTCTTTTGTAACTTCCAAGTTGTATTAAGGAATAAAAATAATATATAATGTAATATTTTTCTTAATTTCTCATAATCTTTTCTTATACGTTTTTGATTGAAAATGGGCACGATTAATAAATGTTTGCTTTTTATCTAACACCAAATGCCTAATACCTAATCGGGGATAACAGTGGGCATCGCCTTTAGGTAATCTATGTTCTCGTTTATTATCCTCGATATTATAAAGATCAATTAAGAATAATTCCGTCAAGACACGGCAATATGTATAGTTCAATAATAAATCTAAAAACATAATAGTTATTATATAACAATAAATCTAGGCAGTGGAAAATACTCTCTGGAATGTTCTAAAACAATTTCCTAAAGCAATTTAATTGAGAATTACAAACGAGCACACAGTTCAACTGATATTAAGTGATTCCTGCGACCCATGACATCTACATTCATCCTTGACAAGGAATCATAATGCAGATGCGTTGTCACCCCTGAGAACTGAGATGGAATGCCTCGGCACTAGTAATAAAGGTCTCCGGATCCCTTCACTCACCAGACGAAACACAGCAGCGTTATCCTGCTATTTCACGCCGGTAATCTGTGAGGACGTGGTCCTAACCCGGTCGAGCTGACCGATTCATTCTGCAGTTAGAAACAAAGTGCAGTGTAGCTCTACCATGTTTTTCTCGCCAATCGGCTTCACTACGGTTAGGCGTAGTTCATATGACAAGATGTGGATGGTCTTATGGATTGTTTTTTATATCAAAAATTAAATAAATCAAAGTATTCTGTTTAATTTAGTGAGTGTATAGCATCAACAACATGGCCGTGAGGTGTTTAAAATAATTTTTATCTTCATCTAAGGCCTTGGGATTGTTTCCAAGACATGCATCAAATTTCGAAATACAAACAATTAGTTTTTGAATCAATTCCATGTCACACATTGGATCTGAACCTACTCCGATCTATTGCATATATATAGTTATATAGTTATGTTATATAGTTAGTGCTTCTGTCTTTATCTGACGCGAATGTTTAGTTGCGTAGTCGATGGAATCTGTTAATAACTTGAATTAATTAACGTGGATGTAATCCAGCCAGGATAATTAATTATTATAAATAATGAATAAAAAATCGACAATCAAGATTATCTTACCGTATGTCTAAGGTCTAAAAATTTATATTTTTATTCAATAAAAAAGCCTCACTGTGTTATTACTTGAGTCTTGACTGAATAACTTAATTAGTGTGACAATTTCTTAGTTTTCCAATGTCTATTATGTTTATTTTCTTTTTTTCTTATGTGTGCTACATTAGATGATGCACAAATCTTCTATACATATAACAAAATCGTAAACAAACTTTTTGTGTGTTTGTCTACACAATCGATGAAATAATTTAGATATCGTTTTTATACTTAGATGATATAGGTTTCCCCTTCGGACTCTAATTATCCAATTTGTCAATATTTGAAACTTTTATAGTGACGTAAATATAAATAAAGAAATGTTAAGTTATTAAAACTGTAATTTTAATTTAGTAAACTTATCAGAGTTAAATTAGAAATTAGAAATATTTTAAAAATATAGTGAATCGTTAAATAATTCAATCACCCTATATAATTGTTAAGTTGTAGATATATACCGGCTGTTTGGTAGAGGGTCCGAAAACCGAAGTGGGCGTGTTCGGGGACCCATTTGGAGAATACAATTTGGCCAAAAAAAATCCCTGACCCTCTATTTTTTTTTTAAAGATTTTTTATGTTAAAATTTCCCTTTTCACCGAAATTGTACCTATTTACCACCATATATTTTAGAATAAATGTATATTGTAAATTAATAAATGTAAATTAATATATTTTAGACTAGATGTTTTTACTTTACTTTAGTCTCTGATACATCTTTAGGCCACGCAAAGAAAAATTAGATATAATTAGAGCTAACTAACTGGTGTAGAGATCATACAGTGAAAAAATAAAAATAAATTTTACATCAAAGTTCATCTTCACTCACTTGCCCATACGTTGACCGAAAACTTGTGTTGGTGTGAGGTCACTCTGGACGCGTGAGGATTTTGCGATTCCCATCTGTGTAAATTATGTTGGTTAAAGATCCCCTCTCTCGTGAATTTAGATTCATCAGTCCAGAGAATGGTCTTAAGAAATTCGTTGTTATCTACGTTCGAATGTAAAAGAACGGCAGAACTGCAGGCGTCGCTCTTGGTCCCCTTCTACTAAACCTGAAACCAAAACAAACCTGTTTGAGAACATGAGATGGGCAAATTGTACGGCAATTATTATTATTGTAGAGCGCGCTCTACAAATGCCACTACAATACACCACTAAATTGTTACCTACGACCCTAATTTGCGTTGTGTCATAATAATAAAAATGTAGAGCCCACTAGGCTAAGAGAATTCGAGCTAAGCCGTAAGTAAGAGTGAGAGTGATCACAATAATCTCAAACGCCAGAATTCAGTTTAGAGTTAGTGTAGTGAAGAGGATGCCTCCCGTCTGCTTTCACCGCTGTCCAAACTTTCCACGTCGAAACTACCAAGTTACGGGCCACTTTTCTAACGCTGGTAGTGGGATCCGTATCGAACTCTTGTAAAATACTTTCATCTAGAACAACACGATGTTTTCTAGCATTCAGATGTGCTTCCCAAAATGTAGGGTACCGGTTTCCCGCAGTCTCCGGAAAGTGTTTGAAAATGTGTTGTAATGTGGCACACGTCTGTGGGGATACAATTTTTAGTGCTGCACGTGAGTTCCCATCAACTCTGCCGTAGACAAAATATGTCGGTGTATTCTTCGTTACTAAACCCCGTCATATCAGCACAGAAAGAATCCACACAGCAACAGCAACAACAGTCAACGTTAACAACGGTAACAGTCAATTGTATAAGTGTATTTAATTCTGTTGTTTGAATTTTACTTGAAACCTCATTTAATCAACAAGCTGGTAAGTATTATACCAATTGTTATGTTATCGTAATAAGTAATAAATATTAGAGAAGTTTTTAAATGCATATGACCTCCAGAATTGCAAGTGGTATTTTTTTAAATCATTGTCAAAGTTGAACTTTGATGTAAAATTTATTTTTATTTTTCACTGTATGATCTCTACACCAGTTAGTTAGCTCTAATTCTATCTAATTTTTCTTTGGTGGTGTAAAGATGTATCAGAGACTAAAGTAAAGTAAAAACATTAGTCTAAAACAGATAATAAAAATGTTATGGTGGTAAATAGGTACAATTTAGGTGAAAACCGAAAAAATATTCTAGAAATATTAATCTTTCTGTTTATATGCGAACTGTTCAACAACTGTTGAACTATTTAAAATGCACCGCGTGAACACTGACCTACTTATATGTATAATTTCAAACCCACTCACTGTATATCCGACTATCGGTATGTTTCCCCTTTATTATTAGTACAATGCTACGAGTACCGTACTAATAACAGTGAAAATTTATAGAAAGAAATAGAAAATTGTATTATTAATAGCTTTGCTGTGAACTGGATGCGCGAACACAAGTATTTAAAAATGAACTAAAAACGAATATGCATGCTTCGATGAGATCGGTCATATTGTTTATTTATAATTATTGAAGTTAAAAAACTATGGGCAAGAGAAGATTAAGAAAGCAAGATATCATAGAAGATTTCCGAGGTCGAATTTGAATGTAACTTTTCTCTATGTAACGTTTAATGTAACTTTTGTGACGCTAATTGGATAAAATAGGTACTTGGCCGAAGAGAGAAAAAGGAACGTTGAACGGCTCATATTTGTTCTCCTCTTCCCTCTGTTTCTCTTTCTCTCCCTTTCTTTCTTCTATTTTGCCCCTAAACAATTTTTTAAATTTACTTACAAATGAGGTTTTGCTATGGAATTTTCACTTCTGTCACGTATACAGAGTTGCACGCGCTCTTTTCGTAAATATCAATATTTACTTTAAGAGGTTAGGGAGAAGTAAATAGTTCCATTTGCTAAGAAACCAAAACCTAGTAATCGTTACTGGTTTTTTTTTTAACATACTAAACAGATTTTGTTAATTTTAAGTTAATTACGTTATTCCCTAAGTTGAAATATGCTAAAACTTCCACATACTATAATGATTTCAATTGAATTCTTAGTTTCCATGCAAAATATAAACAACCATATATACAGTTATAAATATTATAAATTTGGAACAGTAATCAGATATCCTTATAATGTACACCTAGTATATAAAACGAAACAATCACCCAGTTCTAATGGTTGCTCCATTTTGAAAATGATCCGAGACGAGGTCTCGTACTTCTTTAAGGGGAGGCCCTCGGATCGTATTCGCCCTCTTCCGACATCGTTGACGTTTCTCGTCCACAGGGTGCAGCGTAGTTGCAGCTGTCATCGTGCCAGCAGCGTCTTCATACTCCTTACGCGGAGGGGTCCTTCTGCCCGCGAGTCTATACCGGTGAAGCTATAAAGGACGCAGGTCCAAAACCAACACACATGCTCAAAACAGTTCATATCATGCTATAACAATTTCTACTTAATTATTATTCTGAAGTAATTTAGTGAAGTTATATCGTATTGGTAAACGGTACGTCAAAAGCGTCACTAGGATTAGTTAAACGTTTTGAACAACTTAGGAACATCATATGTACGTATATGGGAATTACGTAGCGATGAAGTATGATTTAGAACTAAGTTTTGGTAAACTAGAAAGTTCAATCAGTAAACAAAATTTTGGTAGAAGTATCCGTCTCATAAAATAAAAGACCGATGTCAACCAACTATCCGTGGGTGTTGGTCTCAAAATGAAAAAGAAGGACGATGAACTAGACATGTAAATCAAGTCATGTTTTCAAAACATACTCATTAAAAACTATTTTTCATTTATGTATTCATTTAAATACATATATAAGAATATGTATACCGTTACATATAGAAGATATATGTATACCGTTCCTGCGGAATATATTCCAAGCAGAAGAAATAATTTACATGGGTGAACTGGTTGCTTGTTTATTATACTAATTTCACAAAAGAAGATTCGCTTATTTATACGTACGTTACGCACGTTAGAGGTTTGTATTATTGTGTAACAAAATAAGATGATCTAAGGCAGATGGTATCTAAGATAAAATGGGAATCGCATAATAAAAAATTATAACTGCATAAATATCTTTTTTATAAAGTGTAAGTAAGTGTCTTATGAGTTAAATAGTTGTTATAAAACAATATCTTTATGCAATAATTGTCAAACTAAATCCATGGTGCATGCAAATTTTCCATCACCCCGAAAAAGTTTACCCTCAAGGCGGCTAAAACCTCATCCAATGAACGTGAAACTCTCATACAACTTTCAAAGAAGTATACGTATTTCTACTCTGTTTTTATTTATTCTAATGTAAATGTCCAGATTCTGTTGAGGTTGATGCTGTTAGCCTATGCGGCTCTTACAGCTTCATCGGATACAGGGCTCACGAAACTGAGGGGTACGTGATAGGGGGGGGGGATGTCGATTGTGTCTGTGAACGGTCCGGGGTCCGTTGAGGACGGACTGGAGCTCGGCTCACGCATGAAGTGGGGGTCGTCGAAGTTGTGACGGAGTCGACGGTTCCGGTTTCGGTTTCTAGGATACAGTACCGACTCATAGGTTGCGGCGTTTTAGCGGGTTGGAGTGCGAAAGCGCTTTCGCGAAGAAGCGCTGCGAGAGAGACTGGAAATGTTCCGGAATGGTGACGAGATGGAAGTCACTGAGTGCAGATCGATATTACAATGTAAATTTAAAAGTCCTGATTGAGAAAAAACCATGCTTACCCAGAAAATACTACCGTATAATTATAGAGTGTTTCTGATGACTAATAAGAGAAAAATGATGACCATATACTCTACTTTGACCGTGGCGACATCACCCGGTCGGCAACATCCGGTTTTGTACAGATGATATCAACTGCCCAGATTATATTGTTGTGCTATAGTATGTTATCTTAGAAATGACATCATCCTTATCTATAAACATTATTAGCAGGAATGAGTCTAGTGTTTGTTATTTTAACTAACACACAGGGACTACAAAATACAGAGAAAACTAGAGAAGACTCACTGACAGACAAACAAAATTGTATAAGAAGAAGGAATTTCAATGCAGATATATTTCTATGTGTAGATAGCTTTCTTAACGTGTAGACGCAATGACGTGTCTTCGTAAATAAAATGTACAGATTTATACCTATATAATTCTAGATACCTTTATAAATCTAGAAAAAATCGCTCCCACTTACACATTTAAAATATACAAAATATGTTGTACGTTACATGCGATATTTGGCACATGTATTGGCGGCAAATTTTAATTTGGTACTGTATAAGTTTTCGTAAGAAGACTGTAAATCGTCGCCGTTGTACCCAAACATTATTTTGTACTTTTATAATAGTTTATTTTATCCATTATAAGGTCTGGTCATAGGGGTCCGAAACTAATCATATTTTTTCAAAGCATAATCTTCGATTCAAATCTAACATTCAGATGAAAGAATAGGATGAGTGAAAAGCAGTGTTTTAAGTAATTAATTGCTTATTTCAATTTTTTTTATATTGCATTTGATGTTGAATTTTCCGAAAAACTACAATATATGACAATCTCCGAACATGTACATAACACGAACATAAATATTAATGTAATAAATAAAAAAAATATACATGCAACATACGTGGTGATAACTACAGACGATACCATCACCAAGTACCACTAGGTGTCACAACTGTGTTATGGGGTAATATATTTTGTTTGGTTATAATTACCCTTATATAATATATCCTCAATATAACCTTTTAATTTTTTATTCATAAAAAAGAAATAAAAAGATAAACTACATTCGTTGGGGTATAAAAATTTCGCACCCCAACAAAATTTAATTCGTGAATTCCATGAATATGTTATTTTGTTTATGCTAGGTAATGTCTGCGTGAAATGTGACTTTCATTTGTTCTTTCTGCATTCACACAATAACATTTTATGTTAGGTTATATCGTCGTAGGTCTATGTAATAAAACAATACTCATTTCACAATTCTTTTGGTCCGCAAATCTTGAAACGTTATAAATGGCTCAAACATATTTAATATTTAACTTTAATATGAATCTTCTAAACAAATTAAACCGCAAACGGACCTTTTTTTATCTGTTAGTCTGTGTGTTTAGGCACGCTTATATTTACAATGACTGAACCAATTTGTATGCGCTTTTTAGTGATGTATAGAAATAATTTTGGTCTTGTAGTATTTGCTTAATTTTAAGACAAATAAAGAAACATACATATGTCAATTTTCAAGTGCATCTCGCTCTACATGATGCATTCTTTGGAATAAAAAGCGCTGCTCGGTGTGCGTCAAATTTAGTGCTTAATATTAATAAATTATTAAATGTTGAAAATCACCTGTACTTGTTTTGACATGCCTATTTTTTTTATAATATCAGGAGTGCCCGTTTACACTATACACTGTTGACTCCATATTGCTGTGCAAACTGTCATCCCTGTAGACTAAAATGGAACGTCTCCACTCCAATAATAAGGTCTGCAGTTTTTATTTCCCCCAGACGATACATGCTGATATTCCGTCAAGCGGTATCGTACCCCGGTCGAGCCGATTAACTCATGCCAAAACTAGTTCATAACCTTGTGATTCTACCACATAACTCCATTATAAAATAGTATTAAGAATGATGATCTTATAGAAATGTAATTAAAATTTTCTTGAAAAAATAAACAAAAAGTTTTCGTTTAATTCCGTTAAAATATGCCAGCATCCTGAAGAGCCGGGTCAGGTTTATTTGTTCTACGCGGATTGTTGCGGTCTACGGAAGGTTTACTCTATGATATCCAGTAAAAGCTTTGTCTTATTTATATGGGGGTCAAGTTATTATACTTAAGTTTTTTTTAGTATTACATTGAGTAACAAACGAGAACACATTTCACCTGATGGTAAATGATTCCTGACATTCATCTTTGACAAGGAATCATAATGCAGATGCATTGTTACCCTTAAATACTGAGATGGAATGTCTCGTCACCAGTAATAAAGGTCTCCGGATCGCTACACTCACCAGACGAAATACTGCTATTTTACACTGGTACGAAACATAGCGGCATTATGCTTCTATGCTGCATTATGGTCCTTCTCCGGTCAAGATGACCCATTCATTCTGCAGCTACAAACAAACTGCAGTGTAGCTCTACGGCTGTTAAGTATTTCTCAATTAGTTAAATGAGCGTTCTAAGTATACAAACATTTCTCGGGCTAAAAATATGTCAATTCTTTCTAATGATAATGGTATTATATTACATATTATATATATAACATGGTGATAGATGCATATTAAATATATGAAAACATGTAAGAGCCACGCTGCAGTTTGTTGCACGCTTGGGGCGGCACGACTGGGGATGTAACACGCCCTCGTAGATTACCAGCATAACGCTGCTGTGTTTCGTTTGGTGAGTTTAGGGTTCCGGTTAGCCTTATTACCCGTGATGAGTCATTTAATCTTATTCCTCAAGGGTGAACAAGCCTTTGCATTATGTTTCCTTATCGATGAAGAATATCGGTGCCACGTTCCATGGGTGAACTGTGTACGCGTTTTTCACTCTAAACACAATAAAGAACAAAGACATAAATCAAGGTGCGATATGATATGATGCCTGGAATATGGATAAAATATGCGCATTTTTGCTGGCTTTAATATGTTTAGACAATGGAAAGTGTGTTTAAATACATTGTAAATATTATATCTATGGGTATTCTAATTGGTTATGTCTTCCTGAATTTTACAACGCCAATTAATAGATACAACCCGATGAAGTAATATCCTAATGATATTATACCCATTTGATAAAAAAACTAAACTGGCTAAAAGACATTAGTTTTATTAATTTAATATGCATATATTCTATACATTCATAATATACAAAGGCGGACTTAATGCCTAAGGCATTATCTACCAGCCAAGTTCAGAGAAATAAAGGTAACAAATCAAGTGAAAACAAATGAATAAAAATAAAAGGAAAAAAACGAAACATACAGTATATATAAATACTTATACAATTATATATACATATCATTATATATTATCTTTGGAATTTATAATACTAAATAAAATAACAGATATTTATATACATTTACATAAACTATAAAACAAAAATATATACATATTATAAATACAAATATATGTAATAATACATATATATATATATATACATATATATATAAAAAAATATACATAATTATTATCGATGTAGAGAATCTGCTTACGCTACTTCCTACAAATTATGCGTTTAAACTCTAAGCGAAAATTCAGGTAGAGCTACACTGCAATTTGTTTCTAGCTGCAGAATTAATGGTTTAGCTCAACTACGCCCTTATATAATACCAGCATAGTGCTGCTGTGTTTCATCCGGTGAGTGGAATCCGGACACCTTTATTACTGATGACGAGGCATTCGATCTCAGTCCTCAAGGGCGACAACGCATCTGCATTACGATTCCTTGTCAAGGATGAATGTAGATGTCATGGGCCACAGGAATCACTTGCCATCAGGTGAACTGCGTGCTCGTTTGTTACTCTCAGTGTAATAAAAATACAAAAAAATGTTCTGTTTTACCCCGAATCAAAGGTAAGTCATAACACAGAGGGCTGCTATGGTGACTAAGTATTAAAGGGTAACCAACATTGTATAACTTCTGACAGCTTGGTTACATTTGAATAAAAAACAAGAATACGTGTCGCGTTTGTTGGTCAGGACGTAAAATCTTTAAAATTCATATTCCAAAAGTGTAAAATACTTCATATTAATTTAAAAAAAAAAAAAACTATTTTCCATTCCGTTATAACATCTTGTTCTAGAACTTGATTTCATCTTTACCTTCTATGCTTTGTTGCTAATTTGTAGATACATTGATGGTGCGTGTTGATGTTAATTTTGACACTGTTTGGCGACGTCATCTCCGTGAGTCGTGTTCATATTAGTTGAACGGTGGTCACCAGTGAGGGCGAATAAACAAATAGGTTATATACTTGGGCACACATTGCTTGATTGCAAGGCTTTGTTTATGTTCGTAGATATTAGATTTTGCTTACGTTAATCAATACAAAGTTTCATAGTCACTGACTGAATTTATTTTAAAATCTCTAACAGTAGTAGATATCCCTGTTAGATGTTTTCTTGCTACGATATTAATAAAAAAGATCGGTACCTGGGTAGGGCAACGCCCTCACTGAACACCAGAGTTATTGAGTACGATAATACTGCTGTCTTTCGTACGGTGAAGGTATCTAGAGTCCTAGGTAATGATCATCCCACTCAATCTTTAGGGGTGATAACGTATATGGTCCGCTGTTATCACTCGTCCTCTAATTTGTTCATTAATGCCGGATCCCTTTACACACCACTAAAAGAAACGGCATGGTATTGCTATTTCATGTTGGAATTCTGTGAGGAAGTAATCCTCTCCAACTCTAGCAGGACAATTCACAATTCAATTTGAAACACCAAAAATAAAATTACATTACTTTCAAAATTCGGATCAGAGCAGACCGACACGCTCAGTGTATGAGCGCTTTGGTGTAAGTAAGAGAACCAAACTCTCTAACCAGCTCAAGGACCCCTCAGTACCGTGAGCCCTGTGTCCGATGTTGCTGTAAGAGCCGCATAGGCGTCAACATCAACAGAATCAAGATTCAAAATTCGTTTCCCATTTTTTTTAATTACCATATACATATGATATATATGTAAATAATATAAATGGTGAGAAATATATTCTTTCTTTGCAGATAGTCATCGTAAGCTAATCTCCAAATAAAGAAAATTAGAAGCTTTCAAAAGGTTAGTACTTGTGGATGGAATCTGTTTTTATTATATAAATGTAACTTATTTTAAAAAAAAACCGGTACAATTTAGAGACTTAATGCCTTCTGGCATTCTCTAGCAGTCACCATTCGTGATAGAGATGTTGACTGTGTTTTTAAATATTTAATTTAAAATACTTTAATTGTATGAGCAAATATTTAAACATTTTTAAAATATTTGCTTATATAATTAAAATACTTTATTAGTGGTGTTTATTAATCAAAATTGTTTGTGGCATATTAAAATGCTTGCCCAGCAATTACGAAACAAACTTAGCATCCATGCTTTCGTTAATCTTTAAGTGGGATAATATATGCTGGGCGGCGAAGTGAAAGTACCTTACTGCTACGTCGCGTATCCTAGATACGAGCCCCAGCCGAAGGACAATATTTCTAGATAGTAAGAGAACCAAACTCTATAACCAGCTCAAGGACCCCTCAGTACCGTGAGCCCTGTGTCCGATGTAGCTGTAAGAGCCGCATAGGCGTCAACATCAACAGAATCTAGATTCAAAATTCGTTTCGCATTTTTTTTAATTACCATATACAAATGATATATACATGTATATATGTATATAATATAAGTCCCAGCCGAAGGTCAATATTTCTAGATAGTCAAATGTTAGTCTGGGTGAGTTATATATATTTTTATGTGTCCCTTACACTGAATTTGAACTTTCCTCCGATCTTATATACACATGCACTACTTCGCACTAAGGAAACGCAACACTGTATTTACGAGAATGCTTGCCACTCTACATTTTGAGCAGTTGATTCCATGCGCTATTAACTAGAAAATATCGCCGTGATCTAAGTTGACCGGCATGGCAACATTATAATTTAGAAATGTTTGATAGCATACTAGTACATTTTTCTTAATACGAAAATAAGACAAATGACCGCACAGTTCAGTGACGAATGCGACCCATAAACACTTCATCACACGTATTTTTACCCCTAAGGACTAACATAAAATGCTCCACTACCAGTACTTTGATCCCCGGATCCCTAAACTCATCAAATGAAACGCAGAAGCTTTCTTTAAGGACTTTGACCACGGAAAATTTGACTCCTTAACATGGTTGTATCACTAAAAACAAACATTATTTCAGTATTACGTAAATGTTTATTGTGTAACAATGTAAAAAATAAATTTCATATTTTTAAGTTTTAGTTAAAAAATAATATTTCATATTTTTTTGTTTTTATATTTAACTGTCATCTGGTTTGATTATACATATTAATTATCGTTAGGTTATTAAATTAAACTTGGCTTGTGGATCAAATTAATTTCTGTTATATACTAAAGCTACTTACACTAAATGTAAAGTTTTCTGATAAACTACGTTTTTTGTTTGGTTTTCCGGTTAGTAAATAAACAGAGACATCATCTTTGCTCACCATCAGATTTCTGACACACGAAGAGGCAGCATATACGGGTAGAGTTGCACGAAACATGGAAACTCCAAGTTAATTCCGCAGTTTTGAAAAAAAAAATTAGGTTTTACTTATAAATTTTAACTAAACTGCTTTAGAATCATTATGAATTTTACTTGAATAATAATAATAAACATTATTTGATAGAATACTTACCGTATTTTTCAAATACTACTTGTTAGTTACATTATATGATTCACATATTCTAACCATGTTTATGAAAGCCTTAAAAAAGCTTGTATAGAGCTAGAAAGAAGCCATATTAAAAATATAGATATATGCAATATACATGATGTTAGAAATATTAAAATGAAAATCGATATAGAGAAAATCCCCTTGATAAATATAGAAAATATTATTTGAAGTATTGTAATTTTTATTCCATTTCTATGCCTAACCGTATCAGCAATTTACTTTACTCTAATATTTTAGGACTGTTGAATGTCGTGTCTTCAACTAAAACATATAGTTAAACAATGGCATATAGATTATAAAAAAACAGATAAAACCATGGCCAGGTGGATAAAATCACATGATAATTTATTGTACGATTAAGCTTTTAGTGGTTTGAGTTAATGTCTCAATTTAAAAGCAAAGTACGACTGCAAGAAATATTGTCTAAAGCTCATATTATTTGAATCTCTTATGTGTTCATCAAAAACTATGTACAACTAATTACCATCTCTAGGTGAGTTGGACGTAGACAGCTGCAGCCGACTGGCTATGCCGATGCATAATTTAAACTACACCGCATGAATGCCTTATTTGCATGTCCCAGATTCAGGAGAATCCGACCTGTTAATTTATTTTAAGTTACTACGATAAATTTGCTTCGTAACAAAAATATTAAAAGTAAAAATTGCTGTATATAAGAGGGATGTGCCACGTTAATTTACTTTTGAACCTTTCAAATTTATATAAAAAGGTACATTTAATATAACCTTACTCTTACTTTGTGATGTTGACCGACTACTTCGGTATTTATAAATAACTAACCTAAGATATCAGATAGGTTTTTAGAAAAAATATTAGGACAATTAGTATAAACAAATAATAAAAATGGTGGTAAAAAAATAAATTAAAAATACATTACATGCGGAGTTTATTAAGTCCTAAATATCTCACATACAAATATATATATATATATATATATATATATCTCGGCAGCACAAGATATGTTATAGTAGTGTTGATATTTTCACAAATGCAGAGGTCCTAACCTTCTGCTCCACCCGGCCATTTATGGCATCAGCTTAACTTCTCCATTAGTGACTAAATCATCGGTAATATCCCCAACTAGCGAAAAGGAACTCGTTCGGGGGCGGATCTGCCTCAAGACTATCGCAGCTTCTGATTAATGCCCCACTAAACAAACATCATTACGTAACTTTGTGTATCTGAACTTTCGCGCCGTAACTAATTGGCATGGAATTTTATTACCCGTTTCCTAAGTACTGGCAACAAAAAAAATATCTAATTCTTCTGAGGTCTCAAATCGACTGCTAATATATAGTTATGTATGTTCCGTAACATCTCTGGGATAATAATATTATATATTATCAAAAAATACCTCATGGAGAAGTAGCAAGAGTACTTGACTGCAATGTATTTGTATATCACAAATGATGGTTTTCAGGTTTAGGTATTGTATGTTTCGTATATGTCACTGCACCGAAACCTTATAAATAAAAGAAAATATTGCATATACATACATTATACGGAGAGGAGAGAATGTTTTTGTTCCTCTGCTAACGCCACTGTAATATATCATGAGTTAATTTCATTTTGTAGTAAACAAAATATGTACCCATGGTTGTGATCAACTAAGCATCACAAAGGATCGAATTGCCGTGTCTCATTATTGAGCCACGTGGTTTCAGACAGAGAGAAAGAGATGGGAGTGCGAAAGAAAAAAAACAGATTAAATAGACGTAAATCAAAGTCGGTTTAATAATGTCCAACAGATTAATGTATATCGTGTACAGAAGTCATTGAAATTCCGTCGGGATTGGGCGAATAATTAACGAGTTAATGTAATTACCTTTTCAGTCTCCAACTCTGTGTACAATTCACTTTAAACTTTATTGCGTTTGCTATTGAGTATAATTTAATTCTTAATGATGTTCTTGTAGTACGGGCAAACGGTTTGATCACTGAAGTTTAAAATAATTAAACTTTATTGAATCTGTTACACTTAGATATCTTTTACATTACTGTTTAATTTATAAAGATTTTTATTAGTTTCTTCTAATTTTAGTTAACTAAAACTAAAAAATCTATCACCTTTTAACCATTGAACTTTCAGTATGATGGGTATTTTTGTGGATATCCTGCGCCCTCGATTCGTTCTTCTAATTGTTGTTGCAAAGGTTGCAATCATCTGTCTGTACTCCCAACAATTTAGTCCGACGATGATGATGGTATCAGTAAGTCAAGAGCAAACTGACATCTGTTAAATTAACACGTATTTCTATCTCAAACAACAACCGCTACATTAAATATAATGGGATTGTAGCCATAAAAACAAAATAGCAGCATTCGTTATACTACTTAGAGTATTACGATAAAACTAACTAGACTATTACTTTAATACTAATTTAGTAAGTATTACGTATGCTCATAAAAAGTCTTAGCTAACTCGTTTACATTCCAAATATGAATCACAAAATAACCACCGCGGCTTTGCACTGGCTAGTTAATGTTTAGTAAGGCTTTACAATTAACAGTTCATGCATAATAATTAAATTAAGAGGTCCTGTATCATTTTGCATTATTATTTTCTAATCACAACATATTTCTCTATATCATTTTAAACAGCCCATATTACCAATCAGTATTATGGTCAATATTCTACATAATTATCTATCGAATTTATGAAATATTTTTTATTCATACATGCAATATCCTTCTAGCTGGTTTCGATTACGATGATATCTTCTGGTTATTAAGAGATGAAATTAACTGCGCATAATATATAATAGTGCCGTTGGCATTCGCGCAGACATAGAGGCACTTACTTGTCGTCCCCTTCCCTATTCCGATGTACACAAATAGATGTAGTGTCAGGGATACGGAACATACGCCACACTATAAAGAATTTCATTTCATCATTAAACAATTTCCTCTGTTCGGGATCAGAAAATCCAGAAATCCAACACTGTGCCACGACAGCGGCAGTACTCTACAGTCAAGCAAGACACCATTCGGTTGCTATACTAGTGTAAAAAAAAGAACCAAAAAAAAAAAAGAAAAGCATAAACCACACAGTGTTAAATAGTGCTATAGTTTTTTTTTAAAAAAAATGGTATTAGCTATGCTAATAACATTACCAATATTCCATCACAAGCATTTTTAGCTTAGTTGGAGTGGTTAAATCCAACTAAGCTGAAAATGCTTGTGCTAGGAGATGGTTCGCAACAATTATCGATTGGTGGATTCGAACCTACGTTACCTTATGTTTCGCAGACCGTACCCTAAATCATTAGGCTATTGACGCTTCAGTTAGTTAGTAATTGATGGTAACGTGCATAGCGAGCAGGCAAATATTTTCTAAATTATCCCAGCAAACATGACAGCAAGGTTTGTCCCCGCACTGAGTCTGCCTGATAATGAAAAAGGGACGGGAGACATGTAGAACTCCACCGTACATATTCTCTATTTGATATTTCGACTAAATCAATACAAAACGGAATAAATGTTTTACTGATTTTTGTAATTACTTTTACAGAATATTAGTGTAAGTTATTTACCATACAATAACTATGTTTTCTTATCCGTATCCTTGTATATCGAGGTCTGATTTTTAGTCAAAAAAAATATTCGAGTTTTTAAGTCTAGTTTAGCGCATTTTCGCTTGAAAAAATTACAGCAGTACTAAAACAAACTTTGCTTTGTAAAAAGCATCATACTGCCGCGTAGCGGATCTTGTGTGCCAGTAATTATATTAAAAATCTTTGATTTCAAGTCTAGGTATAGTAAATGTATATCCCTTGTTCTTTGCATCTAAACCTTCCTCTTGTCTTATTGCATATATGAATACATTAAATCCGAGCTACGGAAGAGGAGTGAGTGTTTCTGTATTTGTGCAAATCTTACGGCACTATTTCTTGCTCACTCGATGTCATCTGCTCTTAATAATATCGTCATGTTAAAAATCAACCAGGATATCATCTAATTTTATCAATGAAAAATATAATAGCTACGACTATAACTTCGATGGAACTGTATTGTTGAGTGTGTATTTTACTCACATTAATTTTTTAACACATATTCTGGGAGCGATATTTTATTATTAGATACGTAATAGAAGAGAAACTTAAGTATTTCATAAAGTTATCCCTTTAGTTATTGCTTTATAACTGGTTGTTGGAATTTTATCTTCATTTTCCTCACAATTCTTTTCGCGCCTGCAATAAAGTTTCGAATTTTCCGACGGTTTGACGTCGATTTAGAATTTACTTTTATAAATTTAAAATAGTAATTCCGTCGTAAGTTAAGGCCACGACATGTTTTTAAGTTTTCTTTTTACTACAACCAAAGTGTAAATATAGCCTATCGATTTCCAAATACAGTGGAAAATACTTTTAAGATTTTTCTTTCTATTCTTTTTATTCTGAATCGTACACATGGTTTGTGTTTCCATTGCAAAAATAGATGTGAAATCATTCTAAAAAGCATACCATAACGAGTCTACTGAACTAACGAACTAAAACAAAATAACACTCAATGAAAATGGAACGGAGCTTGCGAAATTGAGCATTCCTGTTGTTGCGAAACCACTGCAGCTTAAAACGTTTCATAGGCTACTACAATTTGGGGGTACAGATATAACCTAACAAATCTCTTTGAAACTTGTTTCAAATTTAAAATATATTTTTTAAAATATATCTTTGGAAAATGTTGAAAATTCCAATATGTTTAATCAATCTAAACTTTTTCTAAAAATACAATACCAATGTTTGTCTACAATCTCTCCTGCGTTAAGTGGTCATGTATGACTTCGATGGTAGCACTAGCTCAACAAATGCTTTTTTTTACTCTTATCTTGGGGAGACCCACATGTGGATGATAAATTTATCTGACTTCCCGTTTGCTATAAAAGACGCACTAGCTTATTTCTTAAATCTATTTATAGTTGAAACTATGAATTTGAAGAAACCTAATATTAATTTTATTTCTCAAAATATGATTAATATTAGATAAACTCATTAATCCTTTAGTCTTGTTTGTAACCTCGAAGCTCTCAGACTTATGAATTTTTCCTTCAACGATCCTCGGAATCGAGGCAGCAATAAAGTCGACTTTCAAGCAGTCTGATGAAAAAATTAAAAATTTAAGAACATCTTTCTTACTTTTTATTCTAAAGTTGAACAATTTTTAACAGAGTAACATTTATAGAAAGGATGATTTTATAAAATACTTAATAGGCTTTTGATTTTAATATAATACGTACGTAAAACGTTGGGTTCTGCCTTGTCGATACTGTCTTTTTCAGTTACTAAATTTGGTACAGTAACTGCGAAATCATTTTCATTTGTAATTTTTCTTATATTTTTTATCAAATCTCTCTTCTCTTGTATTCTTAAATTTAACACACTCCATTCAATTAATATTGGCTAATTTAACATTTTTGAATGAACTTTGTTGTGTACGTCAATATTACATACAAGGAGTTTGAGGTGTTGCCAATAGTTTACATTTATTTTTATTGGATTTTATTTTTGTTTTCCGATCAGTATCCAGTATCTACCACATGTAATATTGAATCTGAGGCTGCCTTGTGGTCTTCTAGTAAAAAATGGACACTGGATTAGAATAATAGCTTTAGCAAGAAAGAGTTTCAGTTTTCGAGACGTAGGATTGTTTGATTACCGAGGGTTGTTTGGGATAGTCATAAGACTTGGCTGTTGCTTCGTGGATCCTGAGTTCGATTTCCAGTAAACGATAATTAAGTAAACAATATTTAAACATTACAACATTCCTAGCAAAAATAAGAGACACGTTGCAGTTAATTTCTAGCTTCAGTATGAAATATTATATATAAATAGGGGACGGACCATGCTCAAAAGGAATACCATCGTGAAATCACAGCATTACTAAATTTTAATCCTTAGTGGTGACAGTTAATCTGCATTATGTTGGATGAATGTGGACGTCATGGATTGCAGGAATCAATTACCATAAGGTGAACTGTGTGCTCGTTGGTTACCATCAATTCAATTTCGTGATGTATATCCAATAGCCCTGATAAAGCATCTTATTCTGAATGCACATACGATACTTGAGATTAGGGAAATGAACGACTTGCGAAAGCTTAAGGAACTATAATAATATTCTATACAATTGATGTAATCTGATCTTTATCAGAAGATATGGCCGTGATTCGAATCGAATTCCATCGATCATATAACATGAGCATTACACGATTGATTGCCGGTGATTGCTTAAATGCTTACGACAAATGTGCGTGATAATCTAGTATTCGTCCGTCTTAAAACTACATATAAATATAAACATAACAATGGCGATAATAATCCTAGAAGAGTTTTAATGAATTCAGTAATCTATATTGCGGTCTAGAAAGTTTGATCAATGTAAACAACATTTTGATTGTGTTGTTAAAGTATCCAAGTAGATTTGATATTATAACAATTAATTAAACGAAGTAATTCAAATATTTTAATACAATCGTTGACCGTCCGTGAGGTTTTATAAAAGCGTGATCATTTATTTATGTATTATTTAATCTTCAGTTATAAACACCTTAATCAATAAATAACGTACATAAAAAACGTACCAATATAAATAATATTTAATAAAATCTCTAAGCTCTCACCCTTACATGATTATTATTATTACTTGTAATGTATATACAAGTTTTTTATATTATTTTATTTATTTTAATGACCAGACAGGCGAAGCTAGAAAAGAATATCCCACATAACAATATACGTTTAACAATAATTATCATATAGAGGACTTCAATCTAACAGCAGGCTAACAGTGGTTTATTAAATAAATATATGATATTATTTTTATAAATACCCTATAACTTATTTTTAATGCACTGTATATGTAATATTATATTTAGAATTGAGATAGATTTCTTTTTTTATATTGTATTGAAGGTAACAACACAGTTCGCCTGATACTTGGTGTAGAGATAACCTGATAAAAATCTCCAATACTCTTATTAGGAAATAAAGTTTATATGTAAAAAGAGTTTAATAGGCGCTAACTTTATTGAGGCTACGGTCTGCGAAACTTACCCTTGTAGTTTCGGATCCAACATTCTACTTTCGTCGTGAACCATCTCCTAGCACAAGCAATTAGTTACATGTTAACCTTTATTGGAAGTTATATACATACTTGATGAACGATGGCGTGGCAAAGTCAATGGTCTGAAACGCACTCATTTTAATAAACTCAACTGAAATAAAAAAAATGCTTAGATAAAAACTGATCCTGGAAATTGGAAAAGTTACACCAAGCGAAATAAAAACGCACGGCCGTGAAGTAGCTAAGAACAAACACATAACACCACTCGACCCATTAAACCGAACAAAGCTTTTGAAGTTGAGCTTAACAATAGTTGTGAAACCGCAGGAGTGTAACAATTCACGAGTTGAATCAAAACCGGGGAAGTATAAACCGCGAATCGTTCATTCAAAATTCCTATTAAATTGCATATTCATTTTAAACTTTCGTAACCAAACTACCACGCTCGTTTAAAATGTTAGTATTATTAATCATTGACGTATGTTCAGTTTAACTACAGAGTAGCAGATCATGAATGAATCGAAATAACCTTTCCCTCGATAAGTAATAGGGGTCTCCGGATATTTACACTTTTTACACTTAACCGTGGTAGAACCATGTTGCAGTTTGTTTCTAGCAGTTTTTTATTACATCAAGAGTAACAAACGACCACACAGTTCACCTGATGGTAGGTGATTCCTGCGTCCTATGACATCTACATTCATCCTTGACAAGGAATCATAATGCAGATGCGTTGTCGCCGTTGAGGACAGAGATGGAATGCCTCGTTTCCAGCAATAAAGGTCTCCGGATCCCTGCACTCACCCGACGAAACACAGCAGCATTGTGCTGCTATTTTACGCTGGTATTCTGTGAGCATGTCCTACACCGTTCGAGCTGACCCATTCATTCTGCAGTTAGAAACAAACTGCAGTGTAGCTTTACCACTTTTAAAATGCAGTTGCAACAATGGGTAGGTTTGATTGAGGAACTACAGACTCATAACTTTGCTGTGTTTCGTCTGATAACTTTTCGTTGATGAATGTAGGTGTCATGGAACAAGACTTTTACCATCAGGTGTGAACCATCAAAAAAATCTCAATCATGTTATATAGAAATAATTAGTATTATACATATTAATTTGATCTTATAAAGTTACCAATTTTCCTCAATAATAATTAAAGGTGCACAATAATTGACTATAGTAGGAAATGAAGTATAACCGAGGTTCAGAATGACGCGTTATTCTGAAGAACGTTCAACTGATATTTTACGTTAACTCTTAAACTTTTTTAATACTTTAGTTGTTATTTTTAAATTATTTTAAGTATTTAATAAAGATAGTTGTATCAAACACCAATCTCAAATTATTATTGATTTCATACATTCCATTTCAAATACATTTGCGTATACATCTAGCGTAATAATATATGAAGCGTACCTATCGACAGGACTACGTAAATGCATAATTTAAATTGCACCACAATTCATATGGCCGACCTGTTTGTATGCCCTAGTTACAATAATCTGACTCGTCTGATTGTTTTTCTTTCTATTGTAATGGGGTTTCGTAAATATTGAAATGAACGAATTGATAATGACGGTGTTTCCTTCAGAGTTGTTTTACAATATAATTATATTTAATATACATATATTATGAACATAGCTTACTTAAAACGAAATTAACCGTCGTTTATTGGAATACATAAATGGAATACACGGAGGAAGCGATGTGAACTTTCAAAAGAACATTTTAAAGTTACAGACCGTGTGTCTATCACCGTCCATAAGTCAAATGTTAGGAAAGGGTATTAATGCGAAAAATCAGAAACATTTAGTAAGTAGTAAGTAAAATTTGATCCTATGATTAGTACCTTTTTTTATTAAGCTTAAGTTAAATTAAAGATTAATAATTATTAGGAATATGTTCTATATAATTATTAGTACTTTTTAGTCTATATTATTTATAATTATCTTGACATTTATTATTATAATTATTTGTAAGTAATTAACCTTTACCGGTTTTAGCTATTGTACTTATGTCTCGTAGATATATCTCAACATTTTAGTTAAAAAATATAATAAGGTACTAATAAATCCAGTAAAATGTAAATTGAACTCTGGAAACATTCGTGTACATTCAATAGTTAATAAAGCTTAATCAATGTCTGTCGCGTGGTGGATAGAGCGCCGTATACAGTTGACGTAATTGGATTCCAGAACCCGTCCCTTATTAACTGCTTTATGTAATTATTCCTTAATTAAAGGTCGATGTTTGTTCCTATATTTTTCTTTTATAACAGGATGCTAATATGATCAAAAATCTCGACAGAATTCTTACAGTATTCAAGAAAGAAACTTGACTTATGTATGATTATTCAATTATTAGACTTTTGTTGTGAACCTTTAGAAGATGCATTATAAGCTTAGTTGAAGTGGTTAAGGGGAATATCAGTCACTTTAATATCAGTGCTTGCATTCTTTCTTCATCTTGATGTTTCGTAATCCACCACATTTTCTAGATGTTCACGATTGGTGAGACATTTTTTTTTTATTTTAAGCTTAATTTCAAAAGTATATTTAGATTGTCACACTTTATAAGATTTACACACAAGGACGCAAGATAAACTGAGAAGAAAATTAAAAGTTTTGAAACATTTTATCCGGCCACGTCATTTCTGTACGTGGCGTTCAAATTAGTAAACTTAGTATGAAGTTTCTTAGTTTGAGTAAGCGTGTTGGAGACCACTTTAAAACGCCCTCTGTTTGCTTAATTTTACTACACAAGCAGCTCGACCCGGATCCATCTGGAGTTGTTAGTTTAATAGATTTGCTTAGCAAAATAACGTCTTCCAATTCTGTTTGATCTTTTTGACACACGTCCTTATAGAATTACGATGAGATTTATATAATATATAGTATAGACATACATATATAGATATACAATACTAGATCAGTGCATGGTACTTCTTAAAGGATTTTTTATGAACATAATATCCTTGAGCATAGAATAGCGAAGGCTCTTTCAACATAGTAGATGACTCGGATTACAATTATTATGAATATACCAGAGATTTCTGAAAATACAAACTTCACATATACGTGAGGGGTAATAAATAATTTATTCACGATGTAAAACGAGGAAAAAAAAGCATACTTCGTTAATAAATGTTAAAATTGAACTTTGATCACGTCCAAAAAATCTGATTTGCTTTCGTTTTGTATTTTACTTTCATATAAAGGTTTATTAACAAGATAACATCAAAGTAACTTTCGTTGAATGACTTAATGAACCGACATAACTCAGAATGAAATTGCACCCTGTGCCGCTGTGATGTGAATTGGATTCCTGTAGGAAAGGGTCGCTTAATTGGCAGAATGTTGAAAAAAGCTTAGGTCGAGAATTTACATCTAATAATTCCATAATATTCCGTCTTCAGTTTGCGTTTACTACTCAAAATACATTTTATTTCGTCTTTTACTCTAATCGGTATGGACAGAGATAGTAAACACCATTACACCTAATACTTTTATTATACACCTAATAGTTTTTTTTCTATAAAACTAAGAATGACAATCGAGTACATTGTTCACCTGATTATAAGTATACACTGCGGCCCATAAATATCTACATCCATTTTCATCAAAAAAAATCAAGATCCACATGCATTATCGCGCCAGAGGACTGAGATGAAATCCTCGCCACCAGTAGCTGGTCTTCCGTTTCCCTGACAAACACTTACCAAACGAAACACTGCAACTTTACTCTGGTATATCACGATGGAACTCTATGTGGACGTAATACCACGTCCTCGGTCGAACCCACTGCTTCTCTTTAATCTGATACCCAGCTGCAAACTCAGTTGATGGAACTCATTAAGACTCATGTCTGCAAGGCCACAAGTTCACATCTCAGTTATTATGCTCATACCAATTTATAAAATATTCTAAATAAAAATATATCCGTTATAAGGCTCACCAATTTGTTCAAGAACCGTAGCATCACGGTCGTATATTGTTTCTTCTACATATCAATAACTTAAAAAAAAGGAGATGCGTTATGTACTGGCCGTGCCAATTTTTCTCAGGAAAACGTCAACGATTGCTAAAGCAAACTCGAAGTACTAACTCAAGTTAAGACTTTTTTAAACAAAGGCTCAGATTGGGGCTGCCAAAATCTATTCCATGAAGACACAGGTTTGCGAGTTTTATCGCTAAAAGGGGTTACTTTTTGTCGCATCTCTTAATTTTGAAAATATTCCTCTTGTTACTCCAGGTAGTGGCGGGGTCCTTGGCATTGACATATCGAGCAGTGTTCAGTTCTGTGGTCTCCGGGTAAGCAAGGCTAAATTGGGCTCTGAAAAATTTGGGGTGCTAAAGTAGCAAGACAGTTTGTTGTCGTGTCAACCTTACAATGCATAAGTTCGGCCACATATGCAATACTCTTTTCATCTCTGTGCTAGGGCACTCCATTAGCTTCTTCCATTTGATCACATTCAGCGAAAAGCGGCTCGAATCTAGCATTGCGAAGAGATGTTGCATCTATATAATAGTTTTACAGAATAATTCCATCTACTGAGTTTTAGCATCGTACATCAACTATAGAATTCAAAATTACATCCTTATTATCTCGTTACCAGCTATATTTCCGAACCGATACGACGTAGGAATCCTTAAGAAAAGAGCTTACACCTTTCTTAAAGGCGGGCAGTGCATCTGCGACTCCTCTGGTGTTGCTAATGTTCATGGGCAATAGTGATCACTTAGCATCAGGTGAACTGCTTGCTCATTTGCTACTATTTCTCTAAAACAAATTCTTAAAGGGTTAAAAATAAAGAATAACAATTTTACTCGTTTTTAATAACATCTTCATTAGCCAATTTGAGTAGAAATGCACTTGTTTTCTCTACTATCAGGTTGGACATAAGGTCCTGAAGGATTGTTGGTAAGGATAGTATCGATAATCTACCCATTTGGGTGAGCCATATTCCGCAGGCACGGGTACAGACGGGGACGTGCGCGAAAGTAGTCCTGTGGCCCTCTTCTTATGTCGTGAAGGTGTAACATCGTAAGTTTTCAGCCGATGCGAACCCAACATGAGCCGCCCTTGCCCTGGGGCATTATCAGGCATTACCCAAGCATAAACAAGATTAAATTAAGAGCTGCGAGCTGGTTTGGTATGCGAAGGCATTTACCCATGTAAGAAAAAAAAAGTAGCCGCTTCAGGTACTTTTCGATATGCCCATGTGAATGGACTACTGGTGCAGGAGTAGCGATATTTCGAGGCCCGTTTTCATTGTCCTCCACGGTAAAGAGTGGTGGTATTGCGTTCCCATTTCTTTATTACATTATTACATATATTTCAATAATTACCTTGAATAACTATTCTGTTACTATTTTATTGTAATCTATCTGGATAAACTTGTTTCGGTGATTTTATAAAATACCTAAGGAGAATACACGAAATTATTTCAAATAAAAGACATCAAAAGCTTCGTTCACCTGCTAGATAGAATCTTTCTTGAAATCCTTAAATCCTTAACTTTGCTACACTGCTGACTTCGCTCTCTTATTATTGTTTAGTGAATTAAGCGTGCAATTTTATTTTATGGTTTCACATTTTATTTTCAAAAAGAATTCTGGTAAAATATCTCTCATTTTATTTTAGAAAGGACTAAGTATTTATTTAGTTCATAGTTCATAGATATATTTTTTTGTCATTTTATTACTATATTCTTTGTAGCAAAAAACGTTAAATAAAAATGTTATTATGGTTACTTTGGTTTTCTCTACGAATAGAATTATTGTTTTATACTAATTATTTAACCGATTATAAGTTATTATTATAAATACATGCCTACAATACATGATATAAATAAAATCATATATAATCACATATTAACTTGATATTCTTATACCGGGTCTAAGTCTCTTGAATATATGTATGTATACTAACGTTACCGTTACCTGTCAAATAATCTACTAATGAGATACACTAAACCAACAATGTATAAATTGTTCATATAGAGTTGAAGTTCGTGACTACGCCCAAAACTCTTGTAATAGCAACTCCCCCAAATTTGTATTCAATTACGAAATGTATGGAATACCAAAACGTAAACATAAACTATACACAAACTAAAACACAACCGAATGTCATTGCATAATCTCCACAGTTTTAGTAATTCTGTATATGGTGACGTCATCCGTTTAAGTTGCGTACAAATTAGCACCATCTGCGTATGAAGTTTCTTAACAAGGGCGTGCAAATAAATAAAAACAACGCTCGATCGCAGATTGTTTGTTTAACCTTATTAAATAGAAAATGATTCTAATTGCTCAATATATCTTTAGTGGTGCTTCGTTTACCTAATTCAGTGAAGAAATTTAATGATTGTGGTTTTATGATATGGCAGGTACCGCAGTTCGTCCTGAAAGTAATAGACCCCTGGTCACTTTTTAAAATGAATAAATATTTGTTTATCTCATAAGTGCGAAACAAAGTTATTTAAGGTAATTATATCATCTAAAATGTGACAACCTATCGCCGTATACACGCAGAAAATTAATTATTTTTGTACCTAAGAATCAGTAAAATGGTAAAGTTTGATAAAAAAAAGTACAAAAAAGCTTGCACGATAAGTAATTTCACAAATACTAGATTACAAATCGAACTTCTTTGTCACAATCTGATCACCTTTCAAACGTGTAAAGCGATATTGCTGTCTCCGGTCTATTTGTATATATCATATATTTAACTATATTGTCATTACTAATCACACTGTTACACAATCAGTTATAAATGAAAATATTTCGATGTAAATACGTCACAATGTAAACATGCAATTATCAAAATGAGTAACAATATAAAAAAATACATTTTACAAAGTACAATGTATTGTATAAACAAAGAATTTCATTGTCAAACAGAAAATATTTTTTTAATGGAAGTGATCAGTACAAGAAACTTTCAGTATGATTACAACCGAAATCTATATGTTTATAATTTAATTTCATGATAAGTGAGTAAAGATTCCAGTCGCCCAACGTATTAAATTTTATTTAGTTGCAATTTTAAGTATTAATTTACCACATACTCGGCGATGAGGAATTTTGAAGAAACCGGCATGTGTTGGAAATAATTAAAAAAATCAAAAATATGTGATGTTAGTTGATCCGCATTGGAGACTATATTCTCGTCATGTCCACTTGTATAATTTAAATATGTAGACCAGAACTTAACTGTTACTTTATACTAATAAAATAAAACTTACTTCATAAAATAAAAACTATACTATTTTATTTGTATAAAGACTTGAAAATTTTGTCCTAATGTCATCTTACACCTTACGTGTCAACAGTAAGATTTTATCCTTTAACGTGTAATATATAAACAAAGGCTTCACATATGAATACATACAAAAATTTAAAAATCGGTATGATTTCATGTTTCTATGAAATAGGTTATTTGATGTCTCTCTGGGAATTGACTCTGATAGCACTGACATTTAGTTTTAGAGACCGATTTACAATTGCACTGCACAGGTGTAGAATCCTCTATATTGAGAGACTACAATTATAGTTTACTAAACTAAACTATCCTATACTGTTAATGAACAAAGTATTATTATTACCATTTGGTGTATTAAATTAACTCCAATTGATAATTTTGGTGCATTGTAACAACTATGTAAGATCCTGTTGGCATACTGATAATATATTCAAATACCTTGAATAAAATTTTGATACTCACTCACTCTAAAGTAAATGAGAATAGATAAATAATTTAAAATACATAATATTTTCTCACGGTTTCATATAAAGACCTAAGTGAATTCCAGAAAAGGTGATAACAGTATTGTTTATATAATTCATTAAATTTGTTTGGATTAATTCCTGCCGCTGAGTTTATACATACATTACGACAGAATTCAAAATTTTATCCTCATCATCTCGATAGTTCGCAATCCACTACCTTGAATGAAATTTCCTGTCACGCACAACTACTCTGTGGAATCAGCTGTCGCCAGCGGTGTTTTGAAACCGATAAGACTCAGGGACTTTCGAGGAAAGAGCCTACACATTTCTTAAAGGCCGGCAAGGCATTTGCGGCTCCTCTGCTGCGGATGTTGGACGGTGATGTTTAAATATTTCAAATAATTTAAAATTTACAGTATAAGAAATATTTTGATAAAAATATCACTTTCACAGTACAGTGATGATGCCATGATAATGGTGAAAAAGTGATGTTTTCATTTTTTTTTTTCAAATTAAAGAATCAATGCCGTTCAATGATGATACGATAGACATAGTCCTCCATTTCAGTTTTGTGCGTTACCAAAACATACACATGGCGTTCAACGTGTTTATAGACAGTTAAAAAAAATATTGAAAAATAGACCGATTTATTCTGCTAGACTAATATTATGAGTATAAACACGATACGAAGGAATTGTAAAATAGACATCCTTTATCCGACGTGCCTGCTGTTAATGTAACACAAACAGAATAACATTTGCTCGACCCTAAAAATTCGGACAACGCCGTGAGAGCTCTCGCAATGCGTAACTGGTGTGAAAAATTTTGAAGATTGAGTCAACACCCCCCTGTTAAGCTCGTACACACTATTATATACCTATAATTTTTTTTTATTAATTTAAGAGTAACAAACAAGCACACAGTTCTCCTGATGGTGATTCCTGCGGTCCATGACATCTACATTCATCCTTGATAAGGAATCATAATATTGATGCGTTGCCACCATTGAGGACTGAGATGAAATGCCTCGTCACTAGTAATAAAGGTCTCCGGATCCCTGCCCTCACCAGACGAAACACAACAGGATTTGCTGCTATTTTACGCTGGTATTCTGTGAGGGCCTGGTTCTACCCCGGTCGAGCTGAACCATTCATTCTGCAGCTAGAAACGAACTGAATTAACAAATTAATTATATGTATGTTATTTTATTTTATTTAGTCGTAATTTTTTATTTGAATCTAAAAAACTCACCTATGTAACATAATAATAAAATTGGCCAAATGATACATCAAATAATCCTTGACAGCTCAACAGTTTTAATCATCAATCAATAATTATTATTTTTATTTAAGTAATTAATAAAAAAAGAACTTAATTTAAATCTCCATAGCGGATGGTTTCCGGTGAAAATCATACGACGTTTTAATAGATATAGAAAATGCATGATCTACAGACACCTATAAAAAGTTATTTTTTTTATTTTAACATAATATAATTAATTACATTATTAATAGATTACTAACGTTAACTTTTACATGTACGTGAACTAGCTTATTTCGACTCCCAGTGCCGGCAGCAATGAAATTAGCTGCAATTTTAAGCGAAAGCGTATCGTGGTAAACTTGTGCATCGAAAATAAATTTAAAAAAAAACTTGACATTTGTAATCCTTCTATTCCCCATGGAGCCAAATGGCAGACTTCAATACCTTCTCTGTGGAAAAGTCCACCCGCGGAACTTATCTTCCCTTTCCTCCCGGGCTGTTACTTCAGGTTTCTTTACCATCTTTCATTAGAATTATTCTTTCTGTATTTTTGTTTCTTGCGGAAGCACAGAATACTAATTTAAAGTTTTGTTAATAAATTACAATGTAATATATTAACAAAACGCTGCTAAACTATAAAGAATATTAAAGTTTATATATACGTCAGTGACTTCACTTCAGTAGGATCCTTTCAAATTAGACGCATCTACATTTCTAGTACGTTCTACCTGACGTATAAATAAATAGAAAGCACATTCTGTGAAATGTTTGTCTAGCCTCATTAATTGAGCGTGGTTGCATCTACTTGCCCGATGAAAAGTATAAAACGGAATAGCATACCATTCTAGTGTTATTATCGTTTCAGACGAATTAACACTGCGTTATAAATTGGTCAGTATGTTATAACGTATGGTGACAATGTCAACTTCGTTCTTCTCCCTACTGATGACGTGTATTTCTATTACTACTATAACGGTACAGGTAACTTGGTAGGAAAAGACCTCGCCCTCGCAGAATACCAGCGTGAAATGGTATTACACTACTGTGTTTCGTTTGGTGAGTGCAGAGATCCGGGGACCTGATTGAGCGTAACGTCCATCTCTGTCGTCAGGGTTTATAATGCATCTGCATATTGAAATTTTATTTAAGAAGGATGTGGATGCAATATGTGGTCACCAATTAAAAAAAAACAAGTATCTATATTGTTTTTCAGTTATATTTTGTATATTCTTTTTTTATTTTGATATTATTATAAGTATTCTTAGCAAAGTCCCCACTTTTTTAAAACGTAACCTGTCCTCTGAAGCAAGAAATCGAAGAAATAAATAAAAAATAAATTAAAAAAACTTACTACTTCGAACTTCTAACAAGGGTCCTAAAAAAAAATTTGAAAAAAAAATAGTAATTTAATTCGAGATAAAATGTTAGGTAGGAATCCCATTGTGAGACAGAGTATCTTAGCGTGTCTCCTGAAAAGATAAAACAAATAAAACAGCACTCACTCGAGACGTTAAATTGGGACAAAGCTTTCCGTTGTTGTTGCGAGGCATTAATGTGAAATGTTTTAGGCACCACGAAATTACGTGTTTGTTTTTCTAAGCGTTCACAAAGTTTTAATTATTTATTAAAACATAAAGAACCATTACGTTTACTTTCATTTGTTTGATTTATAAACAAAGATATTTCATATTTTTAAATTTGAAACAATAATTAATTATATATATTAAACTAAACCAAATTTATATAAAAATAGTTTATGCAGAAAATGAACAAGAGCGTTAACTCCAAAGCCACATCACGAGCTAAATGTAGTTTATATAATGTATAAATATATAAAGGAAAATTTATTTTCCTTTTTTTTTAACCTACACTTACGTCCGATGCAGAGGTAACGGATTTTAATATTCAACATCCCGATTTCAGGACGAGTTTTCAATTTTTCGACAAACTTCCAAACTTCTGCGCTTAAACACTCCTTATTTCTAGGTTCTGGGTACAGTACTCTAACCCTTATATTTTTGACGTGTCTAGCTACCTGTCCCTTCGAAGAACGAATTAATTGTACATAATAATCAATTGCTGTGACGTCACTATTGCCTGGCTTGTTAAAGTAGAAGTTATTTGTGCGAAGCCGTCGGCTTGATAGTCTTTAAATGTACCATGTAACTGTTCAAAGAGAATAAGCTGGGTGTCTCAGTATTTTGGAAAGAAAACACTTTCATAGAAAAACATTTTTTTTTATAGAATAGGTGGTAAACGAGCAAGCAGCTCATCTGATGGTAAGTAATTGCAGCCGCCGCCCATGGACATCCGCAATACTAGACGAGTTGCAGATGCCCTGTCAGCGTTGAAGAAAGGTGTGGGCTCTTTTCTTGAATATCCCTAAGTCGTATCGGTTCTGGTGACAGTTGATTCCACAGAGCAGCTTTGCGTTTCGTGACTAGGCATCCATTGGTTCAGACACATTTCATCTCAGTTCTCCGAGTGACAACGCATCTGGCTTATTCCTTGATTCCTTAACGAGGCTGAAAGTGTATGACTGTCATAGGCCGCAGGAATCGCTTACGGTGAACTGTAGCTCGATTGTCACTCTAAATTTCATAAACTTATAATATAATTTAGCTTACTTGAATAATTCTTTTTTAAAGTTAAACTAAATGAATCGGATGCAATATCTTACTCAAATATAAATTAAATTCAAGATTACTGAGCAATTTCTCAACTAAAGCGTTTTCAAGAATTCTAGAAAGAAAACTTTTAAGTAGAAAATATTTAAGTATCTGCTTACTGAGGACTTACAATGCTCGAATTCCTTTGTTTAAAAGTTATTGAGATCTGTAAGTACAATGTATAAGTTAAGTACGGAAACTTTTAATACGAACTAACTTTAGTATATTTAACATTAAGGCACTCAATACCATATAAATACGAGTATAAAACTAACAGAAAAATATAAAAGTAATTAGACATGTGTTCGTTGTAGACGTGGTTCATCGAATCGGATTTTTACCCGTATGTAGCCGTGGCAAGAATCACCGCGTATGACAATTTTAATTATAAAACGACCTGCTATACTGCCCGTATAAAATTAAAAGTAAAGAACTTTTATTTTTCATTTTATTTTACCTAAAATGGCAAAAAATCATGACAACCGACAAATGGTGACGTCACTGTTTAGTATATACCAGACCTCTTCTAGTGAAGATTGCGTGAGCACGTGTCCAGCTGATTTTGTACTTTACGCTTTTGTATAGATTTCATTATGGACTTCAGAATGTCTGATGAAATTGGATAAAGATTAGATTGCGGTCTTAGTGACACATGACACGTGAATCAAAGAACTCTGTACCAAATAACTACAGTGTGTTTCTATTTATTCTAACAAAAACATCTTTCTGAATATCTTTTTATGAAAATGACGGTCTGTAAGGAAAACACTTACTTTTATGGATTCTACGCTTATACGTACATCGTAAGTATTAAAGCTGTCTACTTGAAATACTCCATGTTTGCGCATAATTTAATCAGCATAACACGAAAGCTGACCTATTTTGACTCTGTACTTAAAACTCTTTAGCTCTTGAATTAATTATTTTAATCTACTACATACGGATAAATGATTGAGAATTTTATAATGTCGTTCACGTTATCGTTCTTCGACGTTCGACGTTCACGTTATCGTAATTCGAAAGTGAATTTCGAAAAATTTTCTATAATTTTATTAGTTTTATTATGAATCGAGAATCGAACGGGGACAAAGTCATTATTTAGGTTCTTTGTGGTAATTTTTACAAGATATTTAGTCACACGCATATATTTCCTCCCCAGCCTCCTTAATGCTCCAACCCTCTGCGATATGAGAAAAGGAATGTCTCTTAATGGACCAAAGTTCTGGGTTTAATTACAAAATCAATCATAGCACACCGTGGTATTTCGTTTCATAGTTCTTTGAATCACGTGCCATGTGTCACTAAGACCGCAATCAAATCTTTATACGATTTCATCAGATATTCTGAAAACGATAGTGAAATCTGTGCAAAAGGGTAAAGTACAAAATCAGCTGGACATGCACTCACGTCAATCACACGCAATCTTGAGTTTAAGTAGGATAGGTCTGATATATTCAATGAAGTTACATAATTTGTCCAAAGTCTTTTTGATATTTCAGTTAAAATCAAATGGAACTGAAAAACTTTATTGCTCAACATAAGAACTTTATTTATTCATTAAAACTTTATTGGTCACACCTTACTAAAAGGGGTGCAAAGGACAGACTTAATACCTTAAGTCATTCTCTTCTACCCGTGGCCTGGATAGAAATTTTGGTAGGTGTAGTCCATACATTATAAAATAAATTATACTTTATAGTTAATTAGAAATAATTTTACTAATAAAGAATTAATATACCATATATCAGAAGTAAATATACGTATCTATACACTACTATGTAAATTTATTTACTTATAAAAATCATTACATAATATACACATATATATACTTAAACATATAACAAACAACGACATGAGTAATTTACCATATTAACGTCCAACCAGACGTCTTTAAGCTCTCGTACCAGCCTTTTAAATGAGAATTGAAAATATCCTTTTTTAACAACAGCAATTCGTATAATTTCATTATTAAATTTGTATAAATGTTATGTACTATTCATAGCTACATTTAAGGCAATTCTTTCATGATACCCCGGCTACATACTACTAAAAAAATAATTAAAATTCACACGATTCGAATACATGTATAATGTCTAAACATGTTATAGCCTCCCTTTGCCGCAACGTACTTTATATATTTTCCTTTAAGTTTTATAGTTATACTGTATTTTATATAAACCCTAATTCTCAGATAGCGTAACACTAAACCTCAATGTTCGTTTTAACTGCTTAAGTGAACAAGCTGTAGCACCTTTAATAAATGTTACAAAACTAAGTTTACCCATATAGTGCACCAGCTGTTTTAATATTTCACTATACAGTTGAAAAGCTCACACGGAAAGCCTCAAAAGGAGCGCTGTATGACCGAACATTTTATTTTTAAAGTATAATACAGTCCCAATAATATTTTTTCTTTGTACATTTTATATTAACTGTATTTATATTCATTATCATCTGTAGGCAGTGTTTGGCTAGGGTTCCGTATAGGCCTCCAATAGCACTTATAGTGATGTAAATTATATTTTAAAGTCAGATTTAGGCCCGATTTTAGTGAGGACAAGGCTCGTGAATAAACCGATAGTGACCAATTTATTTTACATAAGTGAAACAAAATTACTGTTAATCATATCAAATATGTGTTTTAACACGCTGCAGCTAATTTCTGTCCGCAGCATGAATGAGTCCGCTAGACTAAAGAAGGCTTCACGGAATGGAAACGCGAAATAGCATTATAATGCTGCCGTTTTAATTTGTTGTTAATCCGGAGACGCGAGACGAGTCATTCCATCTTTTTATACAGGACTCTATAAAAAAAATCTAAAAAAAAAATAAAAATCAAAAAATTTAAAATTATTATTATTATTATTTTAGGGCATATTTTTTTTCAATCTCCGCCTGGTTGGTTATTATTATTATTATATTTAGAGGTGGCAAGCGTACAATTCAACAGATGGTAAGTGAAGACTGCGGCGCATGACATCTATATCTACCCTTAACAAACATTCAATATGCATAAGCGTTGCACCACTGAGGCCTGAAGTGGAACACCTCGTTACCTTTTATTAGGTCTCTACCTACACTCGCCACACTAAACACACAGATATATACTGCTCTTTGTGTTTATGTATATCACAGAGCTAAGGGTGTGCAACGCAAGTGCACTTTGAAAGATTGTTGAGAATAAATATGTAGATGTGTTTAAGGTATTATTAATATGACCTCTTTCATTTTGTCGCTATATGGTCGATATAACTTTGTATACGCGACATTTACAGTTTACTTTTACCTTTTACTTTCACACAAAGATGTTTGCTCGTCTTCTCTCTTTCGAATTTCCACGAACAAGCACCAGTTCACCTAGAACTGTGCGCTGTGTATAAAGCACCTAAACGACGCACTATACGAACATATGTCGTCTTATATAGGCGACGTAATTAAAGAAGTACGAATATGGAAGAGGCAACGCAAGAGATCATGTAAAATAAAAAACTGTAGACTCCGCCTACCACTCTTTGATATTATACATAAATTTTAACAAATATTGAATTCATATCTTTTCATTTCTAATCTCAAGGATATTTTTTTCTCCATTAGATTCGAAATACGTTCAATCACCTTGGATCAATAGTCTTTCATGTGATATTGAAATATTTCCTCTGAAGTCTGGAATTCTTCATTTTTCATACATAGCTTTGTAATTGGATCGGGATCATGGAATTAGATATAATTGCTGTTACACGTTCGTATGTCTGAATTGAAATAATGTTAGGGAATCTAGAGAGGTAGATTTATTAGAGCTTCAACAAATGTATATATATATATATATATATATATATATACATATATATAAATATATATATATATATACATATATATATATATATATACATATATATATATATATATATAGTAGTTAAATGTCTTTTGATTCAGATATACAACTCTTGTGTCTTTTTATTACTATATTACTACACACACAGATATTACTGTTGGTGGTACTTATATCTGTATTCTAAAGACAGTTACCACTGTCCACGATATTAAGAATTCTATGGCCGTAGGTATTAAGATAGAGATTATTCCTACGTCACACTATAGATGAATTTTGGTGGATTTTATTCTTCAGTGTCTTTCATTATACGAAACACGGCAGGTCTAAGCTACTTCTTTACTCTGGTATACCATAAAAGTTTGAGCCTTCCGTAGTCGAATGGACTAATTCTAACTAGGGCTACTTTCTGTCTGAATTCCCTCGTAGTCCACTATTTAGTGGTAATAGTTAGGTTCCAAGATTGAAGCGTCAATAGCCTAATGGTTTAGTATACGGTTTGCGAAAAAGTCATAGGTCCGCTATTCCACTATTGTCGTGAACTATCTTCTAGCATTTTCAGCTTATTTGGAGTGGTTAACCGGAATATTAGTAATGTTACAAAAGCATTGCTAACATTTTTTTAAATAAAAACTGCAGCATGAATGAAGGTCACCTCGAAAGAAGAAGGGTCACTCCCTCGCAGGATACCAGTTTGCAGTAGCAGTATAACGATGCTCTGAGACTTATGTCACTGGTTGCGCGTCATTCCGTTTAGTTCGCAGGGTGACAACGCATTTGCATACTGATTTCTTCTCGCGGATGATTATGGGTATCATGGGCCGGAGCTATCAATTACCGTTATCAATTATTGTCACCCGCAAAACAATATGACAGTGGTTTCTAGCTGCAGAATGAATGGCCCTCACAGAATACCACGCGTGAAATAGCAGCATAATGCTTCTGTGTTTCGTCTGGTGAGTGTAGGAATCCAACGCATCTGCATTATGATTCCTTGTTACTCTTAATGTAATAAAAAAAACAGAAACTATGTTTTTAAATCAATTACTAGCACTGGGTGATTTAGTTGGCCGTCAAATATGGTTGCCGCTAATCTCTAATTTAGTTGCTATTAATATAAATTATTAACTTGGTACATTGTCTTCAATTGTGGTGGCGTTTCGTGCGATCCAGGCACGTTTACATTTAGCAAAGCATTTCAAAAAGCGCTAATCTGAATTCAGTCTTAGGTCACCTTGTAATGATCTCATTACTATCACTGAAAACAACTTTGAGTTCACTACTTCTAAAACGCACTATTGAAATCATATTTTTTTTAATATTTTACTTCAGTACGCACGAAAATATAGATTTATAACATTTGCTAGAAAGTCGTGATTCAAAGAAATGAGTTTTAAATCACGTTTTTTATCCTTTTTAACATTGAGAGTAACGAACGAGCACACAGTTCACCTGATGGCAAGTGATTCCTGCGGCCCATGACATCTACATTCATCCTTGACAAGGAATCATAACGCAGATGCTTTGTTACCCTTGATGACTGAGATGGAATGCCTCGTCACCAGTAATAAAAGTTTCCGGATCCCTACACCCACCATACGAAACACAGTAGCATTAACTGGTATTTTACGCGAGTATTCTGTGAGGGCGTGGTCCTGCCCCGGACGAGCTGACCCATTAACTCTGCAGTGTAGCTCTACCACGTTTTAAAATTATTTTTGTTTCACTCGTTTTTATAGATAAACCACATTCAAATGTGTCTGAAAGTACTAAAAACTGAACTGCCGGCGTAGCAACTCGCAGCTCTTTGTGAAAATATAATACGAATTTACTAAATCTGCTGACATTTTCCCACGGAACCATGACTCCATTAAGTCTCGGGTCTAAACACCGAAATTCCATTTGTTTTACTACAAAGGTTATATTATGAGAGGAAAAGAGCTTCCTTAATTGTGATGGCATATGAGAAATAAAAGGACACTTGAAAATACAGGACGTACAAAATTATTTAGTATTAATTTAATTTCATTGTTTTTATATAATATTGGAAGTGACATAAGAACCTAGTTCATCCGAGGATTATTGATGATTGCGGGTGAGTTATGACTCATGATTCGAGATGTCCATGCATTATCAACCCTGAGGACTGAGATGCAAACCTGTAGTTGGGTCTCCGAACCCCTACAATCATCGTACGAAACAGAAAAACTATGCTCCTTCCACGGTCAACGGATAACTAATTACGGTGTGTCTCTACCACGTCAATTCATAATCATTGTTTTATTTATTTGTTCTTTTATTGTTGTCGTAAAAATTAAAGAGCATAAAATAAAAAAATATAACAAATGATAACTACAGAGAAAATAATTCAAATACATTTTTCGTATATCCGGTAAACATTGACGCATCAGGCCTAGCCTGCGGAGACTATTAGATCAGCCTGTCAATTACTGGATCACACCGGACAAGAATCCAATCACATCAATGCACGCTTTACTGAAATGTATAAGACATTTTAAGATATAATATCATCAACGAAGTAGATTTAACAAGATCTGATGAAACCTCACTGATATAATTTCTGACACTGATTAAAATTCTTTTTCCAATTATATTTTCGATATTTTTTTTCTTGTACTAATATAATATAATAGTGCACTAGCTTTTTCGTTTAGTAATATGTACTTAGTGCAAATTATTGTTGTAGGGTGATATCCAGTTATAGCCTATATATATATATATAATAGCTAGGCCTGATGCGTCAATGTATACCGGATTTATGAAAAACGTATATACATATATAAATAGTGCATTTTCAAGCTTAAAAGCTTTAATGTTAGTTGCTAGTAGTTTGTAAAAGTTTCAGTTACTGGTCTCAAATAATAAAATGGCTTCTTACCTTTTCAACGGTGAAGACGAGATTTTGACATTGACATTTAAAATGCCTAGTTTTTGTTGTGACACATAAACAACTATTTCACCCATGTTGTTTTTGATGTTTACACTCTCTAGTGAAGAATAGTCTTTTAAAAGCTACCATGTATGTTCGGTCTGATATCTGGAACACCAGAACACTTCGTGACGCGAAAACAACGTTATTAGAAAAGAATTGCAATTTGGAGATGACAAATACTTTTATAATTGGGAAGGCTTTACATTCCACGATATAACATACATGTTAAGTTTTTTTTTAATAAATAACTTATTATTATTAATAAAATTTTAAATACAAAAGGTTTTGGCCACTTCTTAATCCGTGATCAAATAAAAGGTAGCAATGGGTTATGTTCTGTTCCTAATTTTTTGCATCTTGAAAGAGATCATTGAAGGAAATATTTGCAAAACACATCATAAGTTTAGAATTGAACAATACCACTACAAACCTCCTCTATCAATTCTCGGAAGAATTTTCAGTTATAAGTTGACAATGGGTTATTTTCTATTGCTTATTTTAGGCGTTTTGAGAGATATCAAGAAAATATTTCCAATATACATTCCTTTATCTAGGTTTATCCAGACAAGACACATAGATATGTTAATGTTAAAATGTCTATATTACATCTTATGGGAAATGAGTATTCAAATACCAACTTCTTATCGATAATCCAATATCCCCTCAGGGAATATATGTAATACCTCGTTTGTTTGTTTGGTTATACGTTACAGAGTAAAATTGGATATAAAAAACCTCATCAAATACTCTTAATTCGTTTTACTGACATATTTTAACATTTTGTTACTCTATCTTTGCAGATTATTTGACTGCCGATACATTAGTGGATCGTCGTAAATAATTTAGTCAGTGTAAGAGGTAAGCAGTTCTTTATAATTATTTTGTTTAGTTAACTTAGTTGTTTATATATAAATAGAAAATGTTATCTTAGCTTAGCAAACTTAAGCTAAGCTAACATAAATGTACTAAGACAGGCCCTGCGTCTATTTAAGGATAGCCTTTCCCACAATACCTAGTGCTCACTCCAGAAAAAGGGATCTTATCAAGAATGATGTAGCTTTTATGAATAATTTATCAGAAAGAAGATGTTTCCGTTTGGAAGATAATAATTGTCCGCTTCTATATACCACGTTGAATATTGTATATCATAAATTGTCCTCATAACTCAGAATACAAAATACCTCAGAAAACAGGATAAAAATTCGAACTTGAACACACTCTTTGAAGTTTTTTCTTTGATTGATAATTAATAGAACTGTAATCGAACACACTAGAAACTTCACTATTTGTTGACTTTATTATTGTAAATGTAATATAATTGCTGGACCATAATACTTGCAAGTTGATAGCAACAAAATTTGAAGAGACACGCTGTAATAAGATACTGTGATTCTTTTTACATTATTTCGTAGGTTATATTCGAACGAATTATTTTTGACGCACATTAATGTGCGCTCATTTCCTGTACAGTTCTATAATATCCATAAGTATCCTCGAGATGGAATCGTTATCCGGACCATTGTAATGGGATGTGCATCAGTCGGTTGAAAAATCTTCGGTTTTATTCACTCTCAGCCAAGCATGGTGGTCGTTACTCCAGCCAAGCCGATTTATTTGTATCTACGCTAGAAAGTTTTTGAATCGTTGATATCGGGATATTTAACTTGATACAATCATCGAACATTTCATGATATTGAACAAGATTTTTGAAATCTATAATTCATATTCTTCAACATTTAATAATAAATAGGTAGTTTTATATCTTACGTATAAAATTACTTTTTTTATTTTTAACATATTTATTATTTCACTTAACTATATTATTATAACGATTATTTATATAGTAAATCAAGATGTGTATCAATCGACGAGATATAGAGAAACATTATTTAGTACTGACAAATATACACAGAGAATTACAAAAATATAAAAGACAATAAGCTTTATGATTTCTTCCTTCTGATCGATTGATATTGGACCGCATACGAAAAACAAAAAATAACGTTTAATCATGAGAGCGGTTACGTGATGTGTGAGAAAATATTATAAAGCTGCCATCAATAAAAGAGTAAACGGAAATTAGTAAATTTCAAACTCAAAATCTGGCTTTATAGTTAGTTTTTATGATATAAAAGATTGTATCGAATGATAAAAATTAGTACTTTTTTTAAGTCAATGAATAAAGCATTTTTGAGTAACAAGATTTTCCTATGCAAGATTTGGTAACATGTGTTCGTATGCTGTATGTTATTTGTCGTTTTGTTAGTAACTGATTGAAATGATTACTATTATTATTTAAGGTAACAAACGCTATCCACATTGCACCATAACATTTGTCAGTATTTCTTTTTACGTATCTGTAATATTCTAATCCATGACTGCACAGATAATAAGTTTATAAATTATCCTTCGCTTATTTATATCTATGTGAAAGCCGTAATAGTGGTGACGTACAAGAACCATAATTCTATAATCTCCCTTAGCTATCAGAAGAATTAGCTATGTAATAAATAAAACCTGTCCGAGTATCTAATACAAATCTACTAGGATTGCCACAACTGGGGTGATAGAAGTTTAAGCCTTTTTTTCTTCAAGTAATAACATTTATACAATTAGGCATCTGTTAATATATGTGTCTACAAGAAAAAGGGGAAAATAAATCGGTATATCAAAGAAAATCTCTACGCACTTCGACCCACTAAAAATTCCTTGTGCGTAAGACGCTATCGTACAAAAGCAAACAGCCCCAGTACCCCATCAATCACCGTCCGCTCGGAGAGCACCATCGCCATGCATTTAAACAGCCCGAACATTTGAATAACCCAATTCTTACTCAACGAAAACTGTTTTGTAATTGGATGAATCAACGCCTTGTACATTTCACAAGTAAGATGTACGCCATTTTCATTCTCGTATTTCGTCTGGGATCTAATTTTAATTAAATATATTTTAATATCGCGGAACGAGGAAATATAGAAATGTTGTATTCTACTCGTATAAGCGGTAACTTTGATTTTGAGGGAATAATGTATAATAGAGATAGAGCCACGATACAGTTAGTTTCTTGCTACAGTGTAAAAGCAGGACAGTCCTCGTCAAGTCGATTTGGGAAGGACCACATCCTCACAGAATACCAACGTGAAATCATAGGTGACAACGCATGTACAGCTTAAGTTTTTGTTAAGATTGCTTTAAAGTGTTTTCATGCTATAATAATCACTTACCATCAGGTGCTCGTATGTCACCCTTAATCTCTCATTAAAAAAGACCTCATTGCCTACCCCCTGAGATATGACGTATTTGTACATTTGATGATGATATCCTTCTGGTTGATTACAACCGCGACGATGTTATCCGGTTATTGCCAGACTCTTCTACCTTTTTCTTATTGTTAAATAGTTCCTCATCTTTCCGGCAATTTTGACGATTACTTGTTTCTTTTATTTTCAGTGTGGTTACTATCATCAATGAGTGCATATATAACATCGTCATTAGATTACATTTACCGAAATAAAGCAAACAAATTATGTAGTTTCGTATGTTTGTACAACAATCGTGTTACAATAATAATAATTATTATTTTTAGATAGAATACTAGCAGTACTATAATTATTATTATTCCCGTTAACCCCTCTAACTAAGCTTAAATGCTTGTGCTAGGAGATGGTTCGCAACAATTGTAGAATGGCGCATACGAACCTACGACCCTAAGTTTGGCAGACCGTAACCTAAATCATTAGGCTTCAAAATTATTATTATATCACAATCTTCATCATCATCATCGTCATACATCATCAAAGTATTCATGCAAAGTTCCAATGCTTATCAATCAATATATGTGTCTTTCGATATTTTAGGGAAATAAAACATTACCGAGTTAGATCACAGACCAATCAAACCTACCTAACTCTAAAAACTACATTTAGCTCCGTCCAGTAATTTTCGGATGCATTCGCACCAAAGAAACAAGCGGGCAACAAATCAAACAAACATCGTGGACTCGTCCAATCACTACTAAATATTTTTTTCTCTTTTATAAATGCTTATCTTTTGTGAAATATTAGATAAGGTGATATAAGTGTATCATCTTATCTGACAAAAGAGTCAGTTGTTTTTTTTGATATCAGAAGTGTCAAACGACAACACAGCTTCTCTAACGATATGTTTGCATACTTACTTTACTCCATATATTCATCCTAAATAATGCAGATACGTTGTCATCTTTAATGACTTTAATATCTTTTACTTACTACACAAAACACAATAGAGCTAAGTTCGAAAAAGTAGATCCCAGCTATTTGTGCTATATCTAGTTGAGATCTGTGTATGGCTTCCTTATTTATGTAAAAGACATCCTAACCTCTATTTATTCTACCATTTTTTTTAACGTGAAAATGGAATTAAAATCACTGAAGATAGTTATATCTATTATTGTGTTAATTTCACCGCATTACTCACAGGTGCTGTTTACAGCCGAATGTCTTTATAATACGAGAAAAAATTATCCGGTAAACGAGGCACATGACGCCTATTAATACACATTTATTATTCGAGTCAGCTGCCCAGTGTTGTTCAGACGCTGCGATATTACTAAATTGCTATAGTTCGCGATATTAAAGTTTGTTTTATTTTTTATGTTATATTTTATATTTATATAAAATTGAAGTTCCAAAATAGCACATAGCTCACTCAATGATAACACCATAAATTTGAATTGAACAATTGAAATTGAGAAGCAAAATGTCACCTTTGAGGACTGGACGGGAATGCTGGATTTACAATAATCTTTTTATTTATTATTTCAATTAATCAACACACTTGTAATAGCTTTACTATACAATTGTAGATTGTAACATTAGATATTTTTTTAAGAAAAAGATTTTTTAAAAAAAAAATTAAGATGTTTAAAATAAACAATTAAATAGAACTTGTTAATTTCTTTTATTTGTCGGTCTTCTTACCAACCTTATAACGCAATAAAACACATATTCAATAGAGTATTTATAGTAATTGCATGTATAAATTGTTTCAAATAAATTAGAACATTATAAATATTTATAACAAAAGTTAAATCTTAACTATATGTTGTAACTGTGGGTCACAGTACACATATTTATTATCTATAAATCTTAGCTACAGTACTAATTTTCAGACGGTACCAAAATAAATATGTGAACAAAAAAATTTTACACCCTAAGTAAAGCGAAATTCGTTTTCCTTTTACTTTTAATTTATTGTTAATGTCCCTAAACTGGGAGTAAAAGAAAAAAACTTTAACTTTAGCGGTAAAGAAATTTGTCAGTACAATCCTACCCTCCTATCCCTGGAGACTCATTGCAAATTCTATTCCAGTGAAGTCATTATGGTCACTAGATCTAACATCACTAAATAATGTGGCTGCATAAGTCTATGATATTTGCTTACCCCTAAAAAAAAGAGGTTTTTATATATGTATAATGAAGATGTTCTCCTGGCTGATTTAGACAAAGGAGAAAGACAAGAGGCGTCTTCTGGTTATCCCAAAATATCACTTTTCATAGTGCCATTAACATTCGCGTTAACACAGAGCCGCTTACTCGTCATCCGCTATTCTGGTGTAATCTATGTACAATAAAATCTGAGGAATATTCAGATGCAGTGTTATAAGACACGGGACACGACGTAATACACCCTGACCAGTACACCAACATTTTATGATGTATGTACATACGATATTATTCCTCTGTTGGGAATCGAACAACATCGGACCTATGATCAGCCAGTTACTCTAGCCAGTACACCACGCGGTCGTCTAGTTATTATATTAAAGAAGCCATATTTAATATAATATTTTGATACGGTATGCTACTCTTTAAAGTTCAAATCCGCCATTCGACTCTTGTTATGAATCATCCAGCTCAAGCATTTAAGTTTAGTTGGAGAGGTTTAAGTAGTTAGTAAGGTGTCAATAGCACTAGAAGCATTATTTTTATAAAAAATTATATATTAATAAATAGTATAGCTTCATCATGGCCGACGATCCTAACTGTATTATATCGGTCACTAAACCGACGCGTAGGACGACGTCGTTTACATTGAAACATAGATTTCGCTATAACAAATAGCATGACATCACTTTTTAGATTGTAGTTTTAAAGAGTGGTGTGCACGTATGGCTATAATAATAGGTTTTTAATTTATTATATTAATTTTAGTTCTTTTAGTTGGAGGATCCTGAAGACCGGCCAAAGTGGAGTAGACTCGGTCTAAAAGCTAGGCAGAAGAAGAAGAATTTTGTTTTTCGTTGGTATTTTAGAATATACGGATGTAGTATAGGTTTAAAAGTTGCCGTGGCACGTTTCAACTCATAATAGTTATGTACTCCTGACCTTTCACCTACGCGGGAAAGACCACCCCTCATAGAATACTCGCATGATATAGCATATGTTGGACGAGTGTAGATAGGGGTAGAGACTCGTCTAGAGACTCGGTTAGCTGAAGTGAACTATTCCATGATTGTCCTCGGGGTTGAAAACGCATATTTATCCTGTATCTTTGTTGCGGATTGAAATAAGTGTTCATAGGCTGCAATCGTAACTAACGGTCAGGGAGGTGTGCTCGAGGGCAAACTTGAGTTTAAAAGAAAAAATGTTTCTAGTTATTAAGATAGTGATGATTAATGGCATCTAATCAACTTTGCTTATATTATAGTGCCGTAAAGATTCACACTAATACTATATTTACTTGAAGCGTACTGAAACTTTATGAAACGGCCATTAAAGATAAAAAAAGTTATTTCTGTTATAATTTGAAAAAGGAATTCTCCAGTTGTACAATTTATTTTATTTACTATAAATGTCTTTTTTTTTTTTTCATTCTGGTGTCGTTCTGTAAATTAATAGTTCATGTAGATGGGATATAGGGAATATTTGTTTCTGATTTTCTGTCCAGTTTTACCGTGATTTAAGTCGACAAGAAACTTGTATACTCTTCTCTTAGAATACGGTGAGCCCCCATTTCGTAGTTTTGTGTATTTCTGACACTTTTTATCCAAACGATGACGTGTTCATCTCCGTATCGATTCCATTGAAGGCCGACGGGTGGCAATTGAAAGTAATTTTAATACCGTACGACCTCTAAGTCAATCAGATTAAAAATTATTTCAGAAAATTTGCGATGAAGTGCAATATATTCCCATGTTTACCTGAAGGTTCGATACCTTTGAATACCGCAATAGTTAATGGAACTTGCAAAACGATAACGCACTGAAAGCGCCATCGTTAAAACAGTAGACGAAAGCTATGATTACTTTAATAAACCTAAAAGTAAAAGTACAAGCGGAGTAGGTAATTGCCTCTTACAGGCAATGGTCAAAAATCGTTTAATGTTCTTTCAGCATTACTGCACATTATACATCAAGTTTGTCCTAAAATTGAGGAACAAAAACTCTCAGAGTGTTAACACTCTCGTGGCTAGGGTTTTAGATAAATTACACGAAAATCATTCTCGTGGTAAAGCAGACAATGAACCAATCGCTATGTTAACAACGAAGCAAACATCTAAACAGATGTCTAAATGGAATTCGAATTTCCATATAGTCCAGTCCCTGGTACTTATTTCTAAAATTCATGAATAAATTTTGATATCGTATACAATGCACGTGCCTGCAAGAGACTGGGTTCCGAGATGATGTAGAGACCTCTAAACAAGACTAGACCTATCATTTGCAATAGCTTCAAACATTGCAAAAAACCAATATTACCAAAACTTTTCCTTTTCTCTCTCTAAATCAAAGCTCAAGTCATAAATTAAAGCTTCTATTCTAAATGAGAGAATTTGCATCAATGTAGAAACAGCATGACGTTAACGAGAATGGAAACAAGACAACAATATATTGTGGACTAAAATGATTTCTTTGTTATAATTATAAATGAATGAGCTGGGTATGATGTCATTTTGGGATTCCGTATTAAAAAACGAAACTTGACTGCCGTTTTTCTCAATGATTTTCATGTAGATGATTAAAATTCGGCATGGTTATAATAAACAATAAATAACCCTAACACAAGCGTAAAGTATAATTAAAAACAGTCTAATTATCAACCTCGGCGATTAAACTTTAGGGTAAAAAGGAAAGTGTTTTTTTATGTTTGTTGTGGATTATTAATTTTTTTTTCTGCATACTTTGAAATGTTCATATTGGGTTGTTTAGATTTATATTCTTGTCCATTGCTGTTCTCCGCCGTAACTCATAAAATATCTTTTGCAGAAATCACAGATCACTGAGGAGCTGTACTTGACCGCATTTTTAATGCTTCCCCCAGAATAATTATGTAAATTTGCTGAATATAAATCGTATCAAATATTAAAATTTCTATATATTTTGTATCACATTTATTAGTTTATATATTTAGTACAGTAGTATATATATATATATATATATATATATATATATATATATAAGCTCAGTCAAGTCAAGGGCCAGTCTTCAGCTCTTATAAAGTCCGGAACGTTGGTTCCAAGCCAGGCTTGGGTAGTTCGTGCCTTGTTGTCAGGTGCAGAGTCCTGCTAGAAAGTCCACGGTATATTTTTAAAAAGTGTATCGCTGAGAGGTTTCTCAACATGATCCAAGAATGTAATCTTGATACACAAAAATGTAGTTTTGTGACTCCTTGATAAGTCACGCCCCACCAAACCATCACTGACGCAGAATGATGTCCACGTTGTACCTTTCCGAGCACTTGAGCAGCTTCTTTATAACTGTGAGCGTACACATTATCATTTTGCTTATTGTAGTGTTCTTCTATCATGAACATTTGTTCATCGTTAAAGAGGATATTTCTGTGCTTTTCACCTGCGTATCGCTACAGAAGGCGTTTTGATCGATCAACTCTCTTTAATTGTAAAGATTGATTTAGGGCATGTCCTGTATATCGACGATAAGCACCGAGCTTCAGGTCTTATTTTATAATACGCGACAGAATCCTAGCGGGAATCTTCTTTCTCGCGATAAGAGTTTTTTGCTTCCTATATTCGACGAATTCTGGCTTTAACAGCATTAACACCCTTTGTACTTCTAACAGCACGCGGCCGCCCCGATTTTTTTGGTCTTCGATAGAGGAAGTGTAGTTGTATCTGTTGATAGTACGATATACGAACATACGGCTGATACCAAGCTTTTTAAGTGTCTGGAATACGACCGATGGCTCTATACCCACTTTGTGCAAGGCGATCACTGCAATCCTATTTCCTTTAACACCCCATTCTATATTGTAATCTGATAACGATAAATTAACACGATATACATATGTGAGATGGCGCAAAATCGAAAGAAGCTATTAAAATAATATACTTGTTCCAAATTCAAAATAATTAAAAAGTTGAAAAAAGAAAAGTTTTTATGTAACAGTATTTATGGCCAGACTAGTTATATATCCTGATTTGCCGACAAAAAAGCAAACGTTTTCTTGCCGGTGCTCCAACATTTCTTAATTTTCGTCAGCAAGTCTTCAAAGACCGAAGAAAAAGACCCATTTTGCCGACTGGTTATTTTTCTTCGGTTCAAAGCAGTACCACCCAACTCCATTAAACTTTTTTATTATTTTACGGCACCACTCAAAACGTAGTAAAGTTTACGACCCTTTACTTGCACTTGTAAATTGTTTTGCACTTGACTCATTCCAAAGCCTAAAACATTACTAATGGCTGACAAGTTTTTTTTTTTGTCATTTTCAATCACCGGCAGACCTTCATGTACATCGTCATGGAGTTAATGCACATTCAAATTTTCCGAACCCCGAATACACAGAGCTGCGATATGGAATATATTTATCACCAAATACCTAATGAACTCTTGTTTACTGAAGCCACGCCAAAAATCATAAAAATCACTAAGGGAAAATTTGAGTCAACTTCATTGTCATAACGTTCATAATTTTCTAAAGGACACCACAATGAATAAACCCAAATTAAAAACAGACAGTATCACAAATTAAACAGTAACCTATTCCTTTTCCCAAGAGTCCCAAATTCAAATTCCACCATTGTTTATTTATTTATTTTATTGTATGAAGTTCCAGAAAATTTCAGTGAGCAGCAGAAGGATATAGAGATTTAGAGATTTTTCATGTAATAAAAATTATTTCGAATGTAATTTAAAAAACATCGTATATGACATAAATACATGTACCTATAATATTGAGAAAATAAAATAGTGAATATATTTACATTAATTTACGATATGGAAGGTGCATAGTTACTACACTGTTATATTGATATTAAAATATTTTTTGTCTTTTCAATTATTGCTTGAGAAAAAATCAAGACAATTCACTTCAAAGTTAAAGTTGGAAATCTAAAACTATATGTTGAAAGTTGTTAATGGCCGAAATTATGATTATTTAAACTACAAAAAGACTAAGTTGTTTCTATAACAGTAAAGTGAAGAGTATATAACAAAAACGAGTTATTTAATAGTAATTATTGTTTGCTCTCTTTTTGTGAACTTCGGTTTTGTATATCTATGTCGATAGGTCATAAACTAAAATTTACTCTCTGTTGCTGTTTGTTCAGATAAAACAAAAGCGTCCCGTACCGTATTGTTGTCACAAAAACAAGACATGTCTTACAAACGTTATCAAAATGTTTGGTTTACAAACCGACACATAGTTTGTACTGTATATCTGAAGTTAAGCTAAGTTAAACTATATATTATTCCTTTGGGTAAAGTTGAGCTTTAGTAAGTTAAGTATAATAAGTAAGTAGATTATTGTATTTTTAAATTAAGTGATGTAATGCATGCATGCAGCGTACATCCGAAGCAAATATGTAAGTTAACATAGATAGACTCGGCGGAATGAAGGTCGTACCTTCACACAAAACAGAAGCATAAAATAATTAGTTCTAATAAAGCGAAAGAAATATACTGAGAATATACACTGAGTGAAAGAACCGGACACGAATTTCTTATAAGGTACACGTAATCTGCATCTTTATTAGTTACTAAGGAAAGATACGGGTGTTTATCGAGTTATAAGGTGAATTGTAAAATGTAGATGCCATATGGTACTGTGTGCTTGTTTATCACCAGTTTACTGTAGTTTGGAATGGCCTGGGCATGTTATTTTTTTATATAGAATAAGTGAAAAACTAGTAAGCAGCTCCCCTGATGGTAAGTGATCATCGCTGCCTATGAACATCCACAACACCAGAGAAGTCGCAGATGCTCTGCTGGCCTCGTGAATACCACTGATGACAGTTGGTACGACAGAGTGGTTTTGGGTGGCAGAAGATTTCACATAAAACGTACAGTGCCAACCATCGAGATGATGGGGGCGACTGATGAATTTTGAATTTTATCCCGCAGTACGATGCTTACACTCAGCGGGTAGAAATAATCCGAACAACTCCTCAAAACACTGCGCATTGTAAATTTAGTAAAAATGTATAGAGATGCAACATCTCTTAGCAATGCTAGTCAATCAAACCGATCAGGATCATACCTATCGAATCGAGTCGCTCTTCGTTGAATGCGATTAAATGGAAGAAGCTGGTACTGGGGTCCCCCAACACAGAGATGACAACAATATTTCATGCGAGGGGTCGAGCTTCCTTCTTGTGAAGTTTGACACGGTGTGCCGACACGAAACACTGACTTGCTCTATTAAGCATGCCAAGTTTTTTAGAAGCAATTTTGGCCTTACCTTTAAAGTGATTGCTGAATTGAACGGCGCTTGGGTGTGCCGCTGGGCGTATGCCTTTCCTCTAGAAAAGACAATGAAGCATAGACCGTCATGCGGCTCTTAAATATCTCTTATATATGATGGGCATCTCCAGATGTCTTTGAATTAGTTCTTAGACAAGCAGGTTTTTGCATGATATTTTCCATCACGGTCGATCACGTATTACACCACCGAGTTCCGTCATCGGACGACACGACAGACCACCAGATTCCATCCCCACCACGTCGTTGACTGGCATTCCTCTACTGTGCGCTTCTCGCGGAATTTTCTGCCCCGCACAGCTGCCTTGTGGAACGGTCTGTCCTCGGCGGTTTTTCCAAACCAGTACGATTTAGGGTCCATCAAGAAGCGAGCCTATTCCTTTCTTAAAGGCCGTCAACGCATCTGCAGTTCCTCTATTGTTGCGGTTGTCCGTGGGCATCGATGAGCACCTCGGTGTTCCCGCCGCTCGTTTGCTCCCTTTTTTCTATAAAAAAAAAACAACATTTAAAATTGCTTTTAATATTTATTTTTTTATCGCACTACGATGATTTGCGTACTGAGATATTAAAAGCGAGCATACAAACATAAGCGTTTTCTATTAAGTTAAGTTAATTACATATATCTGAAATAATATTTTGTATCCGGAAAAACTAAGATTAAGTGTGTGATATATATATGTTAAATTGTCCAATAATTTAATATTTTATATTCTTCATTTCATATGCATTAAAAATGGCATGATTTATAAAGTCGTGATTTGTAACAGAATTTGTTGAAAACCTTGATTTCTACTACTGAGCCTACCTACAATCTATTACTCGGCTAAAATACAAATGATCGTACTAAATGGATCCGAAAATTAATGTGACACTTTTATTTAGACTCTCGCCATGATTATTTAATGGTTCTTTAATATAATTTATTATTTATGTTTTTTGTTGAGATTTAACCTTAATTTTAGATTGAGTGGTAATAGATATGGCTGAATTTATATATAAATAATGGTCTAACCAACTATTGCACGTGTGATATACTTTAAAAAAATGTGAGAGATATAAACTAATTATTCCTAATACTTTAACCTATTACTAATAATTTAGTGTATACGTCTTAATTAAATTGTTTTAAGTTATTTACATTGACGTGGTTAAACCATTAGTTAGATGTTGCAATAACAGTTGTATAAACCCTGACTCAAGGCCACGCCTTCACTGGATCCCAAAGTAGTCCATATGGCTCGTGTAAAGCCTGGTTAACCTCGCTGGTCACATACCAGTTTTTCAACGTAGTTCATATTAGTAACATCTTTATTTTTGATATATCGATATATTTTGCGTGTCTTGATACAGAAGGAGAGAGAGAGACAAAAAACAAAGCCGTATATAATAACAAGTGATAACCTTTAAGTTTGAGCAATATCAGTCATTCACTTATTCAATACCTACTAAGTGTATCCTTCAGCCGAGAACTAACAAATAATTAATTACAATATTAAATGTTTTTATAAGCTCGGTGGTAGCTGCATCTAGTTTCTAGCTCTAATATGAATGGGCCGGCATCATCTGGATAGAACCACCTTCTGTCCGTCTATTATATTGTCTTTCGAGAGCTCTATACAATCAGCTCAGGTGATCCTAACTTCTTTTACACAAATGACCTAATTGGAAATATTTTGTTTTATTCCAGATAGTGAAGAAGAGAACAAGATGGCTGTATGGAAAATTATTATATTGGTCTACATCTTCATGCTCTCAGTTGAAGCTAAGTTCTTACATCACACTTACAACGATGAAGACGAAGGGGTCAGAGTATCGAGTATATGCGATCCAGCTTTTAATAGCACGGCCTTAGTACAATGCTTTTGTGTCAAAGATAGTATTGATGTAGTACGCACCGCCGAATGTTACCCGACTCACGAAAACATCAGTCATAGTGATCCAAGTTGGTCCTTGTTTAATTACTTGGTAAATGCAAGTAAGCTTAGTCTTACAAACACGCGAGGAATATCTCTTAAGTACATACCAACGAATGCATTACAACGGGCCGAAAATCTATTGAAACTTGATGTAAAATATGGAAACATTAAGGCTATAGAATCATTCGCTTTCGCAAATTTAAGTAAAACTGAAGAAATCACGCTGAGTGGAAACCAAATCGAGAAATTGAAAGTGCACGCTTTTGCTCATCATAAAATGCTGAAAACCATTAGTTTGGATTCGAACAATATAATCGAAATAAATAGAGATGTATTCGTTGACCTACCCTCTTTAGAAACACTATTTATGACCAATAACAAAATAACAATTATACATGATAGAGCTTTTATACATTTGACGAATTTGAAAGAGCTAGAGATCGACAGAAATAAGCTATTCAGCTTGAACAGCGAAACATTTTCAGGTTTAATGAAACTATTGAAGTTAGACTTATGCAACAACAATTTGGAAGTTATTGGTGATAATACATTTAAGCCTCTTTCTCGATTGGAATCATTGAATTTAGACGACAATAAAATCCAAATGCTAGATTCCAAAGCTTTTCATGGGCTATCAAACTTGAAGTCACTTTCCCTAGCCCATAATGAATTGACCGCGATCGATAATTTGAATATATTAAAAGGACTGCAATCTTTAATTTCTCTCAATTTAAAGGATAACAAGATTCGCGATTTAGACCAAGCAGTGATGGACCCAATATTACCCAATTTATATCAAAATACGGGCTCTTTGGACGTGGAAGGTAAGAATTTATGATGTTGGTTACCAATGCAATATCAACTTTTTTCTCCTGAATCAACTACTGTTACTGGTAATTATGATACATTTCGCAAACAGTTCTTCTTTTTATTACCACATGTCAACTAAGCGAGAAATATTCACTGCAACGTCTGCGTTCTGCTGACATTAAATCTTATAACGTTGGCAACGTACCAATTGGAGACTGCCTGTAATGTGAGATTAATACCTTCTACCGTAGCTCCCCTTCAACGCTAGAAATGTACATAAATTGAGTTAAAACGCAATTGGTAAACTAATCACTAACTTAGAACAATAATTATTCAGTAAAATTCAACTAACTTCTTTTTAATTACGGGTAATTTGGTAAGCAGTTTTTTGCTTTTGATGTTTTATACGTGTCCAAACTCCGTTTTTTTTCACCGATTTTATCGCATATATCATACAATATTTCCTACGCAAATATTTAGCATCCATCACTGACATACGCAAACGCGCACTATATATGAACTAGGTAATATTTTTTTAATATAATATTAGGTACAACAAACGAACCCACGAACAGACGAGTTTACATTATGGTAAGTGATTACTGCGGTCATATATGAAACCTACATTCATCCTCCATAAGGAATCCTAATGCAGAAACGTTGTCACATTTAAGGATTAAGATGGATTGCCTCAATACCAGTACTAGTCGAAACACAGCTACGTTCTACTGTTATTATATGATGGTATTCTGTGACGGCATGGTCCCTCCCCTGTCAATTCGACATCCATTCATGCCACAACTAGAAACAATCTACTCCCTGGCTCTATCACTGTTAAAAGATAATGTTGCTGTTGGTAATACTTTGGCGATTGAGTGTTGTAACGGTTTGAGCTACTGAAACAAACTTTGTACATGACAAACTGTTGGACAAAAAAAAATCTTAAAATTTATCATACTTACTGTACATACATTTACAGCAATTTTTAAGTATTACTAAATATTTTCCTTTAATCAATTAAACATCTTTTGTAATTTTGTTACATTATTATATAGGTAAAATATTCGAAAAGTTAAATAAAAAAAACGGGAAAAAGACCGTATAATAAGAATTATTCACTTAATATGGTAATGTTAACATATTCTTTCTGAACACTGTAATAAATATTTATGATCATTTTTAAATTTCCAGATAACAATTTTCCCTGCGATTGCCGTCTTGAATGGTTCATGTTACTAATGAACAGAACTCAGAGCGCATCGTTGAAATTGCTCTTGGAAAACTTAAAATGCATGCCCAATGAAATGCTCCGTGACAGATGGATGAAGCGGGTTGAAACTGAAAAAGCTAGCAGACAAGTGCCCGAAGGCGATGAGCCGCAAACACAAAGTGACGACTACGAATATTACGACGAAACGGAACTGAACGGAAAACTTTTTTATACAGATATAAGGGGATTACTGAATTGCACACTAACACGGCGGACAACCACCGTAAAACCGGAAAGAAAAACAAGTACAAAAATAACTCCAAATCCTATATTTATTACTACAACTGAGAAATTCGGTCATAAGGAACAAGAAAACGGTTATTTCGATGAATCAATATTTAATATGACGACTGCTTCTAGAACTGCTATAACTGATAAAAATGAAGTAGCTAATCAAGAGATCAAAAAAAACATACCAAATATTTACACCACTAATCGACTAGCAACTGTATCAGCTAAACCGTTAGAACAAAATAGTTTTGGAAAAGATGACATGGCATCTGATGAGGCTAAACCTGATAGTATAAAAGCGCATAGGAGCATCCAACAAAAAAATGATGACTATAACGATTTATTTTCGTCAAAAGCACAAAGCTTTTATCGTGGTAGCTTTAAAACAGCTTTATTTGTAATTGCAATTAATATTAGATTTTTGTTTTATTAGGTTACCACCAGTTAGGGTGTTGCATATTAACTTATGATATTGTAGTATTACTTAATCCCTCACAGTCATTATAATAAATAAATAGTTATTAAGATATTTATGGTTCCTTTATTTCGATCATTTTCAGAACCATATAATATGGCTTATAATTCGCTCGCGACTCGGTCCGGATTGATTCACAGTAAAAGCCGTAGATTTCTCTCGATGGTTTACATTTTTTGCCGAATAACTAATGTTTTGTATGTTTAGACAAAATATCAGTAAATTCCTTAGTTTAGTCCAGACTTGCACCTTAAACTCGCATGGAAACTAAATTTACGGACAAATCAAAATATTTATAATTCATGCTTGTGGCATTGCGACAGTAGACGGTAAGTGATAAGGTATGAAATGAAGATGTTATTGGAAATTACTAACTATTACCAAGGTATTTCAGTAGAACATATTGCGTATAACGAAACAACATATAATGAACTATCTGCTAGACAAAATCCTAACACCACGATGCAGATGTTTATCTACGAATAACGACATCTAGTAGAAAAATATAAAACTAACTAGAACTTACTGCAACGAAGCCATATCTTACTTACTTACTTTTTGATTGTAATATAGCCGTGGTAAATCGAAATAATATATACAATTCTTCGTACTTATACAGATTGAATTCTGGGGTAATAGAAATGAAATTTTAATTTAAATTATATTTATTCATATCTGCACAAATTAACTTTGGAAACCTAAATAAAGATTTAATTAAAAAGAAAAAGTATATAAGGTACATTATGGTAAAAATAGTAAAGTACCAGCCAATAATGTACATATATAATGCTATAGTCGAGGCATTGTGAACTGAAGCTTCGTATTTATCTGTCATCATATTTATCTGTCTGTCTCGCTCGCACTTATAGGTCTTATGGAAAGGTGTAGTGATATGCCTAAGAATTGTAGAGGTGCATATCGATAACGGGATAGGTACGATCGATATGCTGAATTAAGTTAAGTATTAATAGGAATCATTTTTCGCTATCTGAACATAAAAGTTTTTTTTTTGTAAGATAAAATATTTGTTTCGAAGTAATGTTGATCTACGTTCGCTGTACTAACTCCAGTAACTCTAGTAATCAGTGCTGCAATCTCTCGTGGATTATTGAAATTAAGGCAATCTTTTATCTCAGGGTCAGTTTTCAATTCTTTTATAAACAGGAACACGTTGTGAATTACAGCCCGAGCTTGAGCGTTGATGGCACTATTTCATTTCTACAAACCCACGTTATAAAATAAATTCTCCATTGTGCGTATTGCGTAACGAAGCGTAAGTAATGTAATGAGTGTCATAACAAAAAATCTTATATTTATAGAAAAACAACAACCCTTACTCGTAACAACCAATCAGGAGTCAGAGTGCAATGAAGGTCGATATGACGCATCGACCCCGCGTGCGCAGGTATCGATAACGGGTTGCATTGCGTGCACATTCCTACTGTCAGTGACATTTATTGTTCGACGACTCAGTTTTAAATGCGCTTATAGTGGCCTGGGCATATAACTGCTCTCTAGAGAGCATATCTGCGTGTTGCCAGACTCATACAAGGATTCCCTAGGTCCCTCACCTATGTGCGAAAGCGACTGACTCGAGGATGCCCGAGAGGGCAGAACCTCCATTTGGTCAGTTGCTTCTGACGGATTAAACTGACTGCCATAATGCACGATACGAACAATCATCGTGTACATCGTAGACCTGCGTGGATCAGCAATTATCAATAGGAAGGAGGTTGCCCGCCCTATTCTTCTCCATTGGCTATCGGTTCTACTAGCTATATTAAAACAACGTGCAAAAATGTAGGTAGTCCCATTGACTACAAAACCTGTTATAGATATTATGCTCCTGATTTCAATTGTATCCATTCGAGTAGTGACTAACACTCGATCAACTTGGGCATTATTTCAGTTTTATCCACATTACACGAAGTTTCAAAAAATATTTTGTAACATCGCTAATAATGAAAGCAATTTGGGCGTTCCACAATCTGTGTTGAGCTAAATAAATAAAAGTTAAATTTTGTGCGTTGGTAAGTGCATCATTTGACAACGGCTGTACCGATTTGGTATTTTTTTTAAGTATTCGTACTAGTTCGAATCTGGTTTTATGAAAAGAAAAATTGATAAAGTTACCCATAAAATTGGCAAATCCGGGAAAAACAAAAAGTTCTTTTCCTATAGGATTTTTGTATGAACTCAAGACCATAACTAACGATGAATAATTTTCTTCTTCTTCCTCGTTCCCTCACCCCTGAGGATCGCGACCACGAGCAATCTGTATCCATTGGGCGCAGTCATGGACCGCACGGTGCTTTATTCCGTCAATAATTTTCACAAAGTAAAAAAAAATGACAAACAAATTTATTGAAATAACAGAACGACAATAAAAGACAAACTTAATGGAGAGACAGGTTGACGAGTCATCTAAAGACTTACACAGGGCTTACAGGGCTTTTTTTATAGAATAGGTGGCAAGCAAGCAGTTCACCTGATGGCAAGTGATTAACACCGCCCATGGACATCCGTAATACCAGAAAAGTCACAGATACGCTGCCAGCCTTTAAGAAAGGTGTAGGCTCTTTTCTTGAAGGTCCCTAAGTCGGTATCGGTTCGGAAACCCCTCAGGCGACAGCTGATTTCACAACGTAGTTGTGCGTGCCAGAAAATTTCGTGCACAGTGGCGGATTGACAACCATCGAGATCATGAGGATGGAGTTTTGAATTCCGTCGTCGATGTTTAAACTCAGCGGCCAGAATTAATCTGAACAACTTCTCAGGATGCCAGTGAATCAAGCATATCGGAAAGTACCTGGTCATCAACTATTCGAGCGTTCTTCGTTGGATGCGGGCAAATGTAAGGACTCGGCCCCGGCCCACAGATGAGAACAGTATTTCATGCGAGGCCGAACTGGCGCTTTGTAAAGTTGCACACGGTGGGCCGACGTGAAATACTATCTCGCTATATTAAGCAAGCCCATTTTTAGAGGCCAATTGGGCATTCCCCCCAAGTGACCGCGGAACTGAACATCGCTCGAAATGTCTACACCAAGGATTCTGATACTAGCGTATGTAGCAAGAGGAGTGTTTTCAAAATAAGGAGATGCAAAAAAATCTTTTAAGCGGTTAACGCGCAAACTCGTGTCATCGTGGGGTTACATTGGATTAGATTTTATCAGCCCCAATCTGAGACTTTGTTTAACAAAATTCTACCTCAGACACAAGTTTGTTCCGGCACTCATTTTCATCACGTTTTCTCGAGAAATATTGCGACGGCAAGTACAGTCTGCGCTATAGTGATATATTTGAGTCGCAACGCAGTATACACGTGTGATTCATAAATAGTTATTTATGTATAGTTCTTATAATTCACGAACGCGCTTGAACTGTACTTGTGGTTAGATGTGTACGCGCACGTTGAGTCACGTATCTGACGGTCGTACACACATATTGACACTACGTCCATGCACGTATAGCTTAGAACAAACTGTTGGTTTAAGTTGAAAGTTGCTTTCAGGGAATGCAAGATGGCGTTATTTTGGTCTTATCTTTGACCGACACCGTAAAGTTTATGGTTTATTTATTACTTCGGCGCATTTGGTTGGCAGTTGTTGTTCGATTTGAAACGTTTTTGCTCTTTCTCTATATTTTCTTATTTTACCGGCTTGTTTGGACTTTGACGATTCCACTCATATTTGTATATTTCTACTATTTTTAGTAAATAAAAACTATATTAGATAGATTGCCAACTGCCGTTATTTAATGTTGTATGGAATCAATAGAAAAATACCACGCCAGACATAATTCTCTATAACAAATGCACAATACAAGCTATATCTAATATATTTACATGATTTCTTCATAAATTTGATCTGCTGTTATAAGGTGTAAGTACCTTATAACAGCAGATCAACCTATTATATCAAATGTATATACAAGTATTCATTCTGTTTTAAAAATTATGGCATTTTTTTTCAAAATCGACGGCTTTCTGTTGATGTCATATTACATTTTTAGTATTAATGGATTCTTAAATAATATTTAGACCTATAAAATTCATGTTTTTATTACATTCCAATAACATCCTGTTTTATAATGATATATAATGATATGTATAGTCAATATTTTAATATCGTTGAAATTATTTATTTTTTACATCGCCTGACTGCTTTAACTGGTGTTGGGTAAAATAAATTAATAATAGTAACCAAATATATATATATATATATATAGCCACCAAACTGCGAAGTCGCATTCTTATAACGCCAGGAGGCGCTGTCCCTTCCATGCTCGAGTGATGTCTCTATATCAGTATATAAAACGTACTCTGTGACTACGTCTTTCCACAAGTAAAATTCTCTCAAATCGTAGGGGTGTACCTATCTTGCGGCAGCTATTTTACAATTTGCGTTCATCAAATAGGATTAACAAAGGTTTTCATAAAACAGTATTTTTTATTTTTATATGAAAATAGAAAAATCGTTTTCAGTTATTTCTTTTTTCTTATTTTATTGTTTTCAGTTATTAATAATGTAATAAATGGGTGATGGGTGAAACCAATAGGTTTTATTCATAAAAACAATAGAAGAATTTATGCATGACAGATTGTATTAAATTACCAAATAATTATATAGATACGCATTTCTTTAAGAAGTTAAATAAATGTGCTCTTAACATTTAACGAACATTAAATTAGTACACTTACGTCCCTTATTGAGTATTCATTAAAGTAAGAAGTGAAATAAGTTGACTAATACAAAAACAAATCTATAAATGTTTAATAGGACGCGACAAGTAGATGATATTACATGACAGATGTGACGTTGATCTTTAACACTGTATCTGAGTGTTTATTATGTAAGATTTTTTAGGGAAGAAAAAGAATCGTCTATTAATATTATTACATTAAAGCTTATCATACTATTCACACGATTAATTAAAAATGCATATCTTAATGATTCCGTTCAAATAAATATAAATCAGAAAGAAATAAAATCCACGGATACCACCTGTGAACAAAAGTTTAGTTACAAAACGGCGGAGCCGATTTTCATGTATACAAGTTAAAACCACGTTGCTTAGATCGGTCTTAAAAAACATTTTTTTATAGTTATTATCAGATGACGTCAACTGCATGCATTGACACAACACATGATAATCCGAAAATAAACAACTTGTCATTCATTAATGTTGTACTTTAGCTAGTTATAAACTTAGGATTGCTACTAGGACGATTTTACAAGGCAGCCGTCAACACTAATGTTAAGAAAAAATAGTAAATTGACCATTTTACCAATGGTGCATGTGCCCGCGCGTTGCTTGCCACGTGCTCCGCAAATAAGGGTTAGCAAAAATTTAAGATATCACGGTCGTGATAAATACACAACTAAATCCCATAAGTAGCTTTTAGAGGCCTTTGATTCTCTTCCTAATCTCAAAGCTATCTAGCTTTTAAGGGGTATGATTTTGTACTGTACAGCATCTACAACAGTGTCGGTCAGCGTTATTACGATATAATTTAAAAAGCAAGTAAGGTTTGCAAAAGAGCACTCAAATCACTTGACTCTATGATCGCTGTAGCCCATAGATTGGTTGTATATGTTAATAAAATATATATGAGAGGTTACTTCACAAGGTAGTTCACAGCAATTCTCGTAGATTCAAAATTCTGAAAACATTTCTATGCTATAGTACCATGATGGTTTTGAAATAGTCTAAAATAAAATATTTGTAAAATACCGAGATGGTCAATACCTGGTCGCTTTGCACCTGTTCTTAAGTTTTAGCAGATTATTGACGGACCTCTTTTTATGGCGGTGATCAGACAAATATTGCTCCCCTAACAGAGAATAATCACTGCGGCCTATAAACACATCGATCTTTCCTTGATAATGACGACAATTAAAGAGTATTATCAGATCAGAGTAGTTCTGAATATTGTTAACTTTCAGAAAATCAATATCAAGGATAATAATACTCCGAAACAAAAGATCGGTATATCGTTTCCTTCATCGATTCAATGACAAATGACAATTGCTGTCATTTGTCATATGTTTTTTCGTAAATAAGTTACAAGATTTAGTTTCTCATTCTAATTTATTGAATTTAAATGAGATAAAGCAACGCTGTTTGTATATTTAGTTATATCATTTGTTAATTCCTAGCATGAAGCATGAACTAAAAAACTTGAAGCAAGTGAAAGCATTATTGTACATATACTGCCGCACTGTCCAAGGATGTTCAACGCCCAGTTAATACATATTCAAAATGATTACACGAAGCGGAGTTCAAAGTCTGATTTGATAAGTTGCTAGCGTCATTATTAACGCTGGAGCTATTTTTCAATCCACACTTTGTTTTCATCTTACGAACGCAAAGGTGAGTGTTCGGTTTTTAAACATGAATATAGGTATATATTTTTAATTAATTCCAAAACGTTTCGTCGTATGTTTTTAGGTATAATACCAGTCGATAAACTGTTCGTAATTGTGTTTTGTGAGCCAAACAAGATTTGTTTAAAAATTGTTTGTACTGACAAAAGTATTATTTAAAATATATGTGCATTAAAAACTTAAATATAAAGGAATAAAAAAAAGACACCAACATTTACGAGTGTGTTTATAATAACAATTTTTGTAAATATCTTTTTTTTATAGTTCATGAAAAAGCTTTAAAATGGCTAGTGCTATAAGAAACAACTGTTTAAAGTTAAGGAAACAAACACAAATCTTACTAACACAATCTATGAAACTGAGTAGTATTAAAACTGAGCCAAACATACTTAAATCAGTTTATAATGATATACCTAATATCAACAGCACAGTCAATGACTTTGTTTGGCAAAACTTGGATCGCTGGCCTGATAAAACTGCAATTGTAAGTATATTTTTAATATATTCTATATAGCTTCTCTTCTTTATTTATTTGTTTATTTTATGGAATTAAGGATGACAAATCATTCACCAAACAGACATTTCACCTAATAGTAAATTATTAATGATCTAGGCCCACACTTCCATCCTCAATAATAAATTATGGAAATACGCAGTCACTCTTAAATAACTTAGTTCTTTGCTTTAACATGCTGGATATAGAGAATGAGGACAAACAAATAAGTATATTGCTTCCATGCCATGTATACTATTAACCACTTGCACTCTGAGCAATTTTAATTTTTTATGGCCTACCAACAACTTACAAATTTTTACAAACAGCTATAGCTCTGGAAGATTTAAAATCTTGCTGATTATTAAATTATGTAATTTATTAAAGTTACTTTTAAATAATGCAATACAACAACATTAAAAAACAAATAAATAACTTTTATAATGTCACCCTGAAAAGCACAGTTTAAGTGCAAAGGGTTAAATCAATAAAGGAAAACAATGTTTTAGAATATTGTGATATCACAGGAATCAAAATTTTTCAACATTTACATATATTTAGCCTAGCAAGCATACTGTTGGTTTAGCACCAAGTAATGACTATCCCAGAAATACCTACACCAATTCTGTACTGCTCAGGAATATATAATATGTACAATATCTGAGGATTGGGATGGAATGCCTCACCATTGGTAAACGAGCCTTGGGTTGCTATGGTCACCATATGTAGAGCAGGGGAGGTCATGGTTCGGTTGAGGTAACCTATACTGGGTGTCTTGAAACTAGATGTAGCTTTTTTCTACCACTGTTATGAGGATTTATAAGCCTTTGATGCTCTGCCTATTCCATGAGGAATATTGGCATATTGATTATAGATTTATTTAATATTTTTGCAAAAATTTAACAAAAAAGACAAACAAAAGGCGGACTGAATGCTAACAACCATGGGAATAATGACAGATGAAGTAGGTGAAAATGTAATACTAAATGAACTATAAGAAAATATTATTAAACAGCAATATATATATATATATATATACATATACACACATTCTTAACTAACATGCATATACAAATGTTAAAGAAATTAATATATATTATTATTATTTGCATTTTGATATTAATATTCCATCTATCATTGAACTAAAAGAGCTAGCCTATTATAAATACAACTAAGTTTATATTGCGGAAAAAAATTAAAATGATAATTGCCCGCTAATATCATCACAAAATATTTGTAGTAATTAAAAGAAACATCTGATAAGATATTAATGTTTTAATGTTAACCATATTTATATATAACCATACAAGTTATTCATAATCTCTTTAGTGATAGTTACCCTATAAATAAGTTATTTAAAATGGTGATTAGATAAAAGAGATAAATGGTCACAAAGTGTATTGTGATGTAGTTTTATGCATAATGTTTTTTACTTTATTGAATTGAAATAATGATGATATTATATCTTTGAATATTTTAAATGACTCCTTATGATTTGTTAGAATTTACCGCATCAATATACCTTGATGTAATTTGTGTATATTATTTATACCTTAGATATTCATTATTTATTTATTTATAATAAGAGTACATAATATTTTAATTACAAAAAATAACATTCAAAAAACCACAGAGGTTTATCGAGAATGTTACTTGACAATAATGTAATCATGTAATCACTCCTTATCACCTTCTTTAAATCAATATGCAGTAAGATATGAAGGAGGCGAAAATTAACTCGGGGTTCCTTTTTACCACTCAAAATGATTTAAATGTTTAAATAATTTGTATGTTTTACCATTTCTTCCTCTTAAACAGTTTTTATATTTATTAAGCTTACTGAAGCTTGTACACAAAATAATTTAATTTATATAGCTTTCTTAAATTACTTTTGACACAAACTGCAGTATCCGCTAAAAAGAGTTGGAGAGAAACTCTGAGAGTTACTCTTTAATATTTTATTACATGCAGTGTTGTTTATTTTCTATGAGAAAGACATCAAAGATAGTTTCGAAGAATATATAAGTAGCATGTTCAGATGGTTTACTTATACATAACCTCACTGACGGATTAACTAAAAGTTTATCTTAGATATGTCAAATGCCACAGTGTAAAAATAACTTTTTAATTTTTACGCAACTTCAATATACCTCTTTAGGATAAGACAATCATGTTGTATCATCTTATAGAGGAATATTTGTGTATAATCATTTTCAATCATTTGAATTTGTTCAACGTTTTTTTTGTTATTCTCACTTCAAAAGAAAAATGTGTAAATAACACTGAAAATATGACGGATCTTCTGGTCGCGAGTCTTCCGTTGAAGTTGAAAGGCCATGACGGTTATCTGTACTACACAGTAACTTTTTGTGTATGTGCCGTGTCCTCGACACTGCATCTGAACCTTCTTCCTATCTTATTGATCATCAATGACAAATGAAGAAGTGCCACTATGTTGGCATGAATAGTTACTGCACTATAATACCACTTGCGCAGTAGATATTATCTGGTAATAAATAGACGGAAATTGTCTTAGTTGAAATCGGTCAGTAGGACATAAAGATTATCACTACACTTGTATAAAAATATGGAATGTTGCCATTAATAGGTTTTCCGGTCTTTATTACCATGATACATAGAACAATGGATGATTGATATACTATTTAACGCAGATATTTTGTAAAGCGTGGTCCTTCGTGATCCATTCATGATACAATATTCTAGGTATGCGCGGCGACTGGTCACGGATATACCTACGCGCAAACCCACAGGATGTCAATCTCTTTTGCCGCATCGTTGCGCACGAAATTGAAGCTTAAAAACGACGACATAGTGGCTGTAATCCTACCAAATATTCCCGAATATCCTTGTACGATGTTGGGAGTAATGGAGGCGGGTTGTATTGCCAGTATGATGAATCCTGCATATACCGCACGTGAGTAATGCTTTGAATTAACTTTTTTTTTTACAGTTAATTTTATTATGAGTTATGTGGTAAAGCAACGTAGCTGCTTCATATAGGCTATTGTACCAATAAGTCGGATGGAAAAGACATTGTTTTCACATAGTATGATGTTCTAATAGAAGCCTTTTTTAAATATTAGGGGTGCCAAACGAGTTCCCTGAAGGTAAATTATAACTAACATGACATCTCCATTTATCCTCGATAACGATTCAAGAAACAAGTGACTAGTCCCTGAGGATTGAGATGTAATGCCTAGTTACTAGTAATCAGGTCTTGATGTGACTTGATGCTATTTCATGCGCTGGTATTCTGTGAGGACATGGTTCTTCCCCGGTCGAGCCGACCCTTTCATGCCGAATCTAGAAAAGAAGTGCAGGGTGACTCTACTATTGTTTCGTGAAGAATTTCTTAGATCTTTAATTTAGACGTCGTTCACATAAATATTAGAATTAGTATTCTTAATTTAATGCTTTCAATGCCATTTACGATGAACGCTAGCATAAACTTATGAGACTGAGTTATGAATAATTTACCTTTGCGCTCTTATACATTTGCCTGGCTGAAATAGCTTTAATTGCGTATTATTGTATAAATAAATTGACCATAATATTCGTGCATTGAGTGAGTATTTTGTGCACAAATTATCTGTAATTAGTAATATAGTGTTGGGTTCCATTATGGAACAATATTTGTTCGTGAATTTTTTGATCTTATTGCGCTTGAATTAAATATTTATGTAACAGTTTTAGGTTAATGTTAAAATTCAACAGCGTCGTACCTTTTGTCGCTAGAATTCTATAAAAAGACCTAACCCGGTCATATCGACTGATTCATGCTACTCGGTGTTTAGCCACAGATTGACTATATCAAGTGAAAGAGTCATTGCAAGTCTAGAAACAAGTACGCAGTCCGTCTTATGTTATGTGGTATTTGGAAACCTCAATTAAATTTCATTCACAAGTATAACGTGGGATTATTACATTATATATTAATTATCGCTTATGCCTAATACTTCGGGCAAAAATTATTTAATAGAATTAATAATTTAGTTATTAAGTTACTACTTTAATACCATGTAAGTTGTTCACATATATATCCTCTAACCGTTATTACTTCGAAACTGTCTTACGCTGTGCTTAAGCCGCAAGGGAATGTAGGAGTTAGTGTTAATTGTTGTTAAATTTATGTTTTTTTTTGTAGATGAATTGAAGCTACAGTTAGAGTTGATCGAGTGCAAAGCGATTATAACATCAAAATTTTCGTATACAAACGTGGCAGAGGCAATAAAGACATTCAAAAAAAAGCCCACTGTCATTTTAATAGACAACGATGGAATACCAGAAGGCACCATTAAGTTTGCTGAGTTTGCTGAAGATATGTCCATAGACACAAATTGTTTGAAATCAGTGCAAAGGAGTAAAAAGGATATCGCCATTTTGCCATTCTCGAGTGGTACTACTGGTTTGGCAAAAGCAGTGGTATTGACACACGAGAGTGTAGTCGCTATGAACCAGATGATTTATGATCCGGATGTTCTTGGTGTTGAGGAAACTACAGGTAAATTTGTAAATATTTATAAGTTAGTTTTCTTCCATGCAATTTTTAAGGTTACCTTTCACCACCTTAAAAATTATGGCCGTCTATGTTTCTAAAACACCTAACTATGAAAATCGCATCGCAAATCGTCCAATACTTTTCATGTCTACAGGTCCCAAAGGGTTAAAAATCTAAAATAATGAACTGTATTCAATGACTTCTTATGCCGATCGAAGTTGTCTTATTTTTTTTTATATTTACATTATACATACATGAAGCGATAATGTGGTAGGTTTTTTTTATTTCTCGGCATTCGTTAATTTTTTTTTAGGATTGAAGGTACAAGGCGTATGGCGTTCATTTATATAAGACAACTACAACAATACATATGTAATCTCTCCTTCGCCTATAGCATGTCTTGCGTAAATACATTTGGCAGCGAGTATTATTTTGAATTGACAGATTATTAACTTAGCATAATTATGTTTGAGTTTGATACACACAGGTTTCTCTGATGATTCATAGTCTATTTTGGATTCAATAATATTTTTTTTATGCATAATCCAAGGAGGTCCTTACAAAATAGTTTTAAGGATAATCATGTGTATTTGGTAATATACAACTGGGATTCACTCCATAGTGCCGTAATCAATTGTCAATAATGCTTTACTGTTACTTGTTTTGTTGTCACGAGATAGCGTTATATTCCTATCTCTGGTCGTAATCGAATCACTACCGAGATCTATAGGGTTGGCAATTAAGTTTCCGCCGCAATTATATCAAATCTTATCATTCGGTTTTTTTTTACTTTTAACATTCATGTCATGAAATATTTTAAATCATTCGAAAGAGGATGTTTTGTTCTATCGGAATATATATTCTGTTTTTTTTATTTTTCGAGCCAATTTATCTGGATTTCCACCTCTTTGAACAAAGTATGAAAATTCTGATGTTCGTTGAAAACAATCGACGGATACATTAGTTGCCGATCATTAGATTACGTAATCGTGCAAGGCCATGTGGAAGGTATTATTTCAGTTTTACTTTGTTTTTAATGCAGGTTTGTATGATACGCCCAATAAAAAATGGAAATAAGGCTTAACATGAACATTATGAAGAGTGAAAATTATATATATTAGGTGACGAAATTTATAACACAGGATGGATAGTAGGTGTTTATGGGCAGTAGTCTTCACTTTCCTCCAGGTGAACTGTGTGCTTGTTTGTCATCCATAATTACATAGAAAAAAAAAACAGTAAATTGCCCCATGTAGTTTCATACAGGACCTCTGTAATGTTCCAAATAATTCATTTATATCAGGTACAATACATTAATACTTTAAAAAATCTTGGACAGATATGAATAGAAAACATATATATTGCATATTATAATGTATATATACGTTAAACAAGAGTTCTATTTATATAAAGATGTATAATTTTTGCAACATCAATGTGTTGTTTTGTCCTTGACATTTTGATACGGTATTATTGACGATGATTTCCGCTATACTGATCGTCGTTTTATGATATAAACCCGATTTTAAAACGGAGAAACTTCTTTCTTGATATAGCATTTATGGCAGAAGTGTTTCGTTCTTTTTGATTCCATAGCGGACAAAGCGGATATTAACAACTATCGGCTGATAAGTTTTGTGACACATCATTAAATATGGCAATGACATTTATTAAATTGATTTATAATTGTTAACATATTAAGATTTCCATCAATTAATACTAATATATTTCCGCCCCCAATCTTAATCGCCATAACAGATCGTCATAATACACTTCGAAAATTAATAGAAAAAAAACTAGAAATTAAAAACTATTTACATCACCGTTGTGGATTATCATATGGTGGTATATAACACACTTCCTTTTTACTGCCTAAGAAAACCAAGGGATCAATAAAACTTATATCGACCTAATTATGAACGACTCATATAAAAAATACCATGTAAAAGAATAATTAGTAAAGTTAATTATGAATGCTTCTGGACATTTGGTTGAGGTAAAAATACACGATGTCCATGATTTTATATTCTAAGGTCGAACCATCATATTCGGTAACAGGCAAGGCAAGGATATTGAACACTGCAATAATTGCCATTGTAAAAGCATCTGGCGTATCATAGAAGGTGGTGAAATCACTATGTGATTTTGTAAATTCCCATAAACATAATTACAACAAATTTTCTTTTAAAATGTATTTCCTATAAACAGTAAAGTTACCTAAAATTATTATTATTATTTATAAGTCTATTTTAGTACACTGCTATAAGTAAATATATCTCCAAATAACCTCATTCTCTATTCTTGTTTAGAATATTAACAAATAAAAAAAAATACTCAATTGAAACTGCGTGTTTGTACGGCTTTGTAGTTGCAATGAAATTGCTCATGTGTGTTTTTCGTAAAATATAATTTGTAACAATGTATATTTAATGCATCCATTATTGAAAAAACTTAATTAAAAAACAAAAAAAAAATATAAAAAAAATCATGTTAAAGTATGAAATACGAAATGAATACTTGTATCTACTAGCCAACTTTGATAGAATAAGAGGCATGAAAGATTGAGGCAGAAATAATACTTCAACGACGTAAGTTTTGTTTACAATGGATTAATATCCTTCAAGCAACTGTCATAAGAAAAATAGCTGTCCGATTTGTACCACACTACCACAGATAACTTAAAACTTTTGCTGATTCACAAAATATATAAATACGGCGACATAAATATAAAGTTTAACGAAATAAATCCTCTACATAAAAACTTAATAACATAAACGACTCTTGGTATGTTGACATCGTAATTAAGGAAATACGTTACTATTATATATGTGAATTGCAGTTTTTATTGCTGATTTCAAATATTTTAGAGGCAGATATCGTGAGGCTACGTGGAGGACTTGGTATCTTCCCCAGTCGAGGCCACCCATTCATACTTAATGTGTCTACTGTGTATTAATTAAAAAAAATATACTGTGCTACCATAGAACATTAATTACAAACATATAATATTTACAGGGAACTTTCAGTCGGTGATACCAGCGGTGTTGCCATTCTTCCATATCTTTGGTTTCAACGCGGTGATGATGAACCTCATGGGAAAAGGCAGCAAGCTGATCACCTTCGCTAACTTCAAACCTGAACTGTTCTTGAAGACCATTGTACAGCAAAGAGTTAACCATTTGTACATCGTTCCTCCGATGGGTGAGATATTACTTTATTTATATCTGTTTTTGTTTATTTATCTTTCTCTCATCATTTTTCATCCACGCTAACACTAAATAAATTTCTTTTTTCTTTTTTTCTTTAAATAAACTTTTTCGGGAGTGGTCCAGTTTTGAACACAGAGCTAAAAGCTTAAATCTTAAATATTTGTCAAACAAATATTCTGAAAAAGAGTAGTAAGATTTTTTGATTAGTTGGTTTTTAATCAAAATTTTAAATCTATATAATGGTAAATCGCGCTGCAAATTATTTTGGGAATTTTATTTAAAATGCTTATGCTATTGCCCAAACGAAAAATAGGTGTTTTTGTTTATTGTATTTATAGCGTGTACATCAGCTTTTGTAGAATAGTTTTTTGGACGAAATAACATTATATGTTATAATTTACAGTTGTATTTCTTGGTAAGCATCCAGCGGTTACTCCAGAACATCTCCAGTCAATACAAGGCATAATAAGTGGGGCTGCGCCATTGTCAGAAGGGGATGCGGCAGCTGTATTGAAGAAAAATGTAAGTAAAAAAAGGGATAATAAATATCCCACACTCTTAGATCAATCGCTCAGTACTTTCCATTCTATCTAGAATTATTTCCTACTTCCATACATGACGGGTGAAGGTTAGTGAACATTTTATTTTAAGAAGCCGTAAAGCTCAAACCTCGCAGTGCAAGACACATAGTCGACTGCAACGCGAATGGGTCAGCACGACCGCCCAAGGGCAACTCCCTCTCACAACACCTACGTGAAGTAAAGCTAAAGTAAGGTATGCCAAACATAGGGTCATAGGTCGTCGTGAACCATCTAGTACAACCATTTAAGCTTAGTTGGAGTGTTTTACCGGAAATGTTTATTTTTTAAAAAACAAAGGAAAAAGAAAACATCATAACGCTGCTGTATTTCGTATGGTAAGGGTAAGTTTTCAGGGGACCCAATTATAAGGAGGAATTACATTTTATACCGCACGGGTAACAAGGCATGTTCGTCTTGAATCTTTGTTGAAAATGGAGTTAGGTTTCCGCGGCTGCAGTCAAAACTAAACCATCAGGTGAACTGTGTATTATAAAAAAACAATTAACATTTTTAAACTTTTGAGTTTTGTTACTACACATTTTATAAACTACACACCACAATGTTTTAATTCCTGAACACAAAAATCGTAATCGAAAAATTTTCCTAGAAAAAAGTTTCTTATTAGTGAATCGCAATGGAGAAGACTCGTTAAAATTGTTTCCACCGTTTCATTTATAATTTTACTAGGCTCGCCCCAAAATTTGCATGACCTACCTGACAGACTATCTAACTGACTTTCATCTGACACTTACAGACAAGCGTTTCGATTCTCAGTCAGACCGAACTTTTGTAACACAAAATGTTCCATTTAGACCAGAGAACGGACGTTGAGCTGTCCTTATCTGACTGAATCTAAATACTCAGAAACGTAATTTGTTATAGAATGACTATGGCCTTATAATGTTTAAAATTGAATATATAATTTTAAGTAAATCAAACTTTATACTTCTCCAGAAAAACTTAATCTTCCGCCAAGGTTACGGTCTAACGGAAACGAACGGGGGAGTTTCGGTCGGCAGAAAGACGGACACCAACCATTCGGCTGTCGGGCACCTATTTGGAAGCTGCGAGGCGAAAATCGTCGACGTGCGTACGCAAGAGGCTTTGGGACCTAGAGAGGTAAACTTTATATGGTGGTTTTTATTCAATATGTCATTTAAACAATATTATTAACAAAAAGCCTTAAAAGCTTATATATTATAGGATAGCAATTTGTCCTGTCTTAAATTAAAAATATTTGTTTTAATTTTATATTACATCTCTAAGGATCAGTAAGTAGTTTTCAGGGGTAGCAACTTATATACACTATGAGACCTTATCAAGAATTATTTTTTTATTTCATTGGCTGCGGGAATCACTTACAATCGGGTGGTTTGATAATATTCTTTAAAAAAAAACTAAAAAAAAACTGTGTTCTACTTGTCACCACCGAATTTAACTGCGCTGATCAAATCAATGTGTCTTTTAAATACAATAGGTATGTTTATAGTCTTTAATATAACGATAATTTTAAGCGCTTAGATTTATCGGCATTCTGCTTTCTGTCTGATTCACCGATACGACATGACATTGACTTTTTATTTCTGTTGTACGTACCTATGTTTGTCACGATTTCGGCTTTTTCTACTCTTCTCTTTTACTTTCTATTTTTTCGTTAAATTATCATGTTCCATCAGGTCCTTAACATTTTAGCTCTCTCATTCTCTCACTATTAAAATGTTTCTTTTCTTTGATCATTACCGCTGCGTCCAATTTATTTGTTCTATTTTTCACACTACACCTCGAATGCCTTTACTCTATCTCTGTCTTTTTTTACCTTATGTTCCACGTTTCGCATACGTACAGAGCCCTGTACGGTATAGCGTGTAGAACATTGCCATGCTCTACATATATAAAAAAGAAAAATATAAAGGTATAATTTCCTTCCCTTACAAAAAGATGCAACAAACGGCGCATTTACAATATTTATAAACAGAATAGCGCTAGTGTTTTTAAAATATTATAATTTATATTTTTTAAAAAAACAAAACAAATGATCATTGTCAAAATGGTATTTTTAAAAATACCTTTTTGACACTTATCATTGTGTATTTAATATTGTAATTACTTAGGACTTTGACATATCTGATATTTAATAATTCTATTGTAATGTATTATATTTAATTTTCATTCATGCTATGTTTACATATAGTAGGCTATACAAGAGAGCCCATTTCATAATTTGAAATGTATACCATCGTAATTAATACCACGGTACACTAATTTTTATTATTATTATTGCGTTAATGGCTTGGTATCCTAGCTTCATTAATCAGCACGTTAAAATAACGAGTATATTATAATAAATACCAAGTACCAGTAATAAAGTAGAACTCACAATCTAACGAATCTTATCTTAAACACTTAAACATTCCTATTTTTAAAAGAGCTGATAACATATCCCCGATATGTGTCGATAATCTCACCCCCTGTCAGATCTGAGTACCGTTAAGAATATTATTTTTAAACAAATATCGCAAACAGATTGGATCAGATCGACAATCGGGCCGGAGCCATAAACTAACAGAATATCATCGTAAAATTGCACTCTTCTCAATTCTGGTTTTCAGAGGTGCAATTTGAATCTCGTGTTATCTTTAATTTTATATCCACACCTTTTTTTTGTATATTTTTTTCATTTCACATATGATACGTTACGCTCCTTCTGACGTGTCAATCTTGAAATCAAAGTGACGTGAAAATCAGCACTTTGTGTCCTTCGTACAGTAAACGCCGAGTCCACTACCTTTGGCTACCTTCATTCGATTAATATTTGCATAAGACATAAGATGATTCTTTTTTTAATAGATTTATGTATATTGTTTTTTTTTATGGAACTTGGACTCTATTGGTGGTACACAGTAGTAGTACTTCGATCTCAGCAGATCTTTCGTGCCAATTCCCCTTCCTTTCCCTTTCCTTCTATTGCCAGTGTTGATTTTACTAGTATGGCGATACATCCTAACGAAGAAGTTTTGGGTCGTCAATTCATGGAAGATCCAACCTTTTCCATAGCGTGGCGTTGCAAATACAGCATATGGTTAATTATTTCAACGACTTCCTGACGGTGACCGAGTTATCCATGACACAAATTTTTCCCAACATGAAAATCGGAGTATAGTGTAGTATGCACTCCAAAAATGTCTCTTATGTCCACTACTGTACCTACAGACTTTTTGTTCCTGCCTTCTTCTATGACTGATTTTTTTACCTACAGATTTTCTATACCAGCTGTCTTCAATGACTTGGATTCTTTTTTTTTGTTATTTGGTTACAGAGCTCGTTCCCGTATTATGTTTACTAACTACATGGGTTGAGATCATCCTTTTGACGGTTCCATATTATAACCCTAAATAGGGTTTGGGACCAATGATGGGCGCATCTGATCCAATACTTTCCTGTTCATCCTCCGTCTCAATATCTCAATTACTTTATTCGCGGTTACCCTTTTAATACGTATCATCTTGAATCATTATTCAAGATGGTTGTATTAGCCAATAGTTTAGTATTAATCGATGATTGCGTTTTATACACAACTTATCGTCAAGTTGACGTTGTGTTTTGCTGCTAATTTACAAGGCGTGCGTTTATGTTCTTATCCTGTACCTGATTATAATCTTTATTCGTAAATTTATTATAATTTCCTAATAGGAGGGAGAAATCTGGGTACGCGGGCCTAACTTAATGAAGTGCTACTTAAAGAACGATACAGCGACCAAGGAAGTTATAACTGAAGACGGCTGGTACAAAACTGGAGATATCGGCAAATATGACGAAAAAAAATATTTATACGTCACGGATAGACTGAAGGAATTAATAAAGGTACATAAAAGAGGTCATTTTTACTATATCTTGGTTAAAAACGGCGCTGACGTCGCAAATAGCGACGGTCGCTGCAGTCGGTTCTCCATTCCTAGCCGAGGAACAATATATGAGTATCAAAAATCGATTGTTTTCGAATACAATAATTGCGACACCATTAAAAGAGAACATACATACAAACACACTTGATATTTTGTATGTATATCCTGTCTCACGTGGAGGTATAAGGTATAAAAACTGTGTTTCTAATTAAGCGTGGTGAGTACCCACCCCCGCAAGTCCCGAGGCAGAAAGAAAATACCCTTGTTTTTTTATATAATAGATGGCAAACGAGCAAGCAGCCCATCTGATGGTAAGTGATTACCGCCGCCTATAGACATCCGTAACACCGGAGTTCTTAAAGTTCCAGTCTCTAAGAAAGGTGCAGCAGGCTCTTTCTCTCTCTTTTACCTCTTTCGTTCTCTTTTTCACACTTAAACATGACTCAGCTATGAGATAGAATTACAAGATCTGAGGCGTATAGCAACTGGATCTGGATCATATACGCAGTTTGATAAAAACAGCGTGAATCTATAAATTTGATAATTCTCTCCCGAAGCTGTATGTCTATAGATCGAATAGAAACCGCCTTTACGAAAGCCAAGTGTAAAATGATAATTTGTACTAATGCGTTTCGTCTGTGGAAAAAAGAAACCGAAGACCTTATAACCGATGACGAGGTATTTTATCTTAGCCATATAGGGTGACCACACATCTACAGTATGATTCCTTATCGAGCATAAATGTGTCAATGGCTGTAAGAATCGTTGACCATCGGATGAACTGTGTGCTTGTTTATCGTTCCCGAATATCATAAAAAATCTCTTCTTTTCAGGTTAAAGGTTTCCAAGTACCGCCAGCAGAATTAGAAACAATCCTTCGAACGCATCCAAAAATCATGGATTGCGCTGTCGTAGGAATACCCGATCCCATAACCGGGGAGGCACCGAAAGCTTTCGTCGTAGCACAACAAGGAGCAACGTTGCTACCCGACGAAGTCTCACAATACGTCAACGATAAAGTTGTCGCGTTCAAAAACATAAAAGAAGTGCAATTTGTTGATGAAATACCAAAAAATCCCGCCGGTAAGATCATGAGGAAGATTTTGAAAGAGAAATATTGCTAAAGCTAATGCGCACACTGTGATAATTTTAAGATATTATATATTTTATTATAGGTACTATTTGTATAGCAACGTCAACATTTTACGTCATATTGAAAGTTTCTGGATTATGATAAAGAAGACCTGATATTTATGATAGACAGTTATTGTTTTTCGAAGTATATGCCTTCACAATTTACATATTTTCGCAACTTACACATTAGTTTGTATTATTGTGTGAAGCATTGGATCAGGTTTCAGTACGGACTTATTCAATGGTTTCGTGGAACGCATTCATCGCCGCTTTCGAGCTTGTAAAAAGCAAAAGCTCATAATTATGGCATCTTAAAAAATCTCCAAAATCTGATTACATAAGAGGGAAACGAGTGTATACATCTCAAATATATTATATAATATAGAAAATATTTCCCGTGGTTAAAATCTATAAGGACACGATAATCATATTTTAATACATCAGATTTACTTATATATAACTATGGTAATAAATAATCTAGGGTTTAAAATCGATAACCATAAAATGACTTATTATTTTATAATATTTAATAAATAAATAAAGAATCGCTTAAACATTAATTCATTTCATTTTTAAGGTAAGAACAATTATGTCCATGCCATAATTGTTTTCATGAAAGCTAAAATCACTACGTGCGTAAATATTTATAGTATAAAGCCGTTAAGCACTTACTTAATATAATTACTTTAAGTTACTAACCGTATATTTATTTAATCGTGCGAAATAAGCTTTGTATGATAACAATAATTTGGTACCTAAAATTTGTATTGATGTTCCCAATAAAAATTTAACTATCAAGAATTTTTGGGGACGTCATTACTCGATTGGTTTTAAAAAGTCTGCGTTCGTTAAAACATAACTATTTTAGGTAGCTGATATAATAGAAAAGGGTCATCTTAAAAGTAGGTATAACAATTTAAAATATGCGTATTTATTTTAAAAATATGCATGCTTGATCTTTAGACATTTTGTATTGATAATTTTTCAAGACATATATAAAATTAGTACCGATTTAAAAAAAAAATTTATGCCCATTATTAACATGGGCGTATTTTATTTCAAACGAATAAGTTTCAACATTATAAATAAAAGCAAACTGTCTTTTTTAAATTATCATCATTAACAGTGAATGAAATATTTATATTATATACGTAATATATTTATATAAATAAGATTGTACTGCACGTGATAATAATACACTTGAAAGTCTAATGAACATGTTATAGGCTCGTTTTATTAGAGCCATACCTTATGAAGTTATTGTAAATAACTGTGCAGAAAAACAAGCCTCGTCTTATCGTAATTGTATGGGTAACTACAGTAAATCTGCAGTGAATAACTCGTGCAACTCATAGCTTAATTTATTTCCACATCTATCAGCTAAGTGATAATAATACACGTGAAAATCTAAAGTGAATAGGTATAACGTTTGGTTTATTAGCGTCATACATAATGAGGTTATAGTAAATTACTATGGTGAAAAACGAGCTTCGTAGTATCGTAATTGTATGGCAACTACAGTAAATCTACAGTGAATAACTCGTGCAACTCATAACTTAATTTATTTCCACATCTATCAGCTAAGTGATAATAATACACTTGAAAGTCTAATGAACAGGTTATAGGCTCGTTTTATTAGAGCCATACCTAATGAAGTTATTGTAAATAACTGTGCAGAAAAACAAGCCTCGTCTTATCGTAATTGTATGGCAACTACAGTAAATCTACAGTGAATAACTCGTGCAACTCATAACTTAATTTATTTCCACATCTATCCGCTAAGTGATAATAATACACTTGAAAGTCTAATGAACAGGTTATAGGCTCGTTTTATTAGAGCCATACCTAATGAAGTTATTGTAAATAACTGTGCAGAAAAACAAGCCTCGTCTTATCGTAATTGTATGGCAACTACAGTAAATCTACAGTGAATAACTCGTGCAACTCATAGCTTAATTTATTTCCACATCTATCCGCTAAGTGATAATAATACAAGTGAAAATCTAAAGTGAATAGGTATAACGTTTGGTTTATTAGCGTCATACATAATGAGGTTATAGTAAATTACTATGGTGAAAAACGAGCTTCGTAGTATCGTAATTGTATGGCAACTACAGTAAATCTGCAGTGAATAACTCGTGCAACTCATAGCTTAATTTATTTCCACATCTATCCGCTAAGTGATAATAATACAAGTGAAAATCTAAAGTGAATAGGTATAACGTTTGGTTTATTAGCGTCATACATAATGAGGTTATAGTAAATTACTATGGTGAAAAACGAGCTTCGTAGTATCGTAATTGTATGGCAACTACAGTAAATCTGCAGTGAATAACTCGTGCAACTTATAGCTTAATTTATTTCCACATCTATCCGCTAAGTGATAATAATACACGTGAAAATCTAAAGTGAATAGGTATAACGTTTGGTTTATTAGCGTCATACATAATGAGGTTATAGCAAATTACTTTGGTGAAAACCGAGCTTCGTAGTATCGTAATTGTATGGCAACTACAGTAAATCTGCAGTGAATAACTCGTGCAACTTACAGCTTAATTTATTTCCACATCTATCCGCTAAGTGATAATAATCCACGTGAAAATCTAAAGTGAATAGGTATAACGTTTGGTTTATTAGCGTCATACATAATGAGGTTATAGTAAATTACTATGGTGAAAACCGAGCTTCGTAGTATCGTAATAGTATGGCAAATACAGTGAGTCTGCAGGCAGCGAAGTGAATTCCTCGCGCAAATCATAGTTACATTTATTTCCGCAATTATCCGCTAGGTGATAATAATACACGTGAAAATCTAAAGTGAATAGGTATATCGTTTGGTTTATTAGCTTGATATAAATGAAGTTATAGTAAATAACTATTATGAAAAACTAACCTAGTTGTATCTTAATAGTATGACAACTACAGCAAATCTGCAGAAAACGAAGCAACTCGCAAGTTTAGTTCTACAACTATCCACTAGGGTTCATAATACACGTGAATATATAACCTTTGGTTTATTAGAGTCATATCTACTCAAGATATAGTTAATATCTTTGATAAAAAAACAAGCCTTATAGTATCGTAATAGTCTTGGTAACTGCAGTGAACGAAGTAAAGAACTCGTGCAATTTATAGTTACATTAAGTTTTACAACTAGAGGCGCGTGGTACTTCATACAAACAGGTTACTGCAGTCGCCAAATATATGTAGTTTGCGTTATCTCGTGATAAAGATACTATACAAAAATTAACTAAATTTGTTTGTTTTTGGTAACAGTACAAATTTTCGGGAGTAAGTAAAAAATTAATAAATCAAGGTAACGGAATTTTGTGAGCCCAAATCGAGAGCATAAACATATATCATAAATGAAAATAATAAATAAAACCGCTACTAACCTCATGGTTTAGAATAAGGTCGTCGAAACATAATGTCCTAAAGCCGAAACTGTCATTCGATTATTGTCGTGACATAGTAGGAATGGATAATGTAAATGTTTATAATGCTAATATCATTACTACCATTAATTTTTTTTAAATCTTGTATAAAAGAATTGCGTAAAACAGTTCAGAAACTTTGAAGAAGCTTGTGAAAAAAAATCAGGTAAAATACTCACGGAAAAAATAACTCGGTTTTAAGTCGGTAAAAATAAGATAATTATTAACATTAAATATAAGAATAAAAAATATTATTATATCGTCAAATATTTCGACAGATAGAAATAATTTTTATTACTATTCATTTATTGTTTTTAATAAACATATATATGCTTGTTTTAGGCAAGAAATTAATGCTACTTATCCATGCTTTAAACTAATGACAAAATAAAGCTTTAATATTAGAGTACTTAAGCCTTTTTGTTGGAAAAGTCAACGCAGGATTTATATCATATTATTTAATAAGTGATGAGTTAACGCTAAGTATAACCTCTAAATACATTTTTTGAAATAATTTGCATTATCTATACACCTTTGTCTATACATCGTTATGGTATTACAACTGTTTTCGTGTTCTTATATATGATCCCAATTCCGAACTTGATAAGTGACAGTAACAATAATAATAATAAAAAAATCCATAAATGTTTTCACCAAAAGTTGTCCACTTGCTTCTTAGCTACAATCGATTGTGATTTCTTCAAAACTGTATCTAAAATTTTACTAAAGTACGTAATTTGTGACATTTAACCCAGGGCGCTTAAACTGAAAGGAAAGCATAATCCTGTAGTTTAATTTATTAAATTTTTCACTTTTGTACTTTTTTTATAATAAAGCTATTTCGCGAAGGTATTTTTTTATATGAACAACTGTCGAATAGTAATTTTTTTCTAATATTTCTGACCCTTATTTTATTTGCTAAATATTGATATCAAAAATCGACACTCCTGTTTGATACATTTAATAGTTTTATATTTACATTTTGCCTTACAATGAGCATATATTCAAAAATAGTTCTAAATTTTTATTATATATATTTTTTGTAGTGTTTGTTATTAAAGTATTGACATAAAGGTCATGTTCAGATTTTCTGACATTTTATACAATGTCTGATTGTTGTTTGTTTGTTGACATCGATTTACACTAATTGTATGGAATCTACCCAAAAAATATAGCTAAAAGTAATTTCAAAAGTTCCTTTAACTCGAATGTATAATGTTTTAGCATTATTAAAGGAACATATTGCATTAAATTCTCAATCAACAATAGATTAGATGTAATAGCCATGGGTCCGGTGTTATATGCATAAGGTAAAAAACTAAATGCTTATTAATGGCACATAGGCTTTGTGAGGTGACAATTTGTAGATTACTGTGACTCTTGTTTAATTTTGAGAAAAAGAGCGTAAATCTGAATTTTAAAGTCCATATAAAGTTTCAATAAAAATATTAACATTTGTTTGTTAAGTTTAATTATATTTTCTATGCTAATTATTGTTGATTTTATAGAAATCCTATTTAAAGAGATTTGTAATAATAAAAGATGTTATTATATGGTATGAAAGTAGTTAGATGGGTATTTTTATACATTTTGTTATTGGGTATATATGTACATAATTAAGGTTAGTTTTAAGTAAAATATGAAAAAATCTATTTTTACTAAAAATGTTACCTGCTTAATAAATCAAATATATTAAGATTGTTATATACACACACCTTAAATATATATATAAAATTATATTCATTAACACAACTTTTATTTCACAAATTTTTCTTAAACTCGATATTTTTCGAATTGTAACCCACATACTCTAGTATACGTTTCTTATTTGGAATTATGTTTTAATGTCTGCTATAATGTTATTGTAATATGTTATAAAACAATGAATTTTGATAAAAATATTTTATTAAACTACTATTTCAAAATATCGACTCAAATTATAAAAACTTGCTAGTTTTACAGGCATTTTACTTTGCTATTTTTCAGATTGATCCATGTGCGCTTTACGTGAGCCTAGCTGTTATAATTTTCCATAAATATAATAGTGGACATGACCACCCTCTCTCAAAGAGTAAAATACTAGTATATATATGTATATATACACATGTATACACATATATATATATATATATATATATATATATGAAAATATATAAATATGTATGTATATGTAGTAGGTGGATCAGACGAGCAACCAGCTCACCTGATGGTAAGTGATTACAACTACACAAAGAATATTAAAAAAAATCTTATAGCGCATACCTAGGATATAGTTTATATTTCTCAGATCTATTTCATAACTGCATGTGAATTAAAAATGCATCCGGTATGATATAATGCAATTTATTGCAACTTTAAAAAAAAAAACTTTTCTATACAAATTGCTTATCATCGATTACAGTCAATAATTACCGATTGCAAGTTATCGTAATCGTTTCTTCACTAGTTATAAAAAGCAGTAATGGCGTGCAAGCGCAATGTCCTAACTGCTAGGTACGTAATTTCAATTAGCATTAGATATAAACTATGAACTAGTGTCTCGCAACGGTCTGATATAAATAAAAAAGGCTTATTGTACCCATAAGTATTAATTACTATGCAGAAAACGGGTGTAAATAACCCGTATTCTTGAATCTGAAACTAAGTGACGCCATAGTTCTGTACTATAAGAGTATACTGATTACCGTTATATATTGATACTTTTTGTCTAAGAACCAGAAGGTCGTCAAGGCCCAACGTCATTTAATACGGCAACTAAAAGTAAAAGACATAACAAAGTAGACATCGTGTCCACATTTTGTTATTAGGTATAGTCGACGCATTATGAACTGAGGCTTGGGGTCATAAATCATATTCATCTGTCTGTCTCGCTCGCACTTACAGGTCTTAAGGAGAGGTGTAGTGATGTGCGTAAGAATTATATAGATGCATATCGATAACGGGATAGGTACGATCGATATCCTAAATTATGTTAAGTATTATTAGGAATAATTTTTTGCTATCTGAAAATAAAAGTTTGTAAGATAAAATCTTTGTTTCTAGATCAGTGACAGTCGCTGTCTTCTTAACATTTCTTGCATCAACAGCTCTTGGTATATTCTGGTTGCCTGTGATACTTCGGTTTTTAATCGATCCACGGTCGCTATACTAACTCCACAAATCAGTGCTGCAAGCTCACGTGGATTATTGAAATTGAGGCAAGCTTTTTTCTCGGGGTCAGTTTTCAATTCTTTTTAAACAGAAACACGTTGCGAATTACAGCCCGAGCTTGAGCGTTGATGTCACCATTTAATTTCTTTAAAACCATGTTAGAAAATAAATTGTGTTGTGTGCGTATTGCGTAACGAAGCGTAAGTAATGTCATGAGTATCATAACAAAATATCTTATATTTATATAAAAACAACAACTCACTCGTAATGACCAATCAGGAGGCAGAGTGCTAATGAAGGTCACGCATCGACCACGCGTGCGCAGGAAGCTAAGTATCGATAACGGGTTGCATTGCGTGCACATCCCTACTGTCAGTGACGTTTATTGCCCGACGACTCAATTTAAAATGCGTCGACTATAATTACATTTAAACCTCTTATTCGTCTCGTTTATATGTATTATCAAAATTTTACTTGCCCGTATGCGTAGGGTCGGTTGTGCTAAGGTTTTCTGTTATGCTACACTAGCTGTGTTACGAATAGATTGGCACGAGGCGGATGATGCTACGCTTTCCGGAATACAGGCAAAAGTGCCAGTTTAGTAGACAGTAAGTAATAGTGGTCAATACAGTTGATGATATTATGCGGAAGAAAGAAACCGGACACTGTGTTGCCGGTGACGAGACATTCTATCTTAGCTTTCGGGAACGAAAACTTATTTGCATGTTATTTTGCACTTACGCCTTAGAGTCGATAAATCACTAACAAAAAAATATCTTTTACCAAAAAAATATATGCTGTAATTGTAAAAGAATCTTAGTTATGCTGATGGTAGCATTACTAATATTCCTGTCGTCCAGTTTAACTAAGCTTTAAAGCTCGAGATTGTTTACCGATAATAGTCGAATGGCGTAACTGTACCTACGATGTACAGTTTTGCAGACCGTCCCTTAAATCATTTAGGCTATTATGAAATGGTTTCATTAAAACTCATTTTATGAGTTAATAATATATATTTATATATATATATATATATATATATATATATATATATATATATATAATACATATATTTTATTTACAATTTTAGGGTACATTCATGTTCGAACCTCAACAAAATAAAACTTGGTCGTGACGTCAATCGTGGGTGTCGAGTGTGACAATGTCTATGACAAATATAATATACATCGATTTATAATGTTCATTATTGTTACAATTCCAAGGTGTTGCTTGCATTAAAATAAACTCAAAAATTTATTTTAAATTGCATTATATTATACAGAATTGCTACGTATTGCCTACTAGTCATATATGTAACTTTATTCTATTAAATGTTACAACTAGCCTTTGTCCATATTTCTAACTGTAAAAAATAAAGATAAGGAAGTTAGCAACATTAGTTTTAACTGTAATGAAAAAAGTTCATTCACCGTACCGTTCACTAACTAATATTGCTCATTGTAATGTAAATTAGAATTCTTTAAACATTGCGCTCGCGACATGATTATAAATTTTAAAACTTCATTTCATTAAATACAGGAGTTAGTTTATCAAATACATTGTAAGTATACATATAATGAGCTAAATTACCAAGAAATTACATTAAAATTCTATGCACATTACATTTCGTTTGAAATTGTTTGAGCTATATTTTTGCCTCTATCCTAATGGAACGAATGGTAAATAAAAAAGAAGAAATGAAAAACGACAACGAAATACCGATAGTCGAACAATCGTTTTAAATAAATGTTGTCACGTGATAATAATACGAGATTGCGGGAAATGCATTTACGTATAGCCCTTATATCATCTTTATGCTCTTAGCAAAACGGCAGATTTTTTGCCCTGCTCCATATATGAGGCTTTCAAAGTCCAGTATAATTCGCTGAAGAGAATTTTGAACACACGCATAATAAGAATCAAATTGTGCAGAACAGTTTTTTCGATTAGGGTTTGAACCTAAGATCTGATATAGACGTAATTTTACGACTCATACGAAAATATCGACCGTGTGACCCGGTGGGTATTTTCACTAAAGAACCCATTAAGTCTTATCCTTATCATTACTATTCTCGTAGATACACTAGTACGTAATCAGTGGATATTTTATAATTTGTACATAATTTAATACAATGTAATTTGTAGGTATGTCGTACCTGTAATTAAGTTACCTTAACCTGCTTGGAATTAACCTTGTCTATTTTCCGATATAATATATTTCCTATTATATATTTTAATATTATGACGTTGTTCAATTAAAAAATATAGTGCTATAAATGCTTTATGATAATAGCATATAAGAACCTGACCTCATGACACAATGAGATGAATGCCTCCTTACCTGTAATTAGATCTACTGATACTACCATACAAAACACGGCAGCGTATCATGGTGCAACTAGAAATTAGCTGCAGTGCTGCTCTATCATTAAAGAGTCAACTTTTCGCACCATTGCCTTAGTATTTCGATTATTGCCATGTCATTAAGAATAATTCAACAGATTAGAGATGTATTGAAACCTTAAAAAGGAAATTGTTACATCAAACGGATACGAGCCTCATTGACTTTTAAGAAATTTGGCCGACTAAGTTGAAACTTGTTCGGGTATTTAAAAAAAAACAAGTATGCACTACATTTCCATATAATTCTGTAACGTTTCTGTATAGTACTGAATTTGATGATTTTCTGAAGGATGTCATAATGATAATATTTTAAGGTTTGATTAAATTATTATCATTATGACATCCTTCTGGTAGTTGAAGACTACGTTGAAACCTGGTTATTATCGAATGACATCAAATGCGCAGTAGTTTCGTATGCCATTGCACAATAGCCTTATGTTTTAGGGTACGGTCTGCGAAACTTAAGGTCGCAGGTTCCAATCCCCCATTTGCCTATTGTCGTGAACCATCTCCTAGCACAAGCGTTTTCAACTTAGTTATAGTGGTTAACCGGAATATTAGTATTGTTAATAGCATTGCCAATTTAATTTAAAAAAAGAAACTAATATTGGTCTTTAGATGGGAATCGATTCGAATCCATTACTCGCAACTCAGAAGCTCGAAGGCACTGTGATTACTAAAATATTAAGATTATAAGAAGAATTCCTGTGAAATAAGTGGTATAGTCCCGCTAAGGCATAAATTTCCTTCCAAATAAGTCGGCTAGAATGGAGAAGGATTTCTTTTCATTCTTTCGCAGAATACCAAAGTAAAATAATAGTTTAGCGCTACTGTGTTTCGTTCGTTGAAAAAGTGAATACAGACACTACCGAATCGTATCCCTCAGTGATGACTTGCTTTATTCTATCTCCACTTGAACTGGTTTTACTTCCGTACAAAAAATTTAACTACCAGGACTGTTGAAAGTTATTAAAGTTATTTATGAAATAAAACATTCTTTAATTTCATTATAGTTACTTCTGCTGACATTTCATTATAAGAATGACAATAATACTGATAAAATCAAATAAACTATTGATAGCATGTTAAAATTATTACCATTTTACTATTACCATTATGATGGAAGAAAATTATCCTCCCCTAAACTCTAAGTGGGTGAAAGAATAGAGCCAACAAGGGTGTGCAACGCTTTAACAACGCCTCCGATTTTGCTGTTGCTTTTGCGGTAAAACTGATCACTGACATCCAGTTATGTAGATCTACCTTTTAATTAAAAAAAACAATAAATTTAGTAGGAACGAGCTGTGAAGAAGGTTTCACTCTGTTTTTTTCTTCGTGCTAGAATCGGAGTCGATGATATCCACAATAGAACGAAGGTTATAGGAATTGTTTAAAGCCGAAATGGCAATGAGTGGGTTTACATTTTGCTCGGGAGCTTATTATTGTTAATCGATGGGGAAGAAAAGATGTCAATTGACATCCATAAACTAACAGACATTACTATGTAATAACAGAAGCAGCCTAGAATATCCTATACGAGGTGGGGTGATTGCTTGTACTGATTTGCGACTTAATTTTAGGTAACATTTACCAATCTGGCTCGTTCAATACTAGTACCGTTACAAAAACGTTCGTTAAATGTTTTTTGCTTATCTGAGTAAACGACACTGGGGTGTAGGAATGAACTTTATCATAAAGATTAAGAAATCGAGGGCAATGACTTTACAAATGTATTTTATCTAATACGTAATAATTTTTATGTCTAGATAGTTTTTACATGCATCACGTACTTATAAAAATACGTAGCATGGGCTGGTTTCCTATTTACTTAGATGGGTATTACTCGTGCGTGCTTAGATGCGACGTTTCCATACGTAAATACATAATTGTAAACAATTTAGCAATTTAAGAGTGGCCTGTACGTTCCTTGTTCTTACGTAAAGTAAAAAATATTTTATTGCACTTATTTAAACGCAAACAATAAATATAGATAGTAAAACTTATATGCAAAGGAAAAAGATTCATCTCCTGCTGTTCAGACATCTTATCTTAAATCAACACTGTTTTTCAGCTCTTTCAATCGATAGATATTCTAGAGCACACGATACGAGGTGTATGGTAAGTGAAATATGCCGTATATGACACCTTCATCCATCCTAAACCAAGATTGAAGATGGACATGCGTTGTGGAACCTCTGAGAACTGAACTGTCGGGTCCCCGGATACATAGCGTAGGGAACACTCACCGTACGAAGTCTCGCCGGCGCTATTTCGGCGAAAGCTACCACGTCTACTGAAGATAATTACATTGTTGTTACCAGCAAGCGAAATAGAAGTTTAACAGCAAAAAAAGATGCAGCAGAAAAAAGTCATAAAATGTAAAGGAGGATTTTTTGATGAAAAATCAATTTAGCTAACTATAGCCTTTTTTGCATGGACTGTTAATATTTATTTACGCTTTTATTGTTTGTCAATCAATGTTCTATTAGATGATTAAACAGGTTAATAAAACATTTAATATTTTTCCAACTAAGCTGAAAATGCTTGTGTTCACGCCAATGTTCGAATGATGGATTCGAACCTTAAGTTTCGTAGACCGTACCCTAAACCATTAGGCTATTGACGCTTCATATGTGTTCGATGTTACTATGCATCCTAACTACGACAGCTCGTCCATTGACCCGCTTGAACGCTTCCGGGTTACACGCAAGCTAATATCACATAATGCACTTAATTTTTTTTAACTTTCTAATTGTTCCTAAAATCGAAATTAGATTATTTAAATCTGTTTGCTAATTACCAAAATTTAAAATTTCATTTAATAGAAAAAGACGGATAGATAGAAACGATGGACATTCTGTAAGGTTTCCGTTTGCGTGGAACTCTAATATTATAACTATATGTCAAAAAGTAGGCTGGAAGTCAATTAATGTAAGTGAGATTATAGGGATAGGATGGTATTGTTGTATTTATAGTAGAGCAATTACGATGGTCTTACTAGTTCATGATGGTACAAAATATAATTATTTATTTAAAAATATAAGGGTCAATAGTCGTAGATTTAATCGCAATAACGTGACAATTTCAACTGACTTTTATTTACTCATAAAAGTTTAGTAGTGAGGTATCAAACAATATGCAGATGACGTAAGAAAACGTACTAGATAGAGAGTAAAAATCTGCTGATTCACGCTAGCTATTTCTGGGTTGAATTAACTGGTTTATCGCCCGCGCTATACACACTTCGCATTTGCGGCTCGCGAATCGGTCAATGATCAGTCTACATTTTGTTGCGACTAAAAGCGCGCGCGAATTGCAACATGGCGCGAAAACTTCTAATACGTCAAATGAAACAGCTGAGATCGCTACGGAAATTCTCATCAAGTGTTATCCTTAAGAAACAAGAAGAATATGTAATAAAATCGCCGCTACAAGATGTTGTAATCCCTAATATGCGATTTTTGGATCGTTTGTGGCTGGAATCTTCAAGCTTCAACAATCATGTTGCGGTTGTATGTATTTTTTTTTTAATTTTTAATCTATATATTGAGTACTTTTATTATCTGTTTTCTTTCAATGGATTTTTTTAAAATTAGTGATAGATTTTTGACGTTCATTAGTCATTACCAAATAGATTATAATATATATATTTTTATATGGCAATAGCTTCTTTGAATTTGACTGTGATTTGATGAAAGATGTATAGGACACCAAGATTGATGACTACGTGTGAATGTTTCATAATATTCCGCTAATCACTATAGCCTTGCATTTTATAGAACTTATCAATATCAACACTTACCTATTATCACGAACACGAAACTGCAAATTAGTAGTGGTTTAAAATGTACGTTTGGACTCTGAACTTAGTTCTTCAGTAGAAAAACAGAATCAAGGTTACTTAAAAATCTTGATTCTGTTTTCCTCCATCATATACTTATAATTAATAACCTTCATGAAACCTTAACCTAATATACTAATAAGTCATTCTATAAATTTTATATAATATATAAAAAGATATTTCCGTAATTGTCTATTAACATTAGGATTTTTTTAATGAGTTTAGGAGTACAAACAAACGCACAAGTCAGTCACCTGATGTCAAGTAATCCTTGCTTTTTCATCCTTGTTCTTTTTAAAATTTGCGAAATTGTGTGTGCGTTGTCCTTACCTAGTCTATCCCACCCATTAACTTCGGTTACTTTATAGCTGTCATTTATACTTATTTAATTTACTATACTGCTTTAACATTATGACACATATGATTATGGTTTACTTCTCCAAGGATTTAAACTAAGGGCGGGATATATATTAAATAATTTATACAGTGACATTTAACCAATTAACTTGTGTATTGTTTTAGCAATAAAGTTACAGTAACTAGTAACAGTACATAGTTAATAGGTTAAAGTTATTTATGTAACATTGGATGTAACAAAATTTAATTTTAGTTCTCTTACCAAGTACAATTATACAATTAAATTTAAAAATTATGGTAAATTATATTTTGCGAATTCACATGAAGGATTCACATTCGCAAAATATAATTTACAAAATTGTATTTGTATGAAATTATTGACATGTTGAATAATTTTGCCTACCTTACTTTTTCGGTTCGGTAAAATTATTCAACGTGTTAATTTGTTTTTAATAATGAAGCAATAAACTCAAGTATAAAATACATCATAGTTCTTGTTATTACCGTATCAAGTATACAGGGTGTAGGCCACTTGAACAACTATATTAACGAATGCTGATCTCTCACCCAAGAAATTTGCTGGTAGATATTAGTGCAACATCTATGTACGTATTGACTTTTTCATCATTACATCAGCTTACTATTAGACCACTAACTCACTACTAGACTACACAAAAATACGATAATTTTTTGAAATTGTAGATTTATTATTCCGTTAAATTCATCTTAGAACTGTAATTTGCCTTTAAAATGTCGATTCAAGTTAAAGTAAGGTCAAACGAGATACCTAGTTTATTAGAAGAGCTTATTTTCAAGATCAGATCTCGTGTTTGTTTTTTGTCCAAAAATCTTAACCAGGTTTCTAGTAGCTACACTCACAACTTTCTTTGTCAATAACATCAAAATTTAATCCCACACACACCTCTGCTGAATGCATCGCAGTAAATCATTATATAGAAAGTTTATATATGGGATGACGGATGTTTGACAATAATCTCCGTGTCACGGTTTAAAGGACACATTAAGGTACAAAATGTTGATAATAACTAAGGCGTTAAATGGACCTATCTGAGTCTATAATTTATAGGAGTAATTATCCATTGCCACGAAGTGTAAATCTTCAACTTCGTGTAAATTAACTGAAGGAAAATCATGGAAACGATCTCAACTCGCAATCGTCAATTGAAATCGGGCAATTGTGTAAAGCATGTTGTTTTGAAAATAGATATAAATTTCTATATCCACTTATCATAATTACATACACTCAGGGGTGTGGCCTTGTGAGCTCAATGTCCACAGATAACGTGGGCGTTGGCCTGATAATGTTATATATTAATACGTAAACAGCGAATTGACTTACCTTTTTTTAGTATTGGCTATAAAATGAGGGAATGAAACTAAAATCTGTCGTGTAGACAGTACTGCTTAGCAATCTCAATCCCCTTAAGTCTACGTTTAGTCTGATAGTTGGCTCAAACTCAATATTATGGGTCACAAACGAGAACACAGTTATCCCGATGATACCTGATAATGGCTCCAGAATCTATGATTCATAAAATCTACATAGATCACCAACAAAGATTCAAGATGCGCATGCGTTGTCACCTTTTAGAACTCAATAAGTAGATTCACGGATCCTCAAACTCACCATACGAAAGACGGCGAGCGATATGCTGCTATTTCCCGGTTATATTCTGTAAGGGCGTGTTTTTTCCTTGTTTTGTTTCATGTTTCAGTTAGCCGCAGCATTTCTCTATAACTGTTGCTTAAGACAAATTAAGGTACATTATGTAAAATATCCACAAAAAAACAGACAACACTGATTCTTATTTTCATCATCACAAAAGATGTAGGTACCAAATTAATGCAAATTAAAAGTAATATAAAATAATAAATGTAGAAATATATAAACAGTCCCTAATAAAATAAATTTAAATAAATCAAAAACACGTTCAACAGTAAGTTCTTTTAATGTACATAAATAATGAATAGTATTTTTTATAGTTATGTTAACAAAAAATAAATATGACATAATGACTTATTGGGATTGTAGAAACGTCCGGATTTTTATATATTTTAGGCTGACATCTGATTCTAAATGTCAATATGGTTCCTACTATTTCATTCTGAATGTCTGTTCCAAACATTGTCGACGATATAGGATGATTAGGGCGTAGCGGTAGAAGGGGTAGAGACACTCTACAGTTTGTTTCAGGCTGCAGAATGAATGGTTCAGCTCGACCGGGGCCCCACAATACCAGCGTAAAATGGCAGAATAATGTTGCTATTTTGTCTGGTGAATGAAGGGATCCTGAGACTTTTATTAGTGACGAGGTATTCCATCTCAGTCCTCAAGGGTGACAACGAATCTGCGTTATGAGTCCTTGAAGGATGAATATAGATGTCTTGGGCCGCAGGAATCACTTACTATCAGGTGAACTGTGTGCTCTTTTGTTACTCTCAATGTAATAAAAAAAAACACACACATAATTTTCTTATACAAAACGCTTTAACCCATCAAATTAACATGAAACATTTTGGTCACTTTAAAAAAGGGGTATTAATTTATATCGGCCGTATATAAATTCGACGGCCGCGTGGTGTTGTCGTTAAAGTAATTAGATGCTTCGTCCTGGTTCGAATCCCAGCACTGGGACAATATTTTTGTATGACAAGATGTTGCTTTACGGGTCTGGGTGTATCGTATGTTGGACCCGTGTCCCTGATACTGCATCTAAATCTTTCTCCGATCTTATTGCACACGCATTATATCGGAATAGGGCCTTCCCTATTTCCTAGAGGACTTGTGTTTGCACAAATGCTAACGACACTATAAAATATTCAGCGCAATTGATTTCATCTGATAACACCAAGAAAATATCGCCGTGGTCAGTTCTACACGGTCAGAAAGATGGTCCTCAAGATCAAACTATGCCATTACGTTTGTTTCGCATGTTATGCAAAACTAGTCTTTATTGCCTTTACGACTTGTGACAAAAATACTTTCGTTGAGGAGCTATTATGGATTGCGTAGACCAAGCGCACCAAGACCGCCGACCGTCGCTTGTGCGACGAGTGCGTTTGTTTATCTTATCTAATAATTCAACGTGATCTAATCGAAAGAGTACCTCTTCATTATGTTGCTTTGAGAAGGATATTAAAGTACAATGTTTTAGACGTTATTTAACTATTATTTCATTTGATATAAGGATGTCGGATGAGGAAATACCTGGCGACTTTTGCCACCAGTCTTCCTTGGCGTGGTAATGGTGAGGGTATGGTCTTTGTGCGTACGAGGTGTTGGTCGTAGAGCCAGCCCCTTTCTTGTTGCGGCTGGAAACTAGCTGTAATGTGGAAATATCACTTCGTGGGTTTTTTTAGGTTCGTTCGTTTGTTATTTAAAAACCTACGAAAGTAGTCCGAAAAAAACTTGAAAAAGAATTTATTTCCTGTACTATAAATAAAAGTATAATTGTATTTTAGGTTATTTCAATAAGCTGTCCTGCCTAATAGTTTGTTGAAGTAACTCTGCTCGCACCATGTGCATAATCTAAACTTAATAATTTAAAAAAAATCCTATGTAAAAAAATACACGAAAAAAGATTTATACATTATTGTATGTCTTTATAAATTTACTTAAACTTTTCAAGCAATTTTACTAGAAAATTAGCACTTTTAAGGAAATTTGACGAAAAGTCACTAGTAGGATTGCGGACGTGCGATTCCGCAACCTTCATACTTATGAAAGTACTACTCCTGTAGAGTGCACTGCAGTTTGTTTGTAACTGTAGAATGCATGGGTCTGCTCGTCTGGGGTGAGACCGCACCCCCACAGAATACCAGCGTGAGATAGTAGCATAATGCTGATGTGTTTAGCCTGGTGAGTGAAGGTATTCGGAGACCTTTATTACTGGTGACTAGGCATTCCATCTCAGTCCTCAAGGGTGACAATCAGACAGAAAAAGACAAAGACATCTGAATTATGACTCCTTGTCAAGGATGAATATAGATGGGGCCGCAGAAATCACTTACCGTCAGGAGAACTGTGTGCTCGTTCGTTACTCTCTATGCAATAAAAAAATACTTGTTTTTGATCCAATTTTTTTTAGAGGAAACGCCGCTTTGTGTAATCTGGGTTCAATTGCCACCTTTTTAAGGATTCGGGTATATTGTGTAAGTTCCGTCTCCCTCGTAGTGCATCTGAGTCATCTTTCGATATTATTGAATATGCATAACATTGGAATCGGGAAGGAGATAACGATTGTGTGCCTCGGTCTTATTGATCTGGTAATAATCAGATGATATAGTCGTGGTTGAAATCAAGCAGTAGGACATCACCATATTTATCTATCTGAAATACAGTCGACTACATCTAAACATTATAAAGAATCGAACCTTGTTACAACGATAAAACGGTATGCCAGTTTCAAAGCTAAATTAAGAATTATTCAAGTAACTATATAACAAACAACAAAACAACCACTAGTGCTTTTTATCTTTGGCTAAGGCCGAGGTCGAGGAGATAAGGATATAATCACCAGTACAAAAAGTTTAAAAAAATATTTGTTTTGTTTACTGTCTGTTACCTTACCTTACCTTTTCACATATCCCTTGCAGAATAGATATCAAGGGCATATAACGTCTTTGTGAACACTTATTATCTGCTTAAAAGTGACCTAACTGTATATTATATATTAGTATTGTAAAGCTGTAAGTTTTCCTATAATAAATAAATAAATAAATAATTCCATAGCGGATATGCTTAGGCGTCAACAGATTTACTGTATTTGCTAGTGACAGATTAGTGGTTGTCAGCCTAAATATAGCACAATTTTGACTTTAAAATTATGGTCTGAGATTAATCTAATAGCATTATAAAATCTCACAGTCCATCAAGAAAGCAACAATTACTAACAAAAAGTTCGCAGATCTGCGTACTTTACGCGTATAAGGTGAAATTTCGGGAGCTATTTCACAACAGGTTGCCAGAATCATCTCTATATTATATAATTGTGTATTTATATATATGCCTAGCGTAAGGTATTTGTATATATACCTTATATAAGTATGTATATTTGTATTTTTTGTTTTATCTAGTTATATACCTATGTATTTTATAATTACGCATATGTTGTTTATTTTGTAATTAAAAGTAGTAATAGTGTGTTAATAGTAACAAAGTTTTAAAAGCAAACATCTACCATACTACATTTCATCTTTGCATCATCCTTACGTTGACTGGTAGAGAATGCCCAAAGCATTAAGTCTGCCTTTATAACATCACTGTATATAAAGCTGAAATAAATAAAATCTAAGTCAGTTTAATTAAATAGCTGACATTAAGTAGGAAGTAATATAAAAGCACAGTTATGACCATAAGCAGTCCTGATAGTCGATTTTCTCAATTTGGTAACTATTGTCAAATAGTGCGGAAAGTTAATCAAACAGGCATTCAGTCTTGATCGTTTTACCTAATCGGATTAAACACTTATGCGATAAATTTGAATGAAGGCTGACATCCTATTAGAAATCAGATATAATTATATAACATATATAGTATTTTTTTTGAAAACCTCTTAATGATTAAAAAAAACCTAATATAATGTACATCAATAAAAGCACGGAATGATAATATTAGAAACACAACTATTTGAAATCAATAATTTCATTTTGTAGTGTTGAGTAATATTCTCCTACTCGAGATCGACATCGAGTGCTGCTGAAGGTTCTTTTATGTTATTACAGACTACAGATACTATAGATAAAAAGACTAAAGTTTTTTTTAAGATTCTTACCTTTTTTTATTACCTTTATTCGTTATGCTATTAACATTTCTAATATTCCGGCTAACCACTCCAACTAAGCTGAAAATGCTTGTGCTAGGAGATGGTTCACGGCAATATTGGAATGGCGAATTCGTACCTACGACATTAGGTTATTGACGCCTTGTTGATGCCACATCCATTCTAGAGAATGTATCATAATACAGATGCGTAGTCACACCTCTGAGGATCCCGGACTATTATCAGATGACGTAATTTCTGCATGATATATTACATATACATTGATATATTATTATATATACATTGAAACATTGAGGCATTCACAAGTAATCTACTTTTCTATTAAGATGTTTTTTTATGTCCTTGAGAGTAACAAACGAGTACACAGTTCACCCGATGCTAGTGGTTCTTGCGGCCAATGACATCTACATTCATCCTTGACAAGGAATCATAATGAAGATGCGTTGTCACCCTTGAGGACTGAGATAGAATGCCTCATCACCAGTAATATACTTCTCCGTATCCCTCCACTCACCAGACGAAACAGAGCAGCATTATGCTGCTATTTTACGCTGGTATTCTGTGAAGGCGTGGTCCTACCCCGGTCGAGGCGACCCATTCATTCTGCAGCTAGCCTACTTACCTTACCACTACGTCATTCTTCGGTATTCTCATTATGCTCATATGTTATTCCACGTACTTGATATCCTTCTTCTTTATATATAACTTGTATTTTGATAAAAAATAACGTATTATTTCTATGACTTTATAATGATGTTAGATTTTAACATTTGAATAACAACATAATAGTTGAAAGCTTCAATAGGTTTATGTATACGAAATTCAAGATCGTAGGTACGAATTCTCCATTCGTTTATCGTCCTAAACCATCTCATTGTATATGTTAGACGTCAATCGTTTGAATTGCTACTGAAAATGTAATTAATATTAACAGCCTTATATCATTTTTATTATATATATATATATTTATATTATTGAATATAATAAAATAGATACATTAAAATTCTTGTCGTCAACAAAAAGTACTTACTATGTACTGTTTATGAATTCCTATCAGGTATTTTATCTATGAAGCGATTAGGATACCCAAGACCCGGATTAGAAAATGTTCAAAAAAATTAAGTAATTAATAAAACTAATTGCACGAGGTCGCTTTATCTCTTATCGTAGAACGTCATTAGATTTTTTTGTGGGAATTCATTTAAGAATGACTCATTCAACTTCTTCTTTAGAATCTAGCTAGGCTTTGATTGTATTCAGTTAGGGACAAATTTATTGGTTCATTTATGGGTTCGACTCACGCCGTATGCTTGCGGCCAAAAAATCTGTTGCTCAGATTTATTTTTTGATTAAAGTAGATTAAGAGTTAAAGTTTTAGTTTAAAAATTAGATGAATGAAATATAATATAAATTGAATGAATAAAAAGGAATTTCTTATGAAATGTTAAGAAATTCCCCCAGTCTAAAGAAAATACAGATAAAAAGACAAAACAACTTTAACTACAGCCCATAATAGGTTTTTCATAGACCGGATCAGATTTTTTACAATTTCTTGAGAAACACTCCCATCCTTCAGCGAGTGCGGCTTCAATCTCCGATGGTTTTTAGACTTATGGGGTTAAGATTTTCCATGAAACTATGATATTCTAATCAAAATATTTTGAGCCGTAACTATTTCTAATAGTAGATAATAAATATTTCAGGTTTACTCCCCAGTCTATCAAACAAAGCTAAGAAGTTGAAATTCGAAACGTTCTATGTTTTAAATTTCTAAGTTAAGTCGATAAATGGGTCGACCAGTCTAACTAGTTTCGTCAATTGATTTCATAATAAGGTGTTCCGACCATTGGACTTTTATGTCAACGATCTATTAATTATTGGTCCACTCATGTCAACTTTAATTAAGTATCCATGAGATCAGAATTTTAAAAGGATTATCTTAACAATAATTGATAAAATACAATAATTTAGTTCAGTTCCTTTCATAGGCTTCCGTAGATAGCCACGAAGCATCCACCCGTAATACTCAACTTCTAAGTTTGCACACACATTGGTTGAGCTACGCTTCATTACTACTGCTATATGTTTCAAGCTGTAGAAATAATGGGTCACTCGACCGGGGTAGTACCACGCCGTCACAAAATACCAACTTGCTTTAATCGAGCTGAACCCTTCATTTTGCTCCTAGAAACTAACTGCAGTGTGGCTCTAACACTTTATAAAATAAAGTAAATCAAATGATACATGATAATTAATAATATAGCATTAAATCAAATCGTTTGGTTTTGCCATAGTTTGCTGATCAATTTATAACAATTTATAACGTCATGAGTAAAGGCAGACAACATTTTATAGGGTGTGTATCTTTCATTCAACTAAATGAAATTAATCTGTTATTTCAAATCATCATTACCACAGCCTATCCGGTAATTTCACAATGCTAAATAGATAATCTTATAACCACATCGATAACAGTTGTTAGGCATGATGAATATATTAGATCGTAAGATAATAAACTTACAGAGGGAATAAAATATAATTTACCTGTTGATAAGAAAGTACCTACTATGCTGTTTTTCATTGTATTATGAATTTCTACCCTATCGGGTAATTTATCTATAAAGCGATTAGGATACAAAAACCCGGATTAGAATATGTTCTAAAAACAAGGTCGTAAAACTAATTACACGAGGTCGCATTATATCTTATCGTTTAATTTTTTTATGGTAATTCATCTAAAAATCACATTCATTTAAGAATATTCTTGGGATACCTATACTTCGATGAAAGTCAACTATAGTCGACGCATTTTAAACTGAGTCGTCGGGCAATAAATGCCACCGACAGTAGGAATGTGCAAGCAATGCAATTCAAGCAAAAAAAATGCACATGGGGTCGATGCGTCATCGTGACCTTCATTAGCACTCTGACTCCTGATTGGTCGTTACGAGTAAGGGTTGTTGTTTTTCTATAAAAAGATAAAAACGGCCATTTTCAGGGCCACATTACGATCTATACAGTTTCTCTATGATTACTTCGAAACAAACATTTTATCTTACAAATTAAAAACTTTTATTTTGGATAGCGAAAAATTATTCCTATTAATACTTAACATAATTTAGCATTAATATCGTACCTATCCCGTTATCGATATGCACGTCTACAATTCTTACGAACCTCACTACACCTCTCCATAAAACCTGTAAGTGCGAGCGAGACAGACAGATAAATATGATTTATGACCCGAAGCCTCAGTTCATAATGCGTCGACTGTAGTAACTTATTTAATGTTTCAGTTTAAAAAAGTTATGGCCAGCATATCTAACTGGGCCAACCTTTTAATTACCAAACAATTATGAATCAATAACCTGCACATACAAAAGTATAGACAGAGCACAGTATGCTCTTTACTTTTGTACAACGGCATAGAATAAGGAAGACAAATATTATTTCTTGATTGGGAATTGAATCCAGGATCCACAAGCCAAATAATCTAACCACTAAGCTACGCGGCCAAATTTTTTTACGCTTAATATTCTCTTCATTGTCTAATATTTATACAGATTTAATTAAACATTAAATACAATACTAATTAGTTATAATTTTAATTATGTTTATATGGAAATTACTTCTTTATTATATTATTTTTTGTACGTAATAAATTATGAGCAAAATAATTATATAAAAGATGCTTATAAGAAGGCATCTAAGTTATGATTTCTTATCGAGGATGAATGTGGGTGTCATAGACAGCAAGTAAAAAGCCAGCTCGGTCGGAGAAGGACTATGACCTCATATGCCAACGTAAACGAGAAATAGAAGCATAATGCTCATATGTCATGCAGTGAGTGTAGGGATCATAATCCACAAAGCTGGAAACGCTTATAAGTTGTGATTATATATCGGGGATGAATTTAGGTGTCATCAGCCGCAGGTATCACTTACGATCAAGTGAATTCTTTCATTTGTTATACACAATACATAAAAAAAGACCGGCTCAGTAGGAGAAGGACCATGCCCTCACAGAATACCAACGTCAGCATGAAGTAGCGACATAATGCTGATATGTCGTGCAGTGAGTGTAGGGAACCAGTTACGAGAAGCGATGTATTACATCTCAGTCCTCCGGCTATAACGACGATCTTCAATGTTTATTGGGAATGGATGTATTAGATGTTTATGGAGATAGATATCACTTACTATTAGATGAATTATTGTCACCGTTAGCTTTATTAAAAATATTGGTTATCTGTTCAAATAGTTGCATATAACGCAAACGGAATGAATTGTATATCAAACAGGTCTTGCACTTTCGATAAGCACTTTCATACCGGTTTTGTGTAATTTATGTTTGTAGAGTTAACAAACATCACCGGTTTACTACCTACCATTTTTATCGTATATTCGTAGCACGATATTTTCATACCGATAATAATGTTAAGTTAAATATATTATTTATTTATTGTTTTATCTCTTTTGAAAAGGAATTCAAAATAAAAAAAACAAACATAAAATACATTATGGAAATTATGGAATTAAATTTTGGTAATTCAAATTAAAAAAAAAGTGTTTACGTAACTGAGGTTTTTGTTTTATGTGTTTTTTTATTAAATTCGTTACGTTAAAAAAAAATGGTTCCTCCTATTTAAATTTGACTCAAAATATATATGCATAAAAAGTGTGTTTTTACTATTTTTAATACTGTTAACCCCTAGTAACAACCGACGTAATATTTAAAACTTATCTAAACTTCGTTATCGGAATTACAGTTAATTTTTTCCTGTTCCAATAACATACATGTTTACTATATTTCCAGTTTTATTTTTAAAAATATATTATTAACAATTATTATATACTATTTATATACATTTCTGAACATTAAAATTGCCTGTCAGTGAAAACATGAACAGAATCTCTTTAGGATTTCATGGCGGTGGACAGCTGTGTATGCAGTAACCTATTTATAGAGATTGTAGAATATGAATTAAATATTTCAACCTAAATCACTGGTCGTATTTCAGTGGCTTATTTTTTTTAATATATATTTTGTTATAATAATTGTATCAAAACAGATAAAATTTGTGACAATAAATAAAGTACTAAATGAAGAAGAGTTTTATAAAATATTAAAGTGAACTCTAAACACAATTTATTGTAGATAATCAACCATAATATAAAATATTAGGTGTTATATTTGTCGAGGATGGTTTTAAAACTAAATTTAGGATTGATGAATTAAGGCTAAAAGACACCGTAAGCATTCGACTATGGGATGATTTGTCAAATTAATTTAATATATATGAGCGGGACGTGTCCACTTCGAAATAGATACATGTGCATTCGTGATCGGCCATGCGATATAATACGTTATACTCTCTTATTATCTCACCGAATTGTAATGTTTTTCAGAGGTTTAGACTTTTTTCTTTATTTTTGAATCAAGTGAATTTAAGAAAAACATCGTATACAATAATAAAGAAAAGTTTGACTGACGGAATAATCATTAAGTGCTTATCCGTCATCGGTGTATTGTGACCTACTGACAGTTTTTAAGGCATTTTTAAAATGTTTATGGTGTCATTTGTTCTCACATTCACAAAAAAATTAAAATAAATAAATTACAAAACAATTCCTTGCGTTAGATGTAAACAATAGCTATTGTTCTTGTAGAATCTTTTGAATTTACGTCAATATTGTTTATTTCTTTTTACGTCAATGTTCAAAGTTCGTTTTTGGTAGTTTTTGTGTTCGACAATTAATTCACCGGTATATTTTACAGCTATTATATAACTCCTTTAAATGTTATACGTGATAGAACCAAGGCTATTCGTAAAAAAGAATTACCACAAACTAATTTGGTCTAGAAAGCATCACTTGTGAACAAGAAAATAACGTATTAGACTATATGTAGTTACAGCACCTGGCTGCTGCTTATTTACGTGGACAAAGATTCTAGATGTACATCATGGTCACTCCAGAATATTGAGATGGAATGCTCTATTACTTTTAATTGGATGCATGCACTTAACATTCAAAACATAGTAGCACTGTTTTTTCACGCTGGTATTTTCTCACTAATTGATTGAACTGAATTTCTTAAAAACCTTGGTCCTTCCCCGATCGTAGATCTACGAGTTTAACAGAGTTTTTAACTATCACAAGCTAAAGGGTAACAACATTAAAATGTTCTACATCTTTTTATGTGTTTTATTACTTATATAATAAAACACTCATTCGTTTCAATTCACACACACACAAAAGAAAGAATGTAATAATAATTATTATTATTTCATAAGTTAATTTATATTGTTATTTCATATTACTTTAGATAAACGAACACTTAATTTACCTGATGATAATCGATACCTGCAACATATAGATACCAAACTCATTCTCGATAAGTAATCTTCAGATTTACTTAAGTTATCACTTAAAACTAAGATGTTTTCCTCGTCAAGACTATACCTATAGATTACGTCGTATATATATAAATTTCTATTGAATTTTCACAGTACACCCAAAAATCCTTAGATTTTTATTGACAACTGGTGTTTATACGTTGTATTTTTACAGGAATGCGCGGAATCGAAGAAAAGCTACACATACCAACAGCTGCAGAAGAATATGGCAATTTTCGCCACTTCACTGAGAAAGAAATTGGGCTTAAACCCAGGCGACGTTGTAGCGGCCATGTTACCTAATAGTCCACAATTTCCGGTGGTTGCTTTTGGTGCTTTACAAGCCGGATGTGTTCTAACGCCCGTCAACCCTATTTATAAAGAACGTGAGGATACTTTTTTTTTATCATTTCAGCATTCACTTTGTGACGTATGGACACAGTCGGCCAGTCTCGAAGTTAGATATTGCTTTTATTTTTGTTTATATAAACATAGTTTTTTTACGTAACTTTTTAACGGTGGTAGAGACAACCTATCTTGTTGTATCAAGAGTAGATCGGCTTGACTGTGGAACATTCTCGCCCTCATCGAATATCAGTGAGGAAAATTCTGTTAGCCCTTATGGCGCTCAGCTGAAACCTTCATTAGTGGGTAACCAGCACAAGCACTCCCGAGAGAGAGTCTCGGCTTGGACCGTTACCTGTTGCGCGAGAGCGACTGACTCGAGGGTGCTCGAGAGGGAAAGGTGACCTAGCCGAAGCGTGGCTAGGTCAGTCGCTTCTAACTACGGATTATCTAATTTAATATCAGTATTATTAAGTATCTGTTCCACCACTTCAGAATGCGTTTGCGCTGGAGAAGAACGTGAAACGTGACGCAAGAAACTCCAGTCAAACTCCGACTCTTCTATCTGTGTTGACTGGTGAGAAATGGCCTGTGACATGGCGGTATAATTTTGTTTGGACGCCCTCGCCGTCCTATACCACTCTTCAGGTGTGACAGCGCTGGGATTCATTAATCTTTGTTAAGGACGGATGTGATTTACTAACAAATTCTATTTTCATACGCTTTCAGTGGAAGTTGCTCATCAGGTGTCCACAACAGACCCTAAAGTATTTGTTACTATTCCACAATGCTACGATACAGTTTTGAAAGGGCTTCGTAAAGCTAATTGTAACGCGAAAATCGTCATTGTTGACAGTCCAAACGCTCCTATTCCTGAAGGAACGATAAGATATTCAGAAATATCAGAGACCAGTGAAGCCGATTACGCCTTATTAGATAAAGTTGAGAAGAAGAACGACGACGTCGCGTTCATACCATTTTCAAGTGGCACTACAGGTATGCCTAAGGGAGTGGAGATAACGTATGGAAATCTTTTAGCAACCATTGAAATTATGCAAGATGAAAAAAGTAGTTTTCCGATACTTACCCAAGGTATTTATGTATATGCTTTTATTTTATTTATTTTTTATTTTTATTTTATTTGGAAATCATACAGCAAAATACAAAATAACTCAGGTTTATATACATACTATAAATAAGCTAGTTACATGTTTTAACATATAAATATCTAAAAATAGACCCCATAAGTACAGACACTTCACCGCGATGCTTTTAATATATGTATACAGACTTAATTTAAAATAATAAAGAAAAGAAAACAACAAAATTTGCTTGAAAAGAAAACAAATAAACAGAAGCAAAAAAGAAATAGTAAAAAGAGTATGTTAAGCTACAGTATCAAACCAATTTCTAGTCAATGTTTTTTTTATAGTGGTGGTTTTTGAGTTAAAGATATCAAAGTCATATTGTTCTATGTATTTGTTAATTAAATTTGAAGCACGACAGAAAAATGAGTTTTTTCTATATTTTGTTGCGTGAAAGGGTATGTAGAAAACAGGATGTTTCCGTCGTGAAATAGCTTTTTGTGGTACAAAAAATTATAATTTATCTAAGAGTAAAGAAGGACTGTCTACTCTGTTTTGCGCAAGTCTTAATAAGAATACTATATCATCTATGTTTCGTCTTTCTGCCAATGGTAATTATACCACTTTAATATTATCACAGCCACTTAACCAAATTTAAATGCAATTCCGAAACAAGTTACTAATCGAGACTATTTTTATTTAATAACGAATCTAATTTCCAGGTAATATACAAGACATAGTGCCGTGTATTTTGCCATTCTTCCATATTTACGGTTTAGTAGTTACTCTAATCGGCCATTTAGCTAAAGGTTGCAAATTGATATCCCTACCAAAGTTTTCCGCAAGTTTGTACCTGGATGTGTTGAAGAATCAAAAACCGACCCTTTTGTACGTAGTTCCTCCTATTGGTATGTATAGTATAGCAAATTTAACAATGAAACAATGTTTATAAATACCAAGGCTACTATTTAGAATCTGTAGAGTTTAAGTAAATAACTTAAATTTTGAGCTTAGTCAAATTTATAATTCGAAGACAATATTTGTAATAATAAAAAATATATAGAAATAAGAAAGTCAATTTTATCAATGTGTATATTTATTTTTTAAGCAATACTTCTTGGCAAGCATCCTGATGTAAAAAGTGAACATTTACAAAGCACGAGGAATATTATATGCGGTGCAGCGCCATTGTCAGCGTCAGATGTAGATGCAATCATGGAGAAAAGTAAAGTAAGTGGAATTAATTGATACTATGTAAATTGATTTGATGTAAAGCAAGGAGACACAAGACAACTTACGAAGCAGATATCTGGTAGTGAAATAGAAATCAACAAAGGTTTTTTAGGGCATTGGTTTTTAGATTGGTTGTTCACTAGCCACGGTTTACTGTTCTCTGTTAACAGTTATCTATTCATTTTTTTATATTGTACTTGTATATTCAAAGATTAAGAAGATAAAGTAAGAAGTAGAAAAAGAACAAGTAAGATTAAGAGTTAAGAGATATTATTCTGTATCTTATTACCCAAACATGTTCCCTATTTATTATACTTATATACCACACTATTTATATTCCAACATACTTAATATTGTAAAAGAACCTTTTTCTGATATATTATTTTTTATAAAATATGTTGCTACATATAAATAAATTATAAAAAAAAAGTAAAATATTAGTAACGTGCACTTCCCAGTTAATCATTGATTTGGTTATAATTGTCATCTTTATTACATGTTATATTCACCATGTTTAAAAAGTATAAGAAAAGTTAAACAAAAGGTGATTATAGAGTACCAAGACTCTACTCTAGATGATATGTACAAATTATTTCGCATGAAGATGGAGTATTCATATGTTTTTAATACTTAGCTTTCTCACGTTTTCACTATATCGAACAACACTTGGTTATGATTATGAGGATTTAAATTATCAATTACTTTTTAGAGCAAACTGGATTTTAACCAAGGATTTGGAGCGACAGAGACGTCGTCTCTAGCGACGTCTACACTAAAAGACACCAAGCAAGTGGATTATTCAGCTTGTGGCGTACCACTGGCTAGTATTTTGTTAAAATTTGTGGATCCGCTGACTGGACAGCCTGTTCCTATTGGACAAGTAAGAACTAATATAAACTGCTCAATTCCCACAATTCTCCACCCCTATTGGGGTCATTGACTTTTACGTTTTATGAAATATAACGAAAACTAATGAAAATCAAAGAGCGGCAGTGGAAGAGCTACACTGTAGTTTGAATGAAAGAATGAATGGGTCAGCTCGACTGGGGTAGGACCAAGCCCTCTCACAATACACGTGTAAAATAGCATCATAATGCTGCCGTATTTCGTCTGGTGACGAGGCATTCTATTTCAGTCTTCAAGGGTAACAACGCATCTGCATTATGATTAATTGTCAAGGATGAATGTAGATGTCATGGGCCGCAGGAATCACTTGCCATCAGGTGAACTATCTGCTCGTTTGTTACTCTCAATGTAATAAAAAAAAGCAGCGATATATCTTGAAACTTGAAAGTTCGAATTGTATTACTGAAGAATGCCAGAAAATCTAAAGTCTTTTACTAGAAACTGACTGTTGTACAAATTAACTTGACTAAAAAGGACCATCCTGTTCCAAAACATCAGCATGAAATAATATTATAATGTTGATATTTTTGTATGATCAGTGTAGGAAATAAGAGATTCTATTACATGAAATAAGGTATTCCATCTTAGTGGATGTGAATTATGAACAACGCTTCTTCGCAATCTTTGTTGGGAATAGACACATATGACACGATGTCCCAAATACTAGTAACGAGACATTCCATCTCAGTGTACTCATGTGTCATGTGTTATTGAGATAAAGAAAGAGGAAACGATCTATCTTGGATTCTTGAGGTAGTAGATAGCTATGGCTTTGGGGACAAAATTTATTTGGACGGAAAATGTACCCTCGTCCACATTCTTCCGTCAAAATGGACGAAGCTGTTGTCGCGTACTCCCTACGTATTGAACTATATACAAAATTTCTTACAAAATAATGTTCAATGTTCACATATATTAATAATTATGTTTAAAACGATATAAAATCACATATATATATATATATATATATATATATATTTATACAGTAATAAACTTTTATACATTTTAAAATTTTTCCGAATATAATTAAAGTTATGGACTATATAATATAGGCTCTATTCCAGTGCTGCAAGTTGACGGACTTCACATGTATTCGTAATATTTTTTATGCACTTCCTTGACATTTAGGTATACGATATTATTTATTACTGCCGAGCGATGTCAATTAGTACTAAAAATTGACATTAATAACTTCATTGGTTTCTACACACGGCATAGAATTCAGGTTACTCGTTACCCTTATTAATTGTGACAAACCATTCCATATCATTCCTGGGGGCTACAACGCAAGTGCATTATGATTCCTTATCGAGGATGAATGTGGGTGTCCTTGGGCGCTAGAATCATTTATTATATATATGTGCTCAATTTTAACCCCTTAAAAATATTCGGAACGTATAATTGAAGTTGAATACTGCGCAATTACAGCTCTATATCAGAATAATTAATTATATTTCTTTACCAAAATTCAGTTTTTTATTAAAAACACTCACGATTTACAGCCTGGTGAACTATATGTCAAAAGTCCGACGGTGATGAAAGGATACCACAAAAACGAGAAAGCAACCAAGGAAAGTCTAACTGAAGATGGATACTTTAAAACGGGCGATTTAGGTTATTACAAACCAGAAGTCGGTCTTTTTATAACCGATAGGATTAAGGAACTAATTAAGGTAAGATATATCATATATTTTAATTCTTCGCTATCCCACATTATTAAGTAAATTAACTAAGGTTTGTGACAATGTTCAAACATCCTAAACTACTGTTTCGTCAAACGAACATAAATCTTTTAGTACTCTCACTACAATCAGTCACACATACCTCAAGTGTAGTTTTTGTGTAGTGAGTTTTCTCAATAAAGTAAATCCAGATATATACACACTATACACTTTAAACTTTTAGTTTTTCCAGTTAATCACATTTAATGAGCTCCTCATCTGCCTAATGTAAACTGGAGGGGGGGGGTATGGCGTAATCGTTATCATAACCGATAGATAATATATAAAATAATAAAAATAAAAAAAAAATTCTTTCAAATATTCTGATAGCCGATAGATTAGGTTATAAGCTCTTCAAATTTATAATTTTTTTTTAATTTTTAATTTTGGTGACATTATATCCTAATCAATCGGATATGATAACGATCATAACGCATGTTGTAATTATTTGATTATTACAGTAAGATTCTCGTATCATCTACATTATAGCGTATTAGCCATCAGACTAATGTGAAACATGACTACATCATGACATTTGTCAGTTAATTATTCAACAGAACATTTTTTTCATCGAAAACCTATCTATCACCCATCTGACAGTTGCAAGTACAGCTGACAGTCAAGAGTAGAGTGAATAGGCATTTACTGAGCTAGTGCGCCTTACCATCCACGACTGCATTTCCACTTAACATCAGGTGGAATCGTGGTCACACGAACACTTGCTTAGAAAGTTTAAAAGATACAAAAAAACGGTTATTCCTGTATTGTATTATATACAGTGTCTTCCAACAATAGGAGATATGTGGAAACTGGCTTATGAACCATTATATCTTTCTTTCAACATTGTAAAAAATCATGTATTAAAAAAATGCTAAGATTTACCATATTGTTTTAATTCGGATCTACTCAGTTTCATGAAAGCATCATTTCATCGTATTGGAAGACAGCATCATAGAAGTTGGTCAAATTTAAAAAAAATATTTTTCTATACAACAGGAGAATGCAATGTACTATATCATAGTCGAAGAAAAGGAGGTTATAATTTTAATATTGGCCACACTGTCATTCGATTTGAAAATTGAGATAATCGAAATCAGTAGACTGTGTTATTTCACCATTAGGCCGTCATTAAATATAAAAAGTAAATAATAACTGTTACGAACACACGTGTTAGATTTAAAACTCTTATTATTTAAATATATTCAGTGAATGTGAAAAAATATGTTATGTTATTGGTGTTAATTATGTTCCATTATTAAATAAATTTTAAATTATTTTTTTAAATAAAATAAAAAGTTGTCAAGTCTGTAAATTGTGTTAAACTAAAAATTCGCTTAGCTCGCGATACTCAGTGGCGATATGTAGGTGTTATGGTCTATACTATTACAATATAATAAATATTTTTTAATTTTATTAATAAATATATTATATAATTTATTAATAAATATTTTTTATTTATTTTGGCACACGAAAGCTTTTGGAGAGATTTATGAACTCAATGCTATTGATGATCTCTCTGAATTAAATTTAAAAACACATAATTTCAAAATTCGAATGATCATTCTTCTAACATATCAACACATATTTAATTTAAATGTATTTTCTTAATTATCGAAACCCAAATAATGCAATAAAGTGGTATATAGTTGTTCCCATACTATGCTCGACCTACCAAATCTATAAATTATTGATAGATTAATTAATATTTTAAGGAAAGAAGATTGTTTTAAGCCGAAGCGTAGGTGCCAACAATATTCGTATAAGTGGTTATAAACCATCGCCATAGTCCCCGGGTTCGATATCATGGACTGTGAGAGCCCCCACCCTGACGAAATCCTCTTTTTATTGCCGTTTTTATAGCCCTATTCTCTGGGGTTCCTTAATGTTTGGGTACCACTTGGTCGACCGTGAGTAGGCGGGTCGCGGATGTGTGCGAAGGTTCTCGTGACCCCACCATACGCGACATAGGTGAAACACCATTAGTCCCCGCAGGGGTGGGTATGTGCATGCATTTCCCCATGTAAAAAAAAAAGGTCGCGTACCATATAAGGACCTCCAAGAATAGAGACTACACCTATATAAAAGACGGCATTGCATCTGCGACACCTCTGGCGTTGCGAATGTTTATGGGCAGTGGGGATCTCTCTTACCATCAGGAGAGCAGCGTCCTCGTTTGCCAAGTATTGTACAAAAAAGCTTTACTAAATTTGACCAACATCTGCTGTTAAGATTTTTTCTATCCTTACAATGAGATAATTTTTAAATGAAACCAATTCTAAAAATAGATCTAATGGTCCATACGACAGTTTCCCTTCTCTTCCTTCTTCCTCTTCTATGGATTCAGATTTCACCGTTGCCGTTGCCATAGTATTTTACTAAACATTGAATCAATATCAATTTAAAACAAATTCAGGTCAAAGGCATGCAAGTGGCTCCAGCGGAATTGGAAAGTATACTTAGGTCCCATCCGGCAGTACAAGATGCGGCCGTTATAGGAATTCCTCATGAATTTTACGGCGAAGCGCCAAAAGCGTTTATTATACGTAAAAATGGACAAAATGCATCTTCGGGGAAATTCAAAGCTACGTTGCGGACCGAGTGGCAGTATATAAGAAAATAGAAGAAATCGTCTTCGTTGATGACATTCCAAAAACAGCTTCTGGCAAAATATTAAGGAAAGAATTGAAGAAAATGTACGCGTAATATTATTCATGACTGTATGTAAAGGTTTTCAGAGGCTGAATTTAAGATTTGGTATTTCTTAATGTAAGAATGATAACAAGATTTCCTTGTGTGGACTGTTTATTTCTTCAGTCATTTTTAATTGGATAACAATGGTGCTACCAAACAATAAGTTAAGAGAAATTGTTAAAAAAAATGTATTTATAGCTTTTTTTTTGTTTATTATTGGATATTTGGATAATTTTTTAAATCGTCTGTTAAAATTATAACGGTTTACATCTTAATTAGCTAATAGTTGTTAAAGAAAATCAAAAAGAAAAAAAAATGCCAATTTTGCTTAATAAGTATGTATACGTCCATTGCCTTAAAATGAATTCTTAAGGAGAATCCGAGATTTGGTTGTGTGTTGTTTTTATTTTTTAAATACTAGATCAAATTATTTGTAAAACATGTAGTTAACTAGTTATAATACGAGTAGGTAACTTATGGTTCTGGTCATTGGTATTAAATAATAAGCGGGTTTTTTACTTTGCTTTATGTTGTGTTTGTGGGGATAATATTTTACAGCGCTTTTTTTTTTTTACAAAACTAAATAAATATTAATTATAAATTTATTAACTCTTTATTAAATATAAGGTAATTTTGTATATTTGTGATACCTGTAAGAGTAAGGTAAATATAATATTTATATAAACTTGTTAAAAATAATTTCTATAAATATTGTACATTAAATATTTATCAAGAAAAACATATTTTTATTTTTATAATATATTTCACCAGAAAGTAGAACAAAAACAACTATTGATTTTAAAACATTTATTTAATGAATTAAACCAAAGACGGGTATTTCATTAGCATTCTTCTGACCTCAAAAGTGATTTCCTTCATTGTGTAGTTTAATCGTGATCATGATCCACCTAGTCCATTCTACTAGAGCGGCAGCTTCTGCAACGGCCTCGTGTGGAATACCTTTATCATCTCTGGGCCTACACACACCAGTACCAACTCCTTCCATTTCACCGACTTCATTGACTTGAATCACATATCACCTTTCCTATGAGATGTTACATCTCTTTTAGCACATTTACCGGGGTGAGTCTACTAAGTAATTGTTCGGATTAATTGTAACCGCTGAGCTTAAGTATCGTACAATGCGACAGAGCGTAATGAAAATCTACACATAGATCTTGAGCTGCCGACTATAGCTCAGTACCTGAAGCAGGCTTCCCGCCTATATTTCGACTCTGCTGTCACACACCCAAGCTCCTTGATTGTAAATGCCGCCACATACAATCCCATCGCGAATCATAGATACACCCGCATCCGAAGGAGACCGAGGCACGCCCTCGATGACCCCGACGATGCGACCATCAGGGCCCTTCATAAAACACTACACACGTACATTGCACCCTTATAACGCAAACAAGGTTATTCGCGATACCGCTTTGTCACAGGCTGGTTCTCTCCAGTCAATACAGATAGAAGCGTCGCTGGAGTTTCTGGCGCCACTTCTCCAGGGGCTACGCATTCCGAAGTGGTGGTACAGATAGCCAATAATAATAATAGATATATTAATGTAGATAATTCTTAGTCAGAAGCAGAACAGGGTAACGGTCCAAGCCGAGGCTCCCTCTTGGGTGCCCTTGTGCTGGTTACCCACTAATAGAGTTCTCAACTGAATGCCATAAGTGCTCGGTCATCACTCAACCCGGCGAAACTGTAAAAGCCACCGGGCTAACAGCGGCCATCCACCAAAAATGAAAGCGACAGAATTTAAAAATATATAAAAAGTTATTAAAGTTAATTGCAATTTTTGATGCTAAAGTACAACGCACGGTCGTAGGAAAAATATTTTATTTTCTTCAGATTTACTCAATTTCAGTTACAGTGTTCTCAAATTCAGTTCATCTAAAATATGGCGTTCAGGAAGGGAGTATTCTTGCTCCTTTATCTTTTGTTATTGTTACGATAGTGGGACGAGTCGCAGGCGTGAGTTCTATAGACGCTTTTTTTTATTATTTTGAGATTTTCTATAATAATACCTCTAACTATCATAATATATCCAAAGCTATTGAACATTCTTATTTATTATTGTTTATGATATTTCCGTACTGATTTGATTTTTGGCTAATTGCGGTGAGAGGCTAAGTCATAACTAGAGCTTTCCAGGAAGATCCGTCATGGGTCATATATAGTCATCATGACCGGAGTGGCTATAGGAACCACTCTCTGCTCTGACATGCTACAGTGAGATACAATGATTTGTGACACGGGCGATGTTTGCTGTCTACTGTAATTAAAAACTGTACTCTGAAATTCGTCCTTTTACTCCAAATCCGAACTAGCGCATTACATTATTTACAAACTGTGTCACTTCTCATATTATTTCTTAGTATCATCTGTGTATAGACCTTAAAATTTACGTGACTTCCAAAACGCTATTCGATAATATAAACTTAAAAGCTATTCTTAAATGTTACTTGTGTATATATGACATATACTGATACTCGAAATTACCAGTAATGATTTCATGAGTTTACCTTTAATATATTATAATGAAGTTCCAATCCTACTTGCAAGTTCTGTTAAAATTTTGATTTCACATGGACAGAAGTAGTTTGTCCTTTTTTTTGTGTATCTGAAATTTGATAAACGTGTAATATTTTATCATTTTTTTAAGTTCAATACAAAGGCACAAACGCTTAATTGTCTTCCAGCAATGAGTCTAACAAGGTATTAAGTTTAAACGTAAATTATTCGATGCAAATGTGCATTATGTTTTTTTTTTTGGTATTTGTGTGGTGCTGTTGTTCTTGTGACCTCTACGGCGTCAATGGAACCGCTGAGTAGGGGAGGCAACGACGATGCTGGCACCATGATACTGCTACACTACTGCTGAGCTCTGATCTCGACGAAGAACGTCGACGTCAACAGAGGGGGTCGATAAACGGCCCGAATGCCCCGAGAAGGAGGTTCAAACCCCGGGTCGCTATCTGGAGTGAAGGACAAGTCGATTTTGAAAGCAGCCTAGAGTGCATTATGTTTTATGTATGGGCACAATTATAACACATAATGAACAGGAAATAAGTAATCTGTGTGTTAAGCAGATATTGCCTTGAGCTTAGATAGGGACACTATCAACAGGATCTTCGTCACATATTACACTATACTGCAGTCGCTATGTTTCTTCTAGTACGTTTAGTTTCATAATTTGTGTTTGATTATTAATATAATCGCATTTTATAATACTATCACTTCGTAAGTTCCAAGCGCCTATAAGAAAATGTTCAATAAACAATTTATTTTAAACCTTAATAGACTTTTTTTTAATAATTAATTATTTTTTTATTTGATTTGTTCCCGTATTCATCGAGGTCTAATGAAGAAATTCGAAAATAGGCTAAGGATTTCTTCAATTATCCACGATTGGATATATTGTTTGTGTCCGTATATTTTCAAATATTTAAACATAGTATTATTTCATAATATACATATTTCAATGCAAACCGTTCTTAATTTTACTTAGATTTTTTAAGTTGCGTATAAAAAATATTGCTGTATTTATCGTTCATTTTAATAATGTAGACCCTACATCGCAGTCACGATGGGGCTACATCTGGCATGATCGGGTCGACAAGGCCGAGAAAGCATTACGGCCATACAAAGATACAAAAAGTAACGTTTAACGCATCTTTATTACACTTAGTTAAGATTAACTCCTAATTATTCAGCTATTATGGACAGTAGGGATCATTTATTAGATTAAAAGTGTGTTCGTTTGTCTCCAAACATTAATTGATAAAATATACCCTGTAATATGTAATGATGTTGGCAAATAATGCATTTACATTTCAGTATACGCCATATTGCACACATGGGGGTAAACATTCCGCTCCTCGCAGTGTACAATGACTCAATGCGACTTGTATATCTATGTATATATAAAAATACGTGTCACGTTTTTGGTCCGTTGATGAACTCCTCAACTACTTTAACCGATTTTAACCCAATTTAGCACATTGTGTGCAGTTTGAGATTGAGAGCTAGGATAGTTATTTATATCTCATATTTAGTTATTATATCTCAATTTATAATCGCAATATTTTTTTATTGTAATTTATTTGTTTATTATATGACTTATCTGTAAGTTCCATAAGATTCTAATAGATGGCGTTGTAAGGTAATTTCTTAGCTGGATTGATCCAATACATGACACTACTTTATAAATTCATATACGCTACAATTTATTTCACGTTACACGCGTGTGTTTAAAATTTGCTTAAGACACTAGCAGACCAGGCCACGTGTAGCTGTGGCTAAGGTATACGCTAAATTATATTATAGTGAATATACTGTATTCACTATAATAATTATTAATAATTTCACTATTCAATATAGTGAAATTATTAATTATTTTTTAATTTATGGTGCTTTATTGTTTTATTTATAAAACCCTTTAATTAAATAGAATAATACGTGTAAGTAATGTCGACGAGCGGCCAGCTGATCGAGCGACCCCGTGAACATAATATATTAAATATTAGTAAACATGTTCCCACGTCATAAAAGCCAGTACGGTATTTAAATAGTTAAAAGCGTGGGACCCATCCTAAGAGCATTTGAACTTGTAAAATAATTCCAGGTAAAAAGCATTAGGATATTTTGAATTGTTAGGTTTATGGTTGACAGTTAGGTTCAAGTTATAAACATTGCAGATGGCATTGTTAAATTGTACAAACGGGAAATTAAGTTCTATAAAGCGCGGGATCCGTTCCTAATTCCCGTTTCTGTTTTTTGTCAATATTTTGAACAATAAGGACGAAGCGGAGGTAAGAGCCCGTGATTGAGTATTTAAGAGGGTGTATGTGAATTTTAAAGGGTATTTCCTTTCAAGATCTGAACAGTGTAGTTGCTCTGAACGAACCTTGTAAATACGTGGTTCCGATCTAGATCTAAAGCAAGATAGTTGCTCTGAACTTTTGCGTAAACGAACAGTATAGGCTAAGAATCTGATTAGTTGACTTTAATTATTAGTGAACTTTATTAGTGTTTAGATTGTATTTATTTTAATACAGTCCACTGAGCTCTGAGTGCGAGAGTGGGTGCGCGCGCATATATAGTATATGTATGCGTGTGCAACTGAGCTCTGGAAGCCGACCACTGTCGTGCGAGTCGCTGCCAAGTATTATGAAATTTAAATACGTGAAAGTATTATTTGCTTGAAAATAAAATTGAATTGATAAAATAACTAGTTATTTTATCAATTCAATTTTATTTTAACAGTTTAAATTATTATTTTCTGTAAAATGCCACCAAAAAAATCTTCCAATAATGCGCGGAGCAAAGCAGCTCGACGCAAACGTGTTGAAGAATTCCAAGAACAGCGTGACGAACGTCTGCGACTAACTATTGCGAGAAGAGCGGCGCGTGAACTACTTATAGCTATAGCACGAGTACGATAACGACACAGACAGAGACAGCGGACCAGACGCTCTTTAACACGTGCGTCATTTGTTCGTCTTCCGTTCGAATATGCACCAGATATTATTTACTCTGCGCATTCGAAAATTGCTATCGGCGCAATGGTTAAAGTATTCTTCCTTCTTGCTGGCGATTCAGATGATTCGAAATTATTTTTGCACAAGATACGCAAATTTAATTCTGTTTAACTAAAATTTGCGATCTCGCATCCGATGGACGTAATTTTGAAACTACATTCAAGGCACATGGTCAGGTGTACCATAGAATTGGGTCATTGATGCCAATGCCCGATGATAACCCGAAGTTTCTCCAAATTTATTTTATGGGCAGTTGTGAAGAACGCATGACAATTCGTTGCTAGTATAATTTCATTGAACAAGCAGAGGAAAGAGTAATTGTGATATGATAGAATAGAACTGCAATGAAATACGCAATACTGCCAGACAATTTCTGCACCGTTGTCCACGCAGAAAATGAATTAATTGAAAGTATTTTCCCGGACATACAAAATAATTACTTGGATTATAACTGACTCAGTAATCGGGCTATTTTGGCAGCCAAAAATGTTGATGTTGACGAAATTAATTTCCAGATACAACAGTTGTTGCCAGGCGATCTGTTGTCTTTTAAATTAATCTGTTGTCAGGCGATCTGTTGTTGATGAAAAGGAAAGAGTCAAATTTCCAATTGAATTTTTAAATTCTCTAGATATACCCGGAATGCCATCACATAATCTTCGTTTTAAGATTGGTTCACCTATTATTCTTCTACGTAATTTGTATCCACCTCGATTATGCAACGGTACACGTTTGGTAATCAAAAAGGTCACCGGAAATATTCTTGAAGCAAAACATTTTGACTGGAAAGTTTAAAGACGAAGTGGAATACGTGGCAATAACGTATTCCAATGATACCATCAGAATCTACGATACCCTTCAGAAGGATACAGCGTCCCATTCATTTAGCTTTCGTCATATCTATAAATAAGTCCGAAGGCCAAACAATGTCCATTTGCGGTTTAGATTTGGAAAATCCATGTTTCTCCCATGGGCAACTATACGGTACATTCTCATTAGTGGGAAAACCGTCGAATCTATTTGTGTTAGCTAGAGGCAGGTTAACCAAGAATAATGTGCACCGATAAATGATGAGTTAAATTAAAATTTAAAATGATTATAATTCAAAATAACAAATATTATTGTTAAAAATAAAGAAATCATTTAATTTTATATATGAGGTAGGTAGGGTACCTTATACCCTACCTACCTCATATATGTGTATTTCATGTTATTATGTTAAACTCGCAAAATTTACTCATTTGTTACAAATAAACATTCACACACATCTAAATTTTTTATCAATTGTTTTAAAATTTTGACCTCAAGTTGTAATCTCAATCCCGTGGATTTTTATACCTGCTATAACGTTTTCGTCTTCATTCGTAAATAATAATTTGACTGTATTGAACAGTTTACTACAATATAGGTATTTTAAAGTATACCATAGCCACGGCAACGTGTGACCGGGTCTGCAAGTATAGGTATGTAACAAGGTCTAGAGATGGGCGCAGCGTTAATAATCGTAGTATTAGGATCTTTAGAGTAGTGTATAATTTACGTTATTAGTAAACATTTTAATTTGCTTGGTTATTCATTTCTGTTCTAATTTATTATATTAATTTAAAGCACCACAAAGTAAGACACGTAGTGAGTTAAGTATAAATTAAAATCAGAAAATAAAATGGATTTATCGATATACCAAGTATAGGTATGTAATGACAGCATGATACAGTTTGATTTACAAACCAAAAAAATTAAAGTGTACTACCAATAAATTGTGCTGATTGGTCACTAAATAACAAATCAAACTGAAAATCTGTTAGTATATTATGTTAAAAATAATACGAACATAACGCGAATGAAATGAATTAAGAACTGTTCTACTACTATTTTAATTATTACGCCACTATAAAGAATCAAATATGTTGAGTACATGAATTTACTTTAAATACTTATGAATAATTGTCGTTATTAAAAATATTTTTAAAACAACATATATGTTGCTAAGGTCTTATTTATAATTAAAATTATTTAAAAAGTAATTAAATTCAATATAGCTTTATATTGTTTAGATTATTATATTCGAAATAATATTAAGTAAGTAATATCAAACCAAAAAGTACAAACAAAACTATTTCTCTTCTTCTTTTTCTTTTTGCTTACACTATATGTAATAATTATATAATTTCAAACGAGACTATCTTCTTATTTGATACTAATAGCTATATTTAAACAAAATCAAATAGTCTTGCACCAATGGAGACGTCTAGACAGAGGTCAAGCAGCGGTCAAGCGGGATAAAAGCCGGAGTTGATTAATATTCATACGGGATTTACTTAGGCCATTCTTTAGGTCATCGTAAGTGAATATTATATTGGCTGTCACAATCAAATACCTTGAAACAGTCTTTATACAATTTTGTATATTTTGGGTGTTGTACACAAACTTAATAATAGTTGTATAGCTTTGATCGTCCTTGTGGTATCATGTAAAAACATTAAAAATTTATAGATTTTAATTCATCAGGCTTATTATCATAATGCCTCTGTTCAGATATTTTGTAGTATCATTGGGAAGATAGTTTTTATTTTGTTTTCTTTTGTGCATTCAATCGAAAAATAATAAAAAATAAATGAATTATTTTTATATTGTATTATAAATTAATTTCACAAATTTTTTTGCGTCGTTGAAATGGATCTGCCTTGACCTTGGGCGTGGGTATAGCTGTCAAGTAAACGTAATGAATATTCCGTATTTTTTTATAAATTTGTAAATCCAAAACTCAGTAGAACGCATTCAATTTAATTTTAAATTTGAGGCCAAAAGGCTTAAAGTCGACAATTAGTTTACAGCGTATTTTGGCGGATAGTTTAGATTCAAATAATTATCAAACAAACTGTAAAATATGTCATTGAAGGAAATTAGTTATTATACGATTCTCTGATAACATACACGCGAATAAACTTTTGTCTCGTAATCAGAATACAAAGTTGACATCACTAAATGCGAGTTCGACTCGGTTCAGTTCCATATTGGCTGGACCAGTCCGTGCGCGCATACATCGATAAGTTCTTAAAAATAACTCTAACAATATGCAATGAATATAGAACGCGTGACGTGAACATAAACAACGGCATATAAAAGTGAAAAAATAAATAAAAATGCTATCAATAAATAAATTGGTGTATTGTGTTTAGGTTTTGTAACGTGTTAAGGTATAGTTAATTTTCTTTCTTTATTTCAGTACTAAATAAGCCTGTTAAAATTTGATTCGGTATGTTGTAATTAGGCTAATTTGATTGTTGAAGAATTTGAAAATGTACCTAATTTATATATCACTGTCACATGATAGACTATATTAATGTGTAATGATAAAAGCGTAGCGTGGAGGTGTCCGACATTTTGTTTGTAAACAATTTGCAACAGAAATACAATACAGAATATAGTTCATTATGGTTTACTGTATCATTTAGTATTGTTTTTTTTTGTTTTATGATATGGAGCTTCTGATTTACAATTTTGATATAAATAATAATAGTAGGTAATTTAGTTTCGTTATTACGGATAGGATAGCAATATTTTTTTATTGCTGGTGACGAGACAGTCGATCTCAGTCCTCAAGGGTGACAACGCATCTGCACTATAATTCCTTGTCAAGGATAAATGTAGTCATAGGTCGCAGGAATCACTTGCCATCAGGTGAACTGTGAATCTTTGTTGACAATGTATGTAGGTGTTCGTGGACTGCTGGCATCACTCACCAAGAGCTTCGTGGTAGATGCGATGTAGGATATAACTATCCTGCGATACTTATGATACCAAAGAAAATACTGTGTTCGTAATCGATTATTATAGTTGTTTAATTTTATGTCGATATTTGAATATATACATACAGTAAAAAAAGTATCGGGAATGGATGATTTGTTTATGGTTCCATATTATTTTTTTTGTTTTTATTTGTTGTTGTTAGATTGGCAAAACTGTTTTCCATTTGGCGCGGAGTTTGAGTTGCATCTGATATTGAGATTAAATACAGTATTGTTTTTAGTTATATCATATCTAGTGTGTATTGCGAATTTCATTATGGACAAAACATTGATGAAACATTGAAACATTGTGTCTATGATACAGTATGTAGCAACTGAAAAGATTTGTTTAAATTGCAGGACTTTTATTTTTTTATAAGTGATTTCTTTATCCATTTTATAATTGTATTTTTTGATATTGATATTTGAGCTGTGGTTATCGTTGTATACACCCTGGCTCGGTGTCCAAGTGCTGGCTTTTAATTTCTCGCGAGCAAACCTATCCCTGGATCCGTTAATAGAAAAAACTGTTAATTGCAATTTTACCGAATCATACCGACAGTAAAAAAAATTGTTAATTTCAAGTTTACCGTACCGTACCCACAGTACAAAAAAAACAATTAATAGTAATTGTACCGTACCGTTTAGTAATGTTTAACGTAAATGTTTAGTATAATTTACTACGTGCTTGACGTCCAATCGTTGGCCACGTGGCGGCCACTGCTCAAATTCTCTAGAGAAGAGGCTTATGCTCAACTGTTACGTATATAGACTGTTAATTTACTTCTATTTTTATCCATATATCTATCAGTCCACTCACACCTAATAAACTATTCGTTGCATCTACTATAGGTGGATTATTTAAATCTTTTCCATAGTTTAAAAGGTAAGCGAGCGAACTCAATCCAGGCATCTATTCCAATAATTTTTGTTCTATTATGTATATGTCGGTTACTGCAATTATTGGGTATTACATGTTATATTTTGCAATGGCCATATAAATTTCTTATTGAAAAGAACGCCATATACAACATATGACAACAAAGGCTTTGTGTAAATTCTAGTATACATCTATTTATGTTTGAGTATGTCCAGGTTGGTTGATAACGTCGATATCTCATAGACTACTTGATATAATATTGTAGACACTTGAATAATAGGTCTTTACCTATAAAAATTTTGTATGAAATAAGTTAAAGTATTTTTTTTCAAACTTTGTTATTTCTGTTATTCAAAATGTAAAACCCATGTAATAGATGCATCTTTGCCAACGCAGTGGTAGTTGATTGATATACTTCTTGTAAAAATCAGCTGGACGGAAGGGAACAAACTCTTCAAAGATATTTTGTACTGCCTTCTGGGAATTGCAATTGAATTCTTTTCCCGCTAAAAAGTTGTCCAAAATTTGGAAAAAATAATAGTCGATGGGTGCAAGGTCTGGTAAGTACGGAGGGCGAGCTTTAAACTCCAACTCTTGCAGCTTGGAGATTGTCTGTTGTGCAGTATGGGGTCGCGCGTTGTCGTGTAGGAGCAGCGGGGACGACCGATTGACCAAAGCAGAAGTGCGAGCTTCTCCATCATTGTCTTCAGTTCTTCACAGTACACATCTGCAGTAATGCTCATGCCGTTTGGTAAAAAACTGTGATGAATCACACTAGCACTAGACCACCAAACAGTGACCATCAACTTTCTAGAGGTCATTTTTCGTTTAGGGCATTGCTTTGGTTCTGAACCAGGATCTAAACAACTTGCTGAGCGCTTTCGATTGTCGAACAGAATCCACTTTTCGTTACACGTAACAATTCGGTTCAAAATTCTATAAATTTCTGTGCCATTTGAGCAGCGCGAGGCAAGTCTCAACGCGTACGTTGCTCTGAAGATCATTAAGTTCGTGGGGCACCCATCTATCAAGCTTTTTTACAAAAACTAAATTTAACTAAACTAAATTTTTACATCGAGTACCACTAGAACGAATCAAGTAGCAGTTATAATATAGTTAAATGCTAACTAAATTTAGATAAAACCATTAAAATATGAATTAAATCCTTGACTTAACTTGGAAAAGTTAGTATTAGGCTACAAAAGATATAATTTTGATATTATATATAATGAAAAATATTTTAATACCGCTGTGTGTAATTTTATTGATATTATATTCGACTTTATAATTCCATAAAATGAATAATTCCTAGTAGTAAAATCAAGGACTGGATAACAACAGGCACCAATATAATATATAGTAAATATAATGCACCTAAAGTTAAAAGCTAAAAGACATGACACCATATTATAAACCTCATATAATAGGTACAGAAACTTATGCAGCAAAATAAAAACTTGGGTTGGAACTGCTAACGACTGAAAATGAGACACTAGAGCTGCATCGACAAAGTGAACGAGTATTTTACGGATATAGCAAAACTACTATGAGAGAATAATATTACTGTTATAAAAACAAGATATTTGTATGTATATTTAATAGGAGAGTTATGAAATATTTAGAACACTATAAATTACTTTCTGAGACACAACACGGTTTCAGAACTGTTTGCTCTCTTGAGTTCACTGATTTTCTAGAGAATTAAATTGTCAATAAATAGAATATTCCTAATACCGTTTGCCTTAATGTCTGACTACCTTAAAAATAGAACGCAATATGTTATATGCGTGTGTGTTAGTACCTTAACATAGGTGAACAATTTAGTGATGAATTACGTATCCAATTTGGCGTACCCGAAGGCAGTATAATGGGACCAATTCTATTTCTTTGTTACATACATGAATTTTGCCATCTAAAAATTAAAACTTATTCTTAGAAAGAACTATTCGATCTAACACAGAAAGTATTTAACAAAGTGTGTCGTCTGGCTGGCTGTCGTCAACCGAAATGAGGAAAAAACAAAATGTTTTAACTTCTCCAAACAGAACCAAGCTGAGATGTTTTACTTAAGTAGTGTCCAAATATTAATGGTTATGCAGTGTGCGAGTTGACTGTTGTCGGAACTTACTTTGCAAAATTAATGATATTTGATATCGGGGCAATATTTATTCACTGTATTGTATATAAAGTGAATAAAATCTTAAATATTTTAAATGGTTGCAAGCCAGAAATCAAAAACAAAGTTAACAACCAGCCGGGAGTCCCGCGACGGGGGAGTCCAGACGGCCGAAGTTAGGGCGAAAGGGAAAGAAACCGGCCGACGATACGGGCTATATCGAGTAGCACTGCCTTCTGCATTTGAGCCCGGAGCGGCCCGTCATGGAGTCCCAACCACCTCATATAATTCGATAGGCTGGTTAGGTCAGCTCACGGACCCCTCAGTTCCGTGAGCCCTGTGTTCGATGAAGCCGTAAGAGCCGTATAGGCTAACAGCATCAACATCAATAGAATCTAGTGCTGGTTAGGATTAATCCGTTTGCAGACACGACTATAGGGATAATTTATGTCGGCATACCACCCCCCAGATCGGTTACCTCGTGTCCCGTGTCTTTTAAGAATAACAATAATAATATAATTTCTTGTTAACATTTAGAAACAAAACAAGAGGTGATGAAATATATAGTTCTTCCAAATTTGTCTTATAAATACAAGTTCTCCAAAAACGTATATTATTAATTATAAACACATACATATATATTTTATTTTCTTGATGACATCAAATTTAGAAAAAATATAACTATATAAATATGTTAGTTTTATACAGTTTCCAAAGTGCAGAGATAATAAAAATTTTGAAAAATACAAACGTATGTATTTTTCATATTTTTATTTTTCAAAATAAAATTATATACAAAACAACTTTGGATAAATAATTAAATAAGTAAAGTTATGAATTTGTCATGATAAAATGAAAGAAACGACAATGAGCGTGCGAATCTGGAATGGTTATAAAGAAGCAGCACGTAGCTGCTGTCATCAGATGTGATATTTATCTTGGTTCATGTGAGTATTTAATTTGTTTTATAATATAACTTAATTATTAGTAAATAATTGATAATTGGAAAATTTTAATTTGCACAAGCTTTCTCGTTAGAGTTAATTGATGCCTTAAAATTTCAAGTAGTTCGCGTTTTGTCCGTAGGCTAATTTATTAAAAGAAAATTACAAAATCTTGATATATACATGATAATATTTTTTTAAAATACATATATTGAAGGGTAAAGTAATATGATGCATAAAAACCATTTCATTTGTTAGTATGACAACTCTTAGTGGTAGATTTACGCTGCAGTGTGTTTCTATGAGAATGGATGGGTCAGCTCAACCAAGCAAGGACCACGGCCTCACAGAATACCAGCGAAAATTAGCAGTATAATGCTGCTGCGTTTTGTATGGTGAGCGTGGGGATCCGGAGACCTTTATAGCTGGTGACGGGCATTCCATCTTAGTCCTCAGGGGTGACAACGCATCTGCATTATGATTTCGTGTCAAGGATGAATGTAGATGTCATGGGCCGCAGTAATCACTTACCGTGCACTCATATGTTACTCTGAATGTAATAGCTTCTAAGCCAATTATAGCGAATTTCATAATAACGTGGGGCTAAATTTAATGGGCCCTGCTAATATTAATGACGATGATAGGATGACGAATATGATGATAATTATGAAAATTTTGAACACTGCGGTCTTAGGAAACACCCGACGCAGGCCAATATTTACCTTTCATATGAATTTTTGAATAAAACTCGGCGTTCAGGAACAACAAAACAGTAATCAAATACTTTTCGTACGATTATTATTACAATGACAATTCGAGTAGGTAACGATAGATAATAAGCAATTCTGATATGAAAATTTACCGTATCGATCGATCGTCTTTTCTTAGATATGGTGTCTAGTAAAATACTTATTAACAGAAACTAAATAGAGTAAAAAATGATTCTATAAATATCTCTACGTTTTTCGCCAGAATTTTCATCCACTGTGTATTATATCAAACTAATACAAAATGATAAATTAATCAGTATTATAAAATATATATGTACGGCAAAAATGCATTTAAAAACATTACTCTATCTTGCTCCTCTAATTCTCATGGCTTCTTAATAATGATTTTTTGTGAGTCTGTGGCTCGAATAGCATGAATAACAGATAATTTTCACTTCAAAGATACAAATAATGGACAAAAAAGAAAGAACATCTTATAAATATGTTATAAAGCCCATAAAACATAAAGCAAACTTAAACATTATTATACTTTCAAAATAATCTAAAAATTGTTTCCTGAAAAATAATAAAAAAGGTAAAGTGCAGTGCACAACATTATCTGTAACATTTTTACTGTTGTAAATTGTACAAAAATATATTGTAAATAAGACGTCGAAAAAATTTAAAACGCAGTCGGGTTTATTATTTTTTATTTTAGATATTTAAGAAATCCACAGCTTGTCATTTATGTAAATAGAATAAAAACTATGCTACTTTTTTTAATATTTTGCTGAAAATAATTTAACATTAAATTACACAAGGTTATAAGAATTTTATATTCTTAATATACAGTTGTATCTTTTCATAGCTCCGAAGTCCACAATGTGCACGATTTTACAGTTTTTTAGTTGTGTGCATATGTACCACGTTTTAGTGTATGTTTGTGGGCGTACGTGATCGACGTATTGTTAATTATTGCTAACAATTAGTAATTTAAAACGCAGTCACCTCACTAGTACCTCATTAGTTTTTTAAGTGTTTTCGTCTTACATGATTTAATATTACATGAAACAATATTCTTATTATTATCAAAAGTAAGTAGGATTTCGTTTCATTGTTTGCAAGAACCACTTAGTTCAACTTATAATTTGTTGAATATAATAACCTCTGCTTCAACTTGAATAGCTGAACTGCAAAATGCAGGGACCTGTTCGACTTGAGTGATACCGTGTATCCACAGAATACCTGCATAACGTTACTGTTTGGTTTGATGAGTTTATGGATCCGGGATCTAAATTACAGGTAACGACGCATTATGTGCCAGTCCTCGGGGATGACATTGATCTTGAATCTTTGTTGAGGATGGACGGAGATATTATGGGATGCAGTTATCATATCAGACCGTCACGGTAAACTGTGTTCTCGATCGAACAATCTTTTGTTATGTCAGAAAATAATCGACATACAGATGTCGACTTATTGGATTGCATAATGGTGTATTATGAAATAAAGCTCCGCAGCAAATTATGGTATACGTAACTATTTTACCATTTCCTAGATATGGGTATGAGCAATTCTTGGCAATTCAAATTCTTAAAAACTAGTAGTCCCGACAAGATCCTCAATTCTGCTAATTTTCGAATAGTTATGGCTGATATGTTTATCACATTAAACGGTTTAGCACATTAAACGAAAGAGCAAACATCAATTCCAAGTTGAAAATAAAAAGAAAAAAGGCTCAGCTCAGCATTTTTCGCCCAGATACATTAGATTAGACCAGCAAAGGCCTTTGCGGATAGATAAATACATAAAATGGAAATTACCAGGTTGCTCAGCCACCACGTGAACTCTGTGGTTGAACCCGTTTGTTACTCTCAAAGTAATTGAAAAAAAGTACTGAAATTATAAACATCTAAGATTCCAATAAAGTGTACTCATTTGGCTCTGAACTCAGGTGTAATCTCAAGTGGCTTCATCTTCGCCATCACTTCATTCCTTTACTAGCCCACTGCTGAACACCAGTTGCCCACGCAGACTGCCACAGAGTACGATCCAGAGGCATCCTGAGCCGTTTATGTCAATGACAATAGAGTGTTCGCTTTTGCGATTTTCTTTTAGTTACCGTACTTTAAAGATATGGTACATCTCTATGTAAGAGAAGTGACTGAATTTGACCATAAGCGCATTTTATATTTGTGCAACTACAGAGCTTTGATAAAGATCACATTTATGTGTGTGTATATGTATGTGTGATCTTAGGACTGTATTGATTATTTAGTCACTCATGAACCATAAAAATATTACAATTCTATATCTATTTATCATTAATATTACATATTAAATCAAACTGTCACATATTGATTATATGACTGTTCGGTTATCACTATGCTAGGAGAAATTACACTATATTACAGCTAATAAATAATATACTTAACCGTGATAAGTAATCCGACTTTGATTATAGTTTATACCCCCAACATTATTTGTGCAAAATATCGCTCAACGTACAGACAGGCATTCTGTTTCATGCGGAGAAGGTCGAGTCGACCTGCGTCTTAGATAGCGTTAACGTAATGACGGTTATTGCGTTGTATGTGCATTAAGAATATATCACAGCGACAAGCCCCGCCAATTTGACTTATCTCGTTTCTGTCATCTGTGAAATAATAGTTGAATCCTAACTATTGTTTCAAGTTGGCCAGAGACACTTTTTCAATTTCCCAATACATTCAACTTTTCTAAGAGTGGATTCTGAATTTTTCGTAATAAATACTTAGTAGACTATTAATTATTAGTATAAAGTATTAATTTTTACTAATATTTTATATGTATTATAATGTAGGATCCACGAATGCATGTAATGAAGCTGAATAGTAATCAAGTAAAGTTTTCGTGGTATAATACTCGTGAGCAAAGAATCTAATTGCTGCATAAACAGTTGGCTCAACGAGATAAGTCACGCCTTCATACAGTTTTTATCGTAAGATAAAAACTTACCGCTTTTGTTTTTCGTGTTGTAAAGGAATTTGTTGACACAGTTACTGTGTTAATAGCCTAATGGTTTAGTGTGAGTCTGCCAAACTTAAGGTTGTAGGTTCAAATCTGCCATTCGAATATTGTTGGGAACCATCTCTTAGCACAAGCATTTACGCTTAGTTTGGAGTGGTTAGCTGAAATGGTTAGCTGAAATGACAAAAACTATAGAACTGCTAGCATTATTTTTTATCGAGGCTAATTCGTCTCAGCGAATCGGTCTCCGGATGAACTTGGATAAAACCAAAGTTATGTTCAACGTACACGTTGAACCGGAACTCATCGCTGTAAACGGAATCTCCCTTGAAGTTGTTCCGAATATGTATTCCTAGGGCAGATGCTCCAACTATGTAGAAACGACTTTTAGGAAGTTAGGAGACGGATACAGTTGAGCTGGGAAGCATTCGGAACACTTCGTCGAAGCTTTTCTCTTTTACCTCAAAGAGCAAAACCGAAGGTTTTCAATCAGTGCGTCCTACCCTTACAAGTATATCTACTGACATACGGTCCCATGGAAGAGGTCTAGGTCCAGCAGTAGGCTGATGATGTAGGTGGAGTGTGAACTATTATTTTGAAATAAATGAGATAAAACCGGTTTTATGATAATGATAAATTTATTATAAAACTAAATATTACAGAGGTTTATCAAGAAATGTGCTAAGAGTAAAATTACTGCTGATTTAGATTAACTGATATTATGTTGCCATTTTTATACGCAGATTAGTTAAGAATAGTAGATAAGTGAAGATATGAAATTAAATGTACGTAAATAAATAAATACTTTATTGTATTTATGTTTTAGCGAAGCGACCTGAACAGCAGTGTCCTCTCCGAACTCACTCGAACGAAACTGTTGGGTTTATATATACATACTGTAAAGATAATAAAAGTGGACAAAATGTTGAAAAAAATTGACTCGGTAAAGATAATTTTTAATGTACTTGAAAAATGCACGAAGTATGGGAGTGTAAGTGCAAGGAGAATCAATGCATGGACACAAGATAAGGTGATAAAGTCTCCTTTTAAGGACATTGAAGCACCGAACTGCACTTTGTACGATTATATATGGCAGAATCTGGACAAATGGCCCGAGCGCACTGTATCGGTGAGTATTTATTTCCGTATTTATATTAGTTTAAATTAAATTATTCTATATGTTATTCTATCCCAAAAATGAACTTTGGAAATGAACAAGGAGTTTTTTTTTGACTTTTGATATCATGTAAATCTTTAACACAGAGTTTTGTTTAAGTAATTTCTGTTTTTAACCAGACACCGCGATATTTTCTTCCTTTCCATTGTATCCAATCGTTTTGTCAATATCCTTCTACTACTGTCTTGGCTGAATACTTAAACGCCGTTCAGTTACCCTATCAACCAGAAGCCTGTTTTTTATCAGGCATTTAAAGTCCTACAATTTTCATGATTTGACGGCCCTGTGTTAACTTGCGTAACCTGCTATTTTAAGATGGTATTCTATGTGATCCTTCCTCGATCAAGCCTACCCAAGTCAACTTGTATCATAATCTTAAAATTTTCTTCAGCATGGCACTACATCTTTAATTGCATTAGTATCATTTTTAGTCATTTGTCTCATAAGGATGATCTAAAACCAGGGGTTGGCCTTGATTTTGACGTTTGGGTGAGAGATATTTTTGCATTAAAAGAGACTTTTAGTAAATAATAGGATATATTTTCTTACTAAAATATTAATTATTTTCATATACTTTATTTTCGGAAATAAAGTGACCCACACTTGAAATTATCAAATGGGTTATTCGGGTCATAGGTTCTCGACCCTTGATTTGAAAGGAATAACCTAAAAGTAAATATTCATATGGTATACCCAGTAAGGGTCCCAAATTTGAAGCGTGAATAGCCTAATGGTTTAGGTTAGGGTCTGCGAAACTTAAGGTCGTAGGTTTGAATCCACTATTGTCGTGAACCATCTTCTAGCAGTGGTTGACCGGAATATTAGTATAGTATAAAAAAATCACCTCGATATTCAGGATTGATAACATATATTCATTTTGAATCTTCGCCCAGGTTCTTCCCCGCTCGAGCTGACCTATTCATGATACAGCTTATTTGTAACCACAACGTCCATTTATCATAGTCCTCTTGCATAGATTGCTAAGAATCGTGATCTTAAGCCTCCAGCATCCATCGACTTATATACCATCCAGTAGGGGTAGTTTGAGGTCGACACCCAAGAACTTTTCTTCCTCATGGATTATCGGTTCTACGAGTAAGCCCATTGCTACTTTAGACTGCTGATCATTGAGCTATATCGGTCACCATTAGCTGACTGCGCAAGTCTACGTTGTGTCCAATGCTTAAAAGTAGTCTAACAATAATTTCCAAATTGTATTGAAAATCTATTATGTATATTTTTTACGATTTTCAGGTGTGCGCGGTAACTGGTAGAGGTTATACATATGAGCAAGCATTTAAATTGTCTAATACTTTTGCTGCCAGTCTCCGGTCCAAGTTCAAGGTGCGAGATGGAGATACAGTGGCTGTTATGCTACCAAATATTCCTGACTTCCCATTGGTGGCTTTGGGTATATTGGAAGCTGGAGGAATCATTAGCACAATTAACCCTGTTTATACTATCCGTAAGTATAATTTATCGTAATTGTTTTCTGTGCTTATTAACCTTAATTTATTTAAAGAAATCACTTAAATAATTGCACGTTTTTTATAATGTCCATGGCGGATCCGTATATTTAATTTGTCATCCAAGCTATATTTCTTTTGATATTAATATTTAGTTAAATTTACAATCCATTCCATAATTTGTAAGAAATATTTTACTTCCTGTTAGTAAAAAAATCATTATGATCATATTATACGGTTTCGTGGCGCAACAGACAGTCACCATTCAACCTATCTCAACAACGTCATGTTTATATATTTCGGTGTCTTTATACACTACATATTCTTGTAAATCAAAATTATGAATTATAATATTTAAGATTTATATTAAAACTGTTTCAGACGAAGTACATCGACAACTGCTTATGTGTAATGCGAAAATTGTTGTAACTTCATCAGAAATAGTTAACGTTGTCAAAGAAGCCTTAAATCTAGCCAAGTTGAATATTCCCATAATAGTTGTAAGAACCAATAGGGAAGCTACATCAGAAGGAACGGCTGCATTCAATGAGTTGTCTGAAGACGTTCACATTGACAAATCGTGTTTGAAGGAAGTGAGAAGGAGCGTCAACGATATCTGCTTCCTACCATATTCAAGCGGTACTACAGGATTACCTAAAGGCGTAGAGCTGTCTAATAAGAATTTGATTGCTAATTGTGAACAGATTAATGAACCATTAATAAGATGTCATAATGATACTACAGGTATGTGAATATTGTTACGTGTAAAATTCTTTCTCTCCAAACAAATTAACTGATAATATCAATTGATAAATAGGTTTTGAAATGATGTTGCCTTTAGAATGTCGATAAATTATTGATCTTAGAAAATTTATACAAAGGCCGGATCTAACCGGTTATAAACAAACCACTTTATTAGATATATAGTTATATCAGGGTTTGACGATATGTCAAAAGATTATCACGCCCATATTTCTCAATGGACAAGGTAGAAAAGGATAAAGCTACCTGTGGTAATAGCTCACAGTGTAATATTCACTATTCGAGTTTTGCTAGAGAAAAAATCAAGTTCGATCCCCAGTGCCACCAATCAGTTTTCCAATTTGATCGGCGTTTAATGAGGAATCCGGTACGTCTAAGTCGCTGTATATATATATATATATATATATATATATATATATATATATTTATATATGTATATGTTTACATGTATATATATGATATATATCCTGCTAGCCAAAAGTTTAAGACCGCACATAAACAACATAACTATCCATCAATTTTAATAAAATCCCATTCCATCGTTAGTATCGAATATTTAAAGAAATCATTCTATTGTTTACTTTCGAGTTATCGGACAATAAACATCTATTGTTTTCAGAACAGACAACTAGAACCAGGTGGTAGAGTCGTAATAATATTTTTATAATGTCCTCATTACTAATTACTTTTTTGTTACGCATCGGTCAATAATTAAGATTATTTAGCTCCTGAAAACACGTGTTTCTGACTTATTATTACCTGAGTTTACTAGGATTTGTTCACAAACAATCTCAATTAGTCTAAACTTGTAGTTTCTACAGTGAAGATGTCATAGAACGGGAAAAGCTCGAGAAATTAGCAGTGAAGTGCATTCTGCCATTGTTGTTTTACATAATGAAGGCAAATCCGAACGTGAGATTGCTTCACAACTGAAGTTATTGAAGACTTGTGTTTATGGCACAATAACTCGATACATGGACACAGACAACATCATCCACGCTTGGGAAAGCTGAGAGCTACCACGTCTAGTGAAGATAGTTTCATTGTTGTTACCAGCAAGCGAAATAGACGGTTAACAGCACCAGAAATCCGCGCTGAAGTCAACAAAACCCGAGTTAAACCTTTATCATTGATTACAAGTAAAACAGCTACTGAAAGATGCGAAGTTGTATAGTCGCGTTACCGTATAACAATATACTTTAAAAGCTTAAAGAAATATTAACAGTCCATGCAAAAAAAGGCTATAGTTAGTTAAACTGATTTTTCATCAAAAAATCCTCCTTAACATTTTATGACTTTTTTCCTAAGTCTCGGCATGCGGGCAATCAATTTGTTAATGGTGTTTTTCGATATATTGTTCCAAATTTTGCATAAAGCATTCCACATTTCTTCTCGCGAGGATGGGCCATGTTTACGCACGTTCCTATCAAGCTCTTTCCACAAAAGTTCAATGTGATTGAGATCCGGGCTCTGTGGACGCCAAACCATGTTTTTAACACCCCTTGTGCCTGTTTCTCTTCTAAATATCCTATACGTAATTTTGTGCTATGCTTTGGTTCATTATCTTGTTGGAATATGAATTCATCTCCAATTAATCGCATCCCGGAAGAAACGTCATTTTGTTCTGAAATGTTTTTGTACTGTTCCTTTTTCAAAATTCCTTCAATTTTAATCAAATTTCCAGTTCCTTGGCTATAGAAGCAACCCCAGACCATAATTGAGCCATCGCCATGCTTGATTGTTGGGACTACACAATCTGACATCTTTTCCTGGACACTGCGTCGAACGTAAATTCTACGTTTTGAACCGAATAGTTCAAACTTGGATTCATCGCTCCAAAGCACTTTTTAAAAATCTTCTTCAGTCCAAAATCGATGGGTAAGAGCCCATTGCATCCGTTTTTTCTTGTTTTACGGCCTTAGCAGAGATTTTCGAACGGCAAAGCGAAAATACAACTTCGCATCTCTCGGTCGCCATTTTACTGTAGTCAATGATAAAGGTTTAACTCGGTTTTTGTTTACTTCAACGCGGATTTCTGGTGCTGTTAAGCATCGATTTCGCTTGTTGGTTTGAAATTGGAATTAATTTGGAACATTGAAATTATCTTCACTAGACGTAGTAGCTCTCGGCCTTGCCGAGCGTGGACGATCTTGAAAACTGCCTGTCTCCCTGTATCGAGTTATTGTGCCATGAACACAAGTCTTCGATAACTTCAGTTGTGAAGCAATCTCACGTTCGGATTTGCCTTCATTATGTAAAACAACGATGGCAGAACGCACTTCACTGCTAATTTCTCGAGCTTTTCCTATTTTATGACGTCATCACTGTTTCTACAGTGACTCTACCACAAGCATAAATTGAGATTGTTTGTGAACAAACCCAAGTAAATTCGGGTAATAATAAGTCAGAAATACGTGTTTTCAGGAGCTAAATAATCCTAATTATTGACCTATACGTAACAATAGCAAAGTAATAAGTAATGAGGACATTACAACAATATTATTACGACTCTAGCACCTGGCTCTAGCGCAGCGTGTATCGGTGTTTGAAAACAATAGATGTTTATTGTCCAATAACTTAAAAGTAAACAAAAGAATGCGTTCTTATCCTATGGGATTTTATTACATCCCATATGATAAATAAAATTTGGATAAGTATGTTGTTTATGTTCGGTATTAAACATTTGGCCAACATTTATATATATATATATATATATATATATATATATATATATATTTATACAAATATATATGAGATCGCGATATTTACATAAGAAAAGATCCCTTCCTGATTCTTCCCTAGTGCCTCGGCATTTTACTCGCATTTACGGCGTTCATACTATTCATGCATACTAATATAATTTCCCTAAACAATTCCAGAATCTTACCAAGACGCTGTTATGAGTGTTCTTCCTTTTTTCACATTTACGGGGCCACTGTTTTGATGTTCCACAAAATGTCTCAGGGTATAAAATTAGTAACCATGTCTAAGTTTCAACCGGAGACATTCTTGGATGCACTTCAAAAATATAAGACCAATGTCCTATTTGCCGCACCTCCTTTAGGTAAGTCATTTTAAGCTAAATTACTCTCAAATAAGAATGATATAAACTTACTCAAATGTTAATATTGATAATTAAGAATAGGGTAGACTCTACATCTATTTTGAAGAATACAATAACCTAACGAAGGTAAAAAATTAAGAAACACTGTTAAGTGAAAAGTAAAAAAGAAATGTTTTAAATGTTTCATATTTCTTAAACCATTGTTTCTTCACTATTCTTATGTTGCGTCCCAAAAAAAGCCAAATATTATCTATCTATTATCTTTTTTTTAAATAGGTAAAAAGCCTTGTGACACTCACTATAAAATTGTAATTAATATTTTTATGTATTATTTTTATTTATACGTTAAATATGTAAAGTTTCAGGACTGCCCCACGCAAATCCAATTTTATTGCAGCAGTAGGATGTAAGATTAAACTCATTCCGTTAATAAACAAATCTTTTGTATATTGGTATTATTTATTGAACAAATTTCCTTAGTATATTTGGAATATTTCTTCAATAATTGCATATAAGTATTAAATAGATAATTTTTTTTCGTAGTATTTAAAATGTGTTCGTGTTATTCAAATATTTTATCGAATTATTATAAGTACATTTGGATACTCAGGTTGAAAATTATTAGTGTTACTATTTTTTTTTTAATGGGGAGTCGTTTGTGTTTTAGTTATTATGATGGCAGTGCATCCTGCGAGCTCAGCAGATAAATTTCAGTATTTAGAAACAGTTATCAATGGCGCTGCACCATTATCGGAGACCGATGCTGAAAGATTGTTTAACAAATGCAAGGTAATTTGGATTATTAAAGCAACCATTCTGTACCATTGTATGTTTAATTTAAACTTTAATATGGATCCTACATAGGATAGATATGTTAACAGTTGTGGGTCTTGTGGTATGACTTTTTATTCAGAACGTTGTGCAAGGAATTACTTGTACTGCCACAATGGCGCGTCCTCACCCGCTTTATATAAAATTAATTAGCAGTCAACATTATTAACAAGATTAACTAAATTAGTAATTATGATATTGAGATATATTAAGGTATAGGTAAATCACTAAAATATATAAGGAGTATTTGTTGAACGTCACAACTGCTGGGCGCCTATATATTGCTAGTTAGTTCCATAACATATTAAAGTTTATTTTTTGTTATATTGAGGCTGATAAACGAGCGCATAGGTCATCTGGCCCATGACATCTACGTTCATATCTACGCTCGATAAGGTATCATAATGTAGATGCGACGACGAGGTATTCAAGCCCTTTTAGCCCTTAAGGTGTCACCCTAATAAGGGCCGTCGGATCCCTGTAAAAACGAAATACGGAAATATAAAACACGAATATATTGTTATTTTACGCTGGTATTCTGTAAGGGCAAGTTCACTTACCCTGTTAAACCAAACCATTCATGTCATAGCTATTTAAACAAACTACATCGTTGCTCTAACACTGTTAATAACTACATTTAGTACTATTGGGATCACAAAACTATAAGTCATTTCTCTTTTCACCATAATTCTATTAATTAATTCCGTTTGAGGTGAAATATTTAATGTTGAGAAAATTGATTAAACATCAGTTCACAAACAGTTTAATGGTGAAAGAATAGTCTTTTACAACGGTAATGAGTCATTTCGATAAAATAAATCTAGGAACAGCTACATTAATTTACGTATTTAGAATTCAATAAATACGTTGTTTACGGTCGTATCGTAATAATGTTTAACATTTATCATTAGATGCAACGTAAAGCAGCAAAAAACACGGCAGCATTGTATAATTAGATAGAATATATAATGGTAGAGCTATGCTGCAGTTTTTTGTAGCTGCAGAATGAATGGGTCATCTCGACCCGGGTAGGACCACGCCCTGACAGAATACCAGCCTAAAATAGTAACATAATGTTGCTGTGTTGTGCGCGTAGGGATCCGAAGGTTGTTTTTACTGGCGACGAGGCAATCTCCTTTTAGTTATAAGGGGTGACCACGCACCTGCATTATAATTTCTTGTCAAGGATAAACATGGCCGCAGGAATCACTTACCATCAGGTGAACTGGGTGCTCTTTTGTTACTCTCAATGTAGTAAAAAATAATAAATAAAAATGTTTAACTGAATAGTTAATTTGTTAATGTCACGGTTGTACTAAAATAAGCAATCAATTTCATTTAAAAAAATATTTTTAAAGCGCAGACTAGACTTCCGACAAGGGTATGGATTAACAGAAACCTCTCCAGTCGTGACGTTGACCCCCCAAGGTCTGGAAAACTATGGCTGCGTTGGTTACCCAATTCCCGGCACGAAGCTAAAAATTGTAAATAGTGAAATGAAGAGTTTGGGTCCTAATGAAGTAAGTACGACTAGTTTTTAATCACATGTTTCTTTTTGATCACAAATGTAAGGTTAACTTAAGGTTAACTTATATTAAGTAAAGTAAATTACAATTTACTTATCTCAGGCGACTATGAAAGCATAATCCGCTATACGGTTCTGGATTGGTGGAATTCATGTCAATGAAATATTTTTTATTAAAAATATTTTTATTACAGAAAGGCGAGCTCCTAATAAAAGGTCTTCAAGTAATGCGGGGATACAAAAGCAATCCTCAAGCAAACACGGAAGCATTTACAGTGGACGGATGGTTCAGGACTGGCGATATGGCATTGGCAGACGAAACCGGTCTTATTACTATATCAGACAGATTAAAGGAATTGATCAAGGTACTATTTGTTTATTATTATATGAGCACTGCAGCAAAACGCCTGTTGTCTTTTGACTTAAGTGTTGTAGGTTTTTTGAAATTTAATTCTTTCAGGCGCACTAATAGCGGAATTGTAAATAAAATGTGTCTAATATTTTTTAATAATTATTTTTTTTACAACATTATAATCCTCAACTTTAGTCTCTTGTGAGAAAAGCCAAAGATTTTTCACTCATAAATCTTTTCAACGCTTTTTTACGAAATTATATGCCTTGCTAAAAAGATTTAAATGCTGATTTACCACGTGTGGCAGTGAAAAAAACATAGAAATGGAGGAGGATAATAATAATCCAGAAAGTTGTAACACTGATTACTGTTCTCTTGGTATTTTTGGAAAAAATCTCAATATTTCTAAAATGGAGACACTTTTACTAAGATCATTTTTTTTGTCTGATAGTATATGACCCGCCAACCCATCTTTCTTACCTATCTTTTCTTAAGATTGTCGTGTTACTTACGGGACACCCGGTATATGACCCGAAGACTTCTTTACATTACTTGTATGTTATCCCAGGTAATATAAATGACGTTCAATATCGAAAAAAAAAACACTGCAAAATGGATTTTTACATTAAAGTGAAAAGTTCACTTTAGTTTATTTTTTTGAAGTCATATTAATCTAAGACGGTGTATATAAACCTAACATATTTGTAGCAAAGACTATTAAAATATTAAAAGTCCATTATATACGTCAATAATGATAAGCAGTTGACAGTGATAAAGCCACTTCTTCGTAAAAAATTTAAAAGAGTGACTTTGGAAAGATTTAAAAACTTATGGTACTTCTAATGAATGGATGCACGAGTATTTTTTTAAATTTAATTCGTTCAGTATGTACTAATTAATAATAATGTCATTTCTATAATTTTAAAATAACGAATTTAAAAAAATAATATAATACAATATAAAAATCAATTTGTATTACAACTATCATGAAATATTGTCAATTATTCAGATTACTTTAACAAGACTAGTATTTATAATTATATCCTATTTTTCAAAACAGTACGTCAAAATTATTTTAAAATGGGCACTTATAAATAAAACAAAAAACCCATTTTATATACGGTAAGTGTCATAGAAATGAAAGTGTCAGTCTGAATGAATACGCACATGCTTAGAAATTTTGAAGAAGCCGTTCAAGTGAACATCGGTGTGAGATACCATCAAATCACAAAACCTAACCTAGTCTTAAATTCCGTTATATCAATGACAATATTTCAGTGTCGAATCTGTAAGATCTGTCGGCCTTGGTAAACCCAATTCATTTACGATATGTTCCAAATAATATGTTTCGAATTTGCAAAACAGTTTTAAATTTAATTATTTACATACAAAATTGCTTAAATACAAAGATTAGTTCTTTTTTAAAGCAAATTTATTACTAAGAGGCTAAGAAGGCTAAGAAATAATAAATTTGCAATCTCTTCGAAAATATGATTTACATCAAGCATATTTTTTTAAATATGACTTAATTATTTTGCAACTGTGATGCTAAAATAATACATAATAAAATATATTAACTTTTTATATTTTGTTGTCTTAATGTTTCAATAAGTACTTTAAATTTATGATGTGCGTCTCGTCTCTAATTTTCTAATGCAACTCTACAATTAAAATCCTGAGGTAGACAAAGTAAACAGAAAACCCTGAGCTTCATCAATTCTATATCTAACCTAATCGATTCTATAGTAAAAGTGTAATTGAATAATAATAAGTTTAACTAAGTTATGTTTCTACTTATTTAATTTTTTCTTCTTTTTTGTTTTTTTCGTTAACATCCAAGTTTCTTCACGTTGTTTTCCTTCGCACGTGCTTCCGAGCACGTGGTAAATCAGCACTTAAAATTGTAATTGACAATTTCATTGGTGCCGATACTGGATATCTAATCGGTTTCCTCGCGTACCAAGAATATGTATTGCGGGAGGAGGAGGGACAGGGAGTGATGCTTTTGCTGCACTCGTGGTATAAATATTAAGGCGAAGATACTAAAAATTCGTAATCAAAATTACAGGTAAAAGGTTTTCAAGTACCTCCAGCAGAACTCGAAGCAGTACTCCGAGAACATCCAGACGTCAATGATGCAGCTGTAGTTGGTGTTCCTCATCCAACTAAGGGCGAAACTCCGAAAGCTTTTATTGTTTTAAATTCCGATAGTAAAACTAAAGCTAAAGAAATATGTGCTTTTGTTGAAAAAAAAGTGGCCCCTTACAAAAGAATAGACGATATAACTTTTGTAGATAGTATTCCAAAAAGTTCGGCAGGTAAAATTTTAAGAAGAGATTTAAAAGAAAAATACTGTTAGGTTATTACCATCGAAGGCAGTATACTTATATATTCTATTTATCTGTATATTATTCCGCGTTTATAGGGCATTGAGGACATGTACGATTTGAAATTTAAAACTGAATTCTGTGACAAATTATTCTAAAAACTGTTTAAATTGTCTAAAACATTAAAAGTAGAAATAATAAAATGCATAATATATAAATAAATGATTTCTATTAAATTAACAAAATATATAAAAGGTAATTAAACAATCTGGCTGCAAGCTTGCAACAAGACATATGTGACTCCTCTGGTGTTGCGGTAATCACATGAACAGAGCTGCTTGTTCGTTTGCCACGTATTCTAGAAAAAAAAACTAAAGTGTCCAAGTCGGTAAACTATTCTGAAGCTAATTCACGAAATCGTAATTGTCATATTTCTAATAAAGTGCAAATGCAACACAGCACAAAACTAGTGACTAGTTTTTTGATATCTTTATTACATTAAAGCATTGTTTCTCAACCATTTTTTATATCGAGATAAAGCCAAGAAGGTAAGTAAAAAGCCTTGCGACTCCTTCACTATAAAATTTTAATAACATTTTATGTAACGACCTATGTTTTGTAAGAAATAAAGATTATTATAGTTATTATTTTAATAAATAGTGTATTTATACGTTTTAACTTTGCAGTAATAAATAAAGTTTATATTAATTTTTTAGACAAAGCAAGCTATAATTTTATTTTTCATTTTGTTATTATGTGGCAATATTTAATTTTATAAAACTACATTAAAATGTATCCCTTTAACTAACTAATCTTTTGTATACAGTTCTTATTTATTAAATTGCGACCCCCATAGAGCGACCCCTTCAATAACAAACGCAATCCCTATCGGTCTTGGCCCCAGGTTGAGAAACGATGACTTATAGAAACCTGTTTGGGGTATGTGATTTAATTACATAAAATTACTTACATATCTAAGCTTATACATGTTTGTAATATATACAAGAGATTTCTGATCATATATTCGGTATAAGAGTAGGTACTTTACGATCTTGTTATACTCAAAGTTGTACGTACAATAGTTAACCTTATCTTTATTAATTAAATCGTTTCTTTATTTTTTTTATAGATATAATTATTTTCCTATTGTATAAAACACTAGACAATAAGAATATTTTATAAATAATCAAATAATAGTAATAATTATAACTCATTTAATCGATCCAGCACCAATAATACAAAAATTAAAATAGGAAGAATTAAACAATAGATACACACATAAAAAACAAATCATATAAGAAATGTAAACACAAAGAAAACAAAATAAAATATGTTATTCGGTACAACAAAAAATTAAATGAAAAATTTGATGCATAACATACTCGTACCAAAAAAGATTTTGTTTGTTAAATTTTCAATGTTATGTCAGATTATCTTTCCGAACTTTTGATCTTTGAATTGAGTAATTATTTAACATGCATGTATTGACTTAATTGTATTCCTTTTCCAATATTGATTTTATTTAAATCTTGACTGTCGATTTTCAATTGTTTAGATAAGAGCTAAAATGTCGATTTATATTAATAGGTGAAAGTTTAATATTTTTGTAACATAAATAAAATCTTGAAAAATAATAAACCTTATTACTGGTGACGTGGCGTTCTAAGTTATGAGGTTACGCATATGCTGCATGATTAATCCTTATCGATGATGAGTTTAGATGCTGAAGAATTAAGTACCATCAGGTTCACCTGTGCGCTCGTATTACACCCCCCCAATTCTTTTTAACAAATATAAGGTTTATATTTATAGTCATATATGGTTAATTTTGAATTTACTTGTTAAAATGATTTGACATATAATGTCCACCACCACACATCTAAGTCAGTTCCACAGATTAAATCAGATTTTGAGCCTTAGCAACTCACGTTCATTAATTGCTTGCTATTATCTACTAAGTGGCATGGGTGGCAGACACAGCGGCAGGGCATGGAATTGTTTGTTCCTAGCTCAGCGGTGCCCGTCGGTGGCAGGTCTCGTCCCTGGTTTGGTGGGTCCTGCCGTGACGCACATCGTCGCAAGCGGGAATGCTACCAAGCTTGGGCTAGAGCAAAGGCCGCGAAGGATGTAAACTCTGACTCATAAAGAAGAAGTACAACTCTGCTTCCAGGTTCTTTAAGAGGCAAATTGCATTGGCGAAATCGAATTGCGTTGGGAGAATTGGCGAGAGACTGGTACGCCTGCCATCTGGCTCTCGTGCGTTCTGGTCTCTCGCCAAGGCGGTCCAGGGTAATTTCTGTCGGTCGACACTTCCACCTTTGCGCGGGGAGGATGGTTCATTGGCCTATTCCGCAAGGGAGAAAGCCGATCTTCTTAGCTCGGTCTTTGCGGAACACTCGATTCTTGACGACAGGGGGAACACTCCTCCTACCATCCCGAGGTGTGAAACCACAATGGCGGACGTCCGCTTCACACAGTGTGCTATTCTCCCTGGATGTCAACAAGTCGAGTGGGCCCGATGGAATATCTCCTATTGCGCTGAAGGTGTGTGCTCCAGAGCTGGCACCGGTTTTAACGCGCTTATTCAGACACTCTTATGTCCTCGGCGTTGTCCCACATTCATGGAAGACGGCTCTAGTACACTCGATCCCTAAAAAAGGCGACCGCTCAGATCCGTCCAACTACAGGCCTATCGCTATCACCTCCTTACTCTCCAAAATTATGGAATTCATAATCAACCGCCAGCTCATGGGCTACCTGGAAGAGCACCAGCTGATCAGCGACCGCCAATATGGCTTCCGCAAAGGCCGACCAGCTGGTGATCTTCTGGCTTTACTAACTCACCGTTGGGCGCAGGCGGTTGAGAGTAGGGGTGAGGCACTAGGCGTTAGTTTGGACATAATGAAGGCCTTCGTTCGGGTTTGGCATAAAGCCTTACTATCGAAGCTTCCTTCCTATGGGCTTCCTGAGAGACTTTGTAGGTGGATCGGCAGTTTCCTTGCGGAACGGAGAGTTAAAGTCGTCGTAGACGGTTCATGCTCGGACCCCCGGACCGTAAATGCTGGTGTTCCCCAAGGCTGCGTATTATCCCCGACATTGTTCATTCTGCATATCAATGATTTGTTGCATACCAGTGGCATTCATTGCTATGCGGATGACACTACCGTAGATGCACTGTATTTCGGCCGCAGCAATATCTCTCGGGATCACGCCGATGAGTGTCGGAACAAACATGTGCCTGAAATCGAATCATCCCTTGTGAAGATTTCCGATTGGGGGAGACTAAATCTAGTCCAGTTTAACCCTTCTAAGACTCAAGTTTGCGCGTTCACCGCTAAAAAAGCCCCCTTTATCGCATCGCCACTCTTCGGAAACACTCACCTTTGTGCCAAGCCAAACATTGGCATTCTGGGCGTCGACATTTCGAGTGTTGTCCAGTTTGGCGGTCATTTGGAGAGCAAGGCTAAAATGGCCTCCAAAAAACTCGGAGTACTCAACAGGGCCAAACACTACTTCAAGCCGGCTCACCGCCTAAAACTGTATAAGGCGCAGGTGCGGCCTCACATGGAGTATTGTTGCCACCTTTGGGCCGGGGCTCCGGGTTATCAGCTATCTCCATTTGACCGAATCCAACGTAGGGCATCTCGGATTGTCGACGATCCTGAACTTACCGATCGGCTAGATCCTTTGGCACTGCGTAGGGATCTATCTTCCTTATGCATACTTTACAGAATTTACAATGGGGAGTGTTCCGAGGAGTTGTTCAATTTAATAGAATCCGCTGATTTTTCGCAACCGATCGTCTCGCCAGAAATATCATCCGCACCATCTGGATGGTTGGCATTCCACTACAATGCGTTTTAAAAACAGTTTTCTGCCACGCACAGTAAATCTCTGGAATTCGTTGCCATCAGCGGTCTTCCCCAACAACTGCGACATTGGGTTATACAAGAAAAGAGCATATTCTTACCTGAAGGGTAGGCAACGCACTGGGGTCACTAGTGACCGTGGGCGGCGGTGAATCACTTACCATCAGGTGACCCGTCTTGCTCGTTTGCCTTTAACCTGTTATAAAAAAAAAATCTACTAAGTAAAAAATTTATTGTCTCCTTCAGTTTGTGAATCCTTTGATTTTATTCTTTCTCGGTTACCAATTTTCTACTAAATATGTCTTTGTTAATTCGGATTTGAACAAAAGGAATGCCAAGCACAGCCTTTGAATGTATAACCCCTTGAACATTAGGCCGGATGTCATTTTTATGACATGACACGAGTATATCTAGGCCATGCTTAGTATCTACAGTATAAATCTCCCTCCATCTCTATAATTTATAGATAAATATAAATAGCGAAAGGACAACACGAGTACAGATTATTCCTATTTGGAATTTGAAGATGACGACCTCTTAAAGCAAGAACATTTGACGGCCATTTCTTGGTGTTTACATTACATTTGTACAAAGACCTTATTGCACCTTAACACTTTATATATAGTTGAATTGTCTCAGTCCGGTGAGCGTTTGTGAAGGATCTGAAGCTGAAGGATGATTAGAATAGTTTAGTATTTAGTTTTTATTCTACAATTTTAATAAATTTTTGAATGGTACACATTTAATAGTTCTATCTTCAGAGCATTAATATCTAGGATTTGGATTCTTCGCTCATTGTCAGCAATTTGTCTGATCTACAAGGCTGATGATTTGGAACCTCGTGCTTATATGGGTCCAGACGAGGTTTTATCCTAACTGGAAGTCAATCAACATGTAATCTGTAAAAAAATTAAAGGAGAAATAAGAAGAGAGATTGTCTGACCTCCTTCGCTATTCCTCCTCGCTTTCCTTCCTAGATAGCTCGGTGTATTAAATTTTATAACTCAATACATCGAGCTATCTAATATTTTATGTAGATAAGGAGCGTCGTGTTACTATACGATTACATATTGTGCTATTAAAATCCGTTATTTATCACTCGTCGTTACCTTCAAACCTTGAAGAACAGGTTCCACTAGAAAAGGCTACTTCGTAGTTAGGCAATCAGCATACGAGATATAAATACATAGCGTCATACACAATCATTAAATAATCTATTATTTTCGTATATTATTTTTTTCAACACATTATCCGCCTCTTTAACTGTGCAGCTGATGATAAGTGGTTGGTAACTAGGGCCCATGCCACACACATTTATCCTCGATAAGGAATTATAATGAAGATTCGTTATCACTTCTCTGTCTGTCTCTGAATGTCTCCGAATCAATGCACTTACCAAACGAAACACAGGGGCATTATTCTGCTATTTAATGCTGGTATTCTGTGAGGGCGTGGTGTGGTCGAGTTGGCCCATTCAGCTTCATACTGTAGTATGGCTCTACGACTGTCAAAAACAATATTTTTTAATATATTTTAAGCAAAATTTTACAGTACGTTTATTGGTATCTTTACGACGTGGTCTCAGGTCGATAAGCCCTACAATTTGATTAAATGATATTAATATCAACGGCATTTTATTTAAAAATACGTTTTCATTTACACCGAAGCGAATTGTAAATTATGTACAAATTTTTTTTGAAAAGATAATTAATATACATATAAAACTATAGATCTTTGACATATAATTTTTTTGGTATACGATATTGGACACAAGATCATGATGTAATATTTTCTCTTACTCCATTTCTTCTCTGCAAGTGTTGTATCTCACAATATATATTTACTTATTTTTCATTTGAAGGGAAAAACTTCTGATTGAAGAAAACTTATTGTATAATACAATATAACTTATGTATTATATATTGTGTTCAGTTGATATTACACATTTATCTATAAGATTATAAGCTATTTCCAACGACGCACTCAGAATGTGTAAAAGTTTTAAATTTAGTAACAACTTTCCGGATCTTTTTATTAATGCTTAAAAGTGCACACTAATAAAATTTGTTTACACCTGAAATTATTTGCAATAGTGAAAATGGTTTTTGTGAAATTGGTTTTAAGGTTCTGATTCACTACTGTGGTAATTTGAAGTACGTATGACTATGTACAGTTTTGTATTTGAGCTGTGATATATCCATCCATCCCAGTTTATTCCAGTCCATCTGTATATACTTGTAATTTTCAAAATCCATTAGTAATAATTCAAGTAATAGTGATACTTGCTGTTTAATCTGTTGTATCGGTGAACAACCACACCATCACAGAAAACTTGCTTTAAATAGCAGTATGAGGCTCCTATGTCACGTACAGTGTAGGGATCAGGGTGTCCAATTACAGATAACGACCAATTCCAGCTTAGTACTCAGTTGTGACAACGCATGTTTATCTTGTATGTATATCATGTAGTCTTTAGAAGTGTTTAAAAATATTGGATGTAGAAGGCGTGTGGTCCACGACTTCTACATCCAACATTACCACTTACCATCAGGGGGACAATGTGCTCGTTTATCACCACGAATACTATATAGTTTTATGAATTTTTCATTAACTACTTGGATTTTAATATTACTCGAAGAGCCTTTATAATAATACTACCCCTTACATTTGACAGTGATCTTGACTTTCAAGGGAAAGGATTTTTCCTCGCCTTTTAATTGATAACTTAATATTTATTATTGACATTTTTCATGAAATCTGGCAATATTTCGGAAATAGCATTTTCGTCGTTTGACAATTTTCCGTATTTGATTAATATACTTTGTCATCTGACTATATGACTGGCAGTGAAATTGTTAATTGAATTTTGAAATTTGAATTGAAAACATCGATCTCTGGTGCGATGGTGCAGCGTTTCCTTAATTTATAAATGTAATTATCAGAACAACCATTAATGTTATCAATACGCTGTTTTTAATAATTAACATATGTTGCTTTTGGAATTGCATGCATTTGTTTCTCATTGTGATAGAAAGAAGTTTCCATAACTATATCATCAATACTTCTTAATGTCATTTTTATTTATATAATATATTAGAATTGGTAGACAATAAAAAAAAATTGATTACGATAAATATTAGGACTTACAAATTTTATCATTTATGTCATACATTAATTAGATAACACAAATGATTCGACTAAATTGAAATTAGTAAATATTTGAAGTTGATTTATTAAGTTGTTTAACTCGTTTAATAAATATTTATGGTGAAATTAATATACTTGATATCATCAATCAATAGATTCTACAATATTCTCACTATATACACACATAAAGTATTTACATTGCAGTGTAAATAAATTAAAGTTCGGTTGTAGTTAGTCATATTTATATGCCCGACCACGGCCAGTGCTGTTTCTGTGCCTTAGTTACTCTGTGACACTGTGTGCGTAAACTCTGTAATATAGGGGGACTGTTTTATTATATTTTTATATTAATTATAAAAAAATACCTAGCCTAGCTTCTTGGTAACAACGTAGTGTTACGTACTATATATATTTATTGACGATAGCCATGCTTAAATTATCCGCGTTAACAAATAATGTTTCCAAACATACTTATAGCAGCGTGTTTTGTGTATTTGTGAAGAAGAAGCATGTGTGGAGAAGTGATAATGTTGTTAAATCTCCGTTTCAAGACATTGAAACACCAAATGTTGTTGTTGCCGAATATATGTGGAAGAATTTGGACAAATGGGCAACGAAAACTGCTCTGGTGATATACTTTGTAACTTTTCTTTACTAATCATGTCACACTCATGTATACCTTGACGACTCTTTGTTGAGATTAAAATCTGTGTGTGCAACTAGAGGACTCAGCCAAAATGCATGAATAGTAAATAGATCGAGATCGATTTCCATTCACCATAAGACAACATATACTTTTTTATTTTTTTCGCTGGCTGTTCGATGTAAGCGATTGTAGTCATTTACCGGTTCCTGTGTTATAGGTATAATATACTCGTAGTTGTCACGTTGTTCTTTTATTAATTATTAAATTAAAAAGTTATCAATTTACCTAAATGACTTGGCAAGTTTTTACCTAATGGCTCGGTAGCATGTATAAAAAAATAAAAGACTTATCTAAAATAGATAAAACACACAAATTACGACAAGCTTCAAATTTTTGATGTTCAGAGTATTAACGTAACTCTCTCGTCTCCATGTTAATTTATTTCCGACATATTGAGGTCCGGTGCCATTCTTAACTAACCTGTTTACCGTAAAAAATATGAATGTATGAAAAATATTAACGATCTTTTAAAATGTAAATAGAGATTAATAGGAAAATAATAATATTTTATTATGGATATTATACATTTTTTTAGTTATTATTTTTCCATTTGATAGAGCAACAAAATCATCATTTCATAGCAGTTGATATAGTACTGTTTAGTTTGTTATTGACACTTACGTTATTCTGTTAACAGTAGGAATAACTTTAATGTTTACCAATACAATAATGATAGGTCCGTAAAAATTAATTTGTGAATACAATACTGACTTTTAAATTAGGAAAGTACTGTGGTTTTTGTAGATATACAAAAAAAATATTTATTACTTTTCAGTTTTCAAAAAAATCATTCACTTTATATATATATATGAATTTTCAGAAGTAAGACCATCCTTTTAAGATAATATTAATACACTATTACAAGTAAAACTAAAGTAACCGTGTTTGCACTAGTAAAATTAAGGTAATGCACATACATTAATTTTACTTTTGTAAAATTAAATAGGAATTAATGTCTGTCTAGAATTAAATAGTTTCAAATAGTGAATTACAACAATTATTTAAAATTAACTATTTGAAACTTAAACTCCTTGAATTATAACGTCGGAGTTTGGTAGCTGCACTATAGTTAGCGCAGTCAATACTAATTCAGTATCTGATATATTTGATTTTACGTTTAGGTAAACGAAGCATAAACTTTTTCTTATCGCGGAATGTATTATTTATCGCTTAGTGGCGTTGACCTTTAGGCCTATTGTGCAAAATTACGCAAAATGAAAACACGATTATAAAACTACATCGTTTAGTTAAGATTATTTACTTAAAACGATCGACTCTCGACTCATCAAATCATATAACATTAAAGTAACTTAGCAACCTTGAACCTATATATCAATGATCTTGAAACAAGGTAGTAAACAGAACATTTTTGTTTATCGATATTGACAGAATAAAATAAAACTTATGAGTAAAATTGATTTATAACTTGGAAAACATTTAAAAATTAGTGTGTTATAATAAATTTATGTTGTTAAAAGGTATGTGGCGTTACAAACAGGCAATATACTTACGAACAAGTTTATAAGCAATCACAGATTCTTGGAGCAAACTTGCGAAAGAAATTTAAAATTCGAGATGGCGATGCTGTAGCTGTTATGATACCCAATTCGCCAGAATATCCGACAACAATTTTTGGCATACTAAATGCCGGGGGGATTGTCACTCCTTTTAATCCTACTTACACCGCATGTAAGTATTAAATCCCGTCAACTTCCTTCGAAAAATATAGATTATTAAATAGATTTTCTTATCTAATATATACGTTTAATTAAATTACATATAAATCAACTATTTACTTATAGTTATAAAAATCCTCACGATATTTAGTGTAGTATGCTCAGGGTTGGGCCGCTTGAATCCAATACCACGGCACGCGAGCAAACTGGGCTCCACGAATGGAACAATTTCATTTTTAATATTTAAAGCAGTGATTTACCACGTGATCGGCGGTAAAAGAAAACATCCTCAAAAACCAGCATGTGTATTAAAAGAAAACTAATGAAACACCAATTCATCTAGAATCCATCTTCTAACCTCCTATTTTTAATGCTTTAAACGTAATGATTTGTACCATTATTCTAGACGAAGCTCAAAGACAGATAACAATGTCTGATACGAAATTAATGTTTGCCACGTCAGAGACGGTCTCTACAGTTAAGGAAGCACTGAGGTTATGTAAAAGAAACATTCCAATCGTAGTAATTAATTTAAACGACAGTCTACCAGAAGGAACGATATCTTTCAAAGAACAAGTTGAAGATAATCACGTTGATCTATCTGTGCTAAATGATGTTAAGAGAAATGCCGAAGATGTTGCATTTTTGCCTTACTCTAGCGGCACTACTGGGCTACCCAAAGGCGTTGAATTAACCCATAGAAACGTGGTGGCAAATTTGGAGCAACAGAATACAGAATGTAGAAATTATCTATATACTACAGGTAGGCGACATACTATCTTTTACCCAGCTTTTTTTTATTTTCAAGGCGTAATGACGGTAACATGTGGGGTAGGCTAGTTAGGTTAGGTAGTTACATGTCCCTCGTCCTTCACCTAGAAAGCTGTTGTATTTCCCTCTATATCCAACCTTCTATTCTAATATTCAATTTTAATTTTTCCATATCTGCGATCACGATAATTAGATTAGATTAAGTCATAATAGTAAAAAACAATTATTAAATTGGTAAACAAAAAATATAGGCTTTATACTGATCGAAATAAGATGGAATCTGATTTAGAATACAGTACTTACATTGATCGCAGCCAGGGAAGAACTAAGTTTTTGATTATTTCAATAAGTTAAAGCTTTTTTTTTTATTTCCTAAAAAAGCGTATTGTTGCCATGGACATTGCATTATCTTTGATAATTAAATAAATAGTCGTATAGAATATGTCAATAATAGAAATGTTTTCTTTTAAGAATTTAAGTTTAAGTGGTGAGGGCTTTCAGTTAAGTTATATTAATCCTCTTAAAATATTCAAAATGTGCATACGTTGTCATAGGACCAAGATCGAATGCCTTATTAGTTGTAATAACCTTCTTCAATTCCCTACACTCACTATTTAATAAAAGCAGTTTATGCTGCTGGTATCCTGAGTATATCAATGATATTTCTTTTATTTACAGATTCTCATCAAGATAGCGTATTGGTTTCGTTACCAATGTTCCATTCGTATGGCTTAGGTGTTGTTACGCTCCACAAATTATCAGCTGGTTTAAAATTGGTTACTCTACCACGGTTCCAGCCTGAAACTTTTTTGAATATATTATCAAAGTACAACTTCAATTTGTTCTATTTTGCTCCGCCTACAGGTAAGTCTATTAAAACTTAGTACAAATATGATATAAATAGATAGAGATAGATCAGGACGTTTAAATTAAGCAAATTGGGAAATAAACGAAATCGAAGACGCTTCATTTGATCATAACCTATTTGCTAACATAAAGGAAAACAATGAAGTTACATGATTATACATCTTTAAGCGTTCATGTGTTACTAAAGTTTTAAACTATAACTATCCGATACTCTCCAGCGATCATAAGGGAATATTGAAGGCACCCTCTTGTTCTTCTAGTAGTATTGTAATTGAGGTGGTCCCAATTTTCGCATTCGAATACCTACATTGGATTTACTGTATTTGGCAGTATCAATTTACGAGCAGAGCCCTGGCAGATATATATATAATGATAGATGAGTAAATAAAATGTAAACCTAAAATAACATTTGACCTATTATTCAAATCTATTTGGGGTAAACAGTCCGAATTGTTAAATAAATATAACTAGTCTGGCCATAAATACTATTACATAAAAACTTTAATTTTTTTCAAATTTTTAATTATTTTGAATTTGGAACAAGTATATTATTTTAATAACTTCTTTCGATTTTGCGCCATCTCACATATGTATATCGTGTTCATTTATCGTTATCAAATTACAATATAGAATGGGGTGTTAAAGGAAATAGGATTGCAGTGATCGCCTTGCACAAAGTGGGTATGTAGCCGTCGGTCATATTCCAGACACTTCAAAAGCTTGGTATCAGCCGTATGTTCGTATATCGTACTATCAACAGATACAACAACACTTCCTCTGTCGAAGACCAAAAAAGTCGGGGCGGCCGCGTGCTGTTAGAACTACAAAGGGTGTTAATGCTGTTAAAGCCAGAATTCGCCGAAACCCCATTAGGAAGCAAACAATCTTTCCGCGAGAAATGAAGATTCTGTAACAAATGGTGATAAGATATAAAACTAATCATTATCAAGAAATAATGTTATAAAATACAAAATTTTTACACATCTTATTAAAATATGTATTAAAAGAGTACTTCAAAAATTAACTTATTAGTCGTTAACAATTATTTCTAAGGATTACATAATCATTTGAAGCTATTATTGTTTTGCTATATATTAATTAAATTACAAATGTATATATGTTTTGATTTGTTGAGAGTTTCTTTTTATTTTGCAGTAAAATTTTTATTCCTTTTAAACTCCGTATATAGTTGAAGTTTTTTATACTATAATACCTTAATTATTTTCATTGTCGTTATATTGTGATTGTATTAAATTGAACTATTAAAGTGACATTTTGACGTTTTATTATATGAATAATAAAAACGTCAAATTCGAGTACATTTAGTTAATTTTGGTATGAACTAACAGTTAATTTATGATCTTATTCGGTCACCACATTCCAAGCTGCGGTTATATTGATCAGCTTTGAATTGAAATATAATAATTATAAACGATATTATCATTATTACATTTTTCTATCTTATCATGAAACGCGATATTTTGTTTCTATCAAAAGATATGAATTGTACAGTATACGCACTAAATATTATTGGAAACAGTGCACTAATTTTTCGTATTTTTCACATATCGATATGAAATCAATAGCCTTAACGGCTTATGGTAGTGTCTGTGAAATTTAAGGTATTAGATTCAAATCTGTCATTCGACTGTTTTCGTGAAATGTCTTCTAGCACAAGCATTTTAAGCTTAATTGGAGTGGTTAACCGGAAGGTTGTCAATGTTTACTCCTCTGCTAGCATTGTTTTTTAAAAACATACTAAATTGTAAACTTGGATGAATGAGGTAATTTTGAATACAAAGAAAACTACAATAGAGACAGACGTAACATTCAATAATTATATAAGCATATTGTATTGACAGAATCTGTAAATGTGGTACGAGGAGTACAGTAGTTTGACCACTGATAGGTACGTGTGATCCCGCGCCGCCTTGATGTATAGAAAGTATGTAATATTTCCATGTTACTCAATTCATATCTCAAGGGTTTTGGACTACGAGAGAATGCCAAAAGGCATAAGTCCGCCCATTGTACCCTTTTAAATAACGTACTTACAATTGTAGTTTGAATAAATAAATTCCGAAATGAGTTAGTTATTCCATTATTATCACAAGAAAACTAGATTTTACTTAAGTTTTATTATCAAGCGAATGAAATTTAGTTGGAATAGTTGTTTAAAAAGGACCGTAGAATAATAGTAAAAATATAGCACGTTAAAATGATTGAATTGGAAAAGTGTGACTAAAAGAAGTTAATAGTGCGAAATTGACTTGACTGTTTTATAAACCATGGTAATTATTACATTTGAAAACAAGTCAGTTTTTAAAACTATTTCTTTATATATTCTAATATATTAAGTATTGGGTTAGTAATTATATTCAGTTATTACTAATCCGATAGTTACAAGCCTTGCGTTTAATTGAAGCCTAATCTTTTTGGTTGACAGTCATATTTATATATAAAAAATAATAAATATTTTAAAAATCCATTTAGTTCATTTTTGAATAATTCCAGTGAAATGTAAGCAAAATATATATTTACAAGAGTATATAATATAAATTGGGGATGCTTAAAATTAAATTAAAACCTACCAATTAAACCGATTTGGTACACACACACTATCGTAAATAAGCACGATAGTTTTTTTATATAAAAATTGTGTTTCAACGTTGACATTGATGATTTGAAAATGCAGTAGTAACAGTTTCTATATACACTGTAAAATATTTCCATACGTTATTTTATGCTAAGAAAGAAAAAGAAAAATTTCACAAAAATTTTTTTGCAGTTTTATTTCTGGGATCGCATCCTCAAGTAATATCGAAGTACTTTGACCACTTAAGATGCGTAACCTGTGGAGCGGCCCCTTTGCCCATTGCGGATATTGAACGATTCTTGAATAAAACTCGTGTAAGATACTGTTCATATTATTGTATGAAATAAAAGTATTAGTAATAACTCACAAAAGCGTGCACATGCTTTAAATTTAATAGTTGTATTAAATTAAAATTGTAAAGACAGGTTTCTCAAGAGCTGGGAAAAGAGAGGAGAAATCATCGGTTTGTATTGTTCTGTCTATAGAGACAATACAGGGGAACTTGTCCAATATAGATTGGACAAGTATGTGCAATTGTTTCTCAAGTCTAATATATTTTCAGCCTGATGTACACTTCTGCCAAGCCTATGGTCTCACAGAGACTAGTCCTCTCGCTACAGCTAGTCCTGTTGGTTTCAAAGACTACTCTAAAGTTGGATTTGCTTTACCCAGTTCCGAGCTCAGAGTAATTGATGGGAATTCGAACAATCTCGGTCCTAATGAGGTGAGGTTTAACAATAAATTTTAATATTTTGTAATATATATACAGTTACATGCTTCGAAAAAGTGTGTGTCATGACAAGCTGAAATTTCTACCTAACGACAAAGATGATGAACTACACAGTAAGAGAACTAATAACAATTTTTTTTAACGGCCTATTAAGAAATAAAAAAAAACACTTTATCTTTCTTCATTCAGCTTCTTCTCAAGAAATATTAATATATTAAATATTAGTATATTGTTGTAAATTAAATTATAAACTAATTAATAATAAATAAAAAAATAATTTGTCATATTATTAATTTAACAGATAGGTGAATTAATAATAAAGGGACCTAACGTAATGAAGGGTTACAAAGATAATTTGGAAGCCAATAAGCAAGTGTTTCTCGAAGATTCCTGGCTGAGGACTGGTGATTTGGCAAAAATTGACGAATTTGGTGCCGTAACAATTGCGGATAGACTTAAGGAGTTAATTAAGGTAAATGTTTAACATAACATGTATTAAACATGTATAACTATAATATATAAAAATCCGCATGGTTTAGTTATTTATCAAGATTTATAGGCGTGATATAGTATATTATGTTTTTACTTTATTGTTACTTTGAATTTAACTTAGAAAGGGGAGAGAAGCATAAGTACACTCAGTCTTCAAGTTAGCGTACATATTGCTATTATATATGTACCGAGTTCGGCCATTAGTTCTGTTACAAATGAAAAAGCTTCAGGTCGTGTTTTATAATACGCGACAGAGTCCTAGGGGAATCTTCATTTCTCGCGATAAGATTTTTTCTTCCTAATGGGGTTTTGACGAATTCTGGCTTTAACAGCATTAACACCCTTTGTAGTTCTAATTTTACGCGGCCGCCCTATATTTTCTGGTCTTCGACAGAGGAAGTGTTGTTGTATCTGTTGATAGTACGATATACGATCATTTTTTTCAACAGAAGCTTTGGAAGTGTCTGGAATATGACCGACGGCTCCATACCCACTTTGTGCAAGGCGATCACTGCAATCCTATGTTTTTTTGACCCCATTCCATATTGTAATTTGATAATGAATACGAAAAAATATGTGAAATGGCCCAAAATCGAAAGATATTTTTAAAAAAATATACGTGTTTCAAATTGAAAATAATTAAAAAGTTGAAAAAAAGAAAAGTTTTATGTAACAGTATTTATGGCCAGATTAGTTATATTTACGCCAACGCGAAGACGTAAGTTTCAAGTGAAACGTAGACATTATGCTATCAATAAATATGTAACTGCTTGTTATATTAATAAATATTATTAATGCATGATATGCGGCTTCAAAATTAGTAAATAATATTCAATGCTCTGTATATTAGGATTCAATATTAAGAAAAAAAGAAAGGAAAGGAATACAAATAAACAATTTTTATTTAATTTACAGTCAAACATGCAGATGGCCGTAAGTTAAAGCACTTTTATTGAAAGCTCCATTTAGGAGAGAGAAATGTATTTTTCTTCTTTTTTTCTATTACAACACTAAAGAGGAAAATATGCTCATGGATGTTTTAACGATAAAATTTACCATGGGTAGAATGATTGAATGAAAGTCATTTTCATTGTATTGTTTCAGGTAAATGCATTCCAAGTTCCACCAGCAGAACTTGAAAATGTTTGTAAGGAACACCCTGCCGTATTTGATGCGGCTGTTGTTGCAATACCAGATGCCAATACTGGCGAAAAACCAAAAGCATTTATAGTGCTAAAAGACAATGTCAAAATAAGTGATACAGATATAATGGCATTTGTGGCGGAACGAGTAGCGCCATATAAAAGGATAAAAGAAGTATCTTTTGTAAAAGATATACCGAAAAATCCATCTGGAAAAATTTTAAGAAGAGTTCTTACAGAAAAATATTGTTAACACCGAGTGGTGTTATAGACATGTATTGTTAATATAAAAGTACCTTTTAAAAAAAGTGTTTTATTATAGTACCTTTGATGTTGATTGTTGCTTAGATCTGTAGCAGCATAGCTGATAAAAGCAATGTTCATGGTTCGATTCAAAGCAAGCAATATTTATGCCAATTAATTATAATTTATGGCTCAAAACGTACCTTGTCCCATACAGTTTATTTTATGAGTTCTGTCTACTTTAATTACTCACCAGTGTTATGTTAAGAATCGAGGAAAAATATTATATATGCTGAACATTGCTTGCGATAATTCTTATGAAATAGCCTATGGAATTATATTCTGGGCAAAATAGATACAAATTCTGATTGATAATTGAAAAAAATGCAACAATTCCTATTAGCCATTAGATAAAATATTAAGTTGATGTCATTAAAAAAATATTTGTTGCATTTTTATCGATAAATAATTAATATTCACTCACACATCTGAGGAGTGAAGTAGCATATGCTTCATTACAAGTGGGTTAATCTCCAATCCAACAAAAACTTTTACTTTTTTTTTAAGTAGTAGTGTTTTGTGGCAAACAATGGAAAAACAATAAGCACTGGGTAAATGAAAATAAGTAATCATCCACTAACAGACACCTATCATAGTGAAGAAGTTACTTTCATTACTGTTTAAGATGATTTTATGAATGGAAAACTGGATTTTTCTAGTATTTTGAGGCGTTATATTTTGCTTTTCCCCGAATAAGTAATCCGTTGATTAGACATAATTTAAATTTTATATAAGTTGATTATATATAAATTCTCTCTACGCAGTAACGATTATTTGATGTTCTAATTATTATAAATAAAACAAAATAAACATCTTATAACTTTTTATACATACTTAGAGTAGATAAAGCCATATTTTATGTGTATTATTGAACATTAATCAAAACGTTCAGGTATCGCTTAATAATTTATCTTCCTCAAATATTATCAAAAACCTCTTAATTAAGTGAAAAAATAAAAGATTTTTAATGTAGTAAAACTTTTCAAATTGAAGTATTTTCTTTACAAATTCATGGCTTTAGTAAATTACATTATTTTCAAAGAAAAAAACGAGAGAATTTGTTGAAAGTATTTTCCTAGAAGAATCGCAACAAGTAACTTATATTTTTAAAAAATATTTTTGGTAATTGTGGGTTTATAGCTCTACTTATAGTTTGGTTAATTTGTCGATAAGCTCTCTCCCTTCCCGCCCGTTTAACTTCATGCAGTTACGAGGGATTCCCATCCAAGAGCAATTTGGGTTCCATGCCATCAACTCATGTGTTCCACATTAGCACCTCAGCACTTTCCTTCGACGTGACAATGCATCTGCACTTTATCTAAGATGAATGTAGATGCCATGGGCCGAAAGTATCACTTACCATCAGGTGACCTGTGGGCTCGTTTGTTATTCTCAAGGCAATAAAAAAATCACGTTGAAAGGAGACCGTGGTCCGGGTGACCGGGTCATCTTCAGCGACACAGACGAGGCGATCTTGGGCCTCGATTTTTTCATAAAACACTCACCACGCACATAGTCACACCATCATAACACCCCAGCTACCAGTGAGGGTGGCTTTGACAAAGTTTTTACACTACCATCACACATCAGGCCGATTTTACTCAATGAATAGTAATAGAAGCGTCATTGGAGTTTCTTGTAACACTTCTAATTGCCGCAACTTGATAAATAGTCATCTCTATCTAAATAATACATACACAATCTTGTATCCATCTTCTATTATTACTCTAATAATTGTTGGATCTGTATTATATGTATGTGTCTTCGAAATGATTGGTAATTGCTGATTTAATATGTGCCCGGTGGTGAAGAAAAACGTCCTAAGCTACATTACACGTCACCCACTAGTAGTCCTTATCGGGGACGGACAAACTCCATTTTCCATATCCTACGGTATGCGGAAAAATGGGTTCCTCAGGTCACCATCCATTCCGTGGAATACAGGGAAGCGAACAATCGGAAGCACCAGTCGTCTATCAGATATAACTTTATTACTTGGATTCGGCTCCATCCTCCAGGGCGACCACAACGAGCTCAACCCCGGCAATCGTAACGCCGTAAGTCGGTTGTTTGTTGGTTGTTGACTAGGCCATATCTAGTAAGCCCCAAGACTAGGCTAGAACAAAGTCGGAGGGAGGGGTTTTTTTATATATTAAATTTCAGTTTATTTCAATTACATATTGTATTTCCCATTATTAAAAAAAACGTATATAAGGCTTAATTTAACGCACGTCCCTTAAACATTGTAGCTGCTATACAGCTAATCAAATTTCGATTACAAGGAAATTCTGTTCAAATCATAATGAAAATCACGTAATCACAAACTGTTCCTGACATGTTATTATATCTTGACCTTCTGGCACATTGACATCAGAATCAGATCCGCATTGAAGTCAGTTAAAAATATTATTCTTATAAAATGACAACGAGACTCAAATTTGGATCCGTATCATAAAGTAGAATTTATTACCTAAATTGACGGTAGTGACATAAAACCCTCAAGTTATATTTAATGCTCATATGAAATCCAGAATTAAATTGAATTTAAGGGACATAATTGCTTTTAAAAGTTATGTCCCTGTACTGTAAGATCTCGCAAAAACAGCGTGGCTCAAATAAATGGATACATGAAAACAAAGGTCATAAAAGCGGTCGTGAAATGTGTAAGGACCTATTTTTGCGCCTAACTTTTTTGTCAGGAGTTATTTAAGATCTTTTCGTTTAATAGATGGGTTAATAATTAAATCATCTACATTATACTTAGCAGTTATTTTCATTGAATCGAGGTTGATAGACACCCCTGAGATGTAAGATGGAATGCCTGATCATCAGTAAAAAGGATCTCCAGATCCTTTTTACACTCTTGACACTTAATATACGAAACACAATATATAGAGATATGCTACTATGTTATGTTCGTATTCTGTGAGATTTTGGTAATTCCCGGGTCAAACCTACCCATTTATACTGTAGTTAGATACATACTGTGGCATGTCACTACCACTATTAGTGCTCGAATTAGCGGTTAAGGTACTTAACACAAAGTTGCGAACTCTCAGATTGGATAAGATATACTTAGCATGGTTGATGTTATTTGTGTCGTGTCTCTGTTACTTTGCCCCACCGCTAGACAAGATTTTTTATTTATTTAAGTGTCATATATATAAATAATGTATTAAGATGGACTTAATGCCTTACGGATTCTCTACTAGTCAAACTTAGGGTCACTTAGAGATGAATTAAATGTAAAACGCTTAACAGAATTTATACATATAGTAATTAAACCAGACAGGTTTCATAAAAGTACTTTTAAATTAATTATGAAATAGACAATATCTGAGTAACGATAAAATACTTATATATACACACATGCATATATATTTTACAGTGGTAGAGCTAAGCTGCAGTTTGTTACTAGCTGTACAATGATTGGGTCAGCTCGACCACGCTCTCATAGAATACTGGCGTTCAGCATTATGCTGTTCGTGTTTCGTCGGTGAGTGTTAGGACCCGGAGACCTTTATTAATGGTGACTAGGCATTGCATCTTAGTCCTCAAGGGTGACAACGCATCTTCATTATGATTCCTTATCAAGGGTGAATGTAGATGTCATGGACCACAGGAATCACTTGCCATCAGGTGAACTGTATGCTCGTTTGTTATTCTCAATGTAATAAAAAAATATACATAACTAGTATTTTACTTTTGATAACTTTCGTGAGCTGCAAACATTGGCCAAAGAAATCCCAGTCGGATCCTACGCCTATTGTTACAATTACGACAGGCCTCATACCAACACCGGTCAACGACGTTACTTTAATGACACCCTGGTTCTAATGTTCAATTATATTTTTATTTTTCTTTACCACTAAATATGATTTTATTGACCTGAACATATTATAACCTAGCAGCTATATACCAAAAATCTCATGCCATTATGAGAAGCATTCGAGACATTATATGTTTTTCATTTTCTACTAGTGCAGCAGGAAGGTAATATTTTCAACGCGTGTTATTTCTATTTTAAGACTACTCGCTCTCTCAATCAAAAGCTACTCAATATGCGGATTTAGTTTTCAAAAATTCATATACAATGCGGCGTTATTTTAGCGCTATCGTACGGTGTCCAGTGTACCGTTCGTAAATAAAACCTTTTACAATATGATAAATTTATGATCAAACTATTGTTTTATATATATTTTATTTTATGTCGTGCTTATTGCATGATCAACGAGCACACAGTTTCTCTCATGGAAAATAAATACTAGGCCCCCTACGTTGTTTCCCCTCAGGATTGATATGGAAAACTTCATTACCCGTAATTAGAACTCCTCTTCCCTGCACTCAGCATAAGTATCTCAGCAATGTTATTTGACCTTGAACCAAGGAAGTATGTGTGATGTTTTAACACCTTGAAACCGCACATAATTTAGCTTTGTTTGCAGTTACAATTAAAAATGTCACCTTGTCTTACTGAGTTAGTATTTTTATATCTTTATATACTCTGGATTTATGGCCCATCTAAGCGATATTTTCTTATGGGGAAGAAGTATTTCATATCACATCTTAAGTTAATTAATATATAATTTATCAAAAGGAAAGTGAAAATTCCAATGGCGCACATAAACTGTGGACGCAAACTCTCTAGAAAAGTATTGATTGATTATTGACCTATGCCTACAATAATTAAGTTGTTAATATATTTATATAAATAACTTCATTATTATATAATTTGAAAAGCCCCATAGCAAATCATTGTTAAAGTTGTCCGAAGTGTTATATCATAAGGATTTATCATTCAGGCGCGTTTTCAGCTTTAGTACTCTACTGACCATATACAGTTTCACTAACGATTGTTCAATATTACTACAATTTATAATCGCATTTGCTACTTACTAGCCAATGTTGCGATAAAACAAAATTTACATACAGTTACACTTGTTTAAGCATTCTCTACACGTTTTGTATTTAATAACAGATTTATATAATTATGTGTTTATATGGCTTTTCGGTTGCAAAGTTCAATTGAGAATTTATTACTGGATTTTATATAATATAACTGCGAGGAATTTACGGCGGTGCTATAACTTCAGGCTATAAATTTAGCTTTGCGTTATGATCCCAGATTTGACTCATATTTTCAATTTCAATGTTGAAAACGTTCAATAATTCAAATTTAGATATTATTCAGATTATGTATTTTAGTTATATAATACAATTTTTACATATTATGTAATTATTATGTATATTTTGAATTATTTAATGAATTTATTGAATTTGAATATAGAACATGGCAAAGAATGCAGCTCACTTGGATTCATACATATTGTAACTCTGATGGTAAGTGATCATAACCGCCGACGAATATCAGTAACACCTGAGAAGTCACTGGACCACTAACGGCCTTTAAGACAAGCGTAGGCTCTTTTCTTAAAGTCTCTAAGGCCGATACATCTTAGGGACTTAAAGTCTTAAAGACTTAAAGTAAATAGCCTACAAAATACCCCTGAGAACATCTGCTACGACAAAGTAGTTGTGCGTGGCGGAAGACTTCGTGTGAAGCAGTGCAACAACTCATTACAACACCAAGCGTACCTCGCAACAGAAGCGATACAAATTTTCTGCAATGTAAATATGTACAAGGACCAAATTACAAGGACAAAAATACTATTAGTGCACTACTAGCACAAGGGCCAAGTACTTTAAAGAAATATCTCTAAGATATTTCGATTCGACCGTAAATCACCCTAACACGTTAGTGGCAGCAGCAGGTGACCACACCCCCGTGTGGGACACCCATCGTAACAAAAGACGTCCTAAATACGCAATCATAACGCCTTATAATATTCTGACGGCAAACATTAACTTTAACACAGTCCCGTCCGCGCCGAGCGGCAAGAGCTTAGCCGCGGACCGACCGACGTCACCGACGCGCACACACACCAACATTACACAATCCATACACGTAAATTCAGACACGCCACACCGCACTCGCCGGCGAGCGTGACGTCGTCTTCCTCGCACAGCGGCTTACACGCGATTTACTCGTGTTCTAGGTCGCTTCTAAATATCAACCTGTCCTCCCTTTAGATAGCAATCCGAGTCGAGGTTTCGTACCTCCTTATGAGGGGCCCGCGGATCGTATTATCGGCCCCCTCTGTTGTCGCGACGTTCTTCGTCCACAGTGGTCGGAGTGCAGCGGTGGTGCTGCAGCAGTCTCCGCGCCAGCTTGCCAGCATCGTCGTGTTCTCCCTACTCAGCGGGCATCCCGCTCGCTGGCAGTCTAATTATATAAAGTTGTAGAGGTCTCTGGACCAACAGCAATACCCACACACAATACAAAGGTGATGATGATGATGGTGAACCTAGGCCTCAATATATATTATATTGATATATTGAAGCCTTTAATATTGTCATGTATGATTTTCGGTAACCTTTGCTTCATGACTCGCCTTTTATTTTCAAGTTTTTGGTACAATTTAATTTTATTTCGTTACATAAATTAGTAACCACATATAAGCGCCCTCTTGTAATCACATTCAGAACCAAGTAGTCGTGTCTAATTTTTTTAATATCGATGGACCTTATAGATTATTCGCCAGATGACGCTAATTCATTTTGATGATATTTAAAATATTTATATTTTTTGTTATATAATATAAACAATGTATAAATAACCTAATTTATATTTTGTAATATAATATAATCAAAAACGCTTGTGCTAAGCGTCTATATGAAGTATAATAGTCGAGGCAGCTCAGTATCTAAGACCTCGCCTTTAATGTCATGATTCGCGAGCCAACAGATTTCTAACCGAGTACCGGTAACCAATGAAATTGTTAATTGCAATTTTAAGTACCTCACAACGTGCTGGGCTATGAAGGAAAACATTGTGAGGAAAGCTGTCTTTCTAAGAAATAAATAAAACAAATAAAACAAACACATGTGAAGTCTGCCAATTCGCAGTTGAGTCGCGTGGTGAGACTACCTGGTGGAGCTGTAAAAGATCCTGGGCTAACAGCGGCCGTTAGCCCGAAAACAGAAAGCGAGGTGGACTATGATCTATCACCCCCTCTCTCACTCTCTCTCTCTATATATATATATATATATAAGTCAAATATAACACAAGACTATTTATTAAAAATCATTATTTCATGCAAACTAAATGTTCTTTAAATCGAGAGAATATCACGACAGAATTCATATTTTCTCACCACTGTGCGCTTTACGTGAAATTTTCTGCCACGCACAACTATTCTGTGGAACCAGCTCTCGTCAGCAGTATTTCCGAATCGATATGACTTAGAAACCTTCACTAAAAGAGTCGATACTATTTTAAACCTTCATTATAAATATTGAATATTACTTGCTTGTTGCGGTAATTTCGAGCTGGTAATGTGTGAATGGCTCAAACTTAAAGAGCCACATCTTAATCAATTGTTATGATTATTTTATACTTTTCATTTCAAATCGAATAATATATATATATTTTTTTTATAATATTTATTTTTTACAACCATTTATTTCTTCTCTTTAGCAACCGTGCTAGGTCTTAGACCTGTGTTACAGCTGCTAAGCCCCTCCTCCGGATGAAGTATAATTTAAATAAAACTTAGAATTACTGTTACATTAAAACTATAGATTAATTAAATAAAAAAGAAAGAATATCCCAATAAGTGAGGTAGTAGTAAATTATCTTAGTTTAAAATCTTACACACAAAGTATAACTAGTCTAATGAATTAACAATACTTGTTATATCATAATTGAGTGGTACAAGAGAAGGTTAAGGGCGATTTATAAAAATGTTACAATAATATTTGCTTAATTTAAATTTACAATACAAATATGTTTGTGGGATATACATAAAGATAGATAAAGATATAGATTTGTTTGTTTGTAAAAACATTTCATTCGCATCCCGGGTAAAATTTACTTATTTATTTTTAATAAAGTTTCAGTATCCTCATACTTCAATAAGCTTCATTCGGCGACTTTATATATTATTACATTTTTCTATAACAGTGTAATGAGCGTTTGATATTCTATGGTTACAAACAAATCATTGATGGCAAGGAGTACTCTATCCGTTGCTGTGTCGAGATTGACTAGAACGGGTACTCTATTTTTTTTCATTGAAGATTCCAAAGATCCACCTACTACGTGCCAGAAATAACCTTACACGTAAATCTAATTTTTTTAAAGAAATCAAAAAATAAAAAATAAATCGTGGTATATATAAACAGGACATTGGCTTTAATGCCGAAAATAGTTATTTTTTATAAAGTGACAAAGGAGGATATTGACAGTGGTAGAGCTACGCTGCAGAATGAATGGGTCAGCACAACCGTTGTAAGACCATGCCCTCACTGAATAACCACGGAATAGCAGTATAACGTTGCTGTCTTCGTCTGGTGTAGTGTTTCGGAGACCTTTATTACTAGTGACTAGGCATTCCTATACAATCCGCAAGGGTGACAACGCATCTGCGTTATGATTCCTTGTCATGGGCTGCACGAATCACTTGCCATCGGGTGAACTGTGTGCTCGTTTGATACTCTCAATAAAATCCAATTGAAGTGTTCAAAAAGCTTATCTGATGGTGAGTGATAATAACAGACCATAAATACTTACAAAGATCGAAGACGCACATATGTTATCTACCCTGATGCCTACGATGGAATGCATCGCAACCAGTACCTAGTTCTTTGGACTCCAACGTTCACCATATAAAACACAAAAGCGTTATGTTGCTATTTTACGCTGATAATCTGTGAGGATGTGTTCCTTTCTGGGTCGAGCTGAATTGCGTAGGATCAGTAATTAATCTTTATGTATTAAAATTAATATTTATTATCCATTGTACGCAATAATAGCATAATAGTAGTAACAGTAAAAATAAATATAATCTTTGTCTTGAGTCTAAGGATAAATTCATTCAAACAGTTTATGTCGCTCTCTGACATATTGAATTTTTGTTCAAACGCATCTAGCTTATTAGGCATTGGAAATCACAATCACACATTAAGCCCATATAGTTAATAGTAATGCATCTTGTTATTGGAACATTATTTGACGCTACATGAGAAGATAATAGGTCTTCCTAACTCAGACATTATTTTTTTCTTTTTGTATTGTTTTGTACCAGTTTACATTTAAGAGTAGATATGTGGGGAGTAAATTGAATATATATATATATAAATATATATATATATATATATATATATATATATATATATATATATATATATCTACTCTTAAATCTAGACTGGTACAAATCGCCACAAGCATAAAATCCGTCTCATTTTTAAAATTTGAATATTTATTTTATAACGCCAGTAAAATCTGCTGTATGTTTGGTAAGCTGTGTGCGTAAATAAAACAAAATATTATATGAAACATCTAATTTTAATACAAAAATAAATAATTTTAATAATTTGGCGGCAAGATAGCTTCTAGAGTTAGAGTAAGAACTTAAGGTAACTTACTCGAACTCTTCTACAAGGAACTCTATCCATAAGTCTTCAAATAGCATCAGTAATGGAGTTTGATGTTGGCAAAAGTCTTTACAAATCCGATGAAAATACACTAAAATAAATCTCTATCACACAATTTATATCTTTTTATTTTATCGTGTACTATTTTGGAATACTATTATTCTAACAATACTTCCGAATAGTAACTAAAGTCACACTTAGTTTTCCTGGAATAGTTTAATCAAATTAGGTTTTTCTTAAAAAAATCAAAACTACTTCACCCACTCTTGCCAACATAAACCATTACCTGCCCATACGTCTAGACTAAATAAGATTATTGTCAAGGTCACACTTTACGCCTCGACAGCAATCTGGGTATGGCCGATGAAGATCCTTTTCAGTGATGTTACATTTCGGATCTTTAGTATACACTTTCCCGCATCTGAAAACACAATAAAATATTCATTAAGATATTAGTAATAGTTATTAGACATAAAATAATATTTAAAGTACCTATAACAAACAAAGGCCATATACTATTGTGTATTTCAAGTTGTTTAAGAGATTCATGAAATTACAATTTATCTGATTTACATCCTAGATGGGATATAAAACTGTAATGCTATTCATATAATTTATTGAATGATATGGAAAAATTAAATTGTGTATCATTCATTAAATATGAGACATATATATGTATAAATATCACTTATATTTTCATATACGTAAAGTAAAAGACTTTTTTATCTGAATCAAGTGGAAAATGGATTTCTTCATTTCACGCATGTACTTGCGTTTTCATATGTTATATTATTTTAGTTTAGTCACCGACTCATTTCGATATGAGCTTAATAATCAGATAGTTTGAATGTTGTAAAATAAGATTATATATATATATATATATATATATATATATATATATATATATATATATATATATATATATATATATATATATATATAATGATATAATCTGTCTTATTATCACTAGTTGACTTTGATTATTGCCATAAGAATTTTCAAAAACAGAGGTAATGTAAATACTGCCAAAGCCGTGTAAATAAATCACACGCGAAAACAAACAGTTTGTAAGAAATAATTGAATATGAAATATAAAATATGCTAAATAAACTTACGAGGCGTAATGAATCATTTCTTTCGAGCATTCGATCCTGTAGCAGTATCCGATCGGTGATATATCTGTACCGTATTTAATAACGTCGTTCAACTCCTTGATGTAACAGCCTTCTTTATGCGCTGCAAAAATAAATAATAACAATTGATTGCAGGTTAGTGGCAAATTTTTATACTTTTCCAAGATTTAAATAGTAATTAATATTTTTTAATGAAAATTTAATATAACTATGTGAAATAAATGAATAAATAATTGCTCATATATTAATATTTTGCCTCGTTGTTTCCTCAATAGCCGCTTACGATAAACGCTTAACAAAATGGCATCAAGTATTTAAACGCAAAATTTAAGTTACATGTTTCTATAGCTTTTTTAGAAATTAATCTTTATTTGTCTTAAAAACTATGTTAATATTTTAAGACACTTCTATTAAACATTAAATATGTTTCAGGCTAAAAAACTGAATATGATATTTTTATAAATAAATATTTTAATATAAAACCGGACTCTTTTTTGTTTGTCATATAATAATGCTTATTCAAATTATTTCTGTATTTCATGATTTGAAAAGTATGCAAAATATTATTATTTTTTAGTATAGTGATTTATTGTTAATCAATAGAAGCGCCGAAGATTAGAAACACTAATAATTCAATAATATATATTGCAGAAACTATATTATGCAAGGAATGTAGACTGCTTATTTGGCTTTTTGATAACTACGAACTCCTTTTGTTGTAATGACCTTGTGTTTCTCGTAAACATGAACGTATTCATATAGGTGAATTTGATTTGATTTTAAATTTAATGCTTATGACATTTATAGCTTCGGGGTCCTAAATTTACATCCAGCATTCTTGACAATAAAACTATTTTGGGAGAATATTTAAAAATTACTTAAATAGTAAATAATAACAAGGGTATCGATTATTACATTAGTTTTTTATAAGCCTTTTCATTTCAGTAATTAATCAAAGTAATTACGACCTTGAGTCATATTTTTGAAGGACCTTGACCTCCAGCGAAGCAATGTAAATTCCTAAGATATGTCGATTTACCTTTGATCCTTTAGTGTATTGTGAATTTATTTATAATTAAACTAGTTGTGCCATTAGAAATTGTGCAGAAATACTTGTTTAGTATATGACTAAAGAAACTTTTTTGTATGGCATTTATTTAAATTTTATTTTCATTTTAATATACTAAGGCATATATCATGTTATATAGACAATATGTATTCAACTAAAATTTAATACGAAATCTTAGCAGACGTAATAAAAAAAAACCTGCTCAAAACAGTTCTAGTTAAGTATCAATTAACCTTCGGGAATCATGTGCTTCATTTTACGACATTGATATCGATCTATTCTTAGCAATATTTGTTAAATCTGAAAATCCTACATACGTGATATTTCTATATTATATTATCGGTATATTAGATAACTAGTTTTATTCGTCCATATAATGTATTCTGCCAAGACTACCAAAGCTACCAAAACTATAACAGAAATATTGCAGAAAAAACAATGACTGAGCCTTTGTTTTTAATATTTCTGTATGACAAATTATTTTGATCAGTTTTGTATTCTTCAACTGCCCACTGTTTAAATTTGTATTTGACCTTCCATTCCATAACAGCATGTCCGTTACATCGAACGCAGAAAGGTCAAGAAGACGAAATGCGTCTGCTTTTGTGCTAATAATATACAAATCAGGAATTTATCTTGATAAGCAAATATTTTTTTAAATAGAATATGTGTGATGACGACGTACTCCCGAGTGCTTATAGAGACACTTTGAAATTGAAGGTTAGGTGAAATATTTTCGTTACGATACAATCGCAATAAATCTAGATTCCTAAATCAATGCTAAACAATAGATTCAACTTTCTTCAATAGTACATAAAGGAACATTAATTGTGACATATATTAAAAAATATATATTAAAAAATATATATTCGTTGAAGGGATAAGTCTATTTAAATATTAGATGAAATCATTTATATGGTATTTGATTCGTTTAACAAAAAGACAGTAATAATACGATACTTAAATTCACAGGATTTAGTATATCCAAGTGCTTCCAGCATATTACCCATTTCGTTTTCTCAGGAGTACTTGGAAAAATAATACTCAACGTTTTTCTATCTAGTGGCAAGCTTAATGAAGCTTAGGCATTCATCCTAAATTCAATACGAGAAATTTATGACGATGCTTCCGAAACGGATGTGGTATATCCATAAAAAAGCTTGTCAGTAGAATCAAGGAGTAAACATCTCGATCAATTTATAAATCAATGCGGCGCCGTCCTGTCGGCGACCATCCTCGTTCCAATATGTAATTGAATCGATAAAAGTGTCATCGTGGCGCCGCTGGCTGCCCACAACTTGTTCAATGAATGACTGATGAGACAAGATTATTGGAAACAAATCAGGTAAAGAAATAGGTATTAAGAATAATCTAGAAACTAGCATCTATTTAGCTTTATAACGTAAATTGAAATATAGCTTCATTTTTGATCTTTAGAAGCCGTTAGGGTTTTTTTTAAATTGTTTTTACATATTTTTGGTGGTGTCGGGTTAGAATTATTTATTTTTCTATTATATTTACTCATTGAGATGGGTTTGTGAATTAACCCTTTGTTTAATAACCACGGGTTTATTCATATCTCCTAATAGAGATCACCTTTCAAGTATAGAATTAGAATATACATATGCAATATTCCACTTTTTATGAATTGTACTTTTGAGCATGCTCCTTAATTTAATATTTTTTTTAATATCTCAAGATGCTAAATATATTGAAAAAAATATATTACTATATGAATATACTTTGTATGTGATAATGACTCAATTAGAGATAAGTTAATAGAAGAAGGAATGATCATGATAATAAAAATAGCACATGAATGTATTATTTTTATTTGTATTATCATTTAGTAACGAAGGTGCTTATAAATCTACCTATACTGAATTCTTAAAACGTTAGTGATATGTCCAATAGAATAATTTATGTATTCAAAATAGTCTCACCTTACACGGTGATAGATGTGAAGCCACTCACCCTATGGAATAATTAAGGCAATAATAATAATGATAAGTTTAATAATCTGTATATTAATATATTTACAGTGAAAGTTTTCTATCCCAGTTCTGATTGATATCAAGCACCACGATAATCATTTATCATCGTTACTTTTATTAGTATTTATTAAAAATATAGAGGAATTAAATTTTTTTGGTTCGATATGTACTGAGCCATAGATTGCACTAAAAATGTTTACATGTTGCCGTTAAGACTACAGACTTACTGCTAAATTAAATATTGGTCGAATTACAACCACGTGATACTATAATAAACAATATCAACTAACGATAAATTCTCCACAAATAATTAAAAACTCACAATTAAATTTTCTTTAAATAACCAGTCCTATTTAAAATGAATAAAATACGATGTATTAATCAGTATTGCCATGAACTAAATGCTACGTGACTGGACTCGATTCCTCAGTTGGACATGAACTTAAAATTCGATGTTTTTAATTTTTTTAACGATGTGCACTGTACGCTCTCGACGTGTAATTATCGAATGACTTAAAGATAGTCCACGATGCGAATCACAGTATTTGTAGTAAAAATTGGAAACTTCATGACATTTCGAAGCGTTATAGTTTAGGCTACGTTTAGTCTGCGAAAGTTAAAGTTGAATCATATCCTAAATAGTACAAGCATTTTAAGCTAAGTTGGGGTATTTAACAGCACTGCTATCATTTTTTCTAGAAAGAAAAAAAAGCACTCGTTACCCAGTTATGTCGCTTAATATAAAATTGCTAATTGCATACTTATAAATAAGAAGCTGTTTGGTCTTATACTAACGTTACTAATATATCGATCAACTAGCAACGAAGCTTTAACACTTGGAGATAGTTTATGACAATAGTCGAACGGCGGATTATAACGTGCAACTTTAAGTACCGCAGCGCAGAGCTTACTATGTTTTTTGGGGACGGTATACTTATTACGACTTTACACTGTCTGTTATTCATTATGAAAAATCTTTAAGTAGTTTAAATTAAACAGGGTGAACAGACAAGTTCCTCGAGTTTTTGGACGTAAACTAGATACGAGAATTATCTATGGCTGTGCTCAGGTCAAATATTAGTGAGTGATTTTTTGTGCGATTCCGATAACTACACCATTTTATTACAATAGGGGTAATTATGAACGCAGTTCGTGATTCTCCTTTACAGTAAGGGTTCTCGGATCACTACATACACCATACGAAACTCAGCAGGCTTATTCCGCAATTTCACGTTAGTATTCTGTGAGGCCTTCCCCGCGGTCCTTCCCCGGGCAAGCGGATCCACTCACGCATAGTAAGGAAGTTGCGACATCTCATACTAGCTAATACTAGCCTCAGCGTATTCCCCGATGGTGGCATTGTATGCAATGCAAACATCGGGGTATACATTGTTATTTTTCCTTATATAGCAAGTGTCTCATTGCGACCGGAATGGGGAGTTAGGAGATATGCTCGACGTATGCCTTTTCAATGTTTTTTAGCCTAGCGTCGTCACATTAAGATGTGTTATATATACTGCAGTTAGTATGTAGCATAAAGTATACACGCACGCGCCCTACTGTAGCCGTCCTCGAGCGGTGGAGAAACGACCGGGAGGGTCGTTACCTTCTTGAGTGGATGCGCAGGCAAAGGGGATAGTCAACTGAGAATCGTCACCTGCAACTTTAGTGGATGCTTTCACATGAAGGAATTTGCTAGGAAAGCACAAGTATAGGCGGGTGTAACGGTACCACCACCCAGAATTGTAGAAATACAGAAGGCAGGTAACCTGATCAGTTATGATCGACGGACATGCTAAGTTGATGATAATGATTCGAGCTTAAGTATATTATATTTTTGCTTAACTTATGTTGACTTGTCAATAGATTTTTTTTGAGACTTGAATTGACAACCCTTCATCATCATTATCACAGCTTATCCATATTCCCCTGCTGAACATAGGCCTCTCTCATAGATTGCCACAAATCACAAACCTGGGCCACCTGCATCCATCGATTTCACACAATGTTCTAAATATACAGATGATTTATTAATTTGATATGTCGTTCAGCGGTCTTTTCAAAATAACTTCAAAATACTTTTACTCTAGAAAAAGAACCTTAATAAAAATAGGAACGTGTGTAGAAAAAATGTTTCTTTAATTCTGATTATATAGGTAAACTATATAAAAACTCATATTGTAGTTTAATAGGTATAGTTTACGTTCAATTATGATAGTGAGTTGTCATTGAGACAATTGAAATAGCAAAATAAAAATAAATAGATAAAATAAATTGTTATGCCGGTCACATTGCAAGCCAATTAATATAACACGATCTTTCACAGATACGCACATCCATAACTGTTAAACAAAATGTCTTCTACGGCTTAAAATTATTATTTACACTTTGGCGTATCAAGCGTTGACCTCAATACGTAGTTTATTTGTAGAAATAACGTTTAGTAATGAAACAAATTTCATCTTTTAATCATTAATAAGGTCATGTCAAAGTTAATTTAAAGTTTTATTATGTTTATAAGTACACCTACATAAATAGACACGAAAACTTTGAAGAGAAACTTATTGGAGCTAATAAATCAAAACAATTCTTTGTTCAATTTACCCAATCCGAGTTGGTTGTGGCGTTGCAATATGTGCTTATATCTTATTCAAAATATATAAGAAAACAATATATGGGAAAAGTCTTATTGGAAAAAGAGATGTAATATTGGCAATCTCAACATGTATGATAAATATTTTATTATTATTAATAATGGAATTCAAAATGTCATAGATAAAATAAAACCGGGTTGATCATTGTTATGCTTACAAAACTCTTCTGTTTTCCCAAATTCTATTTCTATCATCTATTTTATCCATATCTATTCTAAACTATTTAACGTATAACCGGATACAATAGAGAAAGTTTTGAAAATTAACGTACCGAATTCCTTGGGCTTCGGTGGAGGCAGTCCTTGCCATACTGCGGCACACGCCAAACCCGCCGTCAGCAAGAAGCACAACGTCTTCGCTATCATGTTTCTAACTGCACAAGATGGTGTTGTAAGAAACGGTGTCAAGGTTTCAACGGTCAGAACAGATATATCCTAGCCCCGCTCGACGTAGACTACGCCTGTAGCTTATCGGACACTTGTTTTTATTCTTAATCGGCCACCCGTAGACTGGCGACTTTTATTTAAAATTTTCCTGCTTACGACTTCTTGTTGACATCGTAGCAGGATAAGTTTACTAAATATAATTTTTAACAAAAAAAATTCAAAAAAAGATTTTTTTTTGGTAACACGTTATCTCTTTTGTTTAATTTTGCTACAATGCTTAAATATGTAGACAGGAAGTAATTAATATATATTTAATATTATCCACGCAAAAATCAGTGTAATATAAATATATGAATAATTAATCGATATCCTTATTGACAGCGAATTTAAAATTTAGGAAGTCACATTAATCATAGACATAACTGGTCATAGCTTTTAAATAGTCGTAGCCAAGTTATAATTATTATCAGTTTGTTTACAGTAAGACGACTAAATTATAATAATAAAACACGATACCAATCGTGACTCAAATTTCATAAATATGAGCTTGGTAAAGTTAAATGTTATTCTGATTGTGGTAACAGTAAATATAGCGTACAAGATAACAGAATGTTTCAATATCGTGCGCATTAACTTATTCAAAACAATTTTAATTAATATTAAATATCCCCATGAAGTCAATCTCTATCAGTCCACAAAGTTTAAATAGTTTTTCATCTATTTAAACTTTGTGGACTGATAGAGATTGACTTAATACCTTAACGCAATCTCTACCACTCAACCTATGATATTGAAATAAATTGTGGGAGATGCAGTGCATAAATCAATATATATATATATATATATATATATATATATATATAAATATATATATATATATATATATATATATATATATATATATATATAAACAACATAATTATCCAACAATTGTAATAAAATCCCATAGGATAAATAAAAGAAATGCACATCTGCATATTTTATTGTTAGTATCTATCATATATAGAGAATCATTCTACGTCACATCTATTGTTTTCAAACACCGACAAACGCAGCGCTAGGGCCCGGTGGTAGACTCACTCAATAATATTTTTATAATGTCCTCATTACTAATTACTTTGCTTCTGTTACGTATTGGTCAATAAATAGGATTATTTAGCTCCTGAAAACAATCCTTTCTGACTTATTATTACCCGAGTTGTTTGGGTTTGTTCACAAACAATCTCAATTAGTCTAAACTTGTGGTTTCTACAGTGAAGACGTCATAAAATGGGAAAAGCTCGAGAAATTATCAGTGAAGTGCGTTTTGTCATCGTTGTTTTACATAATGAAAGCAAATCCAAACGTGAGATTGTTTCACAACTGAAGTTATAGAAGACTTGTGTTCATGGCACAATAACTCAATACAGGGAGACAGGCAGTTTTCAAGATCGTCCACGCTCGGGAAGGCCGAGAGCTACCACGTCTAGTGAAGATAATTTCAATGTTGTTACCAACAAGCGAAATAGACGCTTAACAGCACCAGTAAACATTTCAGAACAAAATTCCGTTTCTTCCGGGTTGCGATTAATTGGAGATGAATTCATATTCCAACAAGATAATGATCCAAAGCATAGCTCAAAATGATGTTGAGGATATTAAGAAGAGAAACAGGCACAAGGGGTGTTAAAAAACATGGTTTGGCCTCCTCAGATCCCGGATCTCAATCCCATTGAACTTTTGTGGGAAGGGCTTGATAGGAAAGTAATCGTGGCCCATCCTCACGAGAAGAAATGTGGAATGCTTTATGCGAAATTTGGAACAATATATCGAAAGTCACCATTAACAAATTGATTGCCCGCATGCCGAGACTTTTGAAAAAGTCATAAAATGTAAAAGAGGGTTTTTTAATGAAAAATCAGTTTAGCTAACCATAGCCTTTTTGCATGGACTGTTAATATTTCTTCATTTATGTCAATCTATGTTCTATTAGATGATTAAACAGGTTAATTAAACATTTAATATTTTATTGGAGTTTTACTTTATTTTACTACTTTAATAAAGGTGGTCTTAAACTTTGGCCTGCAATGTATATATATATATATATTAAAATTGTATCGTCTCGTTTGTAGATGTCCTTATGAAGGACGCTTCGTTGGAACTTTGCCATGGGAATACACGTGATTCATCATATCCGATGTAAACAAACGTCAGTTTTTTTTCTTATACCAGTTTTATGTACGCGAACGTTAGATCCGCGTGCTAATATTCAAAGAATTTTATGTGTATATTTTAGTATGATTCTTTTATTGGCGGTTCATCTTGTTTAAAGATTTGAGTAACAGTTTGGGGTAACTCTGTCATAAGTTTGCATTTAAATGATGTTCGATTATAACAACTTAATGAGTGCACGTTGCAGCTAAATACTGTTAGTGGCAGTAATGGGTCGGCTTGACTGGAGGAAACCAGAATAACTGCTTAAAATGGTGCTATGTTGCCAACAGTGAGTGAAGAAAACGCGGCCACTATACCAATAGGTTAACTAATAACTGACTAGGAAGCACACCTATAACATTAGGGGTGATAACGTAGCTGCATGTTGCTATGCTACTATCAAGATAGATTATGCTTTTTATGATCCTTACTTTGGTGAAAAATTCAGCCTTTATTCTATTCCTTTAATCAAACAGGACGTTTTTTTAAATTATAACGTAACAAGAAGACATTTTACTTTAATCTTTTCGTCGTTGATTCGTTTAATAAAAGTGGAGAGAACTTGATATACTGATCAGTGATATCTACACAAATATATAATTATATAACAAAGCCTCAGTATATGTACCTCAAGGATATTTTATAATAACTAAATTTATCATGATGTTTTAAATAATCAATAAATATATATTTAATAATATATATTTACGATGCAACTTTCCATATTATGTCCTAAATCAACAAACACTAATTTTAACTACTCAAGTCTAACGACGTCGGGGCTAAAGACCAAACAGTGTGTAAAGAACACGTTAAACATTTCGGCATAGAGATACAATATACGACCTTATGTAATTATTCATGATTCGTTTCACCGTGTATATTAAAACGTTAACCGTTAATATATTCGGAATTCGTTGAATCATGTTAATATACTAAATATAATTTTAAAATCTAATCTCGAATCAATCAATACCAGTTAATTATTTAACGACTTTGATCCTTAGTTATTATATATATATATATTTATATATATATATATACGCATAAACACCAAAACTATTGTTATATGTAATTAATATAATGCGAGGCCTCCTTTTACAAGTCATTCTCCACACACAAAAATGTGGGCTCTATCACTTGCTTCTTTACTCTTATTACTCTCTTCCCTGTAAATTATTCAGAAAATAGACTTTTAATTATTTACATTTTTACTCCATTCTGGTCAATTATTGTAAAAACTTTTATACTATTTGCATATCTAACAAAATTATTTGGCATCTAAGGAGTTTTGGCAACTGACTCCTGATTGATTGATAAATAGAAATTTGTTAATCCCCGTCCGGCCCTCTGTAGTTTACGTTCAATTTAAATCAAAAGTATAGTAAAGAAAACAATGAAAATATTCTAAAATAAAATATATATATATATAAATATAAATATACCTTACTCTGTTAAAAACCGTACAAAGCCATGTCGTATTGACAAAAAACCGCATGCTAATCAGAAAGTCCAACAGTCGAATCATATCGTCAGACATCTAACATAAAAATTTCAAAAAAGGGAATTACTGGCGCCGGCCGTAAGATAACCGGATCCGAAACGGATTTCTTATTAGGGGTCACTGAGATGTCGCAATTTACGTGCTATAAAGATAACAAAAAAGTTAAGGAAAATTGTTTATGCTTATAAATCACTTGTCGCACTTATTACGAACGCGATGATTACCATACGAGCTGATTTTTGTAGGTAAGCACAAAATTATTTTTATGACCTAACTCGTTTGTTTTTTATCGCATCGTGTACTTGGAAACTAGTTTAGAAAATTTAGGAGTGTTAAAACATTTTAATAAAGTGAAAGTTAAAACATAAATATTAATTTGTACACAAAGCCAATCATATTTCATGGATCCAATCGTTTAATTTTTATTACGTAACTAATTCAGATGGCATTAGTTAGGGATGAAATGAACGTTTATTAACTATATTTTTAATTAGTAATTTACTAAAGTAATTAAATAAATACACAAAAAGTAAATTCCCAGAAGCGGTAAAAGACGTCTTTAAAAGTATTTATATGTAATCAAATACGTATATTTAATAGAATGCGAGTAATCCTTTTCTTGTAATATTAGGGTGATGGTAAAAGACAAATCTCCATCCATATTCAACAAACACCTAAGGTGTACATTCGTTATCATACCTGAGAACGGAGATGGAATGTCTTCGTAACCTTCAAATTGTATTCCCGGATCATACTCGAAAACAGCACTGCTATGTTGGTATTATATGCTGGTGTTCTGTGAGAGTACAAAGTTACCCGGCTACTACTATAAAAAACCTCAGTTTGATTCACAATCCCAGGACCAACGTTGAAATACACGTACTGAAATCACTAGCGAACTAAATATAGTATATGCAGTCTCTTATATACTAGAAAAGGACTAAGAGAATCCAACAATGATGCAGAATTTTCCCGTTTCGTAATATTTAAAAATTTTAAGAGAACTTGAACCTTGCTTACTTATTGTTCCCATATATCTGTAGCAAGTTAAAATAAATGCGACTGAGTTGTTATAAATAATAAAAAACAATTTTATACAGTACAATACAATAAAATGTTTTTATAGAAGTACATCTCATATATATACACCAACTTACAATACGACCTGGTGTTTAAAAAAATTATGCAAAATCATTTTTTATATCTCTGCTCTTACTGCAAAATCAGTCCAACACACGGTCACCGCAATGTCTATCAGAGTAGATACACATTTTGTCTGTATCTTGTACTTGATAGTGGAACCGATGGGATCGTATTATGGCGAGTAACTATTAGGTGGCTTAAGCTTTAGCTTGTAGAGGAGCCAGAACAGTCAACAGTACCTCGTGCTAATTTGCAGATATAAATGGCATCAGAAATATCTCTTCGCAGTGAAGACGAAAGTACATAGAATTGTAGTCCTCGAGAGATAACATAAATTATTATCTCAGGAAGCCAAAATTTTAGTTTGTATCATTATATAATTTGATATATTAGAGTATTGAGTATTCTATAATTGTGATGCATATTCCATATGGACAATTACGTACAAAGGCACAATATAAAACTTTTAACGTCTTCATAACGTTAAGAGATGCTGCTGATCGCAGAACAAAGCCTAACGCTTTATAATCTTTTTTGCATACGCTACCAATGTAGTGTGGAAAAAAGAGTTTGCTATCGTGTATGACGACTAAATCTTTGGTTACCTCATACTTTGATGCATTACTATCTTTAAGTGAATATAATAATCAGTAAACCTAAAAAGTTTGGAGCAGGAGTGCATCATTGTTAAAAAATTGAATAATTTTCATATCGTCAGCAAAGAGAAGACGAGTAGAGTTATGAAAACTAATTTGAATATAATTGTAGTATATAGTGTAGTATATAAAAGGGAACCTAAAAGGGGTCCTTGAAGAACTCCAGATGGAACGGTCATCATTCCATTCATTTTAATTTTAAGAAGCGGTAAGGAATGGTCAGTTTACTGCAGCTGTCATAAGTATCTCTTATTCTTTTAGTTAACCTTAAAATCATTGTTTGATCAGTAATATAACTAATATAGCTATAGCAATGTATAGCTGTTACTAGACACTATATACTAACAATCTTTTGCTTGTAATAGTATTATAATCCAGCACAAGTGAAACATATAATTTTGATGACGATTTCACATACTTGACTGAAACCTTTTTAACAGTACAGACGGCTTACGAGCTAGCAGCTCACCTGTTGGGAAGAGATTACCATCACCCAATAACATCCGCAATACCAGAGGAGTCGCAGGTACTTCAACGGCCTATAAGAAACGTTGGCTCTTATCTGAATCTTATATGAATGCTGCTGATGCACAGATCATTAGCTAAATGCTGATTGAATGAAGATTATATTTTTAAATTTGTCCAGTTTGTATAAAGGTATATTTAAAAGGAATAATATTATTGCTTATATTTTGAACATAATGTTATCACTTGCTTGTCAATATAGTTTATCTAAAATTTTGGGAAAATCCAGAAACTTTTAAATTTAACATACTTTTATACCAAACAGATGCAAATTATAGTAATAAATATTGTCTTATGCAGTTGAAGCATTTTCTCTTGTTGTCCTGATTTTACTCAAAGACTTATTTTATTTGCTTGCTTTCTCCGAAAACAAAGATTGTCAACGGCCCGAATGTAAAATTGGAAAGTCAAATTCTTGGTTAACAAAAAAAAAAAGTATTTTTCAAGCAATAACTTATACGTTGGCCTTTGTGCTTATAAAAGACTGCCTTTGTATCAAAGGTTCTCTTTAAATATAAAATCTGAACATTACAGAGCATGCTGCTCCATATTTTGTTCGTTCATTTGTTATGATGACAAATTTATTATTCGTCTGAAACAATTTCATCGAAAATATCATCTTTATTTTTCTGTTAATCATTTTAAAACCTTTACGAAGATGTTATGACAATAACGGCTTTAAAATTCTGTCTGTTAAAGGTGAGACATATTTTCGACGATGCATCAACTTTATTATACGTATTTTAATATCTAACAAGGACTGTTGAAAAAAAAACGGTGATAAAATAGTCAAGATTATAATAAATTATATATAAATACGTTTAATAGTGTACAAACAGCTTTGAAGCGCCTACCTCATTACTGGTATGGTTTAATATAATTTAAGTATTCCTTAAAATTACAATAATACTTTTAATACGACCTTGACATGTTTCTTTAGTAAAATTTTAAAAACGTACAAATGGAAGGTTTTGGAATATAATGTAATTATTGAAATTTTCATTACAAAAAAAAAAAAATTATACTATATTTGTTCACTTTCTGATAAATATTTCTATAATAATAATCTTTTTATAACATTTTCAGTCTTTTATGTTACGCAACAATTCTAGTCGATTAAAACCGATTAAGTACTTTAAAGGAAATGGACTGCTAACATTTACCGCTAAGTTTTGTGTTCTTAGCAAACGGTATTGGTATATTTCTTTATAGCCCATAAAAAAATCATTAAAACATCAATAACATACTTGTTTGAAAATACAAAAATACAGTTTATTAAAGTCAATATATGATCTTTCTATTTGTGCGTTGATCAAGCTTGATTCAAGCAAGTCTTATGATTCCTTGTTCAGGATGAATGTAGATGTCATGGGCCGTAGGAATCACTTACCATCAGGTGAACCGAGTGCTCGTTTATTACTCTAAATGTAATAAAAAAAAGAATAGATTAATTTCTACTTATTTATTCGTAAATAAATACAACTATGCTTTATTTAGATATTTGATATAACTAGAAAGTATAAGAAAGGAAAATTCTTCACTGTAGTTTTCTACTACACTAATTAGTAATCTTATTAATCATTACCAATATATATATATATATATATATATATATATATATCTTTGGCGCCTTGAATGTTACTCTTTCTTTAATATTTATTGTGTAATTTATTTTGAATTTACGTGTGTTTAGTTTGAAATTATTTTGAATTTACGTGTGTTTACGTATGGGTGTGTTTATAATGCGAAAGAGATATCCCATACCTGATGAGCAGAGTACGGGTCCATAATATATATATATATTTAGAAGATTCTATCAATTGGTATTTTAAATAATTAAGTGTTTATGCAAATAAAGCTATTATATATATTTTATTTATTATATTTTATTATTTTTTACACTGGGCAAGCCGATATCTGCATAACTAGTGTATATTTTAATAAAATACGATATACTAAGTATAAAAGTATTATAACAGGATATTATTGAGTATTGCTACTATGTTATTATATCTGATATTCAAAAACAAAATCCAAGTGCAAAATAAATTGGTCACTATCGTTTATGCTAATTTTAAACACAAAAAAGTGGCGCCTAATTCTCTTACATAAGTAGACGTCGAGAATTTATGTTACGGGTCTAATGCACAACGGATCTGTGCGATATAACATATAAATTTATGTATTTGTTTCTGTTTATTGCCAATGCTAATCTAAAAAGTTGAAAATAATATTTTAGTCTTTGAGTCCCGTCGATTTGTACAAGCCCGTTGTCTTCTGATGATAATCGGATGACAAGTCTGCAGTAAATAATGTAGTGTCATTCTTTGCAGAAAGATAGTACCTATAAATGCTCATTCTCTTTTTCCCTAATTAGATATAATATATGTGTGTTTAAATTCGTGTCTAGATTTAGCGTCAACGGAAGAGGTTATTTTGATGACTGAACGTCTTTTGTCAAAAAGGTTAGACACGTTGTTAGTTTTAGGATGCAACGGGGACTCACGGATTACCAGCGTGAAATAGTATAGTAATACTGCTGTGTTTTTTAGGGTGAGTAAGCTTGTGTGAATAGTAGTTCTAGGGATCCAATTATAGGTAACGAGGAACTCCATTATAGCCCTAAGGGGCGATAACGCATGTGCATCATGAAACTTAGTCCTAAATCCGCAATCATTATTTACCATCGGATGAACTGCATGCTTGCATACAAACACTTATGTTATAAATTAAAGTTAATTAAATTAAAAATCTTTGAGGTGTATATTTTAGTTGTCATGGCCCGCAACTATCACTTACCATAAGGTAGATTGAGTGTTCGTTTGTCACTAATAAAGAAGTATATATATGAAAAATTCAAAAAAAAGTTAGGCAGTTCGCCTGATAGTTTGTGGTGACTGCGGCCCATAACATCTACATTCATCCTCGACAAAGCTTCGCTGATCAAGTCGTTAAACCGTGGCTCTATCACTGTAGAAAATATATATAAGATATTTTTTTTTAAACCTGACGTACCTCTGAATACATCAACTATCCTATATATTGGTATACTGACTTTTCGTTTTTTTTTTGTGTGTGGATATTGCTGTTGGTCCAGATACCTTTACAGCTTTATCTAATTAGACTCGCGAGCGGGAGGCCCGCTGAGTAGGGACACAACGACGATGCTGCGAAGCTGGCGCGGAGACTGTTGCTGCACCACCGCTGCACTCCGACCCCTGTGGACGAAGAACGACGACAATTGAAGTGTCCGATAATACGATCCGAGGGCCCCTCGTAAGGAGGCACGAAACCTCGACGGATCGCTATCTAAATTGATGCTACGTGATCTTTACTTAACTAATGGTATGCAATTATAAGGTCCCGTGCACGAATATTCTGTATAATTGTAACTTTTACTGTTTGCTCACCAAAAACATTTCAAGTCATACTACAATATGACACACAATACTATTATTACAGTGTTTGAGCTACACTGCAGTTTATTTCTAGTTGCAGAATGAATGGGTCAGCTCGACCGAGGTAGGACTACGCCCTCTCAGAATACCAGCGTAAAACAGCAGCATAATGTGGCGGTTCTCGTCTGATCAGTGCAGGTATCTGCAGACCTTTAAGGTGGACCAGGCATTCCATCACAGGCCTCAAGGGTGACAGCGCATCTGCATTTTGTCAAGGATGAATGTAGATTTCATGGCCCGCAGGAATCATTTAACATCAGGAAAATTATGTGCTCGTTTTTATTCTCAGTGTAATAAAAAAAAAGTAGTGTACTATAGAGTAAGATATTATGTTTTAATTCAAACGAACAACGGACTTGTTCGGTCCGTTAATGTTTACCAAAAAAAGGATCCTTTTAAGATGATTCATCAATGGTTCATGATTATTCTTTGTATACGGTTACAAGTTACGGTACAAGTCAACAAAATTCTAGATTTTTCTAAAGCAATTTTGCATCTCTCTGTGATCTGTCTTGTCAAAAGCTTTTCGAAAGTCAGTATTGATGTGTACATGATTGATTTCGACCACGGAGATATCTTCTGATGACTTCAATTGTGCGGAATATTTCATAGTGCCGTAAATATTGTGTTCTCGACAAAAGTTGAATGACGAATTCGATCCTTGGATAAGGCCCAAGTTTCGTTAACAATACCCCTAAACCTTACCCCCTAAAAGTTATAGCGACTTTATGAACAACGTCGACTGGGTCAACAGATATGGATTGATAATTTTCATGATTTAATAAAACAATTGAAAACAGAGACGGTTTGTGCCCATTCTAAAATAGATAGAGTTCTTGATATAAATATGTTTTGTAATCTGTTCATAAATTGTTGGCGTGTCGATTGTCAACCATCTTAGGAATATTATATACTCCGTAACCTTTGAAAGTATTTAATGAATGCAGCTTTTTACATATATTAATTAAAAAAAGATAAGGGTAATAACTCAGCGAGAAAATTGAACTAGCTTTCTTGACACTTTATCAAGGAGAATTAAGATTTATGATAATTTTAGTTTTATTATATTTGTTTATTTCAAATAATTTATTTTATGAAAAGGTTATAAAAGAGCATGCATTCCACATGAAATATTCATTGCTCTCTATATATAAATATATAAAAAAGAAAAAGTAAGTTATTCACTAGGTGGATACCAGTAATTGGGTATCTTTTTTTAAATGGTGAAATTAACCAGGAGGTATTCCACCACCACACCGATATCTTTTGGTTATTGCCAGATGATAAGTTATCAACTGTGGAGAATATAGTTTATACTGCTTTATGCATTTGCGTAAACACAGAGGCGGCAATCACTCCACGCCTTCTCTATTCAGATGTTATGCATGCGCAATAAGATAGGAGGAAGGTTCTGATGCAGTATCAGAAACACCACGGGTCATACATACAGCCAAACCCTGAACACCAATAATTCGTGATTGTTTTTGCTAAATTAAGAGTAATAAACGAGCACACAGTTCACCTGATTGTAAGTGATTCCTGTGGCCCATGATATCTACATTTATCTTTGACAAAATGCCTTGAGGACTGATATGGAATGCCTCGTCTCGAGTAATAAAGTCCAGATCCCTGCACTCACCAGATGAAACACAGCAGCATTGTAGCAATTTATTGTGTAACGCTATTATTGAAACAATAATATAGAATAGACAATAACTAAACAATAGAACAAATATTGTAGGTAAAGACAGGAAAAGGCAGATTCATTGTTTAGATTTTTATTGTCCATATTGCATGCTTTTATGCAAGGTCTCCACTCTGTTTATCTACTATTACTTTGATTATTATGATTAATATAATGTAGAACGTGATTGTTAATTTAAATTGGATACAGCGATGACTTAGTGACTACGCGGGACTCACGCTCTAGCTTAGTGTGTTCGAATCTCAGCCGGCTTGTAAAGATCGTAGACACGCAGTGGCTTGTTTTCTTTCTAACTTCCGTTCTTATTCTTCGGACCGGCTCGACCACATATAATATCCGCAACTCTAGATTTTGTCGATGCTGATACTGTTAGCCTATGCGGCTCTTACAGCTTCATCGGACTCAGGGCTCACGGAACTGAGGGGTCCGTGAGCTGGTTAAGTAGTTTTTGGTTCTCTTACTTACTTAATATCCGCAACAAGTAGCAGCATTTGTTTTGTTTCCTATTATGAATGCAGTATGAGTGTAGTGCGTCATGGTGTGACGGTGTGACGGCGATACCTTCTAGTTATTAACAGATAACAACTACGCAATATTTTATAGTGCCGTAAGCAAATAGAGGCAGAAATTCGTCGTACCCTTTCCTATTCCATGTTATTCATGTACAATAATATCGGAGTTAAATTCAGATGACACAGTGTCAAAGATACGGGACATACACAGTACACATCCTTTCGTAAATCGACAATAAGTGATTATAAACAATATTGATCGTTGGCCAGGAATCACACCGGGACCCGAGACGCCAGCACTCAGGTAATCAACCTCCATACCACGCGTTCGTCAGTTTCGCGCGGGTGTGACTTACATATGCTTGTTTGTATCAAAAACTAAATATATACGAAACGTTATATGCGATATTATATTCAACATATAAGTACAAGAAGCGTCAATAGGCTAGTGGTTTAGGGTACGGTCTAAAGAAGCTTAAGGTCGTAGGTTTGAATCCACCATTAGACTATTGTTATGAGCCATCTCTAGCACAAGTATTTTCAGCTTTGTAGGAGTGGTTAACCGGAGTATTAGTAATGTTTAAATTATTACTAATATTATTTTTTTTTAAAAAAAATACTTACTTGTGATTAAGTTTCCGTCATTTAATTAAAATTCGCTGATTAAGAAATATTGAACAAAAACATATTTATGGCTAGTTTCCCCTTAAATATACACTAATGAACGGCGCCAGTCGTTTTCTAAATTTATCGTAAAACCGCATAATAGTATCATAACAAAACAGTATTAATAATAGGTTATTACAATATTTCCTTCTGGACAGGTAGAAAATAAAATATGATTTGTTAGCTACCACCTTTCTTCGGTATGTCAATCAATAAAGTAGAGGTAGAGCTTCACTGCAGTTTGTTTCTCGCTGTAGAATTATTGGGCCAGCTCGAACAGGGAAGGACCACGTCCTCACAGAATTCCAGCGCAAAAAAGCTGCATGATGCTGCTGTGTTTCATCTGGTGAGTGTAGGGATCTAGAGACCTTTGTTACTGGTGATGAGGTATTCCATCTCAGTTCTCAAGGTGGAAAATGCATCTGCATTATAAATATTTGTAAAGGATGAATATAGATGTCATGGTCCGCAGGAGTCACTTACCATCAGGTGAACTGTGTGCTTGTTTGTTGCTGTTAATGTAAATTTAAAAAAATGCATTTTGTATATAACTTATGCGATAAAAGTTATTATTAGCATGAGTGGAACATCAAAGATGTACTAGAATTAGTTTAAATAGAACATGTATAATGTAATAAAAAGTTTAAAAATGTATTTAAAATGGTAGCAATGCATCTGCATTGGGATTATTATTAGCATGAGTGGAACATCTAAGATGTACTAGAATTAGATTAAATAGAACATGTATAATGTAATAAAAAGTTTAAAAATGTATTTAAAATGGTAGCAATGCATCTGCATTATAAATATTTGTAAAGGATGAATATAGATGTCATGGTCCGCAGGAGTCACTTACCATCAGGTGAACTGTGTGCTTGTTTGTTGCTGTTAATGTAAATTTAAAAAAATGCATTTTGTATATAACTTATGCGATAAAAGTTATTATTAGCATGAGTGGAACATCAAAGATGTACTAGAATTAGTTTAAATAGAACATGTATAATGTAATAAAAAGTTTAAAAATGTATTTAAAATGGTAGCAATGCATCTGCATTGGGATTATTATTAGCATGAGTGGAACATCAAAGATGTACTAGAATTAGGTTAAATAGAACATGTATAATTTAATAAAAAGTTTAAAATGTATTTAAAATGGTAGCAACGCATCTGCATTGGGATTATTATTAGCATGAGTGGAACATCTAAGATGTACTAGAATTAGATTAAATAGAACATGTATAATGTAATAAAAAGTTTAAAAATGTATTTAAAATGGTAGCAACGCATCTGCATTGGGATTATTATTAGCATGAGTGGAACATCTAAGATGTACTAGAATTAGGTTAAATAGAACATGTATAATTTAATAAAAAGTTTAAAAATGTATTTAAAATGGTAGCAACGCATCTGCATTGGGATTCCTTGTCCAGGATGAATATAGATGTCCTGGGACGCAGGAATCACTTGCCATTAGGTGCAATTGTAATTCATAGCCAATTTGTTTCACTTTATGACCTTTTAAACACTACTTACTTCTAAAACTGACTGTCCTATTAATTGATTGTGCTGCTTAGTGCTATTGTGTTTTGAATTATGAAAGAAACTGGCGTTCCCCTTCAACACTCAACAATTATTGTTGTCATTTGACATGAAATTTGATTTTTCAAACGTCTTTCAAACTTGTCACTTGTCACTGATACTGATATCAGTGATACAGGAGCACTGTATCTAGTTTTTAATTTCAACATAAATATCCGATATATTTACTCGCCCAACGACACCGTAACGATCAACGACAACGAAATAGCAACCTTTTTGTGTTTCCTATGATTAGTATTGGAATATGGAAATCCAATTACAGATAACAAATATTTATAGGGCATTCAGGCCATCTCAGACCTCACGGGTGCATACGTATCGTAAATTTTTGCTGAAGAACTATGTGAACGTCTTGCCATACAGCCATCGCTTACAAAACAACAAGCATTAGATTCTCATATTATAGATGAATGTGTAATGGACCCCAAATATCACTCACACCAACGTGAACTGTATACTCTACTGTGTACAAAAAAAACCACAATATAATAAAGTATTATATCCATGAACGTAAGGTACAGTAACAACCTAAAAATATATCCCAATAGTGGAAATAGGTTAGTGTGCCTGTTTGTAAAACCCTCTGTGCTTGAGTAATAATCCTTCACACGTTTTCACTGCAGATTGGCGTACTTCGGATGTTTTTGAAATATTATATCTTTACAGAATGCCCATGGCAGTGGCAGCAAGCAGTCCGCCCTTTGTGAACCTTTAACTATGTTACGGTTACTGTAATTAAAAATAAATAATTTTTCTAACCGATTGTTTCCTTCACCGTCGAGCAGTTGGTATATTAGCACTTAAAATTATAATTAATAATAAATTATTTGGTGATTAATTTAAAGTGACTGCTTCAAATCTGTCCTACCACGGCTACAGAGCGCTTTTGCATGTATGTATGTAATAATTATCAATCCAGAAAAAACAATATTCTTGACTGCTAGTAAAAGTAAAAAAAAACAGGCGTTTAAGAAATAACATATGGCAAGATTTTTATTATTACCTCAATTCATAAATACATAACAAAACCTTTCAACATCTCTTTACTTTATTACAACATCTCGTCGTGTTTCCTTAAAAATTAAGTCCAACAATATTCCAAAATCATTAATTACAAACCATTCTCTCTCTCGTTCATAATTGCTTTGGTATCGTAATTTGCATAAAATGTAAATTTAATAAATAATAATGAATTATATTTGATGAATTTAAGCATTTTGCATTTATAACTAATATTAATGTTTGCGATGTATCAACTGAAAAGAAAGCGATGGTATTACGAGAGGTATGGATATGATACCATTTTTTATGTAATATTGTTCTTCGGCTGAGAATTGAATCCAATACCTGTCCTTTCTAGCAGTGTTCAGATATTAGCTCTCATTACGCATGGAGCAAGATTTATTTTTATTGTTTTTTTTTATTGATACACATTTTGATTTATTGCATATATATCGTCTTTTAAGACGTGTTGAGCGACCATAGATAAATAGAAACGTCTCATACTGCAAGGGCATAGAATTGTAAATAATTTGTGCTAATTTTAAGCATTACATAACATCGAAAATAATAAATTTTAACTTTTATTATATAATGATGCATTTATTTTCTACCGAAAATACTAGTTTGTTATATGTATACAAAAGGTAACCTGAGATTATAAAGTGTTGTTTGCAATTTTCGACAGGACGTATCTTTATAAGTACACATTTCTTTTGCATTGTAAATAGATCGACGGGTTTGTATCTAGCCCCATTATTGTATTATTATTCCTTTGCAAAGGATATGCGTAATAATTCGATAATGAAGTTCTTAAGTTCATGTTTCAATCTACCACGCTTAACGCGTAAGTGAACTGAGTGATAACTACAGTTCTAGTTCAAATGGCAATTTAATTTTATTCCCAATACAATGCAATAGTCAACTTATTGGACGTTGTTATTATTTACTATTACATTTATCTATCATTTATCAGTAATGCATAAATATTTTTTTATGTTGCATAAATTGAGTTAATTTAATAATTAATGATGTTATGAATAATCAGCCGGATATATTTGTGATTTATTGCGATTCTTCAAAGAGCGGTCTGTTGTTGTCTATATTGGTGTTACTCATGTACGGAAAAATTGTCTACAAAAATCATGTGAGGCATATTAACTATTCTAGGTTTCAGGTATTTGGAAATAACTAAACAGTTTTGTAATAGAGTGGAGGTATATGTAAAATAGATCAGTCGATACGCCACCAGTGTTTGATTTACCACCAATTCGTTAATATAAGCCAAAAAAAGTACGCCATTAAAAACACTACCTTGCGGTTTTGATTACGCGCTGGTCTGAAAGGATGTAATGAGTTTCTACTGTATTCTTAAATTAATATTCAATTTGGTTGTATAGTGTACGATGTTTTAGTTATGATGGAATTTTATAAGGATAATTTAATGGGAAACTTTACCCTATTAATCATAAAAGTTCTAAAATTTCGTTGTTGAGTTAATTCCATGTTTACATTCTTTCAAATGGTACATGGGTATTTCGTCAAAATAGAAGCTATGTTTACGTTTCTAATAGAAGATATCTCAGGCTCTGTAACTGATGTCGGTATGTACATTGAGTTAATTCGAAGAGTACATGGACGGTTGTCTATTGGCTTTTTTTAGTATGAGACTATATAGGAAAATTCATTAAAAGCATTTTAGAGTAATTGTTTTATTTGTAGTTTCCCACACAGTAATATTTTAAAAGCACAGTAGCAGTGATTATTTATCATATTTATCATCAAATGAGCTGCTGGCAATCTATTCTACATACCCACGGCATCAATAAATTAAATACTTTAATTTCATATCCACAATATTCAACCTGAGATCAACTTAGATGAGATCGTGTTGGCCCTTAAGCAGCTTAAAAATGGAAAGGCCCGTGGCGAGGGTGGCATCACAACTGAGCTGAAGGCAAGAGGAGTTCCTACACCAAAGGAGCTTCAGAAGCTATTTAATGGTCTTCTCTTTACTGGAAGAACTCCACACGCGTGGGCATTTTTTTTTTTCAAGAAGGGCGATAGGGCCTTTTCAAAAACTATCGGCCCATATTTATATATTTATAGCAATAGGATCGTTACACCTTCGGCTTTACAACGTTCTCTGTGGTATCATCATTATCATCATTTCAGAACATCACTAGTCACTGTCACATCACTGCTGAACATAAGCCTCCTGCACACACTGGTAAAGAATATGAGCCTGAGCCACCTGTATCCATTGTTTCTCACGATCTTGCCTATGTCATCAATTGATCTAGTGGGGGTGGGCTTCGCAGCGACAGCCTATACTAGGCTGCCCCTTATTCAAGAACCTTTCTTCCATTGGTTATGGGTTCTACGAGCCACTTCAGATTACTAATTGTGGGCAACATAGCCCACAAGATTATATCGGATAAGAATCCTTGAATCATTTGATCACACAGAGAAGCACCAAGCATAGCCCTATCCGTAGCTCATCGCTAGCAACACGCTTCATTAAAGTTTATTCGAGGAGAAGAAATTCGAGAAGAAGCAGTTACCCGAATGGGCAGCATCCGAGTTGAATCTGTCAATAGTCTATTTGCCCTGGGTAAACAACTCGTCAATATCTTCGAGCGTATTGCTCCAGAAACTAACCAGTAAAGGTGTGTCATGGATATTAGGCATGATCTTCGTTTTGTCCACGTTCATTTTAAGACCTGAGAGCCACTATTGAGTTATTGAGCATGCTCAGGTCCCTCAGCGATTCTGCCACTATATACTTTGCAAAGCTAAGGTGGATGATGTACGTGCCATTGAAGTTAATACCTTATCATTTTTTGTCTAGCAGTTTGATAACATCTTCATATGCAGTTTCGGGAATGTGGCATCACGCTGTCTACCTCCCTGAGTTGAAATAGGTTTAGTACAGTACTACAGTAGTGCTGGACTGAACGTCAATTTGTATACAATTGTGATAACCATGTTTCTGTAAGGCTGCTCCATATTTTTTCACTTTAAAATCTTTCGAGAGTGTCAGATTTGGCTTTTAAATTTTGCACATGAATTTGTATCTTATTTCCGAAAGGGCTGGATTGGCTCTGGATTTTGCTACGATGATATTCTCAGTGATTTTATTAAAGGAATAAATTGAATAAAATTGTTTAAATTAAACTTATAATTGACTTTAAAGAACGTATGTCAACGCTCGAACACACACGGAACGTTTATATCCATGGCAATCTTTAGTTCATTACAGATGACGTAACTGCACGTATATATTTTAGTGCCATAAGCATAATCACTAAAGCACGTCGTATTTTCCCAAAGAACGATTGCAAAAAAATTCGGATGCAAGGCGTGGGACATATCTATATATCTTAAAACTAACGAGTAGAAATCAACATTTGTACTTGAGGCTTATTTGGCTCGACGTTGTTCCAAAGCCTCTGCCATGTTTTGGGCCGAGAATTCTTGCTTTACTGTCATCGCGAATCTCTTGCCTAAGCACTTTGACTACGCAGATTCTGTCAAACTTATGTAACTTAACCCAGTAGTGACTTAGGAAACGCAAGTCCCATTTGATGAACTCATATCGAGACATTGAAATATTATTTTAATGTTTCTCAGACATGCAGAAAGCATATTCCTCAATTTGCTTATTTTTACCCAGAGTACGTGATAAATCAGAGTTAAAAATGAGTAAATAACAAATTAATTTATGCACTATGGCCGTCTTGTGCCTGGTTCGGAGTAAACAAGACGAAGTGTTCGGGGGATCGCGAATAATAAGATCGTTGACCTTGATCAAAATACAAAAGTTATGGCGAGCACCTTTACAATGAGCTACCACGGCTCCAATATGGTCGACTAGTGACGGGCATTGAAAAAAAATAGAAATTAAATAATTTTTACCTTATTATGACAAGATTATTGAACTTCAATCTTTAATGAATAATAATACAAAATAATTTACCAACGTGCGTAATATTTTTCGCCATTCATCAAGTTATATATTAGTAAATAAGTCCTACAACTTTAACATTAAGAAAAAAATTAAGTTTACACAACGCAGGGTGGAAAACTATTGTTTGTAAATTCTTTTTATATTGAAGTTTTTTTTTTGTAGAAGCTGTTGTATATCGTTAATTGTTGTAACTAGGATTCCTATCAATTAGATTTATAACGTCATTATAATATTATCTTCATTGAAATTAAATATTAAAGTTTATTTATAAAAGAGCTCATCTACTTACAACTAGGCAATTATCATTTATGTATTAATGTATATTTGTTTGTAATAAAAATACAGAGGGGTATAAATTTAATTCACCACATCGCCACATTGTTTTGTTTAATAAAAGAAAGAAAACGGGGCCTAATTATTGGTAACGAGGCATCCATATTAGTCAGGGGTGATAACGTGTTTGCTGCTTTATGGTTCCCTAATAATATATATATATAGATAATCCTCCTTAGATTCACAATGATGATATAATATTCAAACGGTATAGTAAAATTCTTATATAAATACTTATGCTCATTGTTCAATAATAAAATAAATAATTGATCATTTATATACATATACAAAATATTGTATTAATCGGTAGGGGGAAAAAAGTTTTTTTGTATTTTATATACAAATTCAAGATATTTTTATCATAGTTTATTTACATTTAATTATAATATATACATATGTGTCATTTCGTTCGATATCTTGTTGCTATTTCGTAAGTTGTAGCATACAACAAGTACATGCGACAGTCGTCTCTTGATGTTAACCTATGACTGGCTAGAAAAATCCTGAAGAAAACAGGTGAAAATCTGATGGTGGATACATTAACACTTCCCTAGCTTTCTCAATATTTGATGAGTGGCTAGACAAGTGTGTGCCGTTATCATGATAAAAATTCACACTCTTTCTGTTGATCAATTACGGTCCTATTTTCTCTATTTCTTGCTTCAGGCTCATCTGCTGTTAGCGGTATATATCCGAATCGATTGTTTTGCTTGGTAATAAAAGCTCATAATGAACGACGCCCATCCAATCCCACCATACACACAGTATCACCTTATTGCCAGTTAATCCAAGTTTCGCTATAGTCTGTGGAGCGTGACTACGCTTTGACCATGATCTTTTTCACAAGTTCATGTCGTAGATTATCCACTTTTCATCATCAGTGATTAATCTTTTCAACGGTTCGGTTTCAATACGTTTTAATAGAGAATCGGAAATGCGTACACGATTTATTAGGTTTCTTTCAATGAGCTCGCGTGGCACCCAAGTATCGAGCTTTTTTTGTATATCTAGAATTTTTCAAATGTCTCAAAACTCTTTGTGGTCAACTCCTCTCCTCCTCTTTAGCCGTAAATGCCGATTTTGCTCCACTTTTTCAAAAATGGCCTTGATTTTATTTCTAACAGATCCCTCAGAGCGAGCTTCTTTGACATCAAATTTCCGGACTGAAAACGCTTGAACTAATTGTGTGCTACTCTTACTGATACTAAATTAAGTCCATACACGTCAGAAATATTTTTCATGGCTTGCGTCACGTTTTTCCCTTTTTGGTAATAAAACTTCAAAATGTATCGAATTTCTTCGTTAGATTCACTCATTTCGGCGGACCGAAAAACAATACAGAAATGGCGGTAAACCTTTTTTACTTTTTATTTTTATGTTTTTAAAACGTCATCTATTTTATGGCATCAAACTAAATAAGTAAATAGTACAACCAAAACCGGCTCACGGATCCCTCAGTTCCGTGAGCCCTGTGTCCGATGAAGCTGTAAGAGCCGCATAGGCTAAGAGCGTCAACATTAACAGAATCTAGAGTACAACCAAAGAGTGCAACTTTTTATTAATAAAATAAGAAAAATCTTTTCCCCCGACCATTATTTAACTAGTCCTATAGTGTTTGCTTTTTATAATAAGGTGCTAAATTTTAATGGATATTACTGTTAGTGTCTAAGTCGTACTAATAATAAAACCTTATTTATATAGGTATGTATTATTATAATGGATAACGTAAAGATCTAAAGACAAGTATGGTAAAGTAGCTCTATTAGCGTGGTAACTCAAACTAATGAAAAATTTAGTGTTAAAATAAGTTATTGTGAAATGACGATGTCCTCTGAATCATTATCTATAAGAGTGGATACTATTTTAAAATTATATCTTCTTTTTAATGGAAATAATTACAAACGTGCAGACAATTTTCCTGATAGCAAGTAATGACCGGAGCACATAAACACCTACATCCATCTTCACTAAAGTTTTAAGATCCACTTTCGTTAGCCTCTTAGGGCTGCGATAGAATGCCACATTAGCAGAAATTAGGTTTTGGGTTACATATCTTTCAGTGTATAAAAGCAACTGACGAAGCCGAGTCTCCTCAGGCACCCTCGAGTCAGTTGCTTCTGGGCACAGGGTAACAATCCAAGAATCCTTGTGCAGGTTACCCTTAAATAAAGGTTTCGGTGGAGTGCCCTTAGCGCTCGCCAATTCGCTGAATTTTTGAAAGCCCCAGGGGTGGAAGGGATCATCAACCTTAAAAAAATAAATACTGTCTTAAGAAATACCAGCATGATTCTACTATTTCATGAGCGTAAGAAAAGTTTTTATTTACTCATATACTACTTTTATACTTATTTTCACCTACCTACATAAGGTTTGTTTGTAAGGTTAGTTTTTAACTAATACTATGAACTTTATTATATTTCAATAAGCACTTCCAAATGAAAGAGTACGCGTATTTCACATATTCAATAGTTTTACCAATACTCGACTTATCTGTAATGCATTTTTCAAGCTGACTTTAACTCACGTAATTTAATGACTGGAAATTCCAAGTCACTGTTTTGCGTTACATCCTATTGCCTTTTATGGATTTAACTTAATTCTCGATGACCATCTTTCTCTCTCTGCAAAATACTAAAATGGAATCACCATTTATACTAAGTAAATATTACCAGTCATCGTTACTTAGAAAGCATACACATAAAGATATAACATGACATCAGTTCTTTTTATGATGATTACGAGCGATTATTTTATAACTTGTAAACTCATTATTTGTTGTATTATTTCATCGTAATTATCTTAATAATTTAATTGCAAAATTAGTAAATTATCATCATATTCCTGTCATGTGAAAACCGTTTTTTAGAGAAATTACCTATACATTGCTATTGCAATGTATAGGTGATTTCTCAAAAATGATTTATATATATACCATGGTATGTATTTCATCATCGTTCTCATATATATTTTCTAGACGATGATACCGACTATGTTCGAGAAAAAGGTACTAGAGTATTCGCTTTCTTTCGTAGGATTAATGAAGTCTGATTGCGAGAGCTCATTCCCCACTACAACGTCATCTTGGCACAAGCTGCTCCAAAGCTGGATTATTTCTGGGTATGCTGCGCGTGTTGACCACCATAACTACCGAGACACACGGTTCTCCCGACTCTCTTCTCGATACCGAAGCATCTACGCCCTGATAGTAAACATACCAGCCGTAGGGTCAAAGACCCGAGCCGCCTGTTTTTCCAGGATCAGATATAGACAGAGGGTCTAGGTAGTCTCGCTTCTTGGAAAGGGTGGGCCAGTCTCTCCTTCTATTTATCGAGCAATGAGTAACTATGTAGTTTGCACTACATTGGAGGCAGCCATTATCTCAAGTCGAATTTCCAAGCGCCAGCGTGAAGAAGAATCTTGAGCACTTTTCTAAAACTTACAATGGTCGTCATTTCATCTAGTGAGGAGACACACAATTATTTTAAAATAAAGAGAAGAATGGGAGCTAGAGCGGGTCGTTGGTAATAAATCTGCAAGATAATTACTCGAGACACTTGTATGTTATCAAATAAAACACATGGGTGCATTTATACCCACATGAGCATTTGGTTAATTAGTTATTTGAGAAAAAAAATTCTACAATATTAGTAGTAAGTCTGTGAATAATCATTGAAACTTTAGTAATGACAAAATGTGCAAAATGATAGACAGAAGCTGGCGTGTTGTCACTATTAAAATTATCAATGACAAAGGACAACATAATTGAGGTATTTATAAATAATGACGTAAATGTGAGGATGTGAAGGATGACCTTCACGTTAACATTATAGTCCCGTCGTAAACTGGGAAATTACTAATTCTATTTGCGGTAAAATTATCGTTCACTGATGTATTGAAATATATTTTTGTTTCCTACTTCTCTTGAGTAGCACATGTGATTTTATTTTGTGACTATTAATGGTAATTTGGTGTGATTTTAATTGAAATCAGCGGAGGTGAGTTGCACGACGAGTATGGGTAAAAATATCTTCCAAGAAGTGTCACTTTTGGATTCAAAGCAATGAACTTATTAAACCTGTAGATTTTTTTTTCTGGCTGTTAGCCCGAGGACTTTTACAGTTTCCGGATTGAGAGGTGACCGAGCGCTTATGGTGCTCAATCGAGACATCTATTAGTGGATAACTAGCACTAGGGCTCCGAAATGGAGCCTTGGCTTGGACCGATACCCTGTTTCGCGAGAGCATTTGACTCGAGGGTGCCCAACTGTATCTATCTGTACCACCACTTGGGAATGCGTGAGCGCTGGAGAAGTGGCGCAAGAATCTCCTATGATGCTTCTATCATTATTGTCCGATGAGAACCGGCCTATGACATGGTAGTATCGTGAATAAAGCCTGTAGAGTAATGTTATAAATGGGTGCAGTTTTTATCATTGGATTTGAATACAGATGTGAAACAGATGTTCCTCAAGAATTTAGTTAAGTCCAGCTGATTTTCTTCGGCAAAAAAATTCTTCAAATAAAAAGTAGCGCGCTAAAACTATTTGATTTTTAGACAACGTAAAACACGTATAGCCGCCTCTCTATAAATATATCTAATCGTCAAATGGTTTTGGGTCTGCGAAACTTAACGTTCGGCAAATATCGTGAACGATCTTCTATCATAGCCATTAAATCTGATTTCGAGTGGTGAACAAGAATGCATGTAATTGCTGTCATCCTTTTAAACAAAAAATTATTTATACTCCTTCCACAGTTGCGTTTATTTTTAAAATATAACTAATTAAAAAAAATAATATCTTGCATACATTCTCTGTCATGTCATTCATTTTAGTAATAAGGAAAATGAATTAACTACGACTACTCGTATGTGTTCAATGCAAATGCTATCCAACTCACAGATAACAACTGTAAAGCTTTATTCACAGAAAGGCTGTGGAATGGTAATGATTGAAACAGTAACATTTAACTTGTAAAAACTTTTGATTAAATTGTAAATTAGTGATAGCAGTAGTACTTCAATCGATGTAAATAAGGATTTATCCACTTTTAACCTGAGCTTGATAAATCTGCGATATTAGTTAGGGATTAACAAATTCGATTCAAACTTTTTCATCCAGAGTAAATGATTATCATACAACTTTTTGTCCAATTCAGCCGACTCATTCACGTTATAGCTACAAAGTATCTGCAATCCTCTAAGTAATGTTATATCTTGTATCTTCACTTAAAATAAAAGATTCATAAAATCTTAAAAGGCGTAAACAATATTAAGGTATACACATGTGTAATATATCAAATCATCAGCTTTATGGAGTACGACACTGAGAATCTAGACGGGTAATTTGTCAACCGTCGCGATTCCTCTCCAGTTTATTTACTAGAATATTTTCATTGTTCGGAATCAAACAGCTCCGAGTTTAATTACTCCCTGATGAGTATCTTTACTTATTATTCTTTTTAATAACTTTGTTAAGTAATGGACTTCTTACTTCCAAACTCGTATAACAATTTGCATGACGGCTACAAGAACTTTAAATATATTTTTCTGGGTCGCTATAAATGTTGGAGGCATTTATACATTAGATTGCAAGACATTACAATTAAGAACCTGTTGCTTATAAAATTCTCAGTATGATATGGCATGTGCATCTTGAATATTTGTTGATAATTTATGCAGGTGATTATAGGGCTGGGACTTAAGAAAAATCAGTTTAAAAAAATAATATTCAGACAGGGAATGAACAGCGTTCAGAAAAGTAATTAATTTCCTTCTACATATTTCTTTCCATTTATAATGACATGCTCTTAAAATCTTTAAAGTAATATTAATATCTTAAAGTATTTTCTTGGGTTTGCTGTTTTATTCGTTTTAGTCTTCTTTAAGATGTTATTATTTTAGTCAAATCTACTACTACAAATGGTATAGTAATTAATTGTGGTAGAAGTAGTTGTGCAGTGTTGGTTTTTTTTTCAAATGATGGGTGAGACCCATGTCTCGAATAATTTCTTGGCATCAAATTTTAACACGCATTTCAACTAAAAAATATTATAACTACTACAAATATTGTAATCGCAGAACGAGTTTTGAAGTTAAAAATCTTTTACGTTCAGTTATATTTTCTAATGCTCCTTACTATCTACACAAGTCTGTTACACAATAATTAATATCAGACAATTTCCTAACAAAAGAGGTTATTTTAATAATTTAACATCACTCATATAAGAATTTCTATATGTAGTCTGAGATATATAATATTTTATGTATCGTAGACATACTCAATTTTAAAATTAGCTACACCACCATTTGATAAGTTCAACCGAAGAAGAGCCAAGGAGTCGATTAAAATTGCTGTGTTTGGTACGGAACGCATACACACTCCATGTTAAGGAATTACATTGCGTTATGTTGATTTCCAGTCCATACAGATAGAAGCGTCGCTGAAGTTTCTTGCGCCACTTCTTCTCTAGCGCCCACGCAGTACGAAGTGGTGGTACAGGTAGTTAATAATAATAGCAATATTAATTGAGATAAACCTCTGTTCGAAGTAACTGACCGAGCCGAGGTTCGGCCCTCTCGGGCACCCTCGAAACAGACGCTCTCGCGAAACAGGGTGACGGTCCAGGAGGCTCCCTCTCGGAAGCCCTTATACAGGTTGCCCATATATAGAGGCCTCGACTGAGTGCCATAAGCGCTCGGTCACCTCTCAACACAGTGAAACTGTAAAAGCCCTCGGGCTAACCACTGCCATCAGCCCGAAAAAAAAGAAGAGCGTTATTTTGAGTCTCTACAAGCGTGGATGTGGGTGATTATGGGTAGTAGGAATTCATTAGCTCCTCTCTCCGGAAAACTGTGTATGTAATAGTTTGTTAGATAATGTTTTAAAATAGACTTATCTCATTGTCATGATTTCTGTTTGATGGGAAGACGATCTATGCAAGTTTGTGGTAAGTTAATGCAACGCAAATTGCTCAGGTTCTGTGAGGAACGCCTATTTTCAGCAATAGATTTCTCATGATGAAGTATGTTACATGAATGAGAAGTATATTACACTAATGTTATTATAGTTAATGCAACTAGTTAATTTTAAATTACATTACAGAGATAAATATCACTGCCGTTTAGCCAAAAACACATGCTGGTAACATTAACGTGTTCAATGCAAATGTGAGAGTCAGTTTGCTGATAACAACAGTGAAGCTTTTATTCACAGAAGCGTCTGCGGAATCGTAATGAACTGAATTTACATTGAGCTTTATTCTAGTTTGAATAATATATCTTTAAAATTATAAGGATGAAATTGGTTGCGTCCGCAGGGAAACGTTTAACTTTTTTTGTTTTAAATCGTTTCAAGATATACCAATTATCTTGAAACGATTTAAATGAACCTTTTTAATTGTCTCACCCTTCAATCTCTTTGTCACATCGGTTTTTAATAACAGACTTATTAAACCATTTTTACTTTAGAATCTATGTAGTTAAGCCATGATATATTGGTATCCCGACCATCGCGGACTAATACTCAGATCGAGTCCCATAAATACATTACATACACTTACATAACTAGTTTATGATTTTTAGATTTTCTGTACAACAAAATAACTCGTTTACAGTTTTTTCGAGTCAATAATTGTAAAAAAGACTTATAGGTTAAAGATTTCACGTAACGTCGCTTTCTTCTATAAAATATTTTTGAGAAATAACGTTTCCTTAAAGATATCAGGACGGAATTTTAATGAAAAGTTAGTACGGATAGTCAATTTTGATCTTAATTTAAATTTCTGATCACGCTTCCTCTAGTATTGATTATTTTTTTACAAATATAGTCCTCAGGGGTGACAACGAATCTGCGTTATTATTCATTATACAGAATGAATGTGCCACAGTCCTCACTCAACATGAATTATGAAAAAGTTAGCTTAGCTTCTCTACAAAAAAATGTTTTCGTCGTAACAAAATTCACATATTACGGTAGTTGACCGTCCATTTTTATCGCGTGAAATCAATATATATTTTGGTTTTTGTAATGACCTAAAAATAGCTCTTATGTGTCAGTTTTAAACTGCCATCATCATCTCGGATTTTTTTCAAAATGATCAATAAAATACAATAAGTGTAAATAATACCGATAAAAACAATAAAGGATGCAACTAAAAAAATATATATGAGCGATATACATATATGAGGTTTAACCACTTGCACACTGTTATTATTTTGTTCAATGCTGTAGGACGTAATCATCTAGAATATACTTCTATAGTTTGGTGCCCATTATATAGCGTCTACTGGCAACGTATTATATTATATTATTAAACATGAGCATTGAGCGAGCATTTACGCTAAATTTAGCCTTTATCTCTCAACGTAATATACATCGCTGTAATTATCATCAACGATTGGCCTCTTTTACAACGATTTGTTTTCGTGATCGTCTCTAATTAAATTACTTAATTTTTCTTAATATATTATTATCAATATCGTGATGTTATCTGCTATATTTACCTCCAAAACCTTAAAATTATTAAATAATGATTTGATCTATGAAAATGTCAACACTAAAAAAGTTTGCAGAGGTTGAATAAACTGACCCTAATTGTAGTACGTAAGTATGTTCTACTTTGTACTACAATAAGGGACAGTTTGTTCATGCTTTCTTATCTTCGATATACTCCTTCATATTATAACAGTCCTTAATAATCAATGTATGAGGTTTTAATGAAATTATTGAATTTTTTCATGGTAAGTGGTACTACTACTTTTGTAGGAATTTTATTATAAAAATATACTTTGACCTTTATGTCTTCAAGGGTGACAATGGATCAACATCTTGATTTCCTGATTTATTCTAGTCTATTTCTATTCAAGAATTATAAATGTAGGAACGGAACTATAAGTGAAGAAAGTGTAGGTAGTATAAGTGTTTTGGCCTGCAGGGATCACTTACCGCCAAGTGAACTGTGTGCCCAACAGTCACCTATATTTTCGTAAATAATAATATATGCAAATGCCTTTTTCCATCTTAAAATATATCAATATTTATCATCTTTATAGACAAATTAAATGAAAAAATCCGTAATCCTAATTCGTAAAAGGAAATTCTTTCATCTAATATTTTATAGGTTTTTGAAGGAAGCTACATTTAAGCACATAATAATCGTAAATTTTATTGAGCTTTAGCGTCGAATCAATCCTATCCCATTTCCGGTTTTATGAGAAAATAATAAAGGCGCGGAATAAAATTCTTAGAACCTTGATTAATAGCCACTTATTATAAAAAATAATAAATAAATAGTATGAATGGGAATTATTAATAGAAGCAGGCGACATTTTACGGGATTACCGCACGTATATAAAAGTCAAGTCTTGACAGCACCTTAGTTCAGGTTTATAGAAAAGGGCAGTTATTCTAGGCCAGTCATGTTAATCGTGATCTTAGGATCTCGTGAGATGAGAGATGGGGTCTTGGTTGTGACCATTTAAGTGAATCAGGGACAACAGCAATAGAGTGGTTCTGTGTTGCTGTGGTGAAGCAAGGGCACCAGGAGACACGTTCGTTCCCCTGCAACGTCCTGTGGCTGGGTGCAGAAAATGCAACTGCATTCTGTACAAATATTACGGTCATTTCCACCGCTATGAGGGACCATCAAGTAACAAACCTAATAGCCCATAAGCCTGTTCTCCCTTCCAAGAGCCAGAGCCATCTTTTGAAAATGTTCCTAAAAAATTACATTTTTGAGGAAAAAATGGGGAAACAAATATAAACATAGCTGTTTGCCATGCAATTAATTAAATATTTTCTAGGAAAAGAACACGAAATTTCAAATAAAGTCGTTAACAGAACACAGAAAACTTTATTTTAGTTGTCTCGCGTAGATTCCATACTCGTCATTCAAATTACGTCATGCAAGGAGTATTTTTTTATATTCAAACTACGTAATTGCAAAGAGAGTCATACGAGATATTTTGTTTAGTTTTATTATTGACACACTCCTTATTACTGTGATAGATACTAGGAATTTTTACTTAATATCTAGTAGTCATGAGTTCCGAGTTCAGAATCCTTGCCCCTTGAATTTATGAATATCCATTTTTAATATTGTTACTTGTTAAAAAAATTATCCAGTTTCCGGTACATCACCCCACGTACCTTCGTCGGTGGGAACAACCTCTATCATATTTTGGACCTAATGAGCTCTAAGTGAAATGTGAACACCTCTACTGGTGCATCTGTACTCGGTTGGAATAAATGCATGTGATAAATTGAATGATTTGTAATAAAGTTATTTTTTTTTTTAAACTTTCTTATCAAGTGCGATCCCACCTGATGTTAAGCGGAAATGCAGTCCTGGATGGTAAGGCGCACTAGCTCAGTAAATGCCTATTCACTCTACTCTTGAAAACACCCACATTGTAATCGGAGGGAAAGACAGACGCGGGCTAACTATTCCAGTCCTTTGCTGTACGAATAATGAAAGACGAAGCAAAGCGCTTCGTTCGGGTTTGAGGGATGTTCACAACAAAAGGATGAAAACCACGATGCGTCGTGAAGTCCGATAGCTGCTGCAGATCCGTAGACCCTTATTCATATTATCATTAGGTGATGGCATTCCATCTGAGCCCTCGGGATTTCATCCCTTCATTATGATTCCTTATTGTGAATGTCATGGGCCAAAAGAATTAGACACATCATCTATGTGATAGTTTGTCCCCGTAATAAAAATACGTAAGGCTAACACATTGCTTAACATGTGCTCCTTGCACATAGTAAGTGTGTTTGTGTGTGAATGAGTACATCAGGATACTTTTGCTATCAACGAACAGCTGTTCAGCAGCTTGCACTTTATATACTACGTGTGTGTAACTTTTTTTGCAATTAAAGCATTTATAACGTGGTCATACATTACCGCTATCGCGCAAAATGCTACAACTACTGAAGTTGTTTATAACTCCAGCACAGACAATAATTTTCAACGCTACCAGCCGTGTACGAGTATATAGCTGGTCAAACAAATCACTTGTAATGCGTGTTTCGCTGAAAAAGCCATGTATTTTTATTTTTATTTAAATTTCAAATAAAATAAATAATATAAGTAATATAAGAAATTTCATAATTATATAATAATCGCTTCTTCCTTTATAAACATATCGTAAACAGCTTTCGTATTAGTTAGAGAATCTACAAGTCACCTTTTTAATGGAATTTGAACGAAACACTTCATATATTTTATTATTTATGATGTGAGAAGATTATATATGAGTCTCCATAAATACCCATACTTGATAAGCAATAAAAGTGTGAATGACCACGGAAACCTCTTCTTTTTTCCTTCTTTAAAGGAAACCAGAATAATAATTATTATTCTTTTCGGCAGCGCTAAACTGATATTGAAATTCTGTCAAAACGTAGTTTTTCCCGGTTCAATAGTGTAACAGTTAGTTTGTATATCCAATAGGACATCCTACGTGATATAGTAAAATGTATTCAATAATTTAGTACATTTTTGATTGGCATAACGATTGAATACCTGGCTGATGCGTCGCGGGTCTCGAACTTGATTCCCAGTTAAGGTGTAATATTTGTTCATCACAAATCATTCGTATCGGAGCCTAGGTGAGTTGTGCATGATTTATTTCCCCATCACTGCATTGGAACCTTCCTCCAATGTAATTGAACATTCAGTACATTGGATTAAGGAATGGGATGATAATTGAGTTGTGGTTGCTCGTATGCTTATGGCATACAATACACCCTACGCAGCTGTTTTATTACATTGAGAATAATAAACGAGCACACAGTTCACCTGATGGTAAGTGATACCTGAGGCCTTGAGCCTTCCTTGTCAATCCTTGTCAAGGAATTCATCCTTGTCAAGGAATGTAGATGCGTTGTCATCCTTGAGGTCTGAAATGGAATGCCTCGTCACCATTAATGAAGCTCTCCGCATCCCTACACTCACCAGACGAAACACAGCACCATTATGCTGCTATTTTAGTTTGATATTCTGTGAGGGCGTGGTCCTACCCCGGTCGAGCTGAACTATTAATTCTGCAGCTAGAAACAAACTGCAGTGTAGCTCTACCACATTTGAAATGTCATCTATTTATAACCAGAAGATATCGATGTAGTCAATGTCAACCGAGTGCACATTAAATTCTCATACTATAATTTCTGATTATCTGTGACGTATGCCACTGTACGTTGCGGAGTTATGTGCTCGTATGCCCCTACTTCCGTAAGCTGGGACTATCTTATAACTATAAACTATAAAACCGTAGCTTTAACTATGCATTGCTCCACGTTTATTATTGTGCTAAGTTGGCAATTAGCATTTTAATTAATATTTATTGGTATTTTGAATCCTCAGTCTATTCGAGACTCTAGTGTTTCGCATTAACGTCTTCTAGATGCACCATCGATCAGCTCGATATGTGTCGAGATCTAATATAAAATCTATGGCAAATATAAAGTAATGACAAAAGATAAAAATTGAAATGGTACGTTATTGATTGCCGTATTTACTTATGAATATTCTATTATATTTTTTTTAAACTCGAGTATCTATGAATCAAAAGCGTAGAAGCTTTGAAGTAGTTTGGTTTACTTGGATATGCTATAAAAGCGTATCCATAGTTTTGGAATTATATTTACACTGTTAGTGGTTATAAGGTTTACATTGCGGTTGCAAGCGGTTGCGTCATGCAAATGAATGTTGTTAGTAATTGTCACGAGCAATGATGATTTCTTTATCGATAGTCGATATCAACCATAACGATATCTTGTGGTTATTACCAGATGATATCAACTGCGCAGTATATTTTTATAGTGCTATAAGCATTTGCGCAAAAAATCCAATGTTATATGTGCGCAAAAAGATTGGAGGCAGGTCCAGATCAGGCAGAGTCGCCGCGGAACATACATAGCACACACCGAGACCCGAAAATCAAAAATTGGTTCCTTGCCTGGAAATCGAACACAGGATCAGTAGCCAGGTACAATTATCACTATATCACTCGGCCCTCGTAGCAATATGCAAAAAGCTGTTAGTAATTTGTTAAAGCAATATATTTTTGTCACATATCGGTATTCTGATACTCCGCAGCATCTGTCGCGTTTATTGCTGACATTCCCGAGATTGCTGAGCCTACCGTAGCATCGCTTTTCGTTATGATAACGATTAAAATTTCCCGTATCATGATGGCTAAATATTAAAATACGATATAACCCGTTTCATATGGTTTTACCTTCTTTTTTATTAATAAAAAACATACGTAACAAAGTAAACCTTTGTATATAATTTGTTTTTATTTAAAACAAAAAAAACTTCACTTAAGGCTATGCGTGAACACAGACTTTTTTTATGAAATCGACGGTGACATATGAGCACATAGTTATCCCAGTAGTGTAGCTGCGGCCCATGACATCTACATCCATCCTCAACGAAGACTCAAAATGTACATGCCTTGACTGAGATGGAATTCCTTGTTGGCAGTTTCCGCTTACGGTCTCCGTTTCCCATATTTGTTACTATGAAGTCTGTCCTTCTATCCAGTCATCTAACGCACGAAAAGAACGAGTGAAATAAATAAAATTATCCAAATCATTATGAAAGTTACTCACTGCTGTTCGATGAGGAATAAATAGCTGAATTTGGTTTGTGAAGTGAATTTAATGTTAAAGTACTAAGTTTCAATTTACAAATTAGTCAGATTGATTTCGAAGTTTGTTCGGGTCTATCCTCGATCCTCCTCCTCGATTCTATTACAGTTTTATTATTTAGAATTAATATTTTATACGTATTTTGTAGAATGAAACAACAAATAAATAATAGTATGATTGCAAATACACCACAGCGTTAATGTATTTTTGTTTAAGCAATTTTTTCTATATTATCGAGATGTACTTCTTTTCCTACATTATATTGGTAAAATATATTGTTATTACAACGCTTTGATGGATTGAAGTTTAAAATATCAAATGACTAGAGCATCTTACATTTGTTTAGTAAGTGGAAGAGCTAGTGGTAATTCACCTGAAGAGCAGTTTCCGCCCTAAAGGACCGGGATCCGGGAATACCAATTATTAAAATTGCCACTGTTGTGTATGGTGAGGGATAGATTATCGACAATATAGCATTCAATCGTAGTACTCAGGGCTGATTACTCACATTCATCTTAATTTATAGGAAATAATGGAGGAAGAGCCTCTCAACCGCACGTGTCTCTTAATCAGACGAGCTGTGTGCATATTTTCATGTTCCAGTTCAAATTTAGTATCGTATCGTGCTACTCATAGATATTTCTAGTTATATTTGAGGCTTCAATTATTTTTGTATCCTTCGATACTAACTATCGTGTCAGTCATAATTTATAGCAGTGTGAGGATTGGTACGGATCCACCGTGGAATGATCACACCCTGCCAGAAAGCATGAAATAGCAGCATAACGTGACCGTGTTTCGTTAGGTACTAATTACAGGTAAACTTGGTATTCTATCCTCAGGCGTAATAATCGTCCATCATGGATCTATGTATGTCATTACTTACCATCAGTTGACCTCCATACCGCCCCTAATATTAAAAAATAGTACTTTGTACACCGATGTTGTGATATCGATAAAAATCTCCACCCGTAGCTTTCAGGATATTTCAGGGTACATTTTCAACTACGTGTAACGTCGATAGCGATTGTTATCTATATTTTAATTGCAGCTTCCTTGGCGTGGTATGTTTTTTTTCTTTTATCTGAGATTTTAAACTACGTTTGATCAATATAGTAAATTCGTCCGACCCCTCCTATATCCAAACATTTATAACTGAAAGTCAAACGCATTGCATAGTGCTGAGTCTTATGAGTCCTGAGCCACGAGTCATAGGTTCGAACTCCAACAATGGAAGAAAATTTATGCAACATAAAACGCGGGTGTACTTATATATTTTTCTCTTATCTTAATTTGTACGCATATTATTGGAATAGAGAAGCGGATAACGAATCAGGTTTCGTATTTTCTAATGGTACATGTTCATTTCATCTTATATCAAGCAGAAGCCATCGCCATATTTGGAATCTACTAGGAGGATATTCTCCTAGTGGAAATGAGATTTTAACATGTAAAATTTATGCAGACAATGCCTCTTAAAATCTCGTAATTTATTATTTGGAAAGTCTATATATAGCAATATAAAAAGTTAACACAACATAGGAACAATACTAAATTTAAATATTGTGTTTTCTTTACATAATGATCTTAGTTAAATCCATTGGAAAGATTAGGTTAGAAACATAATATATTCATTGCTGTGCGTCTCTTTACCGCGTTACAATTTACACAATCTGGTCGTAAATATAGCCTTTAGGTGTTTAACGAAATTTTTGAATATTACTATAGTGGCTTACAAGTCAATTACTCTAAGATACTTCCAGAATACTAATTAAGGGTTTATTAAAGAACTGTCATATTTAAGACATCAAATTAAAAATCTTACGTTTTTGCCTATATTTAAATAAAATGTTAAACTGTTTAAAGTTATTGTTAGCGAAAAGACAAGAAAACAAGGTTACATGTTTGTGTTAACCCAATTAGGTTAGAATCCCTGAGTGTTGGCAGATGTCCACCGTACAACTTAAGTTTATTAAGTCCCAGTCTTTCATCGTACAAACACGTACAAATATTAGGTCTTTTTGTACTTAATCATCTAAAAAATGGTAACATATTGATTCAAGCTGGCTGGGATTCATACTCATAACCAATTTGACTGACTGTATATATATATATATATATATATATATATATATATATATATATTTATATATATATTTCTAGCTATTTTTAGCTATATGTATATGCGTATTGTGATTTTCTTCCATATCGACCGCACACACTGATCACCACGACTCGACCGAATGGCTGACAGCGAGTTGCCGGTTTTAAAAATAGGGTTGCGACTACTCGAGTAAATAATAATAATTAGTCAATATTATATGGTTATTCACGGTCTGCCATCCGTCACATAAACGAGTCCCTTTGTTTAATTATAAAGATTGTACAGAATTAACTATCACTTGTTCAATAAGATTTATAATTTAAGTCATCACAATAAGTGGTCACCTATTTTATTTATATAACATATCAAGTGGATATAATAACAAAATAAAATTATTGCATTAATGCCGCTCTATCTCAACTATTAATTTAAATACAATACAACCACTGCATCAATATGTAACTCATCAACTAATTCCAACTATATCACCCCTTGAATAATTTGTATAGAATTATCAAATAATTATTACTTAATATATAGATTTAAGTTACTCCATAATCGTAACTATGACCGAGTATTATGGTTATTTCCTGCGCCACAATACAGCAGTCGTATCTCACTTCTGGGTGGCTGTCATTGCCAGTTATGTCCGGTGTTGTGAAAACACGTCTCATCAATTTACTCCATAATCTTAACTATGGCCGAGTATTGTGGTTACTTCCATCACCACAATACGGTAGTCGTATGACATTTAACACTCCTGGGTGGCTGTCATTGCCGGTCATGCCTTATGTTATGAAGCACCTCCTTTTGACTTAGTCCATAACCTTAACTATGGCTAAGTATTGTGGTTACTTCCATCACCACAATACGGTAGTCGTATACCATTAAACACTCCTGGGTGGCTGTCATTGCCGGTCATGCCCTATATTATGAAGCACCTCCTTTTGACTTAGTCCATAACCTTAACTATGGCTAAGTATTGTGGTTACTTCCATCACCACAATACGGTAGTCGTATGCCATATAACAATCCTGGGTGGCTGTCATTGCCGGTCATGCCCTATATTATGAAGCACCTCCTTTTGACTTAGTCCGTAACCTTAACTATGGCTAAGTATTGTGGATACTTCTTTCACCACAATACGGTAGTCGTATGCCACATAACACTCCTGGGTGGCTGCCATTGCCGGTCATGCCCTATATTATGAAGCACCTCCTTTTGACTTAGTCCATAACCTTAACTATGGCTAAGTATTGTGGTTACTTCTTTCACCACAATACGGTAGTCGTATGCCACATAACACTCCTGGGTGGCTGTCATTGCCGGTCATGCCCTATATTATGAAGCACCTCCTTTTGACTTAGTCCATAACCTTAACTATGGCTAAGTATTGTGGTTACTTCTTTCACCACAATACGGTAGTCGTATGCCACATAACACTCCTGGGTGGCTGTCATTGCCGGTCATGCCCTATATTATGAAGCACCTCCTTTTGACTTAGTCCATAACCTTAACTATGGCTAAGTATTGTGGTTACTTCTTTCACCACAAAAGAGTAGCCGTATGCCATACATTATTCCTGGGCGGCTGTCATTGCTCTTCCTGCCCTAAATTGTATAGACATGTCATTTCATCATTTTAACATAAGCATATAATCACTATAAATAATTCTTTATTAAAACCTATTTATACCAGTAATCTTATCTGTAACATGTTTTTTTTATTGTCCTTTTTACAAAAACTTTTTAGCTTCATCTAAATCACTATCAATTCTTGAGGAGCAAGCAGGCGCATTGAAACTCAACCAAGGAACAATCTTATCTACGGGGACAACACCTTCGTATCCCATACCGTAGAAGAATCATAATTACGTAGCGCATAACTAGCATTAGAAGAACTGGCACCTACAAACCGTCTGTCCCTAAAATTCTGATTATCATTTGAAATCAGTATTGTCTTTAGGCTGGTTTCGAACGGACCTAAAACTCCAATGTTTCCTCCGGTATATTAAATTTACTAGCTTGTACACTGATCTGATACTTTTGTCATCTATTCCAAAGATTATACAATCGACTGCTTGCTTTCAAAATATTTTGCACCTATTTAACAAGTTTACCTTATCAAAATAATAAAGTTCTAAAGACTCTGCAGGTCTTGCGTGGCCAGTTAGCTTGGGTAAAACGTAATGAACCGTTTACTTGTCGTTCCATCCGTAAATATCTGCTCATTCAGTTACCTTACTTAACCACATATCTACGGATTGTTCTTTAGATAAGGGATCGAATTCGGAGATTACATTATTAAGGACTGGAAAGGTATCTCGATCCCTACCCTTGATACATATTTACTATTAACAATAGAAACTAAACAATCTCTCAAGTATATATACGATTTATATATACGATTAGTATAAAAAGTCTACGTTGGTAATATAAGATGGACGTGTGGTTTTGTTGTTACAGTACCTGGATGCTGTGTTGAGGTGATCTGGGTTCGGTTACCAGCCGAGGAACATTCTTTGTGTATGGTGTATGTAATGGTTGGTTTTCGGGTATGGGTATAATGTATTCATGCTCCCCGTCTTCAACCTTCTTCCGATCTTGTTACACATAGAAGACTTCGGACTGTTGATGAGATGTGATGAATGACAATTTATACCAAAAAATCATATCAAAAATCATTGAATATCATCTCTATATGTGATGTGAATTAACGTAATTTAATTTTCAATGGTATGTGAGCATTTCATAAATATTGTAGAATGCGAATAAGGGAATTACATATGCCTACCATATGAAGATCCCCGACGCTGCATTTCCGTTGCATTACATTGGACTCAAGTTAATGCTGACGCAGGAGCGTCAGCCTTGTGCCAACGGTATTCAATATCGACATTCTCGGGTCACACTTCGATCCAATAGGTTTAGTTAGTTATAAGTAATATTAAATTGTAATATCCTTTTTAATATACTTTTTATAAATCATTTTGGTTTTTCGATCCTCCGGTTGCAACGTACGTAATTGGCGCAGTCGGTAGGATACTCGCGGGCCGGTTCGCGAAGGTAGTTAAAATCAATTACATCTAATTCGCGAGTCGCCCGGGTGGCTATCAAGTCCCGTCGTCGAGTATCCAGAATCTACGAAGCAGTTGCAGCCTGGCGGAGAAACCAACCTTCGTTTCGCGAAGAAGACCAGAAATGAAATATATGTAAGTTCACTTGAATCGCTCTCGTGTTGCTTCCTTTTATCCTAGTTTTAATCCCGCTCCAAAATTTATCACCCAAGAGCCCTTAGAGATCGGGAATCTGCATCGCAGCAGACCCGTCAAAGTAGATTAGATAGAAATAGGAACTTAGGATTAGAATCAGATTTTAATTTGTCAAATTTATTAAGAGTAGAAATGGCTTGCGACCCAGATATAATTTTCAAGGCCTTACGCCCTGTCCCAGAGTTTGATGGGAACCCTAACGTGCTCACCAGATTCATAAGAATCTGCGACCAACTGGTAGACATATATTTAAAAAGCGATCCCGCATCTGATTTCAACAACTCGTGCTTACTAAATGGGATATTGAATAAAATAACGGGTTCAGCCGCCCGAACAATTAACTCAAACGGCGTCCCGGAAACCTGGCTTGGAATCCGTAACGCTTTGATAAATAACTTCGCAGACCAAAGAGACGAAACCGCTCTTTACAATGACCTGTCTTTAGCCACGCAAGGGAACGACACCCCCCAAGAATTCTATGATAAATGCCAAAACCTTTTAGTACCATAATGACATATGTCTCGTTGCACGATAGCGTGGTTACCACAAGAGAGGCGAAACGCGATCTCTATAAAAAATTAACGATGCAGTCATACGTTCGAGGCCTCAAGGAACCTCTGGGGTCTCGTATCCGGTGCATGAGGCCCCCAACTATTGAAAAGGCATTGGAATTTGTCCAAGAGGAAATGAATGTAATGTACCTTCAGCAGAGGAATGAAACCGTTGCTGACCGACGACATCCATCTTCTCAAACACCTAAGCAGCTACCACCTCAGTATACACCACATAAAGATTTCAACTCAATCAACCCCACACCGATGTGGCAAACACCCATACCTATGCAGATGCCCAGGCCGTTGCCACAGCAGCTGCAAGGTTGGCGACCAGCATTCCAATTTTCACAACCCCCACAGCGTATGCAACCAACTCGTACGCAGCAAATGTTTCGGGCACCCCCGCCTAATTATAATCCCCTAAGGAGTGGATTCAGAATTCCACCAAAAATGCCACCTACACAAAACCTAGGTCCTAAGCCTATGAGTGGAGTTAGCCATGCCGTGGGTAGGACACTTCCACCGACATTACAGGGTCATGATTGGCGTAGATTTGGCAATCCTCCCCCAACCAACTATTTCAAATCTAGACAAGTCAATTTCAATGAAACCAATGACTTCAATGACAGTTACTATTACCCTGACTGTGAGTATGACTATAACTATGCCGACTACTATGACTACCAGCCCGACCAAAACTATTACTATGACCCTCAAGCTGACTCTTACCATTACGACGAAAGTCCAAATTGCTCGAATGCCTTAGAGGCAGCTCAGCCGTCTACTACCTCACACGAACAGGATTTTACCAAGGGCCGCACCAGCAAAGAACCAGAATAGAATTAAATATTCATTCTAGGAAAGAACTGCCGTACATACAGATATCGGAACCACCACTAAAGTTACTCGTAGACACTGGCGCGAACCAATCATTTATAAGTCCTGAAGCAGTTCATAATTTTTTTTCACATCTACCAAAGAACTATGATCCTTTCGAAGTTACTAACTCGCAGATAACAACTACGCATGATCATTCTATAACTACACCGCATTTTAGGGAATTCGGCGAACAATCTAACATAAAACTATTCGTCTATAAATTCAACAATCATTTTGACGGACTTATAGGATTAGATCTACTAGAAAATTGTAATATAGATCTTAAAAATAACTTCTTACTAACCGAATATGCTAGCATACCTTTACACCGTTACCAGTGCAGAAAACCTAACCAAAAAGAAACCATACCTGCTCATTCATCAAAGTTAATTAAAATCCCCTATCCATTATCCTGACGGTGATGTTTTTATACCAGAACAGCTTATTTGTAACTGTATAATTCATGAATGCATTACTAACGTAACTGACGAAACAGGTATTGTGGAAATAGAAAATATGTCGGACAACGACACGACCATCTCATTTGACCAACCTACACGAGTAGAAGTATACAATATCGAGGGCACGGGCCCCCAACAAGACCCTACTCGAGTGAGTAATGTACTTCAAAGACTTAAGACAAACCACTTAAACATGGAAGAAAAAGCCAATCTAGAAAATTTGTGCTCTCGCTATGCCGATGTATTTTATATCGAAGGAGAATCATTGACTTTCACCAACAAAATTAAACATAGTATTAGGACGACTGACGAACTACCTACATATACAAAGAGTTATCGCTATCCTTATGTACATCGACAAGAGGTTAGGGAGCAAATTACGAAAATGTTGGATCAAGGTATAATACGACCATCTGACTCTGCATGGAGCTCCCCTATCTGGGTAGTCCCAAAGAAAGCCGACGCTTCTGGTAAAAAGAAATGGAGGCTAGTTGTAGACTTTAGGAAATTGAATGACAAGACCATTGACGATAAGTACCCTATCCCCAATATTTCTGATGTTTTAGATAAACTTGGCAGATGTCAATACTTCACAACTTTAGATTTGGCATCGGGATTCTATCAAGTTGAAATGAATCCCAACGATATTTCAAAAAACAGCCTTTAATGTAGAGCATGGGCACTTCGAATTCCTTCGTATGCCCATGGGATTGAAGAACTCACCTTCTACCTTCCAGCGGGTGATGGACAATGTGCTCCGAGGCCTTCAAAACGAAATTTGCCTCGTATATCTAGATGACATTATCGTTTTTAGTACGTCTTTACAAGAGCACATGGTAAACTTAGAAAAGGTATTCAATAGACTAAGGGAATCCAACTTTAAAATACAGATGGACAAATCTGAATTTTTACAGCTGGAAACAGCCTATCTTGGACATATAATTAGCAATGAAGGAATAAAACCCAATCCTGACAAAATTACAGCCATACAAAAATACCCAATACCAAAGACTAGCAAAGAAATAAAACAATTTTTAGGACTGATAGGTTATTACAGGAAATTTATTCCCGACTTTGCTCGCATAACAAAACCATTGACTATATGCTTAAAGAAATCCAATAAAATAACTTTCGACTCAGAATACATAGATTGCTTTGAAAAATGCAAAAAGCTTCTGTTAAACGACCCAATTTTACAATACCCGGACTTTGAAAAAGACTTCATTCTGACAACGGACGCTTCGAACGTTGCTTTAGGAGCCGTAATTTCCCAAGGACCCATTGGGTCTGACAAACCAATCTGTTACGCATCAAGGACTTTGAACGATAGTGAAACAAACTATTCCACAATCGAAAAGGAATTACTAGCAATAGTGTGGGCCACAAAATATTTTAGACCCTATTTATTCGGACGTAAATTCAAAATCTATACTGATCATAAGCCATTACAATGGATTATGAATTTGAAAGAACCAAACGCACGTCTGACAAGGTGGAGACTTAAGCTTAGCGAATATGACTATACCGTAATATATAAAAAAGGTAAGTCTAACACTAATGCGGACGCTCTGTCTCGGTTAGAACTGAATAATGAAGAAATAAAATCTTTCCTGTCGGAGATTGATTCGCTAGTGGTGCATCACTCACAAAGACAAGACACAAGCTCGTCAACTGATACTACTCATACTTGTCTCGAAGATCCCATTCTCGAAATTCCTATAACCGACGAACCTCTGAATAAATTCCATCGACAAATTTGTTTGACTATTGTAGGGGACATCAAACGACGCACGACCGTGATAAAACCATTTGAGACGCACACGCGAACTTCTATCCAGATCTCAGACTCAACCTTGGAACAAGATGTTATTTATGCAATTAAAGAATATGTTAACCCAAAAGTAAAAACAGCACTTAAAATTACACCACAATTGGGTATGTATTCCATCTTACCCATCATCCAAAAACACTTTAGGAGCTCTTCCATGAACTTAGTTTTAGCAAAAACCGAGCTGGAAGATGTTAAAGAGTACTTAAGACAACAAGAAATTGTTAAGCATTACCACGAGGGAAAAACGAACCATAGAGGTATTAATGAATGTTATCTAGCACTGTCACACCGTTATTTCTGGCCAAAAATGAAGGAAGAAATAACTAAATTCATCAATGAGTGCACTGTCTGCGGTCAAGGTAAGTACGACCGAAGCCCAGTCAAACCCCAATTCAAGATAGTTCCCCCGGCAAATAGACCATTTGAGATCATCCACATGGACTTATTTACGGTACAGAATGAAAAATATCTAACTTTTATTGACGTGTTTACGAAATACGGACAAGCCTACCATCTACGCAATGGAACAGCTGTTAGTATATTACAGGCACTGTTACAATACTGCTCTCATCATGGACTTCCCATGACAATTATAACGGACAATGGAACTGAATTTACTAACCAACTATTTTTAGAATTCACTAGACTCCATAAAATAAACCATCACCGTATCCTAGCCCATTCACCTAACGACAATGGTAATATTGAAAGATTTCACTCTACTATCCTAGAACACCTAAGACTTTTAAAACTCCAGCACAAAGACGAACCCATTGTCAATCTAATGCCCTACGCAATAATAGCGTATAATAGTTCAATACATAGCTTCACTAAGTGCCGACCATTCGACCTGTTAACAGGACACTACGACTCTAGGGACTGTCTCGACATAGACATAACTCAACAGTTACTACAACAGTACATCCAGACGCATAGGGAACGAATGGAGAAAGTATATGACATTATTAACAGCTCAGCACTAGCGAATCGCACAGCCCTTATTGACAACAGGAACGAAACCCGCGAACCAGAGATAGAATATGCACCGCAGCAACAGGTTTTCATTAAAATCCGGTTGCTGCCCGTCAAAACTGCACCGCGATACACACAAGATACTGTTTTAGCCGATTTACCTATCCATATATATACATCTAAAAACGTGGACCAATAGCGAAATCACGACTCAAACGTGTACCTAAGGCAGTAAATTTGTTACAGGATACTGTTAATAATGACCTCCGAGGGACCCGACCACAAGAGATAAGACTCGAAAACCTATCTGATGGACCAGGACTTCTACCCTACAAATTAGGACCGATGAGACTTATGACTCACCAACATACATTTTTACAGTATGTTCGACTCGACGACATCGAAGACAGTATTCAATCCTTACAGAATCAGTTACAGAATTACAGAACCCTCCTTGCAAACGAAACCTATTTACTATATGAAACTCAAATAGATTACTTGTCTAACAAACTTAACAAAGTACTAGCCCAGTTGAAATCACTAGAACCCCATAGACTAAAGAGAGGTCTCGTAGATAGCCTTGGTTCAGTTATAAAAAGTGTTACAGGAAATTTAGACTATACAGACGCAATAAAATACAATAATGCAATCAAAACGTTACAGGATAACCAATTGACGATTCAATCAGAGCTAAATCAACATCTTAGTATAAGTAAAGAATGGATATCCCAACACAGTAGTACACTTATTCAATTAATAGAAAATCAGGAAAAAATAAATGAGACTTTGGTCTCATTACTAAATAAGAACGCTTATAAAGATTACAGTCTAATAAAATACGCTAAATTCCCGCAATTATTAGACATAACTAGTGAAAATGTAGAGGACTTAACTTTAGAATTAACTAGAATAGAAAATTTATTAATCTTTGTACGTGCATCGAGCACTCATCATTCTATGATAGACATAGATGTATTAGCTTCTATGATAAGTAGAGTTAAGGAAATTTATGGCACCGACAAAATATTAAATTTAGATCTCAGAGAATATTACAACATTATAAAGCCCGGTTCATACTATTCCGAGAACCAAATAGTGTTCATTTTCAAATTCCCCATTATCTCAAAAGACACTTTCGATTTATATAAATTATCCATAGTACCTAATAAGAACTTACAGGCTCTTATCCCAACCTATCCTTTCATAGCAATTAACGAGTTAGCATTCGTGTACATAGAGACAGAATGTCCGAAGCTCAACAACTGGTTTCTTTGTGAAAGAAGCATCAACCATCAGATCCGGACCCATACTGCCTGTATCCAGGAGTTGATCACTAAACAAGTCCTAAGGGAATCCTGCAACTTCACTACCATCATCTTAATAAAAGAAGCAATGGAGAAGCTCGACGACCAGCATTATATCCTATCCTTTCCACGCATCACCAAAATTCAGCTGAACTGCGGAAGACAGGAGTACACCACATTAGAAGGCAGTTACCTTATAACAATCCCAACAAACTGCCTCTTGAAAACACCAGAATTCACCATCATCAATGAAAATGATCAAATTAAAGGTCAACCTCTCAAACTCACAAATATACCCCATGAAGTGAAGAAAGGAACTAGGAAACCCATTCAACTTCGCCTGAGTTCCATCAACCTCGAAAATCTTCACAATATCCAGGATAAGATGGTCATGCAAGCACCCATCGAACTTGAAACCATACCTCATACAATGTATCATACAACGATCCCATTTTATATTATAATATCAGCTGCAGGCGTCTTCATTATAATTTTCAAAACCCGTGGCTTCCTATGGAAATCCAGAAAGGTCTCGGAAAAAGCACAGGTACCAGTAAAACCCGTGGAGAACCAGGAAGAGGTTCCGGCAACATTTTCTCTTAAAGTGCTCAAATAGTTGCCGTTCTGAGGGTGGAGGAATTACATATGCCTACCATATGAAGATCCCCGACGCTGCATTTCCGTTGCATTACATTGGACTCAAGTTAATGCTGACGCAGGAGCGTCAGCCTTGTGCCAACGGTATTCAATATCGACATTCTCGGGTCACACTTCGATCCAATAGGTTTAGTTAGTTATAAGTAATATTAAATTGTAATATCCTTTTTAATATACTTTTTATAAATCATTTTGGTTTTTTTTCGATCCTCCGGCTGCAACGTACGTAATTAGGGAGTTGATATAAAACATAATATTGTAGATATCAACAAATAACACATTTTTTCAGTGATAGAGCTACAGTATAGTCTGTTTCTAGCTTCGGCTTTAATGGGTCGGCGTGACAAAAGGAAAGTTTTATGTATTCATTTTATTCTGTGTTACCAATACTGCTTCGAAGGCTTCATCAGACCTTATTGCACATACACTATATATGTTTTGGAAATGAAGGGAAGGGGCTGACGAGTGAGTGCTACGTTTATATTTGCTTATGGCACTGTATGTGGCATTTGCGCTATAATCAGCATTATACTATGTAAACGATAATCATCGATATTTATTTCTATAAAATGGTATAATATTGTTATTGTTTGGAATACGTACGATACAAAATAATTTTCGGATGAAAACAAGACATTCTAAGCAGGGATCCTCGGAGTTTATTGACCAGACTATATCTGATCAATAAACTCCGAGGAGAACATTTGCAGATGTAATATATAACTTTCTATGTCAAAATGAATAATCCCTCAAATGTCACACGCAAATCACTCATACAATATGCTATTGATATATGTGTTAAATTAACGCCACACACCTGTTACGTTTATTGGTTACCTTTTTTAGACGGACGATGCTATTCATACTTGTACGAAAGTCTAATGTCATGTATTTGATGAACAAATAAGGCAAATATACTCGTTCCATATAGAGCTTTTAGGTCGGAAACCTGAACATTGAGTGAGCTTATCGACAATCACTAGATTTAAATGTTTGCGACAGATGTTTGCTCATAGAAATCTAATTAATTAATTAGTATTTATTTGTATGCATATATAATGTACTGTATATATAGTGGGTTCGAACATTAAAAGGCGTTAATTTCCACTATCCCATTAATGCTTTAACAAAAATAAACTTTTTACAATGATTGTGAAGCGTCAATAGTCTACTAGATTAAGGTACGGTCTCCACAACTTCAGATTGTAGATTCAAATCCACACTTCGACTAATGTCGGGAACCATCTCCTAGCACAAGGATATAGTTAATTTGGAAATGAAGGGAAGGGGCTGACGAGTGAGTGCTACCTTTATATTTGCTTATGGCACTGTAATTTGCGCTATAATCAGCATTACTATGTTAACGATAATCATAGATATTTATTTCTATAAAATGGTATAATATTGTTATTGTTTGGAATACGTAAGATACAAGATAATTTTCGGATGAAAACAAGACATTCTAAGCAGGGAATATAGTCTGATCAATAAACTCCGAGGAGAACATTTGTAGATGTAATATATAACTTTCTATGTCAAAATGAATAATCTCTCAAATGTCACACGTAAATCACTCATACAATATGCTATTGATATATGTGTTAAATTAACGCCAAACACCTGTTACGTTTATTGGTTACCTTTTTTAGACGGACGATGCTATTCATACTTGTACGAAAGTCTAATGTCATGTATTTGATGAACAAATAAGGCAAATATACTCGTTCCATATAGAGCTTTTAGGTCGGAAACCTGAACATTGAGTGAGCTTATCGACAAACACTAGATTTAAATGTTTGCGACAGATGTTTACTCATAGAAATCTAATTAATTAATTAGTATTTATTTGTATGCATATATAATGTACTGTATATATAGTGGGTTCGAACATTAAAAGGCATTAATTTCCACTATCCCATTAATGCTTTAACAAAAATAAACTTTTTACAATGATTGTGAAGCGTCAATAGTCTACAAGATTAAGGTACGGTCTCCACAACTTCAGATTGTAGATTCAAATCCACACTTCGACTAATGTCGGGAACCATCTCCTAGTACAAGGATATAGTTAATTTGGAATGGTTAAACGGAATATTAGTACTGCAAACATTATTTTTAAAAAACCATTTCTTGATTGATATACAAAATTAATTAATTTTCTACTATATATAATAATTATATATAAAAAAGTTATCTATTATATACCGACGTATTGTTGATATGTTTCTTACGTTAAGTGGTGTTAACCGCAAATCAGTCTCGCAGGGTATCTCATTTTAGTACTTGAAAGACACAATTAAATAATTATATATAAAAATGTTATCTATTATGTACCGACGTATTGTTGATGTATTTCTTACGTTAAGTGGTGATAACCGCAAATCAGTCGCACAGGGTATCTCATTTTAGTACTTGAAAGACACAATTAAATAATTATATATAAAAATGTTATCTATTATATACCGACGTATTGTTGATATGTTTCTTACGTTAAGTGGTGTTAACCGCAAATCAGTCTCGCAGGGTATCTCATTTTAGTACTTAAAAGACACAATTAATCTTCATTTTGTATTTTAATTACACTTATGCATCCATAACTTACCACCCGAACGGGGTGGTAATAATCAGACAAGATGATTGGTTAACGCATAATACTATACTATAGCATTCCACTTAACGCTTCATATGTAGTGTGAGGCGTTACTTCGAATTAGTTCGATCCAAACATGATAATGTCGATGTGATTACTAATAATGGTAAGGCCACATTATAGCTAGATTTTTACAGGGACAAGGGCACATTGCAGCTAGTGTTTTACAATGGTAAAGCTACACTGCAGCTCGTTTTTTACAGTGGGAAGTCAACATTGCAGCTATTTTTCAGTGATAAAGCCAATTTGCAGCTGGTTTTTTATAGTGAATCTCTCTCCATGGTAACACAAACATTTTATGTTGAAGATGGAAAGAGCACTTCAAACTCACCATATTATAAATAAAATAATATACATTTTATCCCTGAGTGATATTTTAATATTACACGACAAAGTGTACACTCGAAGGCCTTAATTTCCTTAAGTAGCGGTTAAAGTATGTACAGTATATGTTTTTGGTTGAAATTCCACGAGAAATTAATTTCCCTAGATCCTTTTTGAAGTTATTATGACTTCAGTTTCAAGATTATGTTAAGGTAATAATTTTACGTGCTTGGGGGTAATTATTTTTTAAAAGTGCGGCGTGAACATAAAAGTTATTTAATTATGGCAATATAGTCTTGCTTATTTTTTTTTTCCAAATTTATAATAATGTAGATAGATAGATATCATTTTGTTGTACATAGATGTTGTCATAATTGTAGAAAATCAATGGGTGATGGTATTGTCAAAGGCAATCTCTGCCAGGTAACCTTTGGATTGAAAGAATCGATCGATACGAACAAATGTGGATGACATGTATACAAAGCATAGAAGAATATGTAAGAATATTGAAGTGATATACTTCAATATTCTTACATAAATAAAATATTCAATAAACTTATAATACACACGATTACTACTTACTACTGATTGATACATACATATAGATGATGATGTTCGTAAGCCTACGTATAAACGCGCAGACCAGAAAACTAAATTTTGTGATATAAAAATATTGTCCTCGGCAGAGAATCGAATTCTGGACATGTGATGCAGGAGCCAATTATTCTAACTACTATACAACATGGTTGTGATATAGCATAAAAAGTAATACATGTATGAAATGATAAGTACATAATTATAAATACTAAATAATGCAACTAAAATTTTAATAGTAAGATTATCAAGCTTTCTGTTATCAAGGCTTCAAAATAAGCAGATTCGTCAGGTACTAAGAGTAAAAGATAATCTGTGAATTATATTCTTTTAAATAACTTCCATATTATTATTATTTTATATTTAATTTCAAATAATCGTTTTTTTAATTTTTTATAAATGTAATAAAAAAACCTTTGTTTATGTTCTTGAATTTTTGCACCTGTGGGGAAAATTATTGTTGTGTATACTTTGAATTTCACCAATTCACATCCTGAAACCACCGTCCGAAGACTAGCTGCAGTACTAACAACCAGCTTAGAACCGAAACCTTCGTGAAAAATACCCGATACAAAATTGCTAAACATCGATTGTCCTCAAATCAAATTCTATACTCTCTTTTGAGTGCCGCTGTTTTTACTCTACTTTTATAACATAAAAGTATTAAAATTTATACGAAGTGATACTAATTTCCATTGCAATGACTGCGACACAGCGATACTTCAGCGGGCTGCAATAACCATCCCCTATTTCGCACCAAATCTCTGTCGAATCCTATATCGGACGGTTATTCAATTGAACTCCATTTGAGCCAGTGAACGAAAACATAGTCGATTACTCTGGACAATTCGCAATTCTCACAATTTCCCCTTGCAGTCATGAATAAATAGATTGTCTGAGCTTAAATAGGAATTGCGATGCATTTATTTAAATGGTAATTATAAAATGTACCAAATATTAAGCAAAAAATATTTTACTGATAGCGATGTTTTATTTTGTATTCGTTACTGAAAAATATGACACAATAGGATCTCGTATTTATGCGACACCGAGAGATTTACAAAGCCATTCAAAAATCTAATTATGCATTATATATAATAAGGTTATTCATTATTATTATGCCTTATTATGGAAGTGTATTAAAAAGTCTGGTCTGCAATCGTCAATAGTTCTGTCAAACAGGCTAAGTGGACTTCTTGGTATAATCCGTAGACGAGATTTTTATTTAATTTTTTTTTATTCTTATTTTTTTAAAAGAATATTAGCAATGCTATTAACATTACTAATATTCCGGCTAACCACTCCAACTAAGTTGAAAATGATTGTGCCAGGAGTTAGTTCACGATAATAGTCGAATGGTGGATTCGAACTACGACCTTAATATTCGTAGACCGTACCCTAAACCTTAGGCTATTGACGCTTCAGAAGATGAACTTTGCATTTTCTTTTTGGTTTCCTTTTTATTATAGTTACTTATGTGTTCGACTAAAACCCCATATATGAATCATCGATGACAACCTTGATAGAAAAACGCCATAGCGTAATTACTCATTGTCTTCATAAAGACATCATAACATAACCAGAGTAAATAACCACTCTTGTGTGTGTAGGGTTCCGCAGTCCTGGTTACGAATACGCATATATGATCTTGAATTTTATTGAGGATGGATGTTAATACTTATGGAACACAATAATTATTTGATAAATTAATGCAATTTAATTAGTTACTAAAACACAATAATTATTTGATTAATTAATGCAATTTAATTAGTCATTAAAATACAATAATTATTTGATGAATTAATGCGATTTAATTAGTTATTAAAACATAGTATAAAAATCTATACCTTGTGACTAGTGGCATTAATTGTAAACACGCTGATGCCTATAACATAGTTTACACTAGAACAAGCTTAAGAGAATTAACAGTGACTTCCATCTCGACACCATTCCGGAATATTCCAGTATCTCTCGCAGAGCTTCTTCGCTTTCGCACTCCAACCCGCTAGTGGTAAACGCCGTAACCTACGATCCAGTACCGAACCTGGAAACTAGGAACCGTCAACCACGTCACGTCCACGACGACCCCCACTTCATGGGGGAGTCGAGCTCCAGTCCGTCCTCAACGTACCCCGGATATTCACACAGCACCGACATCTCGTCGCATCACCCTCGCCTTCGAGCGCAACGCAATCTTCGCAACACCGCGTACACTAGATAGACCCGCGTGCCAAGGTGGTTCTCACCGCCCACAGCCAGACAACAGGTGGCGTCCGTCAAAGGCAAGGTTCGCACACCAAAACCTCGGACGGTCAGTAGTCATAACTATCCATTCTCCACTCGGGAAAATTTTCGATAGCTAGGGAACTGGCAACTTGGGTGGCACCATCAGATGGTACGAGATCAGAGCAGACTGACACGCTCAATTTATTAGCGCTTTGTGTAAGTAAGAGAACCACAAATAGGGAAAACTAATAACCATCTCACGGATCCCTCAGTCCCGTGAGCCCTGTGTCCGATGAAGCTGTAAGAGCCGCATAGGCTAATAGCATCAACATCAACAGAATCTAGTCTTAAGAGTTACTACAAACTTGTGCTTAAGTCATGTTACAAATAAAGAATATTATTATTATTTCTCACTATCAGATGAACTAAAGTGGTATAGTAATGCATCAGCTTTTCTTGTTCTTTATGCGGATTTTTAGCACTTCACTGAAAATCTGTATAAAGTATTACACAAACTTCTACGTTTCGCACCGTAAATGAGGTAAATACTTTGTATCAAGGAATCACCTACTGGGATCACTTTTAAGCAAAAATAGTGTTTCATCCCTAATACTTTATTGAATTCATTCCCAAATACAATTTGAATCCAATGAAATCAATATTATCTGAAATGTCAGAATGATAAAAAATTGCATTAGTTACATTGATTTTATAAATAAATTCTATAAAAAAAGTGTATGTAATCTTTATATCTTATATAGTCATAGTATTGGATAACTTATACAAGTTAGCATAGGGAAAAATACAATATTAATGTTCCTTCGGGGATAATCAAGTACTAATCTACAATTTTATCACTAATATCTATAATATTTTTATACATTCCTTCAGTTTTTACCAGAGACAGATGAGACGTCTGAACACTTGTAATAATACTAATCAAATGTTGCTTTTTTCACAATTCCAGGATGATGAATGTGCCGTTGGACAGATCAATCAATCATCAGATTATACGAAGGAAATAGAAAATTTTGTAACAAAAACTTAAGCGTCGACACAGTATTGCAGAATGGTAACTTTTAAATAAATGTTAAGACCGCACATAAATTGAAAACTATGTTTATATATATATATATTTAGATATATATATATATATATATATATATATATATATATATATATATATATATATATATACTTTAAACCATATTGTTACTAGTTTCACAGTGTCAATATATAAAAAAATAGATAAGTCGGTCTATTGAATTATAAAATTCAAGATGTAAAATATATAATTAGATAATAAATATTGATATATTTATTTCTTAATGATCTCATAGGCTAAAATGTGTAAGGCTGATTAATCAAATACATTATTTATTAAATGAAATATATCAAAGTATTAAAATGAATAAAAAATATATTTTGTGACTGTCTGTTGTTGTACTTAATTCTTTTACATGATTTCTAGGATAAATTTTTGTCGCATCAAATTTAGAACATCTTGTATCAAGATTTTATAAACCAAGAACTGCATTCCCAGCGATTTTCACAATTTTAATTGTTACATTGAGAGTGTAACAAACGAGCACACAGTTCACTTGATGGTAAGTGATTCCTGCGGCCCATGCATCTACATTCATCCTTAATAACCAATCGTAATGCAGATGCCTTGTCACTCTTGAGCACTGAAATGGAATGCCTCGGCACCAGTTATAAAGGTCTCCGGATCCCTACACTGACCAGATGAAATAAAGCAGCATTATGCTGCTATTTTACGCTGGTAGTCTGTGAGGGCGTGGTCCTCACCCGGTCTAACTGACCCATTCATTCTGCAGCTAGAAACAAACTGCAGCGTAACTGTACCACTGATAGTTTTATTATTATTGACATAAATATAGCCTGCAAATATTAACAAGAGTACAAGTGGACTTATGATTTAAACACTACACCTAATCAGAGATTGAACATACATACTACAAACAAGAAAAAATATTGCACAAAATAATTAGCAAGAAATCTATTCAAACTGAATTTTAATTTCAGATACCCGGAAGATAACGATGTCTCGTGAGAAGTTGTAAATAAAGGAGAAAATCTTTCATTTTATAATATAGACACGGAAGTTCCTGAATAATGAATTGCATCTCGTGATGCCTGCTCTATAAAATCATGAGTGTGTAAATTTTGAATAACGAGCTTAAAGGAAAATAGTAGCAAAATATGTTTGAAAATACATATATTTATATAATATATGTATTAGCAACCTATATTATTGGCTCAATAATCTCGGACATATGCCTTACTAGACAGGATAGAACGTAGTCCTACACGTGGGCCCTACGGAATGGCGGCCTTCATATTTCTGTGACTGCTCAGTTTGCAAACTATGAAATGGAAAGTGAACTTTAAAGATGTTATTTAAACTTGTCATCAGTTAAAATTATTTCTCTTTTACATCTATGGGTTAAACGATATTGAGTTACTATAGCTGTTAAATTTTATCTAAACTACATATAGGGAACTAACTAAATGTTTCTTCAACCCCCCCTCCCCATCCCTGGCTCTATTTACAACTCCTAATCGGTTCTTCTTAGACCGGATAAGATTTTTCGCTTTCTTTAGAAACGTCATCCCATTCTTCAGCGAGTGTGTCTTGAAGCCCCGATCTCGTAGCTGGCGCAGGAGTTCTAATCAGAACTTTTCTTTAGAAACGTCATCCCATTCTTCAGCGAGTGTGTCTTGAAGCCCCGATCTCGTAGCTGGCGCAGGAGTTCTAATCAGAACTTTTCTTTAGAAGCTCATCCCATAAATGCTGAATGGGATTTAAGTTCGAAATACTTGCTGGCCACTCTATGCTTTCAACTTCGAACTCCTGCAGGTACCGCCTAACAGAAGCTGGAGTATGTGAATGGGCATTGACCTGCTTTAGCACAAAGTTTTCATCGATAAAGTCTACAGAATAAAGCCTGAAAACTGTACTTAAAATATTTTTGATGTGTGCGGAATGGCATTTTTTAGTGATAGATACTCGAAGTGTCAATAAAATTTTATTTGAATAATGCTACGGTAAAGAATAAAACTTATTTATGACTTAAAAATGATTAATTTCCTTAACACCTTAGGAAGATATTAAATTTTGCAATTTAAATTAATAATTTTTGTACAAATATAAATGTTTAATTTTTTTTATAAGTTTCTTTCTATGAAGAGGTTTCTATAAGGAGGATTTTATCTCTAATATAAAAAAAAAATGTGAAAATGTAACAAGCTAAATAGATACTCGTGTATATATCCTAAATACGAACCTTGTCTGGAGAGGTGGAGAAGGGGTATTCTCAGGATATTCAGCATTTCAAATTGCAAATAATAATTTCACTGGTGCCAGCACCGGGGATTTAACACGGTATACTCGAGTACCGTAAACTAAAAACCAACGTTTAGACATTTAGCTTTACGGCGCTCTTGATATATAGCAGCCTTCTTTAATGTTTTAACAAAATAAAATTATTTTGCATGTTTAAAGTTATTTTGATTATTATTATCAAAATTAAAACCACATAAGATTAAAATGAAGTACAAATATTATTAAATGATTTAAAGGGAAGCATTAAACGAATGAGAATCGATCTCATTACAATACTTGCATTTCATTCTATAAAAATCAAGGAATTTGAAAAGTGTAGAGCAACTTCAACAGAGGTATAGCTACACTGCAGTTTATTTCTAGCTGCAGAATGAATGGGTATGCTCGGCTATGGTAGGACCCCGCCCTCAGAGAATACCAGCGTAAAATAGCAGTATAATGCTACTGTGTTTAGTCGTACAGGGTGAAACGCATCTGCATTATGATTCCTTGTCAAAGATGAATGTAGCTGACATGGGCCACAGGAATCACTTGCCATCAGGTAAATTGTGTGCTTTATTACTCTAGATACTATAAAACAAATATATTGATGTAAATGTTTGTTTGGTCATGATCACCAAATCACCCAACACAAAACCATAAGTTAATGGACCTTAGCTCTCCTCCTGGAAAAAAGGTGATCCTAGCGAAATACTGTAAAATATTCGCGGAGATAATAAAAATTATTGACATTTTAACTTTAACACTTTAGCACTCGAGAATAATTAAAGCAGTAAATAGAGATGGGAAACTTTTTCCCTCACATTAAAGAAAAAATGTCGTCGATTTTTATATGTAACATACATAAAAGCGTAGAGAATGTTTGTTTATTTATACGTCTTTCAGTTGTATTATAAATGTGGGTGGGTAGTGCTTGCTTAAAACACGCTGGAAAACCAATCAGATGAACTGTATTTATGCTTCACAACTTGTTGGTTTTCGGGTTTGGGTGTTATTGTCCATGCATTACAACGGATAAGGAAAGAGGACGAGTGAGAGCCTTTGTTTTGTTTTTGTCCACTGTTAGCTTTTACAGCTTCATCGGGTTGAGTGCCTTTGTGCTTGCGCAAATGCTTGCGGCATAATATATCCTGCGTATTTGTGCCATGTTATATGGTAATACCGAGAAGATATCACGGCCAAAATCGATACCTAAAGGACAAAATAATGCAATCTCATCTTGCTTTATTCTAACAAATTATATAAATCAACCATATTACACATAGAGTATGCATGGTTATATATGCAAATACTTATAAAATTGAAGTACGATTGACTGCCGAAAGAGCTAAAGATATGATAACATTTAAGATTTGATGTTAATAATAAAAATAAGCATTCTTAACGTCCTTTCCATTCCGACCAGGGAAAAATATCTGTAGATTTTCACCTTTAACCTTTCAGTCCCAAATAATAACGTAGTTTGAAGCTATGCGTAGTATCATTTTACTGCGTAGCAATCCAATAATTAGATACATTATACACTTTCTTTATTGTAAGTATCGGTGACTAACGAGTTGTAGCTAATATTTACTAAATCACTCACATTACGGTTGTTTTCCTTCTTCATTTCTAGTATTTTGCGTTTATTTCTCGAATTTCCCGAAAATTGCTCTAGATGGTGTGTGATCATGTATTTAAAGATAATTTGAGATATATTTTGATAAAATATTAAATAATCAGTCAGAACCCGAAATATGCCGTTCGTACGTGGAACTGTCTATGAAATGTACGGGACGTTGAAATTGCTTGAGTACATATCTTCGTCGACAATAGAATCCCTTCTAAAAGATTTTTTTTGCAAAAAACTGTAAACTGAACTCCAATTTTTCTATGTATTGAGGGTGTCAGAGAAACACACAAATTACCTGATGGTATTTACAATGGACCATGAGACATTGATCGTCGGTCAGAACTCATAATGCCATCACGCCTCGTCACCAGTGATAAGGGTCTAAAGGGATCACCAAACGAAACACAACGGCGCTATTCTGGAATCATAAAATTCCAAAATAGCTCAATAGATACATTTCCAGCCAAGACAACCCATTCTAACCGATTATAGAAACAAAAATTCAGTGAGGTTTTAAAATGTAAAAAAGTATTATTTTTATTCAAAAGAAACGAAAACAACCGACTTTAAATTAGCTTTCCTCTGCCGAATATTACTACACGCACATCTAGTTGATAATTACAGTTATTTGCTGCTAAACCAATGTGAACATTAAAGTGATTTGCTGGAGCCTCGCATTATATTTCCAACGATGTGGCATGAAAATTACTGCCCACACTCTAGTTATACTAATGACTTTACTTTTGGCATCATTTTGTCGTATTATTAGCTTATGGAGTTTTCAACGATTAAAATCACAGTTCAGAAATCGTTTAGAATTACTTAGCTCGCCATCTCTTATCTCTCTCTGTATGTATTATGACACAAGTGAGAAATATGTGCGATATTGAAAAGGCCAGGAAATCAAAATTTAGTATGAAGACTCAGTACTACGAACAACTACTACTATAATTACTAACCACCAGGTCGCACATTTGCCTTTACTTCTGTCAATCGTGGAATTAAGAATTGAAACACTAAATCCAATTCCAGAATTATACAATATTTATGTATTTTTAGCTTATTTCACTAAAGGCGGTTTATATTTGAAACAAAAGTATAAATTCAACGGCGCAGGATGATGTATCGTAGTAGATTTAAAAAAAACATTGATAAACGATTTATTAATGAATAATTGACTGAACAATTTGTCGGGATTGAAAGTTGCCACTCTTTATCTTGTGCGCTACATGCCATTGATTGACAGCTTAATTAAGTTCTTGACAATCTGTAGGGACTGGGGAATTGTAGGAGGTGATATAAGGGCACAAATTCTCAGTGTAGTCATCTTTTTTGTCTTTTTGTTATAATTATGTAATGGAGTTATATTGCAAAATGTAACACTTAGCGTAGTTGTATACGTCAGGTGTGTGGTATATGCTGAGAATCGTCAGTTACGGTTTTAAAATGATTGTTGTTGAAGATATTTTGTAAAAGGAGAAACATTTTTTTATGTCCAAATTTATTCAAAAAATATACTTTTAATAGTAATTTAACTATAAGGTTTTCTTTTAAATAGGTCCCCGTTAAAATATTTCAGAAATAGTGAGTTAAAGGAGTGTAAATTTACTTTGGTTACAGTAAAAACCATAACGCTAGGAAATTGAGTATCTTTCAAGGTAAGGATGAAGTTTTTATCGTGAAAATACTGTTGTTTAGCTTTAAAAAACTACATCGTTGTTGATTTCATGTCAAATAGTATACGTCTAAGGCAAGAAGTTTTTTTACCATTTACTACTCTGCCCAATAAATAAAATAATGCATCTGCGTGAACGAGTTTTCAGAAGGGAAACTATCCCTTTTGAAAAGCAGCCAATTTTACTAAAATCCAAAAGACATCTCTCACTCCATTATCAATGACAATATCGATCCATCAATATCGAGTCCAATATCGATATGACACCAAAGGTCTTCAAAAGATAACTGCATTATTATTTTTAACATTATTAATATACCGATTAACTACTCCAACTAAGCTGAAAATGCTTGTACTAGTAGATGTTTCACGACAATAATTGCATGGTGGATTCGAACCGACCTTAAGTTTTGCAGACCGTACCCTAAACCATTACTTGACGAAACCATTCTACTTCTTTTCTTTCCTACTATTCTGCTACCGTCGTATATATTATAACAAATTTATGACGTATTAGTACAAACACAATTTTCAACCATGTTACGACGTATGTATATATAGATATAGTGGATTCTTTATATGTATATTTACTTACCTATGGCTACGGACAAAGTCAACCACAGCACATTGTTTCATTAAATTGCATACATTCTAGTCCAGGGTGATACGGTAAGGTAATTGTATCATGTCTACAAGATCTCAACAAGAAGTTATTAATCTATCTATAGATAATAGACTATCTGTTCAGCTAGATTACTGCAAATTTAGTGTTTCATTATATGTTCGATTTTTATTTATTTTATCTATTTCACTCCATCATGTTAGTACATCTAAATGAAACGATAATTTCATAAAAAATACATTACTTTACTAAAAAAAATCAGCAATGAAGAACATAACCAAAATTGATCCGAGCATCAGCTGTTTACATATATATATATATATATATATATATTTACTATATATATATATATATATATATATATTCATGTGAAAAATAATACAGTAGTAGTGTTTATTTAGTGATTGATTTTTCGAATGCGTTTAACACAGTGGATCACGATATCCTTCTTTCTATCCTCTCCCTTTACAACTTCGCTCCAACTGCCTTGGAATGGATTTCTTCATATCTTCGCAGTCGCCAGCAGTCAGTCAATGTAGGTCAAAATTACTCAACTTTGCCCGACGTAGATACTGGCGTGTCGCAAGGCGGTTTACTTCTCCATTAATTTTTTCAATTTTTATCAATCTGATCACTTCCAACATTGATTGTGCATACCATCTCTACGCTGATGATCTGCAGCTATACGTAAAATCTCACATTGAGGATCCATAATGGGATTAACAAAGTAAATTGCAATTTAAATGATATTTAGGATTGGGCATCTCGTTTTGGAGTCACCGTCAATCCTTTGAAATATCAAGCAATGCTCGTAGGCAGTCCCAAGATACTAGCTAAGATACTAACATTTGAAATTTAGGGCCTGGCTATTATAATAATATTTTAATACTATTTAATAGTTCTTTGAAAAATCTTGGTCTACATATTGACAGCACATTGAAATGGCGAATGCAATTCACAGAAATTAGCCGCAAAGTCACTGCCACATAACAGTTTCTTTATCGTCTAAAGCATTTCCTTCCCATGAAAGCAAAGGTCATGCTTGTCTACACATTAATATTGCCTATCATTGACTTGATTTCTAACTAACAAGCTGCAGCCCCTGTTGAACCACTACATTCGATTTATTTTTAGTTTGCGTAAATATTACCATATCTCACAATATCGATCTCAGCTTAGTTGGCTTTCCATATAACAAAGGCGTAATTCCGAATTTTTCTTGTTCTTTTCTTCATTTTAAATGATCCGTCATCTCCTTTTTATCTTATTAAATTACAATATATCTCTTTATTTCATGACAGTATTCTTCGATCTTCGTTTAATAAGGTCTGTATTCCAGCTCACTTTACCTGTTTTCTTGCAAATCCATTTGCTGTCCGAGCTACACTACTCTGGAATTCCTTGCCCGATGAAACCAGGAAGGTCAGTAATAAATACAGCTTTAAAAGTTTGGTTCGTGATAACTTACTTAAGTTATCTGATAAATGTCATCCACATATGGAATTTATTGGTAGCTACCGCTATTGTATTGTATACTATTGTGTACACACATATATGTATACACACATATATATATATATATATATATATATATATATGTAAATATATATATAATTTGTGTATATATTGTGTATTTATACATGTATTATTACTTTAGTACAGTAAAAATGAACTAATATAGATTTTTTATTATAAAGCAAGAAATATGCTTTAGTAATAGTATTAACTTCATAAGAAAATTTATGAGATTCTATGAAAACAATCACGTTAAATTGGGTCATTGTTATAAAAATATTTTATTTTACGGAGTTTCCTTTCGATATATTTTGTGGAATTTTTTAAAAATTTTTAAGAATTTATCTCATGGAATAAACTTTTAAAAATTAAAAATATATTTTATGGCAGCTAGTATATCTATCCATTTGGCAACGAATGGTGCCCCATGAACTTAACGATCGCCAGCGCAACGTACGCGTTGAGACCTGCCTCGCGCTACTCAACAGGCACAGAAATGAAACAATTTTGAATCGAATTGTTGAATGTGCGACGAAAAGTGGATTCTGTTCGACAATCGAAAGCGCTCAGCAAGTTGGTTAGATCCTGGTTCAGCACCAAAGCAGTGCCCTAAACGAAAAATGACCTCTAGAAAGTTGATGGTCACTGTTTGCTGGTCTAGTGTCGGTGTGATTCATCACAGTTTTTTACCAAACGGCATGAGAATTACTGCAGATGTGTACTGTGAAGAACTCAAGATAATGACGGAGAAGCTCGTATATCTTCACCTAGCTTTGGTCGGTCACCCCTGCTGCTCCTACATGCCAATGCGCAACCAGTATGGGAACCTCAACTGACAGTCTCCAAGCTGCAAGAGTTGGGGTTGGATGCTCTCCCTCATCCACCGTACTCACCAGACCTTGCACCCACCAACTATTACTTTTTCAAAAATTTGGACAATTTTTTAGCGGGAATAAAATCAATTCCTGAGAGGCAGTACAAAATGCCCATGAAGAGTTTGTTGTCTCCCTTCCAGCTGATTTTTACAAGGAGGGCATCAATAAACTACCACTGTGTTGGCACAGATGCATCGATTACATGGGAGATTACAGAAATAAAAAAGTTTGAAAAAAAAAATGCTAAAACTTATTTCATGCAAAACGGAAATTTCATAGGTAAATCCCTATTACCATATAAATCTTTGTGTAGTAACATTTATAGTGGAAATGTTTGAATCTCAATTTAACGTGGGGCAGCAGTGTTACTAGTAGCAGCACATGTTTAAGTATATTTGGGAAGTTTTAAGTTAAAGATATTAAAATAGCTAACTTTATAGAGTTTAGAGTTTTTGAGGAAACGAAAATTTTCTAATGTACTATATTTCTCTAAATAAAAGGGTACTACCAAAATGATGCAATAGATAGAAAAGGTCAACTCACAGAGTAACAGAAGAATAACGCCTTTGTGTTTCGTTTAGATAGTTTAGGGATCATCATGTACATTTATGAGGATCCGTAGGGGTTTACGGGCCCAAGTGTGGGTCGCAGGCATTACTAGCCATTAGATGAGACTTCTAAGGTGTCTAAATAATTAAAAATATATATATATTTCATATAGCTTAGACGAATAGAAAGTGTAATACATTTTCAAGGTGAACACTTTAAAAAGATCGATACCTGTAAAAAAGACTATAATTTTTGAATATCTAATTTCTTTTGTCGTTTTTTGTTTTTAGTCCTCAATTCAACAAATACAGAACACTAAGGAGAAATACAGCTGCGATGTTTCATATGGTGACTGACTGACCGAGATTCAGACACAGTAGCAAAGAATCAAGGCGTTTCAACCCTCTTAGTTTTACATTTTATTTCGAATTTATTGAGGATGAATGTTGATGTTTAAGGGCCACAGTTATCACTTACCATCAGGTGAACTGTGTGCTCATTTGTCACACTTCACCATCACAATCATCATTTCAGGCCTTCACTAGTCTACTGCTGAACATAGGCAGTTCCCCACACTTAGTAACATAAAAGAATTATATAAAATATATAATAAAAATAGAAATATAATAAATAATAAAATATAAGGGTATATATAAAATATTTGGGTTTATTTATTTATGAAAAATACGAGGTTTCTTTGCAATATTGCTAGAATTTCTTTACTATATTAAAATGTGATAAATCAACACATCAATTATTGTGTTTCGGGTTCCAGGAATTGTATTTGTATTGCTTTGATAGATGTAAAATGACTTTCTTGTGACTTATTTACCTTACACTTTCCTCTTCGCATTGCATTGCTCTTTGCCTCAATCCATTACTGTGCATCGCTATCTCCTATATTTAGGATAAATCATAAAATCACGTCTTAGTCAGTATTTTCAGTTTTGCTAAGGCCATTGCGAAAATGTTAATTTCGCTACTTCCCTAAACCTTTATACTGCTACTACTTCTTTCTCCTTTTAAAATCATTAATACTTTACTTAGTAAATAATAAAGGACTTTAAATGAGTTATAAAAAGTAATTATTTCATGAAAGTTATCAATTGTACGATTTCTAAAGTATTTAGAGGTAAAGAAGTAAGAAGTAGAAAGGAGGAAAGTAGTTCATCGACTTTTTAATTTTTCCTTATTACTTCCATCTGTCGTGTGAAAACGTTTAATGCACTTAGCTTTTATTTCCCGTCAATAAATTGTTCTGAGCTCCTGAAGACAGAATGAAGATAATACATGCATTTTAAAGACAACATCCAACATCCGCGCGGAAAAAGATTATAATTGCTAAAAGTATCTCAGTAAGTTATCATTATAAATACCTTAAATTTCAGATCGCATTTTCATCAAAAATAAAAATATCATGATTAATATACAGTGCTACTTAAATAAGGAACAATAACTGTATTCTAATTTGTAAATCCCTGTTGAAACCTATATCGGAAGCTTATTTAATTTTACTCCATTTGATCCAAGAAACAAAATCAGACGATTACCCTGAACAGTTCGCAATTATCTCTATTTACTTTACAGCCATGAATAAATATATTGTCTGTGCTGTAATCGAACTGCGACGAACTTTATTTAAATTTAAGGTAACTTACTTATTTAAGTGGTAAAACAGTTCTGGTACTTACAGCATCAATCATTTAATATATAATATATTAAACACATACAAAAAAAAACACATTGTTACTTAACAGCATCAATAACCCAATAGTTTAGTGTATGGTTTGTGAAACTTAACGGTGGTAGGTTCGAATCCATCATTCGACTATTGTCGCGAACTATTAGATAACACAAGCATTACAAACTTAGTTGCAGTGGTTAATATATTAGGTGTGTTAATATATCACCGTATTCTTTTTTCTTCAAAAAACGGTTTCAATCTTAGCTGACATATTAGTGTCGTGGGTAAAATTACTAATTCTCATATGTATTTTTCTTAATCTTCTTATCTTGTGCATAGCGTAAATTAACATCACTTGTTATCTAGATTTCAGAAAACATCTATTGTTTTAATGGAAATCGACTCCAGTCAGACTAATGATGAATATTTATATGGCGACCACATTACTCTCCTGATAGTTTCCCTGTAGTGAGATTATCAGACATAAGTATACGTCAGAGAAAGAAGCTTCATGAACTCATCACAAGTCCAATAGCTGAATATAACCTTCCGTACAGACTGCCATAAAGTCGAAGAACGATCCCGAGTCACCTGCATCAATTAACTTCCCGCAGACTTATATAATTCGTCACTTAATATATTATAATTCATAATCGACATTTACTTTTAAATAATGAATAAAAGAAATTATAAATAATAATTAAAGAATAGAAAATTCTGGAAAATCTGGATCATGAACCATGTGTATATTTAACTAACAATTCGGAATTGACAATTTTTTTAACTAATTAATATTTTCGATTAATTCAATTCGTCTTTTTCACTACTGTAATAATTTCTATATAATTCGTTTGTAATTTAGTACTACTGTAATGAATATAATGTTTGTTACTCAGTCATACCATACACGTGAAAATTTTAATTACATCTATTTATTAGTTTTTGAGTTTAAAGTGGATAAATATTAGAACGTAGCAGAAGACCTACGACAATGACTACACAGAGAGCAAAAAATTTTATATAAATTAAAGACCGTGAGAATGATTAATATAATTTTGTTCTAAAATCTTTCTTGTTAAGTATAAAATTATTTTTTATAAATCCATCGCACGAAGGATAGTTAATTAGCATTTTGTACTGTCTCACTGAATTAAGAATTAATATTCGGCAAACGAACGCTAAATGAGCTCGAAGTTGAAGCCATATTTTAAGCTGATTTTCTATTTAAAATATAAAAATGAAATTTTAGACAATTTTTTAAATTTGAAAATATTTAATTTACATATTTAAGACTGTAGATTAGGTTAGTTATCTAAATAGCCTGATTTTCCAAAATACATTGCTGATAATAATTATAATTGTAAATGGAAATTGTATATAAAAACCTTATATTTCACCCAAATATAAATATCACTTATATTTAATGTTCTAATATTTAATTAGCTTTTAAGCCATGCAGTAGTGCTCGTTCTTCCGAAAATGAAGTGACCATCTATCATGAATACGTCTAACAGATTTAAGCTTCTTATTGTTGAAAAATATTCTGCAACGTTTTCTTTTAATATAAGGGGTAAACGGGGGTATAGTTCATGAATTGTCACCCCTGAGGACTGAAATGAAATGCCTTTACCTACAATTGCGTTCCGGGATCCTTACATTTATCATACGAGACGTAACACTTACGGTGTTATTTTACACTTGTATTTTCAGAGAGGTCACGGTCCTTCCTTGTCGAGCCGACCCATTTATATACAGCATGGGTGTCAAAAGAAGTTGAGCTAATATTTTATTTATTAATATTAACTTATTTATTAGTAAGTACACATCCTGTATCTTATGATTTATATTATATAAACTATCTGACTCGACCTATGTTGTTCTGCCTTAATTTTTATAAAATTGTTTATGAATAAATTCACAAAACGATGAGTTTATGAAATCTTTCCATAGTTCGAATAGCGTGTTACGGCATTGAGTTCATTAAAACATCCCAAAGAAAAAAGAGCCCAGTTTAGTTTTTCATCTTTTCCAATTATTTATTCCGTAATAAACTTATAATAAAAACTGATGGAACTATAAACGTTAACATTTTAATAACAAAAAGTAAACAAATCGGTTCAACAGGAGTGACATGCTTACCAACGAATAGCACTTAACTTTTATTTTTATAGATCATTTTCATTTCATTAACTGAAATATGCAAGGTTCTATGTCATATAATGCGTTCCGGGATATTTATGAATATTGCATTCCTAGCCTTCCTTCACGAATTGCACCTATAAAACTATTTTTATGGGGTTCATACTCAATCGTTTCGGTTTTCTTTTACCCCTATGGACCCCATAAAGAATAGTTTTTAAAGGTGCAATTCAGGCAGGAAGGCTAGGAATTTACATGAAATACGCTCCACTATTTCATTTATCTATGAAATACATGCTCAGGTGCAGGTTCGAACTGAGATTTGAATGTTTTATGAGATTATTTCTGTGTACATGGGGACTATTCTACACTATTTGTATTCTCTTTTCATCGTAGACTGATTTTTTCTGGTATTTGTATATATAAATGTATTAATATTTAAATGTTTTTTTAATATTTAATTTATTTTAATATAAATCATACAACAAAAAAAATCCTTCTCAGGTTCACCCCTGAGAAGGATTTTTTTTTGTTATACTCCCACCACTCTGGTTCCCAAGGCACGAGTTCCGGACACGAGCAGAGCCTTCCCATGCAGTGTCTTAGGTGCGCCCTCGCCTGAGTCATGGAGGACAGGTAGAGTAGCAACACAGAGACTCTGTGACTCCTCGACACCTCGGCTGAGGAGGGTAGGAATAATGGCCCCTCGTCACACCCGCTTTCCGCAGTCCACTTACACGCATCCAAGATGGGCTTAAAGAGCCCACCTGCAGCTGTCCTTCCGGATTAGCCTGTGTAGGTTTACCTTTTATTTTTTGTTTTTTACGTGGGGAAATGCCTACGCATACTCAGCCCTCCTGGGAGCAAGGATGGGTTAAGTCGGATTCGCACCAACTAACAACCCATGCTGTTCTTCCTTCATCGCGTATGGCGGGATCACGAGCTCTGGCCGCCATAGCAGGCCCTTCTCCGGGGACGGAAAACCCCACAACCAACCCTCCAGGCAACGTGTGCTGGAACACGAGCGCGCTAGGACAGTCCTCCGTACCGCCACCCCACCTCCATCTCCCCGCAGTCCGCTGACACGCTTCCGAAACAAGCTCCTATATCTAAATATAGTTTACTTCCCTTGTTTGGGTTGGCTCGACCGTGGAAGAATGGCACTCTCATAGCACCATCTTGAAGTAACCAATTTCGGGTAAGGAGGTATTCCATCTCAGTCAACTTGAATCATCGTTGAAGATTGACCACAGTCGTTACATGAGTATATAGTAATCGTGATGCAAATTCGTTGTCACCCCTGAGGACTAAGATTAAATGACTCGTCACCAGCAGTAGGGGTCTCCGAATCCCTGGATTCTCGGATCATAACCAAACATAGCAGTTATGTTGCTATTTCACGGTAAATATCATAAAACAATATATTTAAAGTTTTATTATTCATTTGTCTTGTCTCTGAATCTGTTTCATTTAATGAAATTGTTTTTAATGGTGGTCTGAGCACTTGATTTTAGTTACACGGTAAGCTACTCGCCTGCTTATATGAGATCGACCATTGCTGCCGGTTTCTATTAAATTGTTTATTGCAATTTATAGTATTTACCACTGTGTGTGCTTGGCAAATAAGGATAATGACACGTGTCTGAGGAGTTAATAAGAAATGTTTCGAAAATGTGTGTTCGAAAAGTCGGCCAATAAGTGGTCCCGTGGCAGACCTAAATACATATGCATAGATCCTCTCAAGAAATATTCCAGTAATCTTTCTTGAGAGGATGGACAACGATACTCCATTGTGGATTGGCGGACTTCTTCGTCTTTGAAATACATGTATTTATTTAAGACATACAGATTCCTTCGCCGTCAATATACCGCTGATTTAAATTATCTTATTACATTGCAATCAACTATATCATTGGTCTCAGTACGTTGTTCTGTCTAAAATAAACCGCTGCGCCCTTGGTGAGACAGATTTTTATACATGAGTATCCGACAAAAGAAAGTAATTGTATCTCTAACTCATGATCAATCGCAAATCTAACCTTTTAGCCACTGGGATTCTGTTGCTTGAGCATGTACTATGTATTTCAAAAAAAATTGTTGATGTTTCTACATATCGTGTATCAAAAATACACGCACATACTTTGCTGGCATTGTTTTAAGTGACAGATTAACTGTCAAAAACTAAATCGCCATGTATTCTGCTGATTTGGAAAGCGATTGTTAATTGAATTAATGGTGACATATTTCCTTTGTGAATTTTGATTTATACATTTCTCTCATGAAAGCTTACGGTCTCTAAGTTTTCACTAAGCACATCTTTGGTTAAATGTATTTATGGGTCGCATTTTCTTGCATCTGCGAATGAAAAGTAAAAACGTCACAAAAAGACTGATTTCGGAAAGATTGTTTACTTTTCTTGGATACATAAAATATTTTATTTTCTTATATTTTTTATGTACAAATATACTAATGGAAACTTAGAAGTAAATAAATTTTACTCATGCAATTTTTTATTAAATTTAAAACAGAATGACATTGTAACATAAAATATGGTTTAATTGTCAAAGTTCGAACAAGAAATTACAATAAAATTCTTTATAAATTAGGTAAAATAAAGAAATAGAAAGAAGGTGGAAAAAAGGAGGGAACTAATTTTAGAGTGGGGGGTCTTATATATTTATTTAATTGTGTTAAAGTTGCCAAGCTTCCGCTCCATTCACCTTATGGTAAATGATTTGGTAGGCTTATTACAATGTAGAAAGAACAGAAAGGATAACCGTATCATAAAGTCCAGAATGGTTACACATGGGCATCATAAAAAATTGTTGAAGGCGGATAGAGATATATAGGTACCGAACTAATCACTCATTGTCAAGTGAAAAGAGTACTCGAGTTTTAATCTTAGTTTCATAAAAAAATTGTCATTTTGGTATCGGGAATTTTGTGTACTGCTTTTCTTTGCATACATACATACATATTATATGCTTTGCATTATGTCTTGAATTGTTTATATGATTAGGGTTACAATAAATTTTATACACGATGGATGAAAAGGTTTATTTATTAGTTATATATATATAATAGTTATATATTGATTTATTAAATAGTGACCCTATTTTCTACTAATAAATCTATCTCATCATACTGGGCTAGGTAGGATAGATAAAAACAAAAATTTATATGAGTGTTATTTAAAAGTACAAGAATAGGATAAATGTATTCCAGAGATCAATCTGTAGCTAATAATCATAGGCCATTCCAATAAGTGATAATTTATTGGGATCACCGATCGTTTCTAAGTCATCAATCTTAAACCACGCCAATCTTGAGCACTTATTATATTTGATATCTAAACAGAGAGAAATTATGCTTTAATAATACTAATTTCAAATTCTATAACGAGCCTCGTTAAGAAGATTATGTTTCACTCTGAATTTTTTTTATTTACATTGTATGCTCGCATTTTGCGTCCTGAATTGTTAAATTTTCGTTCTTAATTATTATTTTTAGAACGACCGCAAAAAGCTTTGATAATTAAAAAATAATAGAACACCTGCTTACCCAACTGTATCATGAGCGACGGATAAAATCATATTTCCACATTTATTATTATTTATTGCGTGATTCATTAGGTTTCTTACGTTTTTTTATATTCATACTTTTTCAAATGGGTCAAAATTGTTTGTGGTCAACCTCTACCTTTCCAGCTATGTCGTAACTATTAGTATGCCGATCGCGCTACATATTTTCAAAAATGGCATTGACTTTATCTCTAAAAGGTCCACCAGAGCGAGCTTCATCTTTGACATCATAATTTCCGGGCTGAAAACGCTTGAACCAATTTTGTGCTTCCTTACTAACACTACGTTAAGTTAGAATCTGGGAGTCTTGGTTTCGGTTCCTCAGCCGATAAGCAAACGGCGTTTTGGAAAGGCTTATTGGATTATTGGATTTTACCTGGCCAGATTACATCTAATTAAATATTTATTAATATTTTCGTTTTATATTGGTATTTTTGTTATGTACGTACTTAGTATATATGAAGTTACTGTTAAGTTTGTACGGTTCGGCTAAATAGGGAAAGGACAGAGCTTCATGAGTTATAATAAAAACGGAGAATGGATAAAATTACTAAGGAAGATGTTAAAATATGATATCAGGGAAATCAAACCATTTCATATATATATATATATGTATATTCAAATATGAAAATGGGTGATTTCCCTAAAGTAAGTCGTTTAGGATAGGTTTAGGTTGAGTTTACCTGCAAAATCAACAAGGCAACAAGTTATCAAACAAAATGGCACATTTATATTATAATGATATGTAAATAAGTTTCCCTGATATCATATTTTAACATCTTCCTTAGTGATTTTATCAAATCTCCGTTTTATAGATTTATAAATGATTGCATAATTAAAATAAGTATATAGTCTTTTGTATTAATATATAATAAAATAACATGAGATGGGTGTAACCCTTCGGACAATACGCATTATATGAATTGTATAATAAGACCCTGCTACGACAGTGAGACCATCCCTTGTGCTTTCTTACCCTAAATCCCTTTGTTATAATATAAATTGTGCCTCAAAATCCGTATATGTAATCACATTATATTATTTAATAAGTTAAACGATGTCACGTATATACATTAGTTTTATATATATACTTATATCTTACAACACATAGGTATGACAAATGTGTTATTTTTTTTAAACCTGGCAATTTAGTGCTAAGTACAACAAAAAACCGTTAGATTAAATTTGATTTTATTATTAGCTAATAAATTTGTCGGTATTTTCTTAATAGACCTTCTTGGACTAAAAAGCTTCCAAAGTAAAAGCCAGCCACAATTGTTGAATATTGTTCTCACCTCTGGGCACCACTTCTTCCATTTGACCGGAAACGATATAGACTCATATTGTTGAAGATCCTAGAGTATCTGAATCGCTTAGGAACGTTGCTTCCCCATGCATTTTTATCACTTAATGTTCCAGGTATTGCTTCGAATACCTTTTTAATATTATACCTGCTGTGGCTAATTTCAACTAATTTCAAAAAAAATCTTTAAAATACCAACAAGATGTAATGATGACAGTCTAATTGCTTTGCCGTGAGTTTGCGGAAAAAAATCTTTGGTTTGCTAATCTGGATGTGTTTGTGAAATATGCCATGTTGTCCACTAACACAACATTTTCAAGTTCTACCGATATAATGTGTCATGTTGAATTTTCAGAAGACGTCGCCATAAACATCCTAGCGTTTCTAGTTTGTAGTGCAATTTTCTGACCGTAAATACATAGCATTCACAACTCGTGTTATTCAGTTGTTTTAAAAAGATATGTCAAGAATAGTCTTATATATTAATATATTATAGAATTTCATTTTATTTTGGATAGTGTTCATTTATTTCGAAGTATACCTTAAAATATTTCAACATATTAATAATTTTTTTTTTTTGATAAAGTAAACATTATCTTTTATTTTCGTATGAATAAAAAAATGGATATAAATCTATGTTGTATGAAGGGATTCTAAATGCAGTGTGGAAAATTCGCTATTGCAGGTAATACAATTGCATTACACTAATTAAAATATTTTTTAAGTTTTGAAATAACCGAGCAGAGGTTGATAGAGATTATATAGACATTTTTGGTGGTCTCAATGATTTCTGGCAGATTTGATTTACATGATATAATTAAGTATTTAATTTCATTTAATTGAGTATGCCTTAAAATATGTGCCCTCATGTTTTACAATTTGCAGAATTTTTTGCATCATTAAATTTCTCGCATTGTGAATTCTATGGGTTAAGTTTAGAATTGTTTGTAACATAAAAAAATATATATAGGAATACTGAAATAAAACATTAATTAATAACGCTCTCAGCTTTCTTAACATACCTACAGCACGAGTAGGTTGATCCGAACAGGTATGATGGCCACACTTTCACAGAATACAGTCGTAGATTAGTAGCGAGTTTAGTAGGTGAAAGAAACCGAAGACCTTATAACTGAAGCGTCAATAGCTTAATGGTTTAGGGTACGTTCTGCGAAACTTAAGGTCGTAGGTTCGAATCCGCCATTTGACTATTGTTTTTAACCATCTCCTAGCATGAACATTTTAAGCATAGTTTGAGTGGTTAACAGGAATGTAAGTAAAGTTAATAGCATTTGCTAGCATTTTTTTAAAGCATTCTTTAAAAAAAACATTTTGAAAACATACTGGTAACAAAAGTTTACAGGTTACAAGTTTCATCTTAGTCCTCATGAGTGCCACTGTGTCTGCATTATCAGATCTTACTATTGTCTTTGACGGCCGCGTGGTGTAGTGATCAGAGAACCTGGCTGCAACAGCACGGGTCCTGGGTTCGATACCCTGCCGAGGAAAAAATATAAGTGTATCACAAATTGCTAGTTTTCGCATCTAGGTGTATTCTATGTATCAGTCACTGCATTCGAAGCTCCCTCAGATACTATTGGAATCAGAATAGGGAAGGGGACGGCAAGTGAGTACCTATCTGTTTGCGCAAATGTTTACGACACTATGAATTAATTATATATAAATGTTAGAGTTACGTTGCAGTTTGTTTCTAGCTGCAGCATGAATGGGTCAGTACGATCGGGATAGGACCACGTCCTCACAGAATACCATAGTAAAATAGCAGCTTAACGCTGCTGTGTTTCGTCTGGTGAGTGTAGGGATCCCGAGACCATTATTACTGGTGACGAGGCATTTCATCTCAGTCCTCAGGAGTGGCAATGCATCTACATTATGGTTCCTCGTCAAGGATGAATGTAGGTGTCATGGTCCGCAGGAATCACTTACCACCAGATGACCTGCCTGACCGTGTTTTACTCTCTATGCTATTAAAATTACTATTATTTACAATTTTCAACTGTTCAAAATTGCAAAGTTATGTCCCGACTTACCCGGGCAATCTTCTTTTTACTAGAGCTTGGACGTATTTTCAATTTCATAGGTAAATTCGATAAAGGCATGACTTACTTCTTCCTTTTGATTTCGTTACTCTCTACTTTTATTATGTCGGGACATCTTACATTCTTTAAGATTGTCCCCATTACATGTTATTATATTACTCCACTCTACAGGTTTTAAAAGTTAACTCATAATCGGTACTGGTCGATCGATCTTTGGCACTTCGTAACTGAAAGGTGTACTATATGAAAAATATCGTGCGCTTCGCTTTCATATTTCCATACAGTTAGTAAATTAGTACCTATGAATATTTTTTATCATTTTTTTGTATAAATTTATTCTCATTCAGTAAAAATATTACGTTCGGTTCTGCCATCAGTCTTACGTAAATCATCATGGAGATGAACACGTCTTCGTGTAAATGCATTTCATCATTAATATATAGTCTTATGAGATGGTTTATCATCATATTATTTTAAATTATATTGTATTAATCCTCCCGATTTAAATCGATCTTAATATAAAGATAACGTTTACAAAATGACGCCGGCAATGAAAATACAAACGTCTTTCACAGAAAGTAAAAGGTTACATCCTCCCTATAGATAGCGATCCGAGTCGCGGTTTCGTACCTCCTTATGAGGGGCCCTCGGATTGTATTATCGCCCCCTTCTGTTGTCGTCAACGTTCTTCGTCCACAGGTGTTGGAGTGCAGCGGTGGTGCAGCAGCAGTCTCCGCGTAAGCTTCGCAGCATCATCGTTGTCTCCCTACTCAGCGCGCCTCCCGCTCGTGAGTCTAATTAGATAAAGCTGTAAAGGTCTCTGGACACAAAAAAAAGGTATAAAGACAACAAACAAGATATGAAATCTTTAAATACCTTTGTCAATAATAGGAATCATTTTATTACATTTAGTGTCAGTAGCCAACTCCATTCAGTACGTTCCAGCTATTGAAAAAAAATGGACACGTTTATTAAATTACTGTGCAATTTTAAAAGACAGTCCATGAGAGATGTACACGCTGAAAAGCATTTGTCGTGAAATGAATTAATTTTCTTTTACATTTTTCTTTCTCTTAATAATGCCAAGCTCTAACAAAATTTCTCGAGCCGAGGCTGCTTTGTTTTATAAAAAAATATTATTTTAATACCCTGCAGTCTATTACAACCATTACAATGACAGTATTATTATACTTTTCATTTGTTACAAATGGTATATTTCATAACAAAACAAGTACAGTTAAGGACGTATTTGACGAAAATAATTTCAGTCAAATTAACAATGTTTTGACAAGTTACAAGAAAGCAGAATAACAAATTTTGTAAGTATGTAGATTATATGTATGTGTATTTAATCATGCATATATACATTAGTAAATACATACAAATAATCTACCTACAAACACTCTATTCTTACAATCCGTCTTTCTGGAACAATTGGAATATCAATGGTGGAATAACCTAAGTTGGTATTCAAAGGATAGATAATATTTCCGGTTGTTTTTCCGCTCCAAATGTTAATTGATTGATTATCTCACGGGAGTCAGTTATCTCGTCACGGACTTACCTACGTATACGTGCCACACTGCAGCTAGATTCTAGCTGCAATATGAATGAGTCGGCTCGTCCGAGGAGGACTACGCCGTCACAGATTACCAGCATGTAATAGCGTTATAATGTTGCTGTGTTTCGTATGGTGAATGTATGTAGTACATCTGAGGACCCCATTACATGTTATTATATTACTCCACTCTACAGGTTTTAAAAGTTAACTCATAATCGGTACTGGTCGATCGATCTTTGGCACTTCGTAACTGAAAGGTGTACTATATGAAAATATCGTGCGCTTCTGCTTTCATATTTCCATACAGTTAGTAAATTAGTACCTATGAATATTTTTTATCATTTTTTTGTATAAATTTATTCTCATTCAGTAAAAATATTACGTTCGGTTCTGCCATCAGTCTTACGTAAATCATCATGGAGATGAACACGTCTTCGTGTAAATGCATTTCATCATTAATATATAGACTTATGAGATGGTTTATCATCATATTATTTTAAATTATATTCTATTAATCCTCCCGATTTAAATCGATCTTAATATAAAGATAACGTTTACAAAATGACGCCGGCAAAGAAAATACAAACGTCTTTCACAGAAAGTAAAAGGTTACATCCTCCCTATAGATAGCGATCCGAGTCGCGGTTTCGTACCTCCTTATGAGGGGCCCTCGGATTGTATTATCGCCCCCTTCTGTTGTCGTCAACGTTCTTCGTCCACAGGTGTTGGAGTGCAGCGGTGGTGCAGCAGCAGTCTCCGCGTAAGCTTCGCAGCATCATCGTTGTCTCCCTACTCAGCGCGCCTCCCGCTCGTGAGTCTAATTAGATAAAGCTGTAAAGGTCTCTGGACACAAAAAAAAGGTATAAAGACAACAAACAAGATATGAAATCTTTAAATACCTTTGTCAATAATAGGAATCATTTTATTACATTTAGTTTCAGTAGCCAACTCCATTCAGTACGTTCCAGCTATTGAAAAAAAATGGACACGTTTATTAAATTACTGTGCAATTTTAAAAGACAGTCCATGAGAGATGTACACGCTGAAAAGCATTTGTCGTGAAATGAATTAATTTTCTTTTACATTTTTCTTTCTCTTAATAATGCCAAGCTCTAACAAAATTTCTCGAGCCGAGGCTGCTTTGTTTTATAAAAAAATATTATTTTAATACCCTGCAGTCTATTACAACCATTACAATGACAGTATTATTATACTTTTCATTTGTTACAAATGGTATATTTCATAACAAAACAAGTACAGTTAAGGACGTATTTGACGATAATAATTTCAGTCAAATTAACAATGTTTTGACAAGTTACAAGAAAGCAGAATAACAAATTTTGTATGTAGATTATATGTATGTGTCATCATTCATATATACATTAGTAAATACATACAAATAATCTACCTACAAACACTCTATTCTTACAATCCGTCTTTCTGTAACAATTGGAATATCAATGGTGGAATAACCTAAGTTGGTATTCAAAGGATAGATAATATTTCCGGTTGTTTTTCCGCTCCAAATGTTAATTGATTGATTATCTCACGGGAGTCAGTTATCTCGTCACGGACTTACCTACGTATACGTACCACATTGCAGCTATATTCTAGCTGCAATATGAATGAGTCGGCTCGTCCGAGGAGGACTACGCCCTCACAGAGTACCAGCATGTAATAGCGTTATAATGTTGCTGTGTTTCGTATGGTGAGTGTATGTAGTACATCTGAGGACCCTATTAAATGTAACGAAAATACCTCATCCATCTCAGTGCCTTGGGTTGACAACGCAAGTGAATCATGAATCTTTATAAACGATGGACCTAGGTGTTAGGGCCGCGGTCATCTCTTACCTTCAGGTGAATTGTGTGATTGATTTTTTGTTAAAAATCATATGTTGTTGTCATCCACAATATTATATAGAAATAAATAACATCAAACTCCTGTGGTAAATCAGTTTCTTTTATGCAGTAATAATGACGGGAAATAAAATATTTTTTTTTGTAATCGCTCACTGGAGTACTTCCGCAACATTGAAAGTTATTGTCTCTTACACTACAGGTTACGCCCAAGTAGAAAAATCTAATTTATTTTTTGTCTCAAAAATTTGTACAAGAAAAAAATACTACAAAATTTGGAAGTATAAATTAATATCTAGAAACAGCTTAGTCTGTATTATGGATATACGATCACAAAATTCACCTGATAGTATATGATTGTGTGGCCCATGACAACAACATTCATCCCAGATACTCGTAAGATTCAGGTCGGTTTTCATCTCCCCCAGCTTCCTACGACCGTCAGAGGCTAGGTCTGACTAACCTAACTGCGGACGGCAAATATATATAACTATCGATTCTCCACTCTGGAGAATTCTTAGATAGTTAGATCGTCGGATGTAAAGACAGTTGCGCAGAGAGAATACGCTCAGTTAGCAAGCATTTCATAGTAAGAAAGCAACCCATAATATCACTCGCGTATCCCGGATTCTCGTGTCCAGAGTAGGATGAAGCCGTATCAAGACAGTGCCAACATCAACAAAATCTTGAACTCGAAAGATTCATGATGAAATACATTGGTATTGTCTTGAAAGACTAAAATTCGTAATCAACTTTGTAAAGATAATGAAATTTCGCGATATTATAGATAATGGAAACCTCTATTTGACTATCCTAGTCTATACTATTTTTGTAAAACAGTTACAAATTGTAGTTAGAAAAAATTTTGTTAGTTTGGAGGAGGAATGACCACGCTTTTATCGTGTAAATGAGTTGATTACAGTGTTGCTATATTTGTTATGATGAATAGTAATTTCTATCGAATACCAGAGATCATCTTATTAAGCACTTTCGTTCCTTATTTATGATTTATGTTAGTGCTATAAGTGCCGTAAGTGATCTTTACTGTCAAGTAAACTGTAAGTTCGTCTGTCACCTTTAATTCTGTAAAATATATTTTATAAGTATATTACTTATAAAAAATGTAATATAATAAATGGTACAAGAAAATATTAAATGAAAGAATTGCTTTCATCTAATATTTTATCGCTTTCGAAGGGAGTTACATTTAAGCACATAATAATCGTAAAGTTTATTGAGCTTCAATAGCGGAATCCATCCTATTTCTTTTCTGTTTTTATCAGAAAAAGTGAAGACGTAGATTAAAATGATATTAACCTTGATTAATGATAATTTGTTATTAGAATAACGTAATAAGTAGAATAAAAAGGAGATAATACTCGTAAAAGAAACACAATAGAAGTAAATATTATGGACTTGAAAAACTATTAAATATTGAGCAACAAAGTAACTTGAATTATATATTAAGATAACGATTATATTTAAAGAATATACTTGAATTCATAATTTAAAAGTAAGGTTGATAGAAGCCAGTTTTGGAATAATAACTTATAAGGAAAAAAGCGGAAGAGGAACTGACACGCATACGATGAGATGGAGAAATCTCAAATTCACAAATTGACTACGATTTACATATTCGAGCAGACAAAACATTATATTTCAACTTAATAACACAACGCTACACGTTTTACCATAAGCTTCAGTCATATCACCAGTAGAAAAGTCATTAAAATGACAGACAATTGTATAATACTAGTATTTTTGTGGTACAAGCTACGAGTATGTGATAATAGCAATTTCAAACTTTCATCTGCGATGTTTTTCTTCTACGCTTATGATTGACCCATTCACCGCATGCGCGTCGTCAAATCTCTGCAGGCCAAAAGTTTAATACCGCCATAATTAAAGTGGGAAAATAAAGTAAAACTCCAAAAAAATATTAAATGTTTAATTAACCTGTTTACTCATCTAATACAACATTGATTGACAAATAATATGCTTTAAAAGCGTAAAGAAATATTATCATTCCATGCAAAAAAAGGCTATAGTTAGCTTAACTGATTTTTCATTAAAAAATCCTCCTTTACATTTTATGACTTTTTTCACAAGTCTCGGCATACGGGCAATCAATTCGTTAATTTCGCTTCAGGCATTCCACATTTCTTCTCATGAGGATGGGCCACGATTACGGACGTTCCTATCAAGCTCTTCCCACAAAAGTTCAATGGGATTGAGATCTGGGCTCTGAGGAGGCCAAACCATGTTATTTAACACCCCTTGTGCCTCTTTCTCTTATAAATATCCTCTACATCATTTTGAGCTATTCTTTGGATCATTATCTTGTTGGAAAATTAATCCATCTCCAATTAATCACAACCCGGAAGAAACGGAATTTTGTTCTAAAATGTTTTTGGACTGTTCCTTTTTCAAAATTAGAAACCAAAACTTTAGACTAATTGAGATTGTTTGTGAACAAACCCAAGTAAACTCGGTAATAATAAGTCAGAAACACGTGTTTTCAGGAGCTAAATAATCCTATTTATTGACCAATACGTAACAAAAGCAAATTAATTAGTAATGAGGACATTATAAAAATATTATTACGACTCTACCACCTAGCTCTAGTGCAGCGTTTGTCAGTGTTCGAAAACAATATATGTTTATTGTTCAATATATTGAAAGTAAACAAAAGAATAAAAAGTCTCTTTAAATATTTGATACTATCAGTAGAATATGCCGATGTGCATTTCTTTTATTTATCCTATGGGATTTTATAACAATTGATGGATAATTATGTTGTTTATGTGCGGTCTTAAACTTTTGGCCCGCAGGGTTTATAACTATGGGTAACAGGTAACAGGGTATATGTTTGGCCATAAATACTGTTACATAAAAACTTTTTTCAACTTTTTAATTATTTTGAATTTGGAACACGTATATAATTTTAAAAACTTCTTTCGATTTTGCGCCATCTCACATATTTTTCGTGTTCATTATCAAATTACAATATGGAATTGGGTGTTAATGAAAATAGGATTGCAGTGATCGCCTTGTACAAATTAGGTATAGAGCCGTCGGTCATATTCCAGACACTTCAAAAGCTTGGTATCAACCGTGTGTTCGTATATCGTACTATCAAGGGTTACAACAACACTTACGAAATCCAGAAAACATCGGGGCGGCCGCGTGCTGTTAGAACTACAAAGGCTGCTAATGCTGTTAAAGCCAGAATTCGTCGAAACCCCATTAGGAAGCAAAAAATCTTTCCGCGAAAAGGAAGATTCCCGCTAGGACTCTGTCGCGTATTATTAAACAAGACCTGAAGCCGGTGCTTATCGTCGATATACAGGACATGCCCTAAATCAATTTTTACAATTAAAGAGAGTAGATCTAACAAAACGCCTTCGGTCGCGATACATACAGAAATATCCTCTTTACCGATGAAAAAATTTCATGATTGAAGAACACTACAATAAGCAAAATGATAAAGTGTACGCTCACAGTTCTAAAGAAGCTGCTCAAGTGGTCGGAAAGGTACAACGTGGTCATCATCCTGCGTCAGGGATGGTTTGGTGGAGCGTGTCTTATCATGGAGTCACCAAACTACATTTTTGTGAAAAAGGAGTGAAAACTTCAGCCAAAGTGTATCAAGATAAATTCTTAAAAGATCATGTTGTGAAACCTCTAAGCAATACACTTTTTAAAAATATAGCGTGGACTTTCCAGCTGGACTCTGCACCTAGTCACAAGGCACGAGCTACCCAAGCCTGGCTTGAAACCAACGTTAGACTTCAAATTATGGTCAATTTTAGATAATTTTTTTATGAAATGTCCATAAACGAGACGCGACATTAAGTCTCTTAAAAAATCTTTGGAGCAAGCAGTGGCGAAGTTTCTCTTGGAAACAGTTCGTACATCCATAGATTCGTGGCCAAACAGATTGAAGGCCTTTATAAAAGCCAAAGGTGGCCCCATTTCGAATAGAATTTTTTTTATTTTTTGCTGAGACTAATAAATACGTAGGTATAAATTTTAATTATATTACATTACTTCATTAAAAAAGAGATGCATTTTCATTTGTAATAGAACTTATGGCCGGACTATATATATTCCCATACCGTGCCTCAACATGCTCCCTAGGGAGGAGGCTTATGCCCAGTAGTGGGATTTATATATTGACTGCTACTTTACTTTTCTGTTGTTGTGCCTGATTTATAATAGAAGAGGTGGCAAACGAGCACGCACCTTACCGGCGGCAGCTGATATCAAAAGTGGTTGCAAGTGACAGAAAACTTTCTACAAAGCGCAAGTTGAGGATGCCATTTATAATTAAGTCACAGTGTATAACAGTTAAATGCAGCGCTCTGCAACGTTTTGAATATAATAAGCTCGTGGTGGATTGAAAATACCGATTGATCTCTGTATACCTGTAGGTATTGGTTCGATGATTCTGTTCAGGACCTCACCTTTCGTGGACCCGGCAGAGATATAGTCAGTTAAACGTTATGGTGACGAAGGAGCACTCAAATGACATGGCTTATAATGGATCTCCCGAAGAGTTACAATTATCTATGAGTATTTAGACAGTTATTACGGTGTCGATCGATTCGATCCAAGAGAGAAAGAAGCAGTACTTCGATATTGGAGAAGGAATCTCTATGAAGTCCTTTTAACAGTAAACAGGTTTATGTAACAAAACACGACTGTATGTATACTTATCATAGCTTGCGCTGAACAACAGTGATTCTAATTGCCAATGTTTGTTTATTATGTTTTTAACTTTTTTGTAATTAAAGCATTTACAATGTGCTCATCCATTACGCCTATCGTGAAATGTTACAACTACTAAAGTCGTTTATTACTCCAACACGGACAATAATTTTCAACGCTACGGCCGTGCATGTAGCGCTGGCCAAACAAATCACTTGTCATGCTTGCTTCGCTGAAACAGCTATATATCGCAATTTTCCTTAATATTGAATTCTTAAACATAGCATGTATAATGCATTACGGTGTATAGGATATCTTAGAGCTGACAAAGATGTATTGGAATTATTATTATTTATAATAAAATAAGTCAGGCCTGATGACCTTTTAAAACTATCAAGATATTATCCCTTGATATTCTGTAAAGGCTTTCAGGTTGACTCATTAGTATGACGGGTAATTTTATGTATTATAATTTGAGAATAACATTTTATGATTTAGATGAAAAAGTGGGCATCTGATCTTTGTACTTATTTTGAATCTCGATAAGGAGGCGTATGTGAGCGTAAAATAAATGAAACATATTAACACCAATGGTGTCATGTACGAATATATTACGCTGATATTATATGGAAGCGTGAATTTTCTATCGATCTAAACATATTCCGTTCGTAAGTTTCAAGAAGCACCATTAACCTATCATATTCGGTAAATCTAATGAAAAGCAATATCACATTGCAGATCTATTGCTTTTCATTAGTTTTACCGCCATCAAAGACAAAAGTAGAAGGTAAACCATAGGTAACATTAGAACTGACATATCGTATATTTATATTATATATTTATATATACGATATACTTGATGCATATCGTATGTTTAGTTTATTATATTGGCCAAAAACTTTAAGCTTCACAATTATTTTAGTAGTGGTTAAATGTGTTTATGAAGTTTAAGTCGTTTTAGGATTATGTCAACCAAATAACCACAATTTTTTTAATAATGCCTCCTATGGTTGATATTTCAAACGCTGCAAATAATTTGATAAGGAAATACACTTTAGTCTCATATCTGTATTTTGATGCTCTGTCACATCTGTCGCGTTTATTGCTGGCGTTCCTGAGATTGCTGAATCTGCCGTCTTGCCGCTTTTCGTTATGATAACCATTAAAATTTCCCGTTTCTTGATGTTATAAAAACACAAAATAAACCATTTCATATGGGTTTCCGCTTTATAATAAAATATTGTGGGTTTTATTTGTACTACGAGTATAGCCTATTCTACAACGACATTTTACAAATTATTACACAATATGTAATTTTGTTTTGTTGGCAACTCCAGCGTTATTCCAGTACTATTTCTTTCTGGACATTTAGGATTCCAGAAAACTTCATCTGTCGTCTTCAATAAAGTTGATAATTTTTATTTTAAACAATGTTATCAATAATATGAATATGTTTGTATATGAATGTAATAAATATACCCTAGACCGTTAGGCTATCGAGGCTTACTGATTTTTTTTAAATACTTTGTTGAATATACACATGTATATATGTGTATATATAAATATGTATATATATATATATATATATGTATATATATATATGTATATACTCAACAAAGATATATATGAATGCTCGGTAACTGGATGTTTGTATGGAACAGCTTGTCTGTTGACAAAGGCTTCCTCTAAAGACTACCACGTATTCCTCGTTTCTTACTAAGCGGGTCCATATCGGACCAGCTATTTTCTTGAAGTCATCTTCCCATCTTTTGGTTTGTCTGCCTCTATTTCTTTTGCTATCTTTTGCATACCATTCTGTTACTTAGTCCATTTCTCCTTACTTTTGATACAAAGTATTATATTATAATGAAAACATATCAAATGAACCTCATTTGGGTTCCATTAAATTGAATTTGCAGACAATAATATTTTTAAGGATTTTTATCTCAATTTAATGTATGCACTTTCTTAAGTTTTAAATCGACATAAGTAGAAAAAAAATATTAAAAAAAAAATTGTTTTTTTGATAAAAATCAAGCTGCAAATGAAAGCGTTTTCAAATTACAAAAAAGTACTAAGTTATTTGTGTAAACATTTTTTTTGGAATAACATTACGATAAAAGTCTTTTTGACATTAAGATATTATTCTGACGTAGGCCAGTTTTATCTAAAAGTTTGTATAAAGTTACAACCCACGAGCTTTGAGTAAAGATTTAGAGCATCCTTGTTTACTAACTAAGCCTCTGTTTACTGAGCAACTGGTAAGCTTTGATTGTTTTGTCAGGTTAGGGTCTTTTAACAACAAACGTTCGTATATCAGTAACAAAAACTACTTCATGCAGTTAGGATGCGTGCTGTGATGGAAATGGTTTAATTTAAAAGTTTTTATTACACTATTTACAAAAATTATATTTTTGTAAATAGCAATAATAAAAAAAAATAATAATAATAAAAAAAACTGCAAACTGTAAGAATGACAACGAATCTGAATTAAGCTTCTTTAACTATCATGAAAATGGGTGTAGTTAACTGCAGGAATCATTGATCATCAATTTAAAAATAAATGATATGAACTGTGTTATTAATAGAATAAAAATAAAAATGTTAATCGTTATCGATTAATACATTTATTCAGTTGAGCCATTAAATCATGCCATCCAAGTTGATAATTATTCCTTTGCTAATTAGCAATTGCTTCCAGTAAAAACAAGTGTAAAAATAAGGAAATGTATCATTTGCTTACAACGTTCACATTTAGAACAAATGTCGGACTCCTGCTATCCTGAGGGACTGCTAGCCCTCTGATAAGGATAAATTGCTGAATTCGGCTTTTTTTCTAGATTTTATTTATAGATTTATTATAATTGCCTTGAATTAAAATTGGTGTATTGGATACTGATAGTTTTTCTATCGTTATCGATGTTCAATGTTGCACTGCTGCTTGACGAAGTTATGAAGATTAATCCCAATCCCAACGCGTTAAAAAACGCGGGGATAAGCAACTTTAGTGCCAGACATGTAGCATCTGAAATTTAATCCCTTCCTTTATTTAAAGAATGTAGGTTTTGTAGCATTTATTTTAACGAAAACATATCTAAATTTCAGCTTTGTCTTTGCAAGGGTGTCCAGCAAGAACTCTCAACACTAGTAAGCATAGTTATCGAGTTTTATGATATTTATTAAACAATATAAATAACATAAAACTCTAAATAACATAAAATTATATTGTACAATTATAATATTAAGGAATGTTTCATCAAATGTATGCCCTACTATGACTGTCTAAGACAATTAATCATTTGATACCTAATGAAATTTAAAAAATTAAAAGAAAATAGTAGTCTTCTGTACAACTTTTGTTTTGGGTTTTAATAAAGTTAAGGTTTAAGATGAATGTACTTTATGTCTAAATTATAATAAAAAAATATAGCTTAGATTTGTAGCATAAAAATAATTTGAAATAATGGAAGACCGGTGTGCTTTAATGTATGGTGACTTACTAGGTATTCAAAGTACAACAATTTCCGATCTAGGGTAACTTACTAAACTAGGTAAAATACAGGAGGAAAGTACGCACACTTTGGACAGTCGTAGAGAAAAAATAAAATTTTCTTTTTCGTTATAAATATGTCTATCGTAACGGCCGATAAACGTTGCGGTCTTTCAGATAATCTGTTACATTTTCAACTAGGTGCAACGCGAAATGTGTTTCTATCTGAATCTAACCAGGCTGAATTTTTTAGATTTTATGTATCTGAGAATATTTTTTAGTTTATTCCAGAAAGTCTATCTTGTAGCAAGTAATGATTTTATGTATTACAATTAACTGACATATTAGTTATTTATATGAGATATCCAGTATTCTTTTAGTTTTAAAATCTTAATTTTGCAAAATCCATTAAATTTCGTTAATCGAAAACAGAATAAAGTCATTGCAGTGCGGTCCGCTTACTGCTTTCCAATTTACACAAGCCGGCCGTAAATCTATAGGGCTTTGGCCGAAATTTAAAAATATTACCTGAGCGGCTTACAAGTCAATTTGTCTTAGATACTCCCAAGATAACCATTTAAGGGTTGAATGATTTATAAAAGAATATAATTATTGGACGAAATCAGATTTAAGTAATGCATTGTCTATCCGGCATTTAGGAAATGAATGTGTCTAGATACTGTTGATGTTGATGCTGTTAGCCTTTTCGGCTCTTCATCGGACACAGGGCTCACGGAACTGAGGGATCTATTATTTACCATTTATTTACTATGACATAATTACAAAATTGTGGTAACTCTGAAGCTTGTGCTAGTGTAAACTGTGTTACAAGCTTCAGTGTCTTCCCAATCAATGTTACTAGTTACAAAGTGTATATCTTTTAGTAACATAATACATTTTAAAAAGAAAAGAGAAATATAGAGAAAAAACTAAATAAAATAAAAATTAAAAACAAACAAAATTGAAAACTATTGCTATAAATTACAATGTGTATGTGTGGATGTGCATGTGTGTGTGTAAGAAAGTCTCTGTTCAACTCGTTCCAAAAGCTTTTCAGTGGACTCGTAATCTAACATTTTGAGGATATTGTATAAAGTCTTTTTTTTTTTTATTTATGGTTATTATAAGTTTTAGTAACATTATCAATAATTATTTTATTATAAAATAGTCGGGCACAGTAATCATAAAATCTTCGTGCAATTACGCTTTGGAGGTTGGGTAAGGGACATCTATTTATTCTTTTATTACTAGGAGGAAGATATAAAGTATTTTGAAACGGTGATATCTACGAAGGCTTTGGTAGACAAACATTTTCCTAACTATCAACACGTCATATGTGTTATATAACTCCGTAGTGGAATGTTTAAATGGAAATTGCATCATAACCTTCAGAATATCTCGGCTGCCTTGGCTGCCCCACCCCAAACACAAATACAGTATGAAATAATACTTTCACAAAGAGCCTTGTAGGTAATTTTGCTGAAATGTGGGGACACCAGTTAAGTCTTTCATACAGTGCAACACCAAGATATTTAATATTGCACACACGTGATAAAGTTTCACAACGACAGCCATCAGTAATAGTGCTGTTGCATAGGTAAGTGTGGAATTGGATTCTTAATGTGTCATCTGGACCCATACGAATGGTTTTGCTGAAAACAATGTAGGTATTTTTCGTGGTGTTGAGAGATAGTAGGCTATCTTCCATCCAGGTAGAAACCTTTTTTAAACTATTTTCGGTTAGCTCGGATACAACATTCAACAAAGAGAAGTACAGTGTCATCGGCGAACATTGTAATGTCTGTATTTTTGCTTTTTAGAGCGCCCAGTTGGTCAATATATACCAGAAACAACATTGGTCCTAAGGCACTTCCTTGGGGCATCCCATAGGCACAATCTTTGTCGTTACTTAAATGATCGTTGGCTTTAACTTTTTGGCTCCTACCGGCTAGACAGGTTACCATTCCAGTGTTAAACCCCTAATGCCCGTACTTTCTAATCTGGCAAGAATAATTGGAATAGAAACATTGTCAAAAGCTTTTTGAAGGTCTAAAAACACGCCCATTTATCTTTCTCTTTTGTCAAGGTATGTGTTAATCACTGAAGTCAACTTTAGAACCGCATATTCCTTTGATCTACCCTTCCTAAATCCAAATTGATTTGGATTAAGCAGTTTATTTTTTTCTAAGTATGCTATTAGCTGGTTAAGTATTTTTTTTGGTTCTCTTACTTACACAAAGCGTTCATAAACTGAGCGTGTCGGTCTGCTCTGATCACGTTCCTATCTGATAATGCCACCCAAGATGCCAGTTCCCTAGCTATCGGAAGATTCTCCCGAGTGGAGAATGGATGTTGATGACTACTGACCGTCCGAGGTTTAGGTATGCGGACCTAGCCTCTGACGGACGCCACCTGTTGTCTGGTCAATCGCAAGCTGTGGACGGTGGGAACCACCCTAACACGTGGGTTTATCTAGTGTAAGCACTATCGGTGGTGTGTTGTTCCTCGCATTTTTGATATGCGGGCGGGAACTAAGTTTTCGGTCAGAGGTGAGCCCTAGGTATTTGACCGTTTTGAGGCAGATTATTATTAGCAGGAAGCGCTTTGAGTATTTTATTGTTAATCCCGTCGGGAAAAGGAGCTGACCGCTTTTTGAGGTTTTTGATAATCTACCCCTTAGATCTAACCGTTAGAATCTGTGCCCTCCTCTGTGGTCACAGGTTCTAACGGTTCGCCCGCTGGTGGTGGTGGTAACGACGCCCAAAGTGACATGTCGACGTCCATCTTACGAAGGTGGTTGGGATCCGCGGGGCCTTCGATGTGGAGCATTGGCTCATTAGACTGTCTGCGAGATATTCGGCTTTCTCCGAGTCGTCGAAGTTGAAGGTAGCATTGTCCGGTAAAATTAGCGGACAATGCTACCTTCAAATTGCGACGCTGTCTGCTTTGAGACCCCGCGCCAACCACCAGTAAGCGGTATTCAAAGGCTCGAGGTCCGCTAGCAGGTTGCCCCATTTGTCGTCATTATACGATTTAATGCGCTCTTTGACCGCCCTTTAGAGGTGGCGCAGTCTATGGCAATTAACTTCCGGTATCTATCGTGACGATTTGCCGCGCGAATTTTTGACCTTATCAGTCGACAGAGACTTGAGGGAAGGACCCCGAATTTATCAGTAGACGCGAGGATCGTCCTTTTCAAGTCTTCGACGGCTGAGGTAGGGTGTGAAGTTAAAGAGTCGATCGCTCGATACGCCTTATCGGGTGAGTCGATCTCGTTAGGAAAAGCGTCTAGTTGCTGGGTGATCGTGGCTCTGAGTTTGCCTTCGAGAGCACACCAGTCCACGATGGTTTTGGTCTGAGGGACCTTCCCTGCCGACTGGCCCAGCTTGAGGAGCACCGGCCTGTGGTCCGATGACAGTTCGTATAGCGGCTTGATGGATTCGACCGCTAGGGTGATGTTTTTGACTAACGCAATGTCTAGAACGTCTGGTGTTTGAAGTGTAAAGTTTAGAGCGTATCGTGCCGCGGTGTAACGTCGAAGCTATAGCGTTTCTGTTATGCCTTGTTAAATGCCAGGAGGCATGTTTACTATTTAGGCCGCTATGACGACCAAAGGACCTAGCTTAATTAAGGTCCTGATGTCCGATTTCTAGAATCTGAATACTAGAACTGTTTTCGTCGGTGATAGATAAACCGAGGCGATAACTATCGGGCTATGACCGGTAACTGCCGCCCTACATGTGGTAGCTTCCTTCCGTCCATGAAATACGAGACAGTAAGAGAGCGGGGTTTGACTCGACCTAACGGTGTGTTAGCCATTTGAGACCGAGTGAAGAGGTTGCCCCGCTGTGCATTGGGCCATTCTGGAGTGCCCAGAAGGAGCGAATGGTGCCCATGTTATCTGCAGCATCTCTAACGGGCCTGCTGGAGGAGGATCCCCATGTTGGTCCTTCAGGGCGTTTAAATCTAATGAGCTCATGAAATTAAGTCAGTAGGTGATAGGGTTTTGCATACCCTGAGGTTGGGGATGTGTAACCTGCGCTAAGGTGGCAGGTTGCACCGGGGAGGTGTTTGGCCTTGAGATAGGCGCGACTTGTTTGCGCGCCATGGCTGGAGGCAATGCCCAGGTGACGTATTTCACAGGGTGGTAATCCGCCCGTACTCCATCGCACCACACATCCACTGACGAATTTGTTGATTAAGTATTTTTATCACCTACTACCACTACTGCCGATAAAAACTGCCACAATCGTACTGCACGTATTTGTAACTTCTAACTGGAGGCGCATGGAGAGCACTTCCCGGACGTCTGCTGCACTCGAGAGATCCGCACTTGCACTTGAAACAAATTGGAAAATCCAAAAAGCTCAAGAAATGTCTACCGCATAAATTGAATAAAGCATACCAACAAACACCCATTGAGTGCTGCGTTACCGTGACAATAATGCGATAATGTTTAATCATGTCGTTACTTGTGATGAAAAGTTTATACTATACGACAATTGGAAATACTCATCACAATGGTTGAACCCAGGAGAACCGGAACCAAATCCTGTTCCAAGCGAAGGTTAACTCAGAAAAGGCTACTAATGAGTGTTTGGTGGAACAGGGCTGGTGTCATACACTACAGCTTCCTAAGATCTGGTCAGACGATAACGGCAAATCTGTATTATCAACAATTGCAAACCATGATGAATGATGAAACCATGCCAGCCGTTAAACAACCGAGACTGGAGAGCAATTGTGCTCCAGCCTTCACGAACAATGTGTGCTAAATAAATTAGAGGAGTTGCGATTGAAATGTCTCCGACAGCCACCATGCTCCTCGGGCTTTTTTTTTCCAACAAATTACCACTTTTTTTCTTGCAAGGCATAATTTTTTCCAATTCTTTCAAATTTTTTTTTAGTGATGGTATCAATGAAACTATGAAATGGAAAAAGTACATTGATAATATATATGTACATTTGATTAAATATATAATTTCATAATAAAAATATTATAATAAGCTAATTTTAAATCTATGGACCTAATATTATTCATTGCACATTTAAATCTACCCCGATTAGGATTTTTTTTATTTGTCTTTTAAATCTAATAACGAATTTATATAGCGTACCATCATTATACGATCAAACTTAACCAAAATACACAGAACACTAAAATTGTTAAATTTTCCATTAATTAAATCTGATTTACCCCGCTATCTTTCTTCCTTAATAAATAACTTAACCCTTAAATTGTTATCCCGGGAGTGTCTTAGACAAATAGACTTGAGAGCCGCGCAGGTAATATTTTAAAATTTTGGACAAAACCCTTTAGATTTACGACTCAATTGTTTGAATTGTAAAGCGGTAAACGGACCGCACTGCAATGACTTTATTCCATTTTCGATTAAAATTTTAATTAAGCTAGAGGTACATAGATAAATTAATAAAATTACCAAAATCTATATTAATTTCACTAGTAATACCTGAACATTGCTGTACTTAAACAAGATAACACAACATCTAAGCTCCAGTAGAGTGCTATATTTTTACAGACAAACGAGCATATAATAATAAATCAATGGATAAATATTTTTGTCTTAGAGCCACATCGCAGCTTTTAACTATAAAAGCCGGATAGCTGTAAGAATCCGACTTTCAAAGAATAGCCTAATCTTTTATCGTAATACTAATACCATTCCGAGCATTTTTAAAATAAAAAAAGCATAACCCTATACTCAGTAACAAGAGATTCCATCTCAGCCCTCAAGAGTGAAAGAAGAAGTGAAGAGTGAAATGAGTGAGAGTGAAGAGTGAGTGAGCCCTCATCTGCGTTATGATAGTAATGAGCTGTTGTCATTATTAATGATGAATTATTAATAATGACAACAGCTTGATTAATGTCTATTTTTCAATCATTATAACCGTACTCCTCTACGTACACGTACGTACGTCCCGTCAAGGACCCCCTTGTTCTGGAACCATAATTAATATTGAATATATTAAATTGACAGTTTTAAAAATAATCAGACTAACTTGCAAATGAACACATGATATTTCTCAATTATAACGTGAACTGAGAGGATTTTTATAGGTATCATTGCTTTTATCTACTATAATATTATGATATTAGAAGCATTGAGAGTGATATCATATATTATATAACAGTAGTTAAAATAAGATATTGAAAATAAACGTGACCACACTATGTGATAAATTCATTTTTTAAATTTCCTCTTTGCGGCTATAACTCTATTCATAATTTTAACGCGAATACGAGAGCCAGTTCGCAGATAAGCTTCAAGCGATTTAAGTAACTTAATTTACTCTACCGACTAGGGAATAGTAAAACCTTGGGATTTGAAATTATTCTAGAACATGATATTTCAAGTCCATTATACGAGTAAGTTTAATAAATTGTTACATAATTTCTTACTCCCTAAGTATGATATTCACGTTCCCTATCATTTAACTAAACAGCCCACCTTTAACACTTTGTCTTTGCTGTCACCTTAAGATGCATAGCACAACCAAATAATCAATGCACAACCGTGTGGTGTATTGATTAGAGTATCGGCTACGTTGCCTATATTTTTATATTAAAAATGCGATCATGAAAATAACGTATAAAATGCTGCCTGACAGTTACTTGATTTTTATTTTAAAACGGTCACCTTAGTAAACTAAAAGACCTACACCTAATCGGCAGATGTAATCATTTTACAGATATTGCCCGTTACCAGTATATACACACATAATATTGCTTTTGCAAAATATTAACTAGTTTTTAATTATTTTTACAACAAATATTAAACTAAATGTTCTAGATGTGACATGTGATAGTTCTAGAGTTACGATTCTGCTGATTGGTGAACCACTTAAGAGGAGGAGGACATTGCAACATGTGATCATATTACGAAGTTCAAAATATACCTGATACAATTATTGTAGAGACGCTCTAGCTTGTTAAAAGAAACTTTGTTTAAATATGTGTAAAACACATCTGCATACCATTATTTTTATCATAGGTGTAGATATTAAATAAAATTATAAGTCTATAGAGGTGGATTAAATAAAACTATAGAGTTTAGTTTTATGAATTTCACTATTGAATATCACGTATAAAATAGGTTTATTCAAAACAATTATTTAACACAGTTACAGAAGGTGAAAAAGCGAGAAGTATAGGAGCACATAAAGTTCACAGCAATTATAAAAGTCAAGAAAGATAGCACACTTATATAGGACTAATGGACAAATTAATCGGACAGTAATTAACAATAACATAAGCAACTGAATAGCAAAGCATACGATAGCGTACTAATTGCAATGGCTGTGCGGAGGAGCGAGGCGACGGCCAGCGGTAAACTGGTTAGCTGGTGACGTCGTCTCGATCGCCACACTGAACAATAGCCAAAGGGTACGCCTTTATAATTATACAATCTTAATAAAATTAAATCAATTAAATAGTAAATAACAATATGTACGCCACATAGGTAGTATGCCTGAACTAGCATAAGCTTAGTCATAGAAGGAATAAAGATTTTCAGACTATTCAGTGATCGTAAGGCGGCATAAACCTTACGGCTGACTTCAGTGACCGGTATGTTCCAATGTAATTATGAATTAATTATATTTAAATTTTATTATTATTAAGTTTATAATTTAATATTTTTAATTATTACTTTCTTATATACGCATGTAAATATGTATTTAATACCATGATGATGTCTTCATCACTGGTCGATTTTAACCACGGCGATATCTTCTGTTTACTGGCAGATAACATCAACTTCATAGAATATTTTATTGTGCCGTAGGCATTTGCGCAAATACAGATGCATCCAGATCCGACAATTTGTCGAAGGTTAATCGAACCCAGGACTATAGATAAAATAATTATTTATCGTGCAGTGTACAATCTATTATAGAAAAAGTAAGAATAATCTCAGAGACTTATCTAGCAAATTAAAGACTAGAATCAGAGCCAACCTGTATCGCAAACCCTATTACAAAATTGCTCATTACTACCATGATAAAAAAGCTTAGGGTAAATTACACTAAATATCACTAAACATTTATTGTTTTAATTTTATTACTGCACTTTGAAATAAAAAAAAAACTAGTATACCGAGTACCTTCCTGATTTCTTTTTAGGAATCGTCATCTTCAAGTCTTAGATGTGATTTAGTAAGGACTAGCATTTACAATTAAAAATGAGCCAAAGAACTATAAATAAGTTGTTAAATAAACAGTTGGGTTCTTAATAATCATTAAAACTTGTCGCCTTCAATTACCTGCCGGTGGTAAGAAACATCACACGAAAGAAGCAAAAGTTGAGATGCAGTGTCAAAGACACGAGAGACGCCTCCAACATACTAATACCCAAACCGAAAAAAACTAAAAATATTGTTCCTCTAATCCCTTAGTGCCCAAAGTAGTCCAGGTGGACCCCCAGTGGACAGTCCACGGGAGACTCGATGGTGATCTATGTACGTTGGCGTCACAAAAAAATGGGGGTTCATGAATATTTATTTGCTTTCGATAGTGAAGAACTAATATGTTGGCTTGACTTCACCTATTAAAGTAGCCAGATAATATTTTAAGAATCTCATGTACTGTCGCTTGTAAAAACTTACAAATTGTATTGAGTTTTGTGAATATGGTAGAATTGTAGCTGCAGGAGGTCCACCGGAACCAGCAAAATTTTGAAAGTGATCTATGAGAAAAAGTCTGGAAACCTCTGCTCTAATCGAACCCATGGCCGGCGACACAGTAGCAAGGTACGTTAACCACTGATGAAAACTGTTCAGTGAAATATAATATTTTTGATGAAACCACCTTCGGTTCATCAAATATTCCATAGTTATCACGTAATAGGGTTATTTCAAATGTATCCAAACTTCTTTTGATTGTCGAATAACGCACAGTCCATGGCAATCTATAATACTTAGCAAAATTATGCCAAATAATACAAAGTCGTTAGTAACTGGAACGTAAGCAGTAATTTTCATGCCACATTCGTGGATATACATTGGGATGGTCCAACAAATCACTTTAATGTTTGCATCGGTTTAGCAGCAAATTACAGTAATTTCCCACTAGAAGTTAGTGTTAAAATTTTTTCAACTAAATCTTTTACGTTAACGGTCGTATTATTATATGTTTATAAGACAGCTGAAAATATAGCAAAAAATGCTCCATCAGGGCTAGATCGTATAATAGTGAGAATTAGAAGTAGATTCCTTAAGCTCAATTACTGCCTATGTGATCAGACCAGGACATGTGATGTAACCTGGATGTTTCGTGGTGAGATTGGCGTGCCAGACTCTTCAAGAGTACTCGGTACATCCCAGCGAAACAGCAAGGGCCTTTCCTCTTATATTTAATAATATTTGGGATGACAAACGTGTACCCTGTTCATGTGATGGTAACTTATGACTGCGGCCTATGTACCCACATCCACATCCATCCACAAAAATAATTCAAGATGCACATGCGTTGTCGCCCCTAACTAAAGACAGAGATGGAATGCCTCGTGACTGCCTGAATGTAGTAAATGGGTCTCCAGATCCGTACACTCACCATTCAAAACACAGCAGCGGCATTCTACCATGTTGTAATTGTGTGGTGGCGTGTTTCTTCCTCATCATCAGATCATGGTATTGGTCACGCTCCTTAGAGGTCAAGTCATTGCTTTCTACGAATAGTTATGAGGTGTAATTTCTATATACGTAAAATGTACGTTTACCTTAACTATAAATACTAATTTCATAAAAAATTCAACGGAGCTCGGTTTACACGGTTTATTATTAATCTACTTAATTAAAAGTCAACATGCACGGTTAATCCAATCGTATCTTTTGGATGGATAATTCCATTCAAAAGGTTACGTTGTCTACGAACTAAAATGATCCATATAATACAATAAATCTGCACTAACACTTTTAAAAATAGTCGCTAAAGAGTCAATATTTAAATTAAATGTTTTTCAAAGTTTTCTGATGTGCTTGTATTGTTTAAATTGTGAATGGACAAAAATTATGCTTATGTAAACATAATATTTCTAAGAACATTTGAAGATTAGTAACATTAAAATTTATGTTCAAGAATTCCTTAATGCTTTCGAAATGAATTATTTCGGATAAAGACAACTTAAGGAATGTCAGACTAAGTCTTGACAGCATAATCCATGTAAATTCCAGTTTTATCTCTTCAGTCTCAAAAATACAATGTAATCATATAATATTATGATAAACGACCTTTGTAAATGTAGAATTTTTACCATTCTATTTTAACAGGTTAGGTATACATTTCTTTCTGTTTCAATCTTGACTATAAACTTTGTTCAAATTACATAATCTTTTTTGGATTCTATGTTAACCATTTTTTAAGTTATTCATCATTTATCATGTTATCATTTTAATTACCGGTTCAACAATACCAGTCGCTTGTTATCTCCATCTAGCTAAAAAAGGATGCAAGGGTAAGGGGTTTCGTTTATTACTGACAATATACTCTAGAGGAGAATAAATAACAGTCAAATAAGATTTGAATGTAGATTTATATAATTTCATGGGTAAAAGTCCACTACTTGTAGTGCCACGCTGCAACCAAAACTTGACTGTAGATAATTATGGGTTGCCACAGCCAAAAGTTCTTTATTTATGATCTCAAATGGAATACTGTTATCGTCTTTGGGTATATGCACCCCAGTACCGGCTTGTTCCATTTGTCTGCAATAAATGAAGAGCGTCCCGAATCCTTTACGACCAAGGTATTTCCGATCGGCTTGGATTTTTTTCGGGGAGTGTTCTGAGGAATTGTTTAGATTAATTGCAATCGTTGAATTAAGTTATCATGTATCGCGATAGAATTTAAAATTTCATCCTCACCATCTTGATAGTTCAGCTGTAGTAGAATCAGCTGTCGCGAGCTGTATTTCCGGAGTAATACCACTTAGTTATCTTCAAGAAGAGTCTACTCTTTTCTCAAAGGTCGGCAACGTGGTTGCAAGTTCTATGGCGCTGGGGGTATTTGTGGGTAATATTTTTGATTTTGTGATACATGTAACAGGAGCATTTTTTGCAACATCATGTAGAATATCATAAAGATCTTGGTTTCGCTAAAATCTTCTACTTTATATTTACGGAAGCAAGAGTGAAAAATATGCACAAAAGTAATTCTACATCCTTTTAAGATAAAGAATCAATTCTATGTTCGTTGAGTTTCACGCTTGCTAATGAAGACGTAATTTCATTGATCTACCATTCAAACCACAGCAACCTGTGGAAGATCACTCTGTCACAGACAACAGTGTTACTTGCGTACTTCCCTTAGTGGTCACGAACCACTTTTGTTAAAGCATGTTTATTTGATCCAGAGTGGTGTTACCACGTATAAAAAATCTTAAATTATACTAAACAAAAGATGTAAACGTTTTTGTAGAAAAAAATTAAGGTTTTCATCGTCAACAGATTATAACAACAGAACAGGATTCAGGTGGTCATTATCGTATCAATCTTACTTTCCTACCATTTAGGGCTTCCCCTCTCATAAGATTTCGTTTTTCAGAATATAGAATCCATGCTCGTCATAAAGCGGAGAACGGCAGCATCCGCACCTGGTAGAGACGAGTGCATGGATGCCAATTTAATATTTGAATATCTCTAAATAAGATTATAACAAACTTTTTTATTGAGAAATTAATAATTTTCAGTAGCATTAACTACATGTAGGATTTTTGATCCATGTAGACATTATATTCATGCTTTTAAACCACTGAAATTATTGTAGCTTAATCCTCAGGAATTGACACATTTATTACGTTTCAAATCAAGTTTCGTTTTATACAGAGCAAAATAGCCTTGATAGTATTGGCAGAAATCCACTTGTTTATATATTTTATTAGAAAATCCGGAAGAATTCAGTGAATATTGAATCTCTGCGATTTGACATTACATTCAATTTGGGTGTAGGTATTGTTGAGATGTCAGACGTAGGAAGATTCAGAAAATTTTCATTTCGCTTCAACACAATGACTCAGGTGCTACTGAAGGCTGATGTTGTTTGGATTATATAGCACTTTCAAAGAAATAAAACTAATTTGACATTTGAAGAAATTTGTATTTAAAAAAACAATTATGTACACGTTGCGCGTACTGAAAGTTTCTGGAACTGGCCAACTGCAATAAAAAATAAATATATATATAATAGGAATTTGAAAATGGAACATGGTACTTTTTAATTTGCCACACTGTCATTTGTTTCTTCATTGTGGTGTCATTTAGAAAATTTTGCGTCCCTATTACAATTAAATTAATTTGTTAAAATTTTCGCTTAATTATTTTTCACGATTTTTGCTGCAGCTTAAGTCAACAATACAGTTGCCAGAGACTTCAATTGGCACTTGGTGCTGCAGTCCTATGTCGCAGCTTTGTTTTCCGAGGATATAAGTTTTTTTTTTTAATTTAATTATAACTTACAAAATTTTTGATTAGACAAAATATTTATCATTACGTACAACCAAACCTGTTTAAAATCAGAAGTTATAAAGTGAGTTTTGGGAGTTGGTAGAGTTACACTGCAGTTTGTTTCTATCTGCAGAATGTATGGGTCAACTCGGCCGGGGTAAGACCACACCCTGACAGAATACCGGTATAATGCTGCTGTGTTACGTCTGGTGAGTGTAAGGATCCGGAGACCTTTATTATTGGTGACGAGGCATTCCATCTCAGTCCATAAGGATGACAAAGCATCTGCATTGTGATTATCTTTATCAAGTATGAATGTAGATGTCATGGGCCGTGGCAATCACTTGCCGTCAGGTGAACTGTGTGCTCGTTTGCTGCTCACAATGTAATAACAGAAAAAAAGATGTGATTTAGTAGTGCACTAAGAATTTGTGCAAACGTTTACGATCCACGTCGACTTACGTTTTTAGTTTTAATCATCGTGTTGTTATTTGTTGATATTATTGCATTTAAGTTGCATTTATATTGACGTTTGTTCTTTAACCTATTTCATTTCAAATAATTGATTACATCGTGAAATTTTTATACTTAGAATTAATGTTTCTAGTAAAAAAGCTTTCGGTGATATTTTGAATTTAATAACATGGAAGTAGTATGAACTATGTAAAACAGGACGACGCAATTGATAACGGCAGTAAAGCAAATATACACCGTAAGAAATATGCACAATGTTTGTTTTTGCACTAACGATAAAGGATCACAAAGTTCGTATAGACTTGTTCGTTCGGCTCGTGTTTTCCGTTCGTCTTTTGTTATTACATGAAGTTAATATTTTCTTTATTGTGGTTATTAAGTTCACTTTGCTGTTGTAGGTAAACACACTAATTTCATGTTTAAGAGACATCTCCTTCAAAGAATATGTTAGTTAAAAACATCATGGTTGTTAGAACAAACTTTGCTAATCGTCAATTTAAGAAACAGCCTAGTTACCTATACCATAAATTAAATAAAAAATTAAACATTTTTCCACTACCTTCACGTAAGATAAAAAACATTGTAACAGAGTGGCTTGCTAAACTCAAATATAGTGAGATTGAGTCATTGTTACAAATAATTACATAAGTGACAAGATATACATTTGCACATACACACGCACAGACACGAACACACACGCACGTAAACAAATTGTTAACAATCTAAAAAGCTTACTATAAACTATGCTATTAAATTAAATATTAATTGTCTACTATTTAATTTAAAAGCATAGTTTATAGTAAAATTATGTTTATTTGTAAAATAACATTTGTTATATACGCAAGAGCGGGGCATCCTGACACAAGTAAATATTCACTTAAAAGGATGCCTCAAAAATGAATGTATTAATTTTTTAAGGTCTTAATGCAATAAAATTTTTCATTTTCAAGTATCTTAATTACGTTAATACACTTCAACCGTATTTTAAGAAATTAGCAACTTTTGTTATTTGATACCTTCAAAGATCACTAACTCACTAACGACAAAGTCTGGTACGAATGGCTATAATTTCATCAATTCCTATACTAATAATCAAAATTGTTATTTCCACAATTTCACCATATCGAGGTTTGCAAGTGGCTCAGGGTCGTGCTCTGTGGCAATCTGTGGTAAATCAGGAGTGGACTATGGACAGGTTGTGATTATGATGATAATGATTTAACTTACTTTAAATATTGCAGATATCTGTTCTTAAGATAAATATAAGTAGATATTTATCTTAAGAACAGATATATATATATATAAGTGATATGTCGGACTTTTTATTTTTCGGGCTGATGGCCGCTGTTAGCCGGAGGGCTTTTACAATTTCATCAGGTTGAGAGGTGACCGAGCGCTTATAGCGCTCAGTCGAGACTTCTACCTAGTCCGGCCATAAATTTTGTTACAAATGAAAATGTATTTTTTTTAATGAAGTAATGTAATATCAATAAATTTATACCTTCATATTTATTAGTCTCAGCAAAAAATAAAAAAATATTCTATTCGAAATGGCCACCTTTGGCTTTTATACAGGCCTTTAATCTGTTTAGCCACGAATCTATGGATTTACGCACTGTTTCCATGGGAAATTTCGCCACTGCTTGCTCCAAAGATTTTTTAAGAGACTCAATGTCGCCGTGTTGTTATAGAGCATGCCATGTCCTCTAAAACTGACCATAATTTGAAGTCTAAAGGGTTGAGGTCTCTGCTAGATGAGGGCCAGTTTTGAGCCCCTATAAAGTCCGGAACGTAGGTTTCAAGGCAGGCTTGGGTAGTTCGTGCCTTATGATCAGGTGCAGAGTCCTGCTAGAAAGTCCACGGTATATTTTTAAAAAGTGTATTGCTGAGAGGTTTCAAAACATGATCCAGGACTGTATCTTGATACACTTTGGCTGAAGTTTTCACTCCTTTTTCACAAAAATGTAGTTTTGTGACTCCTTGATACCCCCTGGGTGGGATAGGACCACGCCCTCACAGAATACCAGCTTGAAATAGCGACATAATGCAGCTGGGTTTAGTCTGATGAGTGTAGGGATCCGGAGACCTTCACGGGTGACAACATATCTGCATTATGATTCCTTGTCAAGGATCAATGTAGATGTCATGGGCCACAGAAATCACTTACCATCAGGCGAACTGTGTGTTCGTTTGTATCTTTCAACGTAATATATTATAAAAAAGTTTACTGTACCACTCCATATATGTACGTCCAGTTATATAGCGAGATTATACCCACCTGGCTTATATGGCACTTTCGATCAAATTAAAAAAATGATGCCATGCGGGAGGTAGTATCACCAGACTACCTCGCTTCTGAAGTGCGTTAGGGTTAGGGTTCGTCTGTTTGCAAATTCTCGTGTTTGACTGTTCTCATGAATGATATAATTTTTGGAATTTACATCGAATTTAACTTTCATTTTCCATGTACGTGAAATTTGACTTCGTACTCCCGTGGTAAGGCCCCGCTGTAGCTAACTACAACGTGAATGATTCGGCTCAACCAGGGAAGGACAAAACGCTCACAAAATATTGTTGTAGATGTAGGCATGAGAACTTTTTATGTAGTTACCTAAAATTAACACAAAATTTTATTTCTAAAAAACCAGAGAATAGTAATGGCTTAAAAGTATAAATATGACGAATATCTCTCTACATAAATGGAAAAAAAAAATCTATTTCAATAATAATTTTTATATAAACATAAACCTTCTACTTTTAAGTATTTTTCTTTGCTTTTTCTCTGCGGTAATTGTGGTACAAAAACTGCTTTTCTTATCTTTGCAATAAAAACAAAAAGCTTTCTCGTGTCAAAAAGTAAACTTATTGATATTAACAAATAACGGCCTGTATACAATGAAGTACAATTATTTTAATAATGAAATATTTAATATTTAATTCCATTTCAGTTGAGTATTGAATTCCAGCTGTGCCATTCAATACAATCATTCACGGTCATTTTCATTGAAGTCTTTTATCAAAATTTTGTTTATCCTTTTTAATTAAATAAAATCACTCACAACTAACCAATTAAACTAAATAACACATTTGTTTTTACTTTTTTTATTAGGTTTACAATTATGGGCATTCGTACATCCTAATTAATACTTTGATGAATGTTATTGTATACTCCTAAAATTTGTGCTAGTAAAATTGTTCATTTATTCCATCCAAAACCTTGCTCCCAGCTTCACACGTGAACGGACAGTATTAGCGGAAATGCTAATAACAGAACTCTAATGGATAGCTGGCTAGATATATAGAATATTTTAGGGTTAGGAAGATTTTATATCCTCCTTAAAAGATCTTCTTATTCCCAGTGGAACAATGTTTAAAGGATCCAACTATTATTGCCATGGAAGATTATAGATTGTTATTCCACTTTTAACCTCTCAATAAAACCATTAAGGTAGTAATCAGTATAATAATAAATCAGTAGCATCACTGAATTGCGCTTTCCATTGAAACCTTTACTATATATTTATTACTTACATAAAATACAAAAAAACAACCGTAAAAAAAAGACTTTAGTATGAACAATATTATACCCACACATAGTTGTAAATTGCAGTTATTTGCTGCCAAACCGACGCGAACATTAAAGTGCTTTGTTGGAACGTCCCACTATATATCGTAACTTGGTTGCTGTTACTAATGACTTTACTCTTAGCTTAATTTTGCTAAATAATAAGCATATGGAGTGTACAGCACTTAGCATTTCAATGTTTATTGTATTTTTAGTTTGTCTATTTTAGTTTTTCTTCCTCAATACAATAAAAAATGTATACCGTGAATGTTAGAATATCAATAGGACCACTGAATTGCGCTTTCCATTGAAAACTCTAGTACAATTTATTTTTTCTCACATAAAATAAATAAAAGCGACCTTCAAAAAAATTACTTTAGTATGAACAATATTATACCCACACATAGTTGTAAATTGCAGTTATTTGCTGCCAAACCGACGCGAACATTAAAGTGCTTTATTGGAACGTCCCACTGTATATCGTAACGTGGTTGCCGTTACTAATGACTTTACTCTTAGCTTAATTTGGCCAAATAATTAGCATATGGAGTGTCCGCACTTAGCATTTCATTGTATATTGTATTTTTAATAATTGTGTTAAAATTAATAATATCTCTTAGTGAAAGGTGATAACGTAAATCGACTTGGTGAATTTATATCATCTCTAGTACCTGGCTTGAAAGTTACTATTGTTTATGAAGGAGCTTGTTACTAACGTTTTTCTTATAATTAATGGTATTGAAATTGATATAATGATTCCAATAAAAAATGAAAAATAATATAACCGAAAATGGTGATCTCCTCTTATAATATTATTTTATTTCAATAATAATTACTGCCAAATTTTTTTTTCAAGTAACGGGTGCTAGATACGAGTAGTGCAGTTTCAGGTTGCACTACAAACGTATCTCCTATACTGAAATTGCTTTGCCGTTATTTTTGGACATAGCGCATCTGCACTACGATCGCTTATCAAAGATGAATGTGGGTGGGTATCATGGTCCACAGGAATTACCCATCAGGTTAAGTGTGAACTCATTCGTCACCCTCAATAAATTAAAAAAATATTACTGAAAAGATAATATAAAAATAAATTGCCCAAAATCAATTTCATTATTTAAATTTATAGTAGATGAATGAAAAAAAATGGAAATGATTTTTATTTATTTAATTACTAATTTATAAATAATCCAAATATAGTATATATAATCAATAAGCAAGTACAGTTGCAACTGGTTATATGATTTTAACAAGTATATTTTAATTGAAAGGAATATTTTGCTTATAGGAGTATTAATTACTTTGATTTCAGAAGTTTAACTTTATTCATCAACGCTTTTGTAATGTTGGCTCGATTTGAGTTGAGAATCTCTGATGTATTAATAATTATAACAATGATAAACTTTAATTAAGTGAGTGAAAATATGGTTATTTAAAAATAAATCAATTTCGGAGTTACTTTATAGTGATGTATTTTTGGCTAAATTAAAACAAGGTGTTCTGGGGTATCTTGTGTTTGTTCTTGTGTTGTTGTGTATTCCTATAGTGTCCCTAAGTATTCTCGCTAATACAAGTACCTATTCAACCGTTCCTGATATCATGTGACGCTGAAAACGCTTATAGATCAAGATCAAAGTGAAATTATTTGTGTATTACTCAAAATTGTTATTGAAATAGTTGTGAGTTCGTTTATATTTTTAACTATTTAATCATTGACAAATGTTCCATTATTGAATAACGAACTTTACAATTTGTAGGGATCGACAGTTGCCACTTTTCGTATTCTGCGCTGTGTGCCATTGATTGACAGCTTAATTAAATTCTTGTCAGCTTGTAGGGATTCAGGATTGGTCGCAAGTGACATTTCAGTGCAAACAGTTGGTCATGTTTCTTTTTTAATTTTGATAATGGATAACTTTTACAAAATGAAGCACGGTATGTGTAACACTAAAATATTACAGAGATGCATCTGTTATAGTTTTATATTTTTTATTATTTAGTATAATAGTTTGAAAATATTTTGTATCAAAAGAAACATTTAATTTTTATTTAACTTAAGAACTTACTTAACTTCTCTTGTGGAGCATTAAGTTTCTGTCCACAACTTTAAGTAATGCTGGGTCCAAATATTAGAGAGGTGGCGTCTTAAGGGAGTTAACAATAAGAAATTAGTTAATATTAAACTCTAGGTGCAGCAGAAAAAGTGGCTCTAGGGAAGAAAGAGCACAAGTTTTGTTTTCGAAAGCACTGTTGACGAATGGGAATTATTTGAACGTTTCCTGCCTATTTATAATTTTTTTTTTTTACTTATGCTAGCAATACTACTAATATTCTGGTTAACCAAGTTAATTCGCGATACCGCCATATCTCAGGCCGGTTTTCTCCAATTATCACAGACAGGAGCGTGGCTGAAGTTTCTTGGGCCACTTCTTCTCCAGCGTCAACGCCTTCCGATGTGATGGTACAGGTATTTAATAATAATATTGAATATTAATTTAGATAATCCATCAGAAGCAAACTCTCGGGCACCTTCTAGTCAGTCGTTCTCACGCAACTGGGTAACGGTCCAAGCCGAGGCTCCCTCTCGGGAGCCCTTGTGCTGGTTACCCACTAATAGGAGTCTCAGCTGAGCACCCTAAGCGCTCGGTCACCTTCTAACCCGGTGAAACTGTAAAAGCCCGAGGGCTAACAGAGGCCATTAGCTGACATCAGCTATTGACTCTTGTGACATTGCTTAGTATTAGGCATTAGTAGTATTAGTATTGCTTAGTAGTATAGGAAGTTCGAAGTACTTAAATTTTGTGAAGTGAAGTGTGAGATGTGTTTTTAGTTCGTTTCAGTCATAATTAAATAAAATTGAGAATTCAGTAAAATCTGTTGTATTTCACGAAGAGATATATAGTTTTTCTTATAACGCACCGGTGTTATTGTTTGCATGTGCGTCTAGCAACAAAAGCTAGTACACTTTAAACTTTTAATTGTTATTTAAACTCTCATTTGGCCGTTTGTTGAATACAGAGATAGCAAATACTTCTTCTTCACAACCCTAGTGGATATCGATACCACGAGACAATTTGTTCCATAGTTTATTGAAATTATATTACCATTTTATGATATATTATAAAATTTAAGGATGATAGTTTACGTTTATATAACTTATCGATTGACACTGAGCATAATAGACCGTTTTCAGAATGTTTGAAAATGTAGATGAGTTTACGGATTCTACCTGTCAATAATTAATTATATGGCAAGTTCAAAACTTAATTACTTATCCAAATGTCGTTTATTTAATAATATTCTATTACAATACATAATTCGAAAAAGTATTCTAAGTCTAGTATACCATTATTGAATAACGAACTTTACAATTTGTAGGGATCGACAGTTGCCACTTTTCGTATTCTGCGCTGTGTGCCATTGATTGACAGCTTAATTAAATTCTTGTCAGCTCGTAGGGATTCAGGATTGGTCGCAAGTGACATTTCAGTGCAAACAGTTGGTCATGTTTCTTTTTTAATTTTGATAATGGATAACTTTTACAAAATGAAGCACGGTATGTGTAACACTAAAATATTACAGAGATGCATCTGTTATAGTTTTATATTTTTTATTATTTAGTATAATAGTTTGAAAATATTTTGTATCAAAAGAAACATTTAATTTTTGTTTAACTTAAGAACTTACTTAACTTCTCTTGTGGAGCATTAAGTTTCTGCCCACAACTTTAAGTAATGCTGGGTCCAAATATTAGAGAGGTGGCGTCTTAAGGGAGTTAACAAAAAGAAATTAGTTAATATTAAACTCTAGGTGCAGCAGAAACAGTGGCTCTGGGGAAGAAAAGAGCACAAGTTTTGTTTTCGAAAGCACTGTTGACGAATGGGAATTATTTGAACGTTTCCTGCCTATTTATTGTTTTTTTTTAATAATGCTAGCAATACTACTAATATTCTGGTTATCCAAGTTAATTCGCGATACCGCCATATCTCAGGCCGGTTTTCACCAATTATCACAGACAGGAGCGTGGCTGAAGTTTCTTGGGCCACTTCTTCTCCAGCGTCAACGCCTTCCGATGTGATGGTACAGGTATTTAATAATAATATTGAATATTAATTTAGATAATCCATCAGAAGCAAACTCTCGGGCACCTTCTAGTCAGTCGTTCTCACGCAACTGGGTAACGGTCCAAGCCGAGGCTCCCTCTCGGGAGCCCTTGTGCTGGTTACCCACTAATAGGGGTCTCAGCTGAGCACCCTAAGCGCTCGGTCACCTTCTAACCCGGTGAAACTGTAAAAGCCCGAGGGCTAACAGAGGCCATTAGCTGACATCAGCTATTGACTCTTGTGACATTGCTTAGTATTGATTAAGGAAGTTCGAAGTACTTAAATTTTGTGAAGTGAAGTGTGAGATGTGTTTTTAGTTCGTTTCAGTCATAATTAAATAAAATTGAGATTTCAGTAAAATCTGTTGTATTTCACGAAGAGATATATAGTTTTTCTTATAACGCACCGGTGTTATTGTTTGCATGTGCGTCTAGCAACAAAAGCTAGTACACTTTAAACTTTTAATTGTTATTTAAACTCTCATTTGGCCGTTTGTTGAATACAGAGATAGCAAATACTTCTTCTTCACAACCCTAGTGGATATCGATACCACGAGACAATTTGTTCCATAGTTTATTGAAATTATATTACCATTTTATGATATATTATAAAATTTAAGGATGATAGTTTACGTTTATATAACTTATCGATTGACACTGAGCATAATAGACCGTTTTCAGAATGTTTGAAAATGTAGATGAGTTTACGGATTCTACCTGTCAATTATTAATTATATGGCAAGTTCAAAACTTAATTACTTATCCAAATGTCGTTTATTTAATAATATTCTATTACAATACATAATTCGAAAAAGTATTCTAAGTCTAGTATACCATTATTGAATATACTCGGTACACAAATTACTAACGGAAATTTTTGGATTGTGACCTCTATGTCTTAATTATTTGGCATCGTGATGGCGAAACCAAAGTTGTTAGTAACTGTAGCAAGGCAGTAGTTTTCATGCCGTATTTGTGGATGTACAGCGCGAGGGTACAACAAATCACTTTAATGTTTGCATTGCCTTTGCAACAAGTAATTGCAATTTTCAACTAGACGTGAATGTATTATCGTTTAAACTATAGTTAGTATGTTCACTCTTTTATTGTTCTTTGTGTTTGTCTATTTCCATGTCTCCCACGTTTCTGGTTGGAACCAAATCGTTGAGTAGATAGAAATATTCAAGTTAAAATTTTTAATAAGTAATTTGATCAAGTTTTCTCGGTGCAAGCTAAGGCTTAATCAGAGAGAGCTGTCAGGTGTCGCAGACTGCTCAAGACCACACTATTAACAGATTTCCTAATACGATCTAGATCCCTGACTAGTCTGTGACTGAGTGAGACCGAGGCAGCTGTTGAACAACTGCCTAAGTTAGCTTGTCAGCGGACACCTAGTCGATATTGTGACGCATGCCACCCTAAGCTTGGTGAACTGCACCTTGCTCTTGAAGGTCAGACAGTATTCAACTATCATCTGCATTAAGAACAATAATGTGCAGGGTTTCACAGTTGTTCCAATTCACGAACTGGTTGTACTTATCGAAGAAGAAATCTCGGACCGTGCTTTGTACGAAGCAAGGCACATCATATGCCAGAGAATCCTTGAATCGTCTCCCAGGGAAGCAAAATGTAAATTTCTGTTGCAAGTTTATTTGTAGAATGACTATGTAATACAATAATGGTCCGACAAAAATACATATACACAAACAACTTGTAATATTCGTTTTTCGTTTGGTTACGGACCTCTATAAACTGGTCTAATTATTCTCATGAGTGCTATTTTAAGTGTAAATGTTAAAAGTTGGAGAGTTCATTAATTTTTATTATTTGCGCTAGTATTTAACAGTTATTTGACTAGGGACTCGTAGGCTACAAAAAATAGGCTTCATTTTAGTAATTTGGGATAACTATTAAAAAATCGTTTAAAAGCAGTAATTTGCAAAATATGTGTTGAAATAAATTAGTATTTTATTATGGGTGAAATTAAGTAATTTTTTTAGTACATTCATTTTAACCTGCACTAAGCTTATTATAATTTATGTTTCATTTACGATATGGGGATCATTGTATATTATGTATTTTACCTTTATATATTTTAGTAATTTGACACTTTATAAAATTAATGCAATAAAGAAGATATTGTAACAACTTAGTGATTTAAATAAATCTTGACTTTTGACGATAATAAGGGTGACAAACATGTCAATAATTCATCTGATGGTGTTTTCACCTCTAAGGACTGCGATGGAATGCATCTTTACCTGATTTTATAACAATAGGTTTAAGCAGATGGTATGTTATAACTGAGGTCCATAACATCTCCATTTATCAGCAACAAATATTCAAAATGCACATGCGTTGTCACCTCTGTGGACTGAGATGGACCTCATTTCTTATAATTGGGTCTCTGGGTCTTACACTTATCATTCGGAACAAAGCAGTGTTACGCTGGTATTCTATGAGGACTTGAACCTTCGAGCTGACTCATTCAGGTTACAGGTTGTAAATAGCTGTAACGTAACTCTATATTTCGTTCCTTGCCTTTTTATTAAAAAATAAAGTCTGTTACAAAACTCCCACTGATTATTAAAAATTATAATAACCTTTACGGTGAATAGAAAGGACAGGAATATTTTAATAAAGGCACAAATATTGTCAAGACTTTATGAATGTTAAAAATGGAATACCGAATTTCATTCCGGTACTCAATTGCACCTGTGCCATTCATTACCTACATTTATTAGAATCCTTCGCCTATACTCGCCGTTTTCTTGATATCTATCATGAAAATTTCATTTTGATTCTCAATAAACCAAACTAGAATACCAATCAAAATTTGGGAATAATAGGTTAAAAATTAAATTAGTTAAAGATTTATTTTTTTAAATTTAAATGATACTTTAGGGTGAAATGAAATATAAAAAAATATTTTCGAATAAATGTATGTAGAACCTAAATGTAACGGTCTAATGATAAGGATTCTACCTCCTATGATAAGGTACGTGGCTTGCGCTTACAAACACTTGGCCACACTGAGCCCGACTAAATCCTGCAAGAACTGGAAAATTTTATTTGTAAGATTATTTAAGCTATTAGTCCGCAATGTTATAATTACTATTGGTGATATAGGCGTAAGTATTTTTTGGTATATATATATATATATATATATATATATATATATATATATATATATATATATCTATATATATTACAGTAATATTTCCGCAATCGGTTGTAAGCTTCAAATTTTGTGTGTGGACAGGCCTACAACTTGGGTTATGTGAACCGAGGTTCCGAATCACCGTTCCCGTAGACCAAACTAGATGCTACTAACTCCTCATCTGGGATTCATGATGAACTTCAAATTCAAGGTCTTCACTTCTACTCGTATGTTTCACTTTCGTAGAAGATGTGGAGTGAAGTGTGAGTTGTGTGATGAGCATACGAATGGATGTATTGGAAACCTGACGACTGCGTCTTGTGGATCTTATAAATATTTATTGTATTGCATTTTGTGTTATATAATATATATGAGATTATGTTGTCTGTAAGGAAGAGATAAACTAGTCGTCTTGTTTCGTTGCAAAGGGTTAAGGTAATTCTTGGATATAATTTCAAATGTTCTTATAAAAAATAAAACTAGCATAATATTTGTGAACACAACAAGCGTTGTAAATTGAACCTACAATTAATTGGTACCTCATTAGGACTATATAATCTAGCAAAATATTAAGTACAAATGTAAACTAACAAATTCAAAAATGACTCGGTGAATTCGATTCTTTGTTTCAAGTAAAAAGAAACAATATATTTAAACAACAATGCTTCGTAAATAATAAATAATCTGTCACATTGTGATATCCTGAGATCCTAACGTCTATCAGAAAATGCAGGTTACTTTGAGTAAGATCCTATAATGTCGTGTATAGTCCGCCATGCAGCTCCACTGCGGATTTATTCGTTTCTTTTTCTTAGGTCTATAATAAATAAAGTGAATAAAATCAATAGGGAACTAAAATATTGTATTTATATATATATAGAACATGAAACATGCTTTAGTTATGTTAATTTAATCAGAAAATTTATGAGATCCTAAGTAAACAATCACGTTAAAATGGCTCTTTGTTATGAAAACATTTCATTTTGCTGAGCGAGTTTGGATATTTTTGTATTTTTTGTACACTTCATGTCTATTTGCGCACCCCAAATTATTTGTTTGGGGACCAACCTTTATGGTGCTCTTTTTGGTGTGTTTACACCTCACAAGGCCTGTTCACCCGAATACCTTGTACGTATTCAACGACGATTAACTGGAATAGTCGACGAACAAAGTCTTTCCGATTGTCTTAATTCACTAGCCTTGACAAGAGATTTACGTCTCGTTGCATGTTTTATCCCATTTACCACTGATAGAGCTCTGAAGAATTGTTTTAATTACCACCAGGCATCCTACAACGGAACACAATTCAAAATTCTTCTACGATTTTGATAGTTTGACACAAGTTCATGAGTGATCACGCACAATCGTTTCATAGAATCAGCTGTTGGCAAAGGTATTTCTAAATCTATATGAATTAAGGGAACCTGATGTTCCTGTAGCTTACATAATTCTCAAAAGCTTGCATCACACCTGTAACTCCTGATCTAGTGAATGTTCCTGAACGGTGATGATGACTTATCATCAGGTGATTTGCATGCATACTTCGAGATCGAAAATTCAAAGTTTACAAGCACTTTGAATTAACCACTTTGGTAAAATGGACTTTTTATTTTGACCCATATTTATGGTATGATATCGAAAATGCGTAGCTTGTGGTAATCTTTATTTTAAACAGTATACAATGAATAGACTACATAAAAGTGATTATTTTTTGAGACATTGAAAGTCAGGCTCTCGTGGTAGATTTCTATTAGATAAGAACTAGGTGACACTGGACAGTACATACTATTATCATATATTGTAAATATATGAGATAACGCTATGCTCTGTCTAAATTACGTTCCGACATAATTTCGAACATAGTGTCAGAGACGTAGGATGTTTTGTAAACATACACACATTGAAATACCAACCATCAAGACCAGCATTCAGGAGGAGCAAGGTATTCTGACCACTTTGCTATATCACTTATCATAATGCGTTACATATGTATTTCATTTTTTTTAATGAAGTAATGTAATATTACTAAAATTTATACCTACATATTTATTAGACTCAGCAAAAACTAAAAAAATATTCGAAATGGCCACCTTTGGCTTTTATACAGGCATTTAATCTGTTTGGCCACGAATCTATGGATTTACGTACTGTTTCCAAGGGAAATTTCAACACTGCTTGCTCAAAAGACTTTTTAAGAAACTCAATATCGCCGTGTCGTTTAGAGCAGGCCATGTCCTCTAAAACTGACCATAATTTGAAGTCTGAAGGGTTAAGGTCTGGGCTAGATGAGGGCCTGTTTTCAGCTCCTATAAAGTCCTGAACGTTGGTTTCAAGCCAGGCTTGGGTAGTTCGTGCCTCGTGACCAGGTGCAGAGTCCTGCTGGAAGTTCCACGGTATATTTTTAATAAGTGTATATTACTGAGACAGAAGGCGTTTCAACGACTCTCTTTAATTGTAAAGATTGATTTAGGGCATGTACTGTATATCGACGATAAGCACCGAGCTTCAGATCTTGTTTTATAATACGCGACAGAGTCCTAGCGGGAATCTTCATTTCTCGCGATAAGATTTTTTGCTTCCTAATGGGGTTTCGACGAATTCTGGCTTTAACAGCATTAACGACTTTTCTGGTCTTTGACAGAGGAAGTGTTGTTGTATCTGTTGATAGTACGATATACGAACATACGGCTGATACCAAGCTTTTGAAGTGTCTGGAATATGACTGACGGCTCCATACCCACTTTGTGTAAGGCGATCACTGCAATCCTATTTTCTTTAAAACCCCATTCCATATTGTAATTTGATAATGACCACGAAGTACAAATACAAAAATATACAGAAAGAAGACAGTAATAGTTATATGTAACGTATTTTAATAAATGACTTAAATATGTGATTTTTGTTTTTAGCACAGAAATAACATTCAACAATAACCATCCTCTATTTCGCAAATCTCTGTTGAATTCCGAGCCGGACGCTTATTCAATTGTACTCCATTTGATCCGGTGAATGAAAACACAGTCGATTACTCTGCACAATTTACAATTGTCTTTATTTTCCCTACAGCCATGAATAAACAATATGTCGGTGTTGAAGTCTAACGGTGCAGTAATCCCTTTGAATTAAAAGTAATCTTCTTTTAAACAGAAGTAGACGAATGCTGCAGCATTAATAGGTCTACTTGACCCGTGTAGGTCCAGAATACCAACGTAAAATAGCAGCATAATAGTGTTGTATTCCATCTAGTGGGTGTAGGGACCATTCTACATATATACATATACCACTCTACTGGAGACGAGGCATGACACCATTGACCACTGAGGTCTAAGGGGTGACAACGCATCTGCATTATGATTACTTATCGTAAATGAATTAGTGTGTCATAGGCCATAATCCCTTACCAATCGGTGGCAACTCACATTTCTACGGTCAGTAATCTGCCACCTGATTGCAGCTGTAGGATCGCGTAGCACAGGACTTTAGCCGTATGGTATAGTTTGCCAAAGTTTTTAGAATAATACAGCGCTCCGCACACAGGGGATTGGACTGAGGTATCTCCTGACAATCGTATAAATCGACTAAAAGGGGACGCCGGTGATTCGAGTAAGGAGTCTGGTCGTTCACAAAATCGAGTAGGATGACCACACGTAAGAGTCCCGTGTTGACATAGTTCAGAGAGAGTGTTTAATGGAGCAGCGGCGCGTTTTATAGGATATCTTAAGGTGCGTACGGACTGCGCGTTCCAGTACTACGCGTTGTCGGAACTCGCTGGCCACGCTTACATTGGATACGCTTACAGCTCTAGTACGGACCGCCGCGCTGAACGCGTGGTCTATCGATCCATAGCACTACGCGAGCCTCGGCAGTCATCCGCCATGACTCCGAGAAACAGCGGTTGCGTGGGCCACCACAGCTGCGAGTTTGCTAATTATTCAACATATTTTAAATAAGAAAAAGAGGAGCAAACGGAAACCTAGATGGTGGATGAAAAAATTATATCATGAAAGATAACAGTGTGGAAATAGGCTTATGAAAGATATACATTTTGAAGAAAGTGTGAACATTTAAAATTTTGTGAGAATGACTTCGCAAGAATTTGAAATCATTCTTGAAAAAGTTTGTAATTATTGATATTCTTTGAACACGCGTGCCTATCCATATTGCCGTCCAAATAGAGTGTACCCAGGCTCGCGCGTCCACTTTGACACGCGACCAAAAACCGACTGACGACGGCTCGCGTGGCACGCGTTCGCAAGAGTATACGCGTAGCAACAAGTACGGACAGCGCGTTCCAGGCCACGAGTAACCGGCAACGCGTACACACTGTCAATACACTGAGGATGACCACCGAGGTGAATTTTATAGGTATAAATCCCACGTAAACCTATCTTCCTCGCAATAGACAGGATATCTTTGAAGATTTTCCCAAGATACTAAAAAAGGTCGTAAGGTCCTTCCGTTAATTCCCATCTGCCCTTGTCCCGGCTGAATAAGTTTCGGAGTCATTCCGAAATTTCCAAATCAGCCACTACACGTCGTGTTCAGAGGGGAGGCTCTGCGTAAACGGGACTAATGATTTCAAATAATGAATAAATATAATTTATATAACATTTTCATTCCTTAATTTAAAATGCACGAAGAGAATACTACAGGTTCTTATTACTTCCTAGATTGCACTTGGTAATTAATAAACGTAATTTTATCAATTGATTAAAAATTTTAACAATCATCTAGTATTTTGTCACTTTGAAATATATTGGACATTTATTTATGTTAAACAGAGTTTATCCTAAAATATCAAGTCCTTATTAGGTTTTTGATACATACATACATGCACATAATTTTGATACAATTTCAATTTGAAATGCTTCTGACGGGGATCAGATAATAATTAGTGCTATCTAGCACTACTGACTAATGTTTAATAATCATCTTTTTTCCCTACTACAGTCTTCAATGTTCAAGCTAATATCTCATGTGTGCGCAATGCCTAGGTGCATAAGTCATGTTAACAAACGATGTGACTCGATTCTGACTTGAGAGTGGCGTCTTCCCGAGTGAATAGAAACACTCTTATATCACTAACCTTGTATCTTACATGACACCATTACAATATTGGTGTAATACCTGAATAGGTACATTGATGGTGGAATCAACACAATTTATACAAATTCTCGTTCACATATTTATCTGTTCAATGGCAAACAGTTGTGAATATTGGGTTCGAGTATATATCCAGCGTCCAAGGTCACATATCTCCATTTCCAAAAACCATCAAATTTCTGACTTGCTTTATTTTAGACAGCAAAAATACTTTCCTATTAGACTCCATTGTTACTACAGCTGCTAAAAATCATACTTCATTTAGCATTAAAAACAAGTTTAAATAAACCAAACCAAAAATAGTTACCAAAATTAAAACCCATGCTATAATTTTGTAACATTATGCCACTTATATCCAATAAGCAAATCAGAAGGGATATAATATTAACAAAACAGTGCTGTTTTTATTTAAAAACACTGTTAATTTATATGATTCCTATCTATTATTCCTTGATAATTTAATCAAACAAATGGCAGTAATATGTGTGTGTAATGGTGTTACGGTCAGAATTCCTTTTGTGAAACTTGAATTATAAGCTTCTGTTGTGACAGCAAGTCCACTGGCGGTTTTGAAATTCGAATTTAGTCCGTGCCAATATTTATTACAAGACTGTGGAGGTTCTACTGTTTTATTTAAGCTAAATATGTTTATATTATTGGTTTTTTTTGAGACGGTTCATGAGAAGAGTTCAAAATTTAATAGTAATAATTTGTGCATAACAATCCAAACGTGGTGCAGTTATACACATTTTATAATTAGTTGTAATGAAAACGATAAAAGGAGAATGTAAAATCAATAGCATATATCAATAGTCCTTGCTACCAAGTATTAAGGTAGTAAAAAATATTCTGCACTAAAATGTATTTTTAAAAACATTTTCAATGATATAGAATAAAATTCCTTTTTAACAATAAGTTATTGCGCCATCTATATGCAACGGAATACAACTATTTTTCTCTGATATTTTGTCTTCATGTTTGAATCGATTCTGTACTCTGCCAACAATAAAAATGCAACAAAACTAAAGCTATAATACTTTATGTCATTTTACAATTTTACATATTATATTATATTTAAATTTTACTAAATACTCAAACTTACTTTAGCTTAGAATTGTAATTGTCATTAAATAAATATTTGAACGAAATATTAATATTTAAATGTATATAAAAGAAATATTCAATTGATTTTGAGCTACAGCTAGAGTATAAAAGAGCCTTTCTCCCGTGGTGTTGCGGATGTCCATCGGCGTCGATAATTACTTACCGTCAGTTGAACTGGTTACTCGTTTGCCTCCTATTCTAAAAAAAATTTTACAGTATACAATAAGTACAGTATTTCACTGCTATGAGAAGCTTAAAACATTCGAATAACCGTACCTAGAAATAACTGATAATAACTGACAAATAGGGTCATTCCTGTTCTTTCAATAATTCTCTAAATATGTACTTATGTCATAGATCTAGTAATTTTAGTTGGAATGTAAATTATTTACTATGTTAATTATTACGGGTACCATACCCGCCCCTATACCTATACTATCAGAAGTGACAAACGAGCAAACAGTTCACCTGGTGGTAAATGAAGACTACAGCCGTGACATCCACATCCAACCTTGAGATTGATTGAGATGGAATACAAAGGTCCAAATAACTGTAATTGTATTCCAGTATCCCACCTCCGGACCTCACCGTAAGGAACACAGGAGCGTTATTCTGCTAGTTATTGCTGGTATTCCGTGAGGACATGATCGTTCCCAGAACGAGTTTTACCCATCCATGTTACGGCAAATAACTGTGGTGACTGTTTTATTACCTGCATATACCAACGATTATAATTGGATAATCATATCGAAAATTGTATTAATCAAGCGATTTAAGAAATTAAAACAATTAATAAAAATTAAGTGTTATTCGAAAATTTGGTTACTTGGTAAATTTGAAAATGTACATTCGTCTAAAACACATACAGACGAAGCTACTTTTACATATAAAGTTGCAATTAAAAATCTCATTGGTCGGTTTCAATGAAATTTATGTTGTTCATGAACCATGAAATTAAAATCGTGCATCACATAGCGCAGCGGACAAATGAAAGTGACCGATTCTTTGTGTAATCCAAAATTAGACTCCGCTAAATTTATTTCCACGACCCGAATGAATTTCACCACTATGCGTACATATGTAATATATAGATCAAACAATAATTTATTCTATTAGTTTTATAATAATTGGCTAATTAAAAGTGTGTGAAGAATCGTAACGAATCGTAAGATGGATTTGGACGTTTGGATTTTGGATATGGACACCGGATTGGCTTCTCGGAAGATTTTTCTGTTAAATCGCTTATAACAGTGGTAGAGCTACACTGCAGTTTGTTCCTTACTGCAGAATGAATGGGTCAGCAGTAAAATAGCAGCATAATGCTGCTGTGTTTCATATGGGGAGTGTAGAGATCCGGAGACTTTTATTGCTGGTGACGAGGTGTTCCATCTCGGTCCTCAAGGGGGACAACGCATCTGCGCATCTCATTATTAGCCGCAGGAATCACTTGCCATCAGATGAACTGTGTGCTCGTTTGTTACTCTCAATGTAATAAAAAAAAACAGTATCGGTTGAAAACCAAGGGACAGTAACTGCAGATTGGTACGTAAACAATTGCTTGCCCAGATTCTTAAAAAAATATCGGCAAAAGTGTCCTTACAGCAGTGCGTCCTTCACCACGATAATGCATCCACACATTCCGCTAATATAACAAATGCGTATTTGAAGTTCTCAAATGTCGAACTGATAACGCAACTGCCATACATCCTGGACCTCGCACCATTTCTTTCTTCTTTTTAATTTCCGAAAAGTAAATATAAGCTTAGAGGTTTTCAATTTACAAGCCCCGAAGCGGTGAATGCGTTCCACGAAGCCATTGAAGAGGTCCTTATTGAAGACTGCATGCACTGCTTCACACAAAGGCTCCAACGAATGTAAATGTATAAATAGTGAGAGCGTATAATTCGAAAAACAATAAATGAATCGTTAATATAATGTTTTTATTTCAAAATTCAGAAACTTGTAGTATGACCTAATAATACATTTAAAATCACCAAGCAAAGCCGGATTTGAAAGTGATGATTGAACTGTGACATATGTCAATATTGCTGGTACACGTTACGGTTACGTATTACGTATGGTACTGATAAGTCATGTTGGTTAATGCATGATATAACGATTAATACATCATACGGTTTTACGTACATTCTATTCATAAATATTTGTCTTCAAATTTGTCTTGTTACAATAATGTTGTATTAATTATGGAATACAAGGTATAGTTTAACGACTTTTCATATTAAATAGCTTAACCTTATATGATGGACACAATATGAAACGGAGGGAAGCGATGCTTTAACAATTTTAATTTCAAAATTCATAACGAGTCTGTTAAGTAGATTATGTTTCACTCGGAAGACTTACAATTTACATTCTCTCGCATTTTGTGTGGTGAAATGTTAAATTTTCTTCCTTTATCATTATTTTAGAATGGCTTCAAGGCTTTTGTAATTTAAAAATTAAAAGTACTAATCGTACCTTCAGAAATATGTATTACATACAATAATATTTGTAAATTAATCTTTATATCTATCAGCTTTTTAGGGTGAATCAATCATAATCTGCGTGGACTATATAAATTAAATAATCTATTAATTATGTTTATTGTAGTTCCTAACAACATAGACTGTGTGCCTAGTTGTTATAGCCGAACAAATATAGAAAAAATCACTAGCCCTAGTGTGAAAGCAAGTGTACAAGGACAGACCGAAATTGATTTTGACCGTGCAAGCGAGGTTTTACTCCCATCTGTACGTTTGGTTGAACAAATGTAAACACAAGAAAAGTAACACTACTCCAAATATCCTATATTTTATTTCACTACAACAATTGTTTCGCTATAACACACAACTTTAAACCACTAGATAGGCTTACCCTGATGACTTTAATGTTGAACGATTTTTAATAGTCCATTTGAAACCAGAACGATTCTAACTATGTAGCTCTGATACTTCAACAGTGCTGTGCTATGAAAAGACCTTACGTTTATTATAAATTACTTTATGGTAAATACTAGTTTATAAAATATATTGTGTAAATGTTGTTTTAATTTTTAATTATTACTTGTGATGTAAGACAATATTTACTTTGTTTTATAAACTATAGTGTGAAGATAGCCCTACCCAATTTCTGTTTACCTCGGTTAGATTAAAAGACCAATATACCACTACTCACGTTCTACCTTTATCTTATTAAGTTTCAAACATGACAGGGACCGAACACCGAAAACTGAGGCAGTAATATTTTGCCAAATGTGGGTAAAAGTGTATTCAAATTGCTCGTTGTAGAATTTATAAAATATAAGACAAGCTATCGTGCACTCAATTCAACTTAGTATTAGTAGTTGGTGGTACTGCGGAGTTTGCTGCCATGAGAATTAAAAAAATTAGTTCAAAGTTTTATTAAATATACTATATTACTGTATAAATTGAATTAAAAAGAAATTTAATTAAAAAAACCTCGACATACGAACAAATGGATGAGCTTGATTAATAGGGTTTTTTCCTGACTCTTTGGATACGTATTGCTATAGGAAGACAAATTAGATTCTTCTCCGTAAAATTCTTACAAATTTTCCTGTAGGTTTAATTTATCTGCCCAATTTGACTCAAAGCCGATTGTATTAATTTTGTCTTTTTCAATCCCTTGACTGATTCATTTCGGAATGAATTTGAGTCTATATAAATTATCTAATTAAAAAAAGAAATTATGTATAATTATATAGTAACATGAATTTATATTTGCTATTTGGGGTGAAGTAGCATTCGTATATTATTTTCGCTTAATGCTTTCCCAAAAATAGTAAGGTAGCGTGACTCTATCGACGTGAAGCGTAGAAATCACTCTCAAATTTAATTTTAAACTGACTATTACATTATCAATATTCTATTTAACTTATTTCTTGTACATATTAGTCACGGTAATAATAGTGTGTTATGTTGCTCGTATTCTATCGACTAAATTATATACAGCATGCATCGATACCCATTGACTCTGAGAATGACCACATCCTCACAGAATACCAGCGTGATATAGTTACCTCAAGAGTGATAACGAAAAAAAACAAAAAAAGGATTCCAAATGCACATGGCATTTGGAATCCTTTTTTTATTTTTGAGTCAACACCTCCCATCCGATGAGCAGTGTGCTATTTTATCACCCCTAAAATTATATAAAAACAAACACCAGCTCTGGATTTATTTTCTTTACCAAGGATCTCTGTTTAAAAAAATAAGAATGTTTGCTGCTCGAGATTGGTCACCCAGTCGGACTTCAAATAAATTTTGTTTAGTCAGCCGAAATGTTCTATCTTAAGAGAGGGATACGTGTATGTCCAGCAGATGAGCAGCTAGTTAAGATAATAACATGACGGAAGCATTTTCTAACTTGTATTCCTTTATTAAATATTAACTCAATGCGATCAAATCAACATTGGCCTAACCATGGACTTCAAAGATCAATAAAGATTCATAAAATTAAATCGTGGGTGCGGATTTTGTTATACTGAATATAATTATAAGCAGAAAACATAATATATTGAAACTACTTATTAAGTTATCGTATCATTTAAATAAATATATAGTCCGTTGTATTCTAATAATAGAACATTAGATGGGTGTAACTCTTTGGACAATACCCATTGTATGAATTGAATTATATGTTTCTGCTATGGTATTAAGACCATCCTTTGTGCTTATAAATCGCTTTGTAATATTATTAAATTGAGGCTCTAAAGGGGCATATAGGGGATATGACAGTTTAATATCTCTAAATTATAACACATATTTAATGACAATATATATTTTTTTATGTATTATATTTCTTTGCTAGTCATATATAGTGATGAAGGCGTAACTAAATGAAAAATATTATTTTGGAATGATTATTAATACTAACGTTCTATGATTTTTATCAATTGACTTATTAAGGTTATTCAGGTATTCTGATTTTAGAGATATCTACAGTCAGAGTACCTTACAATCGAGTTGCGAGTTTTGGGTTCGATTATAGCATTTATGACAGCATTATTAAGTAAAAGTCCAGTCAAAGTGAGATCTACAAATTTTTAGAGTTTAGTTATGTGTCGTCAGCGTAAGAATAAATAAATTCCTAGTAAAATATAACTCGCTTAGTTAACTTTTTTTTATGCATTGAGAGTAATAAACGAGCAGACAGTTCATCTGATGGTAAGTGATTCTTGCGGCCCATGACATCTACTTTCATTCTTCATAAGGAATCATAATGCAGATGCGTTATCACACTTGAGGACTGAGATGGAACGAAATGGCACCTGTAACATAGGTATCCGGATCCCGTCACTCCGCAGACGAAACACAGCAGCATTATGCTGCTATTTGACGCTGGTATTCTGTGAGGGCACGGACCTACCGTGGTCGAGCAGACCCATCCATTCTTCAGTTAGAAACAAACGGCATAGCTCTACCACTCTTTTTCTAATAATCATCTTCATAACTTTCTATACGAATACTACTTTCTATCAAGTGTGTAATATTAGATTTTGAATCTTTTATCTGTCTTCAAATTGACATACATGGAATCAATAACGATAACTGGCCTATTGTATTATGATTCCGGGAACTGAGTCACGTCAGTTTTGTTTTTCAACCCGTACCATATTGTTATATATTCTGCACTAATATTAGTTCCGGTTTACTGGCTGTGGGTATTTATGAAATATGCAATAAAATAAAGGAGAACGAGAAGAGAAATCTTACTCGCTACAAGTCTATAGAACATTTCCATACACACAGCTACTTATCGAGAGTAGCATAATGAAAACCACAGCGTATAGTTCTGCTTGATTAATATCACACTCGTTACCTTTTTTTTTTTTTTTTTTTTAATTTTAATTATATTATTTTATATGGAATATTTTTTATTACTTGCCAGGTATGCAGTAAATTATACCATATTAATAGTTACTATTCAAAATTATTATTAATAATAAAGGTGTTTTATATTTCCATCTAATCGGGTTGTGAGAAAATCCAGTTTTTATTAAACCGTACCCTAAATACTGTGTGGTACATTTCTCATTGAAGGCATTTTGAATTGCTTCGTAATTAATTTGAGATTTGAAGTAACGGACACATCGTTCAAATTAGAAAATGATTAGATGAACATTTGACAGTCTTTGACAAATCTTATTAAAAACGAAGATTCAATATATTTGTATTAGCCTTAAAACTGTTTCACAGAGTGCAGGTTTCATGTTACCATGTTATAATGAATTTCTCACGTTGCGTTTTACTTGACTTACACTGAAATAATTCAGTTTGTCTTGAACACTTTGTGGTCATAAGCCAGATAAAGCACGAACATATTGGTTCTGCCGAGAACGGGGAAGTCTAACAGAAAAGCAGCAAATCATAACGGCTTAGGAATGCTATATTTCATGTGATGAGTTGATAAACTGGAAACCTTGTTGCTCATTACGATTAAGATCTCAGAGGTGACATTGCATCGACATTTTTTTTATTAAATCTGACTACATAAAGACTCGTTATGGGGTTTAAGCCTCGTTACAACGTTTAAGCCACATTGCAGTGTTAGAGCCTCATTAGCGTGGTACAACAACGCAATAGTGGTGGAGCCATGTTGCAGAGCTAGATCTTCATTGCAATGGTAACGCCGCGGTTTTTAAGTCTCAGTTTAAGCCACTTTGCAGTATCAGAGAGAGTTGATGGTACTATGTGACGATGTAGCCCTAGATACAGTCATAGTCAGTTATATTTGGATTAAAAAACAGACTATTTCGTATCCTTATACACGTTTGACCTTCAATAAGTTATATATAAATTATTTATTTAGACGTGACTCAGTCTCCAAATTATAATACAATAGGCTAGTTATCGTTCTTGATCCCATATATGTAAATAAAAAGACAAAGAAAAGATTCAAAATCAAAAAAGAGTGGTAGAACTACGCCGTTTGTTTCTAACTGCAGAATGAATCGGTCATCTCGACCGGGGTCAGGACTACGCTCTCATAGAATACCAGCGTCAAATAGCAACATATTGGTGCTGTGTTTCGTCGAGAGAGTTTGCCGAGTGAAGGGATACGGATAACTATATTACAGGTGCCGAGGCGTTCCATCTCAGTCCTCAGATCCAAAGATGTCTCGGTTGAATATATATGGTTAATAAGTATTATATATAAGGTAAATAAGTGTTGTATACAAAATTGCTGGTTTAAAGTTTGTGGTTGGGAGATGAAGCAGGACCCGCATTGCGGCATCAAGGTCACCTTGACCAATGTTGAAATAAGAATAAGAATAACATAAAATAGGGAAAAGGTTTTGATTTGGGATGGATTTTATTAATAAGTTTATTTATTTTACATTATTCCGATTAAAAATAATTCTTATCAAATTTTTATTTTTTAAGATTTACACACACATCTTTTTTAGTAATAATTTTTAAGATTAATTGTTAAGTAATAGTTTAAAAATTTGGCAGTTTATAACTTTCGTTCGACATTTTACGTTAACATAATTTTATTTTCAAATTACCTAAGTAGTGGGGGCTGCTACTGTTGTGGGTTTATATGAGGCGGTACCGTTTTCTGTGTTGTTTGCCCGAGCATTGTCCATAGTTTGTTGTTCTGATCCTGTGCATGCAGTTGCCACTACATTAATCGGCGGAATAGTGGCCATTTTAGTTATCTTCATTTTGTTTTCACATCCGACGTAGATATTTACAGAAATTGGCAAGTTGTATGGTGATCTCAGACGGAGCACAAGATATTTAAAGCGAATACCACCACGAACAACCTGGACTTGTGGCCCTTTACCTACACCCAAACGATCCACAACTCTGAAGTACGTTATCTATAAATAAAATGGTTCTGCTGTATAATTTACAAAAAATTCTAACATAAAATTATCTATTTTCATCTATAAAAGGTCTATAAGTTTAATATTTTAAATACATACTTACTGGACACTTGAAAACTCTTCCGTATTTTGCATACATAAATCTATAAGGTATTTTTTCTTTGTACAAACGATCTTGAGCTACTAGAAAATCATTATTCTTAAACATACCCGCATAAAAATCTCTACAAATAACGGTACTAAAAGTGACAAGTAACATATTATAATGTAAGATCATTATAAAAAAGTTCAAGTTAAAGTCATGTATTTTAAAATATACATGTGTATTAAGAAGTTTTAAAATACGTATAATACTTGAAGCAATAAAACATCTCAATTATGGATTCTCATTACGTTTTTAATTCCAAACGCGTTATCGAGTATAGTGGTAATTCATTTTTTATCGTAAAATATTGTGTAAAATGGCTGGAGGAGAAAGTTTTAACGATTCCAATGTTATGCAATCTGTTGTCGGGATGTTCGTAGCTTCAGGAGATTATAACAAAATTTGTACCAAGCTACCAAAAAAGTGTATAAGATTTTTTTTATGTTTAGGTACATAGGTTTTCAAATTATTTTTCATGACATAAAAATGATAAATAATTACGCAAATGTCTTGGATATAAAAAGACCTTTGCTGTTTACCCAAGAGCGTCAAAAGTTTAAAACTTACCTGTAGAAACTATTACAAAGTTCGAATCGTGACAACATTTACGGAAATTTGTTTCCAAGGTTTATTTGTCTAGTCTGGTAAGAATAAAAAGCTCTCATCATGGCCCAAGTCTTTTACGTGATTATTATCATTGGTCTGGCAGAATAGAATACAATGCTAGAACCATTTTTTCACGCATATCTTAGCCTAAGAATTTCATCCGTGTTCATTCAATACAAAATTTTCATACAAATTTTGAAATGTCTTCTGCTCTGCCAGTTTGCTACAGCTAAATGGCTAATTGTTGTATCAAATGTAGATGGTTCTCGGTATATATTCTTCATATTTTCCATAGACATGTGATCGACGGGCTTGGTCATTAGCAATTTAGTTCGAATAACAATCAAAAATTATTTAATAAACTTAAATATGAATACGATACTTATACTTAGATTTCGGAATTGCAGTAATTTTATATTTTATAGTTGTTAAACAGTTTGATTATATTACCTGTCCTATACATGGTCTGAAGATAAATGATAAAATATTAAAGAAATCTTCAAATAAGCTAAATATTTTATATTTTTTATTTATCAATATAATAAAACTAACTCCTACTTGATTGACCGACCAAGATTTGTTGCTCTGAAAAATATCAACTCAAAAACCCTCTAAATCGATACAGACCAGGACCTAAATCTGTGTTCATAGACCCCAAAATCTAAATAGCCATTTTTTTATACAATTGGTGGCAAACAAACATGCAGACCCATTGCCCGTGAACATCCGCAACGTAACAGCGGAACCGTAGGTGCGTTACTGGCTATACGAAAGGTGTTTGAGAAGATATAGGGCTAAAAGGTGTTGATTAATGAAACCTGTGACAACGCATCTCCATTACGATTCCTTATCGAAGATGAACGCGGATATTTTTGGCCACACGTGTTACTTAGCATCAGGTGACCTGTGTGCCAGTTTGTCACCCTCAATACAGTTATATGTAGGATGTCGATGGAAAACTTTTTCTAGTAGCCAGTTTCTAAATGCAACAGGAACGGGTGATCTCGAGTAGAGAAGGATCACGTCCCCACGGACTATCATGTGGAATAGCAGCATATCGCTGTTGCAGCATAACACTGTTGCAGCATAACACTGTGGCAGCATAATACTGTTGCAGCATAACACTGTTGCAGCATAACACTGTTGCAGCATAACACTGTGGCAACATAATACTGTTGCAGCATAACACTGTTGCAGCATAATACTGTTGCAGCATAACACTGTTGCAGCATAACACTGTTGCAGCATAATACTGTTGCAGCATAACACTGTTGCAGCATAATGCTGTTGAGTTTCATGAGGCCAGTGTAGAGATCCGAGGATCCAATTACATGTAACAAAGATTTCATTTCGGTCCTCAGGGGCGACTAGCCATTTTGATCCTAATTTGACGATGATACATCGATCCTGTGTCGTGTGGGTCGCAGTTACTAAACAGTTATACCACCATTACCTTCAGGTGAACCGAAATAAAGGAAAATGCACAATAATTTAGGATTAAAATAATTTAAAATTAGACGTCTCTCAACTTTTGAGTTAAATCTGGCACATTCATGACAAGACCTCTTACGAATAATTGACTCAAGTATGACATCCCACGAAGAAATGAGGTGGAAGATTCACTTTAAATAATAATTTATAAGAATATATTTTTTAAATTTATATCCAAGCCATCAAGTTATTACTTCTCAAATATTTATCTAAGCCAATATCATAACCAAGTATAGTCTTATCCCGTAAATATGAAAAATAATAAGAGAAGACAACGTTACGCAATAGAATACGTGGCAAACGAGCAAGCAGCTCATCTGGTGGTAAGTGATTACCGTCGCCCATGGACATCCGTAACACCTAAGACGTCGCAGATGCGCTGCTGGCCTTTAAGAAAAGTGTAAGCTCTTGAAGGTCCCTAAGTCGTATCGGGTCGGAAATACCGCTGGCGACAGCTGATTCCAAAGAGTAGACGTGCGTGGCAGAAAATATCGAGTAAATGGTGGATTGTCAACCATCGAGAAAATGAGAATGATATTTTGGTACTGTCGTGATGTACGATGATTAAAATCAGCGGCTGGAACAACTCCTCAGAACACTCCCCATGGTAGATTCGGTAAAAATGCATAGAGATGCAACATCTCTTTGCAATGCCAATGAATCAAGCCGATCGGAAAATACCTGATCATCAACGATTCGAGCCGCTCTTCGTTGAATGCAGTAAAATGGAAGAACTTGGTACTGGAGTGCCCTGGCCCAGCGATGAAAACAGTATTCCATGTTGGGCCGAGGAACTGGCGCTTTTTAAAGTTCCACACAGGGGGCCGACATGAAAACTGTCTTGCTTTATTAAGCACTCTCAGCTTTTTAGAAGCCAATTTGGCGTTCTTGTCGCTCGATATGTAAAGTCGTAAATTTTATGAGTAAAAATTCAATCCTAACACCTCACGGCTGTTTTATACTTCACAATGTGTTGAATGGTTCTAGAAAAGGCTGTTAAAAGAAATTAAGGATAAATTATTAAGAAAAAAACAGCGGTAAAGTTAAATTAATTTTCTTTAACAAGTTTTACACAACTTCAGCACACTTTGCTAGTAAAATTTAATTCAAATACTTAAATGAAGCCGGAATAAATTTAAAGTTTCATTTATTGGGAATAAAAAATATATTCTTTAATGTTTTCAATGTGAATATTAAAAAAATATGTATACTCGTAATTCCTTAATTATGTGTGATTATTAAGAAAATTATTAAGAAACAAGGAAGGTATTTTATTTTTTCATTTCATTGAGAGTAATAAACGAGCACACAGTTCACCTGATGACTAGTGATTCCTGCGACTCAGGAAATGATAATGCAGATGCGTTGTCACTCTTGAGGCCTGAAATGGAATGCGTCGTCACCATATATAAGGGTCTCCGGATCCCTACACTCATCATACTAAACATAGCAGCATTGTGCTGCTACTTTACGCAGGTATCCTGTGAGGGCATGGTCCTACCCTGGTCGAACTGACCCATTCATTCTGCAGCTAGAAAAACAATGTAATGTAGCTCTACCAATGTTATTAAAAAAATATATAATCTTGTAAAAATATTTATATCTTTTTTCAAATGATTATGGCGTTTGATACATACATCCTTTTCTAATTAAGAATTCAAAGAATGCATATGCCGTGCTAACTCTGAGAATTATGATAAAAACCTCTAAGTAAACTGACTGACTGTAATTGGGTCTCTGGATTTTTTTAATCGCCACGGGAATTAAAGGAGAATCATAAAAACCGGTGGATTTTATCCATTTATACTGCAGTTTAGTTTTAGAATTTAGAATTTAATTGTTTATTTGCCGGCGTGTCTCTACCATATTATTTTTTTATATTTAGTCTTCATATTAACCATCTTTCTTTGTATATTTAATTGATAAATAATATGGGACTAATATTAACATTTTATGTATATATTATTATATAATATAATAAATATAAATCAAAAGCAAAGAAGTTAGGAAAAAATCCTTAGTTCGTTCCCACAGACATTTTTTTAAATCCTTTTTATGCAAAATTTTGATTAATATTTCTACTTGATAAAAATACATTCGCAGGAACTTCGTAGTAAAGACAAAGTTTCGCAGTATACGACCGCCCCTTTAGGTACATTTTGCTACATACTCGAAAAGTTGTTAGTCTGAATATGAAAGGAAACAAATGAAATTTTAAAATGATAAAAAATATAACTAATACTACTACTATTGAATTATTAGTTATAAAGTAGCAACAGGATAAACAAACAGACACAACTACTGTATAGAATTCTAAATAACACTCATTCTAAGCCTGTATCTATGGAACTGGCTTTGGAGCTGGATCTATTCTTCGATCTTCTATCCCCTATTTTAAATCTGTAACGTTTAATTTTTGGTGGATAAAAACTTAAAAAAAATAAGGAAAAAATATATTTATGAAAATTTTTACTAGAAAACAAATAAAAGAAACCAATTTAAAAGTAAAGTAGAGCGAAAATACAAAAACCGAAAAAAGAAATCAAGCAAGGGTGCTTTATTTCTTTTTTTTCTAACGTGATAACTCTCCTGTACTCTATTTAAAGTAGGGTAATCGGTAATTGGGGTACAAGACCCAGGGTGTTGTCAATTCGAGAGACAGTTCTAGTAGAAGTCTGGCGAGTTGTTTTCCATCGAAGAGAAATCAAGGGGAGTTCTCTTCGAGGTGTGTTTCAGGGAAAGTTGACAGTTTAATGTTCGCTGCGAGAGAAGTTAATGGTCCAAGGGAAATTCCTAATACGGAAACTTTCCGTAATTTACGATACATAAGTTACAGTTAATTAATTTATTAAATAATTATTACGTTAATACTCAATAGCAAGGAAGGGACGCGGCAAAACTTGCCAGAGACGTCATTCGCAGTTAGCAGCTGCGTTCGCTCTATGCGTAAACTTTCTTCGTCACTGCCCAGTCCCGTTCACCACGCAGCCGACAATCGTGAACATATGTCGACATCGAAACCCAAATTGTATATAATGTATCTTGTTTTTATAAAATTAGTAAACTAGTACCCCTCAAACAATCAATGTCCAACCTTTCACCTTGACCTTCTTTTCTACCTTTCTTGTCTTGACTTATTTCTTCTTCTTATTTTCAGTTCTACTTTGTAAATCAATTTTTTTTTCTTAAAAACGATTGTCAAGCTAAATAAGCACTTAAAATCGCATCGACAATGGCGGAAATAGGAATTGGAATCAGATTGTTCGATTATGAAAAATTTACTGCTGTTTCGCCTGGTGAGAGAAATAAATCGAAGATCACATTACTGGTAATGCGGCGTTTCATCTCAGTATTCAGTGAATCTTGAATAATTTATACTTAAATTAATTTTTCAAGACATAGGCTTTGTGTACAAAAAAGTTATGGCCTTTGCATATTTAATACACTCGTATATCAATAATATCAAGAAAGATTAACTTTAATTGAAATATAGAAAGGCATAGAAAATACATGGAAAAACTGTACATGGTAGTACTGAAATGAACCAAATATATTTTATATAAAGAGTAATGAATGAGGATATCGACAAGGAATCAATATGAGAGCTTAAAGTTCAATGTCAATCACTCCATTGTGATAAGAAACAATTTAAAAATTAATAGACTTATTTCTATGAAATCATAAAACATAATATTTTATAACAATTTGTAACTAGCTGCATTTCATACGCGCAAATTACGCAAGTTCGCATATGCGTGCACTCGCACATACATACGGTACTTTAAATTTGATTTTTTTCTAAATTCTTCAATCGTTAATACGATGTTAGTTAGAACTTGACTCGATTCATCACCGAAAACCACATTTAAATTGGTTCAGCCATTATAGAAATTAGCATGCGAAAAACGCTGACAGTGAAATAAAACAGTTCACTATTTTATTGTATGTATAGATTTTATATATAACTTTTTTTATTTCAATTTATGTGTATTATATTGATACTAAGCATAAAGTAGTCATGTAAAAAAATGTTGCATTCTACATTTTTAAGCCTTAATATGCCTATTCATAATTGTAATTAAAAAAAACATTTTTACGTGATAGGGCTACACTGCAGTTTGTTTCTAGCTGCAGAATGAATGGGCCAGCTCGACCTCACAGAATACCAGCGTGAAATAGCAGCATAATGGTGCTGTGTTTCGTCTGGTGAGTGTAGGGATCCGGAAACCTTTATTACTGATGACGAGGCAATCCATCTTAGTCCTCAAGGGTGATAACGCATCTGCATTATGATTCCTTGTCAAGGATGAATGTAGATGTCATGGGCCGCAGGAATCACTTACCATCAGGCGAACTGAGTGCTCGTTCGGTACTCACAATGTAATAAAAAAAAAGAATTGTTCGAATCTTGGCGTGCAATAAAGTCTGAAATAGCGAGACAGATTTTATGATTATTATGTCTTTAGAAGAGGCGTCCTCTTCAAAGTTATCCTATTTCGCGAGGTATTGACTGGTAAATGCAGTCTTTCATTACTTTTTCTCAATTTAAAAAGTAATCTTGTGCTGTGTTAACTTTTTCTTAATGTTTTATATTGGGGTTAAGTTTAAGATTGTTGTTATCGGCTTAGATTTTTTTTTTAAGTTTCGCTGAGTTTAGGTTGAAGTAAACAGTAGAAAATTTAAAAGCTTCAATTGAAAGGTATCCGTGGTGAGACAAATAGTTGATAAAAAGTTTTTAAAACTTTTTATGAGTTTATCTATATTTCACCGTCGGCTTATTATCTTTATTGTGTATGTTTATTGTCTTATAACGGACACGGATGTTACAAGGTAATGTTTTGTGCATTTTTATGGAATAAGTGGCAAACGAGCAAACAGCTCACAGCATGAACAATTGATAAACGGAATATTATTGAAAGAAAAGCTTCTTCCTAAGCTGAGATTCGAATCATTATCTCTATTGTGATTCTGACGCTGTTATGATTTTTTGTTGTTTTTTTACATTGTGAGTAACAAACGAGCACACAGTTCACCTGATAGTAAGTGATTCCTGCGGCCCATGATATTTACATTCATCCTTGACAAGGAATCATAATGCTGATGCGTTGTCAGCCTTGAGGACTGAGATAGAATTCCTAGTCACCAGCTGTAAAGGTCTCCAGATCGCTGCACTCAACAGACGAAACACAGCAATACTACGCTTGTATTATGTGAGTGCGTTGTCCTACTGCTATTGAGCTGACCCATTCATTTTGCGGCTAGAAACAAACTGCAGTGTGGTTCTACCACTGCTAATATAGCTTTACCACTGTTAAAAAATCATTCACAAACATTAGGAACCTTTAATAAAAAAAAATATGCATATAGTATATATATAGTCACCTCTATGGACAGGATTACAAGTACCTAATGAAATAAATGATTTCTTTTATTCGTTTTAATAATAATAAGTTATACCTCAGCAAGTCTTAAGTAATAAATTAAACAAACTCATACATGAGCTATAAAACATCATAACTAATTTGTTAAGGATAGTATTTGACAGGTCTGCGTTAGGCATTTTGTATGTTTTTATTTCACAGCAAGGAAAGACAGCGCAATAAACAAAGAGCGGTACAATCCTAATACGTTTTCCAATCTCGACCTTTTGTTAGCACCTGCGACTTGCTGTCAGGGAAATAAATATGTTTGGAGCATATTTCATACAGCAAGACGGTTTTTCATAACGTATTTAATATACCCGCATAAATAATGTCATTTACGTTTACCAGTAGACTTTCGATAATATAGAATGGTTATTTATACATGGAATATATCAACTTTTTTTCTTCCTGCACTCAGTGGATTCTATGTGTGTGATATAAACACACACTCGCACGCTTATACGCATGCACACACTGAATAAGTTACTGAACATATAAACATACGGAAGATTAAACGAGTACATGTTCCTTTTTAATCTTAATAGGCATTGAAATCGATGGTAGAGTCATTGAAATTATTGAACGATTTAAATTAGCAAGGAATTTTTGAATTATGTCTACAATTTTTTAAATCAACCATTATCATTAATATAGATTCTCATCAGACATCTGTTGAAAATGGGCCTACACCTAGTGATTCCTGCGGCCCATGACATCTACATTCATCCTTGACAAGGAACCATAATGTAGATGCATTGCTATTCCTGAGGACTGAGATGAAATGCCTCGTCACCAGTAATAAAAGTCTCCTACACTCACCAGACAAAACATATCGCCGTTATGTTGCGGTTTTACTCTGGTATTCTGTGAGGGCATGTACCTAACCCGGTTAAGGTGACCCATTAATTCTGCAGCTAGAAACAAACTGCAGTATAGCTCTACCACTGCTGTATCAATGGCTTGTTAAAAAATATGAATTATATTTTTTTATTGTATTGACAATGATAAACGCACACATGTAAGTGATTATTGCGGCCCAAAACACCGACAATCATCCTCCTAATGGAACCATAATGCAGACGTGTTGTCACCCCAGAGGGTTAGGCATAGCAAGGCTATGTTTGCTATTTTACATTGGTATTCTATAAGGGTGCGATCCTTTCCCGGTGGCGTCAACTGATTTGTGACGTAGCTAGGCTCTACCATTAAAAACATAAAAATTAAAATGAATTATTAGCAAATTAAAGCGATCACACAAATCCTAAGTACCTTCGCGGTATACACAGTGAATATAACTTTTATTATTAAACATATTATCATGAAATATCTGCAGTTAGACCATTGGATATTTAGTAGTCTATCAAAGTTTTATTAAAAACTGAAACGAGGAAAACTATTTAGCGCAAAACTTCTGCAAGTTAAATTAATTTTCTCGATCAAGTTATGAAGTTCTTTCGTATACTTTGCTAGGTAGTCTTAATTTTCATATCAATTAAGGCAAAACTTTAATACCAATTACGATATACACTGCACGGTTAATATATTTCTTTTGAAATGAATATTTTTTATTGAATTCCAGAATTAATAATGCTACTTAATGAATAAAATCTTCGTTTTGCGAGCAAGGGTTTTCTTTATAGAATATGTTACGGTATTTTATATTAAACTAATAATTATATAACTAAAAATTTAAAAATACACTATTTTGTAACATAAAAAAGATCAGTTGTGATTTCGAATTGTGGAAAAGTAAATAATGAGTCAATGAATCAATTATGAATTTGCAATATAAATAAAGTTGTAGAAGCAATCACGACGGTGTACCTCATTTCGAATGATTGATTGGTTTTCCCTTATATTAATTATTTTTAACTTTCATTCATTCATACTTACTTTGTTATAAATGTGTACATGTCATCCTATGATGGGACTGTTTACTCTATTGAGTAGAGTACTCTAGTTATTATTTAAACAAGAGATCAATACCAAGAAAAAATAATAGGAGCGAACTATAATATTATATTTGAATAGCTAAACAATAAGTGATATATTACAATTGTTCCGAGTCATTGAAGTCAGTCTAATCATTGTTTCGAATGTTATTACAAATCTTGAGATTATATATAGAATAAAATACAGACGATTCAAAGATCCATTAATACAATAAAGGTATAAAAAGCGACTAAAATATACTGACTTATATATATGTCAGTCTGTTCCAGCGAGAGAAGACCGGAGGGAGGATACATGTAAATTATTATATATTATAATGCAAATAATTATTATATCATTTACCGTTATTTTTGCATTACACTATGCGATATCGTTTGGACAAGAATTTTCACAATTAGGTATTTTTTACAAGGGTGAAGATATAAATAATAATTACGAGGCAACAGTGAACCCTTACAACGTATCAGACGGGAATGACAATCAAGAAGGCTATTGCCGCACAATAAACAACTGCAAAGATTGCGTCAATGGTTCTAAGTATCAATGCACATGGTGTCACGACGTTGGTTGTACTGGAAGTACAAAAAAGTCATGCCCATATGATCAGAATCAGGAAAAATATGTGAATTTGACTGCACAAGATAACAGGTGCCCCTACATAAGTCACGCAGGCCCAATTCTCCTACCGGCAGATGTCCGTACTAATATTAAGGTTAATTTATTTGCACCAGATCCTGCAATAAATGACAAGGAAATACTATGTGAATTAAATGTTCAACAGAGGCTTACTCATTTGAAAGGAATAATAATGAAAAACATGGTGCATTGCTTTCCGGTGACATTAAATTCAAAAGAAAACGGTGATATAGACACGGGTTTATTACGACTATTGTGGGATGGTGCTGATCCGTATTCAAACGTTTTACCAGTGGTGATTTATAAATGTGAAAATTTAGCACAAGATTGTAATTCATGCAGAATGATACCTCCAGAATACGGCTGTGGTTGGTGTGATATTTATAATGCCTGCATTCTTGGCGATAAATGTGTTAATAATTTTATTAAGTGGGCACTGAATAGATTATCTTGTGACGCGTTTGATCGCAAACTGTTTTACGTATGAATTTTTTTTTAAAAGCCGACAACAAAAAAGACTAGACAACAAAGATATTACTATTATTAATGATATTACCTGATTTATCTCTGAAATCTCTAATTAGTACGAATTAATAATCAGTGAAATGATTGGAATCTAAAAAGGTTCAACTAAATATGCAATTTGTTTAAATGCTGGTTTTATAATCATCTCATTTTTTTGGATAATTTTCATTTGAAATAATAGAAAATTATGCATGATGGAGATCTTGGGGATCAATGTATACATGGGGACTGAAAAAAATCCGATCTTGAGTGTGACTACTTTTACTGACTTTTGTGCTTTAGTGTTTCTAACGTATGTTAGATATACAAAAGCGCCTCTCTCTCCTCTATTCTCTCTATCTCTATTGTCCAAAAATATTGCTTACCTTTTTTTAATAATAAAGAGAAAAAATTGTGTCATTGTACAAAAAATATTAAAAGAGGTCTTACTTTCGTATCTGTAAATTTAAGACGCGTTATATATTTGAAGATTTATTTATTCAAAGACAAGGTATTGTGTACAATACAATATGAAACGAAAGTATTTTATAGTTAAAGTAATCATAGTATAGTGTAAGATGATACGAGTACTCCCAAATTTGTTAGCAGGGAGCCTTGGATCCATTCGTATACGATAAAAACCAGAGGTCCTTTTACCAATTGCTGGAACTGTAGACAGTGTCAGATTTTAATAATTGTTGATGGTGTATAGATAAATCAATTTGTGGATTATTAGAATATAGAATAGAATGATTTTCCACTATGGTTTGAAGAAAACTACTCTTGTAACAAAAGTGAACAAATAGATTTTGCATGAATTACAAATTAATTAAAATGAAATAAATTGTATTAAAATAATTAATATTAATATAGAAAGAACGGCAATTAATGAGTATTACAGTTTTTGTTGTTTGATTACTAATAAAGTTATGTTATTAGTTATTTATTTTTAATAATATATTTCCTTAAAGGATTTGCTGGGGTCTCGTCAGAAAATTCTTTTGTTGACCACGCTACCGCTTCTTGTTATGTTATGAATGCATCGGATTGACGTCAGCCGTCACGTTTTCATATACGAGTATACATATGACTACCAGTGAGAAGAATCAGCTTAGAGCTCGAATATTTCAAACGGAGAGAGACCCAGTCACTAGTAATTTTATGACATATTTTTTTTTTTTAATTTTAATTTATAAAATATAAATACGTTATATTAATTGTGCATATTTATTACTTGCATTTTTAATATTTTTTATAACTCTATACTATTTCTTGGCGGAACTTGTTTGTTTAACAAACGGCTCAAGACAGAGGCCCATTATGTGTAGGAATGGCCTGTTTCATTAAGACAATGGGTTTAAATTGCGGTGGTTAGATAGGCGGGCGGAAAACGTGATGGCTTAAATAATATCCGGGTAGCGTTTACCAATTTTTAATGGTAAGCCACAGTTTTTAATTCTTAGTTTTGTAACTTATATTATTTGATGGGTATGGATTTATTGAAGGCTGATTAGAAATCTATTCTACGCGACAATAGTCCTTGTATGCCTTCTAATGACTGCCAATTTTATGAACTTAAGATGGAACTGGACTATATATAATAATTAACATTGAAATGTCACGACACAATTCAAAATTTTATCCTCATCATCTCGATGGTTGGCAATCTACCACTGTGCACTTTACGTGAAACTCTCTGCCAAGCACAACTGATCTGTGGAATCAGCTGTCACCAGTGGTATGTCCGCACTGATACGATTTAGGGTACCTTCAAGAAAAGAGCCTACACTTTTCTTAAAGGCCAGCATCTCATCTGGGAGTCCTCTTGTGTTGCGGATGTTCATGAATGGTAATCACTAACCCACTTACCATCAGGTGAGCTGCTTGCTCGTTTGCCAACTATTCTATAAAAAAAATTAGTATAGGTTATTTAAATGTAAGAGTATGCTATCTCAAATCGCGGTTAAATGTATAGTTCAATATGTTTTATACTGTTGACTATCTATGAAAAGTTTAGTTAATTTACATGATATAAGTAATCGAAATAGAACAACTTATAAATATTTAGATATTTTGCATAAAAACCCTTTAGTGGGGCCAATGGAATTTAATTAACAACTTTCGTTCTTCAAATTTATACGTAAAATACGTAGTAGTTTTAAATTAAAAAGAAGAACATATGCTCAAAAATATGTAAAGAACATCCCTAAATATCTAACTTAGTTGAAAATTATAGTAGTGAATGAACAAACTAAATTATTAACTGAAAACGTTACTAAAATTTTTAGTAACATTTCTATCTTAAAAATTATAATGATTGTGTTTCAGAGGTCACTTTCTTTAGAATATTATCAGGAATTTTTTATATAGAATAGATGTCAAAGAAGGAACCAACTTACCTGGTGGTAAGTGACCACCGCCGCCTATGAACATTACGCAACACCAGAGAAGGCGCAAGTCCTGTGCCTGCCTCTAAAAATGATATAAGCTATTTTCTTCAAGGTCCCTAACTCGTATTGGTTCGGAAATATCTCTGGTGATAGCAGAGTAGTTGTGCCTTTTTAAAATTTCTTGTTTTCTATCAACAAAAACCAACCAAGAGTACTTATTGTTTGATTTCATTCGTCGTATGTTCCACACAACGCCGAACGTTGATTCATGTCTGATTTCGTAATCTCGTTACTTTGACTTTAAGGCTTATTTGAAAGATGCTAGACGATATCAACGCAAGTTTTAAATGGTGATATAAGCATTTTATTGTCACCTATTTTCGGAGCCGGAAATAGAAGTATCGGGTCAGGCAGGGACCTATGTTTTTATTTATTGATTCATCAATAGTAAAATTGTGTTTTAATGCATTATTATAGACGCTGTTTCACGCTATCTCTACGAGTTATCGCTTTGTCTTAAGTTAATCGCTTTCGCTTATATTTTATACCATAGTACTATGAATAGATGGATAAAACAGTTGCATAGTTAATTCATGACAACGGAAATAAAGGCCATTAGTCAACGGCACACGGGACTTGAATGTAAGTATTCATTTTATAATTCTTGTTATTAATTACATACGCGAAAGGAACTAATTAAAATACATACTGATAAATCAAATTTAATATGACAAGGTTATGGTAGAAGATAATATTTGTGTAAGTATTTATTTATGTTACATATATAAATAAAATCAGTTTATTTTTATGAATGAATGCCTTAATGCCTTAGGCATTCTGTACCAGTCAACCTTAGGGTGATGCAGAGGTAAATGAGGTAGGTGTACGCTTTAAAATGTTATTTATAAACAATATGCACCTTTTTTGTTTTTTTTTTCGTGTGGAAATGCAACCCTCTTGAGCTGCGCTAGGGTAGGTCGGAGCAGAATATTCGGTTGACAATACGACTGATACCTTTTTTGTTGCCCCGTGAGTAATTAGAGATATATATTGGACGACCACGTTGCGTAGTGGTTAGAGTACACGGTTGTTGCGCCGCGAAACCTGGGTTCGATTCACAACCGAAGAACAATATTGGCGTATTAAAAATCGTTAATATTCGGTCTGGGTGTTCTCTGTTCTGTTGCATATATGCATCTGAAGTTTACTCCGATTTTGATTGCACATGCGTTAAATCGAACTAGGGAAGGGCCGACGGGTGGGTGTCATCCTACGCATTGGATAGTATCTGGTATAATAGCCAGAAGATCTTACCGTAATTGAAATCGACTAGGAGGCATACGTCATTAATAATAATCACATAATAATTTTTACTACCACTTGATACATTGATCTTTTCGTAGACCAAGAGAACAACCGGAATACATACCTATTCAGGTGTTGACCAGAAATGCCTAGGGGATATCGATAGGAAAATCGATATTAGTAGAACATTAGTGTAAGATTTACTTAACATCAAAATAAACACGTCGTGTAAAAATTTTCTTGCAAAATAATTCTAAATGAAATGGTTTCTCCCAAGACAATACTTGAGAGACTTTCTCTCATTTTAAATATAATCTGTCGCTTTTATTGATAAAGTTTTAATGTTTTATTATTACAACACAGTCGTTAGTATGACGATGACTAGCTCAATTTGTAGTGGCACCGTGCCCATAATATTTGTGGCTAATAAAGAGTTCATTGACCTTTATTCACCATATAATGTAGTATCGTGAAATCTCATTAAGAAAAATTTATCCAAATATGTATGTATTTACAACTGTATAACACTACAGCTTATAATAAACTAATCTTATTATTTTCAACAGTAATGGGTTTTTTTTATTACATTGAGAATAACAAACGAGCACACAGTCCACCTGATGGCAAGTCGTTCCTGCGGCCCATGACATCTATATTCATCCTTGACAAGGAATCATAATGCAGATGCGTTGTCACTCTTGAGGACTGAGGTCTCTGGATCCCTACACTCACCAGACGAAACACAGCAGCGTTATGCTGCTATTTCACGCTGCTATTCTGTGTGGGCGTGGTCCTACCAACTGCAGTGTAGCTCTACCACTGTTAACACTGTTTTATTATTCATATTTATGACAGAAATGCCGATTGTGAAAAATATTCAATACTTAGATATTGGATTTGGAATGTCTCGGCATACGTGGTCACTGTTTGGAACTGTTTAAAGATTACCTACAAACCTACGAAATAGACATCAAAAAGCTAAAATGGATAGATTCCAATGTGAAGATGCTTCCGTGACGTATGGTGTTCCCGAAGGTAGCGTACTTGGCTTTACAATCTTTTTGATAGATAAAGAGCCCTGCAAACAATCTTTAGCTCTGCAAATAATTGCATTTGCTGATGATACAGCCATTGTATTTCAGGCCGAGCCATGGCAAGAGGCACATCTATGTGCGGAGCTACAGAAAATACTGAGATGACTAACCGATAATCTACTAAGAATAAACGTTGAAAAAACCAAATGTATGAACTTTTTTATTAACAGAAATCCAAAACCGCCTTCCCATCTCACACTGAAAGCCCATGTCTGCTCTGACATCAATATTCCAAATAGATCTTGTCCCTGTGACACTATACGAAGTGTTAAAACTATACGATATCTCGGATTGTTACTTGACGCAGCTCTATCGTGGTGACCGCATGTGGTAAATATGACATGTGACATTTACGACCTCTGGAAGAAAGTCCAAATAATATTCATGAAAGATGATGATTCTGATATCCTTCTGGTCGTATCCGATCACGACGATATCCATAAGCTGCTTGTTCAAAAGCGTATGATATATTATAGTGCCATAAACATTGATAAACTATAATTGAAAACACAGATACACTCACTCGATGTCACATTCCCTGATATGATGTATGCATATGCAATAAGTTGGGAGAAAGATTCGGATGTTGTATCAAAGAATCGAGTGATATGTAGTATAACACACCTTGACTCGAGAACCAATAATTTATCGTTACGGCAATTATTCCACGTCTGGGAATGGGAACCAGGACCGGTGACACGGAAGCCAAGTACTCTCACCACTACTTCACGTGGCCGTCAAAGAAATAGACATTGGTGTATGTAATAACATAAAAAATTACGACCATGTAATGTAGCGACTAGCGTACCATACCAACGCATTTTGAATCATTAACATATGAAATGATCAATCTTGATACACATCATCTTGATACAGATGATAACATATATATATATATATATAACATGAGATGACATTTCTCTTCTCTTGCTGGTAATAAGCAAAAAAAATGCTTGTTGTTGAAATTCAACAAGCTTAAGTTCTCCACTTCTGTCCTAGGCAATGATTTTAAATGTTTGTGTTATTATATTTATGAGGAAAAGCTAAATTCAATGATTAATATTGCCTTATTGTTTAAGATATTATTTCCCATTAGATATAGAGTGAACTAAATTTCAAAATTAGAACTAATTAGTAGAACTAATAGGTCAGCAATATGAATACTAATATTTATGAATCAATCAACCTGTAATCTGTTTTTATTTTTTAAAGACATAAGCATGTGTGACGAAGCGTTTTCAGATTCATACATGCAAAATAATTATGTGTCCTGAAGGGGAGTGGGGTCAAATATTTATTTAAATTGAGAATCATAGCATTAAAATCAAATCAATACAAAGAATCGAGTGATATGTATAAAACACCTTGACTCGAGAACCAATAATTTATCGTTACGGCAATTATTCCACATGTGGGAATCGAAACCAGGACAGGGGACACAGCAGCCAGGTATTTTCACCACTACTTCACGTGGCTGTCAAAGAAATAGTCATTGATGTACATAATAACACTAAAAATTACGATCGTGTAACGTAGCGGCTAGCGTACCTTTTGAATCATCAAGATAGCTAACCACTGCTTCGGAACACAGCTGCTAGAGTTAAAACGACAAGAAATTCGACGAGTTGCTCTTTTTTTTTAAATAATAAGTTAAAAAATGTCCAAGAGCTATCCAATATTGAACCCAGAGCTCAAAGCTTAAATCCAAGAATATTTGTCAGACAAATATTAATTAATTAACAATGTTTTTTAAGTATTTATCTAACGAGTATATACTATAATGATTCCCGTCTATTATAGTTAGAAATGTTTTGTAACATGTAATGGACAAACCACTGAGATCAATCCCAGGAGTATTGGAATCAGGGTTAAATGTAAATAATCTTTCAAAAATTCCAATGTTTATTGCCGCTTTTTTGAAATTCCCTAAATAGGATGTAGAAGATGAGGCTGTGGTGTGTGTGGAATGTTATTATTTATTGCATTCTTAGTAAAAATATAGCATTTCCAATTTCAAAGTGTCTAGAGAATAAAATATATAATATCTATTGTTTTTGGGGATTTAAAGGTCTGTGAATTACAGTATCTGCTTTCGAATCTTGTTTAGTTATCGGTAAGTTGCAGATAAAACCGAGCTATAGTATATACTTTCCAGGTAGAACGGTAAAGGATCACCCCTAAACACAATATCAATGAATTACTTTATAAACATATTTCATTTTAGTTCCTGTGACTTTTGCAGTGTCAACTTGAACCGACTTCAAAAAAGGAATATATATATATAGAAATATTCAATGCATTTGTTGTTTTTATATATTTTCACTGATTTCTTCAAAACGACGTAACCGATTTGTTTAGTTTTACTCGTATTATATTACGCTACATCGTGAAACAATGTTGTTCAACTTTAAAAAAAACCTTCCTAATCTTAATTCAATTGTAATTGATGGTACAGAATTCAATAACATAAAATATATATATATATATATATACATATATATTATGAGTTAGAAAATTATGTAAGATTAGTAATAGAATAATTTTCAATAAATGTTATCTATATTAGAACAAGATAAACAACATATGTGTCGGTTTTATAAAACACTGTTTATCTTTACTAGTGTAAATAAAATACTCAAATGTCGATCGAAAGGATTGAATCATCAAATATCAAGTACCGCTATAGAATTTACAAAATCGTTTCCAGTTAACGAATTTGCAAGAGCTGAACAAATAGTTTAAGTTTAATTGGCGATTTGTCATTCCATACGGATTTATTGTAACTGTTTATATTAAAATAATAGTAGTTACATGCATATTTCGTAATGGTCATCATTCACTATAGCTAGACCCCGACCAAGTTTGGCCGGGACGACGTCTGGCAGCCTATTGGCTATTTCAATACTACTTACCATTTCAATAAACCTACCTATAACTAAACCAACGTCACATAGCCGTTAATCGTTTTTTAAACAACACGCTAATATCCCAATGTTTTTAGGAACTTAACCATCGTAGGGACACTTCAGAGAGAGACCGAACTTAGATGGACCACTCCATGAAACGGTAATATTAAAAATAAGGAAAATATTAATGGCAGTGCTATTCTTTAAAAAAAATAGTCTGCTAATATTTGAGACAAGATGTTCGACACGAAATCAGAGTCTCTGAGACACGCGTTTAATCCACCAAATTATTATGACATCTATGAAAACCGTCAATATTTCCCGTACATAGAATAAAGATTTGATTTATTGATGTTAAATTATGTTTGATATTCAAACTCAGAAATCAAAATAATAAGAAAATGTTAAGATAATTTGTAAAAGAAAAGTTAATACTACGAGTATACGATATATACGATAAGGTAAATTGCATGACAATTAAACAACCTGGTGTACTCCGTATTAGGTGAAAATATAAAATATTCTTATCCCAGTCTAGTTAGGATATAAATTCCCAAAGATAAAGTTGACTGTGTCTTTATAAAGTGTATAATTTTTGGATTAACTCAGCTTAACTAAAAGAAAAATAATTAAATAAATAGCAAGGTATTTTTTTTATTAATACACTTTCGAGAAATTCTCTTTTAACATAGTTAACTATGCCGGCTCATATATAGAAAAAAAAAGAGCACGTGCGAATTTGTCAGATACGAACAGGAGTGACCACGTCCCCACATAATACGACAATGTTTGGCATGGTTAGTTTTGTAGGGATTCAGAGACCGGGTTAGTGCTTTCCGGGCATTCCATCTTAGTCCACTGGCTAAAGTATATGTTTATAGTAATATACATATTATATTATATCATATATTCACGATACATCGTGAATCTTTTTGATGAAGGTTCTAGGTGTTTATGAGTTGCAGTCATCACTTACGGGTGCACACGCTTGCCACCCAAAGTTTTAAAAAAAGTTTATGATGAAGTTATACTTTAAAACTCTGATGTGTTTTAAAGGACGAGCTCAAGAAACTTATATTTCTATAAAAAAAACTTTTGAATATTTCTCCAATCTTTTTTGCATCATACATCTGATCAAAGAAATAAACAACGACTCAGTATCTCCGTGTTTGCGCAAATATTTTGGCCACTATTTATATAATATTTCTTATGCTACTGATATCATCTGAATATATTTTAAAAGTCTCTGATGCCACAATCGACTAGGACAAAATATATAAGCTCTTAATTTTACATGTTATTAGAGATGTATTGAAATGAACTTCGAATTAATTAAAAAATAAACTGAACTGCATTTTTATTTTCATACTTTTTATTTTCGAGTACTAATAAAATGTCGATCAATAAAACATTTTTTTTAGTTTTCCTGATTTTCTAGGAATAACATATCGAAAGATTTTTTTTAAAGTAGGGTTGCCTATGCCTAAGAACCATAAAAAAATTCTGGTTTGCTTGCGGCATTGAAATAGAACTTAATTTAGTTTATAAATTAAATTATTAAAGTATCTGCTAAAAGGTTTCACACATTTACGCCAACTATTAAGTAAAATATTAGTATATTTTTAGAATTTGGGCATAAGAATAAAATAATAAATGATTCTTAATGAAGTAAATTACGAGTTTTGATTGTATTTATTACATTAGGGATAGTTGAGGAGCGATTAAATGTTTATAAATGAAACGAACTAATCTATTACATATTCATTTATTTATAATTTTTTGGTCATCTACAGTGCATACATGAAAACATTCCTAATCCATAAATACATGAAGTTAAGTTATCTAGTTTAAGTAATTTATCTGATGCATGCACCAATTAGAGATGAACACATAATTTGTTATAAGTAACGGTTATCGTGTTACAAAAATTAATTAATGGAGAAAACTAAACAATAACTGATTCGAAATAAAAACAAAAAACAGTATTCAATTATAAAAATGAAATAAATTAAATAATATCTTAATAAAATAAAATAAATCATAATTAAATAATTAAATGTCAATAACAACCGTAAACAATATAGAAATTAAGTTTACTATAGTACCGGGCTTCTTATTACATGTCTTTTTTAACAACTTTACAATTATTGGGAAGATGGATTTAGGGCTAAACTAAGGGTAAGCTCTCTACATGCACCTCAGTTCCCATTATGCTTAGCTACTTATATATAAAAACTAATATTTAAAAATTATAGTACCAGCGACTACACAACATAAAGTCAGAAAAATACTGCATTATGATTCCTTGTCAAGGAATGAATGTAGATGTCATAGGACTGCAGGAATCACTTTTCACCAGGTTAACTAATTTTAGCTTGCGCGATTGTTACTCTCAATGTAAAAACATGTATAAAATGTATAAAATAATGAAAAATATTTTGCGGTTGTTGAATTTTCACTTCGTTCAGTATTCGGGAGCCCTTGTGCTGGTTACCCATATATAGAGGTCTCGCCATAAGCGCTCGGTCACCTCTCAACCCGGTGAAACTGTAAAAGCCCTCGGGCTAACAGCGGCCATCAGCCCGAAAAAAACAATCGTTCAGTATTTGAGAAAACAATTTATTTAATTTATCGTAAATGAAATTAAATAAATTGTTAGCATATAGTATATGTATCTTCATGGGCAATATCAAACGCCAGCGTGACACTTGAAATCGCGAAGAATTTTGTTGCTATTTAATTGCGTAGTCATTCAAAAAAAATATTTATATTTAAATTGAAGTCCACTTGATCTTCGACTTTTGACCACGGTGATAACTTGTGGATAACCAGACAACATCAATTGCGCATAATATTTTATAATGCCGTAAGAATTTGCACAAACTCAGATGCACTCGCCCGTCGTCACCTATAACCGTAGGCCAATGTAATACATGTACAATAAGATAAGAGTTAGGTTCAGATGTGGTTTCTGGGACACGGATCATATTGTACATACAATATACCCAGACACGAAAATCTTTAATTTAAGATGCACAAATATTGTTCCTAGAAACAGAATTGAATCCTTTACCTGCACCACAACAGCCAGGTACTTTAACCATACGCCATGGGGCCATCAAAATGTTATATGTAATTAACGTAAGTTGTACGTAAATGTCTAAAAATACATTAGCTTTAAAGCATACAACTTGTCTAAATTGATAGAAGTAACATCTAATTTAGAATATATAGAATGTTGGACATTCTATATACGATGCTCACGATACAGTGTCGATATATTTGTATTTTATTGTCAACTGTCAGAATTGCAACATCAAGGATCACCGCAGTATAGGTCCAAGTATAGATACGTAAATTGTGTCAGTGGAAGATTTTGACGATGATAAATAAATCACCTGGGGACATTTGTATTTCCAAAGTTTGTGGGATTTGCAATAACGAGGCTGATTTATGACCTTACCTTGCACCTTAGTTGTTTTATTTGTGTTCGTCACACGTTCGAGTTAATACAATTTTCATTATAAATATTTCTGATTAAACGTTTTAGCTTGAGATATGTCCAACGGTTATTCCGGTATAAATAGTGGGTCAGGGTAATAGCTGTTTCGTATGTTATATACAAATTCAAGATTTGTATTATCGTAGTTTATTTACATTTGATTATAATATATAAGAGCCGTTTTTTTTCGGTAACTTCTTGCCATTTTGTAGGTAGTAGTCTCATTGCTATAGAAATTTTAGGACTTCTGAACATTACATTGCAACAAGTAGTTTTGACAGTCATCTGTATGTTAAACTAACACTACCTAAAGAATTCTGAAGAGACCAAGCAGATGATAATCTCAGGGTGTAAGGTCAGGGCTTTATGGCGGATGCATTAACACTTCCCAACAAAGCATTCTCAATATTTGCTGAGTGGCTAACGATCTGTGTGGTCTGGCGTTATCGTGATGAAAAACCACATCCTTTCTGTGGATCAATTCCGCGCTCGCTGGTTTTTAGCCCCGGCGGTAAAAGATCATAATGAACGATGCCTTTGTCAAGGTAATCCACATTTCATCACCGCTGATCAATCTCTTCAATAAAGGTTCGGTTTCATTACGTTTCAATAAAGATTCGCAAATGTGTACATGATTCATTAGGTTTTTTCAGTGAGCTCGTGTGGCACCCAAATATCGAGACTTTTCAAATATACAAAAATGAAGGATGGGGAAAGTATCAAAACTTTTTTGTTGTCAACCGGTAGTTAAAATGTCAATTGATAGTTACGACATAGTTTTTCAGCTATGTCTTAAGCACCAATATGCTGATCTTGCTCCAATTTTTAAAAATACCATCGACTTTGTCTGTATACGGTTGACCAGAGCGAGCTTCATCTTTGACATCAAAATTCCCAGACTGACAACGCATGAACCAATTTTGTGCTGTCTGTTGCATTGTTTAAGATTTGAAAATGTATCTAATTTTTTCGTTAGATTCACTCATTTTGGCGGATTGAAAAACAATAGAAAAGTAGCGGTAAACCTTGGTTGCTACTTTTTATTTTTCTGTTTTAAAATATAATCTATTTAATAGTTACATAAAAACAGTACAATCAAAGAGATTTTACTGCCACTATTTTCTTATAAAATACGAGAAATCTTTTTCCGCGACCCATAATGTTTCAAATTGGGACGATAAGTCTCAACGAAAATTCAAAACACTGGCAGGAGATAATAAGCTCGGTAATATTTGTGTACTTTCCTTTCAAAGTTAAATAAATATCAATTACGCTCTGAACTGAGATCGCAGGCCGCGATTATAATATTAAATATTCTCCGGTTTCTTACATACGTTTTGAATTCGGCTAGTAGTCAAATTGTTTCCTGACAAAAATTATTGTTTCTGACAATTGACGTTGGGCTTACATTTTACATTACACATTTGCATTAAGTCGATTAGGTTAACCTTAGACTTTAAGAGCAACAGGAGCACAATTTTATATTATTGTAGTATTCTATAACTCTGTGTTTTTGATTCTACGCTAGTGGCCAGTGCTTTGTAAGTTCAACATAGTGAATACAGATAGTTTTACTAAAGCGTTCCCATTTATCCCGTTGAGATAAAAAAGTTTAAAATAAACGCAATAAAATTCTTAAAAGCTAGTTTTATTTATGTTCAAGATGCGCGTAAGAAGTTATTATAGATTTAATATTAAAAAAAAATCGGTACGTTTTTAGGAAAATATAATATATATGAAAGCTTTCTCTCTTAATTTTTACCAATATACTCTTAACAACATTACCGTCGTATCCTGTTGGTTGCATGTTGATAAGACCATTTTGACTTGATCGTAGATAAGATGTTGTGCCGTTATCAGATGGCTTCGTATCCTCAGATCAGGCTCTGAGGATATGGATATTTCATTTGAAATATACCTTTTAATCAGCCTTCTAGGTATGTACAATATATGTATATGAATTTATTAATAAAGTCTCATGCAATTTAGGTACAATTAGATTTTCACCGGACATGAAACGTAGGTGTTCTTAATTACTGAGTTATTATTTAAATTAATCGTTGACCTTCTACAGCAAGGGTCATTTAATGAGGGTGAGTTTAATTATCCTCATTCGGACCAGTTTAATGGTCTCCATGAGCTCCACTGCCATACAAGAGTGGTTTACTTAAATCTAAATATTATGTTGGAATACGTAACGTTAAGAATATGTTAAACTTGTTCGTGCAAATTATTAAGTTTAGGAATGTACACTAGGGAGAAAACAAATTGAGCCACGCCCGTTTTTTAGTTTTTATTTGATTATATTACCTTTTTAGTTTTCTATACGCTATTTGGCTGTATCATAAATTCCCTTGTCGACGGTTTGGATGCGCTCTAGTCAGGTTTATTGTGAATAGTTCATTGCGTAACCACGGACTCAATGCTATTTAGCAGCCGAAGAAATTACTAGTTCTAGTTAATATGGCATAATCCTGCAAGCCGTCCGAAATTAAAGGTTCTATCGAACGCGTTAAATGGGTGTTTGAGGAATGTAGGTTGGTAATGTTTTCCGATGAAACTTGTATCTGGATTTGTAGTAGATGTCGAGTTTGAAGCCTGGAATTAAATCCTACAGAGAAACTATCAAATGAGCATAAACAAGCTAGCAGCAAGGAGCAGTTACTGTCACAATTCCAGAGCTCAAAGCTGTGGTACAAGTGTAATAGGAGAATATTCTGCAATAATAAGAAAATCAATTACTAACCGAATACGAGCAAGCAATAATATTAGACGTATTACCACACATCTACGATTCTACGTATTATGTATGATTTCTACGACATCTACGATTGCATCGTAGAACAATTTCATCAGAGAAAAGACATACCATACTATCACTGATCACATACCATAATATCTTCGTACTTGGAATGTAAACAAATAGTTCATTAGAACAAACTATATAAAAATAAAATCTCTATTTGTACAAATTGAATTTGTTTCTAATTGAGAAGTATAGTTCTTATCTAGCCTTTTTAATAATTGGACTATTATTTATTTGCAATATATTATAAAATTATAAAAATATCGGTATGGATGTTACTACGTAACAAATAGTTGTCATAAAGTATTTCTGAGAAAATTATCTATAACATACTTAAAAGTAATTGTGATTTTTGACAGTTATATATAATTATATCTATATTATATTATATATATTTAAAAATAACTTTTTCCTTTCAAAAGACAACGATGTTGAAATAAGTATGATTATACAGATACAGTTATTTATGGATTTTTTTTTTAAATATAAAAGTAAAGCAATAGCTTATATATATAAGTTCCACTATTAGGCAATCTCTCTACTGATAACAATCCAATCCAATAATTCCTCAGTGGGGAGCCTAGTCTCCCATGCGGAGGAGGCAGTGCTGATGGCGGTACTTACGTCTTAGATTTTATTAATTTATTTTTTATAAATAAAGATGTATCCCAATCTCATGCATTTGTTAAGTCATCACTAAAGATGGTAATTACAATTTCACAAGTTTCTTTAGTTTTTAAGGTAGTTTGTAAGGTAAAATAAATAATTGAAAATTTTAAAAATGTAATTCAAAATCATTTTTCATCAAACATATGGAATTGCTCGTATTATTTTATTTGGATATATTTACTCGTTTGCGAGGACATAGATCTTGAAAAATGTCGATATCACATCACGCTCCATTTGGTGCTAAAGAGGGTCCCGCGACATTATTACGACATTTATTTCTATTTTAAGGACCAAACAATGAAGTATCTTATATCACAGACAAATTCAAGTAACAATATAGGAAATTCCAAACCATAATAGGCCATAAATAAAGTGTACTATCATTCGTACTATGAAGCTTAAGTACATATGTAATAAATCGTAGGTCCATACGTCGATTATTTGCCAATACTTACAACTCAAAGATTTTCCAACACTCAAAATAATTAGATGTTCTGTTCAATAAATTGAAAATTAAATTTATCCGATAATGATCATATAAATATTTTTATAAAATTTCTCTTCGCATTTGTAGAGCAAATGTAACGTTCATAAATTAATATCAGCTATTTTTTATAGAAGAATTCTAGGCAGTAGTAATAATATTATTCACATTTTCGTTAACCACCCCATTATGTTTAAATGCTAGAAGATTGGTTTACAACAATATTTAAGGGGTTCGAACCTATGACCTTAAGTTCCTCAAACCGAAAATACTATAACCAATAAACTAGGCATTGATATATTGCAATTGAAGTTTATTTTATAGAAATGCATAAGCAGTATTCCTTTAGACAGCAGAATATGTATTCAGTCCACCTAAGTGTGTTTACCATTAGATTAGACCTTCTTCCATCTTCAATAAGTTACTGATAAGTCTCGATTTTCTGTTCGGAATAGGCACATCCTAATTATGTATACTTAATAATAGTCTATATCATACCTGCGTCCATAATTCAGAGTCAACTAACAGCGATAAAGCCACCAATGGGATCTATACAATGTTTAAATTGTCACTTGTGTACGCGCCACGTCAAACGCCCTTGAGAAGCACTTCATAACGTATGGAAAACGGACAAAAAGTATGTTTACGATTTTATCATTTTAAACATCTTTCGTTCATTTAAAATTTTCAAGTATATTTTTTATTATAATTTATTTTATAATACAATCTTTTAATTATATTTGAAAAAGATTTGTTTCATATTTCAGCACTAACGAACTACATTAATAAAATTGCGCTTATCTACGTAGCTATTTCACGCTTATAGACAAAAACGCCTTTATCGTATCAAAACTTTGAAACAGTAGGGATATATTTTACGGTTATTTTGTACTAAAAGACATTTTGTTCGTCGAAACTTTTACCATTTAGAAAAATGTTCAATTATTTTCGTTTGTTTTTTTAAGATGTAATAAGTGTGAATATACTCCACCCGATGGTAAGAGATTCTAGCGGATTACTTTCATACCTTGATAGGAATCATGTTACGTTATATATATATATATATATATATATATATATATACATACAGTGGTAGTTATATAATTAGAAACACTTCATGTTCATAAAACACACATTCAATAATTAAAAATTATACAATAATATAGCCAATCAAATAAAAAACATTTAATTAGAGGAGAGACCATAAAATATAAAATATATCTCACTTTTAATTACAAAATGAGTCTTACACATGTAGGAGTTTATTTTCTGTTACTGACCGCTTGGACGCCTAATTAGAAACATTTTAAAAAAGCATCCATAACTCGTTCTATTTTTGAAATTGGAGAATAACATTTCTTTCTTGGCTTTTTCTATTATTTCGGCAATAAAAACAAAAAAAGCGGCGGCAAAAATTTAATCTGAATTTTATTATGTTCAAAATGGGCAAAAATAAAGTTGTGACGCGTCAACTAGGCAAATGATTGTTTATTTACACATAGATCATAAGTGGGCGTACAGAAGAATAGCTAAGCATTTAAATTGTTCTGTTAAGAAAATTCTCAATGCAATTGATCATTATAAAACACATGGAACTGTTGAAAATGTTCTTAGAAAGGCTTGGCCAAGAAAAACCTCTTCCAAAGAAGATACGGTAATCGTTCGTGTTGCTAAAGACCCAAGTATAAAGGTTCCAACCAGATTAAAAATGAAGTTTTTTCGCCTGATGACCCGAGAAACATCTCGTCAAGACTGATACGCCGAAGATTAGTGAAAGCTAAATTGTTTGGAAGAATCTCTCGAATGGTACCACTTCTTACCAAGCACACCGAGAGAAGCGATTATTATTCGCTAAAAATTATGTTAATTGGACGGTACGCGAATGGAAAAGCTTTATTTTCAGATGAAACAAAAATAAATATGGTAAATTCCGAAGGAAAGCTCTATGTTAGACATCCTGTAAACAAAGCTTTTAATTATCAAAACACAAGGAGAATAGTCAATTAAGGTGACGGTAACATTAAAGTTTGGTGTTTTTCCGGAGAGTTGACCCGTTTGGAAGATTGAAGGTATAATTGATCAATGGCAATACAAAAATATGAGCATACAATGATTCCCTACACAGACGATCATTTGCCTGTAACCCGGATCTTTCAGCATGACAATGACCCTAAACACACGGCCAATAGCGTCAAATGTTTCCTTAGCGAACAGAGTATATCCGTTTTAGACTGGCCATCAAATAGTCCGGATTTAAACCCGAAAGAAAATCTCTGGTACATTTTTAAAAAAAATGTCTCAAACAAACGTAACACCAGTCAAAACGAACTATATGAAGAATTTGTTGAAGCATAGAATTCCCTAGAAATGTATGAAATTGATTGAATCAATGCCACGTCGTTGCAGTGCTGTTATTAAAAATAAAGAATACGTCACTAAATATTAATTATAACTATTGGTAGGCAGTGGATAGTAGCTATTTCCTAAATAACAATAATAATTATTAATACTTAAAAAAATATTGCTTTTTATACTTTTTTGTTGTTGTGTGTAATTAATTGTATTGTTCGTACAACTGATGTTTGTCCGTAATGTAATATTGGAACTGCACTTGTGTAATGGGATTTATATTGTTTTTCTCATAAATGATAAATCTGGTTCTGGGTTCAGTTCCCAGCCGAGGAACAATAATTGTACAAATTATGGGTTCTTGTGTCTGGGTATGTTGTATGTATGTCTCGTGTCCCCGACACTGTATCTGAACGTTCTTCCAATCTCATTGCACATTCATTACATGGGAATGGGGAAGGGGAACTATGTTAGAGGTACACTGCAGTTTGTTGCTAGCTGCATGAATGAATGGGCCAGATCGACCGGGATAGGACGATGCCCTCACAGAATACCAGCGTAAAATATCAGCATAATGCTGCTGTCTTTTGTCCGGTGAGTATAGGGATCCGGAGACCTTAAGTATAATAATTATGTTGGTGTTCGTACATAACATACTACCATTGACTCTGTCGGGTGATCCCTGGACTTCACTAGAAACGCGGCAGGCTTTCCGTCCGAGTAAAATGTGGGAGTCTTCAAGAGAAGAGTGAATACGCATTTGCTGAGTTAGTGCGCTCTACCAATTGTTTCTACATTACCATTTAATACCAGTGGATCTGTAGATAAGCACTGGCTTGTACCGATTTCAAAAATAGAAAAAACATAGAAAAAGAAAACCACATGAGGTAAAAATATACTTATGTAGACTTGTTGCGTAAGCAATTGTTATATGTATATATATATATATATTTATATATATATATGTATTAGCCTTACATATTACATAATAGCCTTTATTATTTTTGCCTGGGTGAATATATTTCACACGGTCTACTTATTTATATATAAAATTGTCATATAATTTTCTTTAATTGTCACATTATCTCACTACGGCTTGTGTTGACTATTTTAGAATGCCAATACGCATTATGGCCACCCTTTGTATCCTGTTATTTTCGTTAAGGTAAATGCAATAAAGTATAAATAAATAAAAATAATATATTTCCTCAAATATTTTACATACACGATATATGATTCCACGCGTTCGTGACAAAAGGTGGTTAGACACCTGGTGTGCCGATAATGACTAAAATTTATCGCCTCCATTGTTATCCATTAACTGATTTTACTTTCAGAAAAAAAATACCATATTAAGGGTGACAAACGAGCACACAACTCATGGTAAGTGATTGCGATTCAAGTCCCTTTCAATAAATATTGAAAATGCACATGCGTTGTAAATGGCTCACCGGATCTCTTATCATACGAAACACAACATCGTTATGCTGGCATTACGGGCTGGCTGGTGAGAGCCCCACCCCGGTCGAGCTAGCCCATTCACAGTACAACAAGATACTAGTTGAAGCGTGAATGTCTGTACATATATTTATATTCTATTATTCTAAGTGGGTGATCACTAGTAAATTCATCACTCTTGAAAAAAATAGTTACACTTGCCTTTTTACAGTCCAGTGCAGGAAATCCCTCTCTCTAAGAAAGTACTAACAAAACAGGCACTCCACATGAGGGATAACTTCTAGTACTCCTCATGATTGGCAAGTGGGCTTTTGAGCACAGTGCCGGTATGCGCAGTGCTGCTGACCCCATTTACTAGTTAGTAAGGGGTCTACTCGCCGTAGGTGGAATACTATCTCCGGGGTCCAGAAGAGACCCCGGCGATAGTATTCCACCTACCTTACCTCACAGTAATACTTCAATGCCAAAGGTACACATTATTAACAACGAGTTACTCAAGAGGCTGCGCTGTCTAGACGTGAGCAAGGCCTGACGGTATTCCAGTGATAGTTCCCAAGTCTTGTGCTCCCGAGTTGTCTCCTTTTTTTTGTTTACATGGGAAAATGCCTACGCTTACCTATCCCTGCGGGGGCAAGGATGGGTTATGTCGGACTCGCACCGACTAAAACTCCATGGTGTTCCTCCATCATCGCGTATGGCGGGGTCACGGGAACGCTTCCGCACACATCCGCGACCCCACCTGCGCCGGCCGACCAGGCGGCACCTCCTCCGGGGGACATCCCCCTCTCCGCCCCTCCAGGCAAGGGGCGCTGGAACACGGACGCGCCTTCCAACTCAGCCTCCTCTGTAAGTGGGAAGCGGACTCCCCCGAGCCCACCCCACAGAGGCCATGGGGGCCAGGAAAGCAGCAATCCCAGCCCCTGCGGTGGATCTGGTGTTAGGCTCCGCGGCCGAACATTGGTCGGCGGAGGACAGAGAGAGCTGCAGGCATAACCGACACTCCTCTGAACCCGCGGCCCCACCACGGCCGCATCAGCGGTGCGAGCCCGTTGAGTCGTGTAGGATAGGGAGATACGTGACTCCGTCTCGGATGCGGAGGGTGGGGGCGACGATGCGCGGCACCGGTGCTGACAGTCCCCGCACCGCCACCCCATTCCCCCGACTCCGCCTCGGCTGCGGAGGGTGTGGAGGACGGCCTCGCTCCGTCCATCCGCTCCCCGCAGACTACCGACACGCATCCGGGGCGAGCTCAGCTCTAGCTCACCCGGAGCCGTCTCCTCGGGCCGGCCTTAGAGCGCCTTAGGCCGACCGTTTCGGTTCCTCTTAGCTTCACCGTGGCTAACTCCAAACCACGGTTACTAAGCCCCCCCGCCACGACAAGGGGAGAACCCTTCGGGGGGGCCCGAGTTGTCTCCTGTTTTATCACGTCTGTACCGTTTCTCCTTAAAGACCGGAATTGTGCCTAAATCCTGAAAGCTTGCGAATGTGCAACCCATGCCCAAGAAAGGTAGCCGCACCGATCCTGTCAATTAATGATCTGCTGAAACCCTCTTTGGGTATGCAGACGATAGCACAGTTGTAGAGAAAGTTACTAGTTAGGTGCTGATGCCCTCAAGAATCAAGTACAGTCCCAAAGAAGAGCCATGGTAGAGCGAATGAGTCTCACATTACAGGAGGTTCAAGTTTGGGCGACGCCAATCTTGTGAGCTTCAATACTACCAAAACACAAACGTGTCTTTTTTCAGCCAAAAGGAGCTTGTGCACCCTGGTTCCTACCTTTCAAGATCTATCTGTGGAACTCACTGATCGCCTTCAGTTCAATAATTCCCAATGGAATCGAAATTTCATCGAACCTCAACTATGGATATATCGAGTCCAAAGCGAAGATAGCTGCAAAAAAACTTGGGATCCTGGTCAAAGTGCAGTGGTATTTCCCTGCGGGGCAGCTTTTAACGCTCTATAAAGCTCAAGTTCGGTCGTGTGTAGAGTACTGATGTCACGTTTGGGCAGGCACCGCTAAATTCCATCTCGCAGCTTTGGACTCGGTAGAAAGGCGGGCAAAGCTGGTGACGCAGGTGAAACCAATCTGCTCAGTCTTGATCACAGGCGTAAGGTGGCTAGCATTTCAGTGTTTTACAGAATGCATTTTGGAGAGTGTGCTCAGGAATTACATGATCTAATTCATCCTTTTGTTGTGAGCATCCCTCCAACCCGAACGAAGCGCTTTGCTTCGTCTTTCATTATTCGTACAGCAAAGGACTGGGATAGTTTGGCCGTGTCTGTCTTTCCCTCCGATTACAATGTGGCTGTTTTCAAGTGTAGAGTGAATAGACATGTACTGAGCTAGTGTGCCTTACCATTCAGGACTGCATTTCCGCTTAACATCAGGAGGGATCGTGATCAGGCACTTGCTTAGATAGGTTAAGGAAAAACATTCAGTAACTTTTAATAGATTTCTGACTCTTAGGCGGTTACCAGCATCTAAATAAAGCAAATAGTCCTTTGGTAAAGTTTTAGTTATAAGCATAAAGTTAGTATTCTCCCCATATTCACGACGTTTAATGTTTGCTTTAGCATCTAATGTTAATAAATTATTATTTAAAAATTTGATTATACGTATTTAGGGCTCTAACGTGGGTGCTTAGTGTGTAGTCGCTCGATTTTCTATTCATGGTGCGCAAGCAATCCTCAATGCTGCCACTTACGTAACTATGAATTGCAATTTTAAGTACAGGTAAGGTAAGTTACACCAAGTGCTGGGAGACAGAAAACCTGGTGAAGAAACATGAATGATAAATTGGCACTAGAGTATTTAATTACATTCCATTTCTCTACGTAACATTAACGAACATCAAGTCATTTTAAATTAGAATGTGCTTCGTTGCATATAATAAATATTTTCTCTTACAACTGTAGTCTAAGAGCACTCTGAGAATTTAATAGTATCAGTAATTATGGCTTCGTCTATAAGAGCACTTTTGAATACAGTATATTTTCCATACAGACCAGACAAAGAAATCTTTAATTTTTAAAGAGATTGTGATAAATAGTTATTAATTTTAGAGCAGTTGCTCGTTTTTATAGTGCTTAGGCTTAAATATATATTACATTATATACCTTAGCACCTTATTACAGTTAACTTCCAAGCTGGGCTGTACTTTCGACTATTAAACGTGTCAAAAGCACTCTAAAAATTAATTTCAACAACATTTTGAGTTTCTGATTGCGTTTAAAAATTGATGAGGGCCTATATAGTTCGTCAGGTCCAATATCCACCCGCTTTGGGTGCTAGTGGGGTTGTCTCTCTGCTGTAAAATGTCGGAGTCACATTGAGCAAACTTTGTCACATTCTGGATGTGCAGGACCTCCCTTAAGATAGCGATCCGAGTCGAGGTTCCGTACCTCCTTATGAGGGGCCCTATCGTATTATCGCCCCCCTCTGTTGTCGTCGATGTTCTTCGTCCACAGGGGTCGTAGTGCAGCGGTGGTGCAGCGGCAGTCTCCGCGCCAGTTTCGCAGTACTGTCGTTGTCTCCCTACTCAGCGGGCCTCCCGTTCGCTAGTCTAATTATATAAAACTGTAAAGGTCTCTGGACCAACAGCCATACTCACACACAAAAAAAAAATATGTGCAGGCTAGACCCTTTTTTTTTATATATATATGGGTAAATGCCTACGCATACCCATACCATACAAGGATGGGTTATGTCGGACTCGCCGGCCAGACCCAAACCATCCTGAAGCTGATAGAGATCAAGATTGACAGTGGACTAGTGGGCTTCTTAGTACTAAGATAATATATTAAGTATCCAAATATATATGTTATTTATTATTATTTATTTATTTATATATGTTACTTATCTTAGTTTTAAGTGTTGTATACTAACATCTTGTTTGTTAAATACTCGAATTATATTACTCGAATAAACATATTTCATTTTAAATTTGAATACTAAAGATGTTTTTTTAATCCAATTATTACTATATGGTTATTGTCAAACTTTTGTAAAAGGATTATTTATTAAAGAAAATATTTTTAGAAAATGTAGATTAATTAATATGAAAAATAATTTTATAAAGTAATTTAATTTATGAAAAATAAAAAAATGTGTATTCTAGTGTGTATTGTGTTTGCTATTTAGCCTTTATTTTTTCAACTTCTAACGAAGTTCCGTAGATTTAATGTACGAATGTTAAGTCGGGTTATCCTTTAGAATTTATGGCACAGTTGGTTTAAAATTCTATGTTACTATTTCAAGCAGGGAGAGTGGCAGCTAGAGATAGTAATATTTCACAATTTTTCTAAGTATGGAGTTTAAATTTTAATTTTCGTTTAAATAAATCTTTGAAAGGTGGAGTTGGATGCGCTTTACGCATTATACATTAAGTTTGTTACTAGCGTGTTTCGTTTTATTTAAGAAAAAAGGGATTACAGTGAAATCAAATTTTCTTTGGTTAAACTTCTAACTACACATCAAAATGACTTATTTTTAGTTATTTTTATTTGAGTCATTATTTTTTTCATAATTTAATTATGCGTATATCATCTCGATCGGTGACTTGAAGATCCCCAACCTGCGAAGTGCAGATGATACCACTTTGTTCGCCACCAGTACCCAGCACATGGAAGAACGTCTCGGTAAGATGGAACGCGTTAAAGTATAGTATAGTAGGTACAGGTTTAGTTTAAAATAATCCGCTTATCCTTGAACACATAGATAATATTGCCTTTTGGTGTTTTATAGTATACTTTTTGGAAAGTATAACTTTTCAACAACGGAAAAGTCACAGTGCAGCAAGATTGAGTGACTCGACTGGTGAGGACCACGCGCTTACAGAATACCAGCGTGAAATAGAAGCATAACGATGGCGTGTTTGATATGTTCAAAACCGGATAGCGCGGAATTCCAACTCTGTCCTCAGGGGCTTTCTTAACAAAGGTTTATGGTGCGCATGCGCACTTTTTTGTTGACACAAATGTCACGGCCAAGTCATAATGCTCGTCTGCCATTCCCAATATTATTAAATTACAATAAATATAAGTTAGAATAGACATCTATACGGATAGCTATTTCGATATCTATACGGACGGTAAGTTTCTATTTTTTCTTCGTAGATTCGGTGAAAGCTTTATACTTCTTTCATTATTTTAAATAATGTGAATATTTTTTTATGGGTGATAATAAACCTATCTTGTCACCCTTAGCTTCGCGTATATATTCTGGCAAGCAATGACAGCAGCTCAAAACAAATACATTTATCCCCAGTAACGGTAAAAGATATACCTGCGTTGACACCCCCGAGAACTGATATAGGATACCCCGCTACCAATAACATCTTCCTAAATGTAAAGTCGATGTATTTAAGAGACAGAGAGTCGATTTATTTATTGACATATGGCGTTACAGTAAAACGTCGTTTATGTATTATTAAAAAAATGCTTTATTACGATATTTACTATATAACCCGTATCCTCCTAATATATATACAGTACTTAAATTCAGCTATGTATCGATCTTAATCTCTGCTCAAAATAACTCATGTAATTACTTATGATAAATAGTGTTAATATATTAAGTTAGTATATATAATAAGTAAGCTGTACGAATTACGGTTGATCCTTTAATCCTTCACCTGACGTAATGAGCTGATTTGTAAGCAATGTACTTGTTATCGAATAGAATTCACGGATGGATAGTTGGCCCACCAACTATATATCAATATCAAATCCTCCCAAGAAAAGGATGTTTTTCATACATTTATTTTTACAATTTTAAACATTACATACAAAATGTAACGTGTTGAGTAAAATTATTTTATATATGAAATAAGTATCACATGGTCCGCAACTACTTTAAAATTACTACACTGAAGAACTTCACGTACCAATAAGAAGTTATCCCTATTTTTTTAATTCATTTAAGTTTTATATACACAAATAATGTAAAAGGCGGACTTAATGCCTTAGACATTCTGAACCAGGTGCAGAAATTAATTGAATAATATGTCAAATGGGATATCCTTAAAAGTATAGATACATAAAGTAAGATTTTGAAGATTAACCAAGCACGCTTGAAAAGAGGTACTGTTAAGTTTTTTATAAACTAAACCGGATAGAAGTAATTACTCATATACATGAAATGCATACACAACTGGATTTATTATTGGTTTATTATATATATATATATATATATATATATATATATATATATATATATATATATATATGTATATATATATATATATATGTATATATATATATATATATATATATATATATATATATATATATATAATAACCATATATTTATTCATGATGTGTATACATATACATAAATATACTATAGTTATCTATTGTGGACATGACTTTGCCTATTTCCTATTAACGCGTCGTGAATTTTCATTTACTTATCAGAGACGGGTAATGGGTTCAGCGTTGCGCGAAATTATATTTTACACAAACAATAGCGAGACTATTGCAAACTATTATTTAGTGCAAGATCTCTTTCACTTAAAGCTTACTTTGCGTGTAATTGAGTCCTCTCTCTGTAATATAAATTAGCTGAATGCCTATAAAAATTGAAATATATCTTGTAGATTTATAAAGAATCTAGGTAGTTTCAGTTTTTTTAATATGTAGAAACAATATTTAACAGCATTTATCCCCATGTCAATCCGATTGAGAAGAAAGGTTATTGAGTGACAATCTCGTATTGGCAATAGCAGTGTAGGATGAACGCGATTGAGTGATTGTTATTAGTTACTGATACAAAATGGAAAAACAACCTAAGCAGCTACCTGAATATATTGCAGAACCGGGGAACAATTACATCTTTAGCATTCTATCATATAGTGCATTATAAAGATATTTTTGTAAAGAGAGGGCAAACATGCCGGTGGATTACCTGATGGTAAGTGATTACAAGAAACACTAGAGGATTTGCATATGTATTGTGAAAGGCATGGACTTGTATTTAGTAATATTATTACTATCTATCTAAAATCTTGTTAAAATTGGAATGATTTGGATTTTAATCTTAAAATATATATGTTTATATTAGTTAATGCTTGTAATAATATTATTTAGAAAAACATTATTATAGATAGTAATGTTTTGTACCTTTGTAATTCACAACAGAATTGGAAATGAACTTAAAACAAAAACGGTACAGTATTGAGTAAATTTGTTGTGAATTATGCTCGCTTAAATTCTTCATCTTTGTTTTAAATATTCTCTTTGGATCTTCAGTAAGCATTGTTGTTTTTTCGTCGAGATTATATCTTATTACGTAAGAGTTTATATCAACATTACTTTTACTTCCTATCACTTCAAAATAGATTATATCTGTAGAATCAGCTTATGGACTAAAAATAAAAGAAATAAAATAATATAATAAATAATTATATTATACCACTGATGTGCATAGGCTTTATCTCTAGAAACGGTATTGGATCATAGATCATATGGTTCAAACGCGAACCAACGGACTTAGCATTTTTTCGTATCATTTATTTTTAGACATGAAGTTTTCTTTCGACGCCGAGTACGAGGTAAATTAGCACATAATCATAAACCATCATAAATTTACTTTGCTCGTGCATTGTGAATTATAAGGGAATGGTGTTTCGTATGATCACAGAAAAAACCAAAAAAGTTTTATTACTCGTAATTAATCCTCAACGAATCTGCATTATGATTCCTTTATCGGGGATAAAGGTGTCATGGAACTCAGGAATCATCAGGTAAACTATGTGTTCGTTTGTCACTCGCAATAATTAACTGTAATATACCATTAAAGTAGTTCCTTCTAATCATTTTCATCTATCCAATTTATTATTAAATATTCTATGGAACTACACAAGAGATTTTTCGTAAGTTTCAATCCTGAACACCATCTATGAATAGTATCTATAGGAGTCATATCTACTGAGTTACCATTAATCTAAAAAGGCTGTTATCGTCATCATCGCATCGTATAGTAAGCAGTCACCCAATACTGCGTTTACCGATATAAGTTTACCACTCTAGAACCTTTTCTTTCTAACGGTTAACGTTTCTACGTGCAATGATCAAAATATTTTATCCTAAAATACCTTTGAAACTCATGTTAATGTAATAATCTCCATTCTACCTTTATGTGGATAAAAATAATGAGTAGTCTCTACACTTTTAAGACCAGATAAAGTATAAATCGTAAGAAACACAGTTACATAATTTCTCCACAAAAATATTACAAAGTCACTTATGTAATACGTTCTAAGAAAGAGTGACAGTTTAATTTTACTTTTTAATAGCTTTGATTGTTTGAAGTTAGCGGACGCCATCTCAGTGACACTTCCCGTTACCGCAGCTTTGAATTGTTCATATTCGCTTAAAGCTACTTTATTTCAAATTTAACCTGGCTATATTTTATTATCTTCTATCATATAAACAAAATAAAGGTAGTCCATTTTATTTTATTTATATATTTAGGGTGAATCCAAGAATATTTAAAATACTATGTAACTATTACTTTTAATTCCATGAGTCGTATAGTTGGACTAAGGCGTTTTTACCTTTATGGTAGTATTTTCGGCCCTTGATTGAATTAAGGTGTGTATACGGTAATCCGCTGTTGGTGGCTTTCTCTATATTTGTAGTTATAAAAATAACAATGAATTACATGCAACAATTTAAATTAACATCAACCAAACATACAAAAATTTATAAAACATATATGTTGCTATTCAGTCAGTTACTGGCGGTATCAGATAAGGTATGTAAAGTAAGAAAGTAGATGTACTGTTGCTTGTAGACTTTACTTACACTTTTAATACAGTCGACCATAATATTTTCTTTTCTATTCTGTCCACCTTAAATTCACAACCTCGGTCTTGGAATGGTTTTCCTCATATTTTCGCGGATATCAGCAGTCAGTTAATATCGGGTACGAATGCTTGAAGTTAATCTTCATTCATCTTTTCAAAAATAAAAAGTATGTAAAACCTGTCGGCAAGGCGGTATTCTTTTTCCAATTTGGTTTTCATTTCTATTTAATTTATTAGATCCATTATCAGTTGCTCGTACCAACTGCATGCAGATAATATCCAAATATGTCAGCAGTCTATACAAAATTTCTATATTTATCAACCTTAATGAAAATTATTGATCGTTACGTTTTGGAGTATCAGTGAATGCTAAGAAACGTTAAGCAATGCTAAAAACCTAGAATGCTAAGCAAAATTTCTTTGCTTATTCGCCTTATACATGGTTATTAGAAATTTGATGTACTCCCGTTAGGAGGTGATAGGGGTGACTATTTGTGATTTATAATTTTAACTCCCATATGCATTAAGCAAAAGTGATTTTTTTTTGAGATATCAAGTTTTTTACCTTATGTCATAATAAGTCAAAAATAAATAATCAAAAATTTATTAAAAAAATTTAATCTCATTTCTTCTTCTGATTTATAAAAAGAATTAAATGCTCATCAATATTAAAACACAATATCGTTTCAAATTTAAAAATGTGAGACGAAAAACAATATTTTTCAATATTTTTTGAGAGGTTTTTCCATTAAAATGCCTTAAAACCAAAAAAAATCGTTATGAAACTTGGCTTGCAGATTTTTTTTAAAAACAAACGTTTTATTAGCATTCCATAACAACTAGGAACTTATTTAAAAATAAACTGAAAAAAAATGATCACAAAGAAGCAAGCGGAAATTATTAGGAAGGAAAGTATTTCAACTAAACTTAAAATTGCTGTTTAATATCTTGCAAATAGGTTTAATTCGAACTTCTGAAGTAAATGTATGGTTTTATGAAAAGGACTATGAATATGAAGGTATTCAATATTATTTTTTTAAATTACCTTAATAAGACCTTTTATTCTATCACATATAGTAACTACACCTTCGTGATCGATAGAAGCCAAGTCGCCCGACTTAAACCATTCGTCATCTGTAATTACAGCTTTAGTTGCTTCTGGGTTTCCTTTCATTATTTGAGGTCCTTTTATAAAAAATTCACCAATCTGTAATCAAATATTTATTTTTTCATTTATATTTTTAAATTAAATGCTTCGCTAATGAATCAAGTAAGGTCGTTATTTTATTAAATAAGTCGTTTTATTTTACAATAGTATTTCCCTACACTCTTTTTTCTGGTGATTAGGGTAAAAGAGATAGGGTAGAAGCACACTATCATTTAGCGCAGGTCTGCAGCCAGCTGTTAGATCTACTGATCTGCATCCTTGATGAAGAGTCAGGCTAAAAATGCTAAAAGTTCTTAGTTTTCAAGTTTGAAGCCTAAGAATAAGCATTTAATAAGTTTCTCCACTAAACTCAAGGAGGGATTAGGTTGAGGTAAAAATCTAAACTAAAGATCTCCGGATCCCTATACTCACCAGACCATGTAGCACTATGATGCTATTTTACACAGAGAAAACCAAGTATTAAGCCCACCTATTGTACTATTTTAGGATAATACATAACAAATAATAAAGTATAAAAAATTAAATTTAACAAATGAAAAAAGTAGCCAGCATTAAAAATTCCGCGTGGATTCACAATGACATCGGGGAATGGGGAAAACCGTCATTCCAGGCAGACTTGTGTCAAACGAGAAATATTTAACTGAATGAGAACGCTGTTAAATAAACAAACGTATTTTATCCATAACACACTCAACATAAACCCTGAAAGTATATAGTAATAATTATCCAAATTATTCGTTAATGTTAAAAATAATAATTAAATAATGAGATTAAGAGGAAATTATTACATAAATAATATATTTTTTAATTTTAATTGTTAATTTACTTAGTAGTTTTTTTTTTAATTTAGCTCTTTAAATAGTCAGTTGAATAGACAAAAATATATTATATAATTTGATGAAAGAATCTGAATTTCAAATATTTGTGCTATTTTTAATGTTAATCTTATAACCCCTAATTTTAGGGGTTCTGAACACGTTTTATTTTATAAATTAATTCCAATCTTTATTTTTAATATTACCACAACCATTTCCAATATGTATAATCTCATGTTAACACTAAAATTATATGCGTCACTTAATACAAATGGTCTTTTATTTACTGTTAGGGCTTTGCAGATTGGGTAACAAATTTCTTAAAGTTTTGTACATATGAATATACGATCCCAAATTGAATTCAATATTTTAAGTCTAACATATTCAAATTAACTACTACAACATGTAATATTTCATGTAACATTATCCTAAGCCATCCGCTAGCCTCCTGGTCGATTTGGACCATAGTCATCCGGGGTATCATCTGGCTGCGCAGGACATACTAAAGTGCCACTATTAACGCCGAAGTACTCACATGCCACCCATTTCTAGTCCGATGTAAGTAATGTTATTTTTCGGAGACAGTATCAAGGAAAAAAATCAACTATTACTGTTCCTCGTATGAATAAAATACCTTATAGTGTACCAATTAATAGGTTTATACACGGAAAGACTAAAATACCAATTTTGAAATTGCTCACGAAGATATTTTCACTCTTGTTGATTTAGATTTGATTTTCCTTTGAATAAAACGGGCAGTAATTTGAAATCATTCAACAAGAAATTATATTAATGAGTCGACCATTGGGCAACCCTACGTTTACCACAAACACATCAAAGAGAAAAGTTTATAAAGGGCAAATGTTTAAGCAAGCTAAATACAGACATCAAGGTTATTAAAACGGATTTAAATTTTTTCATTACGGTATTTTAAACTAGATTATGATTGATCGTTTCGTAAGATTTTTATGTTTAATAAATATTTGAGAAAGTCGACATCGACATCTTTTTTTTTTGAAATGTCGAAGGCGATATTCTTTGTCCACAAAATTAAACTTAAGTTCGCTCAGTAATGTAAATTCCCAAATCGTTGACTTATGTCATCTTTTAAATTACTTCGTCTCCCGCTTTGAAATAGAAGGAAGTCGCAATACCACTTTTGCTTTTCCTCTTATTTCTCTTAATAAAGAAATTCTTACTTCAGCATATATTGTTTTTAATTTGTGTGCTTCTGTCGGTCTTGATATATAGAGGATACAGCGTGTTATAAAAATATACATAATCATACGATGAGCATGAAGTTTTTAAAACTTCGAAACTGTTAAGTCTAATCTTGGAATGATTGAATTTTAAGGGGGTATACTAGGGACTTACAAAAAATACATAGACGTTCTCATTCGTAGTCTCCTAATCTTAAATAATGTCTAATAATACCAAAGGTATAATGCAGGGCCAAAGACTCGATATGTACAAAACTTTCGTAGCAAGACGAGTCGAAATTTATTATTAATATTGGTCAAAAAGAAATCTAGAATTAAATTCACTGCACTAATATTGGCCTTCGTATCCTATATACGAACCCAGGACGCGTCTCTGATCTCTAGATCACGCGTATATCATCGTTACGGAGTCAAATGGTCAAAATTTTTATCATAAATAACCAAATTATTGGCATATTATTTTTTTAAAATGTACAGGTACTTAAAGTTCTCATTCCATTTTTTATTATTATTTTCCTAAATTTTTCTTAGCTGCATAAATGGTTTTACGAACTTTATAATAGTAAAAACTTTTATTGAAAATACGTTGACACTGCTGAGGATCGAGATGCAATGCCTTGGCACCATTAATAAAGGTCTTCAATTCCCTACACCCACCAGACGAAACAAAGCAACATTATGCGACTATTTTACGCTGGTATTCTGTGAGTGCTTTGTCCTTCCCCGGTCGAGCTGACCCATTCATTCTGGAACGTAGCTCTAACACTGTAAAATCATCTAGCTGCTAATTGCTGTCTGGCTCTACTACCACTAAGTACTTAATGTAAGATATTAAATAATTTCTTATTAAGCTCTATTTATTCAATAACATTTCGTTGTTAATGTCCTAGAGTATTAAAAAAAATGAGAAGATAATCAATAATGTTAAATGAAAACTTTAACTCATTGATATTTCAATATATTCGTCAAAGAGTAAGGCGTAAAATATGTTCACACAGAGGATAGGGGTGAAAGTCCTCTTACAACACATACTTAAACTCTCTCATCAATATAAAATATATTTAATACTGAAAAACTAAACTTTCTAAATCTTTACTTTATTTCCTTCATTTGCTATTCGTTTCTTATTATATAATAAAATACACAGATTCAATATTATTATTATTATTACGTTATCTCGAAACACCTCCATTGAATTAACACTAGGTTTACGGGACCCGTCAATTTGGCGGATTTCAAACTTTGAAATGAAACACGCAAAAACCCATAGCATTGATCTTAACTATTTTGCATAGTAAATTTATAATTTCATTAAAAGAGTTTATACGCACAATTATTATTTTCTTAAGCTTTATAAATTTTGAAAATTGTATGTTGTATACTTATTTCTACGGAACCCGTCAATTTGACGGGTTAGCTGATTACGTAAACAATCCTTATATATTTTCTTCGCTTGTAAAATTATACTTCCAATAGCAAATATAAGACTGAAAGAAAGGTCTGAGACCCCCAACTCATATTCTCAATTACGCCTCAATAAGTAACGTAAAGCGAAGTGTGTAGCCCGTGTGTCAAATCCTCGCGTTATTCGAAACTTAAAGCGTGCAGCAGACTAAATATCGTATCGAAATGATATTCAGTTCATGTGTTGGTGCAAACATAAACAACACACACAAGGAACTTACACAACTTGCGGTAGCCAACGTTAGGCTGCGATATGAATCTGCGACAATCCCTGAAAATATCTCTAAGGCACGAGCTGGTCTTCGGTATAGTTGCTGCAGTGACCGTGGTACGAAAATTTTCTGAAGACAGTGTGCAAAAGTTTTGATTATTGTAGTCACCCGCTTATTGTACGTATCTACAATAGGGTAATTGAATTTTGCTCGGTATTTTTTACTTTCACCGATTACCCTTTTCTAGCAATCATGAGTAGAAACACGAGATATAATAAGAAATTGACCAAAATTATTAACATCAATGAGGATTGTTCTGAGGTGTCCTCCGAAGAAGATCAATATAAATTAGGTGAAAGTGATGATTACAGTAAAGATTCTGAATCCACTGAAACTGCAGAAATGAAAGGATCTTCGGATAGTGAAGAGGAAAACCTCTTCAATATACGTCGTAACAAGAAAAGGGGCAAAATCGTTTCATGTGCAAGGCCACCGGTGCACCGTGGTTCTTGCGTAATGAAAATCTACACATAGATCTTGAGCTGCCGACCATAGCTCAGTACCTGAAGCAGGCTTCCCGCCGATATTTCGACTCTGCCGTCACACACTCTAACCCCTTGATTGTAAGTGCCGCCACTTACAATCCCATCGCGAATCACAGATTCAACCGCGTCCGAAGGAGACCGAGGCACGCCCTCGATGACCCTGACGACGTGACCACCAGGGCTCAAGCCCTTCATAAAACACAACACACGTACATTGCACCCTCACATCGCCCCCACCGACGGCGAGGGCGTCGCAAACAAGGATATTCGCGATACCGCCATGTCACTGGTCGATTCTCTCCAGTCCATACAGATAGAAGCGTCGCTGGAGTTTCTTGTGCCACTTCTTCTCCAGCGCCCACGTATTCCGAAGTGGTGGTACCGATAGCTAATAATCATAGCGAATTTAAAGAATCCTCTGTCAGAAGCAACTGACCGAGCCGAGGTTCGGCCCTCTCGGGCACCTTCGAGTCAGACGCTCTCGCGAAACAAGGTAACGGTCCAAGCCGAGGCTCCCTCTCGGGAGCCCTTGTGGGAGCGGGAGGTCTCGACTGAGTGCCATTAGCGCTCGGTCACCTCTCAACCCGGTGAAACTGTAAAAGCCCTCGGGCTAACAGTGGCCTTCAGCCCGAAAAAAAAAAAAGAAAGGGGGCGGATTATTTCTAGTTCTGACACCGAGGATGAGAGGACAAGTATTCCAAGTACATCCAGAGATGTAAGGGAAGAAATTGAAATTGCAGTTGACGGGACACGGTGGGTGAGACTGAAAGCAGGGAAATGTAGGGGTAGGCCGTCCGTTCATACTATATTCAAGGATATCGCAGGGCCTACTGGTTACGCAAAAAGAAATATTATGTCGGGTTGTATAACTAGTGCTTTTGAATTGATAATTGACGCTCACATTATGAAACATAAAAGACTGCACCGAAACCGAGGCACGTCGAGTTTTGAAGAACGACTGGAGAATTACAGTTTGCGAATTACGTAGTTTTATAGCAATACTATATGCCCGGGGCGCGTACGAAGTAAGAGCATTGAAAGTATCTTATCTTTGGTCCAAAAAATGGGGACTTTCTTTTTTCAGAGATACAAAATGATAGATTTATGCAAATTCTAAGATTTATAAAAATCTTTATAAAAATGTCCTCGATAAATATGATTATGTAGCCTTTATATTATTGTTATCATTTTCTTAATAGCTTAAAAAAAAATGACTTATTAATATTTTATTTTTACGTGAAGCCTTATATTGTTAAACTCAGATTTAGTTGGAATAAATTGATTTTTTAAAAATAAATACGTATTTTCATCGACCCGTCAATTTGACGGATGCTCGTAGAGATAGGTATATAAGAAACGCCCGTAAACCTAGGGTGAATGTAATAAAATTTATGTATGTAAAAAAATATTTTTGCACATCCCCTGAAAATTCAGCCCTATTAAACATTTGTAGAATTGTGTGAAAGTCCGCTGCTGTTTAGTATGGTGAGCGCAGTGACCCGGAGACCTTCATTACTCATGACCAGGCATTTCATCTTAGTCCTTAAGGGTGACAACGCACCAGCATTACGATTCCTTGTCAAGGATGAATGTAGATGTCATGGGCCACAGGAATCACTTACCATCAGGTGAACTGTGTGCTCGTTTGTTACTCTCAATGTAATTAAAAAAATGAAAAGCTGCGTCATAAATGGGTTGGTTCAACCAGTAAACGACCACGCCCTTACAGAAAATCATCGTGAAATATTAAAATAACTATTCTGTGGTTGGTATAGTAAGTGTCATGACTTCATTAGAATAACTTCTTTCAGGCGTTTTATCGTAGTCCTCAGGTGTTGCAAGGCACGTGCATCTTGAGTCTTGAGTATTTTTTATAAGTATGGTGGAAAACGAGCAAGCAGCTCACCTGATGGTAAGTGATTACCGCCACCCATGAACTTACCTCCACCAGAGGTGTCACAGATGCGCTGCAGACCTTTAAAAAAAAGGCGTAGACTCTTCTTGAAGCTCCCCAACTCGTATCGGCTCGGAAACAGCGCTAGCGACAGTTGATTCCACAGAGTAGTCGTGCATGTAAAGCGTACATTGGTGGATTGCTAACAATCAAGATGATGAGGATGGAATGCCCTTAATATTATATAAAAATAGAAGCATGTAACTTAACTAGTTGTTACAAAAACTACAAAATTCATGATTGAGCAGCATCTAAATGGTATATTGAAAGTAACGATAACTAGAATCGTGTTTGTAAGTTGCATTCGTGTTCCATGGTAATTAGACAACTGGCGTGTTGATAACGCGTTTAAAACTTTTACGTTAGTTATATTTCTTTGAATGGTTACAGCGTCGGAAAATCATAGCCAGTATAGCTTGAGCTTACTTTACTTGTAAATCACGTTTAACGATCATTATAGAACGATATCAGTAACAACTTTTGATTTTATCAGTATATTAATTTCGACACCTGTGTGGCTTAATAGTCATAGCTAGGCTACTGAGTCGTAGGTCTTGAGATCTATACCGGGTAATAATTCTTAATTGAGCCACACCAATTATTGTTTTTGGGTTTGAGTATGGTTGTCCCGTCACTAGAAATGCATACGCGACTACGACTACAACTTCAAATTTATCGCATCTACCTTACCATCGGAATAGGGAACACAATAAAGAGGCTTACTTATATGCTACGTTGATATGTTTGTTCAACCAGAAGACGTCGCCGTGATCAACGTTGACATTGTCATATTCATATTGCTGTTTCCAAAATAATTCCTGCGTCCACGCCCTAAACACTGAATAATATATTTTTTTTAAGATCTTAAAGATTAATCTCAAATAAACTTGCACACAATTCAGTTTATGGTTTTTTTTTATTATATTTGGAGTAACAAACAAGCACACAGTTCATCTGACGGTAACCGATTCCTGCGGCTCGTGACATCGACATACACCCTTGACAAAGAATCCAAGATGCTACCCTTGAGAACTGAGATGGAATGCCTCGTTACTAGTAATAAAGGTCGCTTGATCCCGTCACTCACCAGACGAAACACAGCAGGATTATATTATGCTATTTCACGCTCTTATTCTGTGAGGGCGTGGTCCTACCCCAATCGAGCTGACCTATTCATTCTGCAGTTAGAACGCATTGCAGCGTAGCTCTACTACTATTAAAAGAAAATGATAAATGATAACTGATGGATGCACTTGTATCCATCCTCAATCAAGATTCAAGTTGCAAATTCATGTTATGTGGACTAAGATGGTGTTCCTAGCTATCAATATATCCAGGGCTATCAGGATCTCCAGACCGTCTACACCAAGGGTGGCCAACAAGTCGATCGCGATCAACCGGACGACCTACCTCGAAGGAATGCACCTTTATACTGAAACAGTGTATAAACATAGTATGCATTTAACACCCCTCCTTCCCCCTTAAACTACACCTATGACAACCTGTCGATCGCGAATCATTTTAAGATAAAAACAAGATCTTATATACAGAAAAGTTGGCCACAGTCTACATAACTCATATTTCACGCTTGTATTCTGTGATGGTATGGCCTTTCCCCGAATTGATCGGCCAAACATGCTGCATCGAGACATAGGCTGCAACGTGTGCCACTGCAAGATGTGTTTATTATATCTCTCTATTATACCTCACGACAGAATTACATTTTTACCTACCTACCCCGACCCGACCTACCCGACCTACCTTAAAGGTCGACAGCGTACTTTATTTTCTTCTTTTGTTAAAACGGTGGGCAACAGTGGCAAAAGCTATTAAAAGTGAGAAGTGTAACCAATAAAATTTAGAATGCGCTTATAAAAACATCTAGCTATAGAAAAGTATCTTAATGCGTTATGTGTTACGATGTTGTCTCTCCGTAATAATATAATGGGTGTGGTATAATTAGAACATCTATTACTTAAGTTTCCGATGAAATGTATATCAACTCCATCGGCATGGACTTAGCTATAAATTTTGTACAACAACTAACAAAATAACAACAGACATTGTTCAACAATAAACTGTTGTAAATTAGATTGCATTAAAGTCAAATGGTGCCTATTGCTGCTCGTTCAATCGGTTGCAATTTAAACTTTGACTCCAGACATTAGTTAGTTATATCGCTATGCGCCATTTTAAAGAATCAATTTCCATTTCGGCAATATTGCTAGTAAATCTTAATTAGTTTTATATTTTGGGTAAGAGTTTTTTAATTGAATTACAGCCGTGGTAGCAAGTGTCTAAGTGCTCGTTTATAATTCATGATACTCGAGCAAGCCGAGTTCGATTCCCGGTGTGAAATTGTTAATCACAATTTTAAGTGTTAATTTACCACGATGAATGGCGACTACGTTTATGAATGAAACCTTCAAGAGCAAACTTGCGTGTCTATGAAATGAACAAAAATATTTTCGAAATGAAGGAAATCATATAGCGCTAACGTACTAATTTACGCCAGAATTATATCGCTGCGGTGTGGCTATTACGTTTAAAAATCCAAGTATTGGCCACAGAAAGAATATCTCGGCAACCGGGACCTGGTATAGTGGCCATCGTCATATCGTTTCGATAAAAAAATCACCTTGAACCGTGAGGAAATAACAATACTCAAATGTACTCGTTGACTGACAAAAGTTTGGAATAAATAAGATGGGGAGTCTGGATTGTGATGTGTAGTTAGTTTCTAGTTAAAAGAGAAAAAGGTTTGACCCGATAGAGCAAGGACCACACCCTCACAGAATATCAACGTGAATTAGCTGCATACCGCTGCTGTAAATGTCGTTAATAATAATAATGATATTAATTTAGTTAATTCGTCAAAAGCAACTGACCGAGCCGAGGTCGAAGCCCTCTCGGGCATTCTTGAGTCTGTCGCTTTTGCGCACACCCTTTTGCTGGTTACCCATTTATAAAGGTTTGGGCTGAGTGCGCTAAGCGCTCGGCCACCTTTCAACCCGGTGAAGCTGTAAAAGCCCTAGCCTCTGGTTGACAGTGGCCATCAGCCATTAAAAAAACCACTGCTTCGTTTCGTATAGGGTTCCGGAGACCCAATTAAAGGTCATGGAACATTCCATAGTGGTGACTACGCATTTTAAATCATTGTTAAGTATATTACAAACGTATTTTCTTAATAGATAAAACAATAAAACGCTATCAATCTTTTAAATTATTCTGATTTAATATTTTATAACTTAATAAACCTAAAATTTAACGTTGTGTTTAAGAGTTAGTCGAGTTTGCTTTGAGAAAATTTGAAATAATGTTAAGAGTTCGCTGTCTTTAGGATCACAGATGTTTTTGAGTTTATAGCGAACGTTGGTCCCAGATGTTTATGATAGAACAAGGGCAGATGTTGCTTTTTGCATAACGTTGACGTTCATTTCTATTAAAGTTTTCATTAATATACGCGCGGATACTTTATTTTATAATATGATAAACATTAATCCAAAACTTTCAAACGGTTCTTAAATAACAATAGGCTTTCTATATTTTTATTGGTGGTTACTGCAATCTTGAAAATTCTTGAAAAAAAATTTTATGCTTTGAATTTATGAATAAAAAGTACACGAGATTATAAAACTAATTTGACTCGACACTTAATAGTCTAAACTCTAATGTATACTTTTTATAATGTCGGTTGCTTGGCTTAGTGGCCATATGATAAAAATATAGATTTTTTTTAAAATCAACACAAAACAATAAAGATACTCAAGTATACCTTTGGACCTTCAAAATCTTTTAAGAAGACATATGGAGGGACTTTGGATCGAGCTTTCAGCTCTTACCTATCATTAGTTTGGCTTCAATGGGGAAGGAACACACCCTAACAGAATACCACCGTAAATTTGTTTCGTATGGTGAGGGTGGGGATCCGGAGACCCTGGTATCTTATTATAGACCTGGTATCTTTTATTTCTCCTGCTGAACGTGGCAATTGTTACAAACTGTCCTTCTTGTGTAAAGGCTATAGCTACATATATTTATAACATATTTCTATTATAACCTATCTATTTATAAAAATTATGTAATCATGATAATGTAAAACGTTCAAACACTTAAAAATACAATGAATAATGAAGCATAGATTTAAATACAATTTAATTTTTAATGACATTAAAGAACTATTTGAAATTCAGATCTGGTGGAATCCCTTTCGCACTTTTTCAATTCACTATTGCAACTAATTAAAACTTTAGTTTAATCCGAGACTCCCATTATACTTTCAGAAATGGCGACGGTTTAACCTACTACTGCAAGTACTACAGAGCGGATTTTTTAACACAGAAAGAGGATTCGGTATGATAAATATAAGTATATTCGGTATAACTTATCTAACAGTCTATTTATGTAGATCCCATTGCTGTAATCGGCCTCTTCTCTAGATATAATTGGAGCACCTGGTTTAATATTCTACGGTATGGTATGATATTAATAATTAAATGTTTTGTTGTTAGTATATTAAGAGTTACAAATGAGCATACAGTTCACCTGATGGTAAGTGATAGATGTGGCCCATGAAATGCGGACTGAGAAAGAAAGCCTCGTTTCCTGTAATCACACTAACTAAAAAGCGTAAAATAGTTATACTGTGAGAGCGTATTCCTTCCGATCGTGCCGACCAATTCTTGCTACTGCTAGACGGAAGGTGAACTAGACATCGGAGACCCAAACATAAATAGAGATTTTTCGAGTGAATAAACCACCAGGAACTTCGTAGTAATCCCTAGAGGTACAAACCAGGCAACAAAAAATATATTGTGGATAAATATTCCTTTGATTAGGAATTTAACTTCGGCCCTGCTCAGTAGTCAAATATTCGGAAATATGTATACAGAATATGTCAAGGGAAATATATCTCTGCACAACGGTGTGAGTGTAGGTCAATGCCTAATAAAAGGGTACGAAAACAGACTTGACTTAAATGGTTTCCTCTTAGTGGAGGTAATTTGGAATGTTCTTATTTTGTCAACTTTCCAAATGAAATCAGTGACCTCCACAACCATTATGTATTTGTCAATAGTGGATAATTATAAAAATGTATAATATATTTAATATATCATATATGCAGTTTGCCGACGCACTATTGATACGGTATACGCTATTTTGGTTGAACCTACATACATCGTTTATCTTACTATTCATATCCAAACTCAATACATATATTTAATAAAGCAAATTATTTAAAAGAAATCTTTACTGCAAAATTATATAGAATATTAATTAAAAAATATTACAAGGTGTATAATATACTTGATTGTTATAAGATATTACAGATGGAGAAAAACTAATAACCGGAATATGTTTCGCGGTGGTTTATTAGTAAAAATGGATAATAATCCTAGTTTTTCCTTTTCAGTCAGGTGTTATTCTTCAGTTGGGCTTTTCGTTGTTTTTTTTTAATAAAATGGTTTAGTTCACACTCTCCAGCTTTATCAAAGGACGAGTTGTTCAGTTATGGATACGTTAGTAAATAACCTCTACTATACCAAAGAAGGAATGAATGTAATGGTATCAATATTGGATTCTGTAAACGTAATCGGTGGCCGAACTTTACGTATATGGTCATGGAGATGATTAACTCCACGTCTAAATTCTCCAAAGTACGAATACACAGAATTGTTATATGGGGCTTCATCACCAAATATCAATATATATATATATATATATATATATATATATAAAAGAAATGTATGTCTGTATATATCTATATGCTAGAAAACGGAATGAGAGGTTGGCAAGCTTAAATCTCTACTTAATTTGAATACCTTGTATAATTCGTGGCAATGACCGCTTGGCAATTACTCTTGTTTTCAAGCCAGTCCGTCACCGTTTTTAGAAAATACTTAAATTTAATATATGGAAATGGACATAATGACACAGTTGTTTTCAATCTAGTTTTCAATGTTCCTTGGCTGCAGCGCCTGTGCATCTTGCATCTTTGTTGAGGATCGGTCGCATACCCATGTTTGCTGCAGTCATCACTTCACTTCATCTTCAAGTGAATTTTATCTCCTTTTGTTCGTACCCTTAGCATTAAACACGTGTTTACATAACCTAAAAACAAGTCTGCATGCTGTAACCATAATACTTTTGGTCTAAGTAATGATTTATCTACTAAATATTATATATTAGACGAAATCTAGTATGTATTGTATAGTATTTTCAAGCGCAAATGGACACATTTACTAAGTAATAGATGTCTAACGTTACTTGGAACGAGAATCACAACTTGCACGAGAATTGAGTAAATCTGTTAATGGATCAAGTCAATGCTTAAAGGCCTAAGTGATTGCTCGAACTACTCGTATAGTGCACGTATGAAAATATAGATAAAAAATCTCGTTTACACTGACAACCGTATTGCGTATTTGTGTGCTACATGTCTAAACATTATAATACAAAGAAACATAAAAATCTTGTCTTATTATTAAATTCTATATTATTCACATGGTAGACTATTAAATTAATTTAATAATAAATGTCTCTAAAAGTGGATATATTAATTATAACATGCGACATTTTGTGCGAAGGTTAATAAGTTTTTTAAGCAAAGAGTTAATAAAGTGTTTTTATAATAATAATTATTATAATTTATTTCCTTATCAAGTTACAATTTTATCTTTCCTTATGGTCGGAGCCTCCTTTTAAGCAAACTAAGTAACAGGAAATTATAAAAAGTACCTAATATGTTAATTAATTAATTAAATAATAATTGATAAAATAAATGAAAAGAAATTACGTTACGTGTGTCACATAGTGGGTAGTCGTTTTCAATTGCGTTTATGTTATTTTATCTTATATCGTCAATAAATTTTCCGTTTCCATATATGTAAGGGCACTTATTCACTTTATTAAAAAAATAAAGTGAATAAGTGAATATATATATACATATATCTGTTTCCATTTTTATTTTATTATAAAGACAAGCCGAACGCTTATTGTATTGTATGGATGCAAACTTCGGGTTAGAGGTACCTGTTATGCGTAATATTTTCTTCTTTTATTTCATTTTCTCTATTTAATTTTTTTATGAACCTAAAAACGAAGTGTTTAAACTGATCACGCTGTTCATCTGAAGATAAATAATAGCTGCAACCCACAAAGATTGACCACCACAATGATTTGATTGATTGACCACAATGAGTCAATTAAACGAGGTATTGAGTATTTTGAGTACGAACGTAAATGATTCAATGCACATATATACATTATGTTTTTTTCTTTTCGTGTTTGTGTGGGGCTGTTCATCATGTGACCTCTCCAACTTCAACGGAACAGACGCGCGAGTAGGGGGCCCGCTGAGTTGGAGAGGCAACGACGATGCTGGCCCGACGATACTGCTACAACACTGCTGCGCTCTGATCTATGTGGACGACGAACGTGGACGACAACAGAGGGGGCGATATACGGTCCGAGGGCTCCACAGAAGGAGGTTCGAACCTTGGCTCGGATCGCTATAGAGTGGGAAGGACTGGTCCAACCAATACCTAAGATGTACATGAGTTTTACAAACTAAGGACTGAGATGGAATGTCTTACAAACAGTTACCGGGTATCCGTAAAAGATTTTTGAGAAATGTTATATGTTTATGTTATATGGTTAGCAAATTAATTTTACAATTAATAAAAAATATAAATATGTATCGAATAATAATTTATTTTTAATCCACAGATTTTTTGAAAAACTTCTTAAAATGAAAAACTAAAAACGGCTTACCATGAAAAACATATGTAAAAATAACTTACTAGAGGTAATTATGGATAATATTTAGAAAAGTTTATGTCGCGATTACAATCGATTTTATTTTATAATGAAAAATATATGCGTAATATTTTCTTCTTTTATTTCATTTTCTATTTAATTTTTTATGAACCTAAAAACGAAGTGTTTAAACTGATCACGCTGTTCATCTGAAGATAAATAATAGCTGCAACCCACAAAGATTGACCACCACAATGATTTGATTGATTGACCACAATGAGTCAATTAAACGAGGTATTGAGTATTTTGAGTACGAACGTAAATGATTCAATGCACATATATACATTATGTTTTTTTCTTTTCGTGTTTGTGTGGGGCTGTTCATCATGTGACCTCTCCAACTTCAACGGAACAGACGCGCGAGTAGGGGGCCCGCTGAGTTGGAGAGGCAACGACGATGCTGGCCCGACGATACTGCTACAACACTGCTGCGCTCTGATCTATGTGGACGACGAACGTGGACGACAACAGAGGGGGCGATATACGGTCCGAGGGCTCCACAGAAGGAGGTTCGAACCTTGGCTCGGATCGCTATAGAGTGGGAAGGACTGGTCCAACCAATACCTAAGATGTACATGAGTTTTACAAACTAAGGACTGAGATGGAATGTCTTACAAACAGTTACCGGGTATCCGTAAAAGATTTTTGAGAAATGTTATATGTTTATGTTATATGGTTAGCAAATTAATTTTACAATTAATAAAAAATATAAATATGTATCGAATAATAATTTATTTTTAATCCACAGATTTTTTGAAAAACTTCTTAAAATGAAAAACTAAAAACGGCTTACCATGAAAAACATATGTAAAAATAACTTACTAGAGGTAATTATGGATAATATTTAGAAAAGTTTATGTCGCGATTACAATCGATTTTATTTTATAATGAAAAATATATGCGTAATTATAAAATATATAAAAACCTCTAATATTAACATTACAAGACCATTTTACATATTTAAAATCAATAGCACTATTAGATAAATTAAATAATGAATGTCTCTAAAAGTCGATATATTAATTATAATATGCTATTATATCATTGCTAGTTTGTGAGAAGGTATATATATATATATAGGTACAATATCTTTTTAGTATTTATATTGATAATTATATTAATAGTTTGTTCCAGAAAGAGAAGCCACTTTTCAAGGTTTCCAAGGCATATAATTGAAAACATTGTTTTGCTCAACTAACACTTATAATGATATAAGTTTATACTCTGTTTATAGTATACCTAAATATCTAACTGGGCCTGGCCTATGAATTTACTTTTGACTAATAAATTAAAATGTACGAAAAAGAAATAGGAATGATTGAAAAATGTTATTTGTGTTGAAAAATTGTGTGTGTTATTCAAATTAGTTGTAATATTGTAAATTTCTTTTAAATAAATAACATCCTAGTTATAGGCAAGCTCAATCACAAAAATGTATTGACGAGCTTTCATAATAAAAAAGGATAGTTTTACTTCTTCCTGCTTTTCATTGTTACTTGAATCATATCGTTTATCGTTATATTTATTGGATATTAAAATTATACTTTAATGTTGTATTTTCCTAAGGTTCAATAAAAAAGGTATAAAGACAGACTAAAATCGTATAATAATAAAGAAAAAGATAGATAAAAAATAGACGGCATTAATAACATGGCCACTTACATTAGAGCGCAGTATTTCCTTATTCATGTTAGCAACATGTTTCTTTCAGCGTATGGGTGATGAATAAATCGATTACAGAAAATTAAACTTCCACAAATCAAAAAAAGGCGTATTTAGCTAGTTTTCTATATATACCCGAACCCTTCATAAATAAATCAATACGGTGGATATTTAGATAAAGATTGGACAGGTATTTTGACATTTGCATATGGAAGATATATCATAACCAATGAAAAGAAAACATATCACAACAAAGATAATAAACAGTGTTTTGAATATATACAGTATAGTTTAGCATGGTTTGTTTAAATTTCTCCGCTTACACGATCCACTGTTTTAGTAAATAACAGCAAGGATTGAGTTAATTAACGAAGCCACATAAACTAGAATGGCTAATCCAAGCGGTATGTAAATTAATTGTACATTTAATAATTACAAAAATGAATAACAGATTTGAAACTGGTGATTTCTATATTTTTATCTTCTGTAGTGTATATTGTTATCTTGTCTGGTATTTATCTTCTCCGTAGGCTGCTACAATTTCTTGTAAGTCTGACCTTCGTCTATAATTCTCTAGTTAACATGCTGACTTATATGTAACATCCCCCCAGTTTCAGTTCATTTTATTGCATAGTTCGAGATTGATAATAATTATGTTATATTTTTTCATCCTTGCACTCTCTTGTTAATGAACATAGTTGTCACGTTTATACATACCACCATAATTTGGTATTGAATATAAAGGTATATCTGATATACAGACTTATAATAAAATATGCAAGGAAATAGATATATATATATAGGTACAATATCTTTTAGTATTTATATTGATAATTATATTAATAGTTTGTTCCAGAAAGAGAAGCCTCTTTTCAAGGTTTCCAAGGCATATAATTGAAAACATTGTTTTGCTCAACTAACACTTATAATGATATAAGTTTATACTCTGTTTATAGTATACCTAAATATCTAACTGGGCCTGGCCTATGAATTTACTTTTGACTAATAAATTAAAATGTACGAAAAAGAAATAGGAATGATTGAAAAATGTTATTTGTGTTGAAAAATTGTGTGTGTTATTCAAATTAGTTGTAATATTGTAAATTTCTTTTAAATAAATAACATCCTAGTTATAGGCAAGCTCAATCAAAAAAATGTATTGACGAGCTTTCATAATAAAAAAGGATAGTTTTACTTCTTCCTGCTTTTCATTGTTACTTGAATCATATCGTTTATCGTTATATTTATTGGATATTAAAATTATACTTTAATGTTGTATTTTCCTAAGGTTCAATAAAAAAGGTATAAAGACAGACTAAAATCGTATAATAATAAAGAAAAAGATAGATAAAAAATAGACGGCATTAATAACATGGCCACTTACATAAGAGCGCAGTATTTCCTTATTCATGTTAGCGACATGTTTCTTTCAGCGTATGGGTGATGAATAAATCGATTACAGAAAATTAAACTTCCACAGATCAAAAAAAGGCGTATTTAGCTAGTTTTCTATATATACCCGAACCCTTCATAAATAAATCAATACGGTGGATATTTAGATAAAGACTGGACAGGTATTTTGACATTTGCATATGGAAAATATATCATAACCAATGAAAAGAAAACATATCACAACAAAGATAATAAACAGAGTGTTTTGAATATATACAGTATAGTTTAGCATGGTTTGTTTAAATTTCTCCGCTTACACGATCCACTGTTTTAGTAAATAACAGCAAGGATTGAGTTAATTAACGAAGCCACATAAACTAGAATGGTTAATCCAAGCGGTATGTAAATTAATTGTACATTTAATAATTACAAAAATGAATAACAAATTTAAAACTGGTGATTTCTATATTTTTATCTTCTGTAGTGTATATTGTTATCTTGTCTAGTATTTATCTTCTCCGTAGACTGCTACAATTTCTTGTAAGTCTGGCCTTCGTCTATAATTCTCTAGTTAACATGCTGACTTATATGTAACATCCCCCCAGTTTCAGTTCATTTTATTGCATAGTTCGAGATTGATAATAATTATGTTATATTTTTTCATCCTTGCACTCTCTTTTTAATGAACATAGTTGTCACGTTTATACATACCACCATAATTTGGTATTGAATATAAAGGTATATCTGATATACAGACTTATAATAAAATATGCAAGGAAATAGATATATATATAAAAGTTTTAATAAAGTACTTTTGCATACGAGGAAACAGAAAAATTTATTTATATGTAGATGTCATGGTCCACAGGTCATCACTAGCCATCGGGTGAACTGTGTGCGGTGAGCTTTTGTTACCCTCAATGTAATAAAAAATAATAATAATAACTTGATATAATTCATGACTACTGAAAATCAGCACAAAAAGTTGCTATTCTCACGAGTCATGAACATAAGAAGCTCAAGGGAAGCAAACTGTATTTGAAGGACAGTTATGACACGATTCAGGACTTCATAGATTATCCATTATAGCTTATCAGTTACCCATTGATTTTTATTAAAGTAGACGGAATGATTGATTGATGAATTTACCTGTTGAATATTTATGCAATATCCATATATTGCATAAATATTCAACAGGTAATTTCACTTTGAAATAAGATTTGTGTATATATAAATTTTTGAAAATATAACATGAGCGAAATTGAAAACGAATATATGTACGCACACTAACAAACATACACACGCATGCACATAGTTAGAAACAATTTTTAAAAATTTGATTTAATTTCTCTTTTCTTTTATCAACTATATTTTAATTATTTATTTAAGGTATTAGGTAATTTTTATAATTTCCTGTTCTTTATTTATGGAAGAGCGGAGTCTCCTGGCACAAGCATTGTATGCTTAAAAGGAGGCTTCAATCATTACAAATGAAAAATTGTAACTTGTTAAGGAATTAAAAATTATTATTGAAGGGAAATTGGACGCATTATAATGCAGTATTTGAGATAACACAAAGGCACTATGTACATACCTGAAAGATTTTATTCCTGCTCAACTTAACGGTAGAAATGAAGAGAATGCCTATTGGCAAGTTCACTTACTTGAACAATTTTGTTTCAGGTGCAAATAGATCAAAAGAAAGTACCAAAGCAATGTTGGCTACGGGATTATTACAAAAGCTTTTCTTGCCTTAAGGCCTTTTTGATTTTTAGTAGTATCGTAACTAAAATCCAAATAGTCAGATATTTTAAGCACGCGATTCATTACATGTTTAGGCATGAACCAAAATTTGTTCACCTACTTATTCATTAACGCCATCATTGAATAAACAAAACTTTCACAAATCGATGGATTTAATTCTTTATATAATTAAAGTTGTAGTTATATTTATAATAAATTATTTCAAATGCTTAATATAAATAGAAAAAATCCAAATACTTTTTTAAGACTTATTAATTACTACTTCAATTTTGAAGGAAAATGTAATATGATATTTTATTACTATTTATATGAATATGAAAATTTAATTATTACTTCCAAAAACATAATTAAGAATTAACTGGTGTCTAAAATATAATAATTAAAGGGCAAAATTTCATAATGCTCGAAACCTGCTTGACATTCAGGACTTCATGTACAAGTAAGCAAAACTGCAAAACTTTGGTTGTTAAGGTCGCACGTGACTGGTGCTCTGTGACGTCGACAGGTGTTTGCTTCAGCTTATGGTAAAAGCCGAATATAGCACGTGATGAAAACCTATATGACGGTTTAATGAACGATTTTTTACCGATATCGTTATTGACATCTGAAAGGCAGCAATAACAAAAAGGCTTGGTACCTTTTTATTATTTCTGCCCAAAACTTACCGGTAATAACTCGTACATATTATGGATTTTGTTTTACACGCCTCTCGAATATTTGTTTGTTTTCCTACATTAGCATACACTTTAAATTCCTCGCAATATTAAAGAGATGATTGCATGATAATAGTTTTTATATTCGTTTCAAACATAATCTCGAAAATACCCAAATGAATTAATTTATAATATAATATACTTATTATATAACTTTTAACAGGAGAAGAGCTGCACTACAGATTGTTTCTAGCTGCAAAATGAACAGTCAGCTCGACCGCGTAGGAACACACCCACACATAATACCAGCGTAAAATAGCAGCATAAAGCTGCTGTGTTTTATCTGGTGAGTGTAGAGATCTGGAGACTTTATTAACTTGATATAATTCATGACTACTGAAAATCAGCAAAAAAAGTTGCTATTCTCTCGAGTCATGAACGTAAGAAGCTAAAGAGAAGCAAACTGTATTTGAAGGACAGTTATGACACGATTCAGGACTTCATAGATTATCCATTACAGCTTATAAGTTACCCATTGATTTTTATTAAAGTATACGATGGATATTGCATAAATATTCAACAGGTAAATTCACGTTGAAATAAGATTCGTGTATGTATAACAGCACAAGGTTGGCATCTGCCATAAATCAATCCACAGTTTACTGGTAGTAAATGCCCGAAAGCATTAAGTACGCCGATTGTAACCTTTATATTACGGATTCAGTAATAAAAGATGAATAAAACTATAAACTGAAACAACAAACGAGCTTTGAAGCGTCAATAGCCTAATTGTTTAGGGTTCGTTTGCTAAACTTAAGGTCGTAGATTCGAATGTACCATTCGACTATAGTCGTGTCCCATCTCTTAGCTTTTTAAGCTTTTATTTTAACCTTAGTCGGAATGATTAACGGGATGGTTACTAATTTACTTATACAATGCTAGCATTCTTTGAGTGATACGAGTACAGATAGCGCAGGCGCAGACTGTGTGTGTTCCCTGTCGATTCAGGGAAATATTTATTTATTATACAATCCAAAAATGCACGAAGTCCGCCCTTTATAATAAATAATAATACCTGTCCAATATTATATAAGAAAATCCTTTCTGCTTATACACATGTTTGCTAACACTAAACAATATTATTTTTAACTTGTGGGGGTGCGTCACATATACATATATACCAAACCTTGACTGTTACCGATCTTGGTGTACTATTAATTAGCATAAATCGTTAAGCTTTTCCAGTGTGTTGAGAGCGCTGAAAATATTTGTTAATAACACTGTCCTTATTTACAATTTTATCAAGTCGTAAGTATATCTAATTAACGTAAACTTGAATTTTTACTCTTTAAATTATTTCCATAAAATGCAACCGTGTTAGTAAATAAATTTGAAACGTGTCATTGATTTACAACTACTAGTTCGTTGGTAGTTCATTTACGAATGGTGAGGCTGGCTAGTTTGGCGAGTGCAATTAGCAACAAAAGCCTTTAATATATTACCTCTGTGCAATTTAAACAGATTCCTTCAATTGGGACTCAAAGCTTTTTTTCCATATTGATTTAGTGTGCTGTATTAACGCCTGCCGTTCAATAATAGCTAGAACACTTGAATAAGTAGGTTAGTTAATATAATGTGAAGTAAATAGATGTTATATTTTTCGATCACTAACAACTTATCTCATATATTTAAAAAAAAAAAACAAGTAACGTAACAGCATATATATATATATATATATATATATATATATATATATATATATATATATATATATATATATATATATATATATATATATATATATATATATATATATATATATATATATATATATATATATTCTTTTTGAATCATTAAAGCTGTATGTTTTGGCTTCTAAATAATGTAAACAAATTTTATTTTTTCCAAGAATACGACCCAAAAACATGTTGTTATTGCTAATCACCATTTTCGCACTTGTTTACAGTAACGCTAATCAGGGGTTGTCATGCCCTATAAAAGGTCATTTACTGTACTGTACTTCTGTTCAGTGGTATCTGCAAAATTGAGTGACTGGAGTAGCCAGTACGTAGTCGGATCCTACGCCAGCTAAGAGAAATGAGCTTCAAGCCGCACTCGATGAAGAATGGAATTATTAAGAAACAGAAAAATCATATCTGGTCTATGAAGAACCGATTAGGAGCTGTAATTGGAGCCAGGGGTATAAATTTAAATTTTGAAATATTTTTTATTACTTAATGATTGTTTTATCTCTTTGTCTGTATTAGTATAAGATGAATTTTATATAAATATTTAAATAGAATTTATTAATATGAATATTATCTCATATTCATACTAAAACCTTCGCCCCTAATATACTACAGTCAAAAAATAAATATGTGCAATAGATTTTTACGAGAATATTATGACCTCAAGGGTACGGCGTTAGTAGATTTTTTTTCTCACTCAATATACTCTATATTAGGAGTGACAAACGAACTCGCAGTTCACATTATGGTGCGATGACATTTGCTCATGATATCTATATCACCTAGAAAACTTTGACGAGGTATTCCATCTCAGACCCCTAAGGACTGAGATGGAATACCTCGTTACCTTTAATTGGATTTCCAGATCTTTACTAACGACGCGAAACGCAGCAGCGTTATACTGTTATTTTACGCTGATATTCTGTTAGACTTTTGTTTTTTTCTGATCGAGCTTACCCTGTTGCAGTTGGAAGCATAGCTCTTCCTTTGTTAATATCTATCTGAATGATTAATCGAATAACACTTCCTGTGAACTGTGTGATACTATGTCACAACTCACTAAAATAAGTAATAAAAGTCATGATTAAGTCAGTTAGACACTTTCTGCGCAAAAATATAAGCAAGTTATTTGTCCTTCTTATCTTCACTTACATTGGAGAAGAAAAGGAGGACCTAAAAAAATACATAAGCCCTTCTTCACGAAAGCTCGGTAACGGTAATTGGTTTTATGCAAAGTGCTTCTTCCTGTTTGCTATATAGGCTACATCTCAAATATAAAGCTTTACAAGAATAGAGGACTCTTATACATACACGTATCAAATCTTCCTAGAGTAAATAAAACTGTGGGAATACAAACATTGTTCAAGAAAAGGAAACTGAACTTATATTTTCATACGATAAAATCATATTCATGTTTAGTAATCCAATAAATTGTGCGATTTTAAATAACAAGTATTGAAAGAACAAACTATGACCTATTATTTTGATGCTCATTAGCTTGGATGCTAGGGCTTAAGATTCACAAAAACTTACACCTATCGTCAACAAAGATTAAAATGCATATGCATCGCCATGCTTGAGAGCCAAGATAGAATGGAATATCTCGATACCAGTTACCGAAACCGGGCTCACACTCATACTACCGACTTTAAGAAAGAGAACTTAAGTATGTAAGTATGCTGCCCATCCATCCAAACCAACAATTTCTGATACACAAATATTGTTACTCGGCTACTCTACGCCAAACTACGCCAAACGGCTGTTTAGCTCTAACTGGAGCAAGCTGTCTAACTGAAGCATTCTGGGACATGACTTCAGGACTTTCTGAATCTGAATCTGGGTAATCTGACAACTAAAATAATACGCAGCTCTAGCATTAGCATGTCACATAATTTATTCACGTTTTCTTAAATATATTAGACTGGAACAGGAACAGTCCAAAGCTGTGTCACGAATATTTATCTATCCATATTGAAGTTTTACTATCCTCTATCCGATTATTTGTATATGATCATTTCTTATATCAATAAATGTTAATTTCACTTGGTTCGCTTGGCTACTCACTAAGAAATTAAATATATCCAAAGTTCCTGTTCAAGATCTTTCCTGAGCTCAACCTTAATTAATTACTGTATCAGATTTTAGGGTTTACACGTTGAAAATTGGATATAATAGAGAACAAAATAATCAGTTTATATTAAAATGATTTATTTATCAATTTAGGCGAATATAAATATGACATTTCTGTGGTTCCGTAGTAAAAGACTTTCTATCTACAATAAATATATTTATGTAATAAGGATTTATGTTGGAAAGAATGCAATAAATGCTGAAAATTATTATTTTTGTTTAAGATATAAATATAGTAGTGATACTGAATAAATAGCGTTGATCCTTAATATTAAAGATGAAAGATATTTATATTCTAGCAGAGATGCGGCAGTTTCTCATCTTAGGTTTGACAATTTGTAAAGATCAGATCCCGTAGTTTGTAGAATGCTATTGTCACATGTGGGGTGACGTGTTTAAATATCCTGGAGAGACAAAAGGTTATTTGCTGACCCACACATGATAACGAATCTATCTTTGCATACAGACGAAAGATAGTTAGTAACAGTTAAGTTAGAACAATTTCTGAAGACCATACAAATTATTTATACTATTTAATTCCCTAAGACCTTACTTAGAAGAAATGAAAGCTATACGATGAACTATATTTTTTGATTTACATACTTCTCACATTCAGATGAAGCGTTATTAAATAGTGTAGCAATGAATTGAGATAATTTACTTGTGGTCTTACCGGTACTAGCTATCATCTCACACGGAGCATCTAACTCGTGGACACGATATGATATGAATTTAATCCAAAATAAGGTCTCAGAGAACCAAAGTCCGTCAAATCGATACAGCCCTCAGGATTATAGGAAGTGGTAATGGACCTGATATCTTAGCCTCCGGATCCACAATTGTTAAGGTTAACGAGTTTTCGATTAGAGACTATGGATAAGCCATCGTGGTGTACAATGCTCGTAGGCTAGAGAGAGCGAAGATCTTCGCAAGGTAGCTGGTAGGAGCTGCTTAATAGTAGCCGTAGATCGTAATCAGAGGAGTACAATCAAAGTGGCTTATAGTTAGCAGTGGACTAAAATGAAACATACAATGAATGAAATTTCATAATAACTAGAATATAAAGACATTTGAAAAGCTGGAGCAGTTGCGATTCCATTTTACATATGTACTGAGATATAAATGATTAACTCCATGTGTGTCCCTCCAAAATGGGCAGAACACAAGGATTTTTTATGGAAAAAAGAATGATAAAAGGACCACAGTTCATCCATTAACTAACCATTTCAGCCCGAAAACTATGTAAAGAGTTAAAGTAAAGGTTCGATGCTTCATAAAATGAAATGGCTTTTTACCAGTTATTGGGTTTCCGTGTTCCATTGTTCACGATAGAAAACGCAGTGATGTACTTTTATTTTACGGTGCTGTTCAATGAAGGTATGTTTTTATATAGAGCCAGTGTTCTAAATCAATTTGTGGATTATATTTGTTACTTTTTAATTACTAACACTTTATGCAATTAAATCCCACCAAACGAATGATTCATAGTTACATAAATATTCTTTTATTTTGAAAAAAAAAGAATATTATCTCCATCTAATAGATATCTTTATCATCACAAGTTATAGCTGGTTTATCCAAAATATATGTTAGTTTTTTTAATAATTATTTATGATAACTATACTATATATATTTTTAATAAAACCTGTGTATAAATGCCGTGGTAGCTAATTTACGTTACACGAGAGAATCATGTTCTTCCCCGGTTCAATGAGATAGTTAATTGCACTTTGAAGTGCTGATTTACCACGTGCAATAAGGTGAAGGAAAACATAGTGCAGTAACCAAGATGTCAAGATAATGCTACAACGCAACAATCTAAATCCACCATACTTTCCAGAGAGTAGTAGTGAGATTTTAAAGTTTTTTGTTCATTATACGTTCTTACTCGCTAGTAAAAAAAATATATATTCCGTTTTTATTCTTGCATATTAAACAAATCGTTGTCCTACCGGAGGTTTTATCCGTCTTGTAATATAATTCAAATACACTCGTAGCTACGTGCAATGTTTTATTTTAAGTTATTCAAACGCCTTCTAAAATACCACAGCAACTTAGAAAATATGGCACTCTCTTGATGTAAAGAAATATCCCAGCCGTGTAAATATTACATATTTGAAAAATGTAATAAGGTTATATAAATGAAAAAAAAAATATTAAAACTTTAAGTAATACGCGAATGAAAATGTATGGTTTTATTAAATATTTTTTAAATACACATAAAGTAAATGTAAAACAATTAAAGAATATGCATTTTTTTATTTAACTTTATCATATGTACATTAAGATTCTTAAATTGATAAATTATAGGCGATGATATTACTACAACGGGCTTAGATTTAATTTTTTTTCTTTATATCCGGATTAAACATGAGGCAAATAATGTTCCCTTTCTTAGATAGGACGACAGCCTTAAACATAAATTCACCATAAAAGAAAGATGTCCCGAGGTAATTGTATATGATTTCTGAGAAGTTTAAATTGCAATTGTATGTCCCCTGGAAATAGTAACAGTGATTTATTTAATAAAAGAGAAGAACAAAAATATATGAATAAATATGAATGATTGAAGCGGAATATCCGGATAGGTACAGGAGCAGCTTCTTTTTTCGGGCTGATCACCGCTGTTAGCCCGAGGGCTTTTACAGTTTCGCCGGGTTGAGAGGTGACCGAGTGCTTATGGCGCTCAGTTGAGACCTCTATTAATGGTTAACCAGCACAAGGGCTCCTAAGAGGCAGCCTCGGATTGGACCGTTACCCTGTTCCTCGAGAGCGTCTGTCTCGAAAGTGAATTAGAGAATTTAGAAGAAGAATTATCTACATTAATATCTCTATCATTATTATTAGCTATATGTACCACCACTTCGGAATGCGTGGGCGCTGAAGAAGAAGTGGCGCAAGAAACTCCAGCGATGCTTCTATCTGTATTGACTGGAGAGAACCGGCCTGTGATATGGCGGTATCGCGAATGAGAAAGAACAGGACAGCTTATTGGAAGAGATAGGTGAGGTATTCGAGATGACTATTATTGTCTGTCATTTTCTGGGCCACTATTTTATTCTTATATTATACTCAATATACACTTATTTGTACTTTCGCATACTCAATGTATATTTTAGTTTCTTTCAAACTGCAGCATGAATGAGTAGATTTGACCAGACCTCACAATATACCTGCGCGAAATAGCAGCATAACGCTGCTGTGTTCCGTTTCATTACTGTAAGGTTCAGGGGACCACATAAATAATAGGTAAGGATAACAAATGCAAGAGCATTTTGAATCTTTGTTGAAAACGGATATATATGTCATGGATGGCCACTTACAACCAAGTGAAACTGTGTGTTCGTTTGTTATCCTTAATATTAATAAATAAATATATCCATGGGAGTGACCAATATTAAAAGAGCCACTGTCTTTGTATTATATAATGCTAATTATTTTATAATATAACTAAATAAAATATATTTCAAGAATTTAAGAAAAGTTACTAGGTATAATATATACTAAATCCAAAAATATGCTTATCAACTAACCTTTTTGACTACACAATTTTTGGCACCCACATAAGTTTCCAATACCGCAGTAAGTGCAAAGTGTTGGCAAGGCCTCACAACAATGTAATTCCAAAGCAGACTTTTTCGTTTTTCATTAATAGCAAATACGGACATTTTTACCTATAAAAATATAATATTGTATAACTCTTGGAGACTTTGCATGTTAAAAAATTGAAGGGATAGATTGTTCGAAGGGGGAAAACCCTTTTCGTAAATATTTTCATATAATAATTATAATAATAACGGCGGACATAGTATGTATGTCTAACATGCCACCATCCCGGCGAGCCACTCTGTCATGTTATCTCTGGTCGTTCTGCTGCAACATTGAGTATTTGCTCAGATATAACCAAGTAATAAGTATATTTTATACAAGCTCGCTGAAAAATATAGGATCTTGAAGCATCAGCTCATCAGTATTGTAGGTATGCTATCCTTGCTAATAGATCTGATATTGTGATTATTGACTGGACTCAGTAAAATTTATTTTTGGAGTACAGTACGATCCTTTATACCAAAAACTTGTGCAAAGTGATATAGACGAAATAGAAAAAATATTTCAAAAGAAACAATAAAATATATTTTAGGTATCTATTTTTACAGGAAGAGTTCTACAATCAAGTAAATGGGTTACTCTGTATATCACATTATTGCCGATACATTAATGAAGGAATTTGATAAGAAAGCCCTTCACATTTCCACGCTAAATCCAAGATCCTACAAGCAGTGCAAAGATAATATCACAATTTTACCATTAGATAATTTAACTACATTTTATTTTCAATTCCATAAATTCCAAAAAGCAAGGAGTTTTAATAATCTTTACCGTAACGAGATACTAATTCATAGAGTTAAATTTCGTAAAGAAAAACCCAAAATAACAGATATTTAAGTAGTGAATTTCACCATCATCTATCACAATTAGCTACTGCGGGAAAATCCTTGCTTCAGAGAGAAATAGGGATTTGTGATAAGAAACATCTGGTATGAATGTCAATCGAATGTTAGTTTTATCTCACTTACATTAGCGGCCAAGTCGGCCAGCGGGTACTTGTACTATCATATGTCAGAGTAGTTACAGATAAAATTGGCTACATCATAAAGTGGTACATCTATAAGAACATTCTAGACTCCACCGAAGAATCTTGGTTAGTTTTTTTTATCTGTCAAGTATATGTCATTCTACAGGAGTATAAGAACTTGACTTTTAATGTGGTCTCTCTGACATAGGATAAGCTAAGAGATTTATGAAAATCTCCATGAAAGCTGACATGAAACATCTGGTCTAAGAAGTCTGCAGTCTGTATACGTACTCTAGATCAAAAAATATCACAGTCCCAGGATCCAGAGATTAATTAAATTATAAATCAAGCCATGCTATGCTTTGCTTGAGCTAAACAACCTTAGAGTAATTTTAGGCCGTACCTAAAATTAAACCTACCTAAACCTAAATCTAAAGGTACATTATTTTATGTTTTATTAAGTATATTTAGCTTCAGCTTAAATGAAATATTTGAAACGCTAAAGAATCCATATTATATTCAATTATTTTTAATCTACACTCAACATTTAAAATTAGTTTTCTAATCGATTTTTACATTTCGATATAAATAACAGTAATAAATTATTTAAATATTTCTGATGCATGCAATGTTTATGATGGCGCAAATATCTAATTTCACGTTCATTTGGTGAGGTAAAAATAAATATAAATGAATATATACTTAAAAAAAAATAGACAGAAATATGAATTATTATTATTTAGAGTTTAGAGAAGTAATGTACAGGGTATACAAAATGTCTTGTAATTGCATGTACTTTATAATTTTTCTGCGATTTACCATACTTTTTATGTTATATCTGATTCTACTTGTTTTTTAAAACAGATAGTAATAGAAACGAAAAGGTAACATTAACAACGTATAACCGACCCATATGTTTGAGTTTATACTCTTTATGAGACTTTAAACAGTCCACTTTTAGAACAAAATAGGAGGATTTGCTGTTTTCATCACACATGGCTGTAAGAAATGCCCTGACGTAAACGCTCCTACCCTACCCTATCCCTACCTTTCCTACCCTTCATTTGTATTTTTCGTGTTCAGTCTAAGTTTAAGACCAGTGTTGGCGAGCGAAGAATTGGTGCCGAATTTGCTACAAATTGAGGTTTCAAGTTATACACTAATGCCCTTAAATATTGAGAATTCAAATCAAAATCGAATCAAAAAATATATGTCCATGGTACAAAACCTTTTTTCTACGATTGGTCACATATATTCAAAAAAATACGATTAGGGAGATGTTGTTACCAAATTTTATATTTCAAATATTAATTTGTACATTACTAGTGCATCAGGACTACCCTAGTCAGTTTTCAAAAACACAGACTGGACTTCATTTAATGTTTATATTTATCATACTTTCCAAATCCTGCATGGTATGAGCGTTTTTTTTAATCATTAAATGTTAGAATTACACAACATTTCAATTACAACAATTTGTACTAAATAGCAATCTTTTCAACAACAAAAATAAATCTTCATTCGGCAAAAATATTATGAATATTGTGATAATTGGACGATATTCACCTCTTCAATAACTGTTTGTTCCAAAAAAGTTAGATTAACTAATCCTCTGTACATGTTGTTTTCTTCAATTGATAATCTAGCGGTGTATGTAGTTAAATTTACTAATTTTGGTCCCCGGCAAACATCGAAAGTTTTATATTCAACATAATAAGGACCCTGAAAAGTGAAACACAACATGTAATTATATTAAATTTAAAAATTTCTTATCTTCAAATAAGAAGCTAGCTTTAAATAATGGATCTATTAAACAAGTAGTATATTCCTAATGGCATCGTGTATATTTTTTTAGCAATCATCATTTTCACCTGGCTCCTTGTCAACCACGATTATATCGAACTTACAGATGTAAATTCCACACGAAATTAATTATAATGGACTATATATTAGTGAAAATACAGAGGAACTTACGTGTCATTTCAATACATAGGTATTCAACTTTAAATAATTTTAAATAATTCCTTAAGATTTATTTTCAACTTTCGTAAGTACGATCACATTTACTTCTATCGTTCACAACTCAAGTAGCTCTCTATTCAACAAAGGCATTAAAGGTTGAATCAGATGATTGATTACTAGAGATAGTACCGGACTAAGCATCAGGTGCAGCGTTAGCGATAAATCCAATGATAAGTGTTGTTACATAAACGTTATTTTCAGGTGGGATTATCACTACGTCCTCTTACTGCTGAGTTAGGCTCATAATGTTTTAATGGTAGGTGTTTTTGTGACACAGATAAACACATTCATCCTCGATTAGGACAAAGTGAAGTAGTTATATTGCATTATACCAGTGAGATAATATTATTAATAAAATACTAACAGGTTGTCTCGGTTTTTCCTGGAATTTCAGTTAACGTAATAAGGATAACAAATAAAAGTATCCTTCTTATTCACTGGCATCGCCGGGATTCCTTTTCTCATACATATTCAAGAAGCCATCAGCCATTGCTTAGTTCGTTCATAAAATACGATGTCGCCGTCTTTGTTCACAAACAGGATTCCCGGCCGAACAGCCCTCTACTGTCCACTCGTCGTTCGTGGTTCGGCCCTCTCGGACAAACTTAAGTGAGTTGTACTTTTACGCTCTAAATAACGTCACAAGCCAGGTCTCTTGGGAACCGTTGTGCTAGTTACCCTTCCTACAAAAGTCTAAAAAGGGCATAGAAAGCGCTCGGCCACCTTTAAACCCTTAGAAATTGAACAGCCTTTGGGCTAATATTGGCTATACTCCGTAAAAGAAAGTATCTATTAGTATAAAGTATAAGCTTTCACACATTACCACACACAACCTCAATACAACACAGTGAATTAAATAATTAATTACCACCTTCAGTGAATCGCTTCGGTGATACAAGGTGACAACCTTAACAAAACCTTTTCCCTTATTTCGAAGATTAGGGTGACAGTGGAACAGGCTCAGTGAGATACTTTTATGTTATGATTAATGTAATAATATGTTATTGCTAACTATTCTACTGTAAAGTATACTGCACTACTGACGACTTACTGTGCAAGCTGAAAACATTATATTTTAATATAGAAGACTCGGTCAAAGTGAAAATAATATCCAGAGATTGCTGTGAATTAAAACTTAGGTGTTAGTATCCAAAAAAGCCAATAACAAAATTGTTATAATATATCTGAGTTCGGTAATAAAATTGCGGCTATCCGTTACTTGTGAAAAGACTATGGTACGATAAACAACTGAAAGGAATGTTTGTGCTTATGGCGATCAGTCGAGACCTCTGATCTGTGACTTATTTCGTATTAATAGTATAGAATTTACAATGGAAAGCGACCACGAATGAGTGTCTCAATAATTGGGAAAATCTTTCAAATATTAAATATTAAATCTTGTTTATTTCAATAGTTTATTGTCACCATTTGTGATCAACAGACACAAGATTTTGTTCAATATATTTCTTATAGGAGTATATTATCACCGAATTTAAAGCTTCCAATTGATCATCAGCCTTTTAAAATCTTTCAGGTACAGAATTTTGTAAGTAAAGAAAGTAAGTAATTTGCAATATATGTAAGATTAACGCAAAATCATACCCATTATTGTACATAATGGAAGTCTTTACTAGTAGTGCAACGTTTGCAGGTTATGTTAGCTTTTGAATAAAGAGAAATCGTAATAAAATTGGTATTTCTTTTTCATTGCAAAAAGAACTTACATAATTCTTGGAATCTTTCGAAGTAAATGCTGCACTAGAATAGTTAAATAACAGAAGGAGATTTAATATCATTAAACAAAACATTATACACTTGATCATGGCGGGATGGAATCTCGCCAAAATGTAATAAAACTTCTAATATTTTCGTACATGGATACCAAAACATGGAGAAGTAATGGTTATTTAATGCTGAAATTAAATGAGAGCAAACATAACACTAATTATGTCAACAAACACACGGAAAACATTTATTTTATAACTATGATGAGAATTTAATGACGAGCTATAAACGAAATTAGTCGAAGTCCATAGTAATAATTACATGTTCGTAAAAAAAAAAGAATAATATATAAATAATAATGAAGAATCTTGCGTTCTATTTATGGTCGTAAAAACTTTTAAAACCAAGCTTATGCTCATTTACTCCCGTATTCTCCCTGTTATAAATTATGGTGATGTGTGCTACCCAGATCTATCGCAAAATCTTCTAAATAAGTTGGAGCGCCTTTTAAATAATTCCTTAAGATTTATTTTCAACTTACGTAAGTATGATCACATTTTCTTCTATCGTTCACAACTCAAGTGGCTCTATTCGACAAAGGCATTAAAAGTTGAATTTGGAACACGTATATTATTTTAAAAACTGTATTTCTTTCAATTTTGCGCCATTTCACATTTTTTCGATTTCATTGTCAAATTACAATATGGAATGGGATGTTAAATAAAATAGAATTGCAGTGATCGCCTTGCACAAAATGGGTATGGAGCCGTCGGTCATCTTCCAGACACTTCAAAAGCTGGTAAGTTCAAATCAGCCGTATGTTCGTATATCGTACTATCAACAGTACAACAACACTTCCTCTGTCGAAGACCAGAAAAGGTCAGGACGGCCGCGTGCTGTTAGAACTACAAAGGCTAAAGTGTATCAAGATACAGTCTTGGATCATGTTGTGAAACCGCTCAGCAATACACTTTTTAAAAATATACCGTGGACTTTCCAGCAGGACTCTGCACCTGGTCACAAGGTACGAACTACCCAAGCCTGGCTTGAAACCAACGTTAAAGACTTTATAAGAGCTGAAGACTGGCCCTCATCTAGAATCATGGTCAGTTTTAGAGGACATGGCCTGCTCTAAACGACACGGCGACATTGAGTCTCTTAAAAAATCTTTGAAGCAAGCAGTGGCGAAATTTCCCTTGGAAACAGTGCGTAAATCCATAGATTAGTGGCCAAACAAAATAAAGGCCTGTATAAAAGCCAAAGGGGCCACTTTTCGAATAGATTTTTTTTTATTGTAACAGACCTTTTGGCCGGACTAGGTATATATATATATATATATATATATATATATTTATATATACATATAAATATATATATACATATATATATATATATATATATATATATTATTTATATTTATTATGTATTTTTTTGTTATGTATGTATGTATTATTAGATATTTTTTATTTTTATGCCTACCAACATATTCTCTCGAACTCCCAGGTTTGAATGGTAAAGAATGCCACTAGGAGACTAACAATTATAAATAACTTTTTTCATATAGAAAAACACACCAAGGAATCATAGTGCAGATGAGTTGTCACCCTTGAGTACGGAGAAGTAATGCCTCGTCAGCAGTAATAAAGATATCCGGATACCCGCACTTACCAAACAAAACAACAGCATCGTGCTGTTAATTAACGCTGGTATTCTGTGAGTGCGTGGTCCTACCCCGGTCGAGTTGACCCATTAATTCTGCAGCTAGAAAGAAACTGCAGCGTAGCTCAGGAGCTCAGAAGTATTCCCATACTATGCCACAACAAAAATACAGTTTCACTGCCTAAACTTAGTAGATAAAGAATATATTTATTATAATTGAAGGAAGATGCGGTGTTGCCCTATTGGCTGCTTTAGCTACATAAGGGCCGTCAAAGACAAAATACCTTAAAATTCTTGGGAAAATAAATACCTTTAAAAAATAATCAATTTCAATAAGTAAATACATCGCTAATAAATCTGACGCTGAGTTATTAACCTCTGATGTATGGCACAACCTGTGACCTAATAGGTCCTTTTTTATTATAGTATAGGCGGCAAACGAGCATGCAACCCACCTGATGGTAAGTGATCAACGCCGCCCATGAACATCCGCAACACCAGGAATCTAGATTTCTACTATAAATTTTGTCAATTCCAACATATTATACTTAACTCAAGAGAGGGCTGCTAAGCGGTTCAACATGTAGATAGTCCAGTAGTGGACTATATGAGGGCAGATACAAATTATGTTGGGATATTGTGTTTTCAACAGTAGTAAAGCCACGTTGCAGCTTATTTATATCTACAGCATAAATGAATCGGGGAAGGACCACATTCTCGTAGCGTACCAACGCAAAATAGAAGGATAAAGTTTTTGTTTTTTGCATGGTGAGTGCATGCGACCCTAATACGTATATACGTAATAAGGCATTCCATCTCAAAACCTTCAAGAGTGAAGACGCATGTTATATTGACATTGATTTCGATAAATATAGTTCAGTAATGTAAAAGAAAAGCAAAAGGTAAGATTTGAATATTGCTTGTATAATGGGAATTGAAAATATCATACTAAACATATTCATGGATATACTGATTCCTAATTAAGATAGGGAATACAATAAAGTAAAGGTAATATTATTTGAGGGATTTTAGATTAATTACACTACAAAAACACACGGTACAGGCTATACTCATTGGGAATAATAGTCTTCCGGAATGTCAGGAATGCACCCTGTAAAGTAACTTTTAAATCTCTTCTTCGACAACATTATTTGAATTTCTCATAGTATATTGTGTATATGTGTATTTACATATATATATATATATATATATATATATATATATTATGTATTTGTAATTTGATATTTTTATTTAAATCCCTTTTTTGTTTTATACTTACCAACATTAACTGACAGAGAATGTCACTGGGCATTAAGTTCGCCCTTGTAAACCTTATTCACGGAATAAAAAGAATAAATAAATAAAATATTATAATAATTATTTATCACTTACTATGCTTTACAATGTACTAATAAAATAACTCGTATTTTTATTATTTTGATATAATAGCTTGTAATCCATGTTTATTCCATGTCCATCCAAAGAAATTTTCTCTGCTCGCATAACTTAGTTATAACTTATTCGAACTTTGACTGGTTCCGAGCTCGTAATTAGTCACGATCTACGTTTTTCTTGGTTATTACATTAAATTGATATTTTTGTTATTTGATATCTTGCAAATAATATTATGAGTGATAAATAATAGTATTTAGTCGTATATGAACATGTCATAAAATGTTAAACTTTTTATTATTCTATTATGCGTCACCACCACAAAAAAAAGATAAATGTATGGCGTCACCCACATCCAACCCCAGTTTGAATTGGGACCTGGTAAGACCTGAGATGATGTCCTCGTTTTCATACTGACTTTTACATGTTCAATATCCGAGATAAGAACAGATGCTAGTTTTAAAAGTTAGTGAGAGAGTAACGGTTGCTAAGATTCCGTAACATTCTAGCAATTAAATAAAATTCTTATAAAAATAAAACAATTTATACTTTGCACAACGGAATCAATTAAAAAAAACTGGAACAATTCTCTAGTAATGTTCGTAAATGTTTTGAAGGAAGGTATCTTTAGTTCAAAGGAAAGAAAAATCCCGCTATTGCATTCTTCGCGTGACTGGGGACGAAGAAATTTTGCGAGCGCTTTCGTCTTCACTCATTTGTTGTAACTAATTTCTTTTATCTTTTTGTACGGCCCTTAGATTCGAATAGAAATTTGGTTTTTGATTATTTATTAAGTTGCTGTTCACACATCAAAATCAAAAGAATACTAAGTCTAACGGTTGTTGAGTTACAAAAGACTATGAACTGTCCAATATATAAAATTGACATAGTGCTGCTGGTTTTTGTATGGTGGCATAGGGGCCCGGAAAACCGGAGACTTAATGACTGGTAACGGAAAATTCTAAGTATCCAAAAGAATTTTTATCTTGAATCTCTATTGAAAATGGATTTACATACATTGTGATCGCCACTTGAGGTCTTTAGCGGAAAAAGGAAGTGTGCATAAAAACGGCAACATTAATGCATGATACATTTGAGTAAAGACTTATGTGACGACAGAGAAAAAATTGCTATAGTAAAATCACAGTGGTAGAGGTCTACACTGCAGTTTGTTTCTGACTGCAGAATTAATGGGTCAGCTCTGTTCTTGGGTGGGACCACGCCCTCACAGAATACCGACGTGAAATAGCAGCATAACGCTGCTATGTTTCGTCTGGTGAGTGAAGGGATCCGGAGACCTTTATTACTGGTGACGAGGCATTCCGTCTCTGTCCTCAAGGGTGACAACGCATCTGCATTATGATTCCTTGTCAAGGATGAATATAGATGTCATGGGCCGTAGGAATCATTCTTAATTTTGAACTCTTAATGTAATAAAAAAAAACTCACAGCGATTAGGGTATACAGTAATAATTTACTTACACAAGACACGATGCTGTTAAGACCATAAATGCCATAATTTGTATTTAAACTTTTTCAAATTTGCCTTTATAATGCCACTATGCATCATATCATCTACCAGTAATACATGTCGTATCCAAACTTTATTAATGATACTTATGTAATGGCTTCTCATATGTAAATTTAGAATTTATTGAATAAAGGTGTTTTTATGGAAATCTCAATCACGCACTGAGGCGTTTGACGTCCCGTGTATATAATGTAAACCCGTTATTAATTTTGGTAAAATCTAAGCCGAAAGAGCTCTTGCGTGCTATGTTTGGCTTGGGATTTCATTAATCAACGGATCCTAAGCCAGTGATAGCAGCCATCTCGTCTATTGATATTAGAAATATTTTTAATATCAATAGCTATGCGAAACATGCTTGGCAGGAATTCGTAATGTATTTTGTGATATCATATGTTATTTGTTGTATATCAAATATGATGTAATATTGGGACCATATAAAATATGATCACCGAAGAAGGTTACAAGCAAGAAAATAGTCTAGATACATTAGATAGCAAATCCTGTAAATGTCGGCAATTAAAAAGAAAAATTAAACACTAAAAAATCCATAAAAAGTAAATAGTTTTATTCAAACATTCGCTATTTCTCTATTTGTCATATACTGGTGTAATCGGCACAAAGTTGCTTTCAAAAACATAAATAAATAATATTATGGACCTGGTTCATTTGTCAACGAAAACATGTTGAAATAAAGAATGTTATAAGAGAAATCAAAGCGGCTAGTATTGGATACCTTAGACATGTTCATTCCTCCCCATTGTCCTCCACACCATTTAACGATTCGACCACACGAATGCAAAAGTGTCAAGGGACTTCGAAACTTGAACATCGGAGGACACCATCATTATACTGGGGCCGATTGCGTTAACTTCTGACGTCGTTCTAGGTCCTACGTAGTATATATATATATATTACGTGAAATCCAAATGTTTATTTTTTAATTCCATGTTCCTTTCCGAGAGAAATGGTAGGTTACGCATTCTTCTACGCCTTTAAATACAAGAATGTATAAAGCTTTAGTTTTTCAGTAAAAAACCTCTTCTCTTTCATCCACAGATTTATCTCTCCGATTTGTGTTACGTAATAATCACGTCATGAAGTGGATTCATAATGTGTATGACAGCATACACATTATGAATCCACTGAGTGGGCTGCCGTCAACTTCGACATTGCAAATAATTATTGTTACCAAATTGTTAGTTTTATACGACTTAAGTATCTTCAAAAAAAGAGCATTCCATATTGAAGCAACAATAATTTAAGTATAAGATTATATACGTATATATTTCTAAGGCTACTAAATAAATATTTAATAGCCTTAGTGATGTCTCGATACAAATAACTGAGTGTGTACTTAACATTTGATGCAAAATTATATACTCGTAACATGAAAACTTATGCATGCACAAAAAATCATTCAGATTATTTAAAATATTATATAAAACTATGATTCTTTATTAATCCTTTGAAATTGAAGGTCTATGTTTGCCTTCTACAAGTTTCTCCAAGGCAAGCGATCATGCGCATATCAACATGTCACATATCAACACATATAAATATTATTGAATTTGTTCGTAAGACATTGCATGTATGCTATTTGGTTTTTAGATTTTAGTAAACGATTCAATTTATTATAATTAGCTTATATGTACAAAGTAAATGAAAATTACTACACATCGTATTCTTTTTCATATCGGTTATGCATAACTTTCTCTGAGTAGCGCTTTTAAAATTTTTCCAGAAGGATTTCGAGGTAAACTGTCTAAGAATTTTACATCACTAAGTCTCTTGTAAGCAGCCACCCTACCTTCTACAAACTTTTTTACGTTAATAGAATCTTGTTTTCGTCCTTCTTTAACCACAACAAATGCCTTTGGAACTTCACCCATTTTTACATCTGGTACACCAATGACAGCTGCGTCTAAAATATCAGGATGTTCTTTTAGAACACTTTCTAATTCTGCTGGAGCCACTTGGAAACCTTTGACCTGAAATATACATAAGTTGTGCTTAGCATTTTTTATTACATTGCGTAACAAACGAGCACATAGTTCATATGATGGTAAGTGATTCCTGCAGCCTGCATCTAGATTCATAATTGACAAGGAATCATAATGTTGTCACCCTTGAGTCCTCCTCGAGTCACCTCGTCACCAGTAATAAAGGTCAATTAAATTAAAGGACTATGAATATGAAGGTTTTCAATATTATTTTTTTAAATTACCTTAATAAGATCTTTTATTCTATCACATATAGTGACTACACCTTCGTGATCGATGGAAGCCAAGTCACCCGACTTAAACCATCCATCATCTGTAATTACAGCTTTCGTTGCTTCGGGGTTGTTTCTATATCCTTTCATTATTTGAGGTCCTTTTATGAACAGTTCACCAACCTGTAATCAAACATTTAATGTTGTAATTAACATTTTTATGAATTAAATGCTTCGTTAATGAATCAAGTAAGTGATGCATTCTTCAGCCGGTATTTATTATACAAGTCTTTTATTTTACTATAGTTCTGCCGTACACTCTTTTTTCTGGTGATAAGAGTGAAAGAGAAAAGGAAGAAGCACACTATCGTTCAGCTCACGTCTACAGCCGGCCGTTAGATCTACTGACCAGCATCCTCGATGAAGAGTCAGGCTAAAGATGCCTTGTCCAGTTTGAAGCCTAAGAGTACGTATTTAATAAGTTACTCCACAAAACTCAAGAAAGGATTAGATTAAGGCAAAAAGTTTCTGGTTTATTTTAGTGAAAAAGCTGCTTAGTTACGTAGTCCTGTGTCATCAGCATTCTTTTGGTAGGTACTACAAATAAAAAGTTATTAATGTTATTTTTTTAAGTGGTAGAACAATGCTGCAGCTAGTTTCTAGTCGCAACATGAATTAATCATCTCTAACGAGAAGGGGCCTCACTCTCCTAGAATGAATCATAGGTGTTTTATTCTGGTATGGCACCGTAACATTGGTCTATAACTGTGCTATGTTTCATGTAGTTAGCGTAGGGATCCAGCGACCCGAGTGCAGGTAACGAGGTGTATGTCTCAGTTATATATAATATATATATAGCTCAAGGGTTACAACGGATATATATCTTGAATCTTTGTTGATGAAGACGTCGGCCCATCCGTTATTAGCATTTATCATCGGATGAACTGTGTGCTAATTTATCACCCCTAAAATTATTAAAAAAATAACTACATATATGTTTAAAAAATGATAATACGTTTTATGCTTACCACATTTGGACCCATGTTTTGGACATCCGAATTGACAATCCTCAACTCGGTATTTGGCAGAGCTACTCCCACTGATGTATAGTTTTTAGATCCCAGCGGTACGGACGTTGCTAACGGTGATATTTCTGTCAGTCCATATATTTGTAAAAAGTCAACGTCCAGCTAAAAATGTATTTTTAGCGTTATATATTTCGTACATTCTTTAAACGTTAGTTTTCTTTACGTTACATTATAATGGTAAAAATTATACAAACCTTAGATTTATCCAAAAGTCTGAAGATGTCTTGCTTTGGCATCGGCGCAGCGCCGCAAATGTATGTATGAACATTAGAAAGACATTCTTTTCTTACATTTGGATTAGATACGAGGAATGATGCTAAAACATAGGAAAGACAATAACTTAATAGGGTTGAGTTTTAACTTATTATAAATCAATGTGTCTCGTTTCTTTAATTTTGTAGATATGGTCAAGTCAAGTCACTAACAAAAACAGTTTATTAATGGTGATTTACATGAGAAATACTGGCGTACATATTTAATTAATATTTCACAAAACAAAAATTAAGTATAGGGGGACTCCAAGTCAATTTCGACGGGAATGGGATATCTTTTTACATATCTTCCACCATTATTATCAGATGACATCAACTGCAGGATATACTACAGTGAAGTAAAATTAACGCAAACACAGAGGACCTCAGTCGCCGTCCTCTTACCTAGCCTGTTGTATTCAATCTGAGAAAGGTTTAGATGTTATATTACGAATATAAACCTAGATACGATAACTAATAAATTACAATAAAGAAACATAGTTCCTCTGCTGAGAATCGAACCTAGCACCTGCCGACTACTGTTAGTCAGGTAGTCTTGACTGCTACACTATGTCGCCGTCTAATATAGTTCCTTACGATTCAACGGTAAACAGCACAGTTTTTGTTTATTGTCATAAAATATTATCAATGCCAAAAGTATGTTCACACACACAATTCTACTCTCTTGTCCATTCCAACCCTAATTGGATATAACGCATTATGTTCTTAGATCAACGAAAAAAATATTGTCTTTTAATAATTAGTAACATTTGAGTCAAGATATAGACATTTGTTGCTTTGGTGCACAGAACAAATATATTCAGGCATAGCCGTGTTGTATATTTATTGTAAGTATGGAAATGAAATATTTACCAAACAAATTAACGTCTTTAAACTCAGCTTCGTCCCACATCATTTTTTATTACGGTAAACATACATAAGCTATTATTACCTAATGGCGGAGCAAGATGCAACAAGCTGGTTTTATGTTCCTCAAGAGCTTTCAGAAAGGTTTTTGTTTCAAATTTCGGTAAGGTAACAATTTTAGCGCCGACAGATAATTTATGTAACATAATGAGAGATAAACCATACATATGATACATAGGTAGAACTGCTAATAGCGATTCCTGTTGAGAATCTGAAAATTGTATTGAACATGTTTTAAATTTGTTTCGATAAATAAATATTTCAGCTCGACGACCAGTCTAGTAGGCTGCCACTTAAGATTACTGATCCTTTGAATGACTCAATCACTCACTAGTTAAGTGTTTCTATTAACATAACATGAGTAAGGAGATGTGATCATAGTGGAAGACATTGGGCTAATATCTCTGCAGAGATGACAAGGGTGGATAAACATTATTCTCTGATCACGTTAATTTTGCTTCCAATGCTAGGAAAGTTAATATAATCCTTAACAATAAAATTAATCAAAAGCGCCAACAAAAAGAACTATTTGTCTTTGTGATTTCTACACAATTGAAACCTTACTTTGTAAACATTAGATCTAGCATAACAAGTACATTGCAGTGTAAAAATTAAAGTAATATTTGGGAACTATCATTTTATTATTTGAATTGTAACAAATCAAGCACTACTACTGAAATCAATGGAATAATAAAATATGAAATATACTACTTACCCGTTGTATGATGACAGTGTCTGATCCCGTCAACATCTTGTTGAACAAAATTTGTTACGACGGTTCGATGGACCAATTCTACACCCTTGGGCAAGCCGGTTGTTCCACTTGAATATGGTAAGAGCGCTATGCCATCGATATTTTTATTAACCTCGTTTAAAATACTAATATCTTCATTATTATCATTTATAAGTTCATGGAAAGATAAAGTACCAGATGGTAAGTTCTCTCCCATATTTGTTACTGTTATAATAGGTAAATCCATATGGGCCATTTTGCATGCTTCTTTAATTACTTGAGTTGTCTCTGGAATACCTATTATAACCTTTGGATTTGATTGAAGCAGTTGTCGTTGAACTTCATCTATAGTAAAAGACAGATGTGTATGATAAATTAGTAAATGTAACCAGAACGTATGTTGAGAATGTCCTTAGATTCTTTTAAATACTTTTAATGTATATTTTTTTATTATACAGCATTCTAGTTATAATATAATGAACGGTTATCACACTATTAGTAGGAGGCGAAAAGATTAATTGAGCCTTTTTTTAGTTCTTGTTGGTTATTGATTACAGCAACGAAACCACATATTTATATATATTTAGATTATAGGAGTTTATAAAAAGCAGTATGAAATATATATATAATAATATACATGAAATTGTTACTTACAGTAATTTAAGTAACGTAAGTTTAAGCATAATTTTAAAGGAAACATGTAAGTCTAAGAAATTAATTAAAAATGCACAAGAACTGTCCACCAATCCGCAGTTTGACCACGGGGCTCCAATGCTCTTTGTAGTCAAAAGTCATTGCCTAGCATTGCGAGTAGTGGTGTGTAGAAATTAGAGTTTTCTTTTCAAATGAATGTAAATTTAATACAGACAGACAGAGACAGAGTATATTATTAGAGATATTGCCATTGTTATACTAACGGGCTGTATAAACGGGATTAATTGTGGTCACAGTTGCGCCTGCTTCGAGTGAGCCAAGTGTAACTAAAGCGTACTCCGGATTGTTAGACATCATTACACAAGTAACATCTCCTTCTCGTATATCTAACTGTGTACGCAATTTTAATGCAAATTTCCGAGAACATTTGTAGAGTTGATGATACGTGTAGGAACGATTCGTGATGCCACAAACCTGCGTATAAATTTGTAATTTTAGTACGAGTTTAAACAATATTCAGTTTATACCTAACGATATGTTTTAAATGATCTTTATCGATAATTTTGCAGTAATTTAGTTAATTGGAATGTGGAGGTCTACTTGACCTACATAAGGAAAACTTCCGGGCTGAGAAACCGTTTTATCAGCCCCGTAATAATTAGTATTGATAATGTTTTTTGATAATTTTACTAATTAATATTTATTAATAAAATATACTTAATTCGTGACAGATAATATATCTGAGAATAAATCGGGATAAAATCTAAACAGTGTATCTGTCTATCTTCGTTGAGATACAAAACTTTGGAGTTATTTTTCGATGCTTTGTTAAAATTATTATATGCGTATACATTTTTTTATGAAGTGCATGTTTTAACACTTGGTGCATTTCAATCATTGTAATATAAAAGCAACAATATTACGAAACTAGGAAAAAGTCTAGTGTCTTATAAAACGTTAACTTTATCTCATCAAATAAGTTTTAATAACCGACTAATTATTACATGAAATACACTTTATATTTAGTATAGATAAATTGGTAATACTATTGGAATTATCGTAATGATCGTCATCGTGATGATGATGCTGATGAGTTTTGGTATGATCGTCGATGTCATTAGTTTTTTTTTTTTTACCATAGCCGGCTTATCCGCCCATTTTTCTAAATTTTGCCAAATATAATCGGTCACAGTGAGTGATGGCAACTTTACGTCTTTAAATGGTGACGTTATGATGTTCTCTCGTGTCCACACATTATTTGATTTGGTATTACTATATTTTCTAATACATAATAGTTTTCGTGAATACTTCATTGCAAAATTTGTTCTTGCCATGATGTCTGAAAAAAGGCGAAATGTTTTTGTAAAAAAATATATTTAATAATTAAAATAAATACAAGCCATTCTGCTATTTGTTGCTAGCCAGAAAGCTCATCTTGGAGTTTGCCTGAGGATGTACGTAGGCTTTCAGTCAATATTTGCGAGCAGGCCCACCACCAATGTGTGGTCGTTTTAAACCCTATATTCATAAACAAAGGCATTAAAATATAAACAGAATCATATTTCTCTATATAATTGGAAAATTCACGATTTTTTGATAAGATGAATCATAATATTCTGCGATTAATTATTTTATTCGAGTCTATACGCGCAAATGGAATAATTATTTCCATTTTCTATATTAGACATGAAACGAGAACTTGAAAACCACATAATAATACTTATTAGCCATTAATTAGATTGCCAGTATAACTACGCAAGACAACACGGAAGTTTGAAGGTAATGTTACTGTTTTTTTTTATACAACAAAAAAAAATGTATTTAAAACGGAATTAAGATGGCTATGGTTCATTTCTTACACTTATATTTATACAACATACACTACCTATTATAAATTATATATTGTGTAATAATATTGATGATTTGTTTCTAGTATAATATAATTATATTTTTTTTAGTTGCACAAAAACATTTCATAGTAGAGGCAATCTGCAGTTAGATGTTAACTATGGCATGTATCAGATCTAGTTCACAATTCTCTCAGAAAATAAAATAATACTAATTTGGAGCATTAAAATCACAGTTTACAGGATCGCAACTTCCGTGTTGTCTTGCGTAGTTATACTGGCAATCTAATTAATGGCTAATAAGTATTATAATGTGGTTTTCAAGTTGTCGTTTCATGTCTAATATAGAAAATGGAAATAATTATTCCATTTGTGCGTATAGACTCGAATAAAATAATTAATCGCAGAATATTATGATTCATCTTATCAAAAAATCGTGAATTTTCCAATTATATAGAGAAATATGATTCTGTTTATATTTTAATGCCTTTGTTTATGAATATAGGGTTTAAAACGACCACACATTGGTGGTGGGCCTGCTCGCAAATATTGACTGAAAGCCTACGTACATTTTTTTTTGTTGTATAAAAAAAAACAGTAACATTACCTTCAATACAACGTAACTATAAGTGTTAGAATCACTTCCACTTATTTTATTCCTTTTTCCTAATTCAACTTAACACGTTTATTTACATTTATATTATTGAGATAGATATTACTCTAACTTTCTATTACTTTTAAAACTTTAAATAACAGTTAAATATCATTCACACGAACGAACGATTAACAGAACACAACGCGAATTGACTATTTTATAAGGTGTTTATTAAATATACTACTCGTTTTATAAACAAATCAATTACAAGTTACTCAGAAGTTACCGCAAACAGCTTAAGTTTCTTATATGTTTGAAGATTTTGCAGAAATCTATTTAGCTTGCTGTACACTCTAAAGAATAAGTTAATAATTTAATGTCGAATTAATATAATTTATTCATAAAGTTAATAAATATTTCTTTTGATAGTCGAGTACGTACGCTCATTTTTAACAATCAGTTATCGTTACGAAGTTAATGTTTGTTGGTTGCTAATTTATAAAATTACATTCGCAATATTTGTATGTTGTCATGTATATGAATGAATTATATTATTTTATATGTGTGCTCAAAGCCATATGATACTTCAGTGTCAAACTCTTCATATAGCAGCGGATATTCAGGTAAATAAATCTATTATCTTATTATATACATATGTATATATTACGTATATACTCGTATAAGATAAGAATAATCGATGGTTCGTTCAGAACAATAACAATATACTTAACCATAACTAATCTTAATTATTGGCCCTAATTTGTATTAGTATTGAGTAACTCTGTAAGTGGTAGTAACGCTTTAGGTATATAATCACCATGCTTGATTCAAGCTGCAGCATGAATGAAAGAAGACCACGGAAAATTTGCGTGAAATAGAAGCATGCGCTGCTAGGTTTCTTGTGTTGGTGATACCCGTAAATAAGGAGGTATTAAGGGTGTCCTTAAGTTTTTTATGGAGGGTTTTTGATAGACGTATATAGGCTGCAGTAATCGCTAACTATCCGTCAATCATCAAATGAAACTTCTGAACAGTCACAATATGGCCATCATAAATATAAATAATATTTTAAGAAGCGTATGTGATCCCGGTACCAAATTTCAAAAACATGTGTAAAATATTGTTTAATATTTTTCATCATTATTACCAACCAAAATAGATAACCTGTATTTATAAGTAATGCTTATGAGATTAATGATGGGAAAGACTTCTACCATTTCTCTTTGAACGGTTATGTTCTTGTGAACTGTGCAAAGACTATTTATTGTGGTATAACAAATATATGTACTTACCTTACATATGAAATTTCCGTATTATCTGGTAAAGTAAAAATGATTTTTTATTTCGAAATAATATCTTTAATCAATAGAAGTATGAGCCATTATTATTTATGCACTTTCGCCATTGCTGTTGTGCCTCACTCAATGCATGTTGTATCGATTTTTCGAGCTATTTCGCTTTTCCAATTTGTTTCAAGTGAATTAAAATTGTATTTTAACTCACGCCGAAGCCCGCCGCCAACTATGACGTGGGCTCGCGATACATCCGCTTCCACGATCACCTTTAATTCTTCATTGTCAAATTGGGTCTCTGGCCGTCTGCGGCGTTTGTTATGGAGGTCAAAATCTCCAGAACGCATTCGTTCACTCATATTCGTAAATAACGCGATATTCCAAGTTTTCCATTCTGTAAACAGAAGGATGTCAAAGGGAAAACAAATGAATCACTAAATTCGAAAACAAATACAAGCCTAATTTTGTCATACATTTGAATTTGGAATTCCTAACCAAACGCCAGATTATTTGAGATCAAAGTGGCCAGTTGGACAAATTTCATATGTAAGGACCTATATATCACTTCATTGCAGAAATATCAAATCATATGGTAGTATTATTTTGAATTTACTTTAATAATTGTGAATTATATATTAATATAACATGAAAGCTATAAATATACATATAAATTTTTTTGAGAATAGTTGCATTTCCCTATCCTCAGCTTAAATTTCGTAGTAAGCGAACAATATGAGTTCGTACCAGTATCAGCTAGGTAAAATTGCAGATTTAGTACATTTCTTAACTTGCGTATTTTTATAAGGTTTTAAATGCTGTATAAGGTTTTATATCTTAAAACTGGCCCTATATTTCTATATATATATATATATATATATATATAATTTTAAGACTCATAATAATTAATAGGTCAATATTGAGGAGTGGACAGCTTCAGGTTTACAAATTAATATAACCTTTTAAACTACAACTATGATGATTGAAGACAAATTTAAATTAATATGAAAGTTGAATAATTTATGTAATGGATATTATTTTTCTCAAATCTCGTCATTAGATTTATAGAGTGACAAGACTTATGAAAGCAACAGAATAAAGAATATAATACATTGACAATTATAAATAACGTATGTAATAAAGAATACACAATAAGTCTTTGAAGCGAAATTTTTGCCTTATTGACAAGTGTATTCATATTGATCATTGTCTTGTTTATATAAAACCAACGTATTTCTTTTTGTATTATTTACAATTTATCAGGGAAATTAATGACAAGAGTCATATTTTCTTGATTCGATAATTATATTCTATCTATAGTTTAGTTTTATTGTGGATATGGATTTTTTGTTTGTCTTGTGATAAAAAAGTTTATCAGTTAAATTTCAATACTCAAATACCTTAGTTGTACACATATTTTATTATATCGATTGAAAAACTTTGTTATTATTTTCATTATATTATTATTTCGGCTAATTAATCTATTTTAACATGAGAAGAGAAGAATAAAGCGTAAATGAAACAACCAATAACTGCGACTTGCAAACGCTCTTACTTTAACCTAACTTTTAAAGTTAATTCAATAATATATTTAATGAATAGAGTAAGTTATGTGCAATTAAATTTTCCTTTAAGTACCGTTTTAATTTTTATAAATTTAACCTTCACAATTGTTTCCGAAATAATGTCTAAATATACAACTCTTATTATTAAGTTTTAAAAAAAATGTAATTTAGAAACACAACAAATAGGAATCAATTCCCTTACATGTCCGAACCATGTCAGCCTTAAAAAATTTAAAAATATCCGTCATATGTTTTAAACTTTCTCTTACGTCTTAATTTATGATATCCTCTTTAGTAACTCCGCACATCCATCTCGTCATTCTCAATATAGACAAGCGGATATTTTCATCCAACTCTGTAACATAACCTAAGCATTTAAAAATGTTGTCTTTGAGTTTCAATGACATACTAAAGTTACAAGTAGTTTAGTTTAGTTAGCCCCCAATTCAATTGTATTGATTCATTGTTCTACTGCGTTAAAAAAACTTTTGAACTTGGTAGTGCAAAAAAGGCAAGAAAACCCGTAAATATAAAGTGTACAAGTATGAAGTTTGAGAAGAAACTATCTCCTATTGTCATGTACAGGTGAGCATTTTGTAAATTTTTATCATCCTTTTGTATTAGGTCTTTAGTCTTTCTCAGGTACACGTCTGACTGCTTCGATTATGACAACGGATCGAGGTCATACACTACATTTAACAATTGCTACTCGATTAAACTCAAAGGATGTTATTCCTCCAAGATCGAGCTGCGACATTTTCTAAAAGAAATCGTTTTGTCTTAGAAAATGTCGCATTATATTTGGAAAACCTTTACCTACATGCACCATAATAATTAAAGTTAACGTAGTTAATATCTGTCTAGCTTTAGGTAGTGAACTCCTTTACCCTGTGCCGCCATTATTATTGATCTATCGAATAACAATAACGGAACACGGAAAAATCATGAAATTATTAATAAAGAACAGTGATAGAATAATCAATATCTTTTTAAATAATCATTAATTTTTAAAGTCATATGTTATGACATACGTGGCCACTCGCAGTGCGACTTGTCCACCAGTTCAAGATCGCTAAGCGAGCTAAGGAAAGAGCTATCCTCGGAGTGTCTCTTCGGGATCGAATCCGGAACGAGTCATTCGGCAGTGAAGTAAAGTAACTGACATAGTTCAACGAATTAGCAAGCTGAAGTGGCAGTGGACAGGACATATATGCCGCAGAATCGATGGCCGCTGGGGCAGAAAGGTTCTTGAGTGGAGACCGCGAATCGGCAAACGTAGTGTAGGGTGCTCTGTAACTAGGTGGGGAGATGATATTCGTAGGGCTGCGGGCTTTATTTTAATTAATTTACTGAAGGTTTAGTACCTTAATAATTAGAACCGTGGTCGTCACTCAATGTCTAAGCGCTCACTTTTATGACTTAAACAGTACGCGAGCAAAGCGAGTTCGATCCCTGCTACAAATGAAATTATTAGTTGCAATTTTAAATACTGATTTACCACATCCTCGACGCAAAGGGGAACGTGAGGAAACCTGCGTTCGAAAATTTCAAATACTACCAATCTGTGTGGACTACGTTTTCATATATATATATCTATGTGTAAATGTATAGTTATATAAGTTTTTACTTTACTTTTAATGTTTACCGATACTTCTTACACCTGATGAATGTATGAAACAATATTTTTAAGAATAATCATTATTCAATATTGCTACCATATTGAAATATGGCTGACAGGGATTAATGAAAAATGATGACATCTGCCCCAAGGACAAACAAATAAATTTATTATATGTTTTTACTTATATATTAACTAGAAAAATGGGCACATTGCTCATTATCATCAGAGCCAATCCTCAGTCCACTGGTGAATACGGGCCTGGTCCAAAGATGGCCACAAAGCACGCTCCTGAACCATCCGAATCCTGCATTCCAAGATCGAATTCCAGCAAACTTGCATAGGTCGTTGCTCTACCTAGGGGTGAGTTGTCCTACGTTGCGACTGCCAGCGCTAGGTTATGAATCTTCTTCGATACTAAACGGAAGGCGTTCTCACTAATAATAGTCTCCAATTTTTTTTTACTTTTAATACGAAACACCTAGCAGTGTTTTCTGTTATTTTTACCGTCTGTAATCTTGTGAAATATTAACACTTCTTTGACTGTGAGAACCTATTTACGCTACATTTGATACTTTTACACCATATACAAATATACAAAACTTTGAATGTGTCCAATCCTGGTGTATTAATATCGAGCGTAATTCGTTAAGTTGCAAAATACGTTCTATATTACATTCGACTGAACTACTTACTATTTCAAAAATTACAAGGATTTTTTTTAATTAGTCATTTTCTACTAATTGAAAAAGTAAAGTGAAACCATGGAAATACATTCACATGAATTAGTTACAACATATGTTCGTCTAGAACTAAACATAAGTTAATTTGAGCTACGGTACCTAGCAGTAAATTTATTAGAGAGTCAAGCGCTGTAGTGAATTAATTTGAAACGTGCCAATGATTTACAACTACTAGTTTGGAGGTAGTTCAGTTACGAATGGTGAGGCAGACTAGTTTCGAGTGCAATTAGCTTTAAAAGGGTTTAATAATTTGCCTCTGTGCAGATTCTTTTAAGCTCTGTTATTTTTCCTTCTGTCTATATTCAAAGAAAAAGAAAATGACAACCTTTAAAAAGCGTTTTTTTTATGGAATAGGTGGCATAGGAGCAAGCAGCTTACCTGATGGTAAGAGACCGCCGTTGTCCATAAACAATCGCAACACCAGAGGAGTCGCAGATGCACTGCGGGCCTTTAAGAAAGGCTCTTTTCTTGAAGGTCCCTAAGTCGTATGGGTTAGTTAATACCGATGGCTAAATAATAAACAACTGATTTCCTAGAGTAGTTGTGATTGAATTGACCACCGAACTGAACGCAGCTCGATATGTCAACGCCAAGGATTCCGAGGGGAGTGTTCTCAAAGTTAGGAATTGCGAAGCTAGTCGGCGGTGAATTACACCTACCTATTACATTACCCCTGTCGTCAAGAAATCAACTTTCTCCTTTGCTACATCAGCCAGCGTGTCGTCCTTTATGAAAAGATGAAAGAGATTGCAGACAAAAATTCCCTTGGACAGCTTTGGCGAGAGAACAACTTCTGAAGGTAAACAGACTACTACTACTAGTCTTGCCAATTCTGATAATGTGCATCAACTTTGCCTCCGCAATAACTCTTTTGATGGAGGTGGAGTTGTTATATTTTTAGAAGATGGATTTTGCATCTCGGGTCGCAGATTCCATTCATTCCTAGAACCGGATCCATACCCTGAAGGTGAAGTTGAATGTTGTGATCATCCAATGAGAAGCTTACATTTTTAGGATCCAAAAACAGACCGCAGTCCGTCCGAATCCGCTGACCTGTAGCGCCACACTCGGTGAGAGAGACACCATACAAGACCAGTAGTGGATAGATCTCCCCACGTGATTGGTTGTACTTGATTCAAGCTATTCGCCGTGATGAACGTTAAAGTCGCTGAGTTGCACGATATTAGTGGACGGGATCTGTTGTTGCACAAAGTCTGCAGCCATTTGAGTGTGCTCGATGAGTCGATCTGTATCAGTACATCCGTTATGAGACCTATAAACGCGGGGATGGTCATTGCTGTATGTGCGTAATCAAAGGATGAACAGGTTCGTACTGTTAAGACGACCAAGGCAGAATAGGGAAGTTTTGTAAATCCCGCTAAAACTTTGTTAGAGCAGAGGGAGGGGGTGGGTCTCCGGCATCATCTATTATACGCTGGTATTCTGTGGCAGTGGTACTGGGTAGGCTATTTCATACAACAACTAACAAAATCTGTGTACGAATGGTACGTATATAGTTTACTACGTGGCTCTAATTTTTTTTTTGACATCTTCTAACTACGAGTCACCATGGTGACGAGGCAGACCATTTTAGAGTAAGAGTAATGTATATATACAGGAGTGCAAAGTATTTCCACATTTTTATTCTTTTCGATGAGGTCGCTCTTTTATAATACAAAGAAATAAAATATATAACGTCGTAATTTATCTATTTTATGATATGTTTTACATACACGATACTGTATTAATATAATTACAAATAACTTAATTCCGGATAGTGCAGTAGTACACTAATCGAGCGATAATAATTCTCGTCACAGTATTCAATAAGGTAGATCCATTACTATTGCTGGTATAAATATCTTTCTATAACTTTTAACTTATAACTTGGAATATGCGGTTGAAACATTTTGATGACGTAAAAAATATCTCATGTACGATACTTACGATGACTTGCGACGATGTTTATTAAATACGATTTGCATTTTAAACTAACGTAACGATATTCAACGACAGTGTTCGTTACGTTCATTTTTATTACTATTAATGACATATTTTTAAAGACATTTCTGATATTGATTTGTTTACAGATGATAAGGTAATGGATTTCAAAATCAAAAAAAATATAGTTCGCATTTTAATTATATAAATAAATAATGAACTGTCGTATAACCCAATAGCTTGCCACAAATAATTTGATATTATCAAAAATACTGTATTAAATTCTCAATTCGCAAATTATATATATACGTAATTTAATAATAAAATATATATGTACAGCGAATTGTTTATCTTACCACAAGGACAAAACATGGATAGGACTAAAATCCTTTACTTTTACGAGAAACTCTTAGACTGGTGTACGGTACAAATCATTTGGTTGATATGTTTAAAGAATAAGATTTCAAAAAAATAAACATGACACAAGAGTCTTTGACACTCAAATTAGATATTTCTGTTATTTACAAAAAACTTTTGGCACTTGCAGTCTCAACAAAATATTTATAACTTCATTAAGTGTAAGATCAACTTTTATAATAGAAAACATTTAGTCTTCATCGATTATCAGTTTTATGAGTTGTGTGGCTGATTCATTGCTTCACTTCCGGATTCCCACAGTTTCCCGATTCTTTGAGCTATATATAGCCTCAATGTCAACTTGAATTTTCTTAACTTAATATACCTGGATCAGCGGAGGATTAAAGTGACTTAGGTTTTCATAAAGATGCATTGAATACACCAGCGAGTGAACACTGGTAAAATGTAAGAAAAGAAGCCAATAATTTTTAACTGTAAAATTTTATTATTAAAAAATTAAAAATGTTAAAAGTTGAGTCATTATTAAAATTATTCGCGACGTATTTCATATCAGCACCCAACAACACGGTGACAACGGATTTGTACCTTGAGTCTTTGTTGAGAATTGACTCAAATATCTTCTTAGATATCGCAGCTAACGCAGTTGATTGAGTCATTTATATTACTTTCCATCAGGTAAACTATGTGCTCCTTCATTGTTAAATTTAATAATATTTATAAAGAAACATAAAAAAAATACTATTTTTTTTTCTTAGAATTATTCATACTCATATCAAATGAATCTGTAATCCAAGCAAGGTAAATCACTTTCGGGTTATTCGTTTTATGCCAAAGTTCACGAAGTGGAAAATATGTCCTATTTGAGAGCCTCTTACCACCATTCCACTTGATGTGAACATGTCAAAGGGAATTGATTGTACCGAAAAATACGTTACCAACAAAAATAATCCTCTTGTTATATTCTTTGTTTTTCTTTCGTTGTTATATTTTGTAAAACACGAAATACTGAGAGTTTTACTCTCACGTTCAATTTCGTTTTCTATATTTAGGTGTTATATATCATATTTAATATTACGATTGTATTTCATACTGCAGCTGATTTTCTTCACAATTATATAATACAATAGCTTGGTTAATATTTTAAATCACGATGAACAGTAAGAGTAATTATGTATCATAATAATACTTATACAAATAGAAAGAAATACTTTTGGTAAAAACATTCTTTTGAGAACAATTATATATGATGAAATATTTGACCTCCCCTTACATACAATGTTTCTTTTAATACAAATATGTAAATTATTTATTATTGTCTGTTTACAATTTTATTGACCTGATGTTAAAGGTATGATCGCTGCGGCCTATCAACCACTGGCATTCGTTCTGGACAAGGAATCATAATGCAGAGACGTTGTCACCCCTGTTGACTAAGATCGAATGTCTCTTTACCAGTAACAGCGTCTACGGGTCCCTACGATGATGGTAGAGTTACACTGCAGTTTATTTCTAGCTGCAGAATGAATGGCTCCAGCGTAAAATTGGATAATGCTGCTGTGCTTCGTCTGGGGAGTGCAGGAATACAGAGACTTACTACTTGTGACGAGGCATTTGAGGTATTTCATCTCAGTCCTCAAGGGTGTAGATGCATCTGTATTATGATTCCTTGTCATTTGATGAATGTAGATGTCATGGGCCACAGGAATCACTTACCATCAAGTGACCTGTATGCTCGTTTATTACACTAAATGTAATAAAAGAAAACTGTAGTGAGTAGAGTAGTGAGGAACCGAGGAGTATCGGGGAAAGACTTACCTGGTAACATCAAAGCTAGAAGCAGTCTCGCTTTAGACTGCTAATCCATTTCGATGAGAAAATGTTTACATGCGACAGCGCAAACAGTACATCATAAAGTGCAATAATACCATAATTTATGATTTCGAAAGTTAATTATAAAACCAACTAATTTCATCCTTTTACATATTCTACGACTAACTCTCGTTACTTATTACTTGTAAACTTGTACTTCGTTTGTGATTATTTATAAGTCTAAGATAAGTGTAAGAGTTGATGATATTTTTCTTAAATTTAATCAATCTGTCAAAGTTAATTGATGTCTAAGACCTTTCATTAATTCTTAACTCCATCTGTCGAAAGCACAAACAAATATTTGTTTAAAATTGCTTTACCTAAAGAAATAAGTACTTTTACAACTATATTTTTATTAACGAGTGTCAAAAATATATTTGTATAAATCCCACTGCCAGTAACTGTTGTGTTAGTACAATTATTCCTTTTTTTATTTATTTTTTGGGTGACAAACAGGCATATAGTTCGTCTAATGATTGCGGCGTATTACATCCATTATGATCTCAACAAAGATTCAATCTGCATCTGCATTTTCAGTCTAGAGGATTGAAATGGGTACTGCGGTGTTTCTATCAGGGCGTGGGCCTCCCTGAAACCACCCCATTTGTTGTCTGTTGAAACCGGCTGCAACGTGGCTATATCAATTTTACTGTTATTTAATATATTAATTGTGTTAGTAGTGCTTTAATTCTCTATTGATGACTTAAAGTATATTTAAATACACTTATTTAAATGCAGATCCATCGGTAGTTCTGAGGATTGTTAATTTTATTTACAGTTGAAATAAATACAAAAGAGATAAATTAAAAAATGTACGTTAGGTTGTTTCTCACTGTTTATCTACGGCTATTGCAAAAAAAACATATTCCAATATACATTCGGTTAATATTTGTTACGTCGTGGTAATGATCATTTTCTCCTTCATATTATACGAGGTGTATATTCATTCCAAGGTTATCTGTTACAAAGTACGTATTTGTATCATCGCAACTATTGTTCTATGTTCGATTGTTAAGATTTGATATGAATAGGAACATATAGGGTAATTATATGTATATAGTAATTATCCAATATAGCAATCAATTTGTAATTTACTGCGTAAATATTGGGTATCATCAAATAATCTAATTTACTTTTATTATTATAAATATTATTGTATAAGCTTTCTAATGAAAGATTTGACGAATAAGAGTATTTTTCTATTATTCAAATCATCAAATAAAGTTATCGTTTCAACACATTTTCCTTACAAAATATAACTAAACTAACTAAACATCAAAGTTGTTCATTGAAATTAAAACATAAAATATATGTATTAAAAATCGTTGCTTAAAGTGGTTAGCCATGTCAGTACATTCATTATATTATTGCGCAATCAACTACTTTATACTATATATATGGAATAGTTTATATATACATAGTAATTTATAAATTGTATATATATGTATATATACTATGTTCACAGAACCCACATTAATTATTTGTTGGTTGTTATATACAAGTACATATTATAGCGTTCATAAGATTATCATCGAATCTAAAACTTTGTATTACGAGTTCGGTAGTTCGAGTGTCAACAATAAGATCTCAACTTAAAAACTGAGCAATGTTTCACTGACTTTTGTACACACCTAATAGTCTAACGTCTTTAAAAAAGAGTCTAGAAAACTTGCTATTTATATATAAGCACATATACCTACAATATGAATGGGTCGGTTTGATCAGGAAATGCGGAGATCCTAGTGCTGGTTACTTACTGTAGAGGTCACCCCTAAACCCAGTCAAAGAGTAAAAGGATAACAGCAGCCATCAGCTCGAAAAAAAGATCGGCAAAGGACTGCGCCCTGACAGAGTAACAGTGTGAACAACATAACGATGCTGTGTTTCGCATAGTGAGAGTAGGGATCCGAAGACCCTATTACAATGAACGAACCATACCATTTCAGTCCTTAGAGTTGATAACGCATATTCATCTTGGATAGTAAACTCAATTGAAGTCTAAAAGGCCAGCTTTCTTTTTCCACAATGGGCCAGCTTGTTGTCCCTCTTATCCAGGGATGGAAGAGATTGTTGACATAAAAAGCCCGGATTCCAGCCCGGAAACCGGAATCAACGGGCTCCTGAAGGGCAGCTATAACAGCTTTGTCTCCGCTATAACTCTTTTAAAAGTCATGGAAGCGGGGTGATACGTTTTAAATTAACTTAAATAATAAACTTTTATAGAAACACTATTTTAGATAAAATTCAATGGATAACAATTTACGAGAATTCTCCTTACATACTCAGAAATATTGAATATTTTCTACCGCAAGTCACATGGGATCGGAGATACAAAATGCTTATTGGTATTCTCGAGCATACTTCGAGCAGAAATGCAGGTAGTAACGTTGTTGAAATCAAGAGAATTTCCGCCAGATAATTTGTAGCCACTGGAGTACATTTACTGAAAAGTATGTTAAATTTATATCTTATTCCGTCCTAATATTCACATTACATTGTTATTATAGTATTTATTTATGTACTTATTATTTATAGAAAAGTTTTTAATTGTTTGTAATTAGCAATAATTAATAACCAACGAGCACAAAGTTCACTTGATTGTAAATGATTTATGGAGACAAATTCGTACTCGATAAGGAATTACACACGCATATTTAATAAAATTCCGCAAATAATCGATTTGCGATTAAAGAGATTTAAAATTCTGGACAGACTGCTCGAAAGCAGTGTCGCAGATGTCAAATATGAAAGTATGCATATTAAAGTTTTATTACTCTCTGTTTGGCAATTAACAATATGATAATCTCTCCAAAGGTTAATAGAGGTACTTCAAACACGCAAAGTGTTATAAATGCTAATTGCACTTGGTTGGCTACCAAGCCACGTGAACATAATGTATCCAAATTTCCAGTTTACGATCTATCCTCTGCCTCAAAGCTAATGAATTACTGGAACAGATCTTAGGATTTGTGACGTCGGTGTGAACAAACAACATAAAATTATTATAAAATTAATTGTAAATGGTTTGTAGCTTAGGAGATGTTGATAAAAATAACAGAACTATAATAATTTAAATAAATAATAGATCGATATTTATATACTCGCTGAGGTGTGAGAGTACCTTTATTAAACGCAGATCTTGTATGTGGAAACGTATTGTCATATGTGGGCCGACACTCTATAGACCAACTTGTAGCTTGCGTATGGTATGTGGAACAATCGAATGGTGGTATGGCGAAAGGCCAATAGCGTGCACACACATGCTTAGAATTAACAATTATTCTTGAGCAGCAATTTGGTAGAAAATACCAGTCTCGCGGCGATTCAGAGGACACTTGAAAGATTATGTAGAGTTACATTTTTAAAACTTCATTAAAAGAGTGAATTATCTGCATTCACTCTTCTATCTAATAGCTTAATTATCAATGACGACATTGCTACTAGACCAAATGGTATAGTAGTTATTTATTAGCCATTAAAATGTGATTATTAATAAATATAATATTTAAAAGGACTAATAGATTTATTTCATGCTACAAAATATACGTGAATGTATATTTTTTATTTTACATTATTAAATATATTTATTACTTGATACGTTATATTTATTTTTAATACGAGTATAGCCTAAAAATTATTGTATAGTTTATTTGATTAAAGTACTTATTTAATTTGATAATTTTGCCAATAAATCCAGTTATTTCCTAGCAAGTACTCCCACTTAGTCCTTTAAAGACTTTCAAAGATTTCTAGTTTTATATATATATTATTAGCTTTAGCTGTTTGTAGCAGTATGGATCAACTGCTTCCATTACTCGCCATCGCAAGTTAGTTGAGGCTAGACGCTTAGGGTAGCCACTTCTATTTAGTTACTCTTGACTGTTCTTCTCTTCATTTACTTTACATCGCCTGTAATCCTCAATTATTTTATCTAAAAACTTTTTAAAAATGTACAAGGCAAAATAATATATATATATATATATATTGACTATATTGGACATACAAAACTCCGCAGACAGACGTACTTGAGCAAACCGAGTTTATATCCCCAGTGCCGATTAATTGCAGTTTTAAGTGCTTAATTACCAAGTGTTCGACGTTAAAGGAAAACATAACTAGAAAACCTTCATAACTATGAAATAAATATTTCAAAGACGCGTGAAGTCCGCCAATCACATGGCGGAATATACTTCAAATCTCTCTGGAGAGGAGGCAGTTTGGCCCAGTAGTAGTATATTTATGTATTTCTTTTATTATGTATATTTAGTACTATGATAAATATAAAGCTATCAAGGTGATCATAAACTTAAAATATAAATTAAATATTAATAATATCAATTGACCAAGTACTGGACGAAATTTAAGTCCTCTGTATATGTTCTTTTCTATATTGTAATATATATGTTATGTATATTGATGTATATGATTTATCAGAAGTTCAAATTGCAATCCTATATTCCATGAAAATAATAATGTTTCTAAACAAGTAAAGAATAATATTTATTGAAGGGGAACATACGGATAGGTGGGCTGATCGGAAGACTTAGATTGTACTCAATGTTTACGACATAACAAGTTTTTACTCTTAATAAATCAATGGACTGGATATGATCAATATAAAAAGGAACTTCCCCTTCCGTACGTATACAACAAAACGTCAGTGATCAGTGATTGTTTTAATTATTTTTTAATTATTTATTAATTCCAGCTAACCGTCAATAGTTTATTCAAATACACCATTGGACAATTGTCGTAACCTATTTCTAGCACAAGGACTTAGTTGAAGTGGTTAACGGGAAAGTTAGTAATGCTAATAACTTTGCAAAGCAAGTAAATGAAAAAAGGGGAAATTCAACGATAAATGTTATACCAAATTTGAAAATATTCTTAGTGACTTACCTTTTTGGCTACACCATTTTTGGCACCTACATAAGTTTCTAACACTCCGGCAAGTGTAAAGCGTTGGCAAGCTTTCACAACAATGTAATTCCTGAGCAAGCTTTTTCATATTTCCTTAATAGCACATGCGAACATTTTTACTTGTAAAATATAACATTGTACATATTTTGGTGGCCTATATTTCGATATGTCGAAATATTTATAGTATATATACATACATGTAATTAAGAAACAACATATTAATATGGGTATATATACGTACATTTAGTTTATTCATATTAAATAAGTGGACAGAAATATTAACATATTCTTTTTTAACATATTCCTCGTAACAAAATCCTCATTACATGTATTTTAGATAATAGTTTGTGTAAGTTACTAGAACAATTATCGCTTTGGACCTCGGCAAACATTGAAACTATTACAGTAAAGTAAAACCACATTTCAATACATTTCATTCGAATATTTCTTAGCTTTAATAAAGTTTGTTTGTTGTTGTATGAATCAAACAAATAGTCTTATTCATAAGCATCGTAGACGTTCCTAATAACAATCATAATTTTCAACTCATTATTTGCCGACTACGTAGATATGGATATATTAGGTCTTTACCTATGAAATTGCCGTTCTTTAGTATTGGCCATTTCAAACCAAACAAAAGTTTTGATTGACTGTGAATTCTAAATTCAAATTAATTTTGTTTTAATAACATGACATTCTTTTCACAAAGTCAGTTCTTTGTTTATTGATTAGCTTTGTATATTCATTACGTTACAAAATTTTTCGTCATAATGGATACTTTAAAAAAACGTGTAATTATGGAATATCAGTTGCGTCGTGGCATCAACGCGGCACAAACGGCACGTATAATCAACAACATTTACGGAGAGAACTTTACAAACGAACGCACAACCCGTGGTTTGCCCGGTTCCGTTCTGAAAATTTTGATTTGAAAAATTAGCCATGTGGTCGTCGGACACTTTGGTCAACAATGATGAATTTAAGGTGATTGTGGAAGCTGATGATACTCAATCTACAGCCGAGCTAGCACCAGCTTATGATGTTAACATCAAAACAGTATTGGTACATTTGTAAAAAAGCTTGATGGGTGCCCCACGAACTTAACGATCGCCAGCGCAACGTACGCGTTGAGACCTGCCTCGCGCTGCTCAACAGGCACAGAAATGAAAGAATTTTGAACCGAATTACTCCGTGCGACGAAAAGTGGATTCTGTTCGACAATCGAAAGCGCTCAGCAAGTTGGTTAGATCGTGGTTCAGCACCAAAGCAATGCCATAAACGAAAAATGACCTCTAGAAAGTTGATGGTCATTGTTTGGTGGGCTAGTACCGGTGTGATTCATCACAGTTTTTTACCAAACGGCATGAGCATTACTGCAGATGTGTACTGTGAAGAACTGAAGACAATGATGGAGAAGCTCGCACATCTGCAACCAGCTTTCTGTCAGCACAACAGACAGTCTCCAAGCTGCAAGAGTTGGGGTTGGAAACTCTCCCTCATTCACCGTACTCACCAGACCTTGCACCCACCTATTACTTTTTCCAAAATTTGGACAACTTTTTAGCGGAAAAAAAATTTAATTCCCGAGAGTATGAGTTGAATTTTATAAGAAGGGCATCAATAAACTACCACTGCGTTTACAAAGATGCATCGATTACATGGGTGATTACTTTGAATAACAGATATAAAAAAGTTTGAAAAAAAAATACTTTAACTTATTTCATACAAAACGGCAACTTCATAGACCTATTAGATGACGTCAATAGCGCACAAACAATTATAGTGGATTGTATTCGAGAAAATCTAGAGGCACTTAGAAGTCTTTTTCTTCCGTTTTCGATACACGACTAGCAATTACATTGGAATAAAATTCAGGTGCAGTATGAGGGACAAATCGAATAATTCGTGTGTTGTAATTTTCAACTACAATTTTGACCACTTCCTTTAAACGCTGAATTAGACTCATAATCTCTTTTTGGTAGATGATTAATGCCGATAGACATAAAACTTATTCCCCTTTTAGAGTAAATTTCTGTTAATATAAAAGTAGCTGCTAGACTAGCTAATTTGTTTAACAAATTGCGATTGAAATTTGTTTAAATTTGTGTAATAATAATGATACTGATTTTATTTCAAACTACATTGACTGCAGTCATTGCTATATTAAAGTGAAACTTAAGGTATCTTCCTTGTTTTTTCGTCTACTTGATTTTATTATACAATTGTTTATACCAAAATAATTGTCAGACAATACTAAAAATTTGAAAAAACATCTCGCAGCGGTCACCATTTGGATGTTATTGCTGCACCGAGCTCTATGCAAAAGAGGTGCGCCTCTCTCGAGTCTGTCGAGGTGAAAGCCTACAATCAAATCATCTCATCTCTGGTGCACTACTATAACGCGGCACTACGAATACTAAAGACAATATATGATAATATTATTAATATTAATCAACAGTCCGTTATATATTTTTACGTCCACGACTTTTCCTTTTTAGCTTTATAGCTATTTATATTTTAGCGAGCGGGAGGCCCGCTGAGTGAGGACGTCCATGACGTATTAAATCAGGTTTACATATATACATAAATAAAAATATCCACTCATAAATTATGCATACAACCACATACCTACCTTATATATAAGCCAATCTATCGGTGACAAGCTGAAAAAAAGCTCTTTCGTAGTTTCCGAGATAGCGTGTCAGTCGGAACCGACGCGGCAAGGGACTTGTATGCTATATAGTACATGTATTCCTGCTAACTGTTCTGCTGTAATACATACTTCACTAATGAAAACTTATTGTGTAAAGCAACCTGAACAACCATTATATTACAATGCTGCAAATTCACTCCAAACGAGAGTGATCATTGTTATTGCTTCATGTTAATATCTGTTTTGAACAAATATTTGTGCGTAGTTACATTTGAATAGACATTTAACATGTGTTATTGACGTCATTATCTTTAGTACGATCGCTCGGGTCGTGCTTATGAATTACGATATTATTATTTCTTTTTGTAAGTGTTTTTTCTGGTTGTAAGAATCTACGAAAATTGAGGTTATTTTTAATTTCCTTTTTTTCGTATTTTATTAATTAGTTCATTGCTACACCTACACATATCTCACCACACCTTGGGTGGACTGGTAGAGAATGGCTTTGGCATTATATATATATATATATATATATATATATATATATATATATATATATATATATATATATATATACATATATATATATATATATATACATATATATATATATATCCGTACACATACATACATATATACACAATAGTATACAATATTAAAGAAGTTTAAAGAAATCAGTGCTCCTTTAAATATTTAAATTATAAATATATAAATATTGGCACCCTCTAAAATAAATACCGTACTAGAATATTTACAAAACGGTAAGAGAAGTAATATTATTAAACGAAACATTTAACACTTTATTAAGGCGGTATGGCGTCTAGCCAAAATGTAATAAAACTCCAAATACGTTTGTCCACGAATGCCAAAACGTTAAGAAGTAATGGTTATTTAATGCTGAAATTAAATTGGAACAAATACAATACTCATAACTTCAACAGACATACGGAATACTTTTCTGAATTTTTGTAAACAGTGATTGAGTTACGCTCTAGTTTCTAGCAGCAGAATGATTGGGTCAGCTCGATCGGAAACAGACGACCTCACCGTATACCAGAGAAAAATAGCAGCAAAATGCTGCTGTGTTTCATCTGGTGAATGTATGGATCCGAAGACCATTATAACTAGTGACAACGCCTTCCATCTCAGTCCTCAATGGTCACTGCAATCTACATTATGATTCCTTGTCAAGGATGTATAGAGATATCATGGGCCGCAGGAATCACTTATCATCAGGTGAACTGTGTGCTCGTTTGTTACTCTTTATGTAACGAAAAAAAAAGGAAACACAGACACATATTTGCATCTGATGGTAACTGTTTCCTGCAGCCCATTAAAACAAACTACTGAGCTAGAATACCTCGTCACTAATAATCGGATCTCTGAATCCTTACACGCACCATACGATACACGTATACTATGTATAAATATCTTTACTATATTAACGTGTTAAACTGACCTATATATTTTATATTACTTAAGCTTACTCTTTTTTTTATATCCTCTCCCTGGAAACTCTTTGAACAATGTTTTTATAAGTTAATATAAGGGACTGTGCATTTCCTTCAATATTCCAATAAGATGGAAGATACTCCCACCCATAAGTGTATCTTAAAGCAATTTTCCACTTGAGCAGTAATCTAATCTTGTTTTATTTTTCACTCCCTTATAGCAAGTGGGGTGTAACGTTAACAGCCTGTACTGAATTCTAATTACCATTTATGTGAAATTCAGTATCTTTTATATAATGTATTAATGTACATCTTTATCTTTAAAATAGTTTTAAATTTAATATAAAAGTATGCGTCACACAAGTGGCCACATGTCTTTGTGTTCTCTATTGATCCGATAGCGGTCCAACATTTTCCGATATCGTAGATAAAACTCTCAAATATTATATAGAATAATATTTGCCATTTTCTGTAGATTCCTTAGTGTAAATCAAAACGTCATGTTATTCATAATAAGATGTGTATGTTTCTAACTTATTTCATAAGAGAAACCAAAGAAACATCTGGATATACCTTGTTACACAACAAACTTTCCTGTTTTAAACTTACGGAAATAATATTATTTCAGGAGTTAAAGATTAAAAGGGGTAAATGGAAAATTGTTCAAGTGTATTTATATCGTTAAAGTATTTAATTTACATTGACTACATGAAATGCCACTAACCTAATTTTTTAGTTCGTTTAGATTTTTAGTTTAGGGTACGGTCTGCGGAACTCAATGTTTAAGGAACGAATCCGCTATTCGACTTTTATTGTGAACTATCTTCTAGCAAAAACGTTTAAGCTTAGAGAGAATAACGGGAATATCACTAATGCTAGTAGATTGCTATCATACTTTTATTTTTTAAATTGAGTGTGGGAGGATAAACGTTTTCGGAAATCTAATCATACTACACTACACTACTTACTGATGGGGACCAGCTCGGGAGAACCGAAACTGCACATAACAACTGGGCAACTATATTATATCGTAACATAAGATCTTTGGATTGTCCTCTCATCTTGTCCATATCAAACTTGCTTAATTCTTTCATCACTGTCACCGTTTTGCCATGGTGGTCAACAAATAGTCCAAGACATACAATAGTATAAAAAAAGGTCGTTGTAATTATATTTTCTTGGGATGGCGTTTATATTTTATTGTTTAAAATTGAAGGATAAAGAAATTAGCACTCAAAAAAGCTAAGAAACATCAGTTACCTAAATAAACTTACAGCACTGAAAGATAAATCACATCAATATGAATGTAATATAGAATATTAAGAAGACTTCATTCTACAACTAAATATCAATTATTTATTTATTATTTTATTTATTTATTTATTAATAATAAGAGTACATAACATTTAATTACAAAAAATAACATTCAGTAAACCACAGACGTTTGTCGAGAATGTTACTTGACAATAATATTTTCAATAAAAATGTTGAGCAATACATAATTTACTTTATTATGTACTAACACAAATTACTTGTTTTATTTTATAATAGCTTGTTTTAGTAAATCAAGTTTCCGAAGTCTTACCAAAGAAATTTGGTATGCTCGCATAACTTAGTAATAACTTATCCAAACTTGACTGGTTCGAGGCCCCTAATCAGTCGCGAACTACATTTTTGTTTCGTATTACGATATATAAGTTAAGCCTTCATCGGTTATTTGATATTTTATCAATATGATAAGATATTTATTTACTCTTTATTGCATTAACCTAAATACAATTAGAGATTCACAAAGGGTAGAATTAATTAAAAATTCTTCTTCTTCCTAATAACTCTTCTCTTAATACGAAAGGAATTCTTTACCAGTCAACCGAAGGTATGGTGAAATATTGTGATAGATGTAACAATAAAGTAATTAATAAAAAACACAAAATCGCTAATATAAAAATATACAAATAAACTTTAACACCAATATAAATAAATCCATATAAGCATATGTATTTAAGCTATGTATTTATAGATCTATCTCTCATCCTCTATGGAGTACTGTATTTATATACATATATAAATACAGTAAGAGAGAGAATGAGAGAAGTATCTGCCTACATGTGTCTTAAGTAAATACTGATGGATATACTTTTAAACCATACCATTAAAATAGCCATACTTTTAAAATAGATTTTATTATTTACCTTTCTACCTTTCTGATATTTAGTATATCTGTTATATTGTATATATGTATATAATGTAGCTTGGACAGAAAAAAAAGAAAATATTAAACAAACACTGGAATATTATTCATAAAAACGCTTAGGTAGTGAATATTAAAGAAGGAAAAGAGAAAGGAATCTTGATAAAGGATAAAGAGCGCCAGGTTAAGGTTAATAAACTGTTAGACGAAAAAAAGATTGTTGAAATTGTATGTAGATAAATGCTAAAGGAAAATGACTAATATTTTCAGGGAAACTGGTACATGTATTCTAACAGGGATAAAACCAAAGAACCGTTTTACAAAAGTATTAGCAAGATATTATATATTTAATTTTAAAGAATGGCAGAGAGTTTTAGGTTCAACCAAAACCGAAATATTTATTACAAGACAAATAATACACATACAATCTGTAGGCATTCCAAAAGCATAAGACATGTTTTAAAAACGGAAATGAAAACAAAGTTGCTATTAGTCAGGTAATGAAAAAACACAGAAGTGTTCAAAATAACTTGCGTATGATTGTTGCTCTTGAGAAGAGTTGTATGGTAGAAAGGAGTGTTCCAGGTAAGAGTACAGGGAATCTTTAGGGAGTATTATGATTAAAATTAGTAGTAATTCACCTGAAAAATCACTTGGGTGAAATAAGAACGTTAAGTTACGGGCTTGGATAAGATAAAGAAACACTAGAGGAAGCTAGAAGCTTGAAAACGCTAAATAGTACCGATTATAAATAGAAAATAATCTGTATATGATAATATTTATTCACCGCGTTTCAATATGTATTTCATTACATTCGTAACATGATTTTGTATCCGAATTATAAAAACAATTATAAATGCCTGTGAAAATAAATTAGCTTATTCACTACTCAACAGCAAGTACAGAAATAGTAGGAATTTTATTCTCATAACAATTTTCACGGATTTGCTTAATTTATCCATAAATGCTAATACTATGTACCACCCATATTCTATGTACTCATACATAACCGGTTGTACTCGCTGCTATATTTCGGTAGGATAAATGATTAGTCTTAACCGGAAGGTGAAGGAGTTAAGGGCTATGCTTCCGTAGGTATAATAACCAAAAATTTTATTATAGTCCTTAGGGATCAGACAATCTATATATGTGATTTTGATATTCCATAAAGATATCATGAACCATAGACATCAAGTACCATCAGGAACAATATGTTATTTTGTCACGCTTGCTCTTTAAAAATAACATATTATATTTTTTTTGAATTTAGCGCTGGCAAATGAGCATATACACACTCGATAGTAAGAAATGATGAGGACGGATATGAGGCCCATGGTATCTATATCCACCCTCGACAAAGATTCATGATAGACAAGCATTCCTAGCGGACTGTAAGACTAGATTCTGTTGATGTTGATGCTGTTAGCCTATGCGGCTCTTACAGCTTCATCGGACACAGGGCTCACGGAACTGAGGGGTCCATAAGCTGGTTGCTTTTGTATGGACTGTAACGGTGTGCTTTGTTACTTTTAACCAAGTTTACATCACACTCATGCCAAAACACAACAGCATTATGCTGCTATTTCACGCTTGTGTTCTTTCGTGGGTCGACCGACACATTCATGCGGCCAAAATTGTTATATATTCAAAATTTTTCTCCAATTTATGACCCGAAGAAAAACTAAGGTCATAAATTTAATAGCTATCTCCATGAATTTTTTCATCACAAAAAGCGTAATTAAAAAAGAAAACTTCCTCATTTTTCTTATAATGTTCATTGATGTATTAAAACAGGGTTTCTTTCGTTAGCAAAGAAAAACTCCGCTATTGCTTTCTTGCTGTGACTGGGGACAAAGAAATTTTCCTAGTTATTTTTTAATTTCATCTGAGTTAATTCATGTAACTTTATTAGCCTTATATATTGTGTTTATAAGTTGTGATTTTTCAATATTTATTATGTTTCTGTAAGTAACAAAACAAGTGCTACGCCTAACGATCGTTATGCTACAAAAAAATGACAAATTTAACGGATAATTGTAATATTTTTTACATTTTAAATAAGGAATTAGGAGTATTTAGAGGCCTTAATAAACATGCCTGAAAGCAGAGAGGTAAGCAGGTGCTAGCAAAGTATTGTTTTAATACTTAACGACTTCACTTGTAGCCGCGCTTAAAGTTATTATGTTACTCTATAATTTAATTGATTGACGATATACTTATATAAATATTTTTTTGTATCTGTGAAAGATAATAAAACCTATTTTCGTGTTACTCCTATTTATTAAATAAAACAATGTATTGTGGATAAATTAACAATAAGGTTTCCGCTGAAACGTAAAATATTTATAGTATATTTAAAAAATATCTGATTATTTGGTGCGTAGTCTTGAAAGTCTTCGGAAGGTGGTCGGATCTTTTTCAACTTTGTTTTTTAAATAAATTCTCAGAGTTAAAGTCTCAAAATGTAATAATATTAATAATGTAACTAAATAATGTATGTAACAATGTTCTCTTTTTTGTTTTTATAAGATGCTATCAGATGACGATATATTAAAATTTATGTTGCAGTTAACCATCTCAATCTGTATTTAGAAACTGAAATTGGAACTATTTAGTCGAAACACAAATTGTCGTCTCAACTGGCAACGGGTAACAGAGAATACACATACACATTTAGCATACAGCTGCTGTATTTATGAGGTGTTCAAGAGGCACACACGTTGACACATCCGAGGACCGAGATAGAATGCTTCGTTACTTGTATATAGGTGTCCAAATCCCTACCCTCACCATACGAACACTAATGTTATGATGGTATTTGATGCTGGACGTAGATCTTCTCCGGTCGAGCTGACCCATACATATTATAGCTGGAAATTAGCGTGACTAAACCATTATCAAACGTCGGAAAGTATGCGTAAAAATAGAAAGAAGAACAAAAAGCCCAAAAAAGAAATGTTTAACACAAGTAGTTACGGCAAAGAAAAGCTTTTTTGTATAATGTCTTTGTGATAAAAGCGGAAAAATTACGGTAGTAAAGTCACCCACAGCGATTAGGATGTAAAATATAACTCTGATTGTAAATACCTTCCACTCAGGCACAGTTCTCATATCTTAAGATATACATATATATATCAGATAGTGCAATTTACGATTGGAATTAAAATAAATAACCTAATTCTTACACATAAGTTTATTCAATTTCATATGAAAAATCTCGCAATGCTTGCACCGTTCCGTCATGAGATTGCTCTAACAAAGAAACAATCGAGAAAGAAACTCTGCAGCCATAGTAGACTAATTTTCACACCCATTCTGTGCCCTTAAACTATAATAAGTAGTACGCATTTCTTTTGACTCCTTTTTTGAAAAAAATCATTGTTAACCCTTCATGTAGACGGCTATTTTACAAAGTATCATAGAGGCGTGGAAGATATGAAATTATATTTGAATGGGAGTGTAGGTATCCGGAGACCTTTCTTACTGGCAACAAGGCATTCCATCTTAGTCCTCGAGGGTAACAACGCATCTGCATTATGATTGCTTAAAAAGGATGAATGTAGATGTCATAGGCCGCAGGATTCACTTATCATCTGGTGAACTGTGTGTTCGTTTGTTAATCTCAAAGTGTCTATTGTGACCATATAAATACTAAGATATTAATTAAGTAACATATAATAACCATTGAGGATGGAATGAAGAGTTCCATCCCCTGAAGTACCACATCGGAGGCTGAATCGGCAGCAACGTTGGGATCATCCGGTGAAAAGCAAATGGGTAGGATGCAAAAAAGACCGCATCCCGTCCCAATCGATTGACCTGTAGTACCACACACGGCGATAACCTGTAAATCGCAACGAGCACGTGAAAGGTACTATACACCGGATCAAACAATAGTCCAATGAGCCTAGAGGGGCAATGGAGACTACATAGTTGTTCGGATGAGAGGTCAGTAGAAGGTCCTACACGGAGGATCTTTCACGTCTGGAACCCGCGTAGGCGAAATTACAAGTTTTGTCAGATCATGTGCCAAAGCAAAATCATGAACAGATCTCCCCATATGATCGATCCAACCCATTCGGCGTGGTTAAAATATCGAGTACCGAACTAAGCCTACACGCTCACGTTGCATAGGGAAGCCTAAGCGTGGACGCCCAGTGAGGGATTCTCCAAAACTGAAGGTCCTGGTACCCTCGTGGGGTATTATTTTAGAAGTCACCGCTACCATGTTGCTTAGGAAGGAGGGAGGGGGTAGTCCTCCGGCTACCTCATTCATCGGACGAAACGCAGAAGTATATGACACATCTACTTTACGCCGCATATTCGGTGATGTAGTGGTACTTCCCCGGTCGAGCCGGCCCATTCGTGCAACAACGAAAGCTGATGCTTGTCTCTACCACATACAAATTATCCAACCAATGGTTATTTACTTTAATTATTGGTTATATCTGACAAATGCATCACGAGTCTTTGGTCAATTGCCAGTCAATATTTATGGCAGTGATCAAATTGCACATCACAGCAATTTGATAATTTTATTTGTCAATTTGAGCATTTATTTGTGATATCTCTATCTATTAAAATTAAGATCTTCGCCATCAAGTTTTAGGTGATAGTCGAAACATAACTTACATCTGTTTAATATGTGTTGGTGTTACCACCGATAGAAAGCTGTTACGAATTATGTTATGTGTATCAGATAAATTACCTTTTGTGACTTTTGTGGGTTTATGAAGAAATTCGCCAGATAATCAAAATCGAAGACGTGGGTATGCAGATCATGAGACTGAACCGGCAATGGGCAGGACACCTGGCTAGGAGAGAAAACGGTCGGTGGATCAGGGCAGTGACCAAGGCAGGGGCGCCGATCAGTGGGCAGACCATTGCCCGCTGGTCGAAAGACATCGTCAGGGCAGCAGGGCCGCAATGGTTTTGGGCAGCACAGGTTCGTACTGAATGGCGCCAAAAAAGGGAGGCCTATACCCAGCAGTGCGGAGATACGGGCTGATTTGATTGATTGATTGATATGTTAAAATATAAGTGCTTCAAACATATATATATAAGTTGCACAATTTACATATGATAATGAAATGTTAATTGTGGTAGATATCTGTTATTTATTGCTTTTGCTTTTAAATTTTAACATTACGATACGATATAATGAATCATCCATATATATTTTGATATGTTCATTCAATGAATTATGTAATATCGATTATTTATAATAAATATTATATTGATTACTAATAGTAAATAAATAAAACTGAACATTTTTATTTTGATAAATATTACTAGTTCGACAATTATCTTTACTTCAATGTTCTAACAAAGGTCCAAAATTTGAGGACAAGGCAGCGTTCCTTCTTTTAGCTATTACTATTAAGAACTACAATTACGAAGATGACAAACTTTGGTTATAAGGGTTACAGCGAATGAATGACAAAAACACTTTTTATAAATCGTAGCTTTTAAGTATATATTATTTTAATCTGTCAGAATTTTTTATAATAATTCGAAAAAAATGTAAGTGATAACTTTTTAACTATTGGAATAAAAAATAACTTTATTGAAAATTTAATTTTACCAAGTCTTAACTTTGAATTGATTGAATATTTATAATCTGTATTGTTACCCTTAGTCTTAAAAAAAATCCAATAAACTTAATTAATTACTTTATTAAAAATCAAGCAATAAACAGCGACCGAATACATAATAGGTTTCCTTACATATTACTTATATTCACATTGAAACACACTAAATCGAAAGTCTTTTACATAAACCCTATGGGATACTAATATAAATAATGTAATCCTAATATAAGTATAAATAACTTAGGCGTTTTATATGAATATGTACTTGAATTCTGTTGCCAATAACTTTCGTCTTTGGACGATAACATCAATGAATCCTCCCCATTGTGCAATGTTTCTCCGGGACAAAGTAAAGATTCAATTGGCATATCAACCAACGTCAATTCATTTATGTCCGGTTTTTCTGTAGTATCAAACTTGTATAATGGATTATCTTTGTACATATCTTCGTCGTTTTGTTGGAGTTCACTGCTAGTGCTGAAATCGAATAAATCTTCGATTCTACTCTTGACTTCTTCATGTTCTTCATTCTTTAACGGAATGTCAGTACTTGGTTTCTTAACAAATTTACAAGTTACTTCACTTAATGCCAATCTAAGGGGTTCACTTTTAGTTTCATTTCGGAGTGTTAACATCCAAATAAGGCGACAATCGCAGACGAAGTTGTTACCTGAAATAAAAACTCCGTTTAAAATAATAACTTGTTGTCTTTGGTTATATCTTGCATTTCGGTTAAAGATACATGGGTGATATGAAATTATGAAAGCACACAACTATCTATGAAATTTACTACCACTGTCTGTCTATCTACTAAAAATTATTTTAGATACCAAATAATTTTATACTAAACAGGCCTTCAAAACGAGAAAATTGTGACAGTTAGAAAACAATGTAAATTACACGGCAATACAATATGTATGTTTGTTGAGTTTAATAATTCTCATTCATTGTATTGAAAACGATATTATTTCGTTGTTGACTTGTTAAAGGGGACTTTAACACTTATTTATTGTCCCAAAGTATGTAGAGAGTAGGGGATTAAAACTCCAGGGGGATTGCCGAACACGCTATTGTTATTCAAAATGGTAGAAAGACTTATTTTTTCACGAGTTTACCATGCATGCATGCATACGTGGCGTATTAAAAATAAAAATATGTTTAAAATTTTAAGAGCATTTTATTTTCCTATAAGTTTTCCACAAGTTTCAGCACTTTATATTAGTACCAAAAAGATTAATATTGTTTGTTTTATTTTAAGTTTTGCATTTATTCGTTTTATTGACCGTTGAATATTTTTTTTATATACACATATAAATAACTATTTATATGTTAGTTATTAGTTTAATTTAAGATGTTCACACTTATATATAAAACTTTACCTATTTACTTACCGCTTAAATATATAACTGATGTTTTTTCTTTTAAATTTTCAAATATTGGTTTAGCTGTTTCCAGCGTAAGTGTTTCTAACTCATTATTTCTTAAGTCCAATAATTTAAGTCCTCGAACACCTTCCAGAAGTCCTTCATTGATAGATTGCAATTGATTTCCGGTCATAGACAATTTCTCTAGTAAAGCGAGGCCATCGAAAGCCCTTTCAGACAAATATTTCAATTCATTGTTATCTAAGAGGAGCTCATTCAAATTCCACAGTTCCGTGAATGTCAAATCTCCGATCATTGATAACTTGTTCGACCTCAGATCCAATCTTGTCAAATTAGCAAGTCCTCTGAAAGTATCTCTCGTGATAACTGTAATTAAATTCGCCTCCAATAGTAGATCGTTGAGTATGGACAGATGCTCGAAACAGCCGTCGTGAGCGAGATTAATGCTGTTAAACGATAGATCGAGATACTTCAAACTCGGTAAGTCTACAAAAACATCTCTCTGTATCTCCGTTATTTTATTTTCTTTAATTGTTACATTTACTAGTGACGGTAATCCTTTAAACGCCGAGAAATCTAATTCCGTGATTTTGTTATTCATTAATGTTATTTCTTTTATTGACGACATATTTGTGAAAGTTTTTTTTTCTATTTTGCTTAGCGTGGCATATTGTATATATAGCTTCTGCAATCTCTTCAAGCGGTGAATCACTACTAAAGGAATAAATCTTAGAGCTCCGTCCGATCTTACATTAAAGGTAAGTCTTTCTAAGTACAGTTGAGAATTAAAGGTATCCCATATTGGGTCGCTTGCTTCAATGCCACCATTGAATACCCAGCAATCAGCTCTAGTTGCAGTATTTATTTCAGTTCTCTCACAGTAGCAATGCACTTTAGATTCTCTATTTGCAATTTCACACAAATTATCCTTTACTTGTACAGAATGGTATCTTCTGTCAGTTTTGTCTCTGCGTTTTTCATTAAGGCGACTCTCGGTATAGGATATTTGAATAGAAGTCAAAGCAAGAGTTAGGAGCAAATATTTGACGATCAACTCCATGTCGCGGCTTGTCATTTACCTGAAACCATCAAAACAAGTCGTGAGGTTATTTATGTTTAAAGCAATAAATAAACAATAAAGCGTTAAATATATAATTTTAAACTAAAATCTTCATTTAATTCTGGTAACCGATGAAAGTTTGTGGGAAGTCGACTCAAATGGAGCGCGCTTTTTATTGTTTTTTTTCTGATTTCAATAAAAAATATTTTAAACAATTATAAATTTAATAAAAAATACCTTGGTCAAGTAACACAGTTTAAATAAAATCATTTAGTACAGTCTGTCATTATCTGTTATAATAAAAGTCAAGAAATTGATGTTTATAATAACTTTCATTTAGATATTTGGCAAAGGACCCTTAGTTTTCGTTATAACTTACAAATAAAATTTATAACAGTTTTACGCCATTATATCGATATGTCAGTTCTACTGATAATATTATTTTGTATAATTTGTAATGTTTATTTATTTTTAGGAATTTTATTTTACGAGATTAAAATTTTGTGGAGTACTACTGGGGTTTACTAATATTATTTTTTTTGACAATCGCTCAGAATGATTTTTATACAGAACAGTTAGCGTTGTTCATACATATCAATAGTAAACAATGAAATTAATATTGTAGCAAAATTAAATTTCCTAATGTAAGTCTAAGACTTAAATATAATCTTTTTCCCCGTAAATCAGTTTCATAATGTCTATACAGTTTTCGGTAAAAAAAAACCCTTAACTTTTATTACTTAACTTATAGGGACCCTCGTCTTTTGTCTTTGGAAAGGTTTTTGACAATTTCATTCAAAGAGACTTGAAGTGGAGGATCGAGAATCAAGTTCGTCTTTTGTTGTTAGATTTAATTTTTTCACTTGGACGGTACCCGATCGTTTCTCTTTTGAAATAAGCCGTAAAGATATACAATTTGAAAGAAATGGGCGAAATCATTTTGCTTCGGCGTACTTAGTTTGTATTGTATCTTTATATTATTGCTCTTCACGAACAAAAGGAGATGCGTATAATTTTAATATAACGATACTTTTGTATTGACACAAGGGTCTTTAAAATTTTTTGAAGAGCTCGCAGTTCTTTTGTAGAATACTTTCAGTACTCCTTGCTTTTGTTCCTATAAAATTTTACCCTTGGTGTATTGTTCATATATGACAGATAATCTCTCTGATTCTTTTCTTTGCAACCATAAATTATCGATGTAAATTTTAATGAGTTTAACTAACTTATTAAAATCATTAATGGTATTTATAAAAATTAAACTATTATAAACAATCAATGAACCCAGATATCACTTGATAGAGATGATGGTACCTGTGGACATCTCGATAGAAAACGCAATTGCATAGTGTGTTTGGTAGTGCCTAAGCAGAAGAAAGTGTCTAGTCACCAATATTTAGGTATATTCTATGTTAATAATCTTTAAGCAATCTTTAAGTTTCTACTTGCAACAAATTTTATTATTATGTCTCCTGAGAACATTTCGGCCATCATTCTGTTTGATATGCCTGGGACATATTGCAGTTAAATATATTAGGCAAACGCGGAAGTATTCATGACTTTTCTATTACCTTAGATCAACTTATCTATTCGTTATAAAAAAAAAGTAAAGAAAGCATTAACAAACTTTTAAGAAGACTTTTTTGAAAAGTAGACTGAATAATATATAAAAATAAGAAAATCTGTATTTATAAGTGAGTATCAACATGTGGTCAATCAGCGTAAAACTTATCTAAGTAACTATTACATCTACTCATAAATTACACTTTACAAAATTAGGTTACAAAACGCCCACATTTGATGCTTAAATTTACCCTACTTTGTTTTAAACGGGTTCGCTCAAAGCTTCCTCTATCTACTTCATAAGACTACATATAACGTAAATTTTGTTACTAAATAGACTATACGATTCAAGACAATTTATCTCGAGAAACCTTGAGATCCTCTTTGGCAACTCCTAAGAACATTAATTCTATGAATACGGTATTCTTCATGCTCTTTTGGAGATAAGCCCTTAAGTTGCTTTATAAGTCTTATGATAATGAAATCCTTCGTCGGACCCTAAACTAAGCATTTTACATTTCTTGATACTCAAGAAAAGCATTTAAATAACTTACTTAAAATAATTACACACACGAAACCTAATAATAATACGAACAGGTCCCTGCGTTAAAGCTCCATATTCATATTTTGGAATAAAAAAAGTTATATCTTTTAAGCATCTATAAAAATCGACAAAAAAGTTCCATCACAACGAAATATTATGCTATTTTTATACTCTGACTTTAAATTCTACAAGAAATTGTAAAACTTATCTGATATTATATAGTTTACAAAAACTATAGTAGTAAGGTTTAAATTGTAATCGTTAATGTCAAAATAATATTTAGCTATATTATGTAATTATTATTAGTATTATTTGGATCGTTTTTTGTACAAAAACTATCGATATAATTTATATAACTTTTGTCATCTACGTCTATTAATATGGCTAAAGATTTTTATTTTTAATTCAAATAATTTTCGTATCTCGAATAGTGTTCACTTGTATGTGTACTCTATTAAACTTTAAAGTTAATAAGGGCCGAAACAATGTGCTCATAATGGTTACTGTGGAAATCCTTTCCGCAGGCTTGCCACTTGCGTCTAGGCTAAGCGGTATTGGCAAAACGGCTGTACAGTTTGTCTTACCTTTGCCGTTTGACCCTAGGCCCTCTGGCCGCTCAGCCAGTAACATTGCCAACAACGGTTGAGAAACCGTGACGAAGGTGGGAAGCGTTTTCCATACGGAGCATTACTGTCGGACTGGCGCACTGTCAGACTTCAAAGTGGGTGCGGGTTTTAACTCTTTAGTTTACAAAACTAAGGGCAGCCCAGAAAATAGACTGTGTGACCCTCTGAGTTACAGAAGGTACACGGGGAAGGGCCTAAGGTGGCCTGGACGACTTTGAATCCTTGTCTGCGTTAGCCGGATGTGCCGCAATCACCTAAACACTTGAGAAATCTAGGTTTGGCGTATGTATTGTATTCTTGAAAGATATAAAAAATATACTAGGACAGATCATGTATGTTTCTTTTAGGACAAACTTAAAGTAAAATAATTATTTATTGCAAAATATTTTTATTTTTGTAAGTAGAACATAGTACTGATGATATTTCTTCTTTTTAGGCTCAGATCAGATGTGGAATATTATAGTTGACAGTACTAACGTGAAAACATGATGCCTTCACAAACGTGGCAGCAAATCGAAGAGAGTTTGTAGGCACGTCTATATATTTTTTTAATTTTATCAATACCACTTTTATGGGGAGATCCACTGAGATCTCCGATAGGTAGCCGCAAGTTTTCAGGTTGTAAAACCTGTTTTACCGACGACGGACTGCTCAAGGGTAACAATTACCACATTGAATGGGATTTTGTTGCGCTCATTGCACATTCAGTTAACAAATAGGATGGGGAGATTTTTTGAGTCTTTGATGAGAGATCCACTCCAATGAAGCCTGCAGGCATTCTTCTCAAAAGAAACCATTAGAGGAGTTGAAGTTGTGCCGCAACAATGTAAGTGTGATAGAAAACACCTTTCTCTTGCAGAAGGCGAGGGAACACTCGGCGTAAACTCACATGATAACGGAGGTACTAACGTCATTACTTTGTATAGCTGGAAAATAATTCCGTGGTCAGAACTGGGAACAAAGACGTCAACATTATCACAGCATATTTACGTAATCATCAGTACTCGGCAGATCTTCTGCCGAGTACTGATGATAGCAGTGGTTGTAAAATCTTGGATATTGTGATGTTTTCTTCGGTCTCGGATCGGTTTCAACCACGGCGATATCCTTTGATACTACAGGATAACATAAGTATCCGCGAAAACATAGATAGTACGAGATAAGGCATATGCAATAAGATGAAAGGAAAGTGCCAATGTAATGCCCAAGACTCAGGACATACATATAACACGTCAAGATCAGAAAACTAATAATTTGTATGCACAAATATCGTTTTTTTAACTGAGAATCAATAATCAGGACACTCGATCCAGCAGCCAGATAGTCAAACCAATACGCAACGCCACCGTCTGAAATACATTACGTAATAATTATCCGAGTATCCCTTATGCAAAATCAGGCAAACCAATTTAAATCTACTCGAAACTAGAGCTTCACGAAGTTGTGTAAGTTACATTTGAGTAACTTACAGTAGCTCTGGCAAGCGTCTATTCCCGCTTAAGATAATTAGTTGCGAAGTATTTATGTGCGGGATAAAATTTGATTGATGTGGGGAAACTCGGGTACAAATGGCTGAGGTTTAATGTAAGTTATGCATCTTCTAATAAGTCTGATATTGTAATCAACTTAAATTGCTCATGACGACATAATTTAAAACGAAATTCATAGTTTTAAACATATAAATACACCTTTGATTGATGTATTAGTAGACAAAGATGGGGTTATATGTAAATAATTTATGACTGCACCTTTACGGAAAGTCAATGCAAGTTAAACTTACAAATTCCTGTTTTTTGGTTTTAGTTCCATATATAATACTATGGAATAAATAATATGTAATAAACAAGTATTATAATTAATTAATATAATTCTAATAAATCTTCTTTTAAATATAAACAAGAATATATATTAAGCACACTTTCATTTTACGTGTTTAAGATTTTCTTGTTAAGATATTGTTCAACATTAATTCTTTTTCCATTATATTATAGTAGACGCTGATACTACGTTATTAATCTCATCACGGCTGTCTCTGCATCAGTAAACTAAATCCAAATAATTATAATGCGTTATCGGATAGACTTTAAGAAAATTACAATTGTATCCAGAAAGTGAAGACTACACGAGTTAGTGCAAATTTGTTAAATAGTTACATTAGTTGATATTTAAAATGAGAATTGTCAGTTATTAAAATAATTTAATTCTTGAACTAATTTTTTTATTTACAGAATATTCTTGCTAAATTTACATAGATAAACATTACATATAACTGCAAAATGATATGCAATCCCTAGTGAAATAATAAGAACGATTATATTGAAGATTTGTCATATTTTTATTTAATATAAGCATCCTTTTTAAGAGCGTGTCTTATACCAATACTTAAAAAAGCTCGGAATACCCGACAGCTTTGTCGCGCTAAGATAAGTAAGTTAAATTATGGCATTGGATTTTTTTACAAAATTGTTGGTTTCCGTATCTAGCATGCCGACACTGCATTTGAAAGTACATGTGATCTTATCTGATTGCTTGCAATTCTTTATATTAGATAAGGCGACGAGTACATATAACTCCTATTTTATTTTCTTTTATTCAAAAAGGCTAACAAACAGTGTTACATAATTTACATTGATATAATATGCAAGAAGGCTTGTTTTCTAATATGTAAGTCAATTGTTATTAACGCATACAAATGCACAAACCATTTAGATTTATCATAACCACCAAAATAAATATGCAACCTACAATGGACAATTGTACATATAAAACAAAGTAAGTAAAATAGGAAAAAAATGGGATAAATAAATGCACTAGCAAAAATAGCCGAATGAACAAAAGCATGTTATTGCATTACGTTAGTTTTCTTTTTCAAGTTCCCTGTTTCAGTTTATGTGTGTCGCTAGAACTTTGTTCGTTTGGTTGCACCGCATGCAGGTTAGGACGGTATTTGAAAAAGCAAATTCCTCTTTACCTTTCATTTATTATTTTTTATTATATATAATATTCTAAGATTACCACTTATATCTAATGTCTAGTTTATACAAATTGACGAGGATATTATAAACAAACAGGTCACATCAAAAGACAACATTTTACCGCAGACAAATTTCATTATACCCTATATTAAAATTGTTCGTGGTATGGGACTTCCCAGGTGGGGTTGACATTTACAGAAAATATTACCTACTTATTAGATACTATCTTTTTCTGAAAATGTCAACCTCTATCAACGCTTTTTTATGATATTAGGGTATGACAAGCAAGCATATGATAAAAATAATAATATATTTATTCGTCTAAATCTAAATATAAAAGCACGAAAATATAAACTAAAACAGAGTTAAAAAAAATTAGACTAGAAAACAACTCCGTTTAGTAATGATTAAGGCATCCTCCGTATCATCGGAATATATCGTATCGGGCTTGAGTATAATTTATATTCTACCCAAGCCCCATAATTTATATTTATTAACATAGTCCATTTGATGCTAAACAAGATTTTATGCAGCGATCAAAACATTTCATCAAATTCATCATCGATAAGGGAACATAAGGGAAACGCGTTACCACCCCTAAGGCCTAGACGGGATACCTCGTGTGCATTGGGGTCTCTGTAATCTGGTATTTATTAAACACGTGATTTATCTAACTAAGGGTGTATGTACTATGCGATAAAACTATTCAACTTATGGTAATTAATGACTGCGGTATTATATCTTCATACATACTCAACAAAATCTCATGCGTTATCACTCTTTAAATTCGTCTCCCTATCTCGCTCTAACTAACATTGTGGAAAGCAAACTTCACGCTAGGATGTGCTATAATAGGCCCGTAGAATAAACGAGTGAAACATCACAGCAACGCTCCTGTATTTCGTATAGTGAGCGTAAGGTTCTGGAGACCCAGTTACTGGTCATCCTCATCTCAGTCCTCATTGGTGACAGCACAAACATGACAAACCGATTTAACACTACTGGATTTTACTCGCGTTTTCATGGAAAGTACACTTATATATTTTTAATTACTTAAAAAAAACATGCTAGAAATTCTTACCCTAAAAATTATTTTGGTAAAACATGAAAGAGACATTTTCCCTTTTTTTTAAAAAAAAAAAATGTTCTATACTGTACAAAGTATCCTCACGCCGAAGCTTCGAACTAATAAACGAGTGACACTAATTGGCGCCGCGATCGTGTCTCCGGGAAGACCACTTACAATGAAATTCCTGTAAAAATCTCACGAAAAATTCTCGCTCTAGCTTCACCATCGTTTATTAGAGAGGCGAAATTTTTACTTGAAATTTAAAGCGAACGAGGCTCTTAAGGCTTTTACCAAGAAGGAAATATGTCACGCCACAATTTTTTTTATAACATCGTCTGTAAATATATACTTTTAGCACCAAAGGTTTAATAAATTTTAGATATCAGTGATAATTATTTAAAATAATTAATAGTGATAAAGCCACGTGCCGGCCAGATATTTTAGTAATATGAATTATAACTTATGAGCTGATGATTCTCGTATACTAACAAACTGCTATTTAGCGAATTTATTATAAATTCAATCAACTGTACTTTCATGATACAATAAATAAATAAAAAATAAGAAAAAGATACTTTCGAAGTGATGATAGCTTAATGGCTCCAGCGTAGTAATGAAGGTTTAATGGACATGAATTTGCCAACAATACCAGTTGAATTGCATCAATGAAAATTCACCCGAAAAACCAACAGTGTAATTAATGCGCGCTATAGACCTGGACTAAGAATTAAACTAAGGATCCGTGATTAGTTAATTATTCCGACCACTAGACCTTAAATGGCTGTTACTTCAAAGCCACGTAGGTCTACTGGCTCTCGTGAAATATGAATTATTTTGCAGTCATTTAAATGTACTATGATATAGTCACTTCTTAATTATAATTATAAAAGTAACAAACGTGTACACCGCTCATCTGATAGTAAGTGATAACTGCGGCCCATGATCTACATCTATCGCCAACTAAGATTAAAGATGTCACCACTGAGGATTGAGAGGAAATACCTCGTTACCTGTGATTGGATCCCTCACCATTCGAAACTCGACTGCGCTATGCTGCTGTTTCATGGTAGTAATCCGTAAGGGTCCTTCTACGGTAGAGCTGACCCATGAATGTTGTAACTTGTATCTGACTAAAGCGTGGCTCTACTAAAATTATATAACAATATAAACCTGGAATCGCCTGTTACGTGTTACACAAACATTGACCACGGCTGGAAAATGAACTATGGCTTGGTCAGGTATTTTGTTTACTAAGCTACCAAATTTTTAGTGTTATAATTTATATTATAAATTAATAGTCATGTAAGTAAACCACTATTACTATTAATTTACTAATTCTACTTCTTCTATTTCACTCTACCGCAATATATATGTTTTTCCACCAAAGCGCCGTCAAAATTTGTAGTTTTGTAAGCTTTGCTTTATACAAAGCTTCACTACCCTAAGCGGGTGTATTGAAGTGCTGCTATCTATATACAGCTATGCTACTTTTTTATGAAACTAAGGGCGAAAAACGAGCACACAGTTCACCTGATGGTAACTGCTGGCCTATCACACCTAACACCCATCATCAATAAATATTCACAATGCACTTAAGTTGTTATACCTGAAGTCAACTAGAATCCACGCTACCAGTTACAGGGTCCTTAGATCTCTACACTCACCATAAGAAATACAGCAGTATATGTCTTGCTGGTATTCTAAGAGGCCGTGGCATTTTCCTGGCCGAGCTGAACCATTTATACCGAAGCTAGAAACAAGCTGCCGCGTGACTATATTACTGTTAATGAGCTGCATATGTGGCTCTTTTAATATCCTCAATAGCTAGAAGCATTGTGCATATTTAGATGGAAATCCCGCCTTATAACGTAGCGTTTAAATAAAATATACATCTTAAAAGATTCTCCCTTTATAGAATATATTTTAAACAAGATAGAAATTATTAAAATATTTATTTAAATATATAATAAAGGCATTTAACTAAATATTGAAGTAAACTTTGGTTATAAAATTTATTGGACTACAGCCAAAAATTTGCCTAGTCCCTTTCCATTCGGTGGGTCCATTTTAATCAAAATTGACTATAAACCGTAAACACTTTAAGTAAATTCTTAAACTTTATTGTACCCTACTACGTATATTCTATTACTGTGTTGTAACTCTAGGGAATACTTTAGCTGTCTTGCCTTTGTCACGAGTAAGTCATAATGGTGTAAATGTCCATGTTATATATTTTATTCAAGTGATATATGTATATGCATAATTTTAAACAGTTGTTGTTTATAAGTTAGTAGTAATATCTAGAAATTCAACTAAAATGTAAATGTAAGGCCCTGTTCTGGATGTAAGTTACCTGACAAATAAACGTCTTATCTTTTTTTTTAATTACTCTATAAAAGAATAACGCTATGTATATAAATATATATATATATATATTATTTACCAGTGCTGGGGTAAAGCTGAAGCTTATTTATTATGTTACTTGAATTAAAAAAGGCTAACCCGTTAACCACTTCATGTAAGTTTAAATTCTTATGCTAGGACATGGTTCACGACAATAGGTGAACGGCAGATTCGAACTTACGACCTTAAGTTTCGCAGTCCATAACCTAAACCATTAGGCTCCAAAAATCTAGGCGAGAAAAATATTGCCCCTAGCTAGGACAGAAATCACTGGACCCCACGATTCAGTAGCTTACATTTTTAATTTTTTATTATTACATTGAGAATTACAAACACATATGCAGTTCACCTGATGTTAAACGATTCCTGCGGCCCATGACATCTACATTTATCCTTGACAAGGAATCATAATGCAGATACGTTGCCACCCTTGAGGACTGAGATGGTAATCACGAGTAATAAAGGTATCCGGATCCTTCACAGCAAAACACAGCGTTATGCTGCTATTTCACGCCGGTATTCTGTACGGGCGTGGTCCTACTCCGGTCGAGCTAACCCATTAATTCTGCTGTTAGAAGCAACCTGCAGTGTAGCTTTACCACTGTTAAAAACTAGGACCCCTGAGTCATGCGTGTAATAAAAAATATTACTCGATTAACATAATTAAACACATGTGTAATGCTTTCTTTGCTATCACTGCGTTTGCACAAACTTCGTTAAAAAAAATGTTATTTTATAAACAATGATTTTTATGCACTCAGTACCGTGAAGTAAAGTACTTACGGATGACGTCTTTTCTTAGTTGTTGGATCAAGTTGGTCACAATATTTTATATAAACATAATTAAAATAAACAAAAGTAAAAAATTGTATCATGGCTCTAATAAATATTTGATGTTTATGTCATGATAACGAGATTTTTAGATTTCCCAAACACGTATCTATGTTATTTAAAAATAAGGAAAACGTTAAGACTTTAATAACAACTCTATTTTGGATCGTTTAAGAAATTATTAAACCTGTTATAATAAAATTAAAGGATTATATTTATAAATTTCTGTTCCAATAATAAAACATTTTTTTAATGGTCTCTGTTTAAATTTAGAATTTATATTAACATTTTTTTTAATATTATTATAAGATTATTACTCAACGTGTCTTAATTCTCATAGTTGCTACATAATACTCTAAATTAATATTTTAACCATACGTTTTACTCCTAAATCTTAATATCTAAAATCCCACAAACATAATTTAGATTTTTTTTTAATAAATATATATTTTAATATAAAATAATAACTAGCACCACAATAGAAGTATTTAAAATTTTACTAAAAGCAACAGTACTAATAATGATATTTATTAAATAATAAAGTTTGGTTAATATTGAATAACGTACCTATGTAATAGTAAGATGTTCCAAACACCACAGATCACCCACAAACAAAAATTCCGGCAATTTTTGTGTGGAAAAGTTAAAAAAAGGACGGCTCGGTATTTTCACAGGAAAGTTTAGCGAATTTCTTGTACAGGACGCTCATCCCGGGACGAGAGCGCGGTCACGACTGAAGTATTAGGGCGTGGGTGATTCAAACATAAGGGAGTGGACACCACAATATGGGGAGTCCTTGCCAAAATTAATACATCATTTTCAACAACTTTTGGCTTCGCTGTTTATGACTGTTATATTTTTATAATAGTTGCACATTTACTGTGAACAATATAACATAAATTAACATTATTTTCACCAACTTTTCGCGTCAATGTTATATTTTTATAACAGTTGCACATTTACCGTAAAAAATATAACATAAATTAATACATTATTCACAACTTTAGGCGTCACTGTTTGACTTTTATATTTTTATAATAGAAGCATATTTACTGTAAAAAATATATATCATAAGTTACATCATTACATAATTTTCATCAACTTTTGGCGTCGCTGCTGTAATATTTATATAATATAAATATAGCATAAATTGTACGTACTTTTAATTCGGATATCAGATACTTCAAGAACTTAAAGTGAGATAAAAGAATATTTAAAATTTTGTAAAGATATTTTTTATTAAATGAACTATCTGTTTAGTAAAATAAGTTCGAAGTAAAGTATTCAAACATTTGAGTACTCGTGTAAGTGAAGTAAATATTTGACAACTCTTTTCATAAGAAATTATTAGGTTCAGTTATTTATAAGGAACTGATGATAGACTAGTAGGGAATGGGACGTCGTACTCGGTATTGAATTGGTAAATTCGCAACTTATTTGGCTTGTGCTAATGCGTTATCATTTGCTGGAATCTTATATACAGAAAATCATGTATAACATTTTGGGTGTATCATAAATTATGTTTCGTACTAAATAACTCAAGGTCAAAATCAGCAAAATAAACAATAATAAACCATTGTGTCATAATTCACAACAATGTTTAATGTTAAATTAAGTTAGTAGTTAATAATTAGTTTATTTTATCATCAAACATTTTTAATGAAAAAACGTTAAAATCGTTACATCTATTTTGTGCTTTTCGCTGGCCTTTTTTTGCTTTAAAAGTAAATACAATCCATTTCCTAATTTATAGAAGACTTGAATCTGCGAGAGCGAGTTTTGTTTTATTTTATCCAACTTCTGACAGCTGCCGCTCTTTGTTATTTGCAAAATCTTTATTATTATTCCACTGAAAGGTAAATTGAGGTGCAATCGTTTAGTCCTTCGACAACTTAAAGTTACTTTCAACTTTAAATGTATAATGTACCTAACAATTAGAGGCTTTATGATGATTTCGAAGTCCACTAAGTTGATTTTGACCACGGTGAAATCATCTTGTTGTTACTATATCTAGTAACATCTACGCGGCAGATGATATAGTGCCGTAAGTATAGGTACACGCAGATTGTCCTATTGTCGTGTTGGTTTTCGAGTCTGGTTCGAAGTCCGATCTCAGTATTCTAATCTCATGAAATCTGTGAATAATTATTAATTAATATTTAATCATTATCATCATTTAAGTCAAAAAAAATTAAGTTGCTGTAATTCGAACATCCCATGTCCAGCAGAGTATTTATTCACACCGATTATTGCGTATAGATAGTTACAGTAGTGACGGCAATTCTTCTGGTAGACTGATAGATATCTAAATGCATATAATCTACCCATTGTAAAAGTTTGTACAAACAAAGAAAATGCTTAATAAAATTCTGTTAGAAATTCTCCATTCCTTTTTTTAGAGATTTTTTTTCTATTTCTTTTTCTATCTTGGCAAATTGCATTGAACCCCCATATACTTAACATGATAAGTAAAATAAGATAACACACACCCTATTTGTTCACATACCTACCGTTTCGGAAAACGACTTCCCCATCCAGTTTTAACCCTCGACTAACTATGCTATGAGTCATGAACGGCACCTGCCTTTTATAATGGTATTAAGTAGCGTAGGTACTAAAATTCACGACGGTCTCTTTAATTTCTAACTAATCCAAGATTTTTAATACACATCTCTTAATAAATTCGAATTAATATAAATGCTATATATGCATGCTTGAAATGATACAAATATTTCGTCGTCGATAAAACATATTAGTGTATCTCATTAAACGTTAAGATACTTTTTATTTGTTTATCCGTACGTTTGTGCACTCAAATCTCCACAACGGCTGAATCAATTCGAGTGTGGTGTCAGCGATGTTTGGGATAAGCTTGGTCCTAACATTAAGGGTTCGTTTCGTTCAAAACGGTTGACAATTAAAAAGACATGTCTATTATGCTACCGCTTACACCAGCCGGTTTATAAAGCATTGCGTGAATAAATCATTCAGCAAGTTTAATTATATAAACATATATATATATTCAGCAAAGAATCTTTTCACCGTTGGATATGGTCTGTGGATATATGGACCAGTTACTGGGTCTCTGGATCCCTATATTCTTCACACGAAACACTATAGCTCTGCTACTACACAAAAATGCTGCTAATATGCCGGTATTCTATGAGGATGTGCTCCTATCCCAGCTGAACTATTCAAGCTGTGTGTTCAGTATGTAAAAGTTGTAAATGACTCTACCATATAAAATGATGATGATTAAGAGTCATTATTATGATACCTTAAATTATTACGAACCAATAAAACATACATGCAAAGAAAGAAATAAGCCCCATTAATATCGGTAATATGAGTAATCTTTAAGTTTAGTAATAAAAACAGATACAATTAAAAAAAAACATTTTCTTACTACAAACAGCCAATTTTAGATGATTTTTAAAAAGTTTTCAATATATAAACGTGTCTGGTTTTAACATATAAGAATAAACATATAAATAAATGGTATTACGTGTCTTTAAAATTCACAATACGTGACTCAACATAACAATACCGATTATCGTTTGCGAAAGATGTACAAATATGAAAGATTCTTTATAAATATAAATTACATACTAAGTGTAAGAAAACATCATTTACGTATTGCAGTAAAGTAACATGGACGAATCTAATTAAAAAATGTTAATACAATTTATTAAAAAAAATGTATAATATGGGAATAATAGGAAATATCATTATTTATAACATTTAGGGTGTTACCATTACTTGTATTTTTTATCGCTCTAGTGGTCCTTTTCAGTCAATAGTCCTTTGTGTATTATTTTTTTAACGGAGATCTATTGTCACAAGTAGCCCTTTTTATGTCAGAGGCTTAGCCGTGACCATTTGAACTATATCAGGTAATAATACGCTCGCGACTACAACAAAGCGCATACCTTTATAACACAATATGCATGTATCATCACCATTTTAGCGCATACTTGGCATTAGTCACCCCAATAAAATGTCACGTGACCGCGATACTAAACCACTCTACCTGAATCGACTACCTGCATACCTGCATGGGTCGTCGCCACATCTACTTATTAGTGAAGCATCGTTGTAAATAGATTTTTCTGTTTGACTTATTTATTATTATAGAAATCGTTGTGAGTTCATATAGACGATAATAATAAATTTAAAAAAAAATTAAATAGTAATAATTAAACATTTTCAATACAAGTCCGTCATATCACTTTCATTTAAAGAGGTCCATTTCTTTATTACGCCTTTAGTACTCCAAGTACTGGAAACATTTATCAAACCATGTCTTTCAAGTCAAAAAAGAGCTTAATTTATTTTTACTTCGTAGATAGACGTATATTTGTAGATAGTGTAAAAAATCTTTTGAGGATACTGTTTATAGCAGTTAACATTTGTGGTATGTACAGTATGTACCAATTGGTCAGCATCGGTTTTATTACAAAATGCAACATATGTAAGTAATTAAAATAAATCATTATGTATGTCATATCTTTACTACGATATACTTGGTTGACTATAATATTTGAAACCTTATTTTTGAATAACCAACAAAAGGCAAAAATATATAATATATAAACCATAAATTAAAAATCTCCGCACCCTCGTTTATGATAATATGTTTGTATTACGTCTATTATAAGGATTTGGCACATAAAAACTCCTATTTACGTTGAAATAGAAGCCATAATCGTTTAACCCCATCAAACTCATAATTGAAGGGTCACGGCGTGTGGTTCCCTCTTTTATAAAGAGATTATTAGAGAAAAATCTAACACGTATTCATCATTACATTGGAAACCATATCCGGCCTGTATTATAATAAAATAATATTTCCCTAATATTTGTCATTATAATTTCGAATAATATTATTTCAAATTTCAATTTAAAAATTTTGTTCCACGTACTTTAACGGTCTCTTTGTCGATTGATTTGATTTACCAAAACAAAAATGAAGGAGATTCTGTACAATCGCAGTCTCAAATTCCCTCTGCGTATTCTCCATTTACAGTTTTGGCTACTGTATAAATGCGACTAGGATTAAAGATCATCTCATGAAAGGTATACAAGCATTTCAAGAATGGTCTTCTCATTTTGAAGTTACTCTTAATCCCTTAACATACCAGGCAATGCTCGTAGGAAGCTCACGAATGTTGTCCATGACGGACGTGTTAAATTTACCTAAAACTTAACGATGTTATAATAATACCATTCAGTAACTCTGTAAACAATATAATTTAAATTGAGAAGTACACATTAAAATTATGAGCCGTAAAGTGAGTCTCCTTACGCTTTCTTTATCGTCTAAAATATATCCTTTCTCTTAAAACAAAGATCATGCTCTTGCAGACCCTTGCACTGCCTCGTATTGATTATGCAGATGTGTGTTACCCAGACCTGACCCAAAACCTTCTTAACAAGCTTGAGCGCTTACGAAACAATTGTATCAGATTCATTTTTAGTTTGCGTGAGTTTGACACTATACACCGTATATACCATACCCGTTCTTATCTCTTCTTAAATGATTCATCTTAATTAACCTCAAAGATAAGTTTTAATATCTCTCATAATGTCAAGACAGGTTTCTTCAATCTTCCTCTAATAATAATAAGATCTCTACTCCAATGGGTACACCATACCGGGTTCCTTGCTAACTCGTTTACTGTTCAGGAACTCTGGAACTTCTTACCTAATAATATACGATGGATAAGCTTCAGCTTGGACCGTTATCCTGTTTCGCGAGAGCGTCTGACTCGAGGGTGCCCGAGGGGGCCGAACTTCAGGTCGGTCAGTTGCTTCTGACTAAGTATTATCTATCTCAATTTATATCGTTATTATTATAAGTTATCTGTGTGGTACAGAATACGTGGGTGCTGGAGAAGTGACGATTTTATTATTATTTTCTGGAATTATTATTGGTGAGAACCGGCAACCATCGAAATGTTTCATATCTGGGACATATTTTGAGGCATGGTGACAAATATGAGCGTTTACATTAAGATGGGTGAAATTACTGAAAAAAAGCTAATCGCAGGAAAAAGTAGTGCCTTGGGGACTTCAGCAAGTAGACAGAGATTGCGAGGGCCTCCGAACTGTTTCACCTCGTAAGAGATAGAGGAAAATGTGCAGAGCTAAATGCCAACCTTCACTAGTTTGAGTGACACTAAGAACCCAATATTGATTCAAATACTGAGTGAAAGAACAGAAAATTAAATTAGTGGTAGCGTGGTATTGCATTTTAATGGCCTGACAACGTTTGGATCTTGAATCAGCTACGGCTGTCCCTGAGTTACAGGAATCACCTACAACGAGCTGAACCGTGTCCTTTATTTTATCTATCTAACCATAATGTTCATAATATAATTTTAAAGATTATCACGAAATATTTATACATACAAATGTTTTCAAATCATTAGTGAATTAAAATAGGTTTCATAAGACGACATTATTGTTATTACTTTAAATAAAGGTATCATTATAAAACTTTTTTACATACTTCTCTATTTTATCTCACAAAATCAGGTAGAAAGTATTTGTAAAGCGTTACCCCGAAGAAATAATCTTCGAATGATTTATTTAGTCTTAGAAAATCCCGAACCGATACCTAGAATTAGATTGTGCACACTTTGGCATTGAACAGGTACAATTATTTTGTATGATTTTTCCATGTTAAAAAGTGATATATTCGTCTTTACGCAGACCGTGTTTACTAATACTGTGTTAATACACAGGTGATATAAGTGCTAGCATGCGGCAGCTAGTTACAACTAGGTTGGCATGAACTGGGAAACAGGCCTTCACAGAAAGCCAGATTGAAATAGTGTGTTTCGTGTGATGAGTGTAGGATTCATGGATCAAATCCACGCCTTTTTAAACACGAGCCTTACTAATGAGCCAATATTTCATTGTGGCACCCTATTTTAATGAAGTAATACATTAATTAACTAAACATATTAATGAAACTAACATGTCATTTTGACAATTCATCGATTAAATTAATAGTGTTGTAAACACCTTTTATCATTTATTCGTTCCTAAAAAGATCTTTTCACTATCGTATATGAATGAATAACTATCGGTGTTTATTTAAAATAATAATAATTTGTTTCACATCTTTTACGTAAACAATCCTAATATAAAAATACCTGAACTATAATCTATATTTATTCCTTAAGTATGTTAAGACATCCGGCTCTGAACTAGATAAAAGGTATATCTGTATTTCAGACCTCCGTGCTCTCCTTAGTATATGTAACAAGATAATATAAATTGTAACAAAAAGAAGATTTAACAAATCATACGTGGAAAGAAAATATGGGTCTTTTGACATATATAATAAATAGAATAGAAAAATTCAGAGTGTGTATTAAATCTCCTCTATCTGTGTATTATGTTAAATGAATGTGTGTATTTTTTTTTTCTTTTTTTTATTATTGAGAGTAACAAACGAGCACATAGTTCACTTGATGGTATGTGATTCCTACGGCCCCTTACATCTACCATCATCCTTGAGGACAGAGATGGAATGCCTCATCACCAGTAATAAAGGTCTCCGGATCCCTGCGCTTACCAGACGAAACACGGCAACATAATTCTGCTATTTCACGTCGATATTCTATCAGGGCGTGGTTCGGTCAAGCGGACCCATTCATTTTATAGCTAGAAACAAACAGCAGTGTAGCTCGAGGGTAAGAGTGTAAGAGGTGTATGTATCAATTTATATTAAGCAAAGCATCAGTTTCTTCATAGTTTAATTTGTGTAGATATTTAAAAAACTTAATTTTACAGTTTTCTTTTGTTTATTTTAATCGAATATTTCCTCATTTAATACAAAGCACAATTTCATGCCACATCCCAATCTGATTCTCATGATCAATCTTGACGCTGACAAGTCTAAATGATACTCAATAACACAGATGTCAGAATAGCTTGAAACTTACTTAAACTTAAAATATTTTTCATTTTGATTACATACAAAATATTACTATCATATTTTTAATTTTTTTTAATTACATAGTCTTTAGACTATTTTATTCACTTTTATATGGAGAAAGTAGAGTCAAAGTACCATTCAATTTAAGTAACGTTAATTAATCACGGTGGTCTATAGATACAGCTATCATCGATGACTTAAGTTCGATGAGTTAAGCATTGTCATCCTTGAAAACTACGATAAAAGAACTTATTACCAGTTAGTAGAAATTGGGCTCTTTTTATACATATATACAGTTAAAAAAACCGAATACATTATACATACAGTATATATTTATACTTTAAATTGGTACTCCATAAAGGATTGTTCGATTATAATCCCAACCAATCCCATCAGGAGATAAGCACACTACGGGTAACTTAGTCTGCCTATTCATTCTTATCTTACTGGATAGACAAGGGATGGGAGAATTAAACTCCGTAACTTCTACGCTGACTCTACATAATAGTCCTAGAATACCTGCAGAACATTGAAAGGCTGGCAACCATGTCTGTTATACCAATATTTGCCTCCCTTAAGCACGTTAAACGCACGTAAACCTGACAAAAACTGACTTCGAGTGACAATATTCTATATATATATATAAATAAATATTGTATTTTTATGAACAATTATTTAAAAATAGCTAAGTAAATTGATAGTACCTTACTATATATTCTAAATATATATATAAATGATTCTTTTTATATATTAAACCAACAACCAAAGCAAAGACCAACGTTTTCTGATTCTTACTTACAAAACTATCATATATATAACTACATATATATGTATGTATATACCTGTATATATATGATCAGCTTAGAATCATAAAATTGAATACAAGATATTATTAATATTGGGGTTAGATGGACATGACCCTCACCAACAGTAAGGAAAATATAGGTAGCTGTTAAAATTGAAATAAATGAACTAAGACCTCATTTTTTTATGTAATGAAATAGCTTGCATGCAAAATTAAAAAAAAAAAAGTCGCTTTCGAACTGTTGATTAAACCACATCAATTGAAAAAAAATCATTCGCTTGGAACAAGAAACTCCTTTGTGAACTACAATAGGACTATTCCATTTTCGAATCGAATTCTTCCGGATTAATTGTGTTATTTTTGTAAGGGAAGCTTTACGTAGGTAACGAAACAATGTTCAATTGTTATTGTTATAATAGTAAAACGATGTTTATCTGTATGATATCAATACAAATCTATTTAAATGTTATGAATAGTTTTGATATCTGTATTTTCGTAAGTTAGGTTAATATCGATGTTTAACCGTAGACACAATTAGAAGATCGTATCAAGTACTTAAGTAAAAATTGGCCATATGTGGTGTAAAATATATGTCATATTAAACATTTGCCAACGAATTGTCCACGAATATTTTGCTAAAGCCTGCCTATTGATATCGGCTTCAATTCATTAATAGAAACAGATAAATATAAACTGCTTCCTGGATGACATTAACACCGAAAAAAATATATACATATATATGTATATTTTCATAATTTTGAAATTTTAAAAAGTTTTATAAAGCGTGTTAAAGTTGATAATATCATGCGTATCCAATTTCTGTACTTTTTGATAGTAGATCTACAGTTAGATCACCCTATTGGACATAAAGGACCTAAATTATAATGGAATAAGTTCTTTCAATCAAGAGAATCCATAAATTTTCTCATCAAAATTTAAACTTAAATGTATCTTAATTATGTTATAATGTACGTTATAAATAAATATCTAACAGTGTTCTTTATTTTGTAACCATGCACTAGATGCGTGAGTAAGAACCATAAAGAGTAAGCGTGACCATTTAGGTAGAATTCAGGATAATTACTCACCGCTAATATTTACTGCAATGATGTCTGGAACATGATTAATATTGCAATGAAAAAAAATTATATCATAAAATTTTACTATACGTATATATACTATGAAAAAATGAAAATTATTCAAAGTATTGAAAGATATAAATAAGTTGTCTTTTATCCCAGCCGTGTACGCGATACCGTATACCGACATATTGTAGCTGCAACATAAATAGATCGACTCAAATGGGGAAAGACTACGCCCTCACAGAATACAAGCATAACGCTCTTTGTGTTTCGTGTGGTGAGTGTACGGAACCTGAGATCCAATTACTGGTAACGGGGCATTCCATCTTAGTTGTAAACAGTGCATGTATCTACATCTTGAATCTCTGTTGAGATCTAATGTTTGAGATGCCGTAGTCATTATCGGTTGAAGTCTGTGAGTCAAACTTACAATCATAAAAAGTCTAACTTAAAGGAGTAAGTGAATGATCCATTAAAAAAAATTAAATTCAAAGCGGCAAACTTTAATAGAGATAATCTTCACGATCGTACAAAATAATGCCTAATAATAATTCAATAGAATACTAATGCAAGTGGAATTTAACTTTCATGAAATATTATTTCTCGTTTAGACCTACTAAGAAATATTTGAAATCATTGTTTAAGTTCAATAAGTTCTCAGTATAATAAATCTCTTGAATATGTAGCCAGCGTACGTTTCCTTTGTATTCTACTTACTTAATTATCTACGCCAAAATAAGCCGATCATTCAACGGAGGATCCTCACGCTAAATAAACAAGGGGTGGACACATCTACAAAGATACTATTGCGTAGCTGGATCGGTTTCGGCGCATTTATATTTTGTAATCTTTGGAAATAACCGTCAGTGTATACCAACATCAATTTAGTCGTAATTATGAATTGTGATTATAGTAAAAAAACATATAATTGTTTGCTTGAAGCTAACGTTCGATTATAATATCGATTAGTTTTATATTTATATAAATCAATGGTTTTAGAAAAGTAAGAGTGACAATCGAGCTTACAGTTTAACTGATGGCAAGCGATTGATTATGGCTCATAACCTACGTTCATGCTTAAACAAGATTCAACACCAGCAACGCATTTGAGATTCCTCTGGTGTTGCTGATGTTCATTGGCGGCGTTGATCACTTACCATCGGGGTATATGCACGTTTTCCACTTATTCTATAAGATGAAAATCAAAATGTATTTGCGTTGTCGCTCCTGAGGATCTAGATCGCTGTAATTGCATCCCTGGATTCTTACGCCATACGAAATACAACAGTTTTTAAAGTAACTGTGGGGCTCAACGTTCTTTGAGAGAAGGTATTAGAGGATGACGCACATCGCAGTTGGGATCCTGATTTCACGATTTTGTTTTTATTTATTTCTGCAATATTTTCTTTTGGCGTTATAAACCAGCTTTTAAAATTGCTATTGTAAATATCATAGCAAAAACTGGTGGCTCAGGTATTTCTCATATTGGAGACTTAATGCAACCGTATCCTCCCATGTAATAATCAATCCGTTCAACCTACAAATCCAATCGTTTCTCTTCATTGTGCAGAGGGTTAGTGTTGAGTGCAGATAGAGTGCAGTGCTTATTACATTTTTTTAAAGAATAAATATAACGTACATGCATCCAATTATATGTACGTTTTTTTTGTTCAACAATTTACAAGTTTTTTGTATCTTGCTTTATTTTGACCAATGCCACTCCTAGTTACTACAGTTTCAATGAGTAGAAAGGCGGTTGTTTAATTTACCCACTGATTGCTCATTGTTCGAGGGCTCCCGATCCATTCCATACTATTATATGGGGTGCATTCTAAAGGGTGTTTGTTTGCGTAAAATGTTTACTTAAGGGGTGCATTACTTATTGACTTGAACTTAATTTAAATTAAAATGATATTATAGGTATCATAAAGATTTTATTTAGACTGGATAATAGTGTTTTTGTAATAAATATTCCTTTAAGCTAGACTGGACAAGAAAAAATAACACCGCCAGTAGTTTTCTCTCATAATACGTTGATCATTTTTGTTTAATTCCTTGACGATATATTAACTTCAATGTCAAAGGTTCTTAAATGCGTCTAATCAATAATATTAAAGATATAATAGAATGATTAAACATCAATCAATCGAAGTAAATTCTCATCACTTCTATTAAATAGGAAAAGATAGGTGCAAAATTTCCACGGGGAATTCGAATGACAAATGACGATGATCGTTTATCTTCTTAACTGTCAACAAAGCCAATCAAGACATGTGTGACTCAGTACAAAGTTACCGTAATCCTTTGCCATTGAAATTAAGCTCTTATTCACAATGCATATAAAGTCTTATTTGGAATTAAATAATTCAGCACAAATCCAATATGTAGCGGCCAGCAAAAAGTCTTCGTTTTGATAGACAACACGTACGTGATGGAGATCCAATTAGATTGGTCCATCGTTTCGAAAAATTTCACTGAGTATTCGTGACGTAGTAACAAATAAGTCAACCGACTACTAATCGCACAATCGATCAAACCTTTCAAATGGAGGTTTGACGTAGATTATATTAAAATCGAAATGTACATAGAAGTTGAGTTGTTCAGAGAAAAAAAAAATCATCAATATTCCGTACATAAAAACGATATAACCATATATATATATATAGTGCTGATAATAAGTACTGATTTATCACGTTTTCAGCAGTTAAGCATTGTAAGAAATAAAAATATAAATATACAAGTATTTCGAAGACGTGTGATATACATCAACATTTCATATGTCTAGAGGGTGTCTATTGACTCTGTCTAGAAAACTGGTCTATATACCGATAAGACTTAGGAGCCTTCAAGAAAAGAGCCTCCTTAAACGCTGGCAACGCATTTGCAAATTGTCTGGTGTTGCGGATGTTCATGTGCGGCGCTGATCACTTACCATCAGGTGGGCTGGATGCTCGTTTGCTGCCTACTATAAAAAATATCCATCAGTAGAATATATTTTTTGTACTTATACTTATTATAGTCTCTTTTATTTAACGTTAATCTTACACTAACATACTGATTTAAATTTATCAGTTGTAACCTATATGTAATGTATCTAATAATTCAATGGTACAGTCTTAGAATGTTATATTCTAATACGCTGCTAACTGGTTTGCTGTGGATTTCGAAATTCCTGTCAACGCCAATATTAGAGTCAATACAAATTGTTGGATTTCATTTAATTTTGGTTATTCCCATTTGGGTAGGCGACAAGCTAATGCCTCCATATTAGCACTCAAATATTCATATCACTATAAAAAATCTTATTTTTTTTTTAATAATTTTATCAAACATATTTTTCACCTTATTTAATTTATTATAAAATTGCATAAACAAATATTTACTCCTACAATTTGGATCATATTTAAAGAAAAACGACCACCGCATACGATTGCTATTATTATCGATTTAGAAAATCTTGAGTTATAAGTAACATACAACAAATGATTTCCTCCATTTTTCTTTAAATCATTCCCTCATTTTAAACGTTTCTAAAAACTTTTTTATTTCATCCCCAATAGTCATAAGATATCTTGACATGAAATTATCTGTAAACATTTATATTCTTTTTGGTCATATTTTTTACGATTTTAGAAGTGAACTGAGCTGATATAGATTATATAGTAGACTTACCTTCTAGCATTAAGCATACGCTTAAATTTATATATGATTACATTATATTTATTTATTTCATAAAACAATTACTTTATAAATTACAGACCACAATTAAAGGGATTTGTAAAATTTTAAAAAGTGTTTGTTTCGTTACAGTATGCCTTTTATCATCATGGGGTTAAAACAAAGTGAATTTCAAAATTGTGTTGCATTCTTTACGAATGTATTACATGCAGTACATACTCTTACGGAATGGGATCTATAGTACGTGACAAAGACGCAAACTTAGACGTATTCTGTAAAATGGATATGGTATCAAAATATTAATTAAAATGCATATTCTTAAAAAAATAGAAATAACCGTACATGTAGTATTACGTATCAGAGGATAAGCCGCCTTACTCCAGGCACTGGGTGCAATTGAATCATTTTCTGTAAGAATTCGTAATACCTAAACTCAAGAGCTTATCAGCACTAGAAGTTTTACGGGACTAAGGAAAACAGAATAGAACGATAAGAGAAGTGTGTTACTTTAATTAAACGTTCCCCACTTCCACCGTCCTGACATTTAACCACAACAAAGCATACGTAATTAGGCAACGAACCATTATGGTGAGTTCATATGAGTGTTTGGAACCATATAAGGAAATCCAGTACTGACCTGTAGTATAGTAGCGAATTTCATTTTTATGGCCTCGAGGGTAAATCTATAGATTCAGAGATCAAGAGACACTAATTTCTAGGTAGAAGACAAGGTGAAGTATTTATATGTAGTAAAAATCTCTCGGTGCCCAAACTCAGTGCATTGGATGTTCAAAAAGACCTCTAATGGAACTCACCATTGCCCCTCGGCATTGGCTGGAATCTTAGAAGGTAAAGCGGACGATGTACTTAATAATCAGACCCAAACAATATATAGCTAAGTTATTGCACTCTAATTGCACAATTCTAAATGTGAATTATTCGTTCTTGAGCATAATCTTGAAAAGAATTTCTTCTCATATAAATTTAGCAATTCATTTGCCCCTTGCCGTCAAGCAATCTGCATACAATACTTGACGACGAAAGTTTATGCGCAGCCTTAGGAATTTGGAGTGTCGATATGCCAACACCATAAGTGTTTTTTAGGAGGCGTTATCGAGAAATTTAACTCCACAGACTATCGTGATAAAAAGTGCAACCAGAATTACTCATTACGGTTTTTTGAACGACTACATTCGGAAGTCTCGTGTATCCATGAATATTTGAATTTGTTGAACTTTTGGGGTGATGGCAGAAGACCTACTAGTACTACTAGACAAGGAGGGTAGTAAGTAACCAACTCACTAAGACGTGGACTATTCTTGTAACGATTCAAGGAGAATATGAACTTTACGATCATTTTAGTTCTTGCGTTACGGTAATTGTACATGTTATTTTGTACTTTTGTAAATACAAATATATGTATATGTTAATTAACTATTTAGTGTATTTCCTGAAAAACTTGTCTATGGCGTGATATATTTTTTTAACACTAAACTTCCTTATGACTAAGAAGACTATTGGAGATGAAATAAAAAAAATTGTCGTTTAAAATGAGGGAAAGAATTAAAGAAAAATAGAGGAATTCATGTGTTATAATTTACTTTTTAACTCTGGGTTTTCCAAATTGATAAAAATAGCACTCATATGCGGTAACCTTTTTTAAATATGATCCAAATTGTTTTAATTGTTTTTTCATATAATAAACTAAATAAAATCAAAAATATAATGATAAACATTACAAATAATAAGTACTGTATACTTCATTTTTATTATTCAAATTTATATCGTTAAAAAGCATTAAATTTTTAGATTATTTCGCAAAGTTCTTTTAAGACAGAAATAAAATAATTATTTTGAATGTATGGAACAATTTTTTGTTTCATACTTTCTGAAAAAGTCGTTCCTCAATATAGAAATTATTTTAATAATATACACCAGTAACATCTCTTCAACTCAAATCATAAATATAATTTTCATAGATCTTGGTACTCGACATCTATGTACCACATAGATGCTACGGCTGTCGCTTGGAGGCTATTATTTAGAGATCAAATGGGCTATTCAGCTTCAGGGTGCGCGAAAGTATTAAACGAAATTTTATTCGCGATACTTAAATATCTGCAAATATCCTAAGAGAGTTGCTTGTGTAATCTATATAAGATTATAAATATACGCTTATTCATAAATACAAACTGTTTTACTGGGTACTGATAAGAAAGAAATATAAACTACTTAATAGAAGCGTATATATCAATGTTTTTTTTTCTAATTAAATACTAAAAGCCAAATTCTAGCCATAGTTATCTTGTTATATACTAATAATGAGAGATTTCAACTTAATCCTAAGGGGTGCCGACACCTATGTTAATCTGTGCAAGTGGATTTAAAGGGTCCATTTCCAAACAAAATATGATCTAATCACTAGGTCTAATTTAAAGTCTAATTAAATAAAAGCTTTAGTTTTACTAAAGTGAGAGTAACAAACGAGCACACAGTTCACCTGATGGCAAGTGATTCCCACGGCATCTGAATTCGTCCTTGACAAGGAATCATAACGCAGATGCGTTGTCACCCTTGAGGACTGAGATGGAATGCTTTGTCATAAGTAATAAAGGTCTCTAGACTTATCAGACGAAATACTATGCTGCTATTTAACGTTGGAATTCCGTGAGGGCGTGCTTCTATCCCGGACGGTGTGAACTTTTGATCTGATCTGACCTAGTTTCTGCAGCAAACAAACTGCAGTGTAGCCCTACCAATGTTGTGTTAATGTAGATTTCTTATTAAATCGCAAATGTAAACAGTGGTAGAGCTACACTGCAGTTTGTTTCTAGCTGCAGAATGAATGGGTCAGCTCGACCGGGGTAGGACCACGACCTCACAGAATACCAGCGTAAAATAGCAGATTAACGCTGCTGTGTTTCGTCTGGTGAGTGCAGGGATCCGGAGACCTTTTTTACTGGAGACGAGGCATTCCATCTCAGTCCTCAAGGGTGACAACGCATCTGCATTATGATTTCTTGTCAAGTATGAATGTAGATGTCATAGATGTCATGGGCCGCAGGAATCACTTACCATCAGGTGAACTGTGTGCTCGTTTGTTACTCTTAATGCTATAAAAAAAAACTACATTCATCCTCAACTAGATTAATTGTCACCCCTAAGGACTGAAATGGAATTTCTCGCTACCAGTAGGTAAACGGGTCACCGGATCCCTTCACTCACCAAATGAACAGCGCAGCATTATACTGCTACTGTACGCTCGTACTCTGTGAAAGTATAGTTCCCCCGCTCGAGGACTTATGTCATATATGTATATCATTTTAAAAATAATAATGCAGAAGCTTATTTCATACTTGGCAATAAATAAACTTAATTATATAAAAATGTTATATGCTATAATTTTTGAAAGCGCTACCAGCGCGAATAAATACATTTATAATATGCACGAATGGGCACGAAAGACGCTATTTAGGTATTTATATAGATAAACCCCAACATAATCAGATACTTATATATTTAACATCTTAAAACTAGAATAAATCCTGATCCTGATACGTTGATAAGCTGAAAATACGCTGATACTTGTAAAGCAATATTAAAATGTTTTTATTTAATTTAATTGCGATTAACAAACGAACACACAGCTCACCTGACGGCAAGTTATTCCTGCGGTCCATGACATCTACATTGATTCTTGGCAAGGAATCATAATGAAGATGCGTTGTCACCCTTGAGGACTGAGATAGAATGCCTCGTCACCCGTAATAAAGGTGTACATTACCTAAACATTACACGATTACATTAACGAAACACAGCAGCACTATGCTGCTATTTTACGCTGGTATTCTGTAAGGGCGTGGACCTAGACCAGTCGAGCTGATCCATTCATTCTGCAGCTAGAAACAAACTGCTGTGAAGCTCATCACAGAATTCGATACCTTAAGAATAATTTGAATTTGCATTCATTTTTAAGTTATAAATTCGTAAAGCTACGGCCTTCATCATCATTATCACAGCTTATCTATGGACAACTGCTGAACATAGATCCCCCAATCATGATCGTACTTTGTAATAATCCTCCGTGGTTTGCCACAAAGCACAACCCTCAGCCACCTGCATCCATCGACATCCCGCAAACCAAAATAATAACACTGAATACATTCTAGATTCTATTGATGTTTATGCTGTTAGCCTATGCGACTCTTACAGCTTCATCGGACACCTCAGTTCCGTGAGCTGGTTATTACTTTTCCCTATTTGTGGTTCTCTTACTTACACAAAACGCTCATAAACTGAGCGTGTGAATCTGCTCTGATCTCGTACCTATCTGATGGTGTTGCAAGTTCCCTAGCTGTCGAAAGATTCTCCCGAGTGGAGAATGGATGGTGATGACTATTGACCGTCCGAGGTTTTGGTATGTGGACCTAGCCTCTGACGGACGCCACCTGTTGTCTGTGGGCGGTGAGAACCGCCCTGACACGCGGGTGTATCTAGTGTACGCGGTGTCACGAAGATGCATCGCGCTCGAAGGCGAGGGCGACGCGACGAGATATCGGTGCTGTGTGAAGATGATGGATATCGATGATTGTGGCGTTTACCACTAGCGGGTTGGAGTGCGAAAGCGCTTTCGCGAAGAAGCGCTGTGAGAGTGATTGGAAATGCTCCGGAATGGTGACGAGATGGATACGGTTCTGCTCCGGTAGCGATTCTGGTAAAACGTTTCTACCCACGGAATGGGCCTGTCGAAGATCGTGATACGTCCCCTAGCTTTCTACGGCTGGGTACTGGTGCCGAGCAGAATGGATTTGCTGAGTCTCTCCACACATCGAAAAATAGTGCACCAGTACCTATTGGGTTTTTGAGGGCCAGCCCTGCAAGAATGTGTTCCGTTAAGCGGAAGGCCTGTTAAACGCAGGAGTGCGTATACCGAATACAATGAATGAACAAATCCCTATTCTGAGTAAGTTTGTGTCATTTAGTGTGTAACTCGGTTTTCGTGGTGGTTGGAGAGTCTTAATCTAGCTGTGACGTGATTCCGCGGGGAAGGATAAAAAAAATACCAGGGTAGCTTAGCGCCACTCTGTGCCGTCTTACGAATGAAAGAAAGTGGTATCCCTATCACTGGTGCGACATTTATTTATTTAATAATTTTTAAAAAAACACCTAACTTTATAAAAAAAATCGTGTAATGAACTTATAATCAAATCCCATCCTGAGTTAGTTTGTGTCACTTAGTGCGTAATTTGAGTTTTCGTGGTGGTTGAAGTCTTAATCAAACTTTGGCGTGAATTTGTCCGCGAGGAAGGATAAAAAATACCAGGGTAGCTTAGCGCCAACCTATTTCGTCTTATGAGTGAAAGATAGCAGTATCCTTATCACTATCCACTGGTGCGACATTTATCTAGATAATAATTTAATCTTCAATTGTAAACACCTAATTTTATATAAAAAAAATGCTATAATGGACTTAATGCCATTTGGCATTCTCAACCCTTGAGATGAGGAATCATTGACTGTAGGTGCCAATAACAAAATAATCCTAAATATTAAGAAATTAAATGTAACATACTTAATTTACCTAATAATAAATGGAATACATCACATAATAAATATCATAAATTACATAATAAATACATAAATATATAATAAAGACCTCAAATATATAATCTGAATAGATGATATAAATAAATGGATATAAAAATTTAAATAATAAATTCAGATGATTTCCCTTGTGTAATACTCACGAAACAGTATTTTAAAATTATTTTTATTAGGAGCTTGTATAATGTATTCGGACAAGGCGTTCCAGAGCTGTATAACCTGAACAGTAAAAGAAGAATTTAAGAAACCAATGTCGTGCTGTGGCATACGAATCTTGAGACGATTAAAAGGATGGAAGGAGGTACCTCCTCCTTCCATCCTGATATGAGTTGTATAAAATGGTGAATTAGAATTGTTCAAAATTGATTAAAGGAATTGTAGAATTCTGGACGCCTTAGATAGATAGGAAGCCATTTAAGTTTAGAGCGATAAAAGGAGATATGATCATACTTACGTAAGCCGTACATTCCATCTTCAGCGGTGACATCGCATCTGCTTTATGGTTTCTTAACAACAATTAGTGATGGTAAACAGCGATAGATTGACAAATCATGTTTTCCTTTATTTTTAATTATAAAGACGTGAACATTTAATTACATTTAATATACATAATATATAGAGAAAGAGAAAATAAAAATAAAAAACAAAATACGATCCATTGTCATACTAGCTAGGGCGTTACCTGTTCGTAATGAAACTGTTAAATATTTTACGAGATCACGCTTCCCACAAAGGCGGGACCTTTCAATTATTTACAAAATTAAACCACCCAAGCTGTCATGTAATGGAACATTGTACAAAAGCAAAAATTATTTTACGAAACTCAACACAAAATAGTACCAACCTCTTTCTCCATTAGTGGCACAATCAGTAAACTTTATACCTGCGTTCGTTATTATCTCTGTCCTTTTGTGGGCATTCGTATTTAACTACCTGGTTATCTACCTGCTTCTATTTTACTAGCATACTTTCACGTTTATTGAGATTATTCTAGAGTTGAAATTTATATTTTAAATCGTTAGTACCTTTTCATTTTATTGAAGAAGTTCCATAAAAGGCATATTGCTTTTTATACATAAACATGAAAACTACCTTTTATGTTTATATGTAACTACAGTGTGCCTTCGTAATAATATTGTCTTTAATTTTACTTATATTTTATCAGTGGTAGAGCTACACTGCAGTTTGTTTTAGTTGCAAAATGAATGGGTCAGCTCGACTGGGGTAGGACCACACCCCCACAGAATACCAGCGTAAAATAGCAGCTTATCGCTGCTGTGTTTCGTCTGGTGAGTGCAGGGATCCGGAGACCTTTATTACTGGTGACAAGGCATTCCATCTCAGTCCTCACAACGCATCTGCATTATGATTCCTTGTCAAGAATGAATGTAGATGCCATGGGCCGCAGGAATCACTTATCATCAGATTAACTATGTGCTCGTTTGTTACTCTTAATGCTATAAAAAAAAATAAAAGTATATCCAACTTCCATTTTCAGTACAGTTCTCTCTAGGTCTAGTAGCTCCAATACGGAGAAATATAATAAATATATTTCATTTATGGTGTGTAGATTTTAGATTGTAGATTTTTAAAATAATTTACAGAAATTAATGGGTAGAGTTATTTTATAGTGGTGCTATCAAGAATCGACATATGTAGTTTTTAAATATTTTTATTTGTCGATAATATTTAAGACACTCTTAAATGATGATCTATTGAAAATAATAATACTGTTTAAGAATCTATTAATGCCTATGCAAGAGCTTTAATTAAAATAAATATAATAAATTTATTTCATTTGTGGTGTGTAGATTTTAGCGCAAAGGCTTTGTTAATGGGTAGAATTATTTTATAGTGGTGCTATCAAGAATCGACATATGTAGTTTTTAAATTTTTTTTTTGTCGATATTATTTAAGACACTCTTAAATGATGATCTATTGAAAATAATAATACTGTTTAAGAATCTATTAATGCCTATCCAAGAGCTTTAATTAAAATAAATATAATAAGAACGGTATACAAAATGTTAAAGCTATTTTACTGTTTTTCAAGTAGTAATCTCAATAGAGCTAAAAAGAGGTGTCAATCAAAATACTCGAAAAGTCTATTTAAACACCTGGGAGGCAACCAAAATAATATTATTTTCACATATAAAGTAATATTAAATGATATATGTATATGACATGTAGGAAAATATTTTCTTTAATGTGAACTGTATTTTAATAGACGCCGTTCATTCCGTCCAACGTTCGGCACAGGTGTACTCGCACAAAAAGGTTTTTCGGGTATTTTGATTGACAGCCTACTTTTTACCGTGGATTGAAATATAATTTTTGCCCCATATATACTTTTACTTTCCTTATTTATTATTGTGATGAGGGTAACGAACGAGCACAACGTTCACCTGATGGTTAGTAATTCCTGCATCCAATGACACCTAATTCATCCTTGGCAAGGAATCATAAAGCCCCTGAGGGTCAAGGGATACCTTCACTCACCAGATGAAACACGGTACCCACAGCCACCAGCCAACAGGTATTCCGTGGTCATTGAGCCTTTCATGCCCACCTAGAAATAAACTTTTTCTAACACTATAAACAGAAAACAGTAAACAAGAATGTTATTAGAATCATATATCTATATAGCCGCATGACATAGTGGTTAGATTACCTGGATGCTGCTTCGCGTGTCTTGGTTTTCGTTTGGTGACCTGGGCAACAAGATTTACGCATTACTAATAGGTTATTGGGCCTAGCTGTATTGTAGATTCCACGTCATTGCGTCAATATAAATGCACTGATCTTATTCCACTTGTATTAACATGAAAGTGAAGACCATATACACTGAGTTTTAGTGTTTCCAAGCGCTGACGGTCTCTATATTATAAACGTATCCTACAGTCGGTGTGTAGTGATGTGATATCGGCTAGTCGACCTTAATTAGGGTTACAATTTAATGGGCAATTCAATTTCTTAAAAACTTGCGACATAATTGTATACACTTGTCAAGCAAGCACAGTTGAACGTTACTTAAATTAATTTAACTACTATTTCCCTTAAAGAAATCTCTCTCTAGTAATCTGTAACATGTTACCGTGAGAACGGGCGCTTTTGTGAGAGCTGTCATTTTTCACACATTTTATTGAATGCATTACAAAACTAACAACACTTCTGCTTAAACAAATTTGTATGTTCATAATTCTCACGTTTGAATCAAATGTTTGTGTAGTGATGGAGACCAGTATGAATGGGTGGACGATGCTTTCACAGAATGCCTTCGTAAAATAGCGGCTTAGCGTGTCTCGTATTGTTAAAAGCTTGAGGCCCTTTTACTAGTATCAAGGCAGTCAATTTTAATACGTACTCAGGGATCGCAACGCATTTGCATAATGATTCCTTCTTTGAATAGAAGTGATTACTTACCATCGTGTGTGAAGTGTGAGTTTTTTGATAACCGACAAAAAATTTAACACTACATCATAGACAGTAATATCTTTTTTTTTCGTTTAAATATGATTACGCTCAAACAATCTCTCTTATGCTTATGCCAACCAGTGGGATTTATATATATGTAAACTTTTACTTCACTTTACTTTAAATAATGTATATCACCTTCTTCGTCCTTACTTTATGTAGTTGTTGTATTTTTGTAATTATAGAACGTTATTCAGCTACTTGGAAATTTTACTAATCGGTAAAGTATTCTTAGGAAATACTCTTAATTACGTCGAAATAAACACAATATTTATGTTTGTATTAATTAAAGAATGAGGATGATGTCCAGGCCGATTACGGTCATGGTGACTGTGTCACTGGACAAGCTTTTTAACTATGAGACTTCATTGATGTAGGGCTTAGGTTTACTGCCCTTTCATGTGCTCTTTGGTGGCTGGCGTACCCGAGCTTGATGCTAAAAACACGAGAGCACTTTGGACAAGTTAAAGTTCATCAACATAATTGTAATGGATGGTCACTGGTTGGCGGGTCTTCAGTTCATCTCGCTTTTTGTCGAGTTCTTCACGCCGCTCAACTTCGAAATCATCAACCTGTTGGTGGATAAGTCGCCTCTACTCGGAACGCAGTGCCGCTTTTGTCTCCCACTGCGAGGACTCTATTTAACATCTCTTAATATTCCTCTTCAGAACGTCCTTATATTTTAGGTACTGGCCACCGCGTTTCCACTTGCCGTACTGGAGCTCTGAATAGAAGATGCGCTTCGCCACTTGACTCTCCGACATACGAGAGACATGTCCGCACCACCGCAGCTGCCACCTCATCAGATGCACCTCATTGCCTCTGACATTTACGCGCCTCAGAACAGTAGTGTTCGTGACGCGGTCCGACTGTGTCTCGGAGACATTTGAGGTGAAATCTTTCGTGTGTACGCATATGCTTGCGATACAAGACCCAAATCTCAGAGGAGTATAGCAGTAATTAAAGAATACATCTTTAAATAAGACAATTTTAATCCTTATAATGATTTTTTAATAAATTTTCAGAAATTCGTGATATATCTATTATTTAATATCTCTACTCGTCATCATTATCGACCGGTGGTATTCTTCTGCTGGAAATAGGCGTCGCCCGCTCCAGGCTATGTTTAGAACCAAAATGTCAATTTGAGCATTATTAGGAGTAGTTTTTTGTTGCATTGCTTGACAACATAACTTGTAAAACCTCTTCAACAAAACTATCATAAACACTTAAATTATATATTGCTTTAATTTCTACTTAATAAACAGAGTCTAATTTTGTAAAATTGGCATTTTACAAAACGATTACTAGAAAAAAATTGTACAAAAGTATAGACACGGGCTGCAGGGAAACTGTTTGCAATCGCTCAGACAACATCCTGTGAATTATTGGAGGCTGTCAAGGCACGCCCGCTCAATATACTACGTTGTATGGCCCGCCCATTTTAATTTCCTGTCAGATTTCGAAGCGAAACGTTTAGCTAGCTGAAATCTTTTGAAAGCGTTATTTAACGTATCATATTCATTCTTCTACAACTTTATAAGGACCTTTTCCTAAAAGGGTTCATTATACTTATATGATGAAATTGTCGAGGAAAAGCTTGAAGTGCATATTGATACTATATACAGTTTTGTAAGTTTTAATAAAATAGCATCTATATTCTGTTGGATGTTGATGCTGTTAGACAATGCGGCTCTTACAGCTTTATGGGACACAGGGCTCACGGAACTGAGGGGTCCATGAGCTGGTTAGGTAGTTTCTTATTTTTGTGGTTCTCTTGCTTACACAAAACTCTCATAAACTGAGCGTGTCGGTCTGCTCTGATCTCGTACCTATCTGATGGTGCCACCCAAGTTGCCAGTTCCCTGGCTATCGAAAGATTCTCCCAAGTGGAGAATGGAAGGTGATGACTATTGACCGTCCGAGGCTTTGGTATGCGGTCTGTCAATCGGAAGCTGTAGGCTTTGAGAACCACCCTGACACGCGGGTGTATCTCGGTATTATCTCGTCACGTCGCGCTCGAAGGGGAGGGCGACGTGACGAGATATCGGTGGTGAAGAAAACTACTGCACTTTTGTCCGGGTTAATTTCGATTCTTCATAACCAAAATTAATCGGCGAGGCAGTTGGCTGCGGTTTGGAGATGAATGGCGATACGGCCCTTGTGTGTGTTTGAATAATATTGGGCGGTATCATCCGCGAAAAGCGCGAGACTGACCCGCGGATCCTTTGGGATATCACTTGTCTAAAGTGAGAATAAGTGGGCGGAGAGAACGGAGCCCTGGGGGACTCCCGCTAGGAGCAGCCGGCTTGAGGAGCTTGTGCTGTCGACTCGATATCGGAAAGTGCGATTCGACAAGAAGGCTCGTATGATGTGCACGAGCCTGTACGGTAAGTTGAGAACGTGGAGTTTATAAATTAAACCGTTATGCCAGACTTTGTCGAATGCCTTTGCGACATCGAAGAATAGTGCACCAGAATCTACTGGGTTTTTGGGGATTAGCCCTGCAAGAATGTGTTTCCCGCGCCAGCTGCCTAAAATAGCGTGATAGCTTTGTTATACTTTTAATGGTAGCTTAGTTCAACGGCATTAGTTCCGGTGTTAAAAGCTAATATGAATTAAACCTACAATGCTTTCATATTAGATTTAATTTTAGATACTGCATCAAATTCAACTTCAACTCATGTTGTCTATTAAACATATAATAGAAAAACTTAAGTTGTGTGTATCTTCCTTTTTATATAGAAACAACATATTGTATATTACGCATTGTTGATGTGGTCGCAGTTTTTAAATAGGAAAAAAGATAATAATCTTTTATAATATTTAATTATTTTGTTGAATATCATAAAACTATATCCATTTTTCTATAACACTTGCTTATTTCAGTGTGTCCCGAATTTTGTTATTATTTTGACTGTTTTTTATAATTGAATGGGGAAGTGGTTTCACATCAAATCAAAAATCCATCAGTGCGGTCGCCGCTACAGCAATTGAATAAGCTACAGAAAATATTTCCATAGAATGTTATAAATATGTGCAAATTTTATTTGACAACAGATTTTTGTTACAATTATTGGAAATTATTAATATCAATTATAAAACAGCTTATTATCAGTGACAGCATTAAATTTGGCGAAAAACAATATGTGACTATCTACTAAGCAAAAACTAAATTAAAATGGTAAATTTGAAGTATTTGAGAGAGCAACATAAACATCGAGCGATCAATATCTAAAGGATTATGCCGACACATAGAGTGTAGGACTAATAACTGTATGAGAAAGTTAGGTTGGCAACTTCACTCTGCTAATAGCTATTTAAGTTTACCTCTCTTTTTTTATTGCTGTTGTTCCGGAGACCTACATATTTATCTAACTAGAGTCGCGAGCTGCGAAGCTGGCGCGATGAGTGCTGCTGCACCACCACTGAACTCCGACTCCTGTGGATGAATAACGTTGGTGACAACAGATGGGGGCGATAATACGTTCCGTGGGCCCCTCATAAGGAGATACAAAACCTCGACTCGGATCGCTATCTAAAGGGAGGACAAGTTTACCTCTCGTTACATGGAAATGTCTTTATAACGAGATGTCTGGGCAAGTATGCGTTAAGTTGATGCATCTAAATCATAGCTTGTAGCAATCTGTGTAGAATGTCCGTGTTCAGTAGTGAACTAACAACGAGCAGAATCATCGGTTGATATCGGTATTTATGGAACTTCCTCATTTGTCAACCTAATTTTTCTAGTTATCATGTGTATTGAAAGGGATTTATTGAATCAATTCAAATAAGTACCTTGACGATATTACCTAGTTATTACTGTGAAGTCTTTTTTTTACGTTATAACGAACACACAGTTCACCTGATGGGAAATTTCTTTTTAATTCCTTCGTCCCATGATCTCTACATTCATCCTTGACAAGAAATCATAATGCAGATGCGTTGCCATCCCTGAGAACTGAGATGGAATGCTTCGTCACCAGTAATAATGGTCTCCGGATCCCTACGCTCACCAGACGAAACACAGCAGCATTATGTTGCTATTGCATGCTGGTATTTTGTGAGTGTAACTCAACCAATGTTAAATACTACCATCGGCGTTAATATCGTGTGTAATGGATAGACATTGCTACGAAGTACACGATGAGCTAATTGATGAAATTATATTAATATATTATTAATATATATATATAATTAGTATATTATGCACGTCTCATGATTTATCCTTAGTCTCAACCTATATATAGTATATTTAAGTCATTTGAATTACACACATTTGAAAGAGGCTTAAAGTTGACTCCCTATTATCATATGAAAAATAGTTACAAGCAAGTAAAGTGAAATAGTGAAGTCCTATTAGTTGATTTTAATCTCTTAGATGACATGAATCAATCAAAATATAAGCAAAGAATACAATATAGTATAAACACGCGTGCAAATAGGAAGATGTAGACTAAGATAAGAGGAAGGTTCAGATACATCACAATCGGAATTGGGCGGAATAGGACATAAATATAGAGAACGCGTATTTTATAAATTTTATTGAAATATATATATATATATATATATATATATATATATATATATATACATATTTCATTTTTTCCAAATTAATCGCTATTCTTAGGACAATTATAGGCAAATATCATGCACCAGTTTGCCTCCTCCTGAAGTAACTATGTTAGCGTATCCATTAGCAGGCGGAACAAATAAAGGCCCAGTGCATAATATTTTCATCATAGAGACAACCAAATCTAACAATATTAATCCCGTTACTGGTGCAAATATACAAGTCGCTAACACAGTGACATGGAAGTAATACTTATTACTTTATCTTTATTTATGAATAGGAATATTAATATAATAAAAATAGCATTCTATGAAGTAAAATGTTTATTAAATTCTCAATATAGTAATCTGAATGTAATATTTTGAATATAAAAACAATATAAGATTTTTTGCAATATACTTATCTTATTACAGCTTTATACGTGTGAGTATAAATTAATGTAATTATGAATGACCTTGAAAAAAGTGGAATAAATAAAACAACCAAAGCTTCCTAGTAAAGTTTTTTCTAAATCTTTAGAGCAAAATGTTTAAACAAAGCAAGGTGACAGTGCTCTAGCCACTCGGGTACATTAAATTATTCCGCAACAGGTACCTTTTGTATAATTTTTGGAGATTCAAAATGAGTTTCTTTGTTTCGTCTCTTTAAAAATGTAAAAGTAAATTAGGCATGAGATTAAAAACAGTAGGGATGGCACATTACCCATTTAAAAATTTAGGTTTAAAATTTCTAGTAAACATGAAAAAACTAACAAATAAAATACATAGTAAAATATTTCCTTTTACAAAGACCGTGTGAAAAACGAGCCCACAATTCATATTTCACATCCAATGGTTATAATGGAATGTTCTTGCAAACCAAAAACTACGAATTATTTACTACTTATTTAGTTAGGTTTCCCTGAGAGTGCGAATTCCCCGATGAGAACAATCAGTGCAAAATAATACTACAATCAGAAATATGAAAATCTACACCCTAGCTCTACACTTACACTACTACTTCTGTATATACTATATATGACATGCATTTCTATCTGTCTGTCTGACGTGTGTTCTGCATAAAATTAGAGTAAAATCTATGTTCATTATATAACGATATAATCATAAAACTTAACTATAAGTGAACTTAAAAAAAAATCATAAGTACTTGGTATTTTTGACTTATTACGCATACAGTGGAAACAATGGGACTAAGTAAGCAAAGAGAGTAACAATGGAGGGGATACACTTAATTTGTTTGTCACGTGCTGGTTATTGTTCTCTCACGTCATAACTATCAAAACAATGAACGGTTTTCAGGGCAGTTGAATATTATATTTCCTTTATAAATATAGTATACACTATTATCTGAAGGGTGATGCTAAGTACTCGTATATATTGAGTATGTATGACTTACATGTATAACCTAAGCTTAACGTCGAAGTAGCTAATGTTACCACGAGCTAGCGTCCATTGCGTAGGGGAGCATCTCTATGGCGACGGATGGAGGGACTGCAGATAACAACATAACAGTCTAATTATACATAAACGTACGCTGCTTGACTTAATATCGGACTAACTACAAAATAGAATGCTAAATGTTAAAATAGGGGAACATATTAGAAATCAATTACCTGTCGAATTTGGTGTACCCAAGGGCAGTATTATAGGACCAACACTAATTCTGTGTTACATAAATGTTCTTTGCAATCTAAAAATTAAAAACTTACGAATCTTATCATATGCAGATGACACAAGTTTCACCTTTTTTGCAGGCTATTGGAAGGAACTATTCGTTCTGACACAGATATTATTTATCAGTTTGTCATCGAAACTTCTACCTTTGCACATAAATGTAACTTTCCTCGAAATCCAACCAGTCTATCGAAATATTAGCCTACAAAATATCTTCGCATTTTGATAAATGAAAATTGAACATTTGAAAAACATATTCATTCCTTCTCTCAAAAAGTTCGTAAACTTAGTTACATATATAAACAACTTCGTGATATGGCAGCCACGGACAAAATGTAGGTAATATATTAGGAGCACGTCCAATCCTTAGTTAGCTACTGCATGACATGGGGTGGTGCAAGTAAAAAAAAATAGAATTCGAAGGCGACCAAAGATTAATACTAAAAGTGGGTCTATTTAAATCGCGTTTGTTCCCTACTAATAAATAATGAATTTTACAACGAATTCTTCGCAAACATACATCTTTATCAGCAGAAAGGATAAGTAGCCAACATCAGAAGATATTATGCAATATGCGAGTTGACTGTCAGAACTTCTTTTGCGAAAAGATTCTTTCGATGTCGAGACGGAATATTGTATAATAAAGTAAAAAAATCTTATGGAAAAAAATCTTAAATATTTTGAATTGTTGCAAACCATATTAAAAATAATGAACTAAGTCACTTATAAACCTCAATTATAAAGAAACAGAATTTTTTTTGAATAAGTACAAAGTATGTTAACGTATTGTATGTACATATGTGACTCACACGTACATACAATACGTTAACATACACACAAAAAGTCAAAGGAAACACTACTAATTATAATATACAATTTTTTTTATTTCTGTCTATTTTTTTTTGTCCTGGGCGGTGAAAGAAAACATCCAATCCTGAATGTCTAAAAATTGTAAAAAAATATTCACAAATATAAATAATACACACAGATATATCACCACTATAATAGATATACCGATAGCATCCTCCACCATATCAGGATTTAAGACCACATGATTGTGGTTCAATGACCATCCGAGGCCAATAATTGGTACAATGCACAAACTTTCTTATTAGATGAAACACCAGTTTGTACTTACCCTCACAGCTTTTCTAACTAGGAGGACTCGCTCTTTATCAGTGGTTTTTCCTTACGTGAGTAGATTCATTCATTGTGCAGCTACTTTTTAGCTAGAAACTGACTTAATCTACCATCGGTGGCTTTTAAGTTTAATCATTTAATTTACTATGTGCTAAAGAAATGAAAAACACTGTTACTAGAAATAATACTACGTGAACTAACCTTTATCGAGTTTTAATTAAATTTGTAGCTACAAATTTTGTACTATGACACGTTCTGTATAACATTCTCTTATCTGGGTCTGCTTTATAATGGCCTACACTTATATAACAGTATAAAATATATAAGTTATTGATAACTTTATGCCTACGATAAAAAATATACAGCCATCAACTTCCTGCTTCATATTATTTAAAATCATAGGCCGTTGTCTAATAAATATCAGTCCGATTGTCCTTGGCATGATCCATCCACGTACTTCGAGGCGTACATGACCTTTCTCATATGTTGCCTAGTTTTAACAGTTATAATAAATTAGTAATCGATAAGTTTTCGTATGAAGTTATTTATGTGATCAGACGGTGCCTAATAAACAAACCTAATCTTTTTTTGTTATCATTATTCATATTTTTATTTTATCAATACAACATAATTGTTTATTTTTTATAAATTATGTTTCACTTATCCGCAAGCTATTTAGACCGTTTGAAAGTCTCCGATAATCGTATAACCTACAACAACAGCTTAGTATGTCCCAAACAAGGAAGAAATAGGGTTTGTTAAATCAGCTTTTGTTTTAACAGCCTTTAATGCCAAAAATGCCTTGTTGGAAACAAATGGAATGCTTTCAACTCTAGGAAAGTCAAAGCTAAGATCCCGAAAACAATATAGCATTGCACTGATAAGATTAAAACAGTGAAAAACTTTCTATTAGTGGAAGATGACTGTCCTTTTAGAATTATTTTAAACATCGCATACATTTTATAGAAATTTATTACAGAGTGGATTATTGATTAACAATGTCTCATGTTTATTGATGGTGTTACGTCCGAACATTTCTTAGATTTTATCCTATATCCTTAACACGGAAACGGAAAGGGAAGAGTGAGACTTTCACCGTGTTGCCTTGGCTGCGTGTTGCTGAAAGTTAGAGTTTCTTTGCTTATTCTACTTAACTTTGCTAACCAATATGTTTGTCGCCGTGGATGGAACTGGCCAACGGGATTTGCGGATGGCATGTTTAAATTCACGAATAAGTGACAAGGAGAGAAAAAAAACCAAATTTATTTTTCCTTTTCAATACATTCACCGGAAAGACAAAGACATTTTTCAGATCTTTCAATTAGTTAATGTTTATAAAAAATATATAAATTATATTTCGTCCTTATCTTAAAAACACGCCGAAATTGCAACCTTAACGTCTTCATCGATTCTTGTTTTTTTTTTAATTATTACTTTGGGAGTAACAAACGAGCACACAATTCACGCGATGGTAAATGATTCCTGCGGCCCATGACATCTAAATTTATCCTCGACAAGGAATTATAATGCATGAAGCGTTGTCACCCTTGTGGAGTGAGATGGAGTGTTTCTTCACCAGTAATAAAGGTCTCCGGAAATCTACGCTCACCAGACGAAACACAGCAGCATGCTGTTATTTCACACTGGTATTCTGTGAGGGCGTGGTCCTTCCTGGAACTGACTCATTCATTCCTCAGCTAGATAAAACTGCGGCGTAGCTCTACAATGGACGGGAGGATACATTGTAGTGAAAAAACAGGTTATCTTTCGTTAATTGTCCCCTTCTTTTTTCTTTGATGGCTTTCTTCAACTTCTCTAGAATAGATATGTAGTATTGTTTGGTTATAGAAATTAGACAAATTAAGAAAAAAATGATTAATAAGAGTCCCAAAAGACGGAGGTTGGAGGACGGTTGCTATGAGTTTAGGGCCGACTGGAACACAAGAAGTTTTCAGCTTCTCCGTGAAGTAGTCACATTTTTTGTGCCAATTCATGGAATTTTACTTGGACTCGAGTTCATAATGATAAACCCAAGTTTCCTCTCCAGTAACAATTTGACCCAATACACCATCCTTGTCTTCATTACAAAGATCCAAAAATGCATGGGAACATTCCACGCACTGTTATTTTTGCAGCGGTGTGGAATGTTCCCAATGGTCGTATCAGATACTCCAATCATTTCTCAGAGTTGTTTCTTTAGCCGAGCATCTTCAAAGATAAATTTTTCGATCTTTTCAAAAATTTCTGGAGCAGTCACTTCAATGGGACGCCCCGGGCGTGGGTCGTCTTCAAGTGATTCCCTACGTTGCTTAAAGAGATTGTGCCATTTGTAAACCTTTAATATTTCCCGTGCAAGTGTTACCGTAAACTGAACATCTCTTCCATTATGGTTTGAACAGACTTCCTAAGCTTAGCAAGGAACTTAGTTATGGATACTCGTTTTCATATTTTCTATATTTTACACTTTCTTCTCGATTTAGCTTTAGCGTGCCTCTCCAACCACCAGCGTAAACTACTCGTACGTTTTGTATAAACTACAGTTTTATCATCATTGTATCACTTTTCTGTCATGTTTTCTTTGTCGGGTTAATCTAGGTGTAGTAGAAAATATACTTGATTTCTTTTATTATGTAAAAAAAAATTGTTTTATTATTTATTTATTTTATTATTTTTATTATATTATATTGTAATTACATTTTGTGTTATAATATATAATTATAATAGTAATAAAAACCATAATGAGAATATCTGATCTTTGTTAGTATTCATTAAATAAAGATTCATTAAATAATTCAGTTTGTCTTTGCGTAGTTCTCCAGTGCAAATAAATTTCATACTATCAGTTAATTGAATATAGTTAAGTATAGAGGTAAGGCTTAGTTTCGTAGATAATTTAATTAAGACGTCGTAGCCCAAATTCAGAAATGCTAATGAAATAGATAGGAATTCAATAATAAAAGCGTCATTAGTAAATGCCAAATAGACTTATTCAACCCGGCTTGAAAATATGACATCGGAAAAGATTTTATGATTTCATTAATAATAATTTTATACTAATAATGTTAAAGGTGACAAACAAGCACCAAATTTACCTGATAGTAAATGATAACTGAAGGTACACCGTAACGCTTTTTGTCAGCTATAAATGTGTGTTTATATGTAGTGGGGTCTCCAGAACTCTACGATAGCACAGCAGCCTAATCGTGCTATTTCACGTTGGTGTTCGGTGATAACATAGTCTTCTCGGGACGAGCCCACCCATACATGTTGCAGCTAAGATTTAACTGGAGTGTGGCTCTACTCTCTTTTAACTGATTATTTTTTCACTACCGTAATGCCCATTTACAATTTTTATAAAATTAGTTTATACTATATTTCAAGTACACTGATTATAAAAAAATATATATAATTATTATACTTTTCATATTTGCTACGCAATATGTATAATTAGTAAGAAATTATTAAGATCACAGAAAATTTTGAAAACTTTGTGATTATCTTTTACTTAAAAGTAAAACAAATCATAGTACCGAAAATTGGTGTAAATAATAATACTGCTAAGAACCACCGTCTCTCCATCTTTAAAAGAATTTCCATGGAAACTACTGTTTCGGAATCTATCAGAAACTACCGCCAAGTAACACAAGACAATAAACTATATAATAAACAACAAGCGTTTTCGTGTTTCACCTCTAAACGAGGCATCTTGAATCGTAAAGAGATCACTAGGAAAGTGCAATATCGTTAACTCCATTACTCACATTTATAACTTCCGAAGCAATCATTCGTCAAGCGCGATAGCGAACAACTTCACAAAGTCAAGCTCGACCCTCGTCATAATAAACAATGACGTGTCTCCGGGGTCAGTTTCAAGAATAACCACATCTGAATTAGGTAAATAATCGCTGAACACTACTAGACCTTAAGTAACCGCGTTACAAATATTATATTACACGGGACAGTTGTATATATTAATTCCACAGTAGGAGAATTATACTGCAATATGAATATGTCTACTCCAGCGGGGACCACCCCTTTAGAAATTACCAGCGCATGATAGCAGCTGATGTTTAGTATATAAAAGGTGGTAAACGACTTCGATCGGCGATCACTTGCCATCAGGTGAGTGATCACCAATGCCCATGAACAAATCATGTAATGTACCAGTAAAGTAATGCTGCTATTTCCAAGTGGTAATGAAATATTTCATATTATTCTGCGTATTGTGAGTGAAGAAGAGATCCGAGGATCACACGAGCAGTCTATTTCAGTCCCCAAGGCCATCTTGAAAATTTGTTGATAGTTGCAAATGTGATGGGCCGCAGTGATTATTTACTATGTGGTTGACTGTTTGCATATTAGCTATGATATTTTACTATTTTACGGTTTAATTATTCTAATTTTAGCTGGGATCTCGGCAATACGTCATGTGCTTCCGTTCATCTCTTATTTCCGTTAATAACACACCAACTCCCTCTTTTTTTCAATTCATTCATTTTTATGGTTCCAAACATACGAGGAAAAAACGGAACTTTTATAAGATCATTCCCGAGCCTGCTTGCCTGTCTTTCTATATGTCTGTTAGTCTGTTACAGAATATTTTCTCTGAATCTACAGGACGAAAAACGATAATTTAAACTTTATGAACTTATACATATTATGATCCTGTCAAAAAGTATATTTCTTATAACGTTACTGATAATCTAGTAGCACCGCTTTTCTACCATTTTCCGTCGGTATTCCATAAGGGTGTGGTCCTTCTCCAATCGAGCAGAACCATACACCGTTGTTTATTTATGTCTTAAAGTTTTCCGCGAAAACTGTATGGTCATTCTCCGCAGGATGTCGCGTCACACTTGACTATTAATATCGATTAAATTGATTGCAAAATATGGGTCCACGATGATGACGTCATATTAAGTACTTTGAAATTCTTTGCAATATTTGGCTTGATTTACTTGACACATGCAAAGCCAATTGCCTATCGCATACTGGAATTAATCCTGAGTGTGGAAATATTTATTATAATAAAAGATTAAGCCTACAGTGGATTGCATCTCAGCTTGAAGATAATGAAGAAGACCGAAGATTCGTACTTCATTGGCAGTTCTATCTTCTAAGAATAATCTCGTTTTAATTAGTGGAAGAAAGTTAGGGAAGAGAAGGGTAGGAATAAAATTCGATGAAAAAACAAGAGGCATTTGGTTTCGAACTGGGCTTTATAGATATCGGTCACCTAGCTATTATCTCGGCAAATATCAAACGCAGCCAGGCAATGATTTAATTTCTTAACTTAGTTTTAATTAAATAGATATTTGGAGCGATTTCCGGATGACAGCGTTAAAGTCGTGTTTCAACTTACTTTTTTAAGTACATTTAAATTTTTAAATGCGTTCAAGTATCGGATTCAAGTAGCTCGTGTGCCATAAAATTTAAGCGCCCGCCTCCATGTTACATTGACAAAAGCTAAACTTTTAATACATTCTCTAATCATAATACAAAAAAACTCTCTTAATTAACTTTCATTCAACGACATGATATATAAGTAATATTTTGTCAAATGACATTCATAGATTAGATTAAGAAATTAATTGGTGCTCTCAGATGATTTAGTATAATAATATAATATAATATTATCTTGAAGACTGGAGTTATCATGAGAAAACATAGGTTTATATTATCATATTAGGGATAGGTTGTTGATGTTGACAATTTTGAGGCCTTATGGGCTGGGCCACTTTTAAATATTACACATCATCATTATCATCTAGATCGTAAATTCAAGAAGTTGTTCTCACCACTGAGGGCTGATATGAAATCTGCCGCATCCAGTAACGGGTCTCCGGATCCCTGCGATCACGAAATGAAACACAGCTTTACGGTGCAATTTGAAGCTGGCATACTATGAAGGTGTGGTTATTCCTCGGTCGAGCTGACTGTTTTTTGTTGACGATTTTTTGAGACGATTGTTAAATACCTACAAAATTGAAAAGTAGATAAAAATATATGACATAACATATTTCTTATAACGTTACTGATAATCTAAGTAGCACCGCTTTTCTACCATTTTCCGTCGGTATTCCATAGGGTGTGGTCCTTCTCCAATCGAGCAGAACCATACACCGTTGTTTATTATGTCTTAAAGTTTTCCGCGAAAACTGTATGGTCATTCTCCGCAGGATGTCGCGTCACACTTGACTATTAATATCGATTAAATTGATTGCAAAATATGGGTCCACGATGATGACGTCATATTAAGTACTTTGAAATTCTTTGCAATATTTGGCTTGATTTACTTGACACATGCAAAGCCAATTGCCTATCGCATACTGGAATTAATCCTGAGTGTGGAAATATTTATTATAATAAAAGATTAAGCCTACAGTGGATTGCATCTCAGCTTGAAGATAATGAAGAAGACCGAAGATTCGTACTTCATTGGCAGTTCTATCTTCTAAGAATAATCTCGTTTTAATTAGTGGAAGAAAGTTAGGGAAGAGAAGGGAAGGAATAAAATTCGATGAAAAAACAAGAGGCATTTGGTTTCGAACTGGGCTTTATAGATATCGGTCACCTAGCTATTATCTCGGCAAATATCAAACGCAGCCAGGACAATGATTTAATTTCTTAACTTAGTTTTAATTAAATAGATATTTGGAGCGATTTCCGGATGACAGCGTTAAAGTCGTGTTTCAACTTACTTTTTTAAGTACATTTAAATTTTTAAATGCGTTCAAGTATCGGATTCAAGTAGCTCGTGTGCCATAAAATTTAAGCACCCGCCTCCATGTTACATTGACAAAAGCTAAACTTTTAATACATTCTCTAATCATAATACAAAAAAACTCTCTTAATTAACTTTCATTCAACGACATGATATATAAGTAATATTTTGTCAAAGGACATTCATAGATTAGATTAAGAAATTAATTGGTGCTCTCAGATGATTTAGTATAATAATATAATATAATATTATCTTGAAGACTGGAGTTATCATGAGAAAACATAGGTTTATATTATCATATTAGGGATAGGTTGTTGATGTTGACAATTTTGAGGCCTTATGGGCTGGGCCACTTTTAAATATTATACATCATCATTATCATCTAGATCGTAAATTCAAGAAGTTGTTCTCACCACTGAGGGCTGATATGAAATCTGCCGCATCCAGTAACGGGTCTCCGGATCCCTGCGATCACGAAATGAAACACAGCTTTACGGTGCAATTTGAAGCTGGCATACTATGAAGGTGTGGTTATTCCTCAGTCGAGCTGACCTATTCACTCTGCAGCTAGAAACAAACTGCAGATTACCTCTACCACTGTTACTTTCGGAAATATTACTGTCTGAAAATATTTATATCGCACCTTGTTAAAATAAATAATGGCAGATACGTATTCTTGCGACCTATGGCCTTCAGCCTAGGAAAAGAACCAAACACAGATGTATCACTGGAGAAGTTACAAGTAATACGAGGCAGAGCAAGGTTATTAAGTACCTTGTAATATTAAAAACATAAACATATATTATTTTTATATTCATATGAATACAGACTAATAATGAGTACTAAAAGAGACAACTTCCAAATATAAAATATTTAGTTCGCAATTTTTTTGCTCCCTTAGAACCCATTCCTTAATTAGCATATAATTTATTGAAGCTTAGTTCAAATGAAAGTGAGATAGCAAAAATAATAAAAATATGTAGGTGGCGGTAAAAAACAAACCAAAAAGCATAGACTAAAAACACGAATCCTTAATACAAATTTCTAGTTAGGCCAGATCAGATCAAAATATGGTTGTTGAACAGACGACACTTCTTAATTATTATTTATAAAGCATATTAACAAACTTCGATTGTTAGAAAAAAATATCATATTCCTAACAACTAAAAACTAAATTTAAAACCAAATGTTTTGTAAATATGTTAGTAACAAGCTTGCTTCGAATTGCCTCGCAAGTGGCTTTTGTTTGGAATCTAATTTAAAAACTCTCCCCACAGCAATTTAGGAAATTCCTCTAATTGGGGACATCTGGCCTCTGCTCCCATTTACTGTAATCTTAATTTATATATATTTAAGTTCTAAAATACCAACTTGCACATTTTAAATTATTATTACATGTAAATCTACCTTAAGTTAATAACATTGCCAACTTCTTCAAGAAGGGTATGAGCGATTATTGTTTATCTGATATAATACATTAAAAAAATATATACGAAAAACAAATATAATTGAATTAACAGTAATCGACTATTAAAATTACTTAAAAAGTAATTTTTAATAACTATTACATCTTACACTTACTCAATTGAAATATTTTCTACCGACATTGAAGTACTTTAACGTAAGTCTTACTTGCCAATGCTATTTAATAGGCAGACAGACGCATCCAATTATACATATAAAACCTATTTCTATGATTTCCATAGCTGTATGGAAAAGTTTTGGATACCTGTTCTTTAATTAAGGACTGCTCATTGTTATAAATTTTAAGGATAAAAAAATAAACCTTTTTTTGGCGGACAGCCAATGTTAACCCGAAGGCTTTTACAGCGTCACCGGATCGAAAGGTGACGGAGCGTGTAAGGTAACCAACCTAAACCTTAATGTCTGCGAATTACTAACTCGACAGCGTCAGAAAGGGCTAAACCTGCTCGGTCAAAAATTTCTGAGGAATCATTATAAAACCACCACTCTGGAATGCGTAAACGCTGGAGAAGTGGCGCAAGAAACTCCAGCGACGCTTCTACGTATATTGGTTCGAGAAAACCTGTTAGGGATATGATACGATATCGTGAGTAATTATTTCTAAAACTATTTTGATGTGTGGTGAGATTTTTAAGTGTTGTGTGAACAATTTGGGCCCTAGAGATCGCGGTGTCTAGGTTGTCGAGGACGTGTCTTGTTTCGCTATTTATAGTGTGGTTTTATTGCGATGGAACATTTTACTATTTTTGTTTATGACGGGTGTAGCTGGACGAAGGCCGCTCGTTCCCTAACACGCACGATGTGTGGACCAAATGTGATTCCTGAGTGGCTCTTAAGTATTCCTCAATCAAGGGATCAGACGATCGAACAATTGGATAATAGAGAGTGTCTTTGTTATACGCCGAGAGAAGTACATTGCTGCTCTCTTTTCTGGATTTACATCTACCCTGCATTTCCGGGAGTTCTCTAAGGTTCGGACCGTGGTCTAGAGGTTTGGTACCAGATAGTGTCTAGATGAAGGGCGAGTTCGCCAGCGCGTGTTGAGTATGTAGAGGGTTAGATCAGAGGCTAGTGGTACACCGGCTCGAACCTGGTGGATTCCGAGACAATATCGGAAAGTTCATTTACTCAGAAAATCTCATATGATAAGTACGAAGCGATCGGGCACATCGAGCTCATAAAGCTTGTATATTATTATTATTATTAAAACTTTTTCACAAACAGTGTACACAGGTGGACTTAATGCCTAAGGCATTATCTCCCTCTCAAACCTTTGGGTGGTACGGAAAGATTGAGTAGGTGCATTGATAAATTTTTAAATAAACCAGCATGGGTATACATATACTATACATATATATATACATAAATATATATATTGATGACGGACTTAATTTGCTGATGATTTTTAAGCAGGTATTCGCGGGCTTTCTTTTTGTATATGAGCCCGTTGTGAGAAATGCGCGCCGGTTTGGAGACCGTGGATGAATGATTATTTTGCGGTGCACATATTATGTACAAGAATGTTTGGCTCGAAATCCAAACTGTTCGGGGAAAGCCCTTGGGATTGCATAAAGTCCCTTAAACGGGCGAGATGAATGCGTTCATATATTTTGTCCAGTGTCTTTAGGAGATTGATGGGCCGATATTAGGTTGAGTCGGACATGAGACGGGTGAGGCTGGGCCGATGGATTGAGGTTACCTATGGCGTCTTCATTATTCCAGGATTCTTCTTCCATTTTACCTTAATTGGGATACCATCACACACATGTTCGGTGACATCAGGCAAGTTGGTTGGGGAGCATCATCATCAAGAAAGCAACCTGTACCAAATGCCCGGCTGTAAAAGAAAACATTGTGTGAATACCTGCAAGTCCAAGAAAAATAAATATGGTGTACTATATTTATTACGTCAATTTACTATAAGCCTTTCTGTCAATTTACATACCACAAAATATCATTTATTTAAAAACGAAAGTTTAAAAATATGAAATTTTGAAGATATGGTTCATTTACAAAAATAAAAAGTAATATACAACGGAAAGCTTCGGTTTGCTAAATCGTTAAAGAACCATGTTCGGCAAAAACAAGAAACCGGATCTTTAGTCTCTGGGGTACATTAAGTTATTCCACAACAGGTGCGTCTGTTAATTTTCGAAAAGTCAACATAGCTCCCCGTGTTTCAGTTTTTATAAAAATTTAAAGTTAACTAGGCAATAAATTAAACTACAAAATAGACATAAAACTAAAAAAATAATAAAAAGCGTAATGAAAACGCACTAATGTTTCATACATTTACTTCACATTGGGAACAGGATATCCTACAATTTAAAATGCATCACTAATTCTTCGTTCATATTAAACCCCTGAATAAATTTGCAATAAAAGTTTTATGTATTCAGTTATCAAGAATGATGTCGTCTCCCTTTATCAATTTTCTTCGTGGGTGGTATTTTTTGTTTGTTATCTTATTTTAATTGCACAAAATATATTATGGTTCTGTAAGCCTTCACTCAAACATATTCATAGCACTCAGTCACCGTCCCTTTCCTAATCATGTTTCGTGCACATGCCATAAGGTATGAGAAATATTCAGAAGCAGTGTCTTGAAACCGGGACATACATAAAATTTATTTACAAGTTACAAAAAAGGGTCAACCCGTGGCGTGAAGAGAAACTGTAATATTTAATTAATAAAAAAATTATGTGGTTCCATGAACGTATTTCACAAGTAGCAAGGTTGTACACCAAGCCTGTGATTTGTGTAGCAAAAGCGAATGAGAGACCTCAGGGACATATTTTATGTTTAACAAACGAAATCTGATGATTTCCCAACTTCTGTATTTTTGAATGTCATGCGACCATGACACGAAAAGATATCAAAGTAATAGTAAATATATCTGCGATGTGGCCAATAACGAAAATAAATTATGAATGACGAAAAAGACCCGTGCTAATTTAACATGCGAGATGACATCGTTGAGTATTGTTGACACAACCTCAGGGCTGCGCCTTAATGACACCTCGACTGGCGCGTTATTGAGAAGTAAAATGGAAAATTATTGATAGAAAAACATAATCACCAGATCACTCTAAAAAAATCTACGTCGTCGACGGTTGTATCACCGGTCTTGCGTATATTAGATTGTACTTCGTCCTTCTGAACACCATTCCAGAAGACATGAAGAGGCATGAGGAGGAATTAAGGTAGGAGGAGTCCACATTCCAATCGAACAGTTACAAAGAAACATGCTTAAGATTTTGAAAGCCTACTAATGTGATGGTAATGGATGTCTCAGTGCCATATATAATAATAACAATCCAGTATTTATTTCACGGAAGTATGACATCCATTTATCACTTAAGATTGGACTGCATTGAAAAGGCTTCTTTGTTTTGTTTGTTATGATATGGGAGAACAATAACAAGCAAGTGATAAACAAATTAAGTGTATCCCCTCCTTTGTTACCGTCACCGCTTGCTAAGTTCCATTGTTCCAACTGTATACGTAATAGGTCGAAACTACCACGTACTTATTCAAGTTAATTAATGATATGTCTTTTAGTTACATATAATATGTATATGGTAATAATATGTATAATATAATGTAAATATTTTTTAATATTGTTGTGAAAAGGTTTTTAGTAAGGTTTATGTTTGAAATTTATAAATATGTAGAATTAGCTTAAATTTATCTCTTGGTACCTATAATCGTGATAAGGAAGGAATAAGAAAGTATTAGTGATAAAATTAAGGAGCTATGTACAATTAACACAGTGTCTACTGCCGGGTCATAGAAAAGCGAAACTCTTAGGATATAGTATTATATAGTTCAACATCCATCCAATAATATTATAGTTTACGTTCACTTCATATCTCTGTGTGATAAATCATACGAGTACATTGAAAAGTTTTGAGCCTAAGGTTGACATTTAAACCCAAAAGAAAAAATAATACTGGCACGTAATAGCCATTTCTTTTTTAATTATAATCTGCTGTCTTTTGTTTTTCTTCTGTTAAAATTGCAAAATTTGTGATCGATTTAACAAACGAAGTTCGCGGTGTCCGTAGAAATGGATAAAATTGAGCACCGTTCCGTCAGAAAATATTTACAAAAAAAAAGGATTAACGCCAAAACAAATTTATAAAGATATGTACGAAACTATGGGAGAATCTGCTCCATCATATGCCACTGTCAAAAGATGGGTAGCGGATTTCAACCGTGGCAGAGAAGCATTACAAGATGAACCTAGGAATGGTAGGCCGCCGACGGCTACCACAAACGAAAATAGCATTAAAATATTTGACCTGATTTTGAATGACAGTAGATTGACGATTGCAGAGATAGCAGAAGCAATAGGCATTTCCTATGAACGAGCACAGAACATAATTTCCAACGATCTTGGATTTTCTAAGGTCTCTGCCAGATGGTACCTAGACTGCTTTCAGCCGAAAACAAACGAATCACACCAAACAACCCAAACAGTATCATAGGATTGTTTGGATCTGTTCCAAAGTGATCCTCAAGATTTTCTTAGCCGTTTCGTAACTATGGACAAAACTTGGGTTCACCACAATACACCAGAGTCCAAAGTACAATCCAAGCAATGGAAAAGAGCAATGCCCCCTAAAAAAGCTCGAGCCGTTTTGTCAACCAAGAAGGTAATGGCTTCAGTTTTTTGGGACTGTAGAGGGGTTGACTACCTTGAAAAAGGTAAAACAATAAATGCGGACTATTATTTGCGTGATGAAATAAAAATAAAAAGGCCTGGTATGTTGTCTAAGAAAGTTTTATTCCACCAACATAACGCTCCTGTCCATACTGCGTCGAAATCAATCGCACAAATACACAATTGTAGCTTTGAATTGTTGCCGCATCCACCCCATTCGCCGGACTTGGCCCCGTCTGATTAGCATCTCTTCTCCAATCTATAAAAACACATGGCAGGTCGAAAATTTTCGACGAATATCGAGGTACAAGAAGCTGTGACTGAATATTTTGATGAAATTGAAGATTCTTTTTTTTGGAAGGAATACTAAAGCTAGAGACAAGATGGCAAAAGTGTATGGATCATTCTGGAGACTATGTAGAGAAATAAAATAATCATTTAGAAAAAAATCGTTTTTTTAAGATCGGGCTCAAAACTTTTCAATGTACCCTCGTAGATATAGAAACATAGTAGTCTACATAATACGTATTTGATTTGCTTTAAACAATATTATATTATAATATTTATATATATATATAATAATAACAATATACTAATAACAATCCAGTATTTATTTCACGGAAGTATGACATCCATTTATCACTTAAGATTGGACTGCATTGAAAAGGCTTCTTTGTTTTGTTTGTTATGATATGGGAGAACAATAACAAGCAAGTGATAAACAAATTAAGTGTATCCCCTCCTTTGTTACCGTCACCGCTTGCTAAGTTCCATTGTTCCAACTGTATACGTAATAGGTCGAAACTACCACGTACTTATTCAAGTTAATTAATGATATGCCTTTTAGTTACATATAAATATGTATATGGTAAATATTTTTTAATTTTGTTGTGAAAAGGTTTTTAGTAAGGTTTATGTTTGAAATTTATAAATATGTAGAATTAGTTTAAATTTATCTCTTGGTACCTCTATTCGTGATAAGGAAGGAATAAGAAAGTATTAGTGATCAAATTAAGGAGCTATGTACAATTAACACAGTGTCTACTGCCGAATTTTCACGGGTCATAGAATAGCGAAACTCTTAGGATATAGTATTATATAGTTCAACATCCATACAATAATATTATAGTTTATGTTCACTTCATATCTCTGTGTGATAAATCATACGAGTACATTGAAAAGTTATGAGCCTAAGGTTGACATTTAAAAGAAAAAATAATACTGGCACGTAATAGCCATTTCTTTTTTAATTATAATCTGCTTTCTTTTGTTTTTCTTCTGTTAAAATTGCGAAATTTGTGATCGATTTAACAAACGAAGTTCGCGGTGTCCGTAGAAATGGATAAAATTGAGCACCGTTCCATCAGAAAATATTTACAAAAAAAAAAGGATTAACGCCAAAACAAATCTTCATCATCTTCAATCTAAAAAAACACATGGCAGGTCGAAAATTTTCGACGAATATCGAGGTACAAGAAGCTGTGACTGAATATTTTTATGAAAGTGAAGATTCTTTTTTTTGGAAGGAATACTAAAGCTAGAGACAAGATGGCAAAAGTGTATGGATCATTCTGGAGACTATGTAGAGAAATAAAATAATCATTTCGAAAAAATCGTTTTTAAGATCGGGCTCAAAACTTTTCAATGTACCCTCGTAGATATAGAAACATAGTAGTCTACATAATACGTATTTGATTTGCTTTAAACAATATTATATTATAATATTTATATATATATATATATATATATATACATATATATATATATATATATATACATATATATATATATATATATATATATACATACATAATAGAATACAATATAATAGCGTTAGCTACTAAGGAATTCCAGAGCAGAGTAGTGTAGCTCAGGCAGTAAATTAATTTTGCAAAAATAATCGGTAAATTGACCTGGAATACAGATATTAATATAAATGAAGATCGAAGGAGTCTGTCAGGAGAAAAAGTGAGATATTGGAATTTATCGTTAAGAGATCAAGTAGATGATGGATCATTTAAAATGAGAACAAGCAAAATTCTGGAATTACGCCATTGTTGAATGGAAAGCCAATTAAGCTGAGATCGATATTAAGAGGTATAGTATCTACGCAACCTAAATACGAAACGAATGCAGTTGTTCAATAGGCGCTCTAGCTTGTTAAGAAGATCATGGGGGAGGTTCGGGTAACACACATGCAAATGCAATACAAGCATCACCTATGCTTTCATGGGAAAGAAATGCTTTAGTTTAGACTAAAGATGGCAGAAATGGCTCTACAAATAAGAAGAAGAAATATTTATTTAATGTCTGCGGACATTCTTCATTACAATATTCATTTGACAATATTTTGGAGGTAAGTGAAATAGATAAGCCAGACAAAACATTAAACATGATTGTCTGATTTTATTCACTACTTAATCCGCTGAACTGTGACTTTTCGCTTTCGTCTTTTAAGTTCCCTTATGTTTATACAAATTGCATTTTTGTTTTACGACATTCGGTAGGACAATTTATCGATATTTAGTCTTTTGTATTAAATGCCAATTTAAGAGATTTAAAGATATTTTTATGTAATAACAAAAAAAAAAATTTCTCTATAATACACGTACATACCACTGTACCGTAAATATTTAGCGAAATATAAAAAAGAAATGTTATTATGATTTTTATAATTGTTACTAGTTTTAGTTTTTAGGTTATAAATTTTAAGCTATAATTAAATGCAAACTGCTTATAATCAATAATGCACTATTGAATTAAATTTAACCGTGTCAGTGAATAGTGTGGTTCCGTTTGACCGCAGGCTATCGTATCTATAACTTTAGACTATGTAGTGAATTGGCGATACATCCGCTACAGGCTAATGGGAATTAACATTTCACATGTCTGGTACGTACACGTATATCATTTGTGTATGTTATGTTATAAATATATGTATTGCATGCCCTTTAAAAAAATCTATAGGTATCCAGATACATATATATATATATATGTCTTCTTAACAATTTTTTTAAAAAATCTATAGGTATCCAGATACATATATATATACATACATAATAGAATACAATATAATAGCGTTAGCTACTAAGGAATTCCAGAGCAGAGTAGTGTAGCTCAGGCAGTAAATTAATTTTGCAAAGATAACCGGTAAATTGACCTAAATACGAAACGAATGTAGTTGTTCAATAGGCGCTCTAGCTTGTTAAGAAGATCATGGGGGAGGTTCGGGTAACACACATGCAAATGCAATACAAGCATCACCTATGCTTTCATGGGAAAGAAATGCTTTAGTTTAGACTAAAGATGGCAGAAATGGCTCTACAAATAAGAAGAAGAAATATTTATTTAATGTCTGCGGACATTCTTCATTACAATATTCATTTGACAATATTTTGGAGGTAAGTGAAATAGATAAGCCAGACAAAACATTAAACATGATTGTCTGATTTTATTCACTACTTAATCCGCTGAACTGTGACTTTTCGCTTTCGTCTTTTAAGTTCCCTTATGTTTATACAAATTGCATTTTTGTTTTACGACATTCGGTAGGACAATTTATCGATATTTAGTCTTTTGTATTAAATGCCAATTTAAGAGATTTAAAGATATTTTTATGTAATAACAAAAAAAAAAATTTCTCTATAATACACGTACATACCACTGTACCGTAAATATTTAGCGAAATATAAAAAAGAAATGTTATTATGATTTTTATAATTGTTACTAGTTTTAGTTTTTAGGTTATAAATTTTAAGCTATAATTAAATGCAAACTGCTTATAATCAATAATGCACTATTGAATTAAATTTAACCGTGTCAGTGAATAGTGTGGTTCCGTTTGACCGCAGGCTATCGTATCTATAACTTTAGACTATGTAGTGAATTGGCGATACATCCGCTACAGGCTAATGGGAATTAACATTTCACATGTCTGGTACGTACACGTATATCATTTGTGTATGTTATGTTATAAATATATGTATTGCATGCCCTTTAAAAAAATCTATAGGTATCATAATCTATAGGTATAAATCTATAGGTATAGCACTTATATATATATATATATATATATATATATATATATATATATAAGTGCTGAATCGTATTGCAGAATGGGCTCATAAGAATGCAATTGTGTTAAATCGATTGAAATCTGAAGTCTTACTATTGGGTAGCTACCAAGAAGCAATTGATAAAGATTAAGAGCGTTAATAAATCGGTATTAATCCAAGGTAATTGAGCGAGTGCCCGAAGTGTGTAATTTAGGAATATTAATGGACGGTGTACTTCGATTTGGAATTGTCGTGATGTACGATGCTTAAACTCAGCGGTTCCGAAGAGTCTTTCGGAATTAATCCGAAAGACTCTTCAGAACTCTTCCCATACTAAATTTCGTAAAGGATGCAACATCTCTTCCCAATGCCAGTGAATCAAACCGATCGGAAAGTACCGGGTCGTTTACAATTCGAGCCGCGTTTTCGGCAGCAAAATGGATGGACCTGGTACTGGGGTACTCCGGCCCATGATGAGAACAGAATTCCATATGAGGACGAACTTTCGCCTTGTAAACTTCCAAGTGAGCGGTGAACTGAACCTCACTCAATATTTCGATGACAAGAATACCGATACTAGCTGAAGTAAGATGGAGTTTTAACATTCGCCTAGGAATGAATGTTATCAATTTGCAACAAGTAATTGATATCTCACTCTACAAAATTAAGCTTATGCTCGTTCATTCCCTAATTCTAGCCATTAGCGATTATGTAGATGTGTGCTACCCAGACTTGCCTTAAAAAGTTGGAGCGCCTTCTCAATAACTGTACTGTACAAAGGATTTATTTTCGGCTTGAGTATGTATGACCATATCTCTCATCTTAAATGGCTTTTAATTCACCATCTTATCATAAGAATTGTTTTCATCTTTATCCTACTTATATCACAGTACCTCGTCCATTTAATCGTCTCAAGATTCGTATCCTATAGCACAACACTACTTTTTTACTGTTCAGGCTATACAGCTTCGGAATGCCCTATCTGATGACTTTAGCAAGCTCCTAATAAAAATAATTTTATAAGACTGATTTCTGAGCATTACACTTAAGGGAAATCATCTGAATATACTATTTAAATTATTTATATTATCTTATATCATTTTATTTAAATTATGTATTTTTATTCTATGTTTTTTTAGTCTATATTATGTTATTAACAGATATTTATTGTTTAGTAATTTACTTAATTGATTATAATGTAGTATGTTTTATACATATGTAATATTTAGGATACTTTTGTTATTAGCATCTACAGTCCACGTTTCTCCATCTAACGGATTGGCTGGTAGAAAATGCCAAAAGGCATTAAATCTACCCATTGTACCCTTTTTTAAAACAAGATGTTTACAATAGAATATTAAATAAATAAAATATGCAAGATGTAGGAGATAGCACACAGCCTTGTGGAACTCCATCATTCACTGGTTTAGGGTTGCAGCATGCGCTGTTGACTAAGAAATGGGGGTTACGTTTCGTGAGAAAAGTAGTGACCCACTTACATAATTTGTAGGGAAGCCCATAGGAAGCTTCGAATGGAGTGCTTTGTGGCAAACCCTATCGAAGGCTTTCTGTACGGCCAGACTAAGGACCAAGGCTTCTCTCTTGGTCTCAACTGCGTGCGCCCATCAATGTATCAAGAAGACCAAAAGGTCTACAACTGAGTTACCCCGACGTAAGCCGTACAGACGTTCATTAATCAACTGGTTCACCTCCTTATCTCATGAGATTCCATTATTTTTTAGAAGAAGGGGGTAATGGTAATAACCCTGTAGTTGGACGGACCTGAGCGATTACCTCTTATAGAGATTTGGTGCAGCACAATTGTTTTCCAGCAGTTCGAAACGACGCCTAAAGAGTAAGAATACCGAAAAAATTGCGCACTGACCTCTGAAACTGAAGATCTCGCACCACAAGATAGTCGGTGGTGAGTTCCAACTGTAGTCAAGAGTCGAGTTGGATGCAAAAAGCAAGCTAAAGGAATTAGCTTTCTCTTATACGTCAAGGGCCAGCGTGTTGTCTCCTTTGTGTAGAGACGGTAGTTACGCTGTGTTTGCGGAAATACAGACGACACTTAATGGTCGTCCTAGTTTTTGTTATCTTTCGTAGTTGTTATCATCTGGTAATAATCAAAAGATATTAATAAATGGTATTATACATATATATATATATATATATATATATATATATATATATATATATATATATATATATATATATATATATATATATATATATATATATATATATATATATATATATATATATATATATATATATATATATATATATATATATATATATATATATATATATATATATATATATATATATATATATATATATATATAAGTGCTGAATCGTATTGCAGAATGGGCTCATAAGAATGCAATTGTGTTAAATCGATTGAAATCTGAAGTCTTACTATTGGGTAGCTACCAAGAAGCAATTGATAAAGATTAAGAGCGTTAATAAATCGGTATTAATCCAAGGTAATTGAGCGAGTGCCCGAAGTGTGTAATTTAGGAATATTAATGGACGGTGTACTTCGATTTGGAATTGTCGTGATGTACGATGCTTAAACTCAGCGGTTCAGAAGAGTCTTTCGGAATTAATCCGAAAGACTCTTCAGAACTCTTCCCATACTAAATTTCGTAAAGGATGCAAGATCTCTTCCCAATGCCAGTGAATCAAACCGATCGGAAAGTACCGGGTCGTTTACAATTCGAGCCGCGTTTTCGGCAGCAAAATGGATGGACCTGGTACTGGGGTACTCCGGCCCATGATGAGAACAGAATTCCATATGAGGACGAACTTTCGCCTTGTAAACTTTTAGAGGCCAATTTGGCCTTGCCTTCCAAGTGAGCGGTGAACTGAACCTCGCTCAATATTTCGATGACAAGAATACCGATACTAGCTGAAGTAAGATGGAGTTTTAACATTCGCCTAGGAATGAATGTTATCAATTTGCAACAAGTAATTGATATCTCACTCTACAAAATTAAGCTTGCTCGTTCATTCCCTAATTCTAGCCATTAGCGATTATGTAGATGTGTGCTACCCAGACTTGCCTTAAAAAGTTGGTGCGCCTTCTCAATAACTGTACTGTACAAAGGATTTATTTTCGGCTTGAGTATGTATGACCATATCTCTCATCTTAAATGGCTTTTAATTCACCATCTTATCATAAGAATTGTTTTCATCTTTATCCTACCTATATCACAGTACCTCGTCCATTTAATCGTCTCAAGATTCGTATCCTATAGCACAACACTACTTTTTTACTGTTCAGGCTATACAGCTTCGGAATGCCCTATCTGATGACTTTAGCAAGCTCCTAATAAAAATAATTTTAAAAGACTGATTTCTGAGCATTACACTTAAGGGAAATCATCTGAATATACTATTTAAATTATTTATATTATCTTATATCATTTTATTTATATTATGTATTTTTATTCTATGTTTTTTTAGTCTATATTATGTTATTAACAGATATTTATTGTTTAGTAATTTACTTAATTGATTATAATGTAGTATGTTTTATACATATGTAATATTTAGGATACTTTTGTTATTAGCATCTACAGTCCACGTTTCTCCATCTAACGGATTGGCTGGTAGAAAATGCCAAAAGGTATTAAATCTTCCCATTGTACCCTTTTTTAAATTAAGATGTTTACAATAGAATATTAAATAAATAAAATATGCAAGATGTAGGAGATAGCACACAGCCTTGTAGAACTCCATCATTCACCGGTTTAGGGTTGCAGCATGCGCTGTTGACTAAGAAATGGGGGTTACGTTTCGTGAGAAAAGTAGTGACCCACTTACATAATTTGTAGGGAAGCCCATAGGAAGCTTCGAATGGAGTGCTTTGTGGCAAACCCTATCGAAAGCTTTCTGTACGGCCAGACTAAGGACCAAGGCTTCTCTCTTGGTCTCAACTGCGTGCGCCCATCAATGTATCAAGAAGACCAAAAGGTCTACAACTGAGTGACCCCGACGGAAGCCGTACAGACGTTCATTAATCAACTGGTTCACCTCCTTATCTCATGAGATTCCATTATTTTTAAGAAGAAGGGGGTAATGGTAATAACCCTGTAGTTGGACGGACCTGAGCGATTACCTCTCATAGAGATTTGGTGCAGCACAATTGTTTTCCAGCAGTTCGAAACGACGCCTAAAGAGTAAGAATACCGAAAAAATTGCGCACTGACCTCTGAAACTGAAGATCTCGCACCACAAGATAGTCGGTGGTGAGTTCCAACTGTAGTCAAGAGTCGAGTTGGATGCAAAAAGCAAGCTAAAGGAATTAGCTTTCTCTTATACGTCAAGGGCCAGCGTGTTGTCTCCTTTGTGTAGAGACGGTAGTTACGCTGTGTTTGCGGAAATACAGACGGCACTTAATGGTCGTCCTAGTTTTTGTTATCTTTCGTAGTTGTTATCATCTTGTAATAACCTAAAGATATTAGCAAATGGTGCATCCATCTTTATCTTTATTATATATTATATATTATATATATATTATACATATAGAAATATTACGTTACAAAATCTTTCCTTCAGTGTATTTCAAGAAAAATTTAACCGCACATGTTTTGTAAACTTTCATTGTCAGTTTTAAATAAGAAGAGTAGATATAAATCTTTGTCTGAACAGTACGCCATTAAATTTCTACACTTGACGAAACACGATGAAGTGACGAAACTCGTGAGTAACATTCGTATTTATAGCCGCTAATAAAGTTGATTTGATAAATCTCTGAGCTTACTAAATCACGTTCGATTTAACAAAGCTTGTTAACACGAGTTAACTTGATTCGTTAGATTCACGAACACACAGAATACTAAATTTTATCCACGACGTAACTTCTATTGTTTTAGTATTCTATGTTGGGATGTGTGTATGTGAAACAAAGCGTGTGCATCCTGTATTATTTACTTCGCTGCTATTAACATTTTTCTTTATGATTATATGAAACTTAACGCTATTGTACCAAATTATGTTATTTTTAATTAACTTAGACTATTTTTATTTTATTAAGTATGCCAAAATATGCACACAGTTCATAGAGGAGATGTTAGAGCATAGTCCACAACGCGACTCACCTGTTTTCGGTATACATTTTTTTTATTATTATTTCTTAGACATGCAGGTTTCCTCACGATGTTTACCTTTATCGCCAAACATGTGGTAAACCAGCACTTAAAATTGCGATACAAAATTACATTGGTACCGGCACCGGCGAATGAACTCGATGTGCTCGTGAATTAATAGATGCTTCAAAAGTGACCACTGCATTGTTAATAAAGAATCTAGATGCGTTGTCACACCTGAAAACCAAGATGATATGCCTCATCAGTAATAGGGGTCTGGATTTGGTACTGGATCCGTACATTCACAAGACGAACCATAGCAGAGTTATGCTATTATGGTATTTTGTGAAGACTAGAGCATAATTGATACACAACAAATTTAAGTCAAGTTGGGCAGCCCGGCGACATAAACTCGGAACTAAATTGAATTCAACAATCCCATTCGCATTCTCATAATCCACAATCAATTTAATAGCAACCGATTAAAAATCTTTTACAAGATTTTGTTACATATAATTTGGTGTGATACTAAATGTGTTGTTTAATTATGCATTCAAAGTAGCGCGTGTTTCGTTAATTATTTTAGCGTATCTAGTATTCTGAGAATCGTTATCCTACTCCTGTAGAGCCAACCTATTCGTACAAGTTATTCGTTTATCATCTTTATTGTTTTGACATAATATATATGTATATATATATATATTTATATATATATATATATATATATATATATTCATACATCAAAACTTATATGTTTCATCAGAACACAACACACTTTTGCCTGTATGCCATTCAAGTTATAATTACATGGAAATGCAGACAGTTTTCAGTCTTGCTTGTTAGACAGGAGGAGGAGAATCGCTTTATTATTATGGAATAACGATATCCAAAAACGAAGGGAATACTGGGAATACTGCAATACTGGGAGTGGTTATATAGGGACTTTTGGGGTTTTGTAATTTTACCTACTAAAATTCAAATTCAAACTAAAAATCTTTATTCCAAGTTACAGAGATCTTAAAGTTAATAACTTGAAGTATACATTTTTAGAATTTAAGAGCTGAAGACTGGCCCTCATCTAGCCCCTACCTCAACCTTTTAGACTTTAAATTATGGTAAGTTTTAGAGGACATGGCCTGCTCTAAACAACACGGTGACACTGAGTCTCTTAAAAAATCTTTGAAGCAAGCAGAGGCGAAATTTCCCTTGGAAACAGTGCGTAAATCCATAGATTCGAGGCCAAACAGATTTAAGAGGTGGCCATTTCGAATAGAATATTTTTTTATTTTTTGCTGACTGACTGATAAATATGTATGTGTAGTATAAATTTTGATAAAAATACATTAATTCATAAAAAAATGCATTTTCATGTATAACAGAACTATATATATATATATATATATATATATATATATATATGTATATATATATATATTTATATATATATATATATATATATATATATATTCATACATCAAAACTTATATGTTTCATCAGAACACAACACACTTTTGCCTGGATGCCATTCAAGTTATAATTACATGGAAATGCAGACAGTTTTCAGTTTTGCTTGTTAGACAGGAGGAGGAGAATCGCTTTATTATTATGGAATAACGATATCCAAAAACGAAGGGAATACTGGGAATACTGCAATACTGGGAGTGGTTATATAGGGACTTTTGGGGTTTTGTAATTTTACCTACTAATATTCAAATTCAAACTAAAAATCTTTATTCCTAGTTACAGAGATCTTAAAGTTAATAACTTGAAGTATACATTTTTAGAATTTAAGAGCTGAAGACTGGCCCTCATCTAGCCCCTACCTCAACCCTTTAGACTTCAAATTATGGTAAGTTTTAGAGGACATGGCCTGCTTTAAACGACGCGGTGACATTGAGTGTCTTAAAAAATCTTTGAAGCAAGCAGAGGCGAAATTTCCCTTGGAAACAGTGCGTAAATCCATAGATTCGAGGCCAAACAGATTAAAGCCAGAGGTGGCCATTTCGATTTTTTTTATTTTTTGCTGACTGACTAATAAATATGTATGTGTAGTATAAATTTTAATAAAAATACATTAATTCATAAAAAAAATGCATTTTCATTTATAACAGAACTATATATATATATATATATATATATATATATATATATATATATATATATATATTAATATTATATATATATATATATTAATATTATATATATATGGATGACTATGCTCTAATTCTCTCTCTAGAAGATCCAATTCCCTCCTAGTACTGGATCTTTATCTGAAGAATGTTATTTCACTCTAAATTAGACAAAACAAATACCATCGTTTTTCAAAGAGTAATATTTACTAAATCGTAATAAATCCTGTGAAAATCTTTAGTTCATTTAAATATTGAAATGAGAAAGACTCGAAACAACAAAAACAAACAAAATATTGCTTGAATAATCAATATTTGTTTCACTCTGTTAGCAAACACAATACTTAAAAACAAATATGTAGAACACTCGAAATTCAGCCCGTACGTATTTTCATTTTTTTTCATACAACCAAGTGTTGGCTCTCCCTGAGCAATCGTTCTAGTATAAATCATATAAATATAGAGCGTACAACTTTAGTACTCTACTTTATTTAGTGGTCAATCGATTTAAATCAAGGAATTTTTGTCTGTTCGTTTGTCACGCATTTGATGTAGGTTGATAGCTTAAAAGTTAAAACCACAAATATGTTTCTTATCGATTTGCCACGGAATTGAAGAGCCGATGATTTTCATCGATTATAATTTTAAAAAATATGGCCGCGTGACTGTATCACCATGTGGTGTTGCATATACACTCAGGCTTGAAAAACTATATCTCATGTAGAAATATATATATATATATATATATATATATAAATATATACGATAAACGTTTCTCGCTATAGGTGAGTAAAATTTACAAGAATATTTGATATCTGTATATTTGTGATTGTATGTCCTTCAATGATGTCCGCTTTTTTGTTTTATTCACATATTTTATTACTCGAAACGATGTTTGTATTTCAATTTAACTGTTGACAATGTTCTCTATATAAAAAAAGAATTATAGCTGAATTCAAAGCAAAATGTTAGAGAAAAACTAAAAGCAGACTTTTGTGATAAAAGGTTGAGTTTGATTAATGTTGGTGCGACGGCTGAACGTCAGTTCACTTCTCGCACTGCCGTCAGTCGTGAATCAATCTAACAGCTGGGTACAAGAACTATATGTTTTGCTGAATAACTTGCTAACTATAGTAGTTAGGCTAACATACCAGTATTTTAGGAGCACGCAGAGGTATTACAAGATCCATCTCACGTACTAACATATATTTATGATTTAATATTCTTCGAAAAATATTTTAATTTTTGAAGGAGCGTACACAGAATCGGTCGGTCGGTGACAATGAATCTTGACTGCCGTTTGGTTTTTTTAAACTCTTGTAAGAAAAATAATTTTTTTTTTTTTGTTCTTCGGTTCCCCAATGATGGGCTTAGATCGTTATAAGTGATTAAATAATTTTACCTTATTCATAATTAACAAAATACGACGCATGTAACAAACACCTTATTTTATAATAAATAAAGAACCTTAGATCTAATGTACTTAAGTACATTAGATCTAAGGTTCATTGCTCTATTAAAATAGCGTGGGTTTGATTTCCTGTTGATGTGTTGTTTAATACATATTGTATGAACTTTTATTGCAAATAATCCCAATGTTATTGCGTTAGTAACGGTAACATAACGTCAATAGCGTCCAACTCGCCATTCCACTAATTTAAAATGGTTGTGTGTGTGTGGTTGTACGAAGAGATGGTTCGATGCTGGACGGACTGCATGTTAGTAATGTTTATAGTCGACAGCGCTACTAGCATTCTTTTTTAAAAACTCGGATCGGATAAAATTTAAAAAATAAAAAAGTTAATTCATATTTACATGCGGCAATACTTTGAACTCTTAAATATCCTGCACAATGAATAATTTCTGAAATATCTGATGTTGTAGATGTCGTAATTTTTTAAGGATAATATATATTTTTTTAAAATGATGCTAGGAATGCTATTAAAATTAACAATATTTAACCACTCCAACAAAACTTAAATGCAAGTATAAAAAAGGTTTCATATAATATATGGATTAAAAACCATAACAAACACAAAAAAAGTACATAAAACCTTATAATTTTATTTGTTATTGTACTTTTTCCTTGCTTTTGAATAAAGTCTTTATAGTTTGATTTAAACATTAAAGACTTTATTAGTGAAATATTAAACAGATTACGCGAAGCATGGATCCTGATCCACATGCATCCGTAGATTCTCCTCATACTTCCACAGGACATCACTCCATTTAATAGGAGTTTGGGTTACATTGCTTTAGTATTTTTTAAATATTTCCGCTCGTGAATCTTTCTTTCTGATATTAAAATGTAAATAAAAAGCTATGCTTACATCTTTTTATGTTGTAACGTTAAATAAATGTAAAGTAAAGCAACGTTTAAAGAGTATAATGTTGAAAATACACTAGGGATCGCGTGCCGAGTCAATTCGCCTTTGCTCTTGTCGCCATTATCGCTTTATACAGCCTTTAGTTAACTTACGTGTTTGCTATTTAAAAGAAAGCTAGATTAGAACTAATACAAAGTAGAATTAGGTAAAAGTTAATTCTGGTCACACGCTCTGAATGAACAGAATAGAAGTCACGTATACTTCGGAGTCAATAATAAAGATGTTCGGATTTATACGATCGGATTTATATCTCCGTATTCATACATGACATCGCATCTCTATGTTGACACCCCACCAAGGAGTTATATCGGAGTTGAAGTGATATCATATGCAACCATAACATTCGAGACAACCTTTTTTTCAGATACATGCTATAGCTGCACATACTGTTACTTTGGTTCGAATTATGAGTGTAGGGATTCGGAAACACAATTACACAGTAACGAGTCTTCGCTTAGGTAGGATGTAGTTGTCACGGGTCACTGTTATTATCAGGTGCTGTTGGTCAACCGTAAAATTATATAAAATGTATATGCTCCTATACTTTGGCCACAAAGGTAGGGTTAGACCAGCCTCCTATCAGCATACGGGTCTACAGTAGCAAGTAAGGAATTCTCTCTCTCTCCATAGCCTCCTACGTCGACATTAACGGCTCGCAGACGATGGTACCGAGGTTCCAAAACCTCTCGGTGTGAACTATCGCATTGGCAAGGCGAGAGGTCATCTGAATAAGTACGCTGAGATATCAGCGTAGTTCATTGTAAACTGGAATCATCTTCATATGTTATAACCTGTTCCGGCTATACGAAACAGGTACTTACCGAATCACCCGTATTCCTCGATATTAACGTAGTCTGGTCTCGATCACTCGCAACAATACGCGCTACAAATAATTGCGTTGCGTATTTCCCCTCGTTTCCCTTTATTGAGTTAAGTTTGATTTGTAAAAAATATATAATACAATATATTATATACAAGTTATATCACATATTAGAACAAAATTTACAACAAAAATTCACATATATACATACTTTTGTTGTGGTAGAGTTATTACACTTTATATTCTATATAGTATAGATGGGAACAAACAGCTCACCCGATGGTAAGTGATTACCGTCCATGAACATCCGCAACTTCAGAGGAGTCTTTAAGAAAGGTGTAGGCTCTTTACTTGAAGTCTGTCATAGCTTTTTATGGCTGCAGAATGAATTGTTCCGCTCGAACGATCCCTCATAGAATATCAGCGTGAAATAGCAGCTTAGTTGTTTTGTACGACGAGTGTATGAACCTGGAGACCCTTAGAAAATTACTGGAAATGAAGCATTCCATCTCAGTCCTTAGGGGTAACAACGCATATATATGTCTTGAATCTTGTTAAGGGTGGATCTTGTTAAAGGGCTGCACTGAATACTCAATCTATATGTGTACTGTGGATACTGTTGTCGACAATTATTATAAAAAAAAGGTGTATATTCAAAACTTGTTTTGGATTTATTATGCTCACTAAGTAATCCCTTTAATAGACGGCATTTCAGATTAAATTAAGTTCAACAAGGCTCATGTTACCGAAAAACTTGGGTCGAATGGCATATTCCAAGGTGCCTTAAGAGTTAATTGGGTTTCGACCCGACCCTTGTATACTTTAGTCGGCAAAATCCTGTGTTCGCTTAATTTCATACCACTTGTGACTTGGGCTAATTTTCGTGATTACTTCATCTAGTGTAACAATAAATATATATGTATAATAAACACTTCGGAATGGATTTTGGTGACGTGAATTTTGCAAATGCTTTTTAGCCCTACTTCCGTAGTAAAAAAAGTGCAACTTTCCACTACTTAAACTTGTAATCTGGATAGAGATGGAGATCCAAATAGATTTGCCGTAATGCGAATTGTCGTTCGCAGCATCAGTCGGCTTGTATTTTTGGCATTGCTTTGTATTTGTCTAGATAAGTTTGATCCACTGACGGCACTTCGGCATACGTGGCACTTCTATATATTTTGTTTTATATCTTATTAATTTACACGATACACTCGTGTTATATATATATTGTTACGGATTAAAAAATTAAATGAAATAATTTAGTTTCACTAACTGTGGCTTCTGACACACAGTATTATGTTCTAATTCAGGTGCCGGGCATTCATTTATACTAATAATTATGTGTAATAAAGTTTGAATTTATTTTTTGATTATGTGCTTAACTAATTATTTAGTTTTTTAGCTAAATGTGGTAGCATATTTAGTTGTTTAGGTAAATGTGGTAGCGTATTTAGTCTTCCACTCACTGCCCTGATTCACGATGGATCACAGTGCAAGGGTCAAATTGACGTACAGCCATAAAGCCGTCAGTATATCAAAATCAACCTTTATGTTACAGTAAATATGCTAGTACCATTGTGTTACGATGCGTCGACCGACTTATAAGATTCGATTTTTGAGTATTTAGATTCTCAGTCGATCCTGTATTTGTAACTAATCATCCATAATCAATATTTAAAAAAAAAGAGCTCAAGTACTCGTGACAGAAGTGGACAACTTTAGAAGAAGTAAAATGTCGACCTTAAAATTTCGAGAATCATAGAAGGTTTAGTTCAAAAATAATGTACATATTTTCAAAATCAATATTATATTTTCTTTAATTGAATTTCGCCTATTCACACAATAACTTAACTAACTTAACCATATCTTTATCCTCCAAAGTAATTTTCATTTTATATGGATATACTACATTTAATAGACTTTCATCTATTTTAAAAATATATCTGAACACTAGATACTCTTATAACGCAGAAAATTAATAGACGGAAATCTCAGTATTATTTCAGTATGGTTTTTTTTTACAACATTAGCAGAATACTTCTATTTTGTGACGATAATCGAATACCATAATATATGTAAGAAAAAAATTTAGTCGAAAGGCATAGCCAGTAGAGCGCGAGAAATTAATTGGGTTTCGACCCGACCTTTGTGCGTTTGCGTGGCAAAATCCTTTTACCTCTAACCCTTGTCCACTTATGTTCGACCTATCTGTTTTTCTTCTAGGGTAATCAAGCGTTATATGGCATAGATTAACATTCATGTACAATGCATATTTTTATAACCAGTTTCTTCACAATATTTTAAATCTTCTGAGTGCAATTAAATTAAAATAACCTACATATATAAATTAAAACTAACAATTTTATTGGTGCCGTAATCGGGGATTGAACACGGTTTGCTCGCGTAACGTGAATATAAAGCTATCGCATAGACATTGAAGATCTCATTCAAGAAGACACGTCTCTCGCTGCGTCCAATAATCACACATGATTGTCAGTTTTTCTCTTAGATATCCCCGCAACTGCATCCAAACTTACGGATCTAAATAAATATATATGTTATATAAGATGTTGCAAGATATTCGAATATTTACTGCACAGATATATCCTAATCACCATAACGCAAATCTCGAGTCATTCAATGTCTTCCCACTTGTATTACGATTACTATGCTGCCTTAATAAGTAGCAGTAAGTAAAAGAAAGGTGGTTTCGGGAAAATGGCGCCTACAGTTTCCTTAAAATAATATTAAATTGGAAAAAGACTATATACTCAATTTTTTTTTTTTTTTTTATACTTTCTAAGCAAGTACTTGACCAAGATCGCACCTGATGTTAAGTGGAAATGCAGTCCTGGATGGTAAGGCGCACTAGCTCAGTAAATGCCTATTCACTCTACTCTTGATAACACCCACATTGTAATCGGAGAAAAAAACAGACGCGGGCAAACTATTCCAGTCATTTGCTCTACGAATAATGAAAGACGAAGCATCGCGCTTCGTTCGGGTTTGAGGGATGTTCACAACAAAAGGATGAAATCCAGCAGTGCGTCGTAAAGTCCGATGGTGGATCATTTATAGAAAGGAAAAGTACATTAATTAAAATGAAATGGAACCTCCTATAGCATTCTCCTAAGTTAAGTCAAAATATAAAGAAAACCTGACTTATGTAGCGTGAATTAGGTAATAATTTTAATTAATTTCCAGATAAAAGCGCCGAACTGTTGTCCAAAGTGCACTTTAGCCAGGTGAGTTTCTTACTATCTTATTGTTATTTCTTCAAGCAACAATGTGTACCCTGTGCCTGTAATGAGAATATCTGTGGCAAGAACACAAAGTACCTTGTTGTATCTGGAATATAATGATACCTTATCAACCACTACTGAATGCATCATGAGATAAAATTTGGGAATTTACGTACCTGGCTTGAAAATGATGTTGTTGATATACTTGCAAGAGAAGCCTCAAAGGCGAAGACGGTAGGCCCAGTACCAATGCTGCCGTTTTCGTTTATCCAACTAAGATCTTGAGTGATTAAACATAATACATAAGTTATAAAGCCACAGTTCTCGTTGGGCAAATACGTAGCACCAATAATCAAAGACTTTGCCTCGCTTGACTCGTACACTTAAAACTAAAGCGAGAGAATATTTATAACATGATATGTAATGTAATATTTATATACTTTACATTTTCTATTACAATTTTGAGATTTATAAATATAGGTAATATAGTTTTTTACCATTTAAAGGAAATATCTTTTGTAAACAGTGATATTGTTTTGAAGATATATGATGGTACTTACAGACTTGAAACTCAGACGTAAGTTCATTTGTACGGGAGCGTAATGCAAATAGAGGACTGTGATTTTGCCGTGTATTAGGGTCTTGTTTGCTTAAGTTTAGAACAACGGTCCCTCTATAGATCGTTGACTTATTAAATATGCTTAAGCAGCTTTGTTAGAATTTTCGCATTTTATCCTTATTGGAGTTTATTGATTCATAAAAATTAGAATTGATTTTGCAATGCTTACTAAACGTAGAATGCACTAGTTATTATAAAAGCTACAGCTTTGCTTAGACAACGCAAAAGAGGTTACTTGAGGTTAGAGAACCGGAGACTCAATAATAAGTGATGACTTCAACCTAATCTCATTCATCCCTAATAAATATTCTCATACCCTGAAGACCAAGATGGAATACTGGCCTCATGACAAGCAACGCTCACCATACGAAATACAGTAACAATATATTGCTATTTTGCTCTGGTATTCTGAGAGGACATGGCTCTTCCCCATTACATCTTCACTATATCAAAATCCATCACCAAAATTATCATCATCGTCATCACAGCTGAATGTTAGGCGACTTATAAATAGCCCATATTATAAGGTAAATACTAAGCGTTCTGTTTTAATTTCACGACACTGGAGCATACCGAGTTCTAATGAATACGTGTTCGGCGGTGAAGATAAACATTATGAAGAAATTTATAAGTCCTAGAGATAAATAAAAAAGCCATGTAGACTCCAAATATTTTTTAAGAATTAAGTAATATTAGTATGAAGATATAATCACCTGAATTGATGTGTTGATATATTATTTTAGCTTGTACGAATTTAGACTGAGTATCATTATGCTGATCACAATTTTGATCGTACGTCTCATAATCTAGATACGTAGTTAACCTAGAGTCATTGTGATCAGAAAATTCTACTTACTCTATTTTCTATTCTCCTTCAGACATGAAGGAAGGTTGAATAAATAAATAATCTAAGGAGATTGTCACAAATGACGGTCTAGTGACACCTATAGTAGCTTTTGCTTTCCGGGGAATATTAATTCTGACAACGCCATGCCTTCCATATGGCAAAGATTACCTTTTATTACCTTTTAACAGATACACATGCACTGATAGATTATTATGGATGGGTCGGCTCGATTAGGGAAGGATCACCCGCTTAATGAAAGCGTGAAATAGCAATATAATGTTGCTGTTTCGTATGTTGTGTGTAGGTATTTGAGGACCCAGTAACTAGTAAACCCTCGTTCCATTTCATCCAAGTCTTTTGGAGTAGTTTTAAATATTTGTGTATGTTGGATGTGTGTTTAGTGTTTAAGGGCTGTAGACATTGAATCAAGTGAATTATATGCTCGTTTGTCAACCAGAACTACATTTTTTTATCACATTGAGAGTAACAAACGAGCACACAGTTCACCTGATGCCAAATTATTCCTGCGGCCCATAACATTTTCATTCATTCATGAGAAGCAATCATAATGCAGATGCATTGTTACACTTGAAGACTGAGATAGAATATCTAGTCACACTAACTAGACGAAACACAGGAGCATTATGCTGCTACTGTACGCTGGTGTTCTGTGAGGGCGTAGTCCTACCCCGGTCGAGCTGACCCACTCATTCTGAAGCTAGAACCTAACTACAGTGTCTACTACTGTTAATACACTATAATAAATAAATATAATATGTTTTGTATTACTTGTTTCTTCTATTTCCACGATTATAATCCATAGGTTTATAAAATATACTATTGTAAAAGTAACGTGCCAACATAACATTATCCAACACTCGGTTTGTTTAGGATGATTGAATATTGTCCGAAAACTTGTTATTCCCATTTTCCAAATTTTCAATTTGCCTCAAAATTGTAAATGTAAGATTTTATTTTTCTGGTAATTATATTTTTATATGTTTTTCAATAAACGACCAGCGTTTATGTTAGCTAGAAAAACATACGTGTAAATTTAATTTGTTTGATGCGTTTTTAAATTTAAAATAAAGGGGTTTGGTAGGGTGGAGAGGAGAATGAGTTTAAATTTACTTTAAGAATTGAATGTGAATTCTTATATTAAATATATGGAAATTATTGATTTTATAAATCTCATAATAACTTACAATATCAAGTTATATCATATGTATATATTAAAGTATAAAAAAAGTATACACAAATCAGTACACGTGACAAAAATGAGACTTCTTTAGTGATGTTTTGAAAAGCAAACTACAGGGAATAAATATAAATTAAATAAATTGTAAAGTAAAACGGCAGAAAGAATCAGAAAAAGAGGAAAAAGGAGAATAAAAACGAGCCTAGCAATGTTCTCTCTTTGTCTGAAAGACAGACAGTTTTCCGACTCGGAATTTTACGTCAAATAATTTTCATTATGGAATTGGATTGGATATGGAAATGGATTGCATATAGAACTGCACTTAAAATTGGTCTTAAAATTTTACTTGTGAAAAGTCCTTCGCCCTTCGACTTTAATAAAAACTAAAAGATAAATAATATTATTGAGCTAAGCTTATTTATATAAGTAAATACACGTACATCTAATTGACTTCCGATTTCCCGTAATTAATTTACCGACTTCGATCACTCGATTGCCTTACTCGGAAATTGATTCTAATTGAAAGGTAAGGCTAACCTTAACTGATTTAACTTCTAACTGTATAAAGACCTACATGCTATAGAAAAACTTACTTATTTCTTAGTGGCAATGTTGGATTTTATAAAGCCGAATACAAATATATAATGTTTGTATTGGGCTAATGTTTCTATTTAATTTGTGTATTTTAATACTTCTAAATTAAAAATAAAATGAAAAGGGCGATAACTGAAGTAGTAATCAGAAATGATCAAAATCATTGAGAATTAATTTTACTAGAATTGGCATCATAGGCTACAAAGAAGCTTTTAAAGTGCCTCAATATTTCATGGCGATTAAGACAGTTCAGACATCCTCACATTTTATCTCAATTCATCATCATCATGATTATCTCATCCAACTGTGAACTGGAAGTCAAGCTCATGTCAATAACAATGTCAGAGACCGCCAAATGCAAGAGTTATTTGGTGAGTATTCCATTACGTTTATGTAACAAAAATTTATGATTTCATACTTAAAGTCGAAGACATTTCTGTTAATAATATGACTAGTACAAAATTGTTTTTATACGGCCATGCGGAAACGGTGCACATCCCTGTATCGTCGGGTCCGGGTCAGCCCGAACAGCATCCTGAGGGTATTAGCAGACCGTTATGACTGTCAGTACTTGAACCAAGGTTCACTTACTGACTAATAAATATATAAATAATTAATAATAATAACCTCATAGGTAAATAAATATAATGATAGAAGTAGCAATTAATGCTTTAAGTTGACATTTTAACTATATTTGACATTTAATAATTTTATAATCTTAGTGGAGCGTACCTAATTGTTTATTGTTATTCTTTGTTTGTTTTATTTTCTCTGTTTATTTTATGTTTTTGTCTATGTGTTGTGTATTAATTGTAATTTATTTAAATGTATATGTATTAATGGATCATTGTTATCTGAAAATAAATGTATTGAATTGAATTGAAAAATAATACATCCGTGAAGAAACCACTAATAACATTTAAGTTTGCCAACTTGAATGGGCAAAAATCACGTTCTTACTGGAAGCATAAAATAGTAACACAACAATGTGTATGTTTGTTTTTTTTATAGAATAGGTGGCAAACGAGCAAGCACCTCAACCTGATGGTAAGTGATTACCGTCGCCCTTGGACATCCGCAACACCAGAATAGCAGATGCGCTGCCCGGACATTAAGAAAAGTATAGGTTCTTTTCTTGAACATCCCGAAAAAATCCCGAAAGTCGGTTCGGATATACCACTGGTGACAGCTTATTCCACAGAGTAGTTGTGCGTGGAAGGAAATTTCACGTAAAGCACACAGTGATTGGCAATCAACTGCTGAATTCTGTCCTGATCTTTAAACTCAGCGGCTGAAATTAATGCGAACAACTGCTCAGAACACTCCCACTTTTAGCGACAAGACATATCATTATATATCAATATATAGAATCTTATAACGTAATATTAAATAATTAAATTATATATAACTTTTAGGAGAAAATATGAATTTCTTATATAATAATTTTAATAAATTGTTTAAATTATAAGATTATTATAGCTAAAGTGCAAGACCTCGAAAGTCAGAACAATGGCTGGTCTAAAACTTGTTTCTTTAAATGCTAGATTGTTAAAAACATACCATCACTAACATTTTATAGTATGTACTAAAACAAGTTTCACAATATTAGTGTAATAAGTATAATATAAGATCTAAAATTAATTTTGTTACAAATGAAACATAAATCGGGTTAAATGTTTCTTCTTCAGAATTTATTCAGTCTAGCTGGGCATACGCCCAACCACGTGAGCACATACAACTGGTGTTTTCCAGAAAGTTATCCGTAGACAACATTCTGTCTACGAGGACTGGCAATGATTTAAATTTTAAAACGATTTTTGCGTACCTGTGTTCAGCGATACTATATTCTACGACCACTTGTTGATAAAACTTACTTAAAAAATATTCATTCTAAATGTATTGTTTTGAAAATTAAAACTACATATCTTTTGTTAAACCAACCAACGCTCGGGCTGTATTCATTATTACGGGGAGTTCTATGGTAAACACTTCATAATGGAAGGGGAATTTTTAATTTTCCGTGGCCAACAATTGCACGTAATAACTTTGTGTGGGAGTACAAAACACAATACTAGATAAATACTACAATCTGCAAAAAGTCTAAGTTCTAAAGTAAAAAAAATCTTTTACATTTTTATTTCAGTCAGAGAAGACAGGGGTTGTAAATGTAATCCGTTCTGCAACCTGGGCTTATCCCAAGTGTGAAACGGAGTTAGGCTTTTGCACGCACCTCCCCAAAGTGGTTGCCTAGTATTAGTTATTCAATTACTACATTGCCAAAGAAAACATCTAAAAATTTTTGTAAACTCTGCTGGCAATATTTTAATAAATAAAAAAAAAAACTCATTAATTACAAGTCAACGTCGGTCACGTATTTCACGACTGCTAAATAAACAGTGTGACATCGTAGCCAATAACTACCAACACTTTCCTGTTATCTTTCTATCTATTTTGTTTTCCGTAATTGTAATATTTTGAGTGTCATTTTTATAACTACAGTAATGAATGCTGCCAATCACATCCACGTAGATTCTCAACAAAGATTCAAGATGCCCACGCGTTGTCACCTCTGCGGATTGACATGGCATATTGTAATACCTACCAGTAACTAGGTCTAGGTCCTAGGATTTAGAACTAAGAACAAGAACTAGGTCAAGTGGGATCCTTACACTAACAATACGAAACACAGCAGCATTATGATGGCATACTCTGTGGACGCGGTCCTACCCCAGTCGAGTTGACCCGTTGACGTTTTAACTTCAAACCGCATCGTGGATGTACCACTTCCAGTTAATTCTAGTTATAAAATATCTATAAATATCAGTGGTAGCTGCAGTTTCTTTCTAGCTGCAGTATGAATGAGTCAGCTCGACCAGGCTAGAACCACGCCCTCATAGGAGTCGCAAATGCGTTGCCGGCCTTTAAGGAAAGTGTAGGTTTTTTTCTTGAACGTCCCTAGGTCGTATCGGTTCGTAAAAACCGCTGGCGACAGCAGATCCTACAGAGTAGTTGTGTGTTGCAAGTAATTTCGCGTGAAGCGCACAGTGGCGGATTGCCAACCATCGAGATAATGTGGATGAAATTTTGAATTCTGTCGTGATGTACGATGTTTAAACTTAGCGACTGGATTAATCCGTACAACTCCTCAGAACACTCTCCATGGTAAATTCGGTAAAAATGCAAAGAGATGCAATATCTCTACGCCAGTGAATCAAGCATGGTATCTGGTCATGAGGTTGAACTTGCGCTTTGTAATGTTGCACATAGTGGGCCGACACGAAATACTGTCTGCCTCTAAAACGCATGCCCAATTTTTTAGAGGCCTTTTTTAGAGGCCAAATTTGGCCTTTACCTTCATGTGACCGCGGAACTGAACGTCACTCGAAATGTCAAAGCGAATGACTCCAATACCAGCTGAGGTAGCAAGGAGAGTGTTTTCAAAATAAGGAAAGGCGACAAAGGGAATCCTTTTAGCGGTATACGCGTAAATTTGTGGGGTTAAATTGGACTTGATTTTGTCATTGATATGCAGAATAAACAAGGTAGGAGATATACATAACACACAGCTTTGGTGGAACAACACTGGTTTGGTTCAGAGCATGCACCGTTGACTACGACCTTGATTATACGGTTCGAGAGAAAATTGGTGACCCACTTGCATAATTTCTCGGGAAGCATAGGAAGGAAGCTTCGAAAGAAGCGCTTTATGCCAGATCCGGTCGAAGGCCTTCGCTACGCACAGACTAACCGCCAAGGCTTCTCTGGCCCTTAGAGTCAACTGTCTGCGCCCATCGGTGAGTCAAGTAGACCAGAAAGTCACCAACTGAGTGAACCCGATGGAAACCGTACTGGCGGTCGCTAACCAGCTCGTGTTCTTCTAGGTAACTCATGAGATGGCAGTTTACAATTCATTCCAATATTTTCGAGAACAAGGACGTAATAGCAATAGGTTGTATAGTAATGTAGTTGGACGGATCTGAGAGATTCCCTTTTTTAGGGATGGAGTACACCAAACTGCCCTCCAGCAGTCCGGGGCGACACGTAAGTAGGAATACCGAAAAAGACATAAAAACCGGTGCCATCTCTGGAGCACACGTCCTGAGTACAATTGGAGGGATACCATCAGGGCCACTCGACTTGTGGATGGCCAGGGAGAGAAGTGCTTTGCGCACTGGTGTCTGCAGAAATCTGGCATGGAGCTCTCACATCGAAAAATGGTCGGCGGTGAGTTCCTCCTGTCATCAAGAGTTGAGTTGCAAGCAAAAAGCTAAGAGATCGGCTTTCTTTTGCGTCATGGGCCAGAGTGTTGTTTCCGTTGTACAGAGATGGAATATATGGCTGGCAGAAATTCCCTTGAACAGCGAGAGACCAAAATGTACGAGTTCCCGAAGGGAGACGAACTAGTCTCTCGCCTATTTTGCCAATGTGCACCGACTTTGCTTCTGTAATAACTCTTTTGAAGGTCTTGGAGGCAGAGTTGTATTTATTTACAAGATGGATTGTACTAAAATAACACATCAGAGACAGAATCGGCGTTGAGATCATCCAGTGACAAGCAAATCCATGGATACGATGCAAAATAAGACTCCATGCCATCCCAATCTGATGACCTGTAGTGCCACACACTCTGATACCACTCTGTCTGTTGTTACTCTCAATGTAATAAAAAAAATCTTCAATGTGTGTTCTTTATTAGACTTCAATAATAGTAGATTAAACCGCAACAGAATAATAAGCTATTTTGTATGTCTATTTGGACAGTATACGTGCATTTCTTTTTAGAGATATGCAAACTTTCCTGGTTTAGCATGTATGCTTTGATTATATACTTCGTTTTTACTACTTATAATGTTCAAAAAAAATCCAAGCGCTAAGATTGTTGGGAATTTCAAAGCTGTTAACGAGAAGTTGCGCAGACAATAGAATGTTCACTGGATACGAGGCGTAAAATTACAACGAAACCTTTTAACTGAAAATGTTTAAAACACTTCTAATTTACAACTTATACGAGAAACTTCGTAATTTAGAACTTTGTATACGTTAATAAGAAATTTCGTGTCATATTTTTATCTCATGGCTCGCTTTCGCTCGCATTCATCTATCTATAGTATATATATATACTCACTAATTTCACGACATTTTCTGAGTCAAATTGATTTTTCGCCATTTTTTTTTATTTACTAGAAGAACATCTCCTATTGTGCTCAAAAAATTATCATTAACTTTGTAACTAGATAACAATGGACGTATAGTCCACTGTTATTACTGACAAACATCTGACTTTGGAGTCTACGTATTTGTTTGGAAGTAGATAGTGTTAAATAAAGGCCAAAATTCTCTATTATCTATTAGTCTCCAACATGAACATACATATTTGATCTTAAAGTATAATTATCATATTTGATATAAAAATATATTAAGAAACAATAAAATAGTGTAATATTCTTAAATATATCGAGATTAGATATTTTAAGATATTTTCAAAAATATTCAATCAAATAATAAAATTAAGAGATAATTAGAATACCCAATATACCGATAAAAATTAAAATTCATACAGGTAAACAAAAATTGGATTATAGGTGAAAGGTCAAATTCGCTTAAATATCATATTTTAAGGAATTAGGGAATACATTTGTGTGGGAATCAATTTGCGATGGAGAAGTTATCCAAATACAAAAACAAAAGTATAATACCTGAAAGCATATACATAATCTCATTTGGTTTGACTTGTACTTCGGAAGCTTTGTGTACGGTTCATTTGTTCCGATACACAACTCCCTTTGAGACAAGAAAATATTTGAATTCTAAGGGAAATTGAAGCAAAGATTGTTACTAAAAATGACGTTTTAGCAATGAACGAGAGTTAAAGGAAATATATAATAATAAAAAATAATCTATTTATATAGTTATAGATAGATTCTAGCTGAAATTTGAATGGGTCGGCTCGACCGGGGTGGACTACACGTCACGAATAGTAGTGACGTGGCATATATCATCTTAGCACTTAGGGGCTTGGTAAAAAGAAATTGTTTGGTTTTTTTATTGTATATTTATTTTTACTCCTATTTTCATTTTATTGTGTTTTGTTGTATTGCATTTTTAAAATGTTATATAGTATTTTTCGTTCTATTTATTTCGTTTTTTATATTATATATATATTGTAGTATTTACTTTTAAATTTAAAAGTTTATAATCGTTTATTTTATTTTAAACAATTCTAATAATTACATATGTTGATGGGATATAGGAGTTTATGTACAATCCTGAAGATGAAAAAATGGGAGTATTCTATGATTGTTGGAAAATCCTTCTCGTTTTGATTGATTTGTTCTAAAGCTCAAGAATAACTTGAATTAATCAAGTTATTCTTGAGGCCGTTGACATTGAAAATTAAATCCTATAAGGAATCACAATTCAAATGTGTAGTCACGACTGATGCCTAAACGGAATCCTTCATCGCCAGTAAGATCAAATGTAAAATTCACAAAATACGTTTCGATTTTTTTTTAATTTCTATTAACAGTAATAAACGAGTACACAGTGCACTTGATGCTAGCAGATTCCTGCATCACATGACATTATAAGTTGTCACTTATGGACTAAGACGTCATATTTCATCACCAGTAATAAAGTCCAGATAAAAAGTAGGGAGTGATATTTCTTTCAGATCATACGATTCCCTCACTTTTTTGGTGAAAATCTGAAAGACGGAGATCGTTAAAATAATTTTTCCTATAAACATAAAAGCTTGCAGAACCCTTTAAGCCTACCGCAGTTTACAGAATACTTTTCATCAGAAAACAAATTTTATATTTCGATTAGAAGCATAGCCTATAGTCAATGTTAAGCCTTTGCATTTTTTAATCATCATAATCTTCCTAACAATTAAAACTCAATGTTGAATTTAAATGTTGCCTCAAACAAAACAAAATTTAATACTCCATTAAAAAACGAAAGTAAGATATCTAACAAAAATATTTAACAAATATATATATATTATTTATTTTAAGCTTTGCACAAAATACCAGCGTAATATAAAAGTTTGGCCATTCTGTGATTCGTCACGTGAATGAAAGAGACCGACCGAAGAATTTTTCACAAGGCATTCCATCTTAGTCTTCAGGGGAATTCATCTATATTAAGACAACTAATCGAGGATGAATGGGGATGCCATGGACCAAAGCAATAAGTTACTGTCAGGTGAGGTGCGTTCTCATTAGCGATCCATGTTAGCTGTTAGCATCTCAATGTTACGTAGTAACTAACGTAAATATATCGGATCGATATGTACAAGTCCGTATTTACTTTATTTTCGTTTATACAGAATAGGTGGCTAACAAGCAAACAGCTCAGGTAATAGTAAGTGATCAATCACCTCTGAACATTTGTGTTGTAAATGTCCATGGAGTCTTTGTTGTTCATGGGAGAATTATAGAGGAGTCGTGGCAGAAATATTTCTAATAAAGCGCACAGTGTTGGATTACCATTACAATTAACAATCGAGATGATGAGGATGAAATTTTTAAATCTGTCGTGACGTAAAATGTTTAAACTCAGCGTCAGGAATTAATCCGGACAACTCAGAACACTCCCCATGGTAATTTCGCTAATAAATGCATAGAAACGCAACATCTCGTAATGCCAGTGAATTAAGCCGATCGGAAAATACCTTGTCGTCAACGATTTGACTCGCTCTTTATTCCATGCTGTCAAATAGAAGGTGCTAGTGTAGGGATACCCAGCATAGAGATGAGAACAGTATTCCATGTGTGACCAAGTTTACACATTGTAAAGTTGCGCATGGTGGGCTGACACGAATTACTGTCTTGCTCTATTATGCACAATTTGGCCTTTACTTCCAAATGACCGCGGAACTGAATGTTCTTAATATGTCAACACCAAAGATGCCGATACAAGCTGAAGTAACAAGGGCAATGTTTACAAAATTAGGTAATGCAACAAAGGATCTTTTCAGCGGTACACGCTCAAACTTGTGTCTAGAGCGAATTTGGACTAGATTTTGTCAGCCTCAATCAAAGGCTTTGTTTAACAAAATATAAACCTTAGAAACAAGTTTGTTACTGCACTCGTTGACGTTAATCCCGAGAAATATTAGGGAACCCGACATATAAGGCACAGCACATGGGGTGCTATCGTCCACATTGCCATGAATGTTATTCATTTGCATAATGCCGTTGATACGCAGAAGTAACAAGTTAGGAAAAAGCACACCAGCATTTACTGGTTCGAAGTCGGAGCATGCACCATTGACTACAACCTTGACGGTGCGTGAGGAAGCTGGTGACCACTTGCATAATTTGTAGGAAAGCCTGTTTGGATGGAAGCTTCGAAGTAAAAGGTTTGTGCCAAACCCAATCGAAGGCCTTGGTTTTGACTGCCTGCACCCATAGATGTGTCAAGCAGACCAGAAGGTTAGCAGCTGAGCGACCCCGATGGAGGTATATATCTCATACGTATATCTTTTTCACATGTTTATTTAAATAAGGATATTTGTGCAGAAATTTTTGTATATGTTTTTTTATGTGTTTCTCATTAAGTTCTCTAAGGTTTACTGACCATGACATATTTCTTAAAAAAAAGTAAACATTCGTCTTCTATATGGGTTAGATCAAGTGAATCCGACATAGTGTTCCGCAAAGAGAACATTTTCCATAATTTTTCCAAAGAAACGAACTTTTCTGTCGTGTCATCTTTGATAAAATTATATAGTTAAATTGATTTACAACTGATTTTATATAAATTAATTATTACTTAATAGTGAAATTAGTAATTAACTAAATTAATCTTAATATACCTTACTTTATGTAAATACTATTTTAAGCATCTTCATATGCCTAAGGCATCAAGTTAACGAAGTAAATATACGAAGCTTAGAATTAAATATATTGTAATTCAAATTTATATATAAAACTTATATATGGAATTATTTTTAATGTCTATATTGAGATTTTACTTTTTATTGTCTTATATATTAATGTAATTGAGTAGAGAATAATAAAAGTGTGCTAGTAACATTTTAATTATTTAAGTTACAAACACAACTTGAACTCTAGTTATGTTTGGTTCACCAATGCTAATATACAACTCGATGCAAACAACATGTGTAGATAACAATGCGGTCAGCCTCAAATTACTAAATGACAGTTCCAGTTGAATATTCTAATTCGTGGTGGTAAAATTGTAAATCCAATATTCTCGAATTTCAATTGCAAATAGACACCTTCGTCCCTGTTGTGTTAATCCAATATGTTTATACAAGTCATATATTGTGTACATATTGTTTTAAATATCATATGCGTGTTATATATTTCACAGTATCTTTATTGTAATGTTTTAATGTTATTAGTTCAGCATTCTATTTGACTCTTGTTTCACTGCCGATATTTCCGATTATAATTATATCATATACTGGTATATCGGTGCACAAACGGTGAATGGTCTCATTTTTAAAACAGGAAATTAACGCATACTATGTGTTGGTTAAAGATTACGGATAAAATGTTAAACATGAGATTACATACATGAGATGACCTACATTATAGTACAGTAACAGAATGATTATATTTTTGATATTAAAATAAATGTAGTAAAACACTTAATATATCATACAACTGGGCATAAGCCTTCTTTCTAGACAGGAAATTGGATGGCCTTCATATGTGCCCGAAATAATGTTTTTATTTCATAGACATGCAGATGTGAAACTTGTTATCCTTTACCACCGATTAAGTGGTAAATCGGCACTTAAAGCTGCAAACAATTATTCCTTTGGTGCCGGCACCGGGGATGGAATTTGGTTTGCTCACGTACCATCAATTAAAAGCGCCCGGAAGTGGTAGCCCAGTGAATCACGGCCCTTTATGTTAATGTAATGAAAATAAATTACATACTCTATCTATTTACACCCAAATGTAAAACACAATTACTATTGAACCGTTATTGTTTGTTAGACAATGTAATATTTTTCAATATCAAAAAAATAAACTGATATATTAAATTATTCGAAACATGAAATGTAAGAACGGAATGTACATATAATAGTAAAGATATAAAGAACATCTTATTAACTTTAACAATATTGTATTTCAACGAGCTTTTGAACAGGGCTACGTTGCATAGCGCGCTCTATTATTCGTAAATTTCGGATAATGTTGGTCTCTCATCAGGAAATGGTAAACGGATTGCCCCTGAGGCCGCTATTAAGAGATCATGAAAAGCAGGGAAGCGATCAAAGAAATAGCAATCCCAGCCCCCGGCCGTGTTTCAGGTATATGACTCCACCGACAACCATAATTCGATCGTGGAGAATAGGGAAAGAATAGAGAAGCCGCATCAGCGGTACTACCCCGATTGAGCCGCGGAGGGTACGGAGAGAGACAACCCTCTGTCCAACACTTCTCTCTCCGATATATTGGTTGTCGGAAGGTAGAGGAAACGGCCTCATACTGTCATTCCTATCCCCTGCACACCGTCTTCCAAGATGATTTCAGATAGCTCTGAGGGCCATAAGTGCTCGGTCACTTCTCAACCCGGCGAAACTGTATAAGCCCTCGGGCGAACAGCGGCCATCAGCCCAAAAAAAAATTTTTTCAATTTCTAGCCGAAGGACAATATCTTAACGGCAATATTACTTGACTGCAAATCATGTAGACGATGACAGTGCAAATATGAGTTGGCTATCGCATACAAAACCAATTTTAATTATTCGCGCCAAGACTGATAGTTTGTATCTTGTAGTAATATAATCTTTATTTACCTCCCTAACAAAGGTTGTGTCTAAGTTATAATTTAGAGTTATAAAACATAAATCACTAACAGTGTGTCTGAAAGCAAAAAAAGATACTAATGCTAAAAATTTTCCTAAATCTCACGAGTAAAGCGACTTGAGACCAGTTCGGAGAAAATAAAGACAAATTTAGACTTATTTCTGAAACTATTTTCACATTGTTATCAATTTCTTTGAAAAAACATTATCGAACTAGGCTCGAGCGAAGTCGATACGTTTAGGTACAAAAACGCTACTTTTAAATAGTAAGTGCAATATTATGAAAAATACAATCTATCCGTATAATTTAAGGAAGTACAGAGTAACAAGTACAGAGGGTAACTGCCAAAATAGGATAATTTATATTATTATATTACTTCCAGTGTATGATCGGTTCTATATGTAAGTGACACAGCACAATGTAATAAATAGTTTCCGCTGGTGTAAAGTGCCCTAAAAAGCTGCCGTCCTATGTTACTCATTAATATTCGTGAGTCACCCTTATTTTACTCTCTTTTTATTTCTTCAGTTACCCTACTAATAGCACTATGTTAATGTGGAACACGTGTCCAGGTAATCAAAATCGTGTTCAAGTCAAAAGGAAATCTTATGACTGTTTCGTTACTATCTTAATACAATACCGTATCATGCCAAACAGAGCTTTTAAATATGTACAACTGTTCCATTCCTACATGATAACTTTTAAAGTGGTAAAATTACATCTTACATCTACCTTTCAATTATGACTATTTTGTTATGAATTTGCAATGAAGGAGTTTAGTCCTTTCCTAATTGAGCCGATCCATGTATATATTTTTTGAGTAAAGAGCAAAGCATCAGCTTGTATTGTTGCAGGAAAGGGCTGGCTCGACCTAGGATGTACCACCGTCTCACAGAATACCGGCGTAAGCAGATATCATACAATTCTTGATAACAGCAGGAACTCGCCGCTGACCATCTTGCGATGTTTAAGCTCCATGACACATGCCATTAACCCCTTGTTCGAGAAAATAATGGTATCCATTGTAAACTGCCATTAGATACCTAAGGGGACCAGATGATTAGTGACGGCCGGTACGATTTACAAACGACCTAAGACTCAACTTTTTGCGGTTACCACTAAAAAAAACCGCTTAGTAGCATCTACTAATTTTGAAAACACTGACATATTGAGCGACATTCAGTTCCGCGGTAGCTTGGAAGATAAGGTCGAATTGGCCTCTGAAAGACTCGGCGTACTTAATAGAGCAAGATCATATTTCTTGTCGACTCACTGTGTGTGTAAGCACAAGTTCAGCTTCACATTGAATACTTTTCTCTTCTCTGTGCCAGTTACCCTTATTTCAGCTCCTTCTTTTGACCGCACTCAACGAAGAGCGAATCGAATCATTGACGACGAGGTACTTTCCGATCCAAAATTACCATGGGATAGTTCTGAGGGATTGTTCGGATTAATTGCTGTTGCCGAGTTTAAACATCGTATATCACAACGGAAATCTCATCCGCAGGGTAGGGGTGATTGCTAACCATCAGATGAGCTGCTTGCTCGTTTGCCAACTTTAGTATAGAACAAACATTTACTCGACACAAGAGGACAAAACAAAATAAGCATAAAAAATGTAAAACAAAACAGAACAATAACAAAAGAAATTAAAATTAACAAACATGAAAAAAAATACCTTGTGCCGAAAAGGGGTTGGCTCAGCATATGCTGTGCTACAGACAGCGCTGATTTACAGCCAAAAAAAACCCATCGAAAGGCGGATTCTGTTCAGTTTACAAAAAGAGAGCTGCTACTACTCTACTCTTGACCACAACATACAAGTTATAATACCAGTATGTCAGAAAATCCAGAGAACCCATTACCACTGCCGTGTTTCAAATGATAGGTGTAAAATTTCAAATGCTCAATTGGTATAAAAGCATTTCATTTTAGCCCATAAGTGAAAACTATGTCAATTTATCATCTAGGATGGTCGTATGCGTTTATTGGTCGCAGTGATCGTAAAGTGGTGCTCGTTCATTGCTATTATTTCCGTTTGCAAAAACTGTGTTTGTTTGCAGATTTCATAAAAATACTTACACCATTCATGTCATTTTTAATAAAACTCATATTATATCTCATCCGCTTATAGTTTGAATGTACGTTCATTCCACTAAAGCGGAAAATCCATAATTTCTGCTTACAATATAGCATCTAACACATTTTAACAAACCATGATCATAGGAAAATGAACAATTGTGAAATTAATTCAAGAAGGTTTCACGTTGGTTTCGTTTTCTTAAAACATTACTAATTGATCTCCTTTAAGGAATGTAAAATATGTTTCTGTTAAGAAACCTAAAATTATATATATATATATAAATATAAATATACATGCATATATACTATTTTCATTTTATAATAAATAATAACGAGGTTTTCTTGATGCTAGAAAAACGTGCATTTATACTGTTAATAAATACTAAAGTGTAGCGTGATTATCACGACAACAATGGTCACACAAATTGGTTGTTACAAATTGTTTTTATAAAAAGAAAGCCAATTTCATTTTCCTACGAATAAAAGCATAAGCTCTTATGTGTTTTATTTAAACGATGGTAAACAAAGAAAGCAATTGCGATTTACATTTAAAGTAATAAAATAAAGTAAAACAGCAGCAGTGGGATTTATATATACAGATAAATCCCACTGCTGGGCTTAGACCTCCTTTCTAGAGAGGGTTCTGGAGCCGCCACGCGGCTTCACTACGGGTTGATGGACTTTACATGTCATCGAAATCTTTATTTTTATATTTATTTCTTAAACATGAAGGTTTCCTCAAAATACTTTTTTTTCACAGCTGAGCTCGGAACAATGATTCACATTTGATTTTAAAATTATCATGTCTAAAACGTAGCAGAATTTAATTTACGGCTATAATAAGCGAAAGATTAGCGATTTTTTTTATATATAACTTTTATCAGTTCATGTAACATCCTAGCTATAATTTGAATGGGCAGCTCTCCAAGGAAAAGACCACACTCACACATAATACCAGCGTGGAATAGCAACATAGCATTGCTGACATTGTATGGTTCGCGTAGGTATGCATGCCTCCATCTATTATTTTAAAAAAATCAGACAAACAACAAATGCGCTTCCAACAAGCGCGAATTATAAGTAACGGTCACTCAAGCTCTTAATATAAATTTGTTTGGTAAAACTAAAAATATTATCAGCACAATTAAAACATTATCAACAATAAAATCATTGGTATATTTTTTTCTACTTTATTATCAGATGCTGTACCATCGTCGAATTCAATCATAAAAACATTGACATCACAGAACTTTGTACATTACTTTGAGTAATAAAATATGGTACTTCAAATGAATAGGTTAAGTATTAAACATTTTACGCAGCTATTTCTCACTGAAACTCATAATGATAATTTATTATGTATCCTCTTAATTCTCCCGACCCTCAAATATACGTAATGAGCTACTTACGTTCCTTAGTTTCATAATTAATTGCTTCGTGACAAATTGCTCGGAATGGGAAAGTGAAATGCGTGACTCTTATTAAATGTTATTGATGAAAAATATTTAAGTAACGATATTCGTATTAACAATGCCTATTCATTATATTAACACGACTTTATGATTTATATGATATAATTACACCTACCTATTTATTTTACAGCTATGAACTAGCCGTAGAACGAATAGATTAAACAGACCGAGTTAGTTGCACGCTTCTCTAAATACCGAAAGTGCGAAGGTGATAGAACTGTGATGCCTCGTTACCTGAAATTGGGTCCGTTATACTGTCCCTATACTGACCATGGTAAACATAGTGAGGGTAATGCTCTCACCTTTTGACTCATATATAACCTTCATGTCAGTGATCTCATCAAGAAACAGGATTTGTGATTTTTTAAAAACTTTCCCGTCTGCCAGCTCTGGTACAAGTGAAATTGATATTTTTTTATAAAGAATGCTAACAGTACTAGTACTAAAAAATTCCCATTAACAATTCCTTAGCTTAAATGCTTGTGCTAGAAGATAGTTCACGACAATAGTGTAATGGTGGATTCAAGCCTACGACCATAAGTTTGACAGGCCGTACCCTAAAACATTAGGCTATTGACGCTTCATAACCAGTTGGTATACTGACATAATTCCTTGCGGAATATCAGCGTGATATAGAAGCATAACTTTCCAGTTACTGATATATCTTGATTCTATATTGAGGATGTAAGTGTTTAGACGGTGCAGTCCACATTTACCATCAGATGAACCGCGTGCACGTTTGTTACTCTGTGTTCTATTAAAAAAACATTCCCTGCTTGCTTATCTATATGTTATTCACTATTGACCGCTTCATTCCTACAATGCAAAATTATTATTATATAAAACAATAAAATCAAGAAATATATTGGATAGCGACAAATTAAATAAAAATTCAAAAGAGACGACAAACAAAGTGTGTCGAATTTTATAAATAATACCATTGATCACTGTCTTCATATTACATTTCCATTAAATTTCCTCGTACATCATAAGTTTAAAATAACTCATATAGTAAAAGTTACTTTACAATGCTCATTCGACAATTAAGTAAATCTATAATATATGAAAATCGATCGAAATAACATAGGTTTGCCGGAATTATTTATTACCGCTGCAATTTCGTCCAGGAAACAATTTAAAAGTTATTTTCTGCCTCACCTCCGGACGTATTGACGTTAGCACTTAACTGTACATAAATTTATTCTAGAAATAATTGATTTAAATCGATCAGTAATTTTCATGGAAGTATGAAAATTACTGCTCAACCTATATTATAGCGCTGTAAATTCAACTCAATACATAATTAAAGAGCCTTGTTTATGCGTTGTTACCCTTGAGGACTGAGATGGAATGCCTCGTCACTCGTCAGTAACGGTCTCCGAATCCCTGCACTCACCAGACGAAACACAGCAGCATTATGCTGCTATATCACGCTGGTTTTCTGTGAGGGCGTGGACCTACCCCGGACGAGCTGAGCCATTTATTCTGCATCTAGAGACAAATTGCAGTGTAGCTCTACCAATGTTCCGTAGTCGTATACCTATATTCCTTATAATATAGTAACAAATGACCATACAGTTCACTTTATCAGTGACTATTATATCTGTACCCAGCCTAAACAAAGACCCATGAAGACTGAGATCACAAAAAGTAAATACTCGTACATCATAACACTCGCCTCTTAAGCCTTGTTTACTGTATCTGTAACTGGGTCCCCGGAGTGCTACATTCACCATACGAAACATAGGATATTATGTGATATGGGATATGTGTGAAGGCTTAGGTCTTCCTAGATCGACCTTATCATGTTGTAGTTACAAAGAAACTGCGACATGCAACTACCACTAATAAAGTTATTTACGCTATCTCCATTTCAGCAATATTCTCGTTTCTAATTAACTTGATGTTTAATTACGTGGCCTGTATTGTTGGGCTAGCTGAATAAGTAACGTGAAGTATGTAAACAGAATAATCAAATATTCCCTCAGGAGTATTACTCTGTAATGATTAGAATTAAATAATAATCCAATTACTTTTTCGGTAGCGGTTAGAATACCTCGCTTCTACGTCCCGAGGACGCAAAGATACTAATATTTGTGTATCACTATATTCTGAAACTTCTCACAATCTTACGGCGTATATCACATTGAACTAAGGTAGATAACGACAAGTGAGTATGTTTGCGAAAATGCATGCTGAATTATAATACATTCTACGCCTACGCTACGCTACGCCTACGCTAGTTTATATCGCCAGGAAATAACAAGAAAATATCGCAGTCGAAATTAGCCACATCATCATCTTATATACAGGTGATTTGAAACATCACCGCTCCAGGAAATTCGCAGATTGGAACCGTTACGTAGATCGGCACCACCATTAAATCAGATTTCATATATCATATTGTGGTAAATGTTTATAATTTTTTACTACATATTTATAAACTCAGCCACGTTTACAAATGGTTAAAGTAGGCTAAGGTAAAAAGCTGGGTCCTGGATTCGATTTCTAGCCTTGAAACAATTTTGGTGCAAACAAACTGGTCTGAGTGTGTTGCTCTCCGTGTCTCCGACACTGCGTCTGAATCTACATCGGATCTTCTTTTTTTTTCGTTATCTTATTATAGGGGGGAGGGAGGATGAGTGCCTCTATATGGCACTATTAAATATTCTGCGCAGTTGTTGATAACTAGTATTACGCAGAAGATATCGCCGTGATCGATATTGACCAGTAGGGCATTATGATCATCAAATCATCATCATAATAATCACCCTTGATTTTTTTTAACGAATTTGTGGCAAACGAGCAAGCAGCCCATCCGATGGTAGGTGATTATTGACAATCAGCAAACACCAGATGAGTCGCAAATGCGTTGCCCGCCATTAAAAAAAAATCAACTGTAGCGACTATGTTTATCATTCTCATTAATAACTTATTTTTATGATTGCCCTATAATAAACTGCCCTATTTATTTAGTGAACCTACATAATTATTTATTCACTCTTTATTGAATTAACCTAAGTAAAATTAGAGGTTCACAGATAACCGAGTTAATGCCAATGGCATTCTCTACAAGTCAACCCAGGGTGTGGTGATATAATGTGAAAAGTGTAATGAAGAGTAAAGAGTAAATGTGAATGATGAAAGAGTAACAAAAAGAAAACAAGCTAACATAAAATATACAAATAAACAATAATACATACTTTAGATAAATATTATATACATAATACATATGTATTATTAATAAAACACAATAACTTAACCTTACCTGATCTCATACTAATTTCTATAAAATGTTAAAGATATGATTGTTTTTCACCGCAACATAAGTCAAAAAATAAAATTAAATATTTGGTTCATGTCAAATTCTTGTCTAACGTAATTTTGATATATTTCTTTTACTGTTATTAAGTAATTTAAAGGTGAAAACCTTCAACCAATCTAACAGTCAACCTTCTTACCATGGTTGAAATTGGCCAGTGTGGGAAATAAGTTAATAAGTTGCACTCAATCATATAAAAACTGGAAATAAAATAAACGCATAGGGAAAATGAAGCTTACTTAGATTAATATTACTTTCGTTTGTGTTAGCGGAATAACCAGTACTAAAGTAAATTTGGTTTGCCGAGTTAATACGTGAAGTCCAACATGTGACGGTAACTCATTATGTTCTATTATTACCATTTTATACCATATATTTTCATTTAAATTATATAATCGTTTTTTAATTTAAATAGCTATTTTTGCTAATAATTACAGTTAGTTATGTGTATGTGTTATGTGTGTTAGTTACTTATGTGCTTTACTACCTAGTACGTCAAGTTTATGTTGATAAAACAAAAATGTAAAAAGTAATAAAGATCTCCGGAACCCTACACTCACCAGACGAAACACAGCAGTATTATGCTATTATCCGCTGGTATTCTGTGAGGGCGTGGTCCTACCCCGTTCGATCTGATCCATTCATTCTACAACTTAAAACAAACTACAGCGTAGCTCTATAATGTCGATAATAATACTCAATTAATACAGTTCAATAATAATACATCAGACCCTGAGTACGATGGATGACATGAGGAACTAATCGTACCACAGTGATAAAAGTCCTTAAGATCGATTTCAATCTAATCGAGATCATCTGGTCGTTAAGATAACGAGTAAGATGCACGATATAAATGTAATTATAACGAGTACGATGCACGATATAAATGTAATTATAATGTCGTAGAAGCTTTCGCAAACACCAAAGCACTCACTCATATTCGCGCTCCCTAATGCAATCAACATATGAGACAAGAATAAAACGAAGATTCGAGTGTCAAGTATCACACCAGACCGCCTGGAAGTAAAAAAAATATTTTTTTTGCAATTTCTTCAAATATATAAATAACATAATTAAAAACTTATTTAAAGTAAAACCGAGTTTTAGCTGACAATGTTCAGTAAAATTGCTTGGCATTGATATTTATTATTATTTAATTTATAATTGTTAGGTTTATTCATTAATATAAGCCACGTTTTATTCATATGCCATTAAAGGGCTCTATAAAGATCATCTAAATCGGAGCGAGGTCATTATATCGTCATGGGTTGAAAAATTTAAGCCGCATGAATAAAACATTTAATTTTGCAAACGGTTGTCACAATTCGAAGCATTGATAATGCTCTCTTTTTTTGACTAAGTAGTTTTATTTTTTATAAACATAAATACAAAAAGAATATATTACTATATAAAACGTATGTTTTTTTCTCAATACTATATGGGGTGCAACCATCACTAGTACCGTCAGGTGAAATTTATGTTTGTTTGTAAACCGTTATATAAAAATACCCGTTTTGTGGGTTACAATGTATTTTTTAATCTACCATTAATTTAAGATGAATTTAAACAATACTGTAACTACTACGCTATCATTTATATTTTTATTATAAAGATAAGTTTTCTTTAGTTTTACATTATCGATCTATAATAAAAATAAGGAATCAAAACAACAGGAAATGACATGGTAAAAGTAAGTAATACTGCTATTTTATGCATTCATTTACAATAGCGGAAGTAGAATAATAAAACGAAAACTTAAAAAAAATGTGCATTATACGACAAACTTAAAATCGGTGCAGCTATTACACTTGAAGTTTACGTGTTTACGGTTAATTATGCTGCATTAGAGGGAAATATGTAAAATTGTTTTGGCGGCCTTACTTTCAGGTTATTACCATAATTCATGGAATGAATTACTTTACAAGTGCACGACTCGAAGTACGCTCATATATATATTTATGAATATATTACGTTTTGGAACGCAAAGCAGTAAAGTATTTGTCATCGTTGCGAATTTGCCAAGAGGCTGATTATTTTATGAGGTAAGTTAAATATTTTTTAGGTCCAGAGGTAAATACTTTTTAAATACATATTGCAATTTTTTATTGTATAGGCGGAAAACGAGAATGCAGCCCATCTGATGGTAAGTATTCACCGCCGCCCATGAACAAACGCAACACTAGAGGACTCCTCTACAAATGCGTTTAAAATAAAAATTATAAAATTAATTATAAACAATTTATTAAATCAATGAAATATTTATTATGTGTTATTATATCGCTGTTATTAAGTAACTGCTGGGTCCACAGACAAGACACTTAGGTAGATAAGAAAGAATTAACATATTTTATTTATTTCTTTGCATCAGAGATTTGTTTAACGGCCTTACTTTAAAAATTAGTTACGATTTTTTTGTTATCCAATATCATCAAACTATACTAAAAATAGTTCTTAGTTACATTCAAATAAGGCTTCGCAATAAATCATATTTTTATATTTAGTTTTAAATTGAAGCATTTTTAAATATAGAATAATCTTAAACAAATTTACAGATAACGTCTATAATAACAATATTCTCTACCAAAATGTGACGCAGGCATAACGAAGTTTCTAAAAGCTTTAACCGCCTACGGCAGTTTTGTGAGCAACTGCCTATGACGAGCTCAAGTCACAAGCACCGTGTATAATATTAACTTAAAACATACGATAAATACATCTATAATAGCATATTAAAATGTAAATTACCACAGTCGACGATTAATTTTAGTCTTACAAGTAACGTGTACATGACACGTTACTTGTAAACGATATTTAAAATTCACGTAATAAAATTATTCTGTTATTTTTTTGGAGCTCACCTGATGTTAATTTTTTAAAATAGAATAGCTGGCAAACGAGCAAGTGCCCGATACTAAGTCATCACTGCCGTCCATGAATATTTGCGTCAACAAAAAAAATTTAGATGCGTTTGCGTTCTTTGAGTGAAGGATCTCTGTCTTATCCCTATGGCGTATCGGTTCAGAAATAACGCTGACAATAAGCTTATTCCACAAAATAGTTGAGTATGGCAGAAAAAATCATGTAAAACGTAGTGGTCGATACCGTTTCGATGGTTCGAGACGGTATGTATGAAATTTAAAATTCTGTTCCGGTGATTAATAGATAACATTCAACGGCTTTAATTCAACCAAAAAAATCGACAAAACACAGAGAGAAACAGAGAACTAATATCTCTTCGCAAGGTCAATGTATCGTGGCAAAAGGAAAAACTTGGACGTTGAAGATTCGCGTCGCTCTTCATTGAATGCGGTCAAATGGAAGAATCTGATACTTGTGTGCCTAAAGATAACAACAGTATTTCATGTGAGACAGACCTTGCGCCTTATAATGTTGCGACTGGTGGGTCGATACGAAGTACTGTCCTTTTCTACTGAACATACCAAACTTTTTAAAGGCTAATTTAGCCTTATCGTCCGTATAACTTTGGAACTAAATGTCTCTTCATATACCAAGGATTCCTATATTAGCTGAGGTAATTAGGGGAGTGCTCTCAAAATTACAAAATACGACTAAGGAATTCTTTTTAGCGGTAAGTGCGCAGACTTGTGTCGCCTTAGGGTTATATTACTAAGACTAAACGAAAGAAATCCAAAATTTTGTAAACATATTTTCGATGTCAGTTTTTAGTAAGACCTTTTACTTAATTCATTTATATAACTTTACTCTATTTACTTTATACTCGGATATTACTCACAATCCTCATAAAATACGGTAGTCATGATACGAATGTGGTCCAATGCTACGCATAACCATTGTTGGTGCGCTATCAATTGAAGAAATTTAAACTAGTGAAGCTTTGACTATTCTTTAGGCGTGTCACAGTGTATAGATAGATTACAATATACCGAAAGTATAAAGTCAATTCAATTAAAATAATTTTGAGAGAGAGTCACTATTATCATAATTACGGTCTATCTGTAGTCCACCGTTGAACATAAACCTCGCCCCTTGTAAAAATTGCCAAGAAGTACGATCCTGAACCACCCTCTTCCGCATATAGCCATAATAGCGCATATAATTTTACCACAACAAAAAGAAATTATTATCATTGATCGTATAAACAAAATTAACAGTGGTAGAGCTACACTACAGTTTGTTTCTAGCTGCAGAATGAATGGGTCACCTCGATCAGGATAGGACCACGCCCTAACAGAATACCAACATAAAATAGCAGTATAATATGGCTGTATTTCGTCTGGTGAGTGCAGGGATCCGGAGACATTTATTACTGGTAACGAGGCGTTCCATCTCAGTCCTCAAGGATGACAACGCATCTGCATTATGATTCCTAGTCAAGGATGAATGTAGATGTCATGGGCCGCAGGAATCACTTGCGATCAGATGATCAGTGTTGCTCGTGTGTGCTCGTTTGTTACTTAAAATGTAATAAAAAAACGTTTTTATTATTTTTGCACTACTTGACACTCTGTTGTTGATACATACTTAACTGTTTTTAGAATTTGGATTTTGGACGACTGTACTTTTTCCCGATTATTTTAAATTCAAATAAAACAAGCGGTAAGTTACTTAACAGATACGGCTATGCTGGGCCAGTCCGTTTCAATATGAACCGGTAAAGAGGGCGAAGGGAGATGACTGAAACAGTAAGTATTAGAACTAATCAAACCAAAAATATATTGGATAGAAATAGAAAATGTTTCCGTAATAGAAAAAACTAGGAAAAAATCCAGCAAGCTGTTAATAATAAGCCTTTAAAATTTAATAAACTTATAACCAACTTTCAATTAAAGGTGTCAATAAAAAATTTTACATACTTCAAGCTGAAAAACAATAAAAAACTGATAAACAGTACCACATTTTCTCTTTACAATCATTAGTTTCTTCCATGGACTTCCTATTGTCTATTTATTTTTTATCTTTTCCATCTTAGTGAAATAATAACGAATGCCACATCCATCTATTCATAAAGGCAGTCATCCTACACGAGAATCAACGTACTCTAATTTCAAACATTTCTGTCGCTTATGTAGTAATAACAAAACAGTATGATTTACTATAGGAATACTTATTATTGGAATCTAAAATTAGAAACCACTGATTTGGTTCTGAAATAAAAAGCCTTGAATAAAAAAAGAACATAAAAACTAAGGCATTATAATGCTAACACTATACAAGTATAATTTTATACTTATGTTTAAACATATACACGACATAAATACAATTTAATATCACTTTGAATATTAAGTACCAACGAGTATAGTAATATAATTGTTTAAGTTGATAAGTTACTTTACTTTAAACTAGAAACTCAGTCGTCGCTTATTCAAATTCACTTCCCCATTATACTTTACAAGTACGATCCAACTTAGATGATCACATTAGGACTATAGAGGGTAATGTTTTATATTTGCTTTGTATGACAATATGTAAAACAGTAATTTTATTTATATAATAGTTAAAATGGACATAAAATAACTGGATTTCGAGTATGTAAAATATGCTATGAACCTAAACATACCTTTTACCGTAAGTATTCCGTCGGTCCACACCACCATCCCACACATTCTAGATAAAGAATCTACATGCCAATGCATTCGTATGTATAAAAATGTTTGTATCATGCAAATACAAACATTTTTATCTTTGTCTCCGTATACTACAATGTTTTATTTATACTCATAAATTTATGTGTTAACGTCACAAATATTAATTATCTTATTATGACTTAATGAAAACGCTCAGACTTTAATATTCTTCAGCAATATGTCACTTTGTCTGTACAACATGTTGCGTTCTTAGTGTTAATGCGTGTACCATCTGTCGCTCTCCCCCCATAAAAAATAATCGGGTGAGACTAATAGGCGTGACACTTTATCCCTAAAATAGCTTCTTGTTAAACATTATTAATGCCAGTTTTCTTGCTAAACTTATGTATGGCTATATTTATATATATATATATATATATATATATATAACTAATTGTGAACAGACTTTTTGTCAGTGCGTTTTGTGTACGATAATTTCCAAAATAGCCGAACCCAAAAAAATTATGTGGATTTCAGTGACTTATCGAGATAAACTGGTAGTACGTTAAATGTTAATTTCTGATTTATTTAATGGTAATCAACTTAAGAAAGTTAAATTATTCAATTAATTTCATTTGTATATATTAGTGGAATGCGTATTGAAATTGCTTGTCATCTTATATAAATGATATATATATATAATTATATGAAACATATAAATTAATATACATGAATCATCAATAACCTAATGGTTTAAGGTACGGTCTGCGAAACATAGGGTCGTAGGTTCGAACCCGCCATCACACTATTGTCGTGAACTATCTCCTAGCACAAGTATTTTCAGCTTAGTTGGAGTGGTTAACCGAAATGTTAGTATTGTTAATAACATTGCTTGGATTCTTTTAAATAAATAAAGAAAGTCTTAAATAATATTAAAAATAAAGGTTAATAAAGATTTTTTTTAATTTCTAATACTTGTTATTCCTTAAGAACAAATCAATTAAGTGTACGTCAATATTCATACTAGTACGATAACTATTTGTGTACTAAGTGAATTTAATAATTTATTTTTATAATAATTATTTATTTAATAACTTAGACCGTGTGATCTATTAACTTAGTAATGGTTTTTCTGAAACTGCGATGATTATTCGTAAGGTTTTAAAAACCAAATTAAGTAGAAAGAGAAAAAGAATTATTCTTTTATTTAGGACGTAAATGCTCTCAATGTACGAAAAAAGGGACTATGCTGTGTTTCGTTTATTTATGATTATATATAGTTTATTTTATACAGGTTTTCTGTAAGTTGAGTAGCAACTCTTAAACATAGCACTTAAAGCCATAGTTTATTAAAACCAACATCGTGCCAACCTTGCCCTAAGAACAATCTAGGCATAACGAAAGCTGGACAAGCTAAATAATTTTTATTTCTCATTTTCATAACGTGAAAATCCCTTGAAGTAATTTATATTTTTGCCAAGTTACATCTTACAAAGTAATAAGAATATTTATATGCTTTTTATCTAAATCCTAAATAAGTTACAAGGTCGAAGATCAATCATTGTCCTCCTTTGTAAAACATATATTACTAATTTTTTTCGTTCTTAAATCGCTTTATGACTGATTTAAATTTTAATCTGGTCTTTTGTATATCAACTGTCAGTGCTTTAATTTTGGAACTATTCGTCTTTTTCCATCTATGTTTTGAAAAATTCATTTAATACAACTGATAATGCGAGATAAATAACACGATGATTATGTTTTACTCATCGATTTCGTCCACGGCGATGTCATCTGGTTATTAGTGGTTTTCATCAACTGCTCAGGATAACCGCAGAGCCAATGAATCTGGGTCACCAACATAAATCTTAATATCTTGGAAACAAAGAATGATACCCTATTCAAAACAAAAGTATTTTATAGACTATTTGTTCTACTTCAATAAAATTAAGTAAATCAATGGGTTCAAAAATTTTCAATCGAAATAAATGATTTTGCAAATCGAGACATGAATTCACTTCATCAGTTTAATTCTGTTATGACATATAAATATAATATAATAAGCATTTCTGGTATTCAATATTAATTACAAATGTGGCAGTCATATCAAGGGACAATCGATGTAAATCGAATACAACTACTAACGTCAACAGTACAATGGCATTAGATAAAGCTGTAGAGGTCTCTGGACCAACAGCAATTTTCATACACAAAAAAAAAGAGTACAATGGCTTGTTCAATGGTTCTAGAAAACCGGCTATAATCTACGCAGACTATGAACATACAGGGGCAGATGTGCGGCTCGGGAAAATACTTCCGCTACTTGGTTCACACAATGCTCTTTAGTTGTTTTTAAGAAGAGAGACGAGAACTGTACTCTGATATCAATTTCTACTTATTGTGTAGTAGTAGCAACCCAAGTGGGCAGACCGTAAGGAAACAGCTTGTTGTTGCTAAATTAACATAATTTAGATCCGCCAATTGTGATAAACTGAAGAATAAGCATTGTATTGCAATACAGAGATATGCACGCGAGTGTTTGAGTCTTGAGGATTGATGAAAGGTCATGTAGTAATGAAAATTCTTGATAGCAAGCTACTAGCAAAGAATGACAACAAGATGTAAACACGATGAACAATTTAATCAATTAATCAAGCTTTTATTGAAGTTGCTTACGGTGGCACCTTGTTACTCACATGGACAGGAAGTTTGAAGGTCGCACAGCGTCAGTGTTGATCGTGGAAGAAATCTTAAATGAGCATATTGGTCCAGTTACGGTAACATGGGTGAGAATGCTTATATTTTGCATCACATTGTCCGTTCCCATATTGCCGAGATAGTGTGGCAACAAAATCCCACGGGCTCCAATTATGCTTCGTGAGCTGAAACTGGCATTGTTAGAGAAATGAGAGAATAACGTCCAAATTGCCCTAGAAACTTGATACACAGTATGCCGAGATATTGTATAACATCAAAACAGGTGGCATCCGTCAGAGGCAAGATCCGCACACCAAAACCTCGGACGGTCAATAGTTATCACCATCCATTCTCCACTCGGGAGAATCTCTTGATAGCTAGGGAACTGGCAACTTGGGTGGCCAGACACGCTCAGTTTATGAGCGCTTTGTGTAAATAAGAGAACCACAAATAGGGAACACAAATTAACCAGCTCACGGACCCCTCAGTTCCATGAGCGCTGTGTCCCATTAAGCTGTAAGAGCCGCATAGGCTAACAGCATCAACATCAACAGAATCTAGGCAGATGAAGCAGGATCGTGATTTCTGGCAATATATAGGGAAAATCTATAATTAGCTTTAGAAGTTAAATTTAAGCTAATAAATAGATTACTTGCAAAATCCTTTTCGGTCAGAAAATTCTTTTTTATATACATTTATTGGATAAATAACACAAATTCAAAATTTGGTAAAACGTTGATAATTTATAATTGAAATTTTCATTTCATAATATTTATTTATTTATTATCATTCCATCCAGCTAAAAATGAACTATGGATATGATAGTATAAACATACACTAAAACTAATAATAGAAGAAGGGACTACGTTAGCTATTTCGATGTGATTTCGTCTCGATTATGATCATGAAGGATTAATTATTGAAGTATCCTATCCCAAAGATTCGTGTGTGAACGTCAATAGAAACAGATATTGTATTGCAAATACGTAATTACCGAGAAGGTTATATAAATAATTTACTTAATTATTGTATGTTATGTCTTGTAAAAGTTTATTATTATATTATTATTATTAATTATTTCCTTCGTTCTTGTATAAGTTTCGGCAATTACCACGGTTATAAATAAATACGTCTCTCATATTCGAGAATACACAACGTGGATATTATGTCATCTCTCACTCTCTCCCTAGTTATTTGTTTTATAACATTAGGAGTGACAAACATGCACATAGTTAACCTGATGGTAAACTGTGGCCTAGATATTTATGCTTAACGATTCATTTTCATAGTAGAATGCCTCGTTACCTGTATTTGGATCTTCGGATATCTACCCTCGTCGTCAGAAACACGGCAAGGATGTACTGCGATGTACTCACGTTGCAACTAGAAACCATCTTCAACGTGATATCTATAATTAGTGGACCTAATTATGGATATAATTATAATGGCTTTAATATGATGCGAGCATACTTCTTGAATATAGAAACATAGTATGTACACTTTCCACTACTAATAGTACATATGTATATACTTATATAGCACCAAACAACAACGCACGCGTAGTACATTTTCTGTATGGGTAGGTATATATATACACTACTAAAAACGTCTATAATAAATATTACTCGGTATAGACGGAGACAATTTTTATGTGATAAAAGTAATCTTCTATATAATGAAATCAATAAGATTTCTTTAACAACGATATCTTTTGATTGCTGTCATAATATGATTCAATATACGTAACATGTTTCGCTATATTTGTAAGAGTAAATAGAGAGTTATTATTTTTATTACATTTAAAAAAAAAAAGTTTAATTAGTAATGCTTTTAAACATTACTATTATTTCGGTTAAACACTCCAACTAAGCCAAAAATGCTTGTGCTAGGAGATGGTTCACGATAATAGTCTAATGGTGGATTTGAACCTACGGCCTTAAGTTTCGCAGACCGTACCCTAAACCATTAGACTATTGACGTTTCAAAACATATATAATATAATTTTTTTTTTTGTGTATGAGTATTGCTGTTGGTCCAGTGACCTCTACAGCTTTATCTAAATGGACCCGTGAGGAGGCCCGCTGAGTAAGGAGACAACGAAGATGCTGCGAAGCGAAGCGCGAAGACCGCTGCCGCACCACCGCTGCGCTCCAACCCCTGTAGACGAAGAACGTCGACGACAACAGAGGGGGGCGACAATACAATCCGAGGGCCCCTCATAGTGAGGTACGTAACCTCGACTCGGATCGCTATCTAACGGGAGGACAGGACAACTTTTGAAGCGGCCTAAAACACGATTAAATCGCGTGTAAGCCGCTGTACGAGGAAGACAACGTCGCGCTCGCCGGCGAGCGCGGTGTGGCGTGTCTGAATTTACAAGTGTTGTGTTATAGTGCAGTATGTTCCATTATTGACCGTGTGATGTAGTAGTTAGAGACACAAACATAATACAAACTGGGCTTGCAATATAATTATATTTATTAATAATTATTAACCTACCTATATATCTAACCTACCGACCTACCTATATGGTTGGTGTATCCATGTATATCTTATGTAATTTCGTACATTTTCTCTCACTTAGCATATTACTTACTTAGTTGCCTTATGTAAGACTAAGATATCTGGCCTGTGACAGCAGTAAATTTACTGAATTACTTGTCTATGGGTAGTTAAGCATTATTTTTCCCATTGTTAATTATAAATATTAAAACTTACATTGTACTTAATGTCCTAGCCATCCGGTTTAGTTGGTTTGTATGCTTTATTCCTAGTTTTTATTGTTTACTAAAACTTTTCAAAAATTCTTTGAAAATTGTACCAGAATATATTTTCCTTACCAGACGTATAAGGTAGCTGGTGGTGAACAGATGGGTTTATCACAGCGTGTGATAAATTGCGTAGTTAGTGTAATTTAGTAATAACGATTAATAAACTTCCGTGGTTGGCAATCATCATCAGTTGATACAAAAAAAATTGCAATTATCAACAGAGACTCTCACTATGTATGTGATAAAATCGGAAGAAGGTCGAAAAAATCGTTGATGATCAAGTACTTTCCAATCAGCTTAATTCACTGACATTGCGACGCGAGAGATGTTACATCTCTATGCATTTGCTATGTGCTCTGAGGAGTTATTCGGATTAATTCCAGTCACTCAGTTTAAACATATACCAGGACAGAACTCAAAATTTCATCGTCATTATCTCAATGGTAGGTAGTCAATCCACCACTGTGTTACACAAAATTTTCTGTCATGCACAATTACTCTGCGGGATCAGCTGACGCCAGCGATATTTCCGAACCGATACGACTTAGAGATCTTCAATACAAGGACCTAATCTTTTTAATAGCGACAGCGGATCTTCGACTTGCGACTCCTCTGGTGTTGCGTATGTTGATTGGCGGCTGTAATTACGAGTACATACCATCAGCTGCTTACTCGTTTGCTACCAAATAAAAATAAAGGTTCAAATGAAAAGTGAACCAAAGATTCGTTTAACCCAAACATTAAACGACCTAGGCTGTGAATTTCCAATAACAATCATATATTTATTAAAATTTTAATAAAACGATAGAAGCAAAAGTATCAATTTATTATTTTCACACTCCAAGAATAACAAATTTATCTCATATTAGATATACATTTATTTAACATTAAAACGCCTTAAATAGAATGTAATAATATTTACAATACTTAAGAAACTATTTCACTTAAGCTATTTATTCACGAAACTTCTTATTTTAATTATTAAAGTGATAAAGTAGTCTTATTATCTAACACAGTCTTCCATTTTACAAAAAATGTGCAACGACTGTATGAAAGATGTAAGCTAATATTTCAAAATAAAGGTTATTATCACATTGTATCATCAAATTTCAAGGATTTGGTACTTAATAATTAATAATGTACATAAAAAAGTAAAGCAGAACAAGAAAGAATTGTTTTATGCAATTTGCTTTAGAATGATGTTAGAAAGAGTCAAAAAAATATATACTGATACTACTGTACTCGATGAAGATTTATAATATTTAACTTCATCTTGACTCGGCGGAGAGAAAGAAGCTTCAAAAGTAAGCCTATTGGGACATGGCAGTGCTTCAGACGGTATTTCTAACAATTTTCTACGATATTCTATTTTTTTCCCATTTAACTCAGTTTCCTGATCTTGCAACGCATCCTCGTAAACAATATCTTCTTCAATATTTCCATCGGTTTCTTCATAATTTTTCTCAATATCATTTTTAAGAGACACAATATTACCGTTGTAAGTAGTGCCTTTAGATTTATCAAGTCTGGCGCTATTCCCACTTGATTTCAATTTCATGTCACTGACGCAACTCAGACGGGCAAGGGCAGTCTTAATGCGCTTACTTCGGGTTTCATTGTTCAATTTCTGAAGCCATGACAAATTACAATCGCACGTCAACTTGTTACCTGTAAATTATAAAAATAATAGTAAATTTCGCAAATTACAGGTGATTAATTTCGATAATCGAAAACGGGACTTAAGTAAAATGGATAATAGTTGAACAATGGTAGTAGAGTTATACTGCAACTAGTTTATGGCTACAACGTGAATAGGGTTAGCTGGACTTCTGAGAGGGACCAGGCCCTCACAGAATACCAGTATAAAACTGCTGTGTTTCGTCTCGTACAGGCATCCGAAAACCCTCATTGGTGGTGACGAGACATTCAATCTTAGTCAGCGACAACATTAATACATTATGGTTCCACACATTTCCAAGGGCGTTACCATATCCTACAAACTTCAGTCATAAGGTTTATATTTTCAAGAAAAATAGCAAAATAAGATCTTAATGTCCATTAATACAAAATTAAATGTTGCTTAATGTTTTAACTTACCATTCAGAGCTATCAAAGCATAATTTGACTTAAAATTTTCTATTACATCTTGCAATGTTTCCTGTTTAAAAGTTTCCAAATTGTTGTTCCTTAAATCCAAAACATTCAGCTTTTGAAGATCATTAAGAATATTGTCGTCTAGAATTCCCAACTTATTATCAGCTATAGAAAGTTTTCGCAATTGAGTCAATCCACCAAAACCTCTTTCTGAAATAAATTCTATTTCATTGCCGTCAAGATTCAACTCTTGGAGGCTCCAAAGTTCGGTAAATGCTAAGTCGCCTATCATCATTAATTTGTTGTTTCTCATATCTAAATTGATTAAATTAGACAATCCTTGAAAGTTTTCTCTAATTATTACTGTCAACATATTGCTACTGAGATCAAGTTTGATAAGATTATTCAAATACTTAAAACAGCCTTCGTGAAGTAGTTCAATCTTATTTTTAGATAAATACAACCGTTGTAAATTAGGCAGATCATAAAATATGTCTCTTTGCAATTCTGTTATTTGATTTTCCACTAAACTGATATTCGAAAGCATAATAAGATGTGCAAATGACATTTTTTCTAGTTTGATGATTTTATTCTTAGATAACATTATATCTCGCAAAGAAGTTGAGTTCGTAAACGCAAATGCCGCAATACTACAAATGTTTGCGTATTGTATGTTTAGGTTTTGTAAATGTTCTAATCTAACAATAATTTTCGCTGGTATGTAGGTCAATCCACCGTCAGCTCTCACATTAAAACTTAATTTCTCAATCATTGGTTGTGAATAAAAATTTGACCAGAAAGGATCATCTTCCGCTATTCCACCGTTAAATACCCAACAGTCTGCTTTGGTGGCTGTTTTAATTTTGATGTTTTCACAGTAACAATGTACCTTTGATACTCGATCTTGAATGTCACATATATTTACGTAATGGGAATATAAACTTTTTTCAGTTTTCCATCTTCTTTTATCACTTTGTCGACTTTCTGTTAAGTTTATTTCTATAGATATGAATGCAACGATAAGAAATAAACATTTAAAAGCCATTTTATTATTTTAATAGGCACCAATTTAATCTGCAACAAAAATACGAATATTATATTGTGACTCCTGGACGACTACAATATTAATAGATATTTATTCTTTATTATTTTTTTATTATTTATTAAAGTAAGATATAAATTTTTAACCCACTTCTTTGTTATTTTATATCAAGAGCATTTTGATACTTGATACTACTCAAAGTGCTATTGTATTTTTGAATTATTTGTCAGTTCACTACGAATTTAAAGCTTCCCAAAACTTAACTTTTATTTTGCGTATGCTTGGCAGGCAATTTGTATAATCTGTATAACATAATCAAAGGTAAAGTTATTTATTGAAAGGAATTAAAATATGACTTTTTGAATATGTTTCTTGAAAAAACTGTGACCCCACAGGTGTTAAATTGTTTATAATTTTTATTATTATTATTCGATTATTTATAATTTTTTTTGTAATAAATTGTAATAAAAAAATATTTCAGCAAAGGTTTATTAATATGTGATATTCAAATATATATATATATATATATATATATATATATATATATATATATATATATATAATAATGGTGAAAAATGGTGTACAAGATAAGTGGAAAGAATAATTCTAAGCAACAGCCAACTAGTCACCACAAGCGGATACCGTTTGAGACTATTACCTTCAACTACGAGTATATTGAAGGGACGTAGATGACATCTCCACGACGTCGTTACATTATAGGCCATTATGTTAGGGTGTCGATCGTATGCTAATATATAATAAATACACAAAAAAGATAAATCCTACGTATGCAAAGCATTCTCATACTGTACATCTATTTAACCGTACCCTAAACCCAGTACGGTCTGCATAACTTAAGATAGTAGGCTCTAATCCACCATTTGATTATTGTCCTGAATCATCTAGCACAATTTAAGCTTAGTTGGAGTGATTAACCGGAATGTTAGTTATATTAAAAGCTTTTCTAAAATTGTTCTTAAATAAGAAATAAAAACATTACGAGTATTTCACATTGTAATACATGTTGGGGAAGTTTATTTAAATATATAACGATCCTAGCTAAAGTAACAGATAACGTAATATAGGTACACTAATTTATCTCTATTTCTCGTATTTAATAAACGACTCTTTTTTTTATGGCCTAGTCACGTTTACCAAATTTAATTAAATGAGTATCACAGCTTTTACATTCTAAGGCAGAGCCAACATTTGAAGGTAATCTCAGAAACCTGTAAATTATATTAACAACGATAAAACCCAGAAAATAGAAACAAAGTGTAAAAAAAATCTTCAGTCTTCATATGTGTATTATTAAAAGTTACAGAGACAAATTATATATATTAACTATTCTAATGCCAATTCAATATTTTTTTTTTAAAAAAGGGATTAGGTATTGATTCAAATACGAGTATTTTTATGAAATTTTAACCCTAGCTCAATAATTTTTCATAAAATATGTTTTTAAAAAAATTGTCTTGAATTATCCGCTCATCTATCGGATAACGTACATCTAGAGGAACATAGAGAAAGCAATTAGAAGAAGCAAATAGAATTACATATATTACCTTAAACACAATATAAAAATGAACGAAATAAATTACTTTAAAAATAAAAATGCAAAAGTTATTCCTTCGAGGACTTTTTTAATTTCTACAAATATTAAAGCTTATTTATTAAAGCTAATGAATAATTAATATTTAAGCTCTGAAAAACAATACTTTAGAATGGAAAACATTTTGAAATTTGTGACAGTAGATCAAGTAAAAGTGTTAAATGGGATCTTTATTATGATTACTTAACTTCTTTCGCCTGTACAAGCCGGATGCCCAATTGAAATTAATTAAAATTTTAACAGACAATCTTGATACCAAGCACACTATAATTGGAATGAGCTGTCAAATTATCCATGAAGTGCTGTGTTTAAATGAACAGTTTAAATAAGCATAACCGAAAACTTTTATCAACTGTCGCATGACACTGTCTAGTACCTAAGACTTAGTCCCGAGACCAAGGTTTGTAATCCCAGCATAGGCAGTTTTATCGAACCTACTATTAATAATATCACATTGATAAATGACGATGATAAATGAGCTTAAAAGTCACCTGTTGGTAAGTTATCCTAATAGAAACCCATATCAAATCTCGATACGGTAAAAGGCGAAATTAGGCAATCAATCCCTAGAACTAAAGTGGATGCTTCAAGAAATTAGGTAAACAGTCACCTTGTAAAACATACCAGCCGAAAATTGTTATTTAACGATCAGAAGAAGACATTGATCTTTATTTTAAAATAAGTAAATGCAATATCGTTCGTATACAGTGTACGGTAGGTATAGTATAGTATGTTCAAACGATAGCAGATTTAAACAAAATATTATATACCATGTTCGAAATTCGGTCGCATTGCTTTTCAACCTACAATTTCTAAATATAAGTCCGTTATAACGTCAGAGATAAAATAATTTATCAACTACACAATATTGTTAAGTATTGGATAATCAATTAACATAATATTTTAAGCACGAATACCAATTACATTAAGATGGGTCGCTCAACTTAAACCTCGAGTGACCACGGCACGAATTATAACTGTATTTTACTGGTATCAAACGATATAACACACTAGTTTATTAGAGCATAGGTTTAATGACCTCTACGTAGTTTTCGGGGTTCCATGAGCTTTATGACTAACTAAAACGAACAAAGCTGTCGGGTGACAAATTTATGAGCCCCGCGATAATTAACACGACGCGGTGTTTTAAGGCGATGGATATAGTTAATGACTAAATTTGTCACGTAAAAGTTTGACGTATATCGTGTAAATACTGTAGAAATAGAAAAACATTTGTGATTTTTAAACAACTTTTATTTTACTTACTCACGAAACGGTAGGTAAAATATATAGAATCAACAGCAACAAATAAAGGGAATTAAAACTATTAACATGCGTTTTTAATATCCCTAAATAAAAAATACATGATGATAATGAAGCCAGAAGGAATCATTTGACATCGCTTATTCGAATTCAATGTAAAGGTAACGCGATAACACTACGATGCAGTATCAGAGACAGTACAAGTATGAATTTATGGAGTTAAAAATATTAGCCACGCACAGTTCTCGAACCCAAGACATTAAAGTGCCACTCAAATCATTAAGTCAGACAGAAGATAGACGAGAGAATAAAAGAAATCCGTCGGTTAATACTAGATCAGAGATTACAATTATGATGCATCTTTTACTAAATGTTGCTAACTATAATTGATATTATCATAATGATAGGAATAGTAGTGGCATGAACATGTTAAGTTCACTAAATTATGCATTATCGCTACGATATAGTTCTTATGAAGTGTATTTTTTTATCGAGATTTTTCGATGTCGACAAGATTTTGTCGGTCCAATCTGAGACTTTGCTTAACAAAATCTTGACCTCAGACCCAAGTTTTATCCGGTGCTCATTGACGTTTTCCCGAGAAATATTGGCGCAGTCAATATATAAGACATCCTCTGTGCTCTCACGTGCATTGCAATAACTGTTATTAATTTGCAACATGTCATTGATATGATATGCAGAAGAAACAAGGTAGGAGATAGCAATCAGCCTTGTTGAACATCAGCATTCACTGGTTTGTTGTTGGAGGAGCATGCACCATCGACTTTATAATACGTTTTGTGAGGAAACTGGTGACTTGCGTAATTTGTTGGGAAGCCCATAGGAATGAAGCGTCGAGAGAAGCGTTTTGTGCCAAACCCGGTTGAAATCCTTCGCTGCGTTCTGACTAACCAAGGCCTCTCTCTTGGTCTCGATTGCTAGTGCCCATTGATGAATCAAGTACCCGACGTAAGTCGTACTGGCGGTCACTAATCGGCTCGTGTCCATTTAAGTACCTCATGAGCTGGCAACTTCTAATGGATTCCATTATTTTAGAGAACAAGAGCGTAATGGGAATAATAGTCTGTAGTTGGATGGATCTGAGCGATCACCTTTTTAGGGAACAGGTAAATGTAGGAATCCCGAGACCAGGCAGGTGATTAGGAATACAATGCAAGAGCATCTTGAATGTTTGTTGATTTGTGCATCTTTAGATGTCAAGACTTTAACCTAATATTGTAAAAAAACACGTTTTATTTTATTTCGTCATGCACCACATATTGCGAACATAAGCCGACATACGTCGAGTTATTAGAGTTATGAAAAAAAATTATGTCAGAATCTGTGGCGCACAAGTGCAGAGTTAGTTGGTTGGCCTTATTTTTGTCTCTTCGGTATGATTGTATATAATGAGATGTGAATCAGGTTGAAGAAATAACTGCGACTTCTTCTTTTATTAGGAAGGGATTGATTTCTTATTAGCGGTAATGATATTAATCCGATTTGACCCTCGTTGTTTTAGTGGTTCACGTTATCTTAGTCTCACATCATCATTATTTGTCCAATGTTGAATATAAGCTATCAGGAAGAACGATCCTGAGCTTATTGAGACCAAAAACTTTCTTCCACTCTATTTAGTAGGAAGTTGTCCTACACTGCATCTGCTTGTACTACATTGCTATTTGCAGACTATTCGTTAACTTACTTTAAAAACATTGTATGTGAACTTGAGTAATTGATAATTTTTCTTTTTCAATATTATTATTTTGGGTATTTAAGAGCGTAGCGAGTTCTTTCGCCCAATAGATTTATTTAAAAAGCGTGTTATGAAACAATTTTCCAAAAGTATTCAATAAATCCATAACTCCAACCAAAACATTGCATATAAAATCTAGAAAACAGAACAGAAACTTTTTTAATTCATTTAAAGTACACACTACAATTGATAGCAAACTAGAAATAACAAAACATTTTTACTAGGAAAACAGAAATCCCATTTAAGTAAAGTTTTCTTTCTATAAGTAACCTTCATCACCGTAACATATAAATTGTTTAATATCTTATCTAGAAATGTTTTCTTACTAACGTTATTATCAACGTTCAAAACGCTCCCTCATTCTTTAACATTCAACTAAAGAAGAACTAAAGAAGAACAACAAAATGAAATGACAAAGAAAACATTTTAACTCCACTGCAATGGCGGAGTTATTCTTATGTAAATATTTAAGGAAGTGAAATCACAAACTCCCGGCAGTCGCTATTGTACATTTTTCAAAAAGATATTAATTTCTGCGGTTACATTTTCCCGTCAACACTGTGACGGGTGTAATGCAACAAAGTTTTGGTAGCTATAAGGTTAAAAATAAAGTTACTTTTTTAACTGGGACGTGCGAAACGTCGCTACGAATTTAGGAGAGAAAATAAAACAGACCTCAATACCAGCAATATCAACTGTTTGTTTATAAATCATAAAACTAGGATAAAAATGCGTTAACCAACAAATCTTTTTTTCATTTATACAAGGTTATTGGTATTTCGACGTATTCCCGTTAGGAGGTGATAGGGGTAACTATTTGTAATAATAAAATTTAAAAATGCGAGACGAAAAACGATATTATTTCAATAGTATTTAGTGATTTTTTTCCACTAAAATGATCTCAAAAAAATATTGAAATAATATCGTTTTTCGATATCATATCGTTTTATCATTTTTAAATTTGGACCAATAATTGTTGTTTTAATATTGATAAATGACCAGTGTTTAATCGTTTTTATAAAAATCAGAAGAAAAAGTGAAATTTAAATTGAAAATTTTTTTTAATTTATTTTTGATGTTGATTTTTGACTTATTTTGAAAAAAGCTAAAAAACATGATAGCTCAAATATGGTTCACTTTTAACATAATGCATATGGGGGTTAAAATTATCGCAAATAATCACCCTATTACCTCCGTTGAATTACCAATAACCCTGTATATAATATACAGCTTGCTGCTAATGACACCATTGATTACCATAGAGCTCTCACTTCACCGTTGTGTAAAGGCAACCTCTCCAAAAATGACAAATGAGCTCACAGTTCACCAGATGATATTTGTTTGTTTTGTTTATGAGCCACTTTCAACAAACATTTAAGATTATACGTAAGTCACTCATGAGGATCAAGATAGGATGCCTCGTTTCTAGTATTTGGACCCGGACCACCTCATCAAACGAAACAGTGGAGCATTATGCTATGCTATGTCCTCCCCCTAATTACTAAAAGGAAAATTATTAAATTATGTAATAATTAATTAATAAAAATAAACTTCACGCCAAATGACTCAATACAGAGTAAATAGCAAAGTACTAACAGTCAGCACACTGTCGGTTGATTAAATAAACCGCATCAGATTCAGATTCCACGTTAATTGCAGTGTTAAAACCAATCGTTGGATCCCGACAATTGCTTCATTAGTGCGAGGGCTCAATATTTCGTACTGAATTTGGACCGCTTTAACTGCTATTATAACTAATGGATCGATTAATTGAGTTGTTATGAGAAACAGTGAGAATGTACAGGCCACGAAAGTTTCCATTCAATCGTCAATTACCTATTCCGATATTTGGGAAAAATATGATATTATGAGACTTGTTTTACCAAAAAGTTTATAGTAATAATAATCGTTTGGGTGTGAACCAGCAGATGGTAAACTGTTAATAAAAATCTGCTAGGTGATAATACAAGGTATAGGTGGTAAAACAAGTTGAGGAAAATATGGAGGAATCGCAAAATCAATACAAAAATCCGGCTAGTTCGGGCACTTGTATTGCCCATATTTTTGTACGACGCAGAAAAGTGGACCCTGCGTGAAGTAGAGAAGAAGACGCCCTAGATATGTGGTGCTGGAGGAGAATGCTTGGAGTATCGTGGACTGAATACCGTGCCAATGAGTCTATACTTCATGAACTCGACATCAAGCACCGTTTATCACATTTAGTACAGTCTCGTATCCTCACCTTTTTTGGTCACGTATTTGTCTGTGATACTGTGGGAACGTGGCTATTGAGCCACTTGTGCTCCAGGGAAGGTTGAGGGTACCAGACCACGAGAAAGATGTGCGCAACAAAACGCCTATGAGGTGGACTGACTAGATAAAAGCGGCAATAAATGGCTAATCATCACTACATGAATGCACGTGGAAGGTAGCCAGCCATCAGAGAAAAGGAGCGGCGTGTTGTGAAGCTTGCCACCAACACCTGAAGTGATGACCATGACCACTCTGTCAAGAGAGATACCAACCAAGAAAGAAGAAGGTAATAATACACATACAAATGAAATATTAAGAAGTGATCGAATTATTAATATAGATTTTTTAAAGTAATTTAGACCAAAGGGAGAATAAAGCAAAGCAATTAACCATGTGGGCACCCAATATCAAATTTTGTTTTTCTATTGTGTCTGATATTTTTTTTTGTATGCTGTTAATTACACAATAACTTATTAACTTTCATATTACATTTTTTTTCTACTTCCGCTACTTCTCTGGTGTAGGCTTAACGGAATATCAGAGTTGAGACCCTAAGTCAGAACAGTACCTGAGTGGAGATCTTTTTCTTTATTTGACGCACTGCAGGTTTTATTTATATTCCATTTATTTATAATTTTTTGTTTTTCTTTCTTGATTAGGTAAAAGTATTTTTCTTGTTGGTTTTAAATTGTTTTTACTGTACCTGTTTTTCTATTTACCCTTCCGGCCAAAAGTTTAAGACCGCAAATAAACAACATAATTATCTGCACATCTGCGTATTCTATTAATAGTATCGAATATTTAAAGAAGTCATATTTTTGTTTACTTTCAAGTTATTGGAAACAACATCTATTGTTTTCAAACACCGACAAACGCTGCGCTGGAAACAGGTGGTAGAGTCGTAATAATATTTTTATTATATCCTCATTACTAATTACTTTGCTTTTGTTACGTTTTGGTCAATAATTAGGATTATTTAGCTCCTGAAAACACATGTCTCCGAACTATTATTACCCGAGTTTACTTGTATTTGTTCACAAACAATCTCAATAGGTCTAAACTTGTGGTTTCTACAGTGATGACGTCATAAAATGGGAAAGCTGGAGAAATTAGCAGTGAAGCATTGTTTTACATAATGAAGGCAAATCATAAAATTTACTTGAGATTGCTTCTCAACTGAAGTTATAAGAATTGTGTTAACGGCACAATAACTCGATACAGGAAGACAGGCAGTTTTCAAGATCGTCCACGCTCGGGAAGGCCGAGAGCTACCACGTCCAGTGAAGATTAGTCGACGTCCATTGAATGCCGTTTCTTCCAGGTTTCGATTAATTGGAGATGTATACATTTTCTTCAAAATTATGTAGAGGATATTTAGAAGAGAAAGGGGCACAAGGGGTGTTAAAAACACATGGTTTGACCTCCTCAGAGTTCGGATCTCAACCCCATTGAACTTTTGTGGGAAGAGCTTGATAGAAACGTCCATAACCGTGGCCCATCCTCGCGAGAAGAAATGTGGAATGCTTTATGCGAAATTTGGAACAATAAATTACTAGACACCATTAGCAAATTGATTGCCTGTATGCCGAGATTTGATAAAAAAGTGATAAAGTGAAAAGGAGGATTTTTTTCATGAAAAATCAGTTTAGCTAACTATAGCCTTTTTTTGCACGGACTGTTTATATTTCTTTACGCTTTTAAAATATATTGTTTGTCAATCAATGTTATATTAGATGATTAAACGGTTTAAATAAACATATAATATTTTATTGGAGTTTTATTTTTCTACTTTAAGTACGTTGGTCTTAAACTTTTGGCCGGCAGATATGTATGCCAACAAGGAATAAATTAATATTATTATTATTTTTAGCATTATTATATTAAAATAATTCGTTCTACATACACATTACAGACAGTACGTTCAGGAATTGCGACGGATTAAACTAAAATACAGCAAATCCTCAGAGAATATTTAAATACCTAATAGCGCCTGAAAAAGAGACACTTTTAGATATTATATTTCTCCATTGTCATGCATATCAAAGTTATAATATAATAATAACTAAAACTAATATATCAACTACAATAATATATATCTTCCCAACTATCTATCTAATGACTAATGAGTTACACTTCGATTCTGAGCATACAAGTCGCTGCGTTAATACTAACGACTATACAGTCAGTCATGGGGAATGTTATGAGGATTTATTCGGATTAATTCTAGCCGCTGAGTTCGAACATCATACACCACAAAATTTCAACTTCATCATCGCGTTGGATGTCCACCACTGTGCGCTTCACGCGACATATATAACAAATACAAATATACAAACTAATATATGATGTGTATACAAATACATATAAATTCATAATTATTTAATATTAAGATGATTCTGCCAATCTGTTGAATATTTAATAAATAGCTTTGGAACTCTCACCTTAAACGCGTAACGATTTGTAGCCGCCCTGACTTCGGGAGAGAAAGCAGTCCAGAAAAGAACGGATTGAACAAAGAAGGAAAAGTGGTTAAAGTCGGAGTTATGAGAAGGAAACAAAAGTGGAAGGTTGTTGCTAGAGTGAAGGTTTTAATCGTGGTTAGAGCCAATTTTAATTTTCGACCGTATAAGTTTCTTTATATTATATACTCGTATATAGTCGAACGAATGTTTCTCCAATGTACAGCATCAGCCAGTATATCGTACCGTAATCCGTACTTACATTTTGTTATTACTTTGTATCTGAAAAGCTACCAATTTGTCTTATCCGTTTCTTACATTGTCACGTATTAGCATAATAGAATTTTACACCACATTTTCGCATTGCAGTAACGTAAATGAAATCTTAATCTCAAAACAAAGACTGACGGAAGTTGGATCCTGTAAAATTTTTGTCTTCATCGGCGTATTGGCTACGCTATTACAATTATGAATAAGCAAGACTATTTTATATAAAAAAGGGCATACTGTGTTACGGTCTGTGAAACTTATGGTCGTAGGTTCGAATCCACCATCGACTATTGTTGCGTACCATCTTCTAACACAAGCATTTTCAGTTTAGTTAGAGTGGTTAACCGAAATATTAGTAATCTTAATAGCATAATTATTTGATGATATCAACTGAAGAACATATTGTAAACTGTAAACATCGGACAGACACTGAGGCATTCATGATTATCTGTATCAAATTACAAGACAGGAAAAATTAAAAAAAAACCGAATTGTTTAATTATAGCTATATCTGGACGACTCACCTATTAACTTTAGCTTTTCATTACGTCCAGTTATATAAAATAAAGTTAATTTTTCATCCGTTGTTCCGAATTCATTATTTTTTGCCGCTGCTTGGCATAGTGACTATAGTACCTGGGTACTGCGTCGCGGGTCCTTGATTCGTTTCCAAGTATTACAATTCCAATAACGAATATTATTGAGTAATGATTATTGGAGCTGAGTATGATGTATGGGAACCTTGTTCGATCTTATTGTACATGTACATGGGACTAGAGAATGAAACAAAGCGTGGGTGCGATGTTTGCTTAAGGTACTACAATATCTCCATCGCATATATTATCTGGTGACCAGAAGATGGTGCTTACTTGATCTCAAATAATCTGGCGTTAGGTTAGGAATTCCAAATAGAAATGTATTTTAAACTTAGACTTCTTTATTTGCGTTTCTAAATTTGTGATTCATTTTTTTGTGCCCTTTGTGTTTTCTTTGACATCCTTCTATCAAACAAAATGGAAAACTTAAAATATCACGTTATTTACGAATATCAATTCTACCGGGGCACCAGCAAAGTAAGCAAACAGGGAGTTTTCATGTTTTTTTTTAACGAGTACCCATGAACATTTCATAAAACAACGTTTCATAAAGTTCCATCATCATTTTATCCGTAACACACAGATTATGGAATATTTTCGTATTTTGGTATGTTGTATGTGTGTCCTTACACTGCGTCCGCCTAATACGGATCTTATTAGACGGTACGACGACATCAAGTAAACGTGTGCATTTATAAGTAATACAATTTGAATCAGTGTTAAATGGTAAAATCATTCATATACTTAATTAAATTGGAGAATATCATTTATTCAGCATTCATATTCAGCTTTTATAAATAAATTCTTTTCAGAAAGGAAAGAAAATTCTTTGTTCTCCAACGTTCATCTTGATTCTCTTTCGTAATATATTTCACTTGTAACGGGATTATGTTGCTTAGTACAAAAAAGTATCTCGTGTCGAGTTTGATTATGTATATTACGGTTAAAATGATGGTCGATTTCAAGCACCTATATAATAGGTTTGTGTGTGTGTCTTTACCTGTGGAATTGCCGTTTTGTATGAAATAAGTCAAAGTATTTTTGCTTCTGTTGAGCAGCGCGAGGCAGGTCTCAACGCGTGCGTTGCGCTGGCGATCGTTAAGTTCGTGGGGCACCCATCTATCAAGCTTTTTTACCTTGCCAATTTGTCGCAAATGGACCAATATTGTTTTGTGATAACATCAAAAGCTACTGCTAGCACGTCGGCGTTGTTGATGTTACGTGCCGTTTGTGCCGCGTTGATGCCACGACGGAACTCATATTCAATAATTACACGAATTTTTAAAGTATCCATTATGACAAAGCTAATCAATAAACAAAAGACTGACTTTGTAAAAAGAATGTCATGTTTTAAAACAAATTTAATTTGAATTTAGAATCAAACAATCAAAAGTTTTTTTTGGATTAAAATGGCCAATACTGAAGAACGGCAATTTCATAGGTAAAGACTTAATATTAGGTTCTTAGATATGAAATTAGCATATTATATGGGAAAAGTAAAAATCATTATATATATAAAAGTATTTAAAAAATACATATTAACCACAGTTGAACAGTCTCACTTGTTTAACGGCTAGCTTTTCAATCATAGTTTGCAATTGTCGACAATGCAGATCTGCCGTAATCGTCTGGCCAGTTCTTAGGAATTTTAAGTGAATGTCACCAGCACTGGGTAACCAAACACTCACCAGTAACTTTTTCTGAGTCAACTTTCACTTGGGACAGGATTTGGCCACTGTGATGACCGTTTCTGATTGCCGTGCATTATCCATTTTTCTTACCTATTTCTCAAGTTTTTTACTTTTCAAATTTGTTTCAAGTGAATTAAAATTGTTCTGTAACTCACAAAGGCTGCTGCAAACTCTAACGTGGTTTGCTATGGATCCGCCTCAACGATTACTTTTAATTCTTCATTGTCAACTTGGTTCTCCGACCGTCCACGGGGCTTGTTTTGGAGATCAACATTTCCACAATGAAAACGTTGGAACCAAAAACGTACCGTGCTTTGTTTAACAGTAGCCGTAGAAGTTCTATATACACATCGTTGTACATCATCGGTGCCCCGGTGGAACTGATATTCATAAATAACTTGATATTTTAAGATTTCCATTTTGTTGATAGAAGGATGACAAAGAAAAAACAAAAAGCACAAAAATTAATCACTAATTTCGAAACGCAAATAAAGAAGTCTAAATTTAAAATACATTTCTATTTGGAATTCCTAACCTGACGCCAGATTATTTGAGATCAAGTAAGGACCTAATATCTTCTGATCACCAGATAATATGTGATAATATTATAGCACCTTACCTTAAGCAAACATTGGGGCCCTCACGTTTCGCTTCATTCTCTAGTTCAATTTGCATGTACAATAAGATCGGACAAAGTTCCCATACATCATTCTCAGCTCCAATAACCATTACTCAATAATATTCGTTACTTGACTTGGAATCGAATCAAGGACCCGCGACACAAATTACCGTTATTTTGTATAACTGCACGTTATAAAAAGCTAAAGTTAATAGGTGAGTCGTCCAGATATAGCTATAATTAAACTGCTCGGTTTTTTTTTCGAAAATTTTTCCTGTCTTGTGATTTGAATCAGTGTCTATCCGATGTTTACAGCTTACAATATGTTCTTCAGTTGATATCATCAAATAATTAGATATCAACTTCTAAATATATCAGAGAGACATCATCTTATTCAAATAATTATATTATATTACTATAATTTTAAATCATCACTAATTTTTTTACGATGTTTAGCAATGCTATTAAGATTACTAATATTCCGGTTAACCACTCCAACTAGTCGAATGATGGATTCGAACCTAAGACCATAAGTTTCGCAGACCGTACTCTAAACCGTTATTGACGCTTCATAAAGATCCCATAAAAACTAGGGCGCGTGTATACGTCCTAGCTATACACATCTACCATTGTTTGCTGATAAGGTTATTCAGAAAGTTAATAACTAAACATTTCAAACAAATTAGTAACACATGTTGTCATAAATAAAAGTTAAACATATTTCAAATTAATACATTTTTGTAATCTTTAGAGGCATAATGATTACATATTTTTCAATGCATGCCAGTCCCCCCATAACAAAACGTTAACGCCAACCCCCAAGCACCTGCCGTTGGTTACCAAATGATATGCATTTAAGTAAATTTATTAACTTTGGAACCACCTTTTACTCTTGCTTATTCATAATTGTAACAGCGTTGCCAATAGGCCGATAATGCCAAAAACTTCAAACCTCCGTCAGTCTTTGTTTTGAGATTAAGATTTAATTTACGTTACTGCAATGCGAAAATGTGGTGTATAATTTTATTATGCTAATTACGTGACATAAGAAACGGATAATACAAATTGGTAGCTTTTCAGATACAAAGCAATAGCAAAATGTGAGAGCGGATTACGGTACGATATACTGGCTGAAGTTGTACATTGGAGAAACATTCGTTCGACAATATATATTACGTAAAGAAACTTATACGGTCGAAAATTAAAATTGGCTCTATCCACGATAAAAACCTTCACTCGCCCAACCTTCCTTCTACTTTTGTGTCCTTCTCATTATTGCGACTTTATCCACTTTTCCTTCTTTATACAATCCATTAATTTTTCAAATTCAAATTCATATTTCAAATTGTGTGTTTTCAATTTTGTAGGTATATTTTTTTACTAAATCCAATCCTTTTCACTGAAAGATGTCATAATAATAATGCCTCAATTATATAATTGAGTTATTATCTGCATTGGTTTTCACCTTATTAGTATGTTGCCGAAATTTTAATTTTTTTCCTTAGTTGTTACTTTATATCTAATATATATAATATATATTTCTATTTTTAATTTTATTATTGAATTGAATGTAAGGGTTGATTTACACCTAGCAGCTAGATTGCAATAAGTGGAAGGATGTCGCAGCCAAGCAAGGGAGTCACGATCCTCAGCACTGATAGACCGCCTGAAGAAAGAGAAGGTTGAGAAAAGACTTAGATGGAATGCCTCGTCGCGAGTAATAAAGATCTACGGAACTCTACCCTAACCAGACGAAACACAGTATACCAATATAAAATAGCAGCATAATGCTATTTTACGCTGGTATTCTGTGAAGTCGTGGTCCTACTGATCCGGTCGAGCTGACCCGTTAATTCTTCAACTAGAAACAAACTGCATTGTAGTGTGTATAAAATACCCTTCTGCTAAAGTTACAAGCAGTACTAGATTATTTTAGACAAATGCTACAGGGGAGAGATCAAGGAAGAGTTAATATTATGTTAATATATATATGGACAGCGAGTTGAGTAACGTGATCGTTAGTATCGTGTGACATATATAGGTGGACTTTTATGCACTTAAAGGGAAAAGACATTCGGCAGAATCAGTATTTCCTTTTAAAAATTTGATAAGAAATAAATATTTAAACTTGAATAATAATTTTATAGTTTACCAACAAATTTATTCACAAACCAATGCATGCAGATTTTAATGCCCAGTCTTTTAGTTAACGAAGTGCGTTCTGTGAGTAGTACTCCACCCAAGGTAACAACGGACCTTTAAAGAACTCGTGGAACGGTACACACGATATAAAATTAAAAAGTGAATCAGAGTGATGTAACATTTATTATAATAGATATAGTATAATATGAGTATGAACGTTCCTGTAGTCAGAATACCAAAGTCACATGTATTGATCATTAATAAGAACTTTTAACATTCACTTAACTGTGTGCTTAGTTAGCAAGCAAAATTTGAAAAAAAATCACGATTAGTAATCAAAAACGTTTTAGTAATAATTTAATAATAATAATATACTAGCTGTGAACCAGTTTGCGTGACGATATTCAAAACCACCAATTTTAAGTTAATTGCGTCAACGCTTAACTTGCGTGTACGCTATTGATATTTTTAAATGGATAGAGTTATAGTATTTTTAATAACTAAAATTATTATTGTAAAGCCCTGTTCCTCGTGGTTATCTACGAAGAATCAACCTTTGAACGAGAAAAGGATAAGCCGTCTTGCCACGAGCGGCATTACGAGCACTCACCGCTGAAGGCACTTAACGATATATATGCAATGTATATATATATATATATATATATATATATATATTTATATTTAAGTATTTAGGCTTCTAAATTTAGTTATATAAACAATATATATTTTAAATAACCGTAGCGATATATCTGAAAACTGCTATAATAAAATAATTAAAAGCCAAGTAAACGTGTTTTATATACCTCGCATATTGTACTTGGAGTAAGATAAGAAACACGGAACGGGGTGCGTGCACATTGCAGCCCCTATTATTTTTCGTTAATTTACGAGAATAACGTAATGCACAACACAAACGGCATTTTCTTATTTTTGACAGAAATTTTAAGTCTGTATTACTTTACGCTGCCGGATAAAAATAAACTTTTATTGTGCATCGTTAGTTTGCCATTAACAGCAAAAGCCCGACTCGCTTCGATTTTTGAAACCGTATATTCCGGTTCAATGAAGATAATTACCATAAAAATATATTTAAATTTTTTCCATTGTTATTTTCAGAGCGCTATGACTTTTTTGTTTTGTGTGCCGTGTAATTTCATTCGAAGTGAATTTTAACTTTATAACTTTGCTTTATTTAATTTCTACGTATTTAACTATCAGAAATTGACAAGTATCGCCACCTAACTGATTAAAATTTAATAGGAGTTTTGAACGGATTTGAGTAATCCAGACAGCGGGCAGTGATTGATCAATAATAAGCCTCTACAACGTATTCACTATGAGCAAATATAAAATTAATTTTGCTTTATATTTGACGAAATATAAAAACTTCATGATACATTAATTCATAGTAATATAAAAGCTGTTTTAATATGTTATAATTATTTCTATCAATTGGGTGAAACTATTGTCATCGCATAAATATTTCATCAGTAGCGGAAAATTGCATATAGATTTTATTAGATTTTAATTTTTTATGAGAAAATTTTGCAGGTTTGTGAAGAAACGAATGAAAATTATCAAAAATGTTGAAAATTTCAATTAACTTCTTACAAAAGACAATATGCTACAAAATATATACAAAAGATATATATCCAGTTATGAACCATTTTAAGAAGTTAAATATTAAACATTACGAAGTACTGAAGGAGAGTTCTAGTTATGATGGTAATGATATCCTAGTGGTAGATATTTGTTTCTTTTTTTTCGTCCTGATGGCCGCTTTTAGCCCGAGGGCTTTTAGTTTCGCCGGATTGAGAGGTGACCGAGCGCTTATGGCGCTCAGTCGAGACCTCTATTAGGGGGTAACCAGCACAAGGGATCCCAATAGAGAGCCTCTGCTTGGACCGTTGCCAGAGCGTCTGACACGAGGGTGCCCGAGAGGCCCATCGAACATAACGATATGTTCTGGTTATTTTTGTATAGTATGTATGGTATACTAGTATAGTGCCGTAAGCATAAGATCGGAGGAAGATTCGGATGCAGTGCCTCACATACAACACTCCCAGACCAGACAACAAACAATCTGTGATAAACAAATATTTTTCCTCGACTGGGAATTATCATCATACTCTAACAATTACGCCAAGCGACCGTAATACATACGAGAGTTACAAGACGCTCAGTTCTGTTAATTTATTGGACTTAGAGTGTAACAGTACCAATTGACCCTTCGTTAAGATTTATGGCATTTTAGACCTCCTATATTCATTTAACTTTTCTCCAAAATAAAAAAAAATAATAATATCATCTTTTAGAAAATAATTTCTACGTGATAGAGTCGCGTTGGAGTTAGTATTCTTGTTACAACATTAATGTGTTGGCGCAACCGGGGGAGGACCACTCCCTTACTGCGTTCAAGCGTGAAATGGCAGCATAACTATACTGTGTTTCATATGGTGAGTGTGTGGATCCCTTGACCCGATTGCAGGGCTATTCGATCTCTCTCCTGTGGAGGAGAGTAACCAATAAATGACAACGCATGTGTATCTTGAATCTTTCTTAAAGATAGATCTAATTAGATATCATAGGCAGCAGATAACATATAACATAACCAGATCAACGATCGTTTGTTCACCTAGTACTATTTAAAAAATTAGTTTCTGTTTTTATAAACCTCCCTGAAAATCGTCTTTCTTGCCTTCTAACTTCACTTCACTTTTTTCTTATGAATTCTCCATCACACTGTTTCGTCTCATGAATTCGCAATAGCATTCTTAATTACTCTCGGGGCTCCCATTGACAAACTCTCCTAAAAGCTAAGCAACTAAAAAAATATGAAAAGGCTTATATACCTTGTGGCTCAATACTTCATAAAAATGATATTCTAGCATAAAATCTTAAAATATCGTTTGACTAAATGTATACCTAGAAACCTAGGAGTAAAATAAAAAATCTAAACATGAAAATTCAAACGAACACTAGTTCGAAACATTTACATGAAAAATTAATCACAGTAACGGGTGACACGTTGTAATGAACCTTGAAAAGGATAATGTTTTCTAATGTATGTTAGGTAGAATATAATACACATTTACTGCAATATATATTACTATGTACATAATATATTTTTTTTACGTGAATGATGATGATGAACGATCAGGGAACTACGACATAGTAGTCTAGTAGTTTCCTGATCGTAAGTAAGTATGGCCCATGATATCTACATACATTCAACCTCAACAAAGATTGAAGAGGATTATTCCTGAAGATCCCTGAGGATCAACCGAATCCCTACACTCACTATGAGAAACACATCATTTTGCTGCTATTCCACGCTGGTACTCTGTGAGGGCATCGTCCTATTTCAATCGAACTAAGCCATTAATATTGCAGCCACAAATTAGCTGCTGGGTGGTCTATACTGTTCAATACTAATTTACTATGTTTGTACCATTTATTTTTATAATAAACGAATAAATAATACATTGTTCCTATTTTTAACCTACTTTTTTAAAACATTACCAATACAGTCAGGTCTTGCTCCAATAAAGGTCCATATTTTAATATTTGAATGGTGTAGTTATACCGCTGTATAGCTGAGACATTTACAATAAATATTGAAATGCACATATGGACAGTGTAGTTTCTAATAAGAAAAGAGCAATATGCATTACTAATGGTGGCGTTGATTCTAGGTTCTTATATACGTATATATATATATATGTATATATATATATATACATATATATATACTTAAAAAATAAAAAATAATTCGTAAAGTCGTATCTTTTATTGGTCCCCTTAAAAAATATACCTATAAGACCGATAAAACTTTTTCTTATAGATTCTTCATATTGTAAGAGTTATCCATAAAATAAAGATTTTTTTACGATAGCTTAATTCCCATTTATAAGAGTTATTACGACTCAATCCTTAATTTCATCGTATCCCAAACCCGTCTAACGATATCATAAATATCAAATATATAAAACGTACATATGACATTTCTCAAACTCAATATTTACACTCGAATTCTCTTTTATTTTATAAAACTTTTTCGTGAGCTCGTAAATTATTCAAGACCGTATCGCGTAAAGTATATGAAAGGCATAATGTTGTGGAAATGGGATAATGTAAAATTTACTTATATTATGAGTTTCATTTCGTTTCAATATTTCACTGTGACAGTTTGGGTCTTGCTATGTATTAGTTGATAATCAATTATAATAATACAATGTGAGTTTTAATATAAATAAAGATACTGAGGTGGAGTGACGATTGATAATGGCGAACGATAAGGGGGTTGGCAAGAGAATGAGAGTCCAGCAGTAGACCATCGTAGGCTGATGATGATGATAATGACGCTATGGAGTCACATATTACAAATACATGTTTAAATAACAGAGAACGTGCCACTCAATACGCGAGATAGAAGAAAAACTTCTTAGGCGATCAGTATACTAAAAAAGTAGTAGAGAGTAAATCGGTAGGGAGAGAGAGAGAGAGCGGAAGAGACAAGGTTAATAGGAGTAAGACAGGAAGAGACAAAGAAGTGATTGTTGCGTTACATAATAGTCACATTAATTCCCGATAAAGAATCATAACGCAAAAACGTTACGCAATACCTAAGATGAAATTCCTCATCACCAGTAGTAAGGTCAAAGGTTTTTTCCACTCGCCAGCTGTGCTAAGCTACTATTAAATGCTGGTATTTTATAAGTAATTAACTCATATTAGCATACTAGCATAAAATGGTATAATATGATACCAATATATTTTATGTTGGCACTAGAAACAATGTTATGTATATAATAATGTCTGAACCTAGGTTAGGACCTGATTTGCTTCCTGTAATAGACGCATTAAGGGAATTATCATGGGACCAACGCCACTTCTACCTTCACGGGTCAGTCTAATATATTCCGTCACCTTTCAGAAAAAATTACGACCCTTATTGGTGGGAGTGGGGTGAGTAAATAATTTGTAATATTTTAATTGCCATTTACCAATAACGCATGCCGCGTGACTGAAAATCTGTCAGTTGTCTATAGCGATCTAAAATTATTTTCTATTCATATAATATGTCTCTCACCATATATCTCTTGAAACACTACTCTGCCTTATTTTGAAAAAGTGTAAAACAATTATTCTGAACGTGAAGTATAGTCAAACATAATAAGCAAGGTAGACTCCTTACAATACAGTTCACTTGATGATTTTCATATTCCTGCGGCTCCTGATACCCAAACTTATCCTCGTTAAAGGATCATGATGTGGATATGTTATCATTCCTGAGGAATAATATAGAATTCCTCGTCTCTATTAAGTCTTGTTTCGTTTTTATTAAGTACACGAAACTTTACTCTTATTGGTTTAAGTTAAACTATATTCTTATTGGTTCTATTCCTATTTCACTGACTTATTGCTATAGCTACAAACTACAAAGAGAAATCAAAATTGTTGACTTCGTAAATATAAAGTCAAACAACGTTAGTTAATTGAAGAGTGTGTTGTTGATAAAAAAATATAAAAACGAAAAACTATAACTACGAGAATATGTTCAAAACTCGGGAAAACATGCACTTTTGTGTTTTATACGTGTTTAAAAAAAAAAAAAATGCTAGCATACTCCGCAGAAAATAGAGAAAATAGCGCATTATGAATGAATACTGGCAAGGACCGCCCTCTCTATCCAACAGAACGCTCATGGAAACTCTGCCCACTTGAGCTCAATACCAAAGCTAACGATCCTAAATACCATATCAACACCCAAACTAAGTTTGATACACTGGACGTGATACTCGTTTCACTGTACGAGTGACACACATGTGCTTGGTGGTGGTGTAGTACATGAAATGTAGAGTTTTGGTGTATGGTCTTGGTGTTCTGTGCGTGTTGGTAACTTTTAGTGTTAGATCGAATTCACATGCACATTTATTCTGTTAGAATTAGTTGGTTGTGCTTGGCGGTAATAGATAGGGATTTTTTTTTTCTGTTTTATTCGGAATTTAGCAACATCATTTTTTTTTATTTTTCTGATAACGGATGTCTGCGGAGTAACTTCAGGTTCTATTAATACTTGTTTGCTATTGAAAATAGCATCCACGAATCAATTACTAAGACCTCTGAGACATGCGTAGAATTATTATCCATTTAATCATCTATTGCCACTACAGGTGACCATTAATTATTCTACTACGTGTAGTACAACTGAGTTGTTTGAGTAACGTGTACTATGGCTGGTTTAAATAGTTAGCCTCACGGTTATCGGTTCAAAGTTAGTTTATAATAACGCATTTGTGATGTTTTCCATAACAACAAACGATCATACAGTTCACCTGATGGTAAGTGATGATTATGGGAATTGATATCTACATCCAAGCTCAACAAAGATTCAAGATACGCATGCGTTATCATCGCCGAGGTTGAGATGAAATAGCTCGTTAGTGCTCGCAAAACGCTGCACTCATCAATCAAATCACAGCTCTGTTATGCTACTGCATTGATATTCTATGATAGTTTGGTGGTTCTTCCCCAGTCGAGCCAACCCATCCATACTGCAGATAAAAACTACCACTCTAACTATTATATTATTCCACTTAATAAAGGATTGTTACATACAAATAAATCGTTCATTAAAAATTGTCGCCGGGAAATAACCACAAAACGAAAGCTCTCCTTTCCTTTTCTCTGTAAACTGGGGCTTAATAAGCTCAAGTGAAAAATAAGTCAAAGAAATTCTTTTTCAGAAAAATAAGAATTGATACAATTATCGTAAATTCAATATCGGAGTCGAGCTTTATATACCGATTACTGCTTTCTCCTGTTATTTACTGAGATAAACAGCTGTAATCTTACAGCTCACCTTTCTGACCTAAGTATTCAGGCAGTTTATTCAGTAGTTAGTTAGCAGTTATTACAGCGAGTTTACTGCTATTGCTTCTTTAAGTCCGAATAACACGTAACATTGCCTGCAGTGGAAAAATTTGCTAACAACACACAGCTGTTCGAAATTAATGAAAAAATTCTTATTTTCAAACAACTTTTAGTGTTATTTATAATCACTAAATATTAAAACTTTTTATTCAATTTAAATTAAATTATAGGCATGAAATATAATTCAGATTCTGTTGATGTTGATGCTGTTAGGCTACGGGGCTCTTACAGCTTCATCGGGCACAGGGCTCACGGAATGAAGACGAGATTGAATGCTTTGCCGCCAATAACGCTTTATGACAGGAGACAAGGCACAATGCCCCACAGGCTCGATTATACCTTATTTATGACCTGATGAAAAAACGCTTCGTTAGGAGTTCTGTCACCAACTTGGAATCAGCTGCCTGGTGATAGCATTATATCCTAACCGATACAACTAAGAGACCATTCATCCTCTTAAGCAGGCAACGCACCCGCTGGAAGTATAGAAGCAACTATGATTATGATTTTTCGGATGAGCCACTTGCCAACAGCTACCCATTATTTAGATTATTATTATTACATTGTTTACATTTGACTCAACTGAATTAAAGAAAAACCTTTTTTAGCAATTAATATTACTAATATTCCGGTTAACCACTCCAACTAAGCTGTAAATGCTTGTGCAAGAGATGGTTCACGTCAATATTCGAACCTACGACCTTAAGTTTCGCAGACCATACCCTAAACCATTGGGCTATTGACTCTTCAAAACTAAATATAGATAAAATGAATGCTATTTATATTGTAGCCAAAAGGAAGAATTAAAGAGGTTTGTACAGGAGTAAGCGGAAAAGTATTAGTGTTATATTCATCGACTCGTTTGACAAAAAATATTTTTTAAAATAAATTTCCATGTTCGATAATTTATGCTTGTTGCCTGAACTCTTTACGTTCATATCTAATATCTCTTATCTCATACAATATGTTCACAACATTAAATAAAAAGTCTATTCAATACTGTAATTAGAAAAAAATATTTATACGTAAGACTAAGTAAGTTGATAATAAAAATCCTTATTACACCGAAAAATCTTCAGGAGTATTTATGAAAAACCTGTAATTTTTGACTTAAAGTTTATAAATTATACGTCTTAATACAACTAACTTATTTCATACTACAGTAACATATGTTCGCAACATAAAATATAAAAAAAACTATTCAATACTGGTAATTAGTTAAAAATGTTTGTTTGCAAACGCCTAAGTAGCTTGAGATTTAGTAGAAGAGAAATTAAAAATATTATGTTGATACCCTAATTGTATATTCCTTAATTGCTTTATATTTATATTCAGCTGGAACGAAATTTACGTGATCTCAAGTTTAACTTTGGCCTGATGATAGATTACCTCCAAGTAAATAAATAAACAGTGAATAATGGCTGAAATTTTTGATATTGGAATTACTTCAATTTATTAACATTTCAGAAATATTGAGTATTTCAATGAAATGTTTTAATGTATCTTCTAATATGTTTAATCGTTTTAGGTCAAATTTTTTTTACACATCGCTTATAAATATGGAAATTCTTTGTTCCATTCTGAATACTAGTGTATCTATTTGCACTAACGTACTGTGTTTTTACTGTACACTACTGTTAAAAATAATAATATAATAGAATGGCAAATGACAATCGACATAGAATCATTTTTGTTTTGATATAATGCAAAATGTCCATTTTAATTAGAAACGATTTTATTTACTACTAATATGTTATACCTAGTACTCGTAAGTCGTGATGCAATGAGTTTAAATAAAAAGTAAAACAAGTTAAAATTTAAGAATTAAATTTAACTTGTAACTAAAAAAAACTTAACTTAAACTTAAAATTAAATTTACTGACATGTAATTTACTTGCATATAATATTTCACTTCGTAGCATAAATAAATAAGTTTCTTTATGGTTGCTTTTAAGTATTTTCAAATTTCTAACAAAACAATATACGAAGTATTGTAATACGCATAAAATATTGTATACTCATAATTGTTTTGTAACTGCGAAGTTTTGTGACAGTTATTTAAATTCCAAAAAATGGAGTATGAATATTCGAGGCAAGCTTAAGCGATGTGTGAAGACGAACTTAAGGGAAGAACTTTGAATTAAAACAAAAGTTGTTTACATAAAATTAACTTGAATTTAAGAAGTTGAACCTTTGCCAATTCTTTTCCATACAATAAAATCACTTTATCCACGGTGAAAAATCATGCAAATAATTTTAATCACTGTAATTTATTGAAGCAAAACTCATGCACATATTTTCTATAAAACACTACAAACTATCTAAACACGGACAACGCATAAGATATAAATAATTCGTACCTAGGTGAACATGTTCCCATCACAATTTTTTGTTTTTATCGCGTAACACTTATCTGGAGAAAGTAAATGTATTCAAGTACGTCTACACACTGCGGTGGCAACGACACGACTGGGCTGTTTTCCCTTGCGTCGTACCAAAAATGGGGAATATTTTACAGGGCTATTACGAAACTAGAAATGTTACAACGGTGTACTTTGTTTTGAATTTCTTAGCGTACAATGCAGTAAATTTAAATATTAATATAAAAAAAGATAACATATATGAATTACATCTTTATAATTGTTGAAATGTCGTATATTTATGTAATTTAATGTCTTTCGCAAATTGCTCTCAATAATTGAGCGAAGCATGAATGGGTCGGTTAGAAGGAGCGCGCTATTATAGATACCTTAAACTTTGTACTTTTCTTCGTTTACGTAAAAGTTTCCGTTTTATTAAACCTCGTACCTATTCCACAACAAATTAATGCATCAGTTTATGGAAGTAGAAGAGTAAAAGAGAGAGCAATAACAAGATGACGTATCAGATTGTCAACTATACTAAGGTAGTAATGGGATAATAATACAATAAATCCCTTTCTCCTTTGCCTTCCCAACAAAACCTTAACCAATATTTCCGCATGGTGTTTTCTTTGCATTGGAGTCCTCCCCCATCTGCATTCCTGGACTTTGACAACGGCAATCATCTTCTGCTTTTTACCAGATGATTTCAACCATGCAAGATATATTATAATGCCGTAAACATTAACAAGTCCTAACACAGAAGCTATTCATTTTGTGTATTATATGTGCAATGAGATTGGAGGATAGTTCAAATAGTATCACGAACATATTATATACATAAAACACACCCAGACCTTAAAACTAACAACTTGATATATAGTTTATCTCAAATTGTTAGTTTTAATAATTTAAATATTGTTCCTCGGTCGAGAATTCTTCATCCTGTGTCAGAACCTAAATGTATGATGAAATGTACGACAACCTACTTGTTTACAGATTTAAAAACATTATAATATATTCGAATTCTTATTCGTATATATTTCATTTCACGATTCTTGCATACTCACAACGATCCTTTCAGGCTCAGCTAAAAGCTAAAAAGCAAGGACTCATTTGCCACCCTTGTGAAATTACAATTGCAGAGTTTCTACATACACACCTCTTTCACATTTAGCTTTTGAAAGGGATATCGAACCAAGCACCTTCCCTACCTCGTCGCCTTAAGTATCTTTTTTTATAGTACCTACGTTCGTTTTATTAAGGGGTGAAAATTTTTGAGGTAAAAACGCCGATAAACTTAGTTTATACCTAGTGTCTAAAATACATAATATTTGACGTATGCATATCTTATATTTTCCTCGTGAATTCTTGCAATGGAAAATTCTAATAGTATGAAATTGATGATATTAGATTATGTTGTTTAAAGTTAAAAGCAATTTTGAAAGAACCAATAGAAAAAATATTGAATCATAATTAAATAAGAGGGTCATTGTTTTAGAACAAGGCAGTCCCTTTTTTAAGAAGAGTGCACACAATTTTCGCGATGACAATGATCATTAGGGATCGCAGGGGATTAATACCCCCTCAATAATTATACGAGGGGACAAACGTGGACTGCCCCATTAGCACTAATAAGGTCTCCAGTTAAGAAACTGAGATCCACGTTGCAGCCTGATCTCGAGCAGGGAAAGACCGCGCACTCATAGAATAACATAACAATAAGCACACTATAACGCCGCTGTACTTTGTAAGATATGTGTAGAGATTTGTAAACCCATTTACAGGTACAGGCAACGAGACATTTCATCTCAGAGGATTGACAACGTGTGGTATATCCTAAATATTTGTTAAGAACGCATGTAGATGTCATCGGCCGCAAACGTCGCTTACAATAAGTTAAACTGAAAAGTGTTCTTATTTGTCACTACTAATATAATAAAAAAACATTCTAAATGACTACTTTGACTTTATCACGTCGGTCGGTAATATTCATTACTCCTTATTGATACCACGGCGATATCTTCTGGTTGCTACCGGATGTCGACATCTGTGGCAGAATAAATAATAGTGCCTTAAAAATGTGCGCAAACACAGAGGCACATATTTACCGTCGTCCACCCTTGTAAGATATAATTTATGTACAATAAAATCTGAAAAAGGTTCTAATGCAGTCTCAAAGACACTATGATACTTATAACAGAGCCGAAAATCAATAATTTATGATACACAATTTTCTTCTACTGGCTGGGAATCGAACTAAAGACCCAAGATGCAGCAACCTTATACTCCGACCGCTACGTTACGGCATATCTAAAACATGTAAAGTAAAAATAAAAATGTAATCGATTTCCAATTTCTAAAGTAAGAATAATCAAAACAATAGAGTTTCATCAGTATGTTCATAAAGGAATAAAACCTCATACATTTTTTTTTGGTCGCTGTGGGTTCTCGTGAAATACACGTTCATCATTTCTGTTTTTGTTCAGCTCCCTCATCTACGTCTCTTTGCGTCTCGTTCCAGACACATTCCATTAACAAGTGTTGCACATCCTTTGTGAGAAAAGCGTCACGTTCGGCTATAAAGGTTTTTCCCTCGTAACTCTACCGTATTTCTTGGTATCAAAGGGGTTTTCTTATAATTAATTACATTAGGTCGTAAGCGCATCCGAATATAGTAGATTATAGTCATTAATTTGATTAACTTATGATTTTATTGAACAAAATATATAAGCATGAAACTATTTAACCCAATTCGCATATTAAAACCCCACAAAGATCGCTTATCGTAGTAATGGTTGATGAGTCTATAGTCGGATTCTAGTCGACGAGGTTGGATTGCCAGGTAAAGAAGAACAAAATTGGTGTATCATAATCTGTTGGTTTTGAGTTCTGTGTGTATTGTATATACCATGTTTCTGAAACTGCAACTGACTCTTCCGATCTTATTACGCATACATAAACTTCGGACTTGGACAGGGGATGACCGATGGTTGTCTCTGTGTTCGTAGGAATGCTTATGGCACTTTAGTATATCCTACATAGTTCGTATTATCTCGTAATACATAAAGCCAGACATCATATGCCTTAATATAATAATATTGTATAGATAATAATTATTTATAATTATATAGGCCTCTAGAAGTATCCCAAGCTTAGCACGCGGTCGGCAGTGAAGGAAAACGTCGTGAAGAAATATGCTTGACTAAGAAATAAATGTTCTAAAAAAGTTAATCAAAACTTTCGTTCACGACAAAACGAAACAACGCATTTTTTGTAATAATAGTTGGAGGGTCGTAAAGTCCAATTTCGCTTCTTTATATGCAAGGAGAATACTTCATTTCTTTTGGAACAATTTTATTGGTATTTACAAAAGTCAAAAGCTTCAAAAGTTACTAGGGTTACGTTTTAGACTTTCACTGTCTGTAAAACATAAGGCCATCCAAGGTTCAAATCTGCCATTCCAATATACATACGTGAACCATCTCCCAGCATAAACATTAATATTAGTTGGAGTGGTTAACAGGAATTTTATCCATATTATAAAGAACAACTAGAATTTTTAAACAAAAGTAATAAGGACGTAGCGATACCAACCAAATCTTGTTGCACACATATTACCAGAAGGTGATCTCTGCGGCCCAAGATAAGCAATCATAAAAGAGGTCCAATGTCGACCCTGATAATTCCTCTACATTTGTGCGTTTATATGTATGGTGACAATTTTTTTAATTCATTAAAAAATGGGAATAGAGTAATATAAATATATGTATTATAAAATATGGGTTAGTGAGAGCAGAAGATATTTTAAAGGTTTTAATTTTTAATATATTATCAAATCGATCTCAATAGTACTTTATACTTCTCAGTTTGTATTTAAATTTTCATTAATTGTTCGGCGATTTTTTATCCCCTATGCGTGTAATAAATCAATAATTTATTGAATATACGGAAATAGTTAAGAATATATTAAAAAAAACATCTAGTCTGTATAATTTGAATATATCTTAGAACTACCGTTAGCACCTGTTCAGTCTCCTAAATTTTGTTTACGTACATTAGAATAATTTTTATATTTTAACAATTTAAACGTGTAATATTTTAATTACGTTTATTAAAGTCCCAGAATAAAGAGATCTTATCGTTATTGATTATCGTTAAATAATTGTTTGTTCATTAAAATTATTTGGAGTTAGAAGAAAAAATATATATCTTTTTTAATTTAAAAGCACATTGCATATGTTTGTTTTTATAGGTATATTTTTAAAATAAAATAAAGACAACCATTTAAAAGCGGAGAAAAACATCCAAGTCCAATGTTCTTTTGCTCACGATAAGACGTTAAATAATAGTAAATGAATGTTATACATACTTTACATATCTGGTACTGATCAGGCGATACATCCTTAAACTATTCTTTAAAATATTTATCATATTTTGTTGTACAAAACTCTTCTTATATATCATCTATATTTAGATATAAAGATTAAAACTTTGTTCCCTAGCAAAGGATTTGGTTCGTGAGATGAGCATTTTGTCTTTAGTAGTGTGATGGTCGTTTATAAAGATTCTACTAAGACTGTGAGGGTCGTTTATGAAGATTCGAATGTCTTAACAATATGTTTTCGTGGGAACGAGCAATCGCGCTTATCGAGTCATCTTTCATGTGTACTCATAAATGAGATAATAAAGTCCTTATTATAAATTGCTTATCTAAATTCAATGTGGGTCTTTATAAATGTATAGGAAACTGTCTCTTAAAATATTTCTTTGCTTTTCTTTTAACTTCACAAATTTATTTCTTAAAACACAATTCAGTTTCTTACCGCGAACCTACTCATATACACGGTAAAGTAATATTATACAGGTACGAGCTTTCTTTAAGCCTAGGTATTTAATTCAATTTCAAACGGTACTTGAAAAACATCTCCCGGGAAAAATTCTATTGCAAAATTAATCTGATGTTTTCATTGAAATTTTCTCAATACTAAATTTATATTTAATCCCGTTGAATGGACACTTTTTATAAATTAATGAAATACAGAAAATTTATTTCAAATACTACTTGCCTTGATACAAATGCTTCGTTTAGTCTAAGATTATTGGATACGATGTTTTTTAGACTGTATATGTGTGATTAATGATATTTAATGTATTTATTAATCCTATTAAAATGAATTTATATTTTTACGCTCAATATAAATTAAAATAATAAATAATTGCAGTGTCAGGAAAATAGTTCATCAAGTTCTCAACTAATCCAAATAATAGGCTATAGCTCAAATAATCTAGTTTGTAACTGCTAGGAAAATGCCATAAATTATCTATTATTAATAATAACAATTTTTTTTATTATAAATAATAAAAAATAAATCCCAAAAATATCAAAACGTATACAAATATTTTAGATTAAAGGAAAAAAGTTTATTTATCTTCATCGTTCTTTAATATGGAATGCTGCAAACCTACAACCGAAGTAATCACTAATATTCTCATTAAACACTCCCACTAATCTTAAACACTTGTTCAAGGAGATTCTTCATGACAATAGTCGAATAACGGACTAACTATGCTATTTACGCAATCATAAATAATAAAAATATTCGGTGATTAACTTTGTTTATGTAAATTTGTTGGCCTAGTTTAAATGATCCCGCAATGATCCTCATTGGAACTAGAAAAAAGCATGATAACATTTATCTTTTAGATATCTCTCACTTGATATTTTGAAACAGACCTTATACATAATAAATAAAATACTTTTCGAAAAAGACACACTGTACTGTTAACAAACCAAACTAAGAAAATATATTTCATAAGGACTTTAATATTCTTTGTAAATGAAATTTTAATCTTTTCAAATGAAACGAATAAAATAGCCGATGCCTTAATTATCCGGTGACTCTTCTTGATTCTCTAGAAAATGTTTTTTACTTATTCCGGTGTATTCATTTCTCAGTGGGTAGTTTTGTAGCGAGTTTGTGTTTTGCAGCGGGGGTTATAATTTTAATTAATGGGTCAATGCATTAAAGCAGTACTATGAACGGTTCTTTTCTATCTTATCTCTAACAAGTCTGCCTAAGGGTAATCTTTTTAACCGGCCTCTGAGATTTTTGTAGCCTGGTTTTTTATTCCAATTTGGATTCTACTATTCTTGTTCTGGAATGTATTAGTATATAAACAGCTAGTGCATCGGTATACCAATACCAAAATATGGCATATGCAACAATAGATATACAAGAATTCAACTTAATATATTTTCTATTCTTAATAACTCTGTTTCTTCTTCATAGCTGTGGAAATAATTGCAATATCTGTCACTAACTCACGATAAAGCGCTTCGCTACGCCTCTGATAACATACTCTGTTTCGATGCATCATTTCATCTTCCACCATAAACCTTTTTCAATTCAGGCTATACTCTGGAACTCCTTGACCCATAACATCAGAAAAGCATCCAGTATGATCTCATTTAAAAAATGTCACGCAGTCATTGTGCCGATAATTAAATTGAAAAATTTATTACTTTTACATTTATCTTATATTTTTACGCGAGTTTACGGACATATATATATTTTAGTTGTATATATACATAAACACCTGTTGCATCTGCCATTACTCCCGAGGTTCACTGTAAGAGAATGCTTCTTAGCATTAAGCCCGCTTTTTGTTTGTCTTTTTATGTGGCTTATGAAAAAAAGATTGAATAAATAAATACCGCTTATAAATTAAAGATTATTTAATTAATACTGGAACTATTTTTTAAAATGAAAGAAATGACACGAGCACATAGTTCACTTCATAAGAGATGCACCTCTAAGACCGAATTGGAATGCCTGAAGCGTTTCACAATGCTACAGTAAAAGTGTTAATGTTGCTACAGCATGCTATCACTGTCTAACTCAATTATTTTATGTTATTTCCTTGTGTTTTTTCGTTAGTTTGCCCAATAAAATAATTATTGAACGACTGAGCTATTTAAATGGTTACAAATTACTTTATTTTCATCCCCAATTAGGTTTAAATTATTTTTTTTAATAAATTTACAGTTGCTTTATTTTTTCAGGTAAGTAGATGAAAACAATTATTTGGAAGCCTTTTTTATATATATCATAATATATTCCTTGCTTTTTTTATTTATTTAATATAACGAAAATAGTCTTTTTTCATTTTAAGTTACCATATAGGTTTCGACGTTTTATTCTAATACGAGTTAGCGAAATTGTCAATTAGAAGAAAAGTGAGTTTATATCAAGTCGATACAATAAATGCTAATATACTAGTATAACGTCAATTTAGATCTGTGGCAATGCACAACATGTTTAAAAAAAAGATATATTGAGAAACAACATTTTAAGACATAACATTATATAACGCTTCCCCATCACTTTTTACTACCACCCAAATCACTACCGCTATTTAATTTTGTATTTCTTTTAAAGAACGCAGGAATGCTACATTCCTGTCAACCATTCCACCAAAAAAACATCTTAAATGCTTGTGCTAGGAAATGGTTCATTTGTCGAATGGCAAATCCGAACCGACCTCTACTTTCGCAGTCTGTTCTTGTACCATTAAGCTATTGACGAATTATTCGTAAACTTTTGATTTTTCTTTTTAGTAACATTAAGGGATTCAAATGAACACACAGTTCACCTGTTGAAAGTGCTGACTACGGCCCGTGACATCAATATCCCTCCTCAACAAAGATAAAGGCTGGAAAAACACCATTGTAAAAGAATTTTTTTGTAATTGTGTCCAATATTTAACCAAGACGCAGCCTGTATAAACTTTAATTAAAACAATTTTGGTAATGATTTCGTATAATTCTTTTCCGTTGAGAAAATGCCTGCGGTCAATCTTTCACATCATCAATTCAAAAAATGGTTTACACTTCTTTAAGAATATTTAAGCAATAGTCCTAAGTTGTATTTATTTTTCATTTAAAGAAATAAGAAAGTTCATTCACCGCTGTTTTTCATTTAATCATATTTCATTTAAGGCAATTAGTAAACATCATTATTAAATAGACGCCTTTTAACGTTCGTAGAATGGTGGGGTTGGAGGGGGATGAGATATTTTGTATTACCCACCCTATAGTCCAGACCTGGCTCCCAGCGATTATTACCTGTTCTCAAAAATTAAGAGAAACTGCGTGGGAAGAAATTTACCAGCGATGAAGAAATTATGACAAATATTTTTTTATGGTTAATTTGAAGAAATGTGTTTAGTTGTATTCTTTTTTATTCACAAAGCTAATGGCGATGAACGAACACACAATTCACCTATCGGTAAGTAACGTCTGCAGCCTATATAAATAACAATATCATAACAAATATTCACGATACGTCGCCATCATTCTGCTGCAATTTCACGTTAGCATTGTGAGAGCACAGATCTTGCTTGGTCTGTCTTCTTGGAACCTTTTGGCTATTTAAAATCTTACTTGAATTAATACAGCGAAGAAGTGGATGTAGAGGAATAAAAGAAAGTAAACAAAAAGAATTCAGTAGTAAAATTATTTAAACATTATATACAAATATTAAATAATTTTAATTATTGTTTTTTATATTCTTTAAATCGTGCTGCGAATACCCATAATTGAGATCCTATGCTACTACAACAATGGACCTGTTCCGTATACACAAATAAATGCAAGTAATTTAATTGGTAGTACAATGGATAAACAAGTAAATATTTAATTTAAATACCCTAGGTGAAGTTGGACTGGAATGAGAGAACTTTATATTATTTAAAAATATAAATTAAACAGTCCAGATAAAATATATAAATTATTTTAATTAGTAGTAATAATAATAAACAATTTTAGCCACTTAAAAAGTTACAACCTATTTACGAGTATATAAATCCCGTTACTGGACATAGGCATTAGGTTGTGCGAGCAGGACCCATTGTGCCTTATGTTTTCAACGTATTAAACGTTTTTACTGTCTTTGAATTTTGCAGCACAAAAAGAATTTTGGAAAATTTTCTGGGAAATAGTTTTAAAAACATAATAAAGCATTGTATTATAAAGACTTATTTATTGTATGCAACCTAGTTATGGGTAAAATTCATGAATGTTTGTTACTATATGTAACTGTACCATCATACGAAATACAGTTTTAGAAAAATTCTTGCTTATTTCTATAAGTTTAAATTATTTTTTCAATCTTATATAGAGAAGCAACTGTCAATATTCTTATATCATTGAACAAATTGATTAATGATTCGTTGGGGACCAAGTTACTACTAAAATTCTTGAATAATTCTCTTTTGAAAACTGAAAATCGTATTTATTCGGCGGCTACGTTTCTCCAAAATAGAATCTTATAAGACATTTGTATATAATATATATTAAAAACAAAACTTCTAATAGCCGTATACGCAAAAAAATAATTATGTTAAACTAAATTTTTACTCTCATTTGATTATAATCAATCTCAATACTCAATATATACAAATTAACTTTAAATGTAATTTATCTTCATAATAAAGTTACGACTTCTCTTCACTAAGAGAAATCAAATCGCGTAGTTAATTTTAATCAAAAACGCATTAAAGATTGTTCTTAGTTTTCCGCTTTAAATAATCATTTATAACGTAACAGTATTTACTGATAAAAGCTTACATCTATAATGGTCCAAAACTTAAAGGAAAGCTCCTTTACATTTTACATTGTATCATTTAATACTCTAATTAACTGTGCAAAACAAAATATTAATATATCTATATATGATGATGATAAGGGTACCCAAGTTCAGACAATTCTATGGAAATCACGTTGTTATTTTACATAATGTATTTAAAAAAAACTCTACCATAAACATATTATGTTTATAGATTTAATATTTGTTCATTCTTTAGAATAAATGCAAGAAACATTTTAAAATAGCAGCCCTTTATCATAATTAAGTATATATTATTCAACATAAACCTCATTTATATTATACGACTACTTTGTCAATTTGCGTGTCTGAACGTGTAATTAAACAATGTATGTAAATGTCTTACTTCTAAACAGTTAGCTACATACACTTATTAACTACCTTACATTCTTATTTTCTATTAATTGTGGCCTACCTAGGTAAGTTAGGCATGTAAGTGACTTCCGTCAATCTTTAAGAATGCCTAAATAGACAGTATATTTAGTCTCTTCTAATCTATCGGCTTGCAGTGATAACAGATTTTCAGGCACATATATTACCCCAGGCTATTCAGGATGGGCAGCGAGATACAGTGCAAGAGTGTGAGTCCAGAGACACCGTTTAAATTGTACCGTTTATAATAGATACATTTAATATTTAAATGTTTTCTTTTCGCTTTCTTTAGTTAGTCTTCACTTCGTTGACCAAAGGTAAGAAAGCTTTGGTATATTAGATTTTGCTGACAAACTCTCGAATTTATCGTATGTCCAATGATACCTCATTTTTTTATTTTCGGGAGACACTTTGTCTAGCGTGTTACACAACAATTACACGTTCTATTTTTTGTAAATGTCTTAAGCTATAATTTCTCAAATGTAATTTACTTTGAGTGATAAACGATAATCAGATGAAACTTCCCAAGAGAGCTACGGAATGACTGAGACTTTCTGTTAAAAACATTAGCCGTATTTATTAATACCTGTTTTTATGTCACCATATTTGACTAGAAGATTTAATCGTAGTATAAACAGTCTACTGGAACGCAGTGGAATGAATATCTTTGTTTAAACCAAGCAGCACTTCTGTCTAATAAACAATTCTGTTTAAATATCGGTTCATCAACTATTGATGGTGAGATTGCAAGCGTAAAAATTTTTAGGAAAATATTTACCAGGTATACTATCGAGGTATTCTGTGAACTTTTGTTGTATTTTTGAAACTGTCGACTGTGTACAACGAAACCCTCCCTTGAAACTACGCCACGGAATTAATAATATGTCATTTCGAGATTTAATGTCGTATTAAGATAAAATCGCTCTCCAGTTACTATGTTCTTCGAGTATTAATTTCATAACCTTATTTAGTTTATGCAAACGTCTCACCTTAATGTATAGCCGAGGTACATCCGTATTTTTTTAACTAAAAGTGCAAGAATTAAATGACTTTAATAGCTACATGCTCCGTCCACACACAGAGCACGTTCTGTAAACAGATTTGTTTTAATACTCATGAAACTAGGCCAGTAACAGACCGTATTACAGGCCGTAACAGTGGCGGTAATCATTAATACATGCTGTAACAATACTAGACACAGCTCCGTAGGTCGTTGTCTATAACGGAAACCAAGCTAATTGTAATAACCCGAACGTGTAGTTTACCACTATACGGTTGTGTTATAATAATACTTTAATATTATCAGGCTTATGGTGTAGGAAGAAGATAAAAGAAAAAGAGGCAAAATCGTCGAGGTTGTCCTAAATTAGCATTAACATAATGTTAATCATATCAATAAAAAAACCTGCAATCGTTTCTCCATTGCATCGCGTGTGCTTGACTCTTTTCCCAGTGGAGGAACAATATTTATGTATCAGAAATTATTTTTGTTTTTCGGTTCTGGGTTGTATTATTTCTGTCTTCTGTCCCCGACACTGCACCTGAACCTTCCTCCAATCTTATTGCAAATGTATTGCACCAGAATATAGGAAGGCGATACCGAGTGAGCGCCTGTGTGCTTGTGCAAACGATTACGGTAACGCAGTGTATTTTGAATCTTTGATGAGAATGTCTGTAGATGTGCACATGCACATCTAGTCTTCACTTACCATCAGATGAATCTGTATGCTTATTTATCACCCTTAGTATCATAAAATGGTGAGAAGCAAGCCTCTGATGTAAAGATAGGTAACAATGGAAAACAACTGTTGTAGACGAAAATGGGATGACCAGTAATTCAGAACTCACTACCAATGCTGCTATGCAGCATCAACAATATTTTATGTGAAAAGTCTATTTAGAATTCATAGATAGAATGGAACTGCAATATTGATAATTTATATCAAAAAATAATCTAATAAATTTATCAGAAAATCTTGGCAATTATTTATTAGTTATTCAATTAATACTTTTAATAAATATCTAGTTTATAATAGATAAAATCGATTTAAATTTAAATTTAAATTTCAAATTTTGGCTCTTGGCATTTAATCTGAAAGTCTAGTGTAAGATTCAAATAGCGACACTAAATTGAAAAGAAATAATAAAAATAATAATATCATTTATTTCAGACTCATCCTAGGATTACACCCATATTTGTTAGTACAAAAGCAAGCTTACAAGATAGTGTTAGTAATACTTAGTGTTAGTAGTAGTGTTAGTAATAGTAAATAGTTAGCAATAAAAACATAAAATTGCTAGTCCGGTAGGGCTCACAGATTGATGGTGGAAAATTACTGTAAGGCTGCATGCAATCGTATCCATCGAGCCAGTATCGGAGAGTCCCACCGGTCCGCTAACGCGCGCAGGATGATGAAATAAACCGCAGTTACTGGCTTAAGTAATAGCTGTGCTCGCATGTTGAAGTATAATGATTTTTAATTGTATTTTTTGAAAGCGCAACTCCGACAAAAAGCTGTGTATTAATTCACCTATCGCAAAATATTACAAAATTTTGATACGTATTTACCTACGCCCGAACTATAAACTAACAAGCACAAAGCACGGTGAAAAATACTAGTAAACACTGTCATTTTTCGTCTGGTGAATGATGAAAATGAATAATTGGAAAATCGTTAGCTTCTTTAATGTCATCTAAAGCGTAACATGAAAAATAAGAACTTGAGAAAACAATAATATTTTAATATAAGACTTCTAACGAAGCAGTGGTAAATAAGTAGCGTAATCGGACTCATGGTCTAGTGATTATGGATCCGATACCCAGCTGAAACGCGATTCTTAGGTACAAAACAATAATTTTCTAACACATGCCCGGTGTACAAGGGCAGACTTATCCTCAGTCACGTGGAGGTATATGAGAGTAGCAACTGCTATTTTTATCTTTTCTCTAGGTTTGAGATTAAAGGTATGAGATATTTTGTCTCGTATCGGTTAAATTCAGTTATTAAAATTTCGTTATCATCCTCAACTAACCTTCTATACAGAGGCTGAACATCGGTCTTATTTATATAAAATTCAGGACGAGCTATGTGAGATTCGTACTCTTTAAAACCCCACAAACGTAACCTAAGCCCGACCTCTGAGTACTCCCCTACATCGACCTTTTATCCAACTTGGCAATAGAGTCTAAATCCACCTGCGTCATTTATACATCAATTAATTTGGACGTGGAAGGTAGTAAGTAAGTAGTAGGTAATAAATAACGATGCCTCGCAACAGCGCCACTCAGTGAGCTCATCTGGAGCGGCAATCCCTAGTCGGTTGTGAGGATTGTTCTTTGATTCTTACCGTGGGTGTCCAAAAATTTGCTTCAGAATCGCTGCGAGTGAATTTGTTCAGAAAAAGAAATTTTATCTTAAATAATCTAAGTCGATGAATTTTAAGAACTGGATTTTTTTAAATGAATTTATATAAGCAAGTCTTCTTCCACGTTCCTTCGTACGACATGGACGTACCATCTAAGCCGCTTACTCCGTATAAGAAGATTTCCTTTTTCAATCCTGTTTGTTACTGACCAAAAATTCTTTGAAACTTTTAGATCAAAAATTTAAAAGGTACAGGTATAAAAATTCTACTTAATTTCTTTGCCACATTTGCTAAATAATTTAATTGAATATATATTTATGTTGTGGTTGCTTTTAATTTTACGGTATGCGAGCAACCTGAATTAGTACCTCTATGCCCTGGCGCCTACCTACTTGTAAATTGTATTTTAAGTGCTATTTTGTTATTATATATTGTTAATGAGACTTCCATCGTCCATCGATCCGTAGAGGAGCCGCGTAATGCACTATGCTGGAACATACAACCTTTGCCTATATTAATGTTGCTGCTAGGCATTGAAAGGGTAAAAATAAAGTAAAAATTTTCACCATCCGTCGCGGTAAATGAGGCGAGCATTTGAAGAATAAGTTGTTAAATTACAACATCAATATCCGTACTCCCATTTGTCGAATAAGATTGGAGGAATAATAAGTTATAATTTTTCCTCCTCAAGTTCAATTTCCTAGCAACTAACATGTATACAATTATTAATACAACGCATTATTAATGGCACGTCCTTCCGGACGATGTCAAGGATGCACCCAGTAAAGTTTCTTTAAAATTCCATCTTCGACAACATTATTTAAAGGCAAATAACATCTGATATGTATATTTCCTCTTGGTATTTGTATATTAATGTGTATATATGTATATATTTATGCCTACCAACATATTCCCTTGAACTCCCAGGGTTGACTGGTAGAGAATGCCACTGGGCATTAAGTCCACCCCTGTAAACCTGTTGTTTAAGGAACATAAAGAATAAATAAATAAATAAATATATAAATGGTTAGGTTTCACTTTGTTTTTATTTTAATTGGACCACACAACTCACATACTAGATACAAAATTTTTGGTAAAATAAAAATAAAATAGTTCTGCAAATAAAACGCAAAGAAAGCGTCTGCTATATATCCCTCGCGGTAATATTATGATATGTTAGTCTATGTAGAATATAATTTAATACTGAAATGAAATAATGTGTAGTAAATGTAACAGAATTAGCCAATAACATAACGAAGAAGGGGCGGTCACTTTTTGATGCGATACACCTTTATCACCGCAGCAGATCACAGCTACCAAAAGGAAACAAAAATGTTATGGAAATAAAATAAGTCTAATTATTAAATATACCCAATATAATTATGAATATCATTTAAATGTGCCATTATTAAAATGATATCACTATAAAAACAAAAAGAGGCAATAGCCTTAATAATAAAACTAATGGTATATAGGCAAATTTAACAAATTATTTTGTGTATAGCAAAAGTAAGGCATAAATCAAGACATGGATATGACTGAAACATATACATTATACAACTGAAATAACACATGAAATAAAATAAAATAAGAATGCAATAAAAATGTACAATATATGCCCACGGAGAGACCACACTAACGGGAATAGGTGAACAAGATAAAAACGTTAACTCACACAGATCCATTGTCGATCCTGGTGGTAATTTGTCTTTTGACCAACATGACAAAAGGCCATGTCGGAGAAGTGGCTCTATTGCTATTCTTAGCGAAGAACCTTGCATTGTGTGATATGCAGTTGTGGCAGTTTTATGTGCTCTCTTTGTGCAGGCAGATGGTGTCCTTGTGTGTGTGGTCCGCGCAGTGTGCGAATCGCTTCGTCTCGTTGGGGCTATGCGATTTAATGTGACCGAGCTGCACGCACGAGTAGCGTTGGACGAACAGGGAGAATTTCTCGCAGTGCACCTATTGGTGGACTCTCCCCATGGAGACGGCAGCCCGCCACAACACTGAACTTAAGACAAGCACCGCGTCGCACAGCTTGTCGTAGTTTTTTTTATTTTTTTTTATTAGATTGAGAATAATGAACGAGCACACAGTTAAAGACGACTATTAAATTCAATAGGAACAATTATGTTATTGTTCCTATTGAATTTAATAGGCGTCTTTTGTATACTGGCCTAATCCTGTGTTCTGGTGTAAGATAATGTTGATCAGTTCGTCTCTGGGTGTATCGGCAGAAATTCTCTACAGAACAAGCATAGGATAGCGTTTATGGGCCTTCTCTGCCGTGACCCGGGACGAACTGGTGGTGGTTTAACGAAGTAGCAGTCTCAGACCATATCAAACTCAATCCTGAGTTAATGGTTCGAAAGAGGCATCGTTCATGCCCCTTTCCACTAGCAGTGACAGTTTCATCTTGTTAATCTCCTCACGTATGCGCCGGTCACAGGCGTGCTGGCAGGCTGCTCGGAGGTCAAGGTCGTCGGCTTGAAGACGACCATCACACGCAGGTCGTTTACAGTTAGGTTAGGTTTAGTTTACGTTTGGGTTAGGTTTAGGTTATGTTTGGGTTAGGTTTAGGTTAGGTTTAGGTTAGTTTAGGTCACTAAAAGGGTTAATGAATTTAAAGTTAATTAAAAAACTTACTTTCTTCAAGAGAATCTCTCCACAGTGTTGTTCATCTAACATCTTCTGTGACCTGATCGAATTTAAAGTAAATTGGATTTGAGTAAATCTCCGTTTCTATTATTTCCTTGCTACATATTCGTCATACTAGAGTACAAGTATATCAGACTTCAGAGAGACTTAACAACGAATGTAATTATTAATGCAAATACTAATTAAGAAATGTAACGGTAGCTCGTTTGTTACTTGTCTTAAATATAAAACTCAAAATAACATCAAATCCATCTTAAATAAAATAATGATAATACTTGGAACAAACGATTGTATAAATCTTATATTGCATCAAAACAGGTGTTGTAACACGTTTTACAAAAATTTTACAAAAATCATATTTGCTAATGATATTCTCCTGGTAGGTCTTACGGCCAATATCTTCTGGTTAATCCTGACGGGATCTTTGAAACATTTTTTTCTACAATATTTCGGTTTTGATAGATACAAATTTTAGTCAATTGTCCTTGTTACAACGGCTCCTTAGCGGTAACCAAGAGTTAACTCAGTTCTAAGAAATCTTAGCAAGACTGCAGATGTCCCATGTACATTACTCGTCGGCATAGGTCATACCCGAAATTATGACTTATTTCTATGACTTATTTTTATTCTTTTTCTTAATCAATTCCAGTTGCCATAGCAATCTATAGGAAACATATATATATATATATATATATATTTATATTTTCAGTTGTCATATTTTATAAATATGACAACTGAATACTCTTAACTTAGGACGCTGTTTAGTTCCAGCAAATCTGTATTTTAAAGTAAGATTAAATTGTAAGATCTCTTTCGAAACGTTTATGCCTGAAAACACATTATACCGATGATAAGCATCAGCTTTAAATGGATTTGAATGCAAGCAAAAGTAATATTGAGTTTTATCCTACAAAGCGTAGGAAATTAGACTGGAGCTTTAACATTATATTCAGGCTCTGGGCATTGAAATGAAACCGGAGGAGATATGAACAGTTTAAAATTATAACAATGTACCTTCAAATATAGGCACACAGTTATAAATTATGATCGGGATATATGTCAGACATGTTGTATGTGTGTATCCCATGTATTTATTTTGGTCGTTGTATTCTGACGATTTTGTTTTATTATATTGAATATAACAAACAAACTTACAGTTGACTTGATAGCAAGTGATTCTCGCGGCCAATGACACACAAATTCATCCTCGATAAGGAATCATAATGTTGATGCGTTATCGCCCCTGGAAACTAAGACACCTCGTGACCAGTTATACAGTTCTCCAGGTCCTTACACTCACCAGACAAAACACAGCAGCATTATCGCTGCAATTTTACACTGGTATGCACTGAGGGAGTGGTTCTTTCATGGGAGTGTCATTCACGTAACAACAAGAAACGAACTGCAGCGTGACTTTATCGCTATTACGACGATCGTGTCCTGGTAGTCGGTTTCAATCATGACATAAAAAATTGAGCTTTAGATTGCTACATGATAATGTGAACTTATTATTGTATTTATAGTGCTTGAGCCTTTGACAACAACCGAAGAAGAGCGTGGATAGAAAATATTTCTAAATTAACATTTCTGCATGTGAATTAGTTGGTTATCAAATACCATCAGCAATGATGATGATGATGAACTGTGTGCTCGTTTGTCACCCCTTATATGATAAAAGAACATCTCACATCTATAACAGAGAATTTAATAAGTAATGTCGTCATAACGTAGACAGTCCGTATAGTACGGAAACAATAGCCCACGCTTAACCAATTCCATAAACAACTCACCTGTAACTACCTGTAAGTGTATTCCGTAACCTAAGGTTGTTTTCTATTAAAATCACAGTGTGTATAATTCTGTTCGTGGTTCTATTAAAATTGAATATAAAAATACAAAGCGTTTTCACTGAAATGTCTTAGGAATTTTATGGGAAGACAAAATTTCTAGTTTAAGTAATCATACTTAGGTTTATTACAAAGGTGAATAAATCATATTCACCTTTGTTAACTTGTTACATTGTTTCTTATTTTTATATACAATTTAAAAAAAAAATTATAAATATATTATTACTAATCTATTCATTTTGTTTACACCTGTAGTAGCAAATCATTAAGATTTAGTAGACATAAACTGTAAGTGTAAAATTCAAAATGATGTTGTTGTTAGTGTATCTCAATAAATAAAAAAAAATCAGGTCTGCCGCATATGTTGTATCAGCCGGTGACGACCCAATCACAATTAAACTTAATAAAAAAAATTACTTAACTCTTGCCGGATTCTAAAAAAATGCCTACCACTGCCTTCCTATGAGATTTAGAGAGCAAGTGATTTCAGTTAAAATATAAAATCGCAAAAAGAAAAAGGACGCAAAATATCAAAAAAAAAAAAGAAATATCACTATGCTCATACAAGTATACTCAAAAAACTTTAGCTGATGGTAAATATCTGCAAGAATATTTTAGATAAAACCTGTATCCGGGGATGTGTGTTTGCTCACAGGTGATGAGAGAAATTATGATATTAAAGGAATTCTATTCAATAAGTTCAACATTAGTATTTAGAATTCAGTAAAATGTAAACAAATATTTTGGTGACACAATTCACTAACATATCTATATAAAATTATATGCTTCGTGAATTTCATGAATTTCATCTCAATGTACAAGACATTATCAATCTTAATAATTAATGAATGAGTGGATCATGTGTCGGATCTATGCTCTTTAAGGATGATTTAATTTCATAAATTTATTTGTGTAGCTCTGTGACCGTGCGCTCACTTTTACAATCACGATAGTAAACTAAGTACGATCACCGGTGCCTACAATAATGCAATTTTTAATCGCAAATGCGATTGCATTATTCGCTGATTTATCATATGCTCACCCAAGAAGGAAAATATCGTAAAAATATTCAAAGAAATAAATTTAAAAAATAATACTAATACTTGTGAAATGCTCCAATCCACAGCAACCGAGTAAGCCTATGTTACTTTATTCTACTTCTTAGCTCGGTTTGTTATACAATTCAATACTATTTACCTCCTCTTCTACCTTGCAGAATATTGAATATGAGATCTTGGCGGTAACTCTTATATTGCCAGACAAGATAAACAATTTTCTTATCAAGAAGTCCCAAGTCCCTTCTAACATTAGATGGTCTAAACATATATATATAATTTAATAAGAGTTACTTATGCACAGCTGTTATGTATATAAAAGAAAGCGTTATATAAAATACAAAATCTAAATTATTTTAAGAATAGTGATGAAGCATCTTAAGATTCATTCTCTCTATTTTGACGATGGATGTGCATAATTCTATTTATGGGATGCAGGAATTTACTAAAAATGTACCCTACTTTACTAAACTACCACTGAAACTAAAAAATATTGACGGACTTAGAACAAAATGTACGGATATCTGCTTAATCTGGAAGTTTACTGTAAGCGTTAAATGGAGACACTAACTTCAAACTAAATAAACATTAAATTGTATAAGGACTTAAAAGCTCAATTACGACATGGACTCTCAGTCTTAATCCATTTAAAGTATTTAAGTTGGAAGATTGAAAAGGAAGTAACGTAAGAACTGAAATATTATGTATATAGTAAAATTTATTATGAAAAATGTTTGTCAATTAAATTGAAAAAGTGCAAGAAGTGGTTGTTACTTCAATGATAGATTGAGTGAGTCGTCACAGAATTATGTACAGTTATATTTTCATACATATACATCATCATCTCCATCTATCACTTAGTCCACAGATGAATAACTGCCCCTCCCCCACCCCCCAAATTGTCAAATTGGTCGGAACCCATCTGCATCCATCAACTTTCCCCAATTTATATAGGTATAAAAGTTCTCGACTGCAACCTCGCATTGCCCTCGCATGCACAGTGTAAGACATCTGGGTGGAATGACAAGCTATTTTTATTTATCCCTTTTTATCGTAAAAGTAAAAAATAAATACTGAAGGCTGTTCTGATTTAGGAAACAGCAAATCCATACTTTGTAGTAAGATTGTTTTTTAGTTTTCCTTATAATTCGTTTATGTATCAAAACACATTAAACAATTCGAGCGTCGGTAACATGAGAAACTATTTGAAATAGATTTTATACAAATCCAAATTAAATGTTACACTACAAACACAGTAGGAACAACTTAATTTAAAAAAAAAGCTAGTGCGAGTGGAAACTTTCTAATTTGTTTCCTAAAATTGAGGCAAAAATTGGAAATCGTTTATTTACCTCACATGTCCGTGATTGGGTTATCTAATTTTAAATTAGTACCAAAATTCCTTTTTTTTTGGAGTAGATTGGAAGAAAATAAGCCGTAATAGATTTTTGACAGACAGACATGAAAATGATCCTATAATGGTTCCTTTTGTTCATCGGATTTACGGAACCCTATTTCATGAGCATACACTATACAAATCTTAATTTGAAAAGATACTCTACTCTACTCAAAATATAAATCCTCTTTCACGGAATACACGTTAAAACGATAATTCATATTCCAATTACCGATAAAAGAATTCAATAGTTCAATTCGATCCAAATTTGGATAACTTTTTCATGAAGTATAATATATTAGACGTAATATATAACTAAAACGTGAATATTGAACTAATGCATAAAATTAAATACATCTGACCTTCTGAAAGGCAATATTTTACAATTGTTCCATTATTTGTTCTACAATTGTCCCACAAAAGTACTACTGCTACTGGTCAGAGGCTTTCCAACTTAGGTAAATTTTCTACAGCGAAGTAAATTGCGCTAGATAATGCAAATTTCATATAACTAATTTGTTTGCCTTCACCTATGTTTATCATCTGTGCGAAGACATGTAGTTACTAAATTTTTTAAGCTCAAAGCCAAACTAGAAATTGTCATCAAAATAGCTCTAGTAGAACTGATTACCATTAAGGAAGAAAGCTTATTGTGTAGGAACTTCTTATTGCTACTGTAGAGTTACTCTAGTAGATGGACGACGTATGCAAGTTTACAGTTAAGAACACGATTATTACAAGTACCCAAGAATCGTGCTTTATATAAATTTACGGAGATGTGTTGAATTTTCTAAAATTATTAAACATAGCAAATTGTTTTAACGAAGTTTTATTAGGTCAAAGGTTTTAAGTTCTTCAAGTACATTTTCATCAAATAATGTTTTCATGCTACTTACTTTGTGTAAAGCATTAATCTCAGTTTTAAGTATAATGCGTACTAAAATGTTAGACATGTAAATGCTCACCCCTCATTATACAAATGAACGGCTTGCTGAAAATTGTTGTTGTAATGGTCTTTGTTTTAATGCATCAACTCAAAAAAGGTTATATGAACAAATCATATTTTTTTTTAGCTTAAAGTACAGAAAATTAGTGACGTTAAATATATATATATATATATATATATTTTTTTTTTCTTAACTCTTCTACTTTCGATTATATTAAATTGACGTTATCAACAGATATCTTTACTAAAAATTACAAAATCATATCATAATAAATCAGAATTTCTTGTCATTTATAATAAAAAAGTTTAACAATTGAATAAATTCGACATTTAAAACGTATGACAACCAAAATGAAAGGACGCAGATTTAATTGTTCTCTCGTCTCCTTAATAGGTCAAAGTCAAAAATGAGTATACATTTTCATGTACGATATATTTACTTCAGTATAAAAGAATTTTAAGAAAGCTAGTGTTTAAAAATGTTTAGTTACTTATTTAGTTATTGTATAAACAGATTGCAATAAAAATGTGTCAATTCGTATTTAATCTAGATGTTTAGTTTAGTCTTAAGCAGCGACTATAAATTGAACGGAAATAAAGTGCGGTTACTAGCTTAGGGAATAGCTTTATGTAGAGGTTTAATTGGCTTTAAATTGTATACCTATTTCTAAACTCAATTACGTTAAGGAAGAGTAGGATTATGTCCTAAAATAAAATTATTTTATTTGTGGTAAAACGTATAACGAAGCAGTGCTAATCTTTGTACTAGTACGCTATAACGTCATACCTGTTTCAGTGGTCGAGCCACACTCCGGCTAGTTTCTAGATCAGAATAGCAACAAAACGCTGCTGTGTTTCGTATGATATGTGGTTGTGAGGCATTCCATCTCAGTCTTCATGGATGATAACGTATGATGAACAGAAATATTTGTTGTGATTGTAGTGAAGTATCTGATCTAAATCAAGTAACTAGATCTGCAGTCATCATTTAACATTAGGTGAATTCTGTGCCCAATTTCTAGGCCTAATATAATCTTAAAACAATGAATGTTTGGATTCTTACGAACAAAACAAGAACGTTCCACAATATTTGCCCGTTGTACAACAACAGGAACCGTTATATTTGGGACCTGTGAGAAGCTTAAGATGAAATGTGGATAGGATTTGCTTTGTATCTGTATTTTCCAACTAAGGCGAAACCGATCAGTTTATTTCTTATGTCATAAAGTATACTTTTTATAATAATTAAGGGTAACAAACATGCATTCACACTCATTTACAAACAGCCACATCATTTTCACCACATCAGGGTTCACCTGTGGTGAATGATGATCAGATTCAGGATGCACATGAGTCGTCATCCCCGATAACCGAGATCTATTTTAGTCCTCATCCATGTATTGTTACTAGTAATTTGGTCCCTGGATACCAACATTCGCCAGACGAAACAGTGTTATGTTGCTATTTCGTGCTGGAATTCTATTATGATGTGGTTCTTCATCAGCTGAATATGCTCCTAAAATTACATCCATAAATAGGTTACATCTTATATTAATTTTATATTTTATTTTATTAATATTGTATAAACTCTTAAATACCACTGTGGAGTATGAAAGATGTGCTGCAATATGCGTCAGTCAATATTACTCACTTTTTTCATTACTTTAATGTTATCTTTATTAAAAATGATGTTAAATTAAATCCAGTAGTTATAAGTAAAAGTGAGAATTTCTTACAAGGAATTCAAATAAGGAAGTCCTCCTCCGCTTACGAATGTCAAAGACGTGCCAGCTAAGCCGCTTACTCTAAAAGTATATAAAAAGATTTGCTATTTTCTTTGTCGCTGACCATATAATCTGCGAATTTTTCTAATTTAATTTATATAATCATGACCACGATTTGTAATAATACCTATATAATAATATCTTTAATAATATCTTCGTTACATCTTGAAAAGCTCAATCATAATTGCAAAAAAAATTTTTTTATATTGTTGTATTGTGGTAAGCGAGCAAACAGCTCTCCTGACGTTAAATGACAACCTCTTAAATTTTCCCGGTACCAGAGGAGTTGCCAGAGCGATGTTGGCCTTTAAGCAAGGAGTAGACAATTTTCTAGCAGTTCTCTAAGTCGTTTTTTCCAATTGTTTCGGAAATACAACTGGCGGCAGTTTATTCCACAAAATAGCTGTAAGTAGCAGAAAACTTTACAATATGCCCACAGTGGTGAATGCCAGCCATTAAAATATATACGATTAAATTTTTAATACTGAAACAATGTTTAAAAGCAGCGACTGGACTAATCCAAATAATTCTTTAGAATTTACCAAGGGGAGTGCCCTTGGTAAATACGGTAAAACGCCAATAGGTCCAACCAACCGGGATGTACATGGTCTCGTTGACTATTCGAGCGCCTTGGCACAGAAATGAGAACAGATCTCCATGTGAAGCCGAACTTGCCCTTGTAAGGTTGCAAGTGGCGGGCCGATACCAATACTGTCCCTTTCTAGTGAACATAGATTTACGTAGATTTTAAGACTCCAAACTTGTATACACCTCTAAAGGCAAATAATTAAAGATTTAGTAAATATAAACTTTAATTGTAAAATGTAAATTAATATTGTTGATGGTGTATCTTTCCCAATAAATAAGTAAAAATTCTAAGTATTTTAGTGACCGGTCTGGCCTTACCTTCCAGGTGAACACAGCTAGAAGGTAGCAAACACTGGTGTCGTTTCAGGAAAGAATCTAAATATGTACTTACATTAACATACTCCTTTTTTCTATTGTTATATTGCTGCTATAAACTTTGCCTCGAAATTTGGAGAATTTTCCGTGATCCGCATGTTTGACATAGTAGAATAACTAACTAGATGAATTCAATGGTGAAAGGCACAGCGTCGGAAACATCACAAAACTTTTACTTTTTTTATATTGCACTGAATTCCAGGCCGATTTACTTCTGTACCTGGTGTATCTAATAAACAAATCAATATCGTCAATTTAAATAATTGCCCCGTATTAAAAATAATCTATTGGTCGGTGGAAAGTACTCGTAAGATTGGGTAAGTCTGTTTATGCGTTATACGTATGTTACTGCTAAATAATATACGTGTGAAATCACACAGATTTTCACACGACTTATATATTATCACTCCGTATACTCTTAGACTTAAAATAAAAGAAATCTTTTAGCAAGTTTTAGGAGGTATTCTGTTAAGTATCTCACTCGTTGATTATATTTTGCTTTCCGGCACCTTCGTAATATGATCTCACCTGACAAGATTTCTTAATGGATCTGAATTTTGAATTTAATAACTTTGCTTGAGATTATTTTACACTATGGTGAAGAAAAAAAATATTTCATTTTTTAGTTTTATGTATATGATATTTAATAATGTGTAAGCATATAAAATAATTAATAATATAAATCCCAAATTACTTCATCTGCTGCTATATCTGCTATGCTATATCTGCTGGACGGGAGGCAACAAACTCTTCAAAGGCATCTCAGGAATTGAATTTTTTCCCCTTAAAAGTTGTCCAAATTTTGTAAAAAGTAATAGTCGGTGGGTGCAAGGTCTGGTGAGTACGGTGGATGAGGGAGAGTTTCCAACCCTAACTCTTGCAGCTTGGAGACTGTCTGTTGTGCAGTATGGGGTCGCGCGTTGTCGTGTAGGAGCAGCGGGGACGACTGATTGACCAAAGCTGGTTGCAGATGTGCGAGCTTCTCCATCATTGTCTTAAGTTCTTCATAGTACACATCTGCAGTAATTCTCATGCCGTTTGATAAAAAACTCTGATGAATCACACCGGCACTAGACCACCAAACAGTGTTCATCAAGTTTCTATAAGTCATTTTTCGTATAGGGCATTGCTTTGGTAATGAACCAGCTTAATCTAACCAACTTAATGAGCGCTTTCGATTGTCAAACAGAATCCACTTTTCATCGCATGTAACAATTCGGTTCAAAATTCTTTAATTTCTGTGCTTGTTGAGCAGCGCGAGGCAGGTCTCAACGCGTACGTTGCGCTGGCGATCGTTAAGTTGGTGGGGCACCCATCTATCAGGCTTTTGTCCTTGCCAATTTGTCGCAAATGGACCACTATTGTTTTGATGTTAACATCAAAAGCTGCTGCTAGCTTGTCTGCAGATTGAGCATCACCAGCTTCCACAATCGCCTTTAATTCATCATTGTTGAGCAAAGTGTCCGGACGACCACGAGGTTCATTTTTCAAATCAAAATTTCCAGAACGGAACCGGGAAAACCAATAACGGGCTGTGCGTTCGTTTATAAAGTTCTCTCTGTAAACATTGTTGATATTACGTGCCGTTTGTGCCGCGTTGGTGCCACGACGGAACTCATATTCCATGATTACACGAACTTTTAAATTATCCATTATGACGAAAAAGGCAATATATTCGCCCTTTGTACTCCTTTTAGTAAGGTGTGACCAATAAAGTTGAAGAACTAGTAAATAATTCAAAAAATAATAAAAAAAAAATTACAACATATTGAATCAATACATAAAGCATTTAACGAAGCAATTAAATCTGGAACATTTGTTATGAAGAAAATTAACGTATTTAACAAAAAAGAAACGATGTACTCATACGAACAAATTGACTGTATACGCAGTGACATAAATTTGATGACCACATGCAGAAGCACGTGGCAAGAATAAACTGACAGCAAAACATGCTCAAATTTAATTCTATACCGATATAATTATTTAGAACTCTCAATAAGTCATTTCCTTTTCCGATCTTTATATTTAAATGTTGCTCTTAAACATATTCCTATTCCAATCATGAAATCATTAGTCAGTCATAATTTTGACTTGAATTACATTATCAATTACTTAAATACATTTGGGACGTGCCCTTTTGAGTATAAATATTTTGCACAAGTCATGACGTGTGATTCTTAAAATGTAAATCTTACACGTACACCCGGCACAATCCCAGCTGAAATTGTTAGTTGGAATTTTAAGTGGAGAAGTAACAAATGATTGATATTCCTTTAGCCCGTCTAAATCTAATAAAAATAAGATATAAGGTAATATCTGCCTTTTGACACTGGAGCTGGATGGGAAACTAATGTACTATACTCTCCGTAGAGGCGAGATATAGGCTAGGTGATGTATGAGGCCAGTTACTTTACAATTTTATTAAATAATTTACTAAGTGACTACAATATACTAAATAAACAAGAGTCGAATGGAAAATGTAAAAACTCATAAAGGAGAAAGGAAAGATATGTCGCACGCATTCAGTAACTCATTAAATATTCGAGCCGCAGTGCGGTTGTATCCTTGTCGTGAATTCATTTACATTTAAGACGTCACCTCTCCTCGGGCATCAGTATTTTGCACAAGTCATAGTTGCCAGTTAATCTATGGTTCGAAATGGTCAACCAATTTTTACTTCTTATACATACATACTCATTTCAAAAAGATAAAAGGCGTATTTTTAGCATATTTGAGATCGTTAATCAACTGTTTGATGATAAATTTCCTGACTTATGGTAACTCCGCTAACTTAGGAATACTCTTTTGATATAGAGAATTTTGGTTTCCACATTGTTCAAACGAAGTTAGCAATTGACTCCAATGGCTATCAAAAATGCCCTTTTATATAATTAGTGAAAATTATAGTATTCCTTTCCATGTACTATAAATATTTTTAAATTTTTGTGTGCTTAAATTCGTAGGATATGATATTTTATTCAATATGTATATAATTAAGCTTCTAAACAAAAACATCAATTAGTTTCGTATCAGAACTAAATCAAGAAAATCTTATGAAAATGAATACAACGCTGTAGTTTCATGTGACCAGATGACCTTTCAATGTGTACTTTGAGCGCGTTTAATTAATAAATAATCACCAGAGATAAATCTGATTTTAATTTGAATACTTTCCTGATTTTGTGTATTTCATCATTTTAAATTTTGTTTAATGACTTTATTATTAAAGTACTTTATGATATATATACTCTTGACTTTCTAAAACGTTTTTAAGACGAAATTTGATTACTGCCATCAAAATAAAAAATCCTATGTTTTTCTCGAAGAATTTTAACCTTTAATTATTAAAGTTGGCATTGTTCCATGAAGTACAGGCCTTTTTTTCAAAACATTCTTTGGTTCACACGTTTTCGATAGACTGTTAATTTTTGTTACAATATTTCATGGTGGTTAAGTATTTGCCGAAATTCTCTTCGTATTTTTCTCTTCTTCTTAATTCTTTTCTTCGTATTTGAGACATAATTGGCAAGCGTTAAATTTTTACAGTTCAAGTTTTATTTTAACATACATATTTTTTATCATATTTTAACATAATAGATTTTATTATTACTACTTTTACTTACAACTATTTAAATGATTTAAAAATGTAGTAGTTTTATCAAAATCTCTATCTTTATTATATAATAAACAAATTATATATAATATTATATTTATATCTGTATTAATTCAATGGAAAGCTTGTGATAAGTATATATATAAATAAATGTTGTTGCGTGAAGATGATGAGAATAGTGATCGTGTTGGTGCGTGGTAAACCGCTAATAAGTTGCCAATTTTAAATCTACAATTTGGCTGGTACAAAGTTAGCAAGGAGTGTACTATGAGTGCGGAATTAGTGTTGGTCGACCGATTGCTAGTTTAAATCTACTGTTACCGTTGTTATTGCCGTTGTCCACTCGCGACGATCACGTCAAAAAGTACGTTTTCATTGGTCGCTTGACCATCCCGAGAGATGACACGTTCGGATATACGATGCAACGTCATACATCCCGTCCGGATACATTATACACAGTGTAACAGTTTATAAATAAGTTCATATATATAACACAAATGGCTCAAATTAGTTAGAACAAATTTTAGTATATATTTTTTGTATAACATTGGTGAATATAAAAACACAATCCTCATAAAAGTAAGAGTATGCAAGATTAATTTTATTTCAGTAGAGCCATAAATCTGCAGTTCAATAGAGCACATACCGTTTATGCAAGTTCATTTAAGTTAACAAATAGCATAGTCGAATGCTCGGTATAAGCTTCACTTCGTCTTTTTTACTTTTGAATCCGAAGTGGTTACTCTAATGATACAAAGTAAAACAAAACGAATACGTTTTACTAAAATTTGATCTTAAGTCAATTTAAGTTTGAATATTAAAAGGCATTTAAATATTCATCTTAATTACTTATTAAAGATTAACGTTAGTATTAATGATCACGGGGGTAACTTAACATCGGGTCAGTTGCTAACTTGTTTTTCACCCTTCCTTTTTCCAAAAAACTAAGGTACAGTACAGTGTTTCTCATTTCAATACGAATGGAGTACTAGAGAGTAGATCAGACTATTTTACTGTCTCCTATTGTGAAAATAAACGAAGATTTTTTTCCCCGAGTACCGCTCAGTCGATCAAAGAGATCATACAAACGGTAATTCTTTGTAGCATATCTTTTTATCTCTATAAAACTTTTATGTCCATTGTAACAAAAAAAGCGTATTGAAAGAAAATCTCTAACTTTTTTGTATGATTATCTAAAATATATTTATAAGATAAGAAGTTTTCTTTCATTCCTCCTAACACAATTCCTAGATTCTGTTGATGTTGATGCTGTTAGCCTATGCGGCTCTTACAGCTTCATCCGTGAGCTGGTTAGAGAGTTTGGTTCTCTTACTTACACCAAAGCGCTGATCACGTTCCTATCTGAATGCCACCTAAGTTGCCAGTTTCCTAGCTCTCAGAAGATTCTCCAGAATGAATAATGGATGATGATGTCTACTGAACGTCCGAAGTTAGGTATGGTATATAACCTAACCTCTGACGGACGCCACCCGTGTTCCTGGTTAATCGGAAGCTGTAGGCAGTGAGAACCGCCCTGACACGCGGGTGTGTCTTGTATGGTTGGAAATTGCTATCCATATTTAAACTAGAGTGTATTAAATTCCAAAAATCACACGCACCCACTATACACTTTAGGTTTCTTGTACTTATTACGCTATACTTATTATGAAATATATATAACTATTCTATTGAAAACTCTCTTAACCCGGTGAAGTGTACAGGTAGAAAACAATGATATGTTTATGAGTATAATACGCAGTTATCCTGAAGGTTCAACGCAATAAAGCGTCAATATTCTTTATCAGATAATACCGTATAATAACAATAACGTTATCAACGTTACAAACTGATAAATCTGTAACGTTATAACGTTACAAACCGATAAATCTTAGACTACACATGAATTAATTTCATTTTGCAGAACGAAAATCTTGTGTTGTCTCGAGAACGCCCTTTTTGGAATAATATTAAATAAAGAATTCACAGTTCTTTTGATCTTGATTTGAGATATTGGACAAAGCTACAATTTTTATATTTTATTACTCTTCGTTAGAAATACTTTATAGAACTTTTAAATTATTTAAAATAACTAAACCAAAAACTATAACGGAATTGTTTGCCAATGACTGTACTTATGTAATAAATCATTTCAATATACTTATATTTCACATATATATAAATATATATTAAGTATATACATATATAATATATATAGTTCTAGTGTTAGCTTAAGACTAGAACTCGGAGAAGCACAAACAGTTGGCTTATCCGGTAAAGAACGACGCCATCACAGAATATCAGGTTAATACAGTTATACATCATTTATTAATTGTTTGCGTTTACTTAGGATCCCAGAGACCCGGTATTAGTATGGAAATGATGAACTTTGTCCTGAGGCGAAACAACGAAATGTATTGAAATTATTTATCGAAGCGTAGTACGCTTAACGTCAGTTGATGTGATTGCTACCTCATTCTCATTAAGTAAAAATATTTTGATATAATATTGGATGTGCTGAGGACGAACCCATGGCAGTCGTTAGAGGAGCCTCTGTACAGCAGTGAATTAGTGATTGGCTGAAATGATGAGGATTAATTTAATTAAAGGCCATTAAAATAATAATAATAATCTATGCCAAGTATATAAAAAAATATATGAGCATATATTTTCTTTAAAATTTAATAATACTTTGCAGGATGTAACCTTCAGCGTGAATGGGTCACCTCGACCGGGGAGGGACCACACTCTTGTAGAAAACCAGTGGTGGGGCATGTCCATCTCAGTCCTTAGGAATAACAACGCTTGAACATCTTGATTAATTTTGAATCTTTGATGTGGATAATTATTAGCCATTGTCATTGCTTACGATCAGGTGAACTGTTCATAGTTTATTAAAAAGAAACCAACTTACGTAAAAGATAATAGTAATTCAAATTTCAAACGCTTTCTTTCAAATAGTGGCTAGTAAAACAAGTTATATCAATTCCAACAGTTCGTTATATCACAAAAGTCTTCGTAATAGGGTAATGGGACTCTCAAAAGCGATTGATTGAATACGAACGAAATCTCTCGGAATATCCGGCGTTCGTTAGTTTATTAAAACTCATGTCGTTATAAAAGTTACGGATTCCTCTTAAAATGCCTATCTATACACTTTGCTAATAACTCTCTCCAAAAAATAAAATTGCGTATAGATAGATTTATGTGATATTGATTTAGGCTCGTGTTTTACTAACATATTATAATGAATACTGAACGGAAAGTAACGGTAACTGTTATTATTGCTACACAAATCATTTATTCAGTCATCAGTTGCGATCGTCACTTCCTTTAGGATAAATAAAAGAACGATAATTATAACTTTTGAAGTTTGTATAAGGAAAGTGATCAATTATTTTATTTCCAATTTAAAAATTATTATTCTTACATTATTTCTTTTAGCATCGATCAAAAACCCTTAGGTATTGGCAAATAGAAACTGGCCAGTTAGATCGTTATCTCATAATTATTGACGAAGGTAATTTCTCGACCTTTTATCGGAAAATGTAATGTTGGACCACCTTCCACTGGATGGAATAAAGATCTGTCTAGGTTACAAGGTTTCGTTTTGTTATGAAACGACCTCCTGATCTTCTCATCTTATCCTAGATGTAAAATAAGATATATTTTACACCAAATCTTGTTCCCGTTGTTTTAGGTCATCCAGCGTATTATATATTTGTGATTTCAAAACGAAACCAAGAAAGATCAGAAGTAAAATATTATTACATTTAATTCAGCAGAAAAATAATCGTTTTAAATTTGATATTATATTTTCACATTATTACTTTATTTGCATATGTGCATGTGAAACAGTCATAAGTAGTGTCGGTAAATCGATGTGTTGACGATATATTTCGTACATATAATCTGAAAACTCGGAACTCATTCGTACAATTTGTAATTTAACCCAAGACCGTTAGATCGAAATCCAGACGGCCTAACCACACTTGTAGCTCGACCCTTTTGTTATAAAATAACCAAATTTGAAGAAAGAAACTCTTTTCAACGCTAAAATAGAGCAATAAAATTTATGAAACGGGCCGAGTTTCCACAAAGCGTTCCATTTCCGATTTCAATTTACCTCGAGATTTCCTTAGTAATCGTTTCCACCTTTGAAGCTTCGTTAATAACCCCTTTCGGCCAATATAATGTATGATTTGGGAAGTACATACATCAATTCATATTGAGTATATGATTTGATGTACTTTGTAGTACATTTTGTTTTCTTCGAGTAAACACGTAACTAAATAAATACATGAAGAATTTGATAATGAAGATTCAGTAACAAAATTTTATTGGGTACGATCAGATGGGTCCGTCGGTTGGTAATCCACATCGTAGTGGGGATGGAAAGGTCGAACAAACTGCCCAGAAAGTTCAACATAAGATTAACCACAAAAGGGCTCTCAGGAGATTCTGCGCGCGCACACACTGTCCGCAAGTTAAGAATCTCTTAAATCGGCTGACGGGAGAGGTGTCTAAAGAGGTTAAGGTATTTCGAGGTGACGCTTGGATTAGGCGTATAGATATGGCGTCTCAAAACTAGACATCATTCCACCAACTCAATAGGCAACTCCCACCATGCCAGAGGAGCCAGCAAGTGCATTGACGGCCTTTGAGTAAGGAGTAGGCTCTTTTGAATGTGAATCTTCAAAATAACTTTCACTTGAACATTGTGAAGCCGGCCCTTTGTGTCATTAAATGCAATCTTTAAAAAAAAGGAAAAAAATTAAAACGTTAATTTTGAAACAGCTATTACACCGCTGCTAATGGATAAAATCGGCTGCAGTACTTGTTTTAATGAGTTAAGTACTTATTTTCATATTTTCAAGTTTTTTCATAATTCCCATCTTAATATTTCTCTGTACTATTTATGGTTAAGGTCTGAGAGGAATAAGTAATCGAGTATAAAATATGAGCTACTTACGTATGTGGTTTAAACTAGTTTATCCAATATTCAAAGCCTCATTCAACAAAATACCCTTCACCTCTAACTCTAAATAAATATATACAACATACATGAAGATCTTAGAGAAATTGGACTGAAAATTCAATTGAAAATTATCGAGGTAGTACATACTCGTAAAATAATGAATGAAAATTTCAAATGATATATCATCGCGTACGCGTGTTTATGTTTTGATAAATTTGTAAATGATAAAATTTAGTTTTTGGAATAAAACAATTTAATTATTAATGTATCGCGAGACAAAGGAAATTAAACTTGATTGCTGCTACCAGCTAAACTAATTAACAACGTCGAATTATCTTATTTTAAGTATATTCCTATTAATAACTAGTAGATAAAGTACATACAAGGTCTGTTAAGATTGGAACGCAAAGATGACAAAAATATTAAGTTATTTTCGACATCACAGGAAACAACCTGTTATCACTAACAGTGAAATGTCGCTAACCAAATGGTAGTACTTACTACATTACTGAAATAAAGAAAACATTCACTTTTTGATGAAAAAAATATTTTTTGTGCTATTTTCGTAATCCCCCGTTATTTATTATTTGATTTTACTATAGCTGTGCTTATGAAAATTTAGTCTATAAATATAATCATCAAACATATAAATACATATATATGTACGAAAATATATTAAGCTTTGAAAAATATTATTATCTTGCTTATTTAAATTTTTGCTACTAAGAGATGATTAATTAGAGAGTAAAGATTAGAGAGTATAATGTATAATATTTATGTATGTATATATACATAAAAAGATATATATATATATATAATTATTGCTTTTTTTGTATATTAGTTATCCTTAATCTTTTCTTTTTATGAATTCGTTTATTGCCACGCGTAATTCAATATTTCATCACACCAAGTCCGCCCTTTGTGAACATCTAATTCTGTTAAGGTTTGAATTAACCTATAGAGTAAATAAATAAATAAATAAATAATGCTTATAACTGATGTATATGCTGACTGATACTCACCGTCCATATTATCAGGCTAAATCGAAGCATCAAGTTACAGGTGCAACCAGAACATTCGTGTGTCATCATTGGAAATCGCGCACCTTTCGTGAACTCGAATAACGTTGTCCATAACTTCGATACCTCTATAGAAGTAACCATTTCTCTTATATATAATACAAGTTTAAACGAAAGGAACTGTCTACCACAGCTGTGAATTTACTGGTTTATACTTTAAAAATAATTCGAATGAAACACTAGTAAATGACGTATTAAAGTTTGAAATTAATTTAAACAAAAATATACACTTCAAGCTTTTGAATAAAGGAGATGTCGCAGTAGACGAATTCACCCAAGAGGAAGTTATAAGAGATTTATTTTAATGGTTTACGGCAGACTATGCTCCTAAAAAGACATTTTGTCTCGGAGCTAATGATACAAATTCATTTTAATGCGTTGTCGACGATGGTAAATTTCTATGAGATGCATAGGCTAATATATTAACTGTGTGCTCACGTAAAACCATTACTTTAAATTTCAACTACTAATTTTATTTCACAACACAGAAAAAAATATCCCCAAATAATAATAATAGACACGTTCAGATTTCAGCTTAAAAAATGAAACGATATGAAAACAACGAATAAAGCTTTAACATTTTTGGTTCACCATTCGTTATATTAAATGAACGTAGCATAATAGGTTTTAAGCTCAAACGAACTTCATAGTTATGGTTTAAACATATGATAAAAACAAAAGAGACACTTTAAATCACATCACGTGTTGGTGTGCGACATAAATTTATTTTATATTTCAACATTGGTATTCATTGTGGTCATTCATTCTAGTTATACAGTGATAGAGTCACATTGTAGATAGTTCCTAGATGTAAGATGGATGGGTAGGTTCAATCTGGGAACGTCCACTTCCTCACAGAATACCAGCATGAAATGACATCATAACGCTGCTGTAACCGCAGATGGTGTGTGTAGGGCTCCAGAGACCCAATTACAGGCCTTGAGGCATTCCTACACAGTATTCTCATAAGTGACAACGCTTATTTTATCTTACTTTGAATCATTATTGAGGATTAATCTAGATCTCATGACTATACTCAAAATATAGTGTTATGCAACCATAATATGATGAAAAATAAATCTAATCCTTATTTCTTCATGAAAAAATAATAACACACACATTTTACAATAAATTTTATTTAGTTAGGCTCATTATGTTGTTTTATAATAATATTATTTTATTTTCTTTAAGACCAAAAAGTGGTACAGAATTAATTATATGTATATTAATGGTAGAAAATAAGGAATCCTGAACTTGAAGAAAAACATAGGATACTAAGTAACAATTGCAGCTTGTTCTACCTCTTTGGTATTACGAATACGAGCATAGAATCCAAATCCTCTGTTTAATTGCCGGCACTGGCTAGTCTACGAAGATAGAGGTTTGAAACCCCATGCTTATATAATTAAGCTCGATCTCTTTCCCAGCCCAGGATATCCCTCACCATGCGTTAGTCAAAGCATTTTTTTGAACTTAAGATCCTCATGTAATAAATTGTATGATAATAGTTTCTCATCGTTTTATAATGCAGGTTTTTAAACAGTCTCGAAGCTCGCCCTTCCAACGTGATGGATATAATTATAATATTTTATTATTTGCTCTTCACTAGAATATTACGTACGTAGCATATAGTAACATTCATTTGTAAGAGATTCGACTGTGCTCCAGGTTTCCCTGTCTGGTAATCTACCAGGCCCTTCTATAACGAACACCTGCCAAATGCCTTGAATGGATGTGGGTGTTTAATGAGCGTTGATTTGATTCTTCCCACCTGCTACAGCTTGGACGCCATCTTCGCGTTCATCATATCTGATTAAACACAACAAATAAATAAAAAGAAAATTGTAAACATTATTTAATATAATTACACATAAAAGTTCTTTTTAATTTCAATCCTGTTAGAATGCACCATTAAAATATACGAAATCAGTGGAAAGCGGAAAACTTTAAATTAGTACCTCGTTGGATTTACGAGTCTTGGCAGTATGCGAATCAATTCTCTGTTGAGCTACTTAATACCCATTTAAATAATGTTTGTAACATTTTAATTGTTGTTATAAACGGTTTTATATAATCGGGTTTCTGTATCTTTGATGGAAGTCACCTTTCACATCGTATAATAAACGGAAATGTTTCTATTGAGTATGATAAAACTAAATTTTTGAACCAATTTCGATGATTATTATACTTATTTAAGACACAAGCACACAAAAGCTTCAGACAAAAACAATAGAGAGAATAATAATTGAATCGAACGATTTGTGTAAGTTAAATTTATCTGCACTTAGTAAAAATATGGTGTTAATAATAAATATAATATTTATTGATATATTATTCTATTATATTAGTGTATAGAAACAAACACACCGTTCACCTGATGGTATTTATTATTTATTACATTAAAAGTAACAAACGAGCACACAGTTCACCTGATGGTAAGTGATTCCTGGGTCCCATAACATCTACACTCAATCACCCTTGAGGAACAGCTAGAAACGAACTGCGTTGTAGCTCCACCACTGTAAAAGGTACGTGATGGCTGCAGCTCATGAAATTTAAATTCATCTTAAACAAAGATTCACGATGCACATGCGTTGTCGACCCTAAGGACTGAGATGCCTCGTTAACTATAATTAGATCCTTGGTTCCCTACATAGAAGTTTATATCTAAGATATAGCCAACTTTGAATTTTTATGCATAAAACCCAATTGTGTAATATTATTACACACATATGTATATATTTATTCATTACTCAAATATTTTAAAATCTTTCTGTTAATTAATAAAATATTGCATTGATAACACACGTCGAATCTCAATATAAAGAAATAAAAGATTTTTTATTTATTTATTTGAAGATTTAACGTGTTTATTTAATCGTAGTGAATTCTCTTGTAAGAGTAATTTATATGTATTTGTTCCTTGGATCAATGCATAAAACCCAACTGTATATTTAAAAGTCAATGTAAGTCAATAAAATATTGCATTGTTAACACATTTTAAATCTGTAAATAAATAAATGTAAAGACATTTTTATTTATTTATTTGGAGATTTAACGTGTTTATTTATTCGTCAGTGAATTGTCTTGTAAGAGTTATTTATATGTATTTGTTCCTTGGATAAATGCATAAAACCCAACTGTATATTTAAAAATCAATGTTAGTTAATAAAAAAATTGCATTGTTAACACATTTTAAATCTAAATAAATAAATGAAAAGACATTTTTCTCTTGTAATAGTTATTTGTATATATTTGTTGAGTCCTCACCTGGGTTATTAAGCCTCAAAAGGTATTAACGTTTACTAAGGAAATCTCGAAGTTGTAAATTGAAATCGGAAATGAAACGCTTTGTGGAAACACGGAGTGTTTCATAAGCTTTATTGCCCTATTTTAGCGTAGAAAACGAAGTTATCTCAATCACGATATTGTATCGCAATGCTATACACTTCCGGTAATGCGTGTTAATATGTGTTTATTATAAATAAATCCGTGGACTACAACGGAATCGGAAGACAACTTCCGTTTCACCATTATAAGTGTAATGTTCTACAGATAAGATTGATTCAAAGAAGCAGCATGTCTTGGCTTTTTTTATGTGTTATTTCAAAATATTTTTTTTAGTTTTCAGAAAATTTATGTATCGGATAGTAAACTTACTATGAAGTGGCATTCACAGAGATAATAATAAATTTATTATATTAAATTCAGAGCGTTATAAAGTATGTACCACGAATTAATTTATAATTGTTTAATTCTACGTATTCAGTAATATAATAAAGAAAACAAGTATTATTATTATTATTTTTGTTAGAAATATTATTAGCAATGCTATTATTATTATTAATATTCCTGTTAACAACTTCAACTAAACTGAAAATGCCTGTGCCTAGGAGTTGGTTCATGACGAATAGTCGAATTCGAACCTACGACCTTAACTTACGCAGACCGTATGTTAAACCATTAGTCTATTTACGCTTACAGTGAATGCGATATCTTCTGTTCATTACCAGATGACATAACTGCGCAGAATATATTGTTATTCCAAGCGTTTGCGCTAACACAGAGGCACTCATTCGTCGTCCCCTTCCCTATTCCGATATAATGCATGCGCAATAAGATTGGAGTAAGGTTTAGATGCAATGTTAGGATCACGGTATATACACACAACGCACCCAGACCCGAAAACTAACAGTTTGTGATACAGATATTGTTGTATGCTGGAAATCAAACTCACGATGTAGCAGCCACTCTAACCACTACACCACGTGGCCTTCAATACTACCTTCATACATATACTACTAGCTTTTACAAAGCATTCAATCTTACTCGGAGGTTAGAGCGCAATTGCATTTTGATTCCCTATCGCGGACGCATATGGGTTGCGGGAATCTTTTACCATCAGGTGAAGTAATTTGTTCGTTTGTCAACTAGATTCTATTTAAACAAAATTGTTAAAGACATTTCAATCATCGTTTTTATTTCGCAAATTCTAAATATTAAGTCTTATTTTAAGCCGCTTATGAAAATTGTTTAAGTCGCAGCGTTTTGAGTGCTTTACACGGTCATGTTTGACTTCCTGATGACGTAGTTGACCCGAGCTACCGTCAACCTTAAACAGGTACTTATACGCAGAAAGACCTCATTGTATCTTGAGGTCTTGCAGTGAGATGTCGATGTAAATGTATAAATCACTCGAAACGTCCAAATTAAACAAATCGATATCAAACATTTATAATATATTAAATGATATAAGCAATACTGTTTTAAGAGGATAATTAATAAATTAAATGTAATCGTAGCTTTTAATTACATTTCAGTATACGTGGAAACAGTTAATATAAATATGTGTGAACGAGAGTGAATTTTTTTTTTCATATACGATACGACAGACTACCAGATTCCATCCTCACCATGTAGATGGCTGGAATTCCTCTACTATGCGCTTCTCGCGGATTTTTTTGCCCCGCACAGCCTGTGGTGCGGTGCAGTGGAACGGTCTGCCCTCGGTGGACTTTCCAAACCAGTTGTTAACCACGGCTTAGGGTCCTTCAAGAAGCGAGCCTTCTTCGAGATTCCTTTCTTAAAGGCCGGCAACGCATCTGCAGGTCCTCTGGTATTGCGGTTGTCCATGGGCGTCGATGAGCACCTCGGTGTTCCCGCTACTCGCTTGCTCCCTTTTTTCTATAAAAAAAAACGATATGTGCATTGATATAAGCCCATTGCTGTAGAAGTTTTGGGACTTCTGATCAAAAAACTGCGACAAGTGGTTTTGACATCTCTTGAAGTTAACCTAACACTACCTAAAGAATTCTGAAGATACCGAAACAGGTAAAAATATGAGGGTACAAGGTCGGGGGCTATATAGTGCATTAACACTTCCCAACCAAGCTCTCTCAATATTTGCTGAGTGGCTAAAGATGATCACACACATCTTTAGCCACTCAGCAAATCTGGCGTTATCATAATGAAAAACCACTACCCTTTCTGTTGATCAATTCTGGGCGTTTTTCTCTATTTCTTGGTTGAGTCTCATCACTGAATCGACGGTTTTGCCCGGCGGTAAAAACTCATAATGAATCGCACCATGTACACAGCATGACCTTATTGCGTAATCATCCAGGTTTCGCTATAGTCTGTGGACCTCGATTGCCCTTTGATCATGATCTTATTCGTACGTTCTTATTTTAGGTAATCCACTTTTAATCACAAATGATCAATCTTATCATAAACGGTTCGGCTTCATTACTTTTCAATAGAAAATGGCTAATAAGTAAACGAATCATTAAGTTTCTTTCAGTGCGATCGTTGGCATCCTGATGATTATAGATCATAGGATTTAATGCCTTTTTGGCATTCTAGGTACCAATAACAAAAGTATAACAATAAAAAACAAAAATTTACATTATATGTAACATACTAATAAATAAAATATTATAATTAGTATCTTTTCTTTTTCTATTGTGATAGCGCTATATCATCGACCACTAAACTAAACCGATATTATTATTTTTATTAATGCAACATACAATTAAAAATTAAAAAATAATGACCAAACAAAGGAAAACTAAATTTGTATATTAAAGTTTTTTTCTTCGTTGAAGAGCAGCTTGAGAGAACGGGCACCTCTGAACGGTGCTTGCTTTTCATTCCGGTAGATTATGACGTTAATATCAACATGAAACAAGAACATTAGACTGGATAAACTAGTGTTCTACTTTGTTTGCTTATTTTACTATGTTTCTCGGAAAAATAACTGCAAACATTGTAATTTTGTAAAATACGTTCCTTTAAAAACTATTACGGTGACGGACGAACATAAACTTTAAGACAGTAAAACATATCAAAAGCCAGATGGTTTTTCATATGTCATACTGGCTTCCAATATCTAGAGATACTCAATAGTCATCAGTAACTATCATTCATGACGCACATATAAGATAGAGAAGGTGATGTCTCTAATGATCAAACAGCCAATATCAATAGGGACCGTAGTGTTAGACGCTGTTAGTCTAGTAAAGTTTGTTTTTATTTGTTACATTGAGAGTAAATACGAGCACACAGTTCACCGGATAGCAAGTGATTCCTGCGGCCCACGACATCTACATTCATCCTTGATAAGGAATCATAATGCAGATGCATTGTTACCCTTGAGGACTGAGAGGGAATGCCTAGTCACTAGTTATAAAGGTCTCCGCATCCCTGCACACAACAGACAAAACACAGCTATTTTACGCTGGTATTCAGTGAGGGCGTGATCCTACCCCGGTCGAGCTGACCCATTCATTCTGCAGCTAGAAACAAACTGCAGTGTAGCTCTACCAATGTATATTGTTTCCTTTACTTTCAAAAACATTCATAGCTTTCTCACTATTAAGGTCGTCACACACAGAGCCGGTAATATATCTGTATCTGACCTCATGTTCCATAACAGAATGTTTCTAGCAGCAACTAGTTTGACTCGACTGGGGAAGGTTCAAACCCTCAGAGAGAATCAGCGAAAAATAGCATATTGCTGCTGCGTTTCGTCTGGTGAATGTAAAGATCCGGAGACAAATAACTGGCGACAGCGAAATCTATCTTAGTCCACAAGGGTGTCAACTCGACAACTCATCTGCATTATGATTCATCATCGAGGATGCATGTGGGATGTGTGTGGCCGCAGGGATCAATTACCATCAGATTGACTGTGTGTTTGGTTTCCACCCTCAGTACTATAAAAACGAATGTCTTATCATATCGCTCTTATACACAAGGAGCAGATAATATATATTTAATCATTAAATATCTGCAAATATTGGAAGCAATATCGATACGTATAGCAGCCTCGTATTTTAATAGTTAGAGTACATGGCTCCTACGTCGCGGGTCCCTGGTGACACATCGTTGGTTTTCGAGTCAGAATGTGTTGCATGTATAACCCGTATCCCTGACACTGCATTGGCAACTTCCTCCGACCTTATTGCACATGCTAAACATTGGAATTTGGGAAGGGAGGACGAGTGGGATACGAGTATTTGCACAAAATGCGCTTACGTCACTATATCATACTCGTATTCTGCAAAGTTGACGTCGTCTGCAATAACCTTCTGGTATATTGCCGAGCTCGAAATCGACCAGGAAGACATCATCATTTCCTTCAGAATAGAACAATAAATTTGATTACATATATTTTGTGCACCGTGCATAGAAGTTTGATCTTATCAAACAAGTACACATTTCACTTGATAGTAGGCAGTGGCTTTTGTAGCGGTTGAGCTAAGCTTCAGTCTCTAGCTGCAAAATGAATGGGTCAACTCGATCAGGGTAAGTTATCGCGACCCTCACTGAATACAAGCGTGAAATAGCAGCATAATGCTGCTGTGTTCTCTGGTGAGTGTAGGGATCCGGATACGTTTATTACTGATGACGAGGCATTCCGTCACAGTCCTCGAGGGTCAAGACAACGTATCTAAATTATGATTCCTTGTCAAGGATGAATGATAGATGTCATGGGCCAAAGGAATCACTTACAATCAGGTGAACTCAGTGCTCGTTTGTTACTCTTAATGTAATAAAAAAGGCAAGTTGCTGGGATAAAAAAAATATATTAAAATACATCGTCAATAATTTGATTTTATTTTTAATGGTCCAATAAAATAATATGATGAAGTCATCATTCACCAATATGTAAATGTGTCTGTTGTAAGACCACCGTGTGTATACTTTGTTCAAGACATCCAACTTGACTAAATATGATAGAACTACTGCTCAATATAATAATACGGAACCAAATAGATAAGATACGTTGATAACAATATGATTTTTTTCTGTTTAATAAAAATTTACTTCTTATGTGCATACTGTGGAAGTCAGAAAAATTTATAATTTTGTTATATTGTAAGTTTTAGCCAACAGTGGCTTCACGTGTTTTTATAAGCTCTTAATGCTCTGCGTACCCAGTGTGTGTTTTGGCATTAAAGATAATTTAAATAATATTTTATATATGATATAAATTAACATTTAAAAGACTCATAACTTCATTCCGAGAGCTTGTAAAATACAAATACAATTACAAGGATGGTATCAAGATCTTTACGAGCTATTAAGGTGGCTCTTAATGTGAACGCTTTCCGCAGGGAACCTTGCCGTAAATTGAACTTGGAAATAGAATGATATGTTCAAGCAGTTTCATAAACATTACCTACCTTATGTTTACGTTTGGTTAGAAAATTTCATCGTACGAGATCAGCAAAAAACTATTTTTATCGCGCAGCCCAAAAAATAATTTTGTATTTTTCTAATTTAATTTGTTTATTTTCTGTGAAAAAAATTACCTATGTACCCATGTATTTTAAAATAGGGTAACAGCCTTGTTCACTTCCCTTGGCTGGGCGAAGTCGAAGAAGAAGTAGGTATAATATCATTTAGAAAATTTCCCGCCGCGCGTTTTCTGTACTATATAACATAAAAAAATTATATATAATATAAATATAAACATATTATTTTATATATAGTATCTATATAATATAAATATCTTCATATAAAAATAAGTAAAGTAGCAGATGTAGAATTTAGCTATTGGTAGGTAATTACATCCACTACAATTCACAAAAATGGTATTGTTACCCGTGCAAGCTAAATAAAAATAGTTAGTTGCTAGTAAGCTGGCCTTGGTCTATTGTTTCTGTTACAAAAGATACTGTATCTTGAATCATATTATCAGTATCATAACATAAAAGATTAATTCAGATGATAATTTTAAGACCGCAGTTAACACTACTAACGAATGTATGTGTAGTGAATATATTCGTCGGTGGTACTTGTGTTGATGAGTTAAATACATTATAAAGTCTGTTTGTCATTGCTCAGTAATTAAATTCAAAATGGAGGTTTGTTGTTACCCCGAATACTGAGATAGAATGCCCGGCCACAACTGATTCTCTAGATGCCATCATCATCATCACCATAAGAAACACAGAAGCATTATATTGCTATTTTACACTAGTATTCTGTGTGGGTGTGACATTCCCCTGTCGAACTAGATTCAGGCAGCAGCTAAAATCAATCTGCATAATAAGCCACCTGTTACTGCTATGAAAAACAAATCCGGTTAATGACAGAATTCAACTGCGCAAGATATATAATAAATAATGTTGAAAGAATTTGCACAAACACAAGGTTCACTTGTCTACCTCTTCTCTACTCCGATGTTATGTACGTACAGTCGGGGTAAGAGAAGGTTTGTCACCTCAAAGTCGACATCTGCCTGCAGGAAAATTATCAGTGATATCAATATTTCATTTCAAACGAAACAGATTATCGCATTGATGTTTGCAGTAGGCTAGTTGACTGACAAGTCAATTAATACAGATAGTAAGACGTAGTGAAATGAATATAATCTTTTGTCAAACATTTCGGCGAAATAACTAGTTTTTATAAAGCCATTTTCTTCTTATTGTCGACTCATACCAGATTTTTAGACATTTGACAATGGTAGAGCTACACTGTAGTTTGTTTCTGGCTGCAGAATGAATGGGTCGGCCCCAATGGGGTAGGACCATGCCTTCATAGAATACCAGCATAAATAGCAGCATAATGTTGCTGTGTTTCGTCTGGTAAGTGCAGGGATTCGGAGACTTTAAAAACTGGTAACAAGCCATTCCAACTCGGTCCTCAAGGGTGATAATGTATCTGCATTATGATTCCTTGTCAATGATGAATGTAGATGTCATGAGCCGCAGGAATCACTTACCATCAGGTGAACTGCGTGCCTGTTTGTTACCCTCAACGTAATAAAAAAAAATTGTCCACGGGTAAGGGTCGTTCGACATCCAGGACTGGTTTAATCAGTAAGATTACCCTCTTCTGAATGACACCAGGACCTTACAGTAGTAATATTATGATTTGAAGATAATAATAATATCATAGCTAGATTCATGATCTACAATAATTGCAGTTCTTTCGTAGATACTTAAATTCCTCGGCATTATCAAACTAAACACACACATTATTATAAGGAAATTAAGAGAAAATATATAAAATTTATATACACGGACAATTAAATAGAACATATTTGATTCAAACATCGTAATGACTACGCCATTAAAAAGGTTTGATGTTGATATGAAACTAGATTATAGGTCAAACCGGTATCTATATTTAACCTTGTTATCATATTAAGTAAATATAATTTTATATACAGTCGTCATAATGCTTTAGTCTCAAAAGGTACTAAGAGTCTACGACTTTATAAAGGAATTAATTTGAAACCTAACGAAGGTTTTCGTACCCCGACTAAACAATAAGATCGGAAGAAAATATAGATATAGTGTCCACGGGACATACAATATACATACACAGGTATGAAAACCGACAATTAATTACCCTAATGTCTTCTCCTATTCGAGCCCAGGAGCAGAGACTCAAGAGCTTAGATAATATAATCATTATGGCAGGTGCGGTCGTCATCATACTAAGATATTAATAAAATAAATATATAGAACAAAATTCTAGCTTCATGATTCATACTTATCTCAGTTCCCATTTCTTATATAGCAAATAAGCGAACTTATTTCAAAATATACAATCAGAAGTGTTACATCACACATTACGTTAACCTAAACGGATTATTGACGAAGCTTCAAAAGGTGGATAGGTTTACAAAGGAAATCTCGACGTAAATTGGAATCGGAAATGTAAGGCTTTGTACAAACGCGGACCGTTTCATAAAGTTTATTGATCTATTTTAGCGAAGAAAATAAATTATGTCAATTTGATAACCCTATCGGAAATATATAATTTATTTCTTTTATAGGGATGACGAAAGGAATATATTTTTGGGACTATTTAAATCAAAGGGAAAAAAATATATAGTTTTTTTTACCTATAACGATAAAACGTTCTCGACTGGTGGTAATATCAATTAATAAATTAATCACAAAATATCAATACCATCGGAACGGTCCAAGGAACAAATATCAATAGCAAAATTCTTTATAAAAATCCATAAATTTAGGATTCTGAAAAGATTTTGCGGTACATAACCTATTCTATGTTTTGCTTTGATGCTAAAAATAATGATGATGCTACTGGTTAATTAAACTATCCTCACTCACGAAGATAAACTGACGACTCACGATCCAGCAGTCGTATTTCCAAATGTTCCCAACATTTTTTCCGTAGCACCTCCTCTCTGTTAAGTTATTTACTGTTAATATAATTTTTGTCACCTGCCTTTTTTGATATATTCTTAGATAATTTTCTAAATTGTTTTACTATTGGCACAGAACAGTACTGCTCAGAATTAGATGTTTAACGGTACTTAATGACATTTACATTTGTGATCCCGGTCATCGTTTTTACGTTTTGCTTTCCCAGTTTTCTTTTCAACTTGATTTGGACCGCTTACAAGGCCTAGACCACTATCGGAATCTATGGTCTGAAGTGTGATATAGGTGAATAGTATATTTGGAGTTTTTAAATGCTGATTCATGAAATGTCTTCAAATTCTTATTCAGATACACGTACGTTGACAATGACATGAATGGGTCGATTATTCGAGAACCTTAAGTACAGAGAATTAAGACGAATTTAATATTTATTACATTACATAATATATGCAATAGTAAGTAAGATCCAACATACCGTTCTAAGAGCATTCATAATTAACGCTCGGTGCCTGTAATTAGATTTCAGTATACAAGAGAACAGTTTCGAATATAACATGTATTAGTACATTAATTGGGACATTTTTTATCTTAAAAATTCTAGAAAAGATGTAGACTTAGCTTTGTATAATAAATAAATAGAGTTACATTAAACTTTATTCCCTTAAGAAGGTAAAGCAACAAGAGCTTATAAAACTACTTGACTCCTCTGTTGACAAAGGTCGAAGGGACAAGCGGAGTATTTTATTGACAGGTTGTCAGTTAATCACCTTACATATATCAAATAGTTTGTATATTATAATAGATTAACTTTCCATTTAATTCCAATAATCATTACTAACTTTTACAATATAGAAACATAGTCCGATCGGAACAGAAAAAAAGCACTTTATACAATAAATAAGTGACAATATGAATACTATCAAATGAATAAGAGTATAACCTACTTTTAAAAACTACTATCGAATAAAGAATGACGAGAATTATTAGAGTACGTTGTCAGTAAATTGCTAATCCCGACTTAGATTTCCAATCAAGAGAAATATTTACGCAAATTACTTTTAAGTGTGATTGTCATGCGTCGCTTTATCCATAGTTAGAATCGATCAAGATGAATCTACGAGTTTTGTGTATAAAATCTTTTATTTAAAGTGTACATAAAGTTGAAGTTCCTTATAAAAAGTAAACCATTATTTTCAAGTACATTTATTAATCAAGTAGATTATATGCAATATGAATCTACTTAAAATTTATATTTTGTAAGAATGATTAACGAACTTTTTTAAAAATATAAACAATTGTAATTGTAACAACATACATGATTTTGTCCAATAATACTTACAATAATACTTGATTATTCTTCAAAATAAAGTAGACCATAAACATCTAAATAGGTCACGCATTTTGTGTAAATAGGCCACCGCTTTTTTGAGATACGAGATTAGTGAAACAATTCACACACAAAATTTACCCGATAATAAGTGATAAATACCGTCCATTACTCCAAAAGTATTATTCAACGAATCTCAGAGTTTGGCGCTAATATGTCTACGATTAAATAAAAAAATATACAGTAATTATGATTAAGATTAAGCTACTCAGTACCGCGCGGAGGTACTTCGTTGTGACGACCATTGACTTAATTCATACATTTAATTTACCTAATGGCAGAGTATAAGTTGCGACAAATAAGTCTAAGGCTGACCGTTAATGCGCAGAAGGCGAAAATATGGTAACCCGGGAGTAGAGGTGCGTAAGCGCTTATTGGCTCTCCTGTCGTACTCTGCCCCGCGCACCGATACGACACCCCGCTCGCTCCTAGTTACACTTTCTCACACCTAGTTGACTTACACTTTCTAAATTTTATATGTTGATGGACTGTTGTTTTCTGTTAAGTTCGAGTTTGTTTTTTATTTTATTAAGTTGTGTTGTATTTACAAGTTGTATTGTGTTTAATTTTTATTTTATTAATTTATTTGTTATTTTAAACTGTGAATATGCCTATATTAAATACTGTTTTGAGAAGAAGGGCATAAAAAAACCGTTGTCTAAAGGCCAACAAGTTGTCATTGTCCACGCAGAATCTGGAACTGGGTTTATACCGAACGTGTTGCTTATTTTTAAAGCCTGTTCTAAATCAGACGATTATGAAAACTATTAATTTATTAGCTTAGAACGCAGTTAATGCCCACCTTACCATCTAATTCCGTTGTCGACAACGCATCATACCATAATAAACAAAGGGATCTCGCACCAACCTCAAATTCGAAAAAAGCTGGCTAGCAGTATGACGCTACATTTCTTAAGCCCCAGTTGTACAATTTAATAAAAGCTATCAAGGAAAGATTTAAAACATTTTCCATAGACGGAATCCTAGCAGAAGAAGAAGTACTAAGACTACTGCCATACTACCCAGACCTCAATCCCATTGAAATGGCATGGGCCGCGTAAAGCAATATGTATCAAGCAAAAGTTTAAAATGGAATATTAATACGTGTAGCTATAGTAGAGCTTATTGAGGAAAAAGTTTCACTAATGGGTGACTGGGATTGGGACATGTTATGCAAGAAGGTGAAGGATATTGAAGAACAGTATGCAAAGAGTGACCATTTGGTAGACATGCTTAAAGAGGAGTTTGTTATTCGCGTCACTGAAGACATCCGAAAATGACTTTGACGATTATGATGATGACAATGTTAATAATAACGATGACCGAAGCAGCTCCGAGCCTGGGCCTCGTCAAGCAAAAGGCTTTGTACGGGCCAGGCATATGACAATTTAGTGAAAGGCGTGCTACCGTTACCAGGCTCACACTAATTCTTTTTTAAATAAAAATTGTCACACTTTTATTTTTGTGGAAATTGGTGTAACTGTAATGTACATTCTGTACATTTGTAATTAATAAAAAAAAACTACTACCTTCCGTCCGCAACTTCGTTCGCGTATTATAGCCTTCCAGACTATAATCTATGTCCGTGCTAAATTTCATCCATACAAACATCCAAACTTTTGCATTTATGATACTAGTGAGATGATGATGATGATGTATTATATAGCTTGCTTATACATAATATATTTATTCGTAATCAATTTTTAGAAACGAACAATTGCATTCGCGATAGTACCCATGCGCAGTTATCCCCTCCACGTTTCGTTCACGTCTAGACTTATATTATATCTGGCTTCTAGGCAGTAGTGATTTCTGAGTTTGATTCTCAGACAAGGACAATTTGTCAATCGTAGATTTTCTGGTCCTAATCCAGTATTATTACACATTCATGTTTCTTACTCAATAACTAAGATTTTGTCTTTCACTCTTGTGAGACAGTGTATATAAGGGCAAGGAACAGCCGAACTAATCGGTGAGTGGAGGGATGGTCACTACACATGTAGGTAACATTAAGGGTAATCGTAAAACTTTTGCCCTTTCTTTAATATTCTGTGAGGTTGATGTAATTTGCTAACAACCGCAACGTCACTTCAACCGTGCCATATTTCCTTCAGATTACAAGGCAAATTCATATTACGACCCTTTACTTAGTTCTAAAAACTTATAAAATACTAGCAGTTGCCCACATCTTCACATGCGTAGATATATGTTACTTGATATATTAGGTTGGAATCAATATCTTTACAAATATAAACGTGGCTTTTTGTAAACGCTTACCAAGGGGAGTCTCGCCGTAGATCGAAGTCTGAAATATAACAATTCTTAGGAAAGGTTTTTATGAAAAATTAAATTGATTGTTTCACGTATATAATCAATTGAATTGTTAATAATTCTAGAATTATGGCATGTATCAAGAGAGTTAATAAATCGACCACATTATGGTAGAAATATCTTTATTTGCAATCCAAATTACACAAGTTGAAAACTAAAGGCAAAGCGGGACTGTTCATTTTCTTTAATTTTTAAAAGAATGACATTTTCTTCGCAATGAATCTTCCTTAAATCCATGGATTAGTGTCCTCGGTTAAGCATTTATTGTATCCAAGTGTAAATAAGAAAGATCAGAAGTCAAAAGCTGGTTTTATTATAACATTGTCAAGATTTTTTTTTCAGTTCATCATGGCAAAACTATACGTTTATTATTATTAATAAAAACAGCCTAAAGCTATATAGCTGCATTGAAATGCAATCGGTGGTAGAGCCAACATGCAGCTAGTGTTTAGCTTTAACATGAATGGGTTGGCTTGAGTGCAGGAGAACCACGCCCTTAAAAAATATAAAATATAACAAAAATACATACGTTGTTTTTTAATATTATATATTTTTTTGTCTTACGATTAACATACATATATTTGTGATTTGTATAATAATAAATGCATTCTATATAATGGATATAAAATTACTTTCATGCTTATGGTTTCATATAGTACTTCTTTTACAAGTTATTATATTTTAAATTTTTAATATTTAATCATTTTGTAAATAATATATAAGTCTATAATTTATAAATCTGCCTCTATCAATGAGAATATTGAAACCTAATTTAATAAATTATAAAATATAAATATCTAAAGTAGGAGCACTTTTTAACGCTGCCCGAAAAAAAATTCGGATTAACTAGACTCAGGCGAGAATTAAAAAAAAAAGTGCAGAAAATGAGGTTTTGGCAAAATGTCTCCGATAAATTTACGGTTAAGGCGGTAAAAAAACTGTATTCGATCGAAACTAAAAAAAAAATATGTATTTCATAAAAAAAAAATTATAATTATTCGTAGGCCAGATACAAGAATATCGTAAAATAAATCTGATTATATTATATTTATATAAAAATATGGGTCCAAACAGATTAGGTAACACTTTAATATAACACAATTTCATCTTTTTCCAATAATTGAGGTTAAATTGACCGCAGGCTATTTCTAAACTGAAGGGAAAATTCCCGAACTGTTAAGGGTTCCGATTTCGACATATTTATTGAAAGTTCTATATAAAGATGGGGTCGGTTGAGTGATTGTGACATAATTTTGTTCGATATTTTTAAACACGATGAAGACTTAAAACATTCGAGTGTTTCTTTGTATTTATATAATCTGAGAGAAAAAAAGAATATATTTTCTTTTTTTCTCTCGTCTCAATTAGTGTAAATTAAAATTTGTTTTTATTAAATATAGATATTATGTAACTAGGTTCTAATCATTAAAATAATAGGAATTTATATAAATAGTGATGAATTTCAAATACACTTCGAATATCCGAAGAAAAGGAAGTGTCTGAAATCTTTCTATAAACTTCTAAATTCAAACTGAAATTGAGTTTTAATTTATTGCTCAACAGGTAATTATCATATTATGCAAGATCTGTCCCTTCCCTTACAACTGTCCCCGAAATCAAGGCGCTTGCAGTGAGCTAGTAACCAAGAAATGAAACCGAGAGGATATGATTGATTTAATGGCTTACCGTGAGCCGTGCTCAGTGTATAACTGCTCGCTGTTAATTCATGGTACACGAGCAAACTAAGTTCGAAATCAGATGTCGGCACCAATGCATTTGTTATTGCAATTGTATGTCATCGAGTACTACTTGGAGATAATGGCAAACATCGTGAGAAAACCGGTATATCTAACAAAAATATAGAAAGAATAATATTTCGAACACACATGAAGTCTGCCAGCCCACAGTGAAGTTACCGGATCGGTTATGCTCCTATCAATATAAAATAGGTAGCAAACGATATGCAGCCCACTTGTTGATAAGTTATCACCGCCACCCATGAACATCCGCAACACCAGTGGAGTCGCAAATGCGTTGACAACCTTTAAGAAAGGTATAGGCTCTTTTTTTTAAGGTAAGTCATATCGGTTTAGAAATACCATTGACTACAGCTGATTATCTAGAGTAGTGGCTCGTGGCAAGAAATTTCGCGTAAAGCGCACAGTTGTGGATTGCCAACCATCGAGATGATGTGGATGAAATTTTTAATTCTGTCCTGATGTACGATTTAAAATCAGCAGCTGGAATTTATCCGGACAACTCTTCAGACCCTTCAGATCTCTCCCACGGTAAATTCGGTATAAATACAAAGGCATGCAACATCTCTTCGCAATGATAGTGAATCAAGCTGATCGGAAAGTACCTGGTTGTTAACGATTCGAGCCGCTTAGTATTTTTTGAAAATGAGGAGATGCGAAAAATGGATTATTTTTAGCGGTAAAGGCGCAAACTTGTGGTAAATTCGCATATCAATTAATGATAAGCAGAAGAAACAAGGTAGGAGATAGTACACAGCCTTGTTGAACACCAGCATTCACTAGTTTGGAGTCGGAACATGCACCGTTGACTACCACAGTAGCATCAAATGGTTCGAGAGAAAATTGGTGACCCCCTAGCATAATTTCTCGGGAAGTCCAAAGGAAAGAAGCTTCGAAAGAAGCGCTATGTGTCAAACCCGATCAAAAGCCTTCGCTACGTCCCGACAACCGCTAAAACCTCTCCCTTAGACTCGACTGCCTGTAGTCATCGATGGTTCAAGTAGATCTGAAGGTCACCAGCTGACCTGATTAGCGCCATACTGGCGGTCGCTAATCAGCTCGTGTTCCTCTAGGTACCTCATGAGCTGGCAGTGTACAATGCTTCCCATTATTTTCGTGAATAAGAGTGTAACAGCAATAGGCCTGTAGTTGCACGGACCTGAGCGATCCCCTTTTATAGGGATCCGGTGCATTTTTATTTTTTACATAAGGAAATGTTGGGGTAAGGATGGGCTATGTCGGACTTGCACCAACTAAAACCCCATGATGTTCCACTATCGTCAGGTATGGCGGGGCCACCTGCTCCTCTGCATGCGGGAAGTGTACTTCCCCGAGTCCACCCCCAGGGCCATTGGGGCCAGGAAAGCAATCAACAATCCCAGCCCTTTGCAGCGGATCTGGTGTAAAGCTCCGCCACCAACCATATTTCAGCCATGGAGGAAAGGGAGAGCGGCAGCGTATCGGACACTCCTGTTACCCCGCGGCCCAACCGCGGCCACATCAGCGGTGCGACCCCCGCTTGAGTAGCGGAGGATAGGATAGACACTCCCTTCCCGCCGTGACTCAACCTCGGATATAGAGTGGAGGCGATGAGGTACCGGTCTTGACAGTCCCCGCACCGTCTCGAACACGCATCCGTGCTGAGCTCATCACTAGCTCACCCGGAGCGGATTCCTCAGGCCGCTCTTAGAGCGCCTTGGGCTGGTCATTTGGATTCCTCTTAGCTTCACCGTGGCTCTCTCCACACCACGGATACTACACCCCCGCCCCACCACGAAAAGGCGAGAACCCTTCTCGAGGGGGGGAGGGATCGGGTGCCGAAAGCTGTCTTGAGCGAAGCTAACTTTCAGCAGTTCGAGGCAAAAGGTAAGTAGGAGTATCGAAAAAGACGAGTCAAAGGCCATGCCAACTCTGGAGCATACGTCCTCAGCAAAATTGGAGGGATACCACACGATTTGTGGATGTCCTGGATGAATTCTTGCATGGAGCTTGCACACCGAAAAATGGTCGGCGGTGAGTTCCCTCTGTCGTCAAGAGTCGAGTTGGCCGCAAAAAGAGAGCCTCAGAAATCGGCTTTCTCCTTAGCGTTATGGGCCAGCGTGTCGTTGCCAATTTGCTTCTGACTTTTGCTTTCGAAGGTCCTGGAGGCAGAGTTGTAGTTTTTTTAAACAAGATGAATTATGTATCTCGCGACGGTAATGAATTTATCCTGGCCCGGTCAAATTCCTACTTATAGCGTGACGCTGTTATACAGGAGCGACCAAACCAAAGATGAAATCTGCCCCCGATAGACACCAATGGGATTGTAATACATAGTTCCATCCCCTGAATTACTACATCGGAGACAAACCCGGCAACAGCGTTGGAATCATCCGCTCCCATGGGTAGGATGCAAAAAAAGTTACTTGGCGATAAAGTGCAAATCGCAACGGGGACATGAAAGGTACCATATTCCGGATCAAACAATGTTCCGCTGAGCCTCTCTAGGCCCCTCTGGGTATAGACGGAGACTAGATAGTGGGCTGGATGAGATTTCACTAAAAGGAATCCAACAGGGAAGGTGTATGATCCTCCACGTCTGGAACCCGCGTAATCGAAGAGACCCGTTGTGGCCGATCATATACCAAAGCAAAGTCACGAAAAGATCTTCCCGCATGATAGGTTGTACGTGACTTAAGCCATTTGGCGTGGTGAGCGGAAAAGTTTCCGAGTATCACGATCTCTGCGGATGAGATCTGTTGTTTCACGGAATCTATAGCCACTTGGACGTGGTCGATGAGTCGGTCAGTGTCGGTAATACCGTTATGGGACCTATAAAAACACGAATAGACGCGGGGATGGTCGTCGCTGTCTACGCGTAGCCAAAGGATGGACAGGTCCGTACCTTCAAGACTGCCGAGGCGTCGAGAAAAAATATCATCTCTGACGTATTCTCACCTTTTTGCTACGTTTGCCCCTGGCAGGATGGCTGTAGAGTGGATTTTTCCCTTACCCAGAAAACGCAGGGCAGCCTGAGCATTTACCCTCAGGTTACATAGGGCTTTAGCGTGGATTCCCAGTGAGAAATTCTCCAAAACTAAAGGTCCTCCTGGGGTAGATGTTTACAAATTACCGCTACCACGATGTTTAGGGAGCGGGGAGGGGGACGGCCTTCTTTACTCACCGGACGAAACGCAGAAGTGTATGACACATCTACTTTACGCCGGTATTCTGCTCCATAATCTTTTCTAGGCTTATGCGCAACAGTGAAATTTATATGTCTATAGGCTATTAATAACTTACGGGGATTTCGGTGTCCAAAAATTGTTGCGATACTTTAGAGTATTTGAAGGTTGCTATCTGAAGTATTTGGTATGTGAGGTGAAACCTTAGGTCACCAACTGCTGACTTATCGATCCATTTTCTATAAGTTTATCACAAACCTGTTCACCAAATACTCTTTGCATTTAAAATTTAAAACCACATCGAAAACGAAGTACGAACAGGAATACAATTTATCAAAAGCTAAATAGGCGTTCACATTTACCATTTTAATTCGGCTAACATAAATGAAAACATAATAAATCATAAATAAGTTTCATCATCCATTATATTACAAAGACCTGGCGCAGGTGAATAGCAACGGAGAGTGCTACATACTTGTTTTGGTGCAGCATGCTTTACGTTTTGTTTAATTAAGGGTAACCGCGTAAGGGTAATGCGTTTGACATTTTACCTTGCATTATACTTAAAACTCCTTCCCACTAACACAAAGACTAAACTAACAACAAAGCTCTCCTCGACAAATGTACATGATACCGCGTAATTGTGACCACATTTAGTTTTACTATTATTGCTGATAGAACTTTATATTAATTTAATAAAATATATATTAATTTAATAATAATAAAAAATATTAAAGTCAGTAGATACAAATTTAAATAGTTATTTACTATTCAGTTTGTGTTTATTAGGAAGTCTGTGGGCCATTTAGATCAAATGTTGATAAATCTCTGCTATGTTTGGAGTGTCAAAGATAATTGCGAAATATTTATAAAAACGTTCGTTATTTTTATCAGAAAACATTAAACCGAAAATTTCTCAACTCGGACAGTGAAACACCCTATAGGCTCATTAATCACAGAATATCTTTACTTAATGTTTACTACATGTATGAATTAAACATTTTAAGTAAAGAACTATTACAAATTAAAAAAAGAAAATGACACATCCAAAAAAATATTCTGACATTAATCACCTCTTTTATAAATTACAAACAAGCAATAAAAGTTACAGTAGTTAAATTCAATATAATCATTTTGCACTAAATTCTAAATGCAATGAAAAATCGAATCGATTTATTATTTAAAATTTTAAATATTTTTTTTTTCAAGCAATGTGAAGCGGAATTAATATGATGATGCAATGAGTGATAGGAATAGAGAAACAATATGGGAAGAAATATTACGATTTTCACTTAATTATAGCGCTTGAAAAGGATATAAAGGATTATTCGTTTGCCTTAGAGAAGTGCCCCAAAGGAGTTCCATAGAGAGAAGATGGAAAGTGTCAATCTAATTATAAGGTATTTTAACACATAATATAAATAATTAGTTTTCCTTAATTTACAACTAACCAGTCCTCAAATTTGACAAGTTGAAAAAGAGTAATTATTACAATTAGTTTTTTTTTATAATAAATAAATTACTTTAAATTATGTGAGAATTGTTTTGCTATTCACGCTTAATGGAGATGATTAAGTTTTGGTTAGTAAGTTAGTTTTTTTAATCGACTATTGATAAGAACCTAAGGATGTGCAAAAATATATATTCATACAGGCAACTAAAGTACATAAAGTTTAATATATTTTAATAAAACAATACACTCAGAATATAATTAATACACAGCACATATTCTGATATAGGTTAGGTATAATATCTGCGTCGAACATCTCTCCTTCATCACAAATACAATATATTCTCTGCTCAAGCCAACGGTAGACTGGTAGAGATTGCCATTTGGCATTAGTTCGGCCTTGATCTGTTTGTTTTACTAGTGTAAATAAAAAATAAATAATCAGTAATAATACGAAATTAGTAAGCACAGTTTTAAAGACAAGGTTTGACATCATTTTTAAATGGCATTTACTATCAATTACGAAGATAACTTGATAGATTTTTGAAAATATTAGAACTAGTAAACAAACAAGGTATTTATATAAATATACTTTTGGAATAATTATCCAAATTAACTTCTTACTTAACTTTATTTGATGGCATATAAAAAGTAATAAAGAGAATAAAAAATCACTCAAAGCAGCCCAGAAACAAAGAAATTGTAACATAAAAAATTGTCAACGCATCTTTACAGAAGTTTATTAAAAACAAAAAAAGCTTAAGGAAGAAATCGAATATAAAAACGTAAATCAAAATACTTACATATATAACAATAACAATAACATAACAAAAACTTAGTTCTAAAAAAACTGTTTCAATCCAACTGTTCATGACGTAATGTATAGTAGTGGGTATAAAGTAGGCCCCTCAATATTGTAGTAAAATAGCTTTAGGTTTGATTTAAAACATCAGAATCAATATTCTAAATTGACCCATATATAACAAAGTTGATTTATTCAGGTACTTAGCCCACAAGATACAAAGACTTGGTGAGTCAGATCTGATATATCGTCTATTACATATATATAGATACCTTATGAAAGGCACGCGGCAACGTGTAAGTTTTAAGTTTAGTTTATCTATATATAATATACCTAAGTAGTGCTGTAATATTTAACATATTAATTTAAATTATTTTTTACTTTTGTTGACATAATTTATGGTATAATCACAATTATAAGTAATAAGAAGACATAAGCCCCCTTTGTTGTTGTCGACGTTCTTCGTCCACAGGGGTTGGGGTGCAGCGGTGGTGCAGCAGTAATCTCCGCGCCAGCTTCGCAGCATAGTCATTGTCTCCCTACTCAGCGGGCCTCCGCTAGCGAGTCTAATTGGATAAAGCTGTAAAGGTCTCTGTACCAACAGCAATACTCACACAAAAAAAATGTCATAAAACGAAAAGTGGCCTCGTCGTTTGCACCAATAAAACTTTTTACATGAACCCGTACCAATCTGAAGAAGATTTATAAACTGCGCTGGCGGGAAAAGCGACGTGGTTAACACTGGTCATCTGGGAAACAGTCATGGTATAGAAAGAGAACACCGAGTGGGATCTTGAGGAGACTATTCCTGCTCGGAGACGGCATTGGCAACGGATGCCCCTTCTCGTCAACTCTCCCGTCATATAAGTCGAGGAAAATGGGTGTTCGTGTTCATGGCTAACCAGTGGGCACTCTGTATGTGAAAGTGATGCGGGAGACGGCAGAACAGAGTGGTATCATGTTTGAGTAGCACAAACAAGGTGTTAGGATAGGTTGATTCCCCTAGGATAACCGGTGCATTCCGTAAGAGATCGCGGTACACAAAACCCAAATAACTTATTAAAAGATTTTAGGTTATTATTTCGGTACTAACGTTAGAAATGAATATGAAAATGAAAAATAATGAAATGAACAAGTGGAACTGCTATTTATTTAAACTTAAATCACTTAGAACTTCGAGAGTGTAAAGTACTTTTGGTGTCTTGTTCTTTTAACAGCTTCTGAATGACAACTTTGCTTAAGTATTATGCATTTTCTCTGTATCAAAGACAAATGCTTGTCATGAAGCTAAGCGGTTTATTTTCTTAGAAAACTTATAAAGACGTACAATACTTACATTAATTGTTTAATTTTTTTTATTGTATTGAGGTCACAAGCATACACACAGTTCACCTGTTGGTAAGTGATTCCCAAGTGTGACCCAAGAGACCCACATTCATCCTCGTCAAGGAATCATAATACACATGCGTTGCCAAACCGAGGAATGAGATAGAACAGTTACCAGTAATGAGAGTCTCTAGATCCTTACAGTAACTATTCGAAACAGCAATGTTATGCTATTCTTATTATTATTCTTTATAGCTAAAAAAAATTATAAAAGTTATAAAATTTATTTTATTTCTCTATTAAATTATTTTTGTAATTTCAATTAATTCTACGTTAGACGTTACATATAGTTTATATATATATATATATATATATATAATATAAAATATATATATACTCCATGTATATTTTTTTAAATCACGAGAAGTTATCATAGGACGATTGCTTCAAAATTTCGGCCGAACCCTTTTCTAACTGTGCGTGAAAGATTGACCACAGGCAATTTCTCAATGGAAAAGAAATATTGAAAATCGTTAACAAAATTGTTTCACTAAAGTTTCCTTTGCTTGAATTTTATTCAATTGTTTAAAACGTTTACGACAGACCCCTTTGCCTCAAGTTTAGTCCTTCGGAGAAATTCAATCAGATAACTCTTTTAATAAATTGTAACCAACTTTGTTGCTACTTTTTCTACACAGTCTTTATTAATTATAAGTTGTAAGCACATAAAAGAAAGGATCCTTCAAAATTTCTAAAACTCTGTAAATATAAAAATGAAGTATTTTTTTATTTAGAATTTTTAGTACATATACACAACATAACAAAACTTTCGTCGCACACTGCTGTAGATTTGCTATCGTAGAACACGTAGATAATGTTTTTCACTCGATTCCAGTGATAATTTCTCTCAGTTATGCTTCTCAAGATGCTTTAAATTAACCGACATAAACAAGTAACTGTTTCATAAACCACTTTTAAACGAAATGGAAATTCATTTAAAAAAATTGCACTTCTTTGGCGTGATTAAAAATATTTTTTTAATACTATACAGCAAAATAGTAAAACTTCTGTGGATATTTAATACGTTACATAAAGTTTAAATTCGATAATATAATTGAATTTGGACGTGAAAAATTTAATTTTTATTTTTTATTACATGGAGAGTAACAAACAAGCACACAGTTAATTCCTGTGGCTCATGACATCTACTGCAATATGATGCAGATGTGCTGTTACCCTTGAGGACTGAGATGGAATGCCTCGTCAAGATCTCCAGATCTCTACACTCACCAGACGAAGCACAGTAGCATTATGCTGCTATTTTACGCTGATATATATTCTGTGAGGGCGTGGTCCTACCCCGGTCGAGGTGACCCATTCATTCCGCAGCTAGAAACAAACTGCAGTGTAGCTCTACCACTGTCTAAATAACTGAAAAACTATAAATTTGTAAAAAAACAACAAAGCTTATTCTTTATAACTTTTACGATTTTCTGTTCCTCTCTCTCTCCGATCTTACCGAGTAACCTTAAGAGGAACTTCATGTACATTGTGACGACACACAGTATATGACTACTGTAAAACATCCACTCACATGATTTTTTTCAATAAAAAAAAATAATAATTGCCCAAAAGAATCTTTCACTTCAAAAATGTCATGACGTTCATAAATTAAAAATATAGATTTTGTAAACAGCTTACTGAAAAATGTACTTGTAGTTGTTGTAAATCGTTATGAGGAAACAACATCTTCAGAATCCACATCATGATATACTTCAGACCCTAAATATACCACCAGACATTCTTTAAAACTCTTACATAGTTATGATATCCATTTCGTAGTTTGAAGGTTTCACTTTTTGTTTTTGATTAAAGGACGTGACGAGTTTAACGGTACCGGTACGGTAATGATATATGATTTAAATCCATTTGTTTGAAACAGCACTTATGTATATATATATATCCTGACATCCTTATACCTATATATATATATACTACTCAAAACAAAATAGGGCCCACTCTAAGTTAATCTCGAATTTCGTCTAAAAAAAATTGTTGGGTAGGTTACTCAAATTCTCAGTCCCTTGTACCCTCAGACACATTCTGAATGTTACAGTCGCACGTCTACTTTTTTCATTTTGACTTGATTTCGGTGTTACTCGCGATCATTATGCCTGGTTCTCAGCGTCATATGGATGTTGAAACAGCAACAAGAGCAGTGTTTATGCTTCAGGAGGGAGAATCTCAGAGATCAGTGGCAAGACGTCTTGGTGTGTCGCGACGAAAACGAAACGCGTGGGAATGCTTTCTAGAGACAGGTAGTGTCGCGTGGAGATCTGGATCAGAAAGAGCGCGAGCTACAACCGTCCAGGAAGACCGGTATATCAGATTGACTGCACTTCGAGAGCGTACGATTCTCGCCCGCGTCTTACAGAATCGACTGCGGCAATCGACTGGCACACGAATTAGTGATCTAACCATTCGAAATCGGCTCCATGAAGACGGACAACGTTCCAGATCTCGTGTTATTCGTCTAAAATTGACAAGAGCGCATCGTGCAGCAGGCTTGAGGTTTGCTCGCGAGCATGCGGAGTGGACAATGGACAACTGGAGAAATGTACTCTTTACGGACGAAAGTGAAGTGAAGTTTTTCAGCGATGATCGTCGAGTGCGCGTGCGGAGAAGAGAAGGAGAACGTTTTTCAGAACCTTGAATACATGAAACGGTATTTTTTAACATATTCGGAATTTTTTAACATATTCAAAGCACTACATGTTAAAGGTATCATTTTAACCACATGTTACCACTTTAACAATTTAAGATTAATTTCAACTTACGAAGGCCACAATTGCTTTTACATTATATGGACAAGGATTTGTTGAAATGAGTCTCGGAAATAATAGACAGAGATCTGTGTTACAAATTTCAATAGTACTAATTACTGTGTGAATATCAGATACATTCGCCTATTATGCAAAATGTAATCAACGATGTAATACTATCATGAATACCAGCAAACTACAATGTCTACAGGTATTCATAGATATGTGTATCTATTATGTAACGCAAGCTGCGTTTAATTAGCTTTAATTAAATTAAACAGTGGTAGAGCTACGCTGCAGTTTGTTTCTAACTGTAGAATGAATGGGTCTGCTGAAAAACCGGGGTAGGACCACTTCCTCACAGAATGCCAGTGTAAAATATACTAATATATAATAATAAAATACTATAACTACTAAAATATATAATATACTAATAGCTTCAGTTTACACATTTGATCAACTAACTATATGTATATAGGTATAACTCGTACTCTGATGCCAAGAGTACGGGCACAAGGTAGCTCCAATAAAATAATTCCATGATAGCGAATATGCAGGATTGCTTTTATATCAACCACTGCACAAAGGTCCATGTAACATACAACAATTAAAATTAAATTACTATAAGCTACTTAGTTTACATTTACTAAAAAAATATGAGTCCAGACCTTGAAATAAATTATTATTTGGCGATACGGTCGAGGGTTAGGTTGAAAGGGAGAGAAACACCGCCTACATTAAAGCCCGGAGTTACCCGTTCGTTGTCCCAACCGCCTCAGGCCGGCAACGTATTTGCGACTACTCTGGTGTTATGGATGTTCATGGGCGGTGGTAATCCTATACCATCAGGTGAGCTGCTTGCTCGTATGCCACAGAGGCTGGTTTCCAATTTTGGATTCGAGGCTAGTTGAAATTAACCCGTTTGCAGATACGACTATAGGAATATTTTCGTTCGGCATACCACCTCACATAGCAGTCGCCTCGTGTGCCTGGTCCAAATATTTCGGCTGTTACGAAGTTCTCATCATATGGGACGGTGATTTCGATAAAAAATATCTTTGACTGTGTACTGTGCTCGAGCACAGCTTCCAGTGTGTGCTTATAATAAAGCAATGTCCGATCCACAAGACCATATTTCAGAGCAAGCTCCAGGTGGAGAATCCTGGCTACTAGGTTGTGCCCGTGAGAAAGAAAGTAAGAGTGAGAAAGCACCGAAGAAGCGGAGATAGCATGCCTGAGGGACTCACCAGGACTATGGCAAGCTCGACAGTTATTGATGGTGCCGTCCCTTAGTATCTATCTCCCATATTTGTTGGTCTTGATAACTTGATCCTGTATCGCACGAACATAACGTTCAATTTGCCGGAAAAAATCACCGAAGCATAGCCAGTGAAAGGAGGCGACAGTGTCTGACTGCTCGTAAAGAGCCTTGTGGTATCTCCCATAGAGCTCCTTCTCTTTCCATACGGCCTCCCGGTCGGAGATGCTCTGTAAACCCGAGTCCTATTATTTCTCGTTAGCTGAGGATATAGGGGTACCCCCCGAAGGGTTTTCGCCTTGTCGTGGTGGGAGGGCTTAGTAACCGTGGTTTGGAGTTAGCCACGGTGAAGCTAAGAAGAACCCAAGCGGCCGGCCAAAGGCGCTCTTAAGCCGGCCCGAGGAGGCTGCTCCGGGCGAGCTAAAGCTGAGCTCGCCTCGGAAGCGTGTCAGTGGGCTGCGGGGAGAAACCCTTTGCGTTCGAGTGACGGTTCGCATGCTGCCGAGTCCAGCGCCAGTCCAAACGCACCCCGGTGACCACGAGGCAATTTCATCCATGTTCCATCTTTTTCCATCATCCATGTTTTAGGGTCCGTTTGATAAGTTGACCATTTGCACAGGGGGGTCTAGCACCCAAAATAAATTTGGAAAAGCACGGCACTAACACATCTTGGCAAGGTGCTGACTGCTTGCACTGACATAACAGTTTTATCACATAAACTATAACACCAGTGAACGATGGAGTCGTTATTTCCCTATGCCCTATTCAAATGTGATTTTTAGTTCTTTACCTAATTGTTATCGTAACATTCATAAAACCAGAAGTATAAATATATTATTAGGGCTTTAATTCATTATTCTACTGACTCGCTTTACAGAAATCAAATACGTGTAGACTTCCCACCATTGTATACTTAAAAGATATACTTAGGAGTAAAGTTTGACATCTTATTTTTTATATAAAAAGCATATTAGCATGCATAATTATTTTGGATTAGTCTAGCAGTTAAAGTGCCACGGTATGTAAATGTTTTGTGTCAAATCTTATAACATAACCTTTATGTCTTATCTGAATAGATAAGAACAGGTATTAATTCCAGTTTAATACGAATATATACAGTACTATAAATTTATTATCCTCAGTTAACATTATTTCATAACTGGAATAAAATATCGCCTTAGTTAATATCAGCTTGAACTACGTCATAATCATATATTTTTATGTTTTTGGATATTTAATATTCGGTTAACAATAATTATTACCACAGATTATAATAAAAAAATATAAAATGAAAGCAAAAAAATATTGATTTTATTGAAGTTGATGCAAGAAAAAATTATAATATTATATATAAATATTAATTACCAATACGTAAAAAGTAAAAAAGAAGTACCTAAATTCAGTTCGCTAAGAACACAAAAGTATTTCTACTTTTTAAGCCGATTAAAAAACTACTCAATCCATGTATGAAGTTTTCGTGGGACCAAATTGAGAGTGATTTCTGCTAAAAGAAAAACGTAATTTTAATAAAATTGGCATAGGTATACACTTAAAAAATATACGGACACCATCCGATTTTCTTAACCTTCATAAAATTGTAAATATAAGAACTACTTAATATTTTAATAAAAATTGGAATTATTGAAGAAAATATTTACACAGCAGCGATACATTGCAGTGACGTACAAGGTCAACACGTGAAATATGGGATCATCAATTTAGTATATATAATAAAAGTGAACGATGAAAGACACTCTCATATTTATTTCAATATACGAGGCTATACCAATATATATATTATAATAAATGGAAATATATCCAAGTTTTTAGTGAAGTTTTTAAGACTACGAGTATATAGTATATAGTATGAACTCCATCTAATGAAATATGAATAGAAACTATAAACAAAGTTAAGAGAATATTACAATAAATACCAAAGACTTGTGTTGTTGGAGAATGTCAAAAATATGTTTTAAGTAAAATAAGTTTTATAGAGCGTATATTATGCTTTCATATTTTTATTATATCAAGGCGTGGTATAGCACACAGTTCACTTGCCGTTAAGTTATGATTGCAGCTTATAGCATCAGATCCATCCTTAACAAAGATTCAATATGAACATGCGGTAACCCCAGAGTTCACCTGTAATTAGGTTCCCGGATTATTCTGGGATTTTTTATTATTCTGGGTCAGTACCCAGAATAATAAAAATAATACCAGTGTATTCGGGCGAGTTCTTTACCCGATCGAACTTAACCATTCATATTGCCACTAGAAAATTTGCAACTTGGCTCTAACACTGGTAATCTATCTCTATATAACTTCCTACCGTGAGTTTATCACCTATTGCCATTAAAACTTTTTTTTTGCACGTTTGCACTCTTTTTACAATAAAAAAAAAATCTGTATGTTTTTTCTTATGGCAATAAACATAAATATTATTATTTATTATTGAAAACAAAAGCATTTTACTTTGTTGATTATAATTTTAGAAGGGTTACAATCATAAAATGAAGTTTTAATCGGCACCATTTTACGATCGTACATAAAACGTAATTCGTGATGTATACATGTATATATAGGTATATGTCCTCTACTTAATATCATGTGGCACCAATTAGAGGATAACGTAATTAAACATAAAGCCTGTCTATATATTTTGTTGTTATTTTAATTACCATACTATTAAATTAAGTTAAATCGTTGAACCAAATATATTACTATTTAAAATGAATGGTTAGGAACTATAGTACTTCACTTTCATTTTAAGTATTTTTCATAATTTTTTGTATAAAGAAGTTAACTCATTATATTAAATGGGCATTTTATTTTTTTCATCATTATCACAGCCTATTAATTAATTAATAATTAAAATAAATAAAACGCTTTTTCTTGAAATTTGTAGCACTAACGTGACGTAGTATATGTATGCTAAATTACATCTAAATTAAACAAATATGTGCCTTTTATTTGATATATAATTATGTTGATACCTGGGTTTAAGTAACATTTCTACTCACATCATATTATATTATTCTAAGTTACCCTCGAAGTTACAAGAAAAAAAAAGTGGTAAATTGGAGTAGTACCCAAGTAACCAACACGTGAAATATAGGCAAATATATTCAGTGAAATTTATGGACTTACAGAAAATTTTCTTATATTTCGTTACGGGACGAATACGGCGAAATAAACATGAATGTTTTTTACTAACTTGCTGTCGAAATATTTCTTAACATACATAAGCTATTATTTAATAATTCCTGTTAGTATTGAGTGGTGACTTTGACATTGATGGTAAAACGAACGACCTTATCAAATGCCTAATCATTGTTTTTTTAAAAGAAAACCTCAACGGAATGACTTATGCAGGCATATTATTCTTATCGGTTGGCCAGAATGCGAAGAATATCTACAACAAAAGCCTGGAAACCGGTCTTACGTCTAGAGATCCGATAGTAGAACGAGAGCATTATTTGTTTTTTTTTTAATTTATTTCTCAGAAAGATAGCGGTACGGTGTATTCTTTCACCGCCGATGACGTAATTAAAATCAATTGTAAAATGTTGTAGTTTGGATCGAACTCAGGTTCCGTACTGTGAATTAAGTAACTATTCGTTGGGCTACTACAGCCACTCTCAACTTCACTATAACAATTTCAGTCGTACGCCAAAGGAAATTGAATTGAATTTCGATTGTTACTAAGTTGTTATTAGAATTAGACGCTACACCGCCACTCCATCTATCGACGCTCACTTCAAGTAATTTATTACCAAATTCTATAAATATTGTGACGTCACTGCTAAATCTCATACACAATACAAACATAGTTTTTTATTTTTTATTTATTACATTTGGAGTAACAAACAAGCACACGGTTCACCTGAGGGCAAGTGATTCCTGCGGCCCATGACATCTACATTCATCCTTGTTGTCACCCTTGAGGACTGAGATGGAATGCCTCGTTTCCGAATCCCTACACTCAGATGAAACACAGTAGTATAATGCTGCTATTTTACGTTAGTATTCTGTGATGGCGTCGTCCTAGCGTCCAGTCGAGCTGACCAATTCATTCTGCAGCTAGAAACAAACTGCAATATAGTTCTACCACTGTAAAAATATAACTATCGTCTATCTATCTCTATCTACCACTGTTATACAAATGTAAAAACAAACCTAATAACCAGCAAAACAGTAAATGATTCATCAAAATCCATATATTCCAATAGAAATTATTATATTTAATTCACTAATAGTAGTCTTGTATTATTTTAAATTAGTATTTATTTAGAAAACTAGGAAAACAAATTGGTAACTAAAAATTGTTGACTGTTGGAGCTATAAGCCAGCAGCAGTGACGCTTTACAACTGTCAAATGCCAACGGTTTCGAACCAGCCGTGTAAGGTAAGGTATTCTACGATAAACTAACGAGGAAAATAGCAATTATCGGCATGTGGTATTGTGTTCGTATAATAGATCATTTTTGTAAATTAAGAATATGAATGGCTCTAGTTTTCATAAATATTTCCTTAAATCTTTATCAAAAATAAGCTAATACATATACAAGTAAAACAACTTACTTTTTAAACTTTTAACAAATATTTGATATTTGCAAGATTACATTCTTAACAAGTTGATTTTGTTTACAGCTATGCCAGTAAACAATATCGATTGAAAAGTTGCTCAACCTTTTTTATAAATGGACATTAAGCCGCTCGACCGAAAATTGATTCCCATACTGCTAAAGACCTCTTAATTCAATAAGGCAATTTAAAGTTTTCCGCTTTTTAAGAGTATCGTCCGTTTTTCCTTAGAGCGAATTTTTAACTGAATCTTATTTATAAAAATTTACTTAAATCATTTTAATGTAGTACAACAAAGTCGAACGCAACTTTATTTGATGGCACAATTTTAAAGTTAACAATTACGGGGAAATATTTCGTTTGGTAATTTTGGTTGAAAAGCCGCGTTCTTTGTTGATCTCGTTGACCGTCTCCAATCGTTATCCGTTTGGTTGTGTAGAGTTATGGCTGTCCGACCTTATAATATCATCAAACAAAGTTAGGTACGACTTTGCTGTAGTCGTCAAGTGTTAGCTGGAGAAGATATCTATGTCTCCGCGAGGGAAAGCAAAAAGATCTGGCTGTAGGAATGTACCCCTCCCCTCACCACCCCTAGAATACGCGGGTAGCCTGAGCGTGGACGCCCACTGAGGGATTCTCTCAAACCGGCTTGCTGGAGTAGATTTTTGAAAATATCGCTATCATGTGGTTTTGGATGGGTAGAGAGGGTGGGTCCGTCTACCCAACTCACCGGACAAAGCGTTGAGGTGTATGATATATCTGCTTTACGGTGGTGTTCTGCGAGGCGGTGATGCTTCATACAGATTCTGTTGATGTTGATGCTGTTAGCCTATGCGGCTCTTACAGCTTCATCGGACACAGTGCTCACGGAACTGAGGGTTCCGTGAGCTGGGGATCGTGAGCTGGGGTTATGCTTCAGCAATCGAGACGGCCCTTTTACGTAACAACACAAACAACAAAAGCTAATGCTTAGCTTTACCAATCTTACTTAATATGGTTCACTGTGATATTTTTGGTCATTTAAAGATCATAATATCAACTACGAAGAATCTATTACAGTGCGGTAAGCGTTTGTTGAAACATAGAAGCACTCACTAGTCATTATTCCAATGTAGCGCAATAAGATTGGAGGAAGTTTCAGAAGCAGCTGGACATTGATACTAGTATAGACGAGAAAAGAAATATTATGTGAAACAAAATATAACACCTCGGGTGGAAGTCGAGCCCACGACTAGTGACGCAACAGCCAGCTACTCTTACCATTACGTCACACAGCTGTGAAATTTCTTTACTTAGGACAATTTCAGTGCATCTCCGGGACAATGTTAGTTTAAATGCAAACTGCTATTCTTCCATATATAGTGATTCACGAAATTATATCATGTAAAAAATTAATTGTTTATTCTAATATTTCTTCATAGCAAAACGTATTTATATATTTTAAAAATATAATTTTATGTTTCCTTTTTATCGCAGTCCGAAATGAACGAAATTAAAAAGACTAGGTAGTAAATATTTTTATGTTAATGTATGAAATTTGATCATAAATTTATTATTTTCTTATAAAATAAAATAATATAATAATATAATTTTATATAATAAAAAAAATACTAAATATAATAAATGTTAGTAGTAGTAGTAGTAATAAGTTTATAACATATGCTACTCATACTACATACTGCGACTACACTACATTTGTTTATTAGTATTTTAGTAGTAACATTCGATATAAAATTTAAAAAAATATGTAAAAAAGGAAATTAAGTAAAGTATAAAGTATGATGTTTCTGCCACACATAACATTTACGTTTACCTGTTGCAGTTAAACACTATGTGTGTTTAAACGCTACACATGAAATTCATAGAAATTATAGAATTGCATGGTCTGCTAGGAAATGCAATTGTTCTTCATTAAATATGACACTGTCGCCCTAATTAATCACTGCCAGATCCATTATTGCCTTTGATTACGTCTAAGTAACTGAGACTTTGGCCATTATAAAGGCGAATAATTGCGAGATCACTTTAGATAAGAATGTAAAAAATGGAACACTCCTTCGACATAACTATGTTCATATGAATGAATATTTTTATTCCAAACAAAATGCTGACAGAGATCTGTCAATTATAAACGTTGATAGAATGAAAATAACAAAATTTGTATAGGCTAGTAGGGGTATTTTGCATCTGGGTGCGAGTAGTACGAATTTATATCCCCATCCCATTCATCATACCATCTAGACGTTTGACGTAAACGGATTTTTGTCCTTCCAATGTGGACGTTCTTCTGATTCGAACGAAGCGTTGTAATCTAGTCCGTACATGTGTAGCTTCATTGTCAATAAATACATAAACTATGTCTACATATGTCTCAGTGATAGACTAATGATGTCGTATATATTACTTTTTCTTGATGTTCCATTGCTTCCGTAATATCTATTTGTAAATCTCTCTCAAACTCTTAATCATTATTTCACTCAACCATACTATCTTCTGATTAAGGTATGGTCAAGTCGCTTTAGTCGTCTTTTGCCAATAAGTTATGTCGAAAGCAGAGAAGGAGAGAAAAAGGAGTTAACTAATTATACTTAACTTAAATTACAAAACTTTAACATTTTATATACTTTTTAGTGAGTCATGAGACATGCTTGTTTCTTGGCGACGTCAAGTCTAACAAAATTGTTACCGCCCCAAGCGGAAAATGACACTCTTGAATCAGCAATACTTATAATTTTATTAATTGGTAACAAACTGAACTTTTGTTTGTTAGCTTTGTCTTGAATGGTTTACAAAAAACATTAATACTTTTCTTAATTTATTATACATGTTGTATAAATACTCATATTAATCCATTGTTACTCTGTCAAATAAATCCCACCGTTTCCTTGAAAAATGTTACTAACGAACGCTAAGTAAACATTTCCATTTCTCTACAGGAATCGGTATTGACAAATACACATTGTTATATAAGTTGACGTACCTTGAAACACGATTGTAAATAGTTCAGATTTTAGGTTGATTGATTATAGCCCCTCCTCAAAACTTCGAAAGCAGGAAATGTTAAACAGGGAAGAAAAGATGTAGGTATGTAAGTCAACGAAAATGAAATTTGGAAACTGAAAGCTGCCGAAATAAAACGGATTTAAAATTGAAGTATGAGCCATAAAATAATTGTCGCTTGAAGATACATATCTTCTATTTTATTACCTTAAATATTTTAAAGTTTCAAATAAAAATCAGTGTCTTCACATCAACGAGTTCAAGGCGCTAGAGTATACTGTTCAATACAGATTTATAAGTGCTATAAGCAATATAATTTTAGCAGACGAAATTCAACATACGTCAATCAGGAATTACTGATAAAAAATAAAAGACAATAGAGGCATGAACGAAGAGTTAACAAAAGACCATAAAAAAGTAATAAATAGTCAAGAGATTTTTCTATTATTAGATTTATAAATTTATAGTAAATTAGTAAAAAAAAAATTTATAAATTTAGTCCTCAAACACAATACCAATTACTTGCACAAAATCAATTATATTTATGCTTATATTTCAGCTTCGCCTTCCCGAGAATAAAAAATATACCTATTAGAGTATGTCAGTCCTAGTTTAAGTTGTCCTGTCTGCTAAAAAAAATATAATATTAAAATCTTAATATATTTTAAGAATTATATACGGTAAAAAATCTCCCGTAATTGATCATTCCCCAAGAAGAAATAAGTAACTCCTTAAGAGTATCCCTCTTTGGATCGCTACAAATCAACCCTGCTTTTCATTGATGTTTCTTCACGTCTCCGATCCCTGTTGTTTGTGTCTGGTCCCGGCGTAGCGTCTTCATCGTCATCGCATCTGCATCGTCGTATTACTGCCTACTCTAGAGGCTGTGTAACGTAGTGATCTGTGTACTTGTGTTGTCTACTGCATCTTGGGTCTTGGGTTAAATATGCAACCTGATCTGTCTATTCACGGACACAGCAAGTAACGGTCCAAGCTGAGTGTTTCCTGGTTGCCCACTAATACAGTTCTCGGCTGAGCACCACAGCCGCTCGGTTACTGAAACTGTAAAAGCCCTCGGGCTAACAGCGGCCATCAGCCGGAAAAAACAATATACAGCATCTGAGTCTTCCTGTAATCTATACATCAAATTTAAATATGGAATAGAAGACGACGAGTCTTTTCTGTGCGTTAATGCATACGTCGCTAAAATAACACACAGATGATGTTATTTAGGAATAACCAGAAAACATCACCATAAACCTAATTACTCAGGAAAATAAATTAATCACGTTAAAACATACAAAGTAAGAAATCGAGGTAAACGAAAACTTCTAAACCGATTCGAGTTTATTAAAGCTACCGATCGATGTGTATTTCAGGAGATTGGACTCGTTTTATTTTTGTCAAACGCTGTTGAGTCTGCCATTACTTTGTTACGTATACTTTTGCGAAATAACGAGTTTAAAGGATTAAAGTAACCCGATTTTCTGCAATCATTTGAAGGTTTAAAATTTAAATGATTATATTTTATCAATGAATTATGTCAGTTATTATATTAATATGTATGTAGGTGGTCACGTGACATACCGTTCAGAGCCGCTGGCTGCTGAATTAGGGGAGCTGGTGCCAATTTGTGGATCACAAATAGTTTTTTTTGTTTGTTGTTTTGCACTCACCAATCGAAACACAGAAGCGTTATGCTGCTGTTTTACACTGGAATTCTGAGATGATGTGATCTTTCCCAAATCGAGCCGACCAATCTTTGCTGCTGCTAGAATCAAGCCGCAACGTAGGTTTACCGCTTAAGAAAATAATCTGTTTATCAAATAATCTCAAAACCAGTCCAAACACATGAAAATTACAACAATACCTCGGCAGCTAATAACTTAATTGCTGTTGACAATTCCATGTTGTCTAGACATTACGAGTAAGTCTAAAAACGAATCGGGCACGCTGATTCTATTTATAAGCAATGTATACCAAGCTTACTACAGTGTATGAAACAGACAATAATAATAATTTTTTTATAGGTATCTAGGTAGCAGTTTTTTGGTTTTGTTTAATATATTACCAAATTATGTTCTGCAAATTTTACAAATAGGTTAGGATTTTATAAGTATGACGCAATTCGTTGATATTGTTTTTCTCGTATAACAATGCCATATAGTTTCCTGAACAGGATGTTCTTGGACAATATAATAGGATTCATTAATATCAGGCATGCCGATTGAATATTAAAGGGTATTAATTGGATTCTAAATATATTTTATGTATATAATAATATCCCTTGAAACCTCAAAAACTGGGAGTGACAAAGAGCATTGCTTGCACCGTATCAAACGCCAACATGAAAACAAAAGTAAATTACCAATATATCTAGATTCTATTGAACTTGCAGCTCTTAGGCTCTTACAACTTCATTGTATTCTGGGCTAGTATGAACAATTTAATGCTCCTATATTTCCAGTAATTATATAATATATATTTGATGCCGGAAGATCTGATTACAACAAACAATATTATTTTGTCTCAAGGGTGATGAACCCATTACCGTCTTTATAAGAATATCAGTAGAAATACGTATTCATTCATTACTCTTACTCATCAGTTTGTAGAAATATAGTTACTAAACTAACTTTCATCAACTTAATCAGTCTCAACTAATTCTGTATAACAAGTATTTTATTACACTGGATATTTCAAATATTATAAGGAACTTGGGAGCAAAATCCTCCCTTTGTCATATCCAGGAAACATTTATTACAAAATATTTAGGACCTAGCGATGACGTAATTTTAATAACTTGCAAAAATGTTGAGATAGTTGACATAGTCCTTGTTATTTTAATCATTCTCTCATTTTTCACAATTCTAACGCCACAAAGGAAGTGCCAGGCACTCAGTAAAACTATTACGTATTACGTTTCTAGTAAGGTCCGCTTGTGATTCGCCAAGTTTAATCAGATATTAGTCTGTTTTTTTGTCTTTATACAGGAAAGCTAAGTTCCCCTTCCAGCAGTATTCATACAGGTATCTTTGTATAGAGAAATTAAAACCGAATTTCAATATTTTCACATCACCAAAATGACATTAATTTAGACGATACTATATACATGTGATAATATACATGATTGTACCTATAAACAAATAAATTATTAAATACATTACATCTGTAGGATAGAATTCTTCCTTTGTTTTTAAGAAGTTAGAGTAAATATACAAAATATAATTGTGTTTGCAGTGGATAAAAATTGTGAAACTATACACATTTGAAACAGTGGTATAGCTTAGTTACATCTAGTTTTCTACTTCAGCATCAATGGATCGGCTAAAATAAATAGCAGCATAACGGTGCGGTGTTTCATATGAGTGCGGGAATCTGGCGACCCGATTATCGTTTGAAAGACAAAATAACTTTACCGATTCACGTGATAAGTGGAAAAACGAAAAGACAACGGCTATATTTGAGCTTAGTTTTCAGGGTTCCAACGCATTTCTATCGCCGCACATGAAGGTTAATGGTCTTTTCTACTACTTGACTTCTATCCCACAAGATTCTATGTGGCTATGTAGCCCTAGATGGTAAACGCTAACTAGCTACAAACGAGGCAGGCAAGCTATTTTATTTTGCTCAACGCATTGGGAAGGCAAATTACTTTGTGCTACCGCAGTGACATTTAACATCAGACAAATTGTGTCATTACGCTCTTAATTAGCATTACTTGAGTAGAAAAAATCTAGACAGAAATAAAAGTATTGCTAGCTATAATACTCAATCTCCTCCTACAGTTCAGACCTCGTGGTGACAATGACAATTTACCGGACTTTTGTGATTAGTATTATCGAAACCAACAATAATGGCACAGGTGACCCGTAAACACTTCCCGTTGTGTTTGGTAGCTGGGTATCTCCTGCTACGCGAGCTTTCTTTGAACAAACTGGCGATCATATCGTTAATTTTTAAATTTATTTATCCCCTACTCTCATCCTTTTATTCTTTTTTATGATTATATTGTGTGCCCAAGACATTAAGAGTGCTTTGTCCATATTAAACTACATTGAACCTCACCGTGCATTGTTTTCAATTTGTATACTACTGTTGGTGCCCATTGCAATTGGACTGATGCTCGGCTCTCGAGAAAAGTTGGGCCGCGCCGAAGACGTGACGTGGTCTACGTCTCTTATTCGATTGATTTGGTTCCTGATCGTAGGTTCGGTTCGTTTACCACTAGCGAGTTTGAATGAGAGAGCGCGCTCGCGTAAAGTGCTGTGAAAGACTTTTATAGTACTCCGGTGTAAATACCGCTCTGTTCCTGTTGCTATTCTTCATTAGAATAGTAAAAGAGCAGAGTGTCTTTTCTGAATTGTGTTTCTGCATTAATTTTTATAGGGTGGCTTGGACGAATTTATTTATGGGGACATTTACTGTTCGCGCAGACAAGCAGATGAAGTTTGCTTGTAACGAAGGTTGCCTTATTTCTCGCATTGTTGATGTGCGAGGTGAAAGTGGGTTTGCAATAGCATAGGACGGTCAAAAAGTAGGTACTGAGGTGTATTATCCATCAAGTAGTTTGCCCCAGTTGATGTCGTGTTGTTTAATGCGCTATTTAACGTCTCTTTGTAGTTGGTGCAGTCAAACGTGATTTTTGTCCGGTATCAATCGTGAAGCTTCTTTATCAGCGAATATTCGCGGGAAGAACTCTGAAATAATCGGTTGAGGTAAGCTGTGCTTTCCTCCGATGCTTGATGAGCTTTCCTGCCGCTCTCCCTATCCTTCACGGCCGAACATCGGTCGGCGGCGGAGCTGTAGAACAGATCCGCCGCAGGGGGCGGGATTGATTACTGCTTTCCTGGCCCCCATGGCCTTTGGGGGGTGGACTCGGGGGAGTCTGCTTCTCGTATGCGTAGGCATTTCCCCATGTACAAAAATGGTGAGCTGTCGATCGCACGACTCACCTTGTTGGGTAAAACGATCTCGCTATGTTAATATTCTGTTAGCTTATGGATGATATGGCGTAGTCAATGTTTTATGGATCATCTTAAATCCTACCTAAGTCTTTTTAAAACCTTTGATTCAAGATTATTTCCTCGAACACTACCCGCACAATTTCCAGGGTCGGTCCAAATAAACTAAAACCGATTCTTGTATTTTGGTATTGCAAAAGCTTTGAGCCATTAAGCGAAGTAACCTATGATCACCAAAATATAGTGATTTATATTTTTACTTAATTCAATAAACCGAGGATATATTCATGTAATAAATTAAATCTTACTTTACCTAAGTGTAACTTTATACCGCTTCGTAAGAAAAATAGTTGAACTATTTTTCATTAATAATTCATCATTGCGGTAAATGCTAGAAAAACAAGAACTTGTAAAAGACTTGAGAGTGATACTCAACTCCAAACTACATCGAATGGCTTCATTATGAGATATAGTCAAAGTTTTGCTTATATTTCTGCTCATATTTATCTCTACATTAGTTTAGTCCGTTCTTAAGTTGTGTAAGCTGCCCCAGTATGGGAGCTATACAAGACATAATATTGCAATATTTGTAAATGTGCAATAAGTTTTTGCTATCCGTTTTGTTGCTGAGGCCACCTCTCTTATAATCAACTCGTATCACATCTGCTCTGTGCGAAATCCACGCAGGTACATAAGTTCCACTACGAAAATTAGGCGTAACTTATAATTATAAATTTTTCATATTGACATTTATTAGATTTCTCACAGGTCACTGTTCACTCACTTCTTCTATGTTATGCTTCTTACATAGTTTTATTATGGGGTTAAGAACTTTGTTTTGGTTCGATCGTTTCTCTCTTCTTTTCTTTCTTACGTTATGGATAACGTAGAGGGCAGTTTTATGTGTTATGTTTGTGTATAAAGTAACAGCATATGTAAATATAAATGCCAAAAGATGGTGTCCGAGCGTAGTTTGCCACGCGACTACACTCCTGGTTGAATTGGAAGACTTGGCATGATTTTAATTAAATAACTTGATTGCACTTACTTATCGTTTGAGATATGTCCGTTACCTTGGTTCTTCTGCGGATATCCAAGTTAAATATTCGATCACGCGGAGAAACACTGAACGTAGCCCACTGACTTTGAGTTTTCTCATACAGTCAGCAAGGGAGGACCGTAGTCTCAGTTATGTAGGTTATCACTGGCAACTGATTTAAGACTTTGTTTTAAACACTTAGGTATATTTTACGAGAAGTTCGAATCGTTTCCTTTCCGATCGATCCGATTGACCTCTGGCTCAAAGTCGGATTTACTAACTGGACTGTTTGTCTTACGTAAACAAACTCGTTAACAACTTAGATCGCAGTACTCCTAACAACAGCCAATACAGTTGCGTGATATAGACGTTAAATATCATCTTAGTCTTGTCTATTTTCATCTTAGACCTACCAGTTAAGGTCTAAGGTCCCTGCTTAGGTCACTCAACGATTCTATCGTGACGATTATATCGTCGGCAAATCTAAGGTAAACAAAAAATATGAATCAAGAAAAGTCACTTATTTTTACTATGTACTGTATGTGTATATTGCAATATATGTCTTTAATAAAATTCTATTACTTCTATGGATATATTAGCAGTCAGTAGAAACAAGTATGTAGAGTAGTTATGACCCAACGTGTATAACAGTACCTTCCGTTGGATACGGATTTTTCATATTTCTAGTAGCTTTCCACAACGTAAAAAATAATAATTATTTAAATGTTTTAATTTGAATTCAGTAAAAAAGATCGATTTAAGAAAAAAACCATCCGATACTCGTGCAAAGCGGAAAACTTTTAAATTGCCTCATTAAGAGAGGTCACAAGCAATATGCGAATCAATTTTCGGTCGAGCGACTTAATAATCGTTAAATAACTTTTCAATTGATTTTATTTTTGTAAAAGTTGTTAGCAAAGAAAAATTATCTTTCAGTAGGTAAATTTAGCAAATAATTTATTATTGGTGTTAAAGTGAAAAATTAGTTTTAAACGTAAAACATTAATGTATTTTTCTGTTGTTTCTAGGTTTATTTATTAGTAGACGTTCAAGGATCCCCTTAAAAAAATCGCAACATCCTGATTCTAAAATATAATTTATTCCTAATTCCGTTCATACATTGACTAATTAATAATTGGCTAATCACAAGAAGTTGTAAAAACTGTGGTAACACTCACATTCGATTTCATTTTAAATCAAACATAATCAAATAGTTTATAAACAATAACAACTGTACATAATACAAAATGGAAAACATTTATTTTCTATAATAATATTAAGGGTGACAAATAAGCACAAAGTTCAAGTGATGGTGAACAACTGCGGCTCAACAAAGATCCAAAAGGCATCGTTACCTGCAATAGATTCTCTACTCATTCTACATATGAAATACAGTAGCATTGTGCTACTAGTTCACACTGGTATTCTGCAAGGACGTGGTCATTCCACTATCGAGACAGCCTTTTTATACTCCAACTAGATACAAGCTGCTCTAATACTCTAAAAGAAACATTATTAAAATTAAATGATGGCTTAATGAGATACCTAGAGATATCATAGAGTCATCTAGAGTTCATCTTCCTGAAATAATGAAATAAAACCTGTTAAACAAACATAAGCAATTTTCCTGATACACAAGAGAAAACCAATAAAAAAATGAGCAAATCATTAAAGTTCAGTACTTATTTATGATAAGAGTCGTGGTAGCTCAATGTCTAGCCATTGACTAAATTCACGGTAAGCGAGAAAACCGAATTGTATCCCCGGTACCGGTAACAATGAAATAGTTAATAGTTAATATAGTTTTATTTCTGGTTTACCACGTGCTTAACGGTGATGTCGTCAATCCGCAGCGAAACCGTGTGTATGCATATATATATATATATATATATATATATATATATATATATATATATATATATATATATATATATATATTTATATATATATATCCTTTGCTTTACAAATATTATTTTAAAAAGTCAGAACTTTAAAATGGTATTATACCTTAATTTGAGTATATTTACACTTGGATTGTTACATTTGGATTGTTTGATTGTTATATGTTAATAATATGGCGTTCTTACAGAAAATACACACAACTTGTACTGTAAACACTATAGTCGATGCATTTTAAATTATGCCTATTAATAGTTAACATAATTTAGCATATCGATCGACCCTCTATCCATTATCGACCTCTACTTTTTACGCACATCACTACACCTCTCCATAAGACCTGTAAGTGCGAGCGAGACAGACAGATAAATATGATTTATGACCCGAAGCCTCAGTTCATAATGAGTCGACTATAGTTTACAGTTCAAGTTGTGTGTACAAGATCCCGTGCCTTCGACGCTACTTCAGAACCTTCCTCCGATTTTATAATACATTTTATCGGACTATGAACAACATCGAGTGTCTATGTGTTTGTGCAAATGCTTACACTATAATATATCCTGCGAAGTTGACGTCATCTGCTTAAAACCAGAAGATAACTTCGTGGTAGAAACGGTCCTGCTGTTCAGCTAAATGGTCGATTTTGAAATAAAATATTAAACTACGTAAATATTTGTTGGATTTTGTGTACAAATTGTTTTCAACTAAGGATATATTACATACATAAGTAAATTCACTTTTGCCCATTTACTGGATAAATGAGAAATAATTGAGCGTTAATAATCAACGTATTTTAATCTATTTACTACAAAATCTTGGTATATTTACTATCGTATATAAAAGTATACCAGAGTCCAGTTATATAATATTTACTGATCAATCAATGGTTATGAATACAGTAACACAATACAGAACTCGTTGGTCGCGATAGACTGGTATGGTCTGGATATAGACAAGAGGAAGCTGTAATTGTACTGTTTGCATAAAGGATAGTGAAATCTGTATTATGAAAATTATTGTGAACTTGAAAGAGCACTGAAATCAATTTCGCTTTTTTTAGAATTATGGGACGCGATAAACACAAAATACTAACCCCTTCCCCCTCCACAAACTTATAAAAACTTATACAAAATTATAAAGGGGGCGTTATAATTTTGATTTTTAACTAAACTGATCATCCTTATCGATAATCAAAATGTTATTTGATGTAAAAATAGTCACTAATGGATCTAGCGGTGATTAATGACGGCGGCAGTGTTACCTTTAATGAAGATTGATTGCATTTTCTAGTGGTCCATATAATTGCTATCCTAGTATTACTGTAAATTTTATGTAATTCTGTACTTACTTTTACTTAATTTCTTTACCATATATGATTTATTATATACCCTACATGACATACCTATATAACCAAATACAGAAAATTCAGTACCAGAAAAAAAAGGTTTTAGCAATAGACTGCTGCGTGGCGTTATGGTTAGAGTGCATGGCTGCGTCAAGGGTCAAGGGTCGTGGGTATGATAGCCAAGGAAAAAAAATTACATCATGAATTCTGAGTTTGAGGGTGTTGTATGTATATTCCGTCGCTTAGCCTTTGCATCTGTACCTTCGTCCGATCGCATTACATCCAACTATAGTCGACGCATTATGAACTGAGGCTTCGGGGCATAAATCATATTTATCTGTCTCGCTCGCACTTACAGGTCTTATGGAGAGGTGTAGTGATGTGCGTAAGAATTGTAAAGGTGCATATCGATAACGGGATAGATACGATCGATATTCAAAATTATGATAAATATTAATAGGAATAATTTTTCGCTATCTGAAAATAAAAGTTTCTAATTTGTAAGATAAAATGTTTGTTTCGACATAATCATAGAGAAACTATAGTTCGTATTACAGTCCGAGCTTGAGCGTTGATGTCACCATTTAATTTCTTCAAAATCACGTTAGAAAATAAATTCTCCACTGTGCGTATTGCATAACGAAAATCGTAACGACCAATCAGGACTCATGACGCATCGAACCCGGGTGCGCAGGTAGCTAAGTAACGATAACGGGTTGCATTACGTGCATATTCCTACTGTCAGTGACATTTATTGGCCGACGACTCAGTTTGCAATGCGTCGACTAAAGGGAAGATGCATGATGGCGCGTGAGTGTCTCTGTATTTGTGATAATGCTTACGGCACTATAATATATGCTACAGGTAAGGAAATCTATGGACGTGATTGTAGCATTTATTAATGCCCGAACACCAACAGACGAATTACTTGCCCACAATCTATCCTACTTATTTAGTTAATAACTCGACAATTGTTTAAAAATATTTTAGAATTGATCCATGAAATTAACCAAGTGTCGTATTATATAATGCAATTGCTGTTAAAAAATATTGAATTGTATAAATAAAATTTACACTTAATAAAATTAAAAATTCACATTAAATAACAACATCATCATCATTATAGCAGACTATTAGTAGTCCAGTGTTGAATGTAGGCCTGCCCCAATAGATTGCACAAAAGCACAATCGAGAGTCGCTTTATCTAGTAGGTGATCATCGTACACTGCATCTACCAGTCGGAGGTAGTCACTTATGAACCTATCTTTCTAAGTGACTACTTCTTCTTCAGTAAACAAAATCCAAATGGAAAACGGCCCGATCCCTCTTTGAGTTTGTGCGCGGCACCGTCGTACGCCTCACCGCCTTGCACGTATTGACGGCGCGGACCAGATTAGACCTAACAAACAATGTGTATTCCAGTCAAATCAGGAAAATATATTATTTTTGTCATTCGCTTTTGAGTCCGATTTAACTTTGTACGAATTCTTCTGTGAAATAACATGGTTCGATGGAAATAACTTATTTTGCCTGCAACAATTTCTTTACGGCTTAAAATTTAAATCCCCATGATTTTATCTATCTACGAGATACACTAAACAAGTCTTTTCAAATATTATTTTCTATATTAGTTATGTGAGATTCAATTTCTGGATAATCAAGGTGATTGGCGAAACTCATATAATAATATCGAAGGCCGAATACTGGAACTTTACTCAACGTTTTTAGATTCTATAGTTGATTATTTATATATTTTGTTTTGTTCAAAATGTGAAAAAGGTAGTCTATGTAGACACAAAATTGGTTCATCTGTTGACATAAATCAACTAAATTTTGAGTTGTCTTTAATATCTCCACAGGATGAAAGTATTATGATCCACATTAGTGACTTATAATAAAGGGAACTGTGTGCTTGTTTCTCACCTCAAAACTAAAAAGTTTATAAATTTATATAATTAAGGGAAAATAATAAGTTATTTGAAGAGGGAGACAGTTCTTGGGAAGACAAAATAAAAAGCTGTGGTGGTATAGTATTGGAAACGTTATTATCGTTTATTATGCAATATATTGGAGTCCAGTCTTGCTGTAATCTCTTAAAACAATAAAGGGACGACAACTATATACTAAATCGTATAAATGTGCTACAATGGAATGCACAAAGCATTCACCCTAAAAGATTAAGAGGTTGAAGCCTTGTTATATCAAGAGAAGATGCACATCGCCATTATAAGTGAGACGTTATTAGAGCCGGATTGTTATTTCCGTATAAGTGGATACATTTATAGAATGGATAGGCCTCATGGATATGGAGATGTGGCTATATGACTCAAAAATTGAGATTCTTCATGTTAAGATTCTAAACCGTCACCATTTGGAAAATATACTCGTATATTCTATATATTGTCCGACACACGTCAGAACTACTCTTCGAGACTGGGATCAAATTTTCTCTCTATCTATACGAAATACAAGGAGAGTTTAACGGTCACCACACCAACTGGTCAAATAAGACGGATTCTAGAGGTGATCAAATATTCAAATCAATGTTAGACAATAATCTCATTTCATTAAATGATGGCTCGAGCACAAGGGTGAAATTGGTAAATAATATAAATGTAGATATAGCTTTAAACCTCTATTGGATAGTCTAAATGACAGCCTGAGAAACGACCATTTAATGCTTAAGATAAAAACTAAAATATCGACATTGCATTATATAAAGTAAACGTTATTTTCGAATAGCTGATTAAATATAAAGCATGCAGAAAGAGAAATTATAGATTTTACAAAGTCTAATGATCATCATTTTGCCTATAACGCGTTTATTGCAGTGATTTGATTTAGAAATTTTAATACCTCTCATTAAATTATGTAAGAACCATAAAAACTTATTTCCCAGAACTTACTGGAATCAGAATATCTCGAAAGCTGTAGTTAAAAGACGACGGACTCTCGCAGCTTTCAGAAGAAATCCAACACTGGATAATCTACAAGTATTACAAAGAAAGAATAGATTGGCACAGAGAGAGATTCGTAATGGGAAATGTAGATCGTGGCAAGGTTCTTGTGATATCATTAATTGTGTGACATCGTCAAAAGAAATGTGGGCTAAAATGAGATGGTTAAAGGGGTACGGGGCTATGGTCAACAGTATTAGTCGTGAAACAGCTGAATCTTTGTTATGTAGCACCGAATTATGCAGATTTACCAGCTCCTCTATTTAAAAGTAGCATCGTGCATTTATCATCAGTGATTTCGTTACAGGAACTAGCTAATACAATGAAACATTCTGATACTGCACCAGGCGTAGATGATATATCATATTCTATGATTAAAAACCTCCCAGATGGTGCCAGAAACATTTTAGTAGCATCATATCATAGATGTTTAATATCAAGTTTTTACAAGGCAATGAAAAGATGTTAAAATAATAACTGTATCAAAACCGAATACTAGAAGCGTTGGTCCTGTATCGAATATAATACCTATCGCGTTGCTATCGTATATATGCAAGATATTTCATACAATAATTATAAGGAGATTGGAATGATACTTGGAGAAAAATTGTTATTTTTCCGAAGAAACGGTGGGCTTAAGAAGAACTAGATCTTGTATGAACAATTTAACTCGTTTATTCTTACGGATTCAAAGTAGATATAGCAAGGGATACGTCACCGTGGGTTGTTTTATTGACATCGATAATGCATACAACAATGTTAATTTGACAAGCGTTTTGTATAATTTGGATAGCCTTGGAGTGAACGTCGTTATATGTAATTATCTCTGGATGTTTCACGTAATGTTTGTTTAAAGTATCTAAGTAGTAAATATAATTCACATTATAAACTTTATACCGATCTAAGGTTGGAGTGGAGGTTGATCTCCAGATGGATATTAGCCCATGATTTAACATAGCTGCATATTTGTATATTAAACTGTTAATTAATTGCAATTTCGAAAGCGTTGCCGTATATAACATCATTGGATTACAATAAATTTATCATCTTATTTGATTCTAGAAGTGCCTACACTTGACTCGGCTGCCCTCGAGTATTCAAGGAGTTCCGATAGCCTACATCATCCTAGACAACATCGATCAACTTTGTGCATCAAATAAAGAAATAAAGAGAGAGAAGGGTTATCCAGTGGATACCATCTCATGTAGGTATGATGGGTAAAGAGAAGGCCCATCGTACAGCGAAACACGGAACGAGTGTCGGGTTTTCACATTACACAGTGAAATAAAAGCCAAAGTAAAATGTAAGCAGTTACGGCACGAATATTTTAATGAGCACTCACTTTATAAAGGAATATGGTACAAAATCATATCCAATGTAAACCTCCTAGTTACCCATGGTATCCAGATATTAATAGAAGAAACGTAGCAACACTGTTAACATTTCGTTCCGGACACATTTCATCAAACAAGTTCAAACTTCTAATCGGTATTTCAACTATGCCAAACTTCCCTTAATGTGATGTAGAAGATGTCCATCACGTGTTGTGTCCGGAGCGAGACGCAGCGTCGAAATATAAGTTTTATGTACAGGAGCGCGATGTTGGCATTTGTAATGTTATGCTGACTTCTCCGCAATCTAAAGAGGCAAAAATGTTGAACTGTACTTAAAATTGTTTTAAGTATCGCGGGAGTATTTTATACAGCGTGTCATCGCCTCCACAGGGAAGTGGTTATCTGTTTGTGAAGGGTCTCAAACAAAGGGGTTTTTTCTTAACATATATCTATCCAACATCTCTTCATTTTGTATATATTATCATATACAAAAATATATACAATATATTTATTACAATTATAATTATTTTCGACGGAGGTTACTCTGTGACAATACTCTCTATAGAAAACAATAAGAAAAAATAAAATTATAAAAGTTATGTTGTAGGTGTTTATATATTTCGCGAATGATGAAAACAAATGAAATTATATGATAATATTTGTTTTTTTTTACTTGAACATTTTGTGCTTTTCTTTTTTAGGAATCTCTTTAATACCTCTATACAATGCTCTTTGAGCACTTTGATTCCCCTTTGTGAATCGAAATTCTCTTTGTATAATAGACAATGTATGTAAACGGAGTGAATTTTTAACAATAGATAAACACTATGTATTAATATGATACACTACGACCTATTCTGTAAATAGATACATTGTTCTATAGGTCGCGTGGCGTAGTCATTATAGTACCTGCTAGCACTACTTGACGAGTCCTGGGTTCGATTCAAGGAACATTTTTTATTTATCCACAAATTTAGGTGGAATTTACAGTAGTAGAGCTACACTGCAGTTTGCTTACAACTTCAAAATGAATGAGTCAGCTCGACCGAGGTAGTTCCACGACCTCATAGAATACTAACGTAAAATAGCAACATTATTGCTGTTAAAACTTTTTAAGTGGGTCGAAAATAATAGATTACGATCCAAAGTGACCCCTAAGTATTTCATATGGCTAGACCACGGAATGACTGTCTTGTAAAATTGGGATAAATGATCTCAAAATTATCACTTTGCTCTTCTCTGGGTTCACTACGATTCTCCATTTCTTTAACCAATCGCCTAATGCGTGGACTGGGGTCTGAAGGCGTGAACAAAGCGTTCTGATATTACCGTGTGCGGAATGTAGAGCGGTGTAGTTGGCATACTGTGCCAGTTCGACACCTTTTGTGCGAAGGAATGTCACTTACGTAAAGTGCGAAAAGAGAGAAGGGGGGGGGGGGAAAGAACCGAGCCCTGGGGACTCCAGCGGCAATAGCCCTGGGGGACGAAAGGGAGCCTCTGTGCTGTAACGAAAGCTACGGTTCAACAAGTATTGTCGTACGATGGGCTCGACGAGTCTATCCGACACTCCGATTGTGTAGAGCATATAAACTAAGCCCTCATGCCAGATTTTGCCGAACGCCTTAGCGACATCAAAGAGCAATGCGCCCCCAGATTCCTTGGTCTCTTTCTATTTTTGTGCTTAGAGATGTAGACTATCCGAAGAACTTGAGAGGGAGCTGAGTGGTTCACTCTGAACCTTAACTGCTCATCGAGCAGTAGATGCCTCTCCTATATAAATTTATGTAATCTAGCTAGTATCAGCCTCTCGTAGATCGTCCCTAGCTAGCTGATAGATCTGTAGCTAGATGTTGGACTATTAGGTCTACCTGGTTTGCGAATCCCTATGACCTTCGCCTCCTTCCAGATGTCCAGGAAGGAGCAGCTGGAGAGGAGAACATTGAAAATGGTTACTCGAATCAGAAGGCACTTCAGGTGATTAGAGAGGGATTTGATCACCCTATTAGATATCCCATCAGCGCATGGCACTTTACAGGATATCAGGTTTTTAATCTGGTCTATCACTCCATCAGAGGTAAACGAGGCCGGTAAAAACAAAAAAAAACTACAAGGATGAATGTAGATGTCATGGGCTGAAGGAATCACTTTCTTTTTTTGATGAAAATAAATTCTAACATTATGATGTTTACTTACATCGGAATAGAGCCAATGCGTCGGTGCTTGCGAGAACGATTACAATTCTATAATATATTCGGCGCAGTTGATTTCATCTGGTAATAAAAACTATAAGATATAGCCATGGTAGATATCGACTAGGAGGACAATAAATTAATGCGACAAATGACGATATCAAAAATTGATTTCAAAATCTGGTTGCTCGCCCTCCATGAAATTAAAAGCGAGCCCACGGACTTCGTGCTACCACAGTCAGATTGTAAAATTTATTGAAAATATATGTACAAAATAAAAGTAATAAATAAATGAGAACCTCAATACAGGACAGAGTGGAGAGAATTGGGCATGTATAATGTTGGCGATTATTCGTGTGGAAAATTACAGAGTGCACGGACAACAATTTCCAATGAAGAGCGATCTTCGTTAATTGCTTGTCCATATTTATGTTACACTTTAAAGTAATCCCTTCCTATATATATAACTATATATGGTTAAGATATTGTATGATCATCTTCTGTTTATTATTATCAGATGAAATCAACTCAGCAAAAAGATATTTTCCATGAATAATATTTTATTTATTTATTTGATTTAGATTACAGAGATCCATTACAAACATATAACATTAAATTAGAAATAATAATAATAACAAAAGCATTCATAATTACATAAAACAAAAATAATACAAAGAAACTAATTTTAATCAGCGTACTGTTATTTTGAAAACATGAAGCTTTATAAGCAGACGAATCAGGAAACTAACGCTCCTATCGGTAAACACCCTTAAGAGACTATTAGAGGCGGTCTTAGTACGATGTACAAGTGAAGCTACTTTCTTTCTGACCACTGCGTGAAAGTCATCTGTATACGCCTCTGCAAACATGCTCAAAGCACTGCAATTCCGTTCCATTCCAAACCTCAAAAGAATCCTAAATATGTTGTTGTATTGGATTCGATGAGCGAATACACCTGGCAAAATGCTTGAACAGGTGTATCTTTACTTCTTTATTATAATACTGTAAATAATTACGCAAATACATCATCAGTCGTCGTCCCCTTTCCTTTTTCGTTTTAATGCATGTGCAATAAGATCGGAGGATGCTTTAGTTGCGAGTGTCAAGCACACCAAACATAGGCATACATACAACAAACCCTCATAATCCAGCTTCCTCTCATTCCTTTTTCAAACTTCTTTGGCAGGGAATTGAACCCGGGACCAACAGGAAGGTACGCAAACCATTACGCCAGGCGACCAATACGCATGGATATAAACTTATGAAAAATGATTTATCAAATCTTATGTAATTTAAATGATGCCTTCTAAGAGAATCGATGATTTACGATAAAGTCACCTTTGTGTTCTTTTACATTAGATTTGATGAAGGATAAATCCTCGCAAAAGATCATCAATTTCTAATATAGAGAGTACGCAAGCAAATCGAGTTCAATCAAATTGTTAATTGTAATTTTAAAGTGCTAAGTTTTCGTGTGCTCGGCGGCGATGGATACCTGTATATCTAAGAAATAATATAAAAACTATTTCGAAGACATGGCAGAGTCCGCCAATCCGCACTGGAACCGCGTGGTGGTTTATGCTGTAACATCCTCTTATGCATTTATATATATATATACCTGCTGTTACTTTACTTATAATTTAAATATTGAAGAACGGCTCTATTCTATCTCCTTTTGTTAAGTAAGGATATTAGAAATTTATTTGTTACTATTTAGTCTATATATGTACTGTATCCTTGTTATGTCGTAGATATAAAAAAAATAGATATAAATAAGGTACATTAGTACAATTACAAAAATATAAAAGTCCTTTTATTTATTTTTAACCTGGTGATAATAACAACCCTTAATAATTTTCTATAACCATTGCATGCATAATTTAACGTACAAACTGAGGTTTAAAATGTATAAATAGGTTTTTTGATCCCATTTTACTACAGGGTACTAAAATGGCGCAAGTATTATATGGATATAACGAAGAGTGCTACAGAAACATTTTAAGTGCAAGCTTTATATTTTCTATGATAAAGGTTGAGCATTTACAAGTCCGTCATTTTAGCATGCATTATACTTAAGACGACTCTAGGATCCACAGAATATTATACCTGAGTATAAAATAAGTAATAATGAAGCTCCATATTCATGACACAATCTATCGTATAATTTTAAATATGTTTAGTTTATGAAAAATTCCTGATATATTTATATGAAAAATCTTATAAATATATTTATAGAGCAAAAATATTTCAAGCTAGATATTCATGTTTAAGTATTAAGCGGGATGGAATAAACATTATCATCATATTATCAAAATACAATAAAAAATATCTAAATTTCATTGCCTTCCTGAAGGAAGAAGCTTCACGGGTTTTCTCATCTTCATTTTATCCTTTATTCTATTCCTCAGAACTATCCCTATAGTCTAAACTCTTCGCATGATTCACTATCATGCCGATCGGAAAGTACCTTTTTTTTTTAAAGCGTAAGCGGCAAACGAGCAAGCCGCCAGAGGAGTCGCAAATATGTTGCCAGCCTTTAAGGAATGTGTAGGCTCTGTTCTTGAAGGTCCCTAAGTCGTAAACACCGCTGACGACAGCTGATTCCACAGAGTAGTTGTACGTAGCAGAAAATTTCACGTGAAACGCACAGTTGTGGATTGCCAACAATCGAGACAATGAGAATGAAATTTTGAATTCCGAACAACGCCTCAGAACACTCCCCATGATAAATTCGGTAAAAATGCAAAGAGATGCAACATCTCTACGCCAGTGAAGCATGCCTGGTCATCAACGATTCGAGCCGCTCTCAGTTAAACGGAAGAAGCTGGTACTGAGGTGCCCCGGTCCAGAGATGAGAACGGTATTCCATGTGAGGCCAAACTTGCGCTTTGTAAAGTTGCACACTGTCGCTCTATTAAGCACGCCCAGTTTATTTGAGGCCAATTTGGTCTTACACTCAAAGTGACCGCGAAACTGAACGTCACTCGATTTACTAGCTGAGATATCAAGGGGAGTGTTTTTAAAACAAGGAGATGCGATAAAGGGAATCTTTTTAGCGGTAAACGCGTAAACTTATGTCTTCGCGGGGTTAAATTGGACTAGATTTTTCACACACAATCTAAAACTTTGTTTAACAAAGACTCGACTTCAGACACAAGTTTGTTCCGGTACTCATTGACGTTTTCTCGATATATATTGGCACGGCTAGTGTGCAACATGTCATTGATATACAAAAGAAACAAGGTAGAAGACAGCACACAGCCTTGTAGAACACCAGCATTCACTGGTTTAGAGACAGAGCATGCACCATCGACTACGACCTTGATGCTACGGTTCGTGAGAAAACCCACTTGCATAATATCTCGGGCCATAAGCCCATAGGAAGGAAGCTTCGAAAGAAACACTCTGTGCCACCGATCGAATGCCTTCGCTACGTCTTGGCTAACCACCAAGGCCTCACCCTTGGACTCCTACTAGATCATTGACGATTCAAGCTCAAGCTCGCAAGCTGGTATTGGGGTGCCCGAGTCAGAAGATAAAAACAATACTCTAGGTGATGCCAAATTTGCGCTTTGGCCATTTGCAAGCGGTTGTCTAAATTATTTTGAAGCTTAACATTGCTGTTTTTCTTAAAAAAAGAACTTTTGAAATCGAAAAAAATTATCACTTTTAACTTATCGCTTTTATTCCATTTTAAAAACAAAACGCAAAATTTCATGAGTCATAATTAGCAATTGAATGTTTTAAGATCCGCTTGGAATTATTCAAGAACATATTGATTAAGAAAAAATATATTGAAGTGTTACACGGGGTCAACTCGTGAAATATGGGTTCATATATTCACTAGAATTTATTGACTGAATTGGAAACCGAAATGTTTTTTTATACGAAGATCGAAGACGGTTTCTACTTCGATACGCAAAGGACATTTTTTTGAGTGCTACAATTGAATTTAATATTTTTTTTTATTATACATGATTTCACCTATATACTAACATATAATAATAATACACACTTACATATACTATAATAGAACATAGTTACCTATTGTTAGTTGGAGTTATGTTGTACATATGTTAGATTTACATACAAAGAAAACCAGTGTGTTTTGTTTTTGTTAACGTTAAATTGAATTCTTCCGCGGTTATTTTAAATAATGAACAGATCGAGTTTGTTGTGTCGACGGTTTTTCTAGGAATAACCCTCGACTCAAAGCTTGTGGTGCGTCCATTAATCTGACCTAGCAGAAAGATTTAGTAGTGCAACTTATGCAATTAAAAAATCAGTCAAGTCGCAAATGTTAATACTGCACTCGTTAATTTTAGTAATTTACACTTATGTCCTATGGAGTTTTGCTTATTATGTCCTATGGTAATGCAACTGATGTTGAAATTATATTCATTTTAGAAAAAAGAGCTATTCGCTCTATTTAAAATCTAAAATTTAGAGTATCGCTATTTAAGGGAAAAAACTCAAGAAGTAGACATATTAACGGCTACCACAATATATTTACGATAAAATATTGCTTATACGTAAGAATTTACAAAAATATTCTATAACTGATGTACATACATGCTACCAATACAAGAAACAAAAACAAAATTGTGGCACCTTTTTTTCGTTCAAAAAATGTACAGAAGTTGTTTTTAGCCTACGCATATTTAATAAATTTCTACAAATAAAAATGTATGTATATATATGTGATTTGCCTTTAAACAGATTTAAAATTTTGGTTAAAAACTACTCTTGATACTCTTTGTCAAAATATTTGTCTGAGAAATATGCTTGGATTTTAACTTGAACATTATGGAACTAATTATTAAAAAAAAGAGCAACTAGTCAAATTTCTTGTCGTGTTTTCTAGCTAGCAGCTGCCTTTCGACGGAGTGGTCCTATTAGCAATCTTAACGATTCAAAAGTGTTTTGTATAAATGTACTTGAATAAAGCTTCTTTTGATTTAGATTTTTTATTATTATTTCCACACTGTTTCTGAGTTAATTTCTGTGGGGGACCCTAGAGGAGTGAAATAAAATGATAGCAGAAAGTGTAGGTTAAAAATGAAGAGAAATAATATTAATACACTTACTAATCATAAAATAAATTCATCTAAATATACGTACATATTATAAAAATAAGGAACAAAGAAATAGCGTTCTATCACAAGTTTCTAAAGCAACGAGACGTTGCTACAGTTTCTAACATCATGTACATATAAGGTTAAAATAACTGAAAATAAAATTAAATGGGTTTTATTTAATATTTTAGGTACCTGTTATAAATTATGTCAATGGTATTTATGTATCGCACAGAAAAGAATAGGGACGGGGACGACATGTTAGTGACTCTGTATTTGCGCAAATCCTTACGGAACTATAATTTTTTATGTACAGTTTATATAGTTTGGCAACATATTGTACATATTGTTCATTCTTTCAAGAATAAATAAAATGCATCATAAGTGTTTAAATCATAAAAGTTAATTCCAACTTCAGAATACTATTCAATTACGTTATTTCATTAATTTAGATATTTTTTTTTAATAAAAGTCAATTATCTGTAGGAAAGTACTTAGTCGTTCCTTTCCTACAGAACGTTTACAGAATATCTTATCCCAAAAAGTCTTAGTATTTTCATGTATAATCCAAAGTATATATAATTTCTAGAAATATACATTCATATTTTAGTGAAATATAAATGAAAAAATATGTCGACGTAATATTAACACATTCTGTTTCAGACAATGTGGAACAAATCAAATCATTTTCTTGAAAAATGTTGTTAACAAACGCAATGCATACATTTCCATATCTGTACAGGCATCAACATTGACAAATGTGCGCTGTATATCAACGATGACGTATTTACATTTTACGTACGATCTGTTAACCCGTGAAATTGAATAGGGTTTTTAAAAAAAGATATTTATTTAAGACACATATATTACGACACTTTAAAATAGTACATTTACAATAGCACACTTGATTAGGAATATCTTTAGGCAACCGCTCTACTTGGAGGATGGAACTAGACTGCCTGACTGACCTAAGGATGAATGTTGGAGTTAGAGTTAGGGTATTGCTTACGGCGCTGAGAGGAATGCAGGGTCGGCATTAACCCTTACAAAGCTCGGGTGTAACATCTCCCCCTTTCAGAGGAGACTTTGGGGTTAAAACAAAGTCTCTGATTTAAATTTTAGTTCTAAGAGGAGCGACAGGCCTAGTTAATTCTATTTCAGGGTCTTGTTGCTCTGTAACTTCTACGGTACCTGAGGTAGGTTGAGATGGTAATCTATTTGAGTTAAGCTTAATCATGAAGGGTCGGTTGCCGCCGGATTTACAGATTATTATTTTCTTAAGAAGTAAGTATCCTAATACTAATATAATAAACAGGAATATAATAAGAATAAGTGCTGAATAGTGTGTCCCATATTTCACGATGTACGTGCTTTGCGGATTACTGATAGGTTCTAAGCCATTCAAAATGGAGTTTACTCCTTTTTTGTTTTCAGAATTAAAATCATCTAAATCGATATTTTGTAAATGAATAGGGGAAACACTATTTATTACATCGTTCAATTTCATTAAGTTACAACAGGTATCGTTAATTAAACTAAAATCTGGTATATAATTAATAGGTGAAGTGATATTGAGAATATCAAATTTTGGTATCAATGTTGTGCTTCTACAGTAACCAATACAATTTTGGGGATACTAATAATATCTAAGCCCACAATATTTGTTTCGTATAATTTAGAGTTAACACAGTCAATTGAAATTTTATTAGGTTCTGATTGTACATAAATCCACTTATTATTTTTAATGGTTTCCATATGTCTAACTTTCCTAGTATTACTTTAGTTTCACACTGTGATGGTTTTCACTGATAACTTTCGATAATAGTTTACTTTCACATGTGGGTTTAGCGTCAGTAGAGTACACGTTTTCGACGTCACAGATGAAATTTCCTGGGCTTATAGATTTACAAATATCTAGGTCGTTGAAGGTGCAATACTGTGATTTGTCTTTGGTCATTGCTATATATCTGTTATTAGGTATAATTAGACTGAATGCTTCTGGCTCCTTGGGGTTATAAGGTGTAGGGAGTGCAATACTATGGAACAATACATACTCTTTGATATTTACTAGCGGCACTTGTAAAACAAATAAAATCTTATTATTAGCGTAATAGCATACTAATTTAGAAATACTTAAAGTAAGGTGAATTAAATTAATATCTAAGTCTACAGGCAATTCGAGGTCACTGGGCAGATATCTGTAACTATTGACAAGTTCTTGGTGTAGTTGACTCGGTGTTATTATTGCAGGATGTAAGATATTTTGGCTACTGAACAAAATAGCATTAGTTACGTCTTCCAATTGAAAAGATAAAGTAAGTATAGATGTTTCTAACATATCTAATATTTCATTGATACTGGTGAGTATCTGTAGTCCATTCATTACTTCAGTAATGTTTCTGATATTTGTAGAGAGCTTGTCGATAGCTTCACTGAGGTTAGCTTCATTAATTTTAATTTTTGTAGGGTATTATTATAGTTTGTTAGTATCGAGGTGGTAACCAAGATATTTTCTTTCATTAATGTAGCTAACTGTTTTCGTTAATCTGTAAGGACCTTATCGCTTCATCATATCTTATACCATCGTTTTCGTCCAGTGAACCAAAGATTTGTTTAATAATAGTACCTATACCTCCTATCCATGCACTTCGTTTAGTTCTATTGTCTATTAAATGTGAGATGGAGGCAAACTCTTTACTCATGTCCTGAAACCTCGCTGTCATTGGCTGTAACAGACTGTGGCATTCCGCGTCGATCTCTATAACTCGGGTTTGGCGACACAAGTGTCTTGTGGTTTCTAGAGCTGCTTCGATGTTTTTAACATGGGGTCCAAAATGAGAAATATCTACCGGTATTACGACTTTTAATCGGACATTGTTAATTTTTAGTTTTCCTAAATAATCGTGATAGAGACCTGAACTCGTAGTGATTGGCTGGATGAAATCCGGTTGGGGTTCTCCCCGAGCTGAACTGTAAAATAATAGTTTCTAAAGTAAGTATACTCTATTTTATCCTATGACTTTTATACTATATGATTACTAATGTGAACCTTCATGCTTCAGTTTCACCGATTATATTTATAGATTATTTCCAACAACTTCGGCTAGTTTCACTTGGTCAAAATGATGCGTCACGTGACGCCTATTGATCAACAAGGTGAGCGTGTTGTTACCGTTGATTTTAATGACCTTGTAAGGGCCTTTCCACCTGGGCGAGAGTGCTTTACGCATTCTTAAGTGATTCTTGAGGTAAACATAGTCTCCGGCTTTGTATCGAGCTGGGCGACTATGGTTATCGTAATAAGACTTCGAAGTTTCTTTCGATTTCCTGGTAAAGTCAAGAGCTTTTTCTCTTGAATATTTGAGTCTATTTTGTAGCATTTTCACATACTCGGGGTATGTGGTTCCTGACGGTTCGTTATAAATGGAATTAGGTAGGAATGGTTTTACTCGAACATTAGTTCGAATGGGGTAAAATTTGTAGTGCAATGCACGGCAGTGTTGTACGCCAACATCGCGGTGTACACATAACGAGGCCAATTGGTTTGATCAGGATTAATATATGATTTGAGATATTCCTTTAAGGTTGAATGGCTCCGTTCTAAGGCGCCTTGAGTTTGCGGATGATAAGGAGAAGACCAGAGGTTTTTAATTTTGAGGAACTCGCAGGTCTTTTAAATAAATCTGAGGTAAAGTTAGTACCCTGATCGGTGAGGATAGTTTTTGGAATACCGAAAATGGAGATATAGTGAAGTAGACACTCACTTGTTTCCTCAGCTGTGGTGCTACGAATAGGATAGGCGGATGAAAATCTAGAAAAATCGTCTTGAATGGTGAGTATGTATTTTAGTTGTGCAGTTCCTGATTCAGGAAGTGGTCCTACGATATCCAAAGATATACGTTGGCAAGGCGTAGTGGAACTGCTGGTGATTTGCATTGGTGCGCGATTAATTTTCCTGAGGGCTTTATTCTCTTGACATAACTTGCATTGTTTAACGTAAGACTCTATATCACTACGCATGTCTTTCCAGTAATATAGTTGCTTTATACGGCTGTACATGCGGGTTGAACCAAGGTGTCCTGCTATTGGGATGTCGTGGTTTTCACGAAGGATTTTAGCTATTTCGTTAGGTACTGGATAAATTATGTTGTTGTGGTATATGTGAATTTTTATTTCACTATTATGAAAAAGGTAAGTAAGTATATTATAGATTTTTGTAAAGGAGTGTTTTTCGAATGGATTCTTCAGGTCGGAGATGCCGATTTCCTTAGCATCTCCAAAGACGACTAGTTCATTTCTTATAGTTCGTAAAGTTATGAATATTTCAGGATATGATGCTTCATCAAAGTGATGCACTTTTGTATAGAGTAGATAATATATTTTATTATTGGTTTCTATTTTTTGGAATGAAAAAAGTTCTTTTTCAGAATTGTAAATGACAGAGTTGGATTGGGCATCACCTATAACTTCTGGGATGTAAGGATTGGATTCGTCTAAATCGATAGACGTAGGGATAAGGACTACTTTAGCATGACATTTTAATAGGCTTTCGTTGTGTTCTACGATTTCAGTGTTAAAGGATTTATTTTTGTCTGTAATTGTTTTCAGGAAAGAGGGATAGTCGTCAACAGGAATACCTATGTTTGTACTCGTGGATGGTGTTGACTCATCATCAGGTTGAATTTCAGTTAGAGCTGAGGGCTGTAACGTGGATTGGGGTAAATCGGATCTTTCATTATTTTGTGTTTCTGGAGGAACTGAAGGCTGCGGCGAAGATATTTCCACATTTGGACTGGGGAGATCTGCAGAAGGCGAGCTTTCCTCGGGGTTAAAGGATGGTGGTGTAAGTAGAAGGTCCATTAGGTCCCGGTCTAGTGCGGGTGGAGAGTTTTCGGGAAGAATAGGATTTACAGGATAGCGGGATAAAGCGTCGGCATTGACATTGGTTTTTCCCTTTTATATTGAATATCATACTCGAACTCTTCTAATTTTAGTCTCCAGCGGATTAAGCGGGATCGGGTCTTTGCAATTAAATAACCACTGTAGTGGTTTGTGATCTGTTAGGATTTTGAAACGACGACCATAGATGTAGGGTCTAAAGGTTTTGGTGCCAAAACAATGGCAAGGCATTCTTTTCTGTGATACTGTAATTGCCTTCCGCTTTGTTAAGCGTGCGAGAGGCATATGCGATAGGACGATCTTTACCTACGGGTCCCTGGGATAAGATTGCTGATATGGCGTGATTTGACGCGTCGCACGTCAAAAGGAAAGGTTGTGTGAAGTCCGGATATGATAGGATTGGAGCAGTGACGAGTTTGGATTTTAGTGACTCAAAACCTAGTTGCTGCTCATTGAGCCAATTGAAAGGAGCATCTTTCTTTAATAGAGATGTGAGAGGTTTAGCCAGTTTGGCGAAGTTAGGGATGAATCTTCTATAATAAGATACTAGGCCTAGGAATGACTTAATCTCCTTAGGATTTTGGGGAACTGGGAATTCCGTGACGGCCTTTATTTTATCGGGATTAGGTTTGACGCCGTCTTCACCTATGATGTGACCTAGATACGCGACCTCTTTACGAAGAAATTCGCACTTATCGGGTTGGAGTTTCAAGTTGAAATTACGAAGCCTATCGAAAACGGCCTTTAGGTTATTCATGTGAGTTTCTAAATCATACGAGTATATTACAATATCATCTAAGTAGACGAAACACCTACTTCCTTGGAGGCCTCTCAGACAAGAATTCATCAATTTTTGGAAGGTAGAAGGTGCATTTTTGAGCCCAAATGGCATTTTAGTGAACTCGAAGTGTTCTTTGGGTACAGAGAATGCAGTCTTCTCTGCATCATCAGGATTAACAAGGATTTGATGGAAACCGGAAGCTAGATCAATGGTGGAGAAGTATTTACTTTTCCCAATTGGTCAAGGATTTCCGGTATCTGAGGATGGGATACGTTTCTCCTATGGTTATGTCATTTAGTTTTCGGTAATCGATCACGATTCGCCACTTGAGTTGGCCCCGTGAGTCTGCTTTTTTGGGGACAACCCAAATCGGTGAGCTCCAAGGTGAGGAAGAGGGTTTAATGATCCCTTGTTCGAGCATTTTGTTTATTTGGATCTCGACTTCCTTCTTGTGACATTCAGGAATCTGTACGACTTTGTTTGGATAGGACTATCGTGAGTGGTCTTAATATCATGACGAATAGCGGAGGTATGCGTTAATTTGTCGTCGGGTAGATGAAATATATCAATGTATTTAGAACAAAGTTCCGTGAGGGCATTGGCTTCTTCGTCATTTAGATGTTCGGTCCTAAGCGACTTGAGGACGTCGTTGGTCCGATAAGATCTTCCTTGGATGGGTTGACATGTAGGATTATAAGGATTTGGATTAATGAAGTTAATTGGACTAAGCATTAAGTTTAAGTTTGAATTAAGGCGTATTGGTCGCTCCGACGTATTTACGACCGATATATTTACTCGTTTGTTGGCTTTCACTGAGACCATGCAATTTGCTACCAATAATTCTTCTGAGAAATGTTGGTCTAGGACTATTCCCTCTTTAATTTCGGGATTGGATACAGAGCACTCTATTATTGTTTCTGTCCTAGCTGGGATAATGTATGTGGGGTCAGAGAAGTATAATTTAAGTTCGGTTTTTCCTATTTTTAACATGTCGCGTGTGTAATCTATGTTACAACGGAATATACTTAAAAGATCATGGCCTATTATGCCATCATAGGGGAGGTCTACATCTTTGATAATGTGGAATTTATGAGTTAAATATTTTTTTGGTTTAGTTTCTGGGACATAAAGTTTGAGTTGGAGGTGTCCCTCGGTCAACGTTGGCTCCTCACCGGGATCTATGCCTTTAATTTTGATGGGCTCATTGTTAAGTTTTATGTTGCTTTTTAAGCAAGAATGTTTTAATAGGCTTATTGCTGCTCCTGAGTCCACTAAGAGGGATAATGGGACATCGGCGGATGGCGACTCAAGGGTGATATGTGGAAGCATTTTTTTAGAAATGTCAAGATTGACTTCATATATTTTGGAGTCGACTTCGGTGGAGTGTTGACTGTCAGTTTGGGGCTGGTTACCCTGTCGGTTAGTCGCACTCAGATTTGAATGAAGGGAGTTGCAGCTGTCAGTTTGGGGCTGGTTACCCTGTCGGTTAGTTGCACTCGGATTTGGACGAAGGGAGTTGCGGCTGTCAGTTTGGGGCTGGTTACCCTGTCGGTTAGTCGCACTCGGATTTGGACGAAGGAGTTGCGGCTGTCAGTTTGGGGCTGGTTACCCTGTCGGTTAGTCGCACTCGGATTTGGATGAAGGGAGTTGCGGCTGTCAGTTTGGGGCTGGTTACCCTGTCGGTTAGTCGCACTCGGATGTGGATGAAGGGAGTTGCGGCTGTCAGTTTGGGGCTGGTTACCCTGTCGGTTAGTCGCACTCGGATTTGGACGAAGGGAGTTGCGGCTGTCAGTTTGGGGCTGGTTACCCTGTCGGTTAGTCGCACTCGGATGTGGATATGTTAAGGTGTCGGTTTTTGTGTTATGTCTCGGACGACACCTGGACGAGACGACTAGTTGTTTAAAGGTTCAGGAGAGATATCGACTTCATCTCGTCCGACTTCTTCGTCGGGCTGTTCGAAGGAATTTATTCGTTGGGGTGGCCTGTAGGGGCCTTGGCTAGGTCTATACGATTGTTGAGCTTGGTTTTGTGGGATTTTGAACCGATTATTGTTGTATTCTCGTCTTTTGCAATCGGATATTTCATGTCCGGTCAATTTACAATAACGACAGAATAAGTTAGAATTTCCTTGTGTTGCGTTAAAAGGTTTTTGAGGAGAAAAGAATAAGGTACGGTTTTGCCTATGAGGGCTGCCCTTGAATTTATTACTGCTACTATTATCTGGTTTTTGATCGGTCTGTGTTCGTCTGTACAGCGTCTGCTGTATGCGTTCTTCGGAAATAGCGAAATTAATTGCTTCGTTTAACGTCTTAGGAGATCTACATCTGACGATATTTGAGATTCGGGGGTGAAGCCCCATGAGAAACTGGTGGAGGGCGAGATCCTCCATGGCCGCAGTGCGGCCGGGCAATTCTTTGGCTTTTACATTGGATAATGAAATTTCTGTCAGTAACTGTGAGAGGTAGGTCTCCATGCGTAACGAGTATTGGCTAACATTTTCTTGCGAGCCCTGTCTACTCTCCTGAAGATCGGCGAGAAGATGCGAGTAATGTTTTCGCTCGCTAAATTGTGTGACTAAGAACTCCTTGAGTTGGTCCCATGATGAGAATTCCTTGATGGAGCAGGCTACTTCCGCTTTTCCGTTTAGTTGACTAATTATAAATTTAAATAGGATAGACCTCTGGGTCTCTGTCGCGAGCTCGAATGCGTTGTCACAATTCACAAGAAATGAGTTAAGAGTTTCTCTACTGCCATCATATGGCTTAATGAATTTGAATAAGATGTTTAGATCTATTTCTGCCATTGCGAGAGCTGCGGCAGTTTTCCTAGTAACACGAGGTGATCCAATAGGAGATTTAAATGTATCACTTGTGGTCTGTTCCAACACGGGAATATCAATCTGTAATTGTTTACTTTCTTCGGATTTAACCACCTTTGGCATAATTAATTTTCGAAACAAAATTGAAGGAACAAATCACAGGTAATGATCATAAAATATAAATTTACAAAACAATTATGTAATGGAACTCTAAATGTATCTTCGACCTAGTCTAAACAATGACCAAAGACTTACAGTATCAATAGTGCGTGGGCAGTCGATAAGAGCACGGCGACGGCTGGAGACATTCCGGAGAGATGAGACAGCTTGCGCGACACTCTAGTCGCCAGACGGATGAACGCGATGTTTCGACGAAATGAATTTGGTTGTTTTCAGATGCAGGATGCAAGTAGCAGGTATCTTTTCTTACAGGCTGGGGCTTAGGATATCTTCCTCAATATAATAGCTTATCCTTTCCAGGATTTGGCAGAATTTCCGTTGCAACAGGATTATAACAATGTTTTGTTTTCACTTTTATTTCTTGGATTAAGGATCCGGGGCGAGTCTGCAAAGCGGCGCCTAGGCACTGAGAATTTCCGGATCCCACCGCTGCCACCAAATGTTAACCCGTGAAATTGAATAGGGTTTTTAAAAAAAGATATTTATTTAAGACACATATATTACGACACTTTAAAATAGTGCATTTACAATAGCACACTTGATTAGGAATATCTTTAGGCAACCGCTCTACTTGGAGGATGGAACTAGACTGCCTGACTGACCTAAGGATGAATGTTGGAGTTAGAGTTAGGGTATTGCTTACGGCGCTGAGAGGAATGCAGGGTCGGCATTAACCCTTACAAAGCTCGGGTGTAACAGATCGTAGAATAGAGTCGATAAAGCTAATGATTGTAACTCTTTCAAATCATAATTAATTAAGTTATTAAGCCCTTAAGTTGCATGCAATTGTAATACATATGTAAAAGAAAAAGGATGATCTAGGTAGTAATATTACACACCTAGATAGCTTATATATAAGATATGTTAGGTGTGCATATTTTATACTAAGCTAATAATCACAAAATACCAGCATAAAATAACAGTATAAAGCTGCTGTGTTTCGTCTGGTGACCTTTATTACGAGTGACGAGGCAGTCCGTCTTAGTCTAAGGGTGACAACGGATCTACATTGTGATTCCTTGTCTAGGGTGAATGTAGATGTAATGGGAGGAATCACTTACATCAGGTGTGTTTTCATTCCATTATAATGCTATTAGATGAAGCAAGACCTGAGGAAACCTTTATGTTTAAAAAATAATTAAAAACATAATTTGAAAACGTGAAGTCCGCCAATCCGTATATATATACGAGTACATTAAATATAAATCTAAGGGTATGGTGCCATCATTATTGTAATAATAAATTAAATCATAAAGAAATGTTAATATACAATTTGATTAACTAGATTAATGAAAAAATTAATAAAGAAACAAAAGCGCAAAAAATATCTAAAAAGTAGTGGATAAATTTAAATACGATAAAGATATTTTTCAGTACGTCTACGTATTTTACATATTCACACACATATTGACATATTCTATGTATTTTACATAGAATATGTCTATTAAAAGTGTCAACCAAGATAAAGAGATAAAGTAGAGAGCGTTTAGGTTACCAGCGTTGAACGTCTCGTACGTTGAGACATTTATTATCCTACTAATATTATAAACGTTTTTGTTTTGAATTTTGTTATAATTGCATGCAAAAACGGTTGAAAGGAATTTAATGAAATTTAGCACACGGATAGTTTATAACCTGGATATACAAAGATATACAAAGATATTTAAAGATAATACTAATACAAAGGATATAATGTTATCCTGGTAAATGAAAATATATGTATGTTTGGATTTTTGTTATTCAATCACGCAAAAACGGCTGAACATATATGAAAGATATTTGGCCCATAAATAGTTTCTAATCTGTACTATCACATAGGAAACTTGAATTTACAATGACCATTAATTAGTTCCAGGAGCAAAAGCTAAAAGGGCATGAATTAATTTGGGAATTTCTTGCTTCTAACGCGGTCAGATTATGTCGATTGCTCAAGAATATCGAGTGCCTAAAACTTAGTACATGTACTGGCGGAACATAATAAATCATACAATGTCGTCTCACACATTTTCCATTTCTCTGGCCCCAATCCTGAAGACCACGCAGATGAATTCGCGGGCAGATGCTAATAGTTAAATGGCAATAAATTTTAATTACGCTGAAACAAGGTCATTTATCCTTGTTATACACCTATAACTTTGTTGCCACGTGTGTATTGTTTCGCACGTGTATATATATATATACGAGTACATTAAATATAAATCTAAAGTTATGGTGCCATCATTATTGTAATAATAAATTAAATCATAAAGAAATGTTAATATACAATTTGATTAACTAGATTAATGAAAAAATTAATAAAGAAATAAAAGCGCAAAAAATATCTAAAAAGTAGTGGATAAATTTAAATACGATAAAGATATTTTTCAGTACGTCTACGTATTTTACATATTCACACACATATTGACATATTCTATGTATTTTACATAGAATATGTCTATTAAAAGTGTCAACCAAGATAAAGAGATAAAGTAGAGAGCGTTTAGGTTACCAGCGTTGAACGTCTCGTACGTTGAGACATTTATTATCCTACTAATATTATAAACGTTTTTGTTTTGAATTTTGTTATAATTGCATGCAAAAACGGTTGAAAGGAATTTAATGAAATTTAGCACACGGATAGTTTATAACCTGGATATACAAAGATATTTAAAGATAATACTAATACAAAGGATATAATGTTATCCTGGTAAATGAAAATATATGTATGTTTGGATTTTTGTTATTCAACACGCAAAAACGGCTGAACATATATGATAGATATTTGGCCCATAAATAGTTTCTAATCTGTACTATCACATAGGAAACTTGAATTTACAATGACCATTAATTAGTTCCAGGAGCAAAAGCTGAAAGGGCATGAATTAATTTGGGAATTTCTTGCTTCTAACGCGGTCGGATTATGTCGATTGCTCAAGAATATCGAGTGCCTAAAACTTAGTACATGTACGGGCGGAACATAATAAATCATACAATGTCGTCTCACACATTTTCCATTTCTCTGGCCCCAATCCTGAAGACCACGCAGATGAATTCGTGGGCAGATGCTAATAGTTAAATGGCAATAAAATTTAATTACGCTGAAACAAGGTCATTTATCCTTGTTATACACCTATAACTTTGTTGCCACGTGTGTATTGTTTCGCACGTGTATATATATATATATATATATATATATATATATAAATACATATATATATATATATAGTAGTAGTTAGTAGTTCTGTTAAAATGCATTTTTTTTTAATGTAGTAATGAAATATTATTATAAATTTATACAAATTTATGCCTACATATTTATTAGTCTCAGCAAAATACAATTGTACAAAATACAGGCTTTTAATCTGTTTGGCCACGAATCTATGGATTTACGCACTGTTTCCAAGGGAAATTTCGCCACTGCTTACTCCAAAGATTTTTTAAGAAACTCAATGTCGCCGTGTCAGTTAGAGCAGGCCATGCCCTCTAAAACTGACCATAATTTGAAGCCTAAAGGGCTGAGGTCTGGGCTAGATGAGGGCCAGTCTTCAGCTCTTATAAAGTCCGGAACGTTGGTTTTCTAGCCAGGCTTGGGTAGTTCGTGCCTTGAGATCAGGTCAGGTGCTAGAAAGTCCATGGTATATTTTTAAAAAGTGTATTGCTGAGAAGTTTCACAACATGATCCAAGACTGCATCTTGATACATTTTGGCTGAAGTTTTCACTACTTTTTCACAAAAAAATAGTTTTGTGACTCCTTGATAAGACACGCCCCACCAAACCATTACTGACGCAGGATAATGACCTTCCCGAACACTTGAGCAGCTTCTTTAGAACTGTGAGCGTACACTTTATCATTTTGTTTATTGTAGTGTTCTACAATCGTGAAATTTTTTTCATCGGTTAAGAGGATATTTCTGTGCCTTTCACCTGCGTATCGCGACAGAAGGCATTTTGATCGATCCACTCTCTGTAATTGTAAGGATTGATTTACGAATTCTGGCTTTAACAGCACTAAGAGCCTTTGTAGTTCTAACAGCACTCGGCTACCCCGATCTGTTATGGTGTTCGACAGAGAAAATGTTGTTGTATCTGTTGATAGTACGATATACGAACATACGGCTGATACCAAGCTTTTGAAGTGTCTGGAATATGACTGACGGCTCCATACCCACTTTGTGCAAGGCGATCAATGCAATCCTATTTTCTTTAACACCCCATTCCATATGGTAATTAGATAATGAACATGAAAACATGGCGCAAAATCGAAATAATATACGTGTTCCAAATTCAAAATAATTAAAAAGTTGAAAAAAAGAAAACTTTTTATGTAACAGTATTTATGGCCATACAACAGCGCATCTTTTATGTAGCATGTTATTCATAGTGAACCATAAAACAAGAAAAAATAGTGATAAATCGCAGCGGTTCCTAGGGTCAACATGTAAGATATACGATAATATATTCACTGGAATTTATGGACTAAAAGGGAACTGAACAGAAATATTCTTTGGTGATTTAAAAAATTATGTTTATCATTAAAATATGTTCAAAATGTGTTTAAGTGTATTTTAATTTTAGCATATCCAAAAACCAAAAATATTCCTAAGCCTAAGTTTAGTAAATTAATGTTGCTGCAGTCTAATAGCGAGAAATATTGCGTTGGAAACATCAATGCATAGATTTTGTAAGGAATCATTCCTGAGAGATTTATTTCAAGTAATGTTCTAGATAATTGAATACTAGAAATGGTATTTATGTTGGAAGTTTTTCTAAACATAAATTTTATACGAACCCTTGTTAATATCTATATTTTATTTTAAGAGCAAATTCAAGAATATCTATTTCCTTTTATTCCTATTTCCTATTAGCTAAACTGAAGGTAAGTGATCACCGTTCATGGTCGGGCTTCCACAACAGCGGAGGTGTCGCAAGTTCTTTGCTGGCTTTTAGGAAAGCTGTAGACTATTCTTGAATTCTCGTTTCTAAGTCGATTATCGATAAACACAACAAACAAGTTTTTTTTCGTTTTTTTTTTCAAATATATCTCCCTAAATATCAAGGCTATTTCTGACTAGCAGCTGGACATTAGTATCTAAAGTACGAGATGACTAGAATTGAATTTATGCCTATCAACATCTCAACAAATGCATTTATTTTATTATAAGTAACCCGAAACAATACATATTATACTATATTTTCATTTTATTATTTACAACAGATTCGTGTTTTCGTTTATTAATTTTATTAATTACTTTCACTTTATTTAAATTTGAAACATTGCGTATAAAATGATAAAATGTCTCCGTTATAAATATGTTTTGCGCATATTAATATTGGAAAACGATTTTTCGTCTTAATACCTCATAATTTATGTAAAATATAGGATGTAAAACCGAGTCCAATGATTGAAATATTTAAAGCATTATTAATTGTGCACGAACACCTCCCTTCAACCGCTTAACTAGTATTAATGGGCTGATTAATCAAGTCTGATCGCTTGACGTTAATCCAAGAAGAACTGAAGTAATGACGCACACACTTTTTAAAATAATGTTCAATGAGACCTACTGCTAGAATTATTAACACAAGTTTTATTTGTTCAAAGTGATAATATCGAATTTAAATATTTATAAAAATAATAGGGCCGTGGTAGCTCAGTGGCAAAGCGATCGCTTCAAATTCACGGTACACGAGTAAATTGAGTTAGATCCCGTTTCCGGGACCAATAAACTTTGTTAAGGAAAATTTTGAAGTGCTCATTGCCCTCGTTACAAGCGGTGAAAGATTACGCGTGAAAACCTGCAGTTCTAAGAAATAATTAAGAAAAAAAGTCCGTGTGAAATCCGCATTCCGCAAGCCGTTATGCTCTCACATCCTTTCTAGAGAAAAGGCCTAAACCCATCATTGGGATGTATATATGTATTTAGATTGTTACTTTATTTTTATATTAAATATTATCACATTTCAATTTTTAGTTGTCCGTCTAAAGTCCTGAAGATAAGAAAATAAGACTTCTATCAAACATCATTGAACATTCTTCAGAAGAAATAACAGATATACTATTACTTTTGTCGACAAATATCACATTATCATATACTGTAACTGTTCCGATACTTTTTTGTCAATAGAAATCTCATACATTTATTAAGAAGTGATAATTAAGAAACCGCAATTCTCGTAAAGCAGGAACGTGATCAGAGCAGACCGACACGCTCAGTGTATGAGCGTTTTGGTGTAAGTAAGAGAACAAAACTCTCTAATCAGCTCATGGACCCCTCAGTTCAGTGAGCCCTGTGCCCGATGAAGCTGTAAGATAGGTTAACAGCATCAGCATCAACAGAATCTAGATCTCGTAAAGCGTAATGTACGTATACATTAATTAGAATTAATGGATGGCACTTTCAGTTCGTGCTACTTCTACACGGCTATATCTTCTGGTTGATGCGATTAGTAAACGACAAATGCACAATGACTCACTGCGTAATTATTTACGGAAAAAAACAGACGACAAACAGAACTTACATAAATTATAATTGTACGAATATAGTATGCAAGAAAACATTAAATGCAAGAGTTGATATTTTTTTTTAATTTATCCGTTTTGCGGACTATCAACTAGTTAATCTATGACTGAGAATTAGTTTATGAAATGTGATTGAATTTTTAAATTATTATTGCTATATTTAACTTACAGTTTATTTCAATAAAACATCTGAGAGTTAAGTTAAAAGCAAAACATGCATTGTTCACATAAGTCTGTAACGGATATATATGAATAACAATGAATAACGATATATATAGGGAGTCAAAGTTAAAAAAAACTAAAACGTATTTAAAAAGTATATATTAGGTCTTTACCTATAACATTGCCGTTCTGCAGTATTGGCCATTTCAAACCAAAAAAAAGTTGCGATTGGCTGTGAATTCTAAATTCAAATTAATTTTGTTTTAAAACATGACATTCTTTTTACAAAGTCAGTTTTTTGTTTATAGATTAGCTTTGTATTTCATTACGTATGAATATTTTTCGTCATAATGGACACTTTAAAAAATCGTGTATTTATAGAATATGAGTTCCGTCGTGGCGTCAACGCGGCACAAACGGCACTTAACATCAACAACGTTTACGGAGACAACTTTACAAACGAACGCACAACCCGTTATTGGTTTGCCCGGCTACGTTCTGGAAGCCGCGCTGACAGCTGCTTTTGATATTAACATCAAAACAATATTGGTCCATTTGCGACAAATTGGCAAGGTAATAAAGCTTGATAGATTGGTGACCCAAGAACTTAAAGATCGCCAGCGTAACGTACGCGTTGAGACCTGCCTCGCGCTGCTCAACAGGCACAACACAACTGAAAGATTTTTGAACTGAATTGTTACGCGCGACGAAAAGTGGATTCTGTTCGACAGTCGTAAGCGTTCAACAAGTCGGTTAGGTTCTGGTTCAGCACCAAAGCAATGCCCAAAATGAAAAATTACCTCTAGAAAGTTTATGGTCAGTGTTTGGTGGTCTAGTGCCGGTGTGATTCATCACAGTTTTTTACCAAATGGCATGAGCATTACCGCAGATGTGTACTGTGAAGAACTGAAAACAATGATGGAGAAGCTTGCTCATCTGCATCCAGCTTCGGTCAATCGGTCGTCCCTGCTGCTCCTACACGACAACGCGTGACTCCATACTGCACAACAGACTTTTTCCAAGCTGCAAGAGTTGGGGTTGGAAACTCTCCCTCATCCACCGTTCTCACCAGACCTTGCACCCACCGACTATTACTTTTTCCAAAATTTGGACAACTTTTCAAAAAAATTCAATTCCCGAAAGGCAGTACAAAATGCCTTTGAAGAGTTTGTTTCCTCCCGTCCAGCTGATTTCTACAAGAAGGTCATCAATAAACTACCACTGCCTTGGCAAAGATGCATCGATTACATGGGTGATTACTTTGAATAACAGAAATGAAAAAGTTTGAAAAAAAAATACTTTAAATTATTTCATACAAAACAGCAATTTCATAGGTAAAGACCTATTATATAGTATATGCAGTTCAAAAGAACCTCAACCGTTTGTTTAAATTCATTAAAGGTAACAAATAGCAAGTCTATGCCTTGATTTAAGTTAGATCGTTTTTGTAACTTTTTTCAGATAATTACTTATAGAACGGATAACATAAAATTATTATCTGTATTCATTTAAATTCAAAATGCATCATTTGGCTTCAATGGAATAATATAATGAATATGATCGTACGTGCGTTTCGGTAAATGGGCTAATTAGGACAAGTAAATATGATATTCATTTTATAGTATCAAATCTGTATGTTAACTTTAATTATTCTACTCATATTATATATTATTATTTATAACAGTATATCAATATAATTTTAGTTAAATAGACCCTTGTTCTTTAAATTGAATTAAAGTTAAGTTATCAATCATTACATTCATTATATATCATTACATATCAAACTTAACTTACGAGTAGGAATATTCAAAGAGGTCAATGTATGTATAAAAATAAATTGTTATACCATATGCTTGTGAAATAAGAACTAAGAAAGATTCAGATGCAATGTAAAGAACACACACACAGACAGATAGACTTGAAAATCAACAATTCGTGATGTACAAATATTCAATCTAGCTAGGAATTAAAGCAAAGACTCGTAACGCAGAAGCTACTCTAAACCTAACGCCATTCACACATGAAAATTAAAGTTAACACTCATATATGGTCGTTATTGACATTCGTAGTTATTCAGTTTTTGATTTCGGTCAATATTTGTGTTATATCAGTGGTAGAACTATGCTGCAGTTTGTTTCTAGCTGCAGCATGAAAGGGTCAGCTCGACCGGGGTAGGACCACGCCCTCATGGAATACTAGCGTAAGATAGCAGCATAACGCTGCTGTGTTTCGTCTAGTGAGTATAAGGATCCGGAGACCTTTATTACTCGTGACGAAACTCCTCATCCACCATTTCAGTCCTCAAGGGTGACAACGCATCTGTATTATGATTCCAGCTCAAGGATGAATGTAGATGTTATGGGCCGCAGGAATCACTTATCATAGGGTGAACTGTGTGCTCGTTTGTTACTGTCAATGTAATAAAAAACAAAATATTAAATTGTACAAATAGCGGTTTTTGTGATGAACATATATTAAGAAGATAAGATATTTTATTAACTTCCCTTAACATTATTAATGTATTTAGTTCACGGTTAGCCTGAGATTAATATTTTTATATCTATGCCAATTTACGAGCACACAGTTCTCCTGATGTGTGACCACTCATTGCCCACATTCAATCTCGATAAGGGATCATAAGGCAGATGCATTGTCACCTCTTCGGTGATGATGCTTCGTCGTCAGTAATAAAGTATCCAGTTTCTTTCTTTCAGGCAGTGGCACTAAATTGCTGCCTATCGATCTATTCATGCAATTGTGTATAACTGGCGCCTGACTATATCACGTAGATAATTCATCAAAATACTATGTGGGACTTTACAACAGACGTGTGAAGAAAGATTCTTTTTAGTATTTTTTCTTTGTTAGAAGCCATTTCGTTAACTATAACGTTATTTAATTCATAACGTGTTTAATTTTTGAGGAAGTTTAAATCAAATTATTAGACAAATACACAGCAAAGGAAGTTTTCTTCAGTCACTTTCATTTAATTTCTTAAACTAGTTATATCGTTAACATTACGTTAATTCTTAAATAAAAGCTCAATTAAAGCTAAATGTATAGTAATAACTAATTTATCCACATATTCTATCACGGCTATCTGTTCACGTCAGTTATTAGTTATTTAATTTTTATATATTAATTTTACTACTACTTTATTGTTCGGTTGTAATAGAAACCAAGACCCACCACTCTGTGGGAAAGTACCTTGACTTCTGAAAAAGTACTCTACGATTGTCAACACGCAAAAAGTAATAAATTACCTATTAAACTAAGTTCTCAGCGTTCTATTTTTTAATAACAATATCAGTGTACGGTTCAACTTCATAAACTATTTTTTTATTTCTCTTGAGAATATAATAAAGAGTGCAGCTTTTACTTCCGATCCTTCTTACTTTCGCATCAAAATAATGAATACGCGCCAAATGACCTGAATCCATGGAAACAAGAAGTAGGTATATTTATTGTAAAATAAATATTTCTTTTCTCATTTCTTGTAAATTATATAAGCGTTTCCTTTCATTTGCGAAAGATTTTATTTCGCTTAATGTTAAAATATATCTTTTCAATGGTATGATAAGTAAGTACTCTTCAAGCTTTGACTGTTTTTCTTCATAATGATGATGATGAATAAAACAAAATATTTTTTACAATAGCTCTACCCGAGACTTTGTCTGCGTATTTTACTTGTCTTAATGCCGAATATCGTTTTTCATTCGACATTATATTTTTTCTTTTTTTATATATAGAAAAAATTGAGCACACGAGCGGCGGGAACACGGGAGGTGCTCATCAACGCCCATGGACAACCACAACACCAAAGGAATTGCAGATGCGTTGCCGGCCTTTAAGAAAGGAATAGGCTCGCCACTTGAAGGACCCTAAGTCGTACTGGTTCGGAAAAACCGCACGTTGAATGTTCTTGATTTCATACAAAATGTATCTATAATGTATAATGTATCTCGTAAGTAGGACGTCAAACATGACCTTATTTGGTAAGTCTTCTTGAATACTTAACAAATAAGTTTTTCACTTTCATCAATTTCTTGGAAAAAGTTGAGAACGACAAAGGATTTAAAAAAAAATCAATTATCTTCGGCTGTAAAAAAAAAGTACTAAGCTGATGCTGATTATTGCATAAATAAATTACCTGTTTAATAGAGATTTCAGAAAGTAAAATGTTATTTTATATTCAAAATAAGCCTATCAGGGCTTAAGTTTGACATATTTTGACGTGATTTGAAGTGCTACTTACGGTACACCCAATATAATATAGCTAGAGTCTTTCAATATGAAAAATTCTTTTGACTTTATGTTACAATTTTTTCTTAAATACCTTATTAAATTCATCATTTACGTGGCAAAAAGAGTGGTGGTCAACAAAAATATTTGGATTTGACCTCGCCAGCGTGTCCCCATAAGAAATTATATTTATATTATAGTATAGTCTTATTATTTGCAAGTAAGTATCGAAAAGTACTGCATTACTAGTAAAGTAAATAAAGTATAATTAAGTTTATTGTAATTTCTTACGGTGGTAGAGCCGTGAAAGGGACGCTTCATGCGTGAAGCAGCTGCATATTGCTGCTATACTTCGTCGGTAAGTGTAAGGATGTGGTGATCCACTTGCAGGTAATGAGGCATTCCATCACAGTACCCACGGATAACAGCCATGTGCATCTTGCAATCTTTGTGGAAGGATGGGTATTAATGTCATGGGCCATAATAATTACTTACCATCACGTGAACTACATGATGATTTGTCAATCATGATATATTTTTTTAATATTTTAATAAAATAAAATATGTAATTTTTTTGAAAAAATAAGAGGATTGTAAAGACAAGGAGGATTTTTATATTACATATAAAATAGCATTATAATGATAGTTAACGTTATGAAATTAAACCAGGACAAGCCCCAAGGGTGATATTACTTTTTATTTTCTTAAGTAACAAGCTCTTATGATCTCAGTTATTGTTTGAGTATATGGCCGCTGAATTTCCTGGCTTCAATTGCCAGTAAAGGCCAATTTTTGCCCATCATTATATATTTACGATAACACAGCAGCAATTTCCCACTGGTATTTTGCGAGGACGCGGTCCTAGCTCCAGTTGAACCAGCTCATTCATGACACAACTAGAAACCAGCTACAGCGAGGCTCTACCTTATATCAAATGTCAGCTCTCTTCATTTATATCATACTGTCATCCATTCTAATTTTTATTTGAATATTTTTTATAGATTAGTCACGCACGTCACCGTCATGTGATAACTGCGGCCATTTACGTTCATTCTCAACAAACATTCTAAATTTAGATCTATTCAACCTAAGATCTTACTGCTTAACGACGGTGAGTAGAAACACAAATGCGAAGGTACTGACAGCGTTCACTAATCGGATTTCTTAGCGTCACTAATTCTCTCTTGGAAAAACATATATCTTGCATTGGGTTGTAAAGCTACACAAGTATACTATATTTCTAAATTCGTATTCCCAAATGAGTTTTTATGTTTTCCTTTATTAAAAATGTAAATGTTTTCTTTGTTATTTTTTCTAAGTTCAATCGATTATTTCCTATTTCTGTTGTAAAGACGTACTCACAAAATATAAGGCGTATTATTTAATAGATTATTAATACATATTTTAAAAAATATATATAATTATTAATATGATAATTATTAATATAATAATATATTATAAATTTAATAAGTCTAGGCAGTTAATAAAATAGATATACGTTTTATTTATAACCTCAACAAAACTCAAGATAATAGAGACTTTAGAATGTTGACGATTACTCGTGTGGAAAATTACATAGTGCACGGGCAAACAATTTCCCTTAAAGAGCGATTCCCTATGCATAAATTACGTCCAAATGTATATAACATTTTTAAATTTCCTTGGCGAAACATAATTCCGTATTATTTAAACTTATTGTAAAAAGATACTGCATGACACTTTGTATTTTAAATTTGCTTTGTTATTATACATAATACGATAAATAATACGTGTGTATGTTCGATATATTTTTGTTTGTTTGTTACACTTATAGTAGTATTATATATATATTATATTATTTCAGTAAAAAAGCAATAAATAAACCACGACTATGTAACATGGTGGACAGTATATTTGACTTGTTTTTTCTTTGTGATATGATGCATGATTAACAAGTATATAGTTAACCAGTGGGTATCCGATTTCAACTACCCGTGACGTCCACATTTATAGTTGTTAAGGAATCAGAATGCAGATGCTGAAAATGAGGTCAAGTTCTCAGGTCAAATGATAGTAGCGGGTCAAGTTCGGTTCATGAACAAACTAATCTATAGTTATTGATTTAGTAAGAAATGTAATGGTCGATTTTATTTCTTAGTCGAATTTTAACATAAAAATGCGAAATCGTGGCTAAGATTGAAAACTACAAACATTATAATGTTATACTTTAAATGAAATTTATTAGTAGCATATACGGGATAATTCCCTGGATGAAAGAAACAATGAATACAATTATATTAAAAAAATAATGAATTAATCAAAAATAATCTATTATGACAATTTTACGTTGCAGAAGATTTTATTTATTCCAACGTTCGTTTTGCCTAACAAAGAGCAACAAATATAATAACGAATTAGTTTTTTGGTCTTACACGACATTTATAAATTCAACTTTATTAAAGTGCAAACAAGTATACGATTGCTTAATTAAAAAAGTCACTTAATATGATGACAATAAACATCTATTGTTTTCAAACACCGACAAACGCTTCGCTAGAGCCATGTGGTAGAGTCGTAATAATATTTTTATAATGTCCTCATTACTAATTAATTTGCTTTTGTCACGTATTGGTTATTAATTAGGATTATTTAGCTCCTGAAAACACGTGTTTCTGACTTACTATTAGCCGAGTTTACTTGGGTTTGTTCACAAACAATCTCAATTACTCTAAAATTGTGGTTTCTACAGTAAAGACGTCATAAAATGGGAAAAGCTCGAGAAATTAGCAGTGAAGTGCGTTCTGCCTACGTTGTTTTACATAATGAAGGCAAATCCGAACGTGATATTGCTTCACAACCGAAGTTATCGAAGACTTGTATTCATAGCACAATAACTCGATACAGGGAGACAAGCAGTTTTCAAGATCATCCATGGGAAAGCCAAGAGCTACCACGTATAGTGACGATAATTTCATTGTTGTTACCAGCAAGCGAAATAGATGCTTAACAACACCAGAAATCCGCGTTGAAGTAAACAAAACCCGAGTTAAACCTTTATCATTGACTACAGTAAAACGGCGACTGGAAGATACGAAGTTGTTGCCGTTCGAAAACCTATGCTAAGGCCGCAAAATAAGAAAAAACGGATGCAATGGGCCCGTGTGCATGGATACGTGTAAATTGTGGTTTGTCAATCAATGTTCTATTATGTGATTAAACAGGTTAATTGAACATTTAATATTTTATTGGAGTTTTCCTACTTTAATTAAGGTGGTCTTAAACTTTTGGCCTGCAGGTATATGATAGTTCAGATATATGTAATAACTTTTATAGAACGATATCATGAAATATATAATTCATTTATCGAACAAAAGAATAATAATCACATCAACAATAACTTAAATAGTAAGGCTCGACAGAAGACCGGGAACATAATACCAATATGATGCTTCCATTTGCTTCTAGCTACAGAACGATTGGATCAGTCCGGCCGGAGTAGGATATATATCCATAATGCTGCTGTGTTTCGTCTGGTGAGTGTAGGGATCCGTAGAACTTTATTACTGATGACGAGGCCTGCTGTGTTTCCAGTGATGAATGTATTGGGGACCCAATTGCAGGTTACAGGGCGTTCCATCTCAGTATTCAGTGGTAGTCACCCCTGCGTAACACATGCGCATCTTGAACCTTTGTTGATGATAACCAATATGTGAACCGTGTACTCGTTTGACACCTTTAAGCCGGAACCCCACTGCTGCGCACGGTCGAGCTACACATGTGGGTACAAAAATGCTTTGTATGAAAATGTAGGTAGATATATCCACAGTAGTGCACGAGCACGCTGCGCACGAAATGAATTCACTGATACACGCGTGGTATATTCCGAAGTGCCAGCCACACACACAGTAGCGCGCATAGCAGGAAAAGCCCCACTGCGACCCACCTACGAACGAATACCGTATCTACAGGGAGGGGAGCGTGGAGCGGGGTTGACGACAATCGTGCGCCTTGTTTGTATTGTAGTTTACGTTTTGCTCGACGTTCTGACCAATGTGACCACATGGCCCACAAGTTTTACGTGTGCGTGCATTGGTTGCTATGAAAATGTTAACACACGTGTCCATCCCACGTGACGACGTGTATAGTGTGTCCGTGCGTAGCAGTAGGGCTCAAGCCTTATTGTTATAAAAAATGAAATTATCTATTTGTACCATTATTTATACATCCATAATGCTTGTAGCATTTGTCTGTTGTTAAGAATTCATGCCATGTACTTACATTGTCTATTATACAAAGGGAATTTCAATGGATTTACCTTTGAGCTTTGAATACGTGAAAAATTCTTGGAAAATTCGCACAATGTACAAATACGAATATTGTCAGTTAATATGATTCATTTTCATCTGTTGTCATTCACAACAAAACAACATGTACTTGGTGTTTACGATGATATTCTATTTATGAAGAATGTTTGGAGAAAACGTAAGTAATAAATATCAGAGAAATGTAAAGTGTGGTAAGTAGAGATGAGTAGCGGATAAGGCTTCTTTATCTATCTTTATTCTATATCTATCTAGAGAGGAGGCCTATTCCCATATACATATATACTTGTAAGGAAACCTTTCCCATGAAACGAACTTATGAACGCTTATAGTAGCTGCATTTTTTTGAGACTCGGCGTTTATTCAATTCTTACTGAAGTACACACTTGTCAGTTGGGATCTCCTACAGTAGTGTATGGATGGTTCTCTTTCAGATGTATAGAATCCTACTCTGCTTTGTAGTAAAAAGTAAAAACTAACGATTGGTTGCACGAAAAAGCTTAACCTTACAAATTAAAAGAAAATTAAGAAAGTTAAATGTAAAGTTACAAACTGCAATCTAATAAAGTATTTCAATTGGTCATCATCAACAAAGGTTCAAGATGCACATGCGTAAGGGTGACAATGGCCTAATACTGAGATGGAACGCCCTATTACCTGTAATTGGGTCCACGGAACATACTTATATCATCATTGGAAATAGCAGCATTCTTTTAAAACATTGAGAGTAACAAACACAGTACATCTATATTCATCCTCGACAAGGAATCACATTGCAGATGCGTTGTCACCCTTAATTACTGAGCCGAAATGCCTCGTCACCAGAAATGAAAGTCTCCGGAACCCTGCACTCACCAGATGAAACACAGCTGCATTGTTCTTAAACTGCAGCGTAGCTCCACCACTGTAAAAGTCTATGGGTGAGGGTTCAGATTACGAAGATACTTTGACTGTGATGAAACGAAGACAGGTCGAGAACCGACGGAAATTCCACCACAAATGTAATAGTAAAAGTAAAATATATATCTTCTTAAGACGCATTGTTTCTGTCATCTAAAGAGAATAGAGAGAGAGAGAATAATTTATTCATTTCAATATCTATCACTGGTCACGGAATAGACAAAATACTTTTTATCAATAAATTTATTACAAAATGAAATGTTATAATTGTGAGTAGGTATATAGAATTTTATTTGATTTTTGTATTTTACAGAAATAGATACTACGTTCGAGGGTCATTCCACAAGAAATTATATACTGGCAAGTTATACGTACACCACCGTACAGACATGTTACTCGCTGAAAAATGTGAAAATGAAACATTTATCAAAACGCATTATTTATTTGGTTAATTTTAACGAGAGAATCTGACGGGACTTTCCTCGCAACAATAGAGCTCATTCGACCTGATTTTTGCGTAATGATTTCTTATTGCTTTAATAAAGGTTTCAAGCCGCAAGAGTGTTTTGAACTTTTGGTCATAACTTACTGTGTTATTTATGAACAACAGTTTTTAATTGGTTTTCTGAATTTAAAAGACGCTTTGTAGTTGGGCTTCTTCTTACAATTCAACCGCCGACCGCAATTACTTAACAAAACGTTACATATCAACTAATTATATGTATAAATATTGAGAGACAACTAGGCATTGGATTAACAGCGTTGCAGATTATGATTTATGGATAACTTTCTTATCATAATTGAATGAATTTGTAAATATTGCATAAATATATATATATATATACTTTATTATAAAAATAGAATAAAAACAGATCACAAAACTTCGACATAAAATAAACATAATATATATAACTGTGATCTTATTACAAAGCTACAGTGCTTAATCAAGCCGACTACAACGGTGTTGGACCCAAAAGTGTTATCAGCTTGGTGTGACAAGCAGCTGAAATTAGGATTCCAGCGCCTTCTTTGACCTGACGATACTACCGCTCCGTAATCTTCTGACACCTATTATTATTTTAATTATAAGTGTTTAAATGTACATAATAAATAACTGAAAACGTTTCTTTCCCTCCGTATTCCCCTTTACTGGCAAAACTTGACCATATCTACATTTATTGATTTTAACCTTTGATAGAGTAGAATTAGAACGCATAGTCATCTAGATCTGAAAATCACCTATTATTTTGATTTGTATATTATTTCTTATCTCGGCTTCAAATCACAACCAAGATTTCTCACCCAAAAATTATGTCAACTTAACTAATAAAATTCAAGGGGCCATTGTGGTGATACCAAATAATTTAAAAACATAAATATCAACCGGGAGGGTTCTAAATATCAACACACATAAAACATTTATATACTTTCTTTGAGTTCAAGACTAAAGAAAATTGCGCCGTGCACCGGCTTACAACTAAATCCATTTCGATCATGATCCTTTATTGGATTTCGCCTATAAGGGAGTCTTCCAAAGTGGGATGTTTCGTGTAAGCGATATAGGTACGTAGTAATACTCACGGTTGTAATACCACTGTGATATTTCTAGTTATTACTAAATTACATTAACCGTGCAGGAACACACGCAGGACTACATGCCACTTAACAATAAAAACAGAAAAAACTTGAAATTAATTTTATTTTATGATATATATATATATACCATGCCGGCCAAAAGTTAAAATATTCTTAAATTTTTTATTATTTTTTAGAGATGCAGTTTTCCCCATGATGTTCTCTTTCACTGTCGAACACGTTGTAAACTCCTATTATCAACGTCTACTTGGATATTCGATGTACAAAGCAGTCAATACGACTTGATGTAGCAGTTGCCGTGATCTACTTTCGTTAATTCTTGACGTGTCAAGATTCTTCACATTGATTAGCATTTAATGGTTAGGTTAAATTGGAAATTGTTACGTAGACCCTGCCGGTCAAAAGTTTAAGACCGCACATAAACAACATAATTATCCATCAATTGTAATAAAATCCCATAGGATAAATAAAAGAAATGCACATCTACATATTCTATTGTTAGTATCGAATATTTAAAGAAGTCATTCTTTTGTTTACTTTCAAGTTATTGGACAATAGACATCTATTGTTTTCAAACACCGACAAACGCAACGCTAGCCAGGTGGTAGAGTCGAAGTAATATTTTTATAATGTCCTTATTACTAATTACTTTTGTTACGTATTGTGACCAATTGAATTGACAAAAAAAGAAAAATAATTAGAATTATTTAGCTCCTGAAAACACATCTTTCTAACTTATTACTACCCGACTTTACTTGGGTTTGTTCACAAACAATCTCAATTGGTCTAAACTTGAGCTTTCTACAGTGAAGACGTCATAAAATAGAAAAAGCTCGAGAAATTAGCAGTGAAGTGCGTTCTGGCATCGTTGTTTAACATAATGAAGACAAACCTGAACGGGAGATTGCTTCACAATTCAGGTTATCGAAGACTTGTATTCATAGCACAATAACTCGGTACAGGGAGACAGGCAGTTTTCAAGATCATCCACGGGGAAGCCAAGAGCTACCACGTACAGTGAAGATAATTTCATTGTTGTTACCAGCAAGCAAAATAGATGGTTAACAGCACCAGAAATCCGCGTTGAAGTAAACAAAACCAGAGTTAAACCTTTATCTTTGACTACAGTAAAACGGCGAGTGAGAGATGTCACATTGTGTAGTCCCAACAATCAAGCATGGTGGTGACTCAATTATGGTCTGGGGTTGCTTCTCTAGGAAGGAACTTGTGATTTGATTAAAATTGAAGGAATTTTGAAAAATGATAAGTACAAAAACATTTTAGAATAAAATGCCGTTTCTTCCGGGTTGCGATTAATTGGAGATGGATTCATTTTCCAACAAGATAATGATCCAAAGCATAGCTCAAAATTATGTAGAGAATAATATTTTATTAATTATATTTTATTGGATATAAATTAATATTTTATTGGAGTTTATTTTTTTTATGTTAAATTAACGTATACTAAATACGTGTACGTTATATTTAAACGAATTCCAATTGAAATTTGAAATCAATTCGTATCATGATAGCTGATATTTATGCACCTTTCAAATCGAAAGGTCTGTTCTTTATTTATTTTTTATTTATTTACGAACTTTTTGTACAACTAACATATGCACAAAAGCGGACTTTAAGCCTAAGGCATTATCTTCCAGCCAACCTTGGGAGGGTTCAGAGAAATCAAGGTAGGTAATCAAAACATTTACATAAACTAAAACCAAAATATACATATTATAAATACAAACATATGTAAATATATATATTTATATATATATATATATATATATATATATATACATAATTATTATCGATGTAGTGAATCTGCTGACGAAACTTCCAACAATGCTTTCGAATTTTACGTTTAAACTCTAAGCGACTTTTGGCCATTCTGATTTCGAAAAGTAGCGCAATCCACAGGAGAAAAGATTGAACAAAGAATGATGAGTGAATGAAATCAGTACGATGAGAAGGACTTAGGAGAAGACAGTTATGCGTCGAATGAAGATCTTTATTGTTGACGGAACTAAGATATCGAAAATGAGAAGACAAATAAGTGGGAGTAGAAGAAGAATCCATAAGAGAAAAACTGTGTTAAGAGCTTTTAGCGATCGACGATGACGGATAGGTAACCACTGAAGTTGTGATCGATATAGCGATACGTGGTCGTATTTACGTAGATTGAATACAAATCGAATGCAGTTATTCAGAAGTTGGTCAAGCTTATTGAGGTGGTCTGCATTCAGGTCAAAGTAGCACACATCACCATAGTCGATTTTGGGAAAATTAAGGTCTGCACGAGCGTTATTTTAGTTTTAGCAGGAATTTTATCTTTATATCGGTAAAGTATCTTATGTCATTAGCGACTTTCTGCCAAACAGTAGCTAATTGGTGATTCCAACTTAGTGTTGTGTCAATATTCAAGACTAAATTCTTAACATGTGGACTGAATGGTATATTTGACCATTTTCTATTGAATATCACCAGAAAATATTTCTTACTTGTAACAAACGTATTGTAGAACGATGAAAAACTTAACTAAAAACTAAAACTAAAACGCTAGTTATAAAATATTGCAACGATCATCAAAAACGCCACAAAGTTATTACATCAAATACATCATTAAAAAAGATTTATTGTACGTTTGTAAACATGGTTGTAAAATTTATATCGCGTGCCGTTTGACATTAATATATAACTGAAAACATTCACAAAACCTTTGTATTAATTTTGGAAAAGTAGTTACTTTTGGTGCAGTTCCTCGTGAGGTGTCGTGACCGCTTTAAAATAACATTATTTATAACTGAATTACGAGTATCGCGACCACACAAAACAGAGGCTGGCACACAATTTGAATGTTATACATTTATTAAAATTATTTACATGCTTCTGGCAATTACCTTACGTTCCAACTTTCCATATAGTGTTGGCATGAGACAATATTTCATTTAATTTCGTGAAGAATTCCTCATACATAGAAATGTAACCTTAAATTTTAGTACTCAAAGATGATAGCTTCTGTAGTTTAATTCCTTATCGAGGATTTATGTAGGAGTCATTGACCACAGAATACTTTCCTGTATATATTTATAGATAATACATCATTTAATTTCGTGAAGAATTCCTTATACATAGAACTGAAACCTTAAATTTTAGTACACAAAAATAATAGCCTCTGTACTTTAATTCCTTATCGAGGATTTATGTGGGAGTCATTGACCACAGAGTACTTTCCTGCATATATTTATATGAAACTAAGGCCGACAAATGACTACACAGGTTATCTAATGGTAACTCATAATTGCGACCACAAACACATACACATATCTTCAACAAAGCCTCAAAACGTACACACATCGTCCCCCCGAGATTTTAGATGGAATGCCTCACAACCAGTCACTGCCTCGCCCCACTCACCATACGAAACACGGCAGAGACTATTATATGTATCGTGTATACTCTAAGATGAAGCGATTCTTCCTAGGTCGAGTTCATACATTTTGCTGAAGCTAGAAAAATACTGCGATGAGGCTCCATTAATCATGAATCACCATCTATCATCATTACAAATTTTATTATAAATACATCACGGCCTGTTACCTATGGCGGAGTAAATACTTAAGGCAAGACGCACTAAAATATTGTCAATTATTCATCGGCAATTTAATAAGGTAAATGAAATACAAACATACTCACTCATAGGATAAGTAACGTGAGGACAACTGTAAGTAAAGTAACAGTCAATACGATATAGACAGCGGTAGAGCTACACTGCAGTTTGTTTCTAACTGCTGAATGAATGGGTCAGCTCGACCGGGGTAGGACCACAACACGCCCTCACAGAATACCAGCGTGAAATGGCAACAACGCTGCTGTGTTTCGTCTGGTGAGTGAAGGGACGCGGAGACCTTTATTACTGGTGACGAGGCATTCCAACTCAGTCCTCAAGGGTGACAACGCGTCTGCATTATGTATCCTTGTCAAGGGGAATGTAGATGTCATGGGCTGCAGGAATCACTTAAAATCAGGTGAAATGTGTGCACGTTTGTACAACACACTGAGCTATCAAGATCTCCTTTTTCTCTTTCTCTAAGGTAAGATTAATATAATAAATAATTCATTATATTACATTACATTTCATTATATTAGTCTAACAAACTGATATTGCCGTCTGTATAAATCAGGAAATACTACAGTAAAACTTACCATTAAATATCCTAACTACTAGATTAGTTTCACGTTATATGTGCAGAATAGTGGTGTTAGCACAGTGGTTAGGGTGTCGGACTTAAATATGTTTTTATAAAACTAAGATTATAAAGATTTAAGATGATAAACGAACACAACGTTCACCTGATGATACATGAACAAAGACACCTACTATGTCATCACTAAGCATTTAAGTATGTTAATGTCCCGTTGCAAGTACATAATAGTTGATCTTCGGTTCTCTACACTCAGCATACAAAACACTGTGGTATTATTCTCCTATTTCACGCTGATATTTTATGAGGTGACCCTTCCTCGGCAACAAACTATCTTAGCTGGATCGTGTAACTACCACTGCCAAACTGGTCGTAACTTTAAACTTTAATTGGCTTTCCGTCATATATCCATTGTGCCTTTGGAGTTTGTGGAATCTCATAAAATTGAAACTTGAATTTAAACGAAATCACTAGTTTACATTTATTATATATACCCGGTGTAAGCCGATAGGAATCTTTCTTTTCCACGAACGCGTTTTCTATCTCTATCTATGTCAATGACCCATAGAGATTGTAAATGTGTTTAAAAAGTTTCTTTTAAAGGCATATATTCCGAATATATCGGATACTGGGCACCTAGCCGGGGTTTCTTGTTATTTTGACAAAAAAAAATTGTGAGTTAGAAATTTAATATACTCGTATATTCAATTTAGTGTTGATCTTGTATCGTGATGATTCGTGATAACTAGTATTTAATTTTATTTACCTTTTTTTCTATTAATCATGTGTCATGTATGTGTATGCAATGATGTTAGTTTTCTTACGAATAAACAAATTCTTTCTTTAGATAGCCATAATACCAATATTTCCGGAAATTTATTTTAATTTAATTTTCCTCAGACACAAAGGGTGATTGCGTTAGCTAGCAAGACGCACCACGGTGCAAATGACAGTATTCGGATAAAGTTGGTATATATGTCAACTTTACACGAGAAAATGCCCTTACACTATTTATTTAAACAACATCTACGATAATAAAAAATTAACATTTTAAATAATAAAGTCTAAATTTGTTTATAACATTTTCCAGCATCATTCAAAGCTACATGATGAAGGAAAGTTCTAAGTCCAGAAGGGCTATACTGCAGGAAATTCATCATCTTGAATATCGGCAATTGTACAATCTAGAGATTTTTTTTTACTTTTGTAAGCTTTGTGTAACTTTAATTATATTTAAATATTTGATATTCTCTATCTTAAAATGGGTATAACGAATAACAATTAGAAACATTGACAACAGTTATTGCTTTAAAAAGTAAGCTAAGAATTTTCTATTCAAAAATAAAATAAAGTTTTATATCTTAATTGCAGAAATAAATACTATAAGAAAATAATGATTGAAGTGACGAATGGAAAGCTGGTTCTTATTCGGACATTATTAAGTCCGTCCCGGATAATTAAAAATACTATCTTTTCATTTACATCCTTGAAATAACAATCCTTCACTGCAAAAGAATCTTTCGTCTCCTTTGGCGATTCTGATTTATTTGTAATTATATTTTCGAGCTTAAAAAGGCACAATTATTTTGATAGTGGCATTATGAAATAAAAATTATGTAAAAAATTTTTTAACGGTTTATTCATTTTGATAAAATAGTGAATAAAGTAAATGCTTATGGATTGTGTCATAGAAAACTGTTCGCTACAGATCCAGCGTCGATTAGCAATAGTTAAGTTAGGTAAACTTTAACCAAAAGGTCAACTGACATATCTAAGTTACCTAACAGTTAAGGGTCGTACGGTAAAATGCGATATATCCTCCCATTTAAAATACCGCAAAGTTTAATAGTAAGTTTAAGTTATTGGTTATAACCACTCATGGCATACAGAACCGGGATTTGACATACCGTCGACTTAAGAATAACTTAGCGGTATATGGAGAGGACTGCGTTTGCATTATCCCTGAATGTAATAATAATATATTTATTTCAAATCAAAGATCCATATAGTGTTCATAAGAATAAGGTTTAAAAAAATTAAACATGGCACTGGCCTGTCAGCAATCAACATTAGGACACTGCACACTGCAAATAGCATTGTTTCGTTGGCGTTATATCACTTACACAGTTATTGCTTAATTTTCTTTTATAATTTCTCACTCTCAGTTTATTAGATTAGACGATGACCGGTCCATCACTAAAAAATGCCAATGGTATCCCTTAATTAAATATGGTAATAAATAAATTTACCCTATTCTTAGATTCGGGCGGAATCTTCGGTTATTTTTTAGTTACTCTGATATCGTTCGAAAATATTTTAATAATCAAAACTGTATTTTTGTCTTGTTTTAGAAAGGTAGACTTTATGATACAAATATTAATTTTAACAGTTTTTAATATAATAAAAATCCAAGGTGACTAGACCTAGGAAGGACCATGCTCTCACAGAATACCAGCGTTAAGTAGCAGCTGTGTTTCATGTAATAAGTGTAGGGACTAGGGACCCCTTTCGCCCAGAACCCAGGCAACGAGGCATTCCATCTCAGTCCACAGGTGGTCACCTCACGCATGTCCATCATAAACTTGATGAGGATAGACGTAAATATTAAGAGTTACAGTTACCTGTTTTGCGCTGGTATTCTGTGAGGGCGTGGTCCTACCCCAGTAGAACTGACCCATTCAGTCTACAGTTAGAATCAAACTGCAGTATAGCTCTACCACTGTAGAATGTTTAAAACGTATAGTTTCTTAATGTAATGATTATAAGTGAGGACTTTCCTAAATTCGTCGCGTAGGTGCCGAAGCAAATAGATTAACATAAGGACTGGCAACAGCTTCTTTTGCCGCTTGTATTGATAAAGTAATATTAACGCAAACTCTTACGGACTCTGTACAGTAGTTTTATTTTTAAGTTTTAACTAACTTAAAGCTCTAACTTAAAAATTATTATTTGTTGTTCCATTTATTCTAGCTAATCAACATTTTGAGTCTTAAATATTATATTGTTTATTGTTTCCTTCACAGGAAATAAACAGAGCTAACTTTTCAGTTTATTCACAGTTGCGTGAGAAAGTTTTGTTGTGCATAATTATCGAGTTACTTTGCTTTAAAAAATATTCATTTTCAAAAGCTCAACAATCAAAGCTTTTAATAATTATTTTAAGTAGTTTAAAAGTGTACAATAAATGTCAATTCTTAAATAACATACCCTTCATTCATTAGTTAATAACTTAAATAGTTCTTAAGAACAAGAAATTATTACTTTAAGTTTTTTTCAAAATTACCTCAACCACAAAAAAATCTTATTTCTGGTTATAAGCGACCCTTTTCATGACAATCATAAATGTATGCTTTCAATCGCAAGTATACATTTATATCGACAACACTTTTTTTTAAATCGGTTGAAAAAAGACGCAATCAGTGCTTTATTTATAAATATCGTTACTATTAAAAAAAAACATCAGGCATCATGACGTTTAAACATAGATCTCCCATAATTGCGTTCCCAGCAAACTTCAACATAGCTTCATCGTGAGAGATCATACTACTCTCCGTTTACCAAACCGTGGCCTCATGCTCGTCGAGAACTTTTCTTCCCATCGATTATCGGTTCAACGAGCTATGTGGACAAACCATTATCACTTCAACAAAATATGCCTTAAAGTTATCAACGGTATAGTTATGTGTTTGATAAAGTGTCAATATCCTAATTGTATAGGATACGGTCTGTGAAACTTAACGTCATAGGTTCAATTATTGTCATGATACACCTAGTAGCTCCTTCATTAAAGCTAAGTCAAAGTGATTAACGGGAATGCCAGCGTAATTTTAAAGTAAAACATTTGTTAAAAGTCTTTACATATAGTTTATCTTTTTAATCGTGGTATTTGAACATAATTTTATATAGAAAATATTTCCAAAACTTTTATATTAATTATGAGAAAGTAGTTTACTTCCGGTGCAATTGCTTGGGAAGTACCGTGACACCATTCAAATCACGTGATATATAAATCACAGTACCACCGCAACTGAAAGAAGGCAGACACAAAACTTAGATATTAAACTTACCTTATAATTGTTGACAACTTATTTTTGGTAATATGCTGTTACATTCTTATTTGCTGTATTGGCGTAATAATTGTAATTTCATTTCATGAATTTAAATCAAGAATATTCACACACAACGTATGTTGTTTTCTTGCACACAAATAGGGATGGTGACGATAATAAGCGATTCCAGTTGCCGGAAAGCTTTAAAGATACTAATGGTATTACCCTGAGAACTTAAAATGGACTGTTTCATTATCAGTAATAGGATTTTCTGATGAAACTAACGGTGAGAAACAAGGATGCAGTTCCACTGATTGTACGGAACGTCTGAAGCCTACAAGGATGGAATGCCTCGTCACCAGAAATAAAGGTCTCTGGATCCCTGCACTCACCAGACGAAACATAGCAGCAGTATGTTGCTATTTTACGCGGGTATTCTGTCTAGCCAATCTATCCGTGCAGTAGCTAAAAAGAATATTTTTAATATTACAGGCCCTATACAAACTCCGGAGTCGTGAAAATAAAATGGGAAAGTCAATTGTATTCAATAGTAAATATAATTAATTACTAAACGTTTTATTGTTATTTTAACAATTTTATAATATGCGATCATCCTCCGTTATATAATATAATATATAGCAATAACTTATTTAAAATTAAAAATAAACTTTAAAACTTCCCCAGCGCTCAGAACTGTTATACTTCCGGTCACCTTAAAAGCTTAAAATAAATTTAAAACATATTTCTGCGATGAATTTAAGTTTATTGAAATTAATGTGCTCGTATACCACAAGTTTTAGAAGCTTGAACAAGTTACAGTTTTGCTATGAAATTTGAATACAAGACTAATTGAATACACTAATGATGTCTTACACAAAGTTAAGTGAGTCGGTTCCACGAGTTTTCAACTTTAGTAATGTTCAGAAATTACTATAGTTGGAACACGGTATTTATACATGTTTCTGAAAAGACCTTTTATATTTTAATTTTGGTATATCTTTAGAATTTCAATAGCACAAAAATTTTATCGGGTCGTAAACGCAGATATTTATTCTAACAAAGTATACTTAAATTAGACATATATAATTATTGTTGTATTAAATATTATTTGAAAACTTTAGTGACCCAAGAACATTCGCATATATCGACTATGAGACGTCTAGAATTGATAAGGCATTTCAATTGTGTCACGATTGTATTAAAAAAATAAAAGAGCGGTGTGCTTCCTGTCAGTGAAGTTAAATAATAAAAATTTGTAAAAAAAACCACGTCTTGTGTAAACTCCTTGAATTGAACAAAAATAATACAATACTTATTATGTGTACGTTTGATATTTTTCCAACTGAGAGTGCACTTGATGGTATATGATATATAATAGGTTGAAGTGTTTTCGTATTTTATATACAAATTCAAGATATTTTTTATAATAGTTTATTTAATATTTGATAATAATATATGTACCATTTCATTGGGAATGTAAAATGTAAATGTGGAAAAATCTTACGTAGTGACATAATCCCTTGTTGGCGGATAGAAAAACAATAGAATAATGGCGGGAAACCGTTTCTACTTTTTATTTTTCAAAATGTATTTCATGGTATTAAAACCGGACACATAATAATAGTACAACTAGAGATTTTAAACTCAACTCATAAAATACATAAACCTTTTTCCCTGACCCATTATATGATACATTTATTTAAATGCTAATAATTGCTATTAAAATACACAAAACACTTTCATATATTTCATTTATTTATATTTATTTACACTACTCATGAAAAAAAGGAAGAACATCAAGACGTCAAACAACTTAGTCCGCTCCGTGACCATAAATGCTTTAAAGAACTCAGAACGTTGGAATAAAAAAAATAAAATAAACGCAATAAAATCCAATTAGTTTTATGCAATATTTCTATATTCTATTATATTACACACCACAGAACCAATTTTCTTTGTTAAACCGGTCCAATAAATTTATATTTTAAAAAGTATTGTCCTTTTTTTATTTAGATGTCGAAATAAAATCTGATTTTATAAAGTAATGGAAAAAATATATAAATGCTATTAGAGAAATAAGGAACATAATAACAAATGGAAAGCTCGTTTTTATTTGGATGACTTCAAGAAGTCTGCCCGGATAATTAAAGTTGCTATTGTTTCATTTATTTCCTTGAAATAATAATCCTTCATTATAAAAATAATCTTTCATCTTCGTTGTACCTTCTTTGGCTGATCCTGATCTTATGGCAACGAACTTTTATCTTAGATATTAAGATAAGCATTTATCAAAATAGGTTTTAATCATATCTGAATTAGTGCACAACTTTTTCATTCTTTATTATATTTAAATACAGGACATCAGTCTCATTCAATCCAACAATCAGGTCTCATTGTGAGAGTCATATAGAATAATACTAAGCTTTGATTGGCAGACTTCTCATATCGGTACGGGAAAGCAACTAATAGGTCTAAAGAAAAACAGGCCTTCTAATAAGGTAAAGAGGTTTAACTAAAAAGTCAAAAGATTTTTTTTTACAATACACAAAATGACAAACGAGAACATAATTCACGTAATGGTGACCTGCATCTGGCCTCATCAAAAATTATATTACCACCCCTAACGACAGATAGAATGCCTGAATCCCTGTATCTTTACATTCATCATACGAAACACAGCAGTATGTCACAAAGAGACAGGAAGATACGACATACCTCGGTTCTTCTGTGATGTTAAATGTAAAATTATTCAGCCAATGCGTGTTGTCAGAAATATGTGTCAGTAGGATTATTATATGAATATTTTGAGCAGTCCAGCGGATGACAGCCATGCCTCAGAATTTTTTATTTTAAAAAAGGAATAAGATTTACAAATGCAGAAATTTTGATATCGAACTTTTTTTGTAAATGCAATCGGAGCTTAGCACGAAAGCTTTTAGGTATATAAAGTAAATCCTCGTTACAATTTAATTAATTAAAAACCTTTCAATTTTCGAAAGATTTTTTTGTAATCTTACAACAAATTAATCTATTTTCTCAGAAGCGATACTTAAACAAGCAGTTGATCAAATTTACAAAAGATTTAAATAGTGCTATTAATATAGTAATTTTATGATAAAGTAAAATTTTTACCTATTACTTATAAAATAAATTTTATTAGTTTGTTCATCGCTTACTTAATTTTGGTATGTGAATTTTATGATTTGAACAGAGTCATAATGAAAAAAAATGTGAACGGTTTTAAAAAGAAAGAATAAATAATAAATTTAATCCATTTTCAAATTCAGCCGAAGTCCCCTACTCTATAATCATTGGTATGGCTCTGAAATTTTCTAATTTTCAAAGCAGAATTTTTCCTTTAATAAATTATTTAAATCCTGTAAAATAATTCTTTCTTTAGAAATTTGAGGAGGAGCTATGAAGAAAATCAAGATAATAAATTCTTTTCGATAATGGTATATTATGTTCCGTAATTTAAATATAAATAATATTTAAAAGATCGTGTTGACAAGTACAGAACTATAGAATATAATAATTCTTTATATTTTAACAGTGGTAGAGCAATTCTATTATTTGTTTCTAGCTGCAGAATGAATGGATCAGCTCGTCCAGCGTATGTCCCACACAGAATACTAGCGTAAAATAGCAGCATAACTCTGCTGTGTGACACATGACAGGTCTGTAGGTCTGTGATTACAGGTATATAGTTATATTCATGTTTGATATAATGATAAATGAAATCGAGCACAGTAGTTCATACTGGGAGAACAACTGATTTTTATTGCTATAAAATTATTGATAATGTAGTATTTTTTACATTATTGAAAGAAGCAATTCGTCACAAATATTTACGAATATAACTAAATCTGTGTCTTTTACAACTTACTTTAGTCAATAACCAGTTATAGCGATCTTAAAATTTCTGAAAATCTATTTATATCCTGTTTATTTAGCACTTTTATCCGAATTAATAGCAATCCAAGTTATAATTTTTAAGTAGTTACAAACAAGCACACAGTTCACCTGACAATGATTGTGACATGTAAATACCGTTTATACCGAAAATCCGTCCTTAACATAGATTTAAGGTGTATATTCGTTGTCACCCTTGAAGACAGATGTAAAGGGATTGCTAACAGGCACAGGGTCACCATTGTGAAATAGCTGCATAACGATGCTGTGTTTAATGTTTTGTATGGCAAGCGTAAGGGTCTAGGAACACAATTACAGGTAACGAGGTATTCCATCTCAGTACTAAAACGTCAACCGCGTGTGAATCGTTGTTGAGGACGTTTAACATCAGGTGAACTATGTGCTATTTCGTCCTAATATAATAAATATAACCCTGTATGTTTATACTAAAAAATATATAACTTGCTCGTTTAGAATACAAAATAATTTACTAATAAGTCACTATAATAACTTACTTAAGTGATTTTAGTGACTATTTAGTTATCTGAATTCTGATAAATGTATCATCCACATATGAAATTTATTGGTAGCTACCGGTATTGTATACTATTATATATATATATATATATATATATATATATATGTTATGTATATATATATATTGTGTATTTATACATGTATTATATATTTAATATCTATATGTGTGTGTGTATTTGCTTGTATTAGTTGTTTTTAGTTTTTTTCTTCTTTTATTAATTAGTTTATTGCTACACCTATCATACACATATCTGACCACACCTTGGGTCGACTGCTAGAGAATGCCTTTGGCATTAAGTTCGCCCTTTGTGAACTTTGAACTTTGTTAAGGTTAATGCAATAAAGAGTAAATAAATAAATAAATAATTGAATATTGTCAAATTTGTTTTACGCTTTTATTACCTAAAGTTGTGCGTTATCGAAGTTTAACTACTATAAGTATAGCCTTACTTTCAATAATATTTTAATGGAATATCATAAAAAATAATATTATATATTAATAAAAAATAATACCAAGAATAAATTCATATTACCATAATATACCTTCAGTACATTATGAAATAATAAAGTACAAAGGTACCGTCGATATAAATTCTCTTTGTACAAGACATAATGCTCACCGAATTCTTAACAACGGACAAAAGCAATATACATAGTATTTACTAATGCCCATTGTGCAGAACCTTGCGAGTATAGTTAACATTATGAACTCTATATTACCAATATACGAGTAAATCTATTAACAATTAAAGGAACGGTTCATAATTAACGAAGGATCCAGAATTTGATAGTGAATCAATGTCCAGGCGCTCCCTTTAATTTCACGGTATGCGTGCCAACCGAGTTGGATCTGAAATTTTAAATTGTAATTTTAATTGCTGCTTGACGATGACGAGAGAAGCAACGAGAGGAAAAAAAATCAATAAAAATACACATCTGTGCTTTTGTGAATGTTTATCTTCGAAATGGTTTAAGCTATTTGAACATATGTGTAAATTTTACTACTTAGATATTATTATTGAGTGCGTAATTGTGATAATTACATGGGAACATTTTTTTTTTATAAATGATAATATAAAAAAATCGTATCACAAAATCAAGTACGGTGATATCTAGGAATCGAACCCAGACCCGCGTACTAAAAAGCCACGTACTGAATGACTGATAATAAAACTGAAAAAAGTTATACAGAAAACTATACAATTGAAAATAACATAATATAGAAATGTAACTTTTTAACGAAGTTAGTTTTACACTTGTTTTGACACCCACATTAACTACATATGTACATAAAATATATTAGCAAAATGTCGTCTTAATCTTATTAAATTAAATTTGTGAATATTAAATATTTAATAAACGTAATCACGGGTTTAAAGTTTTAATCGCGTGTTTTTTTAACATTAAACGTATAAGAACAAATGTTTCCAAAACCTTTTATTAATTATGAAAAAATACTTACTTCCGGTGCAATTTCTCGTGAAGTGCCGTGACCGCTTTCAAATCACGTTATTTCTAACTAAATCACCGGTATCGCGGCAACTGAACACAAAGGCGGATAAACTACTGAGATGTTAAAGATATTGAGTAATGTTTACAAAATATTAACGATATGTTAACGACAAATAATGAACGTTGACAAAAAAATTCACACACAATATTTTTAAACAATGGTTCAATGGTTTGCAAGAAATAGTTAACCTATATGACGAATGTCAATGCCTTGAACCTTTGAGGGTTAAGGTGTACGTTCTCGTTACATGATACATTATAAAGATTGGTGAATGCTCAGACCACTAGTCTGTTCGAACGACGCGAACGCGAACTTTCAACATTATGATGAAACGGTATCAAGAGATTACTACAATATTTATGAGTGTATATGTATATTATATATAGAGGTAGGAGAGGTAGAGCTACGCTTGATTTTGTTTCTAGCTGCAGAATGAACGGGCCAGCTCAACCGGGGAATTACCTCGCCCTCACAGAATATCAGCGTGAAATAGCAGCATAACGCTGCCATGTTCCGTCTGGTGAGTGCAGTGATCCGGAGACCTTTATTACTGGTGACGGGGCAATCCATCTCCATCCGCCATCCATCTGCATTATGATTCCTTGTCCAGGATTAAGGAATCACTTACCATCAGGTGAACTATGCGTTCGTTTGTTACTCTCAGTGTAATAAAAAAAATGTTATACTCAGTCACTAGAAGGTGTTGCCTAGTCACCAGAAAGAACAGCAGTTATGTCGCTATCTCATGAATGTATTCTATGTTAAGGCTTGGTTTCTTTCCCGATTGAGAGACATTTTCATGTGGCAGCTATAAATAAACTACAGCATGGCTCTATCATTGTTGAAAATGTGTTATCGTCGACGGATAAGTATTGCAGAGAGAGTTTGTTGAAATTTTATTACTAACGTTTGTTGAAGCTTTACAAGCTTGAACAAGTTACAGTTTTGATATGAAATTTGTATACAACGCTAATTGAAAACGCTAATGATGCCTAAGTTAAGTGAGTCGGCACTACGAGTTTTGTTCATACTGTTATATGGGTTTTAAAACTGTAGCCGAATATATAAATTAATTTTGATTAAAAACTTATTTTTGAATAAATCCTTTTTATTTGGTGATGAAAAAGTAACCACTTATTATTTTCATAACATAATCCAGACTTTTGCCGAACAGATTTTTGGAGAAAAAGCGAATAATTTAAAACCTATTGTCGGATATTGCTTTTTAGCATTGCTAAGGTATATTCGCATAGCCACTGAGGGCGAAGTAAATCTAATCCAGGACCTTATAGTATTTTAGTATATAGTAGTCTGAACGGTGATGTTAAGTGATACTTGGGGCCTGGTGTTAATGAACAATCTCGTTACAAGTATTAAGGTCAAGAGCGCCTTTTACTCACTGTACAAAACACAGCAACACTAAGCTGCTGATAAAAAAAAGGAATTCTTAATATAAGCGACCCTTTCCCATTCAATACCTTCATACTACAGCTGAGACTAATTAGTGTTACCACAACCAAAACCTGGACTTTGAAAAATAAAAGTTTTCTCGTCCCTTATTTCTATATAACATCATTATTACCAACGATATTATTGATTACAGTTACATCTTGTTCTTCGTCATCTCAATAACAATCAAAAACGTTCTGGTGAACGGAATATTAACTTATTTACTTATTAAAATATTACCAAGAACCAAACCCAGAACTATAAATTTGAAGTTCCAAGCTAATCGGTCATTATCGATCAAGCAATAGCGAACAAGTTTTAAATATACTGTAAAATTTAACACAACGCTAATTGAATAAGCTAATGAAGTCTTACAGAAAGTTTAATGAGGAAGTCGGCTCCGCTGTTCCAGTTTTATAGTTACAAACTAATTTTGACTTTGGCATTATGAATAATCGATTGTTTTCGTGCTCATTCATTTCATGTTTCATCAAAATATTATAAGAATTTTATTGCTTTGTAAATTTTTAATATAAGTTATCGATGTCTTCAAAGAGATAATTAAAAATAGGTTACTATTCGTACTTGCAATTAAAGTGTATAATATATTATGTATAGTATATATATATTGCGTCTTGCGCTTGCCCATTTACTTATCTTGATAACATCAAAGAAGTCACCACAATAGGATAGCTCCTTTCAAATAAAGCAAAGTCTGTGCATAGATGGTCGCCATACACTTTTTACTCTTAAAGAATCTCGAGTGATTACACCGATGCAGTAATGTAAGTGAACACACCATTTTTCAAATTTGATTCCCTTTGATAAAATGATCATAAAATATATACAACTAAGCATTTATTAATTATACCATATTAGAATGAATTCGTGGCGCAGAAGTCAGGTATTCTAATTTATTACATAATTAATTGAAATGTGCTTACATATATGTATAGACGACAATATTTGTGACTTACATCGGTTTTTGAAATTTTTGTTTGTTTGTTCAGTTAAAAAGTCATTCGAAGAACAGAAGTATGTTGTTTGAACAAAAGTACACGAGAAAATTAAGGAGTCTAAAGCAGCTGTGCATCTGCGACTCCTCTGGTGATGCGGATGTTCTTAGGCGGCGTTGATCACTTACCATCAGGTTGGTTACTTGCTCATTTTCCACTAGCTACTTTAGGTTATGATAACGATTTCGTAAGAAAAGGTAAACTTAAATCTCTGATTTCAATGCTCATATATATTTTCTCACGACCAAATAAAGCATGCGATACGACGGTCAATTCGACGCTGTTCACGAACAATAAAAACGTAATATGTTTCATTCGGCAACGTCCGTTTGCAATAAAATAAAAATTTGGCGAAGCAATTTGTCCTCAGGACATCGGTCTTTGTTGTAAACTGCTTGTTTATACCGTCTATAGATCTGTTACGTAAGCCTAGCGATTTAAAATGTTTAATCTTACCATACATTTATCTTGTAAAATGAAATCGTAGCCTTTCTGTCTGCCTGTTTATTTGCGCGTTTTTGATGTAAATGATGATGATGAATTTCTTCAAAGGATTTTCTATCCAATTTGGATTTGGTTTTCAGCGACGTAATGAAATAAATTTGGACAAACATTTAGGGTTAGTTTCATTAATATATATATATATATATATATATATATATATATATATATATATATATATATATATATATATATATATATATATATATATATATATATATATATATATATATATATATATATATATATATATATATATATAAATATAAACCTATATCATACTGGACGTAGCCCCCCATATATTGCCACAAAGCATAACCCTGAGCCACCTGCACCCATCGACTGCTCGCAAACATAGCGCTTCTCTACATCTAGTATGATGGGGCTGATCTTTGATCGTAGGATGTTGTATTTAAGTAACATAAAAGTGCTAAGCTCTTCGTTATCATTTCAATCATGATAAAAAAGCTTCAAGTAAAATAATGAACCTATTTTATCTAGTTTACAAATTTTAGTTTACAAAATTGTCTGAAAACAGAAACGATTATGTAAATTCAAGTTCATTGGAAAACATAATGTACGAAAATCTCGTTACACTAAGACTGGGAACGAACGTTGCGCATGTTGATCAGATAACATTATTTTAAAACAACAAAATGCTCATATATATTTTCTCACGACCAAATAAAGCATGCGATACGACGGTCAATTCGACGCTGTTCACGAACAATAAAAACGTAATATGTTTCATTCGGCAACGTCCGTTTGCAATAAAATAAAAATTTGGCGAAGCAATTTGTCCTCAGGACATCGGTCTTTGTTGTAAACTGCTTGTTTATACCGTCTATAGATCTGTTACGTAAGCCTAGCGATTTAAAATGTTCAATCTTACCATACATTTATCTTGTAAAATGAAATCGTAGCCTTTCTGTCTGCCTGTTTGTTTGCGCGTTTTTGATGTAAATGATGATGATGAATTTCTTCAAAGGATTTTCTATCCAATTTGGATTTGGTTTTCAGCGACGTAATGAAATAAATTTGGACAAACATTTAGGTTAGTTTCATCTTTACATTAAATAGCAGGAGTAAAATCGAAGACTCACAGTAGGGCACTGACAGGATGTCTAATATCGATTTCAAAAAACACTTTGCATCGCAAACTAATAATCCGTACTTGCATAATATTTATTCGGGCAACACGCTTGCTTTGTAAGAATATCAACGTCAACTACCATCGAGTGATACGTGTACTGTAATAGTTTATCACTTGTAATAAAATGATGGGCTCCAGAAGATCGCTGTCATTTTTGGCCGATGATGGAAATTAAAGTTAATTTGTGTGTAATATGAAATAATTTCTTACATTCAATTTTATAATTATGGTCTTTTTTCAAACCATCACAAACCGAATTTAAAAAAGTTATCATTTTTATCGATGGTAAAGAAAGCTTTAAATCGATAAAAAAAACCTTTTCTATCGCGTGCATAGATAGTATCAAAGCTAAAATCATTTGAAAAGACTTCGCCTGATTGCTGTACATTCATTCAATTAAATCGCGGTAACTGTTCATTACGACTATTATTTTAAATGTGTGAAGCAAAAATACGTAGATCCCTATTAACAACTTTATACTGCTTTGTCATGTATGGGATAAAAATTAACTACGGAGACCAATTCAACTGGTTATTAAACTTAGTCGATGTATATGTATGGCATTAGTAGTTTGCGGGTGAATTTTAACGTTTATTTGTGAATTATGTTTAAATCTCTTCTAATATTTTATTTTAGACAGTTTAAAAGCTTTTATAACAAACAATTTAAATAACAAAAACCATATATGACACCTATTTATATTTATTAATTACTTGAGGTGAATCTTTTTTCGTTCTCATTTAATTATTAATAATCTCGGTGGTCTCAATTATTGGGATACTAATAAGAAGAACGATAATCACAGTCCTGTATTTGTATACTGACTTATTAGTAACAGATTTAACTTGGATAGGCGCAGTGCAACCTGTTAAGCTCAAAGCAAAATTTAGGAATGCACTCTCACACAAAAATAATACCAGGTTGAAATAAAAACATACCATTGCTATGTTTCTTATTATGAGTGCGGGAATCTGTTGGTTGTTACAATTTGTGACATACCACCTAAGTCCTCAAGTGCAAATGTGTATCTTGAATGATTGACAATATATATGGAAGAACATCCACTATAGAGGGTAACGACGCCCCCCACCTCATTCTCCACCTTGCGAGGACGGCGAGAGTAGGGTGTGTGTACATACTTATAACTTAATACTATACACTTATTACAGTAGATACAGCACATCGCAGTGTGATGACCCTAGTCTAAAACTACTGGGCATGTCTCCTCCTCCCGGCTCGCCATTCCAGTATTAAAGGAACGTATATTTGCATTTTGTACAGTGCCACCATCGGGGGCATGCTAAGGCAAGTGTCAAGTTAGTATATGTGATGTCGAAGCCACCGGCTTACATTTGACATACAAACCTAATCCAGATGTGATTGTAACGATAAATTTAGATTTAATGGTACACAGTCATCACTTACCATCAGATGCCCTAATTTTTATAACATTTAGAGTAACAAACGAGCACACAGTTCACCTGATGGTAAATGATTCCTGCGGCCCACGACATCTTCATTCATCCCTGACAAGGAATCGTAATGCAGATGCGTTGTCACCCTTGAGGGCTGAGACACCTCGTCACCAGTAATAAAGACCTCAGGATCCTTACACCTGGTGAGTACCAGACTATGCAGATATTTCACTCTGGTATCTTTGAGGGCGTGATCCTTTCCCGGTTCAGCTGACCCATGAATTCTGCAGCTAGAAACAAATTGCAGCGTAACTCGCCCTTAAAATATTATTATGAACATATTTTTATGTCCGATGATGCAATCCCGAGAATTGTTTTTGATTAACATAAATGAATTCTATATTACTCTAATTGTTTTCTTATGAATATCAATAAGAAATACTCTTATTCTTTAAAGCTGGCTTTGGTCTTCATGTTACTTATTTAGCAGAGATATTATTCCAGCACTTCGTTGCTACAAATCCATGTAACTTCATTATTAGTTTAATAGAAAGAAAGAAAAGATGTGCGATTGCACCTGCAAAGCCACGACTGGCAGCGAATGTTAACATGCATTGAATCCTCCCTTTGTTAACTTACTTTCAATACAAATTACAATCACTAAATAAAAGTATAACAAACTAGCTGAAGCGACACATCCTGTTCGTATTATATAGTTTGTTACGTTATGTGTATTCGTAAAAATTATCCGTCGCTCTAAAAAAAACGTGAATCTATGGAGTATATACAAAAATCTTACAGTAAAAATCATTTTGAGTTTTCCCTGAATTTGCCACTTTAGGTAATAAGGACATTTTATTATATTTATTTTCCATTAAAACCTAATACGGAGCATAACAAAAATTAAAAAAAAATTAACAAAATTAATCCGGTTGTTCTCAAATTATACCTTTTACAAAAGAACAGCATTTTATTTTTATTTATATAGCTATATGTAGAATAATATGTTTCAAACCTAAAGAATGTCATAATGTTTCAAATTTGAGCTAACTTAGCCAGTAATTGGACTAAAATGGGTCAAACTTTTGCATAGAAGAGAAACTAGAAATTTATGTGCGACCACTCAAGGTAACTTTGTAATAGGTTTCCGTGAAATTTGTTTCCACGAAAATTGAAACTTCTACTTTTTAATTTACGACCACACATCCATTACATTTACTTCCTGTACTAAACATTGAAATTATAGCAAAACACTCGAGTTATAGATTTTTTCAAATCACCTTTGAGATTAAAGAGAGTCAAAAGACGAGAATTAATGCATTACATAACAAGCGTTCCATTATCAATATTTTTCAAGCATCAATAAAGTAATAGGTTCGCGAATTAATTGACGGACGCGCGGTGAAGGAGTTAGAGTCACGGGTCCCGGATTTCCAAAGGAACAAAAATATTTTATTCCTTTATAGGTTTTCGGATCTGGGTGTAAGTATCTTTAACACTACATCTGGACCTATCTTCGATCTTATTACATATGCACTACATCGGAATAGAGAAGGGGATGACGAGTGGGTGACGACTTCTGTGTTTGAGCATTATTATATTATATATAGTTAGTCGCCTGGTAACAACCAGAAGATATCGCCATAGTCGAAATATTTCATAATTTGTGGAATGCTCTTCTTAAAAAAAATTATGTCACGAGAACTGTTGTGTTATTTAAAAACTAGTAATGAAACACTACTTATCTTTATCCAGTTGAATATATAATTAAAATTATATTAGCTTTATTGTTTGGTAAAGTACATTTATATTTATTATTTATGTATATATTATATATTATATCTATTATTATTAATGTATTTATATGCGATTTACGTTTTTTTTTGGCCGCTGTTAGTCAGAGGGCTTTTACGGTTTCACCGGATTGAGAGACCGAGCGCTTATGGCACTCAGTGACTCTAGTCTGCACGAGAGGGCCGAACCTCGGCTCGGTCAGTTGCTTCTGACAGAGGATTATCTAAATTAATATCGCTATTATTTTATTAATTATCTGTACCACCACGTCGTATTGCGTGGGCGCTAAAGAAGAAGTGGCGCAAGTAACTCCAGCTTCTATCTGTATGGACTGAACAGAATCGGCCAGTGACATGGCGGTATCGTGAACAGCCTTGTTTACGACGTCCTCGCCGTCGGCAGGGGCGATATGAGGGTGCAATGTACGTGTGTTGTGTTTTATGAAGTGCTTGGGTGGTCGCGTTGTCGGGGTCGTCGAGGGCATGCCTCATTCTCTTTCGGACGCGCAATTCACCCGCAATCTGTGATTCGCGATGGGATTGTAAATGGTGGCACTTACAATCAACGGGTTAGGTTCAGGTATTGAGGTATGGTCGGCAGCTCAAGATTTATGTGTAGATTTTCGTTACGCAAGAACCACGGCACACCGGTAGCCTTGCGCATGAAACGATTTTATATAACCTGAAGTCGATGAATGTGACGCGGTGAGGCATGCGCAAAGACGGGGCTTGCGTATGTCACTATGGGTCGGATGCACGCTTTGTATAGTGTAATTTTATTATGCAGGGACATTTTGCTATTTTTATTGTGTAACGGGTGCAAACGACCAAGGACGAACGCTTCTCGATTCCGTACGCGGTTGATATGCGGATCGAAGGTGAGTCTTTCATCTAATGTGACGCCTAGGTATTTGATAGTCTTTTCCCAGGGGATTGGACGATCAAATAACTCTATAGTTGGAAGATGCGGAGTTGCGCCGTAAATAGCTGCACTTTTGGTGGGATTAACCTCGATCCTCCATTTCCAAAACCATATCCCTAAGGTGTGGCTACAGACTGGAGGCGTTTACAAATAGGATCTGGTTTAAATCCAGACACGTAGAGGCTGGTGTCATCGGCGAAAAGGGCTAGCTCTCCACCGCGAGTGAGCGGTATGTCTTTGGTGTAGAATGTGTATAAAATAGGATCTAGGACGAAGCCTTGTCGTACTCCGGCACAAATGGGGTGAACATCGGAATACGTTCCCTCGACGCGGTAACGAAAGGTTAGATTTCGGAGAAAATCTCGTATGATAAGTACGATCGATCTGGCACACCGAGCTCATATAGTTTGTATATGAGCTCGTTGTGCCAGACCTTGTCGAAAGCTTTCGCCACGTCGAGGAAAAGTGCCCCAGTTTGGAAGCCATGAATTTACTGAGAATTTTCTCCGTGATGCGGTGCACTTGATGTGTGCATGAGAATTGGACCCGAACTGCTCATTAATTGGTAGCGGGATAGCATGAAGTCCTCTAGGCGGGCGAGGATGAGCCTTTCATATACCTTACCCAAGATTTTGAGTAGGCTTATGGGTCGATAGGCTGATGGATCGGTTGGATGTTTCGAGGGCTTGAAAATCCCTATGACGTCGGCTTCCTTCCAGGTTTTAGAGAAGGTGCCTTTGGATATGGCTGCGTTGTAGATTATCGCCAGTAGGTGTAAAATGGACATGGGTGCGTTTGTAAATAAATATAGTCCAACAACAAGACTACTGGAAGAGATTTTATTTTAAAAATAAGCTTCGCTTTTGTACATACTTTTCTTATCTTAGTTATCTAAATATATTAAAACTTTGTATACATAAAAGTTATATAAATAAATAATAAATATATTACGTTTCATTCCATTGCGCTTTGGTAAACAAGACTTAGATATACTAATACAGATATATAACAAGATATATACATAATGTAGATAAAGTTGCATATATAAGATAGTATTAAAGTATTATTGGTGGATCTTTACACCGCACTTAAATCTCTCGTATATAGATCGACTCCGATCTCTTTATTGCAATGGCGCGCGCGCAGCTCATCGGACTGTGTACAGAGTACTTTTGTATTAGCTGGGTCTGTGACAGTGTAACCTCAACTGCATGATAAATAGGACGTATTCAGTGTTTTTTTAATTGTTGTGTTTGTGTTCGTATTCAGTTTGATTACCGACTGTGACAATTGTTTTGTGATGGCCTTAGAACTGAGATATACAGTGATACTGATGTTGTTGGGGCTCTTTTTAGGTAAATCCTGAGAGAACATTTTGTAACGTAAAAGTTAATTCTTCTTTGTAACTACTACTAAGGGAATAATATTTTGGTTTTTAAGGTTTTATTTATACTGATTAATATTAAATTATTTCATTACATTTTAATTTCTATAAAATTTTGATGCGATTTAATGTTGAAGAAGGATTTTTTATTGAATTTCATTTGATCGAGTTTCAATTTAGTTTTACTCAATCTGCTTCTTTATATTTATAATGATGATTGATATCACGATGATGCGTAATGAAACTAAGGAATGTGACTTAATTTCATGATATATTTAAGGAAGTAAATTTGTATCATAATTCATCTGAGTACAACCAAAAATTATCACCATAGACGAAAGTCGATACAGGTCCACTAGTGGGGTCTTCTAGATCAAGTTTCTCAAATTTCCATTTATTTTATTTAATATCTGTTCAACTATCTATCATAATTAATACAAAAAAGCTCCGCTATTGAAACCATCCGACCAGGAGATCAAGAGAATGGCAATTCTGGTTGTTTACTGACACTTTTTGTTTTAGATAAATTAGTATTACAATTGTATCAAGAAATCGGGTAGGCTTGATATGTTAGGCTGTTTTAACTTGATATCTATCAGGTTAAAACAGATGAATCTTTCGTAGCCATTTCTTATTATACTATATTATAAAATAGCTACGAAAGTTTGCACTATAATTTACTTTCTAACTAAATAGTAATACTTAATTGTACTAATTAGTACTACTATATAGTTCCCTATCCAGGACATATGCCATTTTACTATGGAAGTACTAACATAATGTGGCCCTGTCAATTACAACTATCATATTACTTATTACATTATCCATTATATACACATTTTATTTATTATGTAATTTATGATGTTTATTGTTTAATGTATTTATGTTATATGTATTTATTATTATGTATATTAAGTATGTCGCATATAATTTATTATTAATAGATAATATGTTTCTCCATCTCAAGAGCTGACAGGTAGAGAATGCCAAAAGGCATTAAATCCTCCCACTGTACCCTTTTTTTAATAGAATAAGATATTTAAAATTGAAAAATTGTAACATCTTGAAATAACCCTAAAAATATACTTCGTCTATATTTAAAAAATCATTTTCTATTCATCAATATCTATTATATTTCTATTATATATGAAACAACAATAAAATTGTGTAAGCAAAACAAACAATTTCATGGAAATATTTTACGTACATACGCCGGAAAGACCACTTTTAAAGCCGCTTTGTGAGCTTAGCTTCATTACCTTTATAATCATTTGATTAAATATCATAACAATTATTTAACAAACCTCATCCATTATTTCACGGCCTTTTTTCCGTTTTACTCTTAAAATAAATTCACAAAAGCATTCCTCTGAGCATCGTCTGTCTTGTATAAACAACGTAAAAAGAAGAAATTGATAAAATTTATGACTTATTTTTTAACCTTACAGTTTAGCTTTTTATTTGTTTTCCTTACTACTTGCTTATTATAATCATCGTCGTTATTACTAACTTAGTCATAACGACTCTGTTGATCCTAGAACAGTTATATACTCGTGATAATGTATCACATATATGTACTTATTTCAATCACATATATGTAATTATATAACAATCATAGCAAGTATAAATTTAAAAAAAAGGTAAAAAAGGTTATAACAAAAATTGAATAAATCATATGACCAGAAATATATTTGAAATCAAATGTAAACATGTTTTTACGTTTCAGTTTTAGTTCTGGAGAACTTTGTAAATAATGTAGATGTATCAATTCTCTTGAATAGGAAAAAAAAACATTGTTAGTCTCCTCCTTGATGTATTTGTTGACTATTCACTTTATATAGAGTCAGCCTCCGGATATTAAAGCTCCAGTTAACCTTTAGTATGAGTAACTGTGCACATTTTTCTCACAGCAAAATAGACTCTTGCAGATGTTGGCTTAATTATTGTCAATTGGAAGCAATTACTTAATGTCTGTAGTGGTACCTTCATAAAGGGACGCCATAACTTCAATTATTGTTTTGAAGAGGACAATGCTAAATTGCTTTAATAAAATAAACGAACCTTCTTTCGGGCTAAATAGGCTATTACGAACAGAGGTTTTTCAATTATCGTGGTAGATGCAAACAACAACAAAACAACAAGAGTGGTAGAGCTACACTACAGTTTGGTTTTAGCTGCAAAATTAATGAGTCAGCTCGACCGTGGTAGGACCACGCCCTCCTAGAATACCAGCGTATAAATAGCAGCATAATGCTGCTGTGTTTCGTCTGGTGAGTGCAGGAATCTGCAGACCTTTATTACTGGAGATGAGGCATTCCATCTCAGTCTTCAAGAGTGACAACGCATCTGCATCATGATCCCTTGTCAAGGATGAATTCAGACGTCATAGGCCGCAGAAATCACTTACCATTAGGTGAACTGTGTGCTCGTTTGTTACTCTTAATGTAATAAATTAATATTACAATACCTTTGTAATTTTAATGAGTAGATTTTTATCTTAAATTTACGTTATTGGTAATTGTTTTATTAATAACTATTAATTTTTCTGAATATTCGAAGTGAATAAGGGTGACAAAGGAACAAATAGTTTACTACCTGATGGCTAGTGATTACAAATATTAGTTTTTATCCTTAAACTGATGTTTAAAGTAATTATTGTATCAACGTATTGATAATTATTCTTTTTTTTTGTTTCACATACGAGCAAATAGTTTTCTTGAATCATAATACTCTTATATCCATCCACTGTAAGGTATCAAATATCGTTTACATGCTTTGAGGACTAAAATGGGATCCCTCATTGCTGGAAATTGAAAATTAGATTGTCGGATTTCTTCACCCGCCGTGACGTGGAGAGCCGTAGCCGTAGCTTGCTTTTAATTCACGGTACCCGAGCAAACCGAACCGATCCCCAGTAGCGGATCAATAAAATTGTTAATTGCAATGAAGTGCTGATTTACCACGTTCTCGGTGTAAAGAAAACATTGCGACGTAATGCACTGTCACAATGACATGCAGAATGTCTGAAAAATAATACAAAATATATATCGTAGACATTTTTCGTTCAAGGACTATGAATTGACATTATGAGATTGAGCCTATTTATCATATATATATATATAAATATTATATATATATATGCGGTATTTATATATTACTTAAAATATATATTAATATATTAACCATAAGACGTTGATAAATCTGTGTATCTACACACAGACAATTAGATCTTAAACATTATGAATTATACAACTAAGACACGTAAATGTGAAATTATGAACGTTAAGACGTTACCAGTTTTTTTTTTCTGGAGCAAAATATCTCTGGATGTGCCTACCTACGTTCGGCGCACTTAAAGAGGAAAGGGAAAACAGCTCATCACTTAAATGAATGTGTTCCGGACTCGTGCTACAAGTTAAAAATCCAACGAAGCAAAGAATGAAAGATGTAAGAACGTAACCTCCAGTTTTAGGGGTAAAATTGTAAATTAAAATTCTTAGGGGTTTGGTAAAGGCATCATGCTTCCCAAGGACACCGGACAAATATAAAATACTTCACACACACGAATACCAAAATTTTATGAAACAAAAATATTGTTCCTCGGCTGAGAATCGAACTCAGTATACGCGACATAGCAGCCGGGTCTAACGCCTACGCCACGTGATCTTCTCATAAATCTTCATATAAATGGTAGTGTCACTTTGCAAATATAATTTTTTCTGTATCGTGCCAAAGTAATAATAATTTTTATGTCCGTTTTTGTCTTAATGGACTATTAGATAACTTCGTATTAAATTAACCAGTAATACTCATCCCTATCGGGTTAGAAAGGGATAGCATAATATACCTTCACATTGTGCTTATATGGTTCAACACGTCACAGGGTAGATTTATTAAAAAAAACCAAAGGGAATAACGGACACAAGACACGCAAACGTCTTTCGCTTACGTTCATGTTTAAAAATTTAAAATAAAAAAAGAGACAAAGATGTAAAATTCAAAAAATATTTAATGTATTTTCTATATTCATATATATATATATATACAACAGTGAGCAAAAAAAATGACTCAAGCCTTACGAATGCGAACAAAATATTCTTGTAGAAAATCTATACAAGACTATAGTAGATTAAAGCTAAAACTTTAAAATGTGATGACTTCCATATTAATAAGTTGATATTTATTATCAAAAAAAAATTATACCAAAATTCGTCGTCTAAAATAAGAACACAAAAACACTAAAGAATATACAGACAACAAAAGACAAAACAATCACAAATTGCCTCCAATGAAATGTCAGCCAACCATACAGGAACTTACTCCAAATGCCACATTTTCACTTATCCAGCATTGGGCGAGTTACTCTCGCTTCTTAGATTAAAGCTACCAGTCCCCAGATAACGCTGGTAAATTCCGAACACAACAGACTGGCTTATGTTTAACACACGAGCAACATCTCGCTGACTCCGACCTTGTCCTAGGGCAACCGCTTGAGTTTCTTCTTTAATAGATGTGTCCATTTTTAGGCAATGTGTGTTTAATAATAAGGGATATATGTACCTATTGACATCTGATGACTAACTGATAAGGCCGTAAATGGCCTTTTATAGGGTATGACAACCCCTAATTATTAGCGCTATTTTAATCAGGTGCAAAAATGGTGAATATCAATATTTTGACTTGTATTCTTGGAAAAGATAACATTTGTTTGCATTATTTAGAAAGCAAAACATACAGTCCTAATAATTCAACAATAAAATTGTATCTCAGTTATTTTTTTAACGACATTCAGCTTCGTGCATGACACTTGAGTCGATTTTTGTGCACACGAGTGAATATACATATATATAGGTATATATATATTACTCTTAATCTCTGCCTCGCTTTCCTCGTTCACACGCTGCCAAGGGAATGCGATGCGTTGCATATTTTTGCTTTTTGAAAATACCTTAGGAAGCTTTGCTTCATAACAGAAATTCTTCGTGCAATCGTGTTGTCATACAAACCCTCGAACTGACATCTTGTATCAATCAACGCGTTAAAAGGTCTGTTTAAAATAAAAATAAAACATTAGTTGTCAACACAGCAATTGCATAGTCATATTTCTTCCGCCCCTCGCATGATCTCTAGTATCACAACAGGCGACGTCCTAAATATGGTACATTAAAGTATTAAGGCGCGCACGACTGTCCAATTGAGCATATTAACGGTACCAACTTCTTGAGCGTCGTTGTACGCGATGCCTATATATAGTATAACTACTTTGTTTTCAGCACGCTTGGGAATACTATAATGGATAAATTAGTAAAATATCATTTAATTATTAATATTTTTGTTTCTCTTGCAAAATTCTAACCTTGAAAACCATTACTTAAGAGAAATTGAATAAACTAAGTTTTTAGTAAAACCATGAATAATAATTATCTATTTTTGTTTTTACAACATATCTGTGAGGTCCTCCTTCTCAATTATATCCTTTTCAAATTAATTTGAATTAATGGAAAACAAACAAAAGCACATGTTTTTAAAATATGTGTTTTTTTTTTAATTCCTTTTATAAATATACAGAAAATCGAAGGTACTTTGACGATTATGCCATCGGGATGTTATTAACACACTTTACCCTCCTAATGAATGTGTTTTATTACCATCATCACACTAAACGGACGTGCGTTTGTTTATAATTTATTGCGTACTTAAACAATTGTGTACAGAGCGAACGATCTCATGGACATATTAAAGTGATCAAATGGGAGTAGTTAAGTAACAGTAAAATTAGAATAGAGATGACGGCGCCTTCCCCTTTGGAATATTTGGTAATTTGGCTAATTTAAAAAATAAATTTCGATTATGTGGGTGCTGTTTTCGTAGAGGTTCAATGAACTGGGCTGGTTAAATCTTTTTTAACCGAAAAAGTGAGAATTTATAATTAGGAATGTTCTGGGTTTTTCGGATTAATTCCAGCCGCTGAGTTTAAACATTGTACATCACGTCATCTATATATATATATATATATATATATAATAGTGGCCAATGGGCAATTAACCTTTGTGCGCCTTCATTTGAAACTTTCTGACACACACAACTACTCTGTGGAATTAGGTGTGGTGCCAGTATTATTTCCACAACGATACGATTTAGGCAAGGATGAGCATGCGGCAAATGCTCCTCCGGTGTTGGACGGCGGTAATCACTTAACATCAGCCGAGCTGCTCGCTCGTTTCCCAACTATTTATTAAATCTATTTCTTTTTTAAAATGATAATTAAGTAATAATCAGCTAAAATCAACTTTTATGCACCATGTACAATATTATTTTATAAAAATTTGAAGTTAAAAAATAGTAATAAAAATAACTATATCTATATATATATATATACATCGCTGGTTATGACCAAAAAGATCATCGCTCAGCATAATGTGACGGTAAAACCACAACGCTGATTTTCTTAACGTGTATGAACTAATTAAATTTATTATTAATTGTACATATACATGTATATAAATCCCACTGTTGGGCATAGGCTACCTTTCTAGAGAGGATGTTAGAGCATAGTCCATCACGCGCCTCCACTGCTAATTGGCGGACTTCTCATATCTACGAAATATAGTATATATTTTTTGTATATATTTTTCTCAGACATCACCAGCTTTCCTTAAAATGGTTTCCTTCACCGCCAAGCACGTGGTAAATAAGCACTTAAAATTGTAATAAATATTTTTTTGGTGCTGGTATTTTACTAGGTTTTCTCGTGTACATTGAATTAAAAGTTGTCTTGGGTTGCGAGACGCATTGGGCACAATTGAAACTCCATTATTTCACCGTGAATATGGAGTTATTGTATTTTTGTGATTTGTACAACAACGTATATTTAAATATGTTTCACGCAGTGATTTGTCAGTGGTAGAGCTACGCTGCAGTTTGTTTCTAGCTGCAGAAGGATAGGTCAACTCGACCGCGCCCCCACAGAATGCCAGCGTGAAAAAGCAGCATAATGCTGCTATGTTACGTCTGGCGAGTGAAGGGATCCATAGACCATTATAACTGGTGACGAGGCATTCCATCTCAGTCCTCAAGGGTGACAACGCATCTACATAATGATTCCATGTCAAGGATGAATGAAGATGGACCGCAGGAATCACTTACCATCAGTTGAACTGTGTGCTCGTTTGTTACTCTCGAAAAACTAACCGTAAAAACAATCAGATATAATTTTGATTATTATATATTGCAAAAAATTATAAAAAAATAAAATAGATGACAATGTCCCTTCAAAAAATCACAAGTAATTTTATATACCCGAGCAATCTTGACTTAACGAGATGATGTTCTCTATGAAATTATTAATGATTTGATGGAGGTAAATTTATCATCATATTTCTACTAAACTTTATGAAAGTCGTTACACTTAATATTCTTAAATTAATACCTGAAATGGATTTATGTACATATTTTATTTTTAATACATTATTTATTATGATAAACGAGTACAAGTAGGAGTAACGTCTAAGGTCTGAGATGGAATACCACATAGTCATAATTGTATCTCCGATCCTGTAACTACCTATATTTCCATTACGCTAATACTCTACGGAAGGGCATCTTTTACAAGTAGAAATTATTTATTTATTTATCGTTACATATTAACGATTATCATGTTACATAAAAAAAATTCTGGATAAAACTCAACCATTACAAATCAAAATAAAAACAAAAACAGAATTAAAGTATCAAAATTAAATAATAGCTTAAAAATTATAATAAAAAGAATATAAAAAAAAATAAAAAATTTATTAAATTAAGTCAAAAACGAACTCACAATCAAAGTCAAATTAAGTGGTTAATTAAATTATGAGTCAACGTAAAATTAATATAAATAGAGATCTAACGAATTGTATATAGATTTATATCAAAATTAAACTCTATGACAAAATACAATTACCTTACTTAACATTACTGGCTAAGCCGCCCAAAAAAAAAAGTGAAATTCTCAAATAGCAGCCGCTACGCTGGCGCTTGGAATACTTTCAGCATCTTACGCTTAAATTTACCGTCTGAAATGTCAAATTTAACTGTTTCTTGTTACAGCATTATATTTACCGCTAATTCTTACTATAGGAGACTTTAACCCAATTTTATTTTACACTGAGGGATAACAAAAAAGTTGCTGTATTGGCTTCCGGGGTATGTTAAATGGGATGGGAATAGAATGATGACAGTAGCATTAATCAAAAAGTTGTATTAATTAATTAAATAGCTTATCTGTAGTGGTCAGTATTAGAGACAAGATGCAACTAACGTCTTACTGCATTATAATGGGTCGGCTTGACCGGTGAAATACCGGGCCCTTATGAAATATAAGAGTATAACTAGTGTAAAGATATGGGGACCCTATTACATGTAACGAGGTATTCCATCTCAGTTTTCACGTGTGACAATGCATAATTGAATCTCTGTTGAAGATGAATGTAAAGATCGGGTCGCAATTATCCACATCAGTGTGCCAGTTTTTCACTCATAATATTATAACAATATATGATAAAAAAACCTCAAGCCATTATACACATCGTCATCACAAGTCCATTTTTTTTATATAGTATAGGTGGCAAACGTGCTAGCACCTCACCTGATGGAAAGGAGAAGGACATACGTCTATGTATATTGGATACTCGCTAAAATATATTTATATTTTATAGTATAACATTGCATGGTCCTTTATTGACGGGGTCTGCGTATGTTCGCAGTAGATTGCCACTAGAGAATCTATCCACTATTACGTTCCATTGCTTTCAAAGGGTTTTTTTTTCATATTTTCACTCTACACAAAAATATCAATATTCATTTTAAAGCCTTTTTCTACACAAACCGTTATGAAGTTATGTTCTTATTTTGTTAGGGGTATATATATTTTTATTTTGTACATAGTGTCAATATGAATCTAAAAATTTGAGCTTATTATTTTATATTTTTTTTATTCTTTTTATACCAAATTATTATCCCAAGTCAAGTATTAACTGTACTTTACTTTACGCACTTTCATGTAATAACATAATATTTTATACCACCTGTTCTTTAGTTGAACTTTGCAATATAATTTCAAAAATCTTTCATGGTGTTGTTTTAATTGAGATTTAATGGTGGGGGCACATTGCAGCCACCTTGTAGTTAGAAACATGGATGCTATGGGTATGAAGTGAGAAGGCCTTCACAGAATATCAGTGTGAAATAGAAGTATCATGCTTCTGTGTTTCTTTTGTTTTGATAGATAGACAAGTGCGGGTGAAAATTCAAGTTTTAACATTATGTTGAAACTTGAGGACGAACGTCAGGCCCCAGTGAATACTTATAATCAGATGAACTGTGTGCTAGTTTGTTCTTTTTTTTCTTTTATTACTTTGAGAGTAACAAACGACCACACAGTCCATCTGATGGCAAGTGATTCCTGTGGCCCATGACATCTACATTCATCCTTGACAAAGAATCATAATGCAGATGGGATGTCACCCTTGAGGGCTGAGAATGCCTCGTCACTAGTAATAAAACTTTCCGGGTCCTTAAGCCACCAGATGAAACACAGCAGCATTTTGCTGCTATTTAACGCTGGTATTCTGTGAGGGCGTCGTCCTACCCCCGTTGGGCCGACCCATTCATTCTGCAGCTAAAAACAAACTGCAGCGTAGCTCTATCACTGTCATCTCAAAAAGATAAAATCAGTACTCACTTAAAAGCTACCATAATATTTTTGAATGGCTTAAGTTGATTATTATTTAACATTTGATGTGTCAACAGCGTAATGACTTACTTGACTGGTATAGTCTGCGAAATTGAAATGATGTTCAAATCCGTCATTCGATTTTTATCGTGAACCATTTCCTGGCACAAGCATTATAAGGTTAATTGGGTTGATTTACCAAAATGTTAGTTATGTTAACAGTACTGCTTAGTAATTAAAAAAAAAATCAGGGGTTAATATAACTTAGATTTACGCAGGCTTTCTTTTGAATAACTTTGTTTCGGTACTAGACGCAATGCAGTTGTAGTTTACACTACTTTACGGCTTTATTTACATGAGTAAATTGCCTCGCGTGGCCATGAGTGGATTAAACAATTAATTATGTAAATGCGAAGGTATGAACACCGCTTAATAAGGGCGGGTCACGCAGAGCTTCAGCATATGAAAACGAAACGCGGGGTGTGTTTCATTAATTAAACATTACGCTAAACAAAGTAAAATAATACTGCAGCGTAGTTGCACTATTAAATATTAACAAACAGACCACATCGCTATATAATTTGGCGGTAAATAAGGGTAGTTACAATTTAATGTTTATTTCGTAGTGTCGATAGTAAACAATGTCGTGCATAAATTTGGTTGCATTTTAATTGGCAGCTTTTCTTTGCTGGTAGTCAAAAAGTATTATTGATTTTCATATTTATATTCGATTATATTATAATATTTATTTATAACTTTTTTTACCATTATGCATTATTTATTTATTGTTAAGGAAACCAACGGAATTTGAAAACGTAAAACAAATTATTCGAATAAAAGTAAGTCATAAGAAGTTGCCACATTATAAATATAAACGTAGTTGTCAAAATAAGTGTTTATTACGTTATTATACACCCTTTCAAGAACTAATAAATGATTAGCGATTAAATTTATATATATATATATATATATATATATATATATATTTATATATATATTATATCTTATCGCTATAAAGTACATATATTCTTACGTCTCACTGTAGTGAGGTAGACAAAAAAGTAAAACTCTATTTGTTCTGATTCTTATTGGTAAATTCCGTCTTATATATTTTTCGGTCAAGGCATATTAACTTATGAATTAGCGATGAAAACCTTTGCTTCCCTTAATCATTCTAGTTGGTGCTGAGTATCTTGTAAAACACGCTATAGTTATGTTTTCTTTATTACTTATTGATGTATGTATGTGTAGACCTTTATTATTTGTGACGAGGCATTCTATCTAAGTCCTCAGGGGTAACAACGCGTCTGCATTTTAATTGTAAGGATGTCCTTATCAAGGATGAATGTAGATGTCATGGGCCACAGGAATCACTTATCATCAGGTGAACCGTGTGCCCGTTTGTCACTCTGAATCATATAAAAAAGATATGATATAAAATGTATTATCAAGACAGAAAAACCGAAAATGCTGACAGCATGGGTGGTATCTTTTACGCATTACTATGTATACGGCAGCTCGTTCTTGGTTTCATCCTCCGCACGGTCGTTAATTGCTTTCGGTTTTCTTTGATTTGTACTGGTATTGAATACTGATTAATCCTAACCAATTCTTTATATTTCATCAATGGTCATGGAGATAGAACAAACTTAATATGCTTTAGACTTCCTCTATAATTTAAAGTTGTCAGGTATACATACATAATCCTGGTGAATCCAGTTCATTGTCACTGTGACACCTGTATCACATCTTCCACCAGACTCTCACAAAAAGTTTCATCACTGTGAAATCTGTACTGTACTATATTTTCTAATCTTAATTTCTGAGAGAACGTTAATTAAAAACGAAAACGTTATTATTATAAATATTTAAAATCAGTCATTTTGGTTAAGCTTATATGTTATTAAACTTAGATCCACCGCGATGTAACGGGATGAGGTTTATCGACAAAAATTGTCTAGAACATTAATGCCATAACACTACACTTCTGTCAAGAAAGAGCGGTCAGGGTACATTAACCTTTCTTTTTTGTTTTGTTTATATAATTGTTCAGAGGCAAACAAATTAGTCCAATTAATGGCAAGTGATTACCGCTGCCCACTAACATCCGCAACTTTGGAAATGTTTTTTTTTGAACATTTAAATCTTACTTTTAAATGGAAAATTGTATTTAATAAATGTATTGTAACATAACAAACAATTTATATAACTACCTTTTATATATATATATATATATGTAATATATATATATACATAATATACTTAGATAGAATGCCTCATCACAAATAATAAAGGTCTACACATACATACATCAATAAATATTAATAATAGCGTGTTTTACCAGACACTCAGCACCAACTAGAATAATTAAGGGAAGCAAAGGTTTTCGTCGCTAATTCATGAGTGTTATTATGCCTTGACCGAAAATATATATAAGACGGAATTTACCAATAAAAAATCACAACAAATAGAATTTAACTTTTTTGTCTATCACTACACTGTGACGTAAGAATATATGCATTTTGGTATTTTTTATTTATATTATTCTGGAGGGTAATGATATTATCTTGGAATAAAAGTTATAGTCTCTATGCAAAAAATACAATGATTTGTTGCTCCGTTGTGGCATTGCATTGTAATTCCGTCTGAGTACTTTTTCAAATTCCAATACGAATATTCCCGCAGGAATGAGATATTTTCCCGGGATAAATATAGCCTATTGCACTCTCCGGCCCTCTGACTATCTCTGTGTAAAAAAATCAGGTACATCGTTCAGTTGACCTAAAAGAAGAACAAACAAATACATTTTCGCATTAATTAATCAATAATAATACTTAAATTTAATTTGTGTTTAATTACACCAACTTTCAACGCCTATTTGCTACGAAACCTGCTTATCTCAACGATATAAAATTTAGATGAATGTGGGCGGACTAAATACCAAAGATCTCTTAAAACAATAAAAACATGTGTGTTTATTAAATAACGCATATAGGATGATGATTTGAAGAAAAACCAAAATTCTCAAATACAAATTGCTATAAGATTATGTTATAAAAAAAAATAAGAATAGTAATATCACCTCAGTATTTCTTCCGGAATTGCCGGAACAATACAAGACCTGATGTAGGGATTTGACCTGATGGATGCCCGAGGGCATTCAACGCAACCAGCTATTCTAAGACAAAACGTCGGTACGGTGTCCTGCCAATAACGGTAATCAATGAAAATATAAGTTACAGAGGTTATTTCTCGTTGCAAAATGAATGGGTCAGCTCGACGGGTAGGACCACACCCTCACAGAATACCAGCGTAATTTATTTTCAGCGTAACTCACCTACACTTTATTACTGGTGACGAGGCGATCCATCTCAGTCCTCAAGGGTAACCATTATGATTCCTTGTCAAGGATGAATGAAGATGTCATGGGAATCAAGAATAACTTGCCATCAGGTGAACTGCGTGCTCATTTGTTACTCTCAATGTAATAATAAAAAAATATGTGTTAAAAACAACTATTTAAGATTACCTATTGTACTAAAACATTTATTTTAGTTGTTTTTATAACAATGAATGCCAATGCAAACTCTTATATATAAACAGAACACGTTTTTATTTCCTGTAGTATCCCTAGCAGTATTATTAACGTTACTAACATCCAGGATAACCATTCTAGCTTATAATTCTTATGGCCTATAAGCCGCTCTAGATATATCTCCTAAGATGATTCAAGATAGCAGTCGAATGGCAGATTCAAACCTACGACATTTATGTTTCACAGACTGCATTCTAATCAGGCTATTGACGGCTCTTAAAATATTTTTTATGTTTATAATGTTTACAGAAGTATCGACAGAGGCAATAGACTTAAACATAACGAGTAAATGGATCGCTGAGCTCGGCTGGGAGGTGACCTGTTCGTGGGAGACGCTCCCGAACGATACACTACAGTCGGTGCGTTTGCAAAACAATGGACAGCAATTCATGATCTACAGACCTGAAGTTAGTATATAGATATAAAACTAATTAGTAGTTCACCAAAGGTATATAAGCCATAATGTATACAGTTATTGTTGTGTTTCCTAGTCGAATTCGATTGATGTCCTTTACATTCTTTTATATTTTATTTATTTAGCACGGCACCATTGATGGACTGAGTTCATGAGGATGTCAAATTAATGTTTGACCTCATGAATAATGGTCGTTAACGGAAATGTTATTAATTACAGCGCTGCTAGCATTCTGTTTTTTTAAATAATTTTAAAGACTTATAAACACATATTGTTGAAGTATTAAACATAAACATTATTTATGAACGAACCAAAATATAGTTCCCGTTGTCTACACGTGTGGCGCTGGCGCGCTAATGTCATGTCTGTGTCTCTGTATTCTTCTTCTGCAATAAACGTATTATAAATCTATTCCGTGGGTTTAATTATGACTTTATTCACATATATTCATCATTCAAGAAAAATAAAAAAAAATTTTTTTCATGTATAATTCTTCAACAAAGATTCAATATGCAGTTTCCTTTTGATGTTAACATCAAAACAATATTGGTCCATTTGCGACCAATTGGCAAGGTAATAAAGCTTGATAAATAGGTGCCCAACGAACTTAACGATCGCCAGCGCAACGTACGCTTTGAGAGCTGCCTCGCGCTTCCCAACATGCACAGAAATGAAAGAATTTTGGACCGAATTGTTACGTGCGACAAAAAGTGGATTCTGTTCGACAATCGGCAAGTTGGTCAGATCCTGGATCAGCACCAAAGCAATGCCGTAAACGAAAAATTACCTCTACAAAGTTGATGGTCACTGTTTGGTGGTCTAGTGCCGGTGTGATTCATCACAGTTTTTTTACCAAACGGTATGAGCATGCCCTGCAGCACTGCAGATATGTACTGTGAAGAACTGAAGACAATGATGAAGAAGCTTGCACATCTGCAACCAGCTTTGGTCAATCGGTCGTCCAAGCTGCTCCTACACGACAACGCGTGACCCCATACTGCACAGCAGACAATCTCCAAAGTGCAAGAGTTGGGATTGGAAGCTCTCCCTCATCCACCGTACTCACCAGACCTTGCACCCAGTGACTATTACTTGTTCCAAGATTTGGACAACTTTTTAGCGGGATAAAAATTCAATTCCCGAGAGGCAGTACAAAATGCCTTTGAAGAGTTTGTTGTGTCCCGTCCAGCTGATTTTTACTATATATATACGTACTTTATAGAATTCATTTTGTTTTTTAATTCATCACATCATTCAAACCTAAATATCCGCGTCTATCACACCATGTCGTCGTCGTAAGATAACCCGAGCTCGTGTTATCTTTCAATTATTTATTTTTGGTCCAACCTACTATATCCGCAAGCATGAGCTGTAAGCACTCGAAACTATAAAAGAGTTAAAATATTAAAGGGATAATTTCCAAAAAATCAATGTACAGTAATTGCGTATATATTAAAGTAAAATAACAACCAATATATATAAATCTCACTGCTGGGGATATGCGTCCTCTCTTTTTATTAGTACTTAAACAAGTATATATATCCTTACTAGTATGTTTTCCTTCACAACCGAGCACGTTGTAAATCAGCACTTCAAATTGCGATTACACTCATTTACAATTTCACTGACACTCGCGTACCGACATAGAGGTCTCGACTGAGCGCCATGAGCGCTCGGTCACCTCTCAACCTGTAAAAGCCCTCGGTCTAACAACGACCATCAGCCCGAAAAAAATTGTCGATTACCGTGAATTAAAAGCGAGCGCTTAGGCACTCAACAACCACGGTGTATATATAGTGTATTATATATATGTATATTATACATAGTGTATTATATATGTATATAAGGAATCATAACAAAATATTATTTTTAACAACAGATACACGGTGCGTCGAGAGCCGAAGTGTTCAGAACGCCGGAGAATGTGATGAGTGTTGATTGTAAACTCACAGCTACAAAGGGACGTAAAGGAAAATGTCTTCTAACTATTGAACCATATCAGCCTCCAACAACCGACTTCACGTACACATGTGAGGTATCCGGGGAAAGGCCGACTTTCATGATTGAAAAGAAGGATTATGTTGTAAAAACACTAGGTAAGTGAAATGCTACATAAGTATATTTATATAGCAGTATTATTTTGGTCAGGTCCCTTGAGCCCCTTTGCTACTAAAAGTTAGCTGTAACACGAATGGAGGTAACATCAGCTGTAATATCAATCGAAATCAATAATATCTTTATATATCTATGTGTGCGTGTGCAAACTATGCTTACAATTAAATTGTAAGCTTAAAGTTATTTATTGCACTTCAGACGAAAAACTTTGCATCTATTGAATTTTTTTGGTATATTTTAAGAAAAATAATGCATTGTATATTTTTTTATATATTACTCACTCCACACATCTACAAATTTTTCTTTATGTTTATTTTCTTTTTTTTTATTTATTTATTTATTTATTTATAACAAGAGTACATAACATTTTAATTATAAAAAATAACATTCAGAAAACCACAGAGGTTTGTCGAGAATGTTACTTGACAATAATATTTTCGATAAAAATGTTGAGCAATACATGCAAGTACGTACATTAATAACTAAAAATATAATACACTGAAGATCTTAATTTACACACACAGAAGTAAAGGTGGGTAGAAAGAGCACCGATGCATTCAATGCATGTACAGGTTGTTCAAGAAAATTCTTATTCATTTTTGTAACGATTTTATGCAAAACCTTAGAATTAGAAACCAATATACATACTTGTATATTAAAATTGCTCGTGTAAAGTAACGAGATAAAAATAGTTAGGCTACAGGGGTTATTTACGATCAGATTAATTGCGAGTTCGTTAGTTTTTTATTAAGCTTATAAAAAATATAATTTTAATAATAAATGTATACTTTTCTTTCAGTACCACCAAGTGATGCTAAGTTAGAATACAAGACATTTGAAGAAGTATCTCCAGGGCGTGTCATGTTGAACTGCACTTCGTCTGGTCTACCCGCACCAAATCTTCAATGGGCTGTTGCCCATGATAAAGTAAGATAACGAATATTCACAATCTTATAATTGACTGATTGATAAAAGTCGCTTAAAATGCAAAATTCGAAAGGAAGTAGGAAGTAGCGTCAGCAGATTCACTACATCGATAATAATTATGTATATATTTATATAAATATTTACTTTTACATATGTTTGTATTTATAATATGTGCATTTTATTTAGTATTATAAATTCCAAAGATAATATATAATGATATGTATATATAATTGTATAAGTATTTAGATGTACTGTATGTTTCTTTTTTTCTTTATTATTATTCCATATGTCCCTACCTTGATTTCTCTGAACCCTCCCAATGCCTTAGGCATTAAGTCCGCCTTTGTGCATATGTTAGTTGTACAAAAGTTTATAAATAATTTAAATTAGTTCATCTATCAGTTTAGTAGTGGAGCTACGCTGAAGACGTCCAGCTTGGCCATATACAGATGGTCTTGACTGGGATAAGACGCCAAATACCAGCCTGATTAGCAGCATAACCCCACTGTGTCGTATGATGAGTGTGTGAATTATAATTACCGGTAGGGAGGCATTCCATCTCATTCCTTAGGAGTGACAATGCATGTATATCTTGAATCTTTGTTGAAGATATAGATGTAAATATCGCTGTCATCACTTACCATCCGATGAACGCTGTGCACGTTTCATCCCTCATATCAACCCTAATGTTTAAAAAAAAATACACGGCAAAGTCTGAGGAGAAATCATTTTTTTTTTATCCAAATCTATCACAGAAAAGTAAATCAGTTATGTAAATGCTTTATTATATATATTTTTATTTATTGTTAAATACTATTTTAAAATTTCAACATTTAAACAACGGATTAATGAAAATATGTTACGTATATATTTATTTGCATTTGGCGTATATTTTAAGAGAAGCACGCCTATCATAATTCCGCTGTGCGACATTTAAACAATGACAAATAAAAAAAAAGAAGGAATACGTTTATTCGTAAGAAAACCTAACACTAACACAACTAGATGATTAAAAGTAAATACAATAAAATGCTAATTGTCACGCTACGGTCCCAACAGCATATGCATGCAATAAACAGGTCTTCCGTTGGGACCGTTTAATGATGCCACAATAAAATAAAATAAATACTATAAGATAAAACAAACAAATTAAACATATATATTGTTAACTCACATTTTTTTTTCATATCTACATTTCATAGAATAACTATGTAAACAGTAGGTACTTACTTTCAGTGGTAGCTCTAAAAGGATGAGATCACCTTTATATTCAAATTGCATATTTATAATAATTTATATCTTATTCCAATTAAAGTAAAAGGTCAACAAAAGAAATAAATACGATTGTTGCCATTAAGGCAGGTAAATTGTTGGTCGAATTTCTTCCACAAGATACTAGTAAAAAATTAAAACCCAAACAACCTTTACATATATTTCATGATGTTTACTCGTAATGAAATTTCCTACCGGCCTACGTGTGTGTTATAAACGGGTGTATTCCTTCAGAATGATTAAAATTCAGATTAACAAAACGCTTTTAGCAGGGGATGTTACAAATTTGTCTGGATGTAATGTATCAGATAAAGCGTTTTAAATTAAACATAACATACACAAGAGGCTTTTGGGTTGCTTTTTATCATTATTTCATTCCCTCATTTATTACTTTATCCAATTTAATTTATCACGTTATTTTTAGATGTGGCAAATTTTAACGTAGGTTTTGTATAATGGACGTTAGCTTTCAAATCTATAACTTCTTGTTACATTTCCAACTTTCAGGCTAAGTGTAGCTTGCAAAATTAATCTTTAAGTTATTTTTTGTTATTTCCCTCAAAAACACTTTCATAAAGCTATAGACTTTCTGCGATGTAATTATGTTTTTCGACAATCACGATAACCTTCTGGTTACTAGCAAATACCATCAACTGCGTAAGATATATTACAGTTCCGTAATCATTTACACAAATATAGAACCCCTCTCTCGTCATCCCCTAACTTAGTCTGATGTAATCCATGTTCCATAAGATAAGGCTGAGATGCAGAGTCAGAGACACAAATCAGAACACAGCATTATATTAAAATTAAATTTTTATACTCAAAAATAAACTGATTTGAGTTATAGAACTTTTTAAAAACACGCCAAAATGATGAGTACGAAGTGAATACACGCGGTGGCTTTTTTAAGCTAAAAGTATGGTAATTGAAAGAACCGAAGATACATTTACGATTGGAATTATTTCATCTTAGTCTTTCGAGTTAAGAAATCACTTTATTCTTTATTACTTAAATATCTCGTCGAGATTGGATGTGATTGTCTATGGGCTATCAAGATCGACCGAAAGTTTTTATGATGCGAGCGACATTTAAGATCGGTGTCCGCTTTGTCACTTTTGTTGACCACTATCGAAATCTTCATAATTTATCAAATTAATAACTATATAATATATAACATAATACTGAGACATGAATGAGCACTCAGTACGGTTCAATTCTTCTGCATTCATCTACTTCCTGCTAACCGAACCTTTCCTTACCAAATTGGATTTAAATTACTATGTGGTCGATCTATTGTCATTTCTTCTTGTTAATGGTATGGTATATATCGGTAAGCTTTGTTCGAATGCGGCTGCCCTCGTTTTGAGTTCTTTCACATAGTCAAACACTAAGCTTTGCCCTATATATACCGCGCTGACTGACGTGAACTGGTATCTTTGTTCTGTAATTGAACAGATAAGGTGCTTCGTTTTTCAGGCATTGAGGGATACTGGACGAATGGACTTCTCGTTCAATATCCCACAATGACTAAAGTAAAAGTGAAAAGAGTAAAGTAAAGTTAATGCGTATTACCAGTGACGACTTATGGCCGAGACATTGCCCTATGAGAAGCGCAGAGTAACTTAGCAAGCTATGTAGAGTGTTTCTCTGCATAACAGAATATAAGATGGTCATATTTCAAAACATGAGCAAGACGAAGTGGCAATAGGCTGGTCATATAGCACGTAGAAACGATAACCCACGGGGATGAAAGGGTGACCACCTTGGACTGAGAGTCACAGTGTAGAACCTCTCACTAGATTGGGCGACGATCTATGGAAGTTTGCGGGAAGTCAATGGATGCAAGGTGGCTTAGGCGCATGCTTTGTGAAAATCTATGGGGGAGATTTAAGTTCAGCAGCGGACTATAATAAGGCTGTAACAATTTCGATGATGATATACAAACGTATATCAAAATTTCTGAATCTTGTTAGACATTCCAAACTGTATAGTATGATACTGTCTTTGTGTGAATTGATAGCAGCCTTTAAAAGGAAGTCTTTTAAAAAATACTCATACTCGCGGATGCTTAACATAGCAGATTATTCATAAGTCGTAAGTTTTTTCTTTGTTGAACCTCAAACCATTGGTGGCTGGGATCATGGTTAGGTTTAGTATCAGGTTATGAAGATTACAATGTATATATGTATAGTCCTACATATAGAAATAAAGATGCCTTATGGAGGTAACGTAACTGGTAAGTTGATAACTAGAAAAAAACCTATAATCCAAAATTATTAACCAATTAAAAAAATTCGAAGCAAAATGTATTAAAAATATAATGTTACACCCAGAAACTTTTTTAATAAGACGAATCGAGCTGTACTTAATGGAAATTTTGTTATTTGAGAATAGCGAATGGTGATATCTGTCACTTTGTGACATCAGTATATGGTTGGGAGGATTGTGATGAACAAAACAACGTATTGAATTCTGATGTCGTTATCAGGAAGTCCCACAGGAGCTAAATAACTGTTACATTGTAACATTCAATCTGTCTACCAAATACGCTGCTCTGTTTTTCTCGTTTTTATTCTTTTTAATCGCCCTTCCGTGTCGCCAGTCCCCGCAGTTCGAAAGTGTTGTTCGGAAATCCGAACGCCACAAGTATGTATTTCGGATATAATATAGGCAGGGAAATTACATTTTTTATTATAAAATTATTAAAATTCCTGTAACAATTTCTGTTAAATATTGTTTTTTTTTTGCGCATCCACCGCGCGATATTATTAGAGAAATAGACTTTTTTTCGGAAAGTCGTTTTAGCGCTCCCCTAATGAGGCCCTTAAGCATGGGGCTAACCCTTTTGTAGGGAATATGATAATTCAGATGCGTTATCACCTCTTGAGGACTAAGATGGCGAGCATCACCAGACGAAAGGAATAGTGTTCCTTCCTGGGTCAAGATGACTTATTCGTCCTACAGTTAGATTATGGCTGCGGTGTGTCTAAAGCTTCTTAAAACATTGCACTCTTCTAATTCTTTCTTATTGCACCCATAAAATTAAATAACATAAAAATGCTTTGGGTAATACGAGTATTTCAGTAAATGCATTTGTTACTCTTGCTCTCATAATTAAAAAGCAGCATGATAAAAAAGGAAATTTTGTAATTTATAAATCATACTTAATTTCTTTCAGGTCCAAGCGGATTTCACAGGGAGAAGTTGGAATGCCACATCAAAACTTTGGCAGGTGTGGTCGTTTTTTGCGTACACTCAGTTTGACCAATCTTCTACCGTGACCTGCAGTCCGGAAATAGTTTCTCATGAAGAGCTTATTAAAGGAACGCCAGCGATTTACAGCAATGCTAACCTATTAGGTAAACAATAATTTTATAATTTATCCATAATACCCGACTCAAAGATCAACGCAACAACTTACATGTTGATTGGAAGAGAAAATGTTGTTTTGTTTTCACTCTATCCAAATGAAACTGTCATAATATTGTAGGTCTTATTAACCGTGAGTAAACCTTGTCATTTGGAATAGAGGTACGTTACCTGTATAGTATAACTAACCTTGCCTAACCTAACTTGCTAAATAGTCGGGAGAATTAAAGCTTACGGATGACACCGTCTGGATATTTGAGAAGAGTCTGTATACTTAGATTATTATGATTTTTTTTTATTTTTAGTACTACATTTTCATCTTAATCAAAGTATGTTTACAATAAATTAAAAAACAATATTTGACTAAATCAGACATTTAAGCAAAACCTTATTAGTATTGTTTACAAAGTTGCAAATTGCCACGTCTGCGTTTTGACTGGCAAAGTCGGCCAATTTGTTTTTGTTGTCGTAGCAATCCGTGACCTCAAATTCGACCTTAAATGTATACACAGCCGATTTTGTACCGAAAATGTTGTAGATTTTTATCTTAAAGTACTGTCAACTGGAGCTTCTCTTGTTCGAACCCCTTTCCCCATGATATTGTATGGATACACCTAGTCCCAACATTTATTAATGAATGATGACCTTGACGTTAACTAATAAACTATTCGTTGATCAATTCACTTTTAATTAACGGTACGCGAGCAAAATTCAATCCTCGGTGCCGGTCCAATTGAATTATTAATTGCAATTTTAAGCGCTGATTTACCTACGTAGGTAGCAGGACGAACTACCTACCAGACAAAAAGTTTTCGAGATATTCTTTTTTATTATTTCTTAAAATACCAAGCAGGAAGTAATCAGTGTTACAACTTTTTGAAATCTCTATTAAACAGGTAATTTATGGATGCAATATGCGACAGCAGCTGAATATAATTTTTTTTCACCGCCGAAACCGAAAGTTCAATATTTTTTTTTTTCAAAAACAAAATCTTTTCGTTCATGTCATTTCATATCATTACCATATTGATCAAAATGAAATCTGCTTATTTGTACAGACAGTAACAAAAGACAGGTCGAAGGTTAGTAAGGTTATTTTTTTGTCTGGTAGGTACCCGTCAATCTTTCTTCCCCTTAAGTTTGTTGTGCTTCTTACGGGACTCATTGTATATTATAGTACTAAGTGTTATATACAGGCAGCAGGTTATTGCGCCTATTCCATAACTGCCCGATCTTCTCCAATTATAAATCTGCCAGTAACAGCTTTCACCTAGACTACCTCGTAGTCAGTAACTGGATCTCCCATTTTCCTAGACCAGCAGTTCTCAACCTTTTTTCTCAGCAACGCACTAACATACGCTTTACAAATTGGCAACACCATTACATACTTACATGCAAAACTCCCCGGAGTATAGAAGTATGTAAGAGTCATGCAAAATTCGACAAGGTGGTTGAAAACCGCTGTCCCTGACTGAACGAAACGAAGAAATAGAGCAGCATAATGTTGCCATTTCACATTTACCGAAACGACTTTACCTCTTGCTTGGCTATATACTTACCTTCAGATTACTATATGATCGTTAATTCGCACATTTCTAAAAAATAATAATTCATCATTTTTGATTTTTCTTTTCCAGCTACCACTAAAACGGTGATGGCATTACTCCTAGCCCTAGTTCTTCACAGATGACGCGTGATGTGTGAGCGATTGATCAAAAGATACTTAAATAAAACAAGTTTACGTTTGAAAGTTTTTATTTCGGCAGAGTATTGTTGTTAATGACCTTTTTATAAAGCTGCGGTTACACATATTTATTGCCGTTATATAGAAACCATGTATACGAACGTTAAATATTAATATATTCAATTGGAACTAGTTTGTGAAAGCTTTAAATATGACGCTAGCAGACTAACACAATATATACCTTAAACATTAGTAGAGTAGGTACTGAATGGATGGCCGCTTATTTAATTGGCGATTGGATAATTAGCATAACTATTTTTAAACAATTACAGATAACTATATTTCTTATTATTAAATACAAATACTATACTCCTTTTTAATACTATTCTTTAAACTGTCATGCATTTTGTAAGGTTGCATAAACCAATGAAACATTTAGTATAATACAGATAAATATATAAGGATTACATTAAATTGACCCCGGTGTAACCGCAGCCTAAGATTGACATGATTTATGTGAGAAAATTCTTTTAAATTGCAGTCGTCTGTCATGCAAATTGAAATATCTTTTATTAATAGTACCTAAGCAATTTTAGTTCAACAACGTTTCGTTTTTTATTAATTCCAATGACTGCAATAAGAAAGAATTTTTACAATCGGTATTTTTGGTATTTTATTGTATCTTTACATATTATATAAATTACATTTTATTGTATCTTTACATATTATATAAATTACATTTTTTGTATCTTTACATATTATATAAATTACATTTTTTGTAATACTACAATCTTTGCTACTTTCGATATGGCAGACAATTGAAATTCGTAATAAATTTAGCTATTAACTTAGGACGAAATAATTATTTCTCCGTCGTAGAAAAAATTAGTTACCATAGTGCGAGATTTTAAAAGATTTTTAAATGCTTTTATTTAATAATAATAGGATGACTACGCTTGTAAATAAATAAAATTATTGTGGACGAAATGTGATAAAACTTTATTTTATTCGATAACTTCTCGTATAAAGAAATTAAATTTATATCTACTTGTACAACTAATTAATGTTCAATGGCTAAATATGACTAGATGTTTAAAGAAAAAAAAAAGATGTTTCCTCCCTATAAAAAAAAAAATAATTGAGCTCATTAACTCGCCCAAATAAGTCAAACATACGTTTAACACATTTTGATGAGCTCTTTTAGATTCATTGGAAATATGAGATTTAATGGAGTTAATTATCGTTTAAATCTGTAAATGTTAAGTTTTATTATTTAAAAAAGAAAATTGATTGATTACAATATATTAATATTTTATATCATATATAATATATAATATAATATAATATATAATAATAACATATTCTTGCATTGGTAAATACAGTTTTTTTTAATTAAATAATTAATTTAGAGAAAAATCACATAAAAATATCGCCATTAGACAAATCAAGCGAATTTAAACAATTTTTTTTTTCACCTTTTATTTGCACATATTTCAAATTTTGTCCGCGCCTGCAGTTCGGTTAGGCAAATGTCGGATTAGTTCGAACGAATGATATTGAATGATTATTAACGACTAACGTTTAATATCACAGCGCCTTCCTTCAACTAGCAATTTATCTATATTACACTTGCAGATGTGTAAGAATGCACACAGTTGATACAACCGAGTTATAAGATGAATTTTGTTAGTACACTTCTAATATACTTACAAATAAAATACTATAAAATTAAACCAAAAAAAAAACAAAGGGCGACTAGTACAGTTTCTTTCCCCAATTTCTTCTCCGAATATTCTCATTGTGAAATACGGATTACATTATGAAATTTTACACGATAAAAGTCGATAAGATCTTGACTATATTTTACACTAAGTCTTGCTTTATCAATTTATAAATAAAACTTTAGGGATTTACTACTAATAAAAATCGACTACAATATTAAAAGAAATACCTACAGTATGCATTCATTCAAATTTGCTTTGGGCGAACCCATTTTGACATATAGCAAATTGTTAGCAGACAATCAGTCTCTTTATTATGTGCTTCTTTCAGATATCGTACTTCTCACTAGGAAAAAAGTATTATAATATTGAAGCATACAGAAATAACGTTCACATAATTATAAAATAGGGGAAATATCAAATGTTGATTTAGTTTTTCCTCAAGTAAATCTAAATTTGGAGGACGAGTAAAAATACAAAATTGTGCATCAATTGAATTAAATAATAAAAATAGCACTATATCACTAGTATCCTATTAAATTGTATTTAAATACATTGAAAACATTACGACGTTTAGGACAGCAAATTCAAATGTTGCTATATTTAACAATATATGACATAAGTCACAAAAACAATGTTGCAATTGTTAATCAGTATGATCATCGTTTTTTTTTAATTTTGGTCTATATCTATAACTGAATTTTATAAAGAACACCCAAGCACCGCGGGGAAACAACATCAAACTACGTTTATATGAAAAGTAGTTACATTTTAATAAATTATACAAAGAAGACAATATCACGATTCAATTCTAATAACAAGACTACATAGTACATTAGAAGACATCGTTATAACACTAAATTATTCGTCTTTGAGCGATGAGATTCGAACGATAAAAATATTGCGGCCGAACTAACACTACAGATTGGAAACGTTTAATATGTACATAAAACGTTAAGTTTCTTAATCTGCATTGAAATGGTAAATTTCCCATCTTATACAAAGTCCCGTGTCCCCGACACTGCATTTGAACCTTCCCCCGATCTTATTACATATGCATTACATAAACATATATGCTTTCTGACGCTACTACTTGCTAACAGATATTTTAGCCGGAGTGAGGTACGTAGCTTCCCTAAAACTGTATATATTATTAAGCGATCAATTCTCAAATCTTGACACATAATTATGTGACAAACCCCCACTAGTGCAACCACTGTTATAAAGCTATAAAAGTTATAAAGAAATCAACTGTCATGACATGACCAATACAGAGAATAAATATTTACATCTTTTGCTATTTTAATATATTTTATCTTGAAGTCGTTAAATAAACTATATATATATATATATATATATATATATATATATACTTTACTACTGCACAGTTCGTATAAGAATTAGGTTTATACGCTTTTAAGGCTAGACGTAAATACATATTAGGGTTCTGGCTACCTATAGAACCATACATTCTTAAGCTAAGAGAATCTTTTTTTATATCAAAATCATATTAATTACCACCAAGACTTTCATGGTCATTGTAACAAAGAAAATTATAACAAGTAAAAAAAACTAAAATGAAAATATATCCGGCTTAAATTATCTTCGTATTCTTAACGTTAAATATCTTGTGCGAATTTAAAGACACTGTGTTAGAACAGTCAAAGGATAAGTCTTCCGATAGTAAATTCTACTAATGTGACCACATATAACCACAACTGACTAGATATAGAACACATTTTTATTTCAATACCGAATAGATTTGATTGCGAAACAAACATATATGCCATCAAATGTTATGATATACAAAATTAAATTTTAATGGAATGTCAAATTATAATTAAACAAATCTTTTCGGTTATAATTAGATTACATTTAAAATAACTTTAATGTTTATTAATTATCTACCCGCATCTGATTATATAAATTACGTATACATGTATATAATATTCCCATATAACATAACAGTACATGTTATTGGAGTGTTTTGCATATATATACAAAGAAAAACAACATACATAATAAGAGAGCGAAATGTAGCGCTCAATTCAATTATGTGTAACTGTACACGTGCCAACCTATTTAGGACTGTATTGTGTATGGTTTAAGTTTTATTTGCTTTTGATTAAAGATAAAATGTGATATTTCCGTCTTCATGTTTCTTTACTGGGTTTATCACAATACTTTTTAACGTTATACGTACATGGAAGGAACTGTATATTGTGTTATTTATATATTTATGACAAATTCTCATTTTATATAAGGAACAAAAAAAATAAATCAGCACCAATATCACCACATAACACCAAATATGATTTAACTTGACAAAGACTAGATTAGAAAGTTTATAACTGATTGACATAGAAAGATAAGTTTTAAAAACTTTTATGTGTTATATATATATATATATATATATATATATACCTATATATATGTGTGTGTTCTATAAATACGTGAGTGAAAATACCATGTTTCAAGTAATGCTTCTTTGACGTATAGCAAACTTAAAACTATTTCACTTCAACAACAAAGGTATACAAACAAAGTAAAAGTCCAACAGAATTAATTCAATACAATGTTGAAATTTGTTTTATATGATTCTATGAATTATTCCAATTGGAAATAAAGTAACAAATATTGAAGACTTTTTGAGTCACTTGATATAAATAACAAGTAAAAGTTTTATAAAGTGTATAATTTAGAAAATATCTTATATACCTCATATATATGTTGCATTTTATGAATGAACCATCTTTGTTTGTATACCTCCGGTATATTCTTAAGGAATAATCAATTTACAAATATCCACGTAATTTTACATAAATTTTCATATGTACTTTAATATCTGTTCATTGATGATCAATAAATATGTTTGATTGAAGTAGTGTAATTCGGTCACATTTGGCATCAAAGGCATAAATATAACATATAAACAAACAAATACATCTATTATGAACAACGATAGGACCAAATACATCCAGCAATTATTCTACACTATGAGATAACATATATTCAGTCGGGGATAGTTTTTAAGGCGCCGTCTGTAACCAAGCACGAAGTCCTTTCGCCCTTTCGGCAACACCATCAGAATTGTCATTTATCATTGGGTCGGGCTGAAAATTTAAAAATATTGTAGTTTAGTAATACAGATTATCATTGCTTGATTGGATGATTAGTTTTAGATAGTAGTAGTATGTAGTAGAAAAAAAACTGCAGTGCATCTCTAACACGTCGTCACGGACTGATATTTAAATATTAAAAAGGGTTGTCAATTACAAAAATCAAATACAATAGTAAACTTACAGCGGACAAAGTCATCCTAGTCTGTGATGTTGTGGCTACATTGCAGGAACTGGTTTCGGGTGAAGCTGGAACAATAAATCAGCTAATCTAAGATTAATTTTTCCTCACAAGTTTAAATATTTCAGTACAAGATACAACGGCATTTTGCCCTTAGCCATTTGTAATAATTTGGATTCGTTTCTTATCTTCTAACCAAGTAATATAGACCAAAAACAACTTGGTTTAAACAAAAATGACGACCTAACAACGCATGTGCAAGTTTTAAACGGATATAAAGTTAGCACAGTGCATCCTTATCTGATGGAAGTTGTGCGCCAACTATATCTTGCCTCGATCTATCTTTAATAGTTATCAACCCCTATATATTTACATGGGCAACCTAAAAAATTGCTTTTAATTAATTAAATTTATTTTTCCAGCAATACATCCACGTGTAACATGTTTGGGTCGGCGAAAGACGGACCACGCCCACCACAGAATATCAGCATAATATTTCTATATTTTTTATTATACACAATTATATCTAACATCATTCCATCTCAGCCCTCAGGAGTGTTAACACATACAGTTTATGGGCCTCTTGTCATCACTTATCAACAGGTGTACAGTGTGCTAATTTGTCACCTATAATAATATAAGAAAAACTCACTCACCAGTGTTAGGCCTGCGTGCGTCTAACGCTCGCCAGATGTCCCGCACGTCCGCGTGCAGCGCACGTAGCGAGCGCAGCACGGCTCCGCTGGTCTCCACCGCCTCCGCAGCGTCACTACCGGAAGACGCTTCACTTGTGGTTGCTTCCTGTTTCATATTAAAATGATTATTAAAAAAAACCACCCATTGCTGTTTTGTATGGAAGCAATATACTCTGCTAAAGATATAAACGAAACTTAGAGTCGAATATGTGGCTGTAATCTAGGATTAGACAGGGTAACGACTATGCTTTCACAGTATACCAGCTCGGCTCCCTGAAACTGGAACCGGAGACCTTAATACTGGTAACAAGAAAAGGTTAAAGGAATCCCTTACTCGCATGTCACATTTAACTCACTTGGGAACTCGTTTAAAAATTTCTAATATGAAAAAAAAATATTTAAAGATTTTTTTTTAAATTAAAACTGTGAATATTTCTTATAATACTTAAAAATATTCTTACAATGCTAAAAAGCAAACCAGTACGAAATAATAGAATTGAAACACTATAAAAAAAAAAACAAAAGACAGTGTACACACCAAGCCATAGAACCTCTTTAGAGGGTATGTTTACTTTTTGATTTTGGTCCAAACTAAAGTAATGTATAAAAAAAACATTAACATCTATGACGCCTAAAAAGAAATAGATAAAGCAAGAAATAGCATACGTAATAAGACAAAATCAACAAAGGCTATTAAATGACTTTAAAAAAACCAAGCATTTAATTTTGTAACAGAAACTTTATATTCATCCAAATTCCAATCCAGATATAAAAATGTCGTCTTGACTTTATTTATATTATTATCATATATAATATAAAATATATACGAAATAAATTGGTCGGGTCGACCGAGGAAGGACGACGCCCACACAGGTATTGTGTGGGCGTGGTGCTTGGTGCGTGATAGTAACACAACCCTGCTGTTTTGTATGGTGAGTGCAGGGGATCCGGGGATTACCCAATTACAGATAACCGAGGCATTCTATTTCAACCCTCAGGTATGACAATGCATGTGCATCCTAAATCTTTGTCGATGATGGACGCATATGTCTTGGGCCGCAGACATTACTCATCACCAGATCCGAGCCCTTATTTCAAGCCCCTAATATAAAAAAAACAATTTTCAATCAAGTTAAAAGTTAAAGGAGAATTTCAAAAATTGAGATATTCAAAGTTTAAATAAAATCAAGGTAATTTTGCAATACACTAGGAATTCTAAATTGTAAAATATAAAAAACCTCTAAATAAACACATAGACGTAATATATATTACACCTAGAAACATATAACATCTAAATAACATGAACGAAAAATCATCAAAGGCCGATAAAAAAAAATAACCCAAGCATTGACTAAGCTGTCTAAAAATCGGAATCAAAACTTAAACAGTGTTTTAAGAAATAAAAAGGATTAAAAAAAGCGAGTACAATTAAATTGTTGTCTATGGCCTGAGAACCTGTATAAGGGGTGAGGGATGTGTATCGGCGAGTCTACGCAAGGCGCGCTCGATGTGACGCAGCCTTATCTCCTTCTCTCCCAATAACGCTCGAGCTCGGTGTAACGCCACCTCTAACTCTGTCGCTTCCCGATCCTCCTGATTATACACTTTCATTTAATTACGAATTCGCTATGTCGCTCTTTGATTGTTATAGTGTTGTCATCGTAAAATAAATAAAAAGATTTTTATCACCAAAAGCGCTCGGTAGGAATTGTACGTAATTTTATATGCGTATTCGACAAACCGACACGGTTTTTGTTTCATGTTTCATTCCGCCCAATTCACGCTTCACTCTACTGCCTAAGGACCTCACGTTCATATCACAGTGTGAAGAAGCAAAATAAAACTCTTGCGTTACGCGTAGAACTGAGAACTGTCGCATGTGCGTGTATCTTGAATCTGTGTTGGCCGCAATCATCACTTCCGATTCCGGTGAACTGTTCGCTTGTTTGTCACTCTTAATCAACAAGCTGCATTTGCCAGAGATAAGACTTTCAAGATGATATCCTCCCGAACGATATCGACCACGGCAATAACTAGTTGACATCAAGTGGGCAGAATATTTCATAGTGCCTTGCGTATATGCACAAAGAGCGGAGAATGGAAATGGCGGAATACAACATACCCGAAGATCAAAAATTACTATTTTGAAGAAAGGTAACATTATTTCCACCACTGAGGCTCCGCTCTCGAATGAAGAACAGCCTTACGCTTTCCTTTCTTTCACTCGATTTAACTCGTCTTGCACTAATCACTCTTGCATTCCTTTGTGAGGAGATTTATTTTTTAATTACCTTGTTTCAGCTCCATGTACAAGGTGTTTAGCTAAAAAAGTAAATACTTGTCCGGATTTTTTTTAAATCTATTTTATAAATCCTAAAATTTAATTAGCAGTATAATATACAAAGCATAACAGCTTCAATGTTATACATCAAAAATAAATAAAATACCAATTTAAATGGTGGCCACACCGAAAATCAAAATCAACTTATTCTAGTATATTTCGTGAATCCCCACAAATGATCACGTGTTTGAATATATTATTCAAAGAAGCAAATATATAATGCTCTATCTAAATATATAGTGCTCTATCTTACCGATGGCGCCCTATGTGGGGATAGCGAAGCCCTTGATTCCCTCAATGCGGCCCGTCTTCGCTTCAACACGGCGCGCGCGCGACGCATTCCTTCCCGCTCTATTAGGGCACGATGACGCACGAACTCTAACTCGGGCGTGTTCGCCGTTGCCACTGCTCCTGGGAATTATTTTAAAGAAAATAAATATATTTCTTGGCTTTTTTTTTGTTTTACACATCCGGTGGCAAACGTTCAAGCAGTTCACCTGATGGTTAAATGTAATAAAGCTTACAATTAAAAGAGAAAGTTATATTAATACATCATGAGGATACATTAATATGCAAAAATCGAGCGAACAAAAAATATCGTGCCCTATTTTAGTATTAGATATATTATAGTTATATATAGTTCCGGACGGTAAGTGAATCGCGGGGCACCAGTAATCACGATAGGGATTGATAACACAGATGCTTTGTCAACCCTGAAAACTAAAATGGACTGCCTCATGACAAGCAGTTATGAGGTCTCCGATTTCTTTTATGAAACTAAATATCAGTATCACTTCCGTGGTCGAAACTGGTTGTTTATAACGGTAACGTGGCGATACCACGGAGAAAATGTTGTAAAAGATAAATAACATAACTAACTATCTAGCATACCTAATTCAGCGAAGGGATAACGTAGGCTGTAAGCGGGCTGACAAGCTAAGTCCGGGAACTGGTCTTCCAAGTCGTCCAATTTACGGAGTTGTTGCCTTAATGACTCTAGTGGACTGGACCAGCCTTCGCCCCGTCTGTACAAAGCACAATAACATTTTAAAATTACTGATAGCAAAGTAACCATCTATATCTATCATATTGAGACAGTCCCACTTTGTAAAGTTTTAATTTATGATAAAGATCCATCTTGTCGGTTTCGACTATGGCAACATTTCAATTACCCAAGCACTAACTCGTTGCCGGAACTTGAGAAGGAGAATGTGGAAATGTCCAGAGACAATGGACTAGAAAATCACAGGCAGCAAAATTTTATATATATGTTAAATATTGCCCTAGTGCCATTCATTTTCTCGATGACATAATTTTGTATTGATTGCAGTCAGTTGTAATCATAGACTTTGCAGTCGTTCAAAGACCTTTATGGTGCCTTAACTCAAAAGGAAACAAATAGTAACATTAAAAACACATACTTGGGAGAATAGTTCAGTCTTGAAGTTGAAGCAGATTTTAATCTCGTGAAGCACCGGCGTCGCCCGTGACCTGCGACGTTTATGACTTATGTAATATATATATATATAATATGTATATATATATATATATATATATATATGTATTATTATTTATATTTGTTATGTATCTATGTATAATTTGATATTTTTATCAAAATAACCTTTTTTTTATTTTTTAATACACATTAATATACCATTTCTTTCTTCCATTTAAAAATTAGAAGATATTAAACAGGCACTAGAGTCTTCAACAGTAAATGATAAAAAAAAAAAATGTTATGCAGCTAATAAAATACACTACTTATCTTTATCCAGTTGAACATATAATGAAAAATTATGTTACATTTATTGTATGGTATATATATTTATGTATTTATATGCATGTGTCTGTAAATAAATATAGTCCTGTATATTTTTTTTCTCTATTTTATGTGATAACACTATGTTTCTTTTTTCCGATAACATGTCCAACACCAGGCCAGCTGGAAGAGATTGTTATTGTAAAACTAAGCTGCGACTTTGTACATGAAAGGGTTTCTTATATTAGTTTTCTTGTATAAATTTGTGTATATAAAAGTTAAATAAATAAATTAAAGGTATTCCGGTTAATACCAATTATCAGTTCCACATACGAGTCATATGTATGCCAAACACTATAGTCGACGCATTTTAAACTGAGTCGTCGGGAAATAAATGTTACTGACAGTAGGAATGTGCGCGCAATGCAACCCGTTATCGATACTTAGATACCTGCGCACGACGGGTCGATGCGTCATCGTGATTTGTCGTTATGAGTAAGGTTTGTTGTTTTTCTAAAATATAAGATGTTTTGTTATGACACTCATCACATTACTAACGCTTCGTTACTTAATACGCACAATGGAGAATTTATTTTCTAACGTGGTTTTGAAGAAATTAAATGGTGATACAACGCTCAAGTTCGGGCTGTAATTCACAACGTGTTTCTGTTTTTAAAAGATTTGAAAACTGACCCCGAGAAAAAAGGAAGGAAGATGACACAGATGGGGAAGATACGGATGAGGATTTTGAAGAACTAAGAAATATCCCTAGAAAAAATAAAAACGGCCCTCTTCAGGGCAACATTACGATCTATACAATTTCTCTATGATTACGTTGAAACAAACATTTTATCTTACAAATTAAAAACTTTTATTTTCAGATAGCGAAAAATTATTCCTATTAATACTTAACATAATTTAGCATATCAATCGTACCTATCCCGTTATCGATATGCACCTCTACAATTCTTACGCACATCACTACACCTCTCCATAAGACTTGTAAGTGCGAGCGAGACAGACAGATTCAGTTCATAACGCGTCGACTATAGCGTTATCCGATCTCAGATTGTTGGTTTTAGTACACATGTTGTTTGCGACATCGTAACTACATAATGTACTGTTTTTTATATAGAACAGTTGGCAAACGAGCATGCAGCCCTTATTGTTTCGCTACGTCCCAATGGACTGGCTAGAGCCATGGATAAGTATTTTAGTCCCACTTTCGTATCGCCATGGTGCAAGAAACAAAACTGGACCCTATTACTGGTTACGAGACATTCCACTTATACCTCGGGTGTGACAATGCATTTGTATCACGATATCCTTATCGAGGAAAAATAAAGGGACCACAAATATCATCAACCACTAGGTGAACTGTTTGTTTGTTTGTCACATATGATGATATAGGACTACCACGTAGAAATCTATCTGTAGAAGATTTGAAAGCTAATTTAATTTTCTTTTATGTTTTAATACAAAACAGCATACCGTTTATAGCTTCTTTGGGCTTCTCATCGGCGGTCGTAGCATCAGATGAGTCTTGATAATCTGTTGTGGCACCTGTACATAATTGAATACGTTATAAGACTATCCTAATTTTTACAACACAAAGGACATAAGCATGTCCAGTCATTTAACAATGGTAGATCTACACTGCAATTTGTTTCTAGTCGCAGAGTAAGTTCGAATGGGGTAGGACCACGCCCTCACAGAATACCAGCGTGACTACACTACAGCAATATGCTGCTGTGTTTCGTGTTTCATTCTGGTGAATATGAACCGGACCTTTATTACTGGTGACGAGGCATTCCATCTCAGTCCTCAAGGGTGACAACGAATCTGCATTACAATTCCTTGTCAAGGATGAATATAGATGTCATGGGTCGCAGGAATCACTTGCCATCAGGCGAACTTTCAATGTAATAAAAAAAATTCTTATTCCCTACTCCGTTCAGCAGATGTGTTTGAATTAGAAATATGCCTTCAGCAAAAACATAACTAGTTACCATTTTATATAATAGACTACTATTTAATTATATTTATGTATATATTGTACATATGTTTCAGAGTTACGTCTCTGTGTCTTTCTTTTAATTTCACGGTACGCTAGGGAATACTATCCCAGGTGCCAGCGCCAGTGCCAATTTAATTGTTGAGAATTTTTAATGCTACATATACCACGTGGTAAGCGGTGAACGAAAACATCGATAGGATAACAGTAGCATTTCGGAATAATAAATATATGTTTACAAACATGATGATACTACGACAGAGAAGAATGAAGGTCAAAACAGAGACAGTGTCAAGGGTATAATGTAAAATTCATATTAATTTATCTATTTTGGTTAAGTTTTCATGATATTGCGCTCATTAATAACGTTACTCTACCCTATTTCTATAACACATTCCTGTACCAATATTTAAGCTATGCAATAGCGAAATGGTCTATCTAATTCTGTACAGAATTTCTTGAGCTATTAGATAACTAAAAGACAGAGGACAGAAATTTCTACACAAACTCACATTTAAACACAAACAGCAACATGAACAGGACAGCTTGACAGAGGAAGGAACACGGAAACACAGAAAAGGAGGGTAAAATAAAAGTGAACGGTACGGTCTGCGAAACTATGTAACTAATAATGAACCATTCGACTATTGTGAACCATCTCCTGGCACGAGCATTAGCTTAGTTGGCGTGGTCATTATATATTAGCAAAGTTGATAGCACAAACTGTTATCATTTCTCTTTTTATTAAAAAAAATAGACTAAAACACTTCCATGTATCTTATGTGGAATAAAATATCGAAGGGGATTCGCAAATCCAATTACAACGTGGCAACACATCTCGTACTGAGATTCCAAAAGATATGAATTTGAAAATTCCCAATAATACGCACAATAATATATTGGCAGACACTGAATTTTCCGTTCTGGTCACGTCAACCTCTCCCATTGTCTGACAGTGTAAAATAATTTAACTACTTTTTTAATTTTACTGTCAGACAACGGAATACATTCTCCTGAATAATCACGCAATCGAACTATCAATTATCTTCAGCTGCGTTAAAATAAAATATCCCTTATTGTAATGACACGTCTGTATCAGGTTAATTACAATCTATCTGTAGTGCGTTTCCCATTCATATACAACCTTAGTTCCCAAAGTGGCCCAGGTCCAGGACCCCCAGGGTCAACGGGAGACTCGACGGGGGTCTACGTTGGCGTGACAAAAAAATGGAGGTTCACAATTCGTAAGTAGGGGTCCACGAAAATTTAATTGCTTTCGATAGTGAAGAACTAAAATGTTGGCTTGACTTCACCTATCAATGAGAAAGAACGTAGAAACTTGCATCAATCAATCAATTAATTAATTAACCAATTAATTCTCACTTTTTTTCGAAAACTCGATTTATCGTGGTTGGAACTCAGCCGCAACGCAAATTTCCATAGTAAGATCTAATCTTCACATTTTTTGTCGATTTTTGAGAATCAATAATTTGGGAATATGGTAGAAATGTAGCTGCAAGAGGTCCACCGGAACCAGCAAAATTTTGAAAGCTTCTGAAGAGCAACGCAAAGCACCGTGCATGATCTCAGGGGGTTTCCCTGAAAAACACGTCTGTTTGACTTGTAATGAAACTAAACTATAGTCGTCTTTTCCAGGGATGACGCATCGACCCGGCGTGCGCTGGTAGCTAAGTATCGACAACGGGTTGAATTGCGTGCACATTCCTACTGTCAGTGACATTTATAACTGTACGACAAGAAAGCTTACATTACCGTTATCTCTGTCCCTTTCGCCCCTGCGCCGCGGCGGCTCACGGAATGCTACTGCGGTCCTGCGATGTGGACGCTGTAACTTCATGGCGGACGTGAGTGACGAGTCGGCCGATGGCAATGCCTGAGGGTTGCAATATATAAGGTTAATATTATCTTAAAGTAAAGCTAGAAAAATACTGCAGTGTAGCTCTAGCCCTGTTAAAGTTTCGGTTCTAAGTGTCTAGGTTTCTTACAGTCACCATAATCTTTTCTTTAAAGGATACTAACAGCGCTAATAGCACATTACTAATATTCCGGTTAACCACTAGCAACTAAGCGTAAACGCTTTTGCTAGTAGATGGTTCACGACGATACTCGAATGGCGGATTCGAAACTACGACCTTCAGTTACGCAGACCGTACCCTAACCTATCAGGCTATTGACGCGTCAACATATAACAGAGCCAACATACTATTGTGAAAGCGTGGTCTTCCATTGGCTCTACTGACCATTTCATGTTCATGGTTACAGTCGTCGATCTCGTCTAGATGCTTTTGGTTAACGTATCACATAAACAGGGTTTATTGTAGACACACACTTATAGTTTCCTTTGATATTCCCATGTAATGGAAATGCAATAATACTAGAAGAATTTACTATGGGAAGTGTTCTGAGGTGTTGTTTGGATTAATTCCAACCGCTGAGTTTAAACATCATACATCACGACAGAATCAAAAATTTCCTCCTCATCTTCTCGATGGTTGGCAAACCACTGTGCGTTTCACGCGAAAAATCTGCCAGTCACAACTACTTCTATGGCATCAGCCGCCGCCAGCGGCGTTTCCGTGCCAATACGACTTAGGGACCTTCGAAAAAAGAGCCTACGCCTTCCTCAAAGGCCGGCAGCGTATCGCCGACTCCTCTGGTGTGCGGGTGTTCATGAGCGGCCGCAATCACTTACCCTCATATGAGCTCGTTTGCCACCTACTCTTAAATAAAAGCTATCAGATATACATATGATGTGATGCATAAATTTTGTTTCAAGGCTGTGAATCAAAGGCATGTGAATCCCAGGACCTGGGATGCAGCGACCAGATTAAATTATAATGGTATTGGTATAATATCAAAGGACGATGCGATATATTCCTAGCATAAACTATGTCATTCTTTATTTGTCATCACCATGAAATTCTGGACCAGAAAACTAATTCTTTGTATATTTAACGAATATCAACCTTACCAACAGGTTTACTGTGTGCTCGTCTGTCACCTTTTTCTTTTATGTAAGAGTGTTGCTGTTGGTCCAGAGACCTCTACAGCTTTATCTAATTAGACTCGCGAGCGGGAGGCCCGCCGAGTAGGGAGACAACGACGACGCTGCGAACCTGGCGCGGAGACTGTCGCACTCCGACCCCTGTGGACGAAGAACGTCGACGACGACGGAGGGGGTCGATAATACGATCCGAGGGCCCCTCGCGAGGGGGTACGAAATCTCGACTTGGATCGCTATCCAAAGGGGGGTGGTTCGTCACCAACTATCCTTAAATATACTAAGAAACACTCACGCTTTTCGCTTTCCAATCGTCGTTATTATTTTCGAATTTGTGAGCGTTGCTCACGGATATGGATGTCTCGTTGTCGTTGTATTTTATCGTTGGGTTGTTGTTGACCTTCGCGCGCGATGGCTCGCGTTCGATTACTACGCTCACTGATGTCTCGTTGACTTCTTTGCATCTGATATTTTATATATAAATATAATTAAAAAAAAAGTACTATATGTTTTATAGTACTTTTTTTTATTGTTATTACATTGACAGTAACAAACGAATACACAGTTCACCTGATGGTGAGTGATTCCTGCGCCCCACGACATCTACATTCATCTTTGACAAGGAATCGTAATGCAGATGCGATGTCACCCTTGAGGACTGAGCTGGAATGCCCCGTCGCCAGTAATAAAGGTATCCGGATCCCTGCACTCACGAGACGAAACACAGCAGCATTATGCTGTTATTTCAAGCTGGTATTGTGAGGTCGTGGTTCTGCCCCGGTCGAACTGTGGGTCAGTTCATTGTGCAGCTAGAGACAAACTGCAGTATAGATCTACCACTGTCAAAAAAGTAAGGAATCAGATCGCTGCAGCTTGTCATTTACTGGCTTGTAAATAAGGTTGAGTAAGATGTAGTACACATATTCGACAACAGTGTTATACTTATTAGATAATTAAGGAAAATCTGTTATTATTTTTATTTTTTTAATTATATTATTAGTCAAAATAAATAATAGAATATAAGAGAGAAGGCCAGTGCCAATGGGTAACAATAGGAGTTAATATGCAGGTGTTACATTTTATAATTTTTTTCTATTTCGTAAAAAACAATATATATAGATACTTTTTGTTAGCAAACCACACGCCGACACTCTGACATTCTGAATCTCAAAATCGTTAAAATAAGTTAAATGTAGTTAATAAGTAGGAGATTCATACCAAGCGAGAATGGCAAGACGGAAGTAATACAAACAAATGGCGCATTCTGATTGGTTGTAAACACGCAAGGACACGGCACCTAACTATGGCCAGATGTCGCACCTGCGAACGAGCACAAGGGGCGGTGCAGATGCTCGACCGGCATCCGGCCATCGCTCAGTAACAGTATGGACTAATAATAAATTGTCGAAATTCTTCAATTAAAAGTATCAAAGAAAGTAGTGTTTTTTCTGAAAACCCCAAAACTTTTAAACCAAGGTGCTTCAGGTCAGTTCTCTTTTTTTATAATATTAGAGATGCCAAACATACAATTCATCTGATCGAACTTGATGACTGCGACCCATGAATATATTCATCTTTAAGATTTAAGAAGTACGTACATGCATGTAGCATTCTCACCGCTTGTACCCCGACCAAGCCCACCCATAAAAATTGATGAAAAAATCATTTAACATCACTGTGTGGTCGGTTGTTACTCTCAATGTAATAAAAAAAATTAACCTAAATATATAAGCATATACATATAAGCATATGATAACAAATTATTTTTCTTCTTTTAGTAATTTATATTCGTTAATGGCATCGTTATTAGAATGAAAAAACAACTATAAAAAAAACTTACTTATCAAGTGACTGCGTTGCTTTGTGCGAATTTGATTTCTCCGTTTCCGAACCAGTGGTCATACTCATTTCGCGCCTTTTATTGCGTCGCTCTATTGACATCTGAAATATAGATGAAAAAACGTCAACCAATTAATTATAACAAACAACAACTTCTAAGCAAATATTTCGATCAGAATTAGTTTTGCTGATGGAGGAAGGGAATGGAATGGAATTTTCTTTGCATTTCAATTCAATACAGCTTGATTTCAAATAAGTTTTTTTTTTTTATATAGGATTGTTGGTAAACGAGCAAGTAGCAACTGATGGTGGTTGATTTTTTTTTAAAAAAAAAAAGAATATTTACATTGCTATTAATTAACATTACTAATATTCCAGTTAACCACTCCAACTAGTCACGAAAATAGTCGAATGGTTGATTGGAACCTACGACCTTAAGTTTCGCAGACCGTACCCTAAACCATTAGTCTATTGACGCTTCGTGTGATTACCGCCACCCGTGTACCAGAGGAGTCGCGAATGCGTTGCCGGCCTATAAGAAAGATGTAGGTAGGCTCTTTTTTGTTGACAGTCCCTAAGTCGTATCGACTCGGAAACAGCACTGACGACAGCTGATTCTACAGATTAGTTTTATTTAGACAGCACGAAATTTCACCTGAAGCGAAGATTACCAACCATCGATATGATGAGGAATGAAATTTTGAATTCTGTCGTGATAATTCATATTATTACAATTTATTATACTTATTATGAGTACAGTAAAGTGCAGTTCACCTTGACGTCGTGCTTCAGGCGCGCGTACTTCTCCTTAAGGCATCGGTACTTGTCGGCGAGTGCACGCTCGTGGGTGAGCGCGGTGCGGGCGGCGGCGGCCCGCTCGCCTGCGAGTCGCACGCGCACCTCCTCCACGTGGCACGCGTGCTGACCACGTAGACGTTCCACCTAACAAAACAATACATGCTCCGAATAAATATATATTAAAATAGGTTTTTTTATTACATTAAGAGTAACATACGAGCACACAGTTCACCTGATGGTAAGTGATTCCTGCAGCCCACGACATCTGCATTCATCCTTGACAAGGAATCATAATACAGATGCGTCGTCATCCTTGAGGACTGAGATGGAATGCCTCGTCACCAGTAACAAAGGTCTCCGGATCCCTACACTCACCAGACGAAACGCAGCAGCGTTATGCTTCCGTTTTGCGCTGGTATTCGGTGAGGGCTTGGTCCTACCCCGATCGAGCTGACCCATTCATTCTGCATCTAGAAAGAAACTGCAGTACAGATCTACCGCTGTTACTATATTAGAGCATAGTGCGAATTGTGGGTGTCCACTTATGTTTGAATTATCTTTTTAATTAATTCATAAACATGCAGGTTTTCTCGCGATGTTTTCAGCCACCGCCAAGCTCGTGGTAAATTAATCATTTTTTTTTTTTGTAACGCTTATTGTAATTTTATCTATCTTTTGAAAGTATTACTTGGTCTTATTTTAATTTGGTTTTGTTTGCTTTTAAACTGTTCTTTGTTATATTTATATTTCTAATTATCTGAATAATGTAAATCCATTCTTGGTCTTAAGTTAAGCTCATGTAAAATATGTATATTAAGGTCTGTGGATTTGTTTAAGAATTAAAAAAAAAATTGTGCCGGAACCGTGAATTAAAAACTAGCTAAGACACTGATTAACCATGGTGTCCTAAATGTACTCCGAAATGAAAAACCTATAATGTTTTACTCTATTCGTGTTTTAATTTATTTATTTTTATTTATTTATTGGGAAAGATACACCATCGACAATATCAATTTACATTTTACAATTATAGTTTATATTTTTGTAGAGTGAATAAGTATTTACTGTGCTAGTGCCGCCTTACCATCCAGGACTGCATTTCCGCTTAACATCAGGTGGGATCGTGGTCATGCACTTGCTTAGAAAGTTTAAAAAAAATGTTAATATTGTGTTTTTTAATGTAATTTGCCTTTACAGGTGTATACAAGTTTAGTATCTTAGAATCTACGTATCTAAGCAACATTATATCCATTAAATTAATATTTTAATTAAAATTGTAAATAAAACATTAAAATATAAAAGTGTTGCAATAGGTTGGTAAAAGTGAATAATGGAATAATAGTGTTGGCGGTAGACAATTTATTATTTTTACCATTAGCTACAAAGAATATGTATTAATTTTAATTATCCTTTTATTTTACTTTTGCCACGACAAAGAATCTGTCTTAGATATGATCCGGCTATATCTATAGGTTCTGTCTAAAATAATTTTTGCACACTTCTATATTACTATGTAATGCATGCGTGTTAAAATCGGAGAGGGTTTTGGATTCATCGTCAGAGACGTAGTCTGACCACAGCGACATCTTCGCATTTAGTAAATTGGACTAATATACTAAATTGCATAGGATATAAAAGAGCGATGTGTCCTGCCTGACTTCACTCACTCATGATCTTGCCCCCAGTTAGACGTAAAACGTGTGCGATAAGATATGGAAAGAAAGTTAGGATGCTGTGTCAGCGACGAAAGACATTCCCAAACACACCCAGATCCAAATCGTCGAGGTAATACGGCCGTCACAGTTGTAATATATAAAAGACTAGCTGTGCCCGCTGACTTCGTTCGTATGTCTCTTTTGTAGAACTTTTAATGGGGAACAATTCCGTCATACATGATTTTTGCATAACTTCAACTGTTTACGGAAGCTCTCAAAAGGAATTACTTTTCCCGTTTTTGCAATATTTTTCATCGATGCTCCGCTCCTATGGGTCGTTGCGTGATGTTCTACAGTCTATAGCCTTCCTTGATGAATGGACTATGGAACACAAAAACAATTTTTCAATCTGAACCAGGAGTTCTTGAGATTAGCGCGTTTAACCAAACAAACTCTAAACTTTTATAATATTAGTATAGAAGTATAGATATAGAAGATTTACCTCAGCTCTATAGTCATGTCTTAAATCAGTAACTCGAGTGGTGTGTTCTTCTCGCAATGTGTCTATTGTTGCTCTGTTCTCTTCTACCATACGTGTTCTATCTCTGTTCAGCGTCATTTGTAACTGCTCCCGTAGTTCGGACAAGGCTCGTTCGTTGTCTGCGATAAAGAAGAGAAATATTATGATGATTCACCATCAACACTTCAATCCATCACAGGTGACAGGTGAACATAGAAGACGACCCTGAACCACCTGCATCATACGACTACCCGAGGACTTGCACTGGTCGTGCTACTCTGTTTACACAAAACACATACATGTGGTTCCTATCCCTATCCAATATCGATCTCCCAGGAGTCGACATAAACGAAAACTGATTATGATACGTGGTCTAGAAGTGGACCATTATTAATTAAAGCAAGTTCTCATTTGAGACTTTCAAGATACTGTATAAGTTGTGTTACGTGTACCAATTTGTTATAAGAATAACGAATATTTTAGTAGGAAGTAACATTGTTGTACTTTTCAAACACTCAAGTCAAACTCGGCTATTTTGTCTATTTATTTTGTTAAATTTTGATGAGAAAATGATGGCACTTATCCAACCGCGAAGTTTTTAAATTGGTAATTACGTATTTTGTGTCAATAGGTAAAAAAACTAGAGATTGGATTTTTAAAGTCATTTGCCTATGGGAGTCTGAGGTATCAGTTCATTTTGGAAAAGGGATCTTGCCAAAAATAGTTTGGGAATCAGTGCTCTAAATAAAATAAGGCACCTTGTATCCTAAGGTTAGTTACTTTCCAACATTTATTTAGTTACTAACGTCTTAATGATGCATTAATAAATATAAAAACTCCCAGCATTCAACCGAACCCAAAACCAAACCCAAACTTAATTATAAAAAATCGGAGAAAGATAACTTAAAATTAAAGCAATTTTCTTTAGTACAACTGCTGTCGCAAGACTGCTTTTCGAGCAGACCAGCCTCCACAGCCAGTACCAGAAATATGTTTAAAGCGTTTGCCAAACATCTATCTTCTCGACTTTATAACAGACAAGGCAATGAGCAGCCTTAACAGCGCCTGTCACATCTGCGTTTCTGTACGAGCTTTTTTCAACTAAGGGTGACAAACGAGCACACATGGTAAACGATCATTGATACCCATACACACCGACATCCATCCTCACAAACGCTAGATCCCCCGAGAACTGCAATGACGCCAACTACCTGGGCCTGCAAATCCCTACATTCACCATACGTACTCACAGCAGAATATATTTCAAGCTGGTACACTGTGAGGTCGTGATCCTGCCCCGGCCGAGGCGAGGCATTGATGCTGCGCTTTTTTTTATAGCTTTTACAGCGTCACCGGGTTGAAAGGTGGCCGAGGGTTTAGGGTACTCAACCGAGACCTTTATTAATGGGTTCCAACCAGCACCAGCACAAGGTTCCCCGAGAGGAAGCCTCGGCTTTGATCTTTACCCTGTGCTCGAAAGCGACTGACTCGAGGATGACCCAACATCGGTCAGTTGCTTCTGATGGATTAAGTTTATGTTTAGATTATTAATTATTATGATAATTGAGCTTAAAAATTAAAATTTGTAATTACGAACCAATTTCTAACTGATCTCTTTCATCAACCAACTTGGTGCGATATTCCTCCCGCAATCGTGCCATATTGTCTGCATGTTGTTTTTCCGCTAACTCCACGTCGGTCTGGTATTGTTTTTCCATTTCTTTCAAAGCATTTTGCAACACTTGCTCGTGATTTCGTTCAGCTGTGGCCAGCGCCTTATTGCAGCGAATAATTTAATGTACAGTTTATTAAAGTTCAAGTATATTTTAATTAAGATTATTAAAACAACTGAATATTAAATAGAATTAAATACGATCGAAGTTACAACTAAATTGGATTTAAAATCGACGTGCTCTGTTTAGTGATGGTAACTCAATGTTATCAAAGCACTTCCAGCTTTTGAAGGCCCTTTTTGGGTTACCAGAGAAAAATAGCTAAAAAATAAACATGACGTTTTGACAGAAGAATCATTAAGATGACGAAATATGTATTCTATAAAGTAATGGTATTTTGATTATTGCAAATTCAGTAACTATTTACAGGTTTTTTTTTTAAGAATATTAACCACTCGAACTGAACTGAAAATGCTTGTGCTAGGAGATGGTTAAGGACAATATTCGAATGTTGGATTCCAACCTACGACCTTAAGTTTCGCAGACCGTACCCTAAACCATTAGGCTATTGACGATCCATTTTGCCTAAATATGATATAGAAATTACTGCAAAATTATCGTTAATCGAAGTATAAAACTTACGACTTCCATATCCTTTTTATGACGGTCTGCTTGTTCGGTAAGTCTTATTCTCTTTTCAGTCAAAAATTTTTGTTCGGCTTCTTTCATTTCTTCTTGTAATTCTGCTCTCATTTTCTTCTCTTTAGTGGACCATTCCATTCTTATTAATTCTAGCTCTTTCTGCAAAGATAACTCCACTCTCCTTTTTTCATCGTTTTTACTCCTCTCAATAAAATCTCTTGTACCCATATCAGGGATAAGGGGAGATTTTATTGGCTTTGGATAACTCTCTTCTTGAGTTTCAAACTGATACACTACAACTACGTTATCAGAACTGCTTTTCCCTTGAGATATTATAACTCCATCCAGTCTAGGGGTAGCTACAGTTTTGCCTAGACTTGCCATTGAATCAGATGACTTATTTTGAGATGCATTCAGTTTCAACGGTTTGAATGTGGAAAGAGGACTGGACCAAGTCTTGCCGAAATCTAATCTAGGCGATCTGTCTGAACCTAAACTGGGTGTTGGGGATAGTTTAATTTGATTTTTAGGATCTTTAGGAATGTCTATGCTATTCGATCTAGTGCTAGTTTTTATTTCATCCTCTCTAATGGATGACTTTTTAGATTCTTCCGAGTCGGAATGTGTGAATTTCGTTTGTTTTGACAGAAAATCTAATTTAGGAACTTTAATTTGCGATACAGAAACATCTACGATGCGTTGAGACTTGTTCTGGTTAACGGATTCTGATAAGTTGGAATGTATGTTTTCTGATGTGTCATCTTTTTCCTTAGGATTTTTGTCTTTATCTATATGTAAGCCATCAAGTTTTTCTTTCTGCTGACTCTCGTTACTCTCATTTGACTCGTCTAAATCGTTAAGATCGATATTTGCAAATTCCCTATCGGGTGAATCGATTGATGTTTCCGATTCTATGCTTTCCATTAGGTTTATTGATATTTTATTCTTCTGCGGTATCATAGGAGACCTGAAAATATCAAATAATTCAATCTTAATCATTATATTTTAGAATATCTAAATATAAGTAATTTAGATCATCAAATAAGTATTTATATTTTGCCTTAATGAATCGGAAAGAAGCAAATCACTAGAACCTAAGGAAGTAAGTGCAACATTGAACTAAATTCTCCGAATTTACCGAGAAATTATTTTGAAGATATCTCAAGAATATTGACGATATGAAATAACGACGAAGATGTAGAAATTATTGAATTTATATATGTAAACATCGATTGAAATATCCTATATTAACCAGTAGACTAGTGATTTGACTACTTTTTCTCTAACATGAGACCTCTGTAGTCTTTGACCTCATCTTTTTAAATTTAAACACACCTATAGCCTAATACGAGGGCACATTAAAAAATTTTGAGCCCGACCTTAAAAAAAACAATTTTTTTCTAAATTATTATTTTATTTCTCTACATAGTCTCTAGAATGATCTATACACTTTTGCCATCTTGTCTCTTAGTATTCCTTCTAAAAAAAATATTCAGTCACCGCTTCTTGTACCTCGATATTTGTCACAAATTTTCGTCCTGCCATATGTTTCTTTAGATTGGGGGAAGAGATGGTAATCAGACGGGGCCAAGTCCGGCTAATAGGGTGGATGCGGCAGCAATTCAAAGCTACAGAAAGGTGCGTTTGTTTTCGGCTGAAAGCAGTCTAGGTACCTATCTGGCAGAGACCTTAGAAAATCCAAGATCGTTGGAAATTATGTTCTGTGCTTGTTCATAGGAAATGCCTATTGCTTCTGCTATCTCTGCAATCTTCAATCTCCTGTCATTCAAAATCAGGTCTAATATTTTATTGGTATTTTCGTCTGTGGTAGCCTTCGGCGGCCTACCACTCCTAGGTTCATCTTGCACTGCTTCTCTGCCAAGTTTGAAATCCGCTACCTATCTTTTGACAGTGGCATATGATGGAGCAGATTCCCCAAGTCTCGTACATATCTTCATAAATTTGTTTTGGCGTTAATCCTTTTTTTTGTAAATATTTTATGGCGGAACGGTGCTCAATTTTCTACGGAAACCGCAAACTTCGTTTGTTAAATCGATCACAAATTTTGCAATTTTGACAGAAGAAAAACAAAAGACAGCAGATTATAATTAAAAAGAAATGGCTATTACGTGCCAGTATTATTTTTCTTTTAAATTTAAATGTCAACCTTAGGCTCAAAACTTTTCAATGTGCCCTCGTAATTAAAAACAAAACAAATTCTTGACATTAATAAATGCACAACTTACCTTGGACGGCTTTCTTTATCAGATGCGGATTCTTCTATGCTTACTGGAGTAGAATCTATGTCCCCGCGTCGAACTAGATCAGATATCTTTTGGAAGTTCTTTTGGAAAAGATCGGGTTTTATATAATCGGAAGCTGGTGGTCTAAGGAGACGCCTTCTAGGTGATTTCTCGCGTGTTTCCCCATCTTAAAAGTTTGTTATCGAATTGTTTGATCAGCAATTAACTGTAGCTACTTGCTTTACAAAAAAATCATAAAGACTTTAATGTCTTTTTTAAAAATTGTCTCAATAATAAAAGAAGCTTTTTTTTATTCAATATTAAAAAAGATACAAATTGTAACAATGTAAACAAGTCTGAATAAATAAATATAATTGAAAGAAATACAAAAGAACTTACCAGTATGATCTTTTTCAGTGCTACTTTTGAGTTCCCTTGTACTTTCTGATACAAGGGGTCTAGGGGGTAAAGGAGGTCGGGCCACTAAAGGAGACAGATGAACAGTATTCGACATTGAAGGCACAGGGGAAGATATTGGTGATAAAGGTACGACTGGTGATGATGGGTTGATTGGTGATAAAGGAACAAGCGCAAAGGGAATAGAAACAGGAGGTGCACTTATAATAGAACTCTGTCCGTCATTTTGATCTGAAGAACTGTTCGATCCCGGACTGACGGTAGGTTCTGGTACATTCTCTAATTTGAATCTGAAAATAAATGATAATTTTATATATATATAAATAATATATATAAATAATATTTATTTATATAAATAATATATTGACTGCGTAGAACATATTATTGTAATATGTCGCTAATATTTTAGAATAATTAAAAAAGTGGGTATAAATACTAATGGGTAAAATATTTGTTCAAATATTTTCCTTTACGTAACGCATTTTTTATAGAAAAAACTATTTTATTATTTTATAGAAAAAAATGCTTTAGCCCAACTACGATAGACGCAATGCGCAAATATGAACCAATTTGTACTCGTACCTTACATGTTTATTCACACATGATTTAATGTTTTTTTTCGATAACAATCAAAAACGTGAAGTATAGCAAGCAATAAAATCACAATCTAACAGTGGTAGAGCTACGCTGCAGTTTGTTTCTAGCTGCACAATGAATGGGGCAACTCGACCGGGGTACCACGAGCCACGCCCTAAAAGAAAACTAACGTAAAATAGCAGAATAACGCTGCTGTTTCGTCTGGTGATCTGCGGACCTTTATTAAAAGTGTCGTGTCGAGGCATTCCATCCTGTCCTCAAGGGTCACAACGAATCTGCATTATGATTCCTTGTCAAGTATGAATGTAGATGTCATGGGCCACAGGAACCACTTACCATCAGGTGGACTGTGTGCTCGTCATCACGTCGGGCATCTCGTTGTTTTGTTTAATCTTACCTCACACTTTTTTTATCCTCGTCAAAACTTGTAGTCTGCTTTGGTCTTCCCAAAATAGCACTCTCGTTCTTCCTTAGGAAGGAATCAGATTTCTCTCGAAGTATCCCCTTGGGCGGATCGCTCTTTGTGACAGAGTCCCCCGGTAGAGATTTTTCAGTATCTGGACTTGGTAAATCCGATTTCGAAAGCTTGAAAAACATGCTGCCTTTTCCTTAAACCATTAAAGTCGGTTAAATATAGTTAAAGTATTAAACGGAGACTCGAAATCGAACCCAAGAACGAACAGTGACGTAGAAGCCATGTGTTTACATACTATTCCACACGCCTAAGAACGCAGCATTACAAAATCTGTCCCGTTATCTTCGAATATACAAATCAATAAATAAAAACAATGGATTTAAAACTATGACCTCTAAATAATCTAATCCGGTTGGTTTCATAAATATTGGGAAGGTGTAAACTAAAAGAGAAATGTATATGTTATACTGTATGGGGTCCCCTTAAGTGGCACAACAAACTTAAGGGGAAGGTTGACTTGGAAATTATCTTAGGTAAAACTGACATTCTCAATATCTCCAAAAAATCCATTTTGGAGACATTGACATTTTTAATTTTTTCTAAAAATACCAAAAAAAAGTAATCAGTGTTCAACAAACAGCATTCTGAAATATCTTTTGACCACTGAAGGCAAAAGTTGAATAAAATCGTTCGTAAAGTTTTTTTAAAAAAAACCTTTCGACGTTCTCAACTTTTTCCAACGTAATTGATCAAAATGAAATTTGAATACGCTAGAACAATTATTGCAAAGGATATAAAAAAAGTACCAAAATTCTCTGCTGTATATTATATGTACGTGCAGGAAAAAGGCTCAATGTCTCAAAAATAGTGACACTTTTACAAAGGTTTTTTTTGTCCGGTAGTTGACCCGTCAATCTATCTTCCCCTTAAGTTTGTCGTGCTACTGAGACACATTGTATATCATATTGATCTTACAGATATTAACCACTCACGTATTATTTCGTACAATTCATATATTAACAAATAATAATTATCAATTTATACATTTTGATATGACATTTTGAAAGTAGTAGAAACAACGATTTTTGTGTTATTTCGTTTTATAATCATTACCTGAAAATGGTAGTCCTTTATCAATTTTGGCCGCCGATAGGAGTGGACTGAAATTTTTTCTTCAGGACTACTCAGAACATGCATCTTTAGGTCGATGATTTCTGACTGTTGCTTGAACAGCATCTTAGGCCGTTCGAAAGTCGTTGGGCGACTCAATAGATCCCTGTCCGAAGTATTTCTAACTAAGACTGGTTTAGGCGATATTGGACTATCAACGCTGCGCCTTAAGGGTGATATTCGTAAGTCGCTCAGTTTCTTATCTAGTCTTGAGAGTGGAGCTAATGGGGGCCGCCCTAGAGGGGTTAAGCGTCGGATAGCGTTTGCTGTGTCTTTAACATCGGATGGATGGTTTTCGCTGTCAGTTGATAGTTCGTCGTCATCGCTCTCGACTTTCGTTTCGACGCGTTCTAGATTTTTCGTATTGTCTTCAGAAGTTGGAAGTTCCTAAAACGATTACATGGTGAAAAACATTTATTATTAGTTCTGTAAATATATAAGTAACCAATAAATTATTATCGATTTGTTTTATTATTTAATACACCATCTTTATAAAAAAAAGCGTCAATAGCCTAATGGTTTAAGGTACGATCTGCGAAACTTACGAGTCGTAGGTTCGAATCTGCCATTGGAATATTGTCGTGGAGCATCGCCTAGCACAAACATTTTCAGCATATTAATAAGATTAATAGGTAATTTAAATTATAAAAAAAAGTTTAATTGATTTTTTCACAGTCAAAACAAAACTAAAATCAAATCACACAGAGCAACTAAAGTTTCCGGTAGGTGTTTATTAAGTTTTTTTTTAATTTACCTGCACAGAAGCGCAAGTATCATCATGCATAGATACATCCCTTGCCTTCTTCACCAGCTCTCGGTAAACGTTGTCGAGGGGATGTTCCCATTGTGTCCTCTTTGTCTCATCGTTGTAGTAATAGTGAGTTTGTAGTTTCTCGTCGAAACTAAAAGTGAATTAAATTCGTTTTAATAAACACTCATTTTATTTGAGCAATTTGATTGATTGCAACACTGTGGAAGTAAAATTGCCAGTGTAATCCATCACTCAATTATGTTCATATATAAATATCTATCATCACATAATTATCTTAAGAATGAACAGATCAATATAAATCTGATCCAATTCCGAAATGTAGTAGAAACACATTAACCATTTGAGAGGCAAAATGTATCTAAATTATTGGAAAATGTTGAAAACAAAAAATCAACAGATTGCTAAACATCATACCTGTACCTTAATTACTTCATTACATTATTATGGAACACAAAAAAAAAATCTACCAATATGACTGAGTGACTGAGAGTGACTGAGCTTTCTCATATGGCTTAGACATGCTGGTAAACAATTTCCATCCGTTTTGTTGCCTTTGTACCTAGTTACAGGCAAAGAGTCCTCTGCTTTTTATAGTGATTTGACATTCCTAACCAGTACCATCTTTCTCTCAATTCAGAGCTATTATAATTTTGTCAAATCTCCTGATGGCTTTCAGTCCATCTCCACTTCAATACTTTAATCATATCCTAGCAACTGCCACCCCATTCCATGGAGGACCAATTCTTAGTCATACACAGAATTTTTGTAGAAACAACTTTTATCAGTACTGCAATATTGCAATAGACAGCGCTAATGCATAATGTCCGTGTGGCCATGACTAATTAATGTAATAGAGCTTAATAATAGTAATATCATTTACATCTAAATAAGATGAACTTTTTAAATACTTAAAATAATATACTATGTGTGATTTTTGAAATTTCACAAATTCTTATTCAAGAAGTCAGACTATTCAGCTATTTTTGTTTCCCGAAAGATCATTTGAAACACAATTCTGAAAGTATTTATTTCATAGAAATCTGAATGGAGTCTGAGATCCATAGTGATATAATATTAAATGAGCTTAATATCTTCTAATACATGATAATACCCAATTAAAAATAAAACAAAACTTTGCAACTAGAAATAATCACATTATTGATACATTACCATTTATCATATGCAGGTACATTGTTCAAAATTAACAACTAGTTGATTTTACAAATCACAAAAGCACCTGTAAATTTGTGTAACTTTTATTTGTACTGCTATGATTAGATAGCATGAAATAACAATACTTACTATGCCTTCCAAGGAGGTGGGAGGGCTTGCATGAGACCTTCTCGTGCCAAAGGCAAGAGATGGCTCTCACTGTCGGGATCAATACCCAATTGGTGAGCATATTCAGATATTTCTGTAATAAAATACAAAGAATGTCTGCTCATTGTTGTCTTTTTGTGGAAATATAATTCTGAATGCAACATTCCCTTATGGAAAATTACCTTAGCCTATAATCTTAAACAAAATATTGTTTTGAATTATTACTCCTTTTTAATCAACTTCCATGCTACCTATATACTTATCATGCTGCCAAATTTCATGTACATACATATCTATATGTACAGGTGGCAGCAGTGAAATGGATTTGCTAATAATTTTCAAATTTATCAAGACTAATGATCTCCATAAAGAAGTATTTCTAGAAGCATTTACCCCAAAATGTGATGTCCATCAATATTAATCATAATTAATTAAAAACCATCCAACCAAAAACCAAATAGCATGTTTCCATATGTATGCAACATTAACACAATAATTAGGTTACATTACTCAATAGCAATGAAATTAAAAGAAAAACCTGTAGTGGTTAAGACATTTAGTTGAAGCAATCAAATATTTAAGAACATGGTAAGATGACTCATTTACATGGTTAAATAATGTTACTGAAAATGTAATGAAAAAATTAAAATAAATATATTAAAAATATTAAATAGATCGGGTTGGGGTATCTTCCCAGTCCACTCAAGATGTTTATACTTGGCTTTAGATCATAGTAAATTAGTTAACAATAGCTTTTTGTATTTGTTTTGTCATTGAGAGTTACAAACAAGCTCACAGTTTACCTGAGGGCATACAATTCCTGTGGCTCATGGCTGCTCCATTCATCCTTGACAAGGAATCATAGTGCAGATGTGTTGTTACTCTTGAGGACTGAGATGGAATACCTTGTCACCAGTAATAAAGGTCTCTGGATCCCTAAACTCACCAGACAAAACACAGCAGCATTATACTGCTATTTTACACTGGTATGCTGTGAAGGTATGGTTTTACCCTGATGGGGCTTACCCATTCATTCTGCAGCTAGAAACAAACTGTAGTGTAGCTCTACTACTGATAACAGTTGCCATTCTCATCTATGTAAAATTGATAAAATACAAAATCAATATTTAAGAATAATCTAAAGATTTATAAAGCCCATTCATGTTATGTAAAATTAACTTTGTATTCAACCTCTATTTATAAGAACACAGTATTTAGTGGAATTGTTTTGGTTTAAGTGTAAATCAACCCAGAACATTGATATGATCGAATTATTAAATGGGTTTCAAAAATTATGTCATAGTTCATACTGGCATTGGAAAAAAATCCTTTACTTATTAAGGAACACAAGAACCTCTAACAGGTACCTATACATCAAAGTAAACAGTTGAGTAGGTTTTCAATAGATTTGTGGGTAAGCATTGTGGTTTCTCCTTATGTATTAAATGTAATATAGATCAGGTAGACATGAAAAAAATTAAGGTACAATTAAAAGAATTGTGTTGTGCATATTTGGCACATAATTATCAAAATTGCTTTAACATATTCACATGATGTATCTAAAAGCAAGTGTAATGCGAACACTGCACTTTTTAATTTAAATTATTGTGTATTTAATTGTCTACCCTATTTTATATATTTCAATGTGAGATAAGTCACAAAAGGAATTTGATATAAGTCAATTCAACATGTTTTGTGCCAATTCACATGTTTGAAGGCTATAGGGTGTGTGAGGTTGTTATAGCTGTCAGGCTTTGTTCTTAGACAAATTCTATTGAATGGTTTCAGATGCTTAATGAGGAAGACAGCATCATCTAACTGTATGTAGTGTGATATAATTGAAGATGTGCACCATATCATGGTGGAATATAATATATGGTGCACATTGAATGTATAATAATAGTGCACACAGCCTTGTTAACAGTGATGTAGGCAAATGCAATTAATTTTTAGTATACCTTTGAGGTTGTTACTTTCCATGTTCTATTTTGAATTGCACCATATTACTTACCGTTTGGGCATCAAACAATGCTTATATATTTATGAATGAATGTCACAGTCACTACCAAACCTATTTTAATAATTATTTTTATTGTCTTCAAACATAGGAAATAATGCAGGTATCTATCAATCAATTCTTTAGTATGAAAGATTAGGGCTATTAAATGTTACTAAGGTATTTTTATTAGGGTACTAAGGGTATTTTTGGTATCAGAACTCTCAAAAGTTGTATTATATATTATATAATAACCAAAAAAGTTTAATACAACTAAAAAGCCATTACATAAAAGTCGACAATAAAATTTTAAATGTCTGTATGTTTGCGCGATGACATAAATAAAATCGGGGATTTTTTTTGTTTTATTAAAAAATATACTAATTTTAGTACACAGTGAGATATTACCAAACTAACTTAATATATAAGTGATAATTTACGAAGATTAACAGACAATTGCAGCAATCTAAATGTAAATAAAAAATACAAACATTTAAAACCGATACACTTAATTGAAAGACGAAAAATTTGTATGAAAATTGAGAAAGATTATATGTTGAATTACTATAAAAACATAAAATATATAATAATATTTCAGTACGGTTTCCACATGATATGTATGTAAAAAATAAACAATACAAACCATCGGCCGACGGTTGACTATTTTCATCGAATATTTCACGGCATACTATTGCTGACGGTGAAGACATTTTTTAAACCATATTTTACCTCATTGCTCATAAAAAGTCTTCTCGTAATTGGCACAAAAATTGTATTTCATAACTGAATTTCCCATATTTTTAAAAAAACGTACATAAAATTCGCTAGACTAGACTAGACCAGGACCAAACTTGATAAAAATTTTGACATATCAATATCTATATTCCCATGACAAATCCTTTTTTTTCTGTACGGTTACTGGTGACCAAGGCGTTCTAGTCACAAAAACAAGTTTTGATAAAGACCTAGTGCATTTTCTTACAAGTTGATGAAAAGATTTTGTTTTTGAGAACTATATTTTCTGGTTCTATATTTATGTTATAGTAATTATCAACATGTGCCGTAAGTATTCGCGAAAACTCAGAATCACTCACTCGTCTTTTTTTTGTTGTTTTCGTGTTCCAATGTCATACATGTGAAATAAGATGAGAGAAAGATTCAGTTACATTCCCGTGTTCCTAATATACCACACAGCCAGATTTCTTACTAGACTACAACTTCCTATACAGATATATATAATAGAGAATTTGGTAATCATGTCACAGGAATTGATAGACGTTAAACATAGTGACTATAATCTCAGTTCTATAGTTCTAGCTCCTCAAGTCGGCCGCTCCTAGTGGGAGTCCCACAGGGCTCCGTTCTTTCTCTTTTGTTATTCTCACTTTACACAAGTGACATCCCCAAAGATCTACAGGTCAGTCTCACCCTTTTCGCGAATGATACCGCCCTATATTACTCAAACATATACAAGGCCATTACCATTCGTCTCCAAGTCACAGCCAATCGCCTCGCCAATCGGTTTTGGTTATGGAAAATCGAAATCAACCCGGATAAAAGTGCAGCCGTCTTCTTCTGAAGAGGCACAGCCAACCCTTTTAGCACGGCACCAGTACCTAGCCGTAGACAGCTAAGTCAAATCACTATCTTCGACCGACTTATTCCATGGGTAGAATCGGTCAAATACCTAGCGGTCACCTTCTACTGAAAACTCAGTTTCAGCCCGCATATCAGAAATGCAAGGAATAAGGCCGCGTTCGTTATGAGCCGTCTTCACCAGCTCATCTGTGCGAATAGTAAAATGTGTCTAAGACATAAACTCCGTTTATACACGTCCTGCGTAAGACCAATTATGGCCCATGCCAGCGTCGTCTTCGCCCATGTAGCCACGAAAAAATATATATCCTTCAGACGGTCCAAAACCGATTCATCCGCATAGCGACCGGAGCAGAACCGTATCAGCGCAACATCTGCATATTGACTAACACCTCGTGAGTCCGAGTATTTTCAGTCTCTCTCGCTTCTTCGCGAAAGCGCTTTCGCACTCTACCCCGCTAGTGGTAAAGCCGCAACCTACGAGCCGGTACCGAATCCGGCAGTTAGGAACCGTAGATCTCGTCACGTCCTCGACGATCCCGACTTCACGGGGGAGCCGAGTTCTAGTCCGTCCTCAACGGACCCCGACGATCACACACATCCGACATCTCACGTCACCCTCGCCTTCGAGCGCGGCGTAATCATCGCGAAACCGCGTACAACAGATTCTCCCGTATATAGCTGTGGGCGGTGAGAACCACCCTGACCAGCTTCCGATTAACCAGACAACAGGTGGAGTCCGTCAGAGGCTAGGTCCGCATACTTAAGCTCGGACGGTCAGTAGACATCACCATCCATTCTCCACCTGGAGAATGTTCTGATAGCTAGGGAACTGGCAAATTAGGTGGCAGTCATATAGGAACGTGATCAGAGCAGACCGACACGCTCAGTGTATGAGCGCTTTGGTGTAAATAATAACATCAAAGTAAGTAGTAAGTAAGAATAAATCTCTCTAACCAGCTTACGGACCCCTCAGTTGCTTGAGCCCTGTGTCCGATGAAGCTGTAAGTGCCGCATAGGTTAACAGCATCAACATCAACAGAAACTAGGAGGCCAAGTGCAATGTAAATTAGCCCGACTTGTAGCTATAGCACTAATTAATTGATGCGACTGGGAAAGAACTTTTCTCAAAATCGACACGACCCATATTCCTGGGGGGATATCTATGTGCTTCAGAAATTATACTTATTTTCATATGTTCATATATTCCCTTGTAATTTAAAGGCTATAAAGCTTTTTATGGAGAGAGTTAATATTGTTAAAAAAACTAAATAAAATTTATTTATAATTAAGATTTCTAAGCTACAATGCAAATGTAGCTTAGAGCCACAAATAATGATAATATGAACCTTTATTTCATACTATGAGTTAGAGGATAGAAATAGTATGAGTATAATACAAAAACTGCACTTCATAAGGTTGAGTCTAGGTTAGGCACTCTCGGGCACCTTCGAGTTAGTCGCTCTCGTACAACAGGGCAGTGGTCCAAGCCGAGCCGGCTTTCTCGGGAACCCTTGTGCTGGTCACCCATTAATAAAGGTCTCGGGTGAGCGCACTAAGGGCGCGGTCATCTTTCAACCCGGTGAAACTGTAAAAGTCCTCCAAAAGTATCCATCAGCCTGAAAAAAAGTTGCAACATTAATTTGCAAACAATATAAATAAAAAAAAATCTTTTTAAATTAATATCTAGATAAAGATTTTGGAATAAATTTAAACCTTGACCTGTGAGGTTTGACAGTAAAAGTTTGATTTGCAGGTCGCATTTCAAAAATAAAATACAAAAAGCAGTGGCAGCACTGGAAATTTGTATATTTGTTAATCTGTGGGAAAACTGTAATAAGCAAAAGGTGCAAGTCAAACTCGAAAAGTTGCAAAAACATTAAATTGTAAAATTAATTTTCTTATATATAACTAGTTCTCCAAAATGACTTCTTTAAAAGATGTAGCCTCATTGTACCAGAATCTTAAAACCGAATGGGCGAAAAAACCCCGTAAACTTGAGAAATGTGGAGAATTATTGAACAAAATAAAGGTAAGTTGGAGGAAAGATGACTTGTTAAATCAATTGTAGGAATGTCTGTTCGTATCTATCTATTGTCGTAAGATCTTTTTTATTACTTTTGTTTAAATATTATTTCTCAATTATTATTTTTTTAAGGTTATATATTACGATATTTTGTCTAGTCAGTGTTTTGACTGTTGATATAATCTTATGATACTTTATTTTTATATTTTTTATAATTTTCACATTTTGAAAATGAAATAGTGTAATTCAAACATCTAGTGTATCTTTTGTAGTAAAACAAAATATTACTTAGCTCCAGTACAATCTTAATATTTTTTTTACAGCTGAAACACACTAACTTGCTTTAAATTATGACTAAATAAATTAGATGGGAAGGCTTCGCATCGTTTTAAATTAACGTAATAAACAACATTGCCAATAGCCTAATGGTATAGATAAATATGAACTGCATAATGTAATTTTGTACATAGGAATCCTCCATTTGACTAATGTTATGTACAATCGTCTAACTATCCACAATAATTTAAGTGTGTGTGTCACAGGAGTGTTAGGAATGTTAATTTCATTGTTTACATTTTTAAATTCATAGATTTATTCCCAAAACTAGCTGTGTATATCTTAGTCAAGAATAAGTCTTATCAACTGGTGAAAGTCTAAGCAAAATGTGAACAGTAGTTTTACCAAGATTTCATATTAATTGACAGCAAGGAGAAACAGAGACACTTGCTTATACTATACATGTAAGTGTGTAAGTTTTAATAATGCATATAAGATATTTTTTTCCAACAGGTAGCATTAACACAATTGAGTTTTCTCCCAAGCAACAATGCAGCTGCTAACCAGAAAGAGTTAATACTGGCAAGGGATGTACTTGAAATTGGTGCTCAGTGGGCAGTAGCAAGTAAAGATGTAAAAGCCTTTGAAAGATACATGTCACAACTCAAATGTTATTATTTTGATTATAAGTAAGTATTGGTGACTAATATTTGATTCTATCGGGGGACATTTGAAGCGAAGCTTCTTACCAATATTTGGGATGGGGACTTTACCCACAATATTGAGTGAGATGTATACTAAAAAATGTTTGTACTCTGTATAAATGAGTGAAAGTTTACAGACACTTATTAAAGTGTTTAAATTTAATTAATTATATAAACTGTAAGTACTTAAATTATATTATTATTAATCAAAAAAAAATCTATTAAGACACATTGAATATAAAATTAAATTTATCAAAGTTGAAAAACCTGTTTTTTTAAAAGAAAATATGTATTTCTTTTAAAATACAGGTTTTTCAACTTTGATAAATTTAATTTTATATTCAATGTGTGTATTCCTCTATTGGGTGTCCAATGACATATCAGTAGTGTTACTTTATTTTGAGTCGTTTATATAAGCTATCTTATATAGCTGTTTGCAATATATGGATATCTTTGCTGTGTATTCTATTCAGATATATGTCAACCATAGCCTGATCCAAAGCTTGCCAAGTGTCATTATGAATAAAAGTATTTTATATAAAATATGATAATGACACTGCAAGATATATTACTAATGAATCTAAAATAAGTATAAAATGTGATCTATGTTGATTGCACTAATCATATTATTTTATAGAGACCACCTGCCAGAATCAGCCTTCATGTACCAGTTGCTTGGTCTAAATCTGCTGTTCCTCCTCGCTCAGAACCGTGTAGCTGAATTCCACACAGAGCTTGAGCGTCTGCCAGTTGATGCAATAAGGGCAGATCCATATGTCAGACATCCATTGGCACTTGAACAATATTTAATGGAGGGGAGTTATAATAAAATATTTTTGGCAAAGGTGTGTTGTCTTTTTATTAGGTATCACAAGTTTTTTAAAAATGTAATAGATCCATAAGAAAGTAATAAATTATAAAAATATTATAAGAGAGACAATATATATAAGTCCATAAACTTTATTGAATTTTTATATACATTAGATAAAAAGTATTTCTTATGTACAAACATGATGTATTAACATAATTTTCTGTTACATAGGGTAATGTCCCTGCTGAAAGTTACACACTATTTATGGACACTCTACTTGATACAGTTAGAGGTGAAATTGCTGCTTGTATTGAGAAAGCATATTTAAGTATTCCTTGTGCCGAGGCCGCAAGGCGACTTAATCTGTCATCACAACAAGCGGTGCTTGAATATGGGAAAAAGGTAATAGGTATTTTACTTGAAAATTATTTTATAAGTCCTGTTGTTGCTATACTAGGGGTTGTTAAAGATGAAATCCTAACTAGTAAATTGGTTTTAAAAAGGGAGAAGCCTAAGAATAGTATAGTGTTAACTAAGTAAATCTTTCAAATTTTTTACATATTAACTTTCAATTATTTTTTTATGTGTTCATCATTTTATCTTTTGTTTTATAATCATATTTATACAAAATGAAATCCAAATTACTTGTAACCAAACATCTAAGACAAAATTTATACAACTTTAAAGAAGACTCATCTGCTTAATTGTGTGCGTTAATGCAGTGTCAGTTATTCATTAATTATGAGACAAATTGTGTCATCACTGTACAAAATTTATAGAAATTTATTTTACAGTATATTGTATAAGAATGGCTGCTATATCAGCTGCAGCCTGAAGATGATTTATTTAATTTTAACCAAGATTTTAAATTTTATGATTAAAAATGTTTCTCTGTTTATTTTATCAGCGCAATTGGGTCCTTGGTGCAGATAATTGCTACCACTTTAATGCAGCTGAAGAGACTTGTGCTGCCGCAGCTGGTATTCTACCATCAGCAGAACTTGCTGAGCAAACTATAGAGTACGCAAGGCATCTTGAAATGATTGTGTAAAAACATCGATTATTTACCTGTATTTTTAAACAAGAAAATACATGCAACTATAATTGTAATATTATTTGTATGTTTTAAGAAAAATAATAATAAAGATCTTCTGGTTTTATTTGAATAGAGTACTTAGTTTTTTGTAAAATATATATAATCAATGACTCTTATATTGGACATTTAATTTAAAAAATTCTCTTGTGGGATGACACTAAACTGAATATTGTGTTTTAGGAAAGTTTTATTAAAAAGTAGTGTTTATAAACAATAACACAAATATATGTTCATGTTAAAATGTAAAAATTTGGTAAATAGATTTCTTTAAACCTATTGTAACCTAGATTTATAATAGCATTTGCTACTACAAATCTCTATTTTAATCTCGGTACCCCTTTGTTCTGAGGAGTTGAAACATTTCTTTTTTATAACATTGAGAGAAACAAATGAGCATACAGTTCACCTGATAGCAAGTAATTCCTGCGGTCCATGACATCTACATTTACCCTTGACAAGGAGTCTTAATGCATATGCGTTGTCACTCTTGGGGATTGAGATGAATGCCTCATCACCAGTAATAAAGGTCTCTAGATCCCTACACTCACCAGACGAAACAGCAGCATTATACTGCTATTTTACGCTGGTATTCTGAGAGCATGCACATATAGCTTAAAACAAACTTGGTTCATATATAGTTCAAGTTGAAAGTTGCTTTCAGGGAATGCAAGATGGCGTTATTTTGATCTCTGCTCGACACCGTAAAGTTTATAGTTTATTTATTATTATATTATGTTATTTTTTACTGCGGCCTTCGGTGCATTTGATTGGCGGTTGTTCGATTTGAACATTTTTGATCTTTCTCTATAATTTCTTATTTTACTGGCTTGTTTGGACTTTGACGATTACACTCATATTTGTTGACCGGGCTACGTTTGGATTTTAATTCTACCTCATAATTTGATTGACTCTTGCACGATTGTCGGACTTTGTTTTGATTATTCTTTGTGAAAATTTTAAACATGCACGAAAAGAAATGTTGTGTGCTAAGCTGTTCGCTAACTCGTAAGTATATTTCAACTATTTTAAGTAATTAAAAACTATATTAGATAGATTGCCAAGTGCCGTTATTTAATGTTATATGGAATCGATATAAAAATACCACGCCAGACAATTCTCTATTACAAATGCACTATACAAGCTATATCTAATATATTAACATGATTTCTTCATAAAACGTATACCTTATAACAGCAGATCAAACTATTATATTTATATACAAGTATTCATTCTGGTTTAAAAATTATAGCTTTTTTCAAAATCGACGGCTTTCTGTTGGCGTCATATTACATTTTTAGTATTAATGGATTCTAAATATATTATTTATAATTCCAGGTATTAAAAATTGTTACAAGGATCTCGAGCTGATTATGACTAGGACGATAAAATTCAAAAATTGTCGATAGCTTATCGTAAAAACGCAAAAAATAAAATTGAAACCTATAAAATTCATGTTTTTATTTCATCCCAATAAAATCCTCCATTTGAACCGATTCTTTGATCGTATCAAATGGAGGATATTGTCTTATATCGTTGAATTTATTTATTTTTTATATCGCCCGACTGCTTTAACTGGGGTTAAGCAAAATAAATTAAAATTAATAGTAACCAAATATATAAATATATATCTATTGCCAACATAAACTGCAAAGTTGTATTCTTTTAACACCAGGAGGCGCTGTCCGTGTACATTAAAAGTACAACTATTTCTATAAAGGTATAGGATTGGCAACTATATTCAAGGTCCTTAATAAAACTGCTTCATGATTAGTTACTTTTATTTACGAATTATTTTAAGGTGTCAGTTACTGGTTTATCGTTCAAAACGTGAATCTGATTTAATTTCATCAGAGTTATAAAGAAACTTAAAGCATCTTTAAGATTCCAGTTCTTCTCTTCCAGGCACCTTTAAAAAATATTAATATTAAAAAAAAATGTAATTTACATTATTATAAATTAAAAATTGGAATATATATATAGAATTATGTGAAATTACCGTTTACTCGGTGATCTGTCTAATTCCGTCAATTTTATGAAAATATTAACGAGACTTTCCTTAATGCATTCGTCTGGAGCTTCTAAAGAAATATTCAATTTTTTCTGGGGTATCTGGAATTTAAACAAGTATAGGTATTTTAACATTATAACAAAATTTAAAAATACATTTTTAAGGTCAAACTTTAACTAAAATGCATGTAGGCTTTGTGATGTGACCATAGAGTATATTTATAAATGGCAACTATTCCATTGATTCCGCGACGCCGCTGTCAAACATTGCGAGTTACGACGGAGACAGTACGAAATTATTTAGATTATACCGGAAATAACAATAGTTTCCGTGAGAAATATGAAGAAGCATCAAACTCGACAAAAGACTTTTAATGATCCGATAATTGTGTCACGTGTGAAGAATTATTTAGCAGAAAATGTAGATAAAACGTTCGTGGATGTCAGCCAAATGGCGCGTTCTCTCAAAGAACGATATCGTGAATACAGCAATAGAAGCGACAACGCATTCTGTCAGATGGTCGAGAGCGCTTACAAGGTGGTTTTACAGAGCTACGGTTTGGACGGCGCCACAACTTCTGAGGGTTCGGAAGAGGAATCCGACATAGAATTATTAGATGAAAACAATACTGCTCTCAACGATCGTTTATTAGCGATGTATAAGATGCAAGATAAAAAGCGGCCGGCAGCCTCCCGCAGAGTTACGGATAAATCTGGCGAGTCGATAGATATAATCAGTAGTGATGAAGACGGCAGCGCTGCGCCGAAACTACCAAAAATCAGCGACCAGATTACGATAACCCCCCATATACCTAATCGGAATCCAAACAGTAGTGTTGGTGGGGATAATATCAATAAACCGCTAGTGATGCAGCATACATTGGATAAAAAACAACGAAAGTCTGACACAAATAAAAATCCCGTAACAAAGAAAAAATACGAAATAGGTGAAGCAAAAAGTGTTAAGGTTAGTTTTGATAATATAGGAGGGTTATCAGATATAATAACACAAATTTGTGACCTTATTTTGCACATGAAACATCCAGAGGTGTACAAGGAATTGGGTATAAAGGCTCCTAGGGGTGCTTTGTTGCATGGGCCACCAGGGACAGGGAAAACTTTGTTAGCACATGCTATTGCTGGTAAATTGCAGTTGCCTCTTATTGCAGTCACTGGTACAGAATTAGTTGGTGGTGTGTCAGGTGAGTCTGAGGAACGGATACGGGAATTATTTGATAGAGCAGTGTCAGTTGCACCATGTATTTTGTTTATTGATGAAATAGATGCAGTGTGTGGTAATCGTATTCATGCTCAGAAGGATATGGAGAAGCGTATGGTGGCTCAGTTACTGGCTAGCTTAGACAGTCTTAGTGAAAACAGTGCCTCGGTTCTAATTCTTGCGGCAACAAATAATCCCGATGCATTAGATCCTGCTTTAAGAAGAGCAGGTCGTCTTGAACAAGAAATAACTTTAGGTATTCCTACATTAAAAGCTAGAAAAGAAATTCTGGAAATTTTGTGTAAAAACTTAGCATTAGATCCTGAAGTAGACATGGGTGGCCTTGCTCAAATTACTCCTGGCTTTGTTGGTGCTGATTTGCAAGCGCTTGTGAATAAAGCAAGCACATATGCTATAAAGAGAATTTTCTCTGAAATCCGCAGCAAAGCAAAGGTACAAAATGCTGTTATTTCAAATGAAGATTCAAAGCCTAATGAAGAGGTAAATAATATACCCAATGGAGACAAAGCAACTGATGGGACTGCATTAGCTAAAGAAGATGAAAATACAGAAAGTTGTACAGAAGTAGAAAATCAAGAAAAGGTTGAATCAGAAGCACCACCACAAGAAGACAGCAAAGTTCCTGAAGTAAAAGAAGAAAGTCATACCAATGTTATAATAGAGAAAGAAATATACATAGATCCATTAAATGATGTTTTGAGTTTGCTTGAAGATGGTTTGCCTTATACCTCTGAACAATTAACAGGACTTTCTATAAGATATGAAGATTTTACAAGAGCTTTGAAAACAACAAAACCTTGTGCAGTCCGAGAAGGCATTGTCACAGTTCCTGATGTGACATGGGATGATGTAGGGTCATTAAATCAAGTGCGTAAAGACTTACAGCTGGCAGTTTTAGCACCAGTTAAATATCCCCAACAATTGAAAAAGTTAGGCTTATCTGCTCCCAGTGGGGTCTTACTCTGTGGACCGCCAGGGTGCGGTAAAACATTGCTAGCTAAAGCTGTTGCAAATGAGGCTGGAGTTAACTTTATATCAGTTAAAGGACCAGAGTTGTTGAACATGTATGTAGGCGAGAGCGAGAGGGCAGTCAGGACCTGTTTTAGACGTGCACGGAATTCAGCTCCATGTGTAATATTTTTTGACGAGTTTGACGCGTTATGCCCAAGACGTACATCGCAGGACAATAATGGTGCTGCGAGAGTTGTAAATCAGTTGCTAACAGAAATGGATGGCATTGAAAGTCGGGAAGGCGTCTTCGTCTTGGCTGCGTCGAATCGGCCCGACATAATCGACCCTGCAGTGTTACGCCCCGGGCGCTTGGATCGCGTCATGTACGTGGGTATGCCAGCTAGAGAGGATAGGTATGACATATTATGGAAGTTGACAAAAGAGGGTACTAGGCCACAAATGGGACCGGATGTAGATTTACAAGTGATTGCTGAATTGACTCAAGGCTATACAGGGGCAGATCTCTCTGGTCTTGTACGGGCAGCAGCAACAAATGCTTTGATAAGTCACATTTCCAATGGAACCCTAGAGGGAGATATTTTTGTTACATTTGAAGATTTCCGAGCAGGTTTAACTAAATGTAAACCATCAGTCTCGCCAAAAGAGCAAATACATTATGAGAAATTGAGATTGAAGTATTCAGGGATTGATGAAAAGGATATGGAAATGGAGACAGAACCAACAAATGAAGAGTCAATGGACACTGTGTGAGAATCATTTAGTAGATGGATTATACAGACTATGTAGTTTTTTTCTATTTATATCACATCCTACAACTTAACCATGTGTATTTGAAATCATAGTGCCAAGTGTTCATTTAAGCTTATTCTTCATTGTGATTAGATCTGTTCTGATTTTGTACTACTGTTTCATTAATATCACATTCCTAATACAGCAATAACACCAACTAAACTGGTATTTGGTATATACATTAGATTGTCCAAATATTTTTGAATCATTGAATATTAGCATTAGTGAAAATTGTTCCTTGTATAAAGGCGCCCCACATGTGTAATATGATATATGGTGTGAATTATATTCATTTTTTCAATATTTTTTGCATATGCAAATGAGTGATATATAAGGTAGTTAACATCATAGAGCCAAATTAACAAATTTCTGCACCTTTAATCCAGTGAAAGAAGTAATAAAATAATATTTTTGACAACTGTTTTTTTTTAAATTTTCTACCAAATTAGACATGTCCCTCAGTAGAATAGTGACAATAGATTAAAATTAACAGTCACAATAGGCTGAGCTCATTGATGCTTTAGAGCTGTATATTATTAACATCTTAGATATTGAGGTTGTGTTCTATATAGGATAAAACAAATGCTATTTATTCAACTTATTGTCCACTAATTTTATACAATAAACATTTTATGCAAAAAAGTTCTGTTTGACGATTATGATTTATTTAAGGTTAATTTAGATTATTATTGAAATAAGGTACTTAATTAAAGATTTTTTTTATGTGGACGTCAATTGGTCTATGCATTTATTTTATTGTAATGGATAAACTTTCGAAAGAAAGAGGATTTAGTACAATAGAACCCTATTGTATATCACTACAGAAACTTTACAGCAGAATCCTATTGAATTTTGTTACAGTACTATTGTTTGTTGTTAGTCAATGAAAGAAGTCATCATTATCAGAATTTATTTCATTAAAAATGTACATTATGTTTTATGTCTTTCTTTTTTATATTTTCTATATATTTATTAAATATTATCAAAAATATTTGTGGTATGAGCGTAAGACTTGTGCATGTTAACTGTTTGGAACTTTTATAACTAATTTCATTGCCTGTTGAGATTTTAATATGTAAATAAGCCTAGTGAAGATTCCTTCATCAACTTACATATTCAATCTTGCATTTTTGATAGAATTGGTACAAACAAAGAGGTATTTATATTATAATTGTAAAACTAAAGTTTTTTGAGAATGGTTTATTTTACTTGGGTTAGTCCCAAGTTACCTTTTGTAGTTCAGTTAATATTAATTAGCAATTTCTGCTCTTAAGTGTCTATTGTCTTGTATCACTTATCTTGCGTATTTGACATAAACATGACCATGGGTTTAGTTAGTATTATTATATTTTCTTAATAAATATTATTTTTGTTTATATTTGAATTTTCGTTTTCTATTATGTTATTCTTTAGTAATATCAATAAGAGTGATACAAACAATGGAAAATGAAGTTGTTGGCAAAGAAATATTTTAATGATAAATATGTCGCCATTGTGTCCACCTTAGGCTCAAGTCTATAAAGTGTAGAGCATAAATATTGCTTTGATTATTGATAAGAGAAATAAATACCGATATTGCTTAGCGGTAGGTAGGAATTACCTGTATATATAAATGTAATGCATCCACCATATAGGACAACTTTACACCCTCAGATTTTAACCTGTTTCGGTCTCTTCAGAATTCATTAGGAAGTGTTAGGTTAACATCAAGAGAGGACTGACAAAATTACTTATTTTTTTATTCCGTTTTTCGTTTATCAGAAGACCCAAAATTTTTACAGCAAGGGGATTATGTCTATACCAACAAAATGGTAACAAATTATTAAACAAAATGGCACATACCATATATTATCACAAATTTAAATTAAGTATGACAAGAAATATCTTAAATTTGTATATAAAGACTCTCCTCGACTCAGTATAATAGATAATTATAATGATTTCTTATATTTACGGGAAAAAATAATAAAAAAATAGTAAAATAGATCAGTATCGGTACAACAAAAAACAAATAAGATTTATATGTGCACCGTAATTCGCTTAACATTTTAGTATTACGTATTAATTTACAACAGTTATTTAACTTTAATATTATAAAAAAAGGTTATTAAATCAAATTATATGTTAGTAAAATATAGCATGGGATTAATCTAATACATTAGGTTTATCATGTTCGCATCTGAAAAGTCCTTTGATTCGATTTTGCTTGGGTTTACTAAAGCCTAAATTAGATGTTTGTGTTTTCCCTTATATTTTACTCAGTAAACATTATTCGATTTATATTTAATTTATTGTTAGATTTTTATTGAGAACTACACGCCATGGTAATAATCAAGACACGTACGAAATTAATAAAGGAAAAATTTATTAAAAAAAATATATTGACTGATTAAATAGTTTTATTTTATTTTTAAAGGAAGAATATTAATATGCAATATACTTTGCTGCTTATTATTATTGCTGTACTATTATTTTAAATTTTACTACACAAGAGTGTACATTAAAAAAAAAAAATATTGCATAAGCAACCGAAAATACTGTTTTAGTTACTTAGTTTAATGTTTAAGTGTTTTAAAATAACGTAAATTATTGAATACACTAACAGGTTCAATGCGTGATTAAACAAGTCCCCGTCAAACCATCACTGATTTGTCATTTACAATGTTTTGTCCATAGTGATCTTTTTCAAAATTTCATCCTCATCATTTCGATGGTTGGCAATCTACGACTGTGTGCCTCACTCACGGGAAATTTCCTGCCACGTACAACCACTCTGGGGAATTAGCTGTCGCCAGCGGTGTTTGCGAGTAGAGATAGAGCCTACCTTTCTATGGTGTTCACATCACTTACCATCGGGTGAGCTGTTTGCTCGTTTGCCAACAATTCTTATTAAAAAAAAATGTGTTGCTTGGCACAGTGTTGACACCCTCATACTAGTGATGTAGCTGCTTTGTTAGCCTTGATAGGTCGTCTCTGTTTTCCATGATACATTTTCTTAATATATATTACTGTTATTGTTTATTAATAGTATTATTTAATTTAAGTAGCATCTTAAATATTTTTATTTAGACGTTGTTATATATTTACACCATTTGTTAAATGTTTATACTATTTCTTTAACCTAATCTATGGTTTTTTGTAACTTTAAGGTGGATACGAATAAGATTAAATAAATAAAAATAGAAATGTATTTTAGGGGCAATGTGACGAGATTACAATAATTTAAATCCTTCATCGGACAATCAGACGCACGGTGGTTGTGTACACTAGATACACCCGCGTTGTCATGGCGGTTCTCACCGCCCACAGTTTCCAATTGACTAGACGACAGATGGCGTCCGTCAGAGGCTAGGTTCGCATACCTAACCTCGGATGGTCAGTAGACATCAAAATCCATTCTCCACTATGGAGAATCTTCCGATAGCTAGGGAACTGGCAACTTAGGTGGCACTCAGATAGGAACATAATCAGAGCAGACCGACACGCTCAGTGTACGAGCGCTTTGGTGTAAGTAAGAGAACCAAACTATAACCAGCTGACGGACCCCTCATTTGCTTGAGCCCTGTGTCCGATGAATCTGTAAGAGCCGCATAGGCTAACAGCATCAACATCAACAGAATCTAAGAGACGCACGGTGGTACTCCCATTCCTTCTGTTGATATTCCTAGCATGAGAACGATGCTCGATTTGCCTCGTCCTTCCTAACGCGCATAGTAAGAGATTGGTTAGGTTTGCCTGCATCTATATTTCCGTCCGGATATAACTTCGGTGTGTTCAAAGTAACAATAGGCTTTTACTGAGCTAGTGCGTTTATTACTCCTACCAATAGAGGGGATCAACTACGTGAAGTTAAAGTTGACATTCGGAGAAAATGTTGGTAAAATCTTGATGGCCAGGTGGCGTAGAGGTTAGGGTAGTACTTGGCATCCGACTTGCTGGCCTGGAAATTTTTGTACCACGTATTGTTGATTTTCGGGTCTGAGTGTGTTGTATGTATATTGCCCCCATCTCTTTGATACTGCATCTGAATCTCCCTCCGATCATGTCACACCCACTACAGGCTTAGGAAAAAGGACGACAACGAAGAGCAAGCAAGAGTCATTAAAATTATAATATAATAACAGATGATTTCCAAACGGTATTCTTGTCAAATATAGGATAAATATAAGTGAAAATAGACTTACCGTCGTGATCCTAAAGGCGTTTTTGGCGTAATCATCAGTTGGCTTATCAAAATATACCATATCGTTCCGTATCTTATATTCGAAACCATTATTGGTGTGCAGCAGAATTGTTCTGGTGAACGCGAGTAAATATTCATCTACGGCGAGGCTTTCTGAAGTTAACTTCACGACTCCTCCTATCCGTACAAGTGTCGTTGAATCCTGATAAATTAAAAGATATATTCCATTAATTAATTATCATGTAATCATTTCCACAAGCGTATTGACGACATGTACTTTAGTGGCAGCACCTGGTTTTAGAGCCGCGAGGCTTAATATTTGTGCAACACAAAGTTTGTTTACGGTCTAATTATGTCTGTGGGTTTGTTATTAGCTGCAGAATGAATGGGCCAGCTCGATCGGGGTAGGGCGGCGCCCTCACAGAATACCATCGTAAAATAGCAGTATAATATTTCAGTTTCGTCTGGCGAGTGTAGGGATCCGGAGACCTTTATTACTGGTGACGAGGCATTCTATCTCAGTTCTCTAGGTTGACAACGCATCTGCATTATGATTCCTTGTCAAGGATGAATGCAGATGTCGTGAACTGTGTGCTTGTTTGTTACTCACAATATATTAAAAAAAAGCGATTTGTGAACTGGACGACGATGAGTGGCTCTTTATTGGCTAAAATACGCCCCTCTCTGTACCATGTGCGGATGACATTGAAAAAAAAACTAATTTAATTATTAAAAAAATCAATTACGCTAAACGTAATACTATTATCATTTTCTATTTTGATATTTGGGCCATATTTGTATACTATTCATTCATCATTTAACTATTTATAAATCTAAAAAAAATAACGACTGCGTGGTTACAAAAACAAACTGAAGCTCTAAACAAACCTGTTTCATGAATTTCTAATTATTAAGTGAAAATGCGAGGCTAATATGCATGCATGGGACATGCATACACAACAAACACACTTATTTACATACATACACCAATTACAAAAATACGCATTGCCTTAAATTATTTTTTTTGTTATATAGTATATTTCTTTTTTTTTTTTTTTTTCTTTAGTACCATCTTTTTGCTAATGTTTCCTCACAATACGTTCGTACTGGTAAATATAAGCGGGGCCTGGTGACACAGATACAGATGAAAACCTAATACAAGCTTCAGCTCTCACAAACGTATCGATTTTTTTTCCATACCATTAATCGTCATTTCGTTAATGTCTGTGGTGAGAAATAAAGAATTATTATTATTTTAAAAAAAAAATATTACGCGGGCTGTATTGTTATCTGACCGGTATAACGATAAGATCAAAAATAAATTTCTAAATAAAAAGAGAAATGTGTTCTTGCTATCTCTGTCTAACTTTTTATATTAAGAACTTGCCATATATAAAATATATTACAAACTTACCGTGTGCCACATGACATCAACGCTGAATGTTGTCAGGTCGTGCTGCAAGCCCGGCCACATTTTGAAGAGTCTTATTATATTTCTTGAAGACCATGTGTACTCGCGTGTGTTGTACATTAAATTTCGGCTATGTACGAATAAGTTATGGAATCGATGATACACGGTGTATAGACCTAAGGAAAAGAAATATAGAGAATTCATGCGTAAATTCTATGGCAGGTCAGGGATGGCGTCTAGAGGTATATAGTATTTGATACCAAATATTAATTGGAATTATATACTAATTAACGTATTGATTTTTAAAGATCAAGAAATATAGACATAGTAAAAAACGATAAATGATTTCGAGGAATGGCGAGTCTGTGCAAAAAAAGGTAACGGTCCGGGTATATAGTCCGGAAGAGCATCATATAGAGACAACGATAACGATCTTACGTAGGAAGACGTGACGTGTCCCCCCGTTGGCGAATTATTGTTATCGTGCCCGCCTTTTTTTTTTAAACAACCAGGGTTTCATCCGAATGTCATTTTGTTCATATTATGCATAGTGTTTGCACTTCGATAACATAACTGTGTGTGTTTTGGCTGAATTTCTTGTCGAGGTTCTATTACGCAAGGGCACGGAGGTCAACAAGTAAAATAAATGTTATATGTTAGGCCTGGTTGGCTTGTTTAACTTTATGCGCTTGTTGGCCGACGTTGGAATCTTTCGGATTAATATCAGCCGTGGAGTTGAGTTAATAATTATTATTCTATGGTACATGTGTATTGTTATTCTGTGCAGAGTGTTCATTGATTTAGGATTCCGGGATTTTTTTTATTAACAGGTCACTTACATGCGTTCACATAAAACCTTATATATTAAAAATATGTTAACATTATCACAATTGCTATATATGTGACGCACAATTACAAGCGAACCCCACAGAAAACAAGTTTATACGCTATACAATTAGTTATATAAAAATGCAGGACATTCTAACTACAAAATTTAAAATTAAAGATAAAAAAATGACAATGGTTAAATAAAATACTTACGTAATTTAGGTCTACAGGTGATAGTTAACAATGCGTCACTGTCGTACATATTTTCAATTATGTCTCTATCAGCAGGTAGACTGTCTAGAATTGGGAAGAAGATTTGAAGAAACTTCTCCACCACTTCCTTCGCGTCCGCCGGACAGAAGCACTGTTTTACCAACGGCAGATTGCCCGCGAGCACTATAGGTTCACCGTCCTAAACAATATGAAACCATTATACTTTTCATAAACACCTTTACATCAACTTAAAGATTTTGATTACATTTGGGACTTTTTAAGCTAAATAATTTTCATATATATTTCTGAATAATTTTAAAAATATTAAACGTATTAAAAGTTTTTATATATCAAAGAAATCAAGTATTATTTATTGGTTCATATAGCTTTATGAACCCCAGGAAAAAAGAACTTTTTAACAATAGAACACTAAATTAAGGCTGAATTCATGTGACTTTTACTTACATATTTATTTTATAAATTATACTTTTTAACTCATTCGTTACGAACTTTTTTTTATGCTATAATAGCAAGCATATTTTATAGACTGACTGATCCTGTAATATATAATGGTGACTGTGACGGTAATGTAAAGTAAAGATATTTTTTTACTTACGATTTCTTTTAACATAGGAAATATCATCTTTAAAACTTTAACATAATACTGCGGGTTTGTATAGTCGGTGCAAAGGGGATTACCCTCGAGTTTCAATGTTATTAGTGGTAATTCCCGACATTGAAGTAATGGTGTTATTTTTTCTATGTAGTTATATGAGACGTCTAAATTTTTTAAATTCGGTGTCGACTGTTCTAGATCGAAACCTTCTATAGAGCTGAAACAATATTAATAAGAATATTACAACAAAAATATTTTTATAATAGAATTTTTGTATACATTAAGCCTCTGATTTACACCTAACATTAAAGAACAGGTACCTTATCTTATGGTTCTTAAGATTTATAATGGAATTGCTGACTTTCAAGGAGGTTTGATACTTTTAATAATGTCCGAATGGTACAAAAAAAGATAATTTTGTACCATTAAATCATCAGGACTTCGAATGTGTGCCATTAAATTAAATAAATGCTATTAAGTCCATTAGATACGACTAACTAGACGACTTTGAACAAAAAAATGAAGTGTAGCATTATTTGGACTGTGTACCATTAAGTAGACTGTATACCATTAGTTGACTGTGTATCTATTAAGTTGACTGTGTACCATTAGTTGACTGTATATCCATTAAGTTGACTGTGTACCATTAAGTTGACTGTGTACCATTAAGTTGACTGTGTACCATTAAGTTGACTGTGTACCATTACGTTGACTGTGTACCATTAAGTCAACTGTGCACAATCAGGTCGATTTTGTATCCATATTCGTATTCAGGGTGACAAACGACCATCTGTAGGTATGTGAAAAACTCTACGGCTCATGACACCCACATAATCCTCAAAAACATTTCAAACTCACCATACGACACAGCAGCGTTATGCTGCTATTACCCTGGTATTGTGTGAGGGTGTGGTCCTTCTCCTATCGAACAACCCATTGGTGTAGTTAGAAACAAACAGCGTGCCAATACCAATGGTAGCAGGCTTTGTGCTATCAGATCAATTGTCTATTATTAAATTGACTATGTTCCATTAGGTCGACTGTGTAGCACTGAAACAACTGTGATTTAACTTACGTAATTCTATTGTTGGAAAGATCGAGGTCAATAAGATACTTCCAGTCGACGTAGCTTTTCAGTTGCACAATGTCCATTTGGTTGTTTATCTGGTGAAGCGGGAAGTATATGAAGTGGCTTACATCTGTAAATTGATCAACAGTTCAGAAATGTTTTTATATATAAGACATCAGTAAGGTTTTTAGACAGGATTTTATTAGTTCATTTCCACATTTCGGTAAACATTTGATGTTATAAAGCCGAGGTCGAATTGAATATTACGTTATTGAATTATTTATCTAGTATTTATATACTTCTATATAAAAATATAAAATGGGAAAAAAAATCGAAAACTTTTACCGAAGGTCATATTTTTGGTCTTGTAGGTCACCCGTCAAATTTCCGTTAATCTTCCCCTTAACTTTGGCGTGCTACTTACGGGATGGACGGTATACGACGACTATATGTATATATTGGAAGTTTTAAAAATAATATATCATCATACTGGCTCACCTGATTGCAGTGTGAAAGCTTTCAAACTCAATTTCGTTTCATTATCATGCCCCATTGACAGTCGCTTCCTCAGTACTAATTTGGGTAGAAAGTCTATATGTTTGAGTGTTAGGTCTAACTTAGATATCGATATATTCAACAACACGTCATCCTTACGCACGCAGAGCCCCAGTTTGTGTAGAGCAAGTAGAGCTGTGCGGCATCTTATCACTAGGAATTTGCACTTTTTTGGTGTGAACTGAAACAATTTTTTTAACCATAGACAAAACATATATTTTATCTATAAATTACAAACAGCGAGCAATGATGCAGTTTGTTAATACCTATAGCACGAATGAGTCAGGTCGACTGTGGAAGGATAATCTAAAAGGTAAGGTAAGGTTTGGTATATTAATTTAGTAAATCAGGTAAAAGCAACTGACCGTGCCGAGGTTCGCCCCTCTCCAGCACCCTCAATGCAGTTGCTTTCACTAGCATGGTAACGGTCCAAGTCGAGGCTCCCTCTCGGGAACCCTTGTGCTGGTTACCCATAAACAAAGGTCTCGACTGAGTGCCCTAAGCGCTCGGCCACCTTTCAACCCGATGAAGCTGTTAGCCCTCGGGCTGAGAGTGGCCATCGATCAAAGGTTTGGTGTGTGTAGGGATAGAAGCCATTTGCTGGTAGTGAGGTATTTCATATCAGTATTCAGGGTTGACAACGTAGGTGAATCTTATATTTTTTAATAAAATTAGGGTTGACAATCGTATTGTATCTTTGTTAAGGATGGATAAAGATGTTTATGGGATTATTACATACCATGGTACTATGGAATCCGCTGACATGGTATCTATCACACACCGATTGTACGCATACCTACCAACAAATGTCGCAATAGGGAAAACGCCGTCTCTGCAGCACGATGCTCGCGACCGGATGTACTCACTTCCTTTCACATCTCGAAAGTAGTCACTGGTTTATAATTTAATTACCTTTGTAATTTCTTATCAATAAATTTATTTCAATTAAATTGTTTTTGAGGCCTCCTGCTACGGTACTCGTAATTGGTTGTAGTCCATGCTTACTACGTGATCTGTTTGTTTGTTGGTCACCCCCAATTACATAGAAAGCTTGAAGTTCGGCATACATGATTTTTCGATGTGTAAGTTAGAACTATACTGCACTTAATAATTAAGCCAATATTTATCCACGATGATTTGTTTAATAACAAACCAGTACACAGATCACCTGATGGCTACAGCCCACAAACACTTGGATTAATCTTCAACAATGATTCAACATGTAAACTGTCAGCCCTGAGGACTGAGTTGGAACACGTCACTCCAAAAATCCCCGAATACCATCATCAGAATACTTATAATATGAAACACAGCAATTTAATAGTGTTATTACACGACGGTAATCTCTGGGGGCAGAATAAAGCCATTATTAAATATTAAAAGTGAAATATTAAATAATTATGGAATATACAAGTACCTCAGTGAAACACGGAATGAAACTTTTGCCTTTCAAGTTTTCAAGCAACGTGTCAAGCACGTCTTCTTTCGTCCAATGCATTGGATAGCCCTTGACCTAAAACAATATACTTATAAATAAACAGAAGATACAAGACGGTAGACTTAAGTTATATTTTTTTTTAATTATATGAATTTTTGATCGCTTTGCACTTAATCTGATTGCCGTTGTTACTTATAGAACATATTAAATATATATATTAAAAGTTGGATCTGGATTCTTTTATAAAATTTAGAGTCACACTGAAATTGTCAGCACTTGCGGGCGTTTTTTCGGTCGTATTTGATGTGCGTTGCTGTCGATCTTAGTTTACAGGTCCAATGCAGGCGGGTTAGTGTTGGGTTGTTACATTACATTGTCATCCTTGAGGATTGATATGGAAAACAATGAATGGTGAAAAGTTTTATGGGCAACGTCATCACCGGCAGTTCCTTAAAAAAAGTGATTTCCAATGAGAGCACAATATAATATAGTGGTGGTAGCTATATTTCACGCCCACGACGGTGATGTAAACATGGTGACGAAATATGTACGCATTTTTAAAACATTTGAATAGATTTATACTATTGGTACTTTTCAAAATTTAAAACTAACTACGATTCGATGACTCCTGGCAAAAATAACTTTTTAAATATCAGCATTGTTCTGTAATTCACACAGACACCAAATTTATGCCAACGGAAATTTTATAGATTAGTTTGTAAATTTATGGCTAAAAAAAAAATATTTCCATAAATGAGACAGAGTGAAATATATATTATATATAAAACCTGCAAACGTGTTTGGAAACATTGTTCTTTAGTTAAACGTGTTATTAAAAAAATAACACATACCATTATTTGTAGAAACACATTATCTTTCTCGTATGCCTCCTCCATCTGCTCTTGTTCCATCAACATTACGGTCTGAAAATATATTTAGCAAAAGTTACGTATATTTTTAAGTGGCAACTCAGCAATAAACTTACTATAACACGAATTAGTTACCTATCCAGCGTATGGTCCAAGCTTTCAAAGAATATGATGTTAAAATATATTTTTATTTTCAATTAAGGGTAATAACGAGCACACAGTTAACTCCTTTTTTTATAGAATAGGTGGCAAAAAAGCAAGCAGGTTACTTGATGGTAAGTGATTGCCGCCACCCATGAACACCCGCAACACTAGAAGAGTCGCAGATGCGCTCCCGGCCTTTAAGAAAGATGTCAATGAGTCGAATTCCACATTCATACTCGATAAAGAAACATAAATGTTACTTTGTCACCTCCGAGAGCTTGTCACCGGTAATAAGAGACCAGACATTCCATATTGGTACATAGACAACGGGACAGCATTGGTGATTATTAATCTAGAATAGTTATTATTATTACGTATTATGGGTCATCGTAATCACTTAACTTCAGACGAACTGGGCGAGAATTACGTCAATTTCGTAAAAAAAAATACAAGCTGCTTTGGGTAAACTGTCCACAAAAAGGCGTGATGGAATCAGTCAAATCTTTTTTTTTGAAAAGAATATTAGCAATCGTTCCTTAACATTACAACTAAGGTGAAAAATTCTTGTGCTAAGAGATGGTTCAGGACAATGGTCTAATGGCCGATACGAAACTACGATCGATACGAAGTTTGGCAGATCTTCTCTTAAACCATTAGACTATTGACGTTTAATCTAACTTTTAATTCGTCGTATAATGTTTTATTTTTTTATGAACCATGTTCTCTCGTATACCCAGACAAAAAAATCTCTTCCTGGTTTACATTTAATGTTTACAGTATTTTTCGCAAATTTAGGTTTTCGGCAAAACATAACACCATTATTCCGACAAATGAACTTAAAATAACTGGTTACAATAACTAAGGCATATTCAGAATAACACAATTGGTTAAAAACAATTTATGAATATTACTGTATTTAACTTGAAATTCTGATAGTTTTGTGTTTACGTGAGTGTGTGAATGAGAGGTAAACCTTTTTTATGCCAAGAAAGTTTAAAAGGCTTCCCTTTTCCTTAGCCTTGCGACCTTTTCACAATAACATTATAATAATTAAATTGAATAATTTAAAAATTATTTAAATTTTTTTTTAGGTAATTATAGTAATTAGGTACAAAGTAATCTAATAAGTTATATTATTTCATTTTGTTATAAATGGTAATATTTAATTTTATAAAATAACATTAAACATTATTCCTTAAAGCCAATATTTCTGTCTGTTCTGTCTTATTTATTGAACAGATAATAATTTATTTAATATTCAATAACCAACGCGACCGAAACGATGGTCCAAAAATTTTTGAGTAATCCGACCCTGGATTATCCCGATGATTTCAACAAGCTACGCTACCTTGCAGGTACCATACCTTGGTGGGCTTTTAAGCTAGTTTGTTTAGTATAGATGTGGATGTTATTTACTGCAGTTACCACTTATCATTTGATCACCAAGTCCTCGTTTATCACCCCTAAGAATATACAAGAAATAAACAGCGGTAGAGCTACGCTGCAGTTTTTTATTAGCTGTAGAATGAATGGGTCAGCTCGACCGACGCAGGACCACGCGCACACCATAATACCATCGTAAAGTAGCAGCATAATGCTGCAGTGTATCGTCTGGTGAGTGTAAAGATCCGTTACCTTTATTACTGGTGACGAGGCATAACACCTCAGTCCTCAGGAGTGACAACGTATCTGAATCTATGATTCCCTGTCAAGGATGAATACATCGGGCGCAGGAATCACTTGAACTGTGTGCTCGTGTTATTCTCAATGTAATAAAAAAAGAAATACTTGTTATCTTTATTCCCTCCGCATTCAGTAGATGTGTTTAAATTATAAATATGCCTACACCTAAAACATGATTAGTTATAATTTTATATAATAAACTATTTAATTTTACTTATGTATTGTACATATGTTTCGGAGTAACGTCTCTGTGTTTAGGCTCATTCTTTAAATTTCATGGTACGCTAGAGAATTCTATCCCTGGTGCCCAGCGCCAATTTAATTGTTGAGAATTTTTAATGCTATACATACCACGTGGTAAGCGGTGAACGAAAACATCGAGAGTGAAAAAACACAATGTGATAAAAAAATAACAGAAACAATACCTTAGAAGTTCTAGGCGCGACTCCTCGTCTAACGGTCAAGGTGTTCTTCCACGGCCAAAATAACAGATACTTCTGCACGGTATAGTCGGTGCTGGTTAAAATATCCTGTCGCTTGTGGACTGGGATGATTTCTGGAGTTGGAATGTCTTTGGTTTCACTCACAACTTCCCTGTGGATAAATAAAATATTAACAGTGTCAAAAACACAAACGTAAGGTACTTTGATTCGTACATTTTAAGACTGAATCTTACAACGCTGTCCGATGTATACCCCTATGTACGTGTGTATTACCTCACGGGTTGATCTTTATCCAAGCTTAAGTTAATGGTTAACTTCGGCTTTTTGGGCTGTGTAAGTGGACCTAGACGTTTGAACGCACTGAGTCGCCTCTGTCCAGGTTTACATGGATCAGGAGATGATGAGCTATCACGGATATCTGAAATGTGAATGAAAATATTAGTTCAATATCGGATAGTCAACAATGTATTGTTTGAAATTTCCTGTAAGTTGCCACGCGATCTATATCAGACAATCACTCCGCCTTACCTTACCCACGTTTGCTAAATAGACCAAAAAGTTCATTTTTGTACATGCGTGTGCCACAAGTCAATATGAATGAAAATACAGATGATGAATAAAAAAGTAGAGCACTATCAAGAAACAGTACTTTGGTTATATAATGCAGGATAAAGGAATAATCCAGGGAAAAGACCACCCGAAACGTACTTAGTGGCTAAACAATCGGCGGATATGGTTTTAGTTGAGCACACAAGATCCTTGTTCCGTGCAGTTGTCTCCAAATTTCAGATAGACCTAATGAAAGTCGAACTTCATCAGGATAGGGCATATCAAGAAGATCCACACGTGTACGTTGATATTTTTAGATTTGAATGGACAAAAAGAAAATAATTTATCCAGTACAATTAATTGCTAAAGTTAAAACCAAAGCTCAGATATAATTCGATAACACGGCATTGATCTTCAGCTGGCCCCATAGAGATAAGTGAGAGGGTGTGAACAGACAGCACAGATGCTGCTGTGTTTCGTTTGGTGAGTGTACGAACGTTTTAGAAAAGTTATGTCATAAATATATAAATAAATGAAATTATTACTTTAACAACAATAAGGAAATTAGTGCGTGCCACACGCGAGAGAAAAATATCTAATGTTTTTTTTTCTCACCTTCATTAGTTTTCTCAGATTCTTCAAGATTTTCAGTCGATACTCCTGACGGTGGGTTAGCTTGGACTGGCGCTCCTTTGGCAACTTCAGGGTTAACGAATGCGGATTGTGTTGGATTACAGTTACTACTCATATAGTTACTATATGTAGATGGTTGGCTGTAAGTTGGCTGGCATGCTTGATTCGGTATCATGTACATTGGGATCGTATTTACTGGCATATATGCTGGAAAGGAAACTTTGTAAAATAAAATATCAATACAACATTTGACACTTCAATAGCCTAATGGTTTATAGGGTCTGCGAAAGTAAAGGTCGTAGGTTTGTCGTGAACTATCTCCTAGGACAAGTATCTTCAGCTCGGAGCTGAACGACTGCATCCCATGACATCTACGCAGATTCAATATGCACATGCGTTGCCTGCCCACCTCTGAGGGAGATGGAATCTAACCATCGAATCACAGTAGCCTTATGATATTAATTTAAGCTGATATTCTGTGAAGGCGTTCTCCCTTCGAGCCAACCCCTTCATCTTTATACTAGAAATTATCTACAAATGAATTTAAACATTAAATATTTAAAATCATTTGTAGTATTAGTTATATAATTAAATATATCCATGGCCACTAAGTAAACACATTTTTTTCTATTAGGTGACCATCGAGCAAGCAGCTCGTCTGATGGTAAACTTACCATCGGGTGGGCTGCATGATTGTTTGTCAAGTATTCTATAAAAAAAAACTACTTAACACATTATATTGCACAAGAACGTAATCATCAGTTGCCTAACTAGGACACAAACTGATATTTCACCCTTCGGCGATGTAACCCGTTCCAGAAAAAAAAAGATTTTTTTCTAAATGATTATTTTCTATATAATTATATATCCTGTAGTCATGTAGACTACAGGATGCTTGGTACGTCTTAAGTAAAAAAACACTTTTTTTAGAACTTTTAAAGGGGAGGGAATTCCGTCATACATGATTTTTGTGTTACTTTAACAGTTTACGTAACACGCAACGGAAGCTATCAGCGGGAATATTTTTCCCGTTTTTGCAACATTTTTCATTGATGCTCCGCTCCTATTGGTCGTACCGTGATGTTCTACAGTCTAAAGCCTTCCTTAATAATTGACCAACACAAAAATATTTTTTCAATTCGAACGAGTAGTTCCTGAGATTAGCGCGTTCAACCAAACAAATTCTTCAGCTTTATATTAGTATAGTAAGTTAATTCAAATTCACAGTATCATTAGGCTAGGGACCCCTTCTTTAACTTGGAGCTATTTTAGTCTTAAACGTGATGGTGTTATAAGCCGTCAGAAGCAACTGACTGAGCCGAGGTACGGCCCTCTCGGACGCCCTCGAATCAGTCGCTCTCGCGCAACAGGGTAACGATCCAAGCTGAGGCTCCCTCTCGGGAGCCCCTAGCAATGTGAGGCTGTAAAAGCCCTGAGGCTAACAGTAGCCGTCTTGTGACAAGTCTTGCACCTACACACACACACACACACAACAAATCCTAGTGAGTGATTTGTTTTGTATCTGAAAAGAGAAACTCCTTGTTACAAGGATTCTCTTTTCTTACTTTGTTGCGGCTCGATCGCTCCAAGTTTCTGTTGTTGCCTCAGAAACGTCAGTGGTATTCCTAGAATATATTACAACCAATTATAAAAAATAAAATCATTTTTAGTATAACTAACTACAAGAAATAAAACTTGTATAACTAATAACTAACAGTGGTAGAGCTACGCTGCAGTTTGTTTCTAACTGCAGAATGAATGGATCAGCACGGCCGGGGTAGGACCACGCTCTTATAGAATACCAGCGTAAATAAGGAGCATAAATTTCGTTTGATGAGTGTTAGGATCCGGAGACCTTTATTACTGGTGACGAGGCATTCCATCTCAGTCTTCAAGGGTAACACCGCATCTGCAATATGATTCCTTGGCAAGGATGAATGTAGATGTCATGGATCGCAGGAATCATTTCCATCAGGTGAACTGCGTGTGAGTTTGTTACTATACATATTTATTTTCTTCTATTGAAAAATAAAATAATAAAAGAGAAACAAACGAGGACGTCTTAAAACTTGTAAACTAGCGGCAGTGTTTATAGTGCCATCAATAGTTCAGGTGAACAAAACTAGAACTGTCTTATTCATAAAACATTTCGTTGTCTATTCCCTTTTTACATTTTGTTGTGGAAATTCCAAGTAAAAATGTATAAATCTAGCGAAAGTGATGTGATTTTAAGTATTCTCTTCTATTAGAGAGGAGAAATGCTCTCAAGCTTAAAAATAATTCATAAAATAGTGGTGAATTTTTTAAGTAGCAATTCCTATTTACTCTACTAATGACGCTGTCAACTGAATAAATAAGTGTTTGAAATTAATAAATTTCTAAACTTATACGGCCTATTTTTTCAACTTTATATCTGTTATAATTTCTGTGAGCTATATGACCAGCTTATTGCAAATTAAGTTTACTGATCCTTTGGGCTTCGTCAGTTATCTTCATTCAACTGTTGTTGGTTCTATCATACGTAGACAGAAAACACCGAGCATATTTTTCTCTTTCAGATTGTTTATATTGCTATAAATTGCTTGCTCATTTGTCATCCTTAATATTATAAAAAAAATATATAATTATGTATTAAATGCAAGAATAAAAATTATAAAAAGACGTATTACAAATGTATAGACGTGTTTACACTGATGTTAACCAAAAATAAGAAACGAATTCTTATAAAAGTAATAATCAATAATCTTACCTTTTGGTCGTGACACTGCAATGAAAGAAAAAAATAGATTAAGACATTGCATATATATACATACATAAATATATTAATATAAATGTATATATATATATATATATATATATATATATATATATATATATATATATATATATATATATATATATATATCTATATATACACTGCAGGCCAACTCCAATAAAATATTAGATGTTTAATTAAGCTACATAGGCGTTCTTGCAGCGTTCACTGGAATAGACGGTAATCTATAATATATAAATAAATAAAGGTACAATGGGAGGAACGAAGCAGAGAAAGGACGGAGGTCTATTTGTCTGTGTGTATTGATGTTTCTTATTCCTTATGGAATTATAGTTATTATCACACAGTACAATGTTAGTAAATAATGACTGCGGAAAATAAAGACACAATCAATCCTATTAAAGATTCAAGAGGTATGAAGGTAATAGATTGATATAACAAATTAATAATATGTTTTGTTAATACTAAAATCAATTCTATATTTTAATATTATTTTGTATTAGCTATGTTGTTTTACAATTATCCTGGATTTTATTACTGTTATTTATAGAACACTAATTTGACTCGTCAGTATATCATTCGTTGCGGTGGGCCGATATAAAGGAGAGGGAAGCAGAGGCAGTTGCTCCTAGACTAGCAAAGTGTTAAAATTAAGGTACCATATAAATCTGAGTATTAATTACTATTCTTATGATCAACCTTCAATAAATATTTGTGTTATATATTTAGTCTTTCTTTTAACTTATTAACCTTAAATAATATAATCTCTTAAGGTAATTATATATTAATAAAAATCTTTACACGTTTAAGGTTAAAAAAGTTCAGGAGTTATTTTTCTCAACAGATCACATCTCAACAGATTGGCAGAATCATCTCAATATTAAATGTTCATGCATTCGTATATAAACTAATCAAAACAAAATAGGGCCCTATTTTGATAAAGACCATGATTTATAAATGAATTTTACAGATTCTTTTTCTTTTTTCAGTTTTTATGATTAGGGATGAATAAATTAAGGTTTTAGAAAGTGTGTGCACATTAACAGGAGAAAGTTTTGCCAATTTAAAGAATTTAGTCAAAATTTAGTTTTTAGAAAAGTTTACAGAAATTATTGATTTAAGTAAAGTTTGATTTTTATTATTAACTAAATCAATGAGTTTGATGGTGCTTAATAGCGAGTAGGTCCTCCTCTGTTCCGTATGCACTCTCTGAATATAATAGTATTTTAAACGCGAAAAAGTTTTCAAGCGTACACCTACCTCATTTCATCTCTGCATTTCCCTAAGGTTGACTGGCAGAGAATGCCTAAGCCATTAAGTCCGCCTTTATACATACTGTATATAAAGATTAAATAAATATATTTGTTTACGGTACAAATATCTAAAAATGCGTTATCACATCTGTGGATTAAGATGGAATGCCTTGTACTGTACAGTAACTAAGCCAGTTCTCTACATTCACCATAGGAAACACAGCAATATCATGTTTCTATTTCATGTAGGTATATATTTAATTTTTATTTTATCATATTTTCTGTGGACGTGGTCCTTATCCAATCGAGCCGACCCATTCATATTGCGGGCTATTCACTCGATTTATTGTATATTGTAACGGAAGTCGACCGAAGCGGAAGTCAACATACCGCCTATGCGCCCGCCGGAAATGCCCACTATAGCCCCGCCATATTGACTCCCCTCCAGTCGTCGTGCCAACTGCCAGCCAATAGTGGGGAAGGGTCAATATAAGCCAATGCCAGCCAGTGTATAATGCCTTTTTGAGTGATTAAATCGTAAAAGCAGAAACTCTGTTGTTTTTACTTGTCGTATTTTACATTCAGAAGTGGCATCGAGAAAAATTAAGCGTCGTTTTTACGTGACACCTACGACGCAGTCCGAAGATTCCGAAAATAGTGAAAACGAAGATGATGGAGAGACATCTCCACCGGCAAGAAGGCTTTTGAAGAGGTTACTTAAAAATGAAGTGCAAAAGGCAATAATCGATCTTCAAGATGGATCTGTTTTTAATAAGGCTACGCATCGTGCTGCATCCCTAATTTCGGAATTTGATCCAGACAGTGAAGAGTGTACGGTCCAAGCATGGATAAGGAAAATCGAACAAATCGGTGAGATTCACGGGTGGGACGGTACTACGAAATCATTTCACCTACAGGATAAACTAAGAGGACAAGCTAAAAAGTGGTACAACCGATAAGAAGATTATAACTAATCATGGGACGAATGGAAGCAAATGTTGGGTCGTGCATTACCCAAACATCGAGACTAAGGTAACATGCTCGAAGAATTGCTGCAAAGGAAGAAGTTGCCAAACGAAACGATGACACAATATTACCAGGATAAAGTAGCAATGTGTTTTCGTTGCAAGTTATCCGATAGTGCCAGTATCTCTTGCATTATTAGGGGTTTACCTTCACCCTTGCAGCCCAATGCGCGAGCGTTTCAGTGCCAATCACCAGGCGAGCTTTACGAGAGATTTTTAAGCGCTCTCGACGATTACCGCACCTTGACAATAGACAATAAACCGATAAAATCTATCGTAAAACCGACATCCGACAGAAGGCCTGCTGCAAATCCTGACGTAGATCCGTGTCCTAGATGCAAGAAGACTGGTCATTTCTTGCGTGATTGTCCTCAGCCAGACAAACGTAAATGCTTTAGGTGTGGAGTGGAGGGACATATTTCACTGCGTAGTCCAACCAACCTTGGCGGTAATAAAGCGTCTGGTTCTAACATCAAAGAGGTTAATTTGGTAAAGTCTTATAGTGATATTTACAAGTCAATGGCGTTCATGTCAAGGCTTATATTGACACTGGAAGCCAAGTAAATGTGCAAAATGACAGAGTAGCAAATGCATTGTGTCTTTTTGTAAAGTTGGTTTTACTTTACTGTAGACCTAAAAAGTTTTTCTGGTGGGCTGATCAAAAGTAAGGGAACAGTAGAATTTCAACTGGAAATTGATGATATAACTATGTCGTGTGTAGCCTACTTGTCTGATGTGGATATGAGCGATATAAATTTATTAATTGGTCGGCCAATAATAAATAAAGAAAATATGACGTTGACCGTAACCAGAGTAGTCGCCGAATTTAAACTTGTACCAGACACTTTAAGTGAATTTGATGTCGTAGAGGAAAATGATCGATTCAAAGTTGTTACAGTAAATCAGGAAAAACTACCACCTGGTTCGTCGATCATCCAAATCCGCATACTGGGTAACAAAGCGTACAACAACGTGGTCACACCTTCAAGACACTTTGAACTGGATGGAGTGTCTTACTCGTTACCTGCTATTCTGCTTCGAGGAAGAGACGGCTACATCAAGGTCATGAATATGGGAAGTAAAACGATCATGTGGCCTTCAGGAGAGGTGCTGAGTAGGGCGGATAGCTGTCTGGAGCCACAGCCGGATAATCAAGTCGGTTGCCTTTCATTTGCTAGTCATGCCAATGGTGTTTCCTTGCCATGTAGCCAAGCCATCGCAAATGTTTTTTCTATTGGGGACGTTAATATTAGTGATATAAAAGTAGATCCTTTGAATACGCATGAATATAATGATCTAATATCTTTATTAATCCAACATAAAGATTGTTTCGCTGCCAATACACGTGAACTAGGCTGTACTGATTTGGTACAAATGAAAATCAATCTTACTACGAATCAACCTGTCCACCGGCAACCATATAGACTATCGCATAGCGAACAAGCAATATTGCAAACCAAAGTAAATGATTTGTTAGCTGCGGGCATTATTAAAGAGTCAGAATCCAGTTACGCATCCCCAGTAATTTTAGTCATAAAGAAAAACGGTGACAGTTGACTTTGTGTCGATTATCGCGCTTTGAATGCCATCACTGTAAAAGAAAGATATCGCTTACCAAATATAGACGATCAAGTTTCGCGCCTAGCACGCAAAAAGTACTTCACTAGCTTAGATTTGGCCCAAGGGTACCATCAATTACAAATTAGTCCAGAAGATGTGCATAAAACAGCTTTTATAACACCTCAAGGTCATTACGAATACACGAGTCCCCTATGGTTTAGCTAACGCGCCTTCAGTTTTTATGCGTTTAATTAATAGAACTGTAGAATTTGTGGATCGTAAAAATCGTTTACATAATCATGAGAACGATATTTTAGCATTTTTAGATGATTTGCTATTACCCCCTTCCAATGTAGAAACCGGTTTGAGATTGTTAAAAAACGTTCTCTGTGTACTTAAATCAGAAAATTTAAAATTAAACGCTTCCAAATGCTCATTCTAACAAAACAAAGTAACATACTTAGGTCATGAAATATCTACAGACGGTATACAACCAGGTGATTCGAAAATTTTTGCTGTATCACAGTTTCCGATTCCTCATAACGTACACGATATCCGTCGGTTTTGGGCCTATGTAGTTATTATCGAAAATTTATTCACAACTTTGCTCGTAAGGCTCGTCCTTTAACAGACTTAACGAAAAAGAACATTTCTTGGGTTTGGGGTCGTGAACAGAGCGCTAGTTTCGAGGAGTTAAAGGACAGTTTGTATAAAAAACCAGTCCTAGCTCTATACGATCCCAAATTTGCAACTGAAATACATACGGATGCATGTAAACTAGGTATTGCCGGCATTTTGCTACAAAGACAGACTGACAATTCTTTACGACCGGTTTTATATTATAGCAGAGTGACGACTAAAGAAGAAAGTATTTACCATAGTTACGAGCTTGAGACTCTCGCGGTTGTCGAATCATTACGTAGGTTTCGCGTGTATGTTGTTGGTAAAAACGTTAAGATGGTAACAGATTGTACCGCAGTCCGCGCAACGCTCACAATGAGACATGATTCCGTGTATTGCTAGGTGGTGGCTTTTAATACAAGACTACGACATTAGTATTGAATATAGACCAGGAGAACGTAGCACGTAGATGCACTTAGTAGGCATCCTGTTGACAGCGTAAATGTAAATCGTCTTGATGTAGTAGATTGGTTTCATACAGTGCAGTTTCAAGATGATAAACTTAATTCAATCATAACGCAACTGAAAAACAAGTCGGCCGAATCAGATATTAAAAATAATTATGAAATACAGAACAATCACCTTTATAGGAAAACATTAAAAGGGAATCTTGTTGTAGTACCACATTCGGCCAGGTGGAAAATATTGCAGATGCACCATGATGACATTGGTCATGTAGGGCTGAATTGTTGTATGGAATTAATAAAAAGCGAATATTGGTTTCCTAACTTTGACTAGATTTAGATTAGTCTTTTCGGATACCCTAACCACGTGATTACAGACCATGGTAAAGATTTTACAAGTAGTTTAGAAAATTCGCTACCGACAAACAGTTCCGCCACACGCTAAATGCCATTGCTTGTCCACGTGCGAATGTTCAGGTTGAACGTACTAATAGGACAATTCTCGACGCCTTGAGAGCCACTGATACGAGCGAAGCTTCTAGTAATTGGGTTAATTCTTTACCTGATATAATTTGGGGAGTCAATAATACTGTCAACAGCACCACCACTTATAAGCCCTACGATTTAATGTTTGCTCGTACAGGTAGATCGATATGCAACATTAAAATTCCCCAACAAGAATCTGAATCTGTCGAAATACGGCGTAAGGAAGCTGCTATTAATTAAAAACATTTTCGATAAAAAAAGAAAACGTGCTCATAAATATAAAAAAGGGGATTTAGTTCTATGGAGGCAAGCACCTACGTGTACTGCCGCTAGGGTTAATACCAAATTAGATGACTTGTAGTCTGGTCCATATATAATAACAAAGGTATTACCAAATGATAGGTATCGAATTAGGAGTATAAAGGGATAACGTGGTTACAAAAAGTTCACAGGTTTAGCGCCAGTAGACATGCTACGACAATATAGGAGTATTGCCTCAATATCAGACAGTTGTAGCAGCTCAGACGAGCAACTCGAAACAGAAGACCTAATCGACCTATTAGAGAGCTAATGCATTTCTACATCCCCATTGCGGTAGCAATTGTTGCAGGATAGCTGAATGTAACGGAAGTCGACCGAAGCGGAAGTCAACATACCGCCTATGCGCCCGCCGGAAATGCCCGCCATAGCTCCGCCATATTGACTCCCCCCACTCGCCGTGCCAACTGCCAGCCAATAGTGGGGAAGGGTCAATATAAGCCAATGCCAGCCAGTGTACAATGTCTTTTTGAGTGATTAAATCGTAAAAGGAGAAACTCTGTTGTTTTTACTTGTCGTATTTTACAATATATTAACTAAAATTAAATGTCTCACAACCGGGTAATCAAGTCTACGGTTTGTATAACTAATAACACTATAACAGTGGTAGAGCTACGCTGCAGTTTATTTCTAAATGCAGAATGAATGGATCAGCACGACTCGGGTAGGACCACGCTCTTACAGAATACCAGCTTAAATAAGCAGCATAATGTTGCTGTGTTTCTTTTGGTGAGTGTAGGGATCCGGAGACCGTTATTACTGGTGACGAGGCATTCCATCTCGGTCTTCAAGGGTAACAACGCATCTGCAATATGATTCCTTGTCAAGGATGAATGTAGATGTCATGGGCCGTAGGAATCACTTACCATCAGGTGAACTGCGTGTGAGTTTGTTACTGTACATATTTATTTAATCTTCAATTGTAATCATCTTATTTTAAAAGATGGATCATAGAGCTGATTTGTTGCCTTTTAGCATTCTCTACCAGTCAAACCTATTTTAAAGTAAAAAAAAGTTGTCTATAGTATTTACTTGCGAGAGCGTTGGGATCTGGAACATTTATCATGTTCTGGTAAACCTGTTGCGGTCCTATTAATTCATATGTCGGTATTAGAAATCCCGTGGCATTCACTGAAATAAGTAATATATTTTGATATCAATTATTTTTTACAACAAAAAAGAGTATAACATGATTGTAGAAATTTATGGTGAAGAAGGAATAAAGGAATTTGATCTAGAAGATATTGTCAAAAACCATTTTAATAGTACCTTTAATAAAGGTGTATGGGGCGTGCCAAGATACGCAAATCCTAATTTCCGTATATTCCTTTATTTAAGACATGAGTATTTATGTAGAAATATCAAAGAATTTATTAAAGTACTCAAAACAATTTTTTTTGAAGTCATGCTAACAAAATTAATAAAACTTGTTTTAAAAAACATCCTACTTGCGGACATTAATCGATTCCGAAACCTATGGATTAAAAACGAGCGAGTTAGGTTTCGATTAGGATTTCGGGCTTCTGAAGCTTAGGTCTGGATTTAAAATCTGATATATGCGTAATGAATCCATGATGTAATTTTCGCGTTTACTTACTTGCTAAAGTGTTAGGATCTTGAATATTAAATACGTTCTGGTAGTAATGTTGAGGTTGTATTAGTATTTGAGTCGAAGTTGGTACTTTCTTAGTCTTCCCTGAAAATATAATGACTTTTCTAGAAGAATATAAAATTACATCACAAATTTTATATATAGGTTCTATTTTTCGGCGATGATTGCCGAAATAAAATTCTATTCTATTCTAATTTGCTAATCCGCATTGAATTTGTACTGTTATGCAAAATATTCTCTATAGATCTATACCTAGCATCGTTTGCTATATCTTTTATTTGTACATTCATTATGACGAACATTCTATCGTGTACCTTTGTATATATATATATGTATATATATATATATATATATATATATATATATATATATAACCTAGTCCGGCCATAAGTTCTGTTACAAATGAAAATGCATTTAATGAAGTAATATTATTAAAATTTATAATTACATATTTATTAGTCTCTGCAAATAATAAAAAAAATATTCTTTTCGAAAGGTTTGGCCCCTTTGGTTTTTATACAGGCCTTTAATCTGTTTGGCCACGAATCTTTGGATTTACGCACTGTTTCCAAGGGAAATTTCGCAACTGCTTGCTCCAAAGATTTTTTAAGAGACTCAATGTCGCCGTGTCGTTTAGAGCAGGCCATGTCCTCTAAAACTGATCATAATTTGAAGTCTGAAGGGTTGAGGGTTGGGTTGAGGGCTAGATGAGGGCCAGTCTTCAGCTCTGATAAAGTCCGGTTTCTAGCCAGGCTTGGGAGTTCGTGCCTTGTGACCAGGTGCAGAGTCCTGCTGGAAAGTCCACGGTATATAGATACGCCCCACCAAACCATCATTGACGCCGGTTGATGACCACGTTGTACCTTTCCAACCACTTCAGCAGCTTCTTTAAAACTGTGAGCGTACACTTTATCATTTTGCTCATTATAGTCTTCTTCACTCGTGAAAATTTTTTGCTTCGTAATGGGATTTCGAAGTAATCTGGCTTTAACAGCACGCGGCCGCCCCAATCTTTTCTGTTTTTCGGGAGAGGAAGTGTTGTTGTATCTGTTGATAGTACGATCACTGCAATCCTATGTTCTTTAACCCCCCATTTGATAAAAAATATGTGAAATGGCGCAAAATACCGAAAGAAAATAATATAAGTATTCCAAATACAAAATAATTAAAAAGTTGAAAAAAGAATGTTTTTTATGTAACAATATTTATGGCCAGACTATATATATATATATATATATATATATATATATATATATATATATATATAAACACGGCATATAATTAAGTCCGCCCAAGCTTTTTACTATAAAGGATCTAGAATATGTTCTCATGACTACTCATCCAAATACATTAGCTTTTCAATTATATTTATTGTTGTGGCAACATCTATGTGAAAAATATGTAAGTTTAATAATAATCTAACAGTTGAGTGGACTGTGAAATGTTTACTTTTGTGAATTTCTTGATGGAGTAATGATTTCGTGCTGATGTAAAATAAAAAATTGATGAAGAAAATTTTTTAAAGTATTATAATAATTAACTACTGTACTTGAAATATCTTTACCTTGGGTTTCAAGTCTTGGTATTTTCTGTACTGTGGCTTGAAAGTGTACATTTGGATTTTTAGGGTGGCCTAATTGGTCCAATAATACGGGAATTTGTTTTGGTTTATTCGATTCCTTATTTGCAACTTAAACATCATAAAATACACAAATTAATTTCAATGAATAAATAATTATTTCTTTGATTATTATGACAACGATGGAAGTGTATTTTCCCAAAGACCTATAAATAGTGGGAAAAACACGTCACATATGCCAACACCGTCGCATCAATCAACTACCTTTTACCATAATGCAACTTTCACGTTTAGTTTTATGTCACTGTGCCCATGCGAATGCATTTAAATCATTAATATTGTAAAATATATTTTTTTAACTATTGTTGTCTTATTGTCATGAGATTCTATTTAAACTCGAACTACCTACATAATAATTATGGAAAGTAGTCTGTTTGGTTCAAAATTTTGTTATAGACTGAATAAACTTTTTTTATGAATGACAAACATGTGTGTTATATATACTACCCGCAAGAGTTAACTTGAGACTTCGCTCGGATGACGTAAGTGCGAGGTACTAACTCACAAAAAATATCGTCTATTTTTCGATTTTTTTTATGTTTAATTGTATTGGTCTTATAATAGTGTTATGTATAATTAATTATAGTAACATAATTAATTATACACACACAAGCAGAAAATTTAAAAGTTTTTTTTAAGCTTAAACTATTTACTGGTTATCTATAGATTGTATTCCAGTACCAAACTGATACAATCAGGTAAAAAAAACGTTAATTGTGAGATTGCTAACGGTACTGACGCGTCGCGTCATCGCAGCGGCGAGAGCGGTAAGAAGGCGGGGGTCGGGAGGGGAGCGCGCATTCCGCTCTCAAGTTAACTCTTGCGGGTTATAAATATCTACAGTCTCAACAATGCGTTGAAGTTCGATATACTAATAAAGGTATAATATGTATGTCTAAACCACCTGGATCCCTTGCCACACTTGCACAGCTATTATCTCTGGGGGTGCTCCATTAATATGTTTTCCGGTATATAGTTGCCATTCGTGAACCTTCCATCCACATTGGTTTTGCAAAATATACGGCCGATGGATTGCCATATCAGTTATAAGGAAGTAACTAACAGTGTTATTTAACTGGTAGAGCCAGACACATATGTATATACATATTGGGTAAACCCACATGCGTAGTGATTTCTGAAGGACCGAGATGGAGTGCCTCGTTACCAGTAATCGGGTCACCAATTCACTACAGTCACCATCTGAGAGCAACTTTATACTGCTCTTGCATGCTAGTATTCTATGAGGGCTTTTTTCTAATCATTTTCTAGCCAATCCTCTCGTTGATTTAGGATCTAGGAGCAGCGGTTACCACTGTTAAAAAAATTCAAATGCGTAAGACATCGGTTAAGTACTGTATCTAGATCAAACGCTAGTATCCCAGAGTAGATTAAAAAAAAGAATATTAGAAATGCTATTAACATTACAAATATTGCGGTTAACCACTCCAACTAAGCTGAAAATGCTTGTCTTAAGAGATGGTTCACGATGAAATGGTGGATACGAAACTACAACCTTAAGTTTCGCAGACCGTACACCATAAAACATTAGGCTATTGATACTTCTAAATTGAGATTATATGTACACCATGTATTTTGTTATTAAAATATATGCTAATTTCTTTCATTAGCTTGGTTTATTAAATAAACATATATATATGTATATAATTCTTTGTAAAGTTTAAGATTCAGTTAACATGCAGTTATTGAAGTTTAGTGCAAATATCTGTAATTATGTTCTGATGACATTACAATACACAAATATTAATAACATATTGAACCGATCCTAGAAAATGCATGGAGCTTATTCAATGGCTACTCACATAATATAAGGTTTGGTTATTTCTGGCATATAAGTTCTTTTGACACACATGGTGATGAGGGGCTAATATGGTGATATTTTTTTGTAATGTTTCAGGGTTTAGCAGTGGATTCAGTGATGGGTTTAGATGAACATATTGTAATATCTATTGTAAAAATGCTTAAGTTAAAATAATTACTTGATTCTTGGTTGCTGTATTTCATTGTTGCAGATGGTTTTATATCAATTTTTTCTTTATCTTTTTCAGTCAGTTCTTGCTTTAGTATTATTTCATCCCGAGTTTTTTCTTGTACATTCAGTAAAGGATTCTTTGTCTCACTGTAATGAAAGTGGAAGAATTTTCTCATAGTTAAGGTATTTTTTTTATTACACACCTGATGGTAAGCAATTCTTGCGGCCCATGACATATATATTCATCCTTGACAAGGAATCATAATGCAGACGCATTGTCACCCTTCAGGACTGAGATGGAATGCCTCGTTACCAGTAATAAAGTTAATATATTATATTGATGGCAAAATGAATTAATTACAATTATACATAGTTAATATAATTGATATTAAAATCAAGCTGAGCACACAATTTATGTGTTGGAAGGGATAACTCCTATCTATATCCTCATCAACACATCATGAAGATCATTGTTACATCTAAGAACTACAAGGGTATTCAACTAAATACTAACTAGAATGTGCCCGTTTAATCAGCACTTACCAAAATAAGCATGGCAGCAATGTTTATTCTGAGACCCTTTTACTGGAAGCCAGGTATGCCCATTAGTCCTCAGTGGTGACTATGCATTTGCGTCTTGAATCTTTGTTTAGGATGGATGTTGGTGTTATTTTTAGAATAGGCCCACATATTTTCCACTGGTTTTAGATCAATTTGTCCTTTCTGTATTTCATTTGCTTTATTTATATCTTGAGCGCCCTCTTGGACATTCAGTGAAGACATTTTTACAGGCAAGCAACAAATGTTGCTTGCCTGTAATGAAAGCGAAAGATATTCCTCAATTAAATTCAGTTATGTGAAAAATTTTGTTAATGTCCATGTAATGTTTTCTATTATTGTTCAAAGTAAATTTGTAGATAAGATAAATAATTAGTGCTTACTTAATTTCCAATAGTTCTGGATCAATTTTTTCATCTTTTATTTGATTAACCTTAGTTTTTGCTTCAGTATTCAGTAAAGGCTGTGTTTTTGCTTGCCTGTAATATAAGTAATAAATTTTATTCAATAATCCGCCCAGTCGGGTCATAAGTTGTGTCACATCCTTATTCCATTTAAATATCAAAAACTGACCAGAAATTTTTGGATTGAGAACTTTCACATCTTAATAAAATAAATAATAGCTAATAATATATTAAAATTATATTGCCGGCGGTAAACGTCACTAACATTTGTAGTCTTTGAAAGCATTACCAATTAAAGCAGTGATTGATATAGACATGTATATGCATATAGAGTGCTGTACTCGATGACTGGCCTCGGTGAAGACTTGAAGGCCTGTATTCCAAATCAGGGAGAGCAATTGAATGACTCTAATAAAAATTTTATATACATTTAATTATCTTTCTTATCATATATGGCTAGTAATAAAAGATAAATTTATTTAATTAAGTGTTTGTGACAGAACTTATGGTCTGATTAGATATAAAATTTTCTAAATGTCCATATAATACATTATTTATATAAAAGACATAAATTTTAATAATAGTGAGACCAGGTTGCATCTAGTTTTAAGCTTGGATGGAATAGCTCAATGTGGGAACAATTCAACATTACATAGCGGCATAATATTTCTGTTTCATATGTTGAGCATAGAGAACTAGAGATTACAAATTATTAGATATGAAGCATTCATTATCTGTCTTCATGGATGACAACCCTTATTCAGGAAATGTACATGTTTATTGACTACAGTTATCATTCACCATCAGGTGAACTGTATGCACATTCATCACCGTGAGTGACAAATAAAATAATAATTGGAGAATAATTACATCTTTTCAAATGGTTTTGTATCAGCTTTTTCACTCTTTATTTTGTTCAGTTTCATATTTTCTTGAAAGCTATGTTGTACTCTCAGTAAAGGCGTCTTTGTGGCTCGCCTGTAACAAAAGTAAAGTATTGTTATTAAGTATTGTGAATTTTCATTGTATATTTTAAAATATACATATATAATTAGAGCTTACATAATTTCTGATAATTTATTATGAGATTTTTCATTTTGTTTTTCTAGAGTTTTCTCTCCCATGCTCAGTAAAGGCTTCATTGTTGTCTGCCTGTAATGAAAGTTAATAGTTCTGTTTAGTTCAGTATTGTATAAAATTTTCTCAATGAAATAAAAAAATAAGTGCTTACATCATTACAGATGGTTTAGATTGATTTTTCACATTCATGTTCAGCAAAGGTTTCTTTGTCATCAGTCTGTAACGAAAGAATTTTTCACTAGTTATTTATCTTTGGTAAAGTATTTCTAGAGTACTATTATTATATATATTATAGTCAATAAAATAATAAGAACTTTTTTGTAAACTGAAATAATTTATCTTAAAATTAATAATCGAATTACTCAATAGAACCTTTAGAATATTTCCAAATTGGAACAAAAGTGTACAGACTTTTGTTCCAATTTGGAAATATTCAGTTGTAGCAGTTACAATGTGAATACCATATATATGTTCATTAACAACTACTTGCTTTAAACGGATTTCCTTGCTATAATAATTAAGATCTTACATTTTTTCCTTTTGTCTTGGTGTACTCCCTTCAGTAAAAGGAACTGATGGTGAGTTATCATCAGTTAGGTCACTAACGAGTTCTTCATTTTTCCAAGTTTTAGCAGCAGCAAAAACACTCATATTTTGCATTTTAGTACTTGTCTTTTGTGTTTGAGTAGATGGTTTAGGGTTTGTTGTGTTTTTGCTTACAGCACTAATATCAGCCCAGAAAGGTATATCTGTTGGTACATATTGTGAGTTTTGTCGTAAAGAAGTTCTCTTCCTTTTACGCCCCTTATTTCTATAATATAATAGAAAAACAGTTTAACAAACAAGAACATGTTTTCAGTATGATCAATGTAATAATAATTTTATGTAATAATAGATGTGACAATTTCATGAAAAATATGTGGGAATTTTTCATGAAACTGTCACATCTATTGTTATATAAAATTATTATTAAATTTTTTATTACATAAAAGTATTTTTCATTTAATCAACACAGACAATGTTTGTGGAATTTAAGCCAAATTTTAGTTATTTGTTTTGTGTTTGCAATTATCCAATCAAATGGTAATTTAAATATGAAGAAGGTTGAAATAAATTTACTAAGTGCATAAATGACAACTTATCATAAATGTGGTGATTGTAAGTCTCACTACCTTTAATATTAATAAAAAGTAACTATATAAGACATTAAATTGTCTGTAAACCATAAAGGTGATTAATAAAAATATGGACATTTTAATATCAAAAGTAATATTTTCAAAAAATATAAATTACACTTAGTGCTAGGCACAAATCAGTTTAAATAATATAGATAATTATTTCAATAGTTTTCAGTATCAAATTTAGCTTACTATTAATTTAGCTTACTATACTGAAACTCTAAAATACTGCATTAGCAAGTTTTAGAGCCATTAAATATATATACTTATTATATAACATTTATATAATAATTTATATTTTCATATTTAGATGGAACAATATATATTGATGTCTGTCTGTGATGGAAATAAATCATAAAAATAAGATTACGTAATAACAAAAAAACATACTTGGGTCTATAGGGAAAATTCATTATTAACTGTTATTCTGTTGATAAAAACTTAAAAACTATATAATTGTGTACTATTTACCATTGAAACAATTAATGACATAAATTTGACATTTACCCAACTGTTGTTATTGTTATTCAAGTTAGTGTTGCCTACGAAAATGTTATAGTGCAGTTCATTGTGGGAAAGAATTAGGATATTCTAGAAGATTAATATTTTGGTTTTAGATATTTTATAATTACAAGTAAATTTAGTACTTAACTTGCAATGATTTAAGTTACCATTAATTAGTTAAATTTATTAAATAAATATAACATTCAATTTAAATGCAAATATATGATATATTTGCATTACGTGAAGAAAAAATATAAAGATAATAAATTATTTACTAGAGCCTAGAGTATTACATTTCCTCAATCTTTCCTTTACATAAGGCGGGCTGCATCACTGATGTAAGAGTGTTGGGGCCGCAGGAGGAGAGGAGTGTAGAAGCGATGCATAGCTCTTTCTATCATTCGCGGCGGAATTCGAGTCCTTAAGATACTATCCATAAGGAAATACTTCTCCGATGATTTCAATTCGACTGTAAAGCAGATGACCCGTTAGGAACACCCCTCCTAACAAAAGACGTACTAAATACGCAATTATAACGCCTGTGGATATTCTGACGGCAAATATTAACTTAGACACAGTCCCATTTGCGTCCAGCGGCAGGGGCTTAACCGCGGACGTTGACGTTCTTCGTCCACAGGGGTTGGAGTGCTGCGGTGGTGCAGCAGCAGTCTTCGCGCCAGCTTCGCAGCATAGTCGTTGTCTACTCAGCAGAGCTCCGCTCACGAGTCTAATTAGATAAAGCTGTAGAGGTCTCTGGACCAACAGTGAATGACACACAAAAAAACCGGCTATATTGCGGGAGGTGAGAGCAGTGAGGTATTTATGGTCTTCATGTAACGAACTCGGGGTTCCATTGTTCAAGTGGAGAAGGGGGCCGTGTACAAATTTCTGTAAAGCAAGGATTTTACCAGATAAAAAAGAGAACCGTATATTCAGTTATTCTTGTGCATATACTAACTTTTTTTTTGGATTGTTCTGTAATTAATATTTCTAAATAGATTATATACGATATAACGTTTTATCATGGAAAATTTTAAAAATAAAAATTCATAACCAGGCTTTTTTTTTGTTTGCGACGCGTCGTCGGGGTCATCGAGGGCATCCATCGGTCGCCTTCGGACGCAGGTGAATTTATGATTGGCGATGGGATTGTAGGTGGCACTTGTAATCAAGGGGTTTGGGTGTGTGACGGCAGATCGGCGGGCTCAAGATCTATGTGTAGATTTTCGTTAAGCAAGAACCACGGCGCACCGGCGGCCTTGCGCGTGAAACGATTTTGAATTACCTAAAGTCGGTGAATGAGACGCGGGAAGGCATGCGCGAAAACGGGGCTTGCGTATGTCAATATGGATCGGATGCACGCTTTGTAAAGTGTTATTTTATTACGTAGGGATATTTTGCAATTTCTATTAAGTAACGGGTGCAAAACGACCTAGGACGAACGCTGCTCGATTCCGTACGTGGTTGATATGCGGACCGAAGGTATGCAAGTCTTTTCCCAGGGGATTGGATGATCAAATAGCTCTATCGTTGGGAAATAGGCGTTTTGTTGCGCCGAGAAAAGGACATTCATTACCACGCAAAACGACATGCATGTAATAGCTTACAAGTTAATGGTTTTGGTTCCAATATGCTTTTAGTTACGGTTTCGATAAATAATAAAATGGATGGAAGAATGATCTAGCCGCGGCATCCATCGACTTCACGTAAATTTGTATATGTTGTCACTCATGACGTCATTTAGTGGGGGTCGTACTACATTCTGTGTTCACTCTATAATGACTCAGCCACTACCCGCAATTTTATCGCTATAAGTATTTGTTTCGGTTTTGCATGAGCCTATATAATCCAGAGGTTTCTGTGGTGGCTTTTTTGATGTCTATTCTAGTTCTTTGCTCGGATACATATAAGAGGTATAAAAGGCCGGAGATGCCCAGGAACAGGTATATAAAAAAAAATCATAAATCCACATTAGTGAAAATAAATTCGCTGAATTGATCTGAATGTTTATCGGTAGAAGATGTTGTTCACATTGCCATTGATAAAGAGAAACAAAGAAGACAAATAGACCTCAATAATAATAATGTTGATTCGTGTAGTAATATTCTTCCGAATCTGTTGTCAAACACGAATAATTTGATTTCTAAAAGTTTTTGTGTAAGATTGTAAGCTTTATCACTAGTAAAGATTTTTCATTCACGTTGCTGCTTGAAACTCGCTGCAGCGTCGCTCCACTTCTGTTTATATTATGGAAAATGAATGACACATCCCCTAATAATCCGGACCGTAAAATTTGAGATTTCTTTTTTAGTATTACACAACCCAGCCATTCAAGTTGCATCTAGAAGATTTATCGGCTCTAGCGTTGCAGGACCACGCCCTTACAAAAGAGCAGCGTAACGCCGCTGTGTTTCATATGATCAGTGTACGGCTCCGAGGAACTAATTGCAGATAAAGTGGCATTCCAACTCAGGCCTCAGGGGTGACAACACATGTGCATCTTGAACCTTAGTTTTTTTGTGTGTATGTGTGATGCTGTTGGTGAGCTTTACAGCTTTATCTAAACAGACTCGAAGCAAAAGGCCTGCTGAGTAGGCTGGGTAGGGTGTCTTGAGGATGGAGTAAGATATAAAGGGCCATAGTTGAACTATTAGCTCGATAATCATCTCTCATATATTATAAAAATAAGATAAACATAAAGGTATAAGGTTCACACAACGACTGTTCAAACATAGGTTGAACTGGGTTCAGAGTTGCCGCTGAAAAGACCTGTAAAAAGCAGAGCTACCTGTTTTTCAACAAACATAGAGATGCAAGAATATAAAATACATGAATAGTCAGGGAGGACTCGTTATACCTGTTTTATTTTAGTAGAATACGGATAATTTTTGGAAGACTTGAGTAGTTGGAAAATTTTTAATCATAGCAATAGGAATGATTTAAGTCCATTTAATATGTGTACATACTCGGGTCACACTGAAAGTCTTTAGAAAAAAAAAACTACTCAATGTTGAAAGTTGCCGATAGTTTTATTGTTTTTAGAAGTAGTCTCCGTTCCTCTCTACATATCTTCTCATTCGATGGAACCACGGAGAAAAGCAATGGGCCCATAATTCCTTAGGGGTCTCTTCTATGGCATTTTCGAAAGCATTCACCGCATCTTCAGGGCTCGCAATGCGAAACCCCGAAGTTTATCTTTGGTTCTTGGGAATAAATGAAAGTCGCAGGGCGTCAGGTCAGGACTATATAGCGGATGATTCGTCATCTCGACACCTGCCATAATTAAATATTTAATTGTTTGTTTAGCGGAGTGCACTGATGCGTTGTCGTGGTGAAGGAGGAACTTGCTTGAACGGCGCTCCTGTCGAACATTTTCCAAGGCAACAGGCAAACAAAAATTAACATACCAGTCTGCAGTCCTTCCATCTTTCAGCACAGCTGTTTCGAAATGACCTTTTCGACCAAAGAACTAGGCAAACATCTTTTTTCCTTGTCTTCTTCCTTTCTTTACCTTAGTTGGCCAATCCTAAAAGAGAAACACCAACTGAGCAGATTGTCTTTTGGTTTCGGTTTCGCGGCAATATATCCAGCCATCATCACTTGCTACCATGTCAAATACAGCATTCAAGTCACTTCCATTGAACTTTTCTAACATTTCGCGACACGAGTCCTTAATGTTTGTGTAATATTTTTCGTACTTGTTTCATAACAATGCCTAAGCTTGTCCTCATCAGCTTGTAGGTCACTCTCTTATCTTCCTTTATCGTGCGTCGCACAGCAACGATGTTATATTCAGATGTCGCTGTTGAAGCACCTCCCTCATGCGATTGCTACGCCCACACTTAAGTCCACTAAACCATTGGCGTGAGATGGGGTTCATAATTAAATGCCAATTGAAGTCTATCATGGCTTTGTTGTTGATTAAGACAACAATGAAAGTTGTAATAAATAATGGACCGTAAATTTTCTCGCGTTAAATTAATTTTGAGGTGTAAGAAAACTGTTGGAATTGCCGCCAATTTCAAAAAGAAATGACAAATTAATGCAAAGTTCTTTAATGAGGCGTCATAAGCACGCGGATGAAGGCTGTTATATCCCAAAAATCGAGGTGTTAAGTTAGATAATGGCCTAGATAAACCTATTTGCACATGTCTGTGTCCTATCCTTCTGTTTGTGTTGCTGATCTCTGTAAACTGATTTGTTAGATTTTTGGCGATTGTTGTATTATGCGTAACATTATTTGAAACAATTAATGTTCACTTTACATAATCTGTGTAACTTCCACGTATAAGCAACTGTGTCCTATTAACTATGTACGAGAATATTAAAGTTTTTTTTCACTAAATTATTGTGACTGATATAAAATAATTATTAATTAATTATTACTCGTTTATCACCATTTAATATCATTAACAAAAATTATTGCTATTTTAAGCGTATCGGACGTAAGTATTATTTTTATTTAGTTTTAATTTTATCGTAAATTGTATAGTATATATGTATATAGGCAAATTCTTTTCCTTATTATTAAAAGAAGTTTTCATTTCCAATGTTTCTCTGTTCAGTTCTAAAAAGATTTTCAAAGCCACCCACGTATAAACTTCATAAAGACTAGAGGACGGCCATGATTTTTTTTTTCAATGGATTTTAATTATAAGTGTTAAGTTAAGTGTTAGTTTCTAACACTATATATATTTGTGTGTTTGATATATTGTAAAAGTGCAATATCAACATAATAAAAGGTTTTAATGCCCCCGTGGTTTTCATTTAGTGAAAATAAAGCACAGCCTCTCTAAGGCGTGCTATCAACCAAAGTGAGTTATATAGATATAATTAAAGTCGAAGTACATTTAGATGGCGAGATTTCCAGTATAATGAAGATGTAATTTTTTTTATAACATAAGCGTGACGTACAAGCTTTTAATTAGTTGTATATAATCCTAAAACATTTTCACACAATAATATTACTATAATATTTAATTAAAAAAAACTGGACCTTTAATAATATACGAACGACTTAGTCTATATAAGAACCTCGAGCGAGCAAACTGATGTAGTACTACAAACAAACTTATTTGATAAAATCTCATGGTAGTTGAAAATTTTAATATGTATTCATGAAAGAAACTTTAGTTTCGTCCCTGGCATCCTACAAGTAACATGCACTCCACTCTCCGTTGTACATCGGAGCGCTATACAAAATGCAATATTGCTCGTTAAAACCACTTGACCTGTAGGTCTTACCGTTATACAGGCTGTTTTATTACAACGGAGACACTTTACTGAGCGAAGATTAAAATAACATAGAGATATTTTTCAAGAATACTACTCAGCCGAGATTCGTAAACTAGGGAGATGAGAATATGTCATTTTTCGAAATGTAAATTGCGAACTAAGCGTTTAACTTGTGAACGCTATTCATGACAAGGTGGGTGTATTTTTATTTAGGAGTACTCAATAATGTATAATAATTAAATATTTTAATTACAAATATTTGATTTTACTTATTTAATGTTAAATTTTTTATTGTTATTCTTTGTTTGTTTTATGTTTTTTTCTATGTGTGTTGTGTATTAACTGTAATTTATTTAAATGTATAAATGTATTAATGGATCACTGTTATCCGATAATAAATGAATTGAACTTGAAATTGAAATTGAAAACATATTTATGTTAATTGTCCATATATTAAAAATTTGTATTAAATATGCTCTTAACTTGTTAACACAATAATATAAAAATAAACTTTAAAAAAGTAATTCCCAGAAATTCAAGCGCCTGACAAATTTTATAGCAAAGAAGAGTAAAATTTAAATAACTTGCCGAAAGTGCAAAGTGTAATTTTTTAATACATATTTACTCATACAAACGTAGTAGAGTCTCGCTGCAGTCTTTCAACTATCCAAGTTCTTAGGGGTGACAACACATCTGCATTATCACTCTTTATCGAGGATTCCAGTAAATGGCTTAGATCGCAGGAACCAGATACTATTAGGTTATTGTGTGACCATTTGCCACAACTAATATCATAAAAAAGTATACAGCAATCTAAATCATGTCTAATGAGAATTGAACCGTAGTATTAGTCAACAGGAAACGATTTGTTCCGATTACGACAGGCATTTTCAACGCAGTATTACGGTATTTTAGCCATATTAAGAAGAGAGGCTCCTCGCGTTTTTAGGTATTAACCTAGTTAGGGCTCGCCTAACATTAATTGACTTTTACACCCTGTCACTAAAAAAAAACAAAGGATGGACAAGCTATTTGTGCTACAGCAAGTTTTACATGCCAACTGGCAATATTATGTAATAAATAAAACAAAATCAATTACATAGTATGCCATATATAGATTAAAGAGGCTAGTAAACTAAGTTTTTAGCTGTAATATAAATGGATTGGCTACATTGACACACGTTTCGCATGGTGGGTGTAGGGATTCGGAGGTCTAATTACAGGTAATAAGGTCATCTCGACCCTTAGGGGTGACAACGCATGCGTATATGGTAATCTGTGTGGCCATTTGTCATTTATATAATATATTAAGAAATTATATTGATATTCAAAAATACAGACAATAAATGCTACAAGTAACTGGCACAATTAAAAAAGTTAACGAAGAAAAATAAACCAGCCTGTGTAACCCTGACCTTTGTCGATCCTACCATCTTAAATTAAGAGTCCATCGAAATAAAAATAGGTAATTAAATAATTTGCACTAACTACAATTGAAGCCAGTTGCAACGGAAGCTTTATTACGACCGGGCCACTTTAAACCATAGTGTTAATAAAATTAGTTCCTATACAATTTCCTTGTTGATAATTAGTCATGGGCGTATAAGACTAAAGTTAGTTACGTTCTTTTCTCGCATTGTAATAATTTAAAATCAGTTTTATTTCAATTTACATTCATTATTAATTCATATACACTATTGGTATGTATTTTTTTCTTTTTTTTTATAAATTAACGGTTTTAAGAATTTTATAAACAAAGTCGTGGAAGTCATTCATGTTAATATCGTTAAATATTATCTTTATTTTGTTTTGAGTACAACACAAACCATTTTATAAGCAGACATACCATGTACTCCTATTCGAGCCAGATCACTTTCTGACTAAATTATTTATATAATATTTTTTATGTCTAAAATTATACCGTTCTGACATAGAGAAACAGTGAGTAGATTTAAAAAGAAAAAAATATATAATAATTAATAATGATGTACTCTTTTGTGTTTCATGTTAGCCGTCCATTGCTGAACATAGGTAAAAAGTTATCTAGGAAATTGTCACAGTTGCTAGTGGCACATAATGTATACTCGCATCATTCCATCTTCTGGTTTATTTTTTAATTTCCAGTGTTTTTTATGATGCTCAAGACATTAGCGACGAAATAGGGTGGTAGTACAATTCCTCTCTTAACCTAAAAAAATATGTAAATTTGCAATGGTAATATTTGACAATAAAAATAGTAATTTATGACAATAAAATATAATCGAATGACCAAAAATGATATATTTTGTCTTTTAATTACTCTATCTATAAAGTATATGAAAAAAAAAAAATTAATAGAAATCATTCAGTTTGCAACTTTTCGATAATGATATACCGTACTAATTTAAAATATTAGGTTATACGAGTATGTATAAATTTTAGTCGTATTACTTACATGTAGAAGCAAATCGAAGGACATGAATAATTTGTGATCATACAAGGTCTATATATAATAGAACAGGAATTATTTCCCATTTCTTACGCATTGTTGTGTTAGTTGTTATTACTTAGTGTACATATTTATTTAATATGAGACTTTAGATCAATGTTGAAAAGACACCAACGAATTAGAATTATATATTGTATACAAATGAGAATTATAATTATATTATATATTAAAAAAAAAAAAGAGAGCAATAGTAGGGCAATAATTTTCTCAACGTTATTATGTACCGCGATGTAAAGTTGAAGGCTACTTCGACTGTAACATAAAAGACTTGTTAAGATATACTATACTAATAGTATTATATACTACGCCCGCGTTCTATGACACACAGGCGAAGTATGTATATAGTACTATGTAATAGTAATATGTATTAGATAGAGTACATAGCTCCACTTTCCCCAGATCTTATTATTAAACGCGTGGAATACAGGATGCTCGGTATGTCTCATGTAAAGCAACGCTTTTTTTTTAACTTTTAAAGGAGAACAATTCCGTCATACATAATTTTTGACACAACTCACAACAACTTTAACCGTTTACGCAGCACACGCAACGAAAGCTCTCAAAAGAAATAATTTTCCCGTTGATTCGTAGCTCTTTTCATTGTTGCTCCGCACCTTGATGCTTTATAGCCTATAGTCTTCCTTGATGAATAGACCATCAAACACAAAAATATTTTTTCAATTCGAACCTGTAGTTCCTGAGATTAGCACGTTCAACCAGAGAAACTCTTGAGCTTTATAATATAGTATAGATACATTGCATCTTATTATATGCATTACACTCGATTACTGTAACATACAAGTGACTACCTCTGGGTTTGCCTGGATGTTTACTACACTATCATATCTCATTTGGGAATAATCGGAAGATGGTCGAAATCGATCATATGGAGCACAAAACATACTATTGATTGATATTTAGTCATAGGCCGACATATATATTGGTACTACTGGACGATTTCGTTGACAATAATAACTATATAAATCAAATAGAGTACTAATTTTCGACAGTGGTAGAGCTACACTGCAGTTTGTTTCTAGCTACAGAATGAACGGGTCAGCTCGACCGGGGTAGGACCACGCCCTCACAGAACGCCGGCGTAAAATAGCAGCATAATGCTGTTGTGTTTCGTCTGATGAGTGTAGGAATCTGGAGACTTTTATAAGTGGTGACGAGGCATTCCACAAATTCTTTTGCTCCCTGGGATCACATTTATACAAAAAAATCAATTTCACTTTGCATCTATTTAAACTACCCAAGTTCAAATGTAAATTAAAAACACTTACTACATGGCTACTTAACCTGGATTATGATACGACGGAAGAGTTGCTGAAAACTATACTATGAATTATGAACAATGTAGACTATATCGTTATTAGAAACTGTCACCTTTCATCCTTCCGCAGATGCACTCTCTCAAAAACAAGTGTTTGTATAAACACACACTTCAATTACCTTTTCATTTAGTTAGATTGATTGTTTTATCTATACGTATATTTTTTATTAATTTATATATATGTTCTGGGTATTAGGAGACGCTTCCGAAAACGAAGACAGTCGATAGTACTAATGACACCTTTGATGATGGGACGGAAAATATCGATCCTGATTAAAAATAATCATATTTTTAAAACGTTTTATTAGCATTATTTACACTCCATCATGTTAGTACAGCTAAATGAGACGATAGTTTATATATACATTACTTTACTAAAAAAAACCAGCAATGAAACACAAAATCAAAAACAGCTGATACTCGGATCAACGACGTGATCTGTCATACAGGGCATCCTATTATACACACTAGTCTCTCACAAATACTGTCCATCACTATGAAATCTGTACTGCACTATTTTTATTAATCTTAATTTGTGAGAAAATACAATAAGCATTATTATTATTATTGTTCCATCTTAATCCTCAGTGTGTTTGTTACTCTCAATGTAATTAAAAAAAAAAGTAAAAGATATTTAAATATGACAAATCTGTATTTTAATACCTTTTAATTTTAGGCGGTGTGCTGGCTAAATCATAATGAATGTGTGATTATTTACAATGTGTTTCCACTTAATTGGTATAAGACACACTTACCTGAGAGTACTCCGACGCCTGATAGTAAAAAAAATAACAACGAAGACGCAGAAGAAATATAAGAGATTTAGCGGAAAAAAGTTAAAACTGTCATGGCGGCGAAGACATTAGGCTGGTAATACTTTTTTTTTTAAATATAATTAAGTTAACCTAAATATGATCTATAATTGAAATAATATGCAAATGTTCACGGCATTAGAAAGCGTCACCCCATTGTATCCTGTGAGTATCGTACGAGGCTATTATGGCAAATTATTTAATACGAAAAGTATTTTAAATTGGTCAAATCTAAATTTCAATTAAATTTCAGCCTATTCGCTGCTCATAAGTTACACTAAATTTTTTCTGAATTATTTGCATCTAGTGACGTCCCACAAACATGATTAGGTCGAAATTGAATAAATGTTAAATCGACAGAAAATATTTAAACTTCTTTTTATTCTTAATCTTACGGCCCTAAAAAGTCTCTGCGCATTCCTATTTAATTAAAGAATTAACACTTTTTTTGTTACTAAAGTGATTGAATTACAGACTTTTTCGCATTTTTGTGTGAAACATGGAGTCAAGCTTGGTTATAAAGTATCAAAGATAATTAAAAAAAACTTCGATAAACACTAGAAGCTGTATGTCATTACGGCATTACATTAAATAATCAACTAACAGCCACACATAAGATATAGTTTTGACAGTGGGAGACCTACACTACAGTTATGGCAGGTATACTAGTTTGTTTCTAGCTGCAAAGTGATTGGGTCAGCTCGACCGGGGTATGACCACGCGCTCACAGAATACCAGCGTGAAATGGCAGCATAATGTTGCTGTGTTACGTCTGGTGAGTGCAGGAATCCGGAGACCTTTATCACTGGTGACGAGGCATTCCATCTCAGCCCTCAAGGGTGACAACTTATCTGCATTATGATTCCTTGTCAGGGATTTATGTAGATGTCATGGGCCGCATGAATCACTTACCATCAGGTGTACTATGTGCTTGTTTGTTACTCTTAATGAAATCATAATTATTATTAGATAATATTACGAGTATGATGTCCTCCTGGTTGATTTCGGACCACGGCAACTTACACAAAATATTTTATAACGCCGTGAGCTTCACTATTCATACATATTCTGTTAATACATGTATAATAAAATTGGATGAAGGTTTAGATGTAGTATCGGGGACACGGGACATACATGCAATACACTCAGACCCGATGAGCGAAAATTTATGTGCACACATATTTGTGGTTGAGAATCGAACTTAGGGCCCGCGACGCACCAGCCAGATACTCTAAACACTCGATCACTCACCGCGCGACCGAGAAACGAGCTTATTACAAAGGATGTGATAAATACGGAAAGGTTAATGACGGTTACGAAGTTTGCCTTATACTCGTAACGATAATGGCAACGATAGTGGTTAATTAGTATGAAAATTTTAGGTAAATAATACTATTAAAATCTGTGATTCAACATTAATGGGTGGCGGTATAAATACTATAGTAAACTATGATTATCTTTCCTGTATTTTTATTTTATTAATTTGTGGATTCTCTTTCTCTCTCCATCATGTTTTGAGAACTTTTAACGGCTCTGCGATTATATCGAAAATGCGGACAATAAATAAATAAAATTTATGCCTATATTTATTTTTATTTATTGGAAGGTACTATTAATATTATAATAATAATTTTCTTTATTTCTCTCCGCAATACATGTTAATTAAATTAAGTTAAAACAATAATATTTACATATGTTGACACGTATATTGCGGGAGACTGATGCGCCAAACTAAGCTCTGGGGTTGTATTGTCGGGACATCGGGCCTCCACCCTATCATATGCTAGACAATTATAATACATAATATAAAACAAATATTGTTCAGTTAAACAATAGAGACGTCTCTTGGAGAAAAGTAAAAAAAAACATTTGATCATATGAAAACAAGTATTAGTTTATTAAAATAACTTAGGTTGGGTTGTGTGTATGTGTGTGTGTATTGTAAAAAATAACTATAAGACAGCTGTGAAAATTTTGAATTTCAATGTTTTTTTTAAAGTATCTTAATTGTGTGCTATTAACATTACTAATATTACAATTAAACACTTCAACTAAGCGTAGAATGCTTGTGCTACCTACGTAGGTACCTACGAATCTACGATAAATTTCGTAGACCGAAGCGTCAATAGAAGGCACCTTCTATTGACGCTTCAATTAAAAAAAAGTTGAACTAAATCCTCCCACCATTGAAATTGTATATTGCAACTATTGTTAAACACCGACAGGTTAGTTGTCTCGATCTTGTTAAGCATATGCTGTTGCCAAAGAATCATACCGCAGCCATTTGAACACCATGGAATTTGTAAGAGCATGTTCTGTAATTCGATGGAGGCTTTGAGCCGATTAAAAAATTGTACCGTGGTGTTGGGAAACCTCCATGTTCTTCTACTAGAGAAAACGAAACGCGAAGATTTCTACAATGTCACATTTCCCAAGCTCAAAGAGGTAAGATTTTTTTAAATTTTTATTTAATAAAATTAAAATATTAATGTTGAGTACTTTATAAGTGTTGCCATGTTCACGAGTTTATTTCTCTGTTTTCATATGAATATTTCTAGTTATTGTTAAATATTATCAAGGATTCAATTTGACGCTGGTACAACTTATATCTAGGTTTACAACAATTCCAAGTAAACGTTAAGATAACCGTTGCATTGTCAATAATAAATAAGAACTAAACCTTAAAGTCAGAGAGGACATATCCTTATTGATAAAACACAAAAGTGTAAATAATAAGCTTTAAAAGTTTATCATATATTTCATAAAACTAATTTCCTTTGCATTTCGACTTAATGCAATAACAATATCATGTGAAAAATTTCTTGTAATGTGATTGTATGTAATTTCTCATAAATACGTGTATATTAGATTACGGGTTTCCTGGTAGTGCATCGAGTGCGGGGTCTGGAGAGCCTCGGTCATTTGTTCCCGAACCTGGCAAGGATTCGAGGGGCGCAGTTGTTGTACAATTATGCGCTCATTGTCTACGACATGCCTTATCTAAGAGAGGTAATTAAATGGACCATCTGGTCGACTCTTATACATTCTCGTAGTTCGGCAATATGTATTTATTTATTTTATCTATTTAAACTTTATTGGTCACGTTATAGAAAGGGGTACAATGGGTGGACTTATGGCATTCTCTACCAGTCAACCCGTGGCGTGAAGAGACATTGACATATACCTATATACTCGTATATATCGCATGTACACTATTATATAAATAACAATACTTAATACAATATTAACTTTTTTTGAATCTCAACTTCAACTGAACCAGTCGCTTTCGCGCGTAAGATAACGAACCAAGCCGAGCCCTCACTCTGGGGAACCCTAGTACTGGTTATCCAAAAAAACTGTTGTTCATATGTTTAGTGTAGGAAAGAGCGGGCCTAGTTATTACCTGTAACAGGACATCACATCTCAATCTTCAGGGGTGACAACACATACGCATCTTATTCGTTAGTTATGGATAGATGTAGATGTCATGGTCCAGATTTCATCACCTCACCATCAAGTGAATTATGTATGTGCTCGTTTGCCACTCGTAATATTATAAAAAAATAGGTCCACTTAGTTAAAAAAAATGGCATTAATAATAGGTACTATAAGTTCTTTTTGACTAATATAAACAGAGTTTGCACTTAAAGTTTTTTGTGGGAGGTGAGTGTAAAATTTTTAAGTTAAAATTCTAGAGTTTAGTGAAATTTTATTGACGCAAAAGGACGGAGAATTGATACTTGGCCACAAAGAGAAAAACACAGAACGATGCTATCAGGTAGATGGTGGACTCGTTTTTGCTTTCTCTTTCCCTTTACGCTCTCTCAATCGTTTTACTCTTTATTATTTTCTCTGTTTTGTTTTTATCCTTTTTGCTATATATTTATAAATCAAGGTGAAGACTGATATCCAAAGAAATTTGATATCTGTCACGAGTTTGAAGCATTTATATCTTAATTTTATGCTATGAGCAACTTTATAACTTCTATTTATTTATCATTGCGTATTTATCCTCATTTATAATACTTTAATTTATTTTTCACTCATTTTATTAGCTTTTTTTGTAAAAGTCTGATTTGTTTACTAATTAAGAACTAGGCACCATTGACGTTACCTAGGTCGTTTCACGAAGCAAATTGACAACGTGGATTTCAAACTTAATCATAGTTTTATCTTGGGGCCGCGGAAGTTGTTTCTGTTGTGAAATATTGAAAGCATCTTTTATAAGATTAAAACGAAGAGACGTGCTAAGGATTTTTGTTTTCTAAGGCTTTGTTGACCTGTCTATTATTTGTTTAATTTTTTTTAACTGTTATTTATGATTTATGTTCTTAGTTTTATTTTTAATACATTTTTTTGTTAATATCATAATGTTAAACATTTTGTATATCCACTTTAATATTATTGATACTAAATAATATTTTATTTTTAAGAATTAACCTTCATATATTTTACTACTATTTCCTATTTTCGGAGAATCTGCAGTAGAATATAACTGTGTAATAATTAGGCCTGTTATTCTAACCCGTTTCTTGTCGTTTAAATAACAGGATGTTAATTATATTTACTAATAAATTGCATATCGGTTATTAAAAATAATTGAAAGCGTCGACGCTGGAATTGAATTCAATTCCGATAAGATGTAGTGAATTTCGCAAGAAAAATAAAAACTAAAATTGTTATTTATTTTTTAGCGCCAACTTTGTTACTTATCGACATATGTTAATAGCATAAAAAGAATATAAAAGAAGGTCCCGCTTTAAGCCTAGTAAATAATAGAGTTTTTGATTTAAATTGTATTTTCTGGTTTGTATCATATTGATATTGTATTATTTGTTGATATTTATTGAAGTAATCATTTAGGTAGATCATATGATGGGGATCTTATAATTGAAACTCAGGGTTTCCGATAATTTTATGGAAAGAGACGTCGTCTTTCTTTCTTCCATTCGACCTGATGACGTACAAATCGAATGGAAGAAAGAAAGACAAATACATTAATTAAAGATTTTAGATAAAGGTGTGTTTTCATTGACAATATAGCATGTATCTTCACACAAATGGATGCAATTATTATATTGTAGGTTTGGTTTGGCGAAATGATTTATATTGTATATAATCAATGTCTATAAAAGGAAGTAAAATGCTTATTATCACGTTCAATATGTTCATGTCTTGTATTTAGTTTGTGTCAATATATCTTTTTATTCGAACCAGTTAAAACAATAAATCGTTTCAGCCACCGCCAATTAAATGTATTAGTATATTCTTATTTGTGTAATAATGTTTTATATAAACAGCTTTAAAGCAATTTCGTCATACTTAATTTGCCATATTTATTGCATAAAATATACTAATTATTAATTATTTTTGCAGATTGGGCTCTACAGTCTTCTTAAAATCGATAGAGGTGGCGTTATTGTATGGCTCGTCTCGCAAGCTTGCTTTGTAGACACGGTGAACTGGAAGGTTATCGCGCCTGGTTCTAGGCACGTGTTAAGTGTGGACAGGCACGCTCAGTGTAATGTGCGTTGCACTTGCTCTGGGAATCCATCGACGAACCATTGCTGGAATAACAGGTTTTATTTAGTTTTCTTTTTTTTTTTCGCAAATAGCCTTATAGTTTAGGGTACGGTCTGTGAACCATCTCTTTGCACCAGGATTTTAGTTCAGATGGCAGTGGTTAACGGTGTGCTTATACTTTTGTTGGCATTTTAATATAAACATCTAAATATAAACAATTTTTTGTACAGGGACGATATGATCTACATAATATGATATATTTAAAAAAAAAGTAAGAAAGAGTAAGTATAGTCTTTCGAAAACAAACACTAGATTGTAAATTGTATTTTCATCTTCGTCATCATCATCGTCATAGCTTATCAGTCCACTGTTTATTAGGAAAGAAAAGCCTAAAGGCATATTCCTTAAATGTCATATCTTCTTGATCAATTCCCATCATAGTGATTTCTTCTGGTCACTAGTCCATATTGATTATGGATCATTGCTATGAAGCGCTAAGTTTTCGTGCAGATATAGCCGATTTCGTTGGTCCTTAACATCTTGTGTCCGATTTAATGCTGATGAGGTAACATCTGAGAAGCGTATGATGCTAATTCAGCGAAACTTGATATTGACAAGATAGAATTCTTATTCCGTGAAATTTAAATATCCTACAGAGAAGAGCCAAGCGAGCGGCTGCAGAAATTAAAAGTAATATATTTTTTTGGAGATATTCCATAAGTGTGTTCTTCCGCGGTCGAACCGACCCCATCATGTCTGTATTCATGATGAGAAAGCATATTCATCTTGACTCTTTGTTGAAGATGGATGACCATCACTTACCATCAGGTGAACTGTAAGAGTATAAAAGAAAATGCTTTAAACATAAACGTGAAATATATATAAATATTAGATTCAGTGTCATTGATTATTTATTTCAGAAAGTGCCAACGTTTCCTCGACGGTCCCGAAGGTGAAAAATGTAAAAGCCAATGTCTCGGTTGTCGGAAGACAAATAGCAGCGATTGTTCCGTGTGCCGACACTATACGTTCAGGGGGCAATGTGTCTCCAAGTGTCCCAATGGAACGTAAGTTATAGTACTGTTTAAGTGTTTGCTTACAATGAACGATATCATTTCGTTAAGTTATCGCATTTGAAATCTTATTTAAACAAAATAGATGTCATTTTTCTCTTATACGGCTATCTTATTAAATTATACTTTAACAATCTTGGTAGAAGTAATTAAGAGGTTATTTATTTCTTTTACATTTTTAAAATTATTGTTAACCTACGGTTTGCCGCTAAAATTACAAATGACCACGCAGGTTCTTGCTGGTAAATAATTGTGGCCTATAAATACCGACATCCACCCAGAAGAAAAAAAAATTACATAGGCTCCACTCAAGGCATAAGATGGAATGAATTGCCAATTATTTCTCTCGCTCGGTTACAATGCGAAACAAGTCATCGTTACGCTATAATTTAACGATTGTTCGCTTCGGTGAAACCCGTCCCTGGACAAGACCCAATCTCGTAAACAAAACTTATTTAAACTTTATTATTTAACTAATCTACGTACAACTATCTTTAGCAAAACCTTTTATTTTTTAACAAATTGTACTTCGGTACGTGTGGTATTATTGCATGAATAAATTGAGAATATCCCTCTGAATACAAAGATTTATTACGAATGCGAATCTAATGAACAATAACTGATATTAAAATACATAAAGGATACCCGACAATTATTTTAACACACAGTTGCAATACGTAATTTTTATGGCGAAAAGTAATTAATGCACTCTTTCATAAAGTTGGTATATTTTGTATGATTTTTTTTCTGCCCTTGATTTCTACATTAATTGTTATTTTATTATATCTTTTTAAGAGTCGTGTTACCTGTAAATTTATACTGCTTAACCAATGAAGAATGTATTAAGTTGGGTGGATGGTCATGGGACAACGCGTGTGTATTTGAATGTCCGTTAAATTATGTAAAGAAAAACTCATCCGATAGTTACACATGCATGTGGTGTAAGAATTGTACAGAGGTAAGTTCTAAGTATAAATGAATAAAAATTAAATCTCAAATAAGACCAAACTAGATAAAGAGCACCTAGTACCTAAGAACTTTAGTATCGCACTAGACTTTTGTTTAAACTTGAATTAATGATTATTCTCTTAGAAAACTACAAAGGCAATACAAATAAAAATGAAAACCATCAAACTTCATAGTTAGAAAACATAAAGACTCAAAATTAATATATATAATTCCGTTAATATGACAACATACGTATTTCAACCAAACTTTTGGGTATTAAATTTATTGATGAGCAAAAATATATTGAATACTCAATAATATCAAAAACGTTATATTGTTAGTTTTAAATATTAAAAATAGCAACAATAAAGAATAAAAGGTTTACATCGTATAGAATATAAAATTTAATTTGTCCTAGTCATTGATAATTCGACAGGAGACAGCAGTGTCTATTGTGGTCAGTATTTAATTAATTGTCCATCCATTCTCCACTCTGGAGAATCTTTCGATGGCTAGGGAACTGGCAACTTAGGTGGCACTATCAGATAGGAACGTGATAAGAGCAGACCGACTCAGTGTATGGCAGACCGACACACTCAGTGTATGAGCGCTATGCGTAAGTAAGAGAGCCATACTCTATAACCAGCTCACGGACCACTCGATTCCGTGAACCCTGTGTCCGATGATGCTGTAAGAGCCACATAGGCTAACAGCATCAACATCAACAGAATCTAGGTAATTATTTATGGCTTAACAATATATTAACTTTACTGTGCCGTTTAAGATCGTTTGAACTGATATAAAAATACAAATTGTAATTTTTTATAATTCAAAACTTGTGAATATTAAAGATCGATTTTGCAAGCAACTGTGATAATTAAATTATCAAAAAAGGGCATTAGGCATTATATGTGTGTTTCATGTTGGTCGTAAACAATTACATTTATTAACTTCATATTTATGTTCACAATACGTTTTGATAGAACTAAAACATCTACTTCATTATTATATTTTCCTTCAAATTGTATTTAAAAAGTCATGGTTGTTTTTTTAATCGAAAATTTGATATTAATTAATTATTTTCGATATGGCAACCTTGTTTTGTAAAATGCCCTTTTTATTCTTAACGTATAATAATCTTAGCCAGTCAGAAAATGGATAAATAGGTTTTTATTGTGAAGTCAGTCTCCGGAGTCGATCTGAATTAAAGAGAAATAACTAGTCTGGCCATAAATACTATTACATAAAAACTTTTTTTTTTCAACTTTTTAATTATTTTGAAATTGGGACACGTATATTATTTTAAAAACTTCTTTCGATTTTGCGCCATTTCACATATTTTTTCGTGTTCATTATGAAATTACAATATGGAATGGGGTATTAAAGAAAATAGGATTGCAGTGATCGCATTGCACAAAGTGGGTATGGAGCCGTCGGTCATATTCAAGACACTTCAAAAGCTTGGTATCAGCCGTATGTTCGTATATCGTACTATCAACAGATACAACAACACTTCCTCTCGAAGACCAAAAAAGATCGGGGCGGCCTCGTGCTGTTAGAACTATAAAGGCTGTTAATGCTGTTAAAGCCAGAATTCGTCGAAACCCCATTAGGAAGCAAAAAACCTGAAGCTCGGTGCTAATCGTCGATATACAGGACATGCCCTAAATCAATCTTTACAATTAGAGAGTGGATCGATCAAAACGCCTTGTGTCGCGATACGCAGGTGAAAGGCACAGAAATATCCTCTTTACTGATGAAAAAATTTTCACGATTGAAGAACACTACAATAAGCAAAATCATAAATTGTACGCTCACAGTTCTAAAGAAGCTGCTCAAATGGTCTGAAAGATACAACGTGGTCTGTTTACAACTGCGTCAATGATGGTTTGGTGGGGCGTATCTTATCAAGGAGTCACAAAACTACTTTATAAGAGCTGAAGACTGGCCCTCATCTAGCCCTGACCTCAATACTTTAGACTTCAAATTATAGTCAGTTTTAGAGGACATGGCCTGCTCTAAACGACACGGCGACATTGAGTCTCTTCATCCATCCAAAAATCTTTGGAGCAAGCAGAGTCGAAATTTCCCTTGGAAACAGTGCGTAAATCCATATATTCGTGGCCAAACAGATTAAAGGCCTGTTTAAAAGCGAAAGGGGCCAACATTCGAACATTTTTTTTATTTTTTGCTGAGACTAATAAATATGTAGATATAACTTTTAATAACATTACATTACTTAATTAAAAAAAATGCATTTTCATTTGTAACAGAACTTATGGCCGGACTAGGTACATGAAAATTATTTTTTTTATTTTTAGTATTAAACTCGTTAAGGGACGCCAATACTACTATTATATATACTAATAATATACTATTTACTATTTGCAATAAGACCAATAATCCAGTTATTCATAAAAATAATTCGTATTAAGTTTATACTCTATGGGTTTTCTGGAAGACCATCAAGGGATCCCTTACTATTTTATCGTTCATTTTCGTATAATACGATTACAATACAATGCAAATACTGACGCATGAGTATACATCGTCTTCCGATGGCAGAATTTAAACAGCTTTAACTTGTTCCAATACTTAGTAGGTCATGAGGTAACGTCTGGACCACTGCCCCCATTATATTAGCAATAGCAATCTGTTTGATTATGTTGTGTTGTGTGCGTCAGGTTATAATTTTTTATAATACTAACAGTGAAAAACGAGCACACTTGATGGTACGTAAACATCTACATCCATCCTCAATAAAGACTCAAGACTCGTTGTTAACACTGAGATGGAATGCATTGCTACCGTAACTGGATGTCCGGGTCAACAAGCGAAATATTAAACGGCTTTGAATCGGTATTGGACTATAACCGTGAATCAACACCTAGGCTTATGACGAACTTGCACCTACTGAAACCCAACAATGTTCCACCTTGGTCACTTATTTCAAGCCACCGGAACGCTTGCGGAAATATCCGTAATCGCACCCATCGGTACCCTCTCCTTGAGGGAGATATCCCCATCTCCACCCCTCCAGACAAGGCATGCGAGTACGAGAGCGCCTTCCTATTCGGCCTCTTTGTGGATGGGAAGCGGTCCCCCCCGATTCCACCACCTTGACACCATTGGGGCTAGGAAATCACAATTCCAGACCAGTACTGGGATGCCCCGCACAAAGATGAGATATGTATTCCATCTGAGGTTGAATACAAGTGACCGCGGAACTGAACGTCAATAGATTACAACGCCAAGGATTACGGAGCTAGCTGAAGTAGCAAGGGGAATGTTTTCAAAATTAGGAGATGCAACAAATAGGATTTAGCAGTAAACACGCAGAATGTCTTCTATGGTTAAATTGGGCTAGATTTCGTCTACCAAAATCTGAGACTTTGTTAAACAAAAAGTGCGCCCCCCCCTGCGCCACTACAAGGAGAGAACCCTTCGGAGGCGGCCGAGTACCCCTCTCTTGCCTTTGACCTTGCTTCTCTGTGCCAGTTCATATTGCGAATAGGACGAAGAATATGACATAATCAAAGATTATGTAATGTCTTAAATGACCTTACCGCTTGAATTAGTAAAAATCTATGTAAAAAGATAATAAATTATTATCCATCTTACCACAGAAATTGTGCCTAAGTAGATAAATCTATATTTAATTTTTTTTTAATGACCATAATAATAAATTTCAATTACCGATTTCAGACATGTGGCAGTCAGTTTATTCGAAGTATAGAAACTATACAAGCAGCTGGACGATGTGTTTACATTAATGGGTCTTTAACTATACACATATCTTCAATAACTGAAACAATTAAAGAGTTAAGAATGTATCTAAGTGAACTAAAAGAGGTTTCTGATTATATAATTATATACAGGTCCATCACGATCACGTCATTAGATTTTTTGCCCTCACTTAGACGAATAAGAGGTCAAAACTTAGAAAGGGGGAAATACAGCCTTGTAATATATGATATGCGAAATCTTCAAACTCTCTTTTTACCAAATGTCACACAAAATCTTAAAGTTGATCGTGGAACTATAAGTTTTTACGGAAACCCCATGTTATGTATGAGTTACATTGAAAAACTACAGGTGGTGTTTCCAACGCAACCAAATGAAATTGATGTCCCACAAGGAATGAACGGTTACAGTGGTGGATGCAAAGAAGTATCTTTAGGGCTTCAAGTACAATTAGTGAATGAGACTTCAGCCCTGGTTATATTTTCTCCTTTAACTGACATTAATGTTCATTACACAGTTCTTTATGTCAGACTACCTCAGGGAATCCATGCAACATTTGTCCCAGAAACATGCAGTGAATCGGAATGGTTTGCGGAAGATGTACCCACTGTTTTCAGTAAAGTAGCGATGGTTCAACTTACATCATTACACCCTGCTTCGCATTACGCTATTTGCATAGAAACATATGATCCAATACACAGAAATCTTGCCAGAAGTTCAATCCTTAGTTTTCAAACTCTTGTTGGAAAACCTGAACCACCATTTATTTTGGAACTTGTAGCTTCATCGTGGAATATTGTGGTTATTCACTGGGCAGATCATAAGGATTACAGGTCTCATATTATACGTTATGAGCTGGATGTAAACCTGATAGAAATTCCACCCAAGGACGTTAAAACAAGAGATCACTGCAAAGGGAGAGATGAGGATTATGATGATTTAGACTACTCTCGTCATGCAGTCGTTTTAAGACCACCATCGAATTATGAAAAGGGTTGTAAATCGATGTGTGGCGTACTTTCTTCAGTTACAGAAGGAGCCTTGATAGAAGAACATTTTGAGGTGTGCACCAGTCATGACTTGGAATGTGAATTTGGTAACAGTCCAAGAAGAAATTCAAGTTATGGAAAGTACATACAAAATTTAGCCTTAAATATAAGTGGTCCTCGGAATGACTTTCAAATTGGTGGGCTAGCCCCGTTTCGAGATTATAAATTTAAATTAAGAGCTTGTACTGATAGTTACTGTAGCATTTCTACAAGAGGTGTTGTAAGAACTTTTCGGAAAGAAGGCGCAGATATCCCCGTCATTACTTTAGCTGAAGCTAACATAACTGGATTTGTAAATGTGTATTGGGAACCACCGATAGAGACCAACGGTCCGATATTATCTTACAACGTTGAAGTATTGCCTAGTATAATTTTGAATGACATCAACAATCTATTACCCCAAGTGTGGTGTACATCTGGAAACACAACACGTATAACCGTGAAATCAGAAATAGCTATTAAGTATATTATAAGAGTTTGTACTACGAGTTTGGGTGCAAGCAAATCGTGCAGCACTTGGAAAAAAATATATATATCTTTAAATCACGTCCCTACATGGTGGTGGACTGGTATTTTATTTGGTGTTTTATTATACATTCTGTCTACAATAGTAGGATTGATATGCAACAGGGGAAGATACTACATTGATAGAATCCCTCTAATTGATAATGGATTAACTTATGCCAATGAAACGGAACCTCCAAGTTTTATGTTGACGGATTTTGCCCCAATCTATTCAATACCGTTGCGTGATACACAATTAGATTAGGTTAAAGGATTAATTTATTGGCAAATATTTAAATTGACAACTTTTCAGTGACGCAAATTATCATGTTTATTATTCTGTTTGTTTATTTATAATAAATTTTATATTTTAATACCTTCTTCTCTTTTTACTTACAAAGTCAAATACGATAAGAATGATTATCAAAATGTTATAGAAAAAAATATTAATCAATATTTGGTATTGTCTTCGCTAGCTATAATAACAGCTTGTTTTCTTATTGATTTTATTAGTTTTTGGATAAAATCTTGAGGAATCCTATCTCTAACAACACAGTCTCGACATCTTGGAGTTTCGGAGACAAAGGCTGGATTTTTGGCTTGGACCTTTCCTTGAAGCTCGTCTCATATATGCTTCACAGATTATCATGATCAAATAATAATCGATATTGGGTTTACCATTCAGACCTCCTCCCCAATTTTTTCTGGCACTAAAACAAGGTCGGATCGGCCTTCTGAGACAATGTCGGTCTACATTACACAGGAGCCGACGGCGTCGAAGATAGTTTCAGTAGTCAGTCCCTCATTGCTCATCTGAGTAAACACTATTATTACTATTTCTGCTGAAGAGAAGATAAAGGTCCAAAATTTTATAACGATAGGTTGTTTACATAGATTTAACGATGTTTCAGGGATTGAAAGACTTTCTGTGTTATTGTTATTTTACCGATTAAAACCAATATATTATATCTTAAACCACTAAATAATATATGAATAAATAAAAAAGTATAGTACATCATTACATGCGTTGTATGTTCCATGTATGTAGATACATATTAAACCTTAGAGAAATTAGGTAAACGCTTTCTTACTGTCGTACAATTTCTAATAAAACGTGGTAATAATATTGAAACGAGAGAGTATATATTTCGTACAACACAAGATTGAAATATACTCGTAACTTTCTTCGCTTGAAGCTCCAAACATTAAGGCCATGAAATTTTGTGTTATACAAAGTAAATCCTTTCAAAGCCTTAATAAAGACTGGTGACAATAACCCCGGTCAAAATGGTTACCAAGGGACGAATAGAATTTAATGTAATTAGGTTTGGAATCTTATTCAATAAAGGCAGCGAATGAAGAATTTTGTAACCCTTTCATTGAATATAGATATATTTTTATGTGAAAATAAAATTTACCCCTATACTTTTTATACGCGGGCAAATAATAAAAGTAATGATATATGGTCAATGGTCACAAACGCCAACACAGGTGACGACCTCTCGAATGAAGATTGATCCTTGGAGATATACATAGGTGCGTTGTCAATTCTAACAAGACAGGCGCGGATCTAAAAGGGTGGGGGTCGTAGGGGTAATAAGCCCGCTAAAACTAAATGCCTATTTTAAGAACTTTACGTCATGAATTACTTATTAATATTTCTAGTTTATAAAGTGTTCGATGTTGAATTTTCGAGAAACTTCATCTATGCCCCCCTCCGAACTTCTGATCTCAAGATCAGCGCATTTTTTTTGCATTGTAAACGAGCACACATTTCACCTGATGGTAAGTGATTCCTGCGGCCCATGACACATACATTCATCCTTGATAGGGAATCATAATGCAGATGTTTTGTTATCCTTGAGGACTGAGATGGAATGCCTCATCACCAGTAATAAAGGTCTCCGGATCCCTTCACTCACCAGACGCAACACAGAAGTATGCTGCTATAAATATAACAAGATAAGCTGCTTAGGTACTAAGTAATTGAATTTGCGGTCGTCGTTTTTTACATATTCGTGTTGTCAGAGGTAAAAATATTGGTACTATTTGTTCAATCTTTGTTTTTATGATACTAAAAATTGACTCCATCCAATATTGCATTGCGGCAAATAAAATTAAACATGATTCTTTATTTAGTTTAAACAGTTTGTATCTATAATAACAGTTTTAGTACCATATTTTTAAGATTTGTTGTTGCTACATGTTGAAGAGTTCTTATTTTTGAGTTAATAGAATTAACGATGATAAACGAGCACACAGTTCACCTAAGCGATTCCTTCGTTCCATACGTTCATCCTCGATAAATAACCATAATGCAGATGCGCTGTCATCTCTGAGGACTAAGATGGAATGCCTCGTCATCATTAACAAGGGTCTCCGGAGCGGAAGATCTGAGGATGTTGGAAAATTATAAAACTATACTGACCTTTCAAATAAAAAGCAATTATTTAAATCTGCCATACATAAATATAAAATATGCAAAAATCAATCGAAGTAAGCCAGGCCACAGCTGTTATAGTCATTTGAAACGTGATTATATTTCGAATCTGACTATATTGTGACTGTCCCATGTCTTTAAAACAGCATGTGACATTTGTGCAATATCGCAGAAATATTCCATCGAAATTGGGAAGTGGAATTACTTATTGTGTTTATCTTTACTACATGACTTTACTTAAGTTAAGTTAAGTACTTACGTTAAATAATGATGTGGAGACTGATTCATTGTACGAGTATACGTAATAAGTTAGATATTGATGAATTATGAAGATAATAATTGATCTCTACATTTGAAAGCTTATTAAGCTTGTTTAGCTCCTTTCTTAATAAATAAGTTGAATTTTATTTTAAAAGAATGCTTTCATTGTTATTATATGCATTCAAAATTCCGGTTAACCACTCCAACTGAGCGTAGCTGTTTGCCATAGAAGATGGTTCATCACAATAGATCAATGGCGGATTCAAATCTACGCTATCGATGTTTCCCTTTTAGCTTTTATACTAGTAATTAGTAATTCAATCTCACGTTTTAGTGTGACTTCAAATCCCAATTGGCAATTATTATTATATATTTTATATTCTATACTGACATTCGCCATGTAAGTTCACCACCAGATGTTTGGCAGTGGATCATGGATAGGTTATGTCGGTGAGAATGAAAATATTTCTGGTAACGAATAAACAGTGGTAGAGCTACACTGCAGTTTGTTTCTAACTGCAGAATGAATAGGGTAGGAACACAATCTCACAGAATACCGTCTTGAAATGGCAGCATAAAGCTGCTGTGTTTCGTCTGGTGAGTGAAGGGAGACCTTTAGTACTGGTGACGCAACCGGCCTAGAGCGTTGGGACGGCCGTTTGGGTCCCTTTTAGCTTCACCGTGGGTGACCATGCCACGGCTGATAAGGCCCCGCTACGACAAGGCGAGAATCTTTCAGAGGGGCTGTCGACCGAGCCGTAAATCAATAGTTTGTGTTGTGTACAAATAATCGACTATATTGCCCTGTATAAATCAACTCTTCATTACAATGCATTGTCCGGGTTCACCTGTAAGACGACTTTGTACGACTTAGTTGTCAGACGTATTACTGCGTATAGGTAAACTCTGTATAGGTCCGGTGGAACTAAAGCTCATTTTTAGGTATCGTTAAACTTAAGTAAATAAATAGATTAGTTTTTTGTTTGAAATATTTTTATGATCCTTGTATAAAGGTTATTTACTTCAAAAAACATACTGATGAACGAAATTAAGGTTTTATCACGTTCAACACGCGGTGTGTGAGATGAGTTTTGTTTAGTGATATGAACGCGACCACGTGTTTTGTCCCTTACATTTTCATTGGTTTTTTTAAATATTCATAATTAGAACGAGTCCTTGTAGCCTTTATCAACGCTTCTTTAACAGAGGGATCTTTAAGAAACACACAGTCACAGTTGAAATATTATTTATAATGTTTAGTTTATATATTTCAGAATTATCAAATATTACGAGCTTCAAGCCTATGTAATTACAAAGAACATTCTAAACAAAGAAGTCAAGTGGCAGTGAAATTGACTACACATGAAAATGAACATTAGGAGGAAGACGTGAAACCGTTTTCCATAATCTGCGCCATAGAGAATATCAGATTATTTATATAATAAATAATTTAAAAATAAAAATATACGTATATAATTTTTAATAAATAAATAAATATAATAATTAAATAAATAAAAAAATATATTTTTTTCCCTAATTAGTACAGTAAGGGATTTTCAACGTTAACAAATAGCTGATGAGAAAAAGAGAAATACGTGTGCGGAGCGATAGTGCGCCAGTCGTATCATAATACGACTGACGCCAGTGAAGTGTCACTATGCGTGTTGTTAGATCATTTGCCACGCTCACTTTCCGCATCAACTGGTTTTTTTTTCTTTTCGTATTGTGTTGAGAGTGCTTGCTCTTTTGTCACCTGTACTATAAAAAAAAAGGAAAAAGTAAGTAAGGTCCTGTAAGTACTGGTAAGTGATTTTTGTCTGCATACAACCCACATTCATCCGCGATAAGGAATTATAACGCAGAAGCATTGTCACCCTGTGATAACTCGTGTAATAAGGGTCTCAGTAGTCCTACTTATTCAGTACACTTCCTACACGATTTTGACTACCTACACGACCCAACATCATTTTGCTGCATTTTTTCGCTGGTATTTTATGAGGGCAGTGAGGAGGTTACTTTTTTATTTCCAGTTGACAGACGAAACACAACAGCGTAGCAGGTAAGCAAATATTTAAGGCTGGCATTCTAAGAATATAACAGCGTGGTTCGTCCAAGGTCGAGTCTACCTATTTAAGATACAACCAGTTTATAACTACGGCTTTTTTTTTTTTTTTTATAGCGTTAAGAGTAACAAACGAGCACACAGTTCACCTGATGGTAAGTGATTCCCGCGGCCCATGACATCTACATTCATCCTTGACAAGAAATCATAATGCAGATGCGTTGTCACCCTTGAGGACTGAGATGGAATGCCTCGTCTCCAGTAATAAAGGTCTCCGGATCCCTGCACTCACCAGACGAAACACAGCAGCGTTAAGCTGCTATTTTACGCTGGTATTCTGTGAGGACGTGGTCCTACCCCGGTTGAGCTGACCCATTCATTCTGCAGCTAGACACAAACTGCAGTGTAGCTCTACCACTGGCTATATATTTCTAGTAATACATGGTGCAAGCTGAATTCATTGAATTAAGACTAAACTGAAAATTAACAAATTATTTAGTCGAGATCAAAGTCTTCCATGAAATTCAATTCCTGTGCTCTACTACTCTGTTTAATTTTAAACAAAAATAATATCCTAATTATGTTAAGCTTTAAGAGATCTTTTCAAAGCACGTTTCCTTCTCACCGACAGACGCGTTGACGGGTTTTCTTAATTAAAACGATCCGTTACCGTCATTAACTTTGTCATGAATAGTTAACGTAAATATACAAAATATTATTTTAATAAAATTAAGTCTTTGGAGAATAAACGTTGGGTCTTTTATATGAAACCTAATATCGAAAATACAACTCTTAAAGTAACAAGCTATATATAGATTGTTACTGATATATATATACATCTCTCATCTTACAAACTAAAACACAATTAATATATGTTTTTCTTAAGACAGTATGAGTACAACTTATTCAAATCTTGTTGAAGAATTTAAAATAAACCATTCATAATTTTATACATTTTGGTGTCATCGGAAAATAAAAGTATTTAAATATTTGACATATACCTGAAAACACCAACGAGATATCGATATAAAATGTATTCTATGTAGAAAATTAGATAGAATACAGAAAAGAAGATGACCGAGGTGCGACCCCTGGGGCACCGTTCATAGCCCTTCGCTCTTACTGCTTCACTACGATTTCGATGATAGGAAGTCAGTCAACGTAAGATATTGTGATGTATTACGAATAGCTTACTAATAACAACTGAATGCAAGATTTTATCGAGGGCTTTTGAATAATCCGTATACACGGCATCCACTTGATACCCGGCATCAAGGTCTGTATGAACCAGTCTCAAAATTCACAAACATAATTTTTTGTAGGTTTCTTGGTGAGGTGTCATTACGTTGTTATTTAACGTTGTTATATTATGTTGTTGGTTTAATAACATAAGTCTGGCGCAAATAAATATGGAATCATTACAATTTTTCTGCTAGTTTTGGTATAGCACTTAGTTTAGATATTGATCGATAACTGCAAATGTTGTGTTTATCGACATTCTTTAAAGCTGGTGTAATTTAAGACTGTTCCCAGACTTTAGTCATGCTACCTTCATTTAATGAAAGAATAAATAATATAAATGATGGTCCAGAAAGATGTTTACGGCAGTTATAAAAATATTGGAGGAATTTCATCAGGTCCACCCATGCTTATATCAATTTTCTGTGATAATCTTCAAATAAGTATTGTAAATGCTTACTATTTAAATACTGAATTAAAATACTAAGCATTTACAAATAGCAGTTTGTAGAACTTATTTTGTACATGTTATCCGGTAAGTCGTTACAATCCCCGCCTTCAATTTCACGAAAAACCAAAAATATTTAACGCTAATCTTTTCCTCGGCATAAGGTATAGATTTTGAACATTTGTATTATCTTTTGCCCATCTTGAAATAGTTCAATGGTAAAATAACCCCTAGGACGACCATAAGTTTTTCATGTCTGTTCTGAATTATACGTACAAATGGTGAATGATGTTTATTCTTCGGTACCAGGGGCTCTGATGAAGAACTAACATAATCTACGTTAGACATTAATAGGTACAGTTTATGACAGTATACCGAATTGAGCCATTAAAATTTTAAAAATTATTCTATTCACTAACCATATCTAAGTTATGGCCCTATTTTAAGTGCTATATCTGAAACCAATTCATAAAACTCAATTAGAGCTTCTTTACGATTGTTGCATTGCGGAAGGTAGCCACAAGAAAGCTATATATTTTTAATGATAGCTTTTTTTGGAGATATTCACTATTTCAGCCGTTGACTTTAATATAGGGATATATACAAAAATAGAAATAATCAGATCTATGTACGGCTATTAAACCCCAAACTCGTTCTGTAGCCTCTGGTACTATAATTTCTATTACATCTAGAATCAAATAACTCTAAATCATAAATACTAGAAAGCAACCATGTCTCAGTTACGTACATGTCGTCATAGTTATTAATCAAAACATTCTCATAAAATAAATTGGTCTTCTTCTTCAGATCTGCCTATCATTTTGGTAAGAATTGCTCAATTTATGTTTGAATTTTAAAACAATATATATTACACATAGACGTATAATCAAATGCTTCATGGAAATATGTATATATTATTAGTATCAATCAATACTATTCCGAACTTATAATATTCTGAAAATATAAAATTAAACAATGGGACCAAAAATGATTATTACAATGGGAACAAACTCAAAGGAAATACAAATAAAATCCCCAAAAACGCATATCTGATACTGCACTGGACTAGCTTCAGTTTGGCGTGTCAATGTACTGTTCTTCACCTGAACGAATTTATAGGCATATTCTTTTGCTCTAACTTTAACCTGTTGCAACAAAGCCTTGTTAGAATTGGTGATCCTTGAAATAAATTATGGACTGAGTACCAGGATACACTATATCGAAAGTTTTAGAGTACTTCAATTGCCTTGTTTTAGATAGAAAGTAGTCTTTGGATAATAAAAGCGAATTCGAAAACTAAGTTAGAAAATAAGGCGATGGTACGATACCTGTGACCTATAGACATTCACATCAATCCTCGGTAAAGAGATAAATCAGTTAAGATGCATAATCTTTAGATCAAAAAGTAATACTTCGTTACCAGTAATTGAGTATCCAATTATCTAATATAAAGCTAGAAGAATATAAAACTAGAAACTGGTTACCTGCTTTTTTGACAGGGTTTTAAATCAGCCTAGTCGTTTATTGATAACAACTTAATGTTATGTATGTTATAAAATACTATATTTGAAAAATATTTTCGTTACGTATTTATTTATATATGTATGTATATCTTATATTTCAACAAACTAATTGTTATGTGTTATTATTCCCTTGAGGTTAGTCAAGGCACATTATTTAGATACATCGCACCATTATTAGGAATGGGAAGCAAAAGAAGTGTTGCCGTGTTATGACAAAGTATTAGCCTGAAGCTTGGTAAAACACCGTAATCCTTAATTCCTTCTTCTGGAGTAGGAGAGTTGTGTGAACTTAAATATATAATATATAACTTTCAAGGACCAAAGGATTACTTTATTTACAGGTTACAATGTTATTTGTGGATTGAAATAAAAATTATTTGTATTTTGTACTGAGGAAAATGTTAGGTTTCATGGAATACATGATATCACATATACACAGAAAAATTAAGTGAAACAAACAAAACAAATTTGTTCACTAAAAGAGCCGCAACACTCCGAGTGCAGGCCGTGCTAATGGGTTTTAAAGCACTATCTATATTTCAAGTCATGCATCTCCCGAGTTGTACTACCATTTCTTTCTGAGGGTATATTTATTATTTTAATCTTTTTTTTTTGTTTGTGAGTATTGCTGTTGGTCCAGAGATCTTTACAGCTTTATCTAATTAGACTCACGAGACGATGCTGCGCAGCTGGCATGAGACTGCTGTTGCACCACCGCTGTACTCCGATCCCTGTGGACGAAGAACGTCGACGACAACAGAGGGTGGCGATAATACAAACCGAGGGCCCCTCATAAGGAGGCACCAAACTTCGATTCGGATCGCTTTCTAAAGGGAGGACAGGAAGATTTTTAGAAGCGGAAGCGAGCAAATCGCGCGTAATACTTTTGTAAGTATTTAGTAATTATTTACAGTCATTTATTTGTACACAAAAATGAAGAATTTGTTTAACGACTTATAAAATTTTGGCAGTCTTCATAGGTATTCTGATCGTCAAGCTGGATCCTTAATTATACATTATTATTTATAATTGGTCCACCACCTTTCATTTTCTTATTTATTTAATCATACAGAGTACAATGCTCGGACCTAATGCCTTTTGACATTCTCTTCCAGTCAACTCTTGAGAGAGAACCAGTCTTTAAAAATTATTTTTATTAGGAGCCCGATTAATATCATCAGGCAGAACGTTCGAGAGTTGAATAGTTAGAAAAGTAAAAGGCGAATTGAAAAGAAATGATGACGATTAAAAGGCAAGGTACTCGGATATGAGTAGTTTAAAATGAAATGAGTTTTTAAGATAAGATTGTGAATTAGAATTGTTTAAAATTTTAGAATTATGGAGCTATGCCTGTGAAGGATAGGAAGCCGAGATGCAGATAAACGAGCATAAGCTTTTTTTATCTGCTTTAAGCACTTACTTCGATATTATTATCCTTATCTCAATACCGTAATAATATTTTATGTTTTAATACATATATAATATAAAGGCCTTGGTAAAAGTAAAAGCTCAATGTCTAAGTGCTCGCTTAAATTTGAGCTTAAAATTTTACTCTCACCGCACCTAAAGAAGCTCCACTTCAATAAATCATTCGTTAACATTTGTGCTCTTGTAATATTTGGAATCTAATAAACTCTATGTTTAACGTGGATCGCACTTACTATCTCCGTTTACTGCTATTCAAATAAAGCATTTCAGAAAATATTTATTTATTTATAGGATAGTCAATGCAGAGACTTTAGTACTATAAACAAAAAACAAAATGATATGTGGCATTGCATAAAATTTAAATAGAAGACAGTTAATCTCGTCAATGAAAATATTTGCTAAAGTTGAAATTTCAAAATTTAATATTTTAATCTCCTTGATGTTAACTTAACCATTCGTAATAATTCTGCTCGAGACACTGCGTTATAAACGAGGAAATTAAATTTAAGGTAAGTGGGATCAAAATGGTGATCAAAGGAAAGAAACCGCAACGGATAACGTATTTTATAATACTCTTGAAGTATTAGTCTTTGCAATAGTGAATGTTTTGCTTTAATGCTTATGCGATAAGGATGAAGGGTCATCATTGGTTATTTACGCTACGCATATACACGAGTCACACTGAGTCTTCAGAAAATAAAAAACGGCTCAATGTAGAAAGTTGCCGATACTTCTATTGTTTTTCGAAGTAGTCTCCGTTCCACTCTATACATCTTCGCATTCGATGGAATCACTGAGAAAAGCAGTGGGCCCATTCTTCCATAGGGGTCTCTTCTATGGCATTTTCGAATGCACTCACCACATCTTCAGGGCTCGTAAAGCTAATACCTTGAAGTTTAACTTTGGTTCTTGGGCATAAATGAAATCTCACAGGGCACGAGCTCAGGACTATATGGCAGACGATTCATTATCTCGAGCGTTGTCGTGGTGAAGGAGGATCCTGCTTCGTGGGCGCTGCTGTCGAAGTGAAATCCGTGTTGCCGACTCTCATAAAAGTGGTAATTGCAATGAAAACATGAAATAGCAGTATAACCCTGCTGTATTTAGATTTATTTATTAGTGAAGACGATATATTTTAATTTAGTCTTCAGGGTTAACTGCATTGGATTCCTCATCGACGATTTATGTATAATTGAGGTTATTGGCCACAAGAAACGTTTACCATCAGGTTAACGGTGTGCTGTTGCGTTGGGCTGTTTATCACTCTAAATAAAATAGAAAAATGGGAGGTTCGTTAACCTAAGGGTTAGTAGTGTATTTTTATATACGACGAAACACATTATAAGAGCATGCATTGATTAAAAAATGGAAATTTTATTCATTCAGTGTAAAAGTTTTGTGGAAACTTTGGTGTGAATTTAGCACGCCTTTAAGCAATGTTAGTTTGAAAAATCTACCACTAGTTGAAAAATTACATCGATAAGCTAAGATCGAGAGAATGCATTCATTGTACTTTCCTTAAGACCAAACTAAACGAACGATTTTAGAAATGTTCATATTTTTTCCCATTCCTTTGACACCTACAGTCAAATATAAAAAAAATATTTAATTATTTTCTAAAAGACAACATTGGGAGTATTGCGAGATGAACCAGGTGCTTATGCAATGACTTAAGAAAGATAATACTAAATTAACTAAAGAATAATGTAGGTTAATAAAATATAATGAACCTATAATCATATTTTTTCGCAATTTTTTTCTGAATAAACTATGTTCTCCTATGGATATATACTAATACTACCTACCAATAGATTTTTATTGTATAAATATGCTGCGCCTTCGTATATACTTTTTTTATTACTGATAAAGACTTTGTGTCCAACGTTAAATAAACTAATTAATAAGTTATCACACAGCATCGCTTAAATACATTAATTCTAACCAGACAAAAGTTGGTTGGTTTACGAATTAAGGTTTTACTTAATATCAGCATTTTTAATTTATTATTGTATTCGGGGTGATATATAGTCTAGCATACAGTTCACCTTCATAGAGGTCTCGACTGAGTGCCACTGTAAAAGCCCTCGGGCTAACAGCGGCCATCAGCCCGAAAAAAAGAAAAAAAAAGAAGTTCACCTGATGGTAAGTGAACCGTAAAGCAGATGCGATCTAAGGACTCAGATGGCCTTGTCGCCACTATTAAGGGTTTTTGGTTCCTTTCAATAACCAGATGAAACACAGCAGTATTATTCTGCTATTTTCCACTGGTAATCTGTGAGGGTGTATTTTTCCCCTTCAATGTGTGTACTGGTTTCTTTTACTTACGATGTTAAACACAGTATTTATTTATTTATTTAAATTGTATGTACACAAAGCATGTATATAAGAAAACTAATATATGAAAAGTATGTACAATGACGCAGCTTATTTTATAATAAAAATCTCTTCCAGTAGGCCATGCGTTTGAAATATTATCGGAAAAAAACTCGTGTACTCACAAAAAAAGAAAAATAGAGAAAAAAATTGTTACTGTCCTTTACATTGCTAGGTGCAACTTGATGATGATTTCGTACAAGAGATTTTAGACCAACTGCATTGGGTATATTATATTATTATACTTATTGCCATATGTGCAGAACCACTCACTCATCTTCAATAATTTTATAGAAGCTTTATGCTATACCATCTAGGATGGTTCGGATGCAATGTCACCGACACGCGATTTTTTACAAATACATATGTCCAAAACTAAATAATGATGTTGCTCAATTAAATATAAATATTTTTAAAAATAATTTTTCACATACACACAAATACATATGTTTATATTTCCACATAGACTTACATACTCGTGTATGAATGTCATAATATATCATACATGTATCTTTACGGGTCGAATTCAGAACGTCCACTTTTGAAGTTGATAAAAATTAAAATGTAATAATCTAAACTACAGCAATGCTAAATACTGTGCTAATGCCCCTTTTATTACTTTATTAAGTTAGATTATTTACTAGTTATTTATTATATTATTCGTTAAAACTGCAAAATAGTAGTCAATAACACACTATGTAAAAATTAAACATATTTTTATATCAAAACCATTGACAAGCAACAAGTACGTTCGGTAAAAGTGAGTTCACATCTTCTTAAAACTTAAGTTAAAGTTCGAGTGACAATTGTTCCAAGCGATTTGCCTAAACGGGTACGCCTGGCACGTTGATAGGTTAGTGTGTTAACTTATCCTACTTAATGTTAAAGAGTTTTTATTTAAGCAAAGGATACACAATGTACCCTAATGATAGGTGGTCGTTGTGGCTCATAGATACATCTAATAAGGAATTAAATTGTAGATGTGATTGTAATCCCAGAGTACTAAGGTGAAATATCTTCTTACCGTTAATTGCAGGGTTGGTTTTATCATGTAACGTCAGTCGCATATATAACGTAAGTTTTTCTATAGCATTATATTTATTTCATTATGCAGCCTATACAAACGGTACTCGTAATTTACTCTCATGACGCTGATAATATACCCGCGGATTTTTCATATTATTTAAATGATGTACATTTTTCGATAACCGATATTTTTGCTGACATTTATGCGAATTTATAGTTTACTAAACTTATTATTACATTATTTCTAGCACGTCTTTCGACAGAAAAGGTCAAATCGGACACACTAAAACTTAGTTGTGAATTTAATAAAAGAATTTTTACGTTAATAGAATAATCTATAACGATAAAGAGGAGGAAAGGGATTAAATTTTAATAAAAGTAAATTATCTTATGGATTGATATAACGTGGATAATAATTAAAATTAACATAAATCAAATTACCAAGTCCTCGGCGGTGAAAGATAACGCTATATACATATATATATATGATATAGGATAATGTACTCAAGGCTGGTGTAAGGAAATTTTAAATTGCATTGAAGCATAAACAGATTTTTTTTGCGAAACTTAAAGTGATAAAATGCAAAAATAAAATATTAAATATTTACCTTCAAATTTACAAATGTTCTGATTTATTTGTCTCTGGAATGCAAAACTAAACTATAGCATGATATTAATTTTCTACATTTACTAATAATCGCAGAATAAGAAGAGATATGTAAAGCATAATCGCGAATATCCCGGATCGTAGTCGATGTTCGACGTGTCTTTCTGTGACGAGTATAGGTAGTTATATACTACCTATACTATGTATCCCTACAGGTATTAAATATGTATATGTATTAATTAGGTTATGAACAAACTGAAGTGTTATTAAATGAGTGGTGAGTATAGAAAAAAAAAGATATTGCCCATACTGTTATATTAACATTGTAAGAAATGAAGTGATAATAATTACATACTCACATCCACATTTACGTATCCTGTTATATGTTTAACTGTAGTATAAGTTTCAGAAAAACAAATGAAAAACTTATCCCAACGAAGAAGTAAAGATGATTAACATACTCGAAAGGCAATCGATCCTGGAAGATCTTAGCGTACGGGATATACTCCAAAAGTGGTGTAAGTTTGCATAGTCTAAAAGATATATCAAAGCAAATAATTAAAAATAACGAAGTAACATTGGTGCAAATAAGTATAAAGAAAATAAATTATTGTTTCTATCGAATTTATGTTGAAATTAATTAAGTTATATTTATTATTTTAAATTTAGTTGTCACGATAAAATTTTGTTTGTAAGCAAGAGGTGTATATCTAGGTGTTTTAAGTCATGTCATGTTATAAGTTTAATTAATTATCATTATAGCCTATCAAGTGGTGAACATAAGATCTATGGATGGGCCGTCGATTGTGTTAGTGCAATTAATTTATAGTTAACATTTTATTCGATAACAAAATTGTTTACTTAACCAAGAAAATATTGAATAAAAGTCTAAACGAAAATCAAATCGCTCTACGAGTGCAAATATTCACGAAGAATTTCTCACGTACGAGCGTCGGCCGTTTCAACCGATTTGCCTAATCGTCTACGCTTCACTTGTCGAGAGGTTAGTGTGTCAATGGAAGCATGTAGCGCCACTTGAATGGAGAATGTATTGAAAGTTTGGGTACTGAATTAGGTAAAACTTAGTATAATATAGTATTTTTTACGAATTTATCACGGCGGGAGTTCTGAGGAATTGTTCGTATTAATTCCATCCGCTGAGTTTAAACATCGTACGTCATGACAGAATTCGAAATAACATCCTCATCTCTATGGTTGGTAATCCACCACTGTGCGCTACGCGAAATTTTCTACCATGCTCAACTGATCAGCTGATGCCAGTGATATGTCCGAAACGGCACGACTTAGGGACCTTCAAGAAAAGACCCTATACCTTTTTTAAAGGCCGTCAGCGCATCTACGATCCATCTGTTATTGCGGATGTCCATGGGCGGCGGTTATCACTTACCTTCAAGCGAACTGCTTTCTCGTTAGCCAAATATTCTATAAAAAAAAATTGTGATAAGTCTATAGATAAGTCCTTACAAATTCTTTTTATTGACACTTTCTTTGAAATATCCTTCACGGGACTTCAATAGGCTGCAGCGAGACAGAGAAATCTTCTTTGATGACTTTTCTAGTATATTGATATCTTTTCTAGTCTAGGAGCTTGAAAATATTCCAATTGCTTCCAATGCTGCGACGAAGAGTTTTGTCGATAAGACATAATCTTGTTTAACACCATCCTGCAGTTGGAAAGGTTTCGTATTGCTGGACTGCATTCGGACTATTCATTTCATTTCATCGTTACATAGACATCGTATTGTATTATAAAACTTTTATTTTTATATCATCACGTTTATTGTTGTCATCGTCTAATTCTTGGTCATAATTTGTGTCTACTTCTCCACAGATCACGTTTACAAAGTTATTATAAAGAATTAGTAACGTTAAAGTGTTAATTTTGTTTAGAAACACTTACTATATTGGTTTCTAAAGTTTTAATTCGGAACAGCTATCTTTAGTACACACCTTTCCAATTTAATTGGATTTAGTTTAGTAAGTTTGCACCTGTCGCACGAAGTAAATTAATTGGAATGGAGTTTCCAAGGGAACGTATTGTACGTATTGCATCATGGTAGCTTAATGTTAATGGTAATAAGATAATTCACCTCGGTTTAATTATTCTATGCTAACTGTACGCGTTTTATAGTATGTAATATATGTTAACAGTATATAATTATTTATAAAGTATGTAAGTAAGTAAGTTTTTGTAAAACTAGAAGTTTTTGACAAAATTTTACATTAAACATTTATTAGCTATGAACCATGAAAGCTGTAGTATATACGGGGAGTGCTCCGAAGAGCTGTTTTGAACTATTCCTGCCGCCGAGTTCCGTCCGTTTTCTGCCCCGCACAGCTTTTCCAAACCCGTACGACTTAGGGTCCTTAAAAAAGTGAGCCTATTCCTTTCTTAAAGGCAGGCAACGCATCTGCAGTTCCTCTGGTGTTGCGGTTGTCCATGGGCGTCGATGAGCACCTCGATGTTCCCGCCACTCGTTTGCTCCCTTTTCACTATAAAAAAAGCTGTTGTAAAAGTACGTCAGATATGACATTTAAAAGAATTTTAATAATTTCAAATAAGGTTTGGTAAATTAACCAGGCACTGCTTCCAAGTATTGGCTATCGCTCGGTTAGGGTGATGCTACGATCCGACCCATATAAGCACGAGGTCTCGAACCATCATCCTTGCAGATCGGACAAAGTTCTGGAAACGAGGGTAAAATCCAACCCAGAGGAATTGCCATGGAGATCGAAATAGTTTTTACTTAGTAGTGGTTTTCTTTGAGTCCAGTATTGATCTGATCACGTAGAATCTAGCAAGATACACTTAATTTATCCAAACCGGTATTATAATTAACATAGGTAAAACAACGTTCGCTCGTTTAGATCTTTCACGTCAGAGAGAAAATGGCATCTATTTAGTGAGCTCATAATCCGAGTAGTGATTTCATTTTCTTTATGAACTTGTGACAAAAATAATAATACCATGCAGTTACTTAATTGCGCATTTATCAGTTAATACTTGTTTAATGTGAATTGATATAAATCTTGATACCGCAATAAATTACCCTGTTAATGCCACATATGGTGGAAATATCTGCGGAATTAGATCTTAGATCATTATGTAATTTATGGTTAAGGTTTACGTTATAGCATCAAGAAATAGAACGGCGAATGATTCAATTCTGTCCTACTTTAATAAATTTAAGCTATTATCTTAAACAGCTTTTTATCATACACGTCGAAAACAATATTCTCTTAAGGACTTACATAATATTTTTACATTATATACTTTAGTACATGTTTTCCGTTCTTCTCGTAACGTTCTTCTTATAATTTTAGGGACACCATAGGAGTGCATACTGTGACGTCTGTCTTCGACAAAGATTCCAGGTGTGTATCACCTTCGAGGACAGAGGTTCAAAGCTTACCTATAATCGGATCCCCTCATCCCTACATTGACCATACGAAAGATGACGTGAGGCAGCTTCTTATATGTTATTACTCCGGTATTCTATATGTGCGTGATCCTTCCCCAGTCGAGCTGACCCATTCATGTTCCAGCTAGGAAATTGCTGAAACGTGGCTCGACCACTATTATATTTTTAATTATAATGATCATGTTCGCATATTAAAAAAAATATTCAGTTACAGATTTCCTTATTTTGATAACATACAAATATGATGAACTGAAGTTGGATTGGTAGAAATGCCTACACGGATTATGAATTTTTCTATAATAAAAAAAATATCTGAGTGGGACATACCCAGACCCATATTGATGTAAAATAAACATACAAATATGATGAAGTGAAGTTGGATTGGTAGAAATGCCTACACGGATTATGAATTTTTCTATAATAAAAAAAATATCTGAGTGGGACATACCCAGACCCATATTGATGTAAAATAAACATACAAATATGATGAAGTGAAGTTAGATTGGTAGAAATGCCTACGCGGATTATGAATCTTTCTATAATAAAAATAATATCTGAGTGGGACATACCCAGACCCATATTGATGTAAAATAAACATACAAATATGATGAAGTGAAGTTAGATTGGTAGAAATGCCTACGCGGATTATGAATCTTTCTATAATAAAAATAATATCTGAGTGGGACATACCCAGACCCATATTGATGTAAAATAAACATACAAATATGATGAAGTGAAGTTAGATTGGTAGAAATGCCTACGCGGATTATGAATCTTTCTATAATAAAAATAATTTCTGAGTGGGACATACCCAGACCCATATTGATGTAAAATAAACATACAGCTATGATGAAGTGAAGTTAGAATGGTAGAAATGCCTACACGGATTATGAATCTTTCTATAATAAAAAAAATATCTGAGTGGGACATACCCAGACCCATATTGATGTAAAATAAACATACAAATATGATGAAGTGAAGTTAGAATGGTAGAAATGCCTACACGGATTACGAATCTTTCTATAATAAAAATAATATCTGAGTGGGACATACCCAGACCCATATTGATGTAAAATAAACAAATAATAATAATGAAAAATATATAGAATGTAGTTATTTAAAATGGAGTTTGAGGAGTTGTTTCTTGTGGATTTATTCGAGCCGCAGAGTTTAAACTAAGTACATAACGACAGGATTCGAAATTTCTCGATGGTTGGAAATCCATCACTGTGCGCTTTACGCGAATTTTTCTGCCACGCACCACTACTCTGAGGAATCAGCTGTCACCTTCAAGGAAAGAGCCTACAGCTTCCTCAAAGGCCGGCAGCGCATCTGTGACTCCTCTGGTATTGCGAATGTCCATGGGTTACGATCAAGTCGTGGTCGAGATCAGCTGCTTTCTCGGTTGGCACCTATTCTTCCTATAAAAGTAAGTAGTAGTTATATATATATAAAAAAAAACAATTTATATATGTATATGTACATCTCACAGCTGACATGCTACTATGCGGCTCCTTTGTCTTGATTGACATTGACTTTACGTCAAGTATATGTGTTATTATTATTTCTTAGACATGCAGGTTACGCCACAATGTTTTTCTTCATCTCCCAACAATTATCATTTAAAATTGTGATTAAACATTTTCATTGGTGTCGGTACCGAGGGTTGGCTTCGCTTTGCTTGCTTACCGCGAATTAAAAGCGATTGCTTAGATACCTACCACGAATATCTGAGCTATCGCAATTATTTAAGACTAAGTAACACGTACGTCGTACGTACTTACTTGTAAGTACAACGTAATAGTCTACTAGGACTAGGTAATTAAAATTGAAATTTAACTCAGGGAAGATTGTGTATAAATACAAACTGACTAAAACAAAATGCTTAACATATTCGCTTAGCTTTAGCTACAACTTAGTTTTACTTCATGGCTCTACTAGTGTAAATATTCATTTAGAATTTCCATATCTACAAGTGAAGACCATTCAAACTGATTTGTCTAATCGGCTTCGTCTCGCTTGTCAAGAGTTTAGAGAATCAATCCAAGCATGTAAGCTCTACTTGTCGAATGGATAATGTACTCAAAGCTGGTGTAAGGAAATTTTAAATTGCATTGAAGCATAAACAGATTTTTTTACGAAACTTAAAGTGATAAATTTCAAAAATAAAATATTCAATATTTACCTTCAAATTTACAAATGTTCTGATTTATTTGTCTGTGGAATGCAAAACTAAACTATAGCACGATATTAATTTTCTACATTTACTAATAATCGCAGAATAAGCAGAGATATGTAAAGCAAAATCGCGAATATCCCCGATCGTAGTCGATGTTCGACGTGTCTTTCTGTGACGAGTATAGGTAGTTATATACTACCTATACTATGTATCCCTACAGGTATTAAATATGTATATGTATTAAATAGGTTATGAACAATCTGAAGTGTTATTAAATGAATGGTGAGTATAGAAAAAAAAAGATATTGCACATACTGTTATATTAACATTGTAAGAAATGAAACCTTATCCCAACGAAGAAGTAAAGATAATTAACATACTCGATACGTAATCGATCCTGGAAGATCTTAGCGTACGGGATATACTCCAAAAGTGGTGTAAGTTTGCATAGTCTAAAAGATATATATAATTAAAAATAACGAAGTAACATTGGTGCGAATAAGTATAAAGAAAATAAATTATTGTTTCTATCGAATTTATGTTGAAATTAATTAAGTTATATTTATTATTTTAAATTTAGTTGTCACGATAAAATTTTGTTTGTAAGCAAGAGGTGTATATCTAGGTGTTTTAAGTCATGTCATGTTATAAGTTTAATTAATTATCATTATAGCCTATCAAGTGGTGAACATAAGATCTATGGATGGGCCGTCGATTGTGTTAGTGCAATTAATTTATAGTTAACATTTTATTCGATAACAAAATTGTTTACTTAACCAAGAAAATATTGAATAACAGTCTAAACGAAAATCAAATCGCTCTACGAGTGCAAATATTCACGAAGAATTTCTCACGTACGAGCGTCGGCCGTTTCAACCGATTTGCCTAATCGTCTACGCTTCACTTGTCGAGAGGTTAGTGTGTCAATGGAAGCATGTAGCGCCACTTGAATGGAGAATGTATTGAAAGTTTGGGTACTGAATTAGGTAAAACTTAGTATAATATAGTATTTTTTACGAATTTATCACGGCGGGAGTTCTGAGGAATTGTTCGTATTAATTCCATCCGCTGAGTTTAAACATCGTACGTCATGACAGAATTCGAAATAACATCCTCATCTCTATGGTTGGCAATCCACCACTGTGCGCTACGCGAAATTTTCTACCATGCTCAACTGATCAGCTGATGCCAGTGATATGTCCGAAACGGCACGACTTAGGGACCTTCAAGAAAAGAGCCTATACCTTTTTTAAAGGCCGTCAGCGCATCTACGATCCCTCTGTTATTGCGGATGTCCATGGGCGGCGGTTATCACTTACCTTCAAGCGAACTGCTTTCTCGTTAGCCAAATATTCTATAAAAAAAAATTGTGATAAGTCTATAGATAAGTCCTTACAAATTCTTTTTATTGACACTTTCTTTGAAATATCCTTCACGGGACTTCAATAGGCTGCAGCGAGACAGAGAAATCTTCTTTGACGTCTTTTAAAAGAATATATGTTTATATCAGTCAGCGGTACTTGTAAAATATATTTGCATGTAATATATTCTAATATGTAGTATATTCCAAATATATAGTGTAATATAAATAATCATGATATTTTAAACAATGTGTTTTCAAATCAAATACATAACCTGAAATGAGATTTTTGCAGTCTCATTCGGGCATTTGTGCCCTTTAAGATAGGTTCCAATTTTCATTGATCACAAAATATGGCGGTCAAAATATAGCCGTTTGTTTTCTATATTTATTGTAAATATATAAAAGTGCGGCACGACTATGCTGGTTTTATTTGTTTTTCACATAAACTTTGGCTATACACTTATTTTTTTACTATGCATAACCAAAATTGATATAAGGAGACTATATAAGTTTGTTTTATTTTTATAAATGTTGCGTATAACTTAAAAATTTAACCATTTAGACATAGACAAACCTATCACCCTATACTGACGTTTAGTCTATACTAAATAAGAATTGTGTATGACTATGGTATCGTGGAATTATTCGATCGCATGCTGCACTGTATTCTTCTTTTTATTTCACTTTCTTTAAAGAATGCTAGCAATACACTTACATATGACATTACGAACATTCCGGTTAACAACACCAACTAAGCTTAAAATGATAGTACTAGATGATAGTTCATACCTACGTGATTCGTTCCCACCTACCAACAGAGGTTCCAACCTACGACCTAAAGTTTCGCAGATCTTAAAACATGGGCTATTATCGCTCCAGATACTACTTCAGGAAGATTCCTGAGTCACTACCTTGCATAGAAAACGTAGGGAGCATATTTCATTATGAAACTAAAGGTTAGTGATATTTATTTAGACGTGTAGATTCCCCCATTTTTTTTTACACCCTTTTCTACTTTACTATAAATTAAAAAGAAGCATCAAGACATTGAGATATTACGGAAACTTCTAAAGACCTTACCATTAGATGCTTCTCTCTGTCGTCAGTCTTGTTATTTTCGTTAAAGCGAGAGATATATGAGATTGCGAGATAAATTACCTTTCAATGTGATTACTCCACTACTAGATATTTTAAATGTTTTTTCCATATAACTATAGTAAAACAATAATATTTTTTCACACATGTGTTAAAATACTGTCTAATGTTTTTGTACATATCTCTCTAAATATCGGTGTCTTTTTTTAAATTTTACTTTACAATCCTTTCAAAACCAAATTGTAAGGAAATATTTAATATATTTATATTTTTTGTTTTTATATCGGGAGTGATAAACGAGCACAGTGCACCTGATGATTATGTTATGGCTGCGTTCCTTCCATCCTCCACAAAGTTTCAAGATGTAGGTACCAGCGTTGTCATCACATAGGGCTGCGATGGATTGCCTCATTACCTGTAATTGATTCACTCGCCATACGAAACACAGTGGGAGAGATATGTGCGAAAGCGTTCCCGTTGCCTTGCCATACGGGATGAAGGCAGATGAAGGCATCATGGGGTTTTGTTGGAGCGAGTCCTACATAACCCATCCTTGTAGTGGTGGATATGCTTAAGGCATTCTCCCATATAAAAAGCATCCGGAGGCCCTTAATTGCTGGTGGTGACAAGCATCTTAGTTCTCAGGAGTGCAATCTCATCTCTCATAATGATTCCTTATCGAGAATGAATGTTGGTGTTATGGGCTACAGGAATTACTTACCATCAAGTTAAGTGTGTGCTCGTTTGCAATCCTTTATACAATTAATAAAAAATTAAAGTTAGTTATTGGGAATTTCTATGTTATAAAAGTGCGTATCGAAGCCTAACGATTTAGGATACGGTCTCCTAAACATTGAAATCATGGTAAAATTGAAATATATGTTGGTTTTTTTTGTAATCTCCACAGGTTCAAATAATTGCCCTTGGATATTTCTGAAAGTCATGTCTTGTTAACTCTGTCTACGCGACTAGAGCAAGCTAGCCGAATGAAGTAACATACAAAACGCTAACCTCTCCCTATGGAATATTTTCTAATCTACTCCCCTTTCTGGATGCATCCATGCATAGTATGTACTCTCTAAGTTTATTTTCGCCTTGGGATTTTTTTACAATATGTTTACAGAAAATTCATTATGCGAAAAGTACGTATATAAAAATTGGAACGAATTTAATTTCATGAGATATTCATATATATAACGTTTCGTAGACGATTCTTTATCTTCAGGAATAAAAAATAATTGACCGTGCTGGTATAACTGCCGGTATGAAAAAAAAAAAGATTTTTTAAATAATATTTTGAAATCCGCTCTTGCGGTTGATATCGTCACCCAGATAACATAAAATCTTAATATAAGTTTAGATATCTATAGTTTCTTTATAATATTGGTGACGACAAAAGAGCACATAAAAAAGACAGTTTACTTGATTGGTTTCGCTGATCTATTAATACTACAGGTCTATGCTGGTCCCGGGTTGCCGTAACACGGCGAGGGTGATGGGAAAGGCGAGACCTACTTAGGGACGTGCTTAGGCCTTCTCAACTCATCTCTCTGAAATCTAAAACAAAACGGTAATTTATAGCTGGAACGTAATGAGCTACTAATAAATAATCTTACCCGTATAGCAGGCGTTGCTTCATCAACAGAGTTATTTTAATCCAAGGATTAAAGGCTTATGTTTTGAACGTTGCGAGAAAATGTTAAAGGAAACAGAATCTTTCGAGTTATTTTGTCTTACCGATAAACATCTTTTTTTTTTTTTAACCTTTCAAAGTAAGTGCTTGACCATGATCCCACCTGGTGTTAAGCGAAAATGCAGTCCTGGACGGTAAGGCGCACTAGCTCAGTAAATGCCTATTCACTCTACTCTTGAAAACACCCACATTGTAATCGGGGGGAAAGACAGACTTGGGCAAACTATTCCAGTCCTTTGCGAATGCGTTACGAATAATAAAAGACGAAGCAAAGCGCGTCGTTCGGGTTTGAGGGATGTTCACAACAAAAGGATGAAATCCAGCAGTGCATCGTGAGGTACGAGGTGGAATGGGGATGGGGGAATTAGGTCATGTAATTCCTGAGCACACTCTCCAAAATGCATTCTCACTGAAAGGCTAGCCACCCGTGTTCAAGACTAAGCAGATTGGTTTCAGCTGTGTCATCAATTAGCTTCTTAGCCCGCCTTTCCACTGAGTCCAAAGCTTCGAGATGGTATTTAGCGGCGCCTGCCCAAATGTGACAACAGTATTCTACACACGACCGGACTTGAGCTTTATAGAGTTTGACCAGGAGTTTGATCACTTTGACCAGGATCCCAAGTTTTTTTGCAGCTATCTTCGCCTTGGACTCGATGAATCGTCCATAGTTGAGGTTCAATGAAATTTCGATTCCCAATAACTGAAGGCGATCAGTGAGTTCCACAGATAGATCATGGAAGGTAGGAGCCAAGGTGCAGTGGCTCCTTTTGGCTGAAAAAAGACACACCTGTGTAATGGTAGCATTGAAACTCACAAGATTGGCATCGCCCCAACTAGAAACCATAATGTGAGACTCATTCGCTCTACCATAGCTTTTCTTTGGGACTGTACTTGATCCTTGGTGGCATTAGCACCTAACTGGTTACTCTCTACAACTGTGCTGTTGTCTTTATACCCAAAGATACCGGGTTTCAGCAGATCATTAATATGCAGCAGAAATAAAGTGTCAGAGAGAACAGACCCTTGAGGAACTCCAGCGTTTATAGCCACTGTCTCAGACGAGCAGCCATCTATGACTACTGTCAGAGACCGCCCCTTCAGGAAGTCAGCTGTCCAGGTGATCTAGCCAGGATAAATGCCATACGCTGGAAGCTTGCTGATAAGGCTATCGTGCCAGATCCTGTCAAAGGCCTTCGAAACATCAAATGAGACAGCTAGAGCTTCACCATTGTTCTCGAGAGCCTTACCAAAGAGATGAGTGGCGTGCACTAGAAGATCGCCAGTTGACCGGTTTCGACGAAACCCGTACTGTCGGTCGCTAAGGATGTCATTATTTTCTAGGGATGTCACAAGGCGTGCATTCAATATACGCTCCATTATCTTACAAATAATAGAGGTAATCGAAATTGGTCGATAATTGACAGGATCGGTGCGGCTACCTTTTTTGGGCACGAGTTGCATATTCGCAAGCTTCCAGGACTTAATTCCGCTCTTTAAGGAGAGACGGTACAGGCGTTTAAACAGCACAGCCTCTTGAGTACCTCTTTGTTAGTAATGTGTACCTCTGGCATAGAAGTGTAACTGTGAGGTAAGGTAGGTGGAATACTATCGCCGGGGTCCGGACAAGAGCTTTGGGCAAAGAGATTTGCAAAGAGGCTCGCCAGAGAGCTGTCAGGCTTAACCAGGTAGTGAGGACCGACAGAAGTTTGCCTCAATCGCTTTGGCAAGAGACGAAAACGCCGTACTACTAGTTGGCTGGGCAGAGAGTATTGTACCAATATGTTTGATGCGATCAAGGCGAGCTTTCTTTAATTCTTGGCGACTCGGTTAAAGGCTTTCTTTTTCGTTTTGACATCCGGAGATTTGCGGTTTCAACCATCAACCCAGGATAAATATGCCGAATCCTAAAGCTTTTCAGCTTGGACGCACTCAGCGTTAAACCAAGGGTCAGCTTTGCCACCAATAGGTACGTCAGTGTGAGGAATAAAATATTCCAAGGCTTGTCACCACATAAGTTATAGCTTCTGCACATTTCGACGGGTCATTGGAAGAAAAGCAAACCTGGTGCCATGGATAAAATGCAAAGAAGTGCCGCATCACGTCCCAATCTGCTAACTTGTAACGCCATATTCGGACACCATGAATATCGATATCCGGGGGAGAATGGGACGATTCAGATTTCACCAGACAGTGATCAGAAGTTCCCAATGGTGAGGAGACTTCTCTCTGAGAGGTCAATAGAATTCCAGTCCACGCAATTGGCTGTGTACCATCCACATCCTGCACCCTAGTGGCTTGCATTACCAGCTGAGAGAGGTTATGCATTAGGGACAACTTCCACGCCCCTCTCCCAGCATGGTCGGTCTTCTGGTATGGGAATAACATCTATATGATAGCGTCTTTTCGGTCGATTTCGACAGAATATTATCAGAGTATATCGGTGTGATACATCGTGGTTAACAGATAACATCAAATGCGTAGGACATATGATAGTGGTATAAGCATTCATAATAGCAACAAGACTCATTCATAATAGCCTTCCCTATTTCGATGTGAAGCACGTGCGATAAGATTGAAGGTTTTGATACGGTTACAACGACATAGCACATACATCTAGATCCGAACAATAATTTGTGATGTATTTGGACACACATTGTCCATCGAATAGAAAACGAATATAGGACCCGCGATCACTACGCCAAGCAAATTTAATTATGTCTATAAATGCAACTTTGGTTTATTATAAATATCATTATAACTAGTAATACAAGATTCCCTACTCTATATATCTATGCTATAAATATTATGAAAAGTATTGAGTCTGTACAAATGAAGTAAAGCTGAAACCACATAAAGCAATAGGCTCTATCGCTGAAAATATTAATCTTCTGTATGTATTTTATATTTTATTTCTTGTACATAATAGTGCCATAATAGTTTCAGTGCCCAAGCACTTATATTCACGGTACGTGAGCTGGGAGTTCGATTGAAATTTTAAGTTTTTATTTACCACGTGCTCGGAGTTGAAGGAAAAAATCTTTTCCTCACTAAGAAATAAATGGAATATATATTATATTCCGAGGACACGTGAAGTCCCTCAATACGCTATGAGGACCCAACCCTAGAGAGGAGGTCTTTGCGGATTTGGGGGAGAGGAGGTCTATGCCCATTAGTAGGATTTGTTTAGATAGGCTGTCACTTTACTTTTTTAATAATGGATACGCACAACTCTATACATTTATGTATTTATTTATTTAAACTTTAATGGCCACACCTTACAAAATGAATACAAATGACGGACTTAATGCCCTAAGGCATTCTCTACCAGTCTAGATATTTAGGTATGGCGATAAAATTTTGCTCCTATTCCAAAATTAAAAATAGGTTGTTTGTAGAGTTTCTTTAAGTATAAGATGTTACAAATCTGCGCAAATTTTAAGAACATTTTACTCATTGCTTACAACAAATCATGTAACATAATAATATAAAAAAAGAAATACTTCCATTAAACTTAATGCAAACAAAATTTACCTTACGATAGAGGCACGCTGCCGTTTGTTTCTAGCTGCAGTATGGATGGGTGGCCACGACCGGGGAAGGAACACGCCTTACACAGAAAATAGCAGTATAAAGATGTGTTTCATCAAATGAGACCGGGTTTCATCCGGAGACCTTTATTACCGGTAACTAGATACGCGATCGTAGGCCACAGGGGTGACCTTTCGCTTGCTTAATGATCCTCATGGGGCGCAGGTATCACTTACCATCAGATAAATTGTGCGCTCGTTTTTCACCCTATAGAGAATCAATAACATTTTAAATCAGTGCAGAGAAATTTTCGGAATTACTTTCAATAAATTATCTAAAAAATTACTTTCTTTAAACTTAATGCCGCAATTAAAATGAACATGGGAGCACCTTATAACAGGAGCCCAGCGAGCGCTCTTGCGGCTCGCTACTAAGAAACGCAGTTGTTTGCGAAATAGTAGTGTAAATCATAGTGTTCATTTTAAAGTTCATTGTCTGTAAATATAATATAATACCTTACTTAGTTTTAGACAGTAAATTTGTTAAATCGATATATAATTTGTATGTTTTAAATAATTCGTTATTAATATATATATATATATATATACTTTATTTGCACATACAAGAGAATTAAGCGGACTTAATGCTTTTAGCATGCTTTACCTGAATCCTTTGGTCAAGTGGTGAAAGTAGTCCAAAATGTTTTTATAAGTAAAGAACACCGCCGCCCAAATCAAATCATATATGATCGACTGGTTTAAGGCGAATTGATATTTATTATTATACTGGACCCACTTTTTATGAAACGATTTTAGCCATAATATATCATCATTGTTAAAATATATCTCATAGTGAAATAACATGATAAGATAGTAAACCGTCCTTACATAAAAAAATAGATAATAGTATGTACTATGAAAAAGGGTTAATTACATTCGCATTATATATAGATATATATATATATATATTATATATATATATATATATATATATATATATATATATAATTATCAAAAAAATAATAACTATAATATATATAACATAATTTTGCAATTTCGTGTTTCAAGACTGAATAAGCAAAATAACAAAATAGCGATATTATTCGTAGCTCAATATTCACGTTGAATGGAGGACGACTATCAAAGGTAGCTATTTCTAGTAGCTTAACAAATCTCACAATAATGTTTTGCAAAATATTGTGCATTTAAAATATAGGCTTTGTATTGGATATCGCTTGTAGGAAAATCTTGTGAGACGTTCAGGTCAAGTACTTAAATTTCGTGATTGCCTTTAGTAATAATAGTCGTAGCTACACTGCAGTTTGTTGCTAACTGCAGAATGAATGGGCCAATCCGACCGGTAGGACAACGCACTCACAAAATACCAGCGTAAAATAGCAGCATAATGGCGCTGTGTGTCGTCTGGTGAGTGTGGGGATCCGGAGGCCTTTATTACTGGTGACGAGGCATTCCATATCAGTCCTCAAGGGTGACAACTCACCTGCATTACAATTCCTTACGAGGATGAATGTAGATGGCATGGGCCGCAGGAGTCACATGTCATCAGGTGAACTGTGGGCTTGTTTATTACTCTCAATATGATAAAAAATCGTACTTTGTTTTTTTACATAGATGTAATGACGACCTATGCAAGATGCAGGTGGCTCAAGATCGTAGTTTATTTTAGTCTATGGAGTTGTTGATGATTATGTTGTACCACCTTATAGATTTTTTTTATATTTATAATTGAGATACACAATGGACATGAGGTTTTAGGGTTACACTGTAGTACCTTAAGGTAAAAAAACATATTAAAAATATATATGATGTAGTGGGTTCTAATAACATTTATTGAAGTCTACATTTCTTATTTAATTGTTATTCTCGTCACTCGAGCAAACGCTTGTTATTACAGAGAAGTAGGACCACGTCGTGCTCAGTACCTGAAAAACAATGTAAGATTTTATAGTTTTAATTTTAAAAATCAACGTATTGTAAAAAGTAAAAGAGTTAAGTAATAATCTATTTATATATATCTATATATATATATATATATTCCATGCTGAAAATCCTACAAGCGTTTATACTTTTGATAAAAAATACTGTTAGAATAGAAACTATAGTGCTATTAACAGTGGTAGAAGAACATACCGCAACTGCAACTAATTTCAGGGTGTTATTTTTTTATTAGGAAAACTTACAGCTATTACTTATAATAATACAGAATAATAATAAATTTAATACAGCCAATTAAAAGCTTTCACATTTAATTATGTAGAATAAGTGACCAAACAATGCAAATGTTTACAAATATAAATAGTATAATGTTAAGACCATGTTATTAAAGTATTTTTTGCTGCATTTGGTAAGGTGCAAAAAGGATATATATCCGTACCAAGCGAATTTATATAATTGCTAGTCCTGAACTTAAAATAGTTACTTCTATAGTTCGTACGAGTCGCAGGCACGAAAAGCAGTTTCCTTCTACGCATTTTCGCTGCGGGAACGTTTAAAGTTACATTAGACAGTAATTCCGGAGAGTCTATTGATCCGTTGCAAATTTTGAGATAAATGCATACGTCGTTGATGTCTCGTCGTACAGAAAGAGGAATAAAATGATAGCGTTTGCATCTTTCGTTATAGTTCTGAGATCACTCACGCGTTCTATAATCGAGATAGGTTAAGAGTTTTTTCTGGATAGCCTCAATTCGATATTTATAAATCTCATATTGAGGGTTCCAGACTTGTGAGGCATATTCAACAATAGGTCGCACAAAAGAACAGTATAGTATTTTAATGATTTTTAGGTTGCTGAAAACTGAGGAATTGCGTATAATGAAACCTTATGCTTTGTAAGCTTTTAAAATAATGTTATTTATGTGCTTATAGAAAATAAGTTTGGAATCATGAAGTATTCCAAGGTCTCGTGCCTCATCTACTCTATTAATGAGAGTACCCTTTAAATTATAATTACCATTATATAAATGGACACCACAAAAAAAACGATATAAAACAACATTTAGTGACATTTAAGTCTAACTTATTAGTTTCACAATATGTCACAAATCTGTGCAGATCAGACTGAAGTAATTCAGTATCCTCTTTATTGGCAATTATTTTTAGTATTTTATATCATCTCATATCATCTGCGTATAAATATATTTTAGAGTATAGGAAACATTTCTCTATATCGTTCACAAAGATGATACACAAGGAGCCTTGTGGATCTCCTGAGGGGATGGGCAACCAAGCTGATATGTAACCATTGAGAACAACAGCTTGAGACCTATTTTCAATATAAGAGGAGAACCAACGCAATAGGTCCCCATGTATACCTGCCATGGCCAATTTGCTTAAAAGAATTTGATGGTCTATTTTATCAAAACATTTGCTATAATCAGTGTAAACACAATCAACTTGCAACCCATTATCCATGCCTTTAGTGATGTAGTTGTTTGTTAGAATCAGATTGGTAACGGTTGACCTTTTCTTAAGAAAGCCGTGTTGAGTATTACTTAGTATGGGAGAGATAGAATCATAGACTTGCTCGTGCAATATTTTTTCAAACACCTTAGCGAAAAGACATAACTTAGATATAGGTCGATAGTTATTTATTTTTGTAGTATCTCCTTTTTTATGGACTGGCGTAATGAACGCTTTCTTCTAGATCACAGGAACAGAGCCTTCAGATACGGAGCGGCGAAAGATAATAGAAAGGGGTTCGGAAAGTTCAGTAGCACAGCTAATAATAAAGCAAGGAGGTATAAGATCTGGTCCTCCTAATTTTTTGAGATCTAACGATTTCAGTAATCTCTCAATATCAGTCTTACTAATACAAATAGTGTGCACCTTGACTGAATGAGGACCACACTCATGATTAGAAGCCGGAGCGGGCTGGGCGTTATCAACGGAGGTAGAGAAAGTGGAATGAAAATATTTAGCAAATAGATTGCTTATACGCTGTCGACTGGTAGCTGTTTCATTTTCCAGAGACATATTGGACGGAATAGAATTCACTGCCTTGATAGATTTAACATAGTTCCACAAAGATTTTGGATTATCAGTTATAAGTGGTGATAGGTCAGTTTAGTCGAAAAGAAAAAGCTAAAAACTTTACTAATGCCTTCCTAAAGCTTCCCCACTAGAGAGGGTGTTGGATCATAGGCCGCCACGTTGCACCACTGCGGAATCGCAGACTTCTTCAAACGTCTTCGAAATATATATTCTTTTATATATATTTCTCAAACAAGTTCAACTCACGATGTTTTTTTTCACCGTCAATCAATTACTACATTGTTGCCGGCACCTGGATTCGCAGTCGCGTACCGTGAATTGAAAGCGTGTACTTAGACACTGACATGTACAACGGCTATACATACATATATTGACGCTGCTCTCAAATATTGAACTTTTTGATGTTAACAACATTATTATTATAATAACCCACTAAAGCGGTGGTCAATACAGGCCTGTTTCATAAAAATTCAGATGACTGAGCCAGTTGGATCCATCATGTTTTACAAACCTACAAAATCACTCGAGAACCTTAGTTTCCTCAATAGATACCTGGTCTAGATTTACTTAAGACTGAACTTAAGGTCACAGGTTCCAAAAATCCCCTCCATTTGAACTTCTCAGCGCAAACATTTAATCTATTTTATTTTACTCCATTGAGAGTTACAAAAGAGCACACAGTTCACCTGATGTTAAGCGATTACTGTGGCCCATGACATCTACATTCGTCCTTGATAAGGAAACATGCAGATGCGTTATAACCCTGGCTGTGATGGAATTCCTCGTATATAGTAATAAAGGTTTGCGGATCCCTACACTCGTCAGACGAAACACAGCAGCATTATACTAGTATTCCCTTCATTCTGCAACTAGAAACAAACTGCAGTGTAGCTCTACCACTGTTAAATTTTGATTGGTTAAATGGGAATTATAGTAATATTAGCAATGCAGGCAAGCGCATTGATTGGAGATAAAAATACATGATTTTTTTTATCGAATACTGTGTACATATAGCAATTAAAGCAAAAAAAGAAATAAGTGGCAAATAAGAAATTGTAATAAATATATATTGATTTAGATTTTGTTGATATATATTGATTGACTGAAGAGAAGAAATAAAAAGTAATATTATAAATATAAACTAGTAATTTAAGAACTAAAACGCAAGTAAAAATAGCAAAAAACGAGTCTATGAGAAAATTTGTCAGAAGGAATAAAGCATTTTTAATAAAATATATGTATATATATTGCCAATTTAACATTTTTTTAAAATAAAAAATTGTAATGTTTTATTTTTTAAATAAAAAAAATATTTTTTGCTAAATATGCTATATATATTTTGGAAATTTATATAAATCATGGAATAGATTAACAGATTTACCTTAGTAAACATATTTAAAGTCACGGGCACGTGCTTCAACGCTGTCAAACAGCAAGGTTGTTGCGATCTGTCCAAAAAAAAAAGAATTATAATTTAAACTATGACTAACAAAGTAAGTAATTTGATACGAGTACACTAACATACCGCAGTAGCTCATGGTACGCGAGCAAACTGACTTCGATCCACAGTGCCAGCATCAACGAAATTGTTAATCAATCTTTAGTACTGACACCGAGACAGAATACAAAACATCATCCTCTACATCTCAATGATAAGCAATGCACCACTGTGCGCTTTACGCAAAATTTCCTGTCGTACACATCTACTCTGTGCTATCAGCTGTGACAGCGGTATTTCCGAACCGATACGACTTAGGGACCTTCAAGAAAAGAACCTACAGCTCTCTTATAGGTCGGCAACGTATTCGCGACCCCTCTGGAGTTGCGTATGTTCATGGGCGGCGTTATTCACTTACCGTCGTGTCAGCTTGTTCATTTGCTACCTATTCTATCTAAAAATAAAAAAAAGAATATACCGTGTGATCGGCGAATAAGGAAATAACATCGTGTGGAAACCAATATATAAAACTTAATAATAAATATGTGTATATATATATATATATATATATATATATATATATATTAATATATATTTCAAAGATATGTGAAGTCCACCAATCAGCAGTGGGACCACGTGGTGGACTATGTTCGAACCTACAGAGTTGAGTTGAGCCTTTCGGCTCAAGGGGTCACAGGGCTATTACATGACGCATTTGAACTATACGCATATGTTGAGTTATTGCAAACGTAGGTCATTCCTTCTAAAATAATAATTTAACAAGTTACTCGTTCATTCGTACTCCCAGTAATAGGTCACCGCTTAAAACCCTTCCCTCCGCAATGATTACCATTTTAGGAGTTGTTTAGTCAGACCATTGCTACTTAAGTTATTTAACCCTTGGGTTTTCCAAATGATATTTGTGCTAGAGCGAAATAAATGTTTTTTTTCTTGATCGTCCATACCGTGCTATAATGAAGCAAATAATTTTCTGGTAACGAAGATCTCCTTTGTTCCATAAATTGGTATATGCTGAATTAGCGATTCCTGTACTCTGGAATATCGATTATTTCGTTTAATTTACGTAACAAGAAGTTTCCTTATCATTTTATCATTACAAAATTACATTGCGATTGAGATTTGTAAAATAAAATAATATTAATTATGATAATTAATATGAAATATGAAAATTAAATGTACTGAGCTAAGTACTGTTGCAATCTAATTATTAGAACATATATTTAAATAAAAAAGTAACTTTTTTACAAGTTGTCTACCCTCTATAAATTTATAAGAATATTAGATGTTCGAAATGGTCTCACACTTCTTCATTGGGATAAATATAGCATTATCATTAAATGTATTTGGATAAAATAATTGTAATTATTTATTGTTAACAAACCTCTTCTTTTAGCAATTCTCCGTAGTAACATAAAATATAAACCGGTAACAACATTGCTGCAACTCCAATAAAGTTATTTATTGCCACTATGCCACGAGCTACCTATATAGAAAGTTATTAAATTTTACGTAACGAAATTTTATAATTAAAGCTATAGAAACAAATTTTAAACCTAATCTCTAGAACAATGTTGGTGATTTTAATTTAGCTGTGAAATAAATTATTAAATAAATAAACTTACTGTAGTTGCAAATCCAAAAAAGCAGACAATAATGCTAACGAAGGATAAGTTTACGAAAACAATTTTATTGAATATGTCATCCAGATGATCTGCACACCTTACACCGAAAAATAGTAAGTAAGTAGTAATATAAATATATATATATATAGTGAAATTAAATTTAAATTGAATAAAAGTCTGAGGGAATGAATGCCGTTCAAGGTTCCGATGCATATTTTCATACCAAACGTCGTGTCAGAGACGGCAAAGCTTTAGATAAAGCTGTAGAGGTAACTGGACCAACAGCAATACTCATACACAAAAAAAAGACAGCAAAGGGAGAAATAATACATTTACTATACAGTTACTTCTTGCTATTTTATGGTAATTGTCATGTTGTAAAATATGGTAAAGTCCAATGTTTACAATTACAAATTTTTTTTTGCAATTTTCAAAAATTGCAATTGTTCATTAGGCTGGAAATGGTATATATGATGTACAATGGGACTGCAATCCACATAAGACTATTCAAAACCGATTTTTATGATAATGATTATAGAGTGCCATGTGCTGTGACAATATGAGAGACCAACTTGCTTAATGCCGTGGATGTTGTAAGAGATAATATAAGATAAGTTATAAAATAGTTATTAAACAATAGACAATAATTTAATTAATAGCGGACCTCCGTCACCAATCTGATATGCAAAGCAACCAGCATGGAATTCACTAAAATCCTAGTCTCACTTTGATCCTTATATGTGACAACTGATCAGCATTTGGATTCCTTTTCGAGTATGGATCCAGATGTTATGCGGGAATACTTATTACCATAACAACTTTGTGTTCGTTTATCCTGAATTCACTAGTTCAAAAGTGTGTATGTTAATTATCCTACCTAATGAGCTTTTGATGCCGACGAATAAAATCTTGAATAGAGATAATTTTATAGATTCTTGAGCTTTTGCGTAATCCAATTGATAATTGAATATCCTTCTTAATATGTGGAGGAACATGAACCAAATCTTCACTCAGTATTGCAAATTGAATCGCAATATTCGCGCAAAGTGTTATCATCAAAAAATCTGAACCTATATAAGCATAAATTAGACCCAACACTGGAAAGGAATTTTCAAATTTCATAAGGTATGTTTTAAGATGTGTTGAAGTTAATGTTACTGTTATATATAGGTGTCCCAGAACTCAACATCAAACCGAAATGGGGTGACAGGATTGATCGTAACCATCATGAGAAAAATCAGAAAAAAAATCTATCCTATGCAGTTTTAAAATTATGGGCATTTTAAGAAAAACCTAGAAAATTGGTCAAACTGTAACCAGTTTTCGGTTATTGTAGTTATTTTTTTCAGGAATTTAAAAATTTTGCCGTAAAATTAAGAACCTACCAAGAACTTGTGTGAATCATTAACATTTTAACTGAGTAAAATGGGTTAGCAAAAATCGGGTAACTTGAGGTTTTTATTTTTTTACTCATTTTTTTAGTATGAAACTAACAAGTATTGTACCATTTTAGATTTCTGATTAAATGCGCCAACTTTTAATTCCACTTGCCAAGGCACACTAGTACATTTTTTTTAAAGGAGGGACATTTTAAATTCATAGTTTAACAAATTAGTCTTAATTCTAGGAAACTTGGGGCAATTGTGTCATTATTTTTAACTGTCATTCAGATATGTTATTTAGGTTAGGTTATGGTTTCAAAGTTTAAATGAACAAAAATAATAAAAATTAAAAAGAAACCGAAAACAGTTACAGTTTGACCAAATTTCTAGGTTCTTCTTTAAATGCCCATAATTTTCAAACTGCATGGGATAGATTTTTTTTTTCTGATTTTTCTCATGATGGTTAAGATCAATCCTGTCACCCCGTTTCGGCTTTATGTTGAGTTCTGGGACACCCTGTATATAATAAATTTAGTCAAAAACATGATGAGACCTACTACTGGCCACTTGAAAGACGTAGGTTCCCAAATATTTAAACCAATCTTCAGAAGGATCATACGGGTATTCACATCCAAATGGGAGCGCTAGTACACAATTTTGCTTCAATATGAATCGGCGGATGACTACCAATAATAGTGGCGTTAAAAGGTGCTGCCAAGCTGCTATTACATTACTATAGTAGAATACTGAAATTAAAAACTTATTAAAGAATACAAAAGTATATAAGTAAAGGAATTTAGAAAACAATACACATATATTATTTAGTATATCCACTATTCTGCTCTTCTAAGTGATTGTTTGTATTCTTTGGTAGTACTTAAAGATTTTAGCTTTAATTCAAATCTAGTGATATTATTGTTCATTAAATTCTTGCATTTATCGGGAGTTTTACCCATTATGCACTCAATGGCCTGCCCATTGTGAAAATGGGTGGTCCTCGTGGTGATATTTTAGCCAGTGATACGGTTCCTAATAACTGCAGTGAGATTTAGGTTCAGCATATTCAGATTTATTTTCTACGATTAGTCCATTGACGGAGCAGAATTATCGTCTCGAATGCATTTAGAGTTAATTATTCTATTGCTGGATGTTTATTTCGGTTTGTACCTAAACATTGCGTAGCACTCACAACTTCACTTTTAGAAAATTCAATATTTACTTGTTTGACACCATTTCAGCCACTTCATAAGATGTGTTTTCTTTTGTATTTGCTCGTCATTAAGATTCGATGTTCTCCATATCATACCAAATACGTTAATTAAATTTTCAATCTCCGATTTTTTATATGCGATTATTCCCGCTTTTAGAATAGCTGGAAAAATTGTGGTATATTATCAAAATGTATATAATAATAAACCAACTGTGTGGGTAAAAGGCTGTTAACAATCTGTAAAACAAAAACATAGCAACTTTTCGAGTTTTAATCATCTTCAAAAATTTATACAATTCATATAATAAAACAAGTCACTATTATTCAGTGAACATTTTATTTACCAATTTTGAATAAAGAACTGATTATTTTTTTGCGAACGTCTGTCAATTGATCTGTGTGATTTTTTATAGCTTGATTATGTATATAGCATGTAGATAAACATTGAGGAATAGTGGCCCAAGTAACTATCCCTTGTGAACGCCAGAAGTTTTTTTAAATGAAATTAGACATATACCCAATGCACTACAACCGCTTGTGACCTTGAAAATATCGAACTGAATTCGACACTGAACGAAGCTCGATACTCGGACGGATTCCCAATTTATGCAATTTTTGTCTAAATATGACGTGATCCACACGGTCAAAAGCTTTTTCGAAATCCGTGCAGTGTCTACTTGTCCGCCTCTTTCCATTTTATTTAATACATTTTATATTTTTTCTTTTTGATTATATTTTTTTTAAAACAAGTTATCAGTACTAATATATATTTTAGGTCCCTTATAATGAGCTCGTACGACGCATTTAAATGAGAAATGTTGTCATGATTCTAGTACTGACACGGGGACACGGGTATACGCTGGACAACTGCTTAGGTTATGATACTGCATTTATTATTTTCGAATTGTACTATAATAAATTATAATTATAGTAAGTATAATATAAATAGTATAAATCTTTTTGTAAATTAAGAAAATTTGCTATCATCATCAGCTTGTAAAACAATATTAGAATACTTAAATACCTGTACCATGTCATTAATGTAGAAATCAAATAGTAGAGGATCCAAATGGGATCCTTGCGGGACATCCAATGGCACTGGGGTAAAATTGGAGTCTTACTGTAACCGCTTGGCTACGATTTTATAGATATATTCCATATATGGTGTATATATAGTATATGTACGTAATAGTATTGTAGTGAACGAAGAAAATATTACCATTTTATAGGAGTCACTTTAAGTTAATTGGCGTAGAATGCATATGCCAATAAGTATACATATCGTATGTACTATTGTTTAGGTTAATGTAGTATAAATAAAAAAAATGGTTATAATACTACTTGTTTGTATAATTATAGTCGTATTTATTTTGTATTCAAGAATTTTTATTATTTTTAAACCTGTTTCTAAGGCATTACATGTGCTATAGGATTACGGTTTTGATGATGTTGTTTGTAGTTAAAAGTATTCACACAATCTTATTTGTCTATACGTTGGGAAAAAAATACTTTATGAACCTTATTAAAAAACAAACAACTCAAGCCTCTGTTACTTGAGTAGCTTGTGAGCAAAGAAGCAATTTGATTCACAGTGGTAGAACTACACTGCAGTTTGTTTAGAAACAAACTGCATACCAACGTAAAATAGTAGCATAATGCTCCTGTGTTTCGTCAGGTAGTGTAGTAATCCGGATATCTTTATTACTGGTGACTAGGCAATGCATCTCAGTCCTCAAGGGTGACAACACATCTGCATTATCATTCCTTGTCAAGGATGAATGTATATGTCATGAGCCGCAGGAATCACTTGCCATCAGGTAAACTGTGTGCTCGTGTGATACTTAATTTAATAATAAAAAAAAACTTTACACGCCCGTATGGAATACTTATTAATAATTATATAACATACCCTGCATAGTTATCAGATACACTGGTACCATGTACGCCATCTCGGATACATTCAAGCGTTCATATAGTATTTTGCCCATGTATACTAACATGGAAACATTATGCATCAACACCAGTGGTACAAGATACAAAAATCTCCAATATTTTCTAATAATATTGTTATTATCATCAAAAAATTTTATGTTCATTGAATTTAACAATCTGAAAGATAAAAAAACCGGTTTCGCAAATTCAGAATTAAATTTGTTCAGATATTTCATTTTTTTTTCACTCTCCGATTGTTACTTCTTCTTGTATAGCTGACGGTATAGTGATTTATACCGTCAGCTATACAAGAAGACGTTTCGAAATTGCCACATTATATTATAATATGATTTGGAAATTTAGAGATCGGTACCTCTTCCGAGAATCGTTTTAAAGAAATGATTTAATTCGACTACAATAGGAACGATGGAAAAGTAACGTTAACTATGGTAGTACACTATTGCCAGTTGTGGTTCTATTTAAAAAAGAACAGTTTTTAAAACTTATCAAAGGCAAATTATGATCTAGTTAGTGTAGTGTAGTGTTTTTTATTGCCTAGTTTTTCAATCCATTTGTACTGGTTTTGTATTAACAATTTATTTCACACCATATCATATGCATAGAATGTGTTAGTTAATCATAGCACTATCATTGTTTCATACTATAACTTCTTCAGGTATAGTATGAGACAATGAGCAGTGACAAATAGCAGTACAAAATAACCCTATCAGCTATAAGCAGGTGAGTTCAGCGGCGCAGCATTAGACTGTCCCATCTGGCTGCTGGCTTTATAAAGTATTAAAGTATCAGATTGACATTTAATAAATAAAATTTTATTTAATTATTATCTCAACAGCAAAATCTAATACTGAACCACAAAATATTTTTTTTCATATTTACCACTCGTATTTATTGATATCACATACTGTATTTTCCTTGATTAAACCGCTGTTAGGGCCGAAGCGTAGAATTTTGTAGGCGTATTTTGCTTTTGAATAATATTTTCTTTACTCTTTAGAAAATTACAAGGCAAATAAAGTAATTTTGTTTATCACTTTAATCTACAATTTTACTTAACCGTATAATCAACGCCGCTTTTGCATAAGTATATCGTGGAAGCACACTTTATAAAATGTTTGAATGCCACGTAGAGTAGTGGTTAGAGGCTATGTCGCAGGTCCTGGGTACGATTCGAGTCGAGAGACAATATACGTGCTTCAAAAATTGTTGGTTATGGGTGTGTGTCATATGTAAGCCCTGTGTCGCTGACACTGTATATACACCTTGCTCCGATTTTATTGCACATGCGTAATGCATGGCGGAATAGGGCACGACATGTATGCGTAAAAGATCTCACCGTGGACGAAATCATCATCATATGAAATTAATTAATTCTGATTAAATAAAGTTCAGCTTAAATTAACATTTCTGTTTAAATTTTAATTTTAAAAAGATTAAGATGTTTTTATTTGATAAATAAACATTTTTATTTTAAATTGAATTATATTTCAGTATCCGACTATGACAAGGGATTACAATATTATATATACTGAACTTGAAATAACTTATTGCTTAACCTTTTTACTTGATATATTTTTATGAAGTGAAGGGTGACAAGCGAGCACACATTTCACTTGATGTGATTGACTGCGGCCGTTAACCACATCCATAATCAACGAAGATTCAAGATGCGTTTTACTCCTCTGATAACTGAGATGGAAAGCCTCATTACCAGCAATTCAGTCTCCTTATACGTACCATACGAAACGCAATAACGTTATGCTGCCAATAAAATTATATCTCTCTTAATATACTTCCATTATTCGCATATTTTTTAATATACCTCCGTTGACGTCGTTCACTTGATATACTTTTTGTAATTAAGTGAAAGATGTCGACGGAGAGCTTTCTCGAGCTTTTGAGGATGAATAAATGTATGTAAGATGAACAAATAACAACACAAATTGTTTTAAGTATATAATAGTTAAAACAATTTTTTATGTTTCAGTGCTGATTAAAAAAAATAGTTACTTTGTAAATAATTTGCCACAAGAAAGAAAAGTAATGACAATCGAATAATCTAATTTCAGATCTGATTATATCTAGAATTACATCGTAAATTATATTTAGCTTGTATTTTCATCGCCCCAGTAAATAGTGTTTATTAAAGAAAAATATGACCAAGTCGTGTTAAGTACCTGAAAAGTAGAATTTTTACTAAACATATTGTTTATAAGTTTTAATAGTGTATAACGAAGTATATGACGAACTATTATTAATTATCTTCTGGATCTTAATAACTCCGGCACAGTCAATGAAATAAATCGTCTTCAGCTGTACCATGACTACGTGACATTTTTTCACGTTACATTTAAAGAAGAATGCTAGCATTTCCGTGAAAATCACTGACATTCCGGTTTAAAACTACACCTAAGTTTAAATACATCTGCTAAGTGATAGATAGATAGCGGATTTAATAATAATAATAATAACCAATAATACAAAATTGAAAAAAGTAGAATTAAACAATAAATATAAACATGGAAAACAAAATAAAATATGTTATTCAGTAAAACAAAAATTAAATGAAATAAGTATAAAAAATATTTATGTATTAGATGCATAACATACTCGTATCAAAAAAAAATACAATAATAAATAAATAAATAGAAGATACGACTTTAAATTTCACAAGCTGTATCTTAAACCATTAAGCTATTGATGGTGCAATTCAATGAATAAATAAAACACAATCTAGCACGATTGATAATTTTTTACACCCATTGATGGTGTTTTGTTTATAAAATAGGTGGTAAACGAGCAAGCAGCTGGTTGGTAAAAGATTACCGCCACCCGTGGACATCTGCAACACTATCTCATCTGCAGCAATTGTGCTGCCGGCCGTTAAGAAAGGTGTAGGCTCTTTTCTTGAAGGTCCCTAAGATGTTTTGGACCAGCAATACCGCTGGCGACAGTTGATTTCACAGAGTAGTTGTGCGTGGCTGAAAATTTCGCAACCAACCATCTAGACCCTTAGTTCCCAATGTGGTTCAAGTGGACCTCCGGGGGTCCACGGGAGACTCGACTGGGGTCTACGTTGGTGAGACAAAAATGGGGATTCAATGTAGGCAGATAATATTTAAAGAAGCTCAGCACTTTTACTTATAAAAACTTGCATATTTCATATTCAGTACGTGTCGAGACTTGCAAAGCGCCGCCGCTGCCGCCGTTGCAATAAATAAATTAATTAAATTGAAAGTGTTTTATGAGAAAAAAAAACCTGGGAACCTCTGATCTAGACGATGATGAAATTTTCATCCTTACTTTCTTTCACCTTAATTTTTTTATTATATAACATTTATATGTATACGAAAACACAAAACGTAAAGTTATACTCAGACATACCCACTCAAAATATAAAAGTTCATTCAATAATTTAGTACTATATGTAAGTATCTTTAGTTCGTATCTTCAACAAACTACCAAATTCGTTCAAAGAGCTTACTGTAAACTCATTTAAAAAGGGATTATTCAGTTGGCTCACGTACAAAGGTTATTACAAACTAGAGGAATATTTTAATGATAACGATGATCATAGAATGTGACGCGTTCTAATTGATAAATATTTAATTGTAACCTTAATTAAATTTTAAAATATTAATTCTTATTGTGAATATTTAATTAAGTCGTAGTTAATTGTAATAATATAGAATTATAATTGAATTAAATTTTTGTACGACATATTATAATGTTACCATATTAAATAATAATTATACATGTATTATAAAATAATTGTATAATTTATATACATTACGAAAATAAATTTATGATTATTATTATCAGAAGGTATAATCGAAGTAATATATTGACTAAAAAATATCGTAAAGGTTTTTAAAAGCTTGTATATAATATGGAATTAAACAAATTTTAGTAATAAGCTGTTCTATACGATTATATATTCTTACGAGTAGAGCTTGGAGAACACAAAGTGCCTTCTTCATCAAAAGTTTTAAGAGATGGATGTACTGCTGGTGCTAATATCAAGTCAAACTACTTTCTCATTCATGACAACTAATTATATAAATTATCATTTATAAAATTAGTTAATCAAAACAAATCGTATGAGTTATTTAAGAGATGGATGTACTGGTGGTGCTAATATCAAGTCAAACTACTTTCTCATTCATGACAACTAATTATATAAATTATCATTTATAAAATTAGTTAATCAAAACAATTCGTATGAGTTATTCCACAGTTTCGTTGTTGTTGCGACTTTATTGTCCGACCCATCTTTATTGGAGTAATGAAAACAAATTTAATCTCAATCTACTCATTTTACAATACCGTGTCTAACCTTCCTTCATCGCCATATGTTTTGAAATTCAATGAAACAAATCAAAGTTAGCCCGAGCTGAGTAATTTACCAATATCCATAGTACCATACCAATAGTTCTGCATTCACCTTTCAGATTAATTATTAGACTAGTTTTATTTAGACTATACTATTGTTTAATCAAAGTTAAATATTTTTGCGCAGTTTAAACCAATATTGTAATGGGATTTAATAGATTTGACTGCATAATGAAGTTAGTATACAAGTTTTTATTGTATGCTAAAATGTAACACGAATCGAGATAATATGCAAATAAGTTTTAGTACTTAATACAATCTCGCGTATTACAATTATGGGTTAGTTTTTTTCATTTATTCATCCCTATCGGCTTTTTTGAACGTGTAATTTTGTACACTGCATGTTTATCTGTTTTTGGTATTTTTATTTTGAACTTTTAATGGTCTTCTGTGAGTAACAAGGTCACAAATTAATTTATTAAATCACTTCACACTTCTGATAACTTAACTGCTATTGAACCATGAAAGAAATCATACCAACAAAACATAGAAAGGAATAGGAAACTTTAAAGTATTTTTTTGTAGGCGTATCTTTCTTTGATATATAATACATGATTTTATTCAACCGTGCTAAATTACAATGTAGATAAACATTCAAACACTTTTCCACTTTGTTAAACTAACAGCTTGAACAACAATTTTACTTTATATCTGTTTTTTTATCATTTTGACTTTAGGAAAGCACTGATTTTCAGTTTAAATTGAATAAATGAATTGTTTCTGAATTTACAACGATCTGCAAGCTTAATACGGATTAATCTATACATATATTACAGGAAGTAATTGTGAACATATATATCGCTGTTATAATTTCTTTAGACGAGATTGAACCGGATTATGGATATGCCCAGGGAAGGGTTTTTAGTAATAATACAGATTTAAATAAATAATACGGATTCCTTTATAGTTGGTTTACATCTAACAAGTGTTGTTTTAATCAATAGGTTCAATAGTGTACGTGAGTACCTACTCATGTTACATGTCTAATTTTTTTTGAAAATGTTCAATATAATTGCATCATAGGAATTCGATTGTAATTGAAAGATACTTTGGGATTGTTCAACATTTACGCATCGACTGGAAGTGTAATGTAACAGTGGTATCATTATTCGGATATTCTGTAATTGGAAGTCAAATTGACGATATATAAATTTTATCAGCCCAATTTGTAGATGTAATTTTTCCTTTATTTTAATAGTAATCTATTATTACGATAAAAGTAAAGTAACTGCCTTTATATATATATAAAATATGATAAAGTACATTAAAAATCCTTTGCCTTTTTAAAAACTGTTGGTTTTGTTTTAAAGTGTAATAAAAATATAAATAATATGACTAACATAGTTTCTAATATTATTCATTAGATGCCTTTGCAATTCACGTTTATTTTAGTAAACTGGATTCTTATATAACTCCGTTACCCAGCATACCATCAGACTTTGGAATGCTCTACCCCCAAATATACATGCAGCTACTAGTAAAGCTTTTCACTTAAGCGGCTAGTCAGGAAACAACTCAACGCTCGAACAGTAACTAATTGTTTTTTTTCTTTCTATCTATTTAGATAGACAACTTTAGGTGTTGTCTTTTTTTCATGTGTATTGACATTAAGTTATCGGACATTAGTAAATTTGTAAGTATATATTTGTGTGTTAATATATATAGTGTGTATAATATTTATATAAGGTACAGATAACTTTAATTAATATATGCATATATTATTTCTATTAATATATTATTGATTACAATTACATACTCTTAAAGTTAAATTAAGTTTTTTGTACCTATAAAATATTCTATGTTCTCCCTCCCTAGGCTGGTAGAGATGCCTTTTGGCATTAAGTCCGCCTTCTTGTACAATATTTGTTATACTTGTGCAAGTAAGTTAGAGTAGCTGTAATCGCTTAATCCATTTTTGTCAACTAATCAGCTAACTCTCGACCACATTTCCATTTACTGGAAAGTAGCAATGTTGGTATTGATATATTGGATACCTGCGTTTAATAAATATCTCTTCACTCTTCCTTTGGCGTCTCCAATTGTATTGTATTGTAAATTCTGATTAGGCAACTGGAGTAAAGAAAGTAAATAAAACAAGAAATAAAGTAAAGACAATGAACCTAAATTTGTATTTAGGAAACTTCTTTACTTTTTATCAATCAACAGAATTCCTTCTCGTGATAAGTATAAAATGGTTAACACTTAGTCTATACAACCTAATAAATTTAGTGCCATTTACTAAGGATAAGTAGTTTTAAATCACAAACATTCTAAATTCTTCGCAAAACTAAAGGTAAGAAATTTATTATATAAAAGCTTTTGCCTCCTTACTGAATATGATCTAATTAAATGGATCAAAAATAATAAAATTATTAATTAGCCCAACAGAGTATTGCATGTTGAAAGACCATCCGAATATAAAATATGGATAAGAATATACGTAACATCATGAAGCACAATCCAGAGCCACCGTCATCTTCCTGCAAACATGCATAGATGTCAATCCATGTAGTAGTTCCTCATGAGGTTGTGATTTCTTATCACTTATGGATACACCCTTGGTTACATAACTGCACACGTGTTTAAATATATAACAAACAAATACTAGATTTTTATATATTATTTATTTTTTATTAATTATACTGCTTCATTGAATTATACGCATAAGTTTTTAGAGAGGCTGGTAGCATACCTAAACCTCTTCTATTGTTATGGATGTCCATGGGCGACGGCAATCACTTAGCATAAAGTGAGGCTGCTTGCTCATTTGCAATTTTCTAAAAAAAGAAAATAAAAGAGCGTATTATATATTCAGTGCATCAACTTTTCGTAAAACAAGGTTTCAGTTACGATGATAAATATTATAATTTAAATTGAAAACGATCTACTATACAACGTTGGCTGTTCGATGAATATAAATATAACTGTGATCGTAGTACAAATCGAATTGGGATATTTTATGTAACGTTTCAATTTACAGTAACGGATTGTTGGCTTTACCTTAGTATTTTGTACTCGTAATAAGTCCCTTTTTTCCATTCGTGTAGCGATTACACGGAACAGAGGTCCATGAGCTAGCTATTTTGTAGTTCTTTTACCTACCCAAAAGCGTTCATTCCCTAAGCGTGTCTGTTTGTGCTCTCTTCCTATCTGATTGCCACCTAAGTTGCCAATTCCCTAGCTATCTGAAGATACTCCATAGTGGAGAATGGATGGTGATGTATATTGACCGTCCGAGGTTAGGTATGCGGACAGCCTCTGACGGTCGTCACCTGTTTTCTAATTAACGTTAGAACCGCTCTGACACGCGGGTGTATCGGGTGTAAATTTTACACGGTGTTGCTAAGATTATACCGCGCTAGAAAGCGAGGCGTGATGTTGTTGTAGTGTGTAACGGCTCGGAGTCCGTTGCGATTGGACTGGCGCTCGTCTCCCCCGTAAAGTCGGAATTGTCGAGGACGTGACGAGGTCTACCTATTCACCAGGTTCGGTACCGGCGCTACGAGAGAGTTTGAAAGTACTCCGGAATAGTAAGTGATAAGGTGCAAATCACTGTGCAGATCGATATCACGCTGATACGGCTCTGCTCCAGTTGCTATTCTAGTAAAACGTTTTTGCACCCTCTGTAGGACTTTAATTTTAGTAGCATACAGACACCGCTGGCATAGGCCATTATTGGTCTTATGCAGGACGTGTATAAACATAGTTTATGTCTTTTTGACATTTTACTTTTTGCGCAGATGAGCGGGTAAAGCTTGCTCATGACGAACGCGGCCTTATTTCTCGCATTTCTGATATGCAGGTTAAAACTAAGCTTGCGGTCAAGGGTAACCCCTAGATACTTACTTGTGTCGTGGGTCTTGAATTGCCTCTCCAAAAATAGATGGTTGCACTTTTATCCGGGTTAATGTCTATTCTTCATTTCCAAAACCACTCGGCGAGGTGGTTGGCTGCGGATTGGAGACGAATGGTAATACGGACCTTGTCGTCGTCCACGATAAGCGCGAGACTGACCTGCGGATCTTTTGGAATGTTACTTGTGTAAAGTGAAAAGAGCAAGGGTGATAGAACGGAGCCCTGAGGGACTTCCGCTAGGAGCGGCCGGCTTGAGGAGCGCGTGCCGTCGATACGATATCGGAAAGTGCGATTCGACAAGAAGGCTCGAATGATGTGCACGAGCTTGTCTGGTATGTTTATGTTTAGTGTAGCCATAACTCCCTAGTACTCTATTTAATCTGTACCTTATAATAAAAATGTCTAAATACAGCTTCTGCTACATTGAATTGCTTTTTGCATTACACTCTTTTTTACATTGAGTTTTTTTGTTAACACCGCATTTTACATAATATAAGAGATATCTATAAATCACTTCAACATGTCAGACCAAAAGCGTTCAGTTTTATGAGAATAATGAGAAAACATTGTTTAAATGTGCACTATATTTAAATGCACATGCGCTATTAGGCTTTTCGGCTCTTACTGGACTAGCGGATTGAGAATCCGCAGGCTGAATTTTGAATTCTTACTAAATTTAATGTACTACTCTACTAACACTATTCGTTTGTAGTCTTGCCATCGAAAATTTTACCAATCTGATAATTTGTGAGAATGTTGATTCCTTTTTGCGTTCTAAGGACCTCACCTGCCACGGCCGTCACTTGTTCAACGACTCTTATTAATATGTCATGAATAAATGAAGTGTAAGGTTATAATTGCAAAGTGTGTAATAAATAAGCTTTAAATCGTTTCGTCCCGAGTTGTACACGGTTACAATAAATAGAGATATCATATGATAGTAAAACTTTCGCCTTTATATTTGCGAGTGTAAAGATTTAAGAATTTAGGACACATTATGACCACTGACCTCAAAGACGATGCCGATCTAGAGAGAGAGAGCGAAGGGTTGTCAGTGAGAGCGAACACAATCGCTCACAGGTTCGCTACTTGCTCAAATTAGGTAAGGTGAACATTATTTAGAGCTTACTGTATATCTTTCTACACGAATAGCCTGTGGGCGAACTGCTGCTGGGCTCTCTCGCTTTTGTATGCAGAGGCACGAGTGGACTCTTTTTACTCGACAATGCGAAAGATATGTGTGTTTCCAGTGCGCAGAATACGGGCCAATATATTTGTTTAACAGGAATAGGCTTCATTGTTTTTATGTCTTTAGTTTTCATTGTCTTTAGTGTGAAATATACACGAAGTCTCCCTTTGTCAGTGCATATTACATGACAACTCAGTATAATAGTCATGAATGGTTTCTCATTTGTCGCTACTAATATTACAATAAGTCGACACCCACATATATATATATATATATATATATATATATATATATCTATATACATATTATATATATGGGTCGGGGGGTCATATTTTATAAGTAAAAAGTTGTAGTAAAATCTCTTTGGTTGTACTATTTGTATCAGGCTGACTATATCATTGGTACCATTAAATAGATGACATTTAAAAAGAAAAAGGCAAAACCGGTTTCCCGCCATTATGCTATTGCTTTTCTGTCCGTTAAAATGTGTGGATCTAACGAAGATATTTGATATATGCGGAAAAATTGCGTGACAAGCTGCGAAAAAAAATTGTGACGTTTACGGACCCTCTGGTTGACCTGTTACAGATAAAGTCATTTTTGAAAAAGAGGATCAAAAACGGCATATTTGTAGTTATAATATAGCTGAAGACCTAGGAGTTGACCATGAAACAGTGTTGACCCATTTAAAATAGTCTGGATATACAAAAAAACTCGATAATCGGGTGCCACTAGAGCTAATTGAAAAAAACCTATTCCTTTATTACGTTCTATTGAAACGTAATGAAATTGAACCGTTTTTGAAAAGTGGCTCACCTACGACAAGAACGTGCGAAGAAGATCATAGTTAAAGGGTAGTCAAGCTCCACAAACTATAGCGAAACCTGGATTAACAACATCACTTTAGATACTGTATGTATATTGGGATAGGAAGAGCATCGTCTATTATGAGCTTTTACTCGTCGAGTTAAACCTACTGCAGATATCTACTGCCAATAGCTCATGAGACTCGAGCACGAAATAGAGAAAAAGCGGCTGGATTTGATCAGCTGAAAGAATGTCGTTTTCCATCATGGTAACGCCAGACCACATACATCTTGTTGAGTGGCTAACTTATCAAGTATTAAGAGAAGTTGGTTGGGAAGTGTTAATGAATCAAAGATAAAACCCTGACTATATGAAATAACAGTATTTCCATAAAAAAAACTTCAATGCAATCTACGAAGCTTATTTCTATTATATCTTTTGTAACATGGCTTCAAATAATAATTCGGAACGAACAGGATCCGCCTTTGCCTCTCCTATCTGAATGAAAGCATCAAAAATAAAATTGTCTGAGAAAAAGTAAGGGATAAATCCTTGTAAATTTCAACTTTTATCTTCAATCCTTTTCAGGCATTTTCTGACATCTTGCGTTAAGTTGTCCCGACTGATTTATCGCGGTGGCTACTTACAAAGTGCTTATTTAAATAAAGGAACTTCTTACTCAAATAAGCAATATTAACACTCTTTAAATTAAATATATTTTGGGCAATGAACGTGCATATATAATTTACAAATTATTTATAAACGTCTTATTAAAGTATTAATTATTATTATACATTTCAAGATGCAGTAACTGTCTCATGGCATGAAATTTAGCATGCTTATTCCAGACGTTTTTGTTAAATTTAACTTCATAGCGATATTGGTGGCTTGAGACGCAAACAAGTATGAATCAGCATATTGATTTTTATCTACTAACACTATAGGCCGCTCGACCACCGTTTTTTCTAATCCTGTGGCTAGAAGAATGCAGAACTTTTTTTAATATTTGTAAGAATATGACTGATCAATGTTCTGAACAAACAGTGTAAATTGAACGTTACATAAAATATTCTATTTAATTTCGTACTACTCTATTTATATACATATTTCACATCGAAATGAACGCCGTATAATAAATTCGAATCCAGTTTAAAATATAATATTTGTCATCGTATAAAGCGAGTATACAATTTGTTCGTCAATAGTACCGTTATATTTATACATACAGTATTAATTTATTATACCATACTTTTCCTTTTCAAATTTACAAGGCGTAAACTTAAATATACAGTACGACATTTTATTAAAATATTTAAATGTAAGCTTGATATGAAAATATAACTCTGTTTACCGCAATATTAAACTGTGGTCTTTGTATAAATTATATAAGGAAACGTAATTTATATATTTATCAATTATCTATTGTTATGTTGATGTTTGTTTATTAAAAAACATTAATATTTTATTGCAATGTGCTCATCTGAAAACCACTTGTATCACTGAAAACCACATCTAAATTGGTTCATCTATTGCGGAGATTAACGTAACATCCTCATCATCTCGATGGTTGGCAATTCACCACTATGTGCTTTACGCGAAATTTTTGCCACGCACAACTACTCTGTGAAATCAGCTGTCGCCAGCGGTATTTCCGAACGGATTACTTAGGGACTTTCACGACAAGAGCTCACACCTTTCTTTTTTTAATTACATTGAGAGTTACAAAGGAGCACACAGTTCACCTATGTAAAGTGAATCCTGCGGCCCATGACATCTACATTCATCGTAGACAAGGAATCATAATGTAGATAAGTTGTCCTTGAGGACTGAGATGGAATGCCTCGTTACCAGTAATAAAGGTCTCCGAATCCCTACACTCACTAGACGAAACACAGCAGCATTATGCTGGTATTCTGTGAGGGCTTGGTCCTACCCCGGTCGAGCTGCATCCATTCATTTTGCAGCTTGAAACAAACTGTAGTGTAGCTCTACCACTGTTAAAAACTTCACTGGTTCTTAAAGGCCGCCAGCACATCTGCGACTCCTCTGGTGTTACGGATGTCTAAAGGTGGCGGTAATCACTTACCATCAGGTGAACTGCTTACTCATTTGCCACCTATTATATTAAAAAGTGTAATATATAAAAAAACTATATTTTTTTAATTGTTTTTTTCTTACATAGAAAGAGAATAAGAGAAGTGGATTTGAAATTTTGATATCATATGATATGTGATAAACATATGTGTATATGTGATGATATCAAGTCATGATTACGATACGTTACTCTTAGTATAAAGGATAAAATGATAACATAGATGACCGTATAAAAGATAAGAAAATAAGAAGATAAGAAGGAAGAAAACGCGCTGTAGTAGAAGGCGGTGTTACAACATGCAAATATCTCATTAAACAAAATAAATTCTTGGTAGCCGTGGTAGCTCAATTTACAAACGTTCCCTTTTTATTCAACTAATCCAGTTCGAACCCCGGTGCCAGTATCAATAAAATAACTTATTGCAATTTAATTTTAAATGTTGATCTACCACGTGCGCGAGAAAAACGTCGTGAGGAAATCTGTCTTTCCATGTCTATCAAAAAAATTAAAAGTACATATTATAATATATTTTAGGTTCGCAGTAGGGCCGCATGGCGTATTATGCTCTTCGACGGGTATTGGGGAATAGGTTCCTCTCAGGGTTCTAATCGAGGGCAATGGCCCCAGATATGTATACTATATACTGGTATAGACTATTACTTTACTTTTTTTTACTATTTAATTTTTTTTTATATAAAACCTTTGTAACTAACCATTGTCACTTTAAATTATTTTCATGTTTAATAGCCTGGCGACTTTAACGGTAATAACTGTAGTACTCTCTAGTTTATTACACTTTTCAAATCTAGTTAGCTAACAACTGAAATGTAAGGACTAGAAATAATCCTTTTAATTACCGGTGTTTAAACATTGGTGCATAAACATTTTACAAAATACAATTAGAATTTAGGTGTAATACAGAAATTATACTCAAGATAACGTAGGTGCTCAAGCATCAAACCTGTATTTCAAGTCTCCCTTCCAATTGATAATAGTGTATTGAATTTGATGAATGAAACGTAATAACTATAAATAATCCATTAAATTTCTTTGGTGTTTAATAGACTGGCGATTCTAATTCTGGTGTAATACTGCTGACGGAGTAACGAAATTTAAACTAGCTACGAAATAATTACTTTATAGTTCCGAGCAGATATTAGGTTATTAATTTAACTAAATATTATAATCGTCGGTTATCAAAGGCGTTGTTAGAGAACGAAGAGCATTTTGAGGTAATTAAATCCTAAATTATTATTTATTTTAGTACAAAACCATTAATATTTCATTATGTAAAGTTTATATCAACGAAATAAATGAGGTGATATAAAATAAGATCCTCTGTATTTTCCACTTTAATTTTTTTTTATTGATGGCTGCGTGGACACTAGGTCGCCTGATTTTAGTGACTAGAAAGCATGTTTCTTAAAGGAGTGAAGACATTGGCGGACCATGTTTACGTGTGAGAGTTGACGGTGATCAATAAAAATATAGCCTTAATAGGTAAAGTGTCTAGCTAGAACCTCACCGAGGCTTGGACTTTCTTTTCGGAGGTTTTATTATGGGTTATGGTAGGAAGCGAGAGTTCTTGGAGCGCAAATGTCATCTTCTGTGAATGAGTAATTCAGGAGGACGTACCAGTAACGCAGGAGACTTTGGAGAGGGAGAGTGAAAGGACTACTCAGCTCCAGATCTGCAGCCAGAAAGTTGTTGCCTTGCCCTTTTTGTAGTTGCCCATCTCCACCGATACGTATGAAGTGGCATACGAGAACTTATAAGAAAAATGCGCTGACAGCTCCACTCAAATCCATATAGAGCCAATGCTGCCAGGGCTGAATCACCGTTGTGCGTCACCATAGGTCTGATGAAATTCATTCAGTGGAACAGGGGGTTTAGTTGGCACGGGTATGTATTGTGAGGCAACCTGTGCAAGTGTACTGGTATCAGCATATTTATTTGGTCGAAAGTTACTACAGATTCTTTTTTGACGTATAACGCGCCAACAAGAAACATGGTAATGCGGAAAATGTAAAATTTGTTCCATATTTCATTATTAAATGAAAGTTACATCTTAAAAATGTTTGCTTAAGTTGAAATCTTAAGATATCCTATTTTTAGCATTTGACGTTGTAAAGACCATTCAAAATTAAATTGCTCAAGATACCGTGCTACAGATGGGGAAATATAATTAGGATTAGAATGGTAGTGAAACCAAGAAAACTGCAACGTATTTGGTATATTTTTCTGGGAATTTTTGATTTATTTTATTTTATTTATTTGTACAAGTAAAACAAAAATTGTACAATAGGGTGGACTTAGTATCAAAAGGTTTTGATATTAATAATTTGGGTAATAATAAAAAATTGTATAATGGGGTGGACTTAGTATGAAAAGGCATTCTCTAAAAACGGTTTGTATGTTTTTCTTCAGATAAAAGTATAAAAGGAACGTGCTGTGAAATTAAAAGTGTGTAAATTATAATTACATTATGTTTCTATAATGTCACGTCATATTCTTATTCATGGGTATTTCTTTTAGACTATAAACATTACTTGAAATTGATTTTTCGTCTTCAGGGCACTACGCCAAAATAAATAGTTTACGCATGACATGTTCGGAATTAACTTTATTATCTGTCTGCGTATATTCTCTATTTATTTATATATATATATATATATATATATATATATATATATATATATATATATATATATATATATATATATATATATATATATTAAAGAAAATATTTTAAATATATAAATATTTAAAATATTTTCTTTAATATTAGATATTTTTTTGCTTCATAATGAAATATCATGGTTTCTCCCCCGAGTCGGAAATAGAAAAGAAGTGTTTAATAAATAAATTACATATATCATTGCGATATTACAGTTCGCTTATATGCAAAGATTTGGTATATAATGTAATATTAAATAGCCGGGTAAAATGAAACGCCAGCGTATTTACACGAAGTTTTCTCATTATTCTTACCAACACAACGCGATACTTTTGTCCGACTTAGGATGGCCAAACGTTTTGGTTTTTTTGTTAAAGCTATATATTTTAAAACATTATAACTAACAGTAAAAGCATTTTGTAATCTTTATTATTGAACAACTATTTTATATATATATTATTACATTAAGAGTAGCAAACGAGTACGCAGTTCACCTTATGGTAAGTGACTCCTGTGGCCCATGACGTATACATTAATTCTTGATAAGGAATCAAAATGCAGATGCGTTGTCAATCTTGAGGACTGAGATGGAACGCTTCGTCACCAGTAATAAAAGTGTCCTCATCAGCGCTATGCTGCTATTTCACACTGGTATTCTGTGAGAGGGTGGTCCTTCGGCGGTCGAGCTGACCCATTCATTCTTCAGCTAAAAAACAAACTGAGCGTATCTCCAATAATAGTAATTCCATAACTTGTAAAATATACTATACGGCTGTATAAAATATGAATAGAATATTAGACAGATTCACATAAATCTGAGTAAAATACTAAGCTACTAAGTATTTTTCTGGTGTATTAAGGAAACCGCTATGACTGGTGCCGAGTTATTTCATCTTATTCCATAAAGGTGATGACGTAACTGCATTATGATTCGTCAAAAAGGATGAACGCGGGAGTCATAGGCCGCAGGAATTATGTTTTTTTGTTTTCATCAATAAAACGATACCTCATTCATCACCATCAGTTATAAAATATACTAATGCATTTGCGAATATTAATAAAATTATATTTATAATAATCATTTAATTTATCAATAATTATAAGCTTTACGATTTTATTATATTTTATAACATTTAAGGAATACAATATAAATTACCAACGCCTTACAGTTTTGTTGTATTACTTTTAGATAAAGTAAAAACATCGTCACCCTACTTCGATCCTAAGAATTCACATTACTAACGGAACTTCACAAAGTTATGCTTGCAAACGAATTAATGTAAAAACTATGAACCAGTTGTATTTTGACATTATCTGCGGTAGCAACTGTTGCAACAGAAATACTTCATTTCATTCATAAATTTCATAATAACAGCACTCTCGTGAAGAATAACACTCAGGAAATCATTAATAAAGATTGTACTATTGATTAAAATTTAAAAAATATAATTTATATGATTATAATTTCTTTAGCTAATAAAATATAGATCTTATAACCCTAAATGTTAATTAAATTATTTTCTTTTATATCCATATAATAACTAGTCTGGCCATAAATATACGTAAAATCTTTTCTTTTTTTAAACTGTTTTGTATCTTTTTAATTATTTTGAATTTGGAACACGTATTATTTTAAAACCTTCTTTCGATTTAGTGCCATTTCCATTTTTTTCCTGTTCATTATCAAATTACAATATGGAATGCGGTATTCAAGAAAATAGGATTGCAGTGATCGCCGTCGGTTATATTCCAGACACTTCAAAAGCTTGGTATCAGCCGTATGTTCGTATATCGTACAACAGATACAACAACACTTCCTCTGTCGAAGACCAGAGAAAATCGGGGCGGCCGCGAGCTGTTAGAACTACAAAGGCTTTTAATGCTGTTAAGGCCAGAATTCGTCGAAACCCCATTGAGAAGCAAAAAATCTTATCGCGAGAAATGAAGATTCCCGCTAGGACTCTGTCGCGTATTATAAAACAAGACCCGAATATCGGTGATTATCGTCGATATACAGGACATTCCCTAAATCAATCCTTACAATTAAAGAGATACGCAGGTGAAAGACACAGAAATATCCTCTTAACCGATGTAAAAAATTTCGCGATTGAAGAACACTACAATAAGCAAAATGATAAAGTGTACGCTCACAGTTATAAAGAAGCTGCTCAAGTGGTCGGAAAGGTACAACGTGGTCATCATCCTGCGTCAGTGATGTCAGTGGTGGGGCGTGTCTCATCAAGAAGTCACAAAACTACATTTTTGTGAAAAAGGAGTGAAAACTTCAGCCAAAGTGTATTAAGATACAGTCTTGGATCATATTGTGAAACCTCTCAGCAATACACTTTTTAAAAATATACCGTGAACTTTCCAGCAGGTCACAAGGCACGAACTACCCAAGCCTGGCTTGAAACCAACGTTCCGGACTTTATAAGAGCTGAAGACTGGCCCTCATCTAGTCCAGACCTCAAACCTTTAGACTTCAAATTATGCTCAGTTTTAGAGGACATGGCCTGCTCTAAACGACACGGCGACATTGAGTATCTTAAAAATCTTTGGAGCAAGCAGTGGCGAAATTTCTCTTGGAAACAGTGCGTGAATCCCATGTTTTGGCCAAAGGTAGCCATTTCGAATAGAATAGTTTTTTTTTTTGCTAACTGACTAATAAATATGTAGGTATAAATTTTAATAATATTACATTGCTTCATTAATAAAAATATGCATTTTCATTTGTAACAGAACTTATGGCCGGACAAGGTTAAACACCTAGAAAATGTTAAACATTTATCAAATATTTTAAGTTATTGTACGTATATTCGATTGTTTTTAAATGCACGCTGTAGCCGCCTGTGAGTGGAATTGTATGTTATTAATAACCCTAATGGTTATATTTATATTGTATTAAATACTTGTATTTCTATTGGTTCGATATATATAAATAAAATTAAAAAAAATATAATTTATTATTAGAATTCTGAAAATATTTTAATCATCTACCACCATCATGAAAATCATCATCTAAGCTGTTATAAATAAATCTAAAATTATTATTGATATAACGTATAGTGCACCTGATTGTAAATGGTTTCTTTCTTTTTATAAAAGAATATTAGCAATGCAATTAACTTAACTAATATTCCGGTTAACCACTCCAACTAAGCTGAAAACGCTCGTGCAAGGAGATGGTTCATGACAATAGTCGAATGGTGGATTCGAACCTACGAACTTAAGTTTTGCAGACCGTATCCTAAGTCTAGGCTATTGACCCATTAACATGTATCGATCCTCGACAAAAAATCAAGATTCCAATGAACTTTATATGGACATGGAGTACCTTGTTATCTGTAATTAGATCTCTATGTATCTGTAATTAGGATCGCTGCACTCAACATACAAAACACAACATAATTATACTGTTGTTTTGGTATAATGTGGGGACCTACCGGTCGGGCCGACCCATTCCTGTTACGGTTGGACTACTACCTACGGCTAATAGCTGACCATTATTAATGCCAAACAATGATTAGCAAGTGATTCTATTTATTGTTTGTGAATTTTATTTAAAATTAATTAATTATCTTAGCTTCTATAGTTTCACTTTAAGCAGCTACTTATACCTTTAGAATTTAATTAGATTTAGTTTATGTGACTAAGCTTGTACTTGTTGTATTCAGTAAATTAATTGGAATTGAGTTTCTAAAAGAATTTATATTGTGTAGGATGAACGTGACAGCTTATGTAGTGTTACTGGTGGAAAAGATAATTCACCTCGAAATAATTTAATCTTTGTTTTGTGTCAACATTCAAGTTTTATCAGGAAATATTCCTTAAATACTTTATTTTTTATAACACTCACGTGACTGAGTGTAGTCAGTAATTACACCGGAATCATCAGTTGTATTCCCAGCAGGGCAATAATATTTGTGTATAACACGTTGTAGGTTTCGGTTTTTTGTGTATGAGCATTGCTGTTGGTTCAGAGACCTCTACAGCTTTATCTAATTAGACTCGCGAGGGAGGCCCGCTCAGCAGGCAGACAACGACGATGCTGCGAAGCTGGCGCGGAGACTGCTGCTGCACCACCAATGCACTCCGACCCCTGTGGACGAAGAACGTCGACAACAGAGGGGTCGATAATACAATCCGAGAGCCCCTCATAAGGAGGTACGAAACCTCGACTCGGATGACTATCTAAAGGTAGGTTTCGGGTCTGCGTGAGTTGCATATATATGCGTTCCATATTCCTGACACTGCATTTGATGTAATAACAGAAGCAGTGTAACGTGGCATTTAGTATCTAGCTGAAACATGAATGGCCGACCCATTCAGTCAGGGAAGGAGTATGCCGAAATACTAGCATAACGCTGCTGTGGTGAGGTTGAGGCCTTCGTTGAGGCCGTCGATACAGTTAACGAGGTAAAATTTGATAAATAGAAAAGAGTTAACACGTTTTCAAGTAAATGTTAAAATTTAAATACGGTAATCCGGTATACGGTTATAACTAACTGGTAGTGACACGTTTTAAGTACAACCATTCTATCGCAAAGGATTTCATTTACTTTGAACATAAAGTGAACATTCCTGTGTAAGCTTGCGCATTAGAAAATAGAACATTAACTACTATTTATCTAAATAATTTTAGATAAAAGTAATTTATAAAGATACGAATTGAAAACCTTCTTATAAATGATAAACAAAATAAATGGATATGTGAAAACCACTACATGCATATCAAAAGAATACACAGCTTCCATCATATTAAGAGTAAAGTAAATAAAGTAACATAGATTCCATTGCAGGGCTATAGGCGCCACGAGGCTACAGTGCTTCTTATGTCCATGAAATGTTTTTTTTTATTTTCATCATGATATTTTCTTTCATCGTTTAGCATGTGATAAATAAGCACTGAAAATTTCTGCAGTGATAGACCTCGATTTGCTAGTAGACCGTGTGAATACAAAACAAACACTGAACACTGAACTACCGCTGCATTTTTCTTTAACGACATTGAAAAAGATAGTGCGCTGTTTGCCCTTTGGACTTTAGGACAATAGCGGTAGCTACCAATAAATTCCAATACCATTATATAAAAAAAAGCTAGTGAGCTCTAACTGCAGCTTGGCTTAGGAAGGTAAAGTTCTAATATTTAAAATTTCATTCTCATCATCTCGTTGATTGGCAATCCCCACAGTGCACTACACGCGAAATTACTTGCCACACACAACTACTTTGTGGAATCAGCTGTCGTCAGAGGTGTTTCCGAACCGAAACGACTTAAGAACCTTCAAGAAAAGAGCCTACACCTTCCTCAAAGGCTGGCAACACATTTGCGACTCCTCTGGTGTTGCGGATGTTAATGGGCGGCGGTGATCACTTGGGCTGCATGCTCGTTTGCCATCTATTCTATATAAAAAAAATATATACATAACATTTTTTTAAGCATCATAATCCTTGGACAAAATTCATTAAAATAGATAACGCTTTTAGATTTCAAAACGACACCTACGGGACAAGCACAGACACCGAATTTAATATTTTCGTTTTAATTATTTCACCAGGCCATATAGTATATCCATCCATATAGACCAGGAATCAATTAATTAATTTATTATGTTTTGAATGTTTGTTTGTTTAATGTTAGTTGTTAATACTGCTTAAGCAAGTAAGGCGCTGCAGTCTGTTAGTCGATAAGCGAACTGAAAGAGAGACCAATTACTAATATGTTACTATATTTATAATATGTTATAACTACGTTTTTTTGTATTTACATATTTTTAATTATTATTTATAAGTAATCAATTAAAAATATACTTCGTCCATATCGAAAGATGTCATAGTGTTAAGCACGAAGACGCAAAATCCCCATGAGCAGGTGTGAAATGTCCATGCATCACTGTTTTATATAATGGAGTTCCTAAGTTTATTTATATAGTGCTTTAAGCTCATAGAGTCCTTCACATTATATTAAGATTTACTTCATAGGTTTTACTACCACGTCGGCTTAGTATGGAACTTCATTTACTTCGTTACGTAGTCGACACCAATCTCTACTCCTATAAATGTATATTGTATGTATGTATAATGTATTTTTAATCTTTAGTAATAAAACTTTTGCCCTTAGATATGAAAGTTATATTTTGATGTCTTTGTCTTTATACTGTATTTTTTATGTTTTTATAAGCAATTTAATTAGGTATATTTAAAATGGTTTTTCTAATAACTAAATAGGATACGCCACGCCTTATATTTCTTGGAGGTTTACCTTACTACTTTTTTTAAGTGTATGCCTAAAATTTTAATTATAGTTGGCCTCATATCGCTATATATGATTAATTGTGTTTAAGTTTACCTTGTCATTCATATCGCCCATCAGCATTAAATTCAATTTTCAGCATATTTTAACATGTAGATCCGTATTTAAATTAAAATGATTTTGCTTCCAACGATATCTGTTAACATTATTTATTATTTATATACATGTATTATGTCTTTAATGTCTATATATGTGTGTATCATTCTTTATTTTTATGAGTTGTTTTTAGTCTTTTCTTTTTATTATTCATTTTATTGCTATCACCATATTTCACCACACCTTGGGTCGACTGGTAGAAAATGCCTTTGACATTAAGTCCGCTTTTGTGAACCTTTACTTTTTTAAGGTTAATGTAATATATATATATATATTAAAACTATAATTTGTTTACTTTCGAAATTCCACAAATATTTTTGTATAAATCAACTACAGCCATTACGAAACAATTGTAGTTATCCAAAACATTTAGTAAATTGAGTAGAGTCCAATTATAGCTAAACACGACCTCAATTTTAATTGCCATTATTATTTTATTAATAACATTTTTCCAATAATGATGGATAAAAGTGACTTTCCATTCTGCGTTCAGTATTCAATTGAAATAAAATGTATTTTATGTATTAGCCATTTTATATTTTATAGATTTCAGCTGCGATTCCAATATGATAATCGCCTTGATACAGTCATAATACATCAAAGTTAGCCCTAAGGACGATCTTATCTTTACCATTAATTATTAATGGCTAATGGTAGAATCTAAATTTTTTTTCGTCAGTTCTCTGACAGTGACTGGCATCTGTAAACTTTCGGAAAACTTGTTTAAACACGTATTAAATAACATATATAATTTTTTATTGTTTGAAGAGTCCACATACTTATGATTTAGGGTACATTGCAAACGTTAGAGCCGAATCTGCCTTTCGACTATTGTCGATGTTTGTTTTAGGGCTGATGGCCACTGTTACGCCGAGGGGTCACAGGGTTGAAAGGTGACCGAGCGCTTAGGGCACTCAGCCGAGACCTTTATTAACTATTGTCGGGAAACAACTCCTGCCACAAGCGTTTTCAATTTAGTAACACTGTTTAATCGGAATGTTAATAATATTAATAACCTAACTATCATTCTTTTTTTAAAAATAAAAATCATAACTTGTTGACAACATACACATAACAGATTTCTGTTAAGATAAAAATGCTGAACTCTAAAATTTAATTGTCTACATCAATTACGAAAACAGCGCCATAACAGTTTTAACAATTAATTGTTTCACTTTAGACGGTTACCTGAAAAAATCAGTAAAGCTATACGTAACTAGAGGCAAAATGGAACCGTTCAAAATATTTCCTTCTGAATTTGCGGGACCTTTAAGTTTTTGTATGAAATTGTTTAATAAATGTAATATTTATTTTTTTGAGAACAATAACTCGAAATTGTGGAAGCGTTGGAAATTTTACTCCATTGCGTCACTCATAATACTGCATAATGTGTGTATGTTCGCATTTATGACTAAGATATTTACAGAAAAAATAAAGGTATTCGAGATGGCATACATGGTTCCTGTATGCTTGGTCTCTTTGCAAGGTTCGTTAAATTTTATCTTCTATTCCCTATATGTAAAAAGAAAACACAATCATACATGCAGCAGTGGAATAGTGATTATGCATTAGGAATATTTTTACTTTAGCTTTAAATTATTCATCACTCAACCAATCCTTGCAGGTGGCTCAAGATGTTATTCTATTGCGATCTGTGGTCTATGTTCTTTTTTTTATAGTATAGGCGGCAAACGAGCATGCAGCCCACCTGATGGTAAGTCATCACCGACACCCATGAACATCCGCAACACCAGAGGATTCGAAAATGCGTTGCCGGCCTTTAAGGAAGGTGTAGGCTCTTTTCTGGTCCCTAAGTTGTATCGCTTCGGAAATACCGCTGACGACAGCTGGCAAAAATTTCGCGTGAAGCGCTCAGAATCGGACTGGTGTTGGGCTGAATTGATGATGATGAAGATCCTTATAATGGTGCAGTTTAATACCCTCATAATAATAATAATATTTTTTATTTCATGTAACGTTATATATTAGAAAATATTACACAAGTTTTATTTTCAATATTAATAACACACACTACACAAATTTTATCAATACAGAATATTATAGAATATTATGTTTTATAAATAATTTCAGTAGCATTTATTTTAATTTCTATTACAGCTATTCTGAAAGCTGGAATTGTACTATATAAGAAGCGAAATATTGAAAATTTAGTTAACGATTTGGGAACTATATGGAAAACGTCGAACTTCTCTCATCGCCAATTAAAAAAGAAGAAACGTCTTATGAAACGGTTGAAGTGGTGTCAATTAAGTAATTTTTTTTTTCTTATTACGGTTCCTATTGAATGATTATTTCTACATAAGAATAAATAGTTAAACCGTAAGTTAAAGGGTAAGTTGTTTTATGATTCTACAAATGACAAACGAGCACACTAAGAGAAGTGCTGTTTTGTCGGGTCAACCTGTTGGTAAGTCATGACTGCGATCCATAAACACCTACATCCATCTTTAACAAAGATTCAAGATGCACATACGTTGTAATCCTTAGCGAGTTAGATGGAAAGGCCTTGCTTGCAGTGACCTGGTCTCCAAATCTCTACACCCAACATACAAAAGTCAACACAATGAAATAATCTAATATATTTGTTTAATATAAATATTTTGTTTTAATGAATAAATGCTACAACTACATGCAATACAATCCCATGTAGTCATATAGAGTTTGATGGGCGAGCTCACTAGCTCAGCAAATGCTTATTCAATCTTCTCTTGAACACATCCATATTATTTATTCTCGGATGGAAAGTCTGCCACGGACAAATTATTCCAATCCTTCGCTGTTTCAATTGAAAACAATGAAGCATATCGCTACATTCGATTGCGAATATTACCCACAGCGAAAGAATGGAAAACCTCTTTCCGTCTCGATGTTTGATGACGAAAAGGGGTTGGAAGTTATGTAACTCCTCTCCGCGCTCTCGAAAATGTATCCTGTAAAGCACTTAAAAGCTGCACATGTACTCGAAGCTTGCTTAGGTTGGCTTTAAACAAATTTGAGTCACCAAGAAGTTGTCGTTTAGTCGTCGTTTATTATTATTAGTTGTCATTTATCGCGCCTCTCTACAGAGTCTAAACTTGCAAGTTGATATAATAATAAATGTCTTTTGATACTGCTTAGTTTTAATTTTTTATCATTTATTTTGGTTTATTAATAAACATATTTATATATGTGAATTTACATATTTATCTATCCCTGCTCAATGGCATCCACGGAATGGCTTTATATTGAGATGTTTATCTTTAAATAATGTTTATTCTAAAATGCTACTAAATGTACTGTTCTTCCTTCCTTACCACCAAATACAGTAGGTTGCTACTATTTAAGATTGATGTTCTATGAGGGCGTAGTCTTTCTCCGATCGAGTCTATTGATTCATGCAGGGGCTATAACGCAGCTGCAGTATTGCTATACTACTGTAAAAGTTTTCTGAAATAGTGTAAATAATTTCTTAAAATTATGATATATTTAGTTATCTATTAAAATTCTATTTTCAGTAATCTACTGGAGTAATATTATCGGAAGCTGGCTGCATCTTTTTGCACCGTTGGTATTAGTAATCTATCATAGATTTGTTCTGAAGCATAACCATGAACTGGTGCTGCCGTTTGGAAGTGTATATCCATACGATCCCTCAGAGGATTGGTTTAAATATTTAAGCTCTTACACATTTCAAGTACTTACTAGTAAGATTTTACCAATTTCTGATTTTATTCAATGTGGAATAACACGGCTTCCAAAGTAATATTTTATAATGTTTTATTTCTAGTGTCACGGGAAATTTACGTTTATATTGGTGGGGAATATTTAATGATAACTCTTTGCGCGGATCTTGCAATAGAGTTCGCAATGCTACGCGAAGACTTGATTCATGTTCCCTCACTAATAAAGACGGACCATACAGATTTCAATCAATTAGCATTTGAATCAAGAACAAACTCAGCAAATTACATAGATATTTCAATTAAGGTTTTTATTCATCGGCATCAACAGCTTATTAGGTATACTATTTATTTATTAATTACTCAAGACTAGATATTTTTGTCCTGACATTTTCGTGGGTATCATTCTACCTTTTAAACGTCTTAAATATTTCCTCTCTTTTGTTTGAATTTTCTTATAATACATTATTCAGATGGGATGCATCCTGTGCCAAGAGCTGTGCGCTTTTTTATTTGTTAGTTTATATCATTATATTTTATCATTTGATTTTTCGACATACACTTCGAGATCAGATTGGCAAAGCAGCTGGATGACATATTTAGCACGATGATTTTCATTAATCTACTCTTCATAGCCGTGATTTTGTGCTTTTTTGGATTCGCAGCTGTGGTGAGTTTGTTCATATTTATATATATATATATTTTTATTACATTAATAGTAACAAACTAGCACACAGTTCACCTGATTCTCGCGGCCCATGACATCTACATTTATACTTGACAAGGAATCATAATGCAGATGCATTGTCACTCTTGAGGACTGAGATGAAATGCCTCGTCACCAGTAATAAAGGTCTCCGGATCCCTACACTCACCAAACGAAACACAGAAGCATTATGCTGCTATTTCACGCATGGTATTCTGTGAGGGCGTGGTCCTACCCCGGTCGAGCAGACCCATTCATTCTGCAGCTAAAGACCAACTGCAGTGTAGCTCTACCACTAATTTTTATTACCAATTTAATATTTGTTTTCAGTCATAAATTAAAAATTGTCCTTAATTATCACGGATTATATTAAAAAGGTAAACTTATCTTTCTTTTATAGATAGCACGTGGCATTGTAGAAATGGCTAATAACTTAGTAGCCGTTATAGCACTTCTGGTGCCTATGTATATATTTTGTTATTACGGTGAATTGTTGAAAAACGAGGTTCGTAATAGATTTTGCTATTGAATCACATTATAATCATTGATAAGACTCGTTCTCCTTTAGATAGCAATCCGAGTCGAGGTTTCGTACCTCCTTATGAGGGGCCCGCCGATCGTATTATCGGCCTCCTCTGTTGTCGTCGACGTTCTTCGTCCACAGGGGTCGGAGTCCAGCGATGATGCAGCAGCAGTCTCCGTGCCAGCTTCGCAGCATCGTCGTTATCTCCCTACTCAGCGGGCATCCCACTCGCGAGTCTAATTAGATAAAGCTGTAAAGGTCTCTGGACCGACAGCAATACTCACACACAAAAAAAAAAGATAATACTCGTGATACATAATGATTATATGATATATACACGATGGAAAGGTCTGACCGGGTAAAGGGCGCTACGGTTGCAAAGAATATCTGAATATGAAGTTTGGTGTGGTAATTAAAAAATCATAGTCCTCCACCCGAGTTGACTAATTCATGATCCGGTCCAACCAATGTCAAATTACTTTATTAATTAATTAATATAATATATTGCAGAGTTCGGGCATAGCTGATTCAGCTTATATGAATTTGTGGTATACGGGCGATGTGCATTACCAGAAAATGATTCACTTCATTATAATACGGTTACTTTATATACTTTTATTTATTTACATTTCGTTTCCTGATTTATTATTTGAAGTAAACTGTAGGCGCTCTTTATTATACATGGCCTAGTTTTTTTATTATAGATTATATCATAATTTTCACAGCATATCCATAATCCAGCTCCAAACATAGGCCTCTCACATAAATTGCTCCAAAGCACGACCCCGAGCCACCTGCATCCATCGACTTCCCTCCAACTTATATAGGTCACCGCTCCATCTTTTGGTTATCTAATTTTGGCATTTTTGATAAGCACATTTATTTATTTAATCTTCTTTGTATTTACCTTAAAACATCTAGAGCAATAATGCAAAATGATACGGCATGGCACATGCTGTAAGAAAATTTGACAGTTCAAACTTAATAGATATTGGGTTTAAAAGTATACAATTTTATTAGATATATATATTTAATATAAATTATGAACATCAGCAACACCAGAGGAGTCGCAAATGCGTTGCCGGCCTTTAAGATAGATGTAGGCTCTTTTCTTGAAGGTCTTTTGAAAGAATTTTGCCTCCCCACTCCCTGCAGAATACGCGGGGAAGCCTGAGCAAACACGCCCAGTTTTCATAGGGTAGCCAGAGCGTGAACACACCGTGAAGGATTCTCCATAACCGAAGCTCTTAGTACATACCCCTGAGGTAGATTTTTCGAAATTACCGCTACATTTATGCACAACAAGAAAAAGTTGTAACAACTATTTTTATTGGTCTTTTTTATCATTATTTACAGTTTTTATATACTTTTTATATATAATATCATCTTCAATTAATATGATATATGCTTTGTAATCATTTTACAAATGTTTTCGAATGCACGTATTTTTTTTCTTATTTTATCTTTACCTGTATATATTATTTGTTTTGTATATCAAAATGAAGTAAATAAATAAAGTCAGACAGTATTGTAAGTATCTCATATTTATCAATTTTCAAAGAATAACCCATGACTATTTATGCACATTTTCATCCTGTCTCAATGCAGCAACCCTTGTGTGTCTTAGAGGTCTCTTTTATATCTTATCTGAAGCCAGTAACTGAGTATTTCTTAGATTTTGACACGGTGCAACTCCAGATAGATTGGTATGCATTATTATGTTTACTAAAACATTGATAAAGCTAGTGTGTTAACCTTTAATTAAACTAAATTTATAATCCTTGTTCTTTAACTACACTCTGTGAACTATGCACTTTTTTCAACTCTTATATAATACAAAAAATCTCAATATGAATCCATCGCAAAACAATTGCAAAACATGCAATTGGAACATTCATGGAAAATAACATTTATTCGGTAGCTAGATAATGACATTTTCAAAAATAGGGATTACTATTTTAATTATGTAAGTGGCCAGTCTCCAAAATACGTCCCAATTTTTTCTTGTATTCCGTTAGTCCCATAGAATCCGTGAATGTGTTTCCGTAACCTATATTTCTTGATCCACGCACACATGCACGATGTTCGCGCGCACGTTTGCACGCACGCTCTCACATCCGCAAGCCAGCTTAGTTATTAGCGTTGTACTTAAATAAGTCATAAACTTGGTTAAAGAGGTGTAGCGGTTGTTTTCTGTATCATAAAGATAATTGTTTTTGACTTTTTTATGGAACATATGTTGTAATTTATGTAATTTATATTATTGCATCGGCATATAGGTCACATCGACATTGTTGCCTGACATCGTTGAGACATAAATCGATTTCGTTGAACATGTTTACTAAGGTATCTATTTCAAGTTTTGATTTATTAAAGTTTTTGTTCTCTTGAATTGTGATTCTGTTCGTAATGTACTAGACACCAGTTCCTCATACGACTGTATAAATATATCTAATACTGAAAAAAATATCTAATGATATAAGTCTAAAAGTGCGATGCTTATGTTGGGTTCATTGTTATCCTCGTCTAGTTGCTAAATAAAATAAGAAAAATACTATAATATAATTAAATTAACAAAGATTTAACAAATTAAAATATAAATAAATACATATAATACAATTAAATAAAATATAATAAATAATTCCCCATCAGACGAATCGATCGTAATTAAACACTTTGCAGACACGACTACGGGAATAATATCGGTCGTCATACCACCCCACAGGTTGGTAACCTCGTGTGCCAAGATGCCTAGAAAATTAGATGTTTAGAATTATTACTATTAAAGCAGTTAACTTTGCAAATTACTCCTAACATTATGAATAAAAAAAAAATTAAAAGTAAAGTTAAAAGCAATATTAATATTTATGATTTCTTTCAGATACTAAGCACAACGTGGTCATATTTTTCCTTGATGACTAGTATCTATTCAAGGAACGAATAGAAGAATACACAATTGAAAATAAATATTCTTTTAGTGCTGTGTTAATTTATTTCGTTATTTTGGTATAAAGTTATTTTAGAATGAAAAGAAAAGAAGTAAGTCATAGACTGCATGGATGTTTTAGACAATAAACATAAAATAAATTAAGAATTTTTTACTTTAACGTGAAATTAAGAAGAAAATGATATTTGCGTAAACATAGAAGCATTCCCTCATCACGACATTCCCTAATCCGATATAACATGCAATAATCTCTGATAGATGATATCTAATAGATCTAAGAAGAGATGATTTAACGTCGGTCGTCACAATATCCAAGGGATTATTTCCTAATTTAAAATCAATACATTTTGTTTAGTAGTGTATCAGACTTGGATATTCCAGAGTTCGCCTTGAATTTCATCATTACCTTGAGTTGTTAAGTGTTGTTTTATTACCTGTTCCTTCGAACTATTGGTATATCACCACTTACTTAGTAACAACTTCTTGTAGGAATGAATTGTAAGCAAATCTATGAGTCTGAGAAGTATATAGTAAAATGTGTATATATAATCGTGAAAATTTAATATAAGAAATGTTTATTCAATGTAGTAGAGCTTTATATAAAATCCCAACAAAAACCTTCTATAACACAAGAGTGAAGGCAACCTGATTACTGTGTATTGGCCACTCTACGCCTCCAAGTTATATATATATATATATATTAGTGCCGTAATCATTGGCACAAACACAAAGGTACTTATTCGTCATTCTCTTCCCTAGTACGAACTTCAGATACAATGTTGAGGATACGGGAATTTAAAGAACAAAAACAGACACGAAAACAAAGAAAGATCCTCGATCCTGAACGCAAAACTTCCAAGGTCTATTAGCACACGACCATCAAAGAAATATCACAAAGAAAACTACACATTTTCATTAAAAGTTTCCGATATATGATCGGCTATCCGTTGCCTGCAGTAAAACTGAAATAAATTCCATAGTTTGCTTTGAAAAATGAAATGAATGTGAACAAGCATGTATCTTTGTTTGAAGTATCGTGTTCTGTTCACAGTTATAAATCTGTAGCGAATAAAGTAAATTTTCTTTAGTAATGTGTTTGAAAAATGTTCACAAATCTATATAATATTTTGAAATATATATATATATATATATATATATATTGTATTATATATTACTGTTATTGTATTATTTACATCACATCACAGCCTTTCCATGATCCTTTACTGAACATGGCATCTCCCATAGATTACCACAAAACACGATCCTTAGACATCTGCTTCCATAGACTGTTGACTACAATTTTAGTACAACTAAAATTAGTACAATTTTTCACGACTGCGTGGAGTAGTGATTATATTGCAGTTACTCTGCTACTGAGTAGCAGGTCCTGTGTTCGGTTCTTAACCGAAGTTTCATATTTGTACAATACAAATTGTTGGTTTTCGGGTCTGGGTGTACTGTACTGTATGTGGCCCATGTCAAATACATAGTATATATTTTTTAATAATTTATTACATTTAGAGTAACAAACGAGCACACAGTTCACCTGATGGCAAGTAATTCATGCGGCCGATGACATCTACATTCATCGTTGACAAGGAATCATACTGCAGATGCGTTATTACCCTTGAGGACTAAGATGGAATGCCTCATCACCAGTAACAAAGGTCCCCGGATACCTGCACTCACCAGACGGAACACAGTAGCATCATGCTGCTATTTTACGCTGGTATTCTGCGAGGGCGTGGTCCTAACCCGGTCGAGCTGATCCATTTATTCTGTAGTTAGAAACAAACTGCAGTGTAGCTCTGCCACTGTTAAAATCTTATGAATCTTCCGATCATATTGTACATGTATGACGAGCGAGTGCCTCTGTGATTGTACTCTATGTACGTAGTTATGTTGTCTGGTAAAATCCAGAAGATATTGCTGTAGTTGAAATCGACCTGAAGTACAAATTACTTAAATAAATTACGTATTTCTTAAGACTAAGCTATAAAATAATATTTTATTGATTTTATAAGTAATGAATAATAATCTTTTTTTCCCTTTATTACATATTACTCGATGTTTTTCCTCTTTTCAACTTCTTAAGACTTACTTAAAAAAAAAAAAAATCTTTTATACTAGAGGATTTTTTTATACTATTTAATTTACTGGCTTCAAAATAAAAGCCACATTACTGAAGTAGACGCGATAATGGATGTAAAAGCAACATGCATATTTCATGTTGGTCTCTTTGAAAACTCACGGAGATTTGTTACCCGCAGAAATAGGCTTACTTTACGCAGACACTATTTTACGCATATTTTAAAACATTTTTATCTACGCTACGGAATATTTTGTTATCTTATTCTCACATTTGATTCAAACTATTTTCTCACGCGTAAATATCTCCTAATGAAGTCAAATTATCGTTTGAGTACAATTATGTTTTTCTTTCTACCAGCGTTTTGTCAAGTGTTTTTGTCACTGTATACGACTCTAAATATTTCACATCGATATAATATATAAAAAGCTTACGTTTTATCTTTTAAATGTGCGCTTTAGAATCATTCCTTGACCATCTTTATGATAGGTAAAAATATCTTTTCTTTCTGCCTCAATTTGTTCAGTGCTTCCTTCGGTACAGTGTTTGTTGTATGTATTGCTTATTTGATATAATATTTCATAAATATTTTTTCGTTATTTCTTTTGACCTTCTCATATGCACCTTCTTATTTGACCTATTTTTGATTAACGGATTTTTTTTATTTATTAAAATAGTTGGTGACTGGGTTTTATATTTAAAATACAAGAGTTGTGTCTGGTTGTGCGGCCTTTAAATTATCCAGTGTCGTTGAAACATTCGAAGTTAATCAGAAGATGTCGCCATGGGCTCTGACGAAATTTATGAAAATTAACAATAACTTCCAACATAGAGCAAATGGCAAAAAAAAATCAATACCATTGTATAAGTTGACCCGAAATATTGTAATATTTCGGATAGATAGCCATCAATTCATCTGCAATACGTATCATTGCAGATGAATTTTACCTTCAGCTGGAAGTAACAATTAGACAGTACAGAAAGTAGTCAGGCAGTCAAATCCATTCTACACTTAAAGCTAGATATATGTCAATTTAAAAAGTCTTTCGTAAATGTTTGTTTATGATGTTTATGTTTGTGTGTATGAAATAGGACAGACAGCTAGTAATGAATATGACTTTAAAAAAAATTGACACATTCCAATAATTTGTTGCTATATTATTTTACTTACCTCCAGAACTTAAAAGCATGAAAACTTATATATTATTTAAACATCAAGAGATATGTGTTGGTTATTTGTATTAGTTTTTGATATTCCTGACGTAAGTGTTGCTTTAATAAATTTCAAGAATATTGTTATCTAATATAGAGGAGTTTTTATAACCTTTGAAGTAACGGAAAAATATCTTGCTATAAATCTAAGCGTTACTGGAAATGTACTCGTATATTTTCTTCTCTTCTAAAAACATTTATTCACAAAGTCCCTTTAGATACTAGACTAGTTCTTAGATCCTTCCAGCAATTTGTGACAACTGTACATTATGTAAAGTGTATTTACAAATGCCACGAAAAGAATTTCAGACAACAGTTAGTGTTTATTGTGTATCATTAATTTATCATGAAAATCTTTTCTGATATAACAAGATTAAGAAAGACAAAGGAGAAAACAGTTCACCTGATGGTAAGCGATGATTGCAGCAGAATATCTCCTCATCCATTCTCAGATATGATTCGAGATGAGCGTATACATGTGCCTCATCTCATCGTCACCCTTGAGGATTGAGATGGAATGGGTCACTCGTCTACTCGGTCTCCTGATTCAAGTAGCAAAAAGTAAGTTTATGCTGTCCATAAATTTTAGTATTCCAAGGAGCGTAATCCTTCCTAGATCTTTTTTTTCTATTTCTTAGTTGCTGTGATGCAGGTTCTGGCTGGGAATCGAGCTGAAGAATAATATTTGTGCATCACAAATCATTAATTTTCGGGATTCTATATGCCCCGTATATTGAACACTGGCCACCCTCCGATCTCATTGAACATGCATTACATCGGAACAGGGAACTGGAACGGGTCGAAGAGTGAGTGCTTCTGTGTTTGCATGCTTGCGGTCGAAATCGACGACGAAGACCTCATCATCCCTTGTATTATTAGCTTGTTGCAATGTTAACCTTTAAAATATTTCAATATGTTTTAAAATAATTTTCTTTATATATATATTACCTTATTAAATTGTTTGTTAGTGATGAATAAATGTTTTCCGTTCTTTCTTTTTTTCGTTATACGGATAAACCGTTAATTCGTAAAATACCCTTAGATTTTCCAGTCACGGTTGTCTGATTTACGTATTCAAGGAGACTTAAAAACCTTCAGTATTAAGAATTTGCGTAATTTGCTAAGATATAAGATGACTACGTGACCTGATTTATTCGTATGGTATGAAAAGATCTAAAATTTTCACAATTAATGCTTAGATTGAACCTTAAAATAACGATGTACTGTGTCGATCATACTGACATATTCCGTTTATATGTTCCGTATTATGTGACAGGGCTTTAAACATATAACACTTAATACTTGAATGTAATAAATATAATACTTAAATCTTGGCTGAAAAAAAGACTATGAACATTCAGGATTTAAGTGTTCATAGTCTGCTAGTCATCACTTACCATCAGGTGAACTGTGCTCACTTGTCGCCCATAGTTGTAAAACAGATTCAAAAATATTAATTGTTTTAACTTTAATAACCACGGGAAATTAATCATTTTGCGAACACAAATGAATTGAAGCTGCTACTTCTGTAAGACATAAATCATATTTACTTCATAAAAATCGAGTTAACTCCATTGTATGAAACATTTCATTTTATAGGCAGTAAAATTTGAGCATATTTCAACTGCGCAGATTGTCATGAAATAATATTATTTTAATACGGAGACTGTTTTCTATATATTGAAGTAAATTCTCCGTTGTAATATTATATACAAGAAAAAAAAGTAAAAAAGTATTGTTTTCGCTTTTCATTTATGGTAAAATTCAAGTTGCAAGTCCAAATAGCTTATTTAACAACTTCTATCATAAACGAATAGTAAAGACGCAAATACTTTATTCATGTTTATGGCCTGATCTTATCTTTTATGATTTAATATTAAGGTATAATAGGATTGACACGAACATTGTGCTTAAAAGTCCTCTATAAACAAAAATAGAAAAAAAATAAAATCCAAAATAAAAATTCCGAAAGCTGACTTTATTATTTCTTTAAATAGAGTCTCAAAGAGTAATTTTGTACAAACAAACCAGGCAGGCGGTAGTGGTCTACTGGCTAAGACGTTAGATTCGACTGTTTAAGATTTCGTCTTACGTTAATTTTGTCAAACAAAAAAAACGCAAATATTTATTAAATTTAACAAAACATTAATCCTGTTTATAAATTACTAAAAAATACAGTGGTAGAGTGTTCTTTTCTTCTAATGAAATATTCTGCCGTAAATACGTATTTAGAAAGCAAAGGAAGGGACTTTAATGGCTCACAACATGAATTATGTATGTCATTAAATTCCATTAGCATGGCTAGTTCTATAAATTTTGAGGCAGTTCTAATCGCTCAGGGGACAGTTTGACATTAATTTTGTATGTTTGGTAAAATCGAGATATTAGGAGGAGCGGGGCGAGCGACGCGCCCGCGCGGCAGTGTCCTCTTGCTGTGCGTTTGACTGCTACACTTTGGAAAAATTTAAGGAATAATACTCAGCTTAATAACACGTACAAAAATCTGATTCCTGAACATTTAAATAATCCTAATGAAATGTTCACTTCTTGAATTTATCAGTCTGCAATAAATCAGATTTTAACTGGAACACTTTCAATCTCATTGAAATAGTGCGTCATGACCAGCTGGACTTAAAATCAACTTCAGAAAAGGAAGTAAAAATTATAATTGAAAATAAAAAGACTAAAGCAGCAGGATACGACGGCCTAAATATAGAAATGATTAAGTTGACTCTCGATGTGACACTTCCTATTATTAAGAAAATCTATTGAAACAAATACTTTCCCATCCTGTTGGAAAAAGGCTCTGGTGAAGCCCATACCCAAAAAAAGTTCTGCTACGGAACTTAAAGATTTGCGTCCTTCATTTTTGTCAATAATGTCAAAGTATTAGAAAAAGTAGTCCTTGGTCAAGGTTTAAACTATTTAGAAAATAAAAATATAATACCTAAATTCCAATCCGGATTTTGTAAGGGCCATGGAACAGAAATTGCACTTCTACACGTTACCGACGATTGAACGAGGCTTCCGATATGGGATTAAGTAGCATAATGGCATTTACTCTCGAGCATTTGACTGTTTGCAGTCCGAATTACATTTAGCAAGTTAGATTTCTATCGATTTTCAAAGAACACGTGTCAGTGGTTCCGGACATTTCTAATGAATAGAGAACAAATAGTGATAACTGATAACAAGGAAGGTGAAAAGAGGCTCAACACGGTGTACCTCAAGGTTCTTTACTCAGCCCAGTTCTATTCACAATTTTCACAGCAGACTTATCTAGGCTTATAAAATCCTCTAGATATCACTTATATGCAGATGATATGCAATTATACTATTCATTTGATAACAAAAACACGCAAGAAGTTATAAAAAACTTAACGATGATCTTAGTCGTATTTATACCTGATCTCAAAACAACTCTAGGTTCTAAATCCGAGTACACAAGTGGTAAGTCACAAATGATATTTTTACACCAAAACTAAAAACCAAATAAGAAAAACATCACATATAAAAGATCAATAATAGTGTTCTGGAATAGGTAGGTTCTGTACATAACCTTGGTCTTATTTTAGGCGGGGAACATAAATATGTTGAACATTTAAATAATAAAATTATAACTGCTTTTATCAAGCTAAACACGCTCAATAAAATCAGCCCGCACATTAAAGAGGAGCTACGTGTACCTTTGCTTGAATCACTGGTTTGCTCTCAATTTAATTATTGTAGTTCTATATTTGACCCAAGATTGAATTCCAGCACAGAGAAAGCTATGTAGCGAGTACAAAATGCCTGAATTACGGTTCTGCTTCAATCTACTGAAAAGAGAATACATAACCTCTTACCTGAACATGAAAGGTTTACTTAACATGAGTGCTAGAAGGGAGCTTGTGTTGTACATAGAGTGATATGGAACAAAAAACCGGAATGTTTATTTGAAAAACTTCTCTGGATTAAGGACCTCTTTCATAGAAGTCTTTGTATGAACGCAATAAGTCTTCTGAAGATGCCAAAACATAAAACATCACGTTATAGCGGTTGTTTCAAATTTACTGCAGCATGAATAGCATATGGACCGACTTGCCTCCTCTTCTGAGAAAGAAACTAAGAATTGTAAGATTCAAAGCTATATGTATCTACGTCTGCATTACTAAAGCGGCAATTTGCTGCAAAGAATATGAAACATGCCTACGGGAAATATACGAATACCTGAAAGACTTTTTTGTACTTACACAACCATAATAGCCCGAAAAAACAAAAAATCGCATACAGAACCCTACAGAGTATATAAATACAAACCTACACATACAATAACACAAACATACACACAAACCCACACAAGCTGACACAAACTTACTTGCGTATAAACACTTTGTATAATATAACTTTTAGATGGTACTCGGAAAGCCCTCAATTCTTACAACTCCCGCATTATATCTAAGGGAGATGGGAGTGGCTGAAAACCAGCGCTGCACGGTACTAGAATCCTTATTCAGCAAAAGCTGAGTCACCTCCGTTTGTCAAAGTGTATAACATTGTTTATGTAATTTTTTCTGTGGCAATAAACTGTTTTATTATTATTATTAAATAATTGTTAGATGCGTGTTAATTTACCTGTATCATGAATATTGATTATTACAATGCACTAAGCATTTGAATGCGTCGTGGTAGCTCTAGTGTTAAAGACTTCGCTTTTAATTTCATGATACTCGAGCAAACTGATCGAATTTGGTGCCGACACGAATGTAATTGTTAATTGCAATTTTTAGTGCTGATATTATGTATTATAAATTGGTCGGCAGTAAAATAAAATAAAGCGAGGAACCCGCATATCTAAGAAAAAAATGAAAAAATTTTCAAAGACATGTAAAGTCCGTTTATACGCAGTCGAGCTGCGTGAACTATGCTCTAACTTTCAGTGGAGAGAGGAGCCCCAGCAGTGGGATTTACATATATCAATAATTTTTTGAACTTATTGTAGTTACACATTATTGTTTATAAATACAGTACGCATTATTACACACATTATTGGTCGTAAATAATAAGTTTTTGAACTTTGTATTAAGTCAATTATTAAAATGCGATATTAGTAACGTTTGATTATATTCTTCTAGGTTCTTCATTGGACATTGATATATTCCGAATACTTCTCCTTCTACTTATTCTTGTTTAGTCTCAGGTTATTTTAAAATTATAGGAAAGGATTATTTATAATCCATTGATGTAATGTTAATATATTTCATTTAATAAGTAATTTAATAAGACTCATATTAAGCCTTTCAGTTAAAAGTAAAAGCATGTTTTAATTGAAAAACTTACATGTTATAATATACGTTTATATTCAAGTCAGCTTTGAAAATTTGTATTCGGTGAAGATATGTGTAAATAAATATTACACTTGAAATGTCAATTTCGAAAGTTTGTTAAGTTCAATGTTTTATTTTAGGAAATTAAGATCAGCGAAATATAAGTGGGAAATTTTATAGCTAACACCTGGTGTGGCCAAGAAAGAAGTCTGTCGTCCATCTTCTTTCCCGTGTCTAAAACTTCCAGTGTAGGCAACTAATAAATAGATTAATTTGTTGTAACTGACGACCGACAGAGAAGGATGACGCGACAAGTAATAAGAATTTATTTAATACGTAAACATGTTATACCTTTTCCGACGGCGGGTGAAGACGGTGATGTGATGGGTTCGATTCCCAGTCGAGGAACAACACTTGTGCTTCACAAATTGTTTCTTTTCAGATCGGGATGTGTTGTATGTATGTCCCGAGTCACTGACACTACATGTCAACCATCCTCCGATATTATTGCAAATGCATTACATAGTAATAAAGGAGGGGACGACGAGTGAGTGCTTCTGTATTTTTACGCAAATTCTTATGCCACTTTAAAATATTCTGCGTAGCTGATGTCATCTGGCAAACAAACATGCATCAATAGCTGAGAACCGGGCGTGAACCCGCGAGGACCCGTGACTCAGCATCCTGTGTTATTGTAAATTCCATAGCCTGATCGTTTAGCGTACTAGAGCTCATGTCCATTTTGATATTTCTTCAAACTGTTTCTAGGAAAAAAATAAATTATAATTTTCATGCCATATTTTAAATAATAGCATCAAAAGTTAGCATGGATTAAATCAAATTGGACCGAAAGGTTGTATAAAGTTTGTTAATTGACTAATTTAATCACAACTTTCTTATAAAGTCAAGAAAATGTCGTGGCGATTTTCTTCTACCAGTGAATGTAGTTGGCTAATTAGTACAAGAACAATGTTGATTAAATTTAATATTAGACTCAAATCTTTAAAAATATATGTTATTAAATCTAGTTGAAGAGAATTATATTTTATTAAATTAAGCATTTGCAGACAATTTACTAGATTCAAACAAAATAAAAAAAACTTTTAATAAAATGACAAACATCGTTTTAAATGAGAACATTTACTACGCACTACCGGCGGCAGTATGCTGAAAGCTGCGTCAACCTTTTAACTAGGCATTTGAACTTAAAAACGAATTAAGTTATTAAATAATAGTAAATTACAAGTTGTTCAATATCTTCCTTATTGTTATCAAATAAAAATATTAAAACAAGATTTGGAAGCACACGTTTTTTAAGGATGTTTAAATGTGTTACCTACGCCAAAAAGGCTGTTCTATGGTCACTAATGTAAAACACGGGGCACGCTCATCTGAAATCATTTTTATTATACCCATAGTGCACTTGAAAAACAATAAAAGAATGTTTTAGTATGTAACACTTAATATCATATTAAAAAGATTGTTATTAGAAATGAATATCGTTTAAATAAAAAATCGATTAAAAAAATTTTAGTCTATATATGTAACCACGATGGTGTCCACAAACTTAACATATCGACGCCATTATTTTTATTAAGCTTCAGATCCAAGCAGAATGTAAGTATATTGAATATCATATTCTTATGTTTTGTACCCTGTCGGCCAAAAGTTTAAGACCGATACAATTGTAATAAAATCCCATAGGATAAATAAAAGAAATGCACATCTGCATTTTCTATTATTATTATCGAATATTTAAAGAAGTCATTCTTTTGTTTCCTTTCAAGTTATTGGACAATAAAATTCTATTGTTTTCTAACACCGACAAACGCTGCGCTAGAGCTAGGTGGTAGAGTCGTAATAATATTTATATAATGTCCTCATTACTAATTACTTTGCTTTTGTTACGTATTGGTCAATAATTAGGATTATTTAGCTCCTGAAAACACGTGTTTCTTACTTATTACCCGAGTTTACTTGGGTTTGTTCACAAACAATCTCAATTAGTCTAAACTTGTTGTTTCTACAGTGAAGACGGAATAAAATGGGAAAAGCTCGAAAAATTTGTCGTTCTGCCATCGTTGTTTTACATAATGAAGGCAAATCCGAACGTGAGATTGCTTCACAACTGAAGTTATCGAAGATTTGTGTTCATGGCACAATAATTCGATACAGGTAGACAGGCAGTTTTCAAGATCGTCCACGATCGGGTCGGCCGAGAGCTACCAAGTCTAGTGAAGATAATTTCACTGTTGTTACCAGCAAGCGAAATAGAAGATGCTTAAAACCACGTTGATGTAAACAAAACCCGAATTAAACCTTTATTTTTAACAAGATAATGATCCAAAGCATAGCTCAAAATTATGTAGAGGATATTGTTTTTTGTTAAAGAACATGGTTTGGCCTCCTCAGAGCCCGGACCTCAATCCCATTGAACTTTTGTGGGAAGAGCTCGATAAGAAAGTCCGTAATCGTAATCCATCCTCGCGAGAAGAAATGTGGTATGCTTTATGCGAAATTTGGAACATATTGTACATCTCAAGTCACCATTAACAAATTGATGGCCCGTATGCTGAGACTTGTGAAAAACGTTATAAAATATAAAGGACGATTTTTTGATGAAGAATCAGTTTAGCTAACTATAGCTTTTTTTTGCATGGACTATTAATATTTCTTTACGCTATTAAAGTATATTGTTTGTCAATCAATTTTCTATTAGATAATTAAACTGGTTAATTAAACATTTAATATTTTATTGGAGTTTTACTTTATTTTCCTACTTTAATTAAGGTGCTTTTAAACTTTTGGCCTGCAGGTATATAATAATTATTGGTAATGTATTTGATAGGGTATATACATTATCAAATATATTGTGCAATAATATTTGATAATGTGTATTGTATTGATAATATACGAGTTGATTCAAGTCTAGAAATAGGTATGTAATATCCTATTAAGCATTACATTTTTGATAGAGTTTAGATGAGATTAGACACTCCAGCAATTATCACACCCTCACTGGTTATCTTTTTCATAATTATAAACATACCACCATGTTGCGTATTGTATGCGTATATTTATTATTACCATTACGTTACAACATATAGTGGTTATGATAAATACCTTGCTTATATTTGATATTAGATATTGCTTCCTACCAGGTAACAATATTTGTGTAAAACGATTGATTTTCGCATTTTGAGAAGATGGGAAGTCCACACTCGAAGCAACTTTATGATATAGATATTTCACACTCGTATTCGAGCCGACCCATTCATCTTGCTCTGTACACACATGCTGCAGTGTGGCATCATAGTTAAATATAGACCTTTAGCTTATTTTATACCCTTTTTCAGCAAGAATTCATAGTTAGTAAGCTCAGTTCTAAACCTATTTCACTAAACCGTAAATAAATATTTGCACGGGTCTCGGAGTTCCGCCTTGTTATCTCAGATGCGTAGTAGCAAATAAATAATAATAAATAAATAGCAAATGTCACTGCCGAGTATCGTGTACATATACAATAGATAACTTGTACTGACAAAAGCTTAGTATTTTATGTCACATTTATCTTCATTTCCGCTCAATTCATTCACTACTGAACATAGGCCTCCACCAAAGACTGCTACAGAGTAAGATCCTGAGCATTTATCAACTTTCCGCAGACTTGCATAGGTCTTCACTCCATCTATGTCATATATAATTACTTTAATCCCTGATGAATAATCCCACAATTTTCTAAGCAATCGCTTGACCATGATCCCACCTGATGTTAAGTGGAAATGCAGTCCTGGATGGTGAGGCGCACTAGCTCAGTAAATTCCTTTCACTCTTCACTCTACTCTTGAAAACACCCACATTGTAATCGGAGGGAAAGACAGATGTGGGCAAATTTTTCCAGTCCTTTGCTGTACGAATAATAACCATAGCAAAGCTGGTTTGACAAAGCTTTTTCATAGAACTTAGGACGACAAGCGAGCCCACAGTTTAGCTGATTTTAAGTTTTAAGATTACTGTCCCATAAAAACACCTTAGCTCATCTTCAACTTAGATACACATGCATCGTCACCTTTTAGGACTGAGAATGTCTCTCTACCCGTACGGGTATTCGGAACTCTACACTCACCAAACGCATCGTAGCATCGTTATATCGATCCAATTTCTAGCTAGTATTCTGTAAGGGCAGGACCACGCGCCCTGGTCGATAAGATACATTCGTGTTGCTAGAAACAACGTAAAGTAACGTCTAATATCTTATACAAAATATACATAGAATTTTATGGGATAAAGTATGTTTTGATTGTTCGCGAAATACTGAGAATCGGTTCTCAATTGCTATTAAATCCAAAATTTAGTAAAAATTATTATTAGATGTTAAAATTGGTTATTATTCACGTTTAACTTAGTTTTTGCAAATGGGGCCGAATAATAAGTCAATAATTTATTTATTGGTCAACTGTTTGGAAAAAGAGAAATTACGGTACTAGATTTTTTTGTAAACAATAAGTTTTATATTTTGCAACATGTATTAGCTTTTATATTTTAGGTCCTTACATAAGAAATTGATGTTTTATCGAACTGGCCACTTTGATCTCAAATAATCTGGCTTTTGGTTAGGAATTCCAAATTCAAATGTATTTCAAATTTAAGCTTGTGTATTTGTGTTTCGAATTTAGTGATTTATTTGTTTTCGCGCCATTTGCTTTTCTTTCACATCCTTTTGTGAACAAAATTTAGAACTTGAAATATCGCGTTATTTACGAAAGTTAGTTCTACCGTGGTACCAGCGCTGCAGAAACAGCCTTCGAGCTGTGTATCATTAATGAGGTGTAGGTTTCTAGATTTTGTTGATGTTGACGCTGTTAGCCTATGCGGCTCTTACAGCTTCATTGGACTTAGGGCTCACGGAACTGAGGGGTCCGTGAGCAATGCATTGCATGTGGATGTTGCAGGTAGCATTTGCATGTTGCATTTGCATGTTGCATTTGCATGTTGCATTTGCACGTTGCATTTGCATGTTGCAGAACAAAATCTATGCAAAAACACTTGAAAATACAACTGGCGAATGCAATTTCCGCCTGACATCTACTTCTAGTTCCAAGCGGTAGATAGGTAACAAACATGACAGATTAACTGATACCTTAAATGTACTTTAGTTAAAGTATTATTTAAATAGTATCAGTTTTAAATTTGTTTCTGAAGACATAATACAGTTCGATGGTGTGATTTATATAAACATAACTCATGCTTACTACGAAGGACCTTTGTGTAATTCATTACTGTTCTTAAAACTGTCAACTGCACACAATATTTCGAACAAAATACTTTCATTTCCCAATAAAAATATTTAAAGTTATAACATTGGCAACGGATCGTTCGTGGATCTGAAACTTGAAATAAAAAGCGTAGTTTTTGCAGTAATATTACTAAAGGGAAGTTTACAATAAAATTTTAGTATGTAACGAAGTATTTGATAAAATTTTGGCATGGAGATATATCGCTAGATTATGAGATCGACATTCTAGCTCTAACTTTGTGTCTACGCATTGCAGTGGAGGCAATTTTTATGTACTAATACAACATAAAAGCAATAGTAGCAAAACAGCCTATACTCGTCTTAATGTCAGACTTATCAATTGAAACGTTGAAAATCCAAAGCGTAACAAGCGATTACACTGTTCACCTGAAAGCAAGTGATTGCTGCTGCCTATGGCACCCACATTTATCCTCGATAAGGTAACAATGTGTTGTCTTCACATAACAAAAACATAATCCTTGACGACTAAGATAGTAATTACTCCTAGTAATTCTATTCAACTTCTTAACTTTTTTTTATTATTACTAAATGTATACCAATGAAACGTTATTGAATATTTGTGTTTATTTTGTTTGATAATTGATAATAGTTTTATTTTATTTCATATTTAATATTGCTTATTCCAGAGCAAGTTAACTTTCATTTAAATGTAATTTTTGTTAATGTAAACAATTTCATTTTTTTTTTAATCTTATTAATTATGTTTTGAGTTCCTGTTTTTAAGTTTATATTAATTTACACATTTTTCAGTATGTTGTGGTTACCTATAATTGTAAGAACAGTTATATAGAATACCTTATTCTTGTATAGTATAAATATATAAATCTTGCGTTGGTAATCCATTTAATAAATAAATAAATAGAATGCCTTGCCCCACAGTTATAAGATCTCCGCTCTTTCATTTCCTAGATCCAATGCAACGTATATGGTGCATATTTTACGCTGTTAAACTAGAAAACGTGGTCCAACTAACTAGTTAATAATAGTGCCATTGTTCTACCATATCAAAAAAGTAAAAATCTATTAATCATAAGACTAGTATGTGACGGGTATCAAATTTTTATATTACAGATTTGGCATGAAATTAATCGTCTTTGATTATCGATTCTTTTTCAGAACTAATTATTATCGGTATCAATATTATGGTTTCAATCGATTGATTGTTGTGTAAATTAAGAAAATGTGAATGCTGAGAAAAAGTGAACAGACAGCAGTATCGGAATAACAAAAAAACAAAAGAATAAGAGCTGAGATAGGAATGCGATATTTGACCTACTACACGGATTTCCCTTTGGTTATCTAATGCCAAACATTCAAATGCATTCTTATCATACTTGATGACAATGAATTAACAATTTAGTGCATCACAGGATTGTAGGAATACCGATAACATATTTCATTAGGAAAATAACTGGTTTCTAATTCGTCGGTTTTAATTCTGCCTTATTTTAACTGCTTTTTATCGAATTACAATTATATAGGAGGATTTTATCACCTTACAAAAACATTCATTATGCGACAATACAAAAAATTAAAGCCGTTTCTTTTGTAAGACATAAATCATATTTATTGTACGAAAATCAAGTTAACTCCATCGTATGAAATATCGCATTTTATAGGCACTCATAAAATTTGTGCTTCTACCTCGACTACGCAGATTGTCTTAAAATAATAATTTAACACGGTGACTTAATTTCCTTTTGTAATATATGTAAATTCTTGTATAGTAATATAGTTTAGTATGTATTTATACATTTAGTATATATATACATACTAAATATACTGACAATAATAATAAAGCTATGTAAATACATTTTTAATTTAATACAAACTAGGTTTTATAAGCGTCAATAGCCTAATGGTTTAGGGTACGGTCTGCGAAAATTAAAGTCGTAGGTTTGAATCTGACATTCAACTATTGTCGTCAATGCAAGTATTTAAGCATATGAATCAAAAACGTGATGAAGATAATAACGATACTCAAAATATTATGATTATTATTTTGTAGAAACAGTACGTTGTTGCCCATAAAAAAGTGCGTTGAATACTTTATGACTTTTTCTACAGTTTATATAGCAAATTAATAGTGTAACTATAATAAATTTTGTATAACAGAACCAACAGTAACGAGGGTAAAATTAATTGCGGAAACAATTTTCCTAATATGTCAAATATTTCTATATATAATTATCCTATATATAATTTTAGAATTTCCTAATATGTGAAAATTATTTGTCTATCTTTATTTGGTCGATTTAAAATTCGGTGATATGTTATGGTTATTACCAGATGATACTCGACTGCGCAGAATATATTAAATGGTCGTAAACTTTCCTGCAACCATTCACTAATTCGCCACTTCCTTCTATATTCCGATGTAATGATGTATATGCAGTGAGAACGAAACACACCCGTCAGCAAGTACTAATTTTTCTTTCTGATGCTATAAAGCCGTCGAACCCATAACTTATTGTTACATTTTCTAGTTATTCTAAAAAAAACAAACAAAACTTGTTCATTCAACAAATAACATTACAAAACATGAATGATATTCACATCGGTACCATACGGATGTACTTTGTCGTTTATTTAATGTAATAGTGATGATAATATAAAAAATATTAAATGAAAGATCTGAGAAAATTAAAGTCTAATCGTAGAAAGTGATTTTTTATAGGACAGGTGGCTAGCGAGCGAGCTTCTCGTTTGATGGTAAGTGATCATCTCTGTATGAACATCGGCAACACCAGAAATGAAATAATCTATATATTAATGCAGAGAAATAGTTGTACGTGGCTATTCCATATCGATTCTCATGAAAAAGCTTAAACAAGAGACCACAGGGGATATAGTTCCAGACGGGAGCTTAGCTTGTTAATATTAATGTTTTTGATAATAATGATTTATCGACACTTCATATTTCGTTTTGAAAAAAATATTAAATATAAAAAACTCTTTACTCGTATAACAAATATATTTCAAAAAACTGAAACGACGTTAAAGCGTTACAGAAAAGACTGGTTGAAAATATGCAGAGAGTAGCACTCCCCTAAAGTGAGCGAGCTTTGGTGGCTAACAAATGTACGTGAGATTCCATAGAGTTGCAACATGAAATATGTATGTTCCTTTTAAATTCCATTAGCGGGGCTAGTATTTTGAGGTGGCATTAAACGTAGGTGTGAAATTAACATAAATTTCGAATACGTTGTTTGACAACATAAAATTGTTGCTTTTAAATCCAGTTTCATTACTTAAGGGATATTTCAATAGATTTTAGCAAATTAATAATTGATTCTTGCTTATCGTCATCAACACAAGTAATAAACATATTTCAAAAAACTCAGTTTTAGCCATAATTTACATATATTACTTTATAGTATTTACATAATATAGTATTTTTTAATGTATTATAAGTGACAAAGAAGCACACATTTCACCTGATGGGGATTTCCGTGGTCCACGACACCCTCATTCGTCTGCGATGAGGAAGAAGCAGATGCGTCTCCCTTGAGGGCTAAGATGAAATGTCGCGTCATCATCATTAATGGTCTCCGGATCTCTATACTCTCCAGACTAAACACAGCAGCTATTTACGCTGGTATTCAATGAGGGCGCGGTGCTCCATTGAATTAGCTGACCCATTCATGCCACAGGTGAAATTTACCTGCTAACATTTAAAATCTCAAAATTTTATGTTTGTACAGTTATGTTTAGGATACTAGTAAGTTTTTATTTTTTTTATTTAAAAAAAAAGCGAACTGATAGTCTTCAATCAGGTGCAGGTGAACGATTTGCAGAGGCTTATGATATCGTTAGTGGGTAAGACGTATCGTAGAAGAAAAATCTAGATTTAGTTGGAAGGGGTGACTTACTTGAGAACTAAGATACAATGCCTAGTTACTAGGTCTCTAGATTCCTCACCATACGAAGGCATAAACTTTTATGTCCCTATTTCACGGTGGTATTCTGTGTAGGTGATCCTTCTTCAGACTACATGTCGTAATACAGTTAAAAACTACGGCGTAGCTGTACGACTGCCAAAACTCTTGTCATATTAGGATTTTCTTTGCCTAGATTAAAATTAGACAAAAATAAATATAAGCAGCGTATCATGTAATATTTTTAGTAAATTCAAACGAACATTTGTCTAATATACTGCTTTTTCGTTCCATTTATACCATAAAGCTATCACTTTGTCTATTCTTTCGTTACTATAGCTTGAGTCGAAAAACGAAGATAAAACACGTGCAAAATATCGAGGGACTTATTTATGTATGTTTTCAATTTATAAATCTTAGTACAAAGAAACCAATTTTATCATACAAAAAAGAAAATGTTACACGACTCATAGAGTTTCGATGGAAATACCAAGTGAATGATACGATTTTTTTTTGACTTCATTTTGTAAAAAAAATACAAACTTGTTTATAATACATTCATTAATGTTATTTGTTAGTAAAAGAACCGAGACTGCGACCTAGGTTTATATCAATTAAATTATATATTTGTATGCAAAAATATTTAAGTTAAGTAGTTAAGTTAAGGTACAGGCACACTAACAAAAATATAAAAAAATATGTAATTATATATATAAAGAAAAAATATATTACAATATATCAGTTCCTTCTAATAGTATTTGTGGGTAAACATCGTCGTATTTATATTGTATCGTTAGCCATCAAAACATGTAATAGTTATGAATGTTAAATAAATATATCATAACGTAATTGTCAGTAAACTATTCTCCACATACTTCGTCTGTTTTATTTTAATAATCATAAAAATTTGAATTTCATTTTATGATTTAAATTTTATGTAAATAGGCCAATGGTGAATTTAAGAACTCTTCAATGTTGTCAAGCATCACTTATCGCATCTTAGCATATTTAATTATTGGGCTATATTCGATCAAGGCCGAGCATTTTGAGCTTGTTGCAAAGTTAAATGATTGGCAGTGATCCAAGTAAAGCAATGTGTAACTGAAAATTCACTTTATATTGTTACTTCCTCTCATTTGTTTAAATATCATAATACCAGGAAGTTATCAAAATCAAAATCTGATCGTTATTATTACAAAATACACGGCACAAAGAAGTAATAAGAAGAATTGGAGATTGCCTTATTATAAGTACACACCGGAAGACGTGCTCGAATATAACCGCGCCAGGCTCTATTGGGACCGGCCTATCATCACGGGCAGGACTATTCTTGCGAATAAGTCTGATATCGTGTTGATGGACCAGGTACAGTCGAGGATATTTTTGGTACGCATCACCGTCCCATATGACGAGAACTTCGGGAAATCCGAAACAGACAAAAAGACAAAATATCTGGATCTGGCACGTGGGTTGGTATGCCAGCGGAAATTATTATTACAGTCGTATCTGCAAATGGGTTAATGCCAACCAGCCTCTCGAATCATCTGATGTGGTAGGGACTCCGGAACGTGCAGCTCCGGGCTCAAATGCAGAAGGCGATGCTCCTCGACACCTCTCGCAGGTTTCTCTCCTTTTCGCCCTAATCCTCGACCGTTTGGACTCCCCTATCGAGGGATTCCCGTTTGGTTGGTCTTTATATATATATTATAGTGTATTGTATATCTTTGTTTTATTATTTGTTTATAGCATTTTCGTTATTTATTTTATTGACCAATCAGATGGAGATAGAAAAAAATATCCTAAAAATAATAATAAAAATGGGGATAAAGTACGCAGACATTCAACTCAAACGCACGTTTTAGCTTAATTTTATATTGTTAAGATAATACTGTTATCAATATTGATTTAATAATTTATAGAGTCAATGGGGAAGAAAGGCTGTTGAGTGGCAATCTCGGAGGGACGTTCGCAGTGGAGGACGACCTCCCACTGAATGGAGCGACGATCTATTCAAGTTTGCGGTAAATCAATGGATACAGGCGATTGAGGATAGTGTTTTGTGGCAAAAAGGTGGAGGTCTATGCTCAACAGGGGATTCTGGATAGGCCGTGATGGTGATAATGTTGATGAATAATTTATAGAATTCTACTAAAATACAGTCCTACAGTTACGTCTGTTACTACTGTCGTACAATACAGCTTGACCCAGTTCAGGAGACAAGGCTGCAGAGAAATGTGTCACATCGTTGATAAACGTTTTCGCGATGTTTTTTCCATCTCCGCCTGGTTGATCAATAAAATAAATAAATAAATAAAATATATAAATAAATAAAATACTTAACACCAATATATACAATACATTATAATACATATCTGTGGTCATAGATGAGACAATGATAAATACGTTTTTGCTCAGTATGACTTATTAATATAGGTATGATCGCCAAAAAATGCTCTTTCATTTGGTCATATCAGGATAACTACATGCAAATATTACTGTTGTATTGAATACTAATTACTAATCAGATTATGATATTTTTTATATTTCAACTTTTGGCGATTATACCTATATTAATAAGTCATACTGAGCAAAAATGTAGTTATAATTCTGATCTATGACCACAGATATATAAAGACCAACCAGACGGGAATCCCTCGGGGAGGCCAACCAGCCGAGGGTTAGGACGGATGGGAGAGAAATCTGCGACTGGGAAAACTGAGAATTTGAGCCTGGTGCTGCCCGTCCCGGAGTCCCTACAACTTCTGGCGATTGAGAGATTCGTTGGGATTAACCCATTTGCAGCTACGACTATAAAAATAATTTCAGTCAGCATACCACCCCACATGTCGGTCACCTCGTGTGCCAGGTTCAGATATTTTGTATGTATCGTATTAATTTTTTTTATTATTATTATTATTCTGGAGATAAGAATAATTAAGAGCGGTGATAGCTCAGAGAGCATTAGTTCAGTGTCCAAAAATTCATGATGCGTATACAAACTGAGTTTGATCGATACCAATGAAATTGTCAATTGTAATTGGGGAAAAAAAAAACATCATCGTCGGGAAACCTGCATATCTAAAAAAAAAAATATTTCGAATACATGTGAAGCCTACCAATACGCAGTGAAACCGCGTGGTGGATTACGTTTAACGCTCTCTATAGAGAGGTGGACTAAGCCTTGCAGTGGGAATTATGTATATAGACAGTTACTTCTCTTTATTTTTGTCTCACCGTGTGTCTTCATCTTACCAAATTTTTGGTTCACTACTGAACAAACTTGCCTATAAGTTACCAAAATATGTTCCGTATCCGCTGACTTCCTGCATGCTAGGTCAGTTCGTCCATCTCTCGTGCGGCTTCCTCCTACACAGCGTCTAGAAAGTCATTCACGGAATACGACTTCAGCTTGTTAATTGTGAATATTTATAATTATTTAGTATGCTTATTAAATGTTGCAGAAGTAATGAATATTTTTTTATGTAATTAACTGTATACATAATTTTTAAATTAACTGAATTAAATCAAATTATAGATTCGTAGTTCAAATATAAAAAAAATATTTATTTTAGTCATTCTAGAGCCGATCCTCTAATGGAAAATTATACCACTACAGCATGCTGACTTTTTGGTCTATTTTACATAATATAACGTCAGTTTTTATTGCCCTTATGAATCTGGGACATAATTTTAGGCGTAATTTATTACAAAAAGTAAGTTTTTACCAAACTTATTTATTAAGATCCCCTTAACAATACGACGTACAGACGAGTACAGCTTGCCCATCTGCAATAATATAAACATGCAAACTTATCACCACCAAATATGTAACATGTAAGCAAACACAGATGTGTAAGGTGGTTTTAGAAATCGGTGCGTTTAAAAAAAGTGTAACCTTATAACGGACTGTGTTGTTTAAGGGCGAGTTAATTAAATTTAGAACGATACAGACATGGAGTTCTCTCGTTTGAAATATAACGTTAAACAGGTTATATGACGTTTTGAAATTTTAACAACAATTTGGTATTTAACTATGAATGAGATGACGGGGTAAGGATGATGCCCTCACATAGAGTGAGATTCGGAGTAGTTTTTTCTGTTGGGATGGAAACGCATGACGTGCATCTTTAATCTTTTTAGCTGGGCTTTTTATGGGCAGTTGAGATCATCATCGTGAAGTAAACCGTGTGTATTGTTATAGTTTCGGATATCATTCATATCCTGAACTTAAATCTGATAAAATAGAATAGATGGCGCAAATGTTATCGTTTGTGTCATTTAACGCTAATCAGTCATGTCAATATTGCGGGTGAGGGATCCATTAGAAGTTAAGAGTATAGTTGACATGCCGTTATTAAATTAGGCTGTCAGCAATAAACACGCTCTGTCGATATTTTACTATAAAATGTTTGGTTCCAATGATGCTTCATGTCATAAATAACAATTTGTGTCATCACTGGTGACGAACGAGCACCAAGTTTAGCGGATTGTAAGCGATGACTGAAGCCCATAAAATATACTTGTTTATTCTTTATGCCCTTAAATAAGGTTTACTAGGGCGGAATTAGTGCCTAGTGGCATTCTTTGCTAGTCATCCCTGGGAGAATGATAGACAATGTTGGTAGGCATAAAATAAAATATTTAGTTAAAATATTTAAATAGATATATTTAAAGATAAATACACAAATACGATGAGAAAGTATATAATGGGTCGGGGAAAAAGGTTTTTCGTATGTTATTAGGAAAACGTTGCTGTAAAATCTCTTTGGTTGTACTGTTCGTACATTTAAAAAACAGACAAATTAAATGTGTAATAGCTTTCCCGCCATTTTTCCATTGTTTTTCTGTCCGCCAAACTGAGTGAATCTAACGGAGAAATTCGATACATTTTGAAGTTTTATTACAAAAAGGGAAAAATGTGACACATGCCACGAAAAACAATTGTGACGTTTATAGACTTAACAGTGTCAGTAAGATTAGCACAGAATTGGTTCAATCGTTTTCAGTCCGGTAATTATGATGTCAAAGATGAAGCTCGCTCTGGTCGACCTGTTACAGATAAAGTCAATGCTATTTGTTAAGTGGAATAAGATCAGCTTATTAGTAGTTACGACATAGCTGGATAGCTAAGAATTGATCACAAAACAATTTTGACACATTTGAAAAAGTCTGGATATACAAAGATCAATATTTGGGTGCCACGCGAGCTCGCTGAAAGAAACCTAATGAATGGTGTACTCATTTGCGATTCTAAACGCAATGATACCATACCGTTTTTGAAAGGATTAATCACTCTGCTAATTTTTCATTGCATACTTGAGGAGTTCAATGGGTTCATGTTTAACTTATACACAATCTTTACTCCTCAATTCCTCAAAAGGAAGATTGTGTTTATAGTCCCTAGTTGACTAAACATAAGTCAAAAAAATATTGTTCACCATTATTTCTTTAAAAATATTAATAAAAGTATATACCTACATAAATGATATTTAAATTATTTACGTAAGTATATATACACGTATATGTCAAGTGTTAATACAGTTTTATTAATAAGTGTTTCAACCCTTGGAATATTATGATATAACAAAAGATCCTTTGTTTATAAGAGAAAATATGAAATACATAGTCTTCTACCTTCGAGGTAACAAAAACACAATAGAGGGAAGAGCATCGAACTCTTTATGAAAGTCGTCGAAGAAAGTCTCAAAGGATTCCCGTTTCAAAGGCATGATTGACATTATGATTCGTACAAGTATTTCACGTAAATATTTAAAACTTTTCAAATATATCATTAATCTCGCAATATTCCACTTCAAAAAGGTAAGCTAAGGTATTTTTGTTATTATCACACATGTAGTTCATCATATCTCATCGCTTTACAAAATTCCTAATTTTTTAAAAGTATTTGTAAATGAAATATTAATTCATATTTAAAAATAATAAATGATTTCATATATAAGGGACATATGAAGGGAAGAGATTCTTTCATCTTAGTTAGTTATCTATATAGTATTACTTGAATGATTTAATTTAAAATAAAAATTTATGCATTTATTTCATCTTAACAAAATAAAGAATAAGTTATTTTAAAAACTTATATTTTAGATACATTTGCTATATTTATTTTATGTTTTTATTTATATCGCTTTATATTGATACAAAGGAAAAATATTTCCTAGAAAACTTTGAAGTAATTCTTCATACTCAGAAACAGAATATTAATTGTTCAACTTATTGACGACAAATTCTGTTAAGTTAGTTACCTGAAATCACAATCGCACAAACATACAAAAATATGCACAAATAAACACACGCACGCACAAGCACACGCATGTACGTATACGCATGAATTATATTTTTTTAATGTTCGCTCTACGTAGCTACAATATTATCTACTTTGTCGCTATATGTTATACATTACTGAGAAGTGCTTGTATAGGTATAAAAACTGAGTAAGAAGAGGGGTCTGCTTACTCAGTTTTTATACCTATACAAGCACGAGTCTTTTCAAATCGTGTTTACCCAGACTTTGTAATTAATGTGTTCTATGTGCTTTATTTGTAATCAAAAAAAAATTACGCATCAGTATTATAATATTTAAGTATAAGTCACTGGTTTGGCCTTTTTAGTTATAAATATGACAATGTTTTATATTATATTTAGGGTTTTCAAGAAATCTTCATGTGCTGTGGAAGTAATAAGAAAAATAACAACCCCGAATATCCGAAAGGAGTAATGTAATATGTTTTAGAATACACTAAAACTTTGATTACTGTACGTCAGTTAAACGCTCAACTTCCGATGAATTCCTCCCTCGAGATACCGCCACATCAGATTAGCTTCAAACTAGTTATCTTGCCACTAGACTACAGAAATGGTTATTGCCTATTCAGTGATAATATTAACTCAAATATATGAAGTTTAAATAAAAAACGACATAATAATATTTATTTAATACTTAATTGTAAACGCCTTATCTAAAAAAATGTTTTTTGACGTTCTCTATCAGTCAACCATTGTGATAGAGAAATATTGACTGCTTGTGCCAATAACAAAATCTATATTAATAAATAATAATAAAATATATTAAACAATAAATATCATATGATATATATATATATATATATATATATATATATATATATATATATATATATATATATATATAAATACACTAAGTATAAAGTAAATATAGATAGTTTAAATAAATGAATACACTTTTTTATGGAAATTGAGTTCATAAACTGTGTTTATTATTTTTTACTGTAAAATAAAAATACAAATCCACCCCTAATACCACCCATATGAACAAGGCGATCGTCCATAAAGAACTAAGATCATGAATGATAAACAAAAATTATATAAAAACATAGTGATTGTAGGGTAAATTCCGGGATACAGTTGATAGCGATGTATTCTAAATGAAATCTAAGTAATATATATGTTAATAAACTTGTACATATTTGAATTTAACATATACACTTCTCATTAAGAAATCAGATTTGTTCAGCAATAATGCCTCATTTGCATTGCCTGCATGCTTTATGTGCAGTACAGCTTAATGCGACGCGTTCTGTTTTAAACCTGACATATAATTACATAAATAAATTTACATTTTATCTTTTTTAACTTGTGATTTTACAGTTCATGTTGTATTACAGAATCCTAATTTGGAAATGAAATCCGTTCCAATTCTCTTGGTCTCCTTTTATTAATTTTAGAATAAAATTCCACATACCATAGTGAGCTTGGTTGCTCTCTACGGTAAACTCAAAAACTCATCAAAACTTCACAATCAATGCCACAATAAACCTTTAAACACTTCATCTTTGATTCTAAATTTAATTTAAATAAAACATACAAGTGCAACGTAATAATTACCTTGTCATTAAGTTAAGTGTAATGCCATTTACCTATTGGTTGTTGAAACTTCTATTTTACAATGTAACGCAGTTTGCAATGAAGAGTTTATCGAACCATATCGCTAAGTTGCAATCTTGATTTTGTTTTTCTTATAGGGATAATAAGAACTCTAATATCTGTATCTAATCTGTGTTGTATTGTAAATAAAAGAAACATACTCGTCAGACCCGAACACCAACAATTTGTTATACACTAATATTGTTCCTTGGTTGGGATTCACCATTTTTTTTATTACATTGATAGTAACAAACGAGCACACCGTTCAATTGATGGTAAGTGATTACTGCGGCCCATGACATCTACATTCATCTTTGACAAGGAATCAGAACGCAGATGCGTTGTCACCCTTGAGAACTGTGATGGAATGCCTCGTCACTAGTAATAGAGGTCTTCGGATCCCTACACTCACCAGAAAAAACAGAGCTGTATTATGCTGCTATTTCTCGCTAATATTCCATGAGGGCATGGTCTTATCCCGGTCGACCTGAGCATTCATTCTGCAGCTAGAAACAGCAGGGTATTTTTACCACTATAAAAAGCCACTATGCTACTGGGCTGTTGAAGGAGAGAAAGAGTTAACACTAAACCTCCATTTATAGTATATATATCATTGTAGGGATTCTATTTAATATATTATTGATTATATTTCTACATGTAATTAATGTTATGTTAGTAACAGTTCGATGATGATGATGATTTAGATTGATGAACACTTCATGTTTTGAACGATGACTTAGAATTAATCAAAAAGCAAAAGGAACCAGATGTTGTATTATGATATATTATTAAACAATAAGTATTAAGGGGGTATATTTTGAAAAATGCCAATTACAAATAAATCCAGTGTTGAAAGTAAATTCAGTTGCGCATATATTGGCTAATAATGAAAATCGTACCCAAAACAAGCGACGCACTAACCTGGTATTATGACCACCTTACCGGTCATCACGCTTATTCATTACATCACATCGTCAAGTAATTAATGACAGGAAAAACAATCAACAAGATATATTTTAATTTGTAAATTATATTATGTACAAAATTTACAAATTAAGTTTTTTTATTAAGTTATCTTTTTGGTGTACCAAATAAAACTATATTAGCTAATACTTTAATATGACTGCTATTTTCTTATTTTTATTTACCTTGTTTTCCTATTATTACGCTTAATTTGTTTTGATTGTAGCTTTTTCAAGTTAAATTATCAAAGAGATGAAGAGAAAACTTATTGTTTTATGTAAAAAGGTAATAAGATGTAGAAAAATATCAGACTAGACGACTACTCAAAAAGGTACTCATAATATTATTATCTCATGGAACATTCACAGGCAAAAACATTTGTGGATCTCCTAACTTTGGTTCAAAGCGTATGTTGACTTTTGAGTCTCCATCACCAACTTCAAGGAAGCTATTCCAATCTAACATCCAATAAAAACCATTTTTTCTAGGGGGGGGTAGTACAGAATCTCCTGGCTCTGCAGGTGCTGCACCTCCAAATGAATCTTCAAGATCAGAAATTGATGGACCAGTATCATTGTCTGCCACTGGCGCAGCGGCTTTGAATTCATTTGCAACAGTGGTTGGTGCCTCTGTGGTACTTGCATCATTACTTGGATCACTATTTGTAGTTTCATTAGTTTGCCTTTTATTTAGTTCTGTATCAAAAATAATTTTTTCATCATCTATGGGACTCGGACCGTTATTTAATGGTATAACTCTAACAGAGTCGTAATCTACGGCTTCATAGTTTGGTATAGATGAAACAGATTTTTCTTTTCTTGGTTTTGGCATATCATAAGGTAATATCGTGTCTTTTATTTCAGATGACGATGTATCTAGTTCAAATGGATATTTTGGAGGTAATGGGTCGTACAAAAAATTAGTTTGAGAAGCCACTTTGTTTTTAGTTGCAGAAGGTTTACTGTCTGATGGTGATATTAGATCATAGGCCAGCAAGATACTCTCAGGTAATTGAACAGATTCATCTATGATTCTGGCTGGAGGTAAAGGTTTGAACCCATCTAACGGTAGTAAAAAATTATCCTGTCCAGGAATGCCTTTCAGACCGTGGGTATTTAAAAACGCTTGTAATTCGGCGGGAAAATCTTGTTTGTAAATGTTTTCTGTTTTAGAATCATTTCTCGAAGATTTATAATTTTCTTTTGATTTAAATACATTATGAGGTTTTTTTGTTACTTTCGTTTCTGGTACTATTTCGACACGCGGTGGTCTGGTGTACAATTCTTGTAAGGATGAGCCATCTCTAGGAGTGTATGGTAATACAACTGTTAGCTTGGCCCCACTTGTTGTTGTACTTTCGACTGTGTTAACTAACGGCGATGATGTAGTAATACTTTGAGATGTATTTGCTGCAATTTTTGATATAATAGTTGCATTTTTTATTGTATTTTCTTGATTATTTTTTTTGTCATAAGTGCTTTGACTTTTGAGTGATATCCTACTTTTTGCGTCTTCTGTTCTTATATCGTTTAGTAGTTGAAGTATCTCATCACGCGTTAATCTTGGTAGAAGGGAATTAGATTTAAGTATAGTCTGAACTTGATGAACTGTTCTTTCTACATCTACTGCTCCTTCAGATATAGCTACGAACACCGCTACGACGAGGAAGGCTGTCAACTTCATTTTCTGAAATTAAAAAAAAAACAGTTATTTTTATGTTGAATATTTCTTGTTTCACAAATCAAGCGCACACTAAAGAAATTAGCGCTGGAATGCTTTTTAATATGTTTTAAAATTCTACAAAATATAATATAACCCATTAACCCCATTATAATTAAATATACACAGTTCAGTTTTATTTAATATAACGATATTTGGCATGTTACGATGATTGACCTGTTATAATAATTATGTTTCAGTAATTATTATAACAGGTTTAATAATTATATATCTACTTCAAAGTAGATTGATATTGCGTAATATAAAGTGAGATTAAGTACACATACAAATGTCCAATCGCCCATCTATTAATTTATTAATCATAATATTAAAAAGAAACTTAAGTAAATTATAATGTGTTCAACTTAAAAAACCCAATATTAAAAGTTATAAAACAGACATAAGCTTCATTTGCTATAAAATACGATACTCATTTGCATTACGGATAATGCACGCGTAAATTGGATTGTACGAATAATCGTATGTGCAACTCAACGAAATATTAAACTAAAAATATTGTAGCCTTCAATGGCAGTAACATAAAGATGCGAGCCGTCCGATATTGCGATCTCCAATCGATCAAGTTATGTCTACGTAGTTGATACTGAGTTTTAACATTTAAGATTACATACCCTATCCGTGGTTAAAAATTTAAAATCTCTTAAAATACAATAACACACATAAATTCCTTATTTATACTATTGAATTAAATAGAAAAGTAATAACATAAGTAAATTAACTAACATATAGTCTATTCCGAAATTTCGATTAGTGTACCCAACTTAAATTTATTAATGTACCTAACATAATTTATTTATTTATTCATTAAATGGATTGCGCAACGCAAGATACAGCATTTATATTTTATACTATACAAGAATAAGGTATTCTATGTAACTGTTCTTACAATTCTATAATTACCTATGTAACCACAACATGTGGAATGAATATAAACTTAAAAACAGGAATTCAAAAAATAATTAACAAATTAAAAAAAAAAAAATTGAAATTGTTAACATTAATAAAAATTACGTTTAAATTAAAGTTAATTTGCTACATTAAAACAAATAGTAACGTAAGATCTATTTAAGATTTTTAATGTTTGTCTTAAATTTTGTGAGATCGTCAAAATGGATATCTATCTCTGGTACTTTTTTCGTTTGGCCGTTATAGAAGTGAGAGATGCGGACAACTGGTGAATCGCGGCCCAGGTTAGTTCTGCATGCTCTCATTTTAAATATATTTCACGGAGCTCGTGGTATTCTAGATACATTATCATATCATATTCTAGATACATTACTAGTACTGAAAATTTTCTAGTAGTCCTCTACTGTCAATCAAGTCATAACTTACATATTTGTTCACATTATTACGTATTGATTAAGGGTGAAAACTCTATGTTAAAAATTGTAATGTTCAGAGTATCTGGTTTTGATATCGAGGGCCATTTTTTGCATTAACAGTAGTGGTTTTTAAATTTGGCTGTGTTAGTATTGATATTGTGTTTGATAGCAATGGACCTAAAAATTAATTTAATATACGTTAAAACTATTTTATTAAAAATAAGTTGTTAATTATATTTAACATAAAACCTTATTGTACGTTGCATTTTGTTCTAATATTTTCTCACATTTAAGACACACAAAGGTTTATTATTGTTATCATGCTAGAATTATCCAACCTCTTGTTTGTCAAATTAATGTAATCAACGTCGTTAATAACTCAAACAGATGGATGGTTGCACTACGTGATATATCTAACTAGCTCATTACTGGATATTCAAATGTTTTATTGCTTGGAAATGGAAATTTCTCATTATTGTTGTTATAACCTTCAGTTCAAAGACAAGTGTTCAATGATGACATGAATAGATAGTCTCTGTGATTTTAAATTCGTAATTCAATAAACCTATTGTTTTCCATTAAAGCATTTGGCATTCGTGCCAAAATGCATAATGCAATAAAAACAATCTATCAAAGAAAAAAGATCGACAATGAGTTAATCGAAGTTTGTGGATTCAGCTGTCGCTAGTGGTATTTCCGAAGGTAAGGCCGACAATGCACTTTCGTGTTGAAGACGTTCAGATGATCGGGTGATCACATCTTCAGTTAAGTGACAATCCATGTGCTACTCCTACGGACTGGGTTTTATCCAGGAAAGGCTGCCGCAGATTAATGATATTAACCAAGTAATAAGCTACATCTAATGTGTATTTAATAGGATAATCCTTAAACCAACTTCTCACTTTATAAAAAATAAAAACATAACAACAAACAAAGAAATTTGCCACAATATATATATTTGTTTAATGTACGTTGTGCCTAAAAAAACGAGGAAGATGGCTTCGATCGTATTCATATTGTTAATGATGATAAAAATTCATGTTTATTTAGTAGTGTAATTATGCATTAAAACCTGTGAACAGTATTTTATTTTGTTATGATAATAGAGGTGACTAACGAGCATGCATCACCTGATTGTAAGTGATTGATTTCCGTCGCTCAATCCACCAACATTTACTTCGATCGAGAATCAAATAGCAGACGCGATGTTACATGTGAGTACTACGAAAGGATGCCTCGTAATGGAAAAGACTTGATTCACTGCCGTTGCGAAGAGATGTTGCATCTCTTTGCAATTTTTCACCGAATTTACCATGGGTAGTGTGTACCGAAGAGTTGTTCGGATTAATTACAGCTGCTGAGTTTAAACATCATCATGATCTCATCTCGATGGTTGGCATTTATTGGCGAATGTTTATACTTAGCATATAAACACTGTTAAATAAACTAAAATGTTGTATGTTTGTGAATAAGCTCTCTAAACTTAGTTCCGATTTAACATTTGCTAAATTAATTTGTACTCCACATTACACGAAAAGCTTGAAGCGCTTAAATTCCAAGTTAATAATTAAAATAATTAGATTACAGGAATTTAAACAATTCAAGTTTTTGTAGTTTTAACAATGCTAGATCCACGCTGCAAATTTCTTCTAATTGCAGCATGAATGGGTTGACTCGACCGGGGAAGGACCAGACTCTCACAGAACCAGCGTGACATAGAGGCATAACAATGCTGTGTTTCTTTTGGTGAATGAAAGGTACGGAAGATCCGGATTATTACTGCTGCCGAGGTAGTTCATCTCAGTTCTAAAGGGTGACAACGCACCTGCATTATGATTCATTGTCAAGGATGAATGTATATTTCATGGGCCGCAGGAATCACTTATCATTGGGTGAATTGTGTGCTCGTTTGTTACTCTCAATGTAATATAAAGAAAAAAAGAACCTAGATTAGGGTGACACTGCATCTGCATTCTGATAATGATAATCAAATGTTAATAAAAAAACTAAGATATTTATTTCTTGTTAGTATTATATGTTTATTTCAACGATGTAAGCGTTAAAACAGAGACCTCAGTAGTCATCACCCTCCTTATTACATTTTTTTTTAAGTTCAAAAGACATAACGTTATACAGTGTTGGAGATACTTTTTTTTTTTCAAGTAAAACCTTTTTGGGTGAGTTTAGAATAAAATTTCAAAGTCTAATTTGTTATTTTCTAACATGTCTCCGTCATCTTTTCGGAAAATTGGTACTTAGTCAAAGATAGCAATAGATATCTATACGTAAGTAATTTTTTTCTCCTTCTCTATCGTTTTATCCCTATTTTTTTTACTATATAATTATATGTATTGAGTTGTATGCGTGGTTTTTTTTATTTTATTCTTCTTCAACATTATTATTTGTATTTGCTCTTTAGACGCGAGGAAAGATTGGATGATTTGATGATTATACAGAGTATATTAATTATTTATTATATAATATACTATTACTTATGTAGCCTAATATATGCAACCACAAAAACTAATCATCAATAAAAACAACACTCAAATTCTCAAACAGCAACAACATTTGTAATATCTGTAATCGTAAATACGTTTTTCCTTTGTCTCCATTACATACGATCAATTAATAATTTCAGAAAATTTTCCAACAAAAAATATTCAAAGTTCACGGCAATTAACTATGAAATGTTGAAAATATCACGTTATGAATTAGTGATAACTATAAAAAGTATATATATTTATAAAAGGTCGAATGTTATTTTAAATCTCTAACAAGCGTACATGAATTATCCATATTCCGAATAACTTTAATTGGTTCTCATACTACTTTTCAATAAAATTCTCGTTTGCTTTTTTCAATCACTATTTTTGCACTTCTAATAAATACATTTTACCACAGTTTTGGAGCGAGCTTCTGTTTTATTATGGCGTAAAACAATAAAATATAAACTGAAAACAAAATTAAAAAATAAAATATAAACTCTCTATATCAATTGACACCCGCTTAGTATTAATATGATACATTATTATATTTATTTCCATGACATTACTTTCAACTGTTTTACTTATTTCTACTACATTTGACGATCGTAAATCGATACTTTTAAAATTACATGTCTAATTTATAGTGTAATCGATTCATGAAACAAATAAATCTAATCTAATTAATAATTAAAAAATATTGAATACGTTCTAGATTATTTATATACGAGCAAGTATAATTTTGTAAACAGTGGTGTAGCCACGCTACAGTTTGTAGACACAAAAGAGAACAGAAGAAGAGAAAACAATACAGATGCATGGTCCTTACCAACCGATCCGACCCAGATGGTCGGATCAGTAGGGTAGGCCCATGCCCTCACAGAATATCATCGTGGATTTGGTTTGGTAGGTATTAACGGAGGAGAAGAGGTCATGAGAGTTTTGTAACATTTGCCGAACTGAACATTTTACGCCTGCGTTTCTAATAAACATAAATTAACCATTAATACATATTCTAAAATTGCTATTTTTGCCCTAGCTATATATTTCACAAGAATATACGAGAAATATGACTTCTAAAATCCATTGAATTCAAAGTTAATGGAAGCTTAACAACTAACGAAAATGTGTATCCTGTTCAATTTCCTTCGATATCCCTTAAACAATACGGCGCTCATTCATTTCCAGATTGCGCTCAACTTTTTGGGTCAATATTTAGTTTTGGCAACTTTCCTTTTGTGCGGCAAAGTTGACTGTTTAATTATACACAGAAATGAAGATTTTATTTGGTTATTCAATAAAAGACGAAACGGCCCGGTTCGTTGCGTAATGATTACACTGTGGTGATTTTGTTACCGGTTCGTTTTAAAAGTCGACAATTGTGTTCGAGCGTCGTTCGCGATTTGAATTTAAATTAAAATTTTGTCGTTATAATAAGCTATTATTATTATTATTATTATATATATATGTATAAATATATATAAAATATATATATATATATATATATATATATATATATATATATATTAAACATATATTAATTGCTGATTGGCTCAGTAGCAGAAAAAGAAATCGGCAATATAATACATTTCTAGTTTTCGTTAAACTGTAGAACTATTATGTGTACAAGCAGAACAAGTAATTTTGGTTCTGCAAGGACTTTAATTATGATAGAACTGCATTTACTACATAAAAATATTTTTTAAATAATATTATAATAATAAATCTATATAATACCGAAAGTAAGTGTTTAAAAAATAAATGAGAAACGTCCCGGACATTGGTCTAAATATAATAACTATGAAGTTAATCGAAACAATTCGACGTATATTTGAGGAAGTGTCAAAAAATCAAAACGATACAACTAACCCAATCACTTTGAGAATTCTTTTCTTAATTAGAAGCGTCATACTTATGTAATACGATATCGAACTTCGAAGATGGGCAACGGAACTGTTCAACAGTTTACTGTACAAAGTATTTGAACTCTTGGCGAAGTCAAACCATCAATCAATTCAGACTCTAAATAGTCTATAAAGAGTTGATTTATCGTCTTATATCTTAAAATTGTACGGATACTTTCCTAACTAAATAAAAAATTGCTAATAAGAACCGGTTTCATTGATTCTTCTCTTTGACTTAATTCAATTCGTTTTTAACAGTACATAAACAGAAGAATTTTAAAACGTTAACATAATCATAACAGAAAAAAAAACATGACTGTTACAAAACATTCAGATTTATGTAAAACCAATGATCAGTGTGTTGCATAAACTTTGACCTCAAATGGAAATCAAGCGCATAATATTTTTGATATTTTGAATATATGTACAGTTGTTAGTTTAAATTTATAAATAAAAGTTTTGTCCCATATTCCCGTACCTCCTTCTTCGAAATTTAAGCTAGTACGTCATCAATTTTTTGTACTGGTTGGCGTATTGTAGCACCATGCAATGGTCGCCAAACACGTAATTATAATACAGTTCCAGATAAAAAGTGGCTTTGTCATAAATGAGTTATATATTGGTAAAGGTATATAATGGGTCGGGGAAAAAGATTTTTCGTATTTTACAAGTGAAAATTTGCAGTAGAATCTCTTTGGTTGAACTGTTTGTGTCTGGCTGATTTCAATATCATTACATATATGACTTTTAAAAAAAGAAAAAACGGTTTCCCACCATTTGTCTATTGTTTTTCTGTACGAACAAAACAAGAAAATATAACGAAGAAATTCAATACATTTAAAAGGTTTTATAACAGAAAAAGGAAAACAGCGACACAGGCCACAAAAAAATATTGTGAGGTTTATGGACTTAACGCAGTGTCAGTAAGAGTATCACAAAATTTGTTCAAGCGTTTTCAATCCGGGAATTTTGATGTCAAAGTTAAAGCTCGCTCTAGTCGACGTTTTTGAAAAATTAGACTAAGATCAGCATTATAGTAGTAACGACATAGCTGAAGAGCGAGGGGTTGACTACAAAACAGTTATGACCCATTTGAAAAAAATCTGGAGACGCAAAATAGCCCGAACTCACTGGATGAAACTTAATGAAGGGTGTATTCATTCGTGGGTGTACATCATACGTAATGAACGCGAAACGATTTTGAAAAGATTAATCACTGGTGATTAAAAGTGGATTACCTGTGACAAGATCAAGCGAAAAAGATCATGGTCAAAGTGTAGGCTCCACAGCCTATAGCGAAACCGGGTTTAAATCTCGATAAGGTGATACTGTGTATATGTTGGGATTGGAAAGGCATCGTTTATTATGAACTTTTAAAAACCATCGATTCGAATCTAATCTGCAAATAGCTGATGAGCAAGAATTAGAGAAAACACAGCCGGAATTGAATCAACAGAAAGAGTTTGGTTTTTCATCATGATAACGTCAGACCACACACATCTTTAGCCATTCAGCAAATATTGAGAGAGCTTGATATGTGTAGTTCTGACCTTGCACCCTTTGTAGATTTGCTCCCGTTTCCGTCTCTTAAGAAATCTTTTTATATAAGATAAATTAGGTGTTAGGTTAACATGACGAGAGGATTTTCAAAATTACTTGTCGCAATTTTCTGATCTGAAGTCCCAAAATATTTACAGCAATGGGATTATATCACTATAAATATAAAACTTTTCATTGGCCTATTATATATATATATATATATATATATATATATATATATATATATATATAATAGAAAGAATGTAAGGATGTGTGTTTAAAATAATAAATTCCACACATATTAAATATAAAAATTTCCAAACATATTTAAATTAAACGCCACTTAGATTTTTAGATGACACTGAAACTTCGACCACCACCTCTCTATAAGCTTTTAGATTAACATCATCAGGTTTCAGATTCATTTATCACTTAAACAGCCGAACCAGATTGGTTTCCGCAAATATCGCCAAAGTAGCAGTTACAATTTTATGATAACGTGTGCTGTTATTATATTTAATTAGTAATAATATGAATAAGAAATACATAAGTTATTTATATTAAAAATTATAAACATAAGTTACAGAAAGATATTTAAATCGATGTGAAAGTAAGTCAATGATGAGAATGAGTAAGTGTGCCAAGTTAATAGCATGCGATTATAAATATTAATTTTAGCATAGATTATAACAAACGAAGCGTGGAAACGTCATAACTAATAGTGGTTTGATATGATTTAGTGCAGTGAAACGGCACTTAATGAAAGTTCATAACTGGCAAGTAAGTTATATAGTTGTTATTTCAGAGGTAGAAGAACGCTGTAGTTTGTATCTAGCTGCGGCATGTATGGGTCGGCTCAACCGGGGAAGGACGATGGATGCGAAGTAGCTGCATAACACTGATGAGTTTCATCTGGTAAGTGTAGGGATCCGGAGAATGGTGTCGAGGTATTCCATCTCAGGGGTGAAAACCTATCTCCACTATGTAACCTTACCATTGACGTATACTCATTGACAAATTAACGCAAAAGGTGTTAAGGTCAAGCTATTTGGGTGAGTTGAAACACACCCAATCACAATCAGTGTGTTTTGTATGGTAAGTTTGTTGAATTTTTGAGCCATATTACTGCGTTTAAGCCACCCATCAATGTTAGAGCCTTATTAGCGTGGTGGACTCAAGAAATAGTGGAAGAATATTTTGTGTTTGATCCTCATTCACCATCCACGCACAGAGGTAAAGCCGCGTTGCGGTGTTCAAACAACGTGGTTAGAGACTCATTGGCGAGGTAGACCAGATCCAGAGACCTAATTACGAGTATCGAGGTAGTCTATCTCAGTCCTCAGGGTTGACAACGCAGCTGCATGAACCTTCGTTGAGGATGTATGTACGAGTATATGTCCTGACATGTAACGGTGCATCCATGGACCAACAATTATCGTTTACCAACTGTGTGCTACTTCATTACACTTATATTCTTAATAAATCTCAATGTCACCGTGTCGTTACCCACTTTGTGCAAGGCGATCACTGCAATCCTATTTTCTTTAACACCCCATTCCATATTGTAATTTGATAATGAACACGAAAAAAAAGAAGTTTTTTAAAATAATATACGTGTTACAAATTCAAAATAATTAAAAAGTTGAAAAATAGAGAAGTTTTTATCTAACAGGATTTATGGCCAGACTAGTTATTTAAAATTTGTAATGATGATGATGTCCTTCTGGCAATACCTTCTGGTTCTTGCCAGATGATAACAACTGCGCGGTAAATTTTATAGTGCCGTTAGCGTTCAATCTAACATAGAGGCACTCATTCGTCGCCTTCCCTATTCCGATGCATGTGCAATGAGATCGGAGAAACCAACCAACATTTTTTTTTAATTTAACTGGAGGACTTGATGACTTAGGCATTCGTCACCAGTCAACCAATTAATATTAATATATAAATAAAAAAAAATTTGGAATTATAAAATAAATATGTAACTAAACATATATAATAAATACAAATATACTTATATATGGTATATATAAATATGTTCTTTGGCTGGGAATCGAACCTAACCTCTACCCACGACTCCACGCGGTCGTCAAATTAAAAAACTTTAAAGTATTAAATGCATACATTCAGACATACCTGACATGAACTCAAACATTGCACGTTCATGAAAAAAAACAAGCAAGTGAGTAACAGTGACGTAAGGCCATGCGAATGAACTCGCCGCCATTGAAAGTGAAAGGGAGCCTTCTCGCGTGATAATATGTAGTTTCAACGTCGCTTATTTACAACGAATTTTTAGCAGTCAACTAATTACATTATCGCTTTTGTTTATATATCCATGCAGTTTAGAGACCAAACACATCAATGGATATTACGTATTGAATTGTTTCGATATTTCATTGGGTCGAGAGTATTCTATATTTTTGCGTTACATGGTCAAGTCATGGGGGTCGCTAGCACTTTATTGATGTTTCCATAAACGGGTAGACGTGTCGAAAAAAAAATTTATAGTCGAAAAATGTTAACTCAATGTGTTAAGATTGATTAGAGATTATTTCGAGTTAAATTATTGAAAAGAAAAAATAATTTTTGCCTCAAAAACTCTGTAGCTTGCGTATTGTCTTTTCAATTTTATTGATCGTATATGGTACCTCGGGCAATTATTAAACTCCGGATGTCACTGGCGTATTACTACAATCTGTGATAAAAAAATTGAAGAAGTTTATATGTATTGAGAATCGTAGTCGAATTCACTCGACTGGTGGCGAGCTCCAGCGTCACCCCATATTTAAGGATGACGCGTAGCGGTCTAACCAGTCGGGATTGCGGTAATGTGCAAAACCGTTCCCGTAGTCCCGACCAAGGGCGTCGAGAAGAACACCGTGGGGTTTTAGCTGGTATGAGTTCGGCATAACCCGGAGGAGAATCCATGAGGATGTACCAACGGACAAAAAAAAAGGACATGGTTCACGATAATAGTAGAATGATGGATCCGAAACTACGACCCTAAGTTTCGCAGTCCGTACCCTAAACCTATTGCATTTGGCTATTGACATCTCATAGTTCCTTACTGTAGAGGGTCTTTAAAGGAAATGTCAAAGAATTTTGTATTACAAATATTATTAAGTAATTCCCTATTGGAAAGTTTTGTTATGTAGATCTAGATAGAATTGTAAGCGTCTTGTGATTAAACGCCATTGCTTTAAATTTTAACAAAGTTTTAGATTGAGTCAGTAATTTCACTACGATATTAAACTTGTTGACACATCATTTACACCTTTATGATTCCAATTGCGAAGGTTTACGTAAAAAGTTACGTAATTATAATTTTTATTACACGGTAATAAGATATGAAATCACCTTGACTATTTTCGAGTCTGTCGCGTAATTATTTAGAACAAATTCTCGTTTATTTCGGTGTTTTGTATAAAATATTCTATTAATTTCTCCTTTGCTCAAAATTCAATAATGAGCTTGTAAAGTGTTGTAAATATTATTTGTTTTATTGAATTTTATATATATCTGAATTAAAATTATGATTATTTATATTCGGACAGACTATTAATTGATTACTACCACCATCTATGGTAAGTGGCCAAGAATACCTAAATGGTAAACGCACTAGGTCAGTGAAATGGTCACTGCTACATTGAAGACACCCAAGTTTTATTCGGACGGTAATTCAGACGCCACCAAACTACTCCAATCTCTTGCTGTACGTATAGGAAGGACAAGGTAATTGTTTTTTCGTTCTTATGGCCGCTGTTACTTTTTACAGTTTCACCGGGTTGAGAGGTGACCGAGCGCTTATGGCATATTCAATCGAGACCTCTGTGGGTTACGAGCACAAGGGCTCCCGAGAGGGTGCCTCGGCTTGGACCGTTACCCTGTCTGGAGAGGGCTTAATCTCAGCTCAGTCATTTGCTTCTGACTAAGGATTATCTAAATTAATATCACTATTATTATTAGCTATCTGTACCACCACTTCGGAATGCGTGGGCGCTGGAGAAGTAGGACGAGGCAAATAGCTTCGTTCTAATGTAGGGAATGTCAACAACAAAGGTATCCAGTATCGCCAAACAACAGAGTGTCTGATGGTGGAACTAAGATGAAACCATTAAAACGTTTAATTTGTAGCCCGGTTGTTAAGCGGCGTGATGGAAACACTCTGGAATTTTAATTCTACATATAACTTCATGATGTTTTACGTTACAGCAGAATACGATAATAAGTCGTTTGGCAGCATGGTTTTGTTTGATTGTATTACGTAATACATATATAGTATATATATATATAGATATATATATATATATATATATATATATATATATATATATAATATATATGTATATACGCAGTCTGTCCGAGAATTTCAGACATAATTATACTTTAAGACATATTTTAATTTTGTTTTGAATATCAAAATTCAACGAAACATTTAACAGTAGTTGTGTATCGCTTTAGTTAAATAATGTTTGAGCCTAATCATTAATTAAAGCCTATTAAATATATATTCGCTCTGAGAAGATTTCTAAATAATTTTACTAAATACTTTTACATGAGCTACATAAGCTATTGAAATATAAATTATATTTAGATAGCTCACATATTATATAATATGGTATTATTATTATTTACACTCTTACACATACGCACGCACGTTCCCTCGCACGTACGCACGCACGCACGAAAGAATGCACGCCAGAACGCAAGCAAGCGCACGCACATGAGCGGGCGCTCGCACACCTTTACTATTATTATTCTATTGTTGTTTCATCTCACTAATAAAGATAAATAAATACATACAATTCATACATCGTGTCGCCAGAACATTTGTGTTATTTCAAGAAGTGAAAGAACACTACCCTCTATATATGTATAATGAAATATTATATTAGTGTTGTATTACTGTACGGTATAATATATTTATTATTTATTTGTATTCATGTGCTTGTAGATATAGTCCTGTATTAAATTTATTTTTTGTGAGTACAAATATATGAAACCTTCAACACTGGGCCTGTTCGAGTAGATTTTTATTTGAAATGAGCGCCTTGGTACATGTTTTTATTATTAGTAATATATAGTTTCATGTATGAATACTGCGTGTACATAAAAGTTAAATAAATAAATTATATCTGCTTTGGACGTAGTAATGTCATTTAGGCGGATTGTGAACATAACGTTTTATGACTGTTACTGTAAGACTAAACTTGCAGCATTAAAGTACTAAATACATACGAAAACCACAAAAAACTACCGTGTTTTTCTAACGCAAATGTGAAAAGATTTTTTTTCGCAACTGTTTTCTCGTTTTTGTAATGTAATTTATATTTTGCATTGGACTTGCTCTTTTATTGTAGTACAATAAAATAATGTAGTTATTTTTGTTGCAGTACACAGGAAAAATATATGAAACAGTTTAAAAAAATATCTGCTACAAAAAAGTACCGACTGACTGATTCGACCGCTCTTCTCGCATCTTAAGACGATCATAAAGATATCATAATTAAATAAAGTAAATTGAATAAAAAAGTTCTTACAAACTTGCAGTCAAGCAGTATTTATAATAAAAATACAATAATATTGAAAAATGTGATGTATTCACTTGACTTGTAGTTCATAAATTTGAATCTTATTATAGTTTGAAATTGTGAACGACATCTGCGTTATATTGTTTACTTAAGAACTTTGAACTGCGACCCTTTAATTTGATGTCGAGAGTTCGACAATGAATCTTGACATTTAACAATAAACACGCCCACGTTGCGAAAACATTATAAGTGAGGCGTGTATGGAAATAACTTTCAAGGATTAACATGGTAACGGTTTGAGAGTTTAATTTATGTAAAAGTAATGTTTTCAAACAGTAATTAAATACGTTTCTGTTTAATTTGGAATCAATTGTAGCATGAATATATTGAACTCGACCAGAGAATGACCACGCCTTCAGCTAATATAAAATACACGTGTGAAGAATTACCTGTCTAGTGAATTAGACATAGTATTGTAATAGAGAAAGAGACTAATTGTAGGCGATGAAGGTCTGTAAAAATTTACTCAATACTTACACATTACTCAAGATTACACATTGTTTTCGATCGTTGAAGACCGAGATGGTAAGTTTCGTTACCGGTGATTGGGTTTCCAACTCCCTAAACTCACTAAAAGAAATGTAACGTTATGCCACTATCCCATAATAAAAAATCCCATTAATTCTGCACTTAGAAAATAGTTTATTATATCACGACGTAATACATCTGACTTCTACGAGTAAGTGACAAACCGAGTTCATTATAATTCCTTACAGAGGATTAATGAGGATGTCAAGGGTCATAGGAATCAATTGTGTTGAATAATTGTGATTATCGTCGCCCATAGCAGCTTCTATATATTATAGTTTATATATATAATTAAAGAACATAAATTGAGATTGAAAATAAAAAATAATTAACATAAATATTAAAAGATACTAAATAAGCTTTGTACCAGCTTTTGTGTCGTTTTCTGCCGCAAACTACAACTACTTTGTGATATCAGCTGCCGCCAGCGGTATTTCCCAACTGACACGACTTATAGACCTTCAAGAGATGAGCCTATTTGTTTCTGAAAGGAAGACCAGATAATATACCAGATACGAACAGATACTTGCAACTTCTCTGGTGTTCCAGATGTTTATGGGCGGCGGTAATCACGTACCCATAAGGTGAAGTGCTTGTTCGGTTGCTACCTCTTCTATTTAAAAAAAAAGATTAAAAGCTTCCATATCGTAGTGACTAGTACGTTAAACTCATGTCTCAGTTCCCTAGATTCTCATCTGGCTCATAAAAAGGAGCGTATTGGACATATTTTACCATGTCTCTCCACTACAAGCATGTTGTACTGAATGCAAGTTTCCTCTCAATATTTAGATGAGCGTAGTAAATCTATAAATATTCTTCATTCCAAATATACGTAATCTTATCAATCGATTACATTGTAAAGCTTGTGTCCTTAATTTAGCGGTAGAAACACTTTTTTTGTTCTTTTTATAGAAAAGACACACAGAGCGACATCCTTACGGAACAAAAATCACTCGGTAATATTTTTTCGCGATGTATTACGATAGGCTCACATCCTGTCACGTTTGGGAGTTAATAAGCTCAAAGTGACGTGGAGATGACACTCAATATTACCGCCTACCCACGTTGGGGCATTAAGTGAAAGTTTTTTTTTATGTATCTTATAAGACGATGTTGCCAGAAGTCTAAATTTAATTTAAGCAGTAATAAAAAAAAGACAATATATGCCACTGTCAAAGAATTCCTAAAATAATTAATTATTGTAGAAAAACGCTTCAGATAGTTTCTAGCTACAACATTAATGAGTCGGTTTGACCAAGGGAAGATCACGGTCACACACAATTACTGCGTAAAATAGCAGCTGTGTGTGTTGCTGTGTTTCGTATGATGAGGGAAGGGATTCATCCTCAGGGCTGATAATGAATATACGCCTTAAATCTTTGCCACCACCAGGTAAATTATATGCTCGTTTAACAAACTTTATATCATTAATAAAAAATTTACTTTACCCATTAATAATACACAAAAATCTGCGTACTTTTGCATTAGTAATGTATTTCATATTACTTTTTCTCGTTATATTTGCGAAACATTTTTAATGTACATCTTTAATTCCGTTAATATTATTAATAATATAAAAAATATGTTTCTATTTTGGAGTTTTTGAATCCCCACTCCGATCACTTGCGACCCTAAGAGCGCCACGACGGCCCCATCTCGCCCATTATCCTGCTCAGTGTACTCCTTTCGGACCTTTACGGTCTCACAGATGAAGGAGATGCAGAACCTAGTCCCTCTGTCACAACAAAAGCATCCCAACATCACCGCCACAGCAGCTGGAAAACACAGTTCCCCGTGCTGGCCAAATCAGGTTCGTGTATACTAGTCTTGGTTATGTTATGTATGCAATATAAATTTTATTGCTGTGGAACAGTTCGCCATCATTTCTTGTCCGATCATATACAGGTAACTACCGAAACATCGTGCCCGATGATTATCTGTGTGATTCTGTAGAAGAGTCTTCCACCCCATTGCTGCACCCAGGACAAATCGGCATTAGAGCTTCGACGACGCATTTGCGCGCATATCCCTCCTCATCGAGAGCCTTGCGGACTCCACCTGTTCTTTGTTAACCACCTGGAGCTCCTATTTAGGTTCCCAACACCGCGAATTCACCCCCCTGCAACACCCCACAAGCAGTGAGGCCATGGGGAAAAGCAGAAGCAGGCAGGAATGCAAAATAAATCCCAGCTCCCTATGGCGGATCTGGTCTACGGCTCCTCCGCCGCCCATAGTTCAGCCGCGGAGGACAAGTAGAGAGCAGCAACGAAACACCGACACTGTTTTTTCCCCGCGGCCCTACCGCAGCCACATCTGCGGTGCGACCCCCGGTTGAATGCAGTGGAGAGCGCTGTCACGTCAATTCCTCACCGTCCACCTAACATGCTACCGAGGCGAGCTTTTTATGAGGCCACCGGTAGCGGACACCTCAGGTCAGCCCAGAGTACCTTTGGCCGTTTGGGTTCCTCCTGGCTTCACTGTGGGGGACCAAGCTACTTTACTACACGGCTACTAAGCCCCTCCGCTACGAAAAGTGATCCCTTCGGAGTGCCTCGGAGCCCTGATTTAATCCCACCACATTTTTTCTTGTGAGGTTATGTTAAGAGCATTGTCTCATCTCTCGGCAGATTCAAGAAGGATTAAGAATTTTGAAGAAAATGACAGATCGATTTCTAGGCAACTGTTTAGAAATGTCCCTAATCATGTTCGCGAAAGGTTTTAAGCGACAGCTTTTTCGTTTGTGCTACTTCACAAACGAAAAAGCTGTCGCTTAAAATAAAGATTTTTTTTAAAAAGAAACTTTTTTTATTGTAATAAGCTTTACATTTTTTAATTTCCAACTGAAATATTTGGATTGTTCTGAAACGCCCAATACTAAAATAAATTATTAACTACAAATTACTTATTACTTTTCCGAAAAGTCGGTACAATACACAGTTTATACAAATAATGAATAACTCCATAAAGGTTTTTATTATTTGTAACTCAGAAAAATATTACTTCTTCAAATATAATATTCTACTGTTAACATAATAAAAATATAGACAAAAAAATAACTGTTACACATAGATAAATAACAAATATATTACTCTATATCAGCAGATGATTACGCATGCTGAGTTCCATTAGCATGCCAACGATAAAAGCAGAACGCACAGGCTGTGTTCAAGTATTAATGCATTTTAAAGCGACAATGAATTCGTTAGTTACTATTCGAATTCGGTGTTCGAATCAGGTATTTAATTTAACGATTGGCTGGATTAATTGTACTACATTGATTATTGTTTATTTAAAATAGGAAATATTAGTTTTTTTTTTACTTTACGATAACACAGAACGCGACACATGACAGAAATACACATTCTGCTGGTCATCGGATGTCACACTATTAGAAAAAAATCTGAAATGGGTACATCAGGGGAATGTTTTAAAGACACCATGATAGCAGATAAGGTCTAAGAACAACGCTTGCGGTGCTATGGCCACGTTAAAAGACGCCCGGACGATCATATGATGAATGTTGCCCTAGACGAAAGACCAATGACGAAAGATACACGTAGAAGATCATCCGCCACCTGGCTTATGACGGTTGAGAAAGACCTCAAAGAAGCACAAAACCGTGCTTCATGGATAATGCGGACATGGCAGGCCGACCTCAAGTAAATGGGAAGAAGAATGTTGAAAGGCGACAAATGAATCTGCGGGCAAATTCTTATGGTAAAAATTATAATTTATTATACTGAGCGGTTGATCATCAGGTAACATCTAAAATGTTGTCGTGGCAAATATCGTCAGAACGATATTACTTTTATGAAGTTTAAAAAGTCAACTTACTAAAAGATAGCATTGTTTTACTGTTTAATTAAGGCTTATTCAAAAAACAGTTTGACAAAGGGTAATTTTGCATTGCATGATCAGATTTTCATGAAAATTATTCATTTCATTTCGAGTTATTTTTTTTGAACCAACAGGTATAGCGTCCTGTTGTAAATGTACGAGATTTAAAATGAAACGTTTTCCATTTTTCTTTTGTTCTCTGTTCTTTGTTTCCGACTATTTTATTTTTAACTAACTTGATTACATTTTCTGGTTGTTACCAACAGATGGTAATTGCTCACAATGTTTGTATAATGAATAGTAGGGTAAGAACTTGCCAAGTGTTAAAGTGCTAATACGCCATCCTCAATATTCAAATTTGGAGAAAGGATTGGAAGTAGGTTCAGATCGGACAAGCATCACGGCATAAGTACAAGTATGACCAGATCCGAACACCAATAATTAGTGAATCCAAGACCGAAGAAAATTTATCCGAAAAAAAAAACGACACAAAGTTCAACTGATGCTAAATGATAACTGCAGACCTTAAACATCTACATTATCCTCGATACAAATTCAAGGTGGATATGCATTGTCAGATGCAATGCCTCTCTAGCAGTAACTGGAATACTTGTCAACGCTTGTTTCACTTTGATATTCTGGTCGAAATCTATCCGAACATGACTGTGGCAGTGTGAACCTACCACTGTTAGCCATATTTTATCAACATGAACAATTGAACGTACATACAACATTTTCAGTTTTGATCTGTAGGGCAGAGTGTAACTAGTTTTATCTTATTTTCTTCAAGTACAATTTCAGGCCTTAAATGGAGTCATGACGGTGCTGTGTTTCGCATGCTGCGTGCATGTTCCTGCATGACCTTTCAGTATATCGGATCTTATATATAATACTATATAAAACTTCGTTCGCTTGGACTGGTAGGAGGAGGTTAGAGCCTTAAGAAACCCAGCAAATTTGAAATAATAATATTTTTATTTACGAAATATAATTTTTTTAGTATCTAAAATATATGACCACATTGTTATTTAACCAATTGATAAATATTACTTGATTTAGATCCGAAAACAAATAAACTTTAGTAGTTTTGAAAAGAGTTAAGATATTTGTAGTTGGTATTATTATGTAATTTATGGCAATACAGTAAAATTGTCTTTGTTAAATTGCCCCTTCTGACTTTGAAGTAAGTTTCTAACGGGTTAAGGCCTTGGCCCACTGGTTATGTGCCCTAATACAATATTTTCATACTATGACGTCCTTTGACCTATTTTTAAGTCTAAACTTAGTGCTCTCCTTATGCATTCCACTGATTCTTTTTGTAACCGAGTAATTTCATATGCGTACTTCTTTCTGAATAGACATTGGCAGAATTATGAAAACGATAGATGTTATGATTTACAAAAAAAAAAAAACCTGGCATTGAGTGGAAACCTAGGTGCCGTGATTTGAGAGTCTGTAGAAAAGTAACAATACACGGTGAAGAAATAATTAAATGTGTCAACAGCTTCTCTTTCCGGGCCTACTGAAGAGTTAGTTAAGGGTTTTGATGTTTTATAATGAATAATAATATTACTTGTAGTAACAGTGACAGTTTGTCACTGTCACAAAAAGTGACATCATTTGACAGCAAAATACACTGCAGGGAGCATGTCATCCCTCTTTTGAATGTCCAATAGACATTCAGTAAATAAAAATTCATTGTATCTAGGCAACTATTAATACACTGTTTTTTGATAGTGCCCATTGGAGGTCACTTTAAGACCTTCATAAAGTGACCTCCAATACGCATGTGTTAGTATGAATATAAAACAAATATTTATACTTATTGCAATTTCCGAAGCTTATTTTAGTATGCAGTAGAACAGTGTTGGAGCAACACTGAAGTTAGTGTCCAGCATCAGCATAAGTGTCTAGCTGCAGCGTAAATAGGTCAGCTCATCGAGGAAGAACCTTTTTTTTGTGTATGTGTGCTGCTGTTGGTCCAGAGATCGTTATAGTTTTATCTAAACAGACTCGCGAGCAGGAGGCCCGCTGATTAGGAAGACGAGGAAGGACTACGCTCTATATATAAATGTTGGAACAATTTGCCCCCTTCATTTAGAAATTTCGAAGCGTGGCATAATTTAAAATAAAAATTAAATATGCATTTAATGGAATTACAAAGGGATAATCATGATAAATACCATTACCTAACCAACCTTATTCAGAACATGTACAACTACCACAGCAAATTCAAAGGAGTTAATCATATGGGCACCCAATATAAAATTTTCTGTATTCTTGTTTTCTATTATGTTTTTGTTATTTTTTTAAACCTGTTAAATACAAAATAATTTCATATTGTCAGTTTTTATTTTATTTTCTTCTGTATAAATAGTTGTTATTTTTTTTACTTTTTTATGTCGTGAGCGTAGATCCTTTTCCCTATTTGGCAGGCCTCACTTGTTTTTCTTTTTTTATTTCTTTTCTTATTTTATTTTTTTCCTTTGTTTGTTTTTTTATTGTTGACGTGTACCCAGAAGAAATAATTATTAAACGTGAAATACCATTATGTTGTGGTGTATCATTCGGTGTATTCCTACATCCCATATGACATCTCCATCGGGAAATGTGATAACGTATAACTTCTTACTCAGACTTAAGGGGTGACAGCATATGACTAATAACGTTGAGGAAGGGATGTCTCACTTATCATGAGATGAACTGTGTGGTCTTTTATCATTTCTAACATTATAAATAAAGTGCGTGTTCATTTGATATTTTGAGTTTTTTTTTTAATTGTTTAAAACAAGTTTTTGCTCATCGGTTTAACACGATAACTTAATCTATACATTGTTACTTGTCCCGATTTACTGACTGATTCATCAACGGTGTTTGGAAATAAATGTATATATATCGGCAATTTTCAAAATTTTACCTCTGACAGGGTGAATTGGGCGTTGAAAGTTTATATGGGAAGTTCGTCACTTCTGAAGGAAGAAGCATGACATTCAATATGAAATTTATTTAGAGTTTAGGAAAAAATGCTATAAATATTTTTACATCTAAGCTCGGTAGATTATCATTTTACATCTAAGCTGGGTAGGTTTTGTGCACTGTTTCTGAATCGCGCTATGGTTTCGTTACGCGGCTTTAAGTTTTTCTGATGACTCAAATTACGAGCCTTATTTGAATATACATATATATAATAAAATATACGCGAAACTGCGGGCAACAGCTAGTATTATATAAGTAGTGACTAAATAAGTACTAAAATAGTTATTAATTAATTTATGTTTAATGATAACTAATTTGATGTGACTTTGCTTAAATATCATAATGAATTCGCTATAACATGTAATTTGTATTAATCTTTATAATGAAAATATTACGATAATTACAGTTTTTATTGGTAGTCGTAGCAGTTCACTAGTAGTTATATTTGATTTCGATTTGAGTTCAATCCCTGGTGATTTTAAAAAAAAAATACTTAAACTTTTTTTTTTGACAATATACAGCGCTAGAAAGCCTATATGTTTAAGAAATAAATTTAAAATCGAAGACAGGTAAAGTTCACTGATCCGCAATATGCCCCAATATCCTGTAGAGAAAAAAGGGGGCTCCCCTTTTTTTGGTGTGCTGTTTTGTTTTGTGTGTGTGTGCTTTTGGTCCAGTGACCTCTACAGCTTTATCTCATATAGTGGGCCCCTCATGCGTATGAGGTAGTAGGTACTATGTAGTAGGTACTATATATACGTATTAATAAATAATCCAAAAAGTAACAGGAACCTGAAAAAGTATTTGAGTAAACGTGTAATCTTCCGATCCTAGTCCCTAGTCGTAGCACAAAGTTTAGATATTTATTTGGATATCTGGTTATGGTGTATTGAACCAAAAATATATAATTGAGTATTTTTTTTATTTATTTAGGCGCTTTATAATGGTATATTATAAGTTATTCTATTACTTTTGTCTTTTCCACGTAAACCTGATAGATAGCTGTTGCTACGACAATATTTAAAATATTCTGTAACTTTCATTTCCATGGTATATGGTAAAAACGCAAGGCGAAATAAAATGCATAACAATTATATTCTCTACTTTTTACCAAATTAATTTTACATACATACAAGTAACAAACCTTAGAAACATCTAAAAATCTAATTATAAAAAATCGCAAACTGTTACCCCTTAAAATAATCTTGTCCCGTAAATAATAATAATAACTTTGAAGATTATGCTTGTGTGAACTAGTATGTTAGAAGCTTCAGGGTCTTTCTAATAAATTTTTCTTGTTACAAAGTATATCTATGTTTTAGAAACTTAAAATAAATAAATGTGAGAGAGAAAGAGAGAGAAAATATTGAAAAAGAACATTGAATACTACTTTTATAAAAGCAATGCGTATGTGTGTGCATGTGTGCGTGCGATTACGCGAATGACATTACGTTTGACATGTCAGCGTTCTCGATAAATGGCGCGCTATTTTAAAACAGATTATAAAACGTCATGTATACTTAACCCTATTTACGATATAACTTCGAGAAATTAAGATATTTTCAATCATAATAATGTTTACGATGGATATGTGTGGATTAACTATTGTGTGGATTCAATTGCAATTTAAATGAAATGTTATTTTATTTTAACCGTTATTTTATTGCTAAAAATTTTTGCTAATTTCAATTGCGACTCATTGCTATACTTAACGAAATATATACGTTATTATATAGATATCTATACTGTTAATCGAACCCAAGCACAGCTACTCTTATTACACAATTATTTATTAACACATTATTTATACCACCTGTTAGTAGCGTTCTCTTTTATTGTAACCTTCATTACATATGACACTTGTTAACATCATTGAAAATAACGTTAAAAGAAACATTCAATTCATCGCACGCGCATGGAAAGTAACAAAACCAACCTACCGTGGACACAAAATAAAATCACTTTCACAACACTGCCACTCGGTCTTCCCGTCAGGTGACGGCCTCACTACTGCGCCGGTGCCACCATTCAAGACCTCCCCCTACCACTATTCAGCTGTCACTGTTTCGTATATTTAAGTGAAGGTAAGATATTGTATTTGTGGTTAAGGATTCTAAAAGCATTCAAGGTATTCAATTATGTAATAGTATTAACTAGTATCGCTTGTAATAAAAAAAAAAGAAATTGGACCAATTTTGTCTGTAAAGTAACGAAATCAAACTTGTTTTTCACATCAATTTGAAATTGGTCATCAATTACAAAATTTTATTTTTCACCTTGGCTTTTTATTCCTTAAATGTAATAATTCAACTGTAGAATACTATAACAAATAAATAAAAATAAATGATAATTCCATTCTTAAGAAATGGAAACAACGTGACGTATTTTTTTGCATAACTTTTTATTGTAATAATCTCCCATGCAAGCATGTGTGTGTTTACTATAATGTACCAGCCTTAAACGTATGATATTAATTTAATTTCTCTTTTTATATAAATTTCGATATTCACGTATAAAGATTCATGGCAGAACAAGTTTTTCTATTAAACGATTAAACTTTTTTTATGATTTTGTCTTTTATGGTTTAATTTATATAAATTATTTAACTAATAAATTGCATTTCAGTGAGAAAGAAAATACGAATTTTTGTTGCGTAAATATTCATGAAAATAAAGGGTAGTCTCCATGATATGTTGGTACAAAGATGCCATGATCAAAATGCGTAAAACGTCAAAGAATTCCACGCTTTGTAACAATCTTTAAATGAGATCTTACCAATATAATGACAACCTTAGATCCGGATAATAAATTATAATTTGTTTTTCATTTTAATTTTGCCGTAATCCGGTAAGGTTACACTGCAATGTAGCAAGCGAAAGAAATTTACATTGCAATTTTATTGCATCACTCTTTTAAATGTCCAATAGACATTCAGTAAATAAAATGTATTGAATCTATACAACTATTGGTGCACTATTTTATGAGTATAATGCTAATTGGCGGTCACTTTTAAGAGATCTATCTGTAAGGTGTCATGAATTACATTATAACAATTTCCTACGCTTCAATAAGTATAGCAAATATAGAGGTACACTGCAGCTAGTGTTTATCAGCGGCATAAATGGGTTAGTTCGATTGGAACCTGGTTGTGAATAAAATGAATTATGTAGAAATCTAGATCTAATCTAGATCACCTAGCTCAAGCATTTTCATACACCCGGAAAAGGTTGGCGAAAGCATATCGGTATTCTCGTGCTATTGATATTACACATGACGCAGAACAGTTTAGATACCACATATTCGAATGAACCATCTGCCATAATTCAGCTGTCAAAATTTCGTCTGTTAATTAGAGTAACGAAACAATGTATCGACAGCCAATCTCTCGCAAACACGTAAAATTTTGGATATTCGGTTGAATATTTAAACTTTATTACTTAATTATATAAAGAAATTACAAAATTATTCTATAAAAAAGTATTTAGAAAAATATACTAGAAAGCTTTCGTTTAAAATCTCGAAACAAAAATATTAGATATATAGATGATTCTCGCGTATCAATTACTTATTAATGAGAATTTAGGTTTAGTAATTATTACTGGTGACGAAGCATTCTTATTTATTACTTATTATTAGGTTAAGTTTCGTTTGTCATTGATAATATTTTATAAAGAAAAGAAATTTGTTTAATAAGAGCTAGCTAGTGATGTAACGATGATTATGTTTAACGAGTGTATATTTTTTTTATTGTATTATTTTATATTATATATTACATTTTTATTTATATTCCTGCAGCCCATGAGTGGGTATCATGATTGATACTCGATAAAGAATCGTAATCACTACTGAGCACGTATATGGAGTGCGTCTTTATTTTTTTTTATTACGTTGAGAGTAACAAACGTGCACACAGTTCAACTGATGGTAAGTGATTCCTGCGACCAATGACGTCGACATCCATCCTTGACAAGGAATCATAATGCAGATGCGTTGTCACCCTTGAGGACTGAGATGGAATGCCTCTTCACCAGTAATAAGGGTCACCGGACCCCTATACTCACCCAGACGAAACACACAAACATTGCGCTGCTATTATACCCTGGTATTCTGTGAGGGAGTGTTCCTGCCCCGTTCGAGCTGAAACATTCAATCTGCAGCTAGCGTATTTATTACACATATTATGTCAAGAGTATATGCAATGCGCAGAATGGTGAAAGCAAGACCCGTGTTGATGCGTTACAGGTCCACTACGCGGATGTGTCGTAAGACGTTGCGTAATTATGACCCACGGTAGTTACCGACCATTCGGATGTTTAATAGCAGTGAACATCCAAGTAAAGGAAGTAGATCATTTATAATTATAACGCTGATTATAATTGTGCCGGATGTCTCCGAAATATTTTAATTATAACTATTTTTAGACGTCTAGGATTCCTCGAGGAAAGTAATAGATTAAAAATCCATAATAACTATGTATACGATATGAACTATAAATGTAGTTGTATGATGTACGTTATCGTTCTTTTCTATACAAATACTACGAAAAGATTTTTTGAAATCAAATTCTGGAATTTCTATTATAGCAATGGCATCATCATTAATGAATTTAAAATCTCATATTTAGGGAGTTTATTGTTTTATCTATGATATATAATGAAAAATTAAATACTATAACGATTTAGGTATTTTCTAAATTGTGCGTAATAGTCCGAACTAGGTTTTAATAATAAAAAAAAATTGAACCGCTAAATTAGCAGATTTGGGATTTTTGTCTGAACTCATTACTCACACAAGATCACTAACCATTTCATTGTAATTTGGAAAGGGCTACGTCTGTCGGGTCAATTAGTTTAAAAAAAAATGTGTTATGTTTTCACTCTTGATTTAATATTATATTATTTGTAATCTGAAGGGTTTTTTAAATGACAATTTATTATGAAATATCTACCACAATTTAATATTGCGTGAAGCGCACAGTGTTGGATTGCCGACCATCGAGATGATGAGGATGAAATTTTGAATTGTGTCGTGATGTACAACGTTTAAACTCAGAGGTAAGAGTCGATAGCAATTAATTGAAGGAATATATTTTAAAAAAGAAATCCTCGTGACCGCAGTGGATCGCAGGGCAACGGATTGGTGACATTTCTAGAGACTACTTTTATATAAATGTGTGTGGTCTCCTCTTTTAAACCGGTTGTTACAAAAATGATTATGTGATTTTTCGAGTCATTACTTACTAATAACGTAATGAATCATTGAGCCGCTGGGCATAGAATCTTAATTTATTGATAAGCAGTCAATCAATCCGACCAGAAATATGGCGCTCAAAACTTATTAGGACTTATTGCATTAAGGATGTATTTTACCGTTTCGACCTTTAGATCAATTGAGACGGAGATTATTAAGTTACTTGACTGTTGCTTATATAACAGGTAATAATTATAAAAAGTATACTAATATTTGTGTCAACCGCGGTAGACAGAGTAAGCAAACGGTATAGCCATTTCACTTCGAGCTTATTAGGTACGTCACGGCCGTCACGGAGTGTTAAGACTACTGCTACAGAGGTATGCTATCCCCATCGGCTGGCTCAAGCTTTGTCAGTTGGAGTAAGAGAAGTGTATGTTCGGATAAAGAGGAATGGAGTAACGCAACTGTAATACTAATTGTAATAATAATAACTTTTATTGTTTGTTTACAGACAAATTTTAAGTTAAACTAAAACTAAAGTAGTGGTAAAAGTAATATAATATCGATGAGGATGTATGGATCTTCAAAATCTCACGGACAATCGTACAATATCCCTTCGATATAGTGGCGCGGTTTATAGCCGTATGTAATAATTTTGAATTTTATAAATAACACATGACCCCCAGCTTGGTCGATTACTGGCTTCCCTCGAGGTTGCTGACCCCAATAACACATGATTTACAAATGTTTACAATGACATTTTAATACCGAACATTTTAAGACCTTTACAGCTTTATCTAATCAGACTAGCGAGCGGGAGGCTCGCTGAGTAGGGACACAACGACGATGATGTGAAGCTGGCGCGGAGACTGCTGCTGCACCACCGCTGCACTCCGACGACACCCCTGTGGACGAAGAACGTCGACGACAACAGAGGGGGGCGATAATAAAATCCGAGGGGCCCTCATAAGAAGGTACGAAACCTCGACTCGAATCGCTATCTGAAGGGAGGACAGGTCGATATTTAGAAGCGGTCTAAAACACGAGTAAATCGCGTGTAAGCCGTTGTGCGAGTTATTGTGTAATGTTGGTGTTGGTGTGTGTGCACGTCGGTGACGTTGGTCGGGCCGCGGTTAAGCCATTGTCGCTCGTCGCGGACGGGACTGTGTCAAAGTTAATGTTTTCCATCATAATATCATCAGGATATACGCAGTAAAATGAAATCGTATATGACTTCAGGAATATCACGTAGTTCATTGTACTTTTTTATTTAATTAACGTTTGCAATAATTAAGTAACCAAACGGGCACGCAGTTAACCTGATGGTAAGTTATGACCGTCGCCTTTCTTTAATATCATGATATTTACAGCAATCATCAAAAAGAAATACCTAAGATACACATGCTTTATCAACCCTAAGACTAAAGTGCCTCATCCCGTATAATTGGGTCTCCGGTTCCCTGTGCTCACCGTATGAAACACAGCAGCTTTAGGCTGGTACTTCACGCTGGTGTTATGGGAGGGCATTGACCTTTCCCGGTCGAGCCGACGCATTCATGTTGTAGATCCTTTATAATTGCAGCCTGGTTTTTAAACATCCTGTACTTTGATTATGTTGATCTTTCACCTACGTAAGGGGTGTCTCAGAGATTGTTTTATATTTCATATTAATTTGTTAATTTATTTACTTTTTATGGCGCTTGTTTATGAGTTATAAGGGCGAACTAAATGCCCAGTGGCATTCTTTGTCAGTCAACCCTGACTTAGTTAGAGAAGAGGATTCATTCTTATCGAACAAAATATAATTTCTGATTCAATAATTTCTATTTTTCAGTTTGCATTATATAAAATAAAGAAAATATCTTAATATAACTTTTCAAGAATATTATCAGACAGCAACGAGCGCTATTAAATTTATCTAGGCGCTATTTATTTACATCGACTTTGTTAGCTAAACAAGCCCAACTTTACTCATAACTGATTCATTGAAGATTATTTCGCAAATAAATTTGTTGAAGTAATTGAAAGTGTTCATTTAATTAAATTTACTTAATAAATAAACTGAAAGTGATGTTTCAAATATGAATGAAGTATATCGAGTGCTGAAGATTAAAAAACGTAACAGACTATATATAACATAGATCCTACTATTAGGCATGCATCATCTCTAGATTATCTATACTCTACTGGACTTCAGATGTCTGGATCGAAATCGTTTCTAGCTGCGATATTAATGCATAAGCTCGACCAGGGAAGCCGGCGTGGGCGTGGCAAAATACCAACGTAAAATACGTAACGCCGCTGTGTTTCGTATTTTAGTCCTGAGGGGTAGCAACGCAGATTATGATTCTAGTTCTCTTCTCTTCAGTTGCTATCAGGTGAATTGCGTGCTCTAATAATCAAAACTTCAATACATTAAAGAAAGATGCTATTTGTTTCTCTTTCTGAGTTATGGTATATTAAAACGATATATATATATATATATATATATATATATATATATATATATATATATATATATATATATACATATTATTACATTGAGAGTTACAAACGAGCACACAGTTCACCTGATGTTAAGTAATTCCTGTGGCCCATGTGGCCCAACATCTACATTCATACTTGACAGATGCTTTGTCACTCTTGAGGAATGCCTCTTCACCAGTAATAAAGATCTCCGGATCCCTTCACTCACCAGACGAGACACAGCAGCGTTATGCTGCTATTTCACGCCGGTATTCTGTGAGGGTGTGGTCAAGCTGACCCATTCATTCTGCAGTTAGAAACAAACTGTAGTGTAGCTGTACCACTGAGAAAATTATATAGGTACCTATTGACAAGGTATCATTGCATACCTATATACTTGTACGGTTAGTTATGTTTTAGATACCTTATCTCCGTTCGATTGCTGTTACAATTGTTGAATTGAAGAAAATGTGGAACTGTTGGTTTTCGGATTTTTGGTACAATGTCGTGTTCCTCCGAACTTAATTTATACATAGGAATAAGTAAGGTGATAAGGAGTGAGTGCGCCTTTTTTGAACGAATAGTAGTGTCCTCTAGTAATTATCAGAAGGTTCCCGCGTGGTTTACATCGACCAAGACTTCATCATAATCACTATCCTTTTTCGTTCAATGGCTTTACTATTAATGGTTGACGTACAAAGAAATAAAGGCGTGAGCGTGTGTATTTGTCAAATAGAATTAAATACCGTAAAAAAACAATCGGTAAATTTTTTATATGCATATTTTATACCCATTAATGAATGCATTGCTAATACAATTAATCACGTTTAGAACCGACACCTAGACACGTTGCCTTTGACAGCCGGTAGTGTCGCGTTAGCAAAAAAAAGATACAATTTTTTGCTAGCAGTCCTATTATCACTAATATTACACTCAAACTAAGCTGATTATGCTAGTGCTAGGAAATACCTCACGATACTAGTCGAATGGCGGATTCGAATCTACCGCCTCAAATTTTGCACCTAAGCCATTAGTCTGTTGAGTCTCTAAAGTTTCATATGCAGCGTGAATAGGTGAAGGCTTCAGTGTAGGGAACCGGCACGAGACATTCCATCTAAGTAAATTTATATCTAAGTAAGAAAATATCGAAATTTGCATTTTGAAAATTTGGTGAAGTTGGACTTAGATGTTTATGGTCCGTAGCCATCATTTACTCAGGTAAATTATGTGCTCGAATGTCACTTTAGGTTTCATTAGAAGAGAGAGCTAGAAATATATAGCTATCGATTTCATACTTTTACTTATCTCAATGTAAGGCTATTAACACATATTTGAGGCCAGTATTAAATATATCCCAAAAACTTATAATACCGTCGTAGTAATCACACTTCTATTTACTACTTTACGATACAAATGCCGTTGGTGTACAATGACTAATGACATTCAATTATAACACGGTATAACAATGGTAGAGCTGCGCTGCAAGTTGCAGAATGAATGGCTCGACTTAACCGAGGTAAGACCACGCCCTCACATAACATCAGCGTGAAATAATAGTGTAGTGCAGCTGTATTTCATATGGTCAGTATAGGGATCCGGAGACCTTTATTACTGGTGACGAGGACGAGGGATTACAGGGATGAATGTGACGTCATGGGCCACAGGAGTCACTTACCATCGCGTGAGCCGTGCTCTCGTTTGTTACTCTCAATGTAATAAGAATAAAAAAATCATCGAGTTCGCTCACCGGTGCTGGCGCTAATGTTATTATTAAATGCATTGCAATTATTATGCAAGGGAATAAATAAACATTTCTTTTTCGAAAACATGCGAAGTCCGCCAATTCGCAGTGGAGCCTCGTGGTCATTAAAAGGAATCATTTTCTTACTAATACACTCTTTAAACAGGAAGTCTACGCCCAACTGTCTCATTTATATATTTAAATATATATATACATATATATATATATATATATATATATATATATATATATATATATATATGTATAGTGATATGCTAGATAGTAATATAAATAATATAAACATAACATAATTCTACCCGTAACTATGTATAATGCGTAGCACGGTAGTAAAACCTTTATCGACCAATGTATACCTTTTTAAAACAAACCCCAGAAGACATTAAAACAGGTTATTGGGATATTAGTGATTATTTAAATGTTATAATACTTTGGAAATAAAATGATCAATCCAGGCAATTTCAAATAAATTGTAAATATATATTTTGTTGTAAAAATAATAAATCAAATAGTCCCGCCGAGTGTCTTTCGCCAGTTCTAGTCGGGTCTGTGGCTTTTTTTTTCCAAACCGGTAGTTTTTGACAATCGATAAGTATAATATTTCAATATTGAATAAAGCTGTTTGATTTGATTTGATTTGATTTGACTACGTATTCGTTATTGAAGGCGTGTGCAAAATTGTTCGCTTATCCTCAATAGATAGCGGTCGTTTCATACTGATTGATTTTGGGTATTTGGGAGAGAGCTTATATTCATTTGGTATAAGTAATTACTTTTTGTGCACGTGTTAAAATTATTTCATTAAATAAAAAAATATTTTCAATGGTATGCTGTAGTTCGTTTTTATTTACGACATGAATGGGTCGGCTCGACAGGAGCAGAACATTACACTTAGAGAGTTTTAGCGTAAAGTTCCAGAACAGCGATGTCTTTCGTCTGGTGACGACTTGTTACTGGTGACGAGATATTCTACATTAGCCCTCAGGGTTGACAACTGATCAGCATTATGATTTCTTATCTTGGTGTCAAGGGTCTAATCTGTCAATAATATATATGTATATCCCATATTGTTTGATAACTTGTTGGCATTTAGAAGGTTGTAACATATTCCCATTGCTGTTGAAAAATTTGGTTCTCTCAATTATTGCTGAGTGGCCAAATATGTGAGCCGTCTGGCGTGCGTTATCATGATGAAAAACCACACCCTTTCTGTGGATCAATTCCGATCGTTTTAGGTCTATGTTTTGCTTGAGTCTCATCAGGTGTTGGCCGTAGAGATCAGAATCGATGATGTGCAAATGAGTACACGATCCATTACGTTTCTTTCAATGAGATCGCATGGCACAAAAATATGGAGTTTTGTCCAGACTTTTTCCAATGGGTCAAAACTATATCAGCATATTAGTACTTACGATGTATCGTATATATCGTAAGTACTAATATGCCAAACTTGCTACACTTTTTCAAAAGTGGCATTGACTCAATCTGTAACCAGAGCGAGATTCATCTTTGACATCAAAATTCCCGGGCTGAAAATACTTGAACCAATTTTGCGCTACTCTTATTGACACAGCGTTAAGAACATAAACGTCAAAAATTTTTTTTGCGGCCTTACACATAATAATATATCTAAATTCCGTTACACTCATTTTGGCGGACAGAAATACAATAGAAAAATGTAATCAGTTTTTACTTTTTAGTTTTCTGATTTTAAAATGTCTTCTATTTAATGGTATATTTTACTGTAGCTTTTTACTTATCAGATACGAAAAAACTCCCCAATCTATTATGTTGTACTATGTATTTACTAAGGATACGACGAGAATGTTGATAGGTGATCAGTTCTCCAATTGCGGTTGATGTGCTAATAGCACAGTAAATAAAAAAATTATTCAAACACACATTTATATTAACACGGTATCTGAGTTAATTCAATTTTATTATACGCCAGCAAGTTTATTTCCGACCTCAGTGTACTTGATACTAGGATACTCATAGATGAAAATATATCATTACGTAATCTATATGGCTAAGAAATAAATACTTAAAGAATATTTTGGTAATGGAGTGGGATCTTTAAACGATACTATGCCTTGTGGCGTAAGCCGGGTTATTTAGGATAACTACAACACAATAGAACTCCCTCGACAACAACTCTCAATTTCCCCTTTCTTTTTTCTCCCATCCTATTCCCCAGGCATCCGAAGTTCCTTTTTAATTTTCTTATATAACAGTCAGATGATACCAACTACAGGATTGATATAAATCAGTATATATTAAAAATGTATAATACCCGACAGTAATCCTTTAGCTGCATGCCCCGTGTCCGTCCCGCCGGTCGGTCGGCTACGAGGGTTCCGCGAATCGCAACGTCTACTTTAAAGGAGGACCTGTGATTGTTGTATAACATTTTGTATGATTAGTGTGGTGCGGATGGCGTGTCTGTGTAGATGTCAGAGTGTAAGGCGTTGTGTATGCGTACGAGTGTTACTGTAAGTCACATGGCGATCCGATTTACATTTAATCTTATTATATTTAGGTACTAGGTTATTCTATAATTTCCTCTATATTTATACGGTTGTCATACCTGTGTTTGTTATGTCTATATTTATACAGTACATGCTATCTATTCTATATTCTATCTTTTATTGCTATTCTACACTAGAGGTCTAGCGGTCCTGTCCTGCACACATACAAACCATAATATCCGTTAATTTCTAAGTTATTTCGAAACGTTTAAATGTATTTCCCTGTCCCGGCATTGTTACTCTAATATAGTTGCTATATTGTCGCCCTAAACTGTGTGACCGCAGTTTCCAATTCTACCAATTAAACTATAATGCGAATACATTTTGAAAATTCCGAATCTGTGATAAGTTCTCTTAATAAAACATCATAACATGAAACAATATTAATATTTTATATATTAAACAGTAATTTAGGAACTTCTTATAGTTTAAAAAAGTTGCCTAATTAGATAAATTATAATGTTGGTTTTGGTTCGTAAGTCGAAGTCAAACAGAACTAAGTCCGTAGTAAGTCAGTGAACGATCGTTCGCATTTAGTTTATCGTTAGTGAAAAGCTTATTTAGGAATACGGTCTGTTTTTAATAATAATATTTGCTTTTCAGTTATTTTTGACTCATAATAGAATTGAAAAGATCAATACTGATAAAAAGTACTCTAATTAAAGTGGACGTAAACCGTTTTGAATGTAATTTTTTAATTAACAGTGATCGACCCACGCTGTAGTTGTCTTCTAGTCACGGCGTTCATGGGTCAGGCCTTATTAGTGGTGACGAGGCATTCTATCCTAGTCCTCAAGGATAAAAATAGTGCATTATGATTCCTTATCTATATATAAGTATATATAGTGAGATCTGTCAATATAAATTTTTCCGTTATTTTTGCATAATTTTCTAAGTACCCAAAGAGATTGTAGAAAAAATTGTTAAAACATTTATTATTAATATATATATATATACATGTACCGAGACACCGAGAAAAGCTTTAGAGAAGATTATTTTTCGCTAAAAATATGTTAATTGTACAGTACGAGAATGGAAAGTGCGATTTTCAAATGAAACAAAAATGGTAATTTCCGATGGAAAGGGCTATGTTAGAAGTCCTGTAAACAATGCTTTTAATTATAAATACACAAGGAGTATAGTCAAACACCGTGGCAGTAACTTTAAAGTTTGGGGTGTTTTCCGGATGTGGAGCTGGACCCGTTCGGAAGATTGAAGGTACAATGGATCAATGGCAATCAAATACAAAAATATCTAAGAGCACACAATGATTCCCTACTCAGACGATCATTTGCCTGTAACCTGGATCTTTCAGCATGACAATGACCCTGAACACACGGCCAATAGCGTCAAATGTTTCCTTAGCGAACAGCGTATATCCGTTTTAGACCCGATAGAAAATCTCTGGTATATTGTTTAAAAGAAAGTCTCAAACAAACGTAACATCAGTTAAAACGAACTATATGAACATTTGTTGAAGAAGAAGTTGATTGAATCAATGCCGCGTCGTTATTAAAATAAGGGATACGCCACTAAATATTAATTATAACTATTGGTAGGCTGTCGATAGTAGCTATTTCGTATATAACAATACTAATTACTAATTAATTAAAATATTTACAAAATAAAAACGGTTGCGGTGAAGTGTCTTAGTATTCTCTTATATATATATATATTCACAGCACTACACATTCAGTAGGAATCGATTCCCATCAAGGTAAAATATGTTTACTAATTTTTAGTAAACTCCTAATACTCTTTTTTGAAAAATAAATTTGGGATTATCTTAATATATATACAATTACATTAATAAAAAAAACTCGGTAAACCACTTGTATTTAATGAGTTACCGTAAACTAGAGCAAAAAAAAGTGTTACGCTCTATTGGCTTGATTCATACTTAAGATTATTAAATTTTCTTTTTTTATTATAAGACATATTTATGTTAGCTGTAATTTTTGCGAACGATTTAAACGTTTTAAAACTATAATTTATTGTGGTCAAAAATCAATCTAGAAGATCTACTATGTTAGGTCGTGAATGAAGGTGTTCTCCAAGACTTTAACACACAGCCTTAGAGATACTGCTACCTGCCTTGTTTTTTCTGCATATATTGCAAATCAATAATATTAATTGCTATGCGGACCACAGCATAGGAGATATATTACACAATGGCCGCGGCCATATTTCTCGGAGACACGTCAAGATGTGCCGAAAAAAACAAGTGTCTGAGGTCGAAACTTTGTTAAACAAAGTTTTAGATTGGGGCCGGCAAAATCTATTTTAATTTAACCTTACGAAGACACAAGTTTGCATGTTTACCGCTAAACAGAATACCTGGTTTTGAAAATACTCCCTCATCTACTTTTGCTAGTATCGCAATCCTTGGCGAGCGTCGTTCGGTTCCGCGGTCAATTGGAACGTAAGGCCAAACAAGCCTGTAAAATCTAGGTGTGCTTAATAGAGCAAGACACTATTTAGTGTCGGCCCAACTTTACAAAGCGCAAGTTAAACTTCTAATTGAATACTCTGCTCCGAGGCACCCCAGTACCTGCTCCATCCATTTGAACGCATTCAACAAAGACAGGCTCGGATCGTCGATGATCTGGTTCTTTCTGATCGTCTTGATTCACTGCGAAGAGTTGTTGCATCTCTATGCATTTTTTATCGAATTTATCATGGGGAGTGTTCTGGGACGTTGTACCGACCAATTCCAATCGTTGTGTTTAAACATCGTACGTCGTGACGAGTTTCTGTCTGTCATCAGCGGTATTTCCGATACGACTTAGAAACCTTCAAGAAAAGTGCCTACACCTTACTTAAAGGCCGGCAGGGCATATGCTACACCTCTAGCGTTTCGGATGCTCATGGGTGGCGGCATTAACTATTAGGTGATCTGTTTGCTCGTTTTCGACCTATATTTAAAAAAAATACTTTTCAATTTAAGCTTTGCAACAAAGTTACCATTACATTCACGATTCAAGGTTGCAATAGCGGAACTTGAGATGGATTCTCAATTATGAGTGGGCTGAAATATCGTATTTATCAGAATAGCTGAAAATTTCCATCAGAAGTGGGGTTCCCGTGGTAGTTCAATGTAACCCCTCCTTACCCCGCGGCGGCGGGAATACATAAGTATATGCTCACGTACAAAAAGTTTTAGAATTTGTGTTTCAGGCGTAGGAGTGAGTAATCTGCCCAACTGCGCTTTTGCTGGCTCTTATGCATAATTTTGAATAACCTCATAATTAGAAATGGACTATTTAGTGGCAACCGAATATGAAGATGATTAAAATGTATAATTGAAAATATATTTTTTCTCGCGAACTTTTAAAAGGATTAGTTGAAAATAAATAAAATCGTGAATATCTGAAAATATATTTTTCTCTTTATTAAAATATTTAGACGTGAACTTTTAAAAGGATTAGTTTAAAATTAGAAAATAAATCCCTGAGTTGTAAAAATTCCTTAGGATTAATATTATACGGATCAAGGAATGAACAAAAAATTTAATAAGCTTATTGAAAATCATATCTAATACTAACTGTATTAAATTACTTTATTAAACAACAAGCAACATGGTAACATGCCCAACAGCCTTACACGCTAATTAATTTAATTTTACGTATCAACGGCGTTATTATTTATCTATTCATTCATCAAAATATTGCGGTGGCGCGGGCGCTGACGCGAACTGTGCTGACGCGTAATATTAAATACACAGGTAATATGTTACCTCGGGAAATTACAGATAATATATATATACGTTTAGGTGGCAAGCACACTGAATCTTTTTAAAAATAGAACTTACTACAAAACCCAACTGTCAAGTGCAGGAATTATTGTGACTGTAGCTTTTTTATAGTTAAGATATTTTTTTTTCTTAATTATATTTAGAAAATCACAGTTCACTTGATATTAAATGAGACTTCCAGGCCACAGACACCTTGGGCAATTTTGAATAAGGAATCAGAATGTTGTTGTCTAGTAAGTCACTAAGTACTAAAATGTTAGGCCCATTATAGTCTTTACCCGTAATGGAGTTACCCATTTCATTCTTTGTGTCATACGAAATCAAGCACCATTAAGTTGGTAATTTTAGTTTCTTTTGAAATGATGGTAGAACCACGTTGCAGCTAGTTTCTGCCTACAACATGAATCAGTTGGCTTGGCCGGGGAAGGACCACACTCATAAGGTAACAAATAACGTTGCCATACTTTGTATAGTGAGTTTATTGATCTGGGTACTGTCTTGAATTTTTGTTGAGTATGTAGTCATTATTTATAATCAGGATTTTTTTTATTAAGGAAAATGAGCAGTAGTGCAACCAGTTAATTCCATACCTTCGCCCGTGAACATCTGCAGCAACAGGTGCACTATCAATTTGCCTATAAGCAAAACGTATTCTCTATTCTTGGGCTGTCCGCGGTATGAAGAGACGCATAAAACGCACTGCGGTTGACCACTAACTATCGTTTTCGCAACGGAATTTTGTAGGGATTTTCGGAGCACATCCCAATATAGATTTGGAAAAAGTAACGATGTGTACCCGATTGTCACACAATAATAAAACCCAAATGCATGGTACTACTCAATAGCAATAACGTTTACCGGTCGCGTACTCACGCTGAAATAAATAATTTAAAGATATTCAAATCGTCGTTACATTAACTGAAACTAAAATCGTTGAAAACGGATAAACTATATATGTTGCTACAATTTCATCTGAGCGTTCATAAATCTCTCCAAGTTTCAGTCTAATTGTCGCATTATCATCACATAGTTAAGATTACCATAATTCACTCTCCAAGTGTTTATGGCTCTCATTAAAGTTACTATCACATCAAGGGGTATTAGAAACGAGGACAAGAAATGATGCGATTACGGAAAATCCCAACTTGGAATAACTTTATGACGATGAAGATGATTAGGTTTCGTATTAGTGACACCACACTTTTCGCGTTTATGAGACTAAAGATTATACATTTTTTAAATTATTATTATTACATATATAGTAACAAACAAGCACACAGTTCAAGTGGCAAGTGATTCCTGTGGCCCATGAAATCTAGATTCATCCTTGACAAGGAATTGCAATGCATTGTCACCCTGGTGGACGGAGATGAAATGCCTCGTCATCAGTAATAAAGGTGTCCGGATCCATACACTCACCGGACGAAACACAGCAACATTATTTTGCTATTTGGCGCTGGTATTGCAGCTAGAAACAAATTGCAGTGTTGCTCTAAAAGTGAACACAGTGCCACAGCTAGTTTCTAGATTTAACAAAAATTTGGTCGGCTATCTCGGAGAAGGGCTGAGAATGGGGGTATGATTATAGCATAGACATTCCATCTCAATCCTTAGGGATATCACAACTCATGTGAATGCTGATAATTTCGTGGAATGGATGCCGATGATTTGCGACTGATTGACAGCAGGTGCTTTGCGCTCGTTTGCTATACCCTAAATATTATTTATTTTCTATACTATACTAACTAAAAGCCATGGTAAAAAAAATATTACCAGACCAACTTGGGGTAGTAGTCCTCTCCAAAGTTGGCAGCGAACTACAATTTGAAGACAGCTAACTGGAAAACTTATTATTTCCTTGTAGTTAAATAAATTAAAAACTATAAGTTGTACTAAGAACATCTTGTAAAAGTAACAGTAAAAGAAATAATATCCCTCTTTGTTTGTATGCAAATATTTTTTAAATTATATATTTTTTTGCATATTTGAAGAATTTACTCGGATTTGGCCTTTGTTCAGCTGAATATATTCGTTCCATTGAGTTGGCTTGAAGCATGGAGTTGACCAAATTCTCAACACTGGTCCTCGAAGCATATTCTGTTATTCTCATTCCATATTTAACATTGAAATACGACATTCTTTTAGGCTTTTTAATCAATTTTGTATACTAGTTTTTTGTTGTTCCCTTTTCCTCATTCAAGTTTTGTAGTAATATTTTATGTTTGATGTGCCTAGTTGGAGATGTTTGAAAATGGGGATATTCAGAGTGATCACTTAAACTTGTAATCTCGTTTGCGTTTAATTTTCAAGCTTATAGTAAAAGTATGTTATTAATAGTAATAATAAAAATGGTCATAAATTTGATAATTTATATTAATCTGATGCAAGTGCCTTTAAATATTTTATAGCAATGTTACTATGAAACATTAATGAACTAAACATTCGAAATTGGTCAACTTTAATTTCGCATGCTTGTGATTTCACGATTAACTTAATAATTCTTATACAGCAATGTTCACATATTACACACCAGAAAAAGCTTGAGTTTTCAGACTGTTAACAAGTCTTGTAAAATTTGATAAGATTAATTAATATCATGTAAGCGCCTTTAAGTATTTTATAGCAATGTCACTATGAAACATTAATGTTATTAATTTACGAATAAAAGCGAGTGACATTCGATCTCTTACTTTTAATTATTTGACATTGACGATGACGTCCTCGTGGTCGTTTTCGACCACGGCGGTATCCTCTGGTTAGTGCCAGATGAATTCAACTGCTCAGGATGTCTTATAGTGCCGTCAGTACAGCGCAAATACAGAAGCAATCACTCATCGTTACCTTCCCTATTCCTATATAAAGTTTTCATAAATCTTGCATGAAATTAGAGATTAATTACTTCCTAAAACCATAGAAGTATTATTTTGACTGCACAGTAATTTCACGAAGATGGTAACTGTTAAGTTTGTTTTTATTTGAATTATATTATACAGGGTTATTGGTAATTCGACGTATCCCCATTAGGTGATTGGGGTGACTATTTGAGATAATTTTATTATCACGATTTTTAGCTTTTTTTTTAAAAATAAGTCAAAAATGCAAAACACAATTTTTTTTAAAAAAGTATATGATAGATGATGTTATGAACTGATTCATAAAAACAATTAAATACTGGTTATTTATCAATATTCAAACAACAATTATACAATAAACAACGATATTATTTCAATATTTTTTGATTTTTTTCCTTTATAATGCCTTAAAACAAAAAAAAAACGTTATGAAACTTGCAGATTATTTTAAAAACATAACCGTATTGGACAGCTGTCCAATAATGCATAACAACTATGAACTTATTCCAAAGAAACTGACAAAAAAATGATCCTAAAGGAAGCAAGCGGAAATTCGTATTCGAAATAAACATATAATCGCTGTTTGAATATCTTGCAAATAGGTTTAATGCGTACCTAAGACAATGCAGGAAACAAACTGTCAGGTTAGGAAAAAAAAACAAAGTTTTCAAACAGTTCTATATGGGTTACAATTATCAAAAATAGTCACCCCTATCACCTCCTAACGGAAAAACGTCGGTGCTGAAATACCGCTGGTGAACCTAATTGATTATATTTAGAAGTAGTTGTGCGTGGCAGAAAATTTCGTTTAAAGCGCACATTGGTGGATTGCCAAACATTGAGATGATGAGGATGAAATTTTGAATTCTCTCATGATGTACGATGTTTAAACTTGCGGTTGGAATTAATCCGAATAACCCGTCAGAACACTCCCCATGGTAAATTCGGTAAAAAATGCATAGAGATATTAACATCTCTTCGCAATCCCAGTTCGTCAACCCGGTTGCCTCGTACGATAAGCGGGGGTTACCTATCTATTAGCTATTCTATAAGCTCGGGACTTATACTTACCGTATTTTATTTTTTACCTGAGGAAATACCTAAGTATACTACATTTGCGCAGTCAAGGGTGGGTTATGTTGAACTCGCACTGAATAAATCCCCATGGTGTTTCACCTTCGTTGCGTATGGCGGGTTCACGGAACCGCTTACGCACAGAGTTGCTAAGCTACTCTTAACGAGGAGGGATGGATATTGTCACCTAACCAACTGTGTGAAGGTGTGTTGACCCTTAGTTCCATCAAATGAAACTTTAAAAGCGATGAAATAAAATCTCTGGATCCAATACTAAGAATTGTTATACCCACAAGTAAATTAAAAGATGGCGAATTAACACTTCTGCGCACTCCCCAAAGTATATGATGCGCTTATCAATAATTTGAGCAATGTATACACATTTATCATTATGTCACCCGTTATGAAATTTAAAAGTAATTTACAATGAGTTTACTCGACGAAACAATCGTTGAAATGAAAAGTCACGCCGCAGGAAATCACGGTATGCAGATATAATGTTGACATGACAACCCAAACAGGTCCTGTTTAACAAAAATATATATTACGTTTACGTATTTCAGATAAATATACTTAAAATGATTAGAGCGTTTAATAATGACATTTAACATGGCCATGACTTGTTTGAATTAGTGAGTTTCCATAAAATTTGGGACAAGTTATAATTGAATCTTACTCAAAATTTTGAATTTTTTAATCTATATTTCCTTATATACTGTTAAATATTTCTTAAAAGCTATAATATTTACTTTCTTTAAAGCTAAACTTTACTGAGAATTATTAGCATCTAACCTGTCGTCTAATTTTAAGGGGTTGTCCTAAGCGAATGGCATCGAACAAAGTGAATAATTGTGAATGAATGAATATTGTGTGTTGGCTGTAAGAACATTACGCTAACGTAAATTTCCCTATCTATTACAGCCAAGCTTCCGCTTACACAATGTTAACATGCTTTAAATTTGTGCTGTCGACGATTTCATTAGGAGCCATAGCGACGATACAATTGTAACAATCTAGAATGGGACCGTTGCACTGAGATTTTTTAATTTTGTTAATTTAACATTTGGTATATTCTTGCCCTTTCCGATAGACAGAATACAAAAACGTAGATGCAGACTTTCTCTGTTAGTACTTATGTAATTTTATGTGGGCAAATGTATCAGGTTTCATGTATGTATATTTTTACACCGATGGTACTAGATTTTTTTTTATTAAATTGAGAGTAACAAACGAGCATACAGGTCACCTCAAGGTAAGTGATTCCTGCCATGACATCTACGTTCATCCTTTACAAGGAATCATAATGCAGATGCGTTGTCACCCTTGAGGACTGAGATGGAATGCCTCGTCACCAGTGATAAAGGGCTCCGGATCCCTACACTCACCGGACGAAACACAGCAGCATTAACCTGCAATTTTACGCTGGTATTCTGTGAGGGCGTGGCCCTAACCCGGTCGAGCGGGCCCATTCATTCTGCAGCTAGAAACCACTGTTAAAAAGCAGATACAACAAATGTGATCTTCAAATAAAAATAAATAAGGGTGCGTCGATTTCAATGAAGCGGAATTTTTTGTTCCATTATTTTTTTCATACTTTGTTTAATGAAATCAAAATGACAAACGGGAGTAACGTTTGATGAAATAACAATAACTTATCTTACTTACAATAATAATCAATAAAAGTTAACTGCTGAAAGTAAACGTTTTCAATTACTTGGAATAATTGCTACGCATGGTGAAGTAAAAACGAAATCATTCTAAAGTTATCAATCACAAGCAATGTCGGTTGTAATTCAAAGCTGCAAGTTTGTTAGAAATATATATTATATATAAATATATATATATATTTGCATAAATTTATGTTATTTTATTTTGGGATGACGAACAATAGTACAATGTATGTTATACAAGGAAAGAAAAACAAACAAATAAGTGAAGGATAATTGTACTACGTTACCCACATATAACTATGTATATACATATATATCATTTAGGTTTTTGTTATATATTAACCGCCAAATTGTAGTTAATATGCAAATGTAGCGCAGTCGGTAGAGGTCGATCCAAACGAATGTATAAAATCGACAAGATTGGGAACATACTGAAAGAGGGCTAAGTTAAGAGTTTCGTACCCGTAGGCACTTTATGAATATGTAAGAGGTAGGAGAGATGTCAGTATTATGCAAAACGGAAATGGTGTAAGCGTTTGTATTCTATAATTTCGTTTGTTGTGATTTCCCAATTCCAAGTAATGTAATAGCTTTTGTATAAAATAATAAATTATGTACATATTTGGGATAGATTTCACGACCGAGCCCTGTGCAAAATGCGCTTACCGAAGTAGACGGGATTATACCTATCACCTGAAATATACCGGTCGGTCGTTGTTTACAAATGACCGCTGGCGACGTCCGCTCTCTGAGATTAATTAGTTGTATCCTAACTAAAACAACTTAAGCCAGTAAGTTCTGAGACACAATTGCGTGACCAGAATTATTAAAAGCATATAATTGTAACTACATCCGACACGCCCCGAATTTTTTATACCATGTTATGACTTAATTATATTTATAAAAAAATATAGCTAACGCACGATCAGTGTCACACAATGAAAGAACGAGATCCTGTATCGAGGTCGTAAACCAGTCAAAAAAATGAAAAAAAATACACTGGCTACTTCTTCTACTACTGCTGGTATTGAGCGGAGAACACAAACCAAGTATTGCCCTGGAGGTAGAATAAGGAAGATCTTGCCCAGTATCCTGTATTTTCGTTCAAGTCCAGAGTTCACCGGATCTAGTCAAACAGGAACATACGCATATTTGCATTGAATTAAACGGTCAGGTGTGTGTAAAATGTAACAAAAATCTTGGTACACAGTACCGCAATTTCTTGAGTCAAGGGACCTCTCTGTCTTTCTGGCGAGTCTTCAAATCACGCAAACGGCCTAAGCTGGGAAATAAAATTTAAACTCCACACTGGAATTAAAATCAATATCGTGAAAACAACGTAAAGTTTATAATGTTACACACTTATAGGGATAGTTGCAGGCAATTTTTCTAATTAAATAAAAAATTCTAAAGGATATGACGTAATTATGTAAACTACAAATTTTCATCATCGTCACCACAGCTATCCGGCGTCCACTGGCAACAGAAGGAAATATATACGTATATAAAAAGGCTCAGATCTGAAAACGCTTAGAGTAACACCGATATATAATTGTGTTGTAAAATTAATGAAGAAAAACTTGTGTCTAAAACAGACTTACTATATAAATAATGATAACAAATTAAATGTAAAGAACAATTCAAAAAGATTGGCCCCAAAAAGATGTTCAAATATAAATATTATTTAACCAAAAAATGAGTGAAATAATTTGCTTTCATTTAAACATATCAACTGAGCATTAAGTATTCCATTACCCAAAATTAATGTTCAATTTAAAGCTGATAACAGGAGGCAATTGTTGAAATACAATCTATTTATTTATCTATTAATATATTTTTTGAAGCAAAACGGACCAAATCGAATTTTTCCAACATAATGTATATATAATTTAACTCTAAATATGAGCCTAAATTTATTCTATATTATATATCACGGCTCCGCCTCTCAAGATGAGGTTATGAGACAACGTCTGAGTATTAGTGGATTAGCACAGTAGTTTATTATATTTAATAAATAAGCTGGATTTCTAATAGTTTATACCACTCAGCAAATAGAAATAATGTATTAGTTATATCGGTTTTTATAACTAAGCATATTAAAATGAGTAGCCGGCGTTTCATCTGCCCCATCTTTGGTTATCATATTCCGATGATCCCTTCTTAATTCACTAAATGTCAAAGAAAAAGAATTACGAATAAGAATAAGAAAACTTGCTTATGTCAGTAGGTGTTCTCGTGATGCCGTTTTTATATTATTTATAAACTTTTACGCACAATGCGCGTGTTAGTCTGATCATACCTTAATCTTGATCTAAATCTACTAAGATATGGTTATAAATTTGAATAGACTCTTTGTTTTTTTACTGTTCAGTTGTGATAGTAGGTCGTTTAACAAGCCAATTAGGCTTATTCTAGTTGATCCAGTCATAACAAACTCCATCAGTACACGAAGCAAATCGTCAATAATTCCACAATCTACACAATTAGGTGACCTAATTTTCTTCATTACGAACCCAAACTTGTTGCATAAAACATACCATGACCTCAGTCTGTCAGCTACAAAGACCAGCTTTCTACTTTAATTGGAGTTTACTCACCAAGAATATGTGGGGAATTTTGTACATTTTTAAGCAATAAATAATAAACGTGCAACATATAATTTAGAACTATATACCCTTTTCGTTAGATCAGGTCTTAATAATCCTTACAGTAATCATAACTTATATTTTTATATTTAGGCAAGATTTGTTTGAAGTTAAGATTTAAATTAAACTCCTTTCGATGCTTAGCAGAAAATTTTACCAACATGACAAGTTCTCTCATTGCCCTGTAACCCAATATGTGGTAGAACATTGCAATCTCAAATGAACACATTTACAGATCAAGTTATCTATCTTAACCAGTACAAAATAATCTAACGAAACACCTTTGTCTCTTGTTGTGCATCGAGCTTTATGCTGCAATCCACTCTTACTGTCTGAAAAAATAACAACATTATCACTATTACATGTATTATCATAAGACAAAGCCTCTAAACAAAAGTTCGATAGACAGTATATACTGCATTAATAATTTTGAAATTCGTCATTCGAAATACCTACGTCACTAATTCTTGGGATAGGCAACAGTATTATTTCTATTTAAGTAACCACTACTCATAGATAATAATTTTAGTTTTAAAACGATATTTTGTAAGATTGGATAGACATAGTTCTTAATTTGCCTAAAATCCTGCCAATTCCAATCACTGCGATAAAGCAACTTTCCAGATTTTCACATTCATCATGCCATCATCAAATGGAATCCGTAAAATAGCTGCTGGATACAGTCCACTCTATTAATGCGAGATCAATCACATGGCTTGCCTGAAGATTGGCTATTTTACTTTATAATAAACCTTATATATGATTTGTTGTTCTAACATAATTGTAGCCTTATACCACAGAGTTTCCGTAAATCCGTAACTAAATTTTCTCATGTTTCAGGGTATTATTAAATAAAACATCCGACCGTGCATTGACATACTACGACTGTTTTACGATTCTCAAGTTTAGATAGAGGTTAATTACATTATCCTATAAGGACCTCGTTTTCCGTATAAATTTCCAACATTAACATAATGTTTGTTTATTACACCGAGGGATATTAAGAAGATATTTATTTAACGTGCACAGACTTATTTATTACGGTACCACGATTTCCAGACCTCCCCCTATTGAACTTTAAAAGGCAGTTTGAAAATGCTATGTTATGAGACTTTTTATTTACCTACCCACATGCAGCAATGTATGATGGTAGTAAATGTATGTAGGTAATTGATATTATGTGTTACTAACGTAATTATGTTATAATGGTCACGAAAGATCAAGGCTTGAAAAACTTAGTGTATGAATATGAATGCAGTAATCTTGAAAATTATATTTTGTAATTTATTAAGTAAAACAAAGAAACAGTATATATAATAAATTTATATATATATATATATACATATATATATATATATATATATATAAGTTCACTACTGGGCGTTTTCTTTTTGGCCGATGGCCACTGTTAGCCCGAGGATTTTTACTGCTCCACCGGGTTGAAAGTAGGCCGAGAGGTTAGGGCACTCAGCCGAGACCTTTATTAATGGGTAACCAGCACAAGGGTTCCCGAGAGGGAGCGTTGGTTTGGACCGTTACGCTGGGCGAGAACGCAACTGACTCGAGGGTGCCCAAGAGGTTCGAACCTTCATTCAGTTGGCTGGGCTTAGGACTCTTATCTAAAGAGTTATAAAGCATAGTCAACCGCACGGCTCCACTGTAAATTGGTGAACATCAAATGTCTTCGTTATATTAATTATTTTCACTTATTTCTTAGACGTACATGTTTCCTGACTATGTTTACCTTCACCGCCGAACACGTAATTAAATAACAGATTTTTATTTAAAATTGCGTTTAATTTGTTAAACGTCTATTTTCCCGTTCTACTTTACTATTGTATAACACACACACAATATTAGATTGCCCATCTAAATTAATGATAATTTCAGTAAATTAATTGAAGCAGAGGTATGTATATTGAATGTGCTAATAAAATTAATTGAAGTGTTAATTCAATTTAAGAACCGTAGTAGCTCAGTGTTGAAGAGCTTTCATTAACGGTATGCGAGTAAACTGTGTTTGATTCCCGGTGCCGGAGTCATAGCCTTCTAAGATAGCCAATCTTTAAATAGTTATAGCGGTGATAGGTTATATGCATATTTTTTTTTAATCATAGTTGTTTGTATATCGTGTACGCCAGTATCTAATAAAGGATCTCTTTTTTTAAATTGCAATTATAAATGCGGATTTGGCACATGCTCGTCGGTGCAGGAAAACAATGTGATGAAACCTGCATGCCCAAGATATAAATACAAAAAATTAAAGACAAGTAGACTGTGCTCTAACATCTTCTCTAGAGGTGAGGCTAGGCTACGGGGCATTTATAATAGTTCGGGAAACAGATTTGTCTATTTTATTTGTTTATTTTTTAGGTAAAAAGTTGCAGTTAAATCACGTCAGTTGAATTGTTTGTATGTGATATTGTACATTAAATAGATGACATTTTAAAAACAGAAAAATAAAAAGTAATAACGGTTTCCCGCCATTTCTCTATAGTTTTACTATCCATCAAAATGAGTGAATCTAACGAAGAAATTCCATATATTTTGCAGTTTTATTGCAAAATAGGGAAGTACGCGACACAGTCCGAGTATTGTCAGTAAATGTAGCACAAAATTGGTTCAAGCGTTTTCAGTTCGGAAATTATGATGTCAAAAATTAAGCTCGCTCTGGTCTGTAACAGATAGATAAAGTCGATGTCATTTTTTAAAAAGTGGCGTATTAGTAATTAGAACATAGCTGAAGATCTAGGGTTGACCAAAACAGTTTTGACCCATTTGAAATAGTCTGGATAAATATGGAATAATAAAAGTAATGGAAAATAATAATGAAAATAATGGTATAAACAAAAAATCTCAATATTTGAGTGCCTCACGAAATCACTGAAAGAAACCTAATCCGAATCATCACTGGTGATAGAAAGTAGATTACCTATGACAAGAACGTGCGAAAAAGATCATGGGAAAGGGCAGTCAAGTTCCATAGATTATAGTATATACATGTTCCATAGATGTAGTGTTAGATTAACATCAAGACAGGACTTGCAGTTTTTTGATCAGAAGTCCCAAAATTTCTGCAGAAATAGGATTATGTCACTATGAACTTGCGGCAATATTTAAATAATTTGTGTAGGCATTGTGAGATAAATATTGGAAATATTTTCAATAAAGTTGAGACGTCCTACTTTTTTACTCAATTTAACTATATTTCAAGTTGTATGTATTGAACAAAGGTATGACCGACTAATTAAAAACAGACTAAGTTACTAAAACTTTAAAAAAATAATCCAATAAATATTAAACACTAAGTTATTAAAATAAGTAATTCATTGTAACCCTTTTTATAGACATTATGCAATGTTGTCAATATTTTATCGCATGTCGTTTAACAGCAATAATAGACCGACATCGCTTTGGCATTGAAGAGAAAATTAATTTGTTGCAAGTTGATACTGGAATTGGCTCCACGTTTCTTTAAAAGCAAAATAAAGTTGATAAACGCTATTGGTACGTTTTGTGGCCACCATTTTCAATGGGATTGATGACGGGACTGTACGGGGCCAATCTAAAACCGTTACTGATTGACTCGTAAATCTTTAACCACTGTCGCTGTGTCTCTTGGATTATTGTCTCGGAAAAATTGTTCAAACCACCGGCAATTTTTCTTCTGCATAGGTTGACATAGTTGCCTCTAAAATATTCTAGTACTGGTATTTACCTAACAGGTCAAACACTATGTCCGAAAAAACATCCCCAAACTTTGATATTTCAGTTTGACTGTTTCCATCGTATGCTTTGGATCCATTTCTTTAATCGAAGAACGTCGTGCATATTGTTTTTCGTCAGAATTAATCATATCAGTTCACATTAGATTATGTCATTAGAAAATATTATATTTTAACCCTCACGTTCATATTTTTTTGCAAAGTCTAATATTCTTCCCAATAAGTTTTCGTCGTATAATCGCCTTCTAATTGTTCTTGCTGACACACCTCTAGAGCCTCCAGCATCAAATAATTCCAAACGAATAAGCTCTGATCCTTTGAACGGTTCTTTTGTGGGTAAGAATATCATTCTTAAGTCTTCACGTGGGATTGTTTTTCTAGGTCTCAGTATACTAGATACGTTTTCTGTTTTTTAAACTTCTTGAAATACTTTAATACATTCACTCCCATATCTTTTGAGCTTCGCAAGTGAATCTCAATATATTTATTTATTCTTTATGTTCTTTAAACAACAGGTTTACAAGGGCGAACTTAATGCCCAGTAGCATTTTCTACCAGTCAACCCTGGTAATTCAAGAGAATATGTTGGTAGGCATAAAAATAAAAAGCTAATTAGATAAAATATCAAATTATACACATCATGGTAATGCGTAATAAATATAATATATAATAATACATAGACAACAATATAAATATATATATATATATATATATATATTTATAAATATATATATATATATATATATATTTATAAATATATATATATATATATATATATATATATATATATATATATATATATATATATATATATATATATATATATATTTATACACATAAATACACAAATACCAAGAGGAAATATACATATCAGATGTTATTTGCCTTCAAATAATGTTGTCGAAGAAGTGATTTAAAAGAAACTATACTGGGTGCATCATCCGGAAGGGCGTTCCAAAGGAGTATGGCCTACACTATGAAAGAATAACGGAAACCCAGTGTAATGGAATAGAACACTAATTGCCATTCTATTTAGGGATCGAGGTACACGGCCAAGAGAGGAATATAGAAATTGGAAGAAATCTTTAAGATAAGACGGATAATTTGAATATCTATATGACCAACCCCTGTCATAAAATTTTCAGAATGATCTTCTGTATAGAAAAATCGCAACTTTTGTTTTTTTCCATATTAGCTCGTTAAAAGTTATCAAAATTATATTAATATTGAAATAACGATAAGCTAGCGCGTCTGCTTTAGGCGTGTTTCTTGAAAATGCCCGAGAAAATGACAAAAAAATTAGAGACTGTAAAATTTGAAATTAAGAACATGGAACATTAAACTCTCTTTAAGTAAGTGATCAGCAACAAGCCTATTGCTAAATACTGTTTTGATAAGTCTTTATGGTCTTTACTTTTAATAATGTCGTTAGTGGATTGATTAATAGTAATTAAAGTAGAATTATAATAATTCTTATCTTCGCTATTGATAAGACTGTCAATAAATTTGTATGTAGCTAAATAGGTGTCTTTAATTATGTGACTACCACGGAATATATGTGTTTGTGTGTTATTGAGTAATAGGTAGGAGTGGTAGTTTTTAATTGTATGGCAAACTGAGTCAGCAAACGTTCATTGATGTCAAACACCAAACATTCTGATGAATAGCAGTTTTAGGAACAGTCGAACCAAATGATTATTATTTTTTAATGTATTGTTAATATCGTTGTGCTAAATAGAAATTCTTTTAAATACTTTCTTGGTTATTTTTAAAATATTATATATTATTATATATATTATATCCAATGGATAAACAGAAAACAACGTCGTTACTCTTACTCAGTTATACGTCTGCATTCTTACTCAGCGGGCCTCCCGCTCGCGAGTCTTATTAGATAAATCAGTAGAGGTCTTACAGCAATACTCACACACACAAGAAAAAAAAGCATTAAAAGTTGAGATGATAATTATGTCAAAAGAATTTAACTAAACGTCACCTGTGAGCAAAAGCCGATACTGCATAAATGGATTACAACAATACAACCTTAATGTTTTGTTATTTGTATAATGTACGTCTTTTGAATAACTCGATATTTTTTTGTCGAGGTAATAATATAAAGAAATAAAACTTATGTTAACCACGTTACAGTAAATTTTTCGCTCGACAGGGTAACACACCCTTAAAGCATACCAGAGTGAATAATCGTACCTTCTGTGTTCCGTAGTAAGGTACAAGTATTTTATAGTCCTCAGGGGTCACAATTCATTTATATATTGATCGTTATAGATGATGGATTAATTATTTATGAGCAATTTAGAAAAATAAATCATAGATAATGTATATAATTATTAGATAAATTTTAAATAGTTTCACTTACCATGTGAACTATGTTCTTACTTATTAGGCTTTACTTCATAAAAAAATCCACTGACACTTTTTCGTAACGTAAACGTAAACGTACGACAAAATAAGGTAATGAAACTTTACAAGTCCGCCCGTCTAGTAAAAGAAGAAAACAAAAATAGTTGTACATTTGTTTTAACTTGGTTAAATCTTTTGTGAAAATTAAAACTTTTTAAGAGTTTCTCATTTTGTATTTAACTTGTGTTAGCATAACAATATAATATTCTGTATGATACTCTATATATTATATCGTATAAACTTAAACTAAGAAAATAGATTGCTGGGGAGTTGGTTGTACCACTACTTGTACGAATGATACTAGAAAGTAATGACGGGCAGGTATTTTGTCCTTATTACATTCATTGATGCTATGATTAGCATAACAAGTACCTCAAAGAACTGGACAAATCCAGTATGAAAATTTGCATAAATTTATACGGTAACTACTAAATAAATTCTTCAATTTTTTCGTAACACGGTAGACGGTGATGAATTACATACGCTAAATATTGTTGATCTTTAAATAAGAACAACGTTTATGTAACTACAATTGAACAAAGATCTAAAGAAGTTTCATAAAAAGTGTGAGTAACTCGACAGTTGCTCCCTGTTAATTTAATATCTTAAAGTCTACTGTTGCCTTTTATGAACATTGCTTGTTTTAAGCATACAATCTCCTTTAAGAGGCCTTTTCCGTGAATTGTACATTTCATTTTGAAAATTAAAGAAAAATAAATCTTAGCAAGAAAATGGTTTTTATTTTATAGTTTTTTTTAACATAGGTCGGATAGATCAGTAATGCGACTCAGCAATAGAAAACTAAAATGGAATATCCTAGTTATAATACAAGAATGGAGAATATAAGGATTATATATGAACACAAGTTTGAAAGTTACATCTGTGACGGACAAGTTGAGAAGTCACAGGCTGGCGAAGTTTGGATATGTAAGGAGGGAAGAAAGACTATATGACTATATGGCTATAAATGTGCAGAGATACAATTTAATTTAATTTATATAATAACTAAGGAAAACGCAGATCGATTGTGAGAAGAATAATATAAAAGTAGCGGCAGTGTATTTGGCGGAAAATATATATATATCATGGGTCGGGGAACATAAACCTTTTTATTCTAAAATATCTTTAATTGTACTGTTTGTATTAACCTGGTTTTGATACCAAAAATAGATGACATTTAAACAACAGAAAAATAATAAGTAATAACGGATTCACGTCATTTTTCTATTCTTAGAATTGACTGTTAGAATCTAACGAAGAAATTCGATATCTTTTAAAGTTTTATTACAAAAAGGTGACACTAGCCGCGAAAAGAATTGTGACGTTTATGGACGTATCACAAAATTACCATTGCATTGCATTTTTGAAAAACGTGGAGCAAGGCCATTAAAAGTCATTTGTACAGCATATTTTAGTAGTCTGCATAACTTAAGCTTTTGCACCAAAACATTGTAAGCCACTGGTCGTACTACAAAAGGATAGCATTCGCGTTTAATTTTTTTGTTACTTTAATAAGACCACAGGTAAATGAAGATTAAAGGTAGTTATATAATAAATATAAATTAAAAAAATAATAAATGTCTAATACATAAAATAAAAGTTAATTACTATTTAAATAAAGTGAATTACTATTTGAATAAAGTTAAATATTAATTAATTGATTAATTAATTAAAGGAGGGATATTGCATCGTTCATGTCGAGTGCAATGACTTCATCAGATGTTCCATTGCATACTTATGACATTTAGCAATAATAGAGATAGAAAAAATGAGCGCATTCGGATGAATTTTCTGCTATCAATCTTTCACCGGCGGTCGTTAGCACCCTGCTAACTGCACCGAGTGCTTGTGAGGTTGACATTTGAAGAGAAACTTAGTAGGCCTTACCAGGTCAGGTTGACCTTACCTCTTCTAGTAAGTTAAGCAAAAACTAAATATTATTACTGAAAGAACAATTAAGTATTCCTGGTCAATGATTAGTGAGAGGCATATTTTTCACAGACTCCAAGGGGGAGTTAGAGTACTTACTATCCGTTATGTTTTCATATTAAACTTATTTCTATTCATTTTTACATTTGAAAGGTAAAGCTTATGGTATCGTATAAAATTATTACTGTTTATATTTATATATTCCTTAACTTTTAATTCGTATAACGCTCGTAAATATATAGTTTTAAATATTATATTACATAGAAGTATTCTTTTACGTGGACGAAAATTTCAAGAAATTTGTTTAATATATTTATTAATCAATTTATTTCAGGTATTTATGTATAGTATTCTTAATCATCCAAATTAGTAGCATATTTACATACTTTTTGTATAAATAATGTTTTTATAAGAAAAAGAAATCCACTTGCCTTCGAATATACTGTATATGACTGATATTACGACTTGAACATGAAACGTAACTCAAGTAGACGCCTTACGTCTATACGAGAAGATCCGGACGTGTCGATGCGCAAAAGTCCTGAGGCTTTGATAATATCCAGACTAAATTTACGTCAAATATTGAATATAGATTTAAAATTATACTTGAACAAAATTCGGTTGGTGTGAAGTTTAAAATTGAATGTTTGGATTTTAACAAAAACATTTACTGACACGACGCTGGAAAGGTTCCCTGAAGAGCCATGTGAATAAATAAAATTGCATATTCCACGACATAGAAAATTCTGAATTAAAATATAGAAGGCCTTTCCTTTCTACAAAAGTGATAATATAGGTTGTTATTTCACTAGGGATTTTGCATATTGCAGTTAGGAATAATTTATGTATGCTATTAAGTAGGTACAAGAATAGAATTTGGATTCACTTGATACCCCCTTACTTATTTACGGGGTTAAGTTAAGATTACCGGAACAAACACGCAATCAATATTATTCGCGCATTGTGCAAAAGAAATTTACAAACTCTTATTACTACGTTCGCAGAAGATAGGGATGGTGATCACAAAGATTAGTTAATTTTTAAGAAATAATTAATTTCTTGACCTTTCTACGTACGTGACCTTTCTTTTAAATGAATGCAATTTTTTTAATAACTAAAAGAAACTCTTGGGAATTTTTTACAAGCTCGGAAAAGCTGACATTAGCTTTTTTGTTAAGTTTTACCTTTTTTTTTTAGCTTTGGATCATATATATACATACATATATCATGTCTACCTGTTTGCAGCTTAACTAACTGCTACTGCAGTGTAGTATGTCGCATACGACGACTTTGCGAAAATTGGATTGATAATCCGCTTTCGGTCGTATGCCTGAGCTAATGTGTTTAATAACAGGAAACATTTGTAGAACATGTTTATATGTGCACTCTTTTACTCTAAGAATATCAATAAAAAAACAATATTACTATCAGCATCGAAACAAACCTAATATTTCATAAATCTTGAAAATATTTAGGAAATAACAGACAAATTTAAAGATTTATCTCGGAAGTGTGTATAAACTTTAATGAAGGCTTATCTTAACTTGACAGGAACAACATGGTAAGTTAATTAAGCCCAAAGGCGTTTCCTGAAATGTTTGTCGGTTTTGTGAATATCAGCATTCCTACTAATGTTTATATTAATTGACATATCCCTTGTGTATCACACTGTGCGGAGAGGTTTTATGTATGATATCAAACGTTCGCGACAATAATATTGCCATTATATATGTGTTGAATGTAATGGCGTATTATTTATATTGGCGCTGTACCATGTATTGAAGAGCTAAGGTTCACGTTTTTTGTTCTGATCAGGGAAGACAGAGATTGAAATTAATATAAAATTCTTTCTTAATATAATCATTTTTAAATTTACGAAACGTGAGCACAAATGTTAACGTGTGGTTTTATTTGAGTTAAGAATTAAAAATGGAAACTCGTTAATAGACACAAATCGAATTAAAATCCACGATTTGACAAAATTATTAATTTTATGGACAGAGAAGTAAATTACCCAGATAAGAGAGAAGAACAAAAAGTTGGGGATCACAAACAGATAGTTTTTAAGTCAAGGGCGTGATATATGTATATTTTCTGCACCTGAATCTTCCATCGATCTATTTGCACATCACATTCGTCTGGCTTGTTCTGTCGCAATTGCAATATTGTATACGATACATCTATCTTTATAAAACTACTAAGGCGATACAACGGCTTTGAAATGCACGCATACGCTACAAAATACGCTAAATCTTACTACTCAATACCTAAACGATACCGTATATCACATTATTTTTCTGGTTGAACCTCTCGGTATCGGTATATATTAAGCAGGGTCTATTTGCTTCAGGTCGTCTGTGTTATTATTATTCTTGTGTTATGTATATTTGTTTCCATCTCCTCCTGGTTGGTCAAATGAATAAGTAAATTATTATAAAATTTAATTATTATTATTATTAATATCGTTCTTCGGATCTCTACAGTCACCAGATGATGCTATTATGCTAAGAAGTGGTCCTTCTCCGGTGCAATGGGTCCCATTCATGCCACAGTTTATTATAAAGTATTATTTTATGTAAGCACAACTTAAGTAAAAGTGATTACTGATGCATAACGCGTAAATGAGTGCTATACGGAAGTCTCGTGACGTAATATATACTTACGCGCAGTTTTCAAAACCATCAGAACGAGGAGAGCTCAGCGTTATAAAGCGACCCACATATTCAATGAATATATAACGTGGAAGGGAAAAAAAATGCATTAGTAAATAAGACGGCTTTCTGATAAGATTAATATTTTACACTCTGACAAATTATTCATATTATATGAATAATTGATCTGAGTGTAAAATAATAAATTCTAAAATAATAATGTAATTCTAAAAAAATAATTTTGTATTAGAAAACACAGTCTTGGACGAACATGTATGATGATTTGTTTAATTTTTTTGATTTATTATTGTTTTGTAGTCTCAAAATAGCAATAACAATGTTCACTGTTTCTGGCACCGGATATCGAACGCAGTTTTAACACATATGGTGAATTAAAAGTAGATAGACATTGAGCTCAAGAAAATTATACTTTTATATAAATATCAATAATTTTTTGAAATTCTATAATTTGTTATAGCCTTTTTCAGCAATTTTTTTTATATTATTATAATTAATTCAAGCTTCAAACATAGCCAGGGATATACATTTATAGTTTCTTTTTTAACATATGACATAAAATTTAAATATAATATTTTTTGTAAGTCCTGAAAATATTCGTTTCTTTCTCATATATTATAAAATATTTATTTCTTGACTTACGATTATTTTATCTATGTATTATTATATTAACTTCAGCATTTACTGTATGTAAACTATGAGAAAACTTACCTTAACTTAATAGAAACAACGTGGTAAGTTAACTACCCCTAAAGCCCTTCCAAATGTTTGTGGGTTTTGTGAATATCTCAGATTCTTATAAGATTGGGGACACGATTAATTATTTTATCCTAATCATTGTATACAGAGAGTGTAAGATTTGAAAAGTTCAGTTTGTTTCTACCTAGAGGCATGGGGAAGGCCCACATCACAGAATGCCTCGTCAAATTGCTATATTAGGCTGCTGTGTTTCGTTTGGTGAGGGTTATGATACGAGATAGACGTGCATCTTTGTTGAGGATGGATTGAGGATCTTATGAGATGTAGTCATCCGTTGAACGTTACCACTTACCATCTGTTGAACATTTTTAGTCATATTCGGTCCAATAAAAAAGTGCCATCCACTTTTCATCTGGAGTATCACTTGCGTGAAACGTGACAAAGAGTACCGCTGTATACTTGAAATAAATATGAGCAATACGTTTTTATATTTATGTATACGGAAAAACAACATCCTTGAAACCCGAACGCGCGTTGCTTCGTCCTTCATTATACAGCAAAGGACTGGAATAGTCTCGTGTCTGTCTTTCCCTCAAGAGTAGAGTGAATAGGCATTTACTGAGCTAGTGCGCCTTACCATCCAGGACTGCATTTCCGCTTAACTCAGGTGGAATCGTGGGCAAGCACTTGCTCAGTAAGTTTAAAAAACAAAAACAAAATCTCTGTCATCGTGTGTTGAGTTGTATTTTTCAATAACTATAACAATGTTATTACAAATAATATAACACATAAATTTGTATTTAATTATAACTAATTACTTTAATATGTTATTTATTTACATAAATAAATATTTAATTTCTCGCGTAAGATATACGTAGATATGCAAAATATATAAACATAGTAACTTTCTAAACATATTCATTGCTGGGACAGTTAGAATTGAATATGATAGAACTTTAACCGCATCATGAAGTTATACGTATAATGTCAAAAACATATGTAAAGTTGTAGGTATAAGGAATTCTTTGATCCCATTTTAGTGGTTCACTGTAATTCGTGGATATTTACTTACGACCACAATTACGCACGTGGCTCGACCTTTTGACCGATAGTAACTGAAAGAAAAATTATCATGGTGGTGATGTCCTTGTTGTCGATTTGAACCGCACTGATATCTTCTGGTTGTCAGATGTAATCCAAACAGTACAGACATACATACTAGTATCCCATTTTTAAGTACCACCAACACATGCTCAGCGGTGAAAGAAAACATCGTAAGGAGAATTTCATGTCTAAGAAATAATAATAAATAAAAAAATTCTCAGACACATCAAGTCGCCCAATCCGCAGTGGAGTCGCGTGGTGGACTATGCTCTAATACTCCAGAAAGGAGCGCTATGGTCAACAGTAGGGTTTATAGTATATAATATAGGCTGTAATAAATTCTGTTAGTCTATCTTCTATCTGTTAGTCTTCCTTCCTCCTTTCCCCTTATTACTACATATTTAGGTAAATACATTAACAATACAATAACTCATTCTTTTCTCTTTACTCCGATATATTTATATGTGGCGCAGCGGTTAGTGGACCTGGCAGCTACGTGGCGGATCTTAGGCTTCGATTCCTAGCTGGGGAACAATATTTGTGCATCACATTGTATGCCCATGTCCGAAACATTGCATATGAACTCGTCTTCGGTTTTATCCTGCGGCCCGCCCAAATTAATACTCACACAAAGACATCAAACACTCATATAAAGACTTGGACAAAGAATCGTAATGCAGATGCATTATAACCTATGACGACTAAGGTGGAATGATACATTACAAGAGTGGGGCTCCCTGCAGTTACCAGACAAAATACAGCGACATTATGCGAGATCTGCTATGTTATGCGAGAGTGTGGTCCCTCTCCGTTATTTGAATGAACGCTGACTGAACTCTAATATATCTTGCGAAGATGATATCATCTTATCGGCGATTTCTATTTCATCTTGTTATAACCAGTAGACATCTTCTTACCAGAAGAAGTCTTCTGATTATTACAAGACGTAGTAGATATCGCCTTGGTAAAAATCGACCAAGGGAACAACAAAATATTGGGAGTACTAAACTAAATTATTGGATCAAGTTCCAATAATTTATGTTCTTTGATCACATTTTAATACGTCGTTGATGATTCTAATTTTCCAGGGGGTATTCGTCATAGTGTACTTATTTTTAATTCTTTGTTTTAAATGCTAGTAACATTATTAACGTTCTGGTTAAACATTAAGCTGTAATTGCTTGTGCTAGGAGATGGTTCACTACAAAAGCCGAATAGTGAATTCGAACCTCTAGTTTCGCATTTGCATTTGTTTTTTGATTGCAACCTAAGCCTATTGACACTTAATTTTCCTGTTTGTCACTCATAATGATCCTAAAAATATTTGAACAATATGCTTTTCAGGCATAAATATCCTAAAGGTTTAGGGTACGGATTATTGTAGTATCCGAAAATTTACGCCTTAGGTTCGAATGTACTATTCAACTATTGTCATGAACCATATCCTCACGCAAGCTTTGTTAGAATACTAATAACTATCACGCAAAGCTAATTGACATCTATACTGTGGCTATCAATAATGGAGTAATGTCTATAATAACTGTTACCGACGGCCTACAGTCTCGTAATTTCTACTCGTAGTCACTCCTTCCTCCACACAGTGGGTATCGGAATATTATCCGCCCAGAAGATAGATGGATGTCATTAGAATTAATGTTGCTTACATTTTAACAATGATAAAGCCAAACTGCAGGTAGTTTCCGGTTGCAACATTAATGGGTCAGCTCGTCGGAGAGGATGAAGCCTCCCAGAACACCAGTATTAATTAGCAGCATAACTGCTGTTTCATCTCGTCGTCAATACGATAGAAGCAATTGACCGACCCGAGGTTCGGCCCTTTCAGGCACCTCGAGTTAGTTGCTTTTGCTCGAAGGTAACGGTCCGAGCCGATGCTCTCTCTCGGGAACCCTTGTGCTGGTTTTTCATAGAAAAAGCTGTTTTATATGGTTAGTGTAGGAAACCGAGGACGAGTGTTTCAGTGAGTACCTGAATCGGATTAGATGCGAATCGACAACGTAATGCCACCACCGTGGCGGGGACCGGGATTCCAGAAAAGTACGCCCTCGCTGGTGGATAAAACTACGCGGAGGGCGCTGGTCTTCTTCTATGAAACCGTTATGGTACAAAAGGAGACCACCAAGTGGGATCAGGAGAGGGCCCTGTTGGTTACGGTGACGCCACCACCACGCACACGATTCACATTAAAGAAATCCTTCTGAATTTAATTACCAGTTTTAGTCATTAGTCTTGATATCTCAATTGAAAACTCCAGTAGATACGACTCCACCGACTTATGTACGCGCGGTAAATTACTCTATAAAGTTTGGGAATGTTCCAATAGAATATGGTCTCCTTCACGCGTATAGCCGTCAATGTCCATATAATCGGGAACATTCAGGATCGTAGTAGAACATGACCATTTCTTTCCATCCCTTGTGTATCTATGGGTCTTCTAAGAATTTCCTGAACACCCATTTTCTGGTTTATTATTTACTGTTAATTATTTACTGATTTCACTAAATTATGAAAACAGCCTCCTATAATCGATTTTGGAGTAATTAATTGCTGTGTTAGGCCTTCCTCTGACTGAAAGTATGTTTCAGCCTGCTGGAAACGCCTGTAAGTGACGGAAATAAAAAAAAATGTTTCTGTGACTTCTCCAAACTTCTTCTTAAACTTTCTCCTTAGCAATTTGCTATTGACTGCTATTACTAGAATTTTTGTAAAAGTTTTCAGCGTTCAGCGTCTTAATAGTTAATACCTATTATAAAACAAGGCTACATCTCTATCTTTATTGTTATGCGATGAATGATAGATATCATACCGTTGATGCTATACTTACGCAGTAAGAAAATATATAAGTCCTCCTACCTCCTCCTTCCTAGCTACTTATTTACCTTGGCTCTAACCACTAAAAACGATCGCCCGATCAACAACCCTCTACTTCTGTGTCCTTCTCATAAATCCGACTTTGTCCAATTCTGTTTTTGTGTTAAATTTGCATTCTCTGGAATACTCCCGAAGACAGGACCGCTACAAATCGTTAGACATTTAAGGTGAAAGTTCGGAAGCTATTACTTAATGCTTAGCAGAATAATCTCAACATTAGATAGCTATGTATTTGTATATATACCATATATAAGTATGTATATTTATATTTTTATATATTTAGTTATTATTTTATTATATTTACAAGATTTAAATGATGTATCTTATAGTTAAATATTTAGTTGGTTATTTCCAGACAACTCTTTCTTGCTCTGAGAGTAATTTAAATGTGATATTTCATTGAATGCAAAAGCATTCCAAGCACGCTGTAGGGTAAAACTAGAATTTAAACAATGTCTCCTTGGCTTTATAAATTAAATATTTAGGCTAAAATTCCCCCGTGTATACCTGATGATTGTCAGCTTCAGTAGTAATAATTATATCTATGTACTAGTGCTTCATGATATTAGGACTTGTATTAGATATACCTACGGATCTAGCCCTATTTACCGTCGAAAAAGCAATTCACTTATGCCTCGGGCACTTTCATTTTATTCGGTAGCGACGAATAGATAGATCGCATATACTGTATGTTCAAATGTTCACACGTTCATCTATCATTCATATAATACGAATGAACATGAAATCATTATTCGTAAGTTATAGTGTGCAACCAAATAATTTATAGAGAAGTTTGAGATTACTAAATTGAAATTTATTGAACACAAATGTACAGCAGTGGTTTTATATTTAACTTAGCAATATTAATAAAAAAATTCAATTAATATCCATAAAAGTTCCGTTTGTTAAGGTCACAACATTAATATGAAAATAATTAAAACATTGATATCAATTGATTATGTTCATAGGCAAATATTATTCGAAAAATTAAAATCATTCGCTTTCCGTTTTTTTTAAAGAATAATAGCAACTTAATTAATATTCTACGTATACCACTCCAACTGAGCTTAATTGCTTTTTCTAGGAGCCTTTTCACGACAAATAACTTGTATATCGCAAAAATCTGCCCTTTAATGAAAATTATTTGATTAACCATCACATTCTCATGTTTTAACATGATGGAATTTTGGGTCACTTTTACCTTTATATTTAATTATTCAAACTTTTTCAGTAATTTATTATTTTAGTCGAACGGCGAATTCGAACCTCTGACCTGACGTTTCGCAGACGTTTTGTGTAATTAAACGATAGATTTTGTCGTGGATAATGATATATATACATAGATCATATCTATGTATATATGTCTCTTGATTGTCCTACGAATTTTATTTTGAGCCCATAATTAATTTTGTTTTTTATGCTTCTTACGCAAAATTTAAAGTTAGATCTTAAAACTTATCACAGGTTGGATACGTGATGGCGGTTTTAATGTGAGTCGTGAATCACTAGTTCAATACGACGTTCTCGTGGTGTTTATAAGAAATCATTTAGTAACTAAATAAGACTTTACTGATGTTAGAATACAACAACAAAAAGTAGGCGTGTGCGTACAGTTCATTCAGCATTGGGAGCCGATTTGTTCTAGCGTATACAGCCAGTCAGTATGAAATCGTTACCGAGTCGGAAAACACGTCAATTTATGAATAGAAATGATTGCCCTATGGTATTATTTGACGACATCACTCCTCATCTGAATAAAATACCATGGTTTTTTCTAAGGAATTAGCGTATAAAAATGCATATATTCAATTAAAAAACCTCAAAAATCACAAGCAGTACAAATTAAAATAGAATATAAAGAGTCTTCACAAGAATGAACAAATTTATTAAAAGGTAAAAATTCAGATAAAAAATAAAAAGTGGAACATACATAAAAAATTTCATCAACATATTGCCTGCACACAACATCTACATACAGAGCGGATATTGAAAACAAAATCATGTAGTGTGTATGTGTATCTATACCTAATCTATCTAGATTTATTTATTGCGGTACCACGATTTAAAAACTCTCCCCAATAGAAGATAAGTCTGCCTCGGAAAATTTATGTTTACACTAGTTGCGTATTTTTGTTTGGCGTATACGGTTCATGTCAAATTACAATCGCTTATTGTTAGAGTATATGGTTTTATTTAATTTCATAAAAGTATTGGTAAATAAACAATATTACGCACATAGATAAATGTATATATCCCTAGAAAGCTAGAATATGGAGTAGAATATCACTATTGTGATTTTCCATCTTATTCGTCCTACAATCTTAGGTAGATTTACTTTACATTACGAGAATTTCCGAGCAGAATTATAACAACTATAATTATCAAAATCTTTCGTCGAGCTGAGATACACAGGTTTGAAGAGCTACTGTAGGAAGGTTCTGGCTGGAACACGAATGGGTTGGCTACTGGTGGTCGAATGGGTTGGTAGGGTACTGTCATCGCACTTTATCAGGCGAACTGTGTACTCAATTATCACCTGCAATATTATACTCATGTACGTTTCTTACCTACTCCGTCTACCTATGTGGACATCGCAGACTTCCTGTATGAAGGGGCTGCGGGGTTGTGGTCACGTTTTTGTATCTTCATTAAAAGTATTAATAATAAAATTAAAATTTACTCATCGTGATTAACCGGTACCTATCCTGAATTAAACAATTTGATATTAATAAATATTAATATGAAGATTCGCAATTATTTAATTTGTGGATAAAAAATTACTGTTTGGTGACAAATAACTAACCTATATACAGCATAAAAAAAAGAAATGAAGCATTTGCACTGCGCACAATATCTCTGTTGTTGCAAAACTTTAACAGCTAAAGGTCGACTGTAACCTTTTATGAACATCTTTGCCTATATATATTTTATTCTACCACCGTCATTGTATATACATATATAAATTTGTTTAGTCTTAGAATACACGGAATACGAAAAGCAATCTGTCTATTATTCTTCCGAGTATTTACTGCTAATAAACCTGTTTGTCTCGCACCTTAGCCTATAAAGTGCTTATGCAATTTTGCCGTATCGGGAAATACAGATGACGGTTTTTTTAAAAAATCATAAATAAATAAACAGTCTGATAAAATTAATTTAAGTGAAGCAAAACAATATACAACTACCAGTATAATAAGTTTGGAAATTAAACTAAATTTAGCTTTCCACCGTTTAAAGAGACTAGGCTTATACTTTATTGTAGTACTTATCTTTACGTCATTTCACAGCTTTTTGGATGGAGGTAAATTGGAGAGTGTTTGGCAAGGAAAAACGTAACCCCTCGAGGTTACAGGGATATATCAAGGGATATGAAAGAGCCTGTTTGAGATAAGTGTTGGGTAGTCAGGTCTACTTTTAAGGCTTCGGCGTATTTTTAGTGTAGCCTTGAAGATAAACAACTGTCTTACGCGAAGTACCGGGAAATCTTTGTATGTACAAAGATTCGGTTGGATAACGGAAAGGCTTTTTTAGTTTTATTTTAATAACCCTGTCAATTTTGATTTAATTGCTTTAGCCGACGAACCACACAAAAATACGTACTATAGGACATATTGACAGATGGCGTGAAAAATTGAGGAGAGTGTCACGACAGCCTTGCGACGTTCTTCATCGCATAAATCAGTTTTGAGTTTGCCCAGAAAGCCGTTCAACATGTGGTTTGGTCGAAAAGTTTTCGTTGATTTAGTAGCTTAAATATTTAAGAGAATGTGTGCATTCAATGAGGGACAATTTCAACCACAGATATACAGTTTATACTCTATAAATGCTCTTTTATGGCTAGTAACTCTTTCACATGAGGCAACATGAAATATAGTCTTCGGCTAGTGAGTACACACTCATTTATACTAGTACTCACAAAAACAGTACACATATATACACATACACCGACATACAATCACAATCATACACAAGTCATTTACATATAATCCTAGTCTTTTATACGGTGGATAGCTGAATTTAGTTTAATTTCCAAACTTGATACTGGTAGTTATATATTGTTTTGCATCACTTAAAGTAACCTTATCAGATTGTTTTCTATTTATTTATAATTTTGTAAAGTAAAGACACAGCTATGGCTCCGAAGATATAAGCCTGGCTTATTAAGGGAACAAAATTTTATGACTGAGTGTATAGCAAATAATGGATTTTTCCAACAATATCGTTTAGAAATTATCTTAAATTGAGATAATTTCTATACGATATTGTTTATAAATTATTAACCATTTTATAGCGCATTTATAACATTTAACTTAAGATTTATTAAACTTTAATCATATGCAGACACGTTTAACTGCTTAAGCTGAAAAAAGGAAATTCATAACACTCAGAACGGTTTGTGAACTCTAAATTTAAGCGAAAGACGTACGGTCTTCTCTAATCATCTCTTAATTTGACATTTTATGTTATAGCCAATTATTACGGAAATTTTCACAAGCATCTTACAATAACTTATAACCTTTTTTATAGCTCTAAAAAGTTAATACGGCTGCGTGTTCGACCTGTGTTCGTTTCCCAGCCGAAAGGAAGAATATTTGCGTATCACACATTGTTATTTTTTAGTTTTGGGTGTGATGCACAGTCTTCTACACTGTATCTAAATCTTGCTCTGACCTTATTGCACACACAACACATTTGCGGTACTATAGTACTCGTATATCCTGCCAAGTTAATGTCATCTAGTAATAACCATGAAAATATAACGCCGTGATCGAAATCGCCCAACAGTAGCAACCAACAAACGACCAACAAAGCATATACAAAATAATATTTATATAACAGAACGAATTTTAATCAAACTATATGAGCGTTATGAGTAAATAAGCGAGATGGAAGACTCATGACTTAAAATAGACTTACGCAGTTTTCAAAACCATTAGAAAGAGTAATGCTCAGCTTTGTGACCTACATTTTCCATGAATATGTAATACACCGACAGATGCTTTTCCACGTTCATATTAAAGACAGTTCCATTTTATAAAATTAATATTTTACGCATATAGGAAATTTATACCTTGACGTCTCTGTATTTTTTAATGGTATTAGGGGTGACAAAGGAGCACAAAGTTCACCTAATGGTAAGTGATAAATCCGACTAATAACGTCTAGATCCACCCCTGAAGAATGAGCTGGATGCATCGTCACTTGTATTTATGACCCCGAATCCCTACACTCATCATACAGCAGAGTTATGCTATTATGTTGTTAATGAGAGAGCCTGGTCCCTTTCCCAGTTAAGCCGACCTATTTGTTAACGTTTTGGAATTGATTAATTTATTTCAGTGCTATATTATACATGTTTAATGAATATTACATACAGATTTCAATTTATAACTTTATTCCTTTTAGATTTGACACCTGTAAAACGTACGGGAGTTAAATCCATATATTTATACTTTTGGTGGGGTCATAATGTTAAAGTTAAATGGGAATAAGAGAAAACCGAAACAAATGTAGCTGTTGCTTGGGCAACGACAAATTTAAAGGAAGTGTAATTGTATACTTCGATAGTCAGAAACAAACAACATAGAGAAGACAAGTTTTACTCTTAAAGTACAACGTAACCGACCGTTACATCCCAGAAGTGGGACACCGGTGAGGAACTCAATATTAGTAATATTTAAATAACATATATTGTCTTTTCATATGGTATAAAATGACATATGCATTAGCAAAACAAAAATAGTTTTTAATATAATGGTCATTTATAGTTTGTTTATCTTTATGTCCGTTTCGCATTTCCGAAAAGAGACGTAGTTTGCATACTAGTTGCCGTTTCTCTGCCAGACCAACTCGAATGATATTACATCAGATATGTGATCACAATGAGATAATGAATGTTTCGTTGTTTTTATCTTTTGAATGTATGCAAGCAGTATTAAAATTCCCTTTAGCCACTCTTGTGTGGAGGAGTGGCTTGTGCTAGGAAATGGTTGACGACAATAGTTTTTGGTTCAAACCATCACTTTTGACACTTCGTATTCGACATAATTTTTTATATTCAACACTTGTATGTACATATGTATTTTATTATAATAATAAAACAGTTTATTGCCACAGAAAAAACAAAGAAATTTACATAAACAATATTATACACTTTGGCAAACGGAGGTGACTCAGCTTTTGCTGAAACAGGATTATAGTCCCGTGCAGCGCTAGTTTTTAGCCACTCCCATCTCCTTTGATGTAATGCGGGAGTCGTGTGGGTTGAGGGCTTCCCGGTCACCGTTTAAAAGTTATATTTTACAAAGTGTTTATACACAACAAAGGAAAAGAAAAAGTAAGTTTGAGCAGACAAGAACATTATCTACTACTGACTATTACTAATATGTACTCTTGCAGGTCAGCAATTATTTACTTTTGAGTCTACGATATATGGCAAATAGTATATTTGCAATAACATTATAAAAATGCAAATCTAATATCTTTAATAAACCCAGAATAACTTAGATGTAGGTACAGGACTGGAGGGTCCAAAGATTCTATAGAAATCTCGATATCTACTAATGAAATAATAGCATGGTTTGTACTTTCTTTGTTCTTGACATTGTTACTCGTAGTCACTTTGGTCCGTTATTCCCATACTAACTGGTAACTAGTTGACAAGAGTTTAGTGATTTTACTACTTAAAATACACTGCTGCTAAATATGCTGTACGATAATTGCAGTAATCCAAATCAAAAAATAAAAAGTAATGTAAATGAAAAAAATACCGCATAATAATAATTGTAATAATTCACTGTTGAAAAAATATAAATAAGCTACGAAAAGTCCTTATTAAGTAAAGCTAAGATTAATAGAGATTATTAATAAATCGTTTATAAATTACAATACTCGAAAATCAAGTACAGAAGACCTATTAAAATCTAGCAATAATGTGGTTTCTGAATTCGTATCTATCAACAAATACTTCTCTAATATTGGAAAGAAGCTGGCAGACGCGGTTATTTCATCTAAAGTAAAAGCTTGCAACACTTCCTCATATAATTTCGATGTTTCACCTAGCCTCAATTCTTTAGTAGCACCGGATGAGATCGAGATAGAGTCACTTGTACTTAATCTTATGGATAACTGTGTCTCTGGTTGCGATCCTATACCTATGATGCTCCTTAAGTTGTCCATATATATTATAATATCCTCGTTAACTAGACTGTGCTTCGAGGAAGTCTTCTCGAAAGTGTTTAAAATGTCTGTAATTACTCCTGTTCATGAGGGTAGGCCTCAAAATATAGTTACAAATTATAGGTCTATCTCAGTCTTATCATCTGTATCAAAAATACTAGAAAAATCACGTAAAAATCGACTTATAAAATTTCTGGAACTACATAACTTGCTATCAAACTCACAATTCGGATTCAGGCCGGGTAAAAGTACTGACGACGTAGTTAGCGTATCGAATAACTATGTAACTACTGAAGAAGACACTAAACAAAAATGTCTGGGCATTTTCTTCGACCTAGTGAAGGATTAATCTGTTTCGATTCCTATACATGTAAACAAATTGGAACGCATAGGCGTTCGCACGCAAGCTTTCAGGATTTTCGAGGACTTTGGTGATGACACAGCCTTGTTCTTCCACAGAGATACCTGGGACAGAGTACAATACGACGCTAAAAGAGGCCTCTTTAAGGTCTTTAAATGGCTAAGCGCAAATCTCCCCATTTCCTTTTCTCTAATCTACCCTAATCCAAATATTTATAGTTCACATAAGCTAAAGCCACTGAAATAAATATATTATAGTATATAGTATATTAGTAATTCTCCACAAAATACAAACTTTTCATGTCTTGCGATGACTAAATCGAAATACGTCAAATACTTAGGTGTAATACTTGATGACAATTTGAGTTGGCATCCGCATATAGATTTTCGTATCTTTTGTACAAGAAAACTAATAAGGTTCTATTATAAATTAAGATATTTTACCGATTTGACATTAGTACGAGAAATACATATATTATGCACTTGCCCAATCTATTTTTGGGTATTGGTACTGCGTTGAAGGCTGGGAAGCGGCTTGTAAAACCATAATGATATGGTTAGAAAGAACTCAGAGATCTATACTAAAAGTTGTAATAAAAGTATACTAAAAGATCTGTACTAAACCATCAGTCGATTCATATTTCCCACTAAAACCCCTTATGAAAATACTAACAATAAGGAAACTGTATTTGTTTCATCTACTACTTAAACAGCACAAGGTACAATGTCGGTGATTACAATAAGAAGCGTGTCGTAATGAACGTTTGCTTACCTGCTAAATATAGAATAGTCTTTGCTCTGCGGCAACAAGGTTTCAGAGGTATTAACTTGTACAATAAAATAATAAATACACATCCCTTATCTTCCCGGGATAGTAAAAAGAATATTAAAACGTGGTTACTAATGTTAGTTTATAAACATACTGAAAGGCTATAAGAGGTATGGTTTGTATAGTATATTTTATAATCCTGAAATTATATACACTCATACACACTACCCACACACTCGTTAAGTTCTGGTTTTATATTATTTTATTTATTTAAATCATGATCTCTGAAAAACAGGTTTAGAACCTAGCTCAGAATTCTGGGACTTCATAAAGATGGTGTAAAAAGTTTATGTCAATAAATATATTTTATTTTTATTATTATTTACTAGTTTTACGCCAGATATTAGATAAAGTTTAAAACATACAATCCAATATAGTTGTTCAAAATAAAATAGTGGAGACGTAGATTTTCTAACGGGTACAGGAATAAAGACTACACAATAGAGAACCCTACTCTATGTTAAGGCCTGAATGAACACATTGGAGTTAAAAAGCCATCCACTTTTACGGCTGACGGAAGCCGGTCAGTAATACTATATATGCAGGACATGCACACAAACATGTAATATATCCTTACAATGCTAACAAGTATCCAAAAACTCGTAACTCAAAATATTAATGGGATTTGTGCACATTTTTTTAAATGTAGCACCGATGTTAGTTTTATGTTAAGGAATTGTAGTTAACAGAAACAACGTGGCTATATATCAGATTAACATTTTTATAAAAAATGCTATGAATTCTATACATTACTAACATTTCCTTTCGGCGCTCCAAATAGGATTCTTCATGTTATTTGCAATAATAGTTGAATGGTGGATTAAATCTTACGACCTTATATTAGTCTATTGATGCTTATAAACTTGGATTGAGTTTAAATTTATTACTATAATGCATTTAGATTATTACTATAATGAAGCAAACCGTATTACATATAATTTTATTAAAATTCTATAAGAAAAATTCTCAACTAAACTAGAAATTAGACTTAAATATAGTTTGTTGGTTAAGTTACGTAAAACATAATTGTAAAACAATACTAGAATATCAATTACTAGTTAAGTTTCCAATAATACTAACATCGATATTCCACTATCCATTACATGCAAGCCAACACTTATGCTATGTGATCACACGCCATAAATTTCAGGAGCCGAAAATGTAATTAGAGGCAAACATCGAAACGATCTGATATAGGACGGTTCAGATATCTATCTTGGCGTTGTCTGTGTTGTTAGTTGGAGGTTATATCATTTAAAGCTTGCAATATGCGCGTGATTTCATACAAGTTTCAGTAGTTACGTTGTAAATATTAACACTGAAGTTATATTGTTACAGATTAGGTCATCCTTCCTGCCCTCATTTGTGATCGGTGAAGAATTTTCTTTCATAATCCAAATATTTGATGACGCCTGATGGTAAGCGAAGACTGCTACTTGTTAATAAACTAAACCTGGTTGGTATGGATTACCAAAACTTTTTTTTATAAAGCTAAGAATGACTAAGAAGCCATCACTTTGTTATCGCACTTTTTTTTTGTATCATGTTACACGATTAAAGGGAAGTTCAGATACAGGGTAAATGACACTTAAACAATAAATGTATGTATTTTACAATGATAGAGCTACACTACAGGTTTTTTCTAGCTGCAGAATGAATGGGTCAGCTCAACCGGGGTAGGACCACGCCCTCACAGAGTACCAGCGTAAAACAACAGCATTATACTGCTGTGTGTTCGTCTGGTGAGTTGAGGGATCCAGAGACCTTTATTACTCAGTTCTCAAGGGTGACAACACATCTGCATTATGATACTTTGTAAGGATGAACACAGATGTGGGCCGAATCACTTACTATTAAATGAACTGTGTGCTCATGTTACTGATTTTAGTTGATAGTAATTAGATGATGTCCTATAATACTATAAATATAATAAATATTAATGTTGATGAGTACGCGAGTAGTATGCGTACTAATAAGACAAGAGTAAATATTGTATTAAGAGTATCATACAGACATGCACGCACATTCAAACACACACATGCACGCACATTCAAACACACACACACGCGTGCGGGCGCTCGAAGGCACTTATCCAATTTATGGTAAAATGGAAAGGAACTGGTTCCTACCACACGGCTAAATAGCGTATATTTTCAGTGACTAGGGCTGTAATGGCTTTGTAGATAAATAGCATTTTCACAATAAAAAGCTTTTAATTTATTTATAGGTACGTATTATATAATAGGTACGAAAATTTTTTTGCGATTTTGATATTAATAATTGTTGTTTAGTAGATGACGACTGTATCTACGAGATTATACCGTTTTGCGAATTTGTTTTTTCAGATCTTTTGTTCAGAATTAAAGTCTAACTCAAATACATGAAAAAGCTTTTTCATGTTAATTAATACTGTTAACGTGCTCTTATAATATCTAATTGACATTCAATAGCTACTAAATTGTAAAATAAATTGAATGTATTTTCTTAGTATTTGAGGGTGATAGACGAGCACACCATTCACCTGACATTGAAGTGATTCCTCCAGCTCATGACACCCACAATCATCCTGGACAAGGAATCAAAAAGCAGATATGCTGTCACACACCATATGTATCGAACTTTACCTCCTCGTTACCACTAAGATAACATATATGGGTCTCCGGATCTCTACAATCATGAAACATCTATACCTATATATATATATATATATATATATATATATATATATATATCTATATAATTATATAAAATAGCAAACAAGGATCAGAGAAAGGATCTCTACAATCATGAAACATCTATACCTATATATATATATATATATATATATATATATATATATATAATTATATAAAATAGCAAACTGTCATGTTATGGGCCAAATAATTAATGTAAATACATAAATACATTAATCATAATTATAAATAACAATTCTAACGTGGCAATGTAATAAATGCATACTTCTTCTATAGTTTTAGGGGTGCTTAACGAGCACGCAGTTTGCCTTATGATAAATAATGACTGCGGTCTTGGTGTCTCGATTTGGCATATCAAACTCATAAAAACCCCTTTACAGTGAGTAAAGGGGTTTTCATGAGTTTTATATTTATTATTAAGATTACTAAGGTTTGGGAGCACTGATCAGCTAGCAGAATCGTTAGAGTTAGTTAAACATAGCAATTTATTGCGACACTACAAAATTATTTGCTCTAGCATAAGGAGTTTTAATCAAAAACCATAATTTTAACAAGTTGGGGCTTTTGAAGATTTTAAAAGAATTATAACGAAGAAATGTAATGATTATAAAGAATTTCCGATTTCGGTAGTATCAATATAATTATTATTACATTTAAATTAGGTCTTATTCAAAAATAAATGCTGTTTTTTACTCATATCATGTTGCTTTTTTATTTACTTATTTAGTTAACGAACTTTTGCACAGTCTGTAGTTATGTCACAGGGAAGCAACAAATAATTCATGATGTATTTTTATACGAACCAACATACGACTAAATATTTAAGGAAGGGCTAATTTGTCTCTATAGGCCATTGCTCGCAGACAATGTTCAATTACACGTTCTTGACATATTCTTTCAGTTCCTTTGGATAATGTCTACTATCAAGTAAATTGCGCTTTCTTATTTTTTTTGGAAACTGTTTGTTTTATATGAATAGGAAATAAAAAATACATGATAAACAAATCATGATATCTTCGGAATTAACAAATAACTTGCATGGCGTCATAAAATGTACGTAAATATTTTAGAATTATCGCCAATATACGATCCCTCGTTGTTATTATTTGAGATAAGTGATCGTGTAGGAAGTCGCGCCTAGCGTTCCAGCCAGCCTAGCCTATGTCTATACTAGGTGGAGGGTGGGATGGATTTAATCCTATGGTTGCCGATGGGCGGATGGAATCAGTAAGACTTCACTTTTGTACTGTATCATGCATCTACTATTAGCAGTGCAAAGATAGCTTGCCTACATTTGCTATGCATGATGTTTACTCTCTGTCTTTGATTTCAAGAGAATTCTTGCCTTTTGCACATGGTTTCCAATTATTATTAGTCATTTTAACTTCCTGTTGGGGACTGTTTGCTAATAGATAAGACTATGTTTGTCTCATCCTTGTCAGAGCAGCTATGTCCCAAGGTGGCGTGGCATCGGCAGTAAGTATGTGTATCGTCAACGACGTTAATTAAATACATTGCTTTGGACGTGTTTATTTTGTACATGGAACAAAACGTTTGGAAGATGTGCAGGAAGTTCCAATGTAAAATATAACGGAACATTGCACGGATCGTTATTTTGGCACCATTAGTACGATGTGGTTGTTAGTAGTTGAAGAGAGCTGGATGTTGATTTTGCGCTGGTATCAAAGTCATTTGCTACGCCTTTGAATAATTTTATAATATACCAATATACGGGATGGTACTAGTCAAAGTTGATTATAACATTTTATACGGCAAAACAGTCTTATTATCTATACTTACACGCGATTTCTTCGAACTGCCACTTACAAGCCATAATATAGAAAGGTCTATAAATCTTGGTACCGTAATAAATAACACTAAACGCTACATAGTAGTGGGTGGTGTTGCAAATAACCCTGCGTGTAACAAATAGACAATATGTTAATGTTGAGAATTTATCGCATGTTAGGCTGATGGGTAAAGTTTTAATAGTGTAACGCACTAAACATTTGTCAAAAGTTAAAGATCCTATTATTTATCTGGTACAATTCATCATATTGGGAATAAGAGAAAACTGAGGTATTATACCTAGTCCGGCCATAAGTTCTGTTACAAAAAATTAAAATAAATTTTTTTAATGAATTATTACAATTTTAAGTACATATTTATTAGTCTCATCTAACAATAAAAAATATATTCCATTCAAAAGGTGGTTCCTTTGGCTTTTATACAGGCCTTTAATCTGTTTGGCCACGAATCTATGGATTTATGCACTGTTTCCAAGGGAAATTTTGCCACTGCTTGCTCTAAAGATTTTTTAGAAACTCAATGTTGGCGTTTAGAGCAGGCAATGTCCTCTAAAACTGACCATAATTTGAAGTCTAAAGGGTTGAGGTTTGGGCTAGGGCTGAGGGCCAGTCTTAAGCTCTTATAAAGTCCGGAACGTTGGTTTCAAGCCAGGCTTGAGTAGTTCGTGCCTTGTGACCAGGTGCAGAGTCCTGCTGGAAAGTCCACGGTATATTTTTAAAAAGTGTATTGCTGAGAGGTTTCACATGATCCAAAACTGTATCTTGATACACTTTGGGTGAAGTTTTCCCTCCTTTATCACAAAAATGTAGTTTTGTGACTCCTTGATAAGACACGCCCCACCAAACCATCACTGACGCAGGATGATGACCATGTTGTACCTTTCTAACCACTTAAGCAGCTTCTTTAGAAATGTGAGCGTACATTTTATCAGTTTGCTTATTGTAGTATTCTTCAATCGTAAAAATTTTTTCATCTGGAAAGAGGATATTTCTTTTCCTTTCACTGCGTATCGCGACAGAAGGAGTTTTGATCGATCCACTCTCTTTAATTGTAAAGATTGATTTAGAACATGTCCTGTATATTGACGATAAGCACCGAGCCTCAGATCTTGTTTTATAATACGTGACAGAGTCCTAGCGGGAATCTTAATTTCTCGCGATAAGATTTTTTGCTTCCTAATAGGGTTTTGTCAAATTCTGGCTTTAACAGAATTTCTGGCAATCTTTTCTGGTCTTCGACACAGGAAGTGTTATTGTATCTGTTGATAATACGGTATACGAACATACGGCTGATACCAAGCTTTTAAAGTGTCTGGAATATGACCGACGGCTCCATACCCACTTTGTGCAAGGCGATCGCTGTAATCCTATTTTCTCTAAAACCCCATTCCATATTGTAATTTGATAATGGACACAAAAAAATATGTGAAATGGCCCAAAATCAAAGGAAGTTTTTAAAATAATATACGTGTTCCAAATTTTTTATGTAACAGTATTTATGGTCTGGAGTTATACTCATAAGTCAATGAAAAGAATCGAGTATTATTGCGAAATTGTAAGTTGATAACCTATTTATTAAACTGCGAATACATTATTACTTGAATTTCTAACTAGCGAATAGAGGCTACAGATTGCTTCTTAAACCGAAGATATTCTGTATAGCTTGTAACAGCTGTGTAAGGCTTGAATGTTATTGCTTATTATATACATACGTATATTTGATAATAATGTCTGTTTTTCCTTTGACACGTTCTTCCTGAGCTTGATAACTAATACAAACTTTCATCATATTTAAGACCTATTATTTTAAAGGTGCATATACGCATGAAATATTATAATTTGTTTAATGGCATCCTACTGACCTTGACATCGGCGAATGGTTAATTGTCTATTGTGCAGCAATGTCTTTGAAGAAGAATAATCGCACGAAATATAAGATTCATGTCCCCCAGCCTCATTCCGACATCAGATAATTATGCGAACAGAGAAGTTGCACCAAATAGTTTGCACGTATTCGTACCAAACATTTTGGTTCCTTCATTTTTGATAAGCACATGCCCAAATCTTGAAATAACCTGTGTATTTCCTGACTGGTATAATATGGAAGTCTTAAAGTTTAAACTGAATCGGCTTCTCTCGTGTTAATGTGGTTACCATCCAAGACTACATCGATACTTACTATCAGGTTAAAACACCAGTGAAACATTAATACATTTAAAAAATCAAATATAAATATAGCTTAGTAAAGGAGATCAGTCCGAAACTTTCCGCAAAAGACTAACACTAACAACTTTTATATTAAATAAATGTTAGCACTTCTGCTCCAAGTTAATTAATTCTACTAGAAGTTATTTAATTTGTAAAATAATAAAATAAACAAAAAAATGGTTATTTTATTGGTTCAGAATGGCTATTTACGAACCATGTATCAAGGGAGGTCATAGCGGACGGGTAGCATGCACCCGTCCGCTATGTCCAACTCGAAACCAGTAAATGCTGGTGTTCCCAGCTGTCACCTACTGTATTTCTTCCGCATATCATAGAATAATATAGTTAAATTAGTGGTATTTATTGCTATGAAGGCAACAGCACATAGGACTCATAGTAAACTGGTCGCGCCGCAATTCCTCGCGAACACATCAACGAGTGCCGGACCAAATTTGATTGTCGACTTTTCTATGTCTCGTCCCCAATACGATGCTAGGAAAGTAGACTTCGAGTCTACGTCAACGTCATCTACTTAATCTATTTTAATTTATACTTACGCCATATGTTGCCATTTGGGAGCCCATTTTATAATCACAGGTAGTATAGGAATCCTTGGCGATGAGATAGAAATGTTCAAGTGGAGTTAAAAATAAAAAGTAAGTTGTAATGAGATTTTACGCAAGAAGAAAAAGTGCAATATTTTATCTTCATAAAAATTATTATTTTGTCCGACTATTTAGACCGAGTGTACGTAACTGGACAACTATTAGCTGATTGATTGCGAAGAATAGAATATATTATTTATATTCGACTCCTTTGAGAAGTGGGTATTTTATTGTTAAGTAAGTATTGGTAGCTAGGATTGTTCAATAGGAAATGATAAACCGGAAGTGCCCAATGACGTCTCTACGATCAAATGGGGAGCAAATTAATTTTGAGCCACATCAACTATAATAGAATACTGCTTCCTTCCCTTAAATGCTTTGATTTCAGTTGTGAGAGTTAGATTGGAGCTTGTATCCAATATCTAATATATTAATATATTAATTATTATTAATTTATTAATATTAATTTTTATTTTTTTTTAGTTATTATTTTATTATTATTAATTTATTCTAATATATTATTATTATCTAATATATATGCTCATTCTCACATTTTTTTTGTTAAAACTCGTCGTATAAATATAATATATGCAAATATTTAGCGAAGAGATATCTATACATCAAACATTTCATTAGTAAATAAAATTTCTTCGGGACACATAGGCAATAGTAATTACTAAACTTCAAGACAAGGGTTCTGACATAGCTTGTTAAGATCTGACGATAAGTTAAATTAAGCTTTTAGGACCCTTTGATCTAAGGACGCACAGCAGTATTAATATATTTTACGAAATTAATTTTGCACATATTACTAAATCTATTAAATTTTAAAATTATATGGTTAGTCTTAGTGCAGCTAGTTTTTACCAGTGGCATGAATGGGTCGGCTCAACCCGAGGTGTGTTTGGTCTATCTCAGAGGGCAACTACAGAATTCATGTATGACTGTAAGGACGGTTATGCCTTTCTGTTCAATTTGCAGGGGCCAATTGTGTGATCTTCGTTTTACCTAAAAGGATTCAACTGTATGATCAAGTCCAGACCTCTGGGATGATGAAGATATATTTTTATTAAACTATTCAGTGTAACAATATGTAGGGTAAGTGAAGGTGTAAACGCATAATCAATTCATAGCTAAGCTCCTTTGATTTTCCAAGTAACTAACCATTGATCACAGCCTATCACCCCTCCCTCACCGATAAGCAGACTAACCATTCATCCACCCTAAAATCGAGTTAGTGGTTAGAGTTCTCTTATTGGGTATCAGAATTTGCCGTTCGTCATATCAAGCCCTTAGCGGACGATCTGCGGCCTTTACCAACTGAAATTCGGTCTACTCTTTTATTTGGACCATGATGGTTTTAGAGAAGAAGACGAGCGTCATCAAATTCTTATTGATACCTTTGTGAAAGACCCCGGTATAGGAATTTATCAGCATTAGGTAAGGTTCTTAAGTCTCAAAATTTGTAATCCTATACCTTTTGAATATTGAAGGCACTTATTCATTCTGATATTATTATTCTAAACACAAATCGCGCTTTACACTATTCTTTGGGTTGTTTGGAATTTTTAATACAAGTAATCTACCAAATATTTTGAAACCTGAACCATAAAACAGTTACTACAAGTATCATAAATTCTTTTAGTTACATGGCTTTTTCCAAATTCTAAGTTCTATGCAAATTCTGAAAGTTAATAAATTTGCCAAAAATACTAACGCTTACTACTTTTGCATTAATAATATTAGGAAGTACATTATGAGACATATATACGGATGAATTCGGGTGTATAACTACTATCATAAAAATAGGGCTTATAGCAATAAGTTACCATGTTTCAGATTCTCACGCACGAAAAATCACTCACTAAAATTTGTGCGCGATGTAAGGCAAAAGGTTTTCCCCTGTCACAATTGGGACTTAATAAGCTTGGAGAAACTTGAAAGCCTAATATCCACAAAAATAACTAAGCAACTACGTAAATACACAATATTTTAACATTAACAACTGACAGGTATATAACGTTATGCCATATATTATATATATTATTCAAGACACGTAACATAGCGATCAGCGTAATTGGCGTAAAAGGTTGTCACGTAAAAGTATGGAATCAACAGCCAAAGGGAGCAAACATACGATGATTCAAAATAAGGGAATAATAAAACACATTAATGTTCTTTATAGAGTCTAATTCGTAAGTAAAAGATGATATGAATCAATAATACATAAACTAACAACAAATTTTCCAAATAATTCAGGGAACGCCCTCTGGCCCAATTAACTTCTCACGTTGTTTCTGTCAAATTAAAATAAGCCTTTATTAAAGTTTATCTACACTTCTTAGATAAATCTCCGTTAATTGTTTGTTATTTAAGTATTTGATGTATTTAAGACTTATAAACCTTAATATTAGTTTCATTGTTTATACGAAGTTTAACGAAAATATTAATTTAATGACTAATCTACAATAAATTACATCAGTGCTATACTCGTACATATATACTCGTGTGTGTCGTACATTTTCAGTTTTAATTGATGTATTGTGCTAAACAAGTGCGAAGTATAGACTTGTAAATTTTCATTAATTGAAAGTAAGGTCTTCAGTATAGAGTAAAATTTTATACTAAACAGCAACAATTTTGAAGTTATCACGGTACACTACTGGTGAAGTTGAAATTTAGGGTAAGACTAATTTAATAAATAAATTTGGTACGTTTTAATTATTTTGAATAAGAATACGTCCGGACAGTGGGCAACAAGTCTCCGCAAAGTTCAATGTCTCCATCAGCCGACATCCAGCCTCAAATGCTTGCACTAATTCTAACAGACTCAGTGATAAGCACTACATGATCTTCATCATATCTTGTATTGTTATAACACGAGAGATTGAAGCGACCATGTTGGTTGGATTTGAAGGACTTTTCGTCTGTTTATAATATTGTGGTTGATTAATCGAAATTTAAGAACTGATCTTTTGAAGAATTTTGCAATTTACAAACCTATGCTTTGATTGGCTTACACACAACTAATTGCGTTCATTTAATATCTTAATAAAAGTCTGAGCTTTAAAAAAATTCAATAAATTACTGGATGTTGTTGTCAAAAAGTAAATAATAATAAATGGTAAAAGGTAAATTTTATGGCCGAGTTATTGGTTAATGTCGTTAAGCACTGAACGTTTTGCAATATTTTCTACTTAAAGAATAACTTAAAAATTAAGGAAACATCTTTTCCTTTTTTTACATATTAATACTAAAGTATAAAAAGCACTTAAAAAGGATTATGCGACAATAAACCGGATCTAACCACAATTTCGATAGTCGATTCGCGTCGACAAATGATTGACAGCATTCGGTTCCAGTGAGCGTTCATTTACTAAATGTCCACCTGATGAAAAATCTAGAGACTTGACACATTGAGCTGTAAACTCCGTCAACCAAAAGTTGCGTAACGGAATTTTAGTACAATTCTCTCTCCATAGAGTAGCAGTGAGCTTGACTTTTACATTATACATTTATTTATTAACAACTAAGCTACAAAAGTGAAAAAATTAAAGAACTTTGACTTGGAATGACAGCGGTTTGTAGGTATTTCATTTTTACTAAATACGTAGATAACTACATATGTTTTATAAAATTTAAAGCTGTAATAATGTGGTCCCAGTATTTTTTTGTCAGTATTTAATCTTAAAGGTTTATATAGCTAAATTGAATTGGTAAATATTATACGTTATAAACTTTAATTTGTTTTGATAAAATAAAGCAAATCTATGAAACCTACTTAACTTTGCAATTTACTAAGGCAAACTTGGAATTAGATGAACTTTTTCGTAAAAATTGATTGATAAGGGTTTCCCGGGAGAACTGCCTAAATTTTGACCGAAAGATTATTCACTCATTGTTTAACTGGCATTATATACAAACTAATGTCAAGTGTCGCACTTACCAACGTTTAATTTTATTTACATAAATACGAGTTACATATAAGCATATGTAAGTTCAGGTTATACACACACAAAATAGTAATCGTAGGTGATTTTCTGTTGAGAATTTCCTGCGTTTTTTGTTAATATTATATTTTATTTAATAAACGAATTACTAGGAAGGCATTCGTATATAATCTCAAAGAAAAAAGGAATTATCCAAACTGCTTCTTATTAACTTGTGAAATCATTTCATTCTTATTTGAATTCATTCTAATGGTATAATGGTATGAGCTGAGGGCTCAACCATGATTGAAATTAATTTGACATGGAAGTGTTTTTGTTGAATATTTTTGAGTAGGTGTTGGAAATCTCTGTATTAATTATATATTACTTATTTTAAACTTAGCTTATGGGAGTGATTTTACAATTTTATTTAATTTTGTAATTTCCCCACTGCGTACCATGACATCTTAATTCATCCTCAATAATGTTTCAGGATAGTTAATGTGTTGTGCCCCAGGAGTGAGATGGAACGAACGTTACTTGTTGTGTTACTTGTTACTTTTCCTGGCCATGCCATTTATGTCGCAGCTAAACAGTATCGGATCTCTAGCGGTGTTAAAACTCTGAAACTAAAAATTTAGATTTGAAGAAAAGCACTGAAATATCAGGTAAGAATTACACCTTATTTAAAGTATGTGTAGTGAGTTCTACGCTCAATGCCAGTATTTTGGCTGGTGGACGCTAATGGATATTTCAGGGTATACACGGGCCAAGGTATTGCCTGATCAAGCATAACACTCAGTGTTAGCGAAGTGAGCTATAACGAAAAACAATCAGTTATTATGATATACAAAATAAATCTAGTAACATTTGTAACCTTTACAGATTAAAGTTTTTAGTTATTCGTAGATAAACGTATGTACATATGGGTAGAGTAGTGAAATATGTGATGAAGTGTAAAATTGATGTCATCTGGCAATAACCAGAAGTTATGGACGTGGTCGATTTCGAGTATATGTAATTATATCTTACCTTTTATATTTATTATACAAATAGACAAATGTACCGTTAATTTAGATTTCGTATAGAAATTATCTGTAGTATTTTTATTTTGTAGTATTTAAGTAGATTTATATTCATTGTATTTTGAATAACGCCCGTAATGTTAACATAACTTTTTATTATTTTCTATTGAGATAAAGTGTTGTTATTCCATTGTATTTATGTCTCAAAATGCTAGACGATCATTTAGGCCGGCAAATAGCAATAATAAATCTTATTATAGCTGACATCATGATTTGCCATCGTTTTGCGCAGTTTGTCAGATTAAACATAAAACATTTTCATTGTCATGTTGTTTTTGTCTCTTATTCTTATGTATTTAGTCAGAAATTATAAAATTATGTTCTCTTACGTTTAGTAGGCAGAACAACAAAGATTCATAAATGCACATCATCCAATTGTCTTTGTTTTGTTTTGTAGAGTTGGTGCCAAACAAGCAACGATGCTCGGTAAGTGATTGCCGCCGCCCATGCACATTCGCAACATCAGAGGAGTCCCTAAGTAGTATCAGTTCGGAAATACCGTTGGTGATAATTGATTCCACAGAGCAGTTCTGCGTGGCAGAAAATTTTGCATAAAGTATAAAGTGGTGGAAGGCCAAACATGGAAATGATGTGATAAATATATAATATAGTGGTAGAGTGAGAGCTGTATTAAGTACGCCTAGTTTTTAAGAGGCCAATTGGGCCTTACCCCCAAGTGACCGCGGAACTGAAGGTCGCTCAATATACCAACGCCAAGGATTCCGATACTAGCTGAAGTAGCAAAGGGGAGCATTATCAAAATTAGGAAATGCAACAGAGGGTTTTATTTTAGAGGTTTTTATATTTATTTTTAGGTAAATATTTAATTTATAGCATTGCTTGTATGATACTGCTCACATATTTCTTGATAACTTTTATCATAATAAACTTAGTACCAATATTATAAAAGTAAAGAAGATTAAGTGGTGTACGCGCAAGACGCTCTATTTTTCCAGTTTCACAGTTTTCATCTCGTAGAGGATGAGTTTCACCCCGTTACCAATGTTGCGTGACTGCGTGGGAGGAAATATAACAAAAGTATCTAATTACTCGACGAAACACCCTCGGTAGGTCTATGCAGTGTGTAGTTGATTGTTTATTATGCTTTATATTACGGCCGCGTTGTTTAATGATAAAATTCGTGACTGAGTCGTGGGTCCTTGTTACGATTTCCAGCCGAGAAACAATACTGGTATTTATGAATTATAAATTGTTGGTTTATGGGTCTGGGTGTATTTGTTGTGTAAACGTTCTGTGTCCCTGATTTTATAAGCGTATATGATAAGAGAGGGTGACGACGATTGAGTCACTTTGTGCTTATGCAAATTCATAAGGCACTATAAAATGAAACATAAAACTGAGTATTTGATGTCATACAGTAACCAGAAGATATTATCGCAGTCGCATAGTCGCATAGTCGCATATCACTAACGTTAACTAAAATCCAGATATCTTCGTGGTCGAAATCGATCAGGAGAGCATTATAATAATCATGTGTCATGTATTAGTACTGTTATACGTACCTAAAGCTTATTCACATGCGAGCTTTTAACAATATAAAAAAATCTGTGTAATGTAACGAACAAATTTTAGTTAGGCAATTACTACGAAACATATACAAATTTATCCTGGACTTTAAATAGGAATGAAGAGTAAAATCTCTTGGTTCGACTGAGCCATCATTTTCGATAACCGTTAAACCTTCTCCAACTTCGACGTAGAGGTCTGTCGATGGATCTGTCGTCCTCATTCAATCTAATTGGAAGTAGTCCTACTATGCGCGGGCTAATACGATATTGACTTTCGAGAACTTTTCTTCTCCATCGGTTATCGTATATACGAGTAATATGGCCAATCCATTGCCACTTCAGCTTACCTTTTTGAGCTTTATCGGTTACCTTAATTCTTTTGCGTATAACCACATTTTTAGTTGGTTATGACGACGCAGAGAAACACCGATGATAGGCCTGTCTATAGATCGCTGTTGGACTTTGAGCTTCTTACAGCCAGCTGTGAAGGACCATGTCTCAGCTCCGAAGTTCATGGCTCTGGCGCTCACAACACGCACTAATTAAAAACTTTTGTCTTAAAGCATCAAAGTATACGCGACGAAAAGATATGCGGGAGTTTCCCGAACGGTGCCCATCTGAATTGAACCTGAGGCTCGAAAATGTTTCTGTTATATATAACTATTTTTTTCTCAAGTTTGTACTATTTAAAATTAGTACACTTCAACTATTAAATATGTGGTTAACTTATTCGACAGTACATCTTACGTTTTAGTACAACCAAATTTGCTCTAAGTTTCCTTTAGTCTGGCAAAGTCCTTTGTCGAAGAGCTCTATGTCACTATTACAAACAGCAACATGGGAGCTAAGTTTCGTTGCATTTACTGACGATAGTGCCTGAAAATGCTTAATTAAAACCTTGTTTTGTTCCACCAGTAACTGCTCAAAAACATTGTTATCTTTTAGTTATTATTTAATCTTATTACAGATATTGGGTGTCTTAATTATAAATGTGAATGGGCATATGACAAGAGTCCAGTCAAAAATAAGATTGCCGCTCAACAAAAGAGGTTTTAGTTAACCATTGGCTTACGCATAATAAACAAAATACATATATACTTTTTATTACATTGAGAGTAACAAACGAGAACACAGTGTACCTGATAGTAAGTAATTCCTGCGGCCCATGACATCTACGTTCATCCTTGACAAGGAATCATAATGCAGAACTCTAATGCACTCTTGAGGACTGAGATGGAATGCCTCGTCACCAGTAATAAAGGTCTCCTCACCAGACAAAGCACAGCAGTATTGTGATGCTATTTCACGTCGGTATTCTGTGAGGACGTGGTCCTTCTGCAGCTAGAAACCAACAGCAGTGTAGCTCTACACACATACAATATATATAAAATTAATTCACTTGTTTATATCCACATATTTAAATAATAATATTATTATCATTTAAGTATGTTGCATGATGTAAGGATTCTTTACAAAGCTACTTAATGCTAATCATAAAATGGGTAAACAAACCTATATGTTATCATGTTTAAATACTTTATATTCAAATGGGAAATAGCCATAGCAAAAAAGATGTTACTAAATAACTATTTTCATTCATTCACAAGTCGAATAACTTTAGCCGTGCTACCAGGACTCGCACAAAATATTTAATTATTCAAATTTCAGCAGATGGCAGTGGACAGTTGTTAAAAAATTTTATGACATGAGAGAATTTTTTTACCCGTTTCTCTTTGCCCCTCGCTTTTGGGCGATGTTAATAGAAAAATGTCTCTTTTCATACTTTATTCTCCGTTATTATATTGTTATCATAATTGTATTGTTTTCTCACATTATTTTGTAAGTGAAACAGTTTTTAATTTACAGGTAAGTAAAAGTTCTAAATGACTAAATCTAAACAAACAAATATCCTTTTTATTGTTTTTTAAAAGAGCTCGATGATATATGAATATCATTATATAAAACTGTAGATGTGTGTACTTGGTTTGATATTGACTTACACATGTCATTATTTTTTACGATGAAATTTTCTGTTTTAGAATATTTGCAAACAAGTTTCACAAATACAATTTCATCAGTAGCACTGATGAAGTTATAGCTATAATGAAATGAAATTAATAAATCTACCGGTGGATTTATATTAGCTTTTATTTGTATCTAGCTTGAGTTATGTAACTGAAAAAGACTACTTTTGATACCTTCAAGATTATGGTCCTTCTCACTGTCAATGGACAGTTAAATTTGGGTTCTTTATGCACAAATGAATTTTTCACCATAAGTCCACTCTCTAAGACCGATTGACGACTGAGTGCGTGCGAGTTTGACATTTGGATAAAATGTTGATATATTTTCCTTCATCTCTATACCCCTACGGAAATAGGATTCATTGATCGGTGAATAGAATTGTCTATTCTTATTTAGTATAATTAAGTTCTATTACTTTAAGTTTCAAATGTAATAGAAATAAAATTATACTTCTTACAGAATATTTATGTCCTGGTAAGTTTATTACATTAGTGCATACTTACTCATACATTTTCATTGTACTCATAGCATCTGTTTTGTCAATAACTAGTATCAGAAAATCAAGAGTATTCATAATCTATCCATCTGTGGTTCAAGTTAAGCTTTACTGGTTTAGTCAAACAGGTAGATCTTATGTTTGACTAAACCAGTAAATCTTCATCATTATCACTCATTACTGACGATAGGCATCCTCGACAGACTGCCACAAATCACGATCCGGATTAAGTACCTGCAGACATATATATGTCATCTCCTCCATCTTGTCGCCCTTCACTGCGATAACCCATAAAATGTTTCCATTAGAAAACCGTTCTTTCCCGTGGGTTATCGGTTCAACGAAATTATAATTCAGCAAAAAAACAGCCCTGAGGGTTCATAATTTTGTGAATATATATACTAGTCCGACCGTAAGTTCTGTTACAAACGAAAATGCATTTTTTTTAATGAAGTAATGTAATATTATTAAAATTTATACCTACATATTTATTAGTCTAAGCAAAAATAAAAAATATTCTATTTGAAAGGTGGCCCCTTTGGCTTTTATACAGGCCTTTAATCTGTTTGGCCACAAATCTATGGATTTACACACTGTTTTCAAGGGAAATTTTCGCCACTGCTTGCTCCAAAGATTTATTAAGAGACTCAATGTCGCCGTGTCGTTTAGAGCAGGCCATGTCCTCTAAAACTGACCATAATTTGAAGTCTAAAGGTTTGAGGTCTGGGCTAGATAAGGGCCTGTCTTCAGCTCTTATAAAGTCCGGAACGTTGGTTTCAACCCAGGCTTGGGTAGTTCGTGCCTTGTGACTAGGTGTAGAGTCCTGCTGGAAAGTCCACGGTATATTTTTAAAAAGTGTATTGCTGAGAGGTTTCACAACATGATCCAAGACTGTATCTTGATACACTTTGGCTGAATTTTTCACTCCTTTTTTTACAAAAATGTAGTTTTGTGACTCCTTGATGAGACACACCTCTCCAAACGATCACTAACGCAGGATGAGGACCACGTTGTACCTTTTCGACCACTTGAGCAGCTTCTTAAGAACTGTAAGCGTACACTTTATCATTTTGCTACTGTTGTATGTGTGTACTGTTTTGCAATCGTGAAAATGTTTAATCGGTAAAGTGGAAATTTCTGTGCCTTTCACCTGCGTATCGCGACAGAAGGCATATTGATCGGTCCACTCTCTTTAATTGTAAGGATTGATTTAGGGCATGTCCTGTATATCGATGATAAGCACCGAACTTCAGGTCTTGTTTTATAATACGCGACTGAGTTCTAGCGGGAATCTTCATTTCTCGCGATAAGATTTTTTGCTTCCTAATGGAGTTTCGACGAATTCTCGCTTTAACAGCATTAACAGCCCTTGTAGTCCTAACAGCACGCGGCCGCTCCAATCTTTTCTGGTCTTCGACAGAGGAAGTGTTGTTGTAACTGTTGATAGTACGATATACGAACATACGGCTGATACTAAGCTTTTGAAGTATCTGTAATATGACCGACGGCTCCATACTCGCTTTGTGCTACACAGTTTCAGTACCACAGTGGGAAAATTAAAAGTATGATATGAGTAAGAGGCAAGAGGTTTTTTATTTATAAGTATATGTTTATATGTAATTTGTTATAGACGTGAAGCCATAACAGCTTTTATAAAGGATTTTAGAAAGGAATTATAAATTCCAAGCTGTTTTGGCAATATTATTGGCTTCTTATACCAATAACAGCGTTTCAAAAGAACTTCTCAGTTTTATGAAACGTGACTCGTCAAAAGAAATTATTACGTATGTCTGTAGTGACAGATAATCGTCGTCCAACTTCAAACTTTCTCACAATGTAATCCGTGCTAATTTAACTTCCTACAAAGTTTGATTAAACAAAGGTAGAAAACTTTAGATTTAAACCTATTGGGATGTTTCCGTTGTAAGAAAGCAACATAAAAACTGGTTTGGTGTAAACTTTCTCGGCCGGCTCGTGTAAGTCGTAAGCCGTCTAAGTGTTACGGATAGACTTAAGGCCTTCCTGCCACCAGAACGAATTTTTTCTTTAATTAGAAACTGTACCGATATACATTGTGTATGCATAATATACGTTGGTTATACAGAGGAAAAACCACGTTGGCAAATAGAATACCAGAATACCAGCGTAATTAGTAATTTAGCATTGCTGTGTTTCGCCAGTTGAAGGAAGAAACCGCAGACCTTGTTCGGGCAATCACTAGAAATTCCATCTCGAGGTAGCATCCAGCGATCTTCTTTTGAAATTGAAAATTGAAATTAGGGTCCTTTTTCCATTTTCTAGCCTTATAAACTAAGCTTTGCAATAATTGGTATTATTTTGCGAGGATTTATATGTAATCAAATTGAATGTGATGGTGGCGCGGTGTAAGGTATGATCGCAGACTGCAAACATCGTAGAATGTCGATGATTCGAATCAACCATATGTTTATTTCACGCGTGTTTATAAATTGTTGTTGGCAATATCAGATTACTATTTTTTCCAACAACGTCAACGTATCAACTCGTATGTTAACACAGATAAAATATCATACATTATTTTAAAGACTTGCTTCTTCTAATCATTGGCGGAAAAAAAATATATTAATATATAAAACATGAGTTATATATTATATGCTTTTGATTATAAATAATGTCGTTGTTATGTTGAAGATTAAATGGTAAACTTGATTTAAAAATGATGACGAATGATGTTAGATCATCGCTAAAATTGTTATTTTTAATGGAAGCGAAAAAACAAACACATTGTTTGTATCTAGCTGAAACATGGGCAACCCGAACATGGGCCTAGAATCAAGGCATTCCATGTCACTCCACAAAGATAGCAATGCATAAACGTTATGAATCTTTGTTGAGGATGGATATAATACATACAATCACGTGAACTGTGCGCTTTTTTGTCACCCTTAGTTTTATAAAATATCAAAAAAAATGCGATTTTACTTTTGAAGATTACGATGGAATGCTTTCTTACCAATAATCTTTGACCTCTGTATTCTTTTTCTTTTACCGTGCAAAAGACAGCATTAATATGCAATTTTTACATGTAAGTATTTGGAAAAGTGCTCTCTTTCTCTGGTCATGTAAGTATTGTTTGTTTAATTCATTTTTTAGCTTTCCTGTGTCACTGACACTGCATCTGAATCTTTTCCCGATCTCATTCTTATCAGAAGGGGGACCACGGATCAGTGCCTGTGTGTTTGAGCAAATGCTTTTTTTATTACAAACGAGCACACAGTTCACCTGTTGTTAAGTGATTCCTGCGGGCCATGACATGTACATTCATCCTTGACAAGGAGTTATAATACAGATGCGTTGTCACCATTGAGAAATGAGACGGAAAGCGTCGTCACCAGTAATAAAAGTCTCTGGATCCCTCCACTCACCAGACGAAACACGGCAGCATTATGCTGCTATTTCACGTCGGTATTCTGTCGCGTGGTCCTACCCCGGTCGAGCTGACCCATTACCCATGCTTATGGCACTATAAAATATTCTGCGCAATTGTCATCCGGCTAAATTAGAAGACGTTGCCGTGGTTCAAATCGAACCAGGTATCAATTCATCGTCAGCATCATCATATTTATTACTAAGACTCTCTGAAACGAAAAAGAAGAATATAATTGTTTGTAAATTTACTTTTCCAAAGTTTTTTTTTAAAGAATTTTTGCAATAGAATTATTAAGATTCCGGTTAACCAACTTTGAACCTACGATCTTTTGTTTCACAGACCGTACCCTTAACCATTATGTATTGACGCTTCAATCTATGCAACATTGCCATGAACATAATATATTGACAGTCAAGTTTTCTACAATAAGTTATGATACTCATCCTTTGTTAACTGTTCGTTGTGTAGTACGATTGGTGTCCTGTGTATTCCTTAAAGTAATAAATATAGATGACGTACATATGTGGAAGCATAGGAGCGTGAAATTAATTGAACTATACACAATGCTTTCTCAGTTCATACAAGAAATTAGTTTATTTTTATTTTGCAGCGACAATAATTAGTTATTTTACAAAGTTACTAAATATTACGTTGAATTTTGCTACCTTGACACAAAATGAGGTATGAAAATATTTCTTGGAAACTGCTGAACATTATATGAAAGACTGTCATAACATCTAAGAAAAGAAAAATACTATCATCAAATATTTATTATAAACCAAAAATAACATTTTAATACCAAAATTATTTATAACCGTGTCGAGCTTTGAATGCATGCCCAATCCTTGAGGGTCAGCATAGAACTAACGTACAATTTCAATTGCAATTGCAAGTAACAATTTCATTGGTGCTTACACAGGGGATCGAATTCGGATTACTTTCGTACCGTGAAATTAAAAGCGAGCGCTTAAAAACTAAGCTATACTGATCGATACATTAACATTTGTGTGCAGGTTTTTTAATATATATATGTATAAATCTAAATTAGGTTTTGACATACGTGGTAGATTTATAGTATGATCGTAGAGTACTTACTTTCTCGAGATTCTAAACTTATTGATGTAAAGTGTATGACTCAGTATATGCCAAACACTGCTACTAAGTATGTGAAAACTTTTTTAAGCTGTTGATTTTAATTCTATAACGACTAATTTTAGTGATTTGAACTGACCTTGCATCCAGATCTCAGATTTTCACCCATTTCGGTTTAGGTTAACATCAAGAGAGGACGTTCATAACTGCTAGTCGCAGTTTTTTTAATCAGAAGTCCCAAAATTTATACAGCAAGGGAATATGTCACCTACTAGTGACATAATCCTATTGCTGTAGAAAAAATGGCTACAAATTATATGTTATAATCAAACAATAAATATAATTTAAAGCCATTGAAATGTATTTGCACATATATATTATAATCAAATGTAAATAAACTATTATAAAAAATAACTTGAATTTGTATTATATATAAAACACGAAAAAAACTTTTTCCCCGACCCATTATATACATATATTATTCAATCACTATATTGATTAATAAAGAAGCACGTTTAAAATGAAATATTTATTTATTATTAAAAGATTGATATGAATGAATTTGGTTTCAGTTTTGCCTTTTGGGTCAGTATTTATGTCAATACCTATGACTTCAGATGCACAAACATGTGTCGATTATTCGCGTGAATCGAAAATTGATATCTGCTTTTCATTTTTCAACCGATTTAAATGAAATAAACATTGAATGTTAGTCCATGTTATAATACATCTTTGAAAACCATGTCGAAATAAGTTAAGGCAAGCGGGCAGAAACAGAGACGCATAGACGAAAGAAAGAAAGAAAATCTAAAATCTTTTATTAATGTACAATATGTGGGAGACATTGTTTATATATATAGATAATATCTCGTGATCTGATATCTTTTATATTATTATTTTTTTTTGTCATGTTGTTATGATTTTTAATTTAATTAATATTAAAAATCACAAATGAAGTATTTGTATAGTTTAATGTGAATGCGAAAATATAATTAAAATGAGCAGTCTTGTATTTACTTTATACTCATTGACACTTAAATATTTAGTACACTTTCTTGCTTAGACGTTCAAGTGATGCTTAGACGTTCAAGTGATGTTTAGAGTACCAAACAAGTAGTTAAATATGCAGTTATAATAGAGAGCTTCACACATCCCTTGCCTTTTCCAAAAGTTTCTTTTATGTACGATACGTACTGGGAAGATAAACAAATGCTTTTCCATATTAATGCAGAAGTCGGGTCTGATTAACTTTAAAACTCTTATGAAATTTGATGTAAAAATAAAACAGTTTCAGGAAAAATATTGAAACAATATAAATTGTCACCCAATTTTTAGATTTACTCAATATCTAGGTAGTGTAGTAATCATTGATTATTTAAGAAAAGTTTATTTAGATTAATTTAATAATCATGTATTTTGTTCTTCAACGTAATTTAATTTCGTTTATCATTTCTTATTCGAGGACACTGAAGAAAGGGCAATGCCAAAGCTCTTCCCGGTCATCCCGTTTAGTATTTTTAATTCCTCAATACAAATCGTGTTTACATTTTTATAAGTATTTAGAACGTGACCCTTCTACTATTGTTGTTGCTGAAACACAAAAAAGGAGGTACACTGTTAACACTGTAATTTAACCTACCACCGGCCAGCGTTTAGCAAAATAAAAAAAAGGTACACGTAGAACATTTAATTGTATGAATAATTAATGTAGGGTAAACGTTTTTTAGCTGGTGTCTAATAGCGGGAAAAATTTCTCTTTTTAAAGCAGGATAATCAAGATTTAATAGTTAATATTTTTTCTGATTCGAAACGTTGAAATATATGCAAGTCATAAACTTTTTTAGTGGTAAATCGATATCTTAATATCGATTTTATTTTACACGTGGATTACGAATGGATGGACATATTTTAAGCTCTGCTGTATTTGTATAAAACTATTTTGAAATATGTACCTACCCTGCCGGCCAAAAGTTTAAGACCGCACATAAACAACCTAATTATCTATCAATTTTAATAAAATCCCATAGGATAAATAAAAGAAATGCGCATCATATTCTATTCTTAGTATAGAATATTTAAAGATCATTATTTTGTTTAGTTTCAAGTTATTGGACAATAAACATCTATTGTTTTCAAACACCGACAAACGGTGCGCTAGAGAGCCAGGTGGTAGAGTCTTAATAATATTTTTATAAGGTCCTCAGTACTAATTATTTTGCTTTTGTTGCGTATTGGTCAATAATTAGGATTATTTAGCTCCAGAAAACATGTGTTTCTGACAATTATTGGGTTTGTTCATAAACAATCTCAATTAATCTAAACTTGTGGTTTCTAGAGTGAAGATGTCATAAAATGGGAAGAGCTTGAGAAATTAGCAGTGTAGTGCGTTCCGCCATCGTTGTTTTACATAAGGAAGGCATATCCGAACGTAAGATTGCTTCACAAGTTGAAGTTATTGAAGACTTGTGTTCATGGCACAATAGCTCGATACAGGGAGACAGGCAGTTTTCAAGATCGTCCACGCTCGGGAAGACCGAGACCTACCACGTCTAGTGAAGATAATTTCATTGCTATTACCAGCAAGTGAAATAGATGCTTAGCAGCACCAGAAATCCGCGTTGAAGTAAACAAAATCCAAGTTAACCCTTTATCATTGACTACAGTAAAACTGCGACTGAGAGATTTGAAGTTGTAGGTTGCGTTGCCGAAAACCTTTGCTAAGGCCGTAAAACAAGAAAATATGGATGCAGATCGAGATTGGACTGAAGAAGATTTTAAAAAAGTGCTTTGTACCGATCATTTCAAGTTTGAACTATTCGGTTCAAAACGTAGGATTTACGTTTGACGCAGTGCCCAAGAAAAGATTATGTCAGATTGTGTAGTCCCAACAATCAAGCATGGTGGTAGCTCAATTATGGTCTGGGTTTGCTTTGTGGTTTGCTAGCCAAGGAACTGGCGATTTGATTAAAATTGAAGGAATTTTAAAAAAGCCTGGATCTCAATCCCATTGAACTTTTGTGGGAAGAGCTTGACATGAACGTCCGTAATTGTGGCCCATCCTCTCGAGAAGAAACATGGATGCTTTGTGCAAAATTTGGAACTATATATCACAAGACACCATTAACAAATTTATTTCCCGTATGCCGAGACGTTAAAAAAGTCAAGTAAAATGTAAAGGAGGATTTTTTGATGAGAAATCAGTTTAGCTAACTATAGCCTTTTTTTGCATGGACTGTTAATATTTCTTTACGCTTTTAAAGTATATTGTTTGGCAATCAATGTTCTATTAGATGATTAAACAGGTTAATTAAACATTTAATATTTTATTGGAGTTTTACTTTATTTTCCTACTTTAATTAAGGTAATCTTAAACTTTTGGCCTGCAGGTGCGTGGGTGGAACTGAAATTTTTTAGAAACATTGGCAATGAAAACATGTTTTAAATTTCGATTATAGAACTCTTTGGTGGAATATAATGTGATATATTGCATTCATTTGTCATTTGTTTTTGTGAGTGGGCTGCAATTACATAAGTGTTGTTACACCCTTTTCCTTAATTTATTACGACATTCGTTGTAGTCTTAATCAAAAACAAAGCTACTATAGATTCCGATTGGCATTTAATTATGAAGCCCCATCTCAAATCACTGTTTACAAATGGTTTCATAAGTTTAACCGTGGGCGTAGCAATCTCAGTGATGATCTGTGTGAGGGACTATCTACAACAACGACATCTCAAAATAACATCAGTGCTGTGCGATGATAGTGGAAGATAAGGGAGTGACCTACCAGCTATGCGGGCAAGACTAGGCATTGGTATGAGTCAAGTACTAAAAAAATTACACGAATATTTAGGCGTCAGAAAGCTTTGCACCAGATGGATTCACAACCTACACACACTTTGGCCGAAGACCAGAAACGCCATCGAATACATTGGTGTCGCGAAATGTTAGAAAAGTTCAACGGAGGTGACTCGAATGCTGTATTTGACATCGTCACAGTGTTGAAACTTGGATATTTTGCTACGAACCCAAAACCAAAAGACAATCTGCTCAGTGGGTGTTTCCTTTTGAGGATTGGCCAAGTAGGGTAAAGAAAGGAAGAAGTCAATGAAAATAGATGATTGCCTCGTTCTTTGATGGGAAAGGTTCCATTTCGCGACAGTTGTGCTGGAAGATTGGAGGATCAGACTGCAGACTGCATCTGCAGACTAGTATGATCCTCCATCACCACGACAACGTTCCAGCGCCCTTTGCAAAACGTACAATTGAATGTTTAACTAGATAATGAGATAATGAGTCATCCGCCATACAATCCGGACCTGGCGTCCTACGACTTTCGTTTATTCCCAAGAACCAATTATATACTTCGAGGTATTCGCTTTACGAGCTCTGAAGATGTGGTGAGTGCGTACGAAAATGCCATAGAGAGACCCACCACACAGAGAAGAATGGGCCCACTGCTTTTTTCAGTGGTTCCATCGAATGCGAAGATGTATGGAGAGGAGTGGAGACTACTTCGAAAAACAATAAAAGTTGCGGCAACTTGCTGCTATATTGAGCTGTTTCTGATGACTTTCAGTGTGACCTAGGTAACAATAAATGATAGGATCTCGGTATTTAAATGGGAACAGAGATCCACAATCTAGTAATTTTGTCAAATATGGAATAATATCCCAACAGTGAAAGCAGAGTAAAATGATGATATCGGCAAACATACTTATACACGTACACACACATGTAATCACAAAACGTAACTGAATTTCAAGATCAATAGCATGAACCAATGTGTTCCTGAATTGGTCATATTTATTGTAATCACTTGTTTTATAAATAGTTTTATAAGTTGCTGTTGGAGGTTTTTTCACACATACATCAGGACTATACAAACCAAAACAATAATAAGTTATATATATTACGTTAAATAACACAGATGGTTAATAAGAGAATTCGCGTATTGGAACCCAAAGTAGCAAACTTTTCACATTACAACTTTATTCGAGCAATGTTTCGAGCTTTAATTTCTATGTGATTTTCTCATTACAACTTGTGCAGTTAGTTCAATAGTCTATGTATCTGTACTTGGTAAGATAGTTTATTGTTAACTTTAATATGGTCTATAGTTACATTACTCTTGTATTCACTCAAAAATTCAGCCAATCAATTGTATTAATTTTTCAGTCAATCAATTGTATTCATTGTTCAGTCAATCAATCATATCAATTTAATATAATAATAATAATTTAATTTCTGAAATGCGGTGACATAAGTAGCATATCCAGTAGAGTACAGTTAGGATTTGTGACAGTTACAGTTTGGATAGTTTGAATGTGGAAGTATAATAGAAAAAGAAATCGAAATAACTGATTTACTCATATTAGATTTTTCTGTAGCGTTATGATGAGTAAGTCGATTGTTGTAATCCAATGGAAAAATGCGAGCTTTGTTTTAGTTTAGTTGCATATAAAACAATTATTTCTTTCTGAGCTCAGCAGAATGGATAAACTTTTAAATTATTTCACGGTGACAATGAAGCGAGGAAGCATGATCCAGAGCCTTTGATTTCCTGCAAGTCTGTCTCTTGGACTAGTGCAAGTGGTATACTGCAACTGCCAGACCGAGGGCAATCTGTGAACAAAATATATGTACATATGTAGAATCTTTGATACTCATTAAACCAACTTTTTTCTTATGTATATATAGTAAATCATAAAAAATATATAGTAAACCAACTTAAATTAGTAAATAATTTTTAATACGCGGTTTAAGAAATTAGCCATTCAATTAACAATCAAACCAACAAATTAGCAATTAGCCAATTCTATTACTCAGGATGTAGTCATCTTGTCAGATTGACTTTTCTTGGTCGTATCTTTTCATGATTTTTTCATTTCCTCGTTAAAAATCTCTGTTACAATGTACCAATTTCACATTCAGTTTTTCACTTCGTTCAGCTTCATACTGTGCATTTTCTTTATTAAGTGGTCACTTGATAAAAAAAGTACAGTTACCGTCTTTTTACGACTTCTATATCTTTAGTCAAAACCGTTCAGGTCTCATATTTCATTTACTTTATTTGAACAAGATGGAATGATCTCAATAACTGGTTTCATTCAAAGAACCGTCATCTGGTTTTCAATAGGAAATGTGATTTCCCTGATGGCAACAATTATAGAGAAATACAGTCACAGACGATGAAGGCTTGGTTAAATGATGAAGAGAATAATAGGGATGAAAACAAAGAAAACCACGTACAGGTTAGATTTTATGTTGGAAAGAGAAACAATTAATGGAAAAATACAAACGACTTCAAAAGAACTTGCACGTGATCGTGAGAAGGCCTACCTTGGGAAGTGTGTTACCGGTGGACTAAGAAAATGAAAGGAAGACTTGGATCTGCCATTGCTCCTTAAGATGTAGTAGCAACCACTGACAATGGTGGGATCTACTGCTAGAGCACGGAGGGATTTAATGTCATGGTGGCTTGTCCCCGATGGGTTGTTCCTCATTATTCCTACTTCTAATGTCAGTACATCTGACATTAGAAGTAGGGGACGAGCCAATTTGGTGCATGCTCCTTGCTGATGATAGTACAATGCTGGCAGAAAGGAAAGGCGCGATGTTATTGAGCAAGTTAATAATGGAAACTCGTACTAAAGACTAGTGGCTTAAAAATGGGCAAAGCAAAGACCGAATATATTTGATATGATCTCGAAGGAGTTACCTTCGTCGTAGTCTCATTCCTACGTGATTAATACATGATTCATAATTATAAGAAAGTCACGAATATAAATGTTAAGGGGTGTAAGAGTCAACCCGGTGAAACTGTAAACGGCCTAACAGCGGCAATCAGCCCGAAAAAAAATAGGTGTAAGAAGAGCAAGATTAATAATTAAACCAATAAATTGTGTAAAGAGTGTGAGTGCAATGGACGAAGAAACGGATGAACTAGGAACTCTATTATATATTATTCAACGAACACGTAGGAGGATACGTTCCCAACGAAACGCAGGGTACGTTTAGTTGGAAACGTAAACTACTTATCTTGGATCACAGCTATGGCCAATAATTATAATACAAAGATTATTTGTTTATATGTTACTTGGTTATATTTTTACTTGTCTCGTGTCGTTAAGTCTGCATTCAAATTCCTTCACCTTACATTGATTTAGAAAAGGTGTAATGGTATACGTCATTAAAATTATTTTATCCATAGATTTGTATTTGTTGATGATATTCAATTCATTAAGATAAACAAGTATTCAACATTTTATTTTTTATTACATAATTTAATACAATTTTGGATATATATTTCTTTTAATATTCTTTTTGAAAGTATTCATGCAGGCAGGAGTTTAAAGTAAACACCTTTTTATTACGTGCAACAATTTTTTTTAGGAAGCTACTATTCAATCACTTGCTGAAATTGAAGCAAATAAAAATATTGCGTGTATGTTAACAGTTATTTTTGCACTTTTCCGTTGAACTTTTATAAATGGTTTTATATTCTCAGTTAATATAAGAAAATACAATATAAATTTTAATGACATTTATTGTATTAGAATTAAAACTTAGAGCCTTGGTAGCTCAGTGTTTAAACGCTCGCATTTAATTCACACGTCTTCAGGAAATATGCGTTGTCAGAAAGAAATAAAAATATTTTTTTGCAGACGTGAAGTCCGCATATGGAAGTGCATTGGTGCCGCGTGGTAGACCCTCCCTTCATAGGAGGTTTATACAACGCTGTGGAATTTTGTGTGTCATTTTACTTTTTACTTTATAATAAATAAATTTTACTGTAATTTTATTAGTCTTAAAGCGTCAATAACCTAATGTCTTAGGGTAGGGCCTGGGAAACTTACGGCAATAGGTTTGAATCCGCCATTCGGCTATTACCGTGAACCATATCCTAGCACAAGCATTTAAGCTTAGTTGGAGTGGGTAACCGGAATATTAGTAATCTTGAAAGCACTATTAACATTCTTTTAAAAATAATTTTATTAAAACGAATATACAAGAAAATATTAAGTATTCATTCAAACATAAAATATCTTCCGTTTCAGTCTTTATTTTTTTTACATAGAAAATAATGACTAGCTTAAGTATTTAGTATAATTACCTAAACTCATATAACGAAAACAATACATTATATTCGGATGTGAGAGTATCGTTACGTTTGTATTTATAGTTCTTTTGTATTGCACACACAATAGGCAACGTTATATAATGACAGGCTTCAATAGGGTAAAAAGAAGAAAACGCTGTGGTTTAAATCAGCTAGGAATACATGTTATGTAACTTGAGATATATGTTTATGCTGCTATAATAATAATATATTAGCTTTTTTTTTTAAAGAATAGGTGGCCAACTAGCAAGCAACTTACCTGATTAACTCCGCCCATGGACATCTGCAACACCAGAGGAGTCGCAGATGCGCTACCGGCCTTTAAATAATATTTCAGTTAAAAAAAAAACAAGTACAATCCAAATGCTGTATGCTGGTTCGCGACAATAGTCCAATGGTGAATTTTATCCTACGACCTTAAGTTTTACAAGTTTTAAGCCATTGGGTTATTGTAACACAATTAAAGTCACCTTAATAAATACGATTTTCCCAACAGGTACTAATATAATATTCCGAAGTTTTGAGAAACATTTTAAAAATAATCTCTTGAGGCGAATCCGAAAGTTAAGCATGGAACCGACACGTCGCTATCAAAGTTTGAAAGATATTATCCCAAACTGTGCGAAGTTAATATGTTCTGTCATCTTAAAGATTCAATTATGGTTTGACATCTTAAAAAAGTAAAAATCATACTAATGTAAGAAATGTAGATAAGTATAGTTTTATAAATTTTATGTCATTTATTTACGTTTAAACTATTTCAATACTCAGCTTGAAAAGTTCGTGATATTAGATGATTATGATTATTGAAATATTTCAGTCGTCATAATAATCATAGATAAATAAACGTCTTTAATGATAAAGTCCAGTCTCAGAACTTTATTTATCTTAAAATTTAATATTATAAATATATTTAATTGTATATGTACGTGCATATGCTTATTTCTATCTTTAAATATAATTGACAAATAATAACTATCACCAGTCCACATCAGATTTTTGTTTTGTTGAGATCCTGCTCATCCAAAGCCTGAAAGAGATCGCTTTTAGCGACGCATTTAAAAAGTTGTTTATCAAATAACTTTGTTTTTTATGTTATTTATGGTGTGCAATAAAGTATGATCTATGATATTGGAATGGTTTCTGTATTATTTGAATGTTTAATGATTCTTTTGACATTGATAATTTTGATCACATAATGAAATCTGCTGGTTTGATACAAGATGATATACTGTCCAGAAAATTTTATAGTGCAGTTAGCGTTTGGAAAGACATAGGGGCACTCAATCGTCATCCCTTGGTACGAAGTCATGCTGCATGTGCAATAAGATCTGTGGAAGGTTCATATGCAGTGTCCAGGGCACGGGGTAAACATACAACACGAAAACAAATAATTTATGGTAAAATTATTGTAACAGTAATTTTAAATTTATTATAAATTATACTTCATCCGGAGGAGCGGCTTAGCAGCTGTACCACAGATAGTTTAACCACTACCCCACGCGGTCGTCTACTATTTGGAATACATTGTTACGTCGATCAGGTCGCTACATACCGCTATTGACACACAAATGCATGAACTCCTTCGTCTCCATTAGCCTTGATCTTTAAAAACAGAAAACTGTTACAATCAAAGTTAAGCAGACTTAATGATCTAGCCAACGATAACAGTATGTTCTACCATTCGTTTAGGCTTTTCATTATAAGTTTTGTTGTATCAACTCTCTGTGATAGTTTTGTCATTGAAAAAGATTACTCGCAATGGCATTAACGGTACTAACGTTCAAGTCAACGACTCTTAGTTAAAATTAATTGTGCTAGACAATTTATGAGATTAAAGATGAAGGTTTTAGTTATAAAATGAGATGACATTCATATTAATAAATTCTTTTTTATTAATAACAAAATATATTTATATAAAATTCGTCTTACACTCTAAAATAAGGAAATATTCACTCTAAAGAAAATACAGACAAAAATACAAAAAGCTCATAAATTAAATAATAAAAACAATTCAATATTTAGTGCTACCCCCCAGGTAACTAACTACAGTTCCTGATCGGTTCTCCGGAGACCGAATAAAATTTTTCATTGTTTCTTGAGAAATGTTTTCCCATTCTTCAGTGGGTGAAGCTTAAAGCTCGTAGTCTTTTTCAGACTGTCCAACCGCTAACAGCCACTCATCATGTTTCTCTGAGCTCTAGTTGGACTTGAATGCCGCATTAAATTTCTTCGGTTAAAGCTACTAGTGTCCTGGTACCGCCGGTAAACTCTGACACAGCAGACTGGCTCATGTTTAGCACACGATTCACTTTTCGCTGATTCCCTTGGGGCCTTGTTCCTATAGCCCTGTCGGAACCACTTGAGCCACTTTTTTAATAGATGTATCTAATAATGGTTTATGTTTGACGACTAACTGATAAGGCTAGGTCAGAATATTGACCTTTTATAGGGTATGACAACCCCTGATTAGCGCTATGGAAAACAGGTTCAAAAATATAGAAATACAATAGAAATAGGTATATATGTTATATATATATGTATATACATTGTAAGTATAAAAATATTTAAATCTTAAATAACTAATAATAGTCCCAAAATAAATAAAAAGGATTAACTTATTGATTATATGTAATAATTTTTCCATTTTCATACACAAGGTTTCCATTTTGTAACAATTGCTACTGTAGTATATGGTAATATGGTCTAAATAAATTAATAAAATATCTTATGGTAATCATACGAGTACTTCTGAGTTATAAAATATTTTTTTATATCAGTCATTGAACATAAAAAAATTTAAAATATTTTATTTATGAGCCAATCAAGAATATTGAGTCAAATTTACTCACATAATTTATGCCTGAGATATGACGTGATGATGATATGATATGATGATCTTTAGATGAAGAAATAAATAATTATGTGCACACAATTAATAAGTTTTTGAACGTTAGACTTGGTTTGGGTAGCTTATTATGTTTCAGGTTACTCGAAAACCACAAATATACTTCTATTTAACTCATGTGCCTGCATTCGATTTATATAAACTGTAAACTGTATTACGAACCAGTGAGATCGGTGTATAAAGAACTTTCTTTATTAACTAAAGTTAAGACCAGTTCAGTAACATCAATGATAAAGTCATTGGAAGTAGGACATCGTGCCAGGTGCTGGCTTTTGAATAGATAATTATACTGCTAACTGTAATTTTTATAAAAGATAAGATAAAGAAAGGTAACAACTGTCCCAATTTTAAAACTTTGGACAGTTCTTACTTATTATGCCAAGCATGTTTTAATAATTTAAGTAAAATTTACTTAAATTTTGGGTGTATCAAATTTACTGCTCGTCAAGTCGGTTAACATAATAAATAAAGTATTTAAAAAATTATGATCACAAATAAACGAAATGAGGTAAATATAAACAGAAGTAAATGACATATAGACTGTGCACATACAAGTAACATTAAAAAAATACTACCGACTCGTTACTCACGGCCGAAGGTTAGCAAGGCAAAGAGAAATTACTAGGGAATGAGTCCAGTGATTACGCGTCAATATACTAATGGTTTAATGGTACGGTCTGCGAAACTTAAGGTTGTAGATTCGAATCCACCATTCGACTATCGTGAACCATCTCCTAGCACCAATATTTTCAGCTTGGAGTGGTTAACATGAAAATTAGTAATGTTATTGGCATTACTAATATTCTTTTTTCTTTTCTTTTTTAAAGTGATATCACCGCTTTCGACATTTTCGGTCTGTGCCATTTGCAACTTGCCTTATGTTGATGTCTATCAAAATCATTTTTAGCGCGATATCCACACCGAACGGGTACTTGTCTTGGGAGGAAAGCGGGGTCAGCTGAGAATACTCTGAAAACTTTTAATAAATATAGTTAAAGAAAATTGACACAGATTCTGTCACTACGTAATAAATTATATTTTAGTAAGTACTTAATATTATAAGGTGTTTTAAGCTGTAGAAAGTTTTCGTTCATTAGCACTCAACAATAAAAAAGGGGAATACAGCAGTGAAGAAGTGGTAACATTTTTCTGTACAATGTGAAACAAGCAAACAGTTTATCATTCAGTTAACTATTTCTATTTCATTTTATTTTACTTAAAATTAATTATCACAGTGAAAGAATACGAAAGAAAACTGTGTAGGAGATTACTACGAAATACTATTCTCTTTAAACATAATTATAGTGCTGCAGTTTCTAGCTGCAGAACGAATGGGTCAGCTCGACTGGGGTAGGACCTCGCCCTCATAGAATACCAGCGTGAAATAGCAGAATGATGCTGCTGTGTTTCGTCTGGTGTGTGTAGGTATCCGAAGACCTTCATTACAGCTGACGAGGCATTCCATCTCAGTCCTCAAGAGTGACAACGAATCTGCATTATGATTCCTTGTGAAGGATGAATGATGTCATGGGCCGCAGGAACCACCCGATGGTAGGTGAAACATGTGCTCGTTTGTTACTCTCAATGTAATAAAGTGTCATGACAGTAGGTTTCTTTGAAGTTAAGTTTTCTTCGTCTTGATATTTTAATAATAAAAATAACAATAATTAATAATAATAATAATATAATAATTTTGCAAAATAATAATAACTATGATAATTTTAAATCAAAATTAAAGATGTAACAAAGGGATAATCAATACGTACTCATTCGGAACATACAATACTTGTACAACCAGAAAATGCAAGTTGGTTAATCATGTGCACCCAATATATATATTTTTTTTATTATTCGTCTGTTATTTTTTTGTTTTAAACCTGTTAAATACACAATAGTCAACTTTCTTACTATTTTTCTTTCTTTATAAATAGTTATTATTTTTTATTACTTTGTTTTATAATTTTATATTACACTTTATGAAATGAGAACCACCTCTCCCCTTGTGTAGGCTTCACGGAGATCTGGGTTGTGACCCTTAGTCACATCAGTACCTGAGTGGAGATCCTTTTCTTTATTTGGCCCATTTGGATTTCATTTATTTATTATTTATATATTTTTTCATTAGATTAGGTTTTTAGTCTTTTTCTTGGTTTTTTTGTTTTTAATTATCTTTTATTGTACGTGATTTTGCTATGTATTATGTATATGTATTTAGGTGTGCCAAGAAAGAATAAATTATCATTATACCTTTAAGTTTAGCGTGAATTCAAAGGACTTAGGATAAGCTTAATGGCAAGAGAGCAAAATATCACGATTGTGATATTAAACCACATGCACATGGTTGCAAGTTCGTGTAGCTCTAGGATTGGTCTATATAGTCTATTGGTCAGAGAAGGATAAGGATGATTTTCACATACCATACTCACAGTGCTGTCGTCTCGTCTACATTAGACGCATTGGCGAAATATGATGACGTGTCAGATATGGGATGTACAAACGCACGCGCAGACAGGAAATTAAAGATTATGACGCCCAAATATTGTTTCTCAGCTGGTAATCGGACCAAGGACCCGTACTACACGCTGCATTCACCAAGTAAACAAGGATATGATTTAAAATATCTGTATAATTAGTTTTATTCAACATGTTATATAGGCTTTTATATTCATTCATTAATTTTTTATTTTTTCTATTTTCACGTCAATCGTTGGTAAGAATTTGCAACAACAACATATGGTAAGAATTTATTATGTGAAATAATTTTTTGAATGTATGAGACTTCAAAGCAAAAGGCGGCTTAATATAGCGTACATTTCTTTTTATATGTAGAATTTCTCTTTATTCATTCATGTGATGGAAATTTCTTTGTCGTAACAAAAAAAAGTATTAACCTTAGAAATATTCGCTTCTCCTCGAAGGTAAGAATTTAAATTTATTATTTTCCTCCATATTAAATTTAATGTTCTCAGTAATTACCGTTTTTTGAAAGTTATATTAATAATAATTAAATTTATAATTTTAAATCGTAAACGGTACAGACGATTTACCGAAAAAGCTGCGCTGTTAGCCCGAAGGCGGTTACTGCTTCACCGCGCTGAAAAATGGCCGAGCGCTTAGGCCACTCAGCCGCGACCTTTATGGGTAAACATAGCACAAGGGTTCCCGAGAGGTCCGAAGTCCTCGGTTTGGGGGGTTATCCTGCTTTTGTAACTGAGTCGAGTGCACCTGTGGGGGCCAAACCTTGGCTCACTAATTGCATCTAACAGATTAACTAAATAAATATCACTATTATTAACGACATTTATCACCACGTCTACAACCAATACATTCCATTGCAGCTGGAAAAGAATTGGCGCAAGAAACTCTAGCGACGCTCCTATCCATGTTAATTGGTGAAAACCGGCCAGAGATATCGGCGGTATCTCAAATTGGTTTGCGGCGCCGGTCGCATCGTCGGGGTCAGCGTGGATGTGCTTCGGTCTGTCTTAGCTTTACAAAACACTTAAGTTATGATATCATTTTGATCTGATGGTCGCTGTTAGCCAGCTTTTACAGCTTCATCGGCTTGAAAGGTGACCGAGCGCTTAGGGCGCTTAGCTGAGACCTTTATTAGCGGGTAACCAGCACAAGAGTTCCCGAGAAGGAGCCACGGCTTGGACCGTTACCCTGCGAACGACAGACTAGAGCGGGTATTCGTGCGTGCGTGCGTGGGCCGAACCTCGGCTCGGTCAGTTGCTTCTGACGGATTATAAAGGTATGACATCCTTTTCAAAATGTTTTAACGTTCGTATATTAAAACTTCTACTAAAAACATTGTTTTATAAAAATCCAGCAATTCTTAGAGAATACCAGCATGATATGGGTACATAACGAATAATATAACATGGTAACTTATAAGGTTAGTATAGAAAACCTTATGGCTTATCTGCATCTTGAAGCTTTATTAAGGATGTAGATGTCATGGACCACAGCAATGTAAACCGTGTTTTTTTTTTATTACATTGAGAGTAACAAACGAGCACACAGTTCACAGTATGGCAAGTGATTCCTGCGGCCAATGACATCTACATTCATTGTTGATAAGGAATCATGATGCAGATGCGTTGTCACCCTTGAGCACTGAGATGAAATGCCTTTGCACATTAATATATGTCTCCGAATCCTCCTCTCCTATATATCCTATCCTACACTCACCAGACGAATCACAGCAGCATTGTACTGTGTTTCGTCTGGTTTTCTGTGAGTGTGTTCGTTTATCTTTTCTAATAATATAAAAAAGTATCATTTTCATGTTCAATATAATATAATAACGTCTCCCAAATGGGTATTAGCATAGAGAAAAGGTTACTACGTGACAGTGAATTGATATGCTTAAAATTTCTTACCTTATACTGAACGTATGTTAAAAAGTTTATGTGTATTTAATAGGATTTTTATGACCATAAGTTTATTACATTATGCGACGCTTCTTTAAAGCGAGAATAGGCAGTGAACTAAACAATGAATATTCTTTGTTTCACCGTTCATCTTGTCTTAGTCTTTAATGAAAACCATCTATTTTATTCAATATTAAATGCAATAAAGCTTTTATTCGACTGCTTCGTGGCGTAGTAGAGTACTTGACTGTTACGTTGTGGGTGGAATAATATTTGTATTTTCAGATCTGGGTGTTGTATGATTTCATTTGTATCTTCCTCCACTATAATTGCACTCGCGGAATACAAGTCTGACTAGGGAAGGGGTCGAGTGAGGGCCACTTTGAGCATATGCTTATGGCACTATAATATATAATCCTGCATAGATGGTGTAGGGAGGACATTCTTTTATGGACACGATTCAGTAGTCTAGCTGAAATTAAGTAATCATATTAACCTTATCCTCGCGAATGCAGTAGCCATAAGCATATGCTCAAAGTGACCCTCACTCGACCCCCTATATAATACAAAATGACTGCATTGTCCTGCATGATTGCACAATAGTTGGTCGCCTTACGAAAAATTTAATGTGTGGCCACATTGCACGAGAACTCTGTGATATTTAAGCCGATGAATTGAAATGAATAAAGTTGTTGCATTATGTTGAATAATGTTGTTGTCTCAGTGTACGGAATCTCGCTTTTAATTTACGATACCCGAATCATGTTCGATCGACCAGAGTATGAGGGGCTCCGCATCAATAAAATTGTTGATTGCAATTTATTGCTGATGTACCACTTTATACGGCGGTGAAGAAGGATATCGTGTAAAAACTTGCAAGTCTTAGAAATAAAATATAAGTTTAGAAGACATGCGAACTCCGCCAACGTGCAATGGGGCTGCGTGGCGGAATATCTTAATAAATTTAATCAGACTAAATAATAAAAGATGATGACAGGTCGGTTCAACTATGACGTTAGACAAAAACTCGATCTTCCACGTGATCATGAGTAAAGTAAAGCACTCGTAGGGATAAAAAGATTAAAATAAACGCGATAAAATCCGTAAAAACCGTTTTGTTCAATATTTATAGATATTTCATACAGTGTTTGTATCAATTAACTGTACTCCAATGTAGCAAATAATCAGTATAAAGTTGTAAAATAACATGTATAAAGTTGGTACTTAAAGTATACAGTAATCAATATTTTTTTAGGCGAATTTAAATGAAACTCTTTCAAATATTTACCCAATTTGCTTATATTATTTGGTAACTGTTTTTTATATTATATTTGAATACTTGTAAATAAACTTTTCTTTTCTGTGTTTTACCATACAAATATAAAAAACTTAGCTTACTGTATTTTCGATAGTTTAAGTATGTATCACTTGAGGGTTTCATCGTATCTTCTTTCTTTTAGTCTAGTCTTTTAGATCACAGCTGGAACATATCCTTTTTCAACAAATCTAAATTTGTGATTTGTTTAAATCATGATCATGTGTATAACACAGGTAAAAAGGATTGGCGAGTGTAATCCTGGTGTTATTGCCAATGCCTTCACTCTGGTGATGGTAACAACATTTATATATACAAATAGAATAGGCATAGCTATTTACACGAAATTTAGACAAATTTATAACATGTCGCTTAGTCACCTATTATATAAAAAATATACTGTTCGAAATTTTACTTTATCTACATAATACACATCCATCCTAAAAAATCAAGATGCAATAGCATTGTCAAAAACTTCTGACCCCGGATAACTAAAATTTATTTTTATTACCTCTCATACCCGGGGTACAAATTGTAATATTGGTTTGTGCCGCGTGCCGGAGTTTTTGTATACGTCAGAGATGATATCTGTTTTCGACGCCCCAGCAGTTTTGAAGGTACGGACCTGTCAATCCTTTGGCTGCACGTAGACAGCAACGACCATCCCCGAGTCTATGAGTGCTTTTGTAGGTTCAATACTGACCGACTCATCGACCACGTTCAAATAGCTACAGATTCCGTGCAACAAAAGATCCCTTCCGCAGAGATCGTGATACTTGGCGACTTTAATGCTCACCACGCCGAATGGCTTGGATCGCGTAAAACCGATCATGAGGAGAGATCTGTTCATGACTTTGCTTTGGAATATGATCTGACACTACTGGTCACTCCGTCTACGTGGGTTCAAGACGTGGAGGATCATACAACTTCCCTATTGGACCTTCTACTGATCTCTCATCCAGACAACTATCTAGTCTCCGCCGATGCCCCTCTTTTTTATTTTATTTTTTTACATGGGGAAATGCATACGCCTACTCACCCCTGCGGGGGCAAGGGTGGGTTATGTCGGACTCACACTGACTAAAACCCCATGGTGTTCCTCCGTCATCGGGTATAGCAGGGTCACGGGAACGTTTTCGCGCTCATCCGCAACACCACCTGCGCTGGCCGACAAGGTGACCCCACCTTCGGGGGACCGCCCTCCAGTTATCCCGCGGCCCCACCACGGCCGCATCAACGGTACGACCCCCGTTTGAGTCGCGGAGGATAAGGAGATACACTACCCTCCCCTCTTGGATGTGATGGATGCGATCGACGGGGTTGCCAACCGCACCGCCACCCCATCGCACGGTCTTTTTTTACATCCTACCCATGGGGCTCATTTGCGTCACACTGGATGGTTCCCGACGCTGTTGCCGATTCTGTCTCCGATGTAGTACTTCAGGGGATGGAACTCTTCATTCCATCCTCAATGGTACCCATGGGGCAGATCCCAGCCTTGGTTTGGTCGCTCCTGTAAAATAGCGTCACGCTATAAGTAGGAGAATTACCAGGCCTGGTCATCATCGGCGTCAAGGGATGCAAAATCCGGATTGTTTAAAAAAAAATACAACTCTGCCTCCGAGAAAAGAGTTATTGCAGAAGCAAAGTCTGAGTACAAAATTGGTGAGAGAATAGTTCGTCTCCCTTCGGGAACCCATGCATTTTGGTCTCTAGCCATAGCCGTCCAAGGGAATGTCTGTCAGCCATCTTTTCCATCTCTAAGACTCTCACAAAGGAGACACCCTGACCTATGCCGCAAAGGAAAAAGCCTAAAAAAATATTTGTGTTCTATTTTTGAGTCCAACTCGACTCTTGACGACGGGGGAACTCACCGTCGGCCATCTTGCGGCGTGAAAGCTTTATGTCAGATGTCCGATTTCTGCAACCGTCAGTGCGCAAGCAATTCTCTCGCTAGACATCCACAAGTCAAGTGGGCCTGATTGTGCTGACAACGTGTGCTCGAGAGTTGGCACAAGTTCTTTGTCTTTTTCGTTACTTTTTCTGTTCTTCTTTCTCTTTAGGCGTGTTCCGAATTGCTGTCCCATAGCTTTGGTGCACCCGATTTCTAAAAAAGGGGATCGATCAGATCCATCCAACTACAGGCTTATTGCTATTACGCCCTTGTTTTTGAAAATAATGGAGTCCATTGTAAACTGCCAGCTTATGAGTTGCCTAGAAGAACACGAGCTGACTAGCGAACCATCAGTACGATTTCCGTCGGGTTCGCTCAGCTGGAGCCCTTCTGGTCTACTTGACTCATCGATGGGCACCAGTGGTCGAGTCCAAGGGTGAGGCATGGTGGTTAGTCTGGACGTAGCATATATGTATATTTGGCATAAAACGCTTCCTTCGAAGCTTCCTCGCTATGAGCTTTCCGAAAATTATGCAAGTGGGTCACAAATTTTCTCTCGAACCATAGCATCCGGGTCGTAGTCGACAGAGCATGCTCCGAAACCAGTGAATCCTAGTGTTCCACAAGGCTGTGTTCTGCCTCCTATCTTGTTTCTTCTGCATATATGTAAATGATATGTTGCAAATTCACATTAACATTCATTGCTAAGCGGATGACCACACACTGTCGGCCTACTGTAAAAAAAAATACTATTACTATTCCGTTTTGTATTGTTTCTAATGAACATTCTTTTTTTAATATTGATTTATCACAGTAATTTTTTTAATTTTTTTTCTAAACTTTCGCAAAAAAAATTATGGAAAAAATGCTGTAATTAAATCTTAATTATTATTTAAAACACTCTTCCAATTTTCCCCTTTTTAGTGATAAATTTGCAGATAGTTCTTAGAAATTTTTGAATATAGATAGTTATTAATAGTACATTAATTTATGTTTGGTTAGTTATTAATATATTATTAAACATAATAGTATTGAGTTATACGAGATGTAATCTGATCTGCATTTAGCGACTGTTCTTGTCAGCACATTGACGAAAATATTTATTTTAAATCATTCTCAAATTTGTAATTAAAAAAGGGGTTGAAGAGCAGTGTTGCTACATTATTTATTATAATTTATTAATATTGTTTCTAACATTTTTTAGCTATTTTATAATATGAATATTACAAGTGACGTCAGTCACAAGTATTCCCAAACAACATAGGACATACTGGAATCTTTCGCAACACCAAGAAACAGCATACTACCTAAATGATAACACAAAGTGATCTTGGTTAGTAAATTTATCACATGTTTAATTATCAAAGTTCATTGAACTGTGCGTTCGTTTAAATATCTAAGTTTAATTAATATATAAGTTAAGTTAAAAATAAAAAATATTATATTGAATATTATAAACTTAAAAATATTTTTATATTGAAATCTTCGATATGTTTTTGATAAGACAACCCTAATTGAAGTACTCATATGTACGCAGCGGTGTGTATAGAAGTTTATACAGTGTATATATAGTAAAATAAACGGTAGAGTTAAAAGGACCTATTACAGTTTGGTGTAGTACCTAAAGCTCACACCAACTGATCGTTCCCGACACTCGGGGATAACGAGTTGCGTAATGGATTGCGATCGTTATAATGTTGACTTTATTGAAATTTAAGGCAACGATGCTGTCACCCTGTGCACATTTTCATATTCAGTTATGTTCTGCAAGTTAAAGCGAGAAAATATAGAATTACGATGAAACTAAAATATTTTCTTTTTAGCGTTCCGTATTATAAAACTTAAATACATTTTTAAGCACCTTGTTGTCGTAGATGATTGAAATTCGGCATTATTATAATAAACAGTTTCCCGAACACAGACATAAAGTTCAAAGGTCGAAGCTTCCAAAACTTTATGAAGGGTAAATAGTAACTTCAACGATTTTAGGGAGAGTAAATAGAAGTTAGTAAAATATATCATTATGGTGCGGGGTGTCAATTAATATTTCTTTGACGAATGTTTTCAAATATATTCAATTCGTTATTTTGTTTTTAATTTTAAATTATAGATCACAAATTGTACCATTTGAACTTAACCGATTTTTACTTTATTTTGTTTAATTAGGCGTGTTTCTTTTTTCAAATTGAATAATCATTTTTTTTTCATTTTCAAATTGATTAAAAAATAAAACCTTAGAAGTCCAAAATGACCCAATTGTGTCGAGTGTTATTGAATTAAGCAATAAATTAATTTACTCATAAATAAATAATTAACTTTTTAATAAAACTATTGATATCATTTTCATGTTTTCGAATTGAGCAGACCACAATGTTTTTAATCAAATGATATTTTATTTTAAAGTCGTAAGTTTACCCTAACATAGTAATGTAAACATTTATAGTTACTAATTTAGTAAGATACACGCATGTTGAATCTAATCTGTGTGTTGTGTTTCTTGTTTTCTAATTTATTTCTAAGTTTAGTATAAGATTATGGTAGTATATATGTAACTCTATGTACAAACTATTCTTTTTAGATATTGTACGTTATTATTGTTATATATAACATATAATACGATACATAGATGATTTATTGTTTCTTTTTGTAGTGTAGCTTCTTAATGTTTGTGATGAACGAACGAATAAAAAAGTTGATGTGTACATCTTTTTATATGTTCTTTTACGTATCTTCTATTCGTTTTTATGTTATATGACTATTGAACATGTTGTTGGTAGGTCAGTTATTAAATAAATAAATAACCAACTGAATATATGAAACATTATTGCTTTAGATCTTCAGCATGATTTCGAGTATATAAGCTTACGTAGTATTTTATAAAGTAACGATATCAAAAACGTAATAATATAGTTTCGGACATCAATCTATATTTCACTTTCTATTACTTTTAAAGCAAAGTATCTGTTTAAATATTGCGACATGCGTAGACCCACTAACTGCCTCACATTTGATTGATATCTCCCCCAGGGCTGGTGTGACTTCAGAGGAGACAAATATGTGTCTTCAAATAAAGACTAAATATTTGTGCCATTTGTAGTTAAAACGGTGGGATCGTGGGGTAAACGGCCGATAAAGCTTTTAAAAGAATTAAAGCCACGACCATTGCGTTATTGCTGCTGGTGTAAGAAGAGATGCTTCTTTTCTTGCACAGCGAGGAAATAGAGACAGCGTTATTGTTCCTTGTTGTATTTTGTTTCATAAATAATGTTACAAATAAATTAAAATATAATTTCATTATATTAAATTTCATTCATCAAATCATAAATAAAGTAGAAATGATTGTCTTATTATATACGTAATCCCTTTTGTTTTAATCTTTATAGTAAGTTATTTATAGCGTGAATTAAACTCAAAATCGGACTCGATAAAGACCCTGCAAACCGGCCGAGAGGTAAATTGCGGAAAATATTCATTTGTTGTGGAAATTTGATTAGCCAAAGCCTCGATAGATTTATATAGAATAATTGTGATGTAGACGCTTTATTATTATAATTATAACAAAACCAAATACATTCAGTCTTTTTTTGTTTTCTAACATTTTGATTATAAAATTTGAACAAAATGTATTTTACTTATGAAACACTCCCTAAATCTTCTAGCAAATTAAGTAATTTTGTCATATAAAGATATTCACTTATACGGTATTAAACTTTTTTATAATTGAATTTCTACTGAGTACCGTTCTTTTCTTTATTTTTGAATTGGCTGATGCGCCATTTGTCCGAAACCAAGAGTTTGTGGTATTTCACTTAGTCGCGTTTTACATACACACACGAGAAAAATCTGGCATGGCAATGATATGCCAGATTTTTCTGCTTAGTTATCGTAAGGCATGATTAACATTTGTTATTATTTTGTATTCGTTGTGGACATATTTATATCTCTTTAGGTTTATATAAAAGAATATCTCATAACCTCTACTATTACATTTATCTACATTTTATGTTAAAACGGCGCATGACAGCTAATAGAAAATTTATTTGCAATCATATTGTAATGGACCTTTTATGTACAAGTAATAAATAATTCCTCCTTTGAGATTTTGAATGTTCCTGTTTCTGTATTACCTTATTATAGAAATTTTGAGTTGTTGAATTGTTTTAGAGTGATAAACAAGACAAAGTTGCCACTAATACGGCCTCCGGTTTTCACACGATGTTAGAAACTGAGTACAGTAATACTCTATTTTCTGCAGTTGTTTTGCTTGGGGGCACTACTTAGGTAGGCATCGGTACATTCAGTGTTCTGTAAAAATTCTAATAATTCATTAAATATCTAATGAAAATTAATAAAGTCGTCAATTCAAAATTACGAGTCATCGGTTCAAATTTCAATTGAATAAAATATATAATTCTTTAAGATAATGTCGTCTTTTGGTCGACTACGACGACATCGTCTGGTTATTGTTAGGTGTTGCATAGATTGTAGAATAAATTATAATGTCTTGAATATATGTGCAAAAGTGATAAAGTATATTTTAACTAGTATATTTTAAGGCCAAAGTTAAAAGTAACAGGGAGTAAGATCAGACATAATGTCCAAGAAACGATTCAAAATCAACTATTGAGAAAAATGCGTACTACTTTTATTTATAACATCTGTTTTATATCGCATTATAGATAACGATATTTGTAAGCTAAAGCAGTTAGTACCACTCCCGTTATGCCAAGGTAGACTTAGGGCCTCCACTTTTGCTATTTTGGCCTGTCGATCTAATTAGCTGGCTGTTGGGAATAACTCTTGGCTTATTCATACAATAACATCATAGTAAATTCTGTTCACTTACTAAGCCTACGAGTATGTTAAATCGCCGGTTTATAATAACGACTTTCGTCTTTGAAATATTTAATTTTAATTAATTTTATTTGTTAGACATGCAAGTTCCCTGACGAAGTTTTCTTTTACTACCGATAACTTAAAATTGATATTAATAATTTTATATGCCATTATTTTTATATGCCAGCATCGGGATCGAACTTGGTTTGTTGGCATAAGGTGAATTAAAAGTGAGCGCTGAGACGTTGAGCTACCACAGCTTGATGACATATAATATATAAAAATATCAGGATATATCACGATAGCTGAAATTTGGATCGTTCTAGATTCAGGAGACCATACTTTGGTCTACTAAAAGATCTTAATTTTTGACATATTCTGAGAAGATTTAGTTTCAGTTGAAGTCGACCAGGAGGATTTCTAAAACTAATTGACCATTTTAATCTTCATTTTATGTACTGCAACACTTGGAGGTTAAATAAAAAAATCATTCAACGACAATAAACTTAACAATTTGCCTTCATAAAGTATGAGTATTTGCCTTCATAAAGTAGAAGTAAACGAAGAAACGAGTCAGGAATAAATTTTTTATCTCCGGCCACTTTTGCAATCTTCACAGTTTTTAAGTTGAACCAAGGTATTAAATTTTTAAATACGTTCAGAGTAGAAACCATAGGTTGGGTATGAAAACGTTTTTATTTTGTCTTAGTATGTGATAATAAAAATGTAAAATTTTACAATTTTTAAATTTTAGGAGTACTGTCGGTTTATCGTCATTATTGTAATTAATTCTGCATAATAAGTCCTCTTACATAAAGCTATCTTGAATTCTAATATATACGTATATATCTATAAGGATATATTATCATAGACGTGATACGTAGTCCTAAGAATACCTGGCTGTTGTGTTGGTCTTAGGTTCAATTCCCAGCAGAGAAAAAATAAGTGTATTATAAATTTTTGTTTTCCATACAGTATGTATATGGAGTATTGGACAATTGAAAGACGATAAGAGGGTGTCTCTGTGTTTGCGCAAATACTTACGGCACTATAAAATATTCCGCGCAGTTGATATCATCTGGTAATAACCAAAAGATATTTTAGATAGCTGACAGTTTATAATTTTTACAGTTTGTAATGTATTCTATTATTTTCGAGAATAAGGGCTTAATATCAATAGACCTGTAATTGGATCTGAGTGATCCCCATTTTCAGGGATTGGGTGCACAAAGCAGTCTTTCAGTAGTTCGGGACGACGCCTAAAGAGTAGGAGTATCGAAAAAGAAACATAAGAACTGGTGTCAATTCTGGAGCACATGTCGTCAGTACAATTGGAGAGACACTATTAGGTGCACTCGACTTGTGGATGTGGGAGAGAAGTGCTTTGCGCGCTGATGTCAGCAGAAATCGGATATCTGACATGGAACTCTCACACCGCAAGAAGGTTGGCGGTGAATTCCCCCTGTTGTCAAGTCATTAATAAAGTTAAAGGTACATTTTTTTTCTAGTGTTTAAATATTATCTGAAAAACAATAGTTTCCAACGTAATAAAAGTACAAACCAACTACTGGCAGTATAGACGGAGTCTATAAATATACATTTAAATAACAAACAAGTGTTTGTAGTATTTTGTAGAATTCAGAAAAGCCATTGAAACGCTTCGCTATGATTTACTGTTAAAAAAAGCAATGCGATTGTCGAATTCGCGGACTATTATTGGACTAGTGTAAATATTATTTACCTAATAGACATTATTTTGTTAAAATATGCTCAGTGATTAAATAACTTCTACAGAAGGAACGGCTCGAGGTAAAACAACCTTTCAAAATTAATAAAACTAATTAATAATAAACTAACCTAACCTAACGATAGCTATGGGAAAATTGTAAACAGACTTTGATATACTTACTAAATGGTTACATGAAGTTGAACTCGTCTTAAGCACAAATAAAACTAAAGTGATATATATATATATATATATACATATATATATATATATATATATATATATATATATATATATATATATATATATGTATATTAGGTTAGGTTACACAATTAATTAGGTTTATAGCCCGTAATCATAACTGTCAACATCGAGATTATAAAACTGTAACCCTGTAAAAATTGTTTTCATACAAATTTGCTTAGGGCTTATAATAGATAATGGTCTAAAATGAAAAGACCATACATATATATAGGTATAAATGTTACGTATGCTGTGAACTCCGTGCCGTACTTGCAAAATGTAATAAAAAGCACAGCGTAATGGGGACTATCATGTGTTATATTCAATATGTAAAGTTATGGCAATAAATGAGAAAATGAAATAGGTACTATTAAAAGATAATTATTTTAATGAGGATATTAAAATTGAAAAATCAATTTAAAATTAACCCAAATCACATAGAGATTGAGGTTAACGCTCCCAAGACACAATACTTGTACGTTGCATACTCTTATAATAAATATTCCTAAAAAAATGTATGTGATCATTTTAAATATAAATTAGAGCAATATTTTATAGGATTTACGTACTAACATTTTATTACTCTAATGCCGGCCTTCGAGAAGAAGAGCTCTTTTCTCAAAGGTCGGCGAAACACTTGCACGATCTGTGGCGTTACGACTTGTCGTGCTCAGTGATAACTAACCATCAAGTAAGCCATGACCTTGTTTAGCCGGCATTATCTGATAGGTATGAGACCAGAGAGTAGAGCAATACGCTCGGTTTATGAGCGCTTTGAGTAAGCAAGAGAACCACAAATAGGGAGCACGTAAAAACCAGCTCACGGACCCCTCAGTTCCGTGAGCCCTGTGTCCAACGAAGCAGTATGAGCCGCATAGGCTAACAGCATTAACATCTACAGAATAATTTTTTGTGTCTTTTTTCTTTTTTCGCTTTTATTTTATTTTATTAAATCACACCACAATTCCGACCATAAGTGGATAGAAAATATTACATTCTAGACCTTATGAATAAAGTTTTGATAAGATAAGATATATATTATTGTATATACTTCCTTAAAAATTAATGTATAAGTGAAAAACTTTAATTATGAACAGTTAATCGACTGAGGGCTCATGCTGATATACTTTAAGTTTTGTGGGTCTACAAATCGGAATTCTCATCCGATTATTAATCAAGACGTGGCATTCCACATTAATCCTTAGGGATGAAAATGGATCTGCAATGTTATACCCATATTTGGATTTATTTTCCATCAAAATAACATGAGAAAACTGTTCTGGGTTTGGAAAATGTGTCTTCAAACTACTGCTCGGTAGCAGACTCTATTAAATTGCTGTCGTCCGCTTAATTATAAGAAAAAACCTTGCTACCAAAAATGCTGCCGTCGTTATCAGCGTGAATATTCCAGTTTCGACACATTTGCGATTTTTATATTGATAGATACACATACACTACACACAACAATATATTTATAGCATTTATAAGACTATTTTTATATTTTAGATCGACCTCGCATCAGCATCGTGTATAATTTTTACTTTTTAGTATTTTGTACTTTATCTATTTACTCCCTCTTTCTTTTTACTATCTTTGAGACTTGTAATTGGCCTTTTGTATTAATTGTATTATTGGTTTATTGTATTAGCTGTAAGTCTTCCGAAAATTTTAAAAATAAAATAAAATAAAAAAATTCGCTTACATATCTGATGTCTAATTGTATATTATATTTTATTATATTATTGCAATATTTTCATGTAACTATTTGGTTTTTTATATAGTTTTATTTGTCTTCAAGGAATTGCTCTAACAATAGTTTATATTAAATTAATCACAAAAATGTTTGAACATTAAATTACTTGGTGTATTATCTATTTATGTTCACTACGTTTTGTGTAAATCCTTAGTGCATTATAATAATTATTTTATGTGCTATTGAAGCCTTTAAAGTTTCTTTAGTCACGTTTTCAGACAAAAGTAATTTGTTAATTTGTAAAATTCATGCACTCTGTAAAATAGGAAGGCACAAATAACAGTAGTAAAGCAAATACATACCTTATTACAATCGGAGTGTGATTGTATTTGTACTAACCAGCATTTTTTAAACAGGACGGAAAAACGGTCGGAGTAAAACTTAACTATAAGTTGATCTTGTCATGTTCGCATAAATGTAAGCTGAAAATTCAGCAACAGTATTATTACGACTTTTAATCTTTTTATTACGCATTACTAAAAGTAAAATATTCTATTCTCATTCTTCTACAGATCTACAAAGTTGTATTGTGTAAATAAATGTTAACACGTGCTTGTCATTAAAAAAACGTAATCTTACACACGTAGAATTAACGGTTTTTGTGTGAATAATAGAATAATATACCAAAAGAAATCTAGTATATCTTAATAAACATAGTTTGCGAAACATTTACAGACAAATTTTACATTATATATAAAATTTAATGCCGTAGGTTTGAAGCCTTCATTCAATGGTTGTTTTGGACGATCTAGGCACAAGAATTTAAACCTTACTTGGAATGGTTACGTTAGTAATATTTTTATTGCAAGCATTTTTATTTGTTCAAAGTTAAAATTATATTTTTATATTTGCTGAATAAAATATATTTTTTTATTTATTTGGGAAAGTTTTACATTAAATTATAACTATCCAATATTTGAAAAAAATAAATGGTGATAAATGCAAAGCCATAACAATCATAAAAAATATAATATTACAATATAAACCGGATACAAAAAATATGAAAAAAAACATAACAGGTCCGAATTTTTAGTTTTAGCGTTATATAATTAATAGTACAGTTATTAATAATTGAACAACGAGTGTGTAAAATCATTACATACTTGTATATGTGAGATTGCAGAATCATGATTCCTGGGTCAGTCCATTTTTATTTGTGTTTTTCTTATTCTTTATTTTTTCACCTCTTCGTTTACAGGTAGTTTATAAACAAAAATGTATTCTTAAAGTATGTGCATCCTTTTTATTTTCAGTATATTTATATGAGTACCTCAATGACAACATTTTCAATTGACTTACGTAGGAGAGACATAATTTTGTTTTATTATTACATTGAGAGTTACAAACGAGCACACAGTTCACCTGATGGTAAATGATTCCTGCGGCCCATGACATCTACATTCATCCTTGACAAGGAGTTATAATGCAGATGCGTTGCCACCATTGAGGACTGAGATGGAATGCCTCGTCACCAGTAATAAAGGTCTCCGGATCCCTTCACTCACCAGACGAAACACAGCAGCATTATACTGATATTTTAAACGCGTATTCTGTGAGGGCGTGTTCCTATCCCGGTCGAGCTGACCCATTCATTCTGCAATTAGAAACAAACTGCAGTGTAGCTCTATCACTGTTAACTTTTATAAACAGAATCTTCTCATTTAACTATCTTTAGAGCAGAACATAAGCATACACTACATATGTAATTAAAGCTTTTATATGCTTTATTACAGATATAATATTGCCATGATTGTGATTTTATGCACCTGGTAGATTAAGACCAAGGTGATATCTCCCTCATTATTATTAGATTACATTCAGTACGCAGTAGTTATTGTAATCATTCATGTTAATACTCATCGTCTCCAGATGAAATACACGTGCACTATGACCAGCGGGTTTAGATGCAGTGTCAAGAACACAAGATATACATACTGATGTAGTTGTATTGTTCCTCAGCCAGGACCCACGACGTAGCAGCCAAGTACTTTAATCACTACTCGAACAATAGATGTTATATGTACTATATACAACAGAAAAGCCCATTTTATAATTAAGGAATACTCATTCAATGCATGACATATCTGTATGTGCGTGACACATGGCACCTGAAAAGTTACGCAATGATAAATATTCTAATTTTATCTTTACTACTGGGGAATCTTGGCATAATAAATTATTCCAAAGTATTTATACTAATATAATATCCACAAACCGTTAGGTACAGCATGGTTCTATGAATGTCCGCGTTGTTAACAGTTGTGCGTTGTCCTGGTGTCTGTAGTACTTATTACTTTTATATTAATTTATGACGCTATGTTCTGTAATAAAAGTGTATCTGTATCTCAAAGATACTTCGAAATCATAGCCAGAATCATAATATCAATGATAAGCTTAACTTTAAATTTTATGTAAGATGTTTATATAAAGGTTTTGAAATATTAAATGAAAACTATGATAATACTAGGTAACGTAAGTACATTAGATCAGGACGAAATAAATTTTAGGAGAAGAGCTCTGAGAGACGCTGTCATTTGCATTGGTTGGATTAAAATAGTAAGTATTTATTGTATAAATCTTACAAATGTGTAATTTCCTGTTAGAAATATATTTTTAGTTGCAGTTACGAATAGCCAGAAAAAGCTGAATATATCAGCGCCTATTTATTTAATTACAAATGATTACAAAGAAATTTCATCGCTGTTTATGATATAAAATCACTGGAAATACTACATCGAAACTGCGAAAGAGAATGACTAGTTTAAAGTGAAATGTAAATCATTGTAAATGAAAATTATATACAGTGTTTTCCACACAATTTTATTTCGACTTTTATTCTAGACTCTATAACCTGAAATCTATTATAGAGTGGAAGAGGAAAGATGTTTCTAAGATGTGGATGAACCCGTTACTGACACGAACGTGTACAAACGACACGTAGTTTAGGTCTCAAATTCAGTAATGGACTCTAGTTTTATTTAGGCCATGGTAACTCTTAGCGGGCTGTACAGTGCTACTTTCGGGCTATGGGAAGGCAACACCGGAAGTATACCACAACCGGTGTTGAGCTAATAGTTTCTCGTGGACTTCCGAGGGCCTCAATATCTGCCGGAGCTAATACCTCGACGGTAGACGGAGTTCCTCTTCGAACGTTGGTTACGTGAGCTAACTGCTTTCCTATTATTATAGTTCCTGGTTCGATATCACACCGCAAGAGATCCTTCCGTTATTATATGTTATGAAAAACCGCCAAGAAAGACAGTGTTACATCCAAAAAATATGCTAGAAATGGTGGCAAATCTAAAACGCATAAGGTAGGAAATTGACGGAAAGATAGTCGAATTGCGGATTTAACCCAGCGTCGTTTAGTCTCCCATATCGTACCCGAAACCATGCGACTATTGAATCCATAGCACTGACAAAGACATTAGGAGAAATCATCGATATAAAATCCTTGGGATACTTGGCCAAAGCCCGTTCTTTATAATCTTTTAATCGGCTTTGATAAGATACAGAGATGACGAATCAGTGAACTTATGTTTTTTAAACAGTTTAAATTTTCAAGTCATAATTGATCGATATTAAAACGGTTCCGATACGAATAGGATATTTTTTCGATCTCGCAAGTGTTTGAGCTTCCAATTTTGTTTACTGCTTTTCTTATTTTTTTAATCAAACCAAGTAATCTTATGAGTATATTTATAATTATTTCATCGATAGTCGAAAATTAATTTATTGTTTATTTCAGAGTTCCATGGTTTGCTATATCATATTATTTTTTCTTTCATTTATGAATAGTCATACGAGGATGGGTTACATTTTACAAGTTATGACATTGTTACCTATAGTACCTCAAGTGGTTCTTGCAGTTCTGTTATTTTTGGGGGCAGTAGAGGTTAGTCTAAGATTATTTCTATATTATACTGAATTACATCCATGAGGCCATTGTTATGTAAAGAGTTTTATTTTATATAGAATAGGTGACCAACGGGCAAGCAGCTCACTCGATGGTAAGTGATTACCGCCGCCCATGTACATCCGCAAAACCAGAGGAATCGCAAATGCATGGTCGGCCTTTAAGAAAGGTGTAGGCTCTTTTCTTGAAGGTCCCTCAGTCGTATCGGTTCGGATACCGCTGGCGACAGCCGATTGAGTGTTTTTTTTTGTACTTCAACATATGCATACTATTTTGTATACTTTTGTATACTATTTTGAAATAAGTCTATTAGAATATTAGTGCCAAATAGGAGCATAACGGTGGTGTTTCGTATGCTGAGGAATAAAATGTAGGAATCAGGGGACCCAATTAAAGGTAATGAGACATTCCATCTCTGATGAGTACTGGATTACAACGTGTGCGCATTCTGAATCTACGGTGATGATGGATGTTGATGTCATTGGCCGCAGACATCACTTTCTTTTTTTTTTATAGCATTAATAGTAACAAACGAGCACACAGTTCACCTGATGGTAAGTGATTCCTGCGGCCCACGACATCTACATTCATCCCTGACAAGGAATCATAATGCAGATGCGTTGTCACCCCTATGGACTGTACTGACCAGTAATAAAGGTCTCCGAATCCCTGCACTCACCAGACAAAATACAGCAACATTATGGTGCTATTTTACGCTGGTATTTTGTGAGGGCGTGGTCTTTTCCCGGTCGAGCTGACCCATTCATTCTGCAGCTAAAAACAAACTGCAGTGTAGCTCTACCACTGATAAACTTATTATTAGGTGAACCGTGTGCTACCGTGTGTTGTGAATGTTATAAAATATAAATAAAATTGATAAACTGCTCCGTACTTAACAGTACTAGAACACTTTTGTAATTGCATATATAATAGGGCCACGACCTCGGAGAGTAAAGATGAAAGACCAGCGTGATATAAAAGCATAATGTTTCGTCTGGTGAGTTAAGGGCTCCGGAGACCTATTATTCGTGACGATGCATTCCGTCTTAGTCCTCAAGGGTGATAACGCATCTGCATTATGATTCCTTGTCGAGGATGAATATAGATGTCATGGACTGCAGCACTAACTTATCGTCAGGTGAACTGTGTGCTAGTTTGTTACTCTAATGTCATAAAAAAAAATATCTATATAATAATAATTTATTGCTTATTGTGGCCTTTATAGATATATGTTCTTAATTGACATATATTCCGCATTATCATTTCTGATCACTATGATGAAATAACTAATTACGGATTCTTGTTACTTACCATATATGATAAAGCAAACATTAAGCAGAATCAGACAATATAACTTAGTACAGTTATTCCTTATAATTGATCATCTTTTATACCTTTACAAAATTGCCCTCCTCTTATATTGTAATTATCAGAAATAATTTAAAATTTTAGTGTTAATCTTTGATTAAATACACATTGTGATAATTATCAAAAAGTGTGATGAGTTTCTACTACTAGTGATGTAGCACTCTGTCTTAGTCTAAAAGATGACTAATCTGTTATTGAACATAAATGTGTATATCATTAGTCCTAAAATGATACCTCGTAATTTTGATCGATTTTGACCTTGGCGATATGTTGCAATTATTACCAGATGCTCTCAACTGCGCAGGATATAACTATAGTGCTCTAAGTATTTGTGCAAAAACAGAGGCATTCACGCGTCATTCCCTTTCCTAGTCCGTTATAATGTATGTGTAATAATATTATAGTATTTAAATGTATATATATATATATATATCATATATAGATATAAATACAACACACACAGGTCCGATATATGTACATACAAATATTGTTTCTCGGCTGGGAGTCGAGCCCAGGACCAGCCAGGTACTTTAAGCACTTTACCATGCATCGGAAATCACGTCATTAAGGTCGAAGAAATCACTTACCATCAGGTAAACTTTGTCCTCATATCTCACTCCCTCATATCACAAGGAAAGGAAATCAACATAAAAAGCACATAATTTTTCATTGTGATTTATAATGAAACCATTTAATTTAGGAGTTGCATTGATTAAAGTGAAGTGTCGCAAAATTAAAACATAAATCCTATTGCTGAATTTGCGATGACATAACATTGATTTGTGGGCTATGGATTGTTTTGTTAGTTTTCGAACGTTTATACAATTAACGTAAAAGCTGTATTAACATATATTTATCGTGGCTTCTTTTTAGCTTTACTGTATTCTAATTACGTAATTAATATTAAATAAAATAAAACTATTAAATTTGAGGTTAGTAGAGGGCCGATTTCAACGCCTTATCCCAAGTTTTTCGATCGATAAATCATATCTCGACCTAGAGACGTGGGCTAACATACTAAGTTATTTATCAACCTCTTGCTACTTATTTTTGACTAACGTACAAGGTTCCGCCGCCTAATAAGAGTACTGATAAAATCTTTAAAATATGCTTTTAAGAGTTGCGTGTTCAGACAGACAGAAATACAGCAGCTCATTCTGCAATTGTACGCTGGTACTTTGTGCGGAGGCAGTCTACGGTCGAGCTGACCCATTCATTCTGCAGCTAAAACAAACTGCAGTGTAGCTCTACCACTGATAAACTTATTATTAGGTGAACCGTGTGCTACCGTGTGTTGTGAATGTTATAAAATATAAATAAAATTGATAAACTGCTCCGTACTTAACAGTACTAGAACACTTTTGTAATTGCATATATAATAGGGCCACGCCCTCGGAGAGTAAAGATGAAAGACCAGCGTGAAATAAAAGCATAATGTTTCGTCTGGTGAGTTAAGGGCTCCGGAGACCTATTATTCGTGACGATGCATTCCGTCTCAGTCCTCAAGGGTGATAACGCATCTGCATTATGATTCCTTGTCGAGGATGAATATAGATGTCATGGACTGCAGCACTCACTTATCGTCAGGTGAACTGTGTGCTAGTTTGTTACTCTAATGTCATAAAAAAAATATCTATATAATAATAATTTATTGCTTATTGTGGCCTTTATAGATATATGTTCTTAATTGATATATATTCCGCATTATCATTTCTGATCACTATGATGAAATAACTAATTACGGATTCTTGTCACTTACCATACGATAAAGCAAACATTAAGCAGAATCAGACAATATAACTTAGTACAGTTATTCCTTATAATTGATCATCTTTTATACCTTTACAAAATTGCCCTCCTCTTATTTTGTAATTATCAGAAATAATTTAAAATTTTAGTGTTAATCTTTGATTAAATACACATTGTGATAATTATCAAATAGTGTGATGAGTTTCTACTACTAGTGATGTAGCACTCTGTCTTAGTCTAAAAGATGACTAATCTGTTATTGAACATATATATATATATCTTATATATATATATATCTTATATATATATATATCTTATATATATATATCTTATATATATATATCTTATATATATATATATATATATATCTTATATATATATATCTTATATATATATATATATCTTATATATATATATATATCTTATATATATATATCTTATATATATATATATATATATCTTATATATATATATCTTATATATATATATCTTATATATATATATATCTTATATATATATATATATATCTTATATATATATATCTTATATATATATATATCTTATATATATATATATCTTATATATATATATCTTATATATATATATATCTTATATATATATATCTTATATATATATATATATCTTATATATATATATATATATCTTATATATATATATCTTATATATATATATATATATCTTATATATATATATCTTATATATATATATCTTATATATATATATCTTATATATATATATATATATATCTTATATATATATATATATATATATATCTTATATATATATATATATATATCTTATATATATATATCTTATATATATATATATCTTATATATATATATATATATATCTTATATATATATATATATATATATATATCTTATATATATATATCTTATATATATATATATATATCTTATATATATATATATATCTTATATATATATATATATATATCTTATATATATATATATCTTATATATATATATCTTATATATATATATATATATATATATATATATATATCTTATATATATATATATATATATCATATATAGATATAAATACAACACACACGGGTCCGATATATGTACATACAAATATTGTTTCTCGGCTGGGAGTCGAGCCCAGGACCAGCCAGGTACTTTAAGCACTTTACCATGCATCCGAAATCACGTCATTAAGGTCGAAGAAATCACTTACCATCAGGTAAACTTTGTCCTCATATCTCACTCCCTCATATCACAAGGAAAGGAAATCAACATAAAAAGCACATAATTTTTCATTGAGATTTAAAATGAAACCATTTAATTTAGGAGTTGCATTGATTAAAGTGAAGTGTCGCAAAATTAAAACATAAATCCTATTGCTGAATTTGCGATGACATAACATTGATTTGTGGGTTATGGATTGTTTTGTTAGTTTTCGAACGTTTATACAATTAACGTAAAAGCTTTATTAACATATATTTATCGTGGCTTCTTTTTAACTTTACTGTATTCTAATTACGTAATTAATATTAAATAAAATAAAACTATTAAATTTGAGGTTAGTAGAGGGCCGATTTCAACGCCTTCTCCCAAGTTTTTCGATCGATAAATCATATCTCGACCTAGAGACGTGGGCTAACATACTAAGTTATTTATCAACCTCTTGCTACTTATTTTTGACTAACGTACATGGTTCCGCCGCCTAATAAGAGTACTGATAAAATCTTTAAAATATGCTTTTAAGAGTTGCGTGTTCAGACAGACAGAAATACAGCAGTGTCATTCTGCAATTGTACGCTGGTACTTTGTGAGGAGGCAGTCTACGGTCGAGCTGACTCATTCTAAAGGAAAAAGTAACTGTAGCTTGGCTCTATTATTGTTAATCTGTTTTATCTATCTAATGAATATAGACAACTTAACTAGATGGCCAGATTTGCTCAAGCTTATTTGCATAGACTTAAGTTATGCAGCCCGCAAAAAAGGTCTGAATTAGCTGCAAACAGATGTCGATGATGATTTTATTAAAAAAGTTTGGCTCTACCATTATTAAAGATTTAAGATCATAATTATATATCAATTAATGCTTTTCAGCGACGAATTTTTGTACTTCAAATGGCTATTTGGTTATGCATAATGATAGGAGTTTATAATGCATTACTGGGTGTTCTCGGCTTTGCCTATTTTATACGGACTGGTTACTTGACTATGCACTTCATGCTAGCAATAATGTTTGCGATTCTTGCCGTATCAATATTCGGTAAGTTGATATTTTTTATGTCTATAATTTCCAAACTTCGATATTCTATGGTTATATTATTTATCATATCGTAGATACATTCTAGTGCTGTCCCAGCAATACTGTAAAACATTAAAACAAGAATACTATTATTGGCTTGGATTGGAATTCAGAATATTGTCCACCTCAAACTCGTAGATATATAACGTACCTAGATAAAAAGTTCGTCTTATATACATATAGGAGATATATATATATCTTATATATATATATATATATATATATGAGAGTAACAAACGAGAACACAGTTCACCTGATGGTAAACGATTCCTGCCCATGACATCTAAATTAATCATTGACAAGGAATCATAATGCAGATGCATTGTCGCCCTTGAGGACTGAGATGGAATGCCTTGTTGGTATTAGAGGTCTCCGGATCCCTACACTCATCAGACGAATTACAACAACATTATACTGCTACTGCATTCATTCTGGAGTGTAGCTCTACCACCGTTAATGCGTTACGTTTTACGTATTATATATATATATATATATATATAAATATATATAAAGTATAATTAAAAAAGACTAAATAAAGATTGTATATTTCAGCTGTATTGTGCAACGATATTCTTATAATTCAAACATATAAAGAAATGATTAGTGCCTGGCAATCTGAACCAACAACATATGAAAACACTTGGCAAGAACAGTAAACGATTGACTGGAATTTGTGTGTTATTTTATTCCTATCCATTCTTATTACAATGCACAACAATCAGGTAATTTCCTAATAGTTTTTATTTGTTTAATTTTAGGTTTATATTTATGCTATTTATTAACTATATACACTACTCGTATGTTACTTTTGTATACTAGAACTATCAAGGTAGAGATGCTGTTCTAGTTCAGTAAAAATGTAAGACGTAATAGAATTCAAACTTAATTTGTATTCAATTTTTTATCGCCACTAACGCGTTATGTACAGGGCTTTACTTTTACAGTGGAGTAAACTTTAATCAGTGCCTAGTGTGTATGGTAATTCACTATTGTCCGTAACATGCACGAATTTAAATGTTGCAATCTCTTATATTTGCTATTCATTACATAGAACTCTGCTAGTGATTTTCAAATTTACATTGGAAACTCCTGTAAGCAGAACTGTACATTTACATTTTCAAAAATACCGATTAAATTTTAAAATACAACCACGATTACATTTACATAGTGTCTTGCAATGTTATCTATTTAAATATGGGAAATGGGGTTTCGTTTTATTTACATACGAACTTCGCAGTATGTATCGGTGTGATGGCAATGATAGACAAACATTAATACCTTATATATACGCGAATGTAATATTCGCGTATATATAAGGTATTATTTTTTGTTGTATATTAATTGATAAAATAATAAAAAGAAAAATCGTTTTATCGAGTTTATTTTAATTTATTTATCCCGGCGTAAATGAATGTAGTAAATACTGCATTTATAATGATAAAGATAGTTGACTTCATTAAATAAAGTAGGCCGTGCCGGTTTTCTGTTATGTTGAAAGTAAAAAAGATGCAGGGTTGTTAATTGGAGTATTATCAGCTAGAAGAATGACTAAAATTATATCGTTATATTTAGCACTACGATAACAAATATTTTATTCAATATAAGTCAGACATATATATATATATATATATATAGACAATTATATTAATTTATGATATCAACAACAACTTTGGATCGCTATGGACTAATTGTCAGATATCCTAATTAAAGTGGCAATTATTAAATAATTAAAAAATAATAATTAAGTAATTAATATTTTATTAAGAAAATAAGTATTTACTATCTAACTATGACATCAGTCCGTCAAACACCCTAGTCCTCGTGACCATTGAACATCACTAGCAGAGTTTTATTTAATGAATGAATAGGATGGTGATGGATCTTCGGAGAGGTTTGGATAACAACATCATCTGCATAATCAATGATAGGCAATATTATTGTTGGATGGCGTTAAGTGTGTTTATAGATGCTTGATGTTCTACTGTAGCTGCTGCGGGATATAGATGTGAGGTTTTATAATTAATGTTATAAAAATAATTTTAGCTGTCTAACAAAAGATTTGTGTGATAGATTGTATAAACCGTTTAATTTTTTTAAAATATCGTAAAATTTTAAAAATGCAAATTAATTTTTAAATATACAATATTGTTTGATTATTTAATAAGTTAGAATTTCTAATTACAAATACTTTAACGGAATCCCGTCAACAGATGTAAAATTTCAGTTTTATAATGTTCGCCTGCAAACTCATTTCCTTAATTACACAAAACCTTTTATGCTTTGTGAGCTGCTCTTGAAGAAATGGTGTTGAAACGTTGCTCAAAAACTGGAACAGAATTAACTTGTTCCAAGCACGAACATATGCACTCTTAGAACTCATTAAAGTAAAATTTGAAACAGTTTTTGTACGTTCCTTGTTAGCAAAAACATATTTTTGTGTTCCTTGTTAGTAGTAAACGACTATAAGGATTATTATAATTCCTAACGGTTATTTACCTAAAGTTTGTTCTGGTTCCGTTTTGATTCACTGACTTTGATTAAGTTGTCAAGTAAATTGGAAAGCTTTTCACTTGTTGACGAGTTTTTGCTACCTTCCTAGCTTCCTATATATTAGGGGACAGAATAGCATTTATCTTGTGCCAAAATTTATCGCCGAAGATAATTCAGACGCATTTGAAACGCGGTTAACTGACATAGTAATTAAAGTTAATCTAAGGTTGGGTGGTTATAGAAACTGTAAAGTTTTTATTCAATATTAATTCAGATAATAAATTTAAGAACTAATATTAGGTAAGAATATAACTGATATAATTTTAAAAATATTAGTTTTTCCTATACTTATAAACGATACCAATACCAATAACTTCCCTATAAAATAATTTTATGAATCTTTTAATTGTGCTATCACTAGGAGACGTAATTAATTTTTAACATTTTGCCATTATTTTTCAACCCATAATTATTATAGGTACATATATGATCAAATTTTATTTTCTATATTTTTTTAAAAGCGATACTGGTGCCCTCGTAACAAGTTTCAAGAAAAAACATATGGCTTAAACATTACCCATATGTCAAAAATATTTAATACATTATGTATTATGTAATATATTATGATTTATTGTATAGTAATTTATAGTAAATCGAAGTCAGAATCAGGCTGATTTCACGGTGGTTGTTACCAAAGTATGATGAATAACTAACGTATTTACATAATCAAGGTTATTTTATATTTTAACTTAAAACTCTGGTTAAGTAGTCAGGTAACTCAGTCACATGATCGTTTCTTTTGGAATGATTCTATAAGCAAAAAGGTCACACCACCATCGTAAAATATTATTTTAGCTCTAGCGTTAGATATTACATTCATTTATTAGATGAAAGTTGAAGCATATACCAAATAATGTTATTTATGACTCATCATTACCAGATATATAGTATTTCCAATATATATCTTATTTGTTATTCGGTTATATCAAAATGAAACTTCTATCTTTTATCTTCTTCTTCAATATACACAGGATTCGTAAAGTTAGTAACAGATTAATATAGATCCCATATTCTAGGTTGACCATAGTCAGCTATACAGATTTTGTGTGGACTAGCAAGCTTTCATTTTATAGGAAACTCTTTTTGAAATATATTTTAGCATCTGGACACTGAAGTTTTACAATTCTAATAATGTCAAAGGTAAAAAAATATTTATCAACTATCATTTCAATTCTTTGTTAATTGTGTCGACGCTTTGTCTTGGGTGAATTTGAAATGTTATTGGAACCATTTGACGTTGACATTACTCTGTGCCGTGAACGCTCCCGGCTGGTATTTGATTACAATATTGATTTTGCCCACTTTTTGGGAATACAAATCACAATCTTGCTGGACATATTTTGTGTCGCTTTCGAAACGATTTGGTTCATTTTCGATAAATCATAAAGCAAAACAAGGTTTCATAATACCATTCTGCCTCATTTCTTCACATTAATAGAATAAAATTTGAAAAGTCATGCTCCTACGAAATTAATTTAAATTAAACCTTCGTTTTATTCCTATTAAGTAAATATTTCTTGCAGATGTCATTTCACTAAATATTTCCAAAAAAATGAATATCACACTCTAGTTTTCTCTTCTCTTGTTAATAATTTAGCAATTTCGTAGTCTCATTGTGTTCTTATGGTGACTTCTTTGAAGTCCTTTGCTTCTATCTTTCTTAATCTATTAATTTTTTTATTCATTTTGCCTAATCCACAATTTTTTTAAAATGTTCATGTTTGTTAGTGCCATTAAGCAATAATTGTTTATTTACTGCATAGTTCTTTTCTTTTTTCGCAATATACTCGTATATAATAACTTACATTTACTTAACTTAATTTGAACTCAACTTAGTTTCTTGTTTACATTTCCATATTATATAGCTAATAATACCTTCTTAGCTTTGAGCGTTTACTGAATACATTTCGGACGGTGCACGGAGAAGTTACATACCATGATTCTCCTATTTCATTTTCACTGTCACGGACATCAAGATGCATGGTGGATTTGTATCCTTTCTTTGTGATTATTCTATGCAATATTTTATATAATTGTGAATATAATAATATTGAAACAGAGAACATACCTTTTTGTGTTATAATATAATTAAATACTTTTTAATTAATTACTTATTTAATTGCAAATAATATGTTTATTATATATTTCTAGTCAATGTTATATAGGGTTAACCTTGTTATAGTGTTTTCTGTAAATATAAAGAAAATAATAGGAAACATCATAATTACGATATATTTATATTTTGAAGTATTAACTCGCGTATCTAAGCCGATGACGAATAAATGGGCGAACGTTAGGGTGACATACTCGGCTCGCTACATTGACGTACGACATGGCTCAAGATGGGAGGGGGAAATGTATTGTTGCCGAGGGGTAAAGTTCAAATAATATAGATAATGGGTTTTTAAATGCACGTGAGAATACAAGGAAAATGATCTGCAACAAGAGCGATGAAACAAAACCAAAAAAACCATTTAAAAATTAAATTCTATCTAATATTGTCTAGACTAGAATAAAAATATTAATGAAATTGTAAGATAATTTAACAGTTTATTTTGAAAGTCTAATATAAATATTAAATCTAAGAATCAAAACATAAAATATATATATAATAAGCCATTGTCGGTAGTTAAAAATAACATCCCATACATAGGTTTATTTTCTTGGCGTTACTGAAATTGAATCATGAATTTACTTAAGGTGTTTAATAATAATAAAGATACTCTTTATTTTTCTAGATACGCACAAACATAACAGTCATAAAAATGTGCTACAAAATTGTATGCAAATTGCTTATATTTCAATAACCAAGCTAAAATATTAAATATGAAATACAAGACTTTTACGTTTCCTTAAGTAGTAAATTTATAGACGGCGAAGTTAGCACGTAAATGGAATACTTACCCATTTACTACTGGGTATACCGTAGGGGTTATGGTAATATTTATATTAAAATGATAAAAGAATAATATAAAAATAAATAAAATTATGTTTCTAAATTACGAATAAATATATTAAATAGTCTAGAATAATACTTTTTATACTCATACGGTTTTTATCCTTTTTATTTTGAACTTTTCTATCCCGATGTCTCGAGTTATTGATTTTTGGTCCAATCTATGCAGGCTTGGATGTAATTTAATTATTCATAGGAAGCCGATGGTAGCACACAGCCTTCTCTATTTAAATTGGGACGTTTTGCCAGTAGCCTGGCGTATCATCCTTTGTAGGAATCGGTATTACTTTAGTGTGTCTGACTTTAGGAATGTTCAATTCGGTATTCTCATTATGTATTTAGTTTTAAGCTGTTTGGTGAACCTAATCAAATAAATAAATTAGTTTCAATTAGTTGTATGTTATTTTACGTGAAAGTTGAAATATACCTTTTGTTTGCCTTATGTAAATAAATCATATTCATAATCTATCGTAGTTTTAGCACATGTTAGCACTCCTGCATTTTGTAGATTGTATTGTATATTGCACTGATAGATGGTAAAAACTGATATAACTCTATCTGTACTGTTCTTTGTAAAATGTTCTAATACACCAGCTTCAAAATGTAGGCAATTTTGTCCGCTATTCCTCTTATTAGTACTGTGACGAAACTGAGACGGTATTTTTCATTTTACTTATTTGACATGCTGCAGTTTGGTATTGTCATGCTCTTTGAAACAGGTTTACCAGCGGTGATAGATAGGTCATGAAGATACCTAACTGTGATAGATGGTTGTGCGATTCAACATATAAATATCTCTTCTATTGAAAATAATACATTTAAACAAAAATGTTACCAAAATTTAAATCTGTCATAGTATTCAAAGTAACTAATAGCACGTATGACATACGATAACCTTTACAGCCATCTTAGATGATCAAATTAAATAATATTTTTAATAATAATAATACCTTTTTACTAGGAAATTGGGCCTGTAAGTTAGATCAAATGTTTTACACGCTACTATAGACAGGACGCTGTTTCAAACCCATATATTTTTTTAAAATGGTGTAGCCTTTGCAGCTAGTTTCTAGTCATCAAGTCACCCTTATGCAATTTACACCGATTTTAAGAACTTGTACAATATAGGTAACCACAGCTAATAAGAAACAATAATTTATATAGTTTATATATATATATAGTTTTTGTTTCGTTTAATTATTATATGAAGTATTTCACTGTTTACAAGCACTATAAAATGAAGGAAAATATTGCATTGCTAATTAATAATTGTTTCTAAAATTGCCGTATCGCCTGTTGCGTCTCCTTTTAATTAATCAATGACAACGTTGACTGAATCACGCTATTGAAGTTTCTTTTGGAGGTCCCATTATCTACATTAGTTGCTCCATAGACTGATCACGTAGCCTTGTAGGAGATTTACCTTTTCTATCGTCGGATAATAATTTATTATTTGTATTATTATGATAAAACAATTAAAATTAAATTATTCAAATTCGTAATTAGGAAAATAACCTACCTAGTCTTAATAATAATATACAAGTATTGTCGCCTACACTTTTGCATTCCGTGGTGCCAATGAATCTGTCCAGAAGCCAATCATCTGTCAAAAATAGTGTCCTGTGTATATGAAAAAAATAATGAGCTTATAACATGGCACTACTTTTCAGGAGCAACTAAACCAAGACTGGCATCTACTCCTGATTGGCACCATGAAGTGTGGAATGAAGAGTTCCATCTCCCGAAGTGCCACTTTGGGAATAGAATTGGCAATAGCCTTGGGACCATACAGTGAGAAGCAAATCCGTCCCAATGGATAGGATGCAAAAAAAGACCGCATAGTGCCATAACAGCGATAAACTGCAAATCGCAACGGACACATGAGACGGCATCATACTCCGGAACGAACGATTAGCCTAAAGAGGGCCAGCCAGTTGTGTCAGATCATAAGCGAATGCAAAGTTGCGAATAGACCAGATCTCTGCATGATTGGCAATCCATTCGGCGTAATGGGGCTTAAAGTAGACGAGTATCAATAGTATCATTATCTCTAAAGATGGGATTTGTTGTTGCATGGAGTCTATAGTCATTTGGACGTGGTCAATGATGGAAGGATAGACAGGTCCTGAATAGATATCATTTCTGTCGTATACACACACTCAAACTTTGCGCACAACGCGGCACAAACAAGTGCTCAAATTTCTACCCCGGGTAAGAGAAGCTTGAGATGTCAGCTGGAGAAGATATTATCTGTGTCTCAGTAAGAAAAACCAAAGCTGGCTTCGTTGTCTCTAGATGGTAGTGGATGGCATTCAGGTGGAAATGAAGTCCCCTTATGTTGCATAAATCCATGGCGAGCATGGCAGGGTCTATGGCCTTTTTGTTCGGGTTGGCTTTAGTGGGAAAGGATGATGCTCTCACAGAATACCAGCGTGAAGTGTAATACGAATAAATAAACGGTATCAATCGATTTCCCTGCATCGCTACCATGTAGAGTCAACATTTATATTTCATAGAGTATGGGGATAGAAAAAACGATATACCATTTTTGAATAACATTGCCTTTTTAGTTAAAATAAAAATAATTTTGTTATTTACCAAAACCTACATCTTTATGAAGCTTTGAAAATAACAACCATTGATTTGTGCACAAAAACATCTTTACGAAAATATGGATAATTATCGTACCTTATAAATTACAAGGAATCGTATAATAGACACAGTTTTATATCTGTTATATCTGTAAAATACTCTTACTAAAATTGTACGAAACCTTTCTCCTTCGAGATAATTTTATGTTCTTAGCCCTTATCTTAGTAACCAAGCAAGATTAAAATAACTTTGGAATTACCTTTAACTTAGGAACACCGTTCGGGAGAAACCGCAATTTAATATACACAAACATCTTAACGATTGTTGCTGTAGAATATCTTTTGTTACATTGTTATAAGCACTTTAAATAAAATTAAACTGTATTTTAAATTGATAAAATGTGTTTAATAGTATTTATTTTATTTTATTTGTTTGATTTAGATTACAAACATATAATTTTAACAATAAATTAGAAATAATAATAATAACAAAAGCATTCATAATTACATAAAACAAAAATAATACAAATAAACTAATTTTAATCAGCGTACTGTTACGCTGAAGACATGCTGCTTTATAAGCCGACGAATCAGGAAACTATCGCTCCAATCAGCAAACACACTTAAGAGACTATTAGAGGCCACCTTAGTACGATGTACGAGTGAAGCTACTTTCTTTCTGACCACTGCGTGAAAGTCATCTCTATACACCTCTGCAAACATGCTCGAAGCAAGGCAGTACCGTCTAAGCCCCAATAGAATCCTAAATATGTTGTTGTATTGGATTCGCAGAGCGTTATATGCAGAACGAGTAAAATCACACCATAGGCTACTAGTGTAAAACACCTGACAAAATGCTTTGAACAGGTAAATCTTTTCTTATTTACTTATGACTTTAGTGGTGACAGATATTTTACCTGATGATAAATAATTTCTTCGGCTCATGACACCCACGGACATCTTCGAAAACAAATCATAATACAACTGCGTTATCCCACCTGAGAACTGGCATAGAATGCCTCGTCACCTGCAAATAAGTGGTCAGTTTCTTTGGTGTCCTTGCTGTGTATTAATACTTTACACTTACCCACTATTTGCTGCAATTAATTTCCACGTGATTCTAACATATAAAAACTGAACGGCGTAATTTCATCAAATTTATACTAACTTTGAAAATGTTAAAGCATCAACCACAGGTATGGCATGTTAAGCTAGTGTAGGGCTAGCCCCGTACGCTCGTGGTTCCCCTTTTGGGAAACGCGAAACCGGAAGGAGTCGACGCAAAACTTGGCCTTGGGTAGTGCCCTAGTCAAGGTTGACCAACCCGCTGGACTTATAATAGTCCCACGCGTAGTTTTAGTTAGCTCTAAGCACACACCCAAGTGCACAATAAGACTGGCACTTGGACGCACTAGGGCTACACAACTAGGCACACATCCTCCCTGCCTGTACACGGCAGGGAGGGAAGTAGGCTATTCACCCCGGCATCCCACCGGTGGCCACACTTCCCACGAATAAAGTAGGAAAAAATAAAAGTGAACAGAGTACACAATGGAGGACTCTTCCTCAGAGTCGTTGCTGCACTTCATTAGCATATAAAAAAATAAATACCCCGATGTCTTCCAGGACATAATTAAAGAAAGACCGCTCCCTGATAGACCCTCCTCAAGGGCCTCCTCCATATCCTGCACTTCGTCCGCAGTCTCCGAAATGGAGCTGGATAACGCCGCGTCCCCTGAGGATCCCCAAGCCGAAGACACCAGCGATTTCACGCTGGTTGAAAAAAAAGAAAAAAGCGGGCTTCACCCGCCCCGACGCCGCTTCCTAAGGCGAAAAAACGGGAAATAAAGGCCCCCTCTCCCCAGCCATCCACGTCGGCTCTGCCCCAGGGCCCCCTCACAGCTGCCCCACAGCAAGCCCCCGCCGCTCTTGAGCGCGCCCTAGCTGGCTCAAAGAAACCTTCGGCTGTCCCACAGCCATCGAAACGCCCGCCGCCTGTCTTCATTCAGGCACAAGACAAGTGGCCGATTGTCGCATCGGCCCTATCCAATCGCTACAAATATCAAGCGATCCCCACCGCTGTAGGTATTAAACTGCAGCTAGAAACCACGGACGACCATAGAGCGGTAACTCGCTTCTTGCAAGACAAAGGTGTTTTCTTTCACACCTACACCTTGGCGGAAGAGCGCCAACTTAGAGTAGTAATTAAAAACCTCCCGCGGGAAATCCCAGCTGATCTAATCAAAGAAGACCTTCAGGCCCAGAATCTTCCCGTCCTATCTGTGCATAGGATGTACAGTGGCCATAATAAAAAGCCATTCAACATGGTGATTGTGGCCCTCGAAAGATCCGAGGCCGGGAAGCAGGTATTTAACCTGAAAACCTGCTGCCACCTCTCTGGGCTGACTATAGAGCACCCACATAAAAACGGCCCACCAGGCCAGTGCCACAAATGCCAATTATATGGCCACTCAGCTCGCAATTGCTTCGGCAAACCCAGATGCGTCAAGTGCCTGGGTGACCATGGCACCACCGACTGTCCGAGACCAAAGGACGAGGCCCTTCTGGCCACTTTCGGGCCTCCCGCATGTGTGTGCAACACAGAGGGACACACAGCCAATTACCTTGGCTGCCCAAAAGCCCCCAAGCCGAAACGTACGGCACTAAAAATCGCGCCCAAGGTCGCTACCCCGACCGCCGCCCCCGCGCCAATTCTCGCCCCTGTCCGACCTCTACGCCCCGCATGGCATACGCCGATCGGCGTAGCGACCGTTGCTCATCCGGTTGAGCAGCCCCCTCCATCAGCCGGATGGCCGGTTAGCGAAAGCGACCTCGACTTAGTGTGTCGCTTCGCCGCCGTCTTCACCGGCGCCGACGTCTCAGCCCTAGCAAAAGCCTTAAGGGATTCTAATGGCAAGCCCGAAGTCAGGATTGCCGCCACAATGCGCTACCAACATGTAGTGTCAGCCATCGTCAACTTTCAAGCATAGAGGGCCTTTACAACGGCAGAGTAAAACCGCGTTCCCTTAACGTCGCTTTTTTTATCGCGAACGGTATTAACAATCAACGCGACGAAATCTTCAATTTCGTTCGCAATCACCAAGTCGACGTGCTCCTAGTGCAGGAGACATTCCTCAAACCGCACACTCGCAATCCCAACATTGCGAATTATAACACTATTAGGAATGATAGAACTTCTGCCGCTAATGGCGGAACTCTCATTTACTACAAAAAGTCCTTGCACTGCGTGCCTGTCGACACGCCAACCCTCACTTTCCTAGAAGCCTCAGACTGTCAGCTAGCCATGACCGGCCATGCCCCCATCACAATCGCGTCCGTCTACCTGCCTTGCAGACGTGATGCACAAGTATTACGAAGCGACTTCGTGGCACTCCTTTCCCTTGGAAACTCAGTCATTTTGGCAGGAGATTTCAATAGCAAGCACACTCGGTGGAATGCAACTAAAATCAACCCCCGGGGGTTGGCTTTAGACTCGCTAAGCGACGCACTCGACTTCGACGTCGTAGCGCCTACTACGCCTACCCATTTTCCATATATATTGGGTCACGCACCGGACGTGCTTGATATTGCCATCTGTAAGAACATCAACCTCGCCTTCCAAGGGATAGACGTAATCCACGAGCTCGCTTCCGATCATCGCCCCGTTCTACTTCGGTTAGGGCCCTCCGCCCCAACCTCACCCTCCACCAAAACCATAGTAGACTGGCTCCGACTCAGAAACGACCTGAAGGAAGCCACATCACCACACCTAGATGCTATTCCTAAGAACATATCTTCAGTCCACGACACGAACCTCGCAGTTCATGCCCTCACTAGGCACATTCAGACAGTCGTCGAGGATTGCTCGAGGCGGGTCCCCTCGGTGGAAGACCACCGATGGACCCTGCCAAGCGACATAAAGGACCTAATGAGGCGCAAGAATAAGGCGACTCGTGCCCACGACTTATATCCCACTGAAAGTAACCGGCTGGTGCTACGTACCCTTCAGCGTGAAGTCCGGTCACGCATAGCCCAGTACAGGAACGATCAGTGGGATAATCACCTCTCCAATATCGAACCTTCCCATCTCGCCTTCTGGCGACTTCCAAAATCCCTAAAAGGGGGCACCGCCCAAACAATGCCTCCCTTAGCGCGTCCACCCGCCTTCTTAGACGAAGAGAAAGCCGAATGTCTGGCTGACAATCTGGAGCTCCAATGCTCACCAAGCACCCTACCGATCGACGCCACTCACCTTGCAATGGTTGACAGCGAGGTCGACCGGAGGAGTAAGGAACCACCTCGCGATTCCGTTACCCAAGTCACATGCACCGAAGTTGAGTCCATAATTAAAAACCTGCGACCACGCAAGGCTCCCGGCCCCGACGGCATCACCAACAAGGTGATGAAACTCCTACCCATGTCCATTTTACACCTACTGGTGATAATCTACAACGCGGCCATATCCAAAGGCACCTTCCCGAACACCTGGAAGGAAGCCGACGTCATAGGGATTCTCAAGCCCTCAAAACATCCAACCGATCCATCAGCCTATCGACCCATAAGCCTACTCAAAGTCTTGGGTAAGGTATATTGAAAGGCTCATCCTTACCCGCCTCAAGGACTTCATGCTGTCCCGAGGGCTACCAATCAATGAGCAGTTCGGGTTTCGCACCCAACACTCGTGCACACATCAAGTGCACCGCATCACGGAGCACATCCTCAGTAAATTTCTTCAGGGCTACCAAACTGGGGCACTTTTCCTCGACGTGGCGAAAGCTTTCGACAAGGTCTGGCACAACGGGCTCATATACAAACTATATGAGCTCGGTGTGCCAGATCGACTCGTACTTCTCATACGAGACTTTCTCCGAAATCGAACCTTTCGTTACCGCGTCGAGGGAATGCGCTCCGAGGTTCACCCTATTTGTGCCGGAGTACAACAAGGCTATCCTAGGTCCTATTTTATACACACTCTACACCAACGACATACCGCGCACTCGCGGTGTAGAGCTAACCCTTTTCGCCGATGACACCGGCCTCTATGTGTCTGGGTTCAAACCAGACGCTATTTGTAGACGCCTCCAATCTGCAGCCAACACCTTAGGGAAATGGTTTCGGAAATGGAGGATCGAGGTTAACCCCACCAAAAGTGCAGCCATGTACTTCTCTCGGCGCAACAAAACGCCGCATCTCCCAACTATAGAGGTATTTGATCGTCCGATCCCCTGGGAACAGACAGTCAAATACTTAGGCGTCACATTAGATGAAAGACCGCGTGTCAACCGCGTACGGAATCGAGCAGCGTTCGTCCTAGGTCGTTTGCACCCGTTACTCAATAAAAATAGCAAAATGTCCCTGCGTAATAAAATTACACTATACAAAGCGTGCATCCGACCCATCATGACATACGCAAGCCCCGTCTTTGCGTATGCTTCCCCGCGTCACATTCATCGACTTCAGGTAATACAAAATCGTTTCATGCGCAAGGCCACCGGTGCACCGTGGTTCTTGCGTAATGAAAATCTACACATAGATCTTGAGCTGCCGACCATAGCTCAGTACCTGAAGCAGGCTTCCCGCCGATATTTCGACTCTGCCGTCACACACTCTAACCCCTAGATTGTAAGTGCCGCCACTTACAATCCCATCGCGAATCACAGATTCACCCGCGTCCGAAGGAGACCGAGGCACGCCCTCGATGACCCCGACGACGTGACCACCAGGGCCCAAGCCCTTCACAACACACGTACATTGCACCCTCACATCGCCCCCGCCGACGGCGAGGTCGTCACAAACAAGGATATTCGCGATACCGCCATGTCACTGGTCGGTTCTCTCCAGTCCATACAGATAGAAGTGTCGCTGGAGTTTCTTGCGCCACTTCTTCTCCAGCGCCCACGCATTCCGAAGTGGTGGTACAGATAGCTAATAATCATAGCGAATTTAAAGAATCCTCTGTCAGAAGCAACTGACCGAGCCGAGGTTCGGCCCTCTCGGGCACCCTCGAGTCAGACGCTCTCGCGAAACAAGGTAACGGTCCAAGCCGAGGCTCCTTCTCGGGAGCCCTTGTGCTGGTTACATATAATAGGTCTCGACTGAGTGCCATTAGCGCTCGGTCACCTCTCAACCCGGTGAAACTGTAAAAGCCCTCGGGCTAACAGTGGCCATCAGCCCGAAAAAAAAAAAAAAAAAAAAATGGCATGTTAATTAAACATAAAGTTAAACACGATAATTCCAATTTTCGAAAAAAAATCTGTATAATGTAGTAATGATTATAACGCGATCCTTTCAAGCAACGTGAAATGTAACACGTCAAATGCCATTATTAAGAACATAGATGAATTTCTATAAAGTGCGTTATTTCGTATTGAAACTAGCTAACTTATGCTTATAGAAAGTAAATAGTCTTTAACATCTTTTTAATTACATGTCAATTGCGATATTTTATACAGTATTTAGTTAAAGAAACTACACAAATATATAGATATTTGTCATACCTACTAAATAGTACGCTAGTAGTTCACCCTGATGTGCCTGTCAAGACGTGGTCTATCCCCGGTCGAACCTACACATTCATACCGCAGTCAATCATATGGAGCATATATTTCAATTAGAGCAACTTTAAGAAACCTGAAAAAAAAATTGCATTAATCTCTTTTAGGTGATATATTGTTAAGTGATAAGCAACTAAATACGGGAAATATATATGTATAATGTAACTTCTCTTCTTGCTGTCAAAGTGACCGTTGGTGAGAGCTGAGTTGGAGATAGATACAGAGGGTGCATGTTATCCGCCAGACTCTTCAGAACGATGCATCATTGCGTAGATAACGTGGCGTAGGTACGTAGGTATGCCACTGAAACCACAACGATTTTGTCGAGGTTGTAGCGACAGCCAGGACAGATAGGACAGACAGGAGCTCAGCGATCACGTTGTTGAGGTGGAAGTCATCGTAGGCGAGCGACGAAGCCAAGAAATATGCATCCAGCAAGTCCGTCTTCTCCATCAGTGAGTCTCTATGCTCGCAACAGCAAGTAGTTAATGTGACGTTTGAGCCAGGAAATCTGTCTAGTGATTGGAAATCTGTCTGAGAGAGATTTCGTTTTAATATCTAATAAATAACCATGTAATCGTTGAATATATATGATTATTTAGTTTTTTTTGAAGGAATGCAGCAGTGCCATAATTAATACCATTCACGCTAACTTAACTTAACTGCAACTTAGCTTAAATGCTTGTGCTATGATGTGGCTCACGACAATTGTCTAATGGCGGATTCGAATCTACGACCCTAACTTTGGGAGACCGTACCTTAAATCATTAGGCTATTGACGTTTAAATTTTAGTTATATAGTTGGTAAGTATCTAAACGTATGTTACCGCATAAACTGCCTTTAGTTCATTAGATCCCTTTTCCTCGACATAAACAACAATGGTTCGTAATTTTTTTCTCAGCGGACTTACCTTTGCCGTTTTTATGGACACCATTGATATTGCTTTACGGACCGTGAACTGGCGTTATGATTACGAGGAAAAATGGCTTTTGAATTTGCCATCCGTTCCATGAGCCTTTAATAAAAGCGGGTATGCTTCATTTACAATAATCGCTAAGATTTCTTTCGTAACAATATTACATTTTCCCCTAATAAACGTTGATATTATATACTCTTTAATGAAATTGCTAAAATATTAATTTATTTATAAGCCCTTCCTTCCCAAATCAGTTTTTTCAAATTACTTTTTGATAAATTTAATATAAATTAAAGCCTACCTTTTAAGAACTATTTATATACCACTGAAGTGTAAGAATAGTTGGAATTAAGTATCTATATTACGTGTCAATGTGTGTCTACGTTCAGTCGATCGTTAGCGCCATCCGACGGCGAACTTTTTGCGATGGCAAGTGATAAGTCTGCCGCTAGTTTGTGGCTGTAGCATGAATAGGTTGGCTTGACTGGGGAAGGACTGCAACCTCAGAGAGTACCAGTTTGAAATAGCGTTGCTGATGATTCCTGCGGCCCATGAAACTGCATTCATCAGGAATCATAATGCAGATGCGTTGTTACCCATTAGGACTCAGATGGAATACATCGTCACGATATTTTGTGAGGGCGAGGTCTTACCCCGGTCGTCTTACGTCTAGTTGTGGCATGTTAAAACCACTATACAATTGGTCTTAGTACAAATTGTATTATCATAAACCAGGGTGGTTTGCATCGCGCACAGTTTCAATAACAGGTGATGATCGTCCTAGATGTCCGATACGTATATATATAGATATATATATATATATATATATATATATATATATATATATGATACATATATTTGATATGACTGTTTTTACACTTCAATTTCAATGATAAATTTAATCGTTTTGCAATTGCATATAATATATTTTAAGTTTTAAGATATTCCGGCTACTATAACAGTTATAAATTTTAAAGTACACAGTGCAACTATTCCATATGACATATAATTTAAAGATAAGATTAATGTTGCTGCAGGGGCCTTAATGTCACAACGGTGGCGGTCTAGCACACTGCAGTGAATTTACATGTTTGTGCACCCCTATTCTCATAATTTATTCGGGGCAAATGCATATGTGCTTACAGTGCAATGTTATTAGTTCGTTTTCTTCAATATTATTTTTATATATTAAAATACCTATTTTATATATTTCTATGAATATGTACCCTTGCAGGCGAACACATGGCTTAAAACAAAAAAGACACCCTCTCGTACTTTCTGTCTAGACGCACACACTTTTTTTACTTTTTAAACTACTCGTATGGTATTGATACTCATGTATTTACTCTCTACAGCTGCTTTGTCGCATCGATCACATAAAACGTATTTTTTTAGGTTGTATGAGCTAGATGGGGGAAGGTATTATTGCCTTTCTTTTCTTTTCGTGTTTTGTATTTATTTAGTGTGCGTATGTTTTGTAGAAGTATTTGAATATTTAGTACGGATGATTCGGTGCGCGAATCGGACTCGTACTTCACAGATTTATTATAATGACCGACGTCATGTATACTTATAATATTAGATCCTTACATATGAAATTGGCGTTTTTTCGAACTAGCCACTTTGATCTCAAAGGTTAGAAATTCCAAATTCAAATGTATTTCAAATTTAGGCTTGTGTATTTGTGTTCCGAATTTAGTTATTCATTTGTTTTTGCGTCATTAGTTTTTTCTTTGACATCCTTCTGTTAACGAAATGGCAAACTTGAAATATCCCGTATGTATGAGTGGAATGTGAGTTCCACAGTAGCACCACCGCTGCAGAAATAAATCGAAGGATTAATGGTGTGTATGGGTAAGCTACTTTAAAAGAAAGCACGGTACGTTTTTGGTTCCAACGTTTTCCTACTGGAGATTTTGACCTCCAAAATAAATCCCGCGGACGGCCGGAGATCCAAGTTGACATTCGAAATTAAAGGTGGTCGCGAAAGAGTTAGTGACAGGCTTCGGTATGCCATAACACAATTGAATCAGCTCAGCTCAGCAGGAAAAGCTCGAATAATGGGTCCTATATGAATTGAGTGAAGTACACGAACAAAAACGCATAACGAGTTCTGCGTAATATTACTCGACCGTCACAATAACGAGGTAATATTGAATCGTATCGTTACTTGTGATAAAAATGGATACTGTACGACAGTGGGAAATGCCCATCGCAGTGGTTGAAGTCAGGAGAACAGGCCAAATCCAAGCGAAAGTTGACTCAGAAAGGTACTGGTAAATGTTTGGTGGACCAGTGCTGGAGTATATTAGATAAACTAATTTAAAATTAAATTCCTATGAGTCAGTCTAAACCGCTTTCACAGATTTTATTGATTCTCGCTTTCAAAATTTTTTCACCAATGGAATCAATTAACTACTTATAAAATGGCGCAAGGGCTTTGATAATAGTGGTACATACTTCAATTGAATAAATATATAATTTCATAAAAAAATAGTTTTATACTTTTTCCATATATTACGCTAATTTCATGATTGTTAAATAACGAACAAAATAATCAAAAGATAATTTATTATCATTAATTATATAATTATTAGATATAATAGAAGAAAAATATTCTATGCCGCTAGTCTTAAATAAATACATTGAAATTTACATTAATGTAGCTTTTACTAAAATTAAATTTCTAGAGGATTAAAAACGATGTAGTTTATATACAAATACTCAAACTAAGACCTATATAACATAAAATATATAATTATTATTAATAACACATTTTTATGAATGTGATTCATAAAAATATGTTGTTATAAATAATTCAGTTCAGTTGTTGTTTGATGAGGAGGAAAGGCTTAGCAACTTAAAGACAAATCTACAACCTAGCACTGCAAATTAGCAAATTTATTATATATTAAGCAATGTTTTAACAATTATATAAATTTATAATTGTTAAAACATTGCTTTATTGATTTAAATGTTTTAATAAATTATTATTATTATTTATAACATTTTAATGAAATTACACTATACACAACTAGTGAACTGGGCCTAGTTTAAGTTAATCAACATTTTCACCAAACGCTACTAACGCTATTTTTTTTCCTACAATGGTCGGCGTTAATTGAACAAAGGCGTTGTAAGTCGTGAACTTTTAGAAAAAGAATAATGTCGTTTTTTTACTCGTAACGATTTTAATCAAGGGAAGTATCAAAAGGAAATGGGAATTAACTTTCGTTATTTGGAAGCTAAAAAATAAAAGAAGAAATTAAAATTTTCGGAATGCTGATGCAATATTATAATTAATTTAGTTATGCTTATTAAGTTACTTAATAAACATAACATAGTAAATTATTTACGTAACTTTCGTAACTCGCTTGAGATATCTTTATGGCGATAGCATTGAAATCGATACCTTTGTATCTCGGTTACCTACAGGAAATTTTACTACTGTTAGCATTCGACAATGTCAAGGAGCTCACTGACCCAACGAAGGGGTCGATTTTGTATTAGTCTTATTTCACTACTCCAAGTAACTCTATTACCGTTTTTCGCTTCAGTTCCGTTATTTGGCAATGTGAAGAACTCCACTGATACCGAAAAGGAACACGTTTCGGCACTTGGACTTATTAACTCCAGCTTGGGGAGTGAGGCTCAAAGTATAAAAAAGTATAAATTATACAGTTTTTTTACATCACCTCTTTCATATTTTTCGCTACTCCAAGCCACTTTATAATAATTTTTTGCTTAAGATCCATGCTTTCATTTCCATTAACTTGTTTCGCTTCGTTATGTATTGATGTGAAATTTCAATAAATAATTTAAAGATATTGGTGCTGGCATTGGGGATCGACTCGGTCATCGGAATGCAAGTATACTGTGAAATAAAAAAAAATCTAACTTTTTTTTAAATTTTGTTCTTTAATATTATATGACACATCTCATAGAGACGATCCACTTTAATACAACAATTAAGTTAACCTTGTTTTTAAAATGTAACACTATACTAACTTTAAGTGTTATTTTACAGGAGCATTATTTGGATTACGAGCCTATCGCTTGATTGAATTGGGGATTTATGAACACCCTACGCGGAATGTCCAATTTCCATCATATATAATAATTACTAGAGGAACAATTAATGTAGTTTGTAATGTAAGCGCTTATGAACATCTAATCTAGGATTTAAAATTAATTCTGTTTGTATATTTTTTGCTTCCAATAAGCTTATAACTAATGCCCGATAAGAGTGTTTAGTGTATAGTTAATAATTTCCTTGGAATATATAGTAACTTTCATCACTCTCCAGTATTATAGATTTTGCTAAATATCATGTCACTCTGTTGCTCTTTCATTCGTTGCGTGTTGATGAGACAGGACGACAGACAGAAAACATATTTTCTCGTTTATAAAGTTAAAAGAAAAATTAATCAATAATAAGTTAGATTATTGTTTTTTAATTTTGCAATTTCCTGAAAATAATCTTTTTTAAGGTCATTAAATAAGTACCCAAATTAGACGGAATTAGACGTAGTCACCTAATTTAACCTTCATGTTTGGCTGTACATCCTATCTGAAATTCCATTAAGGGGACAGGTGAAACGATCAAAACAGCCTCTTGATGCTTGTGAATTATCAAGAACCGTTAGCGTAGTGACGAAGTGTTTAATATAAGAGAAACGAAAAAAGAAATGAAAGTTAGGTAATATAAAATATACAAGTGAGAATAAATTTAGTCCATTTTACTCACATATTTTTGTTTATTTAGTTGTGTTGTTTTTGTTTTATTATATATGTATTTTATCCTAGCAAAATATACACCTAATAGGAAGTAGCTAATTGACAAAATTCATTAGTGTCATAAAAATAGATACGAGTACGTTAAGTTATAGTTAAGTTATAGTTTACGATATGATTACGTATTTCATCCGCGAACATACAGGTGATGGAATAAGCTCACTGTACGGTACAGTTCTACAAAGAGACCGTGCAAAGTTTTTTATGAGGAACTCGCAAGAAATACCCATAATGTGGTAGAAACTTTTTTTGTAATATTACGAGGGACAAACGAGCACACAGTATCGATGATGGTAAGCGAGAACAGTGTTCTGTGATATCTGCATCCATTCGCAACGAAGATTCAAGATGCAAATGCGACCGTGAAGACCGAGGACGCAATTACAGTTAACGAGGCGTTCAATATGCCACTTTACGTGTGATTTTGTTTTTCGATTCTTATACTTATATCCGGTACGAAAACGTTGTGAAAGAGTTGAGGTAGAAAATTTTATCATGTGGGCATCCAATATAAAATTTTCTATTTTCATTTTTTTTTCTAACATATTTCTGCTATTGAATTTATTTTTTAACCTGTTAAATACACAATAACTTTATCTTGTCAACTTTTATATAATCATTTTTTTATTCTGTATATTTTTTTTATATCGTAATTTTTTATTACTTTATTATTTTTTATTATAGTTTATAAAATGAGGACCGCCACTTCTCTTGTGTTACTCAGGGTTGTGACACTAAGTCACCTCAGTACCTTAGTGGAGATCCTTTTCCTTATTTGGCACACAGCAGGTTTCACTTGTCTTTCATTGACATATTTTTTGATTAGGTAAAAGTATTTTTCTTGATTTTTTTTCTTTGTTTGTATTTAATATTTTAGCCAAGAAGGAAAAATAAATATAATTATTATTATAAAACACTCCAGCGTTGTGCGGTTATTTCATATATTGATATTCTTTGATGGCGTGGTCCTTTCACGGCCTAGGCGGCCCATTGATGCAGCGTAGCTCTAGTGACAGCATCTAGGATCCAACTCCATATCCAACATGCATTCAGCACGCCCATTACCACCTCCATAATATAAAGAAAGATAAAAGTTAACATATTAGAATGAAAGATTATATTTTATTATTTAACTTTTAACAGAGCATTTTTAACAAGGAAACTAAGATAAGAATAAGTATGTACAAAAGCGCAAGCTTATTTTTACAATAAAAATCTCTTCCAGCAGGCCTGGTGTTGGACATATAATCGGGCAAAATAAAAAATAGAGTATACAAAAAAAAAAAAATTATCATATATTTATTACTTTCCTTCAAAAAAAAATTTTTGCGAACACTTCTATCGTCAAGATATAAAATAGTTTTACCTGTCAATTTGAATTTTCTCCTAGATCTAAATATAACAAAAAAATGTTTCTTGCCAACGACATGCTGCAACTATATATTTACTACCGTGAATGTGGGGATTTTTTGTATGTAGTACATATTAATGTAATTATTACTAGTCGGAACACGTTCCTCATTACGCTCTCACATGACAGCTTAGTGTTGTACCATAGTTATAATAAAGTAACCATTATAACAAAATTACACGGTTGATAAATCAAAAAATTTAATTTAAATGCATTTTCTTAGCAGAATATATTTTTGTGAGTAGTATGTACATCTCTAAGACCACTCCACTTTCCCCATGATGTTTACTTTCACGTGGTAATCCTACACTTAGAACTTCAGTTAACAATTTGATTTACTTTCCTTTTTTTTTATCCATCTTAGAAAGATATATGGTTTTATTTACTTAGCATGCAAAATATGCTGGGTTGTGTGGTTAAAGCAATTGACCGATTAAAAAGCGTCAATAGCCTAATGACTTTTTTGGTATTTCTTAGTAAGCTATATATCACTATACAGACCCTTCGCCACTGTTCGCAGTATGTTCACATGCCAGTTAGGGAAACTTCTGTATAGATTTTGTTGAACTTTTAATCTTTAGTTAGATAACAATTTTAGATCCTTCCGTGAGAATTAACAGAAGGTTATTACATGAGCCGGTCTGAAGTCGAATGTCGACCCCTTGAGTGTAAATGTATATTTACTTATTTTTAAACTTTTAGTTTAGTTTTAATATTATTAATGTATAAATGTAATAATGATTTTAGTCAATCCCCTTGAATTTTATTCGAATAGGGTTATGTTTTGTCCGCTCATTTTTGCTCAATAAATGTATTAACTGAATATAAAAAGTATTTATATAACTTCTTTATCATTCAAACATACATATTTAACGATGGCTGTGTCCCTGTTCGTCAGACAATAAATATCACAATCAAATTACGCCCATCTATATATTTTAACAAAGTGTGGATTTTTTGAGCGCTCTATTTAAAGCAATTTACATTGTACGGTTCTCTACAATTTCACCAAACTGAAACAATTCTATGACTATTCTACAAAACAGCAACGTGGTATTTAGTTGATTAGTCGCTTTTTTATCCATTCATAGGGAGTTACTAAATGTTTGTTATTTAGCTAAAAGCATGTTACACATTTAAACTAAGAAGCGCTAAAAATTTATTATTTAATTATTATATTAAAGAAAATTTCATCCCAATAATATCTTATAGCACAGCTACAAATTTATATACTAAAATACTACAACACTAAATAACAAAAATGTTTCTTGCCAACGACATGCTGCAACTATATATTTACTACCGTGAATGTGGGGATTTTTTGTATGTAGTACATATTAATGTAATTATTACTAGTCGGAACACGTTCCTCATTACGCTCTCACATGACAGCTTAGTGTTGTACCATAGTTATAATAAAGTAACCATTATAACAAAATTACACGGTTGATAAATCAAAAAATTTAATTTAAATGCATTTTCTTAGCAGAATATATTTTTGTGAGTAGTATGTACATCTCTAAGACCACTCCACTTTCCCCATGATGTTTACTTTCACGTGGTAATCCTACACTTAGAACTTCAGTTAACAATTTGATTTACTTTCCTTTTTTTTTATCCATCTTAGAAAGATATATGGTTTTATTTACTTAGCATGCAAAATATGCTGGGTTGTGTGGTTAAAGCAATTGACCGATTAAAAAGCGTCAATAGCCTAATGACTTTTTTGGTATTTCTTAGTAAGCTATATATCACTATACAGACCCTTCGCCACTGTTCGCAGTATGTTCACATGCCAGTTAGGGAAACTTCTGTATAGATTTTGTTGAACTTTTAATCTTTAGTTAGATAACAATTTTAGATCCTTCCGTGAGAATTAACAGAAGGTTATTACATGAGCCGGTCTGAAGTCGAATGTCGACCCCTTGAGTGTAAATGTATATTTACTTATTTTTAAACTTTTAGTTTAGTTTTAATATTATTAATGTATAAATGTAATAATGATTTTAGTCAATCCCCTTGAATTTTATTCGAATAGGGTTATGTTTTGTCCGCTCATTTTTGCTCAATAAATGTATTAACTGAATATAAAAAGTATTTTATAAAGTATTACACATATACAGTGGTACAGTAGTATGTAATATATATATATATATATATATATATATATATATATATATATATATATATATATATATATATATATATATATATATATATTATTTTACTTATACTATATATTGTTAGTATATCAAGTTTTATTTATACTAAGTAGTAATTAATAAAACTTGGTATTGGATTCTTACATACATTTCCCAAGAGAAGTTAATAAAAACCTGTATCCACGTTTAATGTACATATGTATGGAGATTTTTAAAAGCAGTGGTAAAGCGATGAAACTTGGCCAGTTCCGGAGACTATTATAGGCAATAAGGCATATCTCAGTCCACGGAGATGTCATCGCATCTCTGACATCTTGAATCTTTTTTGAGGTTATTACTTTCAATCTAGTGAATTGTAATGCTACTGCTTGTTTACCACACCTAATAATATATAAAAGTATTTATATAACTTCTTTATCATTCAAACATACATATTTAACGATGGCTGTGTCCCTGTTCGTCAGACAATAAATATCACAATAAAATTACGCCCATCTATATATTTTACCATAGTGTGGATTTTTTGAGCGCTCTATTCAAAGCAATTTACATTGTACGGTTCTCTACAATTTCAACAAACTGAAACAATTCTATGACCATTCTAGAACACAGCAACGCGGTGTTTAGTTGATTAGTCGCTTTTTTTATCCATTCATAGGGAGTAACTAAATGTTTGTTATTTAGCTAAAAGCATGTTACACATTTAAACTAAGAAGCGCTAAAAATTTATTATTTAATTATTATATTAAAGAAAATTTCATCCCAATAATATCTTATAGCACAGCTACAAATTTATATACTAAAATACTACAACACTAAATAACAAAAAATGTCTATATCAAGCAAAAAATCACTGCTGTATGACAGATATTATTTTGCATAATTTCTGGGTAAGATCTTATTTTGGTCTAAATACTTTACGCGAGACCAACATGTTCAAACAAATGTTCGAAATCAGCTTAAATATACTCGGGCTCACTTTTTCCAAGCACATTCTAGCGGTAAATAATATACATCTTTGAGTTTCTATATTATTATTACATGCAGTTAAGAACTAATTCAGGACTAGCTTTTCTTATGAAATATGGAAATTTAACTCTCAACACATTGCCAATAGAGACCGCCACAATAATAGTCTTTCGTCATTATATTGGGGCACTCTCGTATTTGTTGTCAAAATAAATTACTTGGCATTCGCACTAAAACTCAACTTCTTAATCACTGGAGTCACCAGTCACCAGTGACACTAACTTCAGTGTGCCTGTACCATCGTTTAAATGCTGCTGTTAATTGAGTCATTAATAAGTGGTTCTATTATAAATATACGGTATTACTATAATATACAACTACAAAGAATATTCGATAAAATCAAACGTAATCAACGCTTTAAGTTAACTAAAAAACTTAACTTCTATATTGTTATTTTTTCTACTTCATGCTTTTATTACGAGGCACTTAACAATATAAAGTATATTATATTATATATGACACAGACAGCAATATGATTGAAATATACGAATTTTATAGCCTTGGGAGTGTCCCAAACCTAATGTCTATTAGAGCTGTTAAAATTCCTTTTGATATTATTTCTAATACAAAAAGATGTATTAGATTCATTCATCAATTCTGTCCCTTCGAATCGTGAAAGCGTGTAAACGTTACACCGTTTGCAATATTAAACAAAAATTATATAATATTCATACAAAATTAAGAGCGCATAAGACAAAGAAATTGAAAGAGCCATTAACAACGAGGTACTGAAGTTTTTTTCACCCCAGTAATTGGTAGGTACTACGTACGCCCAAAACCAAACTGGCGTAAAATACTAGGAGCACAAGGTATAAAACTATGGAGTAAAATAAAACTGTTGAGCTACACTACGAGTGCTACGTCGATAAACGCAAATAAGTTCCACCTACTGACTACGGCTCGTCATACGATACTACATATGTTGCGGTCGTGTTGTGATCTGCTACGCATTATTAAATAATTTTAAAAACCAGAACGTTTCAGTTTTGGCGAAACTTTAAAAATAGATAAAGCCTTAATAGCTTGTATAAAAAATCCTTTTCGTAAACAAACCTTGCAGCAAAAATTCTTTCGTTGAATCTGATAATCGTACTCTCCGTATAGATCCATCATATTTTTCTACTCAAAGAAAATAAAAAGAAAAAATGTGATATGGATACTGAATTACTTGTTTTAAGGAGGAAATGACTAATTGAAAAACTAGTTTTGATAAAAAAAAACACCAAAAATGAAAAGGAAATTAAAGATGATCTAGTAGAAATGATAAATATATAATGATGCACAAACCAGGTCAACATTACTTAAAAACGAGCTAGGCAAACATCTGGGATTTCTTACAGCAGAGGATACTCATGTTTTTGTATCTGAGAACCTAGCTGCCAAATCATATCGTCTATATTTTCTTGGACGTGAGAGATCCAAATTGTATAAATTTAGCTGGACCTCTTACGGGAAAGCTTATATTAGAAATGATGAAAATTCTCCTATAATCCAGATAAAGAAAGAGCCGCAAATCCAACAGTTACTGAAAAAAATGACTAGGTTTGGTTTGTATCATATTAAGCTTTTTACATAGATATTCATATAATTACTTCCATCACCAATCTATATGTTTTACCACCACTGTTAGATTTACAACATATCATATATGTACACAAACATATTTCACATACTCACCAAAGTACACACTTACTTATTTATCACAATTTTTATTATCATTACTTAATGTTTTATATCCAAATATATAGACTTTTCTATATTAATTTTAATGAGATAAACACTTTAATCTCTCCAAGACTTTATGAACGATTACTCTATAATTGCAAGGACGCAAATGAAATTCGAAGTAATTAGAAAAATGAGAAATTTTAACAAAAAATTGAAAGCAAAATGCGACATCGAAGACCTAAATAAACATTAACATATAAATAAGAATGACCTGACAGTTATGTCGTAGAACATAATAAGTGGGTAAAAAAATATATTAAGCAAATAACATTACAAAGTTTAAATTTGATGTGGACATTTTAATTTGAACAGAATGTAAAGTTTATGACAATAATTTATACTACAAATTAATATTCACACATCTTTTGCTACTACTCAACATTTTAATCAGAATGATGGGGTTACTATTCAATAAAAATAACCTTACAGAGAAAATAAATGAAATAAAATTAGAGATTCATATTAAATAACCTAAAAATATAGCATTCACTTGATTGGCAGCCGTGACAGATATTGCTGTTGTTTCGTAATGACTAATAACAAAACTTTATTCTGTCACGGAGCTGTCATTTCACGAAACAAGAAAGAGAAGAATTAATCATAACTTGGTGAAACGACGCTTTCTTTTTAAATTGACGCATGAATGGTATAACTCGACGGAATGCGATAATTCTTTAATAGCTTTATGGGTCAACGTAAATAAAAGTAACACATTATACCACACTACCCTTGTTTGCGATGATATTGGGTTGTTGTTGAACACACAGTTTACCTGATGGCAAGTGATGACTGTAGGCCATAAGCACCTACATCCATTCTCAATAAAGATTCAAGATGTACATGCGTTGTTACTACCGAGGACTGATATTGAATGCCTTCTTGTACCGTACCCGTAATTGGGTCTATGTATCCCTGCACTCATTAGTGTAGTGTAGTGAGTTACATAGCATGCAGTTACAGAGGAAAAAAATACTTTCCCTCATTAAAGACGACAATGGCGATGCCACTGAATGATGGAAGACTGCCTCGTTACAGAATATATACGAAAATATAGTACCCCAGCAAACTCAGTCTGAAATTATGAAAAAATATATGAGAGTATGCCTCACTCATGTTTACAGAAAAACCTAAGCGAAATTTCTAAGTCAAAATGTTCCGAAGACTCTAATTTACATTTAATGGAAATGGAATGGATTATAAAATATCCAACTTGTTTGTATTCCGTTTTTTATAATGGCTAAGTCTTATCTATACGACTTCCTTTGTTCTTTCATAAACGGTTAGTATTTACGGTAATCTAGATAGAAGGTTAATAAAAAACTTTTCTTTGTTGAAAAACTGGTATTGAAACAAGGTTGAATACCGTATAGTATTAACTGATAACGAAAAAGAACGTACTTGGAATTAAAAAAAGCGATATTTGAATCTCGTTTTATATTCCCAGATACCAACGAAATGGTAAGCCAACGATTGCCCAAATCATTATAACTTTCAAACAATGATTTACTAAAGTTTGTACGTGCTTAGTTACGTTTTCATTTTACTTGTCAAATAAATTCGTTAGAGGCCCTCAAAATAACAAGTGCGAGCGAGCCAGACTGATAAAAAAAATATGATGATGAAGCAGAAGATAACGGACATACGAGTTCTTTCAATCATTGTATATTGTCCCAACAACATAAAAAAAAAGTAAGGTGGCAAGGAGGAACATAGAGTGTGTTATATGCGTCACTTTGTTCCGCGAACGAAGTCCTATGGAGTCAATATCCAGTATTCCCTTCCAGTTACGAGTCTTTTTAAGAATTCAATGGCTATAGTTGGTCACATAACCTATGTGACCTTCTTGTTAATGTGCTAATTTTATATTAAAAAACAAAGTCCGAGGAGAAACTACAAAAATGCTTATATATTTTGATGTAATCAAATACATTAATAAATCAATATATTTAGCTGTTTAATCTAAACATACTCGTTAATTATAATACATTTCTTTGCGTTATACGGGACTTGCCTTGATTTACAGTTTCAAATTTAAAATGTATTACTATTACTATAATTAGTACATAGGTGATACGGGATAGTAGCCTACTAGGTAAAGGCCTATGTTCATCTATGACCTACGTTCACGGCTAAATAACCGGCGTAGCAGAATACTCGGCTGAAAACTGGAACCGGTCGTTGCTCCGTAATTGATTCAATACTCTACATGATTGAGAGTACTTGACAAATTCTTTCTCACTGAATATAAATTAATTATAATTAAATAATAAAGCTTCATTTACTATGTGTTATTTATAAGTTTGTAGGGCATTGAAATTATATTTCTATATATAATAAATAAAATATTCTTGAATAAATTCGTGATAATTTTGTTGTTGCTTTCGAAAACAGAGTTCTAATAATAAAAATAAACACATATAATGTTTTTATTTTTATTTTAGCTCATACAAAATAACGCAATTCACGTAGTTTCATTTATCTTCGTCTTGATAATAGCATCTGACATGTTACATTTCACCTTGCTGCCGATATTGGCAGAATCGTTTTACCTTTATATATATTTATAACAATTATTTTGAAATATTACCTATAATTATAGAATTTTAATAAAACAATAAATCAGAAATTGTAATTTTAATAATTTTACGTGAGACAAATTGATCCAAGTATTTTGATTTGTTTAATATGAATTAATGGAAACAAAGTAAAACAAATTTTAAATAAAATGCACTTCATAAAATACGAAAGTTACATATTATGGGTTCTATGAAACGGTGTCCTTGAGTTAACATCACTTTCAAATTTATTAACGCCTTGTTCACTTGCTTCAATCTAATTATTGCATTTATTTTTTAGTTAAATGGTAAGTTTTGACACATTAGTTGAAATATTCTTCCTAATAAAAGCATGCTAGATGTTTTTAAGAAATTAAATATTATACATAAAATATATAAATAATATATAATAAATTTCTTAGATAGTTTATTGCTTTCCTTATAATCATCGTATCAAATTGACACTTACTGTAATTCGATTAAAATAAGTAAATAGCAAATAACCCCTATGTCTAAATAGATTATTCAAGTAATAGAAAAATTATAATGTCAAACAGCACGCCATTATTTATCTGTATGTCAGCAGGTTATGCGTGAGTGCGTTTTGACAGCCGCGCAAGAGGACGTGTATCGCGCCTTTGGTTTTTTTTAGTACTGTTTCCTTACTTGTGTGTTATTGTGATCTATTTTTTCTAAAACCTGGCAAATTATATACATTTGTTGCCAAATAAAATAAAGGTCCCTGTATGTATCTGGTTTCATTGTATTCCGTACTTGTTCCGTACGTGTTATAAATACCCTAATTGGGTGAATAATGACTATTTTCATATTTCAGTTCTTAGATGTATGTCATATCTCAAATCTTATTCATTTATTTATTTTATTTATTTATTAATAATATATTTTTTATAAATTGGCCAATTAAAATAATAAACAAACTCGACATTGTTTGCGGCCAGACTGGCCTTTTTACATTTATGCATTACTTTAATTATCTTTACTTCTACTTTTTTTCAAGGTGACCAATGCAATACTGCTTATATATAAATGTGGTTTATGTATACCTAAATGTGTTTCTCGGCGAAAACATTATCAAAGTCTGTATAACTTCGTGGTACGTATAGCAGTAACAAACAAAACAATATCCTAATATCAATGATTCCAACACAGAAAATATATTACCGAGTATATGGTTGAATCATATTTCCAAGCCATAAATAACGCTGTTGTGGGATTTAACTCTTTCGCTAAAGCACTTTTTTTACATAATAATGTTTACATTTTCGGATAACGACATTTTTCTACTTATATACATGTATAGAAAAATGAACCCAGAGATGTTTTCTTACTAACAGAGATATTGCATTTCTAAAGTCGTAAACTCTGAGTTAATGCTTCCTATTTCCGGCAATAAAGTCATAAAACGGATATTTCACAATGCTGCATGTGATTGTATGTTTGTGTGATGACTTTATACGAAATTAATATTACCATAGTATAGTAAGTGTATTTTTATCAATTTTATCATATTTTATTTCAATTTTATCCATCACCATTTCACTACTGGACATGAGGCAGGCCTCTCCACGTACTCCCTCAGAGTAGGTTTTTCTTTCTCTTATAGAATAAGTGAAAAATTAGCAAACAGATCACCTGATAGTAAATGATTATCACCGCCCACGAACAATCGCAACATCAGAGGAGTTGCCACCTGCATCCATCGACTTCCCGCAATTTACTGCGGATATACGTAATATATATAATAAAAACTAACTAAACAAATAATTACATAATACTTTTGAATAATTATAACAATTATAAACAAACGATGTTTTGAGCACTATCATGGTAAAGTGCATGTTTAATAAATGGATAAAATTAGCTTTGTGATTCAAACTCTCAAAGGAGTCAGTCTCTTGAGTATTACAAGTCAACAACCTGAATGGATATCCTGCGCCCCTTGTCAAGCGACATGCACTTACAGAACAGGTGTAATACATAATGTACATATATATTTTTTTATAATATTAGGGGTGGTAAATACACAGTTCACCTGATGACAAGTGATCACTGTAGCCTATAAACATCTATATCCACAGTCAACAAGATTCAAGATTCATATGCGTTTTTACCCCTGATGATTAAGACCCAATGTCTACACGTAATCCCCGGATCCCTACACGTAGCAGATACGTGTGACGTAAATTTTTGCTACGATATCTACAAATAATAGTTGTTTACAGATAGTGTAATAAAGATACAATATAAAATGTAATAAGTAATATTTTTTTTTTATATTAATTATACTCTAGGCGCACTTGTATTCCCAATAAACGTTCTGGAGGAAAGTGTATTAAAATACAAAAAATACTTTATTTATTTATTTAATCCTGTTGCTTCTCACAACATACTCATGAGCGCATAACTATTTGCTGATATAATGTTATATGATAAATTATAGATGCATTACATCGGATTAGGGAAGGACGACAAAGAAAGGTAAGGAAGGGCAAATAGTAAAAAAAAAATTCTTCGTCGGTGATGTCATTTGACAATACGCAAAAGATATCGTTGAAGTCAAAAGCAACAAGATGTGCATCATTGTAATTTTAATATACCTATATATATGTCAAAAATATATTTTCAAAATAATTTACTTCAAAAGACTCACAAAGTTTAAAGATTAGAGCAGGGTGGGCATATGAAGGTAAAACAACATTGGGTCGTTTTCTAAAGTGAGGTAAAATTGGAGTGAATTTTTCAAAAATCTTTTGACGACATAATGAAAATAAGTTTCTACTAGAAGTCTTATGTTAAAACGTTTATATAGTAGAACAGAAACGTGACCTGTGAGATAACGATGCTATAAATCTAAGAAAGACTGCCCCATTTTTTACATGTATTACTTCAATGTGAATATCCAAGTATAAATAGTACATTATCATAATTATACACAATTATAAATTTTATAGCCACAGTTTTTATAAGCTTTTCTTTGCTAAAATGTACTAATGTGTTACATCGCTTCATTTAATTATCAACTTAAAGTTTACCAATTGCCAAGTATACCAACGTTAGCTGGAATGTAATCATTCAACGTTTATCGTAAAAGACATTGCGAACAGCCCAACATATACAGCCACAGCAATGATAGAGTCCTCTTTGAAGTACATCCCGTAAATGGGATGGCTTGCCCGGGTACTACGCTCTCAATGAAGATTAATGAAAGGTAGACCTAGCATTTTGCTTCTACGTTTCTTTGGGTTTGAGTAGAGAAACGTATGCTTCTTTACTGCATATTTTGAAAATAATTTTCACTGATATGCAGATGACAGGACTGGGGACGTACTTTAGTATAGTCAAGCTAATCTTTCGGGTATATGCCCAGCAGAAAAACTTTTATCCTGAATTTGACATACTCTTGAGAAGGTACTAAATTGGGGCCGAGTTATTCTTATAAACTTCCACTTTATGAAGGCCAAAATTACGCGTTTACTTCCAATAATTCTCTATACATTGTGACGCCACACTTTGAGGCTGTCTATTTCAAAATATTGCCAAACGGTATATACCGATGCCTGGAATTCCAAAGGAACTGATATCAGTTCCCTTGCAGTTTTGCGATCATTTAGGAAGTTAAGCCAAATTTACTTTTAAAAACTGAGGATGTTAAATAGATGGAGACAATAATTTATGATTGAACATTATTTTCAACATTGCAAAACCCAAGCTTGGCTGCCAATGGGGTAATATTTTACCATTGAGCAGGAGTACTTTTTTCATTTGGATTACCACAGTGCGTTTTAAAAGGTACTTTATACCAAAGAAATAGCATTGTATGTCATTTTCCAATAGTGGAATTTCCCTTTCCAGCAAAGAGGAACTCAATTTGCCAATAACTAAGCTATTAAAGAGACTGCATTTCCCCATATTTTTATTTATTTTCCTCAAGGAATTTCCGAGATTAACTGTTGCCGTTGAGTTAATATATATTTAAAAAAAATTTAAGTTCGAATAATTTAAAATTCCATTCTTTTGCTATTCATGGTTACTTGGTAATAACAGCAATTAGTCCCTAGCAGGAACTGAGAATCATGAAAATCTTCGAGATAGAGTCTTCTTTCTATGTTCACAAAGGTCAGCAATGTTACTAGTATCTCAAATTTTCTTAAGCAGCGGTCATCACTTACCATCGGGTAATCCACTTGCTTATTTAACTCTTTTTGTATAAAAATAAATACTTTTACATGTAAGCTGGAATAACGAACACATGTAAATAATTTTAACACTATAATCTGTAGCTTCAAAGGAATAAAGTGCTCTCGTGAATGCTCTAAGGCCAAGAACTCGAATGGAATTTTATAGCAGGGCTTGTTAAGTCTTGCACGTATTTTATTACACACTGTTCATAATTTTGAGGTTCGCATGGATGGCATCCCGAAAATATTCACAAAGGATAACATCGTTAATTTAGCAGATGCTTAGTTGGAGCAATAGTATTTTGCAGGTAATGCAATACGGTAGCGGTTATTCCTGTTATACTCTTTAAAAATCTACGTTTTTGACTGATCAGATAAGCTAATACAACTATATATATTTGAGGAGTGTACCTATTTATGTAATCTTATGTATATTTTGTCTCACTTTCCTAACAATTTCATTTCCTTACAATTTTCTTACATTTATTAGATTATGCATGTTAGTATTATTTATACCTTGCTTTCCCCACTAAAACAACAAAAACATAATAATTTTACTTGATTGAAGCCTCATATCTAACCTACGGTTAACCTTATTACTTTTTATGTATTTATATTAAAATATGAAATTTGTGGGAAAACTTAGTGAACTTTTTTTGAAGAACTACCTCTGCACAAAACAATGCTTGTGAACATAAATAACAATAATTCATAGTGTGCTAGTATAAACACAAATTTATCCTAAAATTTTGTAACAGTTCTGTTCCGTCATTTTAGAATGCTATCTAATTCTGAAATCTTATTCCGAATTTTCGTTCGTGTAGCTATACCATTTATTTAAGGAATCTAGCATTGGTATTTTAGTTTAGTAACATTGCTAAAAAATGTTCAATCCATATAAGCTAAAATTTTATGCTAGGAGTTTTACGACAACTCTCAGAGAATTCTCGGGGGTGAGTCAATCACAACGCAATGCAAATGGCGCTATATTTCCTCGTCGAGGATAAATGTGGATGTGATGGACCGCAAGAATCATTTACCACCAGGTTAACTGTGTGATCGTTTGTCACCGTTAAAATAACAAAAAAAATGTTTGTCATTTAGTTTATCCTTGATATATTGCAATATTTAGTGCATTAATATTTTTAAAGAGCCGTGGTTTCGTGTGCGCGCAATAAATACGATTCCCTTTATTTTGTTCGAAATGATTCACTGCATCATGAAATTTTTAATGCTTTATTATCACGTACTCGGCGTGATACAACACCCTGAGGTCTAACACATAAATAATAAAAAAAATATGTTAACACATGTGAAATTGTCTAATTCATTTTTGCATAAGAAAATGCATTTTTTTAATGAATTTATGTAATAATATTAAAATTTATACCTACATATTTATTAGTCTCAGCAAAAAATAAAAAAAATATTCTATTCGAAAGGTGGCCCCTTTGGCTTTTATGCAGGCCTTTAATCTGTCTGGCCACGAATCTATGGACTTAAGCACTGTTTCCAAGGGGAATTTCGCCACTGCATACTCCAAAGATTTTTTAAGAGACTCAAAGTCATCGTGTCGTTTAAAGCAGGCCATGTCCTCTAAAACTGACCTCAATTTGAAGTCTAAAGAGTGGAGGTCAGGGCTAGATGAGGGCTAGTCTTCAGCTCGTATAAACTCCGGAACGTTGGTTTCAAGCCAGGCTTGGGTAGTTCGTGCCTTGTGACCAGGTGCAGAGTCCTGCTGGATAGTCCATGGTATATTTTTAAAAAGTGTATTGCTGAGAGGTTCCACAACATGATCCAATACTGTAATTTGATATACTTTGGCTGAAGTTTTCACTCCTTTTTCACAAAAATAGTAGTAAAGTAGTTTTGTGACTCCTTGATAAGATACGTCCCACCAAACCATCACTGACGCAGGATGATGACCACGTTGTACCTTTCCGACCACTTGAGCAGCTTCTTTAGAACTGTGAGCGTATACTTTATGATTTTGCTTATTGTAGTGTTCTTCAATCGTGCAATTTTTTTCATCGGCAAAGAGGATATTTCTGTGCCTTTCACGTGCGTATCGCGACAGAAGGCGTTTTGATCCATCCACTTTCTTTAATTGTAATGATTGACTTAGGGCATGACTTGTAAATTGACGATAAGCACGCGGCCGCTCTGAGATTTTCTGGTCTTCGACAGAGAAAGTGTTGTTGTATCTGTTGATAGTGCGATATACGAACATACGGCTGATACCAAGCTTTTGAAGTGTCTGGAATATGACCTACGGCTCTATACCCACTTTGTGCAAGGCGATCATTGCAATCCTATTTTATTTAACACCCCATTCCATATTGTAATTTGATAATGAACACGAAAAATTATGTGAAATGGCGCAAAATCGAAAGAAGTTTTTAAAATACGTGTTCCAAATTCAAAATAATTAAAAAGTTGAAAAAAAGAAAAGTTTTTATGTAACAGTATTTATACAGACCAGTTATTACTGTTACTTTAGCATGTTTTTTGTTGATCGAATACGAATATTGTATAGAAAATAAAAATAAAACAGAACTTTTGTCTCGCTGATATATAAAATATAAGGCATAACAATTATTTCTATCAAGCTGCTTAGTGATGAATTTGTTGAGTGGGTCCCGATTATTACATTTCGAACAGCGCCTCGAGAATTTAACCAAAAAAACAACTATTATGTCTAGACAATAAATTTAGCAATTATTTGTCTCATGTAAGCGTGTTACTCAAAAAATTTAAATTAAACGATAATGCTTCTAATATTTATTTACTATTAAATAAATATGTTCTTCACTTCAATAACTTTAAGAAAAGTAACAAAACTATCTATCCGTTATATTCAGCGTTAACAAATAGAAAAGTATTTGAGAAATGGGTTACGATACGAATAAGCATTAACGCTTTGGGCTCCGAATAACCAAGTTGATACTTTTATACCGTAATTAATTTGTTTACTTCGATACAGCCATTTCTTTTGCTCGTAGATACCCATAACAACTTTGTGCTATAAAGAGTTGGATTTTGTAAAAACAATCCGAAAACAGAAACTCACTGTAGCTTTCTAACCAATTTCAAAACATCTTAACAAAAGTACCAAATTTCATGTAAAGTTATATAAATTATTGGGCACATATTTATTTATATACATACATCGCTCTATAAGTTAAAGTCAATATTTGATAGCTATTTTTGGTCACGATATTAATATCCACTTAGAGTACCTTTTTTAGATTATATAACGGTATGCTTGCAGAGTTAAATCTCTGGTGCCGGTAACTGTAATGGAAACATGTATGCTAAAAAAAATATATTAAGAAGACCTATGCAGTACGCCAATGTTATATAAATATATATATATATATATATATTTAGCATATGTATAGATATATAATACAGTCTGTTCATATAAAAATATCCGAAATAGACATCATGTTTGTTTGTGTTTTTAATACATACGGTGGACTCAACACCTGAACAAATTCTTGTTTCTGTAATGGCTGAACAAATTTGAATATAATTTTAATTTTAATTTTATTTTGTTAAATGTTTGTTTAATTTTAATTTATTTAGTAATAAAAAAAGATATTTCAATTAAAAGTGCGTCTCGTGCGCGTAGGTGTTACGAGTTCATATTGGAGGATAACACAGCTAGATAATAATAAGATATACATATATATATATAAGTGTCCAAATGGTAAACCGTTTTATTTTATTATAAAACTATACTATGATTATTTCACTCTTTTTCTGCCTTTTTGGAATGTGAAATATTAATAAATATTAGAAAAAGCTGGATTAATTATTATTTAATTAAAAAATTAATGGAAAATAAATACATATACTATTACATATAGATACACATTAACACTAACCTTTATTATAAATTAAACGATAACTTAAACTATAAATAAAAATTCATAATATATAAATAAAATATTGTAATATTTGTGTATCGAAATATATTAAAATAAAGATCTTATGAGAAAGTTAGTGCTGATGTTACTTGTACTTCCTGTTGTTGTAACTCACCTTACAATATATTTTTTTAGGTCGGTTATCACAGTATCGATCTCAGCTTTTTTATCTTTCCATACAACAAAACGAGTACTTCGAGAATTGTTCTTTTCACCATTTTAAAGTATTCGTCATCATCTTCTGTTCTTAAAGTTAAATTCCAATATCTCTCGTGACAGATTTATACGAGCTTTGCCTAATAAAGAGACCTGTAGTCCAGTTCACTTTGGCGGATTTATAGCAATTCTACGGTCTCAGCTACTACGGTCAGAGCACTGTCTCTGGAATTCCTTAGTCATGACGTCAGAATCGTATATAAGAGTTTGGTTCATCATCATCGGTAATCATATACGTCCTGTATAAAATAAATTGTTAGCTATTGTATGTATAAAGGTATTTACGCTATTAAATTATTTATTTATTTATTATTTATATATATATATATATATATATACACAATAGTATACGATACAATAGCGGTAGCTACCAATAAATTTCATATGTGGATGACAAATTTATCTGACTTCAGATAACTTAAGTAAGTGATCACGAACCAAACTTTTCAAACTGTTTTATTACTGACGTTTCTGATTTCATCGGGCAACGAATTCCAGAGTAGTGTAGCTCGGACAGCAAATGAATCATTCGACGCTCAGCAGTCGCCGAGAACGGTCGCCCGGCTCCCCGCCACGATCGTCCCGAGCTACCTGCCCCCGAGCAAGCCACCTGCGCATCCATTGTTCCGAGAACAATACACCGAGCAATTTTTATTGCTGTTGCTATTGTGATCGGAATTTAGTTTCCAAGAAAGCTATTGTAAAGCCACCTGGGTGGTTATACTAGTGGATACCTTGCGGTGTTAACTAAGCTAGTGTAGGGCAAGCCCCGTACGCCCGCGGTTCCCCTTCTGGGAAACGCAAGATAGCGGAAGGAGTCAACGTAAACTTGGCCTTGGGTAGTGCCCTAGCCAAGGTTGACCAACCCGCTAGACTTATAATTGTCTCACGCGTATTTTAGTTAGCTCTAGCACACACCCAAGTGCACTAATAAGATTGGCACTTGGACGCACTAGGCTACACAACTAGGCACACATCCTCCTGCCTATACCCGGCAGGAGGGAAGTAGGCTACTCACCCCGGCACCCCACCGGAGGCCACACATCCCGCGTAATAGTAGTTATATTAATAAAATTTGTGTACAATGGAGAATCCAACAATGGATTTCCTTGTACACTTGGTCAGCTGCCTGAAGAGTAAATACCCCGATGTCTTCGAAGACATTATAAAGAGCAACCCTACCGGAGGGGCAAAATCACCCTCAAGGTCCTCCTCAAGGGCCTCTGCCTCATCGTCCTCCTCGGTCTCCGAAATGGAGCTAGATAGCCCTTCGTCCCCGAGGACCTCCCGCAAGACACCAGCAACTTCACGCTGGTGGAAAAGAAGCGAAAAAGCGAGCTTCACCCGCCCCGACGCCGCCACCCAAGGCGAAAAACGGGAAAGCGATGTCCCCTCTCCCCGGCTATCGACATCTGTGGCCCAACCCCATGGCACCCCTCTGCAGCCTCACAGCAAGCCCCGCCGCTCCTCAGCGCTCCACTACTGGCTCCCCAAACTTCGGCTGTCTCACAGCCATCGAACGCCCGCCGCCTGTCTTCATACAGGCACAAGATAAATGGCCGATTGTCGTATCGGCCCTTTCCAATCGCTACAAATATCAAGCGATCCCCACCGCTGTAGGCATTAAACTGCAGCTAGAAACCACGGATGACCATAGAGCGGTCACCCGCTACTTACAAGACAAAGGTGTATTCTTTCACACCTACACCCTGGCAGAAGAGCGCCAACTTAGAGTGGTTATTAAAACCTTCCGCGGGAAATCCCCGCAGACCTCATCAAAGAGGACCTCCAGGCTCAGAATTTACCCGTCCTATCCGTGCATAGGATGTACAGTGGGCATAACAAAAGCCATTCAACATGGTAATTGTGGCCCTCGAAAGGTCCGAGGCAGGAAGCAGGTATTTAACCTGAAAACGTGCTGCCACCTCTGGGCTCACAATAGAGCGCCCTCATAAAATGGCCCTCCGGGCCAGTGCCACAAATGCCAGTTATATGGCCACTCTGCTCGCAACTGCTTCGGGAAACCCAGATGCGTAAAGTGCCTGGGTGACCATGGCACCACCGACTGTCCGAGACCCAAGGACAAGGCCCTTTGGCTGCTTTCGGGCCCCGCATGTGTCCTGTGCAACTCAGAGGGACACACAGCCAATTACCTTGGCTGCCCAAAGGCTCCTGCCGAAACGCCCGGCACTTAAAGTCGCACCTAAGGTAGTTACACCGATCGCCGCTCCCGCGCCTATTCTCGCTCCTGTTCGTCCTCTACGTCCCGCATGGAAACCTCCTACTGGCGTAGTGACCGTCGCTCAACCGGTTGAGCAGCCCCTCCATCAGCCGGACGGCCGGTTAACGAAAGCGACCTCGACCTTGTGTGTCGCTTCGCCGCCGTTTTCAACGGCGCCGACGTCTCAGCCCTTGCAAAGCCCTAAGGGACTCCAATGGCAAGCCCGAAATCAGGATTGCTGCCACAATGCGCTACCAACATGTAGTGTCAGCCATCGTCAATTTTCAAGCATAGAGGGCCTTTATAACGGCAGAGTAAAACCGCGTTCCCTTAACGTCGCATTTTTAACGCGAACGGTATTAATAATCAACGCAACGAAATCTTCAATTTTGTTCGCGATCACCAAGTCGACGTGCTCCTAGTGCAAGAGACATTCCTCAAACCGCACACTCGCAATCCCAACATCGCGAATTATAACATCATTAGGAATGATAGAACTTCCGCCGCTAATGGCGGAACTCTCATCTACTATAAAAAGTCCTTGCACTGCGTGCCCGTCGATACGCCAACCCTAACCTTCCTAGAAGCCTCGGTCTGTCAGCTAGCCATGACCGGCCACGCCCCCATCACAATCGCGTCCGTCTACCTGCCTTGCAGACGTGACGCACAAGTATTACGAAGCGACTTCGTGGCACTCCTTTCCCTTGGAAACTCAGTCATTTTGGCAGGAGATTTCAATAGTAAGCACACTCGGTGGAATGCAGCTAAAATCAACCCCCGCGGGTTGACTTTAGACTCGCTAAGCGACGGACTCGACTTCGACGTCGTAGCGCCTACTACGCCTACCCATTTTCCATACATATTGGGTCACGCACCGGACGTGCTTGATATTGCCATCTGTAAGAACATCAATCTCGCCTTCCAAGGCATAGAGGTAATCCATGAGCTCGCTTCCGATCATCGCCCTGTTCTTCTTCGGTTAGGCCCTCCGCCCCAACCTCACCTTCCACCAAAACCATTGTAGACTGGCACCGACTCAGGAACGCCCTGAGGGAAGCCACATCACCGCACCTAGATGCTATTCCTAGGAACATATCTTCAGTCAACGACACGAACCTCGCAGTTCATGCCCTCACTAGGCACATCCAGACCGTAATCGTGGATTGTTCGAGGCAGGTTCCCTCGGTGGAAGACCACCGATGGACCCTGCCAAACGACATAAAGGACCTAATGAGGCGCAAGAATGCGGCGACTCGTGCCCACGACTTATATCCCACTGAAAGTAACCGGCTGGTGCTACGTACCCTTCAGCGTGAAGTCCGATCACGCATAGCCCAGTATAGGAACGATCGGTGGGATAATCACCTCTCCAACATCGAACCTTCCCATCTCGCCTACTGGCGACTTCCCAAATCCCTAAACGGGGGCACCGCCCAAACAATGCCTCCCTTAGCGCGTCCTAATAAACCACCCGCCTTCTTAGACGAAGAGAAAGCCGAATGTCTGGCTGACAATCTCGAGCTCCAATGCTCACCGAGCACCCTACCGATCGACGCCGCTCACCTTGAAATGGTTAACAGCGAGGTCGACCGGAGGAGTAAGGAACCACCTCGCGATTCCGTCACTCAAGTTACATGCACCGAAGTTGAGTCCATAATTAAAAACCTGCGACCACGCAAGGCTCCCGGCCCCGACGGTATCACCAACAAGGTGATGAAATTCCTACCCATGTCCATTTTACACCTACTGGTGATAATCTACAACGCGGCCATATCCAAAGGCACCTTCCCGAACACCTGGAAGGAAGCTGATGTCATAGGGATTCTCAAGCCCTCAAAACATCCAACCGATCCATCAGCCTATCGACCCATAAGCCTACTCAAAGTCTTGGGTAAGGTATATGAAAGGCTCATCCTCACCCGCCTCAAGGACTTCATGCTGTCCCGAGGGCTGCCAATCAATGAGCAGTTCGGGTTTCGCACCCAACACTCATGCACACATCAAGTGCACCGCATCACGGAGCACATCCTCAGTAAATTTCTTCAGGGCTACCAAACTGGGGCACTTTTTCTCGACGTGGCGAAAGCTTTCGACAGGTCTGTGGCACAACGGGCTCATATACAAACTATATGAGCTCGGTGTGCCAGATCGACTCGTACTTATCATACGAGATTTTCTCCGAAATCGAACCTTTCGTTACCGCGTCGAGGGAACGCGCCCGAGGTTCACCCCATTTGAGCTGGTGTACCACAAGGCTCTGTCCTAGGTCCTACTTTATACACACTCTACACCAATGACATACCGCGCACTCGTGGTGTAGAGCTAGCCCTTTTCGCCGATGACACCGGCCTCTACGTGTCTAGATTTAAACCAGACGCTATTTCTAAACGCCTCCAATCTGTAGCCAACACCTTAGGGAAAGGGTTTCGGAAATGGAGGATCGAGGTTAACCCCACCAAAAGTGCAGCCATTTACTTCTCTCGGCGCAACAAAACGCCGCATCTCCAAACTATAGAGTTATTTGATCGTCCAATCCCCTGGGAAAAGACAGTCAAATACTTAGGCGTCACATTAGATGAAAGACTCACCTTCGGTCCGCATGTCAACCGCGTACGGAATCGAGCAGCGTTCGTCCTAGGTCGTTTGCACCCGTTACTTAATAAAAATAGCAAAATGTCCCTGCGTAATAAAATTACACTTTACAAAGCGTGCATCCGACCCATAATGACATACGCAAGCCCCGTCTTTGCGCATGCCTCCCCGCGTCACATTCACCGACTTCAGGTAATACAAAATCGTTTCATGCGCAAGGCCACCGGTGCGCCGTGCGAAAATCTACACATAGATCTTGAGCTGCCGACCATAGCTCAGTACCTGAAGCAGGCTTCTCGCCGATATTTCGACTCTGCCGTCACACACCGAAATCCCTTTGATTGTAAGTGCCGCCACTTACAATCCCATCGCGAATCACAGATTTACCCGCGTCCGTAGGAGACCGAGGCACGCCCTCGACGACCCTGACGACGCAACCACCAGGCCCAAGCCCTTCATAAAACACAACACACAAACATTGCACCCTCATATCGCCCCTGCCGACGGCGAGGGCGTCGCAAACAAAGTTATTCGCGATACCGCCATGTCACTGGCCGGTTCTTCCAGTCCATACAGATAGAAGCGTTGCTGGAGTTTCTTGCGCCACTTCTTCTCCAGCGCCCACGCATTCTGAAGTGGTGGTACAGGTAGTTAATAATAATAGTGATATTAATTAAGATAATCCTCTGTCAGAAGCAACTGACCGAGCGGTTCGGCCCTCTTGGGCACCCTCGAGTCAGACGCTCTCGCGAAACAGGGTAACGGTCCGCCGAGGCTCCTCGGGAGCCTCTTGCGCTGGTTACCCATATATAGAGGTCTCGACTGAGAGCCATAAGCGCTTGGTCACCTCTCAACCCGGTGAAACTGTAAAGCCCTGGGGCTAACAGCGGCCATCAGCCCGAAAAAAAAAAAAAAGCAAATGAATTTGCAAGAAAACCGGTAAAGTGAGCTGGAATATAGATCTTGTTATTAAACGAATAATCTGCATGTAGTATATCTTATTGATTGTAGTTTTTTACTAATTTGTTTACTTCCGTACCTAACACAATACCGCATCACACTTTGCCCTATAGACAATGCCCTTTAATAGCTCAATTTTGTGCAGGATAATTCAATAAAGAGTAAATAAATAAATAAATGAAATAACAAAAGGTCTGACTTTTTCTTCGTTCAAAAGTGGTACGAATATTTAAGGTTTTGGCTTAATTCATTTATGTAAAAACATATTATTAAATAAAATAAGAGTACATTTTCGGGACACACATGTGTCAATCTTCACACGTTTTTCAGAGAATATTGAGATTTATTTAATATCCAATGACTGCTATAGTACTTTTTTTCTTGCTTAATATTGACTGAATCTCTTACTGTCCGTTATCATGATAAAATGTCGCGGGTTACACACGATTCTACCCGGTAACGTGATTCGAATGCATGGTAACAGTTCTGAACGACTTTGTTAATAGACTAGACCGTAGGTTGCTATGCAATTATTCCACTCAGCCCTGAGTGCGATTCTCATTAACTTTCTTCTGATATTGTAGCTACCAAGGGACTCGCTTTTACCGTGATATAACTATAAATAATTCCTTTCGTTACGTATTCAGAAATTGAATGTTTAAAGAATATTTAAAATTAACAATACCAGTGATCGGCTCTAACAATTAGTAATATTAATCAATAGTTATTTAAAATATTGATTTTAAAAGTGTTTTGGAAAGACGAAAACATTTACAAGAATTATGAAACAGTTTTCTAAGGCGTACAGAGCTAAGACCATAATATTCGTCCAGTAAATAACTTCTTCAGTATGTGTGAGAATATTTGTAACATTCGTACGATTATATCAATGTATAAAACTAATGTATTGGTAATGAAGAACCAGAAGAAGAGAAATAAATTAAGATCAAGATAAATAAAAGAAAAGTTTAAAATAATGAAGCTGTTGGAAGTATAAGAAGAAGATTTTTAATATTTATAAATCTGAGGCTATGTGCCATATGTAGAGACAATGGCAGAGCCACACGGCAACTAGAAAGTATCTGCAACATCCAAAGGTACACAATGCACAAAGGTGGTGTTAAGTGTTAAGCTTTTGGCAGTAGTATTTAGAATAGCATGCAACATGAATGTTCTACTACCAGAGTTTCACAATTATTCATATTTCCACATTCTAGCGCTAAATTCTATATCTCTATCTATTCTAATTGAATATTGTTGGAGAATTCTTAGGGTACTTATTTGATATCCTTTACCAGTTCATGTTGTCAGTCTCAACAAATATTATCCAGACAATGCGAAATTGCTTTTGCGTTATCCATAATTTGTTACCTTGTTACCTTTACCTTTTAGAAGCAAGATTTATATTTCTGCGTTAATTGGTATCATTCAACATATATTATTTAGTTGAATTACTTGCCTTTTGTAATTTCTTTTTAATTTCTATCCTCTTTGCCGTAAGATGGTTTGTACTGTTTTGAGGAATAATTTGAAGATTTAGACAAAAAGAATAATACGAATGCAAAAAAATTATCTCGAAAATTATCTCGCTAAACCTTTAAGTAGGCTGAATACAAAGTACTTATAAAATTTACGTAATACAAGATAAAATACGAGTACTTTTCTAACCCCTTCCGACTCCCTTGTTGTCTTTACATTGCTCTATGATAAGCACTGAATAGCACGCTTTAACTAATTAATTAGTCTTAATTACACCCTATAATCTCACCGAAGACTTCATTAATTCCTATCACGTATGTTATAATTTGCAAGGATAAATAACAACACAATAATTGAGAAATAATAAAAATATTTTTAATTCCCGTTTTTATTTTTGACCTTAAACTAAAAATAATTTTATATACATAAATCTACCGAAAATTGAGATCCGTTAGTAGCAGAGTAAAAAAATATTTGTCATTGTGAGTTAGTCATATATTGTCGTTAAAGCTATTTAAATATTAACAACGTTTGTGAAAGGGCTTTGTGAATATCCCCAATCACAGGCAAATGGAATTTCAGATAGGCTGGTCAAACACTAATCTATTGGTTAACCTAAATCGATTTCGGTCTTTGCACTTGCATTATTTTCTATCCTAAAGTGTTTTAGTTGCTTTTATAAACATTACATTAATTTTGTTTTTATTTCTTTTCTGTAGAAGTAAAACTCGCTCATTTTAATTTTCACAGTGATAAGGCCATTCGAGCTCGTGGTTAACCGTGAATGGGTCTGCTAGACCGAGGAAGGATCACACCCTCACAGAAAATCAGTGTAAAAGGGTGTGACGTGTATATGTATAGGATTGTGTCGATGCTGTATTTCGTTTGCCGAGTGTAGAGATATATCCACTCCATTTAATTATTCTGTTATATGGTATACATATAATTATATATTTTTAGTTATCAAATTGATCTCAAAAGTTGCTTTGTGACGTATTAAAAATTAAACTACAGCGCTTACAAAAACTGGCACTTGGAAAGTTCTATTTCTCTTCAAATACACGTAATCAATCAATCAATATTGACTAGCATTACCTAATAGGCCACTGAATTACAAAAATACACAATGCATGTTTGCTTCTCATAATCATACTTTAAAAAAAATTCTCGCAAAAAAAACCGAAACCATTTTATTTTATTTATAAGCTACCAATAAATTCCATACATGGATGATCATGATGATCAGCTAACTTAAGTAAGTAGTCATGACCAAAGTTACTTACTTAAGTTGTAGCAAAAGGTCCTGTACGTAAAGATCCCTAAGTTAAGAGACAATGAACTTAATTAATTTATTAGAAAGAGAAAACAAAATTAAACTTACTCGCTGTTAATATCATATCACAAACAATTTGGGGACCTTCAAGAAAAGAGCCTACACCTTTCTTAAAGGATGGCAACGCATTAGCGACTCCTCTGGTGTTGCGGATGTTCATGGGCGGCAATAGTCAATTTGCCATCGGGTGAGATGCTTCCTCGTTTGCCACCTGTTCTACATAAAAAAAGTCGTGAAAGAGGAGAAAGAAGTTGTCGACGAGAACATTTCCAACGTTACAACACGTTACCGTTATTCCAAAACTATTAGTTCTTTAGAGAGACAAAACATGTGCGTCTTAAATTTTTGTTAAAGTACTCGTAATGTTGTGTACGTGTTGTGGTAATGGGCAGCAGTTACCACTTACCACCAGGTGGAATTTGTGCTCGCTTTATCTATTATGGCATACTTTTTAATGGTAACTACTACCATGATATGCACGAAGAAGCGTTATCCATGTCGGCCACTACTGTAATTAATCTAACAATAACTTTTTAAAATACGACGTAAATTAAGACTCTTGTGTTTTGATTACATTATTATTCATATATAACCCGTGCATTTAAACCAGCTCACGAGTAAGGCAATATAAAATCAATGTTATTATATTACTAGAACGTAATTTTTCTATGTCAACTTCTGGGATAATAATGGGAGATTGTTTGTTGATTATATATTATAATGCAAAAAATATAACACCGTATACCGTATGCATACATAAGTTGCTTTTAATAAAGTACATACAAACGAGCATATAGTCTTGATGGTAAGTGATACCTGCGGCCCATAAGCGCACACGTTGTATGTGTGACACACTCAACAAAGACTGAAGATGCAAACGGGGCTGAGATGTACTGCCCCGTTATCAGCAATTAGATCTCAACTTGGTTATCTTTACTATACCAAACAAAGCAGCGTTATGCTGTTAATGTCTTTATTCTTTACATAACACAACAGATTTATCTATTAATCCCTAAAAGGAGCCCGTTGACCTGGGCTCCTACTTTTCAAAATTTATCTCTGGAATACGCTAGGTAGTAACCTTCAGGATCTAATCCAACCTTAACTATGGGAGATCCATTGAGTCCAAGGAAAAACTGCAGCAAAGAAGCTGGGAGTAATTGTGAAGGTGCGACGGTAGGTATTTTACACCACAACAGCTCTTTATCCTTTATAAAGCACAAGTTCGGTCGTGTGTACTGTTGTCACGTGTGTGCAGATACTACAAAACGCCAAATTTCAACATTGGATTCAGTAGGGAGGCGTGCCAAAAAGCTAATTGGTGACCTAGATATGTTTAAAGCTAACCTGCTTAGTCTCGAGCACAGGGGAAGGTTACCAGCCTCTTGGTGTTTTACAGGATACATTTAGAAGGGTGTGCAGAGGAGTTACATAACGTGATTATCCCATCCCCTTTTCATCATAGGACATAAAGACGCTAGCCCATCATGGCTGCTATCCTTTTGTTGTGAATATTCCTCGCATTTTGCACGAAGTGACATGCTTCGTTGGTTTTAATGCGAACAGGGAAGGATTGGAATAATTTGCCAGTGGCAATGTTTTCGTTCGAGTATAATGTGCGTCTCGTTAACACAAGAGTAAATAGGCATTAGCTGAGCTAGTGCACCCTACCATTAACGTCTACAATCTCACCACTTAACACCTGGTGAGATTGTAGACAAGCAACCATTTATCATTGTAACAATTTTGTTTTAAAAATTGTTATCCTGAGTGTGATCCTTGCCCCGTCGTAGCTGTATGACACATAACAAAATTACCACACCTCTTCTCCCTTTCTCTATAATTTCTATATAATTTTCTATTTCATTTGTTTATTGTCATTCATAAACAACTTTAATAACGTTACATAAAGTATCTTTTTATAAGTCCTTTCATGTAGGATAGGATCCACATGTATTTTCCGGTTATCCCGTTGAGTTCCTTTGTCCGGTGCTTCTCAGGTCAGTGGCTTTCCTTTTCCGTGTAATAATAGTCTTTTAATCAATAAAAGAGTGCTTTTATATTTATTAAAGACGTTTGATTTGATATGAGATACTTGAAACATTCCTGTTTTCGTGCCATTTTTCTATTTTCTATCTATGCTATTGTTATATATACAAAATCAAATACTCAATCTTCATTAGCTAGGCTATTACTATTCCCCTCCCTCGCAGAATACCAGACTGATATAGCAGCATAGTACTGCTGTATTTCGTGTGTTGAGTGTAAGGATCACAATCTTCAAGGGTGACCACGCTTGTGTATCTGAATCTTTCTTAAAGATGGCCGTAGTCGGCACTTTCGATCACGTAAACTGTGCCAGTTTGTCAACCTTAATAAAAAAAGGTGTTCATATACGTACGTTCGTATACCTGTACCTATCCTTAGAACAAGCAATGAAATAAGCATTGGCGTCACATTAAATGAAAATAATATAACAAATTAACTTTATAATAAAATTCATTAACTTCAACTTTATTATATAAAAAGTAATTGTATAATAAAGTTTGAGTCCGCAAACTAAATAATATCTTGAGTTATCCTGTGCGTTCGAGCACAATGTAGTGTTTGGGAATACTGGTCTAGTTCTATTGAAATGAAAAGGGCCAACAAACATTTCCACAAAATATCTGTGTACAAAAGTTTCAACAAAGTACCTAATAATAATACCGTGTCTATTTCAGTTTCTCTTAACCAATAAAAGCTTTACGTCTAATTTACTACTTGTTCGGTGGTGACGAAATTATCATGAGAAAACCTGCTATGTAAGAAATAATTAAAAAAAATATTTTGAATATATGTGAAGTCCGCCAGTCCGATCGGTAAAGCAAGGAAAATCATCCTCCAGCACAAAAAATCATCTGATAAACATGTATAACTCAGTCTATTTCCTACAGCGCCCATTTATTATAAAATACATGAGCAATTTTCAGGCTATGGAGCTAGAATTTGATTTGAAATTTGGCTTTTCAATATGGAAGGTAGGCCTACCAACCCAATAGTATTATGTGGAACTCGATCATTGTCAATTTGGAATGATTACATGCTTAAATGGATTGCCCATTTCAACGCTACGTTGGTAACGCTTTTAATAAAATTGAAAATAGCAACGGCGGTTATAGCATGCGACACTATTAATATTTTGAAAAGTCACTTTACTTAAAAGGTTTGAAATTCGGTACAATCTTCTTTTAGAAAATATATAAAATTTCAACATGGATTATCGTACATTTTTAAAGCAGATATAAACAATATAAAACTTTTATTACCAATCACCATAATTAAAACACTGCCCCTCGTTTAAAAAAAAACTTTCTTCTAGTATGTTGATGATAAACAGTTTATACATTTTTAATCAATTCCTGCAGCCTATGACAGTCAATATGTTTAGATATCGTAGGAGAAATTTTATGTCGGCGTCTTTAAATTTTAAACAGAATATCTAGAAGAAGTCAATGGAGAAGAGGTGCTGTGGGAGTGCGTTCATGTTATTCATTTTCGTAACTCCATCTTCCAAGACTTAATTGTAATTGTCAATTGCATTTACTACATTGCATTTACGAAATTGGTGTTATTATATAATATTGGTGTCGTATTTTGTGAAGTGCATATGTGGCATAGGATTTTAGAGTTTGTCTATCTTATTGCTGCGTCGAGAGTCTTTAGCTTCGATAACCGGAAGAAAACAATATTTATGTCTATGTCTAATTGTGTTCAAAATTGCTGGTTTTTGGGTCTCAATATGTCACTATGTCCCGTCACTAAATCTGAATGATCCTCTGATCTTATCATATGCATTTCATCGGACTAGGGAAGAGTACGAGTGAGTGTCCCTGTTTTGTGCGAATATTTATTGTATTATAATTAATACTGTTATATTCAAGTGCGTGCAATTGTAAATGCTGTGTACTTCCGTAATTAGTACACGTATTGGACCGAAACCTATACACAATCTTTATAAATATATATTCTATGTGTGTACTGTTGGAGAACCTTTTATAAGTAAATAAATAAATAAATATTTGCTTTACTTATATAATATACACCCGGAGCAGTTGATATTATCTGGTATTAATCCAGCAAGTTTCTAGTTGCATTATGAAATTACTAGGAGAGAACAACGTATGGGGGTCTTGTAGGAACCAGAAACCAAATTACGGGTAACTAATTATTATATCTCATTGCTTAGAGGCGAGACCGTAGTATGTCTATCGTTGAAGAAATTAAAAATAGGTAAATAAGTTTATAAATATAGATATTAAAAATTTATGATGGTTACATATTAAAATTATATTTTATTTTTTATCATTCTGATACAAACTCCCTCTCTACCACAAATCGTGGTTACATTTTTTTTTTTCAGTTTTACAGTTAATGAAATATTATTAAAAATGTTAATTGTGTAGTCTGGACAATTTAAGAAAGAACTGTATAAAAATAAACTAATAAATTCATCGTAGCGCTCGTAGCAACACATCATACATTATGTAGGATGTAGTTGTATGATTTATAGCATTATAGTCTTACAGGTCACGTCCTGATCACGTGACAAAAAAGATGACGTATTCACACTACAAGCTGAAGAAACTGCCTTTAGATTTGAAAAATACACTCGTGAGCAAAAAAATATATTCGACATAAAAGACATCGAAAGACATTTAACTTCGTGCAAGCGCCATGCACGAGGTAGAATGTCTTTAAAAAATCCTGAAATATAAATTTCTTTTTGAATAATTAGAGCTGTTTTATTATTAAACACAAACATTGCCTACAAATGGACACTTCTATTGAATAAGTGGCTCATTGGTGGTTGCTCTATCAGAACAAGGCCAGTCAGTGAGAAGTGGCTTCTGTGTTAAACATGAGCCGGCTATCTCCAGAGTTTACCAGTGATACCAGGAGGCTAGTAGCTATAAGAAACGTATCCGGCAGAAGAAGGTGCATGACCGATTCATCCTCAGTACTTCGCTCAGAAATCGGGCCCCTTCTGACGGTCACTGATGGCCACGTGGATGCGTGCAGCCGTACATCCAGAATAATGCTAAAGGCTGCAAGCTTGACTCTAAAGAGGCTACTAAGGCCTAAGTTGAGCCCAGCTCATCGAGCAGTACCGACCGACCACGTTTCGTAAAAGAACACGTGAAGTGGACGAACAAACATTCGAGCGCTGTTCCCTTCCCAGATTAAACGCAAAAAGAGTGTCTCTATGATAGCAAAAGATGACAACGACCCTACAGAAGAAGAAGACCTGGACAGGTATTCGCCCAGGGTAACATTAAATATGGAATGGTTTTTTGATGTGAAAAAATAATAACGATTAAATGGTATTTTTAATAGGGTATCTTGATATAACCTCAGACATTTTAAAATGTAATTCCATAAAGCTATTGAGATTTAATATAATTTACCTTAGTTAGATAAAAGTGATGCTTATCAGCGTATTTTTGGTATTGGAATAGTTATCTTCATTTTGCCACGGGCCCGACTTTTCTGGCAATTCCTTTATCGGCTTTTACGACACCCAAGAGATTCCCAAGTATGATTGACTGTCTTATGCCAGTGCATTTCAAACTTTCACATAGTTTCGAGATTTTTAGTCTATACAGCCAGTAAGCTCCAAGTATATAACTGTATACAATATAATTCAAAAACAGTGATTCTTGTACATAATACATACATGTATTGTACAAACATAATCATTGTTATCTACAGATCAATTAAGCGGTGTACTATTATTATAAAAAAACAGATTTATTGCATGTGATAGAAATTTTGTTGATATTTTGTCACAAGTTTGTTATAAAATTGAAAATGATAAATTCCGGATCTGATGTGTGCGAAGGATAAGCCTAAGTTACTAACAACATCTCTTAGTAGCATTCAGATTTCATCACTGTTTTATAAACAGAGACAGCGACTATAATCTTAACTTGTAGACTAAATCACTACATTACTTCTAATAGGTCGCGACACACTGCGGCTAGTTTCCAGGTGCTACATCAATGCGATGGGTCGACTGGATAAGGACCAGTACCTAAACTAAGAACGTTTGTATTTCGTATGGTGAGTGTAGGAATCACATATACCATGTCAGTCTAGGTGTGACAACGGATGAGTATTTTGAATCTTTGTTGAGAATAGTTGGCACAAGTTATAAGATAAAAGCTTATATTGTGTGTCTATATTGTTCAGCGAAAGAATTCTTGGGAAACTTGCTTTTTTTTTATTACATTGAAAGTTACTAACGAGCAAACAGTTCACCTGATGTTAAGTGATTCGTGCGGCGCAATACATCTACACCCTTGACAAGGAATCATTATACAGATGCGAAATCACCCTTGAGGACTGAGATGGGATGCCTCATCACCAGTAATAAAGGTCTCCGGATTCCTTCACTCACCAGAAGAAACACAGCAGCGTTATGCTGCTATTTCACGCCGGTATTCTGTGATGGCGTGGTCCTACCCCGGTCGAGCTGACCCATTCATTCTGCAGTTAGAAAAAAACTGGAGAATTTGAAGTCCGCCAATCCGTGGAGCCATGTATCAGATTATACTCTAACATCATCATACTCAGCAGTGGGATCTATATATAAAGGATGTTACTTAGATGTTATATACTTATACAAGGATAGTAGTTTCAAAAATATTAAAAATCAGATTTCTACAACCGATAGTTAGACATTCGCAGCAAGTAAAATACGCTTAGAAAAAATAAGTAAAACAAGTTGTGACCCAATTTAGTACTTTTATGAATAGAAATTCATTTCACGGTACTTTTTTTGAATGGCCACTAACAAACTATTGAATTTTTAAACATTGCATTTTATAAACTTTATTCAAAATAAATTCTCTTTGAAGAAGCGCAAAGTCTTCATATAACACGGGGACGCAGAACACGCATAACTTTCGTAATCGTTGGATCATCTAGACCTTTTAGTCGTCTTTTTGTAAATGTAATTAAATGTTGTACAAAATGTTTATGATTTTATTTAGATTTTTAATGCAAACTAAGTAAATATATTTCAAGCCAGTAGTCTCCCAAACTTTTTTGTCTCCTAGACCAGATGCCATATTTTTTGGTTTTACTCACCTAAAACGGAATTTTAAGGAATTTTGACAGTTTGTATAGTGCATATTATAATTTATGTAATGTGTAATTTATGTGTTTATAGTATAAGAAAGGATTATAATAGTAAATAGGTATCTATACATACATGATTAATCCATTCATGGAAAGCCAAACCTTGCATTCTAGTGGCTAGAATCTCGTCGTAAGTTGTCGCTTTTCAGGTACTTGCTGATTAAGTAGTCGTTAACTATTTTTTATTATTTAATGTACAAATGATGTTCAGTTCAGTAATGTATATGTACAAATGTACAGTTCACTTGGGTATTGCTTACGTTCAAGCGTTTCTCTGACTATTTTGCATACTCTGTGTGCCTGTTTCACTGTGCTGTGTTATCGGAAGCCAAATTAGTGGTCTGGGATAATGGATGCCATTACCTATTGTAGTTTTCGTAACAGCTATCATAATAAGTTAAAATTTTATCCATATATCTTATAAAAATCATCACAATGATCACTCAAGCTTGATCACAGCAGCCTCTTGACTCTGTTCAATGGCTTAGACGGAAAGCATCCGTATAGTAGTCGATTTAATCTTATCTCTGATTACTGTATCACGGGTCCTGGGTTTTATTTCCAGCCAAGTACAAAATTATTGTCTTTGTCAGGGTTTGCAGGGCATCTGAACCTTTCTAAGTTCTTATTCCAAACGCCATGCGTCGGCCTTTTGTAGGGAACGCCGTACTCGTATAAGCGGGAGTATGATTATATTAAAAGAAAACATGGAAGTAAAGAGGTACTATACGAGTAGGTACGAATGTTTTATACGACGATCTATTAGATCATTTCGTATAAAACATACACATTCCCTCTCCATTCGTGATACTCCTACATAAATCACATAATTCATGCAAAGATTTCACGAACTCAAGTCACGAATGACAAATGTAAGCCGCCTGATCTTACATCGTAATTGAAAAAAGAATTGTTAAGATAACTTTTCATGAATGGAAACAAGAGCTTTTAATTTTTTTAACTTGTAAATTATTTCATGATTTAAACAAATTTCATATAATTTGAAGCCTAGCATGTTTAACTTATTCCTAATATTTCCGGTTCCAAAGCACAATATAATAAAATAAAACTCTAGAATTGACTACAAGGAAGAGCTTAAAATGTGTCAGCTTTTTTAACCATGTGGGTTATGTTATATAATTACGAAAGTTTTAGTGCACTATAGGTAAGTCCACTAATATTAAGTTCTTATAAAATTGCAAGTTGAAGTAATTCATCTTTGTTATTGTACTTGTTAATATAATACTATTGAGAGGGGTGGGGAGGGGGTGACCCTCAGTAACAGTGTTAACAAGGATATCATGCGGCATTACCTATAGATGCTTTGGCTATCCCCTGTGGGAATTAAATCGTACTTATGTACGCGCTATGTTCACCTTTATTAGGACTTGTATACTTTTATGGAACTTAAGCAAGATTACTCGATTTTTCAACTGTGATCACAGACGATCCTAATCAAACTACTCATAAACATTAATTAATGTAGCCTTGTACTAGATAACCAAAATTTGGTATGAATCAAGTTAAAAATTGTGAAGTGAATTAAACACGGACAGTGCTTTGTGATAAAGTAAAAGATGGGCATAGAAATGCTTTACTTACAGAATTTATTATATTTTTAGTACTCAATTGGTTTTGATCAATTGTCGGAAGTTTTCGCTTTCTAGGTACTTACTTATTCAGTTGTTGTTAAGTATGTTATTAATTAAAGTACGGTTTCAACTAAATATATAGTTCACTTGGTAATTGTTAGCTCTCAAGTGTTTCTCAGACTGTTTCATACTTTATGCACCAGTTCCACTGTGCTGTGGTGTTTTCGGTAACCTAATTGGTGGTCTGAGATAATTTGAGATGCCATTACCTATAGTAACTTTCATAGCCGTTATCATAATTAATTAAAATTCACCGCAACATATATAAATCACCGCAAGGATCACAACAGCAAAAACAGGTTAGAACTTACATTAAAGGCCTCTGTGTCAATAGTCAATTTCGTCTTCCCTGCTTCATCACGGGTCCTGGATTTCATTCCCAGGCAGGTAACAAAATTGAAGCACCTATCTAGAATACCTAAATCATACTAAGTTCTTATTTCATTCGCATTACATCGGATATGCCTTTATGCCTTATGCCTTATGCCTTTGTGTTTTTGCAAGAATGTTTGTCGGACTATAATATATCGTGCGTAGTTAATATCATCTCCTAGTAAGTATCAGAAGACTAAAGATAAGGTTTTAAATTTACAAGACATAATCGTTATAAATACTAGTGATTTATTCTATTTGTTTTAAATTTTACGAACCTCTTTTTCCTTTATCTGAAAAATTATTGTTTCAAATTATTAAGATGCTTAATTATTATTTTGGAAACCAACTTCACTATAATTGTGATATATATGTTTATATAGAGAAAATCAATAATTTTGTCAAATAACAATCGACTACAGATTTCATGCATGATAATGCGCATTTGGTGATAGCGTTATAATCAAGGTTTATTATAAGGTCTACTTAATTCGTAGATCAAACCTAATTCGCTAAGAGTATGCTTGGGGCGAACTTGGGACACTACTTAGACAACGTTGGATTGCATCCAGCCATCTTACACGAGTTAAGGAATACGCTTATGAAAGAATGGCCTAACATTAATCAAAAACGAATTAAAAATTTGGTTTACAGCATGTCACATCGTCTTGCTGAATTTATAACGGCTTATTTTCCTGTCAGAAGTGTTTTTCTACGTTTAGTGTTGTTTTCAATTTATACGAAGTAGTGAAGAAATGGTTAAATATTCTTTCTTTTGTATCAATAAGTCGTCTACGTCGTAACAAAGTATTATATTTTTTTACTTTGATCTTGCATATTTAAGGAACTTAAATACACTTTAATGTTGCATTATAGGTTATTTTTGCTTACCACTTTAATTCCATGAAATTTTCTCAAAAATTTTCTTAAATGTAGACAAAATAATTTACGTCTATCAAAATAATTTATGAAATAATTTAAAGGTTACCCCTATGTCTCGTTTTGAGGGCTTAATAGCTTTAAATGAAACGGGGAAGTATGTTTAAATGCCAGATGTGTGCTCTTCTATTATTTATTGCCTTTATTGACAAAATATATGTCAAAAAATATTTTTTGTAAAAAAAATATAAAACTTATATTAGTGTGTAGGATATAGGACATACTGATAATATTTTTTGTAATATTGTCATAAATTCAAGAGAACATCAAATTGTACGTTAATATGTTTTTTTTTATAGAATAAGTGGCAGACGATCAAGCAGCTCACCTGACGGTAAGTGATTACCGTCGCTCATGGACATCCGCAACACCAGAGGAGTTTCAGATGCGGTGCTGGCCTTTAAGAAAGGTGTAGGCTCTTTTCTTGAAGGTCCCTAAGTCGTATCGGTTAGTAAATACCGCAGGCGACAGCTGATTTCACAGTAGTGAGTTGCAGAAAATTTCGCGTATAGCGCACAGCGGTGGATTGCCCATTATCAAGATGATGAGTATGTAATGTGATGTAGTTCGTGATCGAAGTATTGTGTATTTTGGAGTCGAGTAGTGATGTTATTAGAGTACCTGGCTGCTGTGTTATGGGTCCTGGGTTCAATACTCAGCCGAGGGACAATATTTGTGCTAAAATATTGTTGTTCTTGGGATCAGTTGTGTTGTATAAATATCACTGCATCTGGATCATTTTGGACATGTTTTGTATAGGAAGAGGGAAGGGGGCAACAGACCCTTTGTTTTTGCACAAATGCTTATGGTACTATAAAATATTCTGTTGATGTCTTCTGGCAATAAACAGATAATATCGACGTGGTCGAAATTGACATTAGTAATTCAAATTAGATATCATATAATATACGTCATTGGTTATTATATAATTCATAAAAGAAGTTATTAAAATTGTTTTAGTTAGAATGGAGGAGTATTTATGATTAATTTAAAATGTAATTTTGTATTCAGTTACATTAAATATTAATTATTTAAATATTAATGTTTATAAGATTATACAAACCGGTCTAAAATTATGAAAATTAATTAAATACAGGTGTGCTTTATAAGAAAAAAGAAATGTTGCCGTTTCATCCGTAACAAAATTAATCAAGAAAGGTGAAGTTGTAAAGGGAGGATAAGTTACAACTCGCTGTATTTACGAAAGGTTAAAACCAAGATGAGTTTGAAGCAAATATTAGTTATACATACATTGCTCACGTCGTAAACTGACTTTTGTGATTTGTTTCTACCAAGTAATTTTAAAATATCATAATATTTTAAAAACGCCAAGTAATTTGACGTACTCTGAAATTAATTGTATTTAATTTTAGTTTAATGTGCAAATAATAAGTGGACTCACAGTAAGTTTCTACTGTGGAAGGACCACGGTGTGGTATGAAAAGGTCGGACTCACTGCGGAAGGACCACCTCATTGAATACTTCATGAAATACCAATTGTGTCGTATGGCGAGTTTTTTTTGTTTGTGTATTGCTGTTGGTCCTGAGACCTCTACAGCTTTAATTAGACACGCGAGCGGGAGGCCCGCTGAGTAGGGATACAACGATGACACTGCATGATGGCGCGATGATTGCTGCTGCCCCACCGTTGCACTGCGGCACCTATGGACGAAGTACGTCGACGACAACAGAGGGGGGCGATATACGATTCCGAAGGCCCCTCATAAGGAGGTACGAAACTTCGACTCGGATCGCTATCTAAAGGGAGGCGTAGGGCTAGTGTAGGACGTAACCGAGTCACTGGCTGCGAGTTATTCCGTTTTTCTCATCAGATATAACAACGCACGTGTATTTTGAATCTTGGATGAGAATGGTTTGTAGTTGTTTATGGACCACGGTTATCATCATCAGGTACTTATGGCACTCTTCGATTCAAAAAGAAATGTAAACATAAAGGCAATTACAATTTATTGTTTAAAAACACTGGTATTATACCAGTTAACGATAAAATAAAGTATTTGCTAGCAACAGAGCAGTGTAGCACAAGGGACTTTCTAGTTAAAATATATGTGTATGGTAACCTAAGAAAGACATCACGTTACATTTTTGTGGGACCAAGCGCGATAAACTATTATGGAAAACGGACACGTAGTGCCGCGAATATTTAATGCATATGGACTTAAGGAAGATAACATACGAAAGAACAGCACCAAGAAAGAATTTAAAACGCAGCTACTAAGTATCTACGCTGGCGAATAATAAAAATATACCTTGTATTATATAAAATTATAGTGTATCTTATGTATTAGTAAGTATTTAAGAAAGATTTATGGGTGCAGTTTTCGCCAATAAACTGTTTTGGTTTGGTGAAACTATTATTTAGTAATAAAATTTAATGTATTTAAAAATTAAATATATATATATATAAAATCTCGTCTTTTATCTCCAACAAGGAAGACGGGGTAAGTACGTGTACAATTTACCTTGTGCCATTAGGCCTGAATATATAGTCTGTCAGTGAATATTTAGCCTTTATTAAATATTATTATGAAAAGCTCAGTATTTTGTATGTTGATGCATAATGTATAGTCGGTTTCCAGAAAAATATTTATCAATTTCTTCGAAGTAACTGTCATAAAAATTAGTTCAAACAATTCCCAAATATGAGAGTTAAGCACTACATAGAATACATTTGATATGATACAATCTCCATGAAATAAAACTAATATGGCTGTAAAGATTTAACTAGCTTTTAGCAAAATTAAGTAATGCGCCAATGAACTGTTGAGATTCAGATATGTTCTCAATTCATAGAATTTTACATATAAACGATTTGCAATATATAACCGGTAAACGAAAAATTATACATACATCTTAACTAAAGAAAGCAAGTTCTTGACATTGGTATATTGTTTTCGTAGTAATTATTGAATGTAATACGTTGAGAAGTTTCTCTTGTTGTATTCATATCACAGAAAAGCACTTTATAAGGTCATAGAATTACAGCGAAAAGTAGCATGAAAATTTTTCTTATTTTATAATATCAAAATTTTAAGAGATCGTTTCGAATTATATTACATTACATCTGTAGCTTTTATAGTCATGTTTTAGATAGCGATATATGAAAACAGAACTTTAGTATTGATTAAGGGCGAATTAAATAATAAGAAAAAAAATATAGTTATTTTCTAAATATTTTTATAGAAATTGAGTAGAGACGAGAATAATATGTAGAGTTTTAATTCAGATCATTATTGGACTTTCGTAGCTAATAAATATTATTATTATTAATAGATTAAGAGCAATATAGTTTCCTTTTCTTATATTGTTTCAACGCTCTATTCCATCCAGCGTCTAGCTTTTTAGCACACCACATGCTGAGTTGCTGAATTGCGCAAAAAATCAAATAACCAACAAACTTTGTTGCTTATTTCTTTCCGCAATATATTTTATGTGCGTGACAGCAAGTAAACGTTTTTCTTTCATATTTTCGGTACGAATAGTAACATAGTGTGCACCATTGCTTGTGCAACATCATGTTTCACAACTCTTTCGAGAAATAAGAAGTCGGCTTATTTCAAAATGGCATAAAAACAATATACACAAATCAATTTTAATTAAAGAAAAGAAATACTCCAGTTTTAACGTATTCAATTTTGTTTGAATGATATGACATGTTAGATTTGACGTGGACCTTAGTGATTGATTAAGAACGATATATCACTAAAAATGTTACAGAAGGCTTACAGTGAATCGACTTTATCAAAAGCACGTGCTTATGAGAGGTACAAAGCGTTCAAAAGCGTTCAAAATGTGATGGAAGATTTGGCTCGCTCTGAAGTTAACATCACAAAAGTGAAGGAAAGTGACTGAAAATCCTCATTCAAGTTTGTTAACCACCGAACTTTCTATGTCTTACGAGTCAATCCATACCATTTTAAATAATCAATTGGGTATGAAACATGTTGCCGCTCGGCTAATCCCAAAAGACCTGACTTTTCTTCAGAAATTCAATCGCATAAGTGTCGCTGAGGACATGCTAGAACGAGTCAATTCCGACCCAACATTTGTGAAACGCATTGTTTCTGTTGACGAGACGTGGGTTTCCGATTATGACATGCAAACTAGTCAACAAGCTTCGGAGTGGCACCTTCCAACCGAACCGAAATCGAAAAAACCACGCCAAAGTCGATCATAATTCAAAGTCATGTTTCTTTCACTATCGCGGTTTTGTGCACTCGGAATTCTTGCCGGAAGGTCAAACGGTAAATAAATATTATTATTTGAGCGTTACGGAGCGTTATAGGGAGAAAATTCCACGAAAACGGCCAGATTTGTGGAAAGAAAATTCTTGGATTTTGCACCACGATAATGGGTCTTCGTACAAAGCCATCATGATGACCGAATTTTTGACCTAAAACTCTACAAATACTATAGAGCAACCTCCCTATTCACCAGATATGGCTTCAGCCGACTTCTTTCTTTTTCTACACTCAAATTACCAGTACGTGCCACCCGTTTTCATTCGATAGAAGAATGAAGGAAAATACGCGGTCGAGAACTGAACTCTATTCCGGAAAAAGCGTTTAAAAAATGTTTTGACGATTGGACTATTCGTTGGCGTAATGTGGTAAAATAAAGTTGGATGAATAACTAACATTTTGTTTATTATTGATCTTTTCCCGGTACTTCCTTGACAGAGTAGTATATATATATTTTTAAAAGATTTTTTTTTAAAGAATAAATGGCAAACAAGCGAGCAGCTCACCTGATGGCAAGTGATTACCGCCGTTCATGTACATCCACCCTTTAAGGACATTCCAGAGTGGTAGAGCTACACTACAGTGTGATGATGTAATTGGATGTGTGAATGGGAATGAATAGGTAGGGCTACGCCCTCACAGAATATCAGTGTAAAATAGCAGCATAATGCTGCTGTGTTTCGTCTAGCGAGTGTAGGGATCCGGAGTCCTTTATTACTGGTAACGAGGCATTCCATGTCAGTCCTCAAGGGTGAGAACGCATCTGCATTATGATTCCTTATCAACGATGAATGTAGATGTCATGGGCCGCTGGAATCACTTGAACCATCAGGTGAACTGTATGCTCGTTTGTTACTCTCAATGCAATAAAAAAAGAGAAGAAACCTTAAGGCCTAATTAAATTTCAATTAAATGAATAAAACTCAAGTAAAGAAGCCCTACTATGTGCCACCATAGTGATATTATTTACGCCAACGCCTCGTTATGTCGCCACAACCACTTTAAGATATTTTTATACAAAATAAAAATTTATTTTCAAAAGTTTTATACCATTAACTATAAAATAAATACGAAAGCTGAAATAGCTTATGTTTACGTCTGTTTCCATTTCCAACGGACAAACAACGTTATCGATATATTTCCGGTTGTGTACCGTTACTTTTATTCGTCTTGACATGCTGTGAAAAATTACCAGAAGCAGCATCATGATTTTGAACTTTACTACAAACAACATAGGGTCGAAAGTTTGTTGATTTAACATTGTATACCAGGGTCCCAGGTGGTACTCTCAAGCAAAAATTGTAGTGTAATATTCTGAATACTAAATCCGATACATATTTTATTTTAGTATTTTATAAGCAGCAAGTTAGTGTAAATTGGGACGATTTTATAAAATTGTGAATTTATCGGGCAAATAAGTTTGTAATTAGTATTGCTTTTACTTTATACTCAAAAAATATATATAACTAGCTTTATACTCAAAAAAATCCTGCTAGATTTCCTTAAAGATATTTTAAGGCTTAGGTACAAAATGGGGTAACAAAGCGTAGTCGAGAAATAGACTCTGTCGAGTGCTATGCTGTCTGTGTGATGTACTGGAATTTTCTTTGTCTATCACGTTATCTCACGATGATTTCTTCCTTAGAGATCTGTTAACTACTTAACTGATTTTAAAATACTCGATTCGGTAAGGTGGTATATTTCATTTGATTAAATGTCTAGTTTTACTTGATTTGATCGCCAAAACATAGAAATGTAGCTTATAAATAAATTTTTTTTTGATTTTACACTTAACCAATAACTTTTTAAATGAATTAAGTTATAAAAAACCCTTTATTTGAGAAATACAAAATAGGAAAATAGCATTTTATACAGCTCTAGATCAACAGTTCGTGAACTGAGAAATTTACCGTAATACATATTTTCTAAACATTTCACATTACTTGCTTCCATTCATTTGCTACTGTAAGTTGAAGTCGAATTTAATTACTAAATGTTACAGCCTCGCTTCAGAACATAATATTTAACATTGATTTGTAGAGTTCACTATGTGTCACGTAATACAATCTGACAGACCTTTATAATGTAATTCGTTATATTCTCTCCTGATATAGAGGCAATGGTACTATTATATCGAACTCCTACTAGCGAATTAAAACCCCTCTGTCGTATCTTTACTTTCATTTTAATTACTTTAACACTATCTACTAATGTATTACTTTTAATCTAGTTAATATAAGTAAAATAAGTTAGCATAAGTATAATATACATCCTATATATGATTTATCAAAGAGAGTGAATGTTGATCTGGTTTGACACAAAGCGCTTCTTTCGCAGCTTCTTTCCTATTGGCTTCCTGACAAATTATGCTAGTGGATCACCAGTTTTCTCACGAACCGTAGCATCAAGGTCGTAATCGACAGTGGATGCTCCGACTCCAATACATTGAATGCTGGTGGTCCTCAAGACTGTGCTGTCTCTTATCTAGTTTCTTCTGCATATCAATGAAATGTTGTAAATAAGAATCATAAAATGTAATAAGAATCATTGCTACGCGGACAACAGCACAGGAGATGCGTTATACACTGGTCGAGCCAATATTTATCGGGAACACGTCAACGAGTGCAGGTATAAACTTGTGTCCCTAACCTAAAACCCTACGAAGATACAAGTTTACAGATTTACTGCTAAAAAAAATCCCTTCGTTTCATATCCTAATTTTGAACACTCCGCTTTTTACTTCAGCTAGTATGTGAATCCTTGATAGTGATATATCGAGCGACGTTCAGCTCCACCTTAAATAGGAATACATCTTGAGGACCTTAAAAAATGGACTACTCCTTTGTTAATAGGCCGGAACACATCTGCAACTCGTCTGGTGTCCTTTGCTATTATAAAATTAATAAAATATATAATAAAATAATGGCAAATGTTCATTTAAGTTATGCACTGAATACAAAACTGAAAAAAAAATTCATACAAACAATGTATGTACGAGTAAGGACATAATTCTCATAAATGCTACAATTACATTACATCATTTTATTATTTTTTGTTTATGTTTCTTATCTATGTTTTTTTAAAGAATACCAGTAACGCTATGTATGTATTCCAAAAATCTTGTGCTAGGAAATGGGTCACCACAATGGTTTTATTTTGAATTCGAACCTACTTACCTACTAACTACACGAACCACCTCCTTTTCGTGACTCGTACCCCACACCATTAATGTTAATCTTGTAAATTTGCACACGTGTATCACGACATCGTAATTACCCACTACAAGAAAGTCACGTGTCCCATCTGAGTTTGAATTCGGAACTGCTAGTGTTTCGTGTCTGAACATCCTAGCTTCCCATAAAGCACTTTATAGTTTGGAAAATTTAAACTCGGACCAAATAATTAGAACAGAATTTTGTTAATAATATACATGAAAGGGAGGAGTTCTACTGTCTTAGGATTAAATGGGTGGGAGACCCGTAAAGGTAATAATTTTCTTTTAAAAAAAAAAGATATACATCCAAAGCTTCGGCTTTATATCGTATACAATGTATGAGAATATATTAAACTGTGCTCCGTAGTACATGAATTTCGTAGCACCTTTATTCTTACATCAATTTGTATGATTCATTTTATGACGAAGCCTAAGCTACCGAACCCCAAAGTGAATAGTAGATTAAGCGGCTGGGCAAAACAAAAAGGAATCAAACTTCAAATCCAGTAAACCTTTTAAGTCAATTATATTTAGTTTATAAGAATATTGACAATTTTCAAACAGCAGTATACTTCAGATACAGCACTACATAAGCATATATACTTTAGAAGTGCTTCAATTTTTAAGCTATATATTGATGATTTTTTTTTTTTAATAGAACAAGCTGTACAAGATATATTTTATCTTGTACAGCTTATTCTATTAATATTGAGCTTTTCCAAAAAAAAAATATAAAAACTACAAAACCTAAGCGTAACTTGTCAAACGTCGATTTATATTAACAAACTATGTAATATACCAACAAAAAATATAACAAAAACTCAACTAAGAAATATATTTTAACACATATTAATTTAATTTCTATCACAATAATTTAACTTTACAATACTATAAAATTCTTAACAACACATGTATTTATATTTTAACACAACTTTAGAGAAATCGTTATTCAAGTAGTTATGGTAATTCCCAGTCAACATCGTCGTCGTATTTTTCCGTTTCCTTTAATGAATCAAATATGGGTATTTTAGCCATGAAACCTGAAACAAAATGTAAAATGTTTAACAATTAAGGCGTCCCTACCCTTATTACCCTAACCAAATGACATTGAGGATTCAGTACTTTTAGACTTTGATACATATAAAAGTTATAACACTTAAATTTTAATTCAATAAATCATAGACGTTATGTTTATTTCTTAATTAACCCTTAATAAGACGACTGTACGATGGTACGGTCTTCATGGAAACAAACGATCGCAATGGAAAATCCTGCTGGAGTAACGTGGCAGGATTTAATGTGACAGGTGGTGCCACCCTAAATTTATTTATAATATCTAATCTATTTATAAGTGAATTAAAATACAAATTTTATTTCACTTATAAATAAATTAGAGTGCGCAAAAATCAGTAAACAAACTTTACCCGTTATTATACCACCAATGATAGCAATGCCCAACGTAGCGCCCAATGCCTGTAGTTGAGAAAAAGCTTGCAGACCCGAGGTTCTGGTACCAGTACCATTCTGGAAAAATGTTTACATACATTTATCTGGGATTTCTATGAATCAATTAAGTTATTTACTATTATATTAAGGGTGACAAATGAGTACATAGTTTGCCCGACGGTAAGTGGTGACTGCGACCTGACATCTACTTCCACCCCAAACGACTGAGACCTTTGCTCAGAACGTTTGCAGAGAAATTGCTCATTAACTGTAATTAGATCTGCACTCACCATACGAAATAGAACTTGTATGTCGCTATTTCAAGCTGGTGTTATGTGAGAGCGGAACCTTCCCCGGTCCAGCTGTCCTGTCCATTTTACTAAAAGAAACTAGCTGCATTTAATATATATGCTATAAGGTCAAAATATTAAATTATAGATTGTGTTAATAGTAATAAATAATAAACAGACAATTCAGTTTGATTAAAATTGGGTTACATAACAATATTTTTAATTTAAATCAAGAATAAATATATAATAAAAATACTAACATGCTTAAAATAAATATGAGTTTTATGTGAAAAAGTAAAGCATATCGGAATTTTATATATTTCTTCCCCATTTGGTGGTAGCTATATGTTTCGAAAGATTTATGAGCTTTGTATTGGTATATTTTAAAATTGTTATACGAAAAATGTACCTGGCTCATCTCTGGAAAAATTCCTTGCAAATCCGCTCCATAAGTTTGACTTGTAGCTAAGTAAGCAAAAAGTACAGAAAGAAGTCCCGAGTAAACGCCTGGCATACCATGAAGGTTGTGAACACCACACGTATCTATGATACCAGCCCCGGTAAGTTCTGGCTGTGAAATAAAAAGATGAAGTAGTAATTACTTAAACAACTAAATTAAAACTATAAATACAATCACATTTTATTTTTTCATTAGCATATTTACGTTTTAAGGAATTAAATTAAATCATATTTTTTTCTTAATCGTTAACGTAACATACTTTATCCTTAAACATGCAGACAAAGGTATATAAGAGGATGAGCCTATCACCGTACACCCGGCACTAATACATATTTAAAAATTCATTGGAATGGAAACTAATTGATGAAAACAAATAGAATTCGAGCTAAACAAGGTTGTATTCAGCAGAATACACTTATATATAATTAACCGCCTTAATAAACTATTATCACGATCATTTTCATTAAATAAAAAGCAACATATTATTTTCTCGGTGATAATGTACGAGGACAACTTTAGTTCCATCCTATACAGCTCTACACCGATTGAACTTTTCTTTAAAATTCATTCATTATCAACACAGATTTAGCATATATTTGATAAAAGTATTATATAAAAATATCGTGAAGAATCTTCGTAAGAAAAAGATCTTACAAATAAATATAATTTTATATTTTATTGACAGAAGACGTCTTCTAATCTGCAGGAAAGCCGTATGGAGGACTGTGCCCCAAAGCCATGTCATATCCCCTATAATTAATGCTAAATGTTAGGGATCCGGAGACCCAATTAAATGTAATGAGGCATTCCATCTCAGTCATCGAGGGAGACAACTCATGTGTATCTTTAAAAAAATTGTAGAAGCCGCTCCTTAACTTTTTATTTTATTTTTAGTATATTATTAGGAGGATATTACCTATATCCGTTTCATTTATTCTAGAAATAGGCGAGTAAATATGGTACTTACCGTTAAACCTGCATAACCAAGGACGCTTAAGAATCCAGCACCAATGCCTATGGCAATAGCCCCACCAGCAGATATATGCATATTACATACAGATCCAATAGCTACGCCACCTGCTAAAGTGGAATTTTGAATATGCACCATGTCTAATTTACCTTCCTGGTGCACACAAGATGATACAAAAAATGTTGTTACCTGAAATATTTAAAAATTATTGTAGTTTAGTTTTCCATATTTTAAAATATTTATAAAATATATATATATTATATAGAGAAATTATTCTACTAATAAAAAAAATAAAAATAATATACCATACATATAGAGGTAAAACATTTATATCATGGAATCTTAAAATTCAATATACCTATATAGTCAATTAGAGATGAAAACCTCATTTTTCATTAATATTATTTTGTTTTTGTGCAAATGCTTTCTTCACGAGATGCGTGTGAAGACGTATTTTACACACTTGGCACTAATGCTTTTGTTAATAATAATAACCAAAAGATAGGAAAAATGTTTGTTCTTTTTATTAAACTCATAACTTACAAACTAGTTACAAAACTAGCAGTCACGGTACCGCCGCATTTTCTAGGGGGAATAGGTCAGCCCGACTGGGAAAGGGATACTCATTGAATATCAATGTGAAATTGCGGCGAAGGGAGTGTTATCAAAATTAGGAGATGCGACAAAGGGATTCTTTTTAGCGGTAACTTGTGACTTCGATGGGTTAAATTGGACGGCCCCGATCTGAGACTTTTCCCGATGAATATTGCCATGGCCAGTATATAAGGTATGCCCTGTGCTATCGTCCTCTTAGCAATGAATGTTATTAATTTGAAACATGTAATTGATATGCAGTAGAAACAATTTAGGAGATAGCACACAGCTTTGGGGAATGCCAGCATTCACTGGTTTGGAGTTGGAGGATCCAAAGCAAATTATGGCCTTGATGTTACGGTTTGTAAGGAAACTGGTGATCCACTTGCATAATTTGTCAGGAAGCCCATAAAAAGAAAGCTTTGAAACAAGCGCTTTGTGCCAAACCTGATCGAAGGCCTTCGATACGTCTAGACTAACCAACAAGGCCTCTCACTAGGTCTCGACTGCCTGCGTCTATCGATGTATCCAGTAAACTAGGTCAGCTGAGCGACCCCAATGCAAGCCGTGCTGGCGGTCACTTATCATCTGTTTCTACTCTAGGTGCCTCTTGAACTGGCTGTTTGCAATCGATTCCATTATTTTCGAGAACAAGGCGCTACTGGTAATAGCAGTTGAACGGATCTAAGCGATCACCTTTTATAGGAATTCCGAGCACCAAAGTTGTCTTTCAGCAGCACGGGAGTACCGAAAAAACAAGTTAGAACCGTTGCTTTCCCTATAGCACACGTCTTTAGCACAATTGGAAAGATTCCATCAAGCCCACCCAACTTGTGGATGTCTAAGGAGAGAAGTGCTTTGCATGCTGACCTCTAAAGAAAAATAAGACATCTGGCTTTGAGCTCTTATACCGCAAGATGGTTAGTGATGAGTTCCCCTTGTCATGGAGAGTCAATTTGGGCGCAAAAAGAGATCCTAAGGAATCGGCTTTCTCTTATTCGTCATGGGACAGCGTTTCGTTTGTGGAAAATAAGGAAGAATGGTTTATGGAAGGCAAGTGGTCAGAGATGAAAGAGAAGCCTGACAGAAATTCCATCGGATAGCTTTGGCGAGAGACCAAAATGCAAGATTTCCCAAAGGCACGCGAACTAGTCTCTCGCCAATTTGCCAATGTACACAGACTTCGCCTACGTAAAAACTCTTTTGAATGATTTGGACGCAGAGTTTAACTTTATTTTGACGCCGCGATACATCTGCCATTCGTTCGTCCCAAATAAAATTTTGAAAAAAAATACTTACAGTCGCTGCAGCCAATGATAGATAAGTGTTGATTACCGCTCGTTGATACTCAGCGTTAGAGGTTGTTAGCCCAGAATTAAACGACGGCCAGTAAATCCATAGAAAAATTGATCCTGAGCATAAAGCAAGACATAATTTTATCATATATATAGTTTATTTTATTGTATAAACTATATTTTATTAATTACTAAGAAAAATACTTTCGCCTAATCAAATGGTATGTACAAAATGAAAGAAAGAAATTCTTTATTTGACACAGCGCCACTGGCGTACACAACATAACAATATAGACAAAAATATATGCAAACAACTTCTTACTGCTAATATTTATGTATACAGATAATACACTAATTAACGTTTGCTTATTACGTACATTGTAGGCTATGCCAAAAAGGCCAATGAGAAACAATTGGTGAAGTAAGAATGTTTATCGTTAATGTTATTTTTATAACATAATGTTTCGTCCTTGTAAAGATAAGGTAACAATCGAATGGACTTGCTTCCGAGTCAATAAAGGATAGGTTATCCACCAAGTGCAAATTTTATATCCGTTGATATTGTTGTTGTTTATTAGTATTTCTTACACAAAAGAGAAATAAATTACACACACATGTAATTTATTTCTCTTTTTTAATAGAGTTTTTTGTCGGCTTTATTGAAAGGATCGACATTTGGAACCGGTGGCGATGAAGTTTCATAGGACTTGCTTCCGAGTCAATAAAGGATAGGTTATCTAACAAGTGAAAATTTTATATCCGTTAATATTGTTGTTATTTGTTATTATTTTTTACACAAAAGAGAAATAAATTATACACACTTGTTTCTCTTTTTTAATAGAGTTTTTTGTCGGCTTTATTGAAAGGATCGACCTTTGGAACCGGTGGCTATGAAGTTTCATAAGAATATAAATCTGCATGATAAATTATATTTTGATTTTGCTTTTAATATGGGTAATGTAAACCATTTCTCATCTGTAATCTTCCAGGCTCGCGGTTATATTTATACCTTGCGATTGAGTGAGCTACAAGTTCAGTCGGGCTTAACATAAATTGTTAGTCCTAAAGTCTGATTACATAAATTTTATAGTAGCAGATTCACATGCGAAATAAAATTATAAACTAATTTATAGTCGCTACGCCGTCGCTTCGTTGGTTTGAGCTGACCGTTAGGATGTTCTAGACCGATTGAGTGCTACAATTATAACACTTGTTATTTTAATATAAATATGTTAATTTTTATGAGACAGAACTATATATGCATTATAAGGATATAGATATATATAATTTTTTTAAACAAATTATAAAACGAGAATAATTAGAAGTCCAACATATGTAATATTACCAATCATAGCTGTTATATCGGACGAATAAGAGGAGCCATCCAACTTAGACTCTTGTCTGGTTGTTTGCTGCCTTTTTTTCTTATAATTTAAAGCCCAACTCGCACCGAGACCAAAATATGCCCCAAATGTGTGTATTGCAATTGAACCGCCAACATCAGCAGCCTGGAAGATGCGAAAGATTTTCTTGTAATATCGTGGAATACATAAATTAAGGCATATCTGAGAAAAAAATATAAAATATTTCCGAGACATTGGCTGTTCGATAATTCGTAGTGGTGCCGTGTGAAATATGCTCTAACACGCTATTTATTCGCTCTTACTTGACTTACTACTTACGTAAACTAAAATCAGATTTTTCAAATCGTTATTTTTTGTATGTATACATAAGAATATAATACTAAAGGATAGTTAAAAACAAATTATCTAAATTGAAATAACATTTGCTTGAAATAATAAATTTTTCACTTTTTATGAATAAAAATATATTGTTTAATTTAGGATTTGAATCTGATATTTAAAATCTTTTTTTGAGAACTTAAATCTGAACCCTGTTATATAAGGCAATTCTATAATAAATACAATAGTGACTTGAAAACATCTAAATGCGTCAAGTGAAGATAGCTACTGAGAGTAGATAACATCTTAATTTCCAAAATAACTACCAACATTACTGGTCAGATAGTATAATAATGAATAAAGAGGGGATGAGTTTTTGACACATGGGTATTTTAGGGCGTTGAATACCGTACAACAACAATAACAAGTGGATTTAAAGCCTAATTACTTATACTAATAAATTAAATAGATACGAGAGAGTCTACTCCTACATTACGTATTCCAATGGGTACAATACGTTAAAGCTTCTTATTTATTCAATAAAGGAAACAAAATTGTAACCTATATTATTAGTTTCATGTTCTATACTACTAAAGTGTAGAAGGATAACCATTTAATATATCTGTTCTTAATAACACTAAGTTATAACTTTTGACAAACAGGTTTGACGTAAGTTTTTAACGCTTATACTGTAACAAGACTAACAGGTGATAAGTTACTGTTTTAATTAATAAAACATTTTCCGTGTTACCAGTGAACTAAACTACTGGCCTCTACTGCTGCTCGTATGAACAAGGTGATAAAAAAGCACCAAATAGGGCTTTCCCAATTCATGAACTATGTCGCAATAGAAGGCAAGTGAGAGACATAGCTTAAAAGTTTTAGAGTGACAATCTAGGACGATCCCTGAAAAATGAATGCTGGGTGTTTTTAGTTATGCAAATGACAAAACAGTGCAGAGAGTTGTCAATTCAGTGTTCGTAGTCACGATAATTTACAGTTTGACCAAGAGGTAAATCTCACACTACAGAAAGTCTCAGAGTTTGGAGCCCCAATGTCAAATTTATATGTCTGGACACCTCAAAAATCCAAAACCAACGTAAACAGAAATCTACGAGTGCGAAATTCCCTTTAAAACTGACAATTTTGTCAAACGATGTTGATGAAACAAATATTACGTTTTAACCCAAGCTTATAACAATATACCTCTGAAAACAGATCAGAGAATTGTTTCAGATATTCCCGAGATTAGCCTGCATAAACGCACAGATGAACAAACAATGAATTTGATTTTATTATACATATAGATTTTGATTTTGATCTAACTCTACGTAATTATTTTGTTTACTAACTTACTTTAAAAACTTTCGAAACAAGATATATATTAAAGCAAGCAAGTGCTGTCTCAACAATTGCTATGAATAACAGTTGGTTCACACTCGTAACGCCAAGAAGTGCTCCAAAAGTAATAAGGACCGTCGCTGACATTATATCAGCCTCTGTAAAAAATTAAAATAATTCATTTGTACGCGTTACTTGAATAAATGCACACTTTTATTACAATATTAAGACAAATACAACCATATACACATTTTTGTTTACAAGTAAAAGTTTGGGACTAGCTTTTTTTCAACCTAATCTATGCAGGTGACACGATTTATTTGACATCATTTTTGCTAATGAATTCCTGGAAAGATCACACACTTAAATAGAATGTTAAGAAGAATTCTACTGTAAGGAGTTTTGTGCCATATTAGAATCGGGTTGGCTCTACCAGGGCAGGAACATGCCCTTACATCACATAAGAGGGGCTCAATTACTGGTACTGAGATATTCCTTCCAGTTCTCAGATGTTAAAACGCATGTGCATTTTGAATCAATAAGGACCAATGTAGAAGACGTCGTGGACCTCATTCATTAATTACAATCTGGTGAACTGTGAGCGCGTTTATTACCGCTAATATTATGAAGAAAAAAAAACAGTGCGAAATAGTAGATTTACGCTGCTGTTTCGTTCAGTGAACGTAAGGATTCAAGGATCTAATTACCGGTAAAAAGGTATTCAATCTCAGTCCTCAAACGTGTGCATCGAGATGCTTCATTGGGGATTGATGTAAACTTCATTGGCCGCTGTTACTTACCATACACTCAACTTTTTTATTGCCTCTACTCTGGCACAGTTGTCATTTGAATTATCATTTTTTTTTCATCTATTGAAGTATGTTTATTGAATAATACACAACTTACATTTACTAAATTTAAATATAAAATTACTTGTAAAATGTTATTAGTTTAGAAAAGTACAATACATCGAATTAAATTATAACTAATTATAGTTAAAAATTATGTGATAGAGAAAATGTTCTTATTAGGTAAAACTTTTTAATAATTATTTAATAAAAAGCCTATTTAATAAAAATATACAAAAGGAGTTTAATTCTCCAATTTCGGACTATCGGAATAACAATAAGAAAATAGTTTCATTTTGATGTGAGAAAACTTACCGAGTATAGATTTCTTTGTCAAAAAAATAGTGTTATTTTCCATTTCATAAAATGACTGACAAAGTAGGGCCCATTGCACCACTAATGACGCAAGAAACCAATTAAACCCAAGTGCACTGTAACAGTATTTCTTCAAAAACGTCATCAAAAATCCAAAACCAATAAATATCATGACGTGAGTGCCCTCGAATCCTGTAAACAAGTGTTAAATGTTTACTTTGCCTTTGTTTACGTATGGGTGATATAAATGCAGTTCCTTAAGATGACCCGAAAACATTATACATACAGGGAGTGGTCATATAATTAAAGACAATTGAAGGGATATTTTGTTTACTGAGATCTTTAATTATGATAATTTTTTTTAATACTTTGGAACAATATTTTTCAATCATTTTTAACGCATAGGCATTATAAGATAAATATTAGAATTATTTTAAATAAAGTGGAGACATCCCATATTTTGTACTGTTGAACTATATTTCTAGTAATATGAATTGAACAAGGTACGGCCAACAAAAAATAGACATACAAAGCAACCACGAAAAATAAATGTAATAAATATTGAAACATTCATATTAACAGACATTTTTTAAAGACATTATGTAAAGGTATAAATATTTTGTTGTGTGTCCTTTAGCAGCAATAATAGCCTCACATCGCTTCGCCACTCGATAAATTAATTTGTTGCAAGTTGATTTTGGAATTTGCTCCCATGTTTTTTTTAAAAGCAATATAAAATTAATGAACGTTAATGTTAAAAAAATAAACGTTTCGTTTTGTGGCCACCATTTCCTTCATATGGTATTACAAATTTTCAATAGTGTTGATATCGGGCGGACGCAATCTAAGACCGTTACTGATCGACTCTCTAAAAAGTCTTTAACCACTGTTGCTGTGTTTTTTGGATCATTGTCTTGTTGGAGTGTCCAAACCTCCGCCAAACTTACCTCTGCATAGGGTCACTAAAATATTTTTATACTGCCTAACAGAGCCAACGCTATGTCCGGAAAAACAGCCCCAAACTTTTGTTTTGCTTTCTCCATGTTTGACTGTTTTCCTATACTTTGGATTCATTGCTTTATTCGGAGGACGTCTCACATATTGTTTTTTTAATTTTTAGTTACATCCGAAAGTAGTATATTTTTCCACTCAGTTCAGTCCAATGTTCATATTTTTTTGCAAACTCGAATTTGAAAGAAAGCTTAAATATATGCTTTCTTTAAAAGTGGTACCTTTCGACTCAGATAATGGCCTTCTAATTGTTCTTGCTAACACACCTCAAGCCTCAACCCTGCATCATGAAATACATCCTAATTTCACGTGGGGTTGTTTTAAGGTACGTTTTCTGTTGTGTTAAACTTCTTGATATGCTTGGATAGAGCATTCATTACCATATCCTTAGAACATCACAAAAGCTTCGCAATTTTCCAATATGTCCATACTTTATTAGAAAAAAAATCAGAGTAATCCTTATAGAGGAATCGCAATTTATGTTTTTTCCATAGTAGCTCGTTTGACAATGTCCAACATGAAATATTTGTTGAGATAACGATAAGCGAGTTTTTACTTTAGGTTGGTTTCTCGAAAATACCCATAAAAATAGAAAAAAAGGGGTCTTTTTTTTTAATAAATAACATGAAACATTAAACTGTCTTTTATGCCAGCAGCAACAATATTAAAAAAGTTTGTAATTTACTTAAAAAAGAAATAACTGTCAACTATTCCTAAATACAAGAAGGTTAAGAATGCGCACTGTTTATCATATCAATCATATTTATCAAATCAATCTTGGTAATTGTTATTTTGCAAAATACATAGAAGTAAGTTTTAATATTAAGAGCAATGTGATATTATGTTCGATGAGTATTACTCTTACTCTTATTACTTACTTATTACTCTTTCATCACCGCTAATTTAATATCATACACACAGTAAAAAAGGTTAACAATTATTAACAAGATATTCTATTTAAAAATTCTAATATAAAAACAATTAATTAAATGGACGTCACTTGGTCTGTATGTTACGATGTGTGTACGTACACAAACACGATATCTCTGGAAAGACTCAATGTATCGAGTCAAGTTTTTTAATACATGGAGCAACAAGTACAATGTACCGAATGTCTAATTGTCTTGATATTTCTATTATTTAAAAAAATTTAAATAATAGAAATATCAAGCCCGCCGGTCTGCAATGAAGCCGCTTGGTGGACTATGCTTTAACACCATCTCTAAAGAGAAGACTTATGCCCAATAGTGGGATATATATATATATAAACATACAACTTGATGTGGTAATTCGTCTCTTACAATAAAGTAGCCGTGATGCTATTTTTCATCAACAACGATAAAAAAAATGTGTTTTAAGTAAATATTATTCTTCGTACAAACACTTCTCAGCATATCCTTACGACACACAACAACATTAACTGTAAAAATACTTTATGCCCACTTATCGACTTAGATTTATCATTATAACAATGTAATGTATTCAAACAGTTATTATTTGCGTAACAATAACATCCTTGTAATTATGCATGTGGATCTTTGTAAATTACCTTTGTTATCCTGTTTGTGAACTTCGGTGTACCTACCCTACCTATCCACCTGATGTTTTAACTCGCTTAAATCTTCGCGTTTATCATATTAATTTAGTATCATATCATAATATGAACAACAAAAGATTATAAAACAAAATAACGAAAAAACTATAATATGTCAAGATTACCGACCTTCTCTTATCACTGAAATGTTGTTTTTTAATTCTATAAAAAAATGTATAAGGAAATTGTTTTGTTTGAGTTCAGATTTGTTATTATTAGAAACAATTACCGTAATCGGTATAAGATGGAACAGTGATTTATAGATGGGTAAGCAATGTTAAAGCTATAAACTTGTGGTAAGAGAAAGAATTCATTGAATTCCAGTAGAAAATACTAGCTTAATGTTGCTATCATATTTTATAAACGATAGTAAGTAATGGCGGCAGCATGTAAACATATGCATATATGTATCCTAGCATATATAATCTCTCAATAACAACGATGTAAGACTTGCGATAATATCGGACATGAGTTTCGATGCAGTATTACTGGGAAAGAAATTAAATAACATACACGCTTAAGGACTACCTTTTACTACTAGTCGGTGTTTAAATGAAAACGAAAACCTAGTTAACGTAATACGCCTTTTAATACATCTTCAGGGGTGGCAAATAATGTGATTGAATGTGTGAGTGATTCCTTATCGATCGTAAAGTGATTGAACAGTGGTAGAGCTACACTGTACATTATTTCAAGCTACAGAATGAATGGGTCAGGTCAACCGGGGGGTTAAATAGCAGCAATGCTGCTGTGTTTAGATTTAACATTTTCTGCGTACATGAGGCCGTCATGTTGACAGCAAAAAGTCATCGCTGTGTCTGGTCGACATTATTACTATTCATTCGTCCGCTGCCCGTATTTAAGATAAGGTCCACGAACTTATTATTTATTACTTGGGTAACAAAGACAAAGATTTACTTAAATTATAATGATTTTTATTTTAAAGATTAACCATGAACTTTACTTTTTAATCTATTCACAAATAATCTAAGGAAATTTTATTCATAGCACTATATGCAATCAATAAATTTATAAGTTTAACAATACCTTTCCATATAACGCGTACTAATTGATGCTGTACGGTTCATCTCTCAATCGATCTTTCCCAGAATTACTCCGAGACTAATACAAAGTCTTTCAGGATTAATACGATTCCACGTGGATCGACCTTATCCCCCATTCGATCATTCATTTCATCCCCTTTAATAACATCTGGCCCGATGAAATTACCCCGTACGCGGAGCAGGAAAGATATTTTCTCAGTAATAAGGGACGATTGTTCTGACTAAGCCAGGCTTTGAGTCGACGTATCGGTAACAATGGGGAGAAACGCGAATGTGATTAGTATTTATATAGATTCATAGCTACATTCATATTCGAAATGTTTCATTTGTTCACAGGTAGAATATCATATTTTATGTAAATTTATAATAATAAAATATTATAAATTTTGATCATTTATACATACACCCATTTTACGTAGACGTAATGGGTCGGGGAAAAAGTTTCTTCGAATTTTAAAAATAAAAAGTTGCAGTAAAATCTTTTTGGTTGTACCGTTTGTATTTTTCTGCTTTCGATACAAACTAAGATAAAAAATATCTTGACTTTGTATATAAAATACAAAAAATCTTTTTCCCCTACCCATTATAATGTGAACATTTTATTCATAGTGTTTATCCAATTTTAATTTTGTTTGGCTTTAGCTGACCACGTTTAAAGGCCAATGCTGTTAATGTCCTGGACGACTATCCTTTTGTTTTTCAAAATGGTAACCAAAGGTACCTTCAATTTGAACATTGATGAATTGAGTTTGTTTTGAAGGGCTACGCGCTCAGAGACGGAATAGCAACATAAAGCTTCTGTGTGTACATATCGTGTGTGTAATGATTTGGAGAACCGGTAGGGTAGATGGTATATGTTTATGGGCTGTAGTAATCACTCACCGTCAGGTTTACTTTGGGCTTGTTTACGGTGGGCTAATAAAGAAGATCTAATGGTGGGTTTCATAAAAAAGGTACCATAGTTTTACTGGTGTATTGTAATACATTTGGACATTTCACGTTGAACACCTGTGCGTTCGATACGTAATAAAATAATAAATTTATGATATATTATTGAATAGAAAAATGGCATATCTTTTAGAACTTCATCAAACACTTCTCCACAAAAGCATACTTTCCATTGTGATTGTAGATTCAAAATGATTTTTAAATTTGTATTTCAATTAGAATTTTCGAGATCATTTTATAAAATGAATCTCCTACTACTATGCTATTTAAACTATTAATAGAATATTAGTTACATTTTATTTTTGGTATCAATCATTAGTCTTAGTAGATTCCATTTCTAGTTGGGGTCGGGGCGAAATGTCATACACTTCTATTTATTTCCCTGTCTCTGTAATTGCATTTCCTCTTACTCTCATATTGTCCGCAAAGTTGCAACTTGTTTCAAGTTGTAGCATGAAAGGTCCAACGTGATAAACGTGTTAACGCTATTGTGTTTCCTATGGTGAATGTAGGGAACTGGTGATCCAATTGCAATTGTTATGTGCATCTTGAATTCTAGTTGATAATGAATGTCGTTGTAACGGCCGTGGTCACGGCTATGATGAGGTTAACGATGTGCTCGCGACTCCTAATATTCTAAAAATCTCTCTTATCACTTATCACACAATCCATCGCTGTTTTACTTGTTCTCCTATATATTGCAACCTACCATATTTATATTCATGCTTCCTATGCCAGCCGCATATCCAAGCTTTGTTAGACTGTGATATCTCAATTTAACCACTACAGGAGCAATCTTTTTATAGTATATATTTATTATTTATATTACACGTATAAAGGTGTTAAAAGACCGTAGTATATACAATTTCTGTATTAAACTTAAAAAGATATTCAAGAAATTAAATTCACATACAGAATTATTATTTTAACAGAAATGTTTCGTATTTTAACAAAAACTATTTCGTTAAAGCACAGGTTTCTAAGTTTATTTTTTAAGTTGAATATCTAGTAAAAAAGTACTATTACAGATACACATTTCCAAACGTTTAAGTTGTAGCTTTATACGTATAATCACATTGGTTAACTGTACACTTTTCCTAAATTTGAACCGATTAAACCTGAATGGAGCGAGACCTTTCCGCCAAATTTCACTGTATTAATTCTGTATCGAACCCTTAATTAATTAGCTGACGGCTTTCCACAATGTATTGCCCACAAGGTAAACGTGTCAGTTATTTCGGTTTCAATGTAATTAGGATTATTCAATTGGAAAGTTTAAATTATTTTGAATATTTTATTAATAAAATGTATAAACGAATAACATTATTCGTAAAAATATTGTTGATTTAAACCGATATAAGAAGCTTCAACAAGAAGTAACAAATCGAATTATAAATTACTAATAACTGTGTAAATGATTTTATTCCGAATGTGCATAGTGCACTTTAAACAAACAAGCGGTTGCCCAATCGGAACAAGGATAGAGTCAGCGAGAAGTGGCTCGTGTGTTAAACATGAATCAGTCTGCTATTAGGTTACCGGCGATACCCGGAGTCTGGTAGCTTTAATCGAAGAAGTGGATCCGGCAGAAGAAGGTGTATATGAGAGAGGGATGACCGATTCATCGTCAGTACCTCCGTTGTATATTTGTATTTGTCCTAATAAATATGTTTTTTATAAATCTAAATAATTTGTAAGTACAGATATAAGAAGTTATAAGAAGAAATAAGAAGTAAGAGTTATTATTAAGTGAATGACTTCAAACCAGACATTTACATGCAGAATGCATAAGACAAGATTCAAGTTTCAAAATTCACATTCGATTTCATTTATTAGAACTGAGATGGAATGCCTCAGAACTGTAAGTAGGTTCCCAGATCTACTGCTATCTATTAACACAGTAGTTATGTTGCTATTTCATGCTAGTATAAGAGGGCGTGGTCCTACTCCGGTCGAGCGTTCGTATTACATTTGATAGCATATATAGTAATAGTAATAGATAATGTCGGATCTGTGTCGTGACTTTACCAAAATGACTGTTAGCTTGTCTTACACAATCAAAAATTTTCTCGACATTTTAGTAATAATAACTTTACCTAGGACATGCTCAAAAATTTACGTCATAATTTTACAAAGATTAAGGGTTTAGGTTAGATTCAAATATAAACGTTATTATATGAGTTGTGAATCAAGCACTGAATTATTATATTGTATTTCTTGTACTATTATATACGTTGTATTTTTAGGTTTTTGTGTGCTACATGAAAATAATGAATAGCAACTTAATGCTTATCCTCCTGGTTTATTTAGGCTATTACCTGACGTTGTCAACTGCGAGAAATATTTGTATATACTCGTGTATTTGTTTAATTATTGTCTTTCCACCACATATGTGAGAATGCAGAGCGAGAAATATGTGTGTTACCCACCAATATAATTGTTGATATCTGAGTTAGTTTGATAAGACTCAGCTTAGTTAGCTCTGGTGTAAAAGTGTTTAATGAAGAGAAGTTTTAAACATTCTGGCGAAGCGAGAAATGCAACTAAGGATGCGAACAAGGGATACGAGTGCTGTATCTATGCTAAGTAAAGCGAAAGTGGATAGAAACCTTAAACAGCGCATCTTTCTTTCACATACGAGTATTACTCGTTTCGCTATACCACACAGCTTTGGTGGATATTGTTACACAATTTCGTAGCTTAGCTTTGCACTCGGTCATTGCTTTGTTACTTCGCACATACCTGTTGGAAAGGCATCCTTACAGTAGCACAAATAGAGAATTATAGATATCCTCAATTATATTGATGTATGTAAGGTTTGCGATAATATCGGGGAAAGGTTCGGATGTTGTGAAGGATTCACAAGACGATTTTAGTATACTATCTCACGCCATTTCAGCAACTTATTAGCTTACGGAATACCTCTGGCAATTAGGCAACGTAGATAGTAGTATAGGTGAGTCACGGGGTAATATATTTTTTTTCTCGAAAATACGTGAAGTCTCCCAAATCGCAATGGGGCCGCGTGATGGCCTTTTCACTGATACCCACTCAAGAGAGGAAGCCTATGCCCAACAGTGGGGTTTATGTATATATAGTATTTTTCCTTTTTGAATAATTCATACGAAACACCGATGGTTTCTCTCTAGAATAGCTACAAATAAAATTAAAAATAACCGGATGCATGTGTGCAAATTATAGACGGATATTTGTTTACAGGGTTGTTGTGTCAACAACAGGGTATTCTAGCTTAGCTTCAAGGATGATCCCTATTTACTTTTTAGAAACAGTAAGTAATTTTAATAATTGTTAACTAAGTGATTTTACATTGAATTTTTTAATAAATTCTGACTTCAGACAGATATTATAGAAAAAGTCTCTGCATACTATAATGAGATATATTATAAGTACTCAAAATCTTTATACCGTAGTTTGGTAAAACATGAAGCCATCTTATCTGATATATATTGCATCGTGATCGTATTGTATATAGGTATATAAGATAGTTTTCTTGCACACATCATCGAACATTGTAAATTGAATAGTTTAGAATTCGGCAAGACTGCGAATCCCTGTAAAGAGATATATATATGTCGCAGATCTTATATTATTTTTGTACTTTAATTCGTTGGTGGTTAGGGATGGGTGGACCTGTAAACTGTATCATGTCACTGAAATGATGCTTTTTTATAACTTTTCATATATGTATTACTTCTGATTCGTGAAAGGCCCATTCTTCGGAGTATTACATAGCTGTTTAAAAGGTTTACTTATATGGATTTTATATCATAAAATCTTAATAAGTTATTTCCATAATGTTAACTCGTACAGTTATGAAAGTCCTAGAATGTATTTGTAAAAACATAGCGTATCAATTTTGTCAACCGTAATTGGTATTCTAGCCCCTGACCTGAATTCAGGTCGTATAGGAAAGCTGGGCGGAACTTGTGATCTCTAAAAGTGCTCGTTGCTTCTTGGTGCATTTCAATTAAGCGGAGGGGAATGTTTACGCTTATAATACTAGCTACGACGGTAATAAGTGTAGCGTTATCATTTTTTAAAGAATATGTAACACTTTTTGAAGTGATATTCTTTCATCGGGATGAGTGAAAAATTTCAAGATCAATTTCAGGGCAACATTTCCATATGTAACATTGAATGAAACGTTTTTAAGGCCAGGGAATAGTGCCGTAGGTGACGAAGTCAGAAAGAGAAAAAGAGAGAACTATTTATTACTTTTGCTTTATGGCTTATGGCTTTTGTTTCGTTTATCGAAAAGGACTGGGAAGATACTTTAGGATAGATAGCAGCTTTGATCTGCTTATTTCATTTCGGTATTGATGAGTATATCATTCTACTATACGTAACGTACGTCGATAAAGGGCGTTCGTGGGAAGACTATCTCAAAATTCTTGCTGCCACCTTTCTTGGCATCAACTATCTATAGTATCCAAATCTTTTACGGACAGCTTAAGAAAAGTAGCTTCTGAGATGCGATCGTCAATTTATTAAGCTATTACATAAAGTCAGCCCATTTTGGACCTACTTTATCCAATTTTTATAGTAAACTAGGTCTAAGTGATATTACTAATTATTTGTATGTAGGTCTAAAAGAATAAAATATACTATTCCCTCTAAATAAGTTATCGGACTTGTTCTCCAAGTATGCACATTTACGTGAAATGGGCTTGTCCCATATATCATTGAAGTGCCCACCGGGTAAACCTTCGAACCTCATCTATACCCCCCCTTTGCTATGTAGACAATTGAACAATGAAGTAAGTTAACAGTATGTGACATATTATCTTCTTAGATCAGATTAATTGTTTTTTGTTTATATTAAAAATTATTATTTTCATACAAAATTTAAGCCAAATAAAATTCATATTTTGCTTTTGAGAATAGTGTTTTTCAAATAATTTCAAAGTTTCTATCGCTCCGCTTGCCACTATGATACGTTTAAGATAAGCACCGCGTTGATTGGCTCATCTCCAACTAACGGCGTTTAAATTGGCCGTGAGAACGACAACGGAATCGATTCTCCTGTGTGAGGTCAACTTCTGCCTAATTACTTCGTAAAGTTAATCCACAGTATCAGATTCAGTTTAACTCCGATAAGCCATTCTATATTGACATTATGTATCAGAAAACTGCCATACAATTTTTCTGAAGTCAGACTATACTGTAAGATATTCCTCTAACTAACAAGAAGTAATCGAACATTCCTCTAAGTAACAAAGAAAATTCGTTATCGAAGTCGACTATGAGGACAACATGACCATCCATAAAATTTACAAGTCTAAAACAGGATATGTCTGTTTAAAATATTAACCAGTTATAAATTTATTTAATAATATAATATTTGTTTGTATATCCATTCGTCAGTATCAAATTACATATTGTTCTGACATCGTGACAAGTGTCTCTCACGTTCGGATAAATCGTGTTTCATCACACGAAATTAATAATTAATACAAATTAAATTAATTGCTGAGACGTGCTTGTTGGGCTGTCGTAAATATTACTCTAATTAGCCATGTTGTTTAGACGATGAATGTTTACTTCCGAAACGGCTCTTACAAACATGTACTGTTGTACATGTATTACATGTGTAATTATTATGTCTTATAATAATTATTATTACACTGCCTAAGATTTCTACACAATTTAATCTATAACTTACACGAAAATACATTACTTACAATACTTCGTTATCGATTATTGGGTTTCTGGTCCTCATTATTAATAATCAAATACGACCGCATTACCCTATCATTTTATACCGATATTTCGTAAGTTTGGCCTTTCGTCCCTAGTATCACTTATTTTCCAAAAATGAATGTCAGAAAAGCTGTAATCATAACTAACATTCCCGCTAAGTACTCCAACTAAGCTTAAATGTTTGTGCTAGGAGACGGTTCACTAAAATAATCAAATATCAGTTTTTATTTCAGGCTGATGGCCTGTTAGCCCGAGAGCTTTTACAGTTTCACCGGGTTGAGACGTCACCAAGCTCTCATGGCGCTCAGCTGAGACCTCAATTAATGGGGAACCAGGGCTCCCGAGAGGGATCCTCGCCTGTTGCGCGAGAGCGACTGACTCGAATTTTCGCTGGCCGTTCTTAAAATGTAAGCATATTGACAATTGCTAATACCGTGTACAATTAAAAATATTCAATACCTCTGATGTCATATTCCATCTCCCCGTCGTATCTTACAAATGCGAAATATAATGCCATTAAAAGCAATTGAAATATAAATACCGAAGCGAACTTCATTCTGCTATACTTGTGGAGCATATCTGAAACAAAAAATATTATTTTGTTTACCTTGAATGTCAAAGTGTTAAATAATGGATCTAATTAAATCACATTATTGGTCTTAAGACCTAAAATATTGAAAATATATTTTTTATTACATTGAAAATAAAAAAAAACAAGTTCACCTGATGGTAAGAGATTCCTGCGACCCAGGACATCTAAATTCAGTCTTGACAAGGAATCATAATGCAGATGCGTTGTCACCCTTGAGGACTGCGATGGAATGCCTCGTCACCAGTAATAAAGGTCTCCGGATGCCTACACTCACCAGATGAAACACAGCTGCATTATGCTGCTATTTCATGCTATAGTATTATGTGAGGGCGTAGCCCTTACCCGCCTAGAAACAAACTGCAGTGTAGCTCTACCACTCACAAACTTAAGATACGTGATTTAAATTGTAATTGCTGAAACGTGTCTTACAGGTTACAATTCCTTCAAACAAATACAGTTGTAATATAGTACTTGTTACATTTTTTATAAGTTTTGCATGCGATTTCACACTCGTCAACATAACGTCTTACGCGCAAGAGATGCACACAAAATTAACATTTAATTTGTTAACCAATTTAAATCAAATTAAATCGACCAAGGTTATCTGGATATATTTCTGAAGGCATACACAAACACACAGACAAACAGACAAAAATCTTATAGATTTAAACATGTGTATAGATAATGTTACTTGAGAGTGTACATATTTATCCGTATTGGAAACACGATGCAGTTACAATATCTATAGCAAGAAAAAGGGTTGGCTTTATTAAGGAAGAGATCTCACAGAATATCCAAGTTAAGTAGAAACTAAACACCAATGTTTCACATAGTGAGAACAAGTGACCCAATTACCGGAAACAAGACATTCATACTTACGAGATGACTACGCATCAGATGCTTCTTGATCTGTTTTGATCAATATATGTGGGTCACAGTAAATATTTACAATAATGTGTGTTTCTTCATTTAAACAGTGAAACAGATTTAATGATTTCCTTTTACTCTAATTATTGACTATATAATTACATAAGCCTAGAAACAATAATACTTTTATAATTATAGTTCTGTTTCATCCATTTGAAATTATGATCTTTACTGCTACTACACACACGTTTTATAAACTAATATTTGTACATGGGTAAGATGTTTTTAATTTGGATGCTCATAGTACTATAGGCAAATGACAACTACGGCCATGACATTTATGTACTTTTAGATTTAGACATTTTTAATCTTCCTTCGAGTGCTTGGGAACAATCTCCAATCAACATCGCACTATTTTAGGAAGGCTATCAAGTTTCTGTCTATTTTCGTTGTAGTCCCCATGTTTATACTATATTGCATGTTCGCGTAATAAACGATTAGTTTTAAGCCTGCTTTTAGATTAATTCATTTTGGGATTTACCGTTATAAGTCTATGAGTTTGATATTAATAAATTCTATTTAAAGAAATGACACTTGCTTTATACACGATTTTATAATATCATCATTCATCCATTAATTATCATCATCATCACATCCTATCAATAGTCCAATGCTGAATATAGGCCACTCCCATAGATTGCTTCAAATCACAAGAGATTTTACCGACATTTAGTTTGTCTCGCTCTGTCTCTTTTACTCTGTGTACACACGACGAAATAACAGCTAACAATACATTCAGTACTTTTTCTTTCATACAGATTTTTTTAATAAACTTATAAAGGAACTTCGCGAATTATACTATAGTGTAGTACTCGAAACAACAAATGTAAGGAAAGGTCACGCTACAGTGTCACTCTGGTCTAATTACTTTGCACTAAACATGAGGAACAAGATCATTAATAGTGTACACATGCTTGTGCGTGTTTCATGTATTGTGGAATCTGAGTTCTTACCCATATTTTGTTTGTCTCGCTCTTTCTCTTTTACTCTGTCTACAATTGACGATGGAACAGATAACACTTACGGTACAGTTACAGTAATCTTAGATATGAAAAATAGTTGTTGTACGTACATTTACATATTCATAGCCTTATCTTGTCGATGCCGACACCGAACGCTTTTTCGTCCACGTGCTTAATTTTCACCTTTCTTAAATAAGGTATGGTAGTTATATACAATTTACACTTATATTCTTGAGTAGTTATAACCCATCTTCTAAAAGGTGGTAATATTACTGCTTGATGCTCATTACTCAAAGATTTTTTTAATATTTCGTAAATCCTGCCAATATACTAATTATAGAAGTTGATATAACCTTCAATTTTTGAATAATTTTCACTTAAACATTCTAAAAGGCCCTTTGTGCCAAGCTATAACCTGTCACTGTTTTAGTTCTTTCTTCTACATCGCTAAATTATATCTGTTAAAAAAGTTTTCATAACAATGATTTCGATAAACCATTAAATATTTATTTACATTTATACCTTACATTTGTGTCATTTTTATATTTTTGACTTATCTATTCCACCCGTATCGGTAAATTGGTAATATTTTCCAAGACCTGAGAAGATTTTTAATCAGATGACATTTTAAATGATAGGGAACCCTTGTTATTATCAGCATTTTAAAGGAGAAAATCTGTGGACTTAGTTCATTTTTACAAAATAATAAGATGTGAATATGAATATGTTGAATCAATAAAATAATCAATCATTGATTTATCGCCCCGTAAAAATAAATCCAACATTCTCAACCCAATAATTCTATACCCAATTAAGTGATACATCCTGTGATGACAGTGTCCTTGTATCATGACATGATATCATTCTAGAATTTTCGTTATGTTTATCTCGAAATTAAAATTCCGCAATTTTTTCTATTAAACTATGTTTTATTGGTAAAGGATTTCTGTCGTATTTTTTTTTTTAAATAAAAATCTCCTGATCCGCTATCGAAAAATATTACCGATAAATTCTTGAGCGATTCCTAATTTACTCAAATTTTATTTATATTATAGCCGATTATATAGGTAAGTTATACGTTTTTTTTGGAGGTATTTGTCTGGTTTTAGAACTGTATCCTCGTTTGTTAACAATGTGCACAATAATATATACATTTATAAAATGTATACCTACCATATCATGTAACTAAAGACCACGAAGACTGTTTGTAATGGTGATTTTCTTTTATGTAAGGTAAATGTTTATATAATTAAAGGTATTCATTATGTTTCTCACGTTCTTACATTTCTTTTTTCATTTTAAGTCGGTGTGGCTTACGGTTACAGAGCATTTGTATTATTTACCTAAATATCTATGTATAGTATATGAAATAATTCGAGTTTAAAAACATCATATATGACATATATGACGTTCACAACTCGATTTCAACCACTCAACACGACAAAATACAGACACACTCGCTAGTATTCCCCTTTCATAAGTCGATGAAGAGTGCTTGGGATATACTCGTACATACAATATACCCACACCGGAAGACTAATAATTTCTAATATAAATGTATTGTTCCTCGGCTGGGAATTGAAGCCAGGACACGGCAGCAAGACAATGTGATCACCCTCTGGAGAAATTGAAACAACTAATCGTTGCCAGTCTTGATGTAAAAATGTTTATATAAGATAATAAAATGGAATAAATTCATAAAACGATATAAACTTCGGAGATTAACTGTGTTAACGAGATAAGTATTGTTATGTACAGTATCTTGTAAGCAATAGCTTTACCATTACGCAAGTTTGTTATCATCCATAAAGATTTTCAATGAATTGGGGTCGAAGATAAGGTATTTGCCCTATAAGGAAGAGGAGAAAGCATTTATTGAAAAGGAATTTCCTGCAACCTATCTTTTATATAGGTATATCATCAAAGTCTGAATTAACGTCCTCAAACATCACGTTACAAATAAAACTTAAGTGGCAGCAAATTACTGTTATATATACCTATATACTGGACTTTCGACGCCTTAGATTTGCAAAAGCTTGATTGCTTGATCCTAAGCAATGAGTACATTTCCCATTCAAAATTTTGTAAGCAGCTGAGCATATATTATTGTCGGTTGTTTTTACGTCACCAAGAAGCTAGGTCAACTTATGAGAGGTTATAAATTAAACTCATACATAAATGATGATATTCATCTTGTATTATTTCAAATAAAAATAAATAAAATAAATGATATTTTTATATGTTTGTACTGTGACTATAATTAATTTGTTATAAATTTAAAAACGATTAAACACTAAAAAAGAAATTCTACAAAAGAAAAATATGAATCGCATGTAAAATTTCCATGTGATTTCTATTATAAGCGTCCAAAAATCAACTTAATCGGTTCAAATTTTCAATCAACATTTTTTTTTAAATATAGTATATGTAGTTAGTCGTCTTGATTTTTTAAATTATCGTATTAATAACGCTTTCATCCAAGAATAATGTAAATTACAGACATATGAGCTTCGGAGGAAGATCATTTTTATTATTATTTAAATTAAATATTCAACAGTGTGTTGGAAGAATCTTTTTAACCCAAGCCAGTTAACTATTTTGACATGTGTATATGTTTGTTATGAGTACTTATTATTCATAACTGGAAACTGATAATATAAATTTTTACTCTTAGATTGAATACAATTTATTAAAATCAGAAAACGTTCCTGATTTTAATAAATAGTATTAAACACAAAGTTACATAGAAAATTATTGTATCTAAAAGTCTCCAATAGTTATATTAATATATAATATAGAAAATAATTAATGTATTTATATATAATATTATTATATAATATAAAAAAAATATCTGTAAATATCTTTTCTATCTAACAAAAACAAACAAAAGATTTCATTTACTGCAATTTTATCCTTAAGACGTTAAGTTTCTCATTCTATTAAATATTTCAGTAACATTGGTTTTTGCAGGTCTGAATACTGTTCACCGGTCGTTGCGGTAATCGAATATTTAATTCAGACTTCGACAATTTCAGACGTAGATCGCCCGACAGCCATTATACAATTGACTGCACGCGAGTGCATAAATTTTTTAATTTACTGCCATAGTCCCTGTCACCATTTTGCAAGTCATAAATACGTAAGTAGAATTCTATTTTTCCATTTATTTCACACAGGATATTTTATAAAACTTTTTCATGTTTAAATATTCATTTTAAAACGATGTAAACGATTATTATTAGATTACACTAAATTCAACAAAAAAATTAAAAAAAAATGTTATATCTCAAAAGGTTATGAAGAAAACGATTCATTACATTTAATTAATTTACTATTATATGAATTACCTCATGTTACAATATTATTGTGGTATTGTGGTAGAGAGACCACCAATTATTAGAAACGATGGATTCGTCACCCCTATTCGACTGTGTTCTTTATGTAACTATTACCAATGCCTTTAAGAGTTTATTAAAAAATTTAGTGACTTCTAAAGAACTTAAAGTTCACTACAAATTATTAGCCTTAAGGACAAGCGATGAATGATTATACCTTAGTCATTTATGACAGATCAGATCAGAGCCATCAGAAATGACAACGCATTATCATTTTTTTATGAAAGATGAGACATGTCGACATCCGACAATTGCAGAGGATATTTACTATTGTATTCGTTTATTACCGTAAATTAATAAATTTAACAACAGCGACCGTTTGCGCTCGCGGTCTGAATACTTTGCTGACTGATTGATACTTAAGTTATTCCGGGAGAAATCTAGTGAACTTATGGGAATAACATAACGATGAGGACACTTATCATTGATTTTTCAGATACAAATATATAACATTATCTGCGTTTGACCTTTATTATTGGTGCCATCTAAGTCCTCAAGGTTGACGATGGATCTGTATTATCATTCCTTGTCAAGGATGAATGTAGATGTCATGGGCCGTAGGAGAATGTTATAATATATATATATATATATATAACATTATTGTCTGTGTATATAAAAAAAGCATCTGATTGTATTATTGATTGCTTATAACAGATTAAGGGAATCAAAGACGAGGAAATTTCTTCCTTATTTACCCTAACGTTTGTCCACTTTGAAATATTCTTCTTTAATTGAAAAGAAAATGACAGCTGATGACAAGGACATCGTTATAATTGTCCTCATGAAAGCTGAAAATTTCACTTCCTTATTCACATTTAATTCACTTCAATTTTGCACTAAACTGCGACTAAGTTCCATTATACGTACTTCAAGTAGATATTGTATCTTATGAGTGATATAGATAATGTAGTATATATTCAATATTAAGCAAGGTAAGATTTTGTTTAACAAAATATAGTGTACAAAAAGTGAATAGTAAACTTCCACGTCTTTCATTTCCATTGTTGCAGACGTAGCGAGAAATTGCTATTTAAATTTCACCTGGGACTTATTAAGTCATAAACGTTGTAACATTTTCTTGTTATGTATGAGCCAACCCATCGCCTACATCTGGCACAAATGTTAGCAGTTGTTTTAAAATATAGAGGATCTAATATATTTTCAAACATCACGTGGAATAGAACAAAATAATAACTATTTAAGAACAGCAACGTTCTTTTGTTAGTTGACAAAAAAAATATATTAGAAAAGCATGCAATTTATGATAATGACCGGATGTAAATATTTATTTTCAATTAATCTGAATATTTTATAGATTTTTTTTTTAAAAAAAACAAAAAATTGACATAATCATGCAAAAGTAAGTAATGATTGCAGCTCAAATATTCGTAAATTGAAGTGCATTCTGAACAAAGATTCAAGATGCGCATACGCATATTCGACGACAATTGGGACGCTAATTTCTTTTACTCATGATACGAAACAACAGCGGTATGCTAGTATTTTAGATTAGTATTCTCTGGAAACTGGTTCTTTTCCGGTCGAGTGGGACCATCCATGCTGCAGCTAGAAACTATCTGCAGTGATAATAATTGTGTCAGCATCACTGAGATTGTTAATTGAAATTTTTATTCCCCAAACATGTCATGTTTTCAAAAACAGAAGTATTTAGCATGAGAGATATCAGGTTTTTTTTTTTATTTTAGGTATAAGTTAAATTTATTATTTTAATTAACTATAAGAATCGTATTTGTCCATATAGTCCCTTTAGACAGAAATAGGGATGATCTTTGGACGCATATAAATTACTAATTTGTGGATTTAACTAATTCTATTCATTACCACCATTTCGCTGATATCGACGATATTGCAATCTATAGACCCCTATATCTATCATCTATAAGTCTAATAAATAATAAAATTACACCCAAGGGATATAATACCAACATACGTTGACGTTCTATAAGGGCACGGTCCTTATCCGATCGAGCCGACCCATTCATTCTATACTAATTTACTAAGTGAAGCTTGGCTCTACCAAGTAACTGTTTAAATTAGATTATATTAATTTGTACGTCGTTTACTTATTTTTCCGATGCTAATTAAACGAAATCTATTGGTAAACATTAAAAATCGCAAAATTTACATTTTGAACAAAAATATGTGTAATAATTGCCTAAATATTATATAAATTTGGCCTTTGTTTACTTAGATTTATGATCGTTTTTATTTAGAAATGGTAGTGTGATTAAAACCTTCTAATAAAATAAATGCCTTCGAACATTTGAAAATATGTTGAACTAAATTATAAAAGTTTTTGTTTAAAATCTACCATTATAATCATAATATACTGCAGCTTACTATAGCTATTTGTTAGATGAGATAAAAATAAATTATTTAAATAAACTGTCATATAAAAGTTGCAAAAATATCTAATAAACACAAAAAATGTTTAGTAAAAGAAATTTATTTATCTAAAAATAATAATCAAATAATATAAATAATGTACCTGCTAATTTCGAATATTCGTACACAAAAGAAAAGACGAGTCGCGCTTGCTATGAAGGTGAGGTGAATCTAATAGACTGCTTCCTCGCTGAAACGGCTTTCAAATAAAAATAAATGTGGCAGACAAGTAACCAAATAAATAAATTTGCAATAAGTTCAAATTAATGTATTGTACTAATTTTAATCGATCTCTGTAAAATATTTTTTTATAATATTAAGGGTGTCGGAAGAATTTATCTCAGTAATAACCACGAAGAATATATCTCGATATATTAAAATAAAATTCTGTAAAACCTTTCCCGTTTAAGCCGATCCGTTCACGGTATAATTTTATAAAAAAGTAAAGCATGAGCAAATTGTATAAGAAATAAGTATTATGTCGTTCTGCAGTAGAAATAGTTTCTCTATAACTGTACATTTTCAAGAATATCTTATTGTCGTTATTACCGTGACATTTTGATCTTCGTTTTACACCGTGGTAAGTATACATATAATTAATAATGTAGAGCAACCACGTTTGGGGACATTACTTATTATACTGTTGTATATATATATATATATATATATATATATATATAAATCGGGGAAATAGAGTTTTCATATTTTATATATTATTATAAATAGATTTAAGATATAGACATTTTAAAAACATAAAATTAAAAAGTTACAAATAAAGTAGATGCCATTTCTGAAACAGTGGAGCAAGATCGGTATATTAGTAGTTACGGTGTAGCTGTAGAACTAGGGGCTGACCACAAAAGAGTTTTGAACTATTTGAAAAAGTCTGGATATACAACAACCTCGATGTTTGGGTGCCACACGAGCTCACTGAAAGAAACCTATCGAATCGTGTACTCATTTGCAATTCTCGATTGAAACGTAAAGAAACCGAATCGTATTTAAAGTGGATTACCTACGACAAGAAGGTGCGACTTTTTCGCATGGTCAGTCAAGACTATACCGAAATTTGGATTAACTCGCAATAAGGTGATGCTGGTGATGTGTATGGTGCAGTGCTTGCACCCTTCTATGTTTATCTGATTTATTTTTCTCTTCAGAATTAACAGGTTAATAGGTTTTACCTATGAAATTTCCGTTTTGTATGAAATAAGTTAAAGTATTTTTTCTACAAACATTTTTATTTCTGTTATTCTAAGTAATCACCCATGTAATCTATGCATTTTAGCCATCGCAGTGTTAGTTTATTGATGCCCTTCTTGTAAAAATCAGCTGGACTGGAGGCAACAAACTCTTCAAAGGCATTTTGTACTGCCTCTCGGGAATTGAATTTTTTCCCGCTAAAAAGTATTCCAAATTTTGGAAAAAGTAATAGTCGGTGGGTGCAAGGTCTGGTGAGTACGGTGGATGGGGGAGAAGTTCCAACCCCAACTCTTGCAGCTTGGAGACTGTCTGTTGTGCAGTATAGGGTCACGCGTTATCGTGTAGGAGCAGCGGGGACGACCGATTGACCAAAGCTGGTTGCAGATGTGCGAGCTTCTCCTTCATTGTCTTCAGTTCTTTACAGTACACATCTGCAGTAATGCTCATGCCGTTTGGTAAAAAACTGTGATGAATCACACCGGCACTAGACCACCAAACCGTGACCATCAACTTTCTAGATATTATTTTTCGTTTAGAGCATTGCTTTGGTGCTGAACCAGGATCTAACCAACTTGCTGAGCACTTTCAATTGTCAAAAAGAATCCACTTTTTATCGCACGTAACAATCAGTTCAAAATTCTTGGAAGGTGGACGAGCACTTAGGGATCTTTATTTAAGAGTAAACAGCACAAGGGTTCCAGAGAGGGCCGTACCTCAGCTCGGTCAGCTGATTTAGACGGATTTACTATTTTATTTTTCAATTACTATTAACTACAGCCACTTATGAATGCATTGGCACTAGAGAAGTAGTGATGCAAGAAACTCCAGCAACGCGCTCTATGTGACAATATTTTCTATATCGCAAATTTATATGTTATTGTATCAGTATTATACAAAGCGTTATAGTTTGTAATGGCCTTTGATTTACAGGGAATACATGTGGGAGGACCGAAGGTGGCCAGGAGGGCTTTTTCCCTTGGTCGATCAACGGTGCCATAGTCACCTCGGTACTTGACGCACCTAGGTTTGCCGAAGCAATGTGCATAAAGTTGGCACTTATGGCACTGTCTGGCTGACCGTTTTTGTGGCTCTACAGCGATACCACATAGACGACAGCAAGTTATCAGGTTGAAAACCTGTTTACCAGCTGCGGAGCTCTGTAGGGCCACTGTCTAAGTTAAATGGTTAAATTAGAAGTAAAAGGGCTAAAACTTTTATTTCGGCCGCTATACACCCTATGAGGTTTCTATATTCACAGCAAACCTCATATGGTATTTTATATACCATATGAGGTTTGCTGTGACACAGCATAGTAGAAGTAGCGGGGCTCGGCTGTGAAGAAGCAGGGCATGGCTAAGAAATAGCGAGGCATGGCAATGAGGTAGCGAACCTTGGTATCGTCCAGAGTTTGACGGTCTGTGATTTCACTGGGTTATTATTATTGTGGCTTTCACGGGTGGGATGGTTGGTGACGAAGGCCTTTTTATGCGCCTTATTGTTATGAAATAAGCTTTGGTTTCTGTCGCTGATGCTAGCTCTGGAAGAGCCATGACCCCTCTGAAGGGTTCTCACTTTGTTGTGGCCTCTCTGAGTGCAACATGGACGTTCTGACATGGACTGTGCGGGGCTGATTAGATGGTGCGCGAGTCGCAGTTTTTCTTGCCCTCCGCAACCGAGGCGGTGTCATAGTGGGCGTTGGATATCGGTTACGTTGTCGCTCTTAAACGGGGTCGCCCCGCTGATACGGCTCTGGACGGGGGAAGAGGACTCTCCTCTTGCGTTGCATTGCCACTCTCCATTCTTCAGCAGACTAATTAACCTAACGATACCCTGATAATAAGCTGATGTGGCTTTAGTACAGAAAACAGACGTGGATCTTGGCGGGGCGTCGGCGAGTGTTGAGCAACGAGTGTATATATACGTATATATGTATATAGATATATATATATATATTTATATATATATATATATATATATATATATATATATATATATAATACGAAACCTACAGAAACGGCATTATATTTGTATGATTATTTAGATGGCAAAATATCAATTACACCGTCCCGCTTCTTTATAGAGTCAAATACTCCCAACATAAAAGCAAAATAATATCTGCTACTTGAAATAATTGAACAAATTGATTGAGCCCTGAACAAAACTATGCCATCGGTTAGAATGTTACGCCACCTGATTTGAATAACGTACTGCCCAGATAAATTAATATTATTGTTCTAACTATCGCAAGTACTTGCACTTACATAATTTTGTAAAATAAGTAATTATTTGGGTAATATATATATACTGAGCATTTACAAAATATGTTAATTGGACGGTACGAGAATGGAAAAAAGTGTTATTTTCAGATGAAACAAAAATGAATATGGTAAATTCCGATGGAAAGCGCTATGTTAGACGTCCTGTAAACAATGCTTTTAATTATAAATACACAAGGAGTATAGTCAAGCACGGTGGCATTAAGGTTTGGGTGTGTTTTTCTGGATGTGGAGTTGGACCCGTCCGGAAGATTGAAGATACAATGGATCAATGGCAATACAAAAATACCTAATAGCACACAATGATCGGACGATTATTTACCTCTAACTTGGATCTTTCAGCATGGCAATGACCCTAAACATACGGCCAGTAGCGTCAAATGTTTCCTTAGCGAGCAGCGTATATCCATTTTAGGCTGGCCAGCAAATAGTCCGGATTTAAACCCGATAGAAATCTCTGGTATATTGTTACAAAGAAAATAACGAAAGAAAGCGAAGCCACGAACTATATGAAGCATTTGTTGAAGCATGGAATTCAATCCCCCTAGAAAAATCTATGAAATTGATTGAATCAATGCCACGACATTGCAGTGCTGTTATTGAAAATAAGGGATACGCCACTCAATATTAATTATAACTATTGGAAGGCTGGTGATAGTAGCGATTTTGTAAATAACAATACTAATTACTAATACTTAAAAAAATATTGTTTTTTATACTTTTTTGTTTTGTTTCTAATTAGTTGACCAATAATTAGGATTATTTAGCTCTTAGAAACACGTGATTCTGATTTATTATTACCCGAGTTTACTTGGATTTGTTCACAAAGAATCTCAATTAGTTTAAACTTGTGGTTTCTACAGTGTAAAGATCAAAAAGTTTGGCGGTGAATAGCATTAAAGTTACACTTTACTTCCGTAATCCCGATATGAAGATTCTTGGTCTGGTATTTTACATATAGCTGCAGATCATCAGCGAACAGATGGTACGCGCAAACAATATTGGAAGTGGGGTCCGATTTATACAAATTGAAATATCTTTAGACTTTAAGTAGAGGGTGAACAAAAGCTTACGTCCAAAGTGAAGGATATTGACCAGAATCAAGAGAAAAAATATTGATATGTTATATTAAAAAAAGGTGCTCTAAAATAGTAATAACCATAAACCTACTTATATCATTACAACCGACTGCCTTGGACTATATGTTTAAAACGGCTTTTTTCATTTCATCCTGACTTACAGCAGATAAGTAAAAAGCAAGAATAGGAGGAAAAATGCATACATGCAATGGAAGCAATGGTTTGAGAACGGATTATATGTAATAGACATGTACTAGATTGTAATAGACCCTCTATTGAAGAAAGTGGAATGACATTTGATATCGTCTAAAGATAGAGAAGGACCACAATCCACAGTGATAGGTTTTCTAATACAAACAGATTAAAAAAAATGCTATACATCGGCAGGAGAAGAAACATTAATTCTAACCAGGAAATAAATACAGGTTAGCGGCATATACATTCTGTGCGTGTCTCTGTGTTCGCACGAAAGATTACGGCACTAAAATATTTAATCCTCAGTTCGATGTTATAGTTGTCTTAGCTACAAGATATAGACATGACCTTTGTATCTCTTTTTAAAATGAATGTATATATTTTCATTGATTTAACTGTCCCTAAATAAAAATGTAAAGAACATATATTTGAAAAGGAGCTTTAATATATACGAATGAGTAAGTACTACTTGATTAATTATTATGTAATATTATATATAAATTACCAAATTCTAAATATACTTCATCTACTAAGCCGTTTTTGAGTTTATATAAATTATAAATAAGTAAATGAAAATTCGAAAACCTTAAATACTGTAATTAACCTTTAACCTGTCGATTCCAGTTGGTTTTCCAAAAATATCGCCAATGTACTGATACGACTCAGTTACAGTTTTATGTCTATTAATTAGATTGGCTTGTTTATTACAAAAAAACTACACATCTGTTTTAAATATTCTCTAAAATTTAACACTTTGTACAGTTCATTGCAGTGTATTGAATTACAAACTGCAGTACAAAATACAATCCGGAAGGTGACCTTGGAATGAATTAAAAAATCCAACATCAACAAACATGTTATCTTTATTAATGATAATGAAACGTTTACATAACTTTTATCACTTGACAAGCCCGCGACAAGCCTCCGACTTCATGATTTAGTATTTAGCGCTTAAAATTTTTATGTCAACATTAATATTTCTCTATTTAGCTATGATAAATTAGTGGCTAGTACTTACGACCTTTCGATCGTGGAGTAAAAATCTATAGCCTTGACTATAGTACATAACATTAACACTAATTCTAAAACAAACAATTGGTAATAATTAATAGGTTTACCCTACATACATACGTAGGTTAATGATACTTAAAAAAAGTTTAGTCCAAAATTAGAACGTGCTTTCTATCTCTGCGCCTACTTGAACTAAAGATAAAAACTTTTGACCATTCATTTATTTTCATTATAGAATTTCCATGATTTTAAGATAATAAATTGACATAAGCACTTTCCGCCCAATTTTTTTTATACATTTATCTAATTCCCACATATACGAAAATTACTTCTGTGCGCCTCGACGGTAGTCAAATTTGATTCGTCCGGTGGATGACCGGACAATCAATACCAATACAGCAAAGCAACGTGAGGTAGGCAGATGTAGATGATGACGTTATCTCCTACACACACATATGTATTACCTGTAAGGTTGTCCTAAGTTCGATCAACTTCCAAGTTCTTTTTTAGGACCCCACGACAGATGTTACCTATAATCTCACCAGATGATAGGGTGATGTAGACATTGATGGTAGAGTGCAGTAGCGCAGCAAATACATATTCACTCTTTTCTTGAAGACACCCATATTTTATTTAGATGAAAAGACTGCCACTCGAAAATTATTCCAATCCTTCCCTGTTTGTATCTGTGTATGTTTTTTGGCTAGTAGGCATTTGGCCTCAGCAGACATTCTGGAGGAAAACCATTTAGGTTGGACAAAAAGAATGGGCTTTTAATGGGTTTTTACAGTAGTGGAGCTACATTGCAGCTTGTTGTTATTTGTGTTTCTGCATATTTATGCGTTGTGCTTGGTATGTTATCATTTGGCCTCAGCAGATGTTCTTGTGGGAAACCATTCGAAGTTCGGATAAAAGGAGTGGGCAATGTGTTCTTCTTTCAGTTTTTACAATAGTGGAGCCGCATTGCAGCTTGTTGTTGTGTGTGCTTCTGTGTATTTATGCGATGTGCTCGATATGATATCATTTGGCCTCAGCAGATGTTCTGGAGGGAAATCATTCGAAGGTTGGACAAAAGGAGTGGGTAACGTGGGCTTCTTACAGTTTTAACAATGGTGGAACATTATTGCAACTTGTTGTTGTATATGCTTCTGCGTATTTATGCGTTGTGCTTGGTATGTTATCATTTGGCCTCAGCAGATGTTCTAGTGGGAAACCATTCGAAGGTTGGACAAAATGGCTGGGTAATGTTATCACATGACAGCTTGTTTTAGCTTAGTTGGGGATGGATAAAACGTAGTTATCACTCACACACCAGGGCCACAGTCATTTAGTATCGAACTGTGTGCTCCTTTGTCATCCCTAATTTTATAACAAAACACGCCACACACACAGACAGTATCGTTACTCTTTAGATATATCCAAATTTTGAATTATTTGGACTAGATTCCTTAACATAATATCCGTGCTATTGGCCGTTGTTCTAAGTTTATATTAAAGAGAAGATTTATATTTTTTTATATTAAGTGTGACAAATGACACATTGTTCATCTGATGATAATAATTGTTGCCGATGAGTAGGCGTCGGTAACCGAACTAGGCTTGCTCGCTGACAGTGAAATTAAAAGCGAGCGCTTAGATATAGTGCTCCTATCGCGATCTAATAAGTGGTAAGGCAATTTGAACATTTATAATTAATATTAACGTATATCGTACGTGTTAGCCCTAATATATTAATATTAGCGCTAACACGACTTACTTTCTAATTTAGGATTGACTTAAAACCGAATCATACTGATTTTGTTAAAAAAAAAGATAAAAAGATATAAGTTTATGCGTTACTGCAATATTAAATGGGTAAAGTACAGTTTATGTTAAATAAAAGTAAATAGATAATTATAATAAATCAAAATAATAATAATAAACAACATGATAAGGAAAACTAAGTTAACGATGATTACATTATTTTACAGCAACGAAAAGTCAACCAACCCAGGATATTGCTACAGTAAAAGTGTTACCGTAGCACAATTATTAGGACCCGTGAAAAAACTTGCGAGCAATCTCTAGACATCTATATATTAATACATCTATATATAATGAATAAAAACTTTGTAATGTTTTTTAAGTACACTGCGCGTACGCAGGAGTGTGAGACTTAGCATAGTTAAAGTTCATATGGAGAAGGAATGCAGAAACATAACATTTAGACATTAAATAAACATAAAAATGTATTCGTTCCTACTGAATACCAAACATAAAAATCTGTGGTCAATTTTTGCCACTAGATGCACTAAAAACAACCTTAAAAGTATATACATAAATCCCGCTACTGGATTTAAGCTTCCTTTCTAGAGTGGGTATTACAACATAGGCTACCACGCGGCTTTTTTTGGCGAACTTTGCTTGCCTTTTAAATATTTTTTTTATTATTTCTCACATGTCGAATTTTTTTCGAGAAGTTTTCTTTACCAATACATCGTAAATCGGTACTTAAAATTGTGATTAAAAATTTCTTTGGTGCCTGCACCGAGGATTAAACTTCCACTTAAGGCACTCTTTATGAATATTAAAGTTAAGATTAATATTATTATATTAAAGAAACGAAAAGTAAAGATTGAAAGTACACAAAATGTTAGTAAATGTAGCATAATAATAAAAAATATAAAAATAAAAGTGCGCCATTTAAAAATAATATAAAATCTATAACATCAATGCGATCATTTGTACCATATCGGTACTACGTCAATTCGTCACGTCATCTATTTCTATTAGATGTGATACGTAGTAATGTAATAACCACAATGATATCTCTCGAGTGATGTTTATTGCAAGATGAACGATATCATGCACAGCATATTTTATAGTGGCATAAGCATTTACGTAAACATATACCCTGCCGGCCAAGTTTAAGACCACACATAAACAACATAATTATCCATCAATAGTAATAAAATCCCATAGGATAAATAAAAGAAATGCACATCTTTATATTCTATTGATAGTATCGAATATTTAAAGAAGTCATTCTTTTGTTGACTTTCAAGTAATTGGACAATAAACATCTATTGTTTTCAAACACCGCCAAACGCTGCGCTAGAGCCAGGTGGTAGAGTCGTAATAATATTTTTATAATGTCCTCATTACTAATTACTTTGCTTTTGTTACATATTGGTCAATAATTAGGATTATTTAGATCCTGAAAACACGTGTTTCTGACTTATTATTACCCGAGTTTGCTTCAGTTTGTTCATAAACAATCTCAATTAGTCTAAACTTGTGGTTTCTACAGTGAAGACGTTATAAAATGTTCCCATTTTATAACGTCCCAAGCTCGATAAATTAGCAGTGAAGTGCGTTCTGCCATCGTTGTTTCACACACTAAAGGCAAATCTGAACGTGAGATTGCTTTACAACTAAAGTTATCGAAGCCTTGTGTTCACGGCACAATAACTCGATACAGGGAGGTAGGCAGTTTTCAAGATCGTTCACGCTTGTGAAGGCTAAGAGCTACCACATCTATTAAAGATAATTTCATTGTTGTAACCAGCAAGTGAAATAGATGCTTAACAGTGCCACAAATTCGCGTTGAAGTAAAGAAAACCGGAGTTAAACCTTTATCATTGACTACAGTAAATCGGTGACTGAGAGATGCGAAGTTGTATGGTCGCGTGGCCATTCGAAAATCTCTGCTAAGGCCGCGAAACAAGAAAAATGGATGCAGTGGGCTCTCGCCCATCGAGATTGGACTGAAAAAGATTTTAAAAAGTGCTTTGGACCGATGAATCCAAGTGTGACCTATTCGGTTAAAAACGTAGAATTTACGTTCGACGCAGTGCCCAAAAAAGATGATGTCAGATTGGTCAAGCATGGTGGTGGCTCAATTATTGTCCGGGGTTGCTTCTCTAGCCAAAGAACTGGCGATTTGATTACAATTTAAGGAATTTTGAAAAAGGAACAATACAAAAACATTTTAGAACAAAATGCCGTTTCTTCCGGGTTGCGATTAATTGGAGATGGATTCATTTTACAACAAGATAATGATCCAAAGCTTAGCTCAAAATTATGTAGAGGATATTTAGAAGAGAAAGAGGCACAAGGGGTATTAAAAAACATGGTTTGGCCTCTTCAGAGCCTGGATCTCTATCCCATTAAACTTTTGTGGAAAGAGCTTGATAAGAACGTCCGTAATCTCGGCCCATCCTCGTGAGAAGAAACGTGGAATGCTTTATGCGAAATTTGGAACAATATATCACAAGTTACCATTAACAAATTTATTGCCCATGTGCGGAGACTTAAATTACTACATAAAATGTAAAGGAGGATTTATTGATGAAAAATCAGTTTATCTAACTATAGCCTTTATTTGCATGTACTATTTATATTTCTTTACGCTTTTAAAGTATATTGTTTGTCAATCAATGTTCTATTAGATGATTAAACAGGTTAATTAAAAACTAAATATTTTATTGAAGTTTTACTTTATTTTCCTACTTTAATTAAGGTGGTCTTAAACTTTTGGCCTACAGGTAGGCACTCAATCGTAACTGCCTACCCTATTATGATATAACGCATGCGCAATAAGATCGGAGGAAAGTTCAGATGCAATGTCATTGACACGGGACATACGTACAACAGCCCGATTTTAAAATATATAATTCGTGATGCACATCGATTGTTTCTCTGCTAGGAACCTCACCCAGAACCTTCGACCTAGTGGTAAGGTTCTTTACCCGGCGATTATAATACTAAGGTCATGCTGATAGTTTCATTATTACATTAATGATACATCTATTGTTTTTCGAAATATATGATCTCACTATTTACATAGTTTTGGACCTATTGTGTGAAGTGGTGGATCCAGTCTTTAGTAGGGACCTCTTCAATGGTTTCAAGGAATGCATTCAACGTTGTTTCAGAATTTGTAAATCGTGAACCTCTAAGCTCATCTTAAAATTTCAGAAATAGAACAAAGTCGCAAGGTGCGAGGACCGCGCTTTATGCGGATGCATTCGTTATCTTGGCGGAATGTGTGGACCCGATATAGTGGTGAAGCCCGACACAGCCGACTTTTTCAGATACTGTGGGCAAGCAATTGTTTATGTGCCAGTTACTGTACTTATGTGTTTAAGCAAAACTGTAATGTAATGTCCTGATTTGCCGGTTTCTTGCCAGTGCTCCGACCTTTCTTAACTTTTTGAAGGCAAGATTTTAAAGGAAAAACCCATTCTGCCGACTGGTGTTTTCTTTCCGGTTCAAAGATACGCCTAGATTCGCCATGTGTTATGATATTATAGACAGCCAATAACTGTCCTCCATCAAAATGAATGAATTTTCACGCAATAGCGTCAATTTTCTAAAGGACGTTACAATATAGTGATAATCTCAATCAGTGTAAAATGTTAACAGAGAGGCGAATTCCGTAATTGCTTTTTAATTTTTTCACAGTAAGTGGCCAGTTCCAGAAACGTTCAGTATACCCCACGTTATATGCCCCAATTATATATAACTAACGAGACGGATTGAAATAATTATAACTTAAAGATTAATTAAGTCTAGTTAGGTTATTCGGTTGCTATTTGCTTGGAAAATATTAAACAATTCGTTATGGTGACGCGAACAGGCGCTGTTTGCGCAGCGTGTTTGAATCGACTCAATCAATAGAGGGCAAATTCAAATCGTGCGAGAGACTCGTGACGTATCAATTAGCACTATGTAATGCTGGGATATTGGAACGACGTTTTATTTGTTTACTTACCGTAGTGTCAATCGGTACTTTATGAATCTTTTATTCGTGTGAAATGCAATAAATAAAATAGTAGCAATACGTATATAATGTATTTTTTAACATTCTTACAGTGTTAGAGCCACGCCGCAGTTGTTTCACGCGCATGAATGGCTCCAGGTCTAGGACCACGCCCTCACAGAATCCCGGCATAAAGTAGCAGCATATTCCTTGTGTTTCGTTTGGTTAGTGTAGGAATTCGGAGATCCTTATGTGTGTGAGGCATTTGATCTTAATCCTCCGGGGTAATAAGGCATCTTCATTAGCAACTCTTGTCACGGATGAATTTGGTGTCATGGGCTGAAGGAATTACGTAACATTAGGTGAGCTGTATGCTCGTTTGTCACCCTAAATACTTTCTATTCGTCCTAGACCTTTTCCCATTTGGTGTTGGCCTTTCTTTTCTGCATTCTCCATGTAACACAGTTTTGTGCTCTATGTAACAAGCTTCTTTGAGGTCTTTCAGGATCATCATTATTATGTTGTCATTATTATTATTTTTAGGCAAAGTTTTATTCTACAGCCATCCTGCTCGGATTTAAACGGAGTAAAATACTACAGCAAACCCTGCCATCCTCGCTGTGAAATCGTTCCGACTTTAACGCCATCTGCCATCTCGAGACGGCAAAGCCGGCCTCATACGCAGAGATCGTGATGCTCAGCAACTTCACCACCACACCGAATGACTTGGCTAGCATATCGGTCATGTGAGAAGATTTGATGATTGTTTTGGCCTGACCTGATAAAAATATCGACTATTGTCCCAAACTAATTCCCAGCACAAGTATATAAGCTTAGTTATATTGGTTAACAGGAAGGTTAGTAACACTATCAGTACTCTTTTTTTGAAACAAAGTAAATCATGAAATTTAGTAGTTACAAATCCAGCATAAATGCTGAGAAATTATGACACTAATTGTGATTGTACAGTGATTGGTCCTTTTAATCATTATACTGTTAACAACCTTGTAAAAATAAGACCAGATGAATCATCTATCCTAAGTAAACTTATCCTTCTATACTGTATGTGTTTACGGATTAAAGGAATTTTTCATTACCCATATGCTCAAACAGACGTGTTCAAAAGTCTACAAACAACTGCAATAATTTCAACAAGTTGAGTATTGTTGTTATATCATACCGGTTCGAGAAAAATTGTATGAATTCGCAATTAATCTACTTTACAGACTTCAAATATCATATCATCGTTGTATCAATTGGAAAAAGATGAAGTTTTTAATTCAGTTTTCATATACTTCTGGTCGCCTGAATAATCTGAAATTTTGTAGAACGTATAAGTACCGATGATAATGCAATAATAATTTTATGACTGTGCGTGTTATTACTAGGTTTTTTAAGGTCGGAATATTATTAACTCTAAATATTATAAAAATATATTAATATTATTAAAACATAATTTTACGGACCATACTAGTGGACTTTTTTTATGTAGTACTATATCAAATTTGAAGATTTATTATTACGTGAATAATTCCTCCACTATGCTTTCTATTAGAAGAAAATATCTTATTATATTTATGAATTTTCAAAACTCTAAACTACCTGCCGTGCCACTCACGCCACAGCAAGAAACTAAAAGGATCTTGGTTCCACCGCTCTTTATCAATGACTAACAAAATTTAAGCAAGTCATAATAAATATATACTTTTCACCATTACCCTAATCCTAAACCAAAAATAACAATCGTACAGTCAATAATAATTGGATTCAAACCCAGGAAGATTCTTTTGCCTCGAGTCTGTTATTCTAGCTACTAGGCCAATACATAAACTAATTTATATGTTGGTTATAAAGGACAGGTATTATTGGGAATATTTGAGTAGTTATAATGATTAAGAGTGAAAAGACATCATCTTCAAAAATATAACCACAGTACAATATAATAAAAAATATAATATAAAGATTTTATTATATCCGGAAATGATTCAATTCCTTTATTACTGTTTTAATCAGAAAGTATCTCGGAGAATACTTGACTTTCAAAGGGTACCTGATAATGTTGCGCCAAGTACATATAATTACGTTTTCCCTCCATCTTCAAACTGCTATAAATTATACTTAGAAGCTATTGTAAGGATGTAAATTTTATTTAATTAATTCGCTGTATTGCGACGATGTAAGATGAACAGCATATCGGGCCTGCTATTTTATTTTGTAGTAGCTGATGCCCGCAGCTTCTCATGCGTAGATAAATGTATATTAAAATAAGGATGGTAATTTGAGTAGTAAAAAAGGCAAAAGATGCATAACGAAACCATATGCGATTCAGAAACAGTGCACAACGCCATCTATTGAGCTTAGATGTAATTTGTTTATAATATATTTTCTTAAACTAATATAATATCTAATAGAATCTTCAATACTATTTTACGTTCAATCACTATTTTACCTTTTTGAATGTAATTTTCAAACATCCTTCCTTAGTGGATGCTTACACTATGAAAGTGCCAAAAATTCCAGTTTGTAGCACCAGAATTGGAAAGTAAAAGCAATATAAATATAGAAAATATATACACACTTTAAAAATATCTGAACACTTTTATATAATATCAGAGGTGAAAACCAAACACAATTCACTTGATGGTAAGTGATAAGTATGATTTTCATACACATGCGATGTGAAGCCTCAGGATTGACTTGGCATGTACCGTTGTGTGCATTTGGGTTCTTGGATCCCTATACTCATTGAACGAAATACAGCAACACACAATCTACGCTGTTATTCTGTGTGGACATGGTCCTTCCCCGGTCTAACGGTCTAACGGTCCCTTTCATATTACAGTAACTAGCTGCTGTGTAGCTCTACAGTTGTTCTTCTCATCTTTTTATAGAAATTTTACTGTATTAAGATTTTAACTGTAAGCATGATTTTTTTTTAAATTATGTTTTAGGTGTTTGATTCCCTTAAAAGGAATAATATATAGTAACAAAATATTTTGCAAGAGAAAAAATAGATTACTTTTAGTTTAGTTAATTACATTTGTTTTTAATCTTTAGATCGAAGCAAAGCTTTGGATTTTGTAAACATACAAACATTTGTAAATAATAAAATATAATGTAGCATAAAAATATATTTCGTTATTTATATTAAGTTTATTTTGCAGACTTATTCCGTCATGCAGATACGAAATAAGTGGATTACAGGTGGCACAATGTGGCACTCAGTGGGAGTTGCGGCAAATTGTTTTAGAGGGTTCTCTGTTTGCGAACCTCTCTTGAGACGGGTTGTAGTGACAAAGGTGTCACATTTTTTCCATGTAGCATTTTTAAGGAAAGGTGCACACAAAAGATGTACGTTATTCACATAACTCTGTATGACATTTATTATCTACTACTTACTATATGTGCCTGCGGTTTCGTATGAGCAATCGAGGAGCGCTTTTTCTTTCGTACGTACCCGACAAATAAAGCGCACACTAGAAAAATAATGAAATGAAAAATAGTATATTTACAGAAAACCATATCTAGTATGTTACTACCATTAGTGCACAAACGCATAAAAAAAACAGACAAAAAGTTTGTTAAAAATTTTATTATATAGAAATTGAACACACAATTCAATTCAGCTTGTGGGCAGAAATGGAGACCTTATTTCTAGAAACATCAATATCTGTTACCATACCAAACAGAGATGCGCGACAGAATCTTATTACTAGTGATTCATTGAGCATTCTATCTTAGCCCTCAAGGGTGACAACGCATCTGCATTATGAATTATTATCTGAATATGACATACATTGACAGCAGGAATCACTTACCATCAGGTTAACTGTGTACTCGTTAGTAACCCTTGATACAATAAATAAAAATCAAACTGTATAATACCCGCACTACCTTCAGCTTATTTTATTTTCAGGAAGATTGGTTGATAAAGAAAAGACAGATTATTTTGAATTTATTTTAGTATACAGAAAATTAAATGTTCCTTTTTATCGCATGTAGATTATCGTGGTAATAATGTATTAAGGCAGTTAAAGTTAAAGCAGGTAGGCAGACAATTATACATGTAATATATTCTGCTGAACACAAGGAGCCTTATATAGTTCGGATTCTAATTTTTAAATATGCGTTATAGCCTACGGTGATAGGTGATGATTCGTAACGTAAAATATGATAATAATAATAAAATGTCATTGTTATTATAGACATATATTTCAAGAAATTAACTTTTTATCTTTTTATTTCACAGCCAAAACTGACTACTCAAAAATCCTCTCTCTTGATTCAATAATGAAAAAAGCGCAATTTACTATTTTATCTTGATATGCGCATCATAAGGGATGCTGATCGAGCTGACCACTGACATGCTAATGATAAATTATATCTCTAATGAAAGGCACGTACTACAACTACTACGTACAATCTACATATACCATATTAGTACAATTAACGAACTGTTTGCATGTTTGTCATCTTTCTTCTAGAAAAAACCTGTTCTTTTTATCTTAATATATATCTCTTTATTTCTTATATCTATCTTTTTTCTTATATCATGCGGATCTGACTAACTTAGAGAAAAGTGTCGCTGACTGTAACCCTAGTGAAGGTTCATTAAAACTATATAAGAAGCAATTTACTTTACTACTACTACTACTTTATGTTTACTTATTTATTAACTTATTTATAGTACAACTCTATCAAATAATGTTGAATGAAGAAGCATTATATACAATAATATTATCATATATATGAAACAACAACAGTGACAACAGTGTATACAAAAAGATTATATTTATTTATGTTAACAATACAGGAAGCGAAAGAAAAGCTTAAAAGCTATAAAAAAGATAGCCAAAAGCAATGAGAGGCGTTCCGTCAAAAAGCATTACTTCTTTTTTGAACTTTCCAAAATCGTCGCGAATTATATTAACGATACTTATCACTTCTGACAGTAATATATGTTAAAAGCTACTTCAACTTTTGAATAATATTTCAATAGTCCGCATCTCGTTATAATAACGTATGTGAAGAACTCAGCAAACAAAGTGCACTTAAAATACTTTGTTGCAATTCTTACCAAGTCGTGACGCGAGCATGAGTGCTTTCAGTTATGGCAGTGTAGAAAAACATAGGAATTATCACACACATTCTTCAAAAAAGAAATAAAATAGGGGCTACGACATTTACAAGTACGTAACGAAAGAAGTTTTTTTTGTTACGTAATTAATCTGTTTAACAGTTTTAATCTATTTCCTTCTTAATTATTATCATTTTATATTTTTATTTATATTTTGTTTACTAAAAATTAATTATTTATCTTTACAGATAAAAAAATCTATCTTAAAACTTATTCAAGGAACAATGAATATAAATGAATATAGTTTTGGTTATATATGTATATAAAGATAAGATGGGTATGTTATTATAACTGAAATATTTGTAATCGAGTAGACGATACTTAAATTTAATTCTCAGGCTAAATTAGTATTCATACTACAAAACATAAGTTTATATCTCATCATAATTTATTCAAATTCAAAAAGAATATTAAACGATCACATACTGAACTAAGAACATCAATGTAGCCTTATAGTAAGTTATGAACTGCGGTCCATACACTTGCATCTTTCTTTAATAAAGAATCATGATGCTACTGCTTTGCAACCTGAAGGACCAAGATGGAATACCTCGTTGCCGGTAAGTAGTTGGATTCCACGATACCTACAGTCACCATACGAATTATGTTTTTCAAGTAACGAAGATCAGTAACTTTGTTTGTTTCTTAAAGTGAATGACTAGCATTAATAAATCGTTCACTTTAAAAATACACAGTTATGACGACTTTATACTTAGGTCAAACTGAAAGTTTCTAGATTTTGATAAATAAGACCAGACGTAATATTTATGATACATTCATTATCTTTTGAAGTATATGCCCCCACTATTTACACTTTTTTGCAATATTTGTAACCATTCTGTGAAGCAGTGGATCCAGACTTCAGTAGGGACTTCTTAAGTGACTTCGTGGAACGCATTCGTCACCGCTTCCGGGCTTGTAACTCATAAAACTCTGCTTATCTTTAATTTTCTGAAATAAAAAGTAGTCCCAAGTTGTGTGGTCCAGACTGTACGGTTTAATTTTTTTCTCGGTTTCAACCAGCTGTGATACGGTATATATGTAAAGGCAATACAGCAATATGTAACCGCAATGGCCACGTAAGTCGTTATGGAGATGATCACGTCTATGTCCTAATTCTCCGAACCACGAATGCACAAAGCTGCGAATGCACATTGGGCTTCAACACGAAAAACCAAATTGAAGTCTCTAGCAATTCTCTTGTTGACCACAGCGAAAATTGTAAAAAATCATCGACTAAAAATTTTCACAAGTTCAATTTGTCACCCACTATGAAATGAACAACCGTCAAGCATACCTGAATATCAATGCTGAAATTGAGGGTTGCCATACCAAGTTGCACGATGTCGCGTTTTCTATTTCTTCTTCACGTCTTGTACTATTTCTACTTGGGGTCTGCTCCCCTCGCATTTAGTAATAATCATGAATATATTAATATCTATATTGTCACTAAAATTTATTTTAATGTCATGTGTTAGAAAATAATTCAGATGATGTTAAAAAATATACAGATTAAATGATTATATGTTTTTGGTGGGATATAATCGGGTTATAAAAAACACACTAATACGTCTACCGGAATCCTTTTTTCTAAAGAACTAAATGACTTCTGGTTATTAACCTTTCGGCAAACGAAATAACAATAGTGCAATGTCCCTTATATTGCTTTCCAACACGAAACATGGCACCGTAAATATGTTTTCAATGGAATTTATTATAGAATATCAGCTCTTCTTGTTTACTATTGAAGTATGTACTTAAAAATAAGCAGTGTATAAAATATGTTGTCGTTTATCTTTCAAGTTTCTCTTTCCACCTACACCCTACCACCTACGTATAAGTTTGTATTATTGATTTTAAACCGAGTTCAGCTGCATACCTTCGTAATTGTAAAATAGCTGGTAGTGTAAAACAAGAAAATTAAGAATAGATCTTACTCTCTGAATATATAAAATGAACAAAACAGAACAAAATGTTAACATGCCTCAGACCGTAATAAATTCATGCCATCAGCGCTCCATAAACTCCCCTTTTTATCTTTTCATGTCAAGACGAATCTTTTCGGCTTTTTATTAGGAAAAGCAATGTTATTTTTAAAACTAGATGTTATACGCTGTGAGACATCGTGTTGAGTACGAAGCTTGTAACAATATTAGTAAACAGGCTAATTATTATATAAATATTGAAGCTGGTTTAGGTTGGTTATGATATTTATTTAGTTTTATCAGTGGTAGACCTATGATCTAGCTAAATTGGGTAGACTGGGTAACCGGTTATTTACCCAGCCCACACCTCACAGAATACTTACGCGAAATAATAGCATAAAAAAACATAATTCGTATGGTGATTGTAAGTATCGTGGAATCCAACTACTTACTAGCAACGAGGTATTTCATCTCGGTCCTTGATGGCAAAGCAGTAGCATCTTGATTCTTTATTAAAGAAAGATGCAAGTGTATGGACCACAGTTCATAACTTACCATAAGGCTACATTGATGTTCTCAGTTCAGTATGTGATCATTTAATATTCTTTTTGAATTTGAATAAATTATGATGAGATATAAACTTATGTTTTGTAATATGAATACTAATTTAGCCTGAGAATTAAATTTAAGTATCGCCTACTCGATTACAAATTTTCAGTTATAATAACATACCCATCTTATTTTGATATACATATATAACCAAAACTATATTCATTTATATTCATTGTTCCTTGAATAAGTTTTTAAGATAGATTTTTTTATCTGTAAAGATAAATAATAAATATTTAGTAAACAAAATATAAATGAAAAATATAAAATGATAATAATTAAGAAGAAAATAGATAAAAACTGTTAAACAGATGATTAATTACGTGATAAAAAAAAAACTTCTTTCGTTACATACTTGTAAATGTCGTAGCCCCTATTTTATTTCTTTTTTGAAGAATTGTGTGATAATTCCTATCTCTCTACACAGCCATAACTGAAAGCACTCATGCTCGCGTCACGACTTGGTATGAATTGCAACAAAGTATTTTAAGTGCACTTTGTTTGCTGAGTTCTTCACATACGTTATTATCACGAGATGCGGACTATTGAAATATTATTTAAAAGTTGAAGTAGCTTTTAAAATATATTACTGGCAGAAGTGATAAGTATCGTTAATATAATTCGCGACGATTTTGGAAAGTTCAAAAAAGAAGTAGTGCTTTTTTGGCGGAACGCCTCTCATTGCTTTTGGCTATCTTTTTTAAAGCTTTTAAGCTCTTCTTTCGCTTCCTGTATTGTTAACATAAATAAATATAATCTTTTTGTATATACTGTCACTGTTGTTGTTTCATATATACGATAATATTATTGTATATAATGCTTCTTCATTCAACATTATTTGATAGAGTTGTACTATAAATAAGTTAATAAATAAGTAAACATAAATTGCTTCTTATATAGTTTTAATGAACCTTCACTAGGGTTACGGTCAGCGACACTTTTCTCTAAGTTAGTCAGATCCGCAAGATATAAGAAAAAAGATAGATATAAGAAATAAAGAGATATATATTAAGATAAAAAGAACAGGTTTTTTCTAGAAGAAAGATGACAAACATGCAAACAGTTCGTTAGTGGTAAGTGATCTGCAAAGCTCATAGACACCATATTTATTAAACAAAATTAAATAAAATCATCAAAGGCATCTCAATAAGGAATGAAAATTCATTTCAGCCACCACTGAGGACTAAGATACTTCTCGTTACTAGTAATTGGGTCACGGATTTCTTTCAGTCATAGTTCGTACATATATAGGTGTTATTAGACACTGTTTTCCTCCCTGGTTGCAGAATAAATATTTATAATAACCATCGGATATACGTTGAATTGCTTTTTAAATGGAATATATATAATATAAACATTATCTAAGATAAATAATCTAATATAATAAGAATCTCTATGCTATGACTACGGCCTGAGATTCTTATCCTTATGACATCTATCTTAAACATAGATTGAATATACACACATCTCTAACACCCTCATTTTTGATTGGTGCACAGTATCAGGTATAATATTTTCTTATTTATTTCTCAAACATACAGTTTAGCTTTTTTTAACTAACGAGCTTATAGTAAATCAATAGGTAAAATTATAATTAATAAATTTATTTAAATATTAACTTAGGAGTAGATACGAAAGAACAATTTTAGGTATTAAATTAAAAATGAGTGCGCTAACACTGCGCTACGACTGGGTTTCAGATTATAATTTAGTTTATTTTAAAAGTTATTATAAGCAGTAAAATAAATAGATCGTCGCATTAAGTCCAACATATGTTTGATAGCATTAGGCCCCTTCTCCACTAGGTCTACATTCAGTCGTCAGACTTTTATACCCGAGATTGCGCCGCTTTACTGCGTCGCCTAACATGGCTCGCAGTAAAGTACTCATATACTTAGCATGTATATGAGTGCATATACACGACACTGGATTATATATTTCCCGTAGCTGGAACGTGCCGTCATATTGAAATATGTATATAGTTTAAACTGGAATTATTAATTGTTTCGAGTAAAAAAAGACCATTGATGTGGGATGAGATCTTGGTTATTACATAAGTGTGTATGTATCCAAGATAATAGAGCTAATGTGGTGCTGCTCCTAAGGGTACCTAAGGTCCTAAGTCGCTATCAGTGTCGTGTGCAAACCGTATCACATGCAGGCATGGTCGGTTTCTACACGGTGCCGGCAGAAAACACTCTTGTGGAAATGAGCCATTTCAGTTGTATTTCACTCAATCTAATTTGACAATAATTAGTTAGATTTTTCACGTATCTAAGTAGAGTATTCAGGTAGAGCTAAGTTGTATTATTTTTCTACCTGCTTCACGAATGTGATGTCTCGACCGGAAAGCACCGCGCTGTCTATCGTATATCGTATAACGTTGTTTTGTTTCGTCTGATTAGTGTAGGGATCCGGAGACCCTTATTACTGGTGTCCTGGCGTCCCGTCTTTTTCTTCAGGGGCGACAATGCATCTGCATCATAATTACATATCGAGAATGAATGGTCGAGATATATAAATAAATAAAAACTGTGTGCTCGTTTGTCACCCTCCAAAAAAAAAAAATGTGTCCCGTGCTCATAGTATAATACGTTAGTACTCGTAGTTTTAAAAAGAATAACTACTAGAGTTTCGTGCCGATTCTTCTCGGTTAAATTGACTTTACCCCTACCACTGACCCGCAATGGTAGTGTTACATTAGTAGTGATTTTGAGTCAAAATATAATTAAACAGTGAAAATACCTGAAAACAAATTTATTTATTTTTTTATAAATTTTTGCGACAGTAAAACTTAATGTTTTTTTTTTTAATTAAATAATGTTTACAATATAGTCAAATTTCGACGATATACGAGGAGCTTATTATAAACCCAATTAAATTAAAAACTATTTAATAAACGATACAATTTAGTGTCGTGGCTGAAGACAGTCACTTCTTCAAAGTCCGCTCCGACCGTTTCCCCACAGGTTGTTTAATTGTCTATCGTTTTCTGAGGTAATAAAATATTATAATAAATGACATTTCAATTTCAGTTTGTTAATCTTTCCATGTAAAATGTATTCCATTGTTCAACTGCACAACGTTGCACATTTTTTAACCTAAATATCACATGTTAAAATTACCCTGGCCTCAGGTTATTCTTAATAATTCAATCAAGTATACGATACAACTTTTCCTTGTTTATTTAGTTTACGAAATGCAAGTAGCTTCCAACATTTAACATGTTAGTTATTCAGGCTTCAGACAAAAGTTTCAGGTATGCTTTATATATATTTATATAATGAGTGAAGTGAGGCTTCCATATATAGGATGCTAATGCTCTCAGTTATAAGAATTAGAATAACAATTTCCTGTTTATCATTATGGATTAGGTTGGTTAACACGCCTTGCTAAAAGTCAATTAGATGAAGAAGTTAATCAGGACGCAGCCTAAACTCACCTTTTTTCATTCCTGACGTTTTTTCTTTACTTTTTCAACCAATTTTGTGTACATTACATTACATTTAAGGACCGAAATATTCATAAAAAAAATTTTTATTGTAATAAGAGTGGTAAAAATCGAGGAAACCCAATTACCAACATAGATACATGATTATCGCCACCTAAAACCAGAGGAGTCTTAGATGAGCTGCTGGACTTTAAGAAAGGTGAAGGCCCTTTTCTTGAGGGTCCGTAAGTCGTATAAGATAGGAAATATCACTGGCGACAGCTGATTTCACAGAGTAGTTGTGCGTGGCAGATAATTTCACATAATGTGCGCAAAGTGGTGGATTGCTAACCATCGAGATGAAGAGGATGAAATTTTAAATTCTGTCGTGACGTAAGATTTTTAAACTCAGCAGCTGGAATTAGTCCGAACTGTTCTTCCGAATATTAAAGTACTGTTTTAGTTATAACATAAAATAATATCTATGTAATAATACGCGATGCATTTTGAATATTTGAATTGTTTTATCTAACATTTTAACGGTGGATAAGGTTAAAATATGTTCCATATGTATGTAAACAACTTTTCATCTGCTTAGTGCATATAATATGCTCTAAATATATGTATGTATATCACGAACCGTATTAATAATATACATTGTATGTACAGCTATGGGAACGGGAAAGAATCAGGTCCAATCGAAAACCAGTTTTTGAAAGCCAGGCATTACATATCAGTCCTAAATAGCGACACAGTTTCTATATTTTGGATCTTTGTTGAGGATAGAAGAATGTGTTTATATAATGCAATCGTCATTTACCTGTGAAATACTCGAAATTAAATAGCAGCTCATTTATTTCCCTTTCGAATGGGGCGGGGGGCATCCAATGACCAATAGAGTCATTAGAAGCAACCGTGATATTGTGTCTTTTTTCCTTATTATGACATACACATGTTCTCTGTTACGTCTGTGGACGTCTTTTGGTTACAGTGAGTATTTTAAATCAAATGAATGGTCCAAATCCTCAAACATAATATAACTTAAGATATATTATGACTTGGATAACCATATTGTGTCTTAAGATCTCGTACTTTCATTCCGAATAATGAAAGTATATTCAGATGTGATAGATTTAATAGGATATTAGTTTCCTACTACACTACGAGGTATCAAGTATATGAATAAAAATTACTTTACTTAACTTGTACGTTCAAACTTATATAGTGCATTGGCCTCAACATTCACGAAATATTCAGTGAAATTGTAGTAACTTTAAATTCTCTCGACTAACAATATATTACTAACAATAAGGTACAGTGTATCATCCTTATGTTATGTAAATAATTCTGTCCATATATTTCATTAATTTAAACAAGCATATGATATAGATCGACTATGTCAGTAACCGTATTACATATTCAGATCTTTTTTGTTATCTTTTGTGGTCCGTTTGAGATAAACTATTCAACACAAGTTTTCAGTCCTTATTTCGTTTAACATCTGATAGTCAGAAAATCAAGTTTTAAAGACAATGTAACTTCACATGGCTGTTTTCTTTCTGCCGTGGAGCAGGTTAAGATTCCATACGACTTGGGTATTCCTCTGCCGCCTCATTCACTCCATGGGACGTTACGGTATCCTTTTGAATATAAACAAAAGGTTACATAACATGTTAGTATATTTATAATGAATATATGTACGAGCTCTAAATACTGACATTAATAATCTACGACGTAGCTCCACAAAACTGAAGTCTCTTAGGCCATATGATCAATTTTCTGTAAGAGCAAACATTATCTCTATTAAATATTTATGATCATGGAAGACTTTGTTGTGCAAAGGATAAATATTTTTAGAAAGTAAACCTACTTAGGCAATGTTTAAGTGGCCTTACTTTCTACCTTGTTTTTGTTTTGAACTTTTAAGAAATTTAATGCGGCTTGTGTATAAAAATAAATCTGCAATATCGATTTTCTATTATTATACATTTTATGGAATTATATGTAAAATTAGCCAGACCTCTTTAGGCATTTTTTCCTACCTTTCGAATCGATATAATTCTGGTATTTTATACACATGACAAAGCTAAACTATATATACATATGTACATACCCTTCCACGAGAAACAGTCTGGTCATAAGTGAAAACGTGAAGAATCCATTTAGTAGTTTTCGAGATCATCGAGCAGGTAGACGCGGGAGAGTTTTTATTTTATGTTATGTTATCATTATATTCATATAAGAACTAGAACGCTGTTATTATCATCGACATTTTTTAGGGTGAATACATATAACTTTGAATAATAAATATAATTTTAAACCATCACATATTTAAAATGCCACCACTGAAACTTACACTGTTAAGTTACCAGGGAAGAAAGGTTCTCGACTTGCAACCTCGTATTGGTTATCATAGCGTAGTACGATCCAACACTAGATGGAATGCTATGCAACAGTTTGCGGTAAGTTGATGGGTCCATGTGTTTTTTTTAACAAGCCAGTACTTGTTTACATTCCCACCTGATTTTTTTTTTGTGTATGAGTATTGCTGTTGGTCTTTACAGCTTTATCTAAATATACTCGCGAGCGGGAGGCCCGCTGAGTAAGGAAACAACGACGATGCTGCGAAGCGAAGCACGAAGACTACCGCTGCACTCCGGCCCCTGTGGTCGAAGAACGGGATTTGAATCGCTATCTAATTCCCACCTCATTTTAAGTGAAAATGTACACGTAGATGGTGGAGCAAACTAGTTCAGCAAATTCCTATTCACTTTTCTCATGAAAACAACCATATTATACTTGGACGGTAAGACTGCCGCATGCAAATTATTTCAATCCTTCACTGTTCGCATTAAAAACGACGAAGCATATTGCTTCATCTAAATGCGACGAATATCCACAACGAAAGGGTGGAAACTCGCTTTGCGACTTGCTGTCCAATGATGAAAAGGAGATGGGAGGATCATGTTATGCAACTCCTCTGCACACTCTCCAAAATATATGCTGTAAAATACCGAGACGCTGATAACCTTGCGTCTGTGCTCAAAGCTAAGCAGGTTATTTTAACTAAACAATTAAACATTTAACAATTAGCATTTTGGCATACCTCTTAGCTGAGTCCAAGCTTGCAAGTTGGTATTTTGCAGCGCCTGCCCTAATGACAAAAACTCTTCACACAATCGAACTTTTGCTTTATACAGTGTCATGAGCTGGTGTGGTATAACGTGCCGCCGCACCTTTGCAAGGACTCCATGCTTCCTAGCGGCAGTTTATTCCTTAGATCACCCAGTAAACTGCCCAAAGTTAAAATTCGACTAGATATTAACTCCTTATAACTAGAAACGGTCGAAGTATTCCAGAGATACATTTTGGAAAGTAGGATCCATGGTGTCCGGACTCCTTTTAGCGGTGAATAGACATGTCTGGGTTTTGGGGGCATTTAGGCACTGGTTGCTCTGGGTCGTACTCTATGGTAGTCTATGGGGGAGACCTATTTGAACCAGTGGACTAATGATGCTATATTGATGATAGCGATGAAAGTATAATCTTGTATCACTTTATTTAAACTATTTAAACAAGATACTTGATTAAATCTTGGTGGTGCTGTAATGAATGTTGTAGTCAAGTACGGTTGTACAAAAAAAACCATATGAGCGGAACCTACCGACAATAAATTACTGTCACATCAGCCTTTAACGTTATATTAAAATGGTTGTGCCCAAAATATTCTGTGAAGAAAATTAACTTGGCAAAGTTTTAGCCATTAATCCTTTTTACGGCCGTCTGGTTGATGAGACGATAGCTTTTCATACGAGTGTTTTAACGAGATTTTAGCACTCCATTTAATTTTTATTATTTTCTCATATATAAGTTTTTCGCGTATGAAATTAGCGTATTATAATGGAAAGTAAAAAACGATTTTTATGAAATTATATACATATTTAATCAATCGAAGTATGTACCATTATTATATATATGTGCACCTTCGCCATTTTATTGGTAGTTCACTGATTCCATTGCTGAAAATAGTTTAGGGAGTGAGAATCAATAAAACCTTTGAAAGCGCCTCACCGGAATAAAATTTTTTCCTTGTAAGAAATTGTCCGAATTCCGATAAAAGTGGTAATATGTTGGAGCAAACTATGAGAAGTATAGTGTGTTATGGCGACATTCGAATTGCAGCTCCTCTAACTTACTGACCGTCTGTATATATAGTATGGGGTATAGCGTTGCCATGAAGCCGTAGAAGGCTAGAGCAATTGACCAGTTTCGGCTGTTTAACGGCTAGCACTTTCATCATGGTTTGCTATTGATGACAATACAGATCTGCCGTAATATTTTGACCAGAGTATAGGAAGCTGTAGTGTACGACACTGGTCCACCAAACACTCAGCACTACCTTTTTCTGAGTCAACTTTCACTTGGGATTTGGTGTTAGTCAGTATACTTCACTCAATTCATGCGGTACCCATTCCTCGAGCTTTTCTAATTTGTTGCAAATGCATTAAAATTGTTTTGTCACTCACACCGAAGCCTGCCGTAAACGTGGTTTGCGGTTGAGCCGCTTCCAGAATCACCTTCAATCCTTTATTGTCAACTTGGGTCTCCGGCCGTTCGCGGGTTTTGTTTTGGAGGTGAAAATCTCCAGGACGAAAACGTTGAAACCAAAAAAGTACCGTGCTTTATTTTACTGTAGCTTCTTCATACATATCATTAATCCTTCGAGCTGTTTATGCAGCGCTGGAGCTACGGTGGAACTCGTATTCGTAAATAACGCGATATTTGACGTTTTCCATTTTGTTAACAGAAGGATCTCAAAGAAAATACAAATTGTGCGAAAACCAATGATTCACTAAATTCGAACTTTTGAACGAAACAACAGATTATTTGAGATTAAAGTGGCCAGTTGTATATAACGTCAATTTCATATGTAAGGACCTAATGTTTACTTGCTTCGTCTAGCTACTTTTTTTGGGGAAAAATTAACAATTCTTAGCAATATGACGGATTTCAATATCAGCTGATCTTGATTGATTTTTCGATTCTTGTTGGCATACTGTTTCTGAGTCTTATAAAAGATGGACTACATAAATTACTTTGAGTTAATGGACCGTCTAGACAAAGAAGAGGATCTCTTTGCGCCTTGAAAAAAAAAGTGTCTAAAAATCGCGCAGATGCGATAAACGACAATGACTTCAGAAATTAATACAGATTTACAAAAGTTTACGCCAGGAAGATAATTGATTTAATCAAAGATGACATAAAATAAGATAAAAGAGGACGTGGCGTTTCACCTGAATTGCAAGTTTTTACTGCATTGAGGACGTGGGTTCGACAGGAAGTCCAGGATGATGCGGCAGATCTACACGGATTGAGCCAACAATCTAATTAATATTTGTTGCCAAATAGCATTAGCTTTAGCTAGCTGAGCTGAAAATTTTATTTTCATGCCTATTAGTGTGTCTGAGGAAGACGAAGTTATATCTGGCTTTCGACAAATATGTGGCTTCAGAAATGTTATAGGTGCAATTGATTACACACATATAAAAATAAAGAAAAATGGAGGTGGATTTGGTATATCAATATTATTAATTTGGTTAACCGTAAGGGGTTTAATTCAATGAATGTTCAAGTTATATGTGATTAATCTCATAAGATACATTATATTGTGGCTAGATGGAGGGGCAGCACACATGACTCCAGAATTTTTAGAGAATCAGCTATTCGTGAAAGACTGAAACCAAAGAAACCAATTCTGTGGGAGACTTATTAGAGATTATGGGTATCCATTAATGCCCTATTTGTTTACACCAGTCCAAAATCCTACATTACAAAGTGAAAATTCATATAACAAGGCTCATTTATGTACCAGAAATACTGTTGAACAGTGTTTTGGTCTTTGCAAGCAGCGGTTCCGATGTCTACTTACTGGGTTTACTGTATCACTACAAAATGTGAAACTGTATACCATTGCACTAGTAATTCTACATAACATTACAATAGATATGGGGAAGGATGGACAAGATATAACTTACACAGAAGTTAGGTCAAGAGATCCATTTGTTTCTGCCTTGAGGAATGAAAACCATCTGGGGCAAACAGTTAGATTATTTATTAATCATTATTTCTAAATTATTCAGGTATTAAAAAACAATTTAATTTAATCTAGATCTTTTATTTGTATTTTTAATACAGTTATATTTGATTTCAATTGCTCCATTTTAAGAGCATGTTCTTCTCTTGCCCATTTGTGAACCACTGCCATTTGCTTGTTATAATTTGTTTTCTGCTCTCAAACATTCCATTAAAATAATGTCCCTGTCTTTTATTATGCCTGATTCTTATTTTTTTTTTACCCTAGACAAACAATTAATTGAACTAATAGTAGATAATATCTAATATAAAGAATTCCTTGATGAATATTAAAAATAATAGTACCTACATCATTTGTTCGTTTAAACACAGAGCATGGTTCTTTTATTTCACATTCTTGTTGAGAATTGCTAAGTAATTTTGTAGACAGGCACTGTTGGGAGTGTCATCGTATATTCAAAATAACAGAATACGATTATTGTAACTAAATATTGTTAAAAACTCTAAACAAAACCCAAGCTAAATTAACGAATTTCTGTAATTCAATGACATTTTAGTTTGACGAAGTGCGTTCCGAAATGTTGATTATAATTACAACAAAAAAGTGCCGGTATTTTTTTTTAATTCAGGTACTACTTCTATATAAAGTTAATTGAAAATTAGTAAACATTCATTTTATGTATAATTAATATTATATAAATAATATTAATAGTCAATAACATTAATTTTATGACAATATTTGTCATCGTGATGCGAAAGTCAGATGTATCTAACGGAGTTTCGAACGTTTTTTTGTTGGGGTCGTCATTAAAAAAACAATCTTGTAAAGAAAGTGAATAGTTATGCAAGGTCTATACAATCTTTATTAGTCAAAACGTTGTGTAAATGTTATACAGTCTCTATACAATGAATAACTACACACCCGTTAAACAAATGTTTATAATTTTTTTATTAATATGTATGTTTTTTATTACGCCGAGGGTGATAAACGAGCACTCAGTCCACCTGGTGGCTTTTACACTTCTTAAATTTTATTTCTGCGACTATGACACCAAATTCATCCCAGACAAAGAATTATAACGCAGATGAATTTTCACACTAAGACTAAAAATTAAATCAGTTAAACGGGTTTCCGGAACCAATCGAAAGACAACAGCATTATGCTGCTATTTTACGCTAGTATTCAGTGAGGGTGCGTTCTGTTGCAGGTCTACCCGACTCATTTATGCCGCAGTTAGAAGCAAACTGCAGTGGGGCTCTACCAATTTTTAACTTTTTAACTTTGTAAAATAGTAAGATTATTCAAAACATAAACATAATAACCATTAATTATAATATTTTAATATTATAGTTAAAGTCCTTGAATTAAAGTTACAGAATAGTATAATTTTATAAAATTGAGTGTTTAAAACACTTACACTCATTTCAAAGTTTATATTCAGCTCCAAAAAAGCATCAATAGCAGAGTTTATTAAGAATAAAACCTTATGAAATTTTCAAAACCGTCTCGCGTTAAACCGTATCCGTACCGATCCGTATGAGAAGAGCATAAAATTATAAAATTTATTTAATATTGGATAGATAAGGCTGCATAGAAAAAATAAATCTTTAAGCTTATCAGTATTATTTATAGTACACATTGAGCACGAACAAATAGATGTCATGAAGAACTTTTATATACTTATACGTGGTAGAGCCACGACTAAGCTATAAACTAGCTGTAGATTAGATCGACCAAGAAAGGCCCATGCTTTCACAGAACACCAAGGTAAAATAATGCGTTAAGGCAGCCTTAACGCATTATTTTACCTACTACTACTACTACTACGTAATTGCTACTCTTTGTGGGTCGATAAACAACTACTCGTTACAATCTTTGGTCGAATATCCATACGAAATGTCATTCGTGTAAAGGGTTTTTTTAATTAAAATGAATAGGCATATTTTTTATTATTAACAAAAAGTGTGGGGGCAACATGATTTAGATATTTTATCAAAATTTAGATTTTGAATGAAAATTTTGCACTTTTCCCAATATAAAATTGTGTTTTTGCCCAATAACAATATAAATTTCGAAAAGTCATTATAAGGTTTTTTTTAATGAAATTAGAACGACGACGTGTGGCAAACATATGACATATACTCACCTTTATATCCTAGTGATATAGCATACGGATAAAGCACCATTGCAAATTTGCTTTCAACAGCCGCTTGAGTCAGCGGTCAGCCGAAGCCAATATTTGAGTTCCACAAAGATTATTGGTTTTCGGATCTTGGATTTACTATGAGTGTCCTAGTGTTTTCGACTGTGAGACTGGAATTTGAAATGAAAAGATATTTAATGTTGAATAAAATTAATCCTTGCGGATTTATCGCGTATATTTTTTAACGTTATTTATCCCAAAGTATCGAGTGCTATACAGCACTTATGGTTATACATAGGTATTTATATATATACAGTCGTGAACAAATCGACTCGCGCCGTACGCTTGTGGTCAAATTATTCCCGTATAAAATAAAGCTGTCCCTCAGTTTTATTTTTTGACTATAGTAGATTGAAAGGTGAGGATTTTAGCTTTAAAATAAGATGACATGCATACTAATAAATTCTTTATAATAATAAAAAAAATACTAGTAGAAAATTAGCCTTAAACTCTATAATATTTTGTAAAGAAGATACATAGAAGATACATTTATAAGAAAATCCAAACAAAAAATAATATTACACATAAAATGATAAAAAACAATTAAATATTTAGCGTTACCCCTTGGCTTTAGAGCTCCTCATCGGTTCTTCATAGACCGGATAAGATTTTTCACTGTTTCTTGAGAAATGGCATGCCATTCTGTGCGTCTTGAAGCTCCTATCTCGTAGCTGAAGCCATAAATGCTCGATAGGATTTCTACGTGCATGTCACTCCTTGCACTCAATTTCGACCTCCTGCAGGTACAACCGAATGGAAGCTGCAGAATATGGACGGGCATGTATGTGACTAATGTTCAAAAGGCAACGCCTTAGTTGCCTTTTGAACTAATGGTTTTTCAGTGAAAAGTCAAAAAAATATCAATTGGATTTTTTTTTAGGCGAAACGGTAAACATTGTAGTTTGTCAAAATGCGTATAGCTAATAATAATTTATTTATTTATTTACTCTTAATTACCTTAACCTAAACAAAACTAGTTCTCAAAATTAATGCCAAAGTCATTCTCTACCAGTCAAAGCAGGGTGTGGTGAGATATTGTGATAAGTGTGGCAATAGCGTAATTAATAAAATAAAAGAAGAATGAAATAAAAACGGGAAACTTATTTTTATGTTATCTGTTTCTATACGTGAACACTACATTACACATTTGGACTTTTGAATAAAATTTTGCTTACTAGTATTTGAAACCATCCTAGTACTAAAGAGTATAATATAATATAATGAAATTTGTTTCCAATAAATTTTGAAATTACTGTTGATCACATTTTTAATAATATAAATAAGTTGCAAGTTTTACTAAAAGATTTGCAAATTCTTCAAATATTTGGTATAATAAGTTTTTGAGCATTATTTGTTACACACCGATGAATTTATTGTTTAAAATTGTAAAGCATTTTTATTTTATATTAATAACGAAAAGGAAGAACGGTTTTTGTTATTACAATAATTCACAATGTAACATTGAATTTCTTGGAAACTAAGTCCGTTCTCACCTTGGTTTACTATGTTAGTTTAGTTAATTATTACGTCACTGCAGCTCAGTGAGTCTGTTGCAAAATGTTGTTGACAAACAGATCAGAATGTTTATAACCAGTACAATAATGTTATCAACCATGTAGACATGAAGTATGTACGACGAGACCAATATATAATATATTTGTTTTACCCAATAATGCAATTATTATATTAATTTTTTTATCTCAACGTCATGTAACTATCATTCATTATCATTATTAACTAATCGACTTATAGTTATCCTACAATTGAGTTTATGCCTTCCACATATGTCCTGAGTGTTTCCTTACTTCTAGCAAACATGCATAAATCATCGTTCCGTTTAATGGAGCAGGGAAAAGAGGAAGAGGGCAACACATGTGCCCCACGATTGGTTCATTTGGACCCTGTCGCTTCTAGTCCAACAATCGACTAAACTCAGTATGCGGTTGATTGCTACCACCTAACGACTAATATAGGCGACGGATTAACTGATTATTGTATCTCAACTACATCTACCTATCGAATAATAGTATTCAAAATTGATGAAATGTTTAATAATGTTGTATTTAGTATATTTTTTTGTAGTTATACTAAAATTCATTAGATTTACGATGATATACTACCCAGGATATATTATTGTGCATTATGCAATTGCGCAAACAAATAGGCCACTTTGTATCTTTCCCTAATCAGATGTGTACTACATGCGCAATTAGATCGTTGGAAAGTTAACAGTTAAGTTCAAAGACACGGGACTTATATACGATACACCAAGATCCGAAAACTAACAATTAATGACACGTGAATATTGTTTTTCCGCTAAGAATCGAATTCCGGTTTCGTGACGCAGGAGTTAAGTATGATATGTATTCCGAATAACAAGCGAACGAGTTTAATATATTAAAAAGTGCAAGGCAATTATATGGCGTAAATGAATTTTCGTTCTGAATATCTCACAATTATCAGGCGCATGCTAGGTTTCATAACCTAATTCCGTTGAATAAAATGTAATATTACCCTGAAGGCAAATCAGCACACGATATAGTAATCAATATAGTGTACTGATTCGCCTTCAAAGTATATAATCAATTTCTGTATTGAGTGGGTCTGTGTCAGAACAATTTTATTGTATATTTAATAATAATAATCAATATTGGAGATCAAGAATGTTTATAATTATAACTTTATACGTCCTATCCTGTCCATTTAGAAACAAACGGGAAAAAGTGTACAATACAATAAATAAAAAATAAAATAAAATGCAGGATACCACCTAAGCGGTAAATAAAGATATCCATGATGATGTTTATGATTGTTACACGAGTAGTTTGTTAGGCAATTATAATCCTATAACCTGTCGTATTATTCGTATATTTCGTAGCAATGTTTTTTTATTTATATATCTTGTCTTCTCTGATATGATGATTTCTTGATCTGATTTTCGTCTGATAATATAAATAATGGGTCTATCGTTTTTTCACATCATTTTGTCATGTACTCAAGGCCAATGGGTAATTTCTACAGAACAATTTGTTATAGTTCGCATTATTCTATTCAGCCATCAAGCAACTAACCAACCCTACCAAGCAGATGATGCTCGTATCCGAGATTTTAATAGCAGCTCTCACGACAGACCGTAGTGAAATCAATGGCCTGTTGGAATTGGCAAGCGTATGGCATCGTAGCTGTAATGGTTAGTGTTTATTTATTTGTTTTTTTATAAGAGTATTAGCAATGCTGTTAACATTACTAATATTCCGGTTAACCACTCCAACTAAGCTGAAAGTAGTAATATTTTTGTTTCTTGTGTAAATCCCAAACCCAGTGATCTGACACTTCCGAAAGAAAGCTAAATTGTTGGTCTCTGATTTTGCACGTAGCTGATGCAAAATAATTTTAATAAAGAGGAAAATTACAGGATGCTGGTCGAGAATTTCGTTTAGTCTACTGTTTAATGTTTTGTATACCTCTAGGTTTGGTAATACTTTTGCCAGCACTTTTATTAGTGTAGGGGACGGTGGTTTCAGAACCTCTCAGGATGGGCCCGGCTAAGGTGTTATTACGATGGCATATTCGGTTTTACATTCTTATAATTCTATAAATGAATTTCCGAAACATGGATTCTTACAAAATAACCGCTCGCTTATATTGAACCAGTGTACGGCGATAGGCTCATTTTCTGTCACATTTTTGATTAAAAAAGCTCCAGCAGAATATTCATAGCGCTTGTTCGTTATTTCTTCCTGTTAGACAGTGATATAAAGAATATTTATTTACTCTTTAAAAAGTCCTCTCTCTTTTCCCTACTCTCTAGTGAGTGTAATGGTAAATTATTTATACCTCCGAAATATTTTTTATTTGTTTCTTTGATATACAGGTTTTCTCACGATATTTTCGTTCATAGTAGAGCCCACAGTAATTCAGCGTTTAAAATTGCAATTAACATTACGTTGCTCGCGTACCGTGAAATTGAAAACGAGTGGACACTAAGCTACCCGCAGCTCTGATCTACTGATATTCCATTGGAACAACTAAAGAAGGATTTTTCTTTTAGTAGCGTGCCCGGCAATTGAGTCTAAAGTACAAAATTATGAGGAGCAAAAAAAGAAATTTCACTTTTATCTCCGTCTAGAGACTCATTTAATTAACAGGAATTCCGTGACTGTAACAAGAAAAACAAAGTGTGTGTTTTGGCTACTACATTATTAATGAAAAAAAAATTGTAAGGTATATTTATATTTAGCTAACGTTATTACTAAAGAAATGTATTTTTATATATAACATAACAAGCAAATTTATATGCTTCATAAGGAATATCTACCTACTAGTAGGTTAGAGGCACATATTAACACTAAACTTTATCGGTATTTATATATTATTATAAATGTCTATATAATATTATTCAAAAATAATATTATATAGACATTTATAATAATATCACCGAAACCACATCACCGAAGTCAAAGCCATTAGTAACAAGGAAACAAACAAAAATATAAACTAAAACTCTGAAAAACGTGGGTTTGGCCTAAATTAACTACTAACTACACTAAATAATAACTCTTAGTTGGTTAAAGATATCGTGATGACTATTAAAAAGTCGCAACATAACCTAAATTTAATTTTCTAATAGTAAAGGTTTCTAATTCCTACCTTAAATTAAACTCTTGCCAGATGTTTATCAAATAAGTTGTATCAAAACGATTGAAATATGCATAGATGAATAGACAAGATTAAAATTAAAGCCTCCCCTTGCGCTTAGTTTTTAATTGTTCATTAAAAGCGAAAAAGATGTAGTTATTCTTTTACTACAGTCTTCATAAAATTTGCATGTTTTAATTATTTGAAATATTGCAGAATGACAAACGTCATAAATACTAACGGAATTGTTGATATGTACATTACGTAACGTGTATTTTAATCACTGGCAAGACGCGAAAAAAATTGTTTGTAGCAACGTAATTACTTTGTTTGTATGCACCCTTATTAACAAAAAGATAAGGTGAAGAGCCTCTAGCTACAGCATATCAAAGAAAGAAATTTCCCTTTTCAAAAGTACTTTACCTAGTTTGTCCCACACAAAGGAATTGCAAATGATACTTTGAGGTTAAGTCCAATTACGAGACTTCTCATGGGGACGTCTCTTGTTTTTCAGTCTCGCGATCGGCCTAAGATTAGGAATCAGTAGCTCTGTGTTTGCATATTAATTTACACAAAGTTACGCGATAGGAATATAAACGTTTTGCCATCGAATTACGATAGGAAGTTTCAAAAATGTTCACACCGAAACCAGAAACGTACTGTAGTTAATATAACGTAATATACTTTTTACAACTTTAAGGGGAAACGTAATAAGCAAATCTTACAAAAACATTCAGTTCCCGACTCTGGATAATTAACAAACCAATAATAAATAAAAACAGCAGTTAAAAGATGCCAGACATGCGTTTATTATTAAACCTACAACGTCTTATATATTATTAATCGTCATGATTTTGGTTTAGACATTACGCCGGTTCACAGTTCATTTTCTGGATAGATATTTCGAAGAGCAATAATATTTAAAGCCATAGAATTATACCGTTGAACAAAATGGTTGAGATTTTGAGATTTAACAATGTCAATAATCCATAGCCAACAAAGCCCCGTCACACAAAATTTGTTTCGAAATATGCTTTGTCTGGAATAAATTAACGTCTACAAGTTCACCGAAACTCTTATCAATGAAATAAAAAAAATATAAATTAAAGTAGTATAAATTAAAGGCCAAAATTCGTCAATAGTAGCCCAGGTCACTAAGGAGTCAAATGATTTCTCATGGTCTATATAGGTGAATCACAGAGGATATTCACAGAATATTCTAATCGGTTTTTTGCAAAATATTTATTAAATAAACGTGGATTTTGCCGCTCCATTATTTAAAGGCGTCAAATGCAGACACGATTCGATTTTGTGATGACCCTCAAAAACTTAAAGGATGTTGCATGTGCTAGAATATCTGTATCCATATACTGTGATCACCATATTATTAGAATATCTTAATGATAACAGAGTCACTGTAAATCGAAAATACCGAATGCAAAGCAAATAAATGAAAATAAGCAAATAGAATATTAAGGTCGGAAATTATATTTGTGTTAACCTGCCAACGAAGCGAAATATATTGAACTTTTGAAATTCAATTGAAAATTCCATCTTGAGCTTCAAATGAATAAGAAATCAGGGAGCTAGACATAATTGAGAAAAATTTCTTCGACTTGGACGAGATTCTTATGTCGAAATTGATATCTCACAGTATATTTCATGTTTGATTTTATGAAAATATATGCTGTTATGTAATTATTTATTCAAGTGATATATGGGTGATGTTGTGACTATATATTTGGTAGTACCACTTATATTATATAAGGAAGGAACGGGCGACAAATAAAGAGTCAAGATGACACTAATTTTTTTATCATGGCATGAAGGGGTCGGCTCGGACTGAGAAAAGAGCGTGAAATTCATCCTGGTATCCCTAAATACTAAATGCTGCTATTTCAGCTACTCTTAACCATGCTGTCAGTAAATGGTGTGTAGGGATCCAAGGATCATATTACAGGTGACGAAGTATTCTACTTCAGTCCTGAGGGTTGACACATGTGCATCTTGTAACGTCATGGAACGGTTATGGAAGTTATGGGTCGCGTGGAATGTGTTACGGTTTTTCACCGTTATGATTGTTTGTATTATATATAAATACAATCATAACGGTGGCAACTCACCTTAATATGGACACTGATAACTCATTAATTGATCTTATATTACAGCTTCTGAACATATAACGCACGTACAACTTTTCGCTTCATGTGTTTCACATTATGACCTAATTTACTTTGTTTACATATAAGTTAATACAAGACCAGAAAGTACAGACTCACTGTTCTACATATACTCAATTTTCTATGATAAAATTGATAGATTCAGGAGTGACGCTACCATTACTGATCTTTCCCCTCTGGCTGCAGATATCAGCTTCACTGATAAAGTCTCTTTTATTAATAATACAATTCTGGATCTGTTAATTACTCACGCTCTAGTAAATAGTGTACGAGCTAAGAGTCCTCCTTGGAGGCGTGCAATGGTGGCAATGGCTAGATGGAATCCGGCTGTCCATAAATTTAAAAGACACAAGTGCTGAGGAAAATTGATCGCACTTCAAATTATTAAGAATTAGTTGCAATTAAATGGTACAAAACTCTAAACGCCGTTATATTCATAGACAATTAATTATTTACCCGTGAATGTGTGAAAATTTTTAAAATCGCTTGGTTTTGGACAGCCTAACTCATCCAACATTAGCTTTGAATTCGATGTAAATGATATCTAGCGTTATTTTTTCTCTGCACCATCATTTTGGTCTATAGACCACTTGTCCGATTGCTAACAATAGGTTCAATTGAGTTAATGCAACCTCTCAAAATTTCTGTTTTCTCCTGGTAAAGAAAATTATACTAGCTATAAAATCCAAGGCTATGGATTGTGATGAGGTTTGGCACACATTCGACGCTCAGCAGTCGCCGAGAACGGTCGCCCGGCTCCCCGCCACGATCGTCCCGAGCTACCTGCCCCCGAGCGAGCCACCTGCGCACCCATTGTTCCGAGAACAATACACCGAGCAATTTTTATTGCGGGTGCTATTGTAATCGGAAATTAGTTTCCGAGAAAGATTATTGTAAAGCCACCTGGGTGGTTACACTAGTGGATACCTTGCGGTGTTAACTTAGCTAGTGTAGGGCTAGCCCCGTACGCCCATGGTTCCCCTTCTGGGAAACGCGAAACCGGAAGGAGTCGACGCAAAACTTTGCCTTGGGTAGTGCCCTAGCCAAGGTTGACCAACCCGCTGGACTTATAATAGTCCCACGCGTAGTTTTAGTTAGCTCTAAGCACACACCCAAGTGCACAATAAGACTGGCACTTGGACGCACTAGGGCTACACAACTAGGCACACATCCTCCTGCCTATACCCGGCAGGAGGGAAGTAGGCTATTCACCCCGGCATCCCACCGGTGGCCACACTTCCACGAATAAAGTAGGAAAAATAAAAGTGAACAGAGTGCACAATGGAGGACTCTTCCTCAGAGTCGTTGCTGCACTTCATCAGCATACTAAAAATAAATACCCCGATGTCTTCCAGGACATAATCAAAGAAAGACCGCTCCCGGATAGACCCTCCTCAAGGGCCTCCTCCATATCCTGCACTTCATCCGCAGTCTCCGAAATGGAGCTGGATAACGCCGCGTCCACTGAGTATCCCTGCTGAAGACACCAGCGATTTCACGCTGGTTGAAAAAAAGAAAAAGCGGGCTTCACCTGCCCCGACGCCGCCTCCTAAGGCGAAAAACGGGAAATGAAGGCCCTCTCCCCAGCCATCTACGTCGGCCCTGCCCCAGGGCCCTCACAGCTGCCCCACAGCAAGCCCCGCCGCTCCTGAGCGCGCCCTAGCTGGCTCAAAAAAACCTTCGGCTGTCTCACAGCCATCGAAACGCCCGCCGCCTGTCTTCATTCAGGCACAAGACAAGTGGCCGATTGTCGCATCGGCCCTATCCAATCGCTACAAATATCAAGCGATCCCCACCGCTGTAGGTATTAAACTGCAGCTAGAAACCACGGACGACCATAGAGCGGTAACTCGCTTTTTGCAAGACAAAGGTGTTTTCTTTCACACCTACACCTTGGCAGAAGAGCGCCAACTCAGGGTAGTAATTAAAACCCTCCCGCGGGAAATCCCAGCTGATCTGATCAAAGAGGACCTTCAGGCCCAGAATCTCCCAGTCCTGTCTGTGCATAGGATGTACAGTGGCCATAATAAAAGCCATTCAACATGGTGATTGTGGCCTCGAAAGATCCGAGGCCGGGAAGCAGGTATTTAACCTGAAAACCTGCTGCCACCTCTCTGGGCTGACTATAGAGCGCCCACATAAAACGGCCCACCAGGCCAGTGTCACAAATGCCAATTATATGGCCACTCAGCACGCAATTGCTTCGGCAAACCCAGATGCGTCAAGTGCCTGGGTGACCATGGCACCACCGAATGTCCGAGACCCAAGGACAAGGCCCTTCTGGCCACTTTCGGTCCCCCGCATGTGTCCTATGCAACACAGAGGGACACACAGCCAATTACTTTGGCTGCCCAAAGCCCCAAGCCGAAACGTCCGGCACTAAAATCGCGCCCAAGGTCGCTACCCCGACCGCCGCCCCGCGCCAATTCTCGCTCCTGTCCGACCTCTACGCCCCACATGGCATACGCCGATCGGCGTAGCGACCGTTGCTCAACCGGTTGAGCAGCCTCCTCCATCAGCCGGACGGCCGGTTATCGAAAGCGACCTCGACCATGTAGCCGCTTCGCCGCCGTCTTCAACGGCGCCGACGTCTCAGCCCTAGCAAAGCCTTAAGGATTCTAATGGCAAGCCCGAAGTCAGGATTGCCGCCACAATGCGCTACCAACATGTAGTGTCAGCCATCGTCAACTTTCAAGCATAGAGGGCCTTTACAACGGCAGAGTAAAACCGCGTTCCCTTAACGTCGCATTTTTTAACGCGAACGGTATTAACAATCAACGCGACGAAATCTTCAATTTCATTCGCGATCACCAAGTCGACGTGCTCCTAGTGCAGGAGACATTCCTCAAACCGCACACTCGCAATCCCAACATTGCGAATTATAACATCATTAGGAATGATAGAACTTCTGCCGCTAATGGCGGAACTCTCATTTACTACAAAAAGTCCTTGCACTGCGTGCCCGTCGACACGCCAACCCTCACTTTCCTAGAAGCTGACAGACTGAGCAGCTAGCCATGACCGGCCATGCCCCCATCACAATCGCGTCCGTCTACCTGCCTTGCAGACGTGATGCACAAGTATTACGAAGCGACTTCGTGGCACTCCTTTCCCTTGGAAATTCAGTCATTTTGGCAGGAGATTTCAATAGCAAGCACACTCGGTGGAATGCAATTAAAATCAACCCCCGGGGGTTGGCTTTAGACTCGCTAAGCGACGCACTCGACTTCGACGTCGTAGCGCCTACTACGCCTACCCATTTTCCATATATATTGGGTCACGCACCGGATGTGCTTGATATTGCCATCTGTAAGAATATCAACCTCGCCTTCCAAGGGATAGACGTAATCCACGAGCTCGCTTCCGATCATCGCCCCGTTCTTCTTCGGTTAGGGCCCTCCGCCCCAACCTCACCCTCCACCAAAACCATAGTAGACTGGCACCGACTCAGGAACGACCTGAAGGAAGCCACAGCACCACACCTAGATGCTATTCCTAGGAACATATCTTCAGTCCACGACACGAACCTCGCAGTTCATGCCCTCACTAGGCACATCCAGACAGTCGTCGAGGATTGTTCGAGGCGGGTTCCCTCGGTGGAAGACCACCGATGGACCCTGCCAAGCGACATAAAGGACCTAATGAGGCGCAAGAATGCGGCGACTCGTGCCCACGACTTATATCCCACTGAAGGTAACCGGCTGGTGCTACGTACCCTTCAGCGTGAAGTCCGGTCACGCATAGCCCAGTACAGGAACGATCGGTGGGATAATCACCTCTCCAATATCGAACCTTCCCACCTCGCCTTCTGGCGACTTCCCAAATCCCTAAAAGGGGGCAACGCCCAAACAATGCCTCCCTTAGCGCGTCCTAATAAACCACCCGCCTTCTTAGACGAAGAGAAAGCCGAATGTCTGGCTGACAATCTGGAGCTCCAATGCTCACCGAGCACACTACCGATCGACGCCGCTCACCGTGCAATGGTTGAGAGCGAGGTCGATCGGAGGAGTAAGGAACCACCTCGCGATTCCGTTACCCAAGTCACATGCACCGAAGTTGAGTCCATAATTAAAAACCTGCGACCACGCAAGGCTACCGGCCCCGACGGCATCACCAACAAGGTGATGAAACTCCTACCCATGTCCATTTTACACCTACTGGTAATAATCTACAACGCGGCCATATTCAAAGGCACCTTCCCGAACACCTGAAGGAAGCTGACGTCATAGGGATTCTCAAGCCCTCAAACATCCAACCGATCCATCAGCCTATCGACCCATAAGCCTACTCAAAGTCTTGGGTAAGGTATATGAAAGGCTCATCCTCACCCGCCTCAAGGACTTCATGCTGTCCCGAGGGCTACCAATCAATGAGCAGTTCGGGTTTCGCACCCAACACTCATGCACACATCAAGTGCACCGCATCACGGAGCACATCCTCAGTAAATTTCTTCAGGGCTACCAAACTGGGGCACTTTTCCTCGACGTGGCGAAAGCTTTCGACAAGGTCTGGCACAACGGGCTCATATACAAACTATATGAGCTCGGTGTGCCAGATCGACTCGTACTTATCATACGAGACTTTCTCCGAAATCGAACCTTTCGTTACCGCGTCGAGGGAACGCGCCCGAGGTTCACCCTATTTGTGCCGGAGTACCACAAGGCTCCGTCCTAGGTCCTATTTTGTACACACTCTACACCAACGACATACCGCGCACTCGCGGTGTAGAGCTAGCCCTTTTCGCCGATGACACCGGCCTCTATGTGTCTGGGTTCAAACCAGACGCTATTTGTAGACGCCTCCAATCTGCAGCCAACACCTTAGGAAATGGTTTCGGAAATGGAGGATCGAGGTTAACCCTACCAAAAGTGCAGCCATGTACTTCTCTCGGCGCAACAAAACGCCGCATCTCCCAACTATAGAGTTATTTGATCGTCCAATCCCCTGGGAACAGACAGTCAAATACTTAGGCGTTACTTTAGATGAAAGACTCACCTTCGGTCCGCATGTCAACCGCGTACGGAATCGAGCAGCGTTCGTCCTAGGTCGTTTGCACCCGTTACTCAATAAAAATAGCAAAATGTCCCTGCGTAATAAAATTACACTATACAAAGCGTGCATCCGACCCATAATGACATACGCAAGCCCCGTCTTTGCGCATGCTTCCCGCGTCACATTCACCGACTTCAGGTAATACAAAATCGTTTCATGCGCAAGGCCACCGGTGCACCGTGGTTCTTGCGTAATGAAAATCTACACATAGATCTTGAGCTGCCGACCATAGCTCAGTACCTGAAGCAGGCTTCCCGCCGATATTTCGACTCTGCCGTCACACACTCTATCCCTTGATTGTAAGTGCCGCCACTTACAATCCCATCGCGAATCACAGAGTCACCCGCGTCCGAAGGAGACCGAGGCACGCTCGATGACCCCGACGACGTGACTACCAGGCCCAAGCCCTTCATAAAACACAACACACGTACATTGCACTCACATCGCCCCGCCGACGGCGAGGGCGTCACAATCAAGGATATTCGCGATACCGCCATGTCACTGGTCGGTTCTCTCCAGTCCATACAGATAGAAGCGTCGCTGGAGTTTCTTGCGCCACTTCTTCTCCAGCGCCCACGCATTCCGAAGTGGTGGTACAGATAGCTAATAATCATAGCGAATTTAAAGAATCCTCTGTCAGAAGCAACTGACCGAACCGAGGTTCGGCCCTCTCGGGCACCCTCGAGTCAGACGCTCTCGCGAAACAAGGTAACGGTCTGAAGCTGAGGCCTCTCGGGAGCCCTTGTGCTGGTTACCTATATATAGAGGTCTCGACTGAGTGCCATTAGCGCTCGGTCACCTCTCAACCCGGTGAAACTGTAAAAGCCCTCGGGCTAACAGTGGCCTTCAGCCCGAAAAAAAAAAAAAAAAAAAAAAAAAAAAGAGGTTTGGCAAACTCATGGTGGCAATGATACTTGAGTGCCTGCTTTCAGTTATTGTCCACATATTACACACATTATTCCCTAGGCTTAGATTAGTATCCAACTCTTTGGAAAAGAAAAGAATTTTTGTACAAACTCTGCCCTAAGATCCCTAATCCTAAACTGCCTAATTATTCAAAATAGTCCTATCTCAATTCTTCTATTTCTATCAAAAGTCCTGGAAGCGGGTGTTCATAAGCATTATTTTCATTATAAAACATAGCTTACTGATTGCATTTCAATTGAGTTTCCATTCTGTTCACAATACTACCACAGCATTGATTAAGGTCACCAGCGACATGAAAAGGCTTTTCAAACGCTTTTAACACAGTTGATCACAATATCGCTCTCTCTTTCCTTTCTTACCTAAAGTTTCCAACCCCTGACTTGGACTAGTTTTCATCTCATTCTCGCGGTCACCAGCAGTTAGTTCTTTCGAGATCTGAGCTCTGTGATTAGGCTGATATATTGAATCGGGTATTCGGGTACGAGTTTTCATTTTTTCATTATTTATAAATTCTATCACCTTGGTTTTAAATTGCTCGTAACATTTGTATGCAGATGATCTACACCTCTATGCGCAGTTTAAAGTCGACGATCTCAATAACAGTATAGAAATATTGAATGATAACAAGGAAGCTATTATGTATTGTTCATGTAGACATGGGCTTGCTGTCAATACAGAGAAGTGCATAGTCATGATTGTTGGAAGTCCCAGGATGCTTTCTAGTATTGACTATAAAGCCTCCCTAGCATTTATTACAACGGAACATTGATTCCTTTTAGTAATTCTATAGTCAACGTTGGACATTTGGAGCAATGGACCATAAAATGACACATGTACACATTTCCGTAATCAGCCGTAAGGTTGTTGTCACCTTGCGTTCTCGTTATCGTTTTAGAAATTTCTTACTCTTCAAAACCAAGCTTATGCTAGTTTACCCTCTTATTTACAGTTAAGATTATGGTGACGTATGCTATCCATTTTCTACGCAAAATCTTCGTAACAAGTAGGAGCGCTTTCTAAATAATTAAGTTAAGTATTAAGAAAGTGTTAAGATTTATTATCAAGTAACGTAAGTACGGTCACATTTACTTCTATCGTTTACAACGCAAGTGGCTCTCTATTTGACAAAAGCCTAGCTCTAGAATTTTACTTGTTCTCTATTCTATGTTACGTGATCCAGATTATTTATCTATCAAGATTCATCTGTCAGAATATATCTATCAAGATGACTTAAAATTTCTACATTCTTCTCTTAGTATACCAAGTGCACTATACAACTTTGTATACCAAGTTTCTTTTAAATATCTTCTTTGACAACTTTATTTCAAGGAAAATAACATCTGACATCTATGTATACATACATATATATTTATATATATATATATTATATATACTATGCGTATTTGTGAACTTTCTTTAAGGTATAAAAAAATAAATAAATAAATTAGGAATCAATGCAATAAATTTATTTCACGTGAATATTGAGCACTCTATTAAAATGAGTTAAATGTCAGTAAATAATTTAACAGTCATTATTCAGCTAACCATGAGTAATTACTACTTATTACACACAACTGTGTGCTTTTACTATATTTTACCTAAGTATGTCGTATATATTTCCATTATCGAACCTATAAGAAATAGCCTAGGAGATATTAACAATATATTTGGTAATACAAATAGCTATCTTTTTTTTAGATAAAAATGAGATAAAAAATTGTTGAAATACCCAACACGAGTTCAAACTTAATCATTCTAAACTCTAACTGCCAGTTTATACGAATCTGAAAATCTTTGATGACTTCTGTCGTTTTATCTTTCGTTAACAGACATTCCATTTTCTTTAATCTTCACTTTAACGCAATTACTAACTTAAATTATATCATTACAGTTAAATAGGTTCAAGATAGAAATCATTAGATTTATAATGTCAGCCTTATCCAAAGTTTAACAATAAAAATCTTTCGTTTTTTTTAAATAAAAGTGGCCTTTTTGCTATAAACCTAATTAAAAACATTCATGAATTAAATAAGAAAAATATTAATAGATCATACAGGAGCCGGATATACCTTCTTTTTTACATCCGACTTTATATATCAAACTTTATGTCTTTGAAAACAATGCTTATTTTATGGCCATAAAAATTTAAGAAATTGTCTCAAGAACCAAATCATATATCTTGTCATTGCTGTATACTAGTGCAGAGCGTTGTCATCAAAGAAACAAAACCCGCACAAGTGTGCAGTAAACCGATGTAAAGCATTACCTAGATACCTTATAAATCAGCCAGGTCAATTTTTTGATAACAAACCTTATCTTTTTTATCGAACATATATCCATATATAATGTGGTTTTGTAGCCTTAACTTAGCAGCGCTTTCTAGCATATTTTGATTTTCAATGAATGTCTGGTCGTTTTCTATCAGGAAATATCAAGTTACCGTATAATTAACTACTAAGGTATAAATATTTTAACATGAAAACAGGGATACATTTTTTTTATTATTAATCTTATTTTAGTGTTTTTTTAGTTTTAAGTGTTTATTTACCTAAAATGTGATTTTTTTATCAAACATATATCCATATATAATGTGGTTTTGTAGCTTTAACTTAGCAGCGCTTTCTAGCTTATTTTGACTTTCAATTAATGTCTAGTCGTTTTCTATCAGGAAATATCAAGTTACCGTATAATTAACTACTAAGGTATAAATATTTTAACATGAAAACAGGGATACATTTTTTTATTATTAATCTTATTTTAGTGTTTTTTATTTTTTAAGTGTTTATTTACCTAAAATGTGATTTTTTTATCAAACATATATCCATATATAATGTGGTTTTGTAGCTTTAACTTAGCAGCGCTTTCTAGCATATTTTGACTTTCAATGAATGTCTAGTCGTTTTCTATCAGGAAATATCAAGATACCCGTATAATTAACTACTAAGGTATAAATATTTTAACATAATTTTAAATGACCAAATTTGCTGCGAATGTATTTCCTGTCATCCTGTTTATTATTCTTGCAAAAAGTCTATTCTATTCTGTACAATAGTAAAGTATAATAATTCAGCGAATTGCTAGCGGTCTTGGGGATGTGCAATCAGGATGTTTTGATAATTTAAGTGTTTAGTTTATTAATAGAACATATTCTGACGTTTAATGAGTAAAGAGTAAAGAAATTTTGAAAACCTGTGTCATAACAAACAAAATCATTAAATGTATCATCTACATTATTACAATATCTATTGCAACAAAATTATTGCCCTGAATGCCTTACAATTATTTGGCGCTCGCTAGATTTCACATCGTAATACGGTTCAATAAAATGTGATTTTTTATCAAACATATATCCATATAATGTGGTTTTGTAGCTTTAACTTAGCAGCGCTTTCTAGCATATTTTGACTTTCAATGAATGTCTAGTCGTTTTCTATCAGGAAATATCAAGTTACCCGTATAATTAACTACTAAGGTATAAATATTTTACATGACCAAATTTGCTGCGAATGTATTTCCTGTCATCCTGTTTATTACTCTTGCAAAAAGTCTATTCTATTCTGTACAAAAGTAAAGTATAATAATTCAGCGAATTGCTAGCGGTCTTGGGGATGTGCAATCAGGATGTTTTGATAATTTAAGTGTTTAGTTCATTAATAGAACATATTCTGACGTTTAATGAGTAAAGAGTAAAAAAATTTTCAAAACCTGTGTCATAACAAACAAAATCATTAAATGTATCATCTACATTATTACAATATCTATTGCAACAAAATTATTGCCCTGAATGCCTTACAATTATTTGGCGCTCGCTAGATTTCACATCGTAATACGGTTCAATAAAATGTGATTTAGCCAATTTCCTAGGTTAGGGAGATATTGTGTCGATTTCAATTTAACATTTTCCTCGCTGTCTACTATTTTGTAAGGATAAATCTATTATTAAATATTTGAACTTCATCAGCATAATATTTTATGAATAATCCATACTCTGTAACTTGTTACCATTACTTGTTTATTAGGCTGAATGTAGTAAAAAATAAGAGACTATATATGTACTTATATAAACTACTCAAAACAAAATGGGGCCCACTCTAAGTTAATCTCGAATTTCGTCTAAAAAAAATTGTTGGGTAGTAAATAGTGAAGTTAAACATTTCGAAGTATTGTTGACATGTTTATCTAACATTATCAATGTTTCAAATCAGGAATTCAACGGTGGGTTGACAAAAAAAGTGAAGTGCTCCAAAAACGTTTATTACTCAAATTCTCAGCCCCTTGTACCCTCAGTCACATTGTGAATGTTACAGTGGCACGTCTATTTTTTCATTTTGACTTGATTTCGGTGTTGGTCGCGATCATTATTTCTCGGCGTCATATGGATGTGGAAACAGCAACAAGAGCAGTGTTTATGCTTCAGGAGGGAGAATCTCAGAGATCAGTGGCAAGTTGTCTTGGTGTGTCGCGACGAGCTATTCGAAACGCGTGGGAACGTTTTCTAGAGACAGGTAGTGTCGCGAGGAGATCTGGATCAGGAAGAGCGCGAGCTATAACTGTCCAGGAAGACCGGTATATCAGATTGACTGCACTTCGAGAGCGTACGATTCTCGCCCGCGTCTTACAAAATCGACTGCAGCAATCGACTGGCACACGAATTAGTGATCAAACCATTCGAAGACGGACAACGTTCCAGATCTCGTGTTATTCGTCTAAAATTGACAAGAGCGCATCGTGCAGCACGTTTGAGGTTTGCTCGCGATCATGCGGAGTGGACAATGGACAACTGGAGAAATGTACTCTTTACGGACGAAAGTAAAGTGAAGTTTTTCAGCGATGATCGTCGAGTGCGCGTGTGGAAAAAAGAAGGAGAACGTTTTTCAAAACCTTGCATACATGAAACGGATCGTTTTGGAGGTCCAAATGTTATGGTGTGGGCTGGAATAAGCTTGCTCGGTAAAACTGAGCTGGTAATTCTGGAAGAAGGCTCCATAACTGGCTCCCGGTATGTCGAACGAATAAATAGGCCCCATGTCATCCCATTTTCACAAAGAATGGGTAAAAACTTCGTCTTTATGCAAGACAATGCTCGCCCACATACAGCGCGAACAACCCAGAGAGCTCTCTCTGAAGCCAATATTACGCTTTTACCGTGGCCGGTCATGAGTCCCGATCTTAACCCCATTAAACATTTATGGGACCAATTGAAAAGAAGCCTCAAATCGAACTTCACATCGACAAGAGCTCATAAACGCCCTAAAATTGTGTTGGGAGCGAATACCCGAGGAAAACATCACCCACTTGATTGAAAATGTCCCAGATAGATTCAGAGAGTGCATACGGACCAGACGAGGACCTACTCGCTATTAAGCACCATCAAACTCATTGATTTAGTCAATAATAAAAATCAAAATCAAACTTTACTTAAATCAATAATTTCTGTAAACTTTCCCAAAAACTTTAAATTTTGACTAAATACCATAAAATTACTCACACACTTTCGAAAGCCTTAATTTATTCGAACCTAATCATAAAAACTGAAAAAAGAAAAAGAATCTGTAAATTTCATTTATAAAACATGGTGGGCCCTATTTTGTTTTGAGTAGTTTATATAGATATAAAATGGTATATGAGTATAGTCCACCACGCGGTTCCACTGAGGATTAGCGAACTTCACGGATGTCTTGGAAGTATATATTTTGTAATCTCATCTCAGATATGGTAAGTTTCCTCACGATATTTTCCTTCACCACCTAGTACGTGGTAAATCATCACTTAAATTTTCCGAACTGATACGACTTAGGGACCTTCCAGAAATGAAGAGGGATCCTTATCATTCTTTATTACTAGTGACGAGGATAACAACGTATTTGCATTGCAGAGATTCCTCATCACGGATGAATGTAGATGTCTTGGGCTACAGAAATCACTTATAATCTGGAGAACTGTGTGCTCCCTCCCTTAGTTTCTTAAAGAAATATAAAATTACTTGTATGTAATGTAATAGTATTTTTCTCACTGTATGTATGTAGGTTTGTACAATAGTACATATGTTATGTATATATTTTTCGTATGTATAGTTAAATATAACAAAACTATTAGTTATAAATATAAGTTTTCACTCCTATGAAAATTTACATCTACCCATCCATACTAAGGTTTGGTAGATGATTTTTTTAAATAGAACCTCTGCTCGTAGTTTACTAATGTATTGTATTGTACTGTCTACATAAAGAAATAAAAAAAATATGTTATAAAAGAATATAATAACTAGTAAGGAGGAAGCAAAAAGTTATAAAAAGGCAATCGACTGGCACACGAATTAGTGATCAAACCATTCGAAATCGGCTCCATGAAGACGGACAACGTTCGAGATCTCGTGTTATTCGTCTAAAATTGACATGAGCGTATCGTGCAGCACGTTTGAGGTTTGCTCGCAAGCATGCGGAGTGGACAATGGACAACTGGAGAAATGTACTCTTTACGGACGAAAGTAAAGTGAAGTTTTTCAGCCATAATCGTCGAGTGTGCCTGTGGAAAAAAGTAGGAGAACGTTTTTCAAAACCTTGCATACATGAAACGGATCGTTTTGGAGGTCCAAATGTTATGGTGTGGGCTGGAATAAGCTTGCTCGGTAAAACTGAGCTGGTAATTCTGGAAGAAGGCTCCATAACTGGCTCCCGGTATGTCGAACGAATAAATAGGCCCCATGTCATCCCATTTTCACAAAGAATGGGTAAAAACTTCGTCTTTATGCAAGACAATGCTCGCCCACATACAGCGCGAACAACCCAGAGAGCTCTCTCTGAAGCCAATATTACGCTTTTACCGTGGCCGGTCATGAGTCCCGATCTTAACCCCATTAAACATTTATGGGACCAATTGAAAAGAAGCCTCAAATCGAACTTCACATCGACAAGAGCTCATAAACGCCCTAAAATTGTGTTGGGAGCGAATACCCGAGGAAAACATCACCCACTTGATTGAAAATGTCCCAGATAGATTCAGAGAGTGCATACGGACCAGACGAGGACCTACTCGCTATTAAGCACCATCAAACTCATTGATTTAGTCAATAATAAAAATCAAAATCAAACTTTACTTAAATCAATAATTTCTGTAAACTTTCCCAAAAACTTTAAATTTTGACTAAATACCATAAAATTACTCACACACTTTCGAAAGCCTTAATTTATTCGAACCTAATCATAAAAACTGAAAAAAGAAAAAGAATCTGTAAATTTAATTTATAAAACATGGTGGGCCCTATTTTGTTTTGAGTAGTTTATATAGATATAAAATGGTATAAGAGTATAGTCCACCAAGCGGTTCCACTGAGGATTAGCGGACTTCACGGATGTCTTGGAAATATACTTTTTGTAATCTCATCTCAGATATGGCAAGTTTCCTCACGATATATTCCTTCACCACCTAGTACGTGGTAAATCATCACTTAAATTTTCCGAACTGATACGACTTAGGGACCTTCCAGATATGAAGAGGGATCCTTATCATTCTTTTTTATTACTAGTGACGAGGATAACAACGTATTTGCATTGCAGTGATTCCTCATCACGGATGAATGTAGATGTCTTGGGCCACAGAAATCACTTATCATCTGGAGAACTGTGTGCTACCTCCCTTAGTTTCTTAAAGAAATATAAAATCACTTGTATGTAATGTAATAGTATTTTTCTCACTGTATGTATGTAGGTTTGTACAATAGTACATATGTTATGTATATATTTTTCGTATGTCTATTTATAATTAAATATAACAAAACTATTAGTTATAAATATAAGTTTTCACTCCTATGAAAACTTACATCTACCCATCCATACTACGGTTTGGTAGATGATTTTTTTAAATAGAGCCTCTCCTCATAGTTTACTAATGTATTGTATTGTACTGTCTACATAAAGAAATAAAAAATGTGTTATAAAAGAATATAATAACTAGTAAGGAGGAAGCAAAAAAGTTATAAAAAGGAAAGGATCGGTGTTATTGGCTAAGCTATTATTTCCCTCTTCATGAAAATTGAGCTTCTAAAACACATGTTTATGTTTCTTTTGTTTTCCTGGCCACGTAATTCTTGTTAATTGTCTTGCTCTCTAGGAGGGTAAAAGTGAAATTTCTTTTCTTTTCATACTCATAATTTCTTCTTTTGTCCTAAAATTATTTTAGTACAGAATCTGGAAAAAAATATAATATAATTTAAACTATGATTTTTTAAAATAAAAGCGATAGTTTATGATATTCTATTATTTATTATTTTATTATTTAAAGAAATAAAAATTGGATAAAATGGAAATAGTAACAGTCCATATAAATACCATTGCAGGACACGTGTATGCAGATGAAGTTCTTCACTGCTTCCTGCAGCTAATTTACAACTAGCTGCACTATGAATATGTCAGCTCGACCAGATAAACTACACAAACTCGCAGAATGTCAATCTGAAATAGCAACATAACGTTCACCCCTAATCGCTCTAGTCTGATAGAGTTACTAAAAATCACCAGTGATTTTAGTAATGCTATTAGAATGGGGTCGCGACAGATAAGCGGTCCTTCATTTTGAGTTGCTAATTCTGACGGCATGGATACGTCTATGCCCGTAAACTTAAGGACCCTGCCCAAGGCTGATGCATACCGATACTTGGGTATGTCACAAATTATAGGTAACATATCGATGAGACGAGAATGAAACAATCGGTTCGCGACGTATTTTATGTGCGCCTGACAAAAGTGCTTTATACACTTTTATTAGGCGTAACGCACGCGCATATAATGGTTGGGCCACGTCAGTCCTTATATATAATTTTGGCATACTCAAGAGGACTCAAATCGAATTAGAAGCCCTGGACAGAAAAGTCGGAGCAACTATGACATTCCACTGAATGCATCATCCGAGATCGTCGGTACTGAGGCCGTACTTACCGCGAAGACATGGATGATACAGGATCAGGTTATTAAGACCAACAACTATCGGAGATACATTCTGAAGGATGTGACCGTCAGCATCTATTGAGCTTGTCATCATCCTGGTGAGTCCCTCAGGCATGTTACTCTCCTGTTGTTTGGCGCTATAAGTCTAGCTACTAGAGCCAGGATTCTCCCCCTGGAGCTCCCTCTGAAATATTGTGGATTCGAGATGGCCTTATTATTAGTACATACTGGAAGCCATGCTCGAAAATAACCGCGCCAGGCTCTACTGGGACCTCATCACGGAGAGGACTATTCTTTGGAATAAGCCTGATGTCGTGTTGATGGACCAAACACAGTGAAGGATACTTATCGACATCACAATCTCATATGATGTGTAAAGGTTGTGTATGTACTAATTTACACTGTAAATTACTAATGTAGTCCTCATGGACTATAGTCACCAATTAGGTATACTGTGAGCGTCTCCCCTAATATTATAAATAAAGTATATAAAAAAAGCTATCACCATAACAGGGCAATATGGCATAATTTGTTATATTTTTATTTATTCCTTAGAAACGCTTGTGGTTTCCTCTCGATAATTTCATTCGTCAACGACAATGTTATATATTACCACTTTTTATAACTATAGCACGTAGTTCAATTTATCAACAAAATCCAAGATGTTTTCCTGTGGTCGAAATCAGTAAGTAACCTTTACACAGAGTAATATTTATTTTTATTCCAACAATACATAAAATAGTTATTCAATATAGTTTCTACAAACTACCTTCAAATATCTAAATATTAAATAATTTTCCATATAAACAAAAAACTTGCCAGGTGTTCAACATTAAAATATATAGATCGTAAATATAATATTAAATAAGCCGATTATGTTTAACAGCGTCCTCCCAAGTAGCATTCGACGCTCAGCAGTCGCCGAGAACGGTCGCCCGGCTCCCCGCCACGATCGTCCCGAGCTACCTGCCCCCGAGCAAGCCACCTGCGCACCCATTGTTCCGAGAACAATACACCGAGCAATTTTTATTGCTGTTGCTATTGTGATCGGAATTTAGTTTCCAAGAAAGCTATTGTAAAGCCACCTGGGTGGTTATACTGGTGGATACCTTGCGGTGTTAACTAAGCTAGTGTAGGGCAAGCCCCGTACGCCCGCGGTTCCCTTCTGGGAAACGCAAGATAGCGGAAGGAGTCAACGTAAACTTGGCCTTGGGTAGTGCCCTAGCCAAGGTTGACCAACCCGCTAGACTTATAATTGTCTCACGCGTATTTTTAGTTAGCTCTAAGCACACCCAAGTGCACAAATAAGATTGGCACTTGGACGCACTAGGGCTACACAACTAGGCACACATCCTCCCTGCCTATACCCGGCAGGAGGGAAGTAGGCTACTCACCCCGGCACCCCACCGGAGGCCACCCATCCCGCGTAATAGTAGTAATATTATTAATAATTTGTGTACAATGGAGAATCCAACAATGGATTTCCTTGTACACTTGGTCAGCTGCCTGAAGAGTAAATACCCCGATGTCTTCGAAGACATTATAAAGAGCAACCCCTACCGGAGGGGCAAAATCACCCTCAAGGTCCTCCTCAAGGGCCTCTGCCTCATCGTCCTCCTCGGTCTCCGAAATGGAGCTAGATAGCCCTTCGTCCCCGAGGACCTCCGCAAGACACCAGCAACTTCACGCTGGTGGAAAGAAGCGAAAAAGCGAGTTTCACTCCGCCCCGACGCCGCCACCCAAGGCGAAAAACGGGAAAGCGATGTCCCTCTCCCCGGCCATCGACGTCTGTGGCCCAACCCCATGGCACCCCTCTGCAGCCTCACAGCAAGCCCCCGCCGCTCCTCAGCGTGCCACTACTGGCTCCCCAAACTTCGGCTGTCTCACAGCCATCGAACGCCCGCCGCCTGTCTTCATACAGGCACAAGATAAAATGGCCGATTGTCATATCGGCCCTTTCCAATCGCTACAAATATCAAGCGATCCCCACCGCTGTAGGCATTAAACTGCAGCTAGAAACCACGGATGACCATAGAGCGGTCACCCGCTACTTACAAGACAAAGGTGTATTCTTTCACACCTACACCCTGGCAGAAGAGCGCCAACATAGAGTGGTTATTAAAAACCTTCCGCGGGAAATCCCCGCAGACCTCATCAAAGAGGACCTCCAGGCTCAGAATTTACCCGTCCTATCCATGCATAGGATGTACAGTGGGCATAACAAAAAGCCATTAAACATGGTAATTGTGGCCCTCGAAAGGTCCGAGGCAGGGAAGCAGGTATTTAACCTGAAAACGTGCTGCCACCTTTCTGGGCTCACAATAGAGCGCCCTCATAAAAATGGCCCTCCGGGCCAGTGCCACAAATGCCAGTTATATGGCCACTCTGCTCGCAACTGCTTCGGGAAACCCAGACCGTTTACCCGTTTTCAACGGCGCCGACGTCTCAGCCCTTGCAAAAGCCCTAAGGGACTCCAATGGCAAGCCCGAAATCAGGATTGCTGCCACAATGCGCTACCAACATGTAGTGTCAGCCATCGTCAATTTTCAAGCATAGAGGGCCTTTATAACGGCAGAGTAAAACCGCGTTCCCTTAACGTCGCATTTTTTAACGCGAACGGTATTAATAATCAACGCGACGAAATCTTCAATTTTGTTCGCGATCACCAAGTCGACGTGCTCCTAGTGCAAGAGACATTCCTCAAACCGCACACTCGCAATCCCAACATCGCGAATAATAACATCATTAGGAATGATAGAACTTCCGCCGCTAATGGCGGAACTCTCATCTACTATAAAAAGTCCTTGCACTGCGTGCCCGTCGATACGCCAACCCTAACCTTCCTAGAAGCCTCGGTCTGTCAGCTAGCCATGACCGGCCACGCCCCCATCACAATCGCGTCCATCTACCTGCCTTGCAGACGTGACGCACAAGTATTACGAAGCGACTTCGTGGCGCTCCTTTCCTTGGAAACTCAGTCATTTTGGCAGGAGATTTCAATAGCAAGCACACTCGGTGGAATGCAACTAAAATCAACCCCGGGGTTGGCTTTAGACTCGCTAAGCGACGCACTCGACTTCGACGTCGTAGCGCCTACTACGCCTACCCATTTTCCATACATATTGGGTCACGCACCGGACGTGCTTGATATTGCCATCTGTAAGAACATCAATCTCGCCTTCCAAGGCATAGAGGTAATCCATGAGCTCGCTTCCGATCATCGCCCCGTTCTTCTTCGGTTAGGCCCTCCGCCCCAACCTCACCCTCCACCAAAACCATTGTAGACTGGCACCGACTCAGGAACGCCCTGAGGGAAGCCACATCACCGCACCTAGATGCTATTCCTAGGAACATATCTTCAGTCAACGACACGAACCTCGCAGTTCATGCCCTCACTAGACACATCCAGACCGTAATCGTGGATTGTTCGAGGCAGGTTCCCTCGGTGGAAGACCACCGATGGACCCTGCCAAACGACATAAAGGACCTAATGAGGCGCAGGAATGCGGCGACTCGTGCCCACGACTTATATCCCACTGAAAGTAACCGGCTGGTGCTACGTACCCTTCAGCGTGAAGTCCGATCACGCATAGCCCAGTATAGGAACGATCGCTGGGATAATCACCTCTCCAACATCGAACCTTCCCATCTCGCCTTCTGGCGACTTCCCAAATCCCTAAAAGGGGGCACCGCCCAAACAATGCCTCCCTTAGCGTCCTAATAAACCACCCGCATTCTTAGAAGAAGAGAAATCCGAATGTCTGGCTGACAATCTCGAGCTCCAATGCTCACCGAGCACCCTACCGATCGATGCCACTTACCTTGCAATGGTTGACAGCGAGGTAGACTGTAGGACTGAGGAACCACCTCGCGATTTCGTTACTCAAGTTACATGCACCGAAGTTGAGTCCATAATTAATGACCTGCGACCACACAAGGCTCCCGAACCCGACGGCATCACCAACAAGGTGATGACACTCCTACCCATGTCCATTTTACACTTACTGGTGATAATCTACAACGCGGCTATATCCAAAGGCACCCTCCCGAAAATTTGGAAGGAAGCTGACGTCATAGGGATTCTCAAGCCCTCAAAACATCCAACCGATCCATCAGCCTATCGACCCATAAGCCTACTCAAAGTCTTGGGTAAGGTATATGAAAGGCTCATCCTCACCCGCCTCAAGGACTTCATGCTGTCCCGAGGGCTGCCAATCAATGAGCAGTTCGGGTTTCGCACCCAACACTCATGCACACATCAAGTGCACCGCATCACGGAGCACATCCTCAGTAAATTTCTTCAGGGCTACCAAACTGGGGCACTTTTTCTCGACGTGGCGAAAGCTTTCGACAAGGTCTGGCACAACGGGCTCATATACAAACTATATGAGCTCGGTGTGCTGTGATCGACTCGTACTTATCATACGAGATTTTCTCCGAAATCGAACCTTTCGTTACCGCGTCGAGGGAACGCGCTCCGAGGTTCACCCCATTTGTGCCAGAGTACCACAAGGCTCTGTCCTAGGTCCTACTTTATACACACTCTACACCAACGACATACCGCGCACTCGCGGTGTAGAGCTAGCCCTTTTCGCCGATGACACCGGCCTCTACGTGTCTGGATTTAAACCAGACGCTATTTGTAAACGCCTCCAATCTGCAGCCAACACCTTAGGGAAATGGTTTCAGAAATGGAGGATCGAGGTTAACCCCACCAAAAGTGCAGCCATTTACTTCTCTCGGCGCAACAAAACGCCGCATCTCCAAACTATAGAGTTATTTGATCGTCCAATCCCCTGGGAAAAGACAGTCAAATACTTAGGCGTCACATTAGATGAAAGACTCACCTTCGGTCCGCATGCATTGGTAATACAAAATCGTTTCATGCGCAAGGCCACCGGTGCGCCGTGGTTCTTTCGTAACGAAAATCTACACATAGATCTTGAGCTGCCGACCATAGCTCAGTACCTGAAGCAGGCTTCTCACCGATATTTCGACTCTGCCGTCACACACCGAAACCCTTTGATTGTAAGTGCCGCCACTTACAATCCCATCGCGAATCACAGATTTACCCGCGTCCGTAGGAGACCGAGGCACGCCCTCGACGACCCCGACGACGCAACCACCAGGGCCCAAGCCCTTCATAAAACACAACACACAAACATTGCACCTCATATCGCCCCGCCGACGGCGAGGGCGTCGCAAACAAAGTTATTCGCGATACCGCCATGTCACTGGCCGGTTCTCTCCAGTCCATACAGATAGAAGCGTTGCTGGAGTTTCTTGCGCCACTTCTTCTCCAGCGCCCACGCATTCTGAAGTGGTGGTACAGGTAGTTAATAATAATAGTGATATTAATTAAGATAATCCTCTGTCAGAAGCAACTGACCGAGCCGAGGTTCGGCCCTCTTGGGCACCCTCGAGTCAGACGCTCTCGCGAAACAGGGTACCCTTGCGCTGGTTACCCATATATAGAGGTCTCGACTGAGAGCCATAAGCGCTCGGTCACCTCTCAACCCGGTGAAACTGTAAAAGCCCTGGGGCTAACAGCGGCCATCAGCCCGAAAAAAAAAAAAAAAAAATCCCAAGTAGCTTTATAGTTTGAATATCAGAATTATATTATATAATATTTATCACAAAGACAAATAAATTCCAATTCATTATGTATAAATGATAAATTATAGTAGTAAATATATAAATTGTGATTCCTGTTATTTAAGAATATATTACAAAATTACTTGTTCTAACAGCTATTAACTAAATAAAATTTTAATTCTGAGTGAACTCCTCAACTGCAGTTATGTTATTCCTGTATTTAGATGTACATATAGGTATTAGGATGTCATAGGTCACGTCAACATTGACTTTTTGCTGATTATCTTGCGATGAAATATAATATCTTTAATGCAATTCATAAACTAACAAAATCATCATCAATCAGCATTTGGAACAACATGTTCTACAAATAACAAGAAGAGTGAAGGTTGAACGGTAATTCGTAATTACAAAATACAAAAACTATTTACAAATTTATCATTAAAAGAAAAATCATCTCTTATAAGACTTTCACGTTAAGCCATCGGTATCAAAGTATCAAATTAATATAATATGGTCTTTAACAAAATATTAAGAATTAAATATATTAATATATACAATAACAAAATCAAATAGAAAAGCTAAGATTTTGACATTTCCCAATTCGAATAATCCACAATTGACTAAGCCTTGTCAAGCGAAATTTGGTTGAATATCCTTTGTTGGGAATTAATTCGCTTCTTGTTATATAAATTTTAAGTTATTCTAGATAAAATGGAATGTACAAATTTTCTAAATGCCGTAACTCATCTATGGAACGCAATTGTAATTCCTTATTTACAATAGCGATAGCTGTAACTTAAGATAACTTATTATTCACTTATAAAATGATGATGAAAAAGATGGTCGGGGAAATGTATAACATAAATACAAAATATTGGCAAGACTTACGAACTCCGCCAACATGTCTCCGAATAGCTTTGTAAATTCTCCCTAGTTATTTATTTCACAATAAGATTCTACCTTCTTTTGTTTAATTACTTTACCATTATGCCCGAAGTAGATTTAGAATATATGATATTGGTTCGTTACCTATGAAATTGCCGTTTTGTATGAAATAAATTAAAGTATTTTTTTTTCAATGTTTTTATTTCTGTTATTCAAAATTACCCATGTAATCGACGCATATTTGCCAACAAAGTGGTAGTTTATTGATGTCCTTCTTGTAAAAATCAGCTGGACGGGAGGCAATAAACTCTTCAAAGGCATTTCGTACTGCCTCTCAGGAATTTAATTTTTTTCCCTCTAAACAGTTGTCCAAATTTTCGAAAAAGTAATAGTCGGTGGATGCAAGGTCTGGTGAGTACGGTGGAGCTTCCAACCCCAACTCTTTCAGTTTGGAGACTGTCTGTTGTGACCATAACTGGTTGCAGATGTGCGAGCTTTCCCATCATTGTCTTCAGTTCTTCACAATACACATCTGCAGTAATACTCATGCCGTTTAGTAAAAACTGTGATGAATCACACCGGCACTAGACCATCAAACAGAGCTTGCTGAGCGCTTTCGATTGTCGAACAGAATCTACTTTTCGTCGCATAAATAATTCGATTCAAAATTCTTTCATTTCTGTGCCTGTTGAGCAGCGCGAGGCAGGTATCAACGCGTACGTTGCGCTGGGGATCGTTGAGTTCGTGGGGCACCCATCTATCAAATTTTTATACCTTGCCCATTTGTCGCAAATGGACCAATAATCTTTTGATGTTAACATCAAAAGGCTCTAGCTCAGCTGTAGATCGAGTATCATCAGCTTCCACAATTGCCTTTTATTCATCATTGTTGACCAAAGTGTCCGGACGATCACAAGGTTCATTTTTCAAAACAAAATTTCCAATTTCCAAAACGGAACCGGGCAAACCAATAACGGGTTGTTCGTTCGTTTGTAAATCTCTGCGTATACGTTGTTGATGTTACGTGCCGTTTGTGCCGCGTTGATGCCACGACAGAACTCATATTCCATAATTACACGAATTGTTAAAGTATCCATTATGACGAAAAATGTATGAACGTAATAAAAATACAAAGCCAATCAATAAACAAAAGACTGATTTTGTAAAAAAAATGTCATGTTTTTAAAACAAAATTAATTTGAATTTATAATTCGCAGCCAATCAAAACTTTTTTTTGTTTGAAATGGCCAATAATAAACAACGGCAATTTCATATATCACCTAATATAATATATTTTTATATATATTTATTTTTGGATATAAAATAGAAAAATAAAAAAAGTTTATGCGATATTCATACTACAATATGGGATATATAGTACAATGTTTAATGAAACCAATTGGACACACCAAGTGAAAAGTAAAAAAAAAAAATTAGATTTTCGATTATAATATATATAATAAAGACTTTTAGGAAATATTTAAAGGCGTTTTAAAATTACTTTTTTTCTTTAAATATCAGAATACTCTTTTTAAAGTATTGTTTTCTTCATTGTATTGAGTAATGGCAAAGATGTTCTCTTCAAACTTCATTTCAACTGAAGGTAAGTTTTTTATTTGGCCCATGTTACCTACATTCATCCTCGATAAGGGAAGATATTGAATATGCGTTGTCGCCCCTGAAGTCTAAGATAAAATGCCTCATCACCAGTAATCAGGATCAGTAATCCAGATTCCTACAATCATCGGTAAAAAACAGGCGTATCTGGTATACTGTGAGGGCGGAGTCCTTCACTGGTCCAGCACACACATTGCCGAGGTTAGAAAAAAATGTAATTTGGCCCTGCTGATCTGCATGTCTAGAAATAAAAAAAATATTTTGAAAATTCCGCCAATTCGCAGTGGTGCCACGTGGCTTGGTGGACTTAGCTACAATATCCTCCGAGCTCAGACCTGGGACCAGCAGTGGTCTGTTATATAGTAGGCTATTATTTATCCTATAAAACCACAATTTATTAATATATATAATTTGAACAATCTATTTTTAATTCTTAATATAAACAAAAATATAAATAAAAGAAGTTCTACACGATGTTCCTAATACAGCAACTTTAATTTACCAATCTAACCTGCATGGCTTCTTAAAAACTGAGTGAGGTTGCCGTTATTTTTTCTATTACCAATTATTAAAATTAAATGTCTTAATCATCTGGGGTAGCCAGTAAATAACGCTGTTCGCTTTATACATATTATTAATTTCAATTTTCAAACGTTTGCCTAATATAGTCTATTTGTTCGCCAATTTCGCTGCCTTTTATAATTTAATTAGACAGCTTATATTAGGTGAAAGCTTTAATTTACGTTCTGAGGACAACAGTGGAAGAACTTTTACGATATTAAGCTACATAAAAAAATATTTTCCACGGCGGATACTTATAATTTTATTTAATCATACAATAATGCGTTTAATTAAGTCAAAATTTTTTTGGATATCATCTAATTTACCGCTATATCAGCTGATTATAAAACCTTAGTAGCACATTATACTATCCAATCGATATTAATTGCCTATGATACATGTGTTAGCAATCATTAATATTAAATTAACATGCAGGTACATCGCACACAATCACACCTGACAAAGTAATAAGGCCTCATTACTAATATCCGATTGTCATCATAGAAAACGCAACATTGTACATGTACAACGTACAAACTACGAGGTCACAATCAAACGATTAGACAGTGCATTTCATTTTAATTGTCTATGGCACATAACTAGCAATAATTGATACATAATTAGGAGTTTCAGACCAACCATCATACGAACAAGACCTGACTGTATGGACTAAAGTCCTTTGCCTTTCCCATTAGGGATAAATTAATACCTTCATCATTAATATACATATTCATATCATGATACATAATTAAACCACAGGTGTATTGTTGATATAGTGGTTGACTAAAAAATAATACCTCATTACCAGTCGGTTTTTATTGGTTTTTTTTTATGGGTGAGTATTGCTGTTGGTCCAGATACCTATACAGCTATATCTAATTAGACTCGCGAGCGGGAGCCCCGCTAAGTTGCGGGTATTTATGGAAGGTGTATCTTTTGAAGGTCTGTATAGTCGTGTCAGTTCGGAAACACCGCATGCGACACTTGATTTCATAGAGGGTGGTCACATTCGGATAATCGTGGCCGTCGTCTAATGATAATTCAAAACCCGCCTCGTGTCTCTATCTTTTTTTTTTTAAAACAAAGGGTCACAATAATGAACTCTGCTGTAAGAAAATCCAATGCTTTTAATGTACCTAACTTTTCAGTGCAGGAATTCATGAGTTTCATCCCGTCAACGCCAGTATGTCGAATCGCTATACAGCACTTATCCGAATACCTTTTGTGCCAACCTCTAATGTTTGCCAAGCAACAGAAATTTTCAACACTTTTCACCTGTTAATGGTAGGCACTTAATACAACATTGGTTTTTTTTTCTCTTTATAGTTATTTATTGGAAGTTTGGTCAAAAATTAATACAATTATATACAAATAATGCTCAAAATATGGTAAGAAAAATACGTCTTTTATTAGTTTCTAAATCTATATCAATTTAAAATATAATATATATCTGTTTAAAAATATCCCGCGATACTTAAAACAAATTTTAAGTACAGTTTAGTCAACATTTCTGCCTCTTCTGATTACGGAAAACTTTGGCAACATTGCATTACAAATCCCAACATCGAGCTGCGCCTCACTCCGGATACAATCAACACGTGATGAACATCTTCTACAACACGATCCGGGTAGTTCAGCGTAGTTGAAATACCTACTACAAAATTGAACTTGTTTGATGGAATATGCGCGGAATGAAGTCTCGCTAGTGCTCTCTCATTTCGTCTATTAATATCTAAATAACCAAACCATAGGTGATACGGAGGTCGACATTGAAACGTGAGCGCTCATTAAAATATTCGTGCCATAACTGCATACGTTTCACTTTAGTCCCACTCAACACCTTACTGTACAGTGTTAAACAGTAAATTTAGTGTACCACAGTTTAATAATATATTTTATGCAAGTACTTTTTCACATCTTTTTAGTGTTGGATGAAAAAATTTGCGTAATATACTCTTTTTATTTAATTGCTGTCACATTTTGTATCACATGATGTATCTTGCGAGATAACAGCGCCATATCCAAGTCAAGTCAAATTCCGCTCTCTGACTGTTTCGTATTTCTACGCGGACGGACTCAAAAGGTCTCAAAAAGACGAAGTAGCGATCCACTTAAAAGAACACAACATCGACGTTATGCTAGTGCAAGAAAGCTGGCCACAGCGATCCCAAGATCGCAAACTACAATATCATCCGTGGAGACAAGCTGACCGCCCCCAAAGGCGGCACCCTGATCTACTACAAAAGGTGCTTGCACTACTTACCACTCGAGGTTCCGCTATTAACGAAAGAGATGTGCCTCTCCGATGGACCGTTTACGCCGAAGTTTTAATGGCATCCTTCATTTGTTTATCGATCGACGGGATTGTCCACTGTTGCGGAGATGGATTGAACTCCATTCCATCATATGACATTTTATTTTTACTGTTATTTCAAATGTCTTATTTTATTAATTGTACTGTAATATCTTAAATTAATGTAAATTATACTAACCCTATTTTTATGATTCTATGATTAAAATGACTAACACTATGGATTTTAAATCTAAAATAAATGTTAATAATAATAATTCGTAGTGCCATTCCAGGTGCTGCAGGAAAGGTGACACAAAAAGCTAAACGCGTGAATGAAATGATGATTTCGGACACTAGATAGTTAAAGCTAAAAATGTTCAAGCCCAATATCGCAGTATTAATATTTGATGATAAGTCTTATTGTAAGGATTTCTAAAGAAATATATATTATATTTCTTACCTGACAACAAACTACAAAATATATACCTCGGCTCAACGTAGTCGGAGTTCTTTTTAAAAATGAATGTTAGAAAGTGAAGAATTTATTTTGCAAAAAATCTTTATAACTAATCTTAAATACAAATCGTATAAATGAAAACAGTAAAGTCAAGTGGGGATGTGTGGCTTAGGTGGACGCATAAAAAAGGGCAAAGTTTCAGAATTCAATATATTCCTGCAGTGCTAATATATATCTAGATGTGTACAAAAAATATGCATGTCTAAAATCTTAAGCAAATGCCAGGTGTGTTAATCTGTGTTCGTTATTTGACGAGTTTTATGCGTCAAAAATCTTTGGAACATTACGAGCTGTAAATTCATAAAATCCGTAAGAAAATTATATACCGATTTGTTAATAATTGATTATAAATCTTATGCAAACCGACGAACTCAATACCACCATGGTCACGAGGTATGTGGACAAACCGAACCCTGTTGGTGGCAACCATTTTATTTTTTAATCTCAAAGTTAAGTACTACCTAATCAGGGATAATCAAAATATTATAATATTTAATAGTCATTTGATTGAACTAAAAACCAAAAAAATATTTTTCAATGTCGCTATTCAAAGCCAATCGAGCTACATTTCATCAGACTGTGTGGGCTTTTTTTATTTAAAATAAAACGCTACTAAAACATCACCATAATTACTAAAAGTTGATTAACTTTCTAATTTTAATAGACGATTACATTCTAATAATCTATAAAAAAAGATATTTCTATATAAATTAGTTTTTAAAAATATTTGACTGAATTTAAAAATGATAAAGATATTTCGACTACATATCTAATGAGGCGAGTAAGATTAAAGAAAATTAAAAAACTTTAACTGCCTAACAACCAAAAAGTATTTTCAATTTCGTAATAAGTGTAAGTCAAGAAATAATTTCTACTAATGAGCCGCGTTTGATGGTACCTACCCTGCCGGCCAAAAGTTTAAGACCGCACTTAAACAATATAATTATCCATCAATAGTAATAAAATCCGATTGGATAAATATAAGAAATGCACATCTGTCTCTGTTAGTATCGAATATTTAAAGAAGTCATTCTTTTGTTTACTTTCAAGTAATTGGACAATAAACATCTATTGTTTTCAAACACCGACAAACGCTGCGCTAGAGCCAGGTGGTAGAGTCGTAATAATATTTTTATAATGTCCTCATTACTAATTACTTTGCTTTTGTTAAGTATTGGTCAATAATTAGGATTATTTGGCTCCTGAATATACGTGTTTCTGACTTATTATTACCCTAGTTTACTTGGGTTAGTTCACAAACAATCTCAAATAGTCTAAACTTGTGGTTTCTACAGTGAAGACGTCATAAAATGGGAAAAGCTCGAGAAATTAGCAGTGAAGTGCGATCTGCCATCGTTGTTTTACACAATGAAGGTAAACCCGAACGTTATATTGCTTCACAACTGAAGTTATCGAAGACTTGTGTTCATGGCACAATAACTCGATACAGGGAGACAGGCAGTTTTCAAGATCGTCCACGCTCGGGAAGGCCGAGAGCTGCCACGCCTAGTGAAGATAATTTTATTGTTATTACCAGCAAGCGAAATAGATGCTTAACAGCACCAGAAATCCGCGTTGAAGTAAACAAAACAGAGTTAAACCTTTATCTTTGACTACAGTAAAACGGCGACTGAGAGCTGCAAAGTTGTTTGGTCGCGTTGATGTTCGAAAACCTCTGCGTAGGCCGCGAAACAAGGAAAAACGGATTCAATGGGCGCCCATCGAGATTGGACTGAAGAAGATTTTAAAAAAGTGCCTTGGACCGATGTATACTAGTTTGAACTATTCGGTTCAAAACGTAGAATTTACGTTCGCAGTGCCCAAATAAAGATGATGTCAGATTTTGTAGTCCCAAAAATCAAGCATGGTGGTGGCACAATTATGGTCTGGGGTTGCTTCTTTAGCCAAGGAACTGGCGATTTGATTAAAATTGAAGGAATTTTGAAAAAGGAACAGTACAAAAACATTTTAGAATAAAATGCCGTTTCTTCCGGGTTGCGATTAATTGGAAATGGATTCATTTTCCAACAAGATACAAAGCATAGCTCAAAATGATATAGAGGATATTTAGAAGAGAAAGAGGCACAAGGGGTGTTAAAAAACATGTTTTAGCCTCCTTAGAGCCCGGATCTCAATCCCACCTACTTTTGTGGGAAGAGCTTGATGGGAACGTCCGTAATCGTGGCCCATCCTCGCGAGAAGAAATATGGAATGCTTTATGCTGAATTTGGAACAATATATCATAAGACATCATTAACAAATTGATTGCCCGTATGCCGAGACTTGAAAAATCATAAAATGTAAAGGAAGATTTTTGGATGAAAAATTAGTTTAGCTAACTATAACCTTTTTTTGCATGGACTTGTAATATTTCTTTATGCTTTTAAAATTATTTGTCAATCAATGTTCTATTAGATGATTACAGAGTTTAATTAAACATTTTATATTTTTTTGGAATTTTACTTTATTTTCCTACTTTCGATGGAGGAAGGGAATAAAATTCCGCTCAAATACTATGCTGCTCAGGGTAAATGGAGTAAGAAAGTTGAATAAAAACCCTATAACACCATCTTAATTTATAGCATAACAGTTTTGTGTTTTGTATGGTGAGCATAGGAATCCGGTCAACCAATTATAGGTAGCGAAGTATTTCATACATAAGTATTATATATTAGGTTGGGTTATAGTATTACTAGCGATAGCAATTGTAAAAACCGTGTTTTGTTGAAACAATGTGGGTTGGGTATATTTATACATATATACATATTTAGTCAGTATGATTTTTATCTCTTTGTAATTTTAAAATGTACATTTGTTTGTTATTCCGCGTGAAATATAAAAGATTATTCTACCAGAGAGGTTGGTTAGCGGCCACTACTCTACTGAATTGAATAAGCTTGTATATTATAGATGCAGACTTTTTTTAATGTTCCTGTTTCTGTTTTTTAATTAAATATTGTTATAATGACCTATGTTTCTTTGTAGGAAGCCATAGAGTACAATTAATGTTAGAAGACCTTCAATTTAGTTTTTATTTTCTCACAGAATAGTTGAGTTGTAAGAGTTTCAATGATAATTTCCCCGATATCAGCAGTTAAATAGTTGGCCTCGTTAATAGTTGACTGCCTAAACTTGTCACAAATATGATGCTCAACTATTAATATTACAGTAATTTTAGAATGTTTTGGTTATCTATGTATAGCGATTAATTTATTTTATCATATAAGTTTTACGAGCAGTGTTGGAACTAACTTTTTTTAATATATAGTAGCAACTTTTACAATAAATGTTCCATTCGATTCAATCCTATCATTTATCTGTAAAGTCCAATAAATTATCTGTTATTTATCTATATGTTTTGACTTTCACAACATTTTCAACTGATGAATATTATCTTTTGTCTACCTCGATTCCTTTTTCCATGTTTGTCATTTTTTAGTCAGTTTGCCATGCCCATAAAATTGGCAAGTCAAATTGTTATCCTATGGTTTTTATAAAGGCAGTAAAAACAAGACAATGGAAAAACCTAATAAATTCTCTAATTGGGAGAAGTATAATATTTAATTGGGATTTGGATTTGAAACGAGGTGAAGGCTCAGTGTTCGGTTTTGATTTTATTATATTCAAGCAAACAGAGTTCGATCACCGATGCCAGCACCAAAAGCAATTTAATATTATATGATATTAACTACGTGGTCGGCGATAGTGGAGAAATTTGGCAAATAAACTGCTATGTAAATAAATAAAATAAATATATTTAGACTATGGCAAATTATTTTCCAGTACTCTTTCTAGATAGCTCTATGTCGAATAGTCAGAATCTCAACCAACGTATATACTATATATACGTTGGTTGAGATTCTGCTTAAAGCGTAACGTATAATTTTTAATATTAGTTTTAATGCATGTAACGATTTAAGTTAGTATAAGGAAGAGGTGATTTTGATAGTTAATAGTCTCTTTCGTAATATAGTCTGTTCTAGTGATTTTAAAGAACACCTTTTAATTAATTGTATGGATTATTTCAAGTTTTCATCAATCACTAAATCTTTGGTAGCTGACAGTACAAATAACAGTAGTTTTTATTTAAAGAAAATCTAATTACGAACATTATCATTTACAACTGGACACAAACTTTTTTGCCCGAAAGTAATTTACTCTAATGGTTCAATGGTGGATTTAAACTTACGACCATAAATTTCATAAACTCAGCCTCAAAAATTTGTCTATTGAGGCTTTCAATGTGCATTACAATTTTCTGATACACTTTTATTTTTACAGAATGTTACCCACCACTCTCATATTGTATTGTAATACTTTGTTATGCCACATGTATTTAGACTTTTGTAAGCTTAGCCTATCTGTCCTTTATTCCTAAAATATTTTATGTCATACCATTAATTATTTATGTATAACGGTGTATTTTTCTGCATACTAATATTATTGTATAACTTGATTTATATTTACGGATGGTGTTATAATTTGTTTTATTTTTGAACTTTAGACAGTTTCGTATCTTCATATTACCATCGTTTTCTTGGCACACTTTTTATTTCACTGAACTGTCTTCTGTACTGGTCTCAATTATTTATATCACATCTTTCTTCTTTTATCTATTAGTTTATTTTATAATTTATTTCTTTATTACACTGGATATTTTTTTTATTTAAAATTTTATTGAAGAATAAAAGGTACTCTCTTATTTTAAGCAAAGCATGTAATATCGTTGTAGGAAAATAAATTAGAAAATAATATCTATACTATCGGTTGTACTTATACAATTATAATAATAGTGTAAACTGTGTTTTGCCTCATGAGTGTAGCTATCCGGAGACCTTTATTACTGGTGACAAGGCACTCCATCTTAGTCCTCAGGACTGACAACGCATCTACATTCTGATTTCTTGTCAAGGATGAATGTAGATGTCATGGGCCGCAGGAATCACTTATCATCACATGCAAGCTCGTTTGTTACTCTCAATGAAACAAAAAAAAACCACTTATACCAATTTGCTAGCAACTCCGATAACCAAGTTGAATATGAATTTTCGTTAGCTATAAAGTAATGTCACGGTTCAGTCAGTAGCGGTAGTAGTGAATAAGCCCGTTATATAAATATATCCGGCTTCGGTACACGTTCAACACTGTTAAACAGAAATGAGCAACCTGTTGCTAAAAGAAGCTAAATCTAAATAATGTATACCTAACTTCTCCTACTGAAGTATTTGTGAATATAAAATACAGAAATATTTTCAACTTTAAATACATACACGACGTTTAGTAGTGAAGATGTGTTACTTGGGTTTATTTACCAAAGAACCTATTTGCAGTATACTAGTGGTACAATTTGAACGAAATACAAATTGAATTAATGAAAAGATAAATGACAAATTTTGCCTTTTTTTAATTCATTAAATCAGACAAAAAACAGTTATAAGTTGTTGATATTTAAAAAAAATATATTATTTATTTATTTTGAATACATTTCCGTATTATTTATGCAGTAAGTAGTAACTATTTCGCATTTCTGCAAGTGTTGGAGTAATCTTCCTAAGTTCTTCTCCATATTTAGATGTCATAGAAAGTATTAAGTTTCTCATTTCCTCTTTAAACACAGACAAATATCATCATTTTTTCTTTTTCTTTTATTTTTGTTTGAAAAGTATTCAATAAGAGGATCAGCTTCCACCTGGATTTTTGCTGCAAGGTTTGTTTCTGAAAACGATTTATTTTATCTATTTTGAAAGTTTCGCGGAAACAGAAACGTGCTGGTTCTTAAAATTATTTAATAATGCGTAGCAGATTACAGCACGATTTATTTTGAATAAATTTTCGTATTGTTTTTGCAGTTTGTATAAAATTAAAAACAAATTGGCCCATTAAATATATAATTATAATTTTAAATTATGTTCTCTTAAAATTTTAAATTTTTCGCAGTCCTGCCAGCCGCCAATCAAATGCCAGTTTAATTTGCCTTAAGGATAGCCCCGTCGTCTGAATAATCGTAAATGAATGTCTATTTATCATTATCACAGTTACCACATTTATAATCACCAAACAGTTTTGTTTAACAAGTTTATTGTTGTTTACTGTATATTTCTATATACATTTTTTTATAACAAACAGCGAAGTTTTTATATATGATGACATAATTTTGCAATACCAGAGTTATTACTTCAGCATTCCTTCAATGCAATCGAAATTCCATTAAACAATCCGTATCTTATCTTGCTATCGAAGTTGTAGCTAGGCGACGGAGCAGACTTCCTTACAGTTGCATTCATGAATATTATATCAAAGTTAGTAAGACCTTGACGAGCTACAAGGTATGAATATCAAATGGGACCAGCCTATAAATTGTAAAGATTAGGTTTTATATTTTATAAAAATCCGTGAATGCTACCGTGGTTGCAAGAACAAATTATGTGATTTTACGGAACCACGATGACAATTTTTTTACGTATATACTAATATGTATGTGACAATAGTATTTGTTGAGCTCATATACCTTTACAGGTATAACCTAGGTGAATGCCTTATGCCCTCGGCGTCAAAGATGGGTTATGCTCTTAGCGATTATAACCACACGATGTTCCACTTTCTCTTCATACGATGTAGTCATGTACGCACACATCACGTGTATCCCGAAAAGCCAGCCACCAAGGCCTAATGGGATAGGTAAGCAAGAACTTTTAAACAAAGGCCGTTCTCCCCTGCGTTGGATCAAGTCTATAGCTCTACCGCAGACCACAATTAAAAATAGAAAATTGGCTGCGGGGGTAGGAATGTCTTTTTATAAAGTTTGACTAAAGTTTTTAGACCTTTTACACAAAATTTACAAAAAACCGCGTATTGAATAAATAGCAGGGCATTTTTAAACTTTTTTGTAAATTTTTTAACTGTATATATACACTGCTGAACTGTACACTGGAATGCATAATTAATGTTCACTCGTATCAATGTATGGCCTTTCATCTCTATATTTCTGCGGACTGTTTCACTAAATATTAGGGGTTAAAATATTATTTAAAATCAATTGTAACCAATATCATATGTATGCGTAAAAACGAAAATAAGTTCTTAGGTCTTTTCTGCCATTCGAAGTAGCATACGGATATAGTAAAAAGTGCAATATTTAGGTCAAAATTGTTTACCTCCGGTCCGGTTTGATATTTCTAATTTCAACTCAAAGGTCAATCGACGGAATCAACTAAGTTGAACAGCATTTTGGAAACTGCGGCATATCTTCGCGTCGAATATATCATATAGTATGTTTAAAGAAAAAAATAATTAATCAGTGCGTGTTGCCAGTGTTGACCATCGGAACTGAGATATGACACACAGAAATCACTCAGGGAGCTATGTTGAGGGCGAAGCTCGATGTTTCTCGGCAAAACAAAATATATCAAATATGTGATGGATGCAGGTGGATCGTACTCATTAGTCCAGACTGTGATAGTCTGTGGGTGACTAATGAAATGCTTTGATTATGATGAAAATAAAGTGTGAAAGAGGTTCCCAACCATAAGTACGATCGGTGACAAAATGGGAGCAGAAATCTCAATCGGTGTTGAGCATTAGTACAAAGCACATTGTACATTGTAATGTTTCTAATTGCATCAACAACAATGGTATGGTGTTCCCGTGGCAGATCGCTTTGAGATTTAGATTAACCTCAAATCATTCAACATGTATTTGGTCAAGAAAAGTTCGTAAATTTTAATTAAAGTCATAAGTTTTTGAATTTGTAATGGTTCTATTGCACTAAGAACAGAAAATATTTTATCCCCTTCAATTTTTAAGTTTATACTCGTAACACACCAATGATTTTGTTCAGTCTTATTTGAATCTCGGGAGGCAAAAGCAGCGGGTTGCCAATTTTCATCATATATTACGAAAACTTCCACGTAACAATTAGCCGAGACACAATTACTTTCCTATATTACGTTAGTAAAGTTTGTGTCGCAATATCAATAATAATAACGTACTTAATTATTATCGATATCTTATATTTTTTTTAAATGCAACTTCAAAGCTGAGTAGAGTCAGCAAGACAGAAGCTACTTAGAATTGTTGGAATCGCAATAAATAACTAACAAATTATTACGAATTATTTTCAAATAACTTGAAAATATTTGAATAAGTCATCTGGATACTTTCTTAGAGACTGTTCATCCTTCTAAATAAAACTCACTATTTAAAAATATAACGGAAATAAAGGTATAAGTCAATCACGTCAAAACTTAAACGCCTCTACAAATAAAAAAATATTTAAAAGGTGAAGCAAAGCACTGGGCTTAATTTAAATGTAATTTGAAAAACGACAAACTTTATCCTATGCAATACCACAAAATAAATAATTAGCTGACGGTTTTATCGAGTGAAAAATTCTCATCCTTAAAAAGATTTCTAAGATCCAAAATATAATAGATACAAAACTTTTTTCAAAAATCTAGTAGATATTGAGAAGCAGAATGAATGACGTGATATGAAAAGCTGAATTCAAGTCTGAGTAACATACAGAAATACAATATATTTTCAAGATTTGGTGTAAGCCAGGTGAGAAAAAAGGTAAAAACAATAATTTAATTTTACGTATCACTAAACGTACAAAATACAGTACTGTGTATGGGTGGGTAATCTACATCATCAGAGTTAATATAAATTTCATAGGTTATCTTTTATTCTATAAATATAAAATAATACCATATACAATTATATAACAAATATATAAAATTATTCAATATTCCGGTTAATTAATTTTATTCAAGTAATGTGCATCTCTAAGATTATGGATATCACATAGGATCTATAAAAATTTTAGAAAACATACCAGTTTGACACCGTGGTTTTTTCTAGAATATATATAATAATAATTTCTCGATAGATGGAGAGGTGGTATGCAAATCTGCAGGAGGTGGATGACGGTAGCTCAAGATCATGCTTTACGGCAGTCTTTGGGGTATGCCTATGTTCGCAAAGTGAACTAATGGTGCGCAAAAAAATCGACTCAAGCGTCATGCACGAAGTTGAATGTCTTTAAAAAAATAACTGAAATCTGAATTATAATTTTCTTTTAGAATTATTAAGTTATTAAGTTTAAGCTTTTAAATAATGTAAACAAATGTTACCTTTTCCAAGTAAAACAATCCAAAAACATGTTGTTATTACTAATCACCATTTTGCACCTGTTTACAACTACTGTGGGACGAGCTTAAAAAAATATTTTGGACTAGCTTCAAACTTCACTCGTGTAACACTTAATATTGAATTGATTTTTATTATTTAATTTATTATTATATATTATATTAAAACCTGCACCTTTAATCTATAGTAGATTAAATATTATAGTTAAAAAATAGATCGGAGCAACAGATTTTTTAGGAGAATATTTTGACCTCAAGCCTACGACGTGAGTCAATCCTTTTGCTTAGAATAGTAAATAAAACGTTGGTTGATGTAAGTTAAAGTAAAATTTAGTTTAATGTCTTATCGAAAGTTTTTCAGAATATATTTACGATAAAAAAACTAGAATATCAAAGTCATTGTCAATCAATTGCCTATTTACCAAAGTAGTGATTATACAAGTTATATCATATCATAAGAAATATAAGTTTGATTATTTGTGTCTGCATAATTAAGTTAGGAACTGCTTAATATAAAATAGAAAATAGGCAATTAATTTGAAAAAAAGTTTTAATTTAAATTTAATTTTAAATAATATGTGAATTCTTTGTTTAAAAAATGTTAGTGATTTTATTGTAAATTCAAATAACAAAAAATTTACATGGGAAATATTTAATAATAATGAAACCTCAGCTCAATCAATCGCGAGATTTGAAATTATTGAAGGCAATAAATTTGTAACTCAAGTGGTCGATGGAGCTCAGACTTTTAACAAGTTTTCACTTTTGTAATTACCAATCGCTCCTTGAACTCAGCTTTGACTAAAGCTAAAACCTTTTGCGTAGCAGTGTGCCCGTTATGTAACCCTTTTGAAATTAGAGCACACGTTACACCGCACGTTTTAGTTGATGTAGTACATTAGCCATATCATTATCGATATCGGAGTTTAATAAATTTTGTGATTTGGTTATATATATATACTTTTATACTACAGTTAGGTAGACTTCATATAGCCGAAATAATTTTTGTTTTTCAGAAAATCCTCTGGTTGTACTTTGTGGAAGCCTCCCTGCTTTTGTTTAGATGATAATGAAGACGATTTCTTAAACGTGCAAGACTTTTCATCGACATAACAACGTCCGCAAACCGGTATTTAAAATTTCTATCAACAACTTTATTTTTGATAGCTCGGTAAAACTTTGGTGGTGTGCATATCGTAAAATTTAAAGCGAACGCCAAGCCACTCACGTACCTTCTCTCGAGAAAATGTAAATCCTGTTAACTCAGATTGTTCGCGTAAAATAAAATTAAGGAGGCCTATTCGCATTTATTATTATTACATTTCTATACTACGAAGTTGGCAGCTTTCTTCTTCCTTTCTATTTTTCTTTTTCATCTTCAATAAAAATTAATAATTTTGAATCAAAAATATATCCCTTGTTATTTACAATTTTTTTGCACCGTTCTACAACATTTTCAATACCTCATTGGAAGAAATCACTCGGTATCAATTCAAAAATTATACAAACCAACACCGCGCGTAGTATTTAAAAGAGGTAAAAATCCACATAAATTAACAAAATATCCCCTCTCAAACAATCTTTAATATTATGCTAAAACATTTTATGACTTGCGGAATATAAAATTAAAAAACGGAAAGAACTTACCATTTTAACATTTATTTGTTTCTTTAACATAAGAGCATTTGTTGATATTGTATAATGTAAACATAGTATCAGTATATTCTATGTATATGAAGTATAAACCCTTGAAGCTTGGGACGCAGTCCTAGCATTCACTTAGGCAATGTTATATTTCACAGAGCAGTTGGTAGTTAATTTTGTTTTTTTTTATTTGCGGGCTGGTTTTTGTAAGCAGCTAAATATTTGTAGTCAAATCCAGTTTGCCCAACGTTATCTTTAGGCAAAGCGAATGAAATGAAAATGAAATGTTAAATTATCAGTGTTTATAGTTAAACGCGTTAAGTTTCCCAAGTTAGCATTGAAGTCCTTGATGTATTTGAAACGATCAACAAAATCAAAACAGTGTTTGATATTTTTATGACAGAAAAACCTTGTGGAAGTGAAAGGTTCTCCTTTCTCTTCTTTCTTTCCTAATGGAAGCTTTTGTCTCCCGTCTTTTTCTGGGTGTTGAGATAGGCTATACAGGGTTAATTTAAGATTAGACGAACCTGTTCTTTGTCTTTGTTATGTACTTGATCCAAACACCTGTTCCACTCGATTCTAACTTGTATTGTCTTGTTATATGATCGAGGTATCTAACTACGTATCATATATATACGCATGAATTAAGTTTTGATAAAGTCATTATAATTATATAACGTTATAATATTTATTTCACTCTAGCAAAATATTTTATCTAATCGCCCTATATCCTGTGTTATTCCAAAAACAGAAGCATTACTTGGTTATAAAGTACATGAGATAAAGACGAAGGAAAACTGAGTACGTACATTAATAGTTGGATACTATACTACTTTACCATTAGGCTTTTGACGTTATTATTTACGTCAGGACAAAACAGGAGCTAAGTCCTGTTTTTTCCTTATGTATGGTAGGGCATAATATCTATAGTTTTACGCTATCACTATTTCGAAATCAAAAAATTTTTATAAATTTCTAAGAGCATAAATACAACACGCAATGTTCTATGTTTTAATCTTGAAAAATATTCGCAACTTAATAATTTTAAATGCGATTCTCATTCCCCATAGAATTTCTCCAATGGCCCTTTTAAAGTCTTTTAATCCTACCCTAATTAACCCTTTTGTACTGTAATTATATCAGGAACATTTAATAATAAGCCCGGGATTTGGACCGAGTAAGGTTCCTTTAAATATTTGTTTAACTTACTTCAGTAATCTCTAAATATTTTTGATAAAATCACTAAACCTTCTCACGTTCATCACTTTTCATCGCGATCACTGCCGTTGCCCATGTAGTTTCTTTTTCTTCAAACAGCGATGATGTCCTGATCAATCTCGATATCTTTTGATTAATACCAGATCACATTCACTACACCTGCGCATTTGATATGATTTGGTAATAATCTGTTATCTACGTTATAGTGCCGTAAGCTCTTATTTGTGCAAATGCAAAGGTACTCATTCGTCGACCCCTTTCTTATTCATGTAACGCATGTATAATTACTAGAAAAAAAGATGATTATATATATTTATATTTTTTTATTTTATCAATTATTTATTAAATATTATACGAAGTGGGAATTAGTGTAGTAAAGAACAGTCAGTCACAGTCGTGAGTCATTGGTCATAGCAGTTTTCTAGCAAGTTGGGGGATTTCAGTTACAAATCTATCGGACAAGTTTCGCTATCCCTTGATGTCTGTTCATAAGGAAACGCGATTTTTTTTTTCTTTGCCGCTGAAGAAACAATCTTTGATATCAATAATAAATTAGATTTTATTCTTTATTTTCCTTGTACATAAAATTAGAAAGCCGATGAAAATACATTAACAGTTTTTTAAAATATAAAAAAATATTTTAAGAATTTTAATAATTTAAAAGAATCTCTTGGCCTAAAAGGGCAATAGAAAAAAAGGTTGTTTTACGCGATTAACGAAATTTTCTCTAGGGGAAATTCACATATACTTTTGTAATCGTTTCCTCAAGCCGAAGTCATTTCGTAGGAAAATAACCGAGAAGCATTTCTGTCTCTTTCAGAAGTAGCGGGTGTAAAAATTGCTAGTGGTAAACCAGTTTGCTCCTTTTTCTCATAACTACCATATAAGCCGAATAAAGAAAATCTAGTTACACCTTTAAAGTGTTAAATTAACAAAATGTTAGAAAGAAAATTGTGTATATATTTAAATTTAACGACACACCTTTAGTAAGGTAAGATTAACAAAATTGAAATGAACATAATTTTCAATAGGCTATTGGAGCCTAACTACTATTGGTGTCTAATTGCTCACTTTTAATTTCACGGTGATCGGAAATAAACAAGTATCACCAACGTGATTTTCGTTCCTTCTCAGATGTTATGGGGCAATAATTCCAAGGTTTTGCAAGATTGGTTCCGGGGCGAGACATTCATGTGTTGCGTCTTGAGCAACTATTTGAAGTAGCTACGCCACCTCTCCTTCACTTTGACTGCATCGCAAACAACCGTACCATCTGAGTCTATTACGTAGAAACATTTGGAAATGTCACCAGCTACCATTTGGTTCTCGGTCTGCGTCATTTGGACAGTTTTATCTTTGGTGCTACCAGCATGTCTATGACAAGGATGCGGTGTTGCGTGGTGAAACTTTGGCGCGAAATGTTTGTGAATGTCTTTGCAGTTAATTACTTGCCTGATATGGCTCCTTCTTATAAGTCCGTCTTATAGTCTATTTGGGTGGTGTGTAAACAACTTTTGTAGGTTATAAGATGCTCGGTTTTCTTTTAGAAGAACGTATTCTCAATTGCTAGATCTGCTGCGAGACAGGTGCTGAGAATTGAATCTCTGCATCCGCGCGGCCATTTCTATAGCCTCCATGAACACGCTCCACCCCAGAATCCTCACCAACATACCCGGTCAAATCTCCACCCACGACTATGCTCTCTGAGTTGGAGCACTGACTTAGAGAGTGTAAGCACTGATTAGATTGGTCATTATATCTTCTATCAGTATTTTCACACGAATGAATCAGTCGCTTGGCCTATTTTATTCAAGGAGACCGTTCTGGAACTCTTCAGACAGTACTATTGCTACGCCGTTTTTCCCTGAAGGAAAACCGGAGTAGAACAGCTTGTAACCCTGACCGCGTTCCCCTTCCAACGAGTCTCTTGCAGGAATGCAGCGTGCACCCTGCGTCTGGTTAGCACGTCTGCCAGTTCTCGGCAGCGGTCGGTAAGACAACATATATTCCAAGAGGCAAAGCGAAGTTTCATTTTGGGTATAATATATTAGTTATATTTCGTTAATATTTCGGTTCAGATATTCAACTTTCGGACACTATATAACATGACCAAATTTGGTCTACTTTTACTAGCTACTACCCCTTGCAAGAAGTATATGGTATTTCCTGTCATTTTGTGTGTATTATATAATGGATTTGTAAGGCTAATTTTTATAGATTAGACTTTAAAGTAAAAATTTAAGATTTAATCAAAAAGATTTAAGATAAAATGGAGAATTTACCAAAATATACTACAGATGCTTCAATACCGTGGATAAAGCAAGCGAATATCTGAATTTCGAGAAACGACAAAAACACAAAAAAATTTTGAGTTTAATCATCCAACAATGAAGATGGTAAGTGATTACCGCCGCAACACCAGAGGAGTCGCAAATGCGCTGCTGGCCTTTGAGACAGCCGATTCCACAGATTAGATGACAGTGGCAGTAAATTTCATATAAAGCGCGCAATGGTGGATGGCCAACCGTCGAGCTGATGAGGATGAAATTTTGAATTCTGTTGTGATGTTTGAGAAAGTTGCCACTACCTTTTTGTTAATACTGTGTTTACGTTTGATCTTCCATGAAAGTCTTCTGGAAATACCAATACTGAAAATAAATCTATATCTGGTAGGTAACAACATTATATATTATATTTCATTCCTCTCCATGTTTTCACCATCAAACCATGTCAATTTGTTTTTCTTCAGCGGTCATGGCACGCGGAACACAAAGTTAATAAAACTTATTGATTTGCGTGATCATCATCAAGTGGTCGAATGAAATCTTAAGTAATGGTTTTTGTAGTTTTTGGATTCACATGACATATTTTACTGTCTAAATGTTTTTGTTCTACACTAATATCTAACGTTCAGTCATCATTATATATGAAAAAAAAACCTTGTTTATAAATTTCATGGTTTACTTTTTTTTGGATGATGTGTCTAGTTTTGAAAATACTGAAATAATTGTTATCTTACTTATTTACTTTATTATGTTCTCCTGATCAACTTTTACATTTAATTAGGAAGTTATATGAACTAAAAATAACTGCAAACTGTGAGCATTTTGAAATAATACAGGCTTCACACATCATTGCTTTTCTTATTTAATATAAGACCAATATGATGTTTAAGATAATATATAAAGATACAAATATATAAAATCTGAAAATAAACGATATCAAAGATATTTATACCGGCTGGGAATTAAACCACGGATCGGCGGTTTAGTGGAGTCGATCGCTTGTCAAGTGTTAGAACACGCAGAAGCTTTATTTATTATTTATATTAACCTCAATGTGAATTTTTATTCTATCAACATTTTTGAAGGATAAATAATATGAATATAAGGACTATTACAAAAATGGGAAATTTCTGCAATGGAAGTCACTGACTTACCGCTACTATCCTGAACATAGGGGTACCCTGAAAATGTTGAAATTTTCAATTTATATTTTATGCAAATAACTTATGGATACCGACGATATAATATACAATAAATTTTAATTGTCTTAATGTGCACCTAACTGTGCAAAAGGTTAATTTTGCATCACCGGCGTGGTGTAGGGGTTAGAATAACTGGCTGCTGCGACATACGACCTGGGTTCAATTCCCAGTCGAGGAACAATGTTTGTTGATCATAAATTATTGGTTTTCGGGTATGGTATGTATGGTGGTATGTACTGTGTATATCGCGTGTCAATGAGGCAGCATCTATCATCAACAATAGTCGGAACTTATTGTACATTAATTACTAAGGGGACGAGGAGTTAATGCCTCTTGGTTTGCGCGAATGATTACTGCACTATAAAATATTCTGCATAGTTAATGCCATTTGGTAATAACTAAAAGATATAACCGTGGTCGTAATCGGTCAGAAGCTCATCATTTATTAGTGAGAGGCATTGGGTAATTAGTTTTCGCGACGTTTATGCTGTGCGCAGTTCAGACGGAGGATAAACAATTCATGAACCAAATAACACAAATTTTATATATTTTATGGTAATAATTAGACATTCATTAATGTAAAATTCCATATATGGAATAATGTATACATAAATATCATGCGTAAATAAGCGAACCGGTTTAATTTTCAACATTAACTTTTAATAACCTTATTAAAAAAAGTAGAAGAAAAATAAAATGATATTTTTAAATTCAAATAACTTCTAAACACATATTTTAACTACATGGACATATATAAATTTCTGATACATCGACTTAGTTTACTATTGTTTTTATTTTTTATTTTTTTACTTATTTAATTTATAATGAAGTAAAATTAAGAATTAAAATGTCGGTATTATAACAGAAATTAATATTTGTTTTAAATTTGTTTGTTAGAATGAGAAAATACCATTTTTATCATTTTTATTTCGTTCCACCAGACAATGTTAAATCTCATATGATAAAATATAACCACTGGGTTTCAAATTGGATTTGCGGAAGTAACGAAACGTAAAATTTTCAATTAATGGGACGTTATCTTGTAGCAAGACATGTCTTGAGATCTATTTGAAAGGACAAATATCTCCGAGAAATATTGTGTACAAACCATCAAACTAACATTGCCACGTTGTTGGCAATGGATATTTGATGGTCCCAAATTTGATCAATACGGGCTTTAGTACCTATTGGTTGGTACATCATTATATAAATGTAAGATCATTCGTCAAATGTGCTTATTGAAATGCAAATATAAATATACGTTTTAAGTTTGTTAGTCTTTGAATGATTTAGTTGAAATCGCTAACGTCGTTCAATCACTTTTAAGCAAATAAAAAATGAATGAGCTTTCTACTTAAAAGATCAGTCAACTGTCATATAAGTAACTGATATATACTTAATCTTTTCCTTACCTTTTTTAAGTACTTTGATATATAAGTCCTGGTCGTAGTTTATCAACCGTTTAAAAACTTAATGTAAAAAGAATTAAGTAATTAAATACGGTGGTTTTACGTTAAGAGCCCTTTCACAGTTTAAGTGAGAAATTAAAGATTTTAAGCTCTTGTTTCTTAATCTTGAAAAAGATTTTTACAGAGTTATATTAATCTTTTAAATATTCCAGTTTTTCGTGTTTAGACTAAATGTTTGTACATAGGATTTTAAAGAATATTATAATAACTTAAATAATAAAACAGTTTCCTGCGCCATATTTAGCCAAACGCAGTCAGCCTCGCAGTGGATGTCTTGTAATCCCATTAAAAAAACTAGTCATATTCTTGAAAAAAATAGAAGCTAAATGTAAGAATCGTTTTATGAATTACCTTATTTAAGTTTGTAACTTACTTCAAAGTCTAAACGTACTACAGCATAGCTGCCGCCATTAGCTTCTGATGTAAATAATATAGAATATGCAAAATTAATATCATAACTGTCTCCTTACTACCTTTATATTTAATATTTTTTAATAATTTATTAAATGTATATTATATTTTTAATATTGTTTATTATTATTTTTACATAATTATACATAATAGGACAGACCTACTATCCCATTATTATGTCCGAAGAGGATACAAGAATGGGCTGTTTAAGATGACAAAAGATAATTATTGGCGTGTTCTTTCTGAATTAACTTATAATAGAATAAGTTTTATGACTTCACCTAATAAATGAAATTTCATTGCTTTAAATTATATGTCAAAATAATCATACAATATAACAATAAGTTCTTCATCAAGTTATAAAAGATTTTTCTGCAACTGTTCTTAAGACAAAGCTTTCTAAAGAAAAAAACTCAAAAATTGAAAAATTGCCGTTTACATGAGTTCGAACGTAAGAACATGGATTCATTTCTGAAATTGGATCATTTTTATAACTTTTAATCGTGTTATGGTTATGTGACGAGATGAGTACAAATAATGTGTTTAAGGAATTAGTGAATATTTAGAAGATTATCGTTGGAAATGCTATATGGATAAAACAATAATGATCGTGGTAATATTGCAGATTGGGTCAATTAATAAATGCAGTACAGGCTCTACAGGTTTTTGGAAAGAAAATAATCTCTAAAGTTAGTTTGTGTTTATAAAAATCATCTAAGGATATGCATATTAACCAGAAAAACTATTACTTTACAATATGTTATATGTACAAAGCTTTTGATTTATTTTTAATATTTATAAATCAAAATTTATTAAAATTAAAAAAATATATCATAATATTCAAATTTATCAGAAGTATTTCACTTTAAGTATTATTGTCAAAAGGAGAAATATCAAAGTCGTCCAATACAGACGGGCGTGCTTCAACTGTTTCCACTGAAGAATTTACCTAAACATGCAGTATGGAATTTTGTGAAAGGGCTCTTACAGCATGTTTGAACGAGTATCTACATAGTTTATTCCTTTCTATATTATACATAGATTAATAAATTTCAACGAAAATATTAAAGAAGAGATAGTTCTAAAATTCTATAACATCATCTTTTAGAAGATTTAAGTTTAAATAATAGTAATTAACAGTAAAAGAAATATTTCTTACAATTATATCACAATTTTTACATATCTTAAACCTAATTATTTACAATATTTAAAAAAAGGCTTATTTCAATTATTAAAAACGTCACAAATGACGTATTTTTAATTTTTAATTTTTAAGGTAAAACGGAAGCCGTTGTCAAAATTTATATTTACAGATGCTAATCTATAAAATATTCAAAGTTTACTATTAATATAATGCATGAGTTATTTTTATCAATTTATATTAATTAAAACATCACTCTTTAATTAAAAGAAGATTATTAAAGAAATTTAAGATATACTCTTACCTATGTAGTTTTAATGAAATAGATTCTTTAAAATGAATGGCAGTACCAGTAAAAAAGTTGCATATATTTTGCTAGATTTTGATGTGAGTATTAAATTTCTATAATCCTTCGCTTCATTTTGTGATGGGTATGTATACGTTCTATCTGTAACACTTTTTATCGTTGCGGTACATGGAAGTAATTCAACTGGAATTTGCAACAAGGTTTTTTCATTTTCATTTTTAGATAATTTTGGCTCATCTATAAATTCTTCATTTACTTCGTCTTCAAAAAAGTCGTCTGAATTTTCTTTGTAATTTATATCTTGTACCTTATCATCTAAAAGAGATCGTTTGTGCCAATTATATTTTTTTCGTAGTAAGTTAAATGAGAATTCATTGCTGGATCGACGGTAAATTTACAGACAAAATTTTCCAATGATGTCCGAACTTTGATACTCCTCGCTTCATGGCGTAGTTTGTGCATCCATGCTAAATGACAGTCACAATCAAAATCATTTCCTGTAAAAAAAAAAGGATTATAGTTAAAATTTATAAACAAATGTAAAATCATATTTAAGAAAATCAAAAATTTGTTAAAGAAATTGTGGTTTAATTAAGATTTAAAACCTAGGATATGATCGAAAAATAATTAAAAAAGTAGCACTTGTAGTAAAAAGACGAAAATTGAGACTCATTATTACCTTCCAAATAAATGTAACTCTTCTGGCTTTTTAAGTTGTCGTAAATAGGTTTAACGTTATCGAAAGTGAATCTCTTGAGCTTGTTGTATCTTAAATCTAGTGCCGAGAGACCTCTAACTCCTTCGAATAACCCACTTATCAAAGTTACAAGTTTGTTGTGGCTTAAGTTAAGCTTTTTTAATTGCGACAATCCGTCAAATGTTCTCTGTGCTAACATATGTATCTCGTTATAATCCAGTAGTAATTCTTGAAGGTTCCATAGCTCAGTAAAAATAAATGCCTTTAAAACGGCTAACTTGTTTCTTCTTAAGTCTAGACGCCGCAGATTAGCGAGTCCATCAAAACATTCTTTTTTGAGTTCATTTATATTGTTCCTGTCTAATTCTAATTCTAGTAAATTTACTAGATGTCTGAAGGCGCCATCTTCAATAATGCTTATATTGTTACTTGTTAAGTATAATTTCTGTAGATTGGGTACTTCATAAAATGTTTCTGAAACTAGCGTCGATATTTTATTCTCGTCTAAAGTGAGAATAGTTAAGTTAGGCAAATTGTAAAACGTATGCTTGCTTAAGTTAGCAATTTGATTTTTCGTTAAAGTGATTTCTTGTACATTAGTTAAATTAACAAATGAGTAACTTTCTATATTTATTATTGAGCTATATTTGATGCTAAAATTTCGCAATTTACGAAGGTATATTAAAACCTTTGTAGGTACGAAACTAAGCCCACCATCTGCCCTTACATTAAAGGCTAAATTCTCGATATTAGATTGAGATGTAAAACTTGACCACAAAGTATCTGTTTTCTCAATTCCCCCATTAAATACCCAGCATTCTGTTTTGACTGCTTCATTAATTTCTTGACTATATTCACAATAACAATGAACTTTTGAGTCTCTGTCACTTATGTCACATATGTTTGACGTAGGCTGAATAATTTTTTCCTTCTGTTTTCTTCTGGTTGCATTCATGGACTCTAATGCAAAGATCAGAAATAGCAAGGTAGCGGGAACCTTTGTAGCCCGCATACCTTCTACCTGAAAAAGAAATATAAATGAAAAACATGATATCCAACAAAAATTTAAATATAATATACAATATTATTATTATTTATTATTGCATTGACGGTGACAAGCAAGCACACAGTTCACCAGATGGATACCTGTGGCCCATCAAATAAATCAGAAGCGATATACTGCTATTTTTACACTGGTAATCTATGGAGGCGTGGTCCTTCCCCTTCCTATTCCTACCACAGCTTTGTGGTGTGACTCTACAGGTGTTATTATATACTTATAGCATAATTTAAATACTTATTATAAATATAACATCTACAAGTAGCCTTAAGCTTTCATATATTTATATTTGCAATACGAAGAAAACTTGCGTAATATGTATATAAAATGTAAAAATGAAAAATTATCGATATAAACATCTTTCATTTTTAGATATAGCTGGTAGTGCAATGATAGTTATTAACATTGCTCACATTCCGGTTAACCACTCCAAGCTAATGTTTGCACTAGGCAACGGTTCACAACAAAATTCAAGAAAATTCGAACCTATGACCTAAAGACTGCGCAGACGGTATCGTAAACCATTAAGCTATCGACGCTTCTATATTTAATTATGTTGAAAGCAAGCATCCTATACGAAATAATTAAATTGGAGAAGTATTTACTTTTCACATATTAACCACACGGTTTTAATTCAAAACTTAAAAACTTAGTATTTAAGGTGATTAAGTACCTAGAATAATATATTATTACATGACACCAGTTTTATCACCATGAGAAACGATATAAAAATTATTAATTAGTATATTATTATCTTTTTCTGGCATTTAATTTAAAAAAATAACTTATTCATATAAGTGTCCTTTCTAGCGAAATGATTCCGTCTGATATCCTGAAATTCTTGAACATATTAGAAGAGATAAACATTTAGTTTGGATTAAAATTTCGAAAATTATAAAGACGAGAGCAGAGATTTTATATTATAAAGCGAAAAAGTTATCCATTAAACCAAAAGGATAAATGAGAAAGGTTGTAAATAATATTAATTTGCTATGAATAGTATGACAATGGGCTGACTGTGTAGGAACCGGGAGCTGACGGAGTTCAGTTCTCGAGAGACCAACTTATATTGGCCATTGTAGAGTTTGTCGAAACGCACTAGACGGAGTGGTGACTTAGGATCATGCTAGGTAGGCTATGTTCATTAGTGGACTTATACCTTACTGATATAAAGATGAAAAGATAAATCAATTATAATAGTCTGTTTAATAAATTCTAAGTATTTCATGCCAAATTCAACATTAAAATCTCTTAATGTTAAAATAAACATGAAACTAACATTTCAGGGTCCCTTTATTGAAGTACCAAATCTTTTTAAATACTTTTTAATACTAATTTATACGTATTTAACATTTCTAAGGAACAATTGTTAAGGAATTTCAATTAAGTAAATTATTTAAGAGCGTTTTAAATGCTTTTCGTGAAAAAGCAAACAACCTGTACGCATTAATTAAACGAAATCTTTACGCTTTGGGTAAATGTAAGATTGTTGTCATTGGTAATTGTGAAAATTGAAAAATTGGTTTGATTTAAATTTTACTGAATATTATTGCCTAATAAACGTAATGAAAACTAAACCAAATTATTTTATGTAGATTTGTTTATATATTCTTTATATAGAAAATATTTTATAAATTATTCAAAAGAACATACGTTATTATTCGGTTTATTTTGTTTATTGACTTGTTATAGAAATAAAGATTACTTTCACAATTACAAAATAAGTTAAAACTCTGATCGGTTTTAATTCTGATTCTGATTCTGTTGTAAGTCTGTTACTAAGAAATTAAACTAAACAGTAAACGTAAATAAAATTATACTTATTTAATTACACAATTTAAATAAGTTAAAATCTTATGTAAATTGTGTAATTTAAATTATAAAGCAGAATATAAACTAAATTAATATCAAATTATGTAAACGAAAGATTGAGATAATACTATTTCCAAGATATACGTATATTATTCAGAATTCAAGAGCGGAACATGGCAATAGAATCGTAAAATATATCAAAATGTTAACGTCACCCTCCATACGCATTCGAGTTATGGAGGCATTCATGGCTACGTTTGTTCTACACAGGGGAGTCCAGAATAATTTTGTTCACGGCTTAAGGAGAAATCTTGTTGGTATATCTAATATTGTTTGTTGGGAGGTACAAGAGCATTACGCATACATATTCACCTCTATTCACTGAAAGTATGTTACTTTAATATATTGTTAGTAGCTCACTCTAGAATTTTGGAAAAAAAACTCATAGCTTTATTATCGTGTTGTTAAAGATAATAATTCTCGATTAACTTTTAACAGTGGTATAGCCACGTTTTGTTCTTAGTGCATGACCATGACATCTACATTCATACTTGACTTTTTAATGGATGGAAGATTTATAATACAGATGCGTGCTTTGAGGACTGAGATGGAATGCCTCACCATAAGTAGTAAAGGTCTTCGGATCCCAACACTGACACCAGACGAAACACAGCATCATTATGTTGCTATTTTACGCTGGTATCCTGTAAGGGCGTGGTCCTACTCCGGTTGGGCTGACTGTTTGTTTCCAGCTGCACTGTTTGGATCGACCGGGGACGGACAACGCCCTCACGGAATACCAGCGAAAAATAGCTAAACTACACTGCTGGTTTTCAATTGATAAGTGTGAAGGTCCGGAGACTCTTATTACTGATGATGAGGCGTTCTATCTTAGTTCTCAGGTAAAATCATATACAAGAAAAACACAAATTTGTTTTGTTGAATTAAAATTTAAAGGCTAGGATATGATCAAAAACTATATAATAAAAAAACGATAGACTTGTAGTAAAAGGCGAAAATTGAGACTCATATACCTACCAAACCTACCAAATAAATGTAACTCTTCTAGCTTTTTAAACTATCGTAAACAAGTTTAACATTATCGATAGTAAATCTCTTCAGTTTGTTGTATCGTAAATCTTGTGCCGATAGATCTCAAACTCCGAATCTCTCGAATAACCCACTTATTAAAGTTAAAAAAAATTGTGGCTTAAGTTTAGCATTTTAATTGCGACAATCCATTAAATGTTCTCTATACTGACATAATTCTTTATATTTATATATATATGTATATATATCTCATTGCAATCTAGTAGTAATTCTTAGCTCTATTAAAGTAACCTTTAAAACGACTATATTGTTTCTTCGGATTACTGGTGACAAAGCGTTCTTAATACTCATGTATAACAACGTATTTGCTTTATGATTCCTAATGGGCGATGGATCGGGAGTAGCGTTCATCGGGTGAACTGTGTTCTCTTTAGTTATCCTCAATACAATAAAAAATACTCAGCATGTGGATAGGTCCCGCTGGGATGGCAGAATCATGTTATGTAACTCCTCTGCAAATCTCGTAAACCACCTAGAGGATGGCAAACTTTTTTTGAAGTTTATGTATAATTTATGTATGTATTTTCATTATTCAACTAAATAATGGGTTGGAGAAAAAGGTATTTCGTATTTATAAGCAAAAACCAGCAGTAAAATCTTTTTTGTTGTACTGCTTGGTATCTGATATTTTGATACCATTAAATAGACATTTTAAAAACAGAAAAGTAAAATCGTTTTCCCGCCATTTTTCCATAATTATTGCCCGCCAAAATGAGTGAATTTAATTAGCATATTAGTAGTTTCAACATATCTGAAGAGCTAGGGGTTGAACAAAAAACAGTTGTGACCCATTTGAAAAAGTCTGGATGTACAAAAAATCTCAATATTTGGGTTCCACACGAGGTCACTGTAAGAAACCTAATGACCGTGTACTCATTTGTGATTCTCTATTGAAACGGAATGAAACAAGACCGTTTTTTGAAAAGATCGATCAGTGGTGTGAAAAGTGAATTACTTATGACAAGAACCCGCAAAGAAGATCATGGTCAAACTCGACACACTATAGCGAAATCTGGATTAACTAGAAATAAATTAAAGGACATATATATATATATATATCATATATATATATACATATATATATATATATATATATATATATATATATATATATATATATATATATATATATATATCATATATATATACATATATGTATATATATATATATATATATACCCGTATGTATAATCCTCTTGTGAACATTTTGGTCGACTGTGTCGAGCGTAATGTACGTTATTCTGATTTCCCGTTTTGATAATTTCGATAAGTATTTTATATTCAAAAATGTTTTGTTCATTTTTTTTTCTTTTTATTTGTTTTTTATTTTTCTCTTTATCTGACGCTGACGGTCGTTCCCGTGATTTGTCTGGGTTTCTGCAGAATGGACCTTTGTAATACTCTTTCTTTCGTTATTATTATATATTTTTATTACTTTGTTATTATTAATATATATATATATATATATATATATATATATATGTATATATATATATATGTATACATATATACATACATATAATTTTTTCCCGAATTTATGAGAACTAGAACTTAGGGAATACTGATTGTTTCATTATCATTCATTTAGTAGTAGTTCATTATTATAATCGATTGTACTAAAATCCCATAGGATAAATAAAAGAAATGCTTCTCACATCTGCTTATTCTATTGTTAGTACAGGATATTTAAAGAAGTCATTCTTTTGTTTACTTTCAAGTTATTGGACAATAAACATCTATTGTTTTCAAACACCGAAAAACGCTGTGCTAGAGCCAGTTGGTAGAGTCGTAATAATATTTTTATAATGTCCTCATTACTAATTAATGTGCTTTTGTTATATATTGATCATTATTTAGGATTATTTAGCTCCTGAAAACACGTGTTTCTGACTTATTATTACCCGAGTTTACTTGGGTTTGTTCTCAAACAATCTCAATTAGTCTAAACTTGTGGTTTCTACAGTGAAGACGTCATAAAATAGGAAAAGGTGGAGAAATTAGGAGTGAAGTGCATCCTGCCATCGTTGTTTTACATAATGAAGGCAAATCCGAACGTGATATTGCTTCACAACTGAAGTTATCGAAGACTTGTGTTCATGGCACAATAACTCGATACAGGGAGACAGGCAGTTTTCAAGATCGTTGGTGCTCGAGAAGGCCGAGAGCTAACACGTCTAGTGAAGATAAATTGACTGCAAGCAATATTGACGCTTAACAGCACCAGAAATCCGCGTTGTAGTAAACAAAACCGGAGTTAAACCTTTATCATTGACTACAGTAAAACGGCGACTGAGAGATGCGAAGTTCTGTGGTCGCGTCGCCATCCGAAAACCTCTGCTAAGGCTGCAAAACAAGAAAAAACGGATGAAGTGGGCTCTTACCCATCGAGATTGGTCTGAAGAAGATTTTCAAAAAGTTCTTTGGACCGATGGATCCAAGTTTGAACTATTCGGTTCAAAACGTTGAATTTACATTCGACGCAGTGCCCAAGAAACGATGATGTCAGATTGTGTAGTCCCAACAATCAAACATGGTGGTGGCTCAATTATGGTCTGGGGATGCTTCTCTAGCCAAGGAACTGACAATTTGATTAAAATTGAAGGAATTTTGAAAAAGAAACAGTACAAAAACATTTTAGAACAAAATGCCGTTTCTTCCAGGTTGCGATTAATTGGAGATGGATTCATTTTCCAACAAGGTAATGATCCAAAGCATAGCTCAAAATTATTTAGTGGATATTTAGAAGAGAAAGAGGCACAAGGGGTGTTAAAAACATGTTTTGGCCTCCTCAGAGCCCGGAACTCAATCCCATTGAACTTTTGTGGGAAGAGCTGGATAGGAACATCCGTAATCGTGCCCCATCCTCGCGAGAAGAAATGTGGAATGCTTTATGTGAAATATGGAACAATATATCACAAGACACCATTAAAAATTGATCGCCCGTATGCCGAAACTTGTGAAAAATATCATAAAATGTAAAGGAGATGAAGAAGATGAAAAATCAGTTTACAGCTAACTATAGTCTTTTTTTGCATGGACAGTTAATATTTCTTTACGCTTTTAAAGTATATATAAGTATATTATTAATGTTCTATTAGATGATTAAACAGGTTAATTAAACATTTAATATTTTATTGGAGTTGTACTTTATTTTCCTACTTTAATTAGGGTGGTCTTAAACTTTTGGCCTGCAGTTATATTTAGTCTTAAGCGGACGTAACAGTACTTATTCTCGCCAGTCTTCATACTTATTCATACCAAAATGATAAATATTGTTCCTAAATGAAACAAAATCCTTTTTTCAACCATGAAGCTTATTCAATTTATAATTGTTGGTTTGCTTGTAGGTCGATTCTGATGAAGTATATACCTATATAATATAAACAATTTTATTACATTAAAAGTGAGGAAAAGTAAAGATATGATTGCAGATTAACCAGAATCATACGCATTTACAATGGTTATCCATTTATATAGCTTAATAATGGAAAACTTTGTAAAATAAAAGTTAGTGCACTAGGTTCTCTACCCGTCTATACCGTTTTACAGAGGTAGAGCTACACTGCAATTTGTGTCTAGCTGTAGAATGAATTGGTCAGACCGGGGTAAAACCACGCCCTTACAGAATACCATCGAGAAACACAGCAGCATTATGCTGCTGTGTTTCGTCTGGTGAGTTAAGGGATCCGGAGACCTTTATTACTGGAAAATTAAAATTAAATATAATAGTCTCCGCAAGACATAAGTAGTAGTTGCTTTTCACACAAGAACCACGTTAAAGTTGGCACGTATACCTTGTTCCCATTTTAGATATATTTTTCCTAACTTTATAATATTTCATGGTAACGTAATAATTTGCTTAGGTCGATATGTTAGGGATAATCATATTTTTAAAACATTCTTTGTTTAAAAAAAAATATTTTTCATATTAAAATACTATAATTTATATCGTTTTTGCAAATTTTGTACCGGTCAAAAACTTATTACAACTTAGATAATTGGATTTTATAAGAATGCCCGCGATATTATTTACATTACTAACCTTAAAATGCTTTTGCTAGGAGATGGATCACGACAAAAGTCGAGTTCAGATTCGAACCTACGACATTTTCGCAGGACATTTGTCTATTGACGCTTACATATAAAGCCATTTAGCTAAATTAACTCAATGTTCCGAACGTAACCTATTTAACTTTAGAATTATCCATAAATTTACCCCAAACTATTGCAATTAGCCCAAACATCAAAAAGCTGAAAGGGCTTTTCATGTTTTCGAGTAGCTTTTACCCGTGACTTCACTTTCGTAATGCTCGCCATTGATGTCATATTAACGCTATAATATTCACAAATAAGTCTCTTTGAGTTAATACTTAACCGAACTCCGAAATCTGCAACAATCTAAAATTAGACAAACGCTTCCGTATTAATAACTTCTTAACCCACTTACGGAGCAGGAATAGGAGGGGAAGATTAACAATAACTGCTGTTTTTTTTATTTGGTAGTTACAAACGCTCACACAGGTTACCTGATGGTAGGTTATTATTGTGACCTATGTTTTCATATTTAGCATCAAATAAGAATCACAATGCAGATGCGTTGTCTCCCCTGAATACTAAGATGTAATGCCTCGTCCCCAGTAATAAGAGTATCCGGTGCCCTAAACTCAAACGAAACACACTTGGGTAAAGCTCGTATTTTATGCTTTTTTTTAAGGATTGTTAGTTGTGTTAATATTACTAACATTCCGATTAACCACTTCAACTAAGCTTAAATGCTTGTGCTAGGATATGGTACACGACAATAGTTGAAAGGCGGATTCGATCCTACGACTTTAAGTTGCACAGATGGTACTCTAAACCTAAAGACTATTTACTTACGTTTAAGCTAAGCTAGTATTCTGTAAGGACGTGGTCCGACTCTGGTCCGGCCAACTCATCAATATCATCTTATATTAGTACTCTGTAATTGCTGGCACTTGTAGTATATAGTTATATATATAGTATATAAATATATGTATATATATGTGTATATAATCAATAAAGAAAAACTGAGGCTGAAGATAGACGCCAGTGTAATATTAATAAGAAGTTTTTTATTAATAATAGGTCTGTACCTATGAAAAAAACTTTTTGTATGAAATAAGTTAAAGTATTTTTTTCAAACTTTTATTTCTGTTATTCAAAGTAATCACCAATGTAATCAAATTGTTAAGTTCGTGGGGCACCCATCTATCAAGCTTTTTTACCTTGCTAATTTGTCGCAAATGGAACAATATTGTTTTGATGTTAACATCAAAAGCTGTTGCTAGCTCGGCTGTAGATTGAGTATCATCAGCTTTCACAATCGCCTTTAATTCATCATTGTTGACCAAAGTGTCCGGACGACCACGAGGTTCATTTTTCAAATCAACATTTCCAGAACGGAACCGGGCAAACCAATAATGGGTTGGGCGTTCGTTTGTAAAGTTCTCTCCGTAAACGTTGTTGATGTTACGTCCCGTTTGTGCCGCGTTGATGCCACGACGGATCTCATATTCCATAATTACACGAAAAAATACAAAGCTAATCATTAAAAAAAGACTGACTTTGTAAAAAGAATGTCATGTTTTTAAAACAAAATTAATTTGAATTTAGAATTCACAGCCAATCGAAACTTTCTTTTGGTTTGAATAAGTTTGGTTTTGTTTGGCCAGTACTGAAGAACGACAATTTCGTAGGTATCTGTCCTCGATAATCGATTATCACGTTTTAGATTTAAAAACTCAATGTGAAAAATAGATAGTGATCTCACTTTACTTAATTGGTTACTTTTATCATCGTTGTACATCATAACGTCATTGTCAAAATATCGTACAGCAAATGCTTTTATCTAAAAGCACGGTAAATTTAATAAATTATTCATTAATTAAGCTTCGTGTTGAGTGTTACGTGTAATGAGGCGAATAATTATACTCGTACGTAGAGAATTACGTCGTTTTATCTCTAAAACTATAAACACTAATTAATCAAATTGACGAAGTTTATTTAATTGTTGTAACTAAGTCATGATTCTATGTAAGTATACAAATTTTACAATTAACAAAAAATTTATTAGATTTATAATACCTAGCAGCAAAATACTCTCCGTATAATTAAATAATTTAGTTGTCTTAAACCTCAACGGCAAATTGGGAAACAAGTGAACAAGTCCTATTTAATATATTATAAAAGCCAAATTAAAGGCTACAAAATTATAGGGAGGTTCGAAATCGCTTTGAGCTTCGAGAACATTACCTGATGTATTACGTAAAATTTCATGTTGCCGTTCATAAATCAATTTTGAAGGGTCGTACAACGAATTGACTCATTGAAATTAATTGTAATTGGTCCATTATACTTCTTGTACAGTCTATTTTATTACGCCCCGGAACCCAAACCAGGCTTTCCGGGGACGGACTACACCCTCAAAAAATACCAGCGTAAGATAGCATAACATTGCTATTTTGTCTGACGAGTACAGGGAGACTTAATCATTGGCCCGAACCTGTATCTAAGTCCCCAGGACCAATGTGTAAATTTAACAATTTTTGATTTGGATATATGAAACCAACCCATGAGGGTCGCATCCCTTACCATTACGTCAACTTTATGCTAGTTTAAACCCTAATGTATTTTTTTTTAAATCAACATTTCTGTTCACAACTAAAAACAAAAATCATGTGTCATGTTGTAATTCATTAATTGAGTATTAAAAAAAAATATATTTTTGGTTGTGAACAGAAATTATGATTTTTTATCGGTAAGCACTATTATAAATAAAGGTGTGAACGAGTGTCTGTGCGAACGCGCCAATTGATATAATTTTATCAGCAATTCGGATGTGGGTGGAGAGAGTGAGAGTTTTACCTTTATCACCAGCGTTTAAACATGATACAAGTTAATGATAAGGATATGGGTGGGAACATATCTGCGTTATTAATCCAAGGATAGGTGTATATGACATGGGTACTGAACATTAGGTGAACTGCATGCAACTTTATTTTAATCACCCCTATTTGAAAAAAGAGGCGATTAAAGAAAGTAAAATAGCTGCAATACATCAGCACTTCTCAGACAAGTCACACATTCACACTTTTCTGAGAGAAGTAGAAAGTGAAATAGCTACTGGACACTAAAGACATGAAAATTTTTAAGGGCGAATAAAATAGATCGTGAGGTGAGTTGCTTTCTCGTTTGTACCATATTAAAAAAAATATATAATTTTTTGCAGGTGATTTTTTTTACTAAGACTAATTGCTTTCTAAATTATAAAAATGTAGTAATAAAAATATAATAACAAAAATCGATATTTTTTTATAAATTTAATAAAATGCCACGGCACTACTGATATTATTCCATAGAATATATTTTTGTAAAAAGTTGAAAGGGACTGATACTACAAAAGTAATTGATATTTATAAATATTATAACGTTCGTTTTGATACGTCTTAATATACATAGTAATTAATACGTCCATATTAAATGAATTTTATTTATTCTTTTGTATTGGACACAACACTGCGTGGAAGGAGTCATGATTTCTTATATTGCCACCCATAGCAATCGAGTCACGACATGAAAAAAAACACAAATATAAATTAACACATTTATAACATAGAAATAAAGTATGTTTTTCTAAATTGAAATAAAAATGTTATTATGTAACTTTTATATGTATCTATAATAAAATTATAATAATTTGATCTTTTTCACTAATGAAGGATTTATGTATGTAAACAAGCTAATTCACAACTTAATTTTGTATGTTTTAGTAATAACCTTTTTTTGAACTTCGTGATGTATATATATATATATATATATATATATATATATATATATATATATATATATATATATATATATATATATATATATATATATAAGTATATATAGATATATTAATTTTAAAGATAGAGCTTCGGGGCTGAGCATAGAGCTTCAAGATTTATTATCTCATTTATTAGACAATAAATGGTGTAATGGCGAACAATAGCAAGCATTTAATTTGATGAGAAGATACCGCAGACAAATAAACAGGGCGCAACAAGCCGTGAGTTTCTGATATTACACGGTTATTAATCAGATCCAGTTCGGAATACTACAAAACAAAAGTGGCGTTCGGTCATAACTGTAGGCTAGAAAGGAGTACGAAATTCGACTATAGTCAGTGAAAAGGAATATATATATATACATAATAATTTGGTTTCATGTTAACGATTCGCTATATTAAAATTGCCCAATATGAAAGTGACATCTCTTAGCATGTGATTGCAGCGATTACGTTGAATCTTATATTACGGTTACAAGTTTGAGTGACGATATATATATATATATATATATATATATATATATATATATATATATATATATATATATATATATATATATAACTATATTTTACTTCACAATGAACATTATATCTAAAGTTATATAGATCTTTATATTCTTGAACTTTTGAACTTTTAAGATATTTATAATATACATCTGATGACTACATATGTCTTATGGCCTATATCGAAAGAAACTAAAACACTCACGTAGTATTTTAAGTACCATAAAAATTCGAGCAAAAATGGCATTATATAACCAACGTACCAAAGTAATCAATGTACCGATAAAAAATAGGCTGCGGTTAGTAAAACTTGGATCTTTTACTATTATAGCTATTTATTTTATAACTAATATAACAAGACAAGGGTCACCTGTAACTGTAATATTGTTTGGTGGGTAATACCGTACTGCCATCCGCCAAAGCCCACAACAAGAATATTTTGCTTTCTAAGCACTAATTAGGAACTAATTTTAGATCACCACACAAGTAACATCTCAACAAGGTAATCATCTTCGTCTATTAAGTAGATGATAAAAACTTGAGCGTTGTGTACTGTTGTTGGACTCCCTGCATAGTAGATTTTAATAACTTCAGAACGAACTATTGCTATGGAATTTACAATAATACGTCGCTACCCTGTACCCAGTACAGGCTTTGATTACATTATCAGTGACACTAAGAGTTAACTTCGATTACGTAATTTTGTTGCCGTAACGAATAATCTTTGTATGTAAATTATGATTACCCGGTGGATTTCCGAATCAATCTTGAAGAATCATTATATTTCAGAACATAAAATTTATACAGACTCCAAATACCTGAGTGGTCAAAATATGAAGTTCTTTTTGATAAGTAAGAATTCCAAAGAAAAGAGTACCATGGAAAACGGGTTCTAAAATGAGAGCAACTGTTATAAAGCGAACATAATGTCTTCGATTTTTTTTTCATACTGAATACTCTATATATTTATGTCTGAAGCTTAGTGATTGTTACAAAATGATTAATTAAAAATCGTCTTACATGATACGTTTTCTATAAAGTCAATTCTTAAAAAAGTATTTCCTTTCGCATTTATTTCCTCTTAAATACGATTCCGCTGCGATAGCTTAAAACGAATGTAGTGTATCGTTTTCAAAACGAATACATGACAAAATATTCCACATTACAACGGCGTTAGGGACATTATTGCCTGCATAAAGTTATGTATGTCGCACTTGAGCAATTTCCTACACCGGGTTAATGAGGACCTTTACTTAATGTTCCCCACACTTGTCCTATTTCACCGAATAAACATGCGTGGTTCATATGTTGCTGTGTTTATTTTCGAACCAGCTGTCGTAACTAAGCAAAAGTTTAATTTACCCTGAAAATTATACTGAATATAATTTTAGTCCCGGATAGCTTTACTAAATTACCGTCGTCAAAAACCATTGACGAAGTTTCTAAAATTTCCTTTATTTTAGTAATAAGTATTCTAAAAGGTATTTTGTTATGTTTATTTCGTTAACACTTAAGTATATATAGTATCAACAATAGTTTAGGAAATATTACAATTTTATCTTAAATTAATAACCTTAATGGGACGCGATATGCCTTATTAACTAAATAATATAGTGACTGACTGTGGAAAATTATATTTAAATATGCCAAACTCAAATCTCCCAATCCGATTGCCATAGTTGAGATCGAAAAAATAGAGTGGTAGAGATGGTAGTATATGCGTCGTACTCACAAAACCAGCATAATATAGCAGCATAAACTCAATTCAGTGTTTTGCATCCGCGGACCGCCTCGTAAGATGTAATTATGTCTGCGGAAGACTACACTCATCAAATAAAACACGGCAACGTTGTGCTGGTATCCTGTGAGGATGTGCTCTTTCCCCGACCGAGCCAGTAGATAAAATCTTTCTGCAGCGCAATACACAGTTTCTCCCACTGTTATAATCATATTTATATAATATATTAATACTTTAACAAGATGGACAACATTTTGTTTTAATTTTTGTGTTTTAGTTCAGTGTCTAACATAACTTACATTCCAGCTAACCACTCCATCTAAACTTAAATGCTTTTGATAGGAAATTTACTACAATAGCCGTATGATAGATTGGAACTTACGACCTTAAGCCTCACTGATCGTAAGCCAGACTATTGACGTCTCAAAAATTAAATTCATCAGATAAAATCTTTATAGGTATTGGCACTTAAATATCCGGTTCACATAGGTGTAAACGTAAAGCCTACATTAATCAGGAAATAGTCGTTCAAAAGATATCCGTTTCAAAGGTTTGCAAGGTCCATTAATTCTCGGGTCGAACCCTACATTTTAGCCATGCATTCTTCACATGTATCTTACAATTTACGAACACGATTCGGCTCTTAATTTAGATACCACTTCTCTTGTGTAAGCCTTTAAATTCAGACAAAAGAAAAGGTATGTGCTCAATTCAAAGTATAAAATATATAACCTTGTCCGTCAAGAGGATATGCTGTTAAAATTCTCTTTGTTTACCGTAAAAATAAGAGACGATGATAACGTATCAGCAAAAATAACATATATTTAGGCATTTGTTTGATTAGAAATTTAAATAATATGATACATTTTTGTATAACCGCAGGGAACGGATGAGCCAAATTTCATTTATGTTTGTTACTGACATCAAACGCTTATAATGCACAAATAAATACTAATAAACAATACGCCTATATGAATTTAGGATGGAAAGTTATGTTATGTTTAGCCAGTGATTTAGATTAAAGTTAAAAAGTTAAAGTAATGTAATGTAATGTAGATAAAATAAAAATACATATAAAGTATAAAAATATACATAAAGTAAAAGTATACAAATATATTTAAAATAAAACTGATGTCATATCATCATTATATAGTTAACATTTTTATTCATATAAAAAGATAACACTTTGTTTTAGTTAGCCTGAAATGGAACTGAGTTGTAAATGTGTATAGAATGCATCCAAACCCTTGAGATAGGTACATTAGCCAATGTAGCCTCGAAACGCGTAAAGAATTCGAGGATGCCACCGAAAAAGATGGCGAGATGACCTAACTATGATGTGAGATCAGAGACTAGACATACATAGTTGGCCCAAAATAGAAAAAAGGACGCTGGAGGCCCAGCACTGGGATTTTGTAGGCTTATAAAAATTATAATAGTTATAGACATACTGTATGGATACGATAACACTATCATCTTCAGCACCACCGTCACCACAAGTTGGCTTGATTTCAACATAGTCCTAAAGGACCTTTTTTTTACATGAGAAAATGCCTTCGCATACCTACCCATGCGGGGATCGCCGCCTAGATATGGCCGGTACCGGAAAACTGGCGTGGACCAAAACTGGCTGGGTTCGGGGCGTACCGTTAGTCCCTTACGGGACCGAGAAACGGCCAAGGGCTCTGTGCCCGACGAGGCGGGCCTCTTGGAGGCTCGAGGTTGCTCCCAGTACGCTTCGCTCTTGTGAGGGGACAGGGAAAGTAACTCGTGCGGTGCTGTGCCAGGTGCACTCCGGCAAAACCAACACCGGACAACTGTAAGCACAGTAGGGCTTGGGGGCTCTATGGACGTATGCGTCATGCAGCCGCGAGGAAAGCTTTAAAAAATAACCCCAATCCCAAGGTGCTGATGGGATGAATGGCTGGTGGGGAGCCCAGTCGTTAGCTGAGGGCAAGGACCATACACTCAAAAAGGATCAGAAAGAAAGCAGTTGGTTACAAAAATCTACCCCAGGGTGGTACCGGTGATGCTGGAGAGTCTACCCCCGGGTCTGGCCCGGGTGAGCCCCATCGTATCTGGGTGGGGGGCAACCAGCTGCTGCGCGGTGCAACCGCAATTGCCGGTCCCACAACATCGAGGCGTGGTTGCGGACTACTTGCGCGACAGGTACATCTTGTACATGGCCCAAGACGGTACGAGGATCCGGAGAGAGATCCAGTGTTGGGTTCCACAGTAATGGGCCCGTTACTGTGAAATCTCGCCTACGACTCTGTCCTGCGAGTCGAGCTTTCCGCTGGCGTTAATGTCGTTTCCTACGATGATACGTTGGTGGTCGCCAGCGGTGACTCCTTCGAGAGGACCAAGGAGCTCGCCGAGCTTGGTGTTGAAATCGTCGCCGCCAAAGTCCACGAGTTGGGACTGGAGGTAGCGCCTCACAAGACCGAGGCGCTATGGTTCCGACTCGTGCGTCCGAGTAAGTGAGTCTGAAGTCAGAGTAGGGCATGAAGTACCTGGGCCTCAATCTGCACAGTCGCCGGGGCTTCGAAGAGCATTTCGAGCGTCTTGTTCCCCGGATCGAAAGGGTAGCGGGTGCTATGCACATACTGCTGCCCAATCTCGGGGGACCGAGGGAGGAAGGCGGACTGCCTCTATGCTGAGGTCGAACGATTCGTAGCCCTGCACGGGGCGCCCGTCTGGGTGAAGAGGCTGGTCATCCGACGCTGTAGGACTAAGATCTACAGCCGTGTCATCGTGATAGTTCCGCGAGGGTTCTGGGGGTGCAATCATGCGTACGCCCCCAGGACGGTCTATCCCAGCGAAGCGCATGGGGATTGTGGTTGCATTCCTTACGGAATCCCTTGGCAGCGTTTTTGGGCGACCACCGTGGGGTTTTAGTCGGTGCGAATCCGACATAACCCGTCCTCGTCCCCGTGAGGGCGTGTACGCGTAGGCATTTCCCCAAGCTAAAAAAAAAAGACTCGTACTGACTAAAACCCCGAGGTGTTCCACCTTCGTCGCATATGGTGGGGTAACGAGAACGCTTACGCATACATCCACGACCCCACCTGCGCTGACCGACAAAGCGGCTCCACCGCTGACTGATATTCGGCCGCAAAGGACAGGGAGAGCGGCAACGAAACACCGACACTCTTCTCCCTCCGCCTCAGCTGCTGAAGGCGGGGAAGATGGCCTCGCTCCGTCACTTCCGCCCCCAGCAGTCCACCGACACGCTTCAAAGGTGAGCTCTTTACGAGCCCACCCGGAGCAGTCCTAAAGGACTGGCACTGTAGATTAAGAATTAATTAATATATACTATGAATATACACGCCACAGATAGCTGAAAAGGACCTTGACCTGTATGAGGTCATCTGTATAGTAATAGGTTTCCTCAATGTATGCCAGTGCAGGATATACATGGGGACTACGCCCGGAATACGACCCTTTCCGACGGCAGTTGCCTGAAAGGAAATAAGGATACTGAGAGGCATTGTCCAGGGTTTTGTTGAATACTTATCTGAATATAGCTTGCTTTGCAGCATCAATATTTGGAACTTCGGAGCTGAGCGACCCAATTAGGACAAGATTTCTAAATAAATGACGTCCAAATTATTCATATATGATGGATTTACTACTGGTAAAATTAGTAATATGATCAGAATGACGCAGATTGAGACAGATTAGTTCAGTGTGAGATGCATCACTCGGGATCATCAACAATGAAGCTGTACTTACTGCTGAGGCACGTCTGTGGCCATTTTAATGTCTTAATGATGGACACCCGCGAATTGTAATACCGACGTAACTATTCCATGATGAGATTGGGTCGTGCCAAGGGTTAAAGATGAATATCAATTAAACTAAATTCGTTTCCCCTCATCTTTTAACAGATATGATTTATGTATATCTTAAGCAACGGGCTCATAAATCATATTCACGGAACTCTGATATTAACGTTTAATGTAACATTTTTCTCGCGATTTCGGACTGTCATTTTCCTGTCAACTTTAGCATAAAGCAGCAAATATATTTCGCCGTCTTAGCTCTTTTACATTTACTTCGATGTAAGGTTATTTGTTAGAATTATAATATCAAGTGGGGAAAAATTACACAACTTTTGAATCTGTGCATTTACTTGAGCGTTTACTGGTTCATTTTCCCCTATATGTGTACGAGAAATTAATTACTCAGCAGAATTGAGGCATTCTTTGTCTTACTAGTTTCATCCTTATTCATAATATTAGTCCTTCGGGAGTGTTTTAAATGATATTTTCATTAAGGGGCAGGTTGGCAAGCTTATTAGATAATTTATAGAAACTCAATACCTAGAAATTAATGGGAGTAATGTTTTAAAATCCCTCACTACGTTTAAAGGAATGCTTTTACTTATTTAATTATTTTACTATCTATTATTTTACTATTTTACTAAATATTATCCCGGAATTAAATTTTCATGCGTGGCGAATGTATGTGCAATTCAATTTGTTGAATTTCTAATCTGTGTATTAACGGATACGTTATGGATCCAAAACTCACTTCACTCACAATGCGTATGCATCAGTCCTAGTAGTCGATTTCCACCGCGGGATGCCCTATAACTTTTACTATATAAAGCACTCCCACTGTGCAGGATATATAATAGTTCCATAAGCATTGCGCAACAACAGAAGCTTTCGGTCATCTTCAACTTCCCTGGTCCAATGAATTCATGTGCAATAAGATCGGGATATCACAGTTTTTGTAAACTGGTAAAACATAAAGTAACATCACCATGGTTGATATCGACCATGATTTATTTGTATTTTCTTCGTTTACATGAGAATAAAAAAAATCCAAAACACTCAGCATCACAGCCTAGTATAATAATAGTCCACTGCTGAACATAGGCCTTCCTGCAGTGACTGCCAGTCCAGGGATGTCACTCCAAAACATTTCTTCTCTATCGGTTATTTATTATACAAGCTCTATGACTTTTTGAGGCAATTACCACTTCACCTTGCTGATCTTATGAGCTTTGTCGATCGCCTACGTTCTTTCCTGGATGTCTAATGTTTACGTTGAACATATGTCACACATGGAAACACTTAACATAGCCCTTTCCATACTTCGCTGAGTTACTTTGAGTCTCCTCATATGGTGACTACGTCTCAGTACCATAAGTCTCTGGAGAAAGGTGCTTGATAAAATAATTCTAAATGGTACGTAGGAATTGTATTCAAACAATTCGTTGTCGGTTATATATCGTGATGTGTGTTTTATATGATGAATAATGTAGATTCTTTACTATCAAAAAATATTGCATGCGAACACACTACACGTGACATAAGGGAATTATATTATAGTGATCTATTCGTAGTATATGGAAAAAAAACACAAAAAAGAAGGGGTGAAATGTAAGAAATAAAAGCACGAGTAACGTTTGCGCTCACTTTCGAATACAGTAAGTGTGAGAGGCTATTATCACTTAACACGTTTTCACAAAAATACCAGCATAAAATAACAACATGTAGCCACTATGGTTGGCATGTTGAGTTGGCATATCCGAGATCCAATTACAGGTGAAGAAATATTTTATCTTTTTCCTCAGAGGTGACAACACACCGTCGTCGAATTAACGTCTACGCTCGTCTTCTAGCTGTGTCACGGGACACAATTATCACTTAACATTAGAAGAAGCGGGTACTTGTTTGCCAAGTTTACCTTTATAATAAATAGGCATACTATAAACAGTAAAATCTTATTTAATGTTGAACCGTACTCGTTCATGGAGGATATACATATATATATATTTTCTTTCGACTTAAACTTGAAATTAGTTTTAATAATAAATACGGCAAGGTGTAAAGAACAAATTACCAACTTATTACCCTGGAGCTTAGTTTTTAATACGGTAAGTTGATCCTTCAACGAACACTGAACACAAAATAATACTAGTGAAAAAAAAACATATTTAGATCATATCAATTTCAATCAATATCAATATTCTAAATAACTTGTAAGGGAAAAAAATCATTTAATGAATAAATAATAATTTAAGTTTCCGTCAGTTTAGACTCTGCTTACTATTGCGAGTGAAAGTCACTTTTAATCTTGTTATTAGTTGAATTCGTTTCGTTTTTTTAAGAATGTGATGCTAAGGCTAGGTTTAGGTTTAACAAGCGTAGCTTACATGTGAAATATTAGATATCGGGTCGTGTGTTTACACTTGTTCTATATCCCTAACATACGTACCAAAACTATCCATTTTTCATAGAACTGTTTGTGACAAACAAGGAAATAGTTTTCCTGATGGTAATGATGACGTTACCCAATTGATATTACATCCAATCTCAGCAAATATTGAAGAAGCATTTTTTTATGGAATAGGTGGCAAACCAGCAAGCAACTCACCTGATGGTAAGTGATTAACGACAAACATAGACATCCGCAACACAGTCGCAAATGCGCTGCCGGCCTTTAAAGCTTTGAAGTCGTATCGAACTACGAACCTAAGAAATACCGCTGATGACTCCACGGAGTGGTTGTGCGTAGCAGAAAATTTCACGTAATGCGCACAGTTGTGGATTGTGGCACCTCGGGATGATGAGGATTAAATTTTGAATTCTGTCCCGATGTACGATGTTTAAACTCGGTGGTTTGCGTTTGTCACTCTAAGATAGAATGGTGTATCTTTGTAATTGGATCCCTGGATCCCTACGAAACGCATTACGCGACTATCATAGCAGGTATTCGGTGAGGGCTTGGTCCTACCCGATTGGTCGATACAACCCAATATTTTGTAGTTAGAAACAATTTAGTAATGCCTATATACCATGCTACACTCTTAGTTGAACGTCTAAACCTTTCAACATATACGTACGGTACAACGATGGTACTATTATGTATCCTAAAAATGTTGCCCTTGATATAAGGTCTGAAAAATTATTGAGATACTATTGTGAATAAATAAATTAACTCAATGGTAATAGTTAATTTTAAAGTAAATTTAATTGCACATTTTTCTTTACAGTTAACAATTTTCTTATGGTACAAAAATATTTATTATACATTAAGGTAAAAAAATTCTCGTCAAAACTAAACACAATACAACAAAGCTATTCTTACAATATAGGAGTAATTAGATTGGAACGTGTATAGGTAGGTAACAGGAATTAAAAATCCGAACGCCTAACGATAATAATTCAGACCAGATCTCGAACAATAGGTAAGGTACGTGATCCTTGGCATTTGCTCTTATATTACTTAGATCCTTTATACATTACGGTGTTTTCGAGGCATGACTACAGATTTTATATACAAAGAATCCTACTTCCAAGATATTTCATTTAATCCACTATAAAAGAAAAAAGGAGGCAAAGATTTATTGTTAAAATACTTGTGAAAATTCTAATATTAATAATAGAATTAGTATAAAAATAGTAACTTAATATATTCGGAGATTAATAAATTATACGATCAAAATATCGCAGTGCTTAAGATATAAAGTTAGTAAGCTAGTAGTTAAATGAATACGCCATAGGCAAAATTAATTAACAAGTTTATAGTAGTTTGAAAATCAAATTGTTTCATTTATTTTAGTCGCGTTATAGGTATAATGTATATAGGTATATTCTGCTTATTTTGTTTTTTTTTTTATAGTGGTATATATTTGTTTATCGCTGGGGCTCAACTGGGGGACTCTCACACCCTCACAGAATACCAGCGTAAAATAGTAGCATAACACTGCTGTGTTACGTCTGATTAGAGTCATTGCTGGTGACGAGGCAATAATCGAGAATAATTGATTTTTCCAAATATATCATTAATATACAAATAAAATAAACTATGTCTATAAATTGAAGATATATTTATAAGTGAAGTGTTTAAAGTAGTAAAAAATAGTTCAACGTGATGTGGCCACACGGCAGCTATTGGAGATGCAACATGAATGATCTAGGGATATCTACTAGGGAAGGACTATTCCCTCAAATACTACCCGCGTGAAATAGAAACATAACGCTGTGTTTCGTGTGGTGCACCTCGAATATTCTGAATTAATCTGAGTTTGATAAATTAAAATTATAATTTCTTTAAAACTAACCAACCAAATGAAGACTATACGAGGACTATATGTGTAAAGATTATTCAAAGTAAAAATATAACATCTCTTGTTTCATAAAACGCAGGATGTTTTCATTAATGAAAATCCCAACGATACTATATTAACTTGCATAAAACAAAGAGGCTATTATGTCCTGGATTGGAACAATAATGAGTCGATAGCATTGTAATTTGCAACTAAAATGACGTAATACAACAACGCTTTAGAGTAGCGGTTGTCGAGAGGAATAGGTAATTGGATTTTTTAAATATCTTTTATGTTATATAATATGAGGGTTATCAAACGAGCCCATTGTACATCTGATGGTTAATGATAACTGTGCCCCTTGACATCTAAATCCATCATCATTAAAGACCCAAGATGCATATGCGCTGTCACCCCTTAGGATTAAGATGTAATGCCTTGTATGCCTGGATTGACACTGACCATTTGAAACACAGCAGTGTTGTGATGATTCACGCTGGTGTTCTGTGAGGGCATGGTCCTTCCCCGGTCAAGTCGACCCTCGATGTTTTAGATAGAAACTAACTATGGTCTATCACTGTTTAAAGACTAATGTATTTTTTTTGTATTATTGGACAATCGTTGTTTTAATATAATAGTAGATTGATATGAGAGAATTATTAAAGTTTTTTGATAAATAATTAGTTTATATAACATTTATCTAAAACGATTTGTGTGAAATGATTGTTAATCTATAACAACACTAGCTTAATGGTTGTATAATTTTCAATTGGTAATGTTGGTATTTCGAAAAATGAAAATGAAAACTACTATTTCCATTTTATTGTTAAATTTACATAAGTAACAAGCTCGTATCGTCATAGTAAATTGTTTGAAATGAAATAGTTTATTGATAAGGATTCGGCTTGTTCGAATTTCGCTAGCGGCTTATCTACCATTGTGTCAAGGCTCCTGTACCCAGCCAAAATACAAATTTTAAATTGCTTCAAAACAGTGGATAAAGAAGAACTTATTTCAATGTTGAATCACATTTCTATTTCCACCGTTTCCTTATACAAGATAGGTTTGGAAGTATTCCCTTAGCGACAATAAGGGTAAAACGTTTTTCATGAAACAACTGCAAAGTTTGTTTTGTTCGTAAAAGTAATAACAGTTTTCTTAAATACTTACAGATAATGTACAAGTATTTCAGAAATTAAAAAAAAAATATAGATAAAGCAATTTCTAACTGGAGTCACGATGATTTAGTTTTAGCACCGAGAAGTCCTTTTTATTTCCCTGTAAATACACGAGGCATTCAAATGTTTCTGTACAACAATTATCTGTACGACAAATGCTGTTCTTCGGCTCAAACTTGTACCTAGTAACCTTAACGCAATAGCCAGGTCACCTGATTACAGACAGATAGGCTATCAACATCTTCGGTAATGATTCACGATTATAACGCAACCCTAAAATCAAAGATGATATTTTTTATCCGCTATAAGCAAAACTTTATTAAAGCCTACAAGATGTAAAAGTGATACATGTCGCCTTCAAATCGTTAAGACCTAAAAAAATTACAAATGATCACGTATACGACGTGATAAGATCTTGCTTTCTCGGTTTCCAGAGCCGAAATTTTTATATTTCTAAAATATAGAAACTTTAACGTGATGATTTTACAAAATTATTTTGAGTTAAAAGTAATATAAAAAGTAAAAATATAAATTTGAGTCCGAGGGGACAATTCTAGGATGTAAAGGAAATGTGCATCTCACATTTATTTACGTAAGGTCAAATATTAAAGAAAATACTTCAATATTTTGATTTTAATAACAAAATAACGGAAGACTCAAACGATAAGAGAGTCCACAAGCCATTAGGATTTGGATCGACGTACTAGATAGTAACATGCAGCTGGTAGTTAGGCTTCGGTCAAATGTTTGTTCTGGGATTATTACTTAACGTTAAAATATTTGTTTGTTTGGTAAAAGTTATTGTTAATATGGTTTACTATTTAATATTAATTTTTTTTCAAACAGACTAGCATCCTTTAATACTTATATAAGTATGAGTATTTTTATTTAAATGCACATGTCATCGCAGACTATCAACAGTCCGCTGCTGAACACAGGCCTCCACTTCGGTGACTGCAAAGATGTTAGAAAAAGATGCTAGCTATGTAGACTCGTAGATATAAGAATTAGACGTAGGGGTAATTTAATATAATTTCTCTGCATCATTTGTAGTCACTATAAGATTGTTGTCACGATGAGGATGGCATAATCTAATAAGATTAAACCCTTAAACAAACAAATAAAGAAAAAAAATACACAGGCCTCCCCACAGATTATCAAGGCACGATCGTGAATCACCTACATCCATCGACTTTCCGAAAACTTGCATAAGCCGTCGCTCCATCTAGGATCATCCAACATGGCGACTGTCGCCTACGTTACATTAGTATATATTAATCTAACACATTTAATATGTATGTATATGATCTTATACATTTAGTATATATGCCGTTTATAAACATTCATCCCATCACGCTTTCTCTGCTCAAACCAAAGTTAGATAGGGAGAGAATGCCTTTTAGTATCACTAAATATCATGCTACTTTATTCGGAAAATATACTCTAACAACCACACAGAAAACTCAAATTAATTAATCATGTGGGCACCCGATATAAAATTTTCTTTTTCTATTATTTGTTTTTATTATACTTTCGTTAAGCTTTAAGCTGTTAAAGACGCAATAACTTTATTGTGTCAACTTTCATATTATAATCCTTAATTTCCTTTTTTTCTGTATGATTTTTTATTGTTTTTGTTATTTTTCTTTGTACTTTGTTTTGTCATTTTATTATTTTATCTTTAAAGTATATAAAATGAGGACTTTTCTTGTGTAGGCTTCACGGAAGATAAGGGCTGTGACGCTAAGTTACAACAGTACCTGAGTGGAGATCCTTTTCCTTATTTGGTGCACAACAGTTTTTCATTTGTCTTCCATTTATTTATCCTTTTTGTTTTTTTTTCTTTGATTAGCTATAAAACATTTTACTTGTTTGTTTAATTGTTTTTACTGTACCTGATTTTGTTATTTATGTGTGCCAAAAAGGAATTTATGAATATTACTATTATTATTACCTTATTTGTACAATAATTAAATAAACGTGCAAATACAATCTGGATAAATATAGGTTAGCATTACAAGAAATTTTTAAAGCAATTGTTAACGGTGCTCCGTCGGATAGCTCAGCCGTCGATTGTAAAAGACAGAACGGGATTGTTTATAGAAGTATGATCTGATTGAAAAGAAATAATAAAACTGAAATATTATCGGTGCATTCAATAATTCATGTTTGTTAGAAGAATTAATTTAATATAAATACAAATAAATTACGTGACATTAAAGTGCTAGTTTTTAGATACATTTTTAATAAATATGGATGAGTTTTATATATGATTATGTGAGTCACTTCGGATAACCGTACTATTTCAGAATTAGATCAGCCGGCCCGTGGCTTGCGGCTGAGAGGCAATAGATTTGTAAAGCAGATTGAATATAAGAAGTAGCGTACATATATTAATCCCACTGCTGGGTGTACTGCAAGTTAACGGGCTTCTCTGTTTATTTATTCCTCAGACATGAAATTTTTATACAATATTTTCCTTCACCGTTGAGTACGTAGTTAATGAGCATTTAAAATTGCAATTAATAATTTCATTGGTCCCTAGCACCGGGCATCGAACTCGGTATGCACGCGTATGGTGAAATTTTAATCCATAACCTTATTTTAATAATATGGCCCAACATACTTTCTGATGTGCCCTCAAGTAACCTTCTATGTAAGAAATATACTTTATATATTACATATTTGTAAAATATGGCTGCTATAAAGCTTTAGCGGTTAGGGCAATGCATTGTACATCCAGGTTAGATTTTATTTGAAAAGGAACAAAACCTTACCTGAAAATCAATCGTCTTCATTCGAGACGGTGGGTCGGTCGCATTGCCCAGTTGGAAGTTTTTAATCTCATATTTTTTCTTTAAGAATATTCTTGAAGCGTAAGCATTGGCTGTCTTACTTTTACTTTGTCGTTCTGGAGTTCAGAAAATATAATGTGCTTTGTTGCATTTTTCAAATAATGGCATGACATGGCTACACCGGCAGATGTCGCCTCTTCAGATACGGATCTAAACCATAGACTTTGTCTCTATTCTATTCATAATCCTCATCATATGCTACTGCTGCTCATTACATCGTGTAAGTATTACAGATGGAATTTGTGAAGTGTGTTTCCGCGGTGTATGTACATATATATACTAAACCATAGTGACAAGTTTTTTTATAGAATTGGTGGCAAACGAGCAGACAGCTCAACTTATGGTTAGTAACTACTAGGAGAAGGGGAAAGGGTAGGTCTCCAGCTACCTCACTCCCCCGACGAAAGACGGAAGTATAAATACACATCTACTATCCGCCGGTTTTCAGTGAAGCGTTGGTACTTCCCTGGTCGCGCCAGGCCATCCATGCAACAACAGAACCTTGGCTCTACCACCATATAAACAAGTACATTGATCATCTGATAGTAAGTAAAACTGTTGCCATCCGATTACATGATATTTACATCTATCTGGACCAAAGTTGCGAGGTACGTCACAATTTAATTTTATCTTTAAGTTGATAATATTTAAGACTGAAACAGCAACATGACTATGCAAAACTGAATATCTGATGTTCTAACTTCTGTGGATAAGCTATATACCCACTAGCTCCAAGTATAACATCAGTTATTGGTTTCAATTTATTACGTCCTATTAGGCTTCGAAAACGAGAAATCATCAGTGTGAAAACGGCTTTCAATGTTGTTTCAATACTTCGAGTACTGAAACTGTAAAATATAGCTAAAAGATGTTGACACAAAACAAAGATAAAAAAATCATTCGCGTAGAATGACCATAAAGAAGTACCAATAGCCTAATGAATAGCAGAATATAAGTAATGGTATAACATTACTAATGTTCCAGTTAACATATACGAAGGAGTGAAATTGAGGTGTTCAAGGCATGACTATTTTAAATAAGGTGGGAGTTAATTCTTCAGAGACCCTCTCTTGGATGCGAGAACGTCGTCCATTTGGTAGGTTTCGATGTATAATTATCTATTTTTCCACGTAACGTTATATCATTGAAAAATTTTAAGTTACCGAATATTTTTGTATTTGTATCCACGTAACAAATTATTATAGTTCTTATTTAATTTTTGTGTAAACCACTAGAACAGGAAGAAATAAAATAAAACTTCTAGGTAATGGTAGATGAAAGGATAATGATTTTCGTGTAATGTAGATTGTCTCTATAACATTAAGTAATTTAGGTGATCAATGTTTACACAAATCACAAATTTTGAGCAGGAACTAAAATAAACTAATGGTAAGTTTGTTTTAATTATTATCAGGGTTGTTAGAAATAGCAAGTGTTATTTACATTTTACCAGGAGCTTATAAAACCTGACTCGCGTTGTAACTGAACACAAAAGATTTCATTTAATACAAGCATATGAAAAACAAGGCGAACTCTAACCAACAAACGACGAACGACGAAATCCCGCGGTATACAAAGAATTTAACTTAATAAAGGATGTGCTCTAACTACCTATAAACTATAAGATACGGGTTGATGAAATTACATAAGAAAGTAATAATTAAATTAACTCAATATTATTTTGGCCTGTTGAATTCACTAAAGGTACCTCTTCTAATTATGTGGAAATAAAGAATAGAGTATGCTGCTACCTAGCTACGACTTGGCTGACGTAATAGGAACACACTCGGACGAGAATGTTTCTCCGAGATGTTTTTCCTTAAGGGTCAAAAATAAACTATATTTAATAATTTCGCATTGCGAACTTGAATAACATTCAATTAATGTCAGTTTATAGAATCCTGTGGAACAGCGATCGAGTATCAGAACAAAGTCAGACGCGTCTCTCTACTGTCCGTCATATGTGATGTCGACTTCGTTTACTTTTATTTTAATAATGTTATTTTTGAATTGCTTAATGTTAAGAAATTTACCACTGTTCAATTTTAAGTGTAAGCTACCAAAATTTTGATACTTCTGTGGACGTTGATCCTTTACCAGTCGAGACAGATAATTCATGCTGTAGAAATAAGTGGAAACAAGTCACGTTAAAATCATTGATAAAAATATTTTAATAATTTCAAATATTTTTCGATGTCATTTTATTGGCGTACGTATTTACTTTCATAATTTACTCGTGTTTTTAGTATATCCAGATTTATGTGATATTTTGTTCATCTTCATTGTATCATCCCGCCATTTTCACTACTACACTTAGGCCTGCCCCACTAATTTCAACAAATCATGAACCTAACTCACCAACATCTATCGATTTCTTCTAACTTATAAAGGTCGTCCCTCCTTCTACGAGTACACTGTCTATTGCTCCTCAAAGACTTTCCTACCCTACAGTTTTAGGTTTCCTAATACTTTTAAACTCACTTTGCTTAATTGCAAATACATTCTTATATAACATGAGCGAGTTTAAATTAGATATAATTAACCAATTTGAGTAATTTAAACTATAATTTGATATCTCATAAATATAGGCGCTGTATCAACTTTAAATATTTACTTTGTTCATACGTAACTGCTATTAGATTGCGTACAAGAAGGATATGATAAAGCCTAAGAGATTGTTAATGTAAACTTAATATCAACATAGTGGGCATTATGTAAATTTCAATAAGTAGCATGATCCATTTTAATAACAATAATGCGTGATAACTGAATTTATTTTACATTGGTTGTTAATTTTAACATTTAAAATATCTAAGCTTAGCGAAAACGAAATAAATGTGAATGCCTATAATTTTTTTTTTACCAGTTACATTATATTTGGGGGTTCTATATGTTACAGATTACATTGTAATATACCCGTATTCAGAACGTCTTTAAAAGTCAATATTTTCAGAACAAATAAATTATACATGCATATTTTACAAATTTGTCTACTTAAAAAAGTATCATGGTTATCAATGGTCTATCTATCTTTGTCCTCAAAAACGACATAAAATAGGGATGGATTAAGGTATCTACGGGTAACAATAATCATTTTCTATCACACAGATATATGCTCGCTTTTTAACTAGATGCGTTATTGTTTTTTATTATAATGTATAATGGATCCAGTCCTGACATTCCTTCCATTACTTTTCATAAAACTAAGGGAGACAAAGGAGCAAATATTTCACGTTGTTTCCACCTGATAAGTGATAACAGCGTTCCCTGATATTATTTACATCCGTACTCAATGAGATGTAACTCCTCGTTACTTGTAATTGGATCTCCAGATCCCTGCACTCACTTCATACGAAACACACGTCATGCTGCTATTTCACGACATTATTTGAAAGTGTGGAGTTCTTCCGAAATTGAGCCGACCCATTAATGTTACAAATAAAAACTAGATGCAGCGTGTCTCTAACAATTTAGTAATCGTAACACCCAAGTTGCCAAATATGACATTTATTTTATTTCATAGTAAGTTCAGTTTCATTTACGATCGTCTTTAAAGACCTTACTTCTTAGTAAACATTAGACCAAAGTATGTTCTAAACTGTAGGGTATATGGGTCCCCTCAAGGTTCCTTATTTAATATCTAGTTCGTGGGCATGTTGATTGTCAGAATATAAATTAATAAAGGCAATTTAGAGGTAGACAACAGCTTGAATTTCCTTTATTACTTTACATTTGAACGATAAAGTTTTATAAAATATTCAGTTTAATCTTCTATTCACACAAAGTAACGCCATTAGAATAAACCTAGTGTAGGCGACAAATTGGAGCGGCTTTAATTTGCATGAATAGTTTTAACTTTTGCTTGTGACCTTTTCCAAAAGGACGACACAAACAAAATATATGTATTTGTTCACAATGTGCAAAATTGCTTATTATTATAGGAGATTTTTATAGACTTAATGTATCAGTAGTATCTTAGTCGTTTTTAATTTGGTGGAAACGTTTGTTTCAAATTAACAATCAGCGTTAACCATCAGCAACCTAATCTAGTAAGTCTATCGTACATGACATGTTAAGCATGCCCGAAGAAAATATTTGATGTAACGAGAGTTTTGGTTTTATGATACTGTTACTGATTATTTTTTTTCTCTTATCTTATTGAATTTAGGGAATGCGGGTGATATAAAGGAGTAAATTTCTTTGTCTCTACATTTTGACATTCAATCAAAAAAATGTTGTCTTAATCAAATTTCCATATGATTAATCGTTATCGTCATAAGGAAATTTATTGAGATACCCAAAATCGGTAAATCTTATTTAATAGGTACATTAAATCACATTCAGCATTATTACAACTTAATATAAATCAGATCACTCCAATGGAGAAAGGACTATGCTTTCAAATAAAATGAGCGTAAATGAGGATAATTCTTTCGGAACTTGTATGGTAAGTAATGAGATTCCGAGACAAAATTATTACTGAGAGGTTTATATTTGTCCTCAGGGGTAGTATGGTATTTATACGGCTTTTTTCTTTATATATGAAAAATTCGCAATCAAAAGAGAAGAGATATGAATCAATCAAGAATTAATTAAGAGAACATTGGTCTTTATGCAAAAGATTTAAAAAATATCCATAACAATCTCAAAAAGCGGCTATGGTGCGAAAGTTCTTGAAAATTTTTTTTGACAGTGATGAAATGAAACAACTTAAAATATTTTTATTATAAGAATTTATAAAATTGATCTCTACAATCTTAAAGAGAGATAGAAGGACGTCAGAATTGTGATTCTTATAAAGATAATTTTTAGCATGAAGATTGGGTCCACCGCAAATTGTGATGTAAACGTCATTTACTATGTTATATTTTTGGATGACAATACCATTAATAGAAACATTGTGTCTAAACTGAATGTTGACAGATGCAACATTAAATATTTTAATTCTAAGAACATTGCAAGCAAAATTGACTTATTCCCATAGGTATTTAAAGTTTAAATTCTCTACATTTTGCTGCATAGAAACATGAATACATATTTCTTTCACCAGTAGCCTAAAAGTTTAGTGTACGGCCCGCAAATATTCACTTCGAAGTTTCGAATCACCATTTAACTTTTGTTATGATACAATCTCAACACAAGTATTTAACCCTAGTTGTAGTGCTTAGATGGTGGATGGTATAGATTATCAGTAGCGCTAAAACCATTGTTAATATAGTATGTTCAAAAAATACGTAAAAGCACATATCTCGCTGTTGATTGTAATTTTGTTCACATGTTCTCGTGGACTCAGAAAAGCGTGAGTGACACACTCCATATTCATATTAAGATCACGTTATGGTAGTTACGTTATTATTAACAGGAATGGGCAACCAAAGTATATACACTACGTTCTTTTTTTTAAAACACGTTTGGGTTTGCAATCAATACTTTTTTTATTATTATTTGTAAATTTTATTGTTTGGGGTTTACATTTTAATTACGTTTGATTTGTTTAAGCTAGATAAGATTATTTTGCCTTTTACATTGTCCATCACAAAAAAAAACGATACTACTTATTTTAGAAAATTCATGATACCGGTTAGACTTTTATATCTATGTGATTACTATTTTAAATATATATAAATATATCCGATTAATATATGTTTTTCTTATGGATGCGTATTCAGTACTTGTCTAATTCTAACGCGTGTTAAATTTTCTAGTGTCCAAATAAAACGATTTCCCTTATTTTTTAATAAAAATGCTACTGCTGAAAATACCAAAGCAGATTTTAGGCAGAAGACACATGCTTTACTCAACAAAATGTTTAATACTTTTAGCTTCAACAGCAATGTTACAGAAAGAAGCAAGCCATTGTTACAATACAAAAGAATTCAAGCGTACCACGGCTAGATTTTCTAACAACGACTGCATTGCGTCCGTATTAAACTGAGCTTATCTCCGCTGAGTTAATTTCATTTCATGTGTTGGAAATTTGAATAGATATGCGAAACACCTGTTTAAAGTACAGATTTCATTTGTAAAAGGAAATAAATTCACAAATTACTTACTTTCTATTATTTCTATCAGATTTCTTGATTTCAAACAATTAAATCCGGCAAAGTTTAGCGTATACCGCAGCTTTTTTAAAAATCAGTATCAACGGCCATCAATCATGTGTACTGAAGCGAAACTTCTCTAGCGATCTAAACCTCTATTTAAAGGTAGTGTAATAGTACGAAAATTAGCACGAGGTGATAAGTGTAACATGATTTCGTTTTTTTAGCATTTTTCTTTAAAGGCAAGTCATTTGTCACCTGCAACGCCTTACACGTTACTTAGATAAAAAAATGTATATGCTATCGCTAAGAATTAGCATATGACGGGCTCCTTGGTTTTCTTTCTTTTTTCAATTATGATGATAATATGCCACGAAAATACGTCATCACAGATGATGTTTTAACATAAAGTTTTTATAAACTAAATTTGCAAGTTTTTGTAAGTTTTTAAAATTTGATGCTTCGCTAGTGACATGCTATTTAAAATTATGAGTCTGATAAAAACTACTTTAATGGATAACAAGTAATGTGAAAATGATTTTATAGCTGGGATTCGATTTCAATGTGATTATTAATTATGCCGTAATTAAGCCCTTAACCTGTAATTTGACGACTTCGTTTAATAACATAATTATAGTAGTAAAGTGCGATCTAATTAACTTTTAAATATCATAAGTGAATCTTCATAAATACTGAGTATAAACTATTCAGGTTTTTGTGATTTTAGATCAAAACTAAAAAGTTTAAGAAAATATTAATATGAATTACTTCTTATATTTCTTTCCACATAAAATACATTTAAATCAAACAAATTGAATAGTTACTACTACCTTATAAAAAAAAACTTTAAATATTCAATGCTGGAATGCGCATAAACCCGTATTCATAATTTTATTTTTCCGAATTATTCGGGATATGTAAGTCCCGACTTATAATGCTTCTTTATTGGACCCTTTGGGATCATATGAAACACATTAAGTATCTGCGATAGACGAATTTTGTGGCAAAATAATTGGAACTGCTAACCGGATAAAAGCTACATCGGGCATCCGATTTGAAATACTAAAATTATAAGATAATAATAAATATTAAAAAAAATTATTCTGTTGAGATGACAATAAGTTTTCTTCTAGATACATCTTCAAAGACAAATGTAAAGTTATCTACGATCCATTCTATTTTCACCGCAGTTAGTATTTCGGTAAAAAATATTTTCAATGTTCCGTTATAAAATAATTCATTGTCTCAACTAAAGAAAAAGCAAATTAACTTGAAAATAAAAAGTTAAAAAAGTTGAAGTTAAAAAGTAAATTTTTTTATTCACCATTATAATGGGAAGAGTAAATTTTTATGACTTTTTTTGGTTCTTATAAATTATTATTAGATGATCTTAACTGTATAAATTACATTAATGTACCCTAAGGTCAAGATCTGTTAAATATAAGACACGATAGTTTGTAAAGAAAAATATTATAATATTAAAGCATTATTGACAATTTTTTAAAAGTAATTCGAAGGAGGCAGAAAGAATGTAATTTTAATATAGTATCAAATTCTATTATGAGAACTCGGAATAATTAACTAAAAATGTTATTTAAATATATTACTTATCCTAATTATATACGTAATATGATAACCTTCAAATTTTCTTTTAATTTTGATATTCTGATTATTTTCTTATCAAATCAACATTCATGTAATTCAAATTCGAGATCTGAAAGCTTTTTACGCGTACGACAGCATTCTTCTATAAAAACCGCCCATAGAAATGATTTTAATTTCACTCGAAATTTAATAACGATTACGTAAATGGAGAAATGATTCCTAATCGAAAATTTGTTGACAAAGGACCAACAACAACCTAAAGAGCAATTATGTAGCCTGGAGATATTTGAAATTAGGAATGACTAAGTAGGATCTTCTTTTATTCTTATCGCGTATTCTTCTTTACTATTATATAACCTCGAGAAAGGTACAGACGATATTTTTAAAATTCAACAATTATTGACGATTTCTACGACTATGGCTTTCATAGTTTATTTTCGTTCGTTTCTTTGTTGTGGTTATTTCCAATTTAGATGCAATTTTCTCTCTCAAGTGTTTAACATAAAAACTAGGACTAAGATAAAATATATTTTAGGCGTGCATAAATTATCAAGAAGCAAAAAAAGTAACGGGTAAAAATACACAAAACGTTCTTACCGCATAGGAAAATATTAGTTAATTATTATAACCATTGTTCCACAATGCCGAGGGAAAACTATTTATAATATTATAATCATGTCGACTTTAATAATTACTACATAGTGCCAGCGGCAGACTATGTCTATTATACGAATCTAGTATGATATAAGTAATTCAATAGTAATAATATCAAATCATTTTGTTTTTTCAATAAATACTGTATAATGGTTTGATTCTTATCTTCGTTTGCACAGGTAGTGTGTTTGCCATAACCGATGTGTCAATATCGGAAAGAACACAACTGGCTCTCAAACTGTCTTCGTAGGAATCCCCGTATACATATCCCTTTCACATTCATTATTCCCGTCGTCCACATAGGAGCGATTCTAGCTCTCATCAGTTCACAGATTCCCCTTTGATTTCACATCACATAAATATACACGCATCCACTAGATTAGTTATATATATATATATATATATATATATATATATATATATATATATAACTACTCTAGTGGATGCATGCATATATTAGGCACTGCTCGATTAGACCGACATTTTACTACCAGGATGGAATATTACGTTGCTATGAGTGAAACATTGTTGCAGTTTCTTTACGCGTTATTCTTATTCCTCCGGGATCACAAATATCAATTCAACATCGAACACACATAGAAAGTAAAGTAACAGCCTGTATATAAATTTCACTGTTGGGCACGAAGATTCTCTTCTGAGGAGGTCGAGCATAGTCCACCATACAGCTCCACTACGGATTGGCGAACTTCACACGTTTTCGAACTATATTTCTTGTTATTTATTATTGCCTGGAGGAGATCGCTTTATCGCAATAAGGTTGCCTTTTGGTTTACAATCTAAAATAATTACTTATTTCTCGTTTTTTTTATTATGTGGAGTTCTATGATGGTTAAGAATATTATTATGGTTGTTTGTTCTTAGAACACCAAGTATGTGTTAAATCAGCAATAAAAATTGCTAACAAATTTAGTAATCCGTGTAATCACTGAAATCGACTGGATTTACTTGCACACCATGAATTAAAACTACCACAGCTCTTGATTAACGCACATCGATCACTTTATTTTAATGTGATTTAATTAAGTTTTCCTATTTAGCACATACCTTTTATTTGTTATACTGTATGTAAATATTCAAAATTTAACCCCTACTCAATTGAGATGGAACGCCTCTCTATTAGTAACTGCGTATGCAGAACCCTTCATAAACGAAACACAGCAGCCTTAATATAAGGTTCACCCGTTCCAGGGTGGTTCTTACCGGCCCTGCTTCTGACAACAGGTGACGACCTTCCGCGGCTAGGTCTGTATACCGAACTTTGAGCGGTAAAAATCACAGTGGAGAATGGGTATCACTACCCATTCTCCACTCTGGAGATTTCTCTGATGGCTATAATTTTCAGTGGCAAAACAAAATCTATGCATTTTGTTTTACTACAGCATAAACTTTAGAACGTAGGATGAGTATACTATGAGTAAGTAAGTAAACCTAAAGATCTAGCTAGCCCCGATCGTTGAAGCTTTAAGTGCCATATAGGATAACAGCGGCAACATGAACAGGCAGCGTTATACTGTAATTTTATTATGGTATTTTACTTTCACGGTCGAGCGGGCCCATTCATATTCTAAAAAATTTTTTTCGAAACAAGCTTTATTTATTATTAAAAAATATTTTTAAATTTTTAACCGTACTTTGGTAATGTAATAGATATAACTTAAAAAAGATAGTTTAAAAGAAAAAAAAGTATTGCAAATGTATTAACAACTCGTATGTGTTTAAGCTAATACCTTTTATAAGCATTGTGTGTCCGAAAGGATTATTGTTTCCTGTCGGTCAAACGATGCTAAATCCTTGACAGGCGTTGCGGTTGAACTTCGTGAGATAGCGTGAAATCCCTCAGTAGCCGGCAATAGTACTAACTATGTCCACTGACTGTGGTCGATGCTGATCCGAGCTTTAAATAGTGGCACTCGTATGTCACAAGTTCAGGCGGAAAATTACTGTCAAAGCCGCATTTGAAAATATTAATATGAAATAAAATGTGTTTCCCTTCATCTAGCACCTCTATGCTGCTATTTAAAGCTGGAATTCTCTAAAGGCTTTGACCTTACCCCGCCGATAGAAGTTGCAACGTGGTTCAACCACTATGTTTAACAAATTACAAAAAAAAGGTAAAGGCCGCCGATCTACAGTGAAGCCTTCTGTTAGAGAGTAGACCAGTGGCCAGGTGTGGGATCTATTAATATGCGCTGTCTTTTTTTAAAACCTTTTTAATGTTATTTACAGTTCTGTATTTTAAAAAAGGTGTAAAATGTAACTTAAAACAATGAGTATATCCATACTGTACGTAGCTTATCGTTTGGATTCAGTTAACGTTTTACTTATATGTAGCACCTAATTCATTAAAATAAATTTAACTAATTTTGCGAAATATATGTGAAAGAGCCACTAGCTGCAACGCCAACGGCTCTGTGAAGGACCACGCCTCACATAATATTAGATTGGGATAGTAGCATAACGCTGTTATGTTCCGTTTGCTAAGTGTAGGGACCCGGACATCTAATACACCTTCGGGCCCTAATACACCTAGTACACCTACAACTAGGCTCAGTCTAGGGTTTTAGTGGGTACTAATCCACATAATCCTATCTTCCCTACTGGAGGCACTTTTGGAGCTTTCCCTCCGACACCAAAAAAAATGGGTGACAACGCATATTTATCTCGAGTCTCTGTTGTGATGGACGCAGACATAATAGACCGCAGTCATTACACATCATCAGGTGAACTGTGTGCTAGTTTGCCATTACTATTATTATAAAAAAATCCTTTTTATAATTAACAAAATATATAAACCACACAATTTGGTGATGCAAAATGTATTTCAATTTTATCAAATAACCAAACAATGAGTAACAAATTATTGTATTGCACAATATTGTTATTATACAAAGTATTTTTAAACAAATAAATTAATGAACGATGGATCAAAATTACAGCGATCGCGAGTTTAAATCTCAGCTAGGTTGTATTATTGTTGTTTCTAGATTGTTACAAATAAAAATCTCTGTTATCGTGTAGACTCTCCCTCATACACGGCAATATCTTCTATGTACGTGTCGTAAACGTTTGCGCAAATATAGAGGTACTGACTCTTCATTCCTTTCCCTAGTAAGAATTAATGTTTGTGGCATATGATCAGAGAAAATTTCAGATGTAGTGAGAAAGACGCGGGATATAAAGATACCACACGCAGACTCAAAAACCAATAAAATTTGTGACACATTAATATTGTTCGTAAGCTTGCAATCAAACCATGACCCTCGCCACGATGCCATCAATCGGCTGTCTAAGATGAAAGAGAGAAAAATCAAATCTAATAGGTTCTAGTTGAAATGTGAACAACATTCTATTTTAGTTCACCTTGGTTGAGTAGAAATGAGAGCTTTAGTTTTCTGTTTTCTTTTGAGACTTGAGAATATGGTAGTTTTGTAACATACATAAATAAATTTATAGTGTTTCATTCATTAGCTGACAACTTTTGGTAAATATACATTGTTGTGTTATATAAAGGATTATTATACTTATTAATATAAAAAAAATATGTTATATTTTATTTTCCAAGAAAATTTAACTGCGTCGACCGCCATCCACTGTAAGTTAATTTTGCTGGAACACAGTAACGCGAAATAAACAACCCAGTTCCTATGCAATTATCTAATGGTCTCATATATTTCTGGAGTAGACACAGCCATAGCATTATGCGTCCTAAAACAAAGGCAGTATACCACCGCCTCAGCAAAGCGTGTCTCCGAACTCGTGAATAGTGTGCACAATTTACCGGACCTCATAAAAGAGGTCGCTGGGAACAATGCTTGGCATTCGGCCAAATTTACGTGTGCGGTCTACAAATTGACATACGTCACAGTTCAGCACTGTAACGAAAAATGTTATGGTTGCTCATGGTAAAGGATTTAATCGACTATTTTTTAAGAAACTTTTTAGCTGTGTGCCTCAGCAATCCTAAGTAGATTTTTACATTCATAAAAATAATTATGTACAAAATTTGCATTCAAGTAAATTGTGATTTAGTAAACTTATGATATTGATGGCAAACGAGCAAGCAGCTCACCTGATGGTAAGTGATTACCACCGTCCATGAACTTCCACTACGCTAGAGGAGTCGCAGATGCGCTACCGACCTTTAAGAAAGTTGTAGGCTCTTTTCTTCCGGGGTCTATGTCCCTAAGTAGTGTCAGTTCAGAAATACCGCTGGTGACAGCTGAGCCCACAGATTAGTTGTGCGTGGCAGAAAATTCGCGTGAAGCTGCGGTTTGCTAACCATTGAGATGATGTGGATAAAATTTTGAATTCTGTTGTAATGTACGATGTATAAACTCAGAAAACTCTTCAGAAAGCTCGCAATGGTAAATTCCCCGTTCCCCGGGCCGGAGATGAGAACAGTATTACATGTGATGCTGAACTTGCGCTTTGTGAAATTGGAGACAGTGGGCCGGCACGAAAGCATGCCTAGTTTTAACCAGAACTTACTCAAAATTAACATCGTTCAACAAACTGAAATTTTTCAAATCGTTATAGAGGTTTCTATTTCGTACAATTCTACAAGATTGTGAGGCTTACGGTATCATATTTGTATAAAATAAGTTAACTCTCTCTCTAACTATTTCTTTTATCGATATGTTATAATTATATAATTTTTAAGAATATAGAAATTCATGCAACACAACTAATATTTCGACACTCAATGGGGTTGGAGTTGGGGATAGTTGTAAGATTGTAATAAAATATTGGTTTACTTCAGATTTGCGTTTGGTTAGTCAGAATGATTCGGTAAGTAATAAATTCCAGTTAACTGTTACCTTATTTTATATAGTTTTGCATATTGTCCTTATTTAAAAAATGTAAATTCCTCATAAAACTTATCAGGATCTTCTGCGATCTTCTTTATAAGTTAATAAAAGGGAAATTTAGAACTTAAGACCAATAAGTTAAGAGCATTCCAATGTGTATTAGTTAGTAGGGTTGAGTTATCATGAAAAACATGAGTTCTGCGCATCCGATAAATAAACGGAGCCCGTATAGAATAACTATCGTATCTGGTCCGTCTTATTATCACTAAATCTTCAGAAGAAATGCACATTTTCAAAGCTATCCTTCTTCCCTTAGTAGCTCAGTGTCTAAGGACTCACTTTTAGCTACAAGGCACGCGGGCAAACCGAGTTCGTTCCCCAGTGCCCGATCTCAATGAATTTGATGATTGCAAGTTTAGGTGCTTATTTACCACGCTCGGCGGTGTAGAACAAAAATCATGAGAGTACCTACATGTCTAAGTTAATTATTTAAAAAATTATATTTTGAAGACATGTGATATCCACCAATCCGCAATGGAGCCGCGTGGCGTACTAGTTTATGCCCAGAAGGAATTTATATATGGGTTTACTTTACTCCACCACTTATCTCCAAAACTACAGAACCAAAAATAAAAAAAAGGAATTTACGCACAGTAATCTAACATCTAAATGAAAATCTTTTATAGTGGTAAATCTACAGTTTCTTGCTGCAGAATTCATGGGTCAGCTCGGCCGGGGTAGGACCACACCCTCACAGAATACCAGCGTGATATAGCAGCATAATGCTGCTGTGTTTCGTCTGGTAAGTGTAGGGATCCGGAGAACTTTATTACTGGTGACGAGGCATTCCATCTCAGTCCTCAAGGGTGACAACGCATCTGCATTATTATTCCTTGTCAAAGATGGATGTAGATTTCATGGGCCGCAGGAATCACTTGTCATCAGGTGAACCGTGTGCTCGTTTGTTACTCTTAATGTAATAAAAAAAAGTCTGAAATTTCTCACAGAAAACGAAAAATATTCATGAACATGGTATACGCAAAAAATGAAGGGGGTCAGGTTTGAATTGTAGTCTAGGCAAAGGTTTTTTATTTTGTAAAACTTTTGGTAAAGTTAAATTAATAAAAACTTGATCAAACATTTTTTCTAATTGCTTTTATAACTTTCATGTCAACTTAAACGAGAAAATTAAACTTTTCGAAGTATTTTTTTTTTTACTTTTTCTAAGTATTTCACACTGGTGAAAATGTCTATGTCGTAGAGAAGGCACGAGAAGCTAGATCATCATAACTTATCTGATACATATATCAGCCAGATTACTATGCGTATACGCTTTGTTATTTAACATAAGTATTAAGTTACATTAATACTTCAATTAAAATTTTTCATAAAAATTGGTAAGGACTATTTGTTCTTCCTTTCTTTATTATTATTATTATGTTAGTATAACAGCCTTATGATTATTTTTTTCTTTCATTTTTCTATCGTTAAGTGCCTAACGGTGGGCTCACTACGATTTGAACAATAGAAAATATATTCAGCAATTTTCCTTTACAATGCGGCACCAAACATACTTTTTTTAAATGCCACAAACAAATTTGGGTCAGATTTATATTTTAAACAATAAGAAATGCGGTAAATTATCAGTCACTTATTACTTTTTGTATGTTTATTCATATATTTTATATATATTTTGTTAGTCCGTACATAAAAAACAATTTTTTGTTTGATTAATTCCAAAATGTTAGCATTTGGTACATAAGTAAAAGTTTAAGACCACCTTAATTAAAGAAGAAAATAAAGTAAAACTCCAATAAAATATTAAATGTTTAATTAACCTGTTTAATCATGTAATAGAACATTGATTGACAAAAATTGAAAAAAAGGCTATAGTTGGCTTAACTGATTTTTCATCAAAAAATCCTCTTATACATTTTATGACTTTTTCACAAGTTTCGGCACACGGGCACTCAATTTGTTAATGGTGTCTTGTGATATATTGTTCCAAATTTCGCATAAAGCATTCCACATTTCTTCTCGCGTGGATGGGCCACGATTACGGACGTTCCTATCAAGCTCTTTCCACAAAAGTTCAATGGGATTGAGATCCGGGCTCTGAGGAGGCCAAACCATGTTTTTTAACACTCCTTGTACCTCTTTCTCTTCTAAATATCCTCTACATAATTTTGAGCTATGCTTTGGATCATTATCTTGTTGGAAAATGAATTCATCTCCAATTAATCGCCACACGGAAGATACGACATTTTGTTCTAAGATGTTTTTGTACTGTTCCTTTTTCAAAATACCTTCAATTTTAATGAAATCGCCAGTTTCTTGGCTAGAGAAGCAACCCCAAAACATAATTGAGCCACCACCATTGATTGTTGGGACTACACAATCTGACATCATCTTTTCTTGGGCACTGCGTCGAACGTAAATTCTACGTTTTGAACCGAATAGTTCAAACTTGGATTCATCGCACTTTCCAAAACACTTTTTTAAAATCGTCTTAAGTCCAATCTCGATGGGAAAGAGCCCACTTGTTTTGCGGCCTTAGCGGAGGTTTTCGAACGGCAACGCGACCATACAACTTCGCATCTCTCATTCGTCGTTTTACTGTAGTCAATGATAGAGGTTTAACTCGGGTTTTGTTTTCTTCAACGCGGATTTCAGGTACTGTTAAGCGTCTATTTCGCTTTCTGGTAACAACAATGATATTATCTTAATTAGACGTGGTAGCTCTCAGCCTTCCCAAGCGTGGACGATCTTGAAAACTGCCTGTCTTCCTGTGTCGAGTTATTGTGCCATGAGCACAAGTCTTGGATAACTATAGTTGTGAAGCAATCTCACCTTCGGATTTGCGTTCATTATGTAAAACAACGATGGCAGATCGCACTTCGCTAATTTCTCGAGCTTTTCCCATTTTATGACGTCTTCACTGTATCCACAAGTTTATATTAATTGAGATTGTTTGTGAACAAAACCAAGTAAACTCGTATAATACTAAGTCAGAAACACGTGTTTTCAGGAGCTAAATAATCCAAATTATTGACCAATACGTAACATAAGCAAAGTAATTAGTAATGAGGACATTATAAAAATATTATTACGACTCGCGTTTGTCGGTATTTGAAAAAAATAGATGTTTATTGTCCAATAACTTGAATGTAAACAAAAGAATGACTTCCTTAAACATTCGATACTAACAGTAGAATATGCTGATGTGCATTTCTTTTATTTCTCTTATGGGATTTTATTATTTTGTTTATTTGTGATAAAGTTTAACTTTTGGTCGGCAGGGTATATATATATATATATATATATATATATATATACATATATTTGAAATGCGGAGTTGGATAGATATCGAACAATTTAAAAACTTGTGCCAAAAATAGGTGGCAGGATTCTTTACTATCGGCTACGTACAATACTTGCAAATTGTTTACCATACGTAATAAATAAGAGTAAATGTGGAACATTGACGGCTGTGTTTATTTTTTTTTGTTTATGGAGAGTAAAAAAACGAGGTCACAGTTCACCTGATGATAGGTGATTCCTGAGGCCCATGACATCTACATTCATTCTTGCCACGCAATCATAATGCAGATGCCTGGTCACCCTTGAGGACTGAGATGGAATGCCTCGTCACCAGTAATAAAGATATCGTAATCCCCACACTCACGAGACGAAACTAGCATTATGCTGCTATTTTATGGGGGTGACTATTTGTAATCAGTTTTACCCCATATGTATTATGAAAAGTGAACCGTTTTTCAGTTATCATGTTTTTTACCTTTTTTCAGAATAAGTCAAAAATTACTTACTTTATTTGCAGATTATTTTCAAAATATAACCGTTTTCTTAGCTCTCCAACAATTCATAACAACAATGAACTTATTTCAAAGAAATTGAAAAAAAAATGATCACAAAGGAAGCAGGCGGAAATTCATATATGAATTGTAAAAAATATTGTTAATTACTGTAAAATTACTACCTCTTAAATTATTTAAATTGTCTCAGATATCTACGAAGAGATTTGAAAGAGATCTTTGTTTTGTAAATCACGGTCTTCGCTAAATGTCGTATAGGATTCAAAAGACATTACATGTATTGTAGTTAGCAGGAGGTGCCTCGTAGTTAGTAAAATAGGTCACGACAGCGCGTATAAAAGGCACACAATGTGAGGGAAAAAGTCTTTTTCTTTAGCATAGCCGCAATAATACAGTAGGATGCTCGGTATCTGTGTTAATATTTCCTTTTATCGTTGTGAGTATTAAATTTATGTAACTTAATACGGAATATTACATTGATATAAAAGTATCTACAAATATGTTTTATAACATGTATTTGTAACCAATATTATTTTAGACTCCGCTCCATATTTTGGATGATTTCTTTTCATATTTCAAGATACGAGAGATAATAAAAAGGGATGCAATATTGTTTAATAAATGCACAATTTCCGTACATATTATTTGAAATGTTTAAAACTCCGCATTACAAATATATATATTTATATATATATATATATATGTTTGACGTTGGGCAAATTGTTATTAATGCAATATTTTTAGTCTATTTTTGTGTACGGTATATTGGTCTTTGTTTGGTTTTTGCAGGGCCGTTAGTATATGCTGGAGTTTGTTTCTAGCTGGAGAATGAATGGGTCAGCTCTTCCGGGCTAGAACCACGCCCTCACAGAGTATCAGCGTAAAATAGCAGCATAATGCTGTAGTGCTGTGTTGGGGATCCAGAGATCTTTATTACTGGTGACGAGGTATTGTATCTCAGTCCTCAAGGGCAACCAGGCGTCTGCATTATAATTGCGTGACAAGAATGAATGTAGATGTCATGGGCCGCAGGAATCACTTACCATCAGGTGAACTGTGAGCTCGTTCGTTACTCTCTACAAATAAATAAAAAATTAACACCACGCAGCCGTCAAAGCTTCACATATACTCTTATTTATTACGTATGGTAGGCAATTTGGAAGTATTGTACGTAGCGGATAGTAAATAATCCTGTCACCTATTTTTGGTACAAGTTTTTAAATTATTCGATTCCTATCCTTCGTATACTGTTTAATACTATTAAACCGCCACATACATTTCGTTGCTATAAATGAAATTCGAATCATGTACTTTGTGCGGAATACCTTAATTTGCATTGACCCCGAACCATATTTGGCAACTATCGCAAATTGTTCATTTGGAACATTAACCGAAATACATTACTTTTGTTCATTATATTGTCATGTACCGACAGCAAAATCACCTTAATTATAGTGAAAGCTTTCTTTAAAAATATTATTTTAGATATTTTTCATTCCCTTATTTTAACTGATATTAAAATATAGTAACTTCTTATGAAGTAAACGACTGTTTAGATAGCTTGTGTTGAATGTCTTAGCACTATATTTTTATTTACGGAACAGAGCAAATCGAATTCTATCCCCAGCACAAATATTAATTGTAATTTCAAGTGTTGTCGTAGCACTTACACGGTGGAGAAAGAAATATGGTAAGGGAACCGTCCTGTCTAAGAAATAAAAAAATATATTTCGAGGACATGTAAAGTCCGCTAACCTGTCGTGAAGCCACGCGATTCACTATGCTCTAACATAGTCCTCCTATCCAGAGAGGAAGTTTGTGCCCTGCAGTGGGATTTATATAGATTAGCCGTTATTATAATATATTATTATATAAAAAATCGTATAAACAAATTACTAATCATTTGGATTACATTGTAATCGAAAATGTGGAATAATTTGTATTTGTTTTATGCTCGTGTCTAATCATATCGTTATAGTTATTGTTACTTTAATCAAAACAAATATCATATATTTTGGTTAAAGTAAGATTAGTTATGAAATATACAAATTATAGAACAAGGTTATATAAATATTTTAATAGAATACTCTCACAAATAATCCTTAGTTATAAGCGTGAAGGCCATTAATGTAGATAGCTGAGGCAAATATTTTAAACTCTAGTTCTCTTGGACTATTCGACGACTATTTGGTAACTAGGTGACTAAACTACAGGCTTCGACTTAGGTTCCATATTTCCTGCAAATTACATATGTCAACCATCATATTTTTAATAAATACCCTTATTTAATTAAATTTATGTAATTTGTGGAGATGAAATTAAAAGTTATTATTATATTATTATTATTACTATATTTTCAATTTTTTTTTTAATAATTTTTATATCTTTAGTAACATTCATGAAAGTCATCGCATGGACAGAGACCGAGAGAATTTGGGAAGGAGTAAGGTTATACGAAACATGCGTCGATCTTGGCTGATTTATTATGAATTCGAATTGACAACATACATTCTTTTCATTCTGATTCAGTGAAAAGTTCTACAAACAGTGACGCTTATAGAGCCTTGTAATGTAATGAAAAGAAAAATTAAAGACGGGAAAAAAGAGAATACATCATCGACGTGAACTTACATTATGTTACCAAGCCAACAAATTCGCCTTGTTAATAAGAAAAGGAAACTAAACTTATCCTAATAAAACGTATAGCGAGCATGCATCAAATCAAATACGTCATATATGTGAATGAAAATAGGAGACCGTAAAAATATGTAAGGCTGAACCACATTTAAATTTCCGCTCTAGTTAGAAGCAAAAAAGTGAACGAAAAATCTTTCAACATGGACGAGAATCTTTCTTTATACGTTCAAACTTCGGGGTTCTTTATCGATATGCATGTCTATTTAAAAAAAAGTGAAAAATTAAAAAATATTTATTACAGCGCTAGAGAGATAAACAGAGAGAAAAGAAACACAAGTTAACATATTTAGAAGAAAAAAAAAACCAACACTCTTTTATTCACACTTGGATTTAACAGCCTTCGCACTAGGTAAGCCTGTACCGCGCAATTTATAGTCATTGTATTTGAATATGAGGCCTCTTTCATGGGTCAACAAGGCCCCTGCCCTGAGTCACCAGAATCCAGCCAATTTACGCACTTCAGTTAGTCAGTATATTTCGTGGAATCGACTAACGTGATTTAATTACATTCCTAACCCAATACTGTAGATGATGAAACTAGAGCAAAAATAATCCATTACAGTTGGTAGTTATATACTTCACAACGGGATATAAGTTTCTCCTAAGTTGATAGCATTTCTTTTTCAGTGACTACCACGTTTTGTGAGAGATATGTATCGTATACATTTGACACAATAGCCATTTGTCAGTATGTCTTAGATCTAGCACGAGTACCTTCGTAAGAAATTATAAGAATATAACAGCATGCGGGAAACCATAGTAGCCTACAAACACCGAGAAATCACTAACGGTTTCTTACACTGACTACATACGGAGTTATTTATATAGTGGCCTACGAGCCTTTATCCTGAGCTTCGCTTACGTAGCGTTTGTTGTTTATATAGGTTTTTCAACAATGTCACCAATGTATAAACATCACAGGTACAGTTTTATCAACTGATTTATTGTAAATATATTATAGATTATATAACTGCTATGAGTATAAGTTCAATTTCCAGTCAAAGTAAAATATTATATTCTTAAAATCTCGTTGGATTTTATTTATTGTTTCAAGGATAACAAACGAGTACACAGTTAACTTGTTGGTAAGTGCCTCCTGCGGCCCAAATCCACATTCATTTTAAGATAAGAAATCATAAAGCAGATGCGTTGTCACCCCTGCGTTGTCAGAACTGAGACGAAATGCCTCGGATTAGGAGACCCTTATGGTAGCCTCCTAATCCCAAATATCACGCTGCTATTCTGTGAGGGCGTGGTACTGCCCAAGCAAGCCAACCCATTCATGTTATAGTTAGAAACTGCAGTGGGTATATACAATATTCCGTGTCCTTGACACTACGTCCTACTGCATTACATCATATTACGAGAGGGTACGTGGAATAACTATCTTCGTGCTGGCAGTATATCGTCTGGTAATTATGGGAAGGTAACGCCGTATAAGTAACCCACCAGCATTACATGATTATATCAAACCCATTGTGTTTCATTATTAACATCGTTTCCTACAGTCTTCTAAGCCCACTTACAGAATCCAGCTGTACTAAGAAAGCGTACATTTATATACAATACCGAATCTAGCACTTCCCGAACGATTCGTCGCCATTCACCAAGCTTGTAATGAGATATATATTTTTTGTTATTTATTTTAAAATTGTTGGTGCCGGCACCGGTTATCGAACTCGGTTTGCTCGCGTACAGTGATATTAAAGGCGAATCCTTAGCCACTGAGCTACCGCGATACTTCGCATAGCCTATAACGATGTTAATTACCTCATAACTATAATAATTGAATGATTAATAACTTACTAGCCGTCTAACTAAAGCGTCAAACCTTTCATCGTCCCGGGAGTGTCGTATACGGCGACATAATTAACAAGAGCACAAGGAAAACAATTTTACGTCAAGTATCATTTTACGGTTACAATATATTTTATATTTATGATACTCGTATGTATGTACTATCTTGTAAAAAAGGATGTATATATATTATATTGAAATGATTTTTGAACCACCAAACCAATAATATTTGTCTTATCTTACGTTATATTTCAAACTACTATCTATCATAGTAATATTAAAATTTTATCATTACATATTCTTTAAGTAAAACAACACTTATTTTGTTAAATACAATAATAAGCAGCAGTCAAAGAGGTGTAAACAAATGTGAAAATCATGGTAAATCCATATTGGTAAATGACAAAAAAAAATTCGTAAAATGGAAGCAATATACCACGTGACTTAGTGTTATCTGCCTGAATCAATCTGGAATCTAGTTTTAAAGTTAATAGATCTTAGATGATGGTTGCGACGAATAGGAGAAAGTATATTCACTGATCGCTATGAAACCAAGGGCCTTTTCGTCTCGTGTCTCGGTCAAAAGGTTCAGTAGTGAATAAGTATAATCTTATTATATATATGTATATATATACATTGTATAGTATTATTATTCTGAATTTGATAAAAGTTCTCACATTTTACATAAACCAGGAAAATGAAATCATAAAACATTGAATAGGAATGTTTTATTAAATTGAAGTTTATTTATTTTACAGGGAAAGAACCAAATATATTAATTTATATACTATAATATACGGGTTTATAACCAGGCAATGTCGTATGTTAAAATTTAAAGTTTCTTCATTTCTTTTTATATCTTGGTAACGTATTTCATTAAATAATTATCAATGAGATATAATAATAAGAAATTATAATAATTTAATAATTATTAATTATCTTTGTAGTTGATTAGGATAAATCATTACTGATATTATTAAAAAATGAACGTGGGATATAAACAAAGACGAATTTGATACATTCCAGGATCCCATTTAGGATTCCAGTTTAATACATTATATAAGATGTTGAAATAAAAAACAATTAAAACAAATTTCATTTATTTGTCTCAAGTGTCAAAGTTATCTAAAAAGTCATTTAAGATAACTAAATGAATATTATTTTAATTGTAATCGTATTTTAATTTTTAATACTAATTATTTGTTGTTACCATCTGTGGCAATAAGAAATTACGAATAATAACTTTTTTTCGGAAATATAAATTTACGTGACTGTTAACTTAGATACAAAAAATCACTAAAGAAAAAACAAATACCCTTTCTGATCAAATTAATTATCTTTTATTCGTAGCAGGATATTTGAAAAATATATTATGCTTATATAATAGTTAAAAATACAATATTACATTTGAACATACCAATGACTTCTTTTTTTTTCTACGTTACAAAATTTAAAGACCATTAATTATTCCTACAGAACGAATTTCTTTTATAACAGCCTACAAAATAAATTACAGCATCATGGTATCTATCATATTCATTAAAAATAAATGTAAGACAAAACATTATTCTTGCTAAGCGCCTCCAGAATAACGTTTACGGCCATATTTGGAATAAACGGACATAAAACGGTATTGACACATTATATAGAACAACGAAGTAAACAAATAAATTTCACCCCTAACGTTTTTCCTTCTGAAATAATACGCAAACAATTTTTCGAACAAAAACATCGAGCAAGTTAAGCGTGAACTTTGACACTTCACCGAACAACGTTGAAGAATTAAAAAAAATACACTGCACTCACCGTTTTTTTTAATTACATTTGCAAAACTTGGCCGATCTTAGTATACGGCTGTGATGTTAAGTAACTATTTTCCGCGTATGCTCGTACCGAACAGTTTGGATACGTCGAGTTGTATTAAAAGCTCGCGTAATACTGAGACCCGCGCAGTCTCCGAATGATAATATGGAAGCCAAATGACGCTTGTGGTTCGTAGCGTTGCTACGTTATACTCGTAGCAATGCTAAATTAAGATAAACGTGTAAAAATGGTATTTTATGTTGTTAGCTATTTAAAAATAATTAAAAAAAGCGATTGGTTTATAAATAATTTCTCTTTAATCATTTAAATATCTTAATAAATTTACAGTTTTATATGTTTAAAAATGTACAAAAAATAATGTTGTAAAAATAAATAAGTAATATCAACCTTTTATTTTAAGCAACAAAATGAAAATAAAATTTAATAACATTGCATTAGTGAAAAAGTCATTATGGTAATGAATTTTACGCCATCCTAGCGCAAACTTATATCCACCTTCTTTTAATTTATTTACTGGCACGTTACCTTATAAATGCTTAAAAAATTAAATCTTCTTATTTCTAGAAACTCAATCGAAATAACTTTGAATTGCGTTTGTAAAACAGTCGAGTCAAAGTGAATGACTCTAGATAATGCTTGGGATGTTTGTTGCGATAAATTTGATAAATTGTAGAATTCACTATGTCATGAAGGGAAACTCTTTTGAAACTCAAACTGAATTTTCGAGTTAAGGAGGAAGGACATTAAACCTGTAAAATTTTGTGTTTTTACACAAATTTCGCATATCCTCAAAATCGAACCCAAAATTCAGTCTTGTACTTTGACCGTGTCTCACAATTTTACTTCTTCATCATCACTCACAACTTCTTGCGTAAAGTTGACTCTTTCGTTGCTCTGTTTTTCTTTAACCAAATTTTAAATTTGCTTTCATGAAAATATATAATAGCTTGAAAGAATTTGACCCTTATACAATATATAGAATACGTTTCTAGCTAATTACTTTTTTTTTCTAATTAAACTTAATTTTTTTGGTTTTACTAAAATTACTCATTAGTAATTATTAGTAAAACCAATAGAAAAAAAACTGAAAAAAATATAACTGTTGAAGTACTCAATTGCTAAAATGACTTATTTTATTAAAGAGCTGAGTGCTTAATATTTTATTAAAGTATAAAATTGAATAGAGGTAAAGTAAACGATATGGTGTTTCATAAATAACATATCCTGCGTATATTTGGCAAAGTAATAATATTTATGGCCACTATAAAGCAGGAACACAAGCCCTTTAGCTAATAAACGTACATAATTGAACAAGAAATATATTAGGGTATTGCGTCAGATAGAATTGTGTTCCTTGTCTTAATTGCTAACAAAAAAAGCAAATAACATTAATACTATTTATAAATGTTTTCGCTAATTTTTTTACGGTAACAGTATCTAAAATATTTGTTTGAAAATAAAGATAAGATTGGTGAACGTCACGTCGTAGGAATATTTTTCTTTTCCAAAACATACAGATTTCCATCACCGCCAAGAACGTGGTAAATCAAAACTTCAAATTGTAATTAATAATTTTATTGGTGCTGAATTTTGGAATGGAAATCGGTTTGCTTGCGTACCGTGAATTATAAGATATCTAGTAAATGGTAACATGAATAGTTTTAGATATTTATAATTTTTGTTTTATAGTTTATGTAAATGTATATAAATATTTATTATTTTATTTAGTATTATGAATTCAAAAGATAATATATAATGATATGTATATATAATTGTATAAGTATTTAGATGTACTGTATGATTCTTTTTTTCTTTATTATTATTCATCTGTCCCTATTTTGATTTCTCTGAACCCTCCCAAGGTTGACTGGTAGATAATGCCTTAGGCATTAAGTCCGCCTTTTTGCATTTGATAGTTGTACTAAAGTTTATAAATAAATAAATAGTCTAGTAAATGATCATCATTTTCCTTAGACATAAACACTGGACCTCTGAATGGAAAGCAGATGATTAGTAAATGATCATCATTTTCCTTAGACATAAACACTGGACCTCTGAATGGAAAGCAGATGATGAAGGCTTCTTTTATGTTGACTAGCTGCAGACAGCTAAGTTCATCATTTTTAGTGAAGCACGTAGTGCACCTCGAATTCCTGAGGGCTAAAGTATAACATTTCATTGGCAGAGCGGCATTTATTTTAACATTACCATCACGATTCGCAACAGCAGCAGTATGCTGTTTTTCATTAAAAAAGTATTGATTAACTAGACTAGCTGACCTATGCATCGTACCGCCATTTAATAGCACTTGACTCTATGATATTTAAATATGTTTCATAATATATTTGACGAGCTGTTTGAATTTATTATTATCTATCTATCAACACAAATATTACTGAAATTATTAGACTGTAATTGCCAATAATTTGATGAGTATCATGTGATCTATTATAATCATCACTAATGTACTTATTACTCCGTCTCCAACATCATATTAATACATATTTATAACTTCGACTTGGCATAACTTCGTAACGGCCTCGTTTTTACGTGAACGTATTACGTTAGTGGGTCTCTAGTAAACTACTTTATTAGTTTTTCGGCACTCTGTGTCATCAACTTACATTAAACTCAATGTTTTAGTATTTCGTCCCAATGGTAAGGAGCTTATGAAAGCTAAATTCTCGCAAGCTCTTTGCTATCGGAACGTGAATAAGCACTCTTAAGTGTCACGGTATTATCTTTTCACTACAAATATTCCAGCGCTACAATTGAACGTTTTTCTGTGGAATTCTTTTAAAGATATTGAATGGTCTCTTTTCTCTGACATTGAATTTGACCTTTCCTCTAATTATAACGTATAAAATGGTGCTATATAATAATAATAAAAATGGTATATTGGCACAAAAAAAGAAACAATTTTACATATACAATATTAAAAAGATTGTGAAAAGGAGGTTACTCAGCTTTTACTGATACGGGATTACAATCTCATGGTTCGTCACAACGCGTCTGCATTATGATCCATATGGCTGAAGGAATCATTTATCATCATGTGAACTGTGTGCTCGATGACCAGATCAGTATAATAAAAAAAAATTATTACGCTACGGTCATCTGCCACCTTCCTAGATTTTTACAAGATTCAATTTTAATCTTAATTTTTTTGAAGTATTATAATTCATAAACGAATTAAATCAATTTAATTTATAATGACGTAGATACATTACATTTGTATTTGTCGGCCGCTTGGTGTGATAGTTACGAATATCCGATGATGCTGTGTCACGGGTTGTTGGTTCGACTCTTGGTCTAGGAACAATATTTCTGTAAAAAAAGTTGTTGCTTTTCTTGTCTGGTAATGATACACGTATGTCCAGCGTCCCCGGTACTACATCTGAACCTTCCTCCAATCATGTTGCACATGCGTTTCATCGGAATAGGGTAGAAGATGTCGAGTGGGTCTCTTTGTGTTTGCTCAGATTCTTACGGCTTTATAAATATTCTTCGCATTTAATGACATCTGGCAATAACTAGAAGATATCGATGTCCAACTGGTCGAAATCTATCATCATAATTTTCATCTAATTCATATTATTTTAATCAACATACATCAATCAACATATATATTCTAGATATTTCTATTTCTTATAGAGTTTTCTGTACAATTACTAAAAGATGATATACGATATATATATATATATATATATATATATATATATATATATATATATATATATATATGTATATATATATATATATACACATACATATTTATATATAATATTGAACATTTTTCGTCATAACGGATACTTTAAAAATTCGTGTAATTATGGAATATGAGTTCCGTCGTGAACAAACGGCACGTAACATCATGTTTACAGAGATAACTTTACAAACGAACGCACAACCCATTATTGGTTTGCACGGTTCCGTTCTGGAAATTTTGATTTGAAAAATGAGCCTCATGGTCGACTGGATACTTTGGTCATCAATGATGAATTAAAGGTGATTGTGGAAGCTGATGATACTCAAACTACAGCTGAGCTAGCAGCAGCTTTTGATGTAAACATCAAAACAATATTGGTCCATTCGCGACAAATTGTTGGTTAAGTAAAAAAGCTTGATAGATGTATGCCCCACGAACTTAACGATCGCCAGCGCAACGTACGCGTTGAGGCCTGCTCAACAGGCACAGAAATGAAAGAATTTTGAACAGAATTGTTACGTGCGATGAAAAATGGATTCTGTTCGACAATCGAAAGCGCTCAGCAAGTTGGTTAGATCCTGGTTTAGCACCAAAGCAATGCCCTAAACGAAAAATGACTTCTAGAAAGTTAATGGTCACTGTTTGGTGGTGTAGTTCCGGTGTGATTCATCACAGGTTTTTACCAAAAGGCATGAACATTACTGCAGATGTATACTGTGAAGAACTGAGGACAATGATTGAGAAGCTCGCACATCTGCAACCAGCTTTGGTCAATCAGTCGTCATGCATGTCGATGCTTCTACACATCAACGCGTGACCCCGTACTGCACAACAGGCAGTCTCCAAGCCACAAGAGTTGGGGTTGGAAGCTCTCCCTCATCCACCGTACTCACCAGACCTTGCACCGAACGACTATTACTTTTTCCAAAATTTGGACAACTTTTTAGGGGGAAAAAATTCAATTCCCGAGAAGCAGTACAAAATGTCTTTGAAGAGTTTGTTGCCTTCCGTCCAGCTGATTTTAAAAGAAGGGCATCAATAAACTACCAATGCGTTGGCATGCATCGATAACATGGGTGATTACTTTGAATAACAGAAACAAAATGTTTGAAAAAAATACTTTAACTTATTTCATACAAAACTAAATATATATATATATATATATATATATATATATATATTTATATATATATATTTATATATATATATTACACACATGGATCCATTATTGTAATTTACCTAAATTATATTCACACACAGCCAACACTACTAATGCTATTAACATTAGCAAGCTTATGCACGAAAACTAAGTTCGTGTGCTGTTGCTTAGCGAAAATTCAAGGGTTTACAGTTCAATGAAGGTGTAGTGAACTTATCCTGCATACTCGAGAGTTTGTTTGAGTTATCCGCACATACCAAATTAAAATTAATACATAAAATTATTGTATCATTAAACAAAAACTCGACTTTATTGGAGATAACAAAAATATTATATATTTGATAGGATTTCACATTCCAACCAATGGAGTAAATGGATACGTGTCTTGGTTTATTTTATCAATTTAATAAAAAAATCCATACATATTTTCGCGAAATGTGAAGGACACAATATTTTCAATCATTTGTGTATATCTTCGAAGTTCTTATACCTCGGTCAACTGTCTTTAAGTTAATGTGGGAACACATACAAATTATACTATTATTAAATATCATCATAATTGTTTGTAGACACGATCCAAAATACAGGAAAATCCATTTTTTTCCCTAAAATCTTACTCTATTTTTTTTCATCTAAAAATAAATTATATTTTAGTAATATAATAGAAAATGGCTACTTCCAAACAAGAACCACTCCAATCTTATTACGACAAAGTAAGTCACTTACCTTAAATATTAGAGCACGTGACCTAATTTGTGTTTTTAATTACAAATTCGTCATACGTCATTGATAATAGAGAACATCACGAGGCATCCTATGTATTTAATTAAGATATTTCAAACAGCTTTGAAGTCCTCCAGCTCACAGGTACTCTTATAATTTAAGAATTTAAAAATAAGGCCTATCACCAATTAAAATAAAACCAAATATTTAGTACTATTAAATTTAACATGTCTCCATATAACATCCGAAATACAATTTTTTTCATGTAATTTATTTCTAGCAATATCAGGTTGATGCCAAATAATTTTCTAAATAACTCCTGATTGTGTCACAATACTAAGCTACTATAAAAGTTATCAACTTTTATCTACATTTTTACGATAAGGGCGATGTCCGAATACAAAAAAAAAATAAGGGGACATTATCCGAGTACTCGCTTTCCACTGGCAGACACTCGACTTGTTTGATAGATCATCGGGCACAACGTTATTTGTTTCTTCTCCCTTACACGGCTTTTGTTCTAAAAGCCTTTAGGAAAAGTGATTTATGGAGATGTAATTCGCACTCCGCAATCGTAATTCTCGCTTATCGAATCTGATAACGCAGTCAACTAGAAAGAAAATAAATGCGGTGTTTTTCGGTTTCCTTTTTCTTAATCTGTGTGTACTTAATTGGTGACAATAATACTTTTACATAATTTGAAGTGAATAAATTCTTTGATACATGTTCGTAAAGATGGCATTTTTTAATTAATAGCTTATTAAAGAAAATAAATATATCTTATAGTGCTATGGAAATGAGAAAGCAGAGTCCCTCAGAGAGCTATGGAGGGGGCCGAGCTAGATGTTTATCTGCGTAAAAGAATACGGTGATCTTGAGACTTAGGCCTAGACTTAACTTGGACTTTGATCGCTCGTATTTTAACACTTAGATAACAACTTAATATTTTTAATAATGATACGTGAAAATTGCAGCGGATTTTTATGGAACTGACCAAGTGTCAATACGGCTCATACTTTTTGTTCTTTTACTAAGCGTAAGAAAATTTTAAAAAATATGTCACACTTTATGCACTGGCATACATTTAAATGGTGGCAGAAACACAGAGTAACTAATTTTCGAAATCATATTTTTAAACATAATATCTACATATTAAGAAATAAAATAATATGAATTCAACAGATGACTTATCTTCATTTATCACATGGTAACAAAAACCTACAGCTAGTGTTATTAACTAACTACTAACTTAACTAACGTAGCTTTAACATATCGATGGCCTACGTACACATTGTGTTTGTAAAGATGAATGGATTTCCAAAAATTAAAGCACCAAGTACATATTACGTGATACGTAAGGTTGTAAGTTGGAAACCGTCATTCGAATATAATTGTGAACCATTTTCTAGGTCGAACATTTAACTTGAAAGCTTTGCTAGCATACTTCAAAAAAATATATAAAAAAGTATAATACATGTATATATCCCAATGCCTGAGAATAAATGCCAGTAAAGCGTTCAACCCTACAATTGTCTACGGCGGCAAATACACATCGGCTTTTATGAAGTTTACTTTTTTAAAATAAAATTAATCGCTCTTTTTTTAAGAAAATGATAAAGTGTTGCAAAAAAACTAAGCTTTTTATATATGTAGTAAATACTTTTTTTATATAAATAGCAGCGTAATACTGCTATTTTTATTTATACACTATACAAACACACACATTTTGCCCCACGGAGGTGGAGTAGAAATTGGAGCCAGAACACCCGACTATAGAATAATACCCCTAGGATTTTATTTATTAAAGTACATATGATAAAGGTAAGTGATCATTTAATTATATAAATAAAGTCTTTACTTAATTAACATAACTGCGGTAAACACTTCATGCATCCTCAAAGAAGAACTAAGACGGACGGTCACGTTGTATATAGTGGGGTCTATAGTTCTCTTTTATCTTAGTTATTTTACGCTGGTAATCTGTTAGGGTATCTGTATCCTTTCCAGTTCGAGCCAACCTATACATACCGAAACCTAGCTTTTCGAGTTTCACTTTCCTAAATGGATTTACACTAATATACAAAGAATTCTGAGTTGTTCGAAATTATTCTATATCTATGTGTATTATATCTTATTAATTATTACTAAATAATAAACGAAACCGCGAGCGAGTCGAAACAAGCCAGTGAAATATATTAACCATTAACGAAGTCTACATACGAGTATGACCACTTACGAAGTATGAATATTTATTTTGAATATTTCAATAATTTTATTAAAGTGTAGTTACGATGCAGCCGTAATATCGAATTATTGAAAAATATTTTTTTTCATTATATTTGGAGTGAAAAACTAGGGCACAGTTCACCTGATTGTAAGTAATAACTGTAGCAATTGACATCTAGTACATCTATTCTTAGTAAAGATTTAAGATACACATGCGTTCCTGGGAAATTATGAAGACGGAAATCAATTAATTACCATTCGTTAACTAGTAATTGGGTCAGGGAATTCTATAATCACTATACAAAACCCAGCAACGATATGCTATTCTACTCTAGTATTCTGTAGGCGTGGTACTACTTTAGCTAACCCATGTTACAACTAAAGACCAAACAATTTGGTTTAAAGCTTAAATTGAAACTGTTGTAAGCTAAGTTACATTTTAAATTCATAAATATAATTTAATTTTTGAATGTACAACAATTGAAATCGTAGCACAAAGATAACAATAAACATCGTTTGACCCTGACCAACGTTAAGCAATTTGAACAATATGTTCCGTACTTATTAAGCAGCGATATTGTGCCACACGACGACCGAAAATTGCAGTTTATAGCATCAGTTCACGCCAGCCTGCAATAAACATCTGACCCCGCCTCTCTTGTTCGTTGCGGTGCGATCTTTCCTGCTATAAAGTAAATAAACATTTATCCGCACACTGTTTTTTATACTTATATTCTATAAACAAAAGTAACAAATGGTTGTTCAATTCTACTATGTTAAATTGTTAAAAAGATTTTATATGTGCAATTTAACAATTCGTGCACATAATTTTTTAATTCTGTCATTGCTAGTAACCCTTCGCCTTCTCTCATCTCTCGTCTTCATTCCTGAGTCTTAAATTTATATCCTTGCCAATAATGGGATCACTTCTACTTACCATACGAAGTATAGCTACATTATCATAGAATGGATAAGAAAGTAAATAGAATTCTTTCATTCTAAGGCCATAAAAATGTCGTATTGGACAGGGTGCAGTGGTTAGATTACCTAGCTGTTTCGTCGCGGGTCTTTGTATTCGATTACCAGCCAATAAACAATATTTGTGGATTAAAATTTATTGCTTTTCGGGTCACGGTGTGTTGTATTTACGTCCCATATCCCTGAATCTGCATCTGAATCTTCCTTAGATTATATCGCACCTGTATTACATCGGAATAGGGAATGGGAAGACGAGTGAGTGAATCTGTGTTTGTGCATATGCTTACACTGTAGGATATTCTGCATAGTTGATGTCATCTGACAATAAGTAGAAGATATTGTTGTAGTCAAAAGCGATCAGAAGGATATCATCATCATTACGTATCTAATCTGGTTATTCAGACTTTTTTAGTCTTCTCCAGGAAATAGGCGTTTCTAGAGAGGAGCCGGCAAAATCTGGTGTTTCTTAGAATATTTGCCCATACCTCATAACTATGCTAAACAAACCTTTCGTTTATATTGCTAACAATGACAACAGCCATGTAGCATGGTTGTCAGCGAACCTGACTTCTGCGTAGCGGGTTCTAGATTCGATTACCAATGATGAATAACAATTTTTGATGTCAGGTCTGGGTGTAACGACTAAGTGTCCCTGACACTGCATTTAAACCTTTCTCCAATCCCATGGCACATTCTACAATGCAAAATATTCCAGTTGCTATCATCTGGCAATAACCCACTTAGGTGCATATATACAAAGCACTAGAGTTGGAAAAAAAATCTTGATTCTATTTCCTCTAATGCTATTCTACAATTGATCAAATATCTCATTTATTAATAATACATTTCAAATTTTAACCACCGTAATAATATCGTACGTATGTATGTATTAACGTGAAATAACTATAATCTAAATAATGAACGATACATTTAAAACTGTCAAACATAACAGTAACTTTCGCACATTTATAAAACAAACTGAATTCTATCATAACCAAACAGAACAATATTAGTTTTACTTGATACTCGCAATCTAGTTTCAGTTAATTTCAGATTATTTTCTAAAATTAATGTCCCAAGTATTGCAAAAATTCAAAATATGTCTGCGAATTTAAATTACTCGTATAAAGTGTAGTTTAAAATTATTTTATCGAACTCAAAAAACCGATAACACCTTCGAAATTTACGACTACATCTTAGTCATGAAACTTCTATTTTTATGAATTTATAATTTGTATTTTTTTGGAATAATATTAATAATAAACTTCAAAATATTGCAATATCATAAAAAAAAACCTGTTTATGAGTTACATTAATATTTGTAACTATTAGCTAAATAACTTTGTCTCTAATATTCAATTGCCAATAAATTATGATTATGTTTGGGCTGACACCTCATTGAATTTTCCCTCAACCTCTGTACAACGACTTTACATGTGAAATCTCTGGTGTTCCGGATGGCCATAGGCAGCGGTATTCACTTACCATTCGGTGATATGCTTGCTCCTTTGCTAACTATTCTATAGAAAAACCATGTGAGTTATTTAGTATTTCGCATCTTAAAAAACACAAAATATCCTCTAAAATTATCAGTTTATTATTGCATATAGTATTCATGGTGAAGAAAGGAATCCAGTTTATCAGAAACTGGTAACGAGGCATCCATCATAGCCCACAGGGATGAGAAAGTGATTCCACCTCGCTTCCCAAGCGATTATAAATGTAGGCATATGGACTAAATTTGTATTTGTTGTTTTCTCTGTGGTATTAAAGGTGACAAACGAGCACATAGTTTAACTCATGTTAAGTGATTTCTATGACTGCAGATGATGAGTTGCTTCATATGAAGACTAGGAAAGATGCATCGCCCATCAGAAATGAGGTTCTCCTGATCCGATGTGGTGAGTGTAGGTATGCAGTCAGGGGAAACCCAGCAGCCTTATGTTGCTATTTTATGATGAAATTTTGCAAGTTTGTGTCTCCCTGGTAGCGCCGACCCATTAATGGAGAGGCTAGTACACTATCAATCATAGTATACCAACTGCAGTATGACTCTTCTACTACTTCCCTACCTAAAGGCAAATTAAACTGTGTGCTCTATAGCCCTACTTATTTCAAAAATACAATCAAATTAAACACTGATGAAAGGAAATATATATTTCATATATGAAACAAAACTTTATCACATTTTCCTTTCATGTAATATCAGATTGCTTTACCGCAATCTCTGTAATGTATAAAAAAAAATGTTGCTCTCTGTTTCGCTTAAGGTGATTGAATTCGGAAAATATAACATCACTGAAATTAATCTACCGGTTAATTAATTAACTGCAGAGTGGTAGCGTTATTTTCGTTGCCTCCACTTTTTGTTGCGTCGGGTCTTTCTGACCTCCATTAATTTAATGTCACTTTCGTTTCAATCTCATAATTGAATTTAATATGTGTTTTTTGTTGGGTGGCAAATCAATTAAAATACTGTTAACTTTTATCAATAAATCAACATTTTAATGACAATAGTCATGAACTGTCATTATACAACTAATCTAATTATCTTTCATGCAATGTAAAATACGATGTCAAAAAAAGTATTGTTATTTTAAGCTTTATATTAGGAGTTTCAAAAGAGTTCGCTGTTCACATGGTAAGTAATAATGACATTTATATTCATCATCAACAAAGACGCAAAAGCGTTGCCACCCCGGAGGACTGTGTTTTAATTCCTCGTTGCCCGTAATCGGGTGCCCGAATCCGTAAACTCACCATATTTCGTATGGCACACAGCAGCGTTATTTTACTTTGGGTCGGTGTGCCAAAGAACCACGTTTCTTCACCGGTCCAGACAACGCAATCAATTCTCATCTCGCTACACCATTCTATCGTGGTTGATAAATATATTGATACTACCACCACTGTTAATAATAAATAAATTTTGTTAAATCAACATGTTCAAGGCCTATCTTCGTAAAATTTTAAATTTTGTTTCAAACACTTTACTTAGTATTGTTTGAGATTTTACTTTACTTTAAAATAATGTGATTAAAATGGTGACTCTATGAAGTAAACTTATCATATGTTGGCACGTGGTACGCCTATGTAATACGTTGAACAATTGCAAATGTGTAAACTTAAAAAAAATAAAAAGAGTGAAAACAGTTAATTAGAGATATTTAAAACACGCGCTTATATTATTAGATGCCTAGTATACAAATAATTTAATATTAAATTTCATTTTTATATGTTAAAATATACTATTAATTTCTACCTAAAGTTTCATACGACTATCGGATAGTTTATTTGGGAGATGCTTCATAAGTTCGGCTTCTGTACACTATGGACTTTCCGCGAGTTTCCGATAGATGGTATGGACATCTATTGTTGTAAAGATAAAACCGCTCGATTTTAATTAGTCTTATAATAATGTTAAGCTTTAATAATACCTCAATGTTCAGTCGCTTTTGATTCCTGTGAACCTGGTTGGATCTCAATAAAATTATCAATTGCAATCCTAAGTGCTGATTTACCTTGAGCACAAAGTCGAATGGAAACAAAGAAACGTACTATAAATACCCTCTCTCCAGAGGAGGCCTCAATAGAATTCTCAGCAAGGAGGAACTGTTTATATAAGATGTTGCTGTACTCAATGTTTTTTATAAATTATAATTCTGTGATATATTTAACAAGTACAATTTATTTCAATTTTAATTGATTTTCAATTAATTTAAAGTAAATACTCAAGTTGTATGTGATAAATCAGTTTAGCCATACGATTAAAATGAAATTCAATTTTACGAGTTAAGAAACTTTATTTATTTTTTAATTAAAAAAATGTGTACAAAAATATTTCAAAATGAGAATTGCGAAAATATAATACAACTCAGTTATTGTGTATATATATATTTTTTCTAAATAATTTGGCTAAAAAGTTACATAATTGCATTGCAATTACTGCACGAAGTCCGCTAATACTTTTTTCCAGCTCCTCGTCTGTTACTATTCGCTCTTTTAATTAAAGAGTTTCATTGCTAAGTGGAATTCAATAAACTTAATTATTCGAATAAAAGCCGTTTGTTGACTCCAAGTTACAAAGGATTCTCGTCTAGAATCACGATTTTTTTCTTTTTTTTTATATGATATCTGCTTTCTAAATTCTTCTTTTCTTTAAAATTAAAGACCGTTAGAACGTTACAAATTGTTAAATGTTATGTGTAATGTAAAATAAACACTCAAGTCTCAATTACATACAAAGATTACAATTAAAGCTTATCCAAATCTAAACAGGAGCTTGCTAATTTCCTATTACGTCATTGTGGGCAAGGGCAACAGGGACATGCCTATAATAGATAATATATCATGAGAGAGTGGTTCACGAAATTAAAATAATGGACGGTGAGATCCAATGAAGTCGGATAGATGTCTTAATGTCTTGCACCGTCACAGAATTTAATCATAAAGAAGAATACGAAAACTCCACCCTTCCAACTCTATTTTTAAGTTGGAAACAACAAAAAACTAAATCTTGACATACGAGTATGTTGTATTGGGAATTTACCCGAATGGAAGATGACTGCGAAATAAAATTACTTTCCTTACCTATAAGAACAGTTATTGTTGGTTCTAATAATACGAATAACAAACAGCCCTTGTTCACTATAAAACCACCTGTTTCCTTCATAATAATTGGTTCATAGTCATTTTTATTTTCCAGCATGGGTTTACTACGAATAAAAATTTTCATACGAATTAATTGACATGCTAAGTTTTTATGTACTATGTTTTAATGTATATAACAAAATTTTAATCGTCAAATAATAAAGTGTTTTAGTACAATTTTATAATATTCCTGCAATTAAATGAAAGAAACGGCAATCATGAGATAAAATCTAAAGCACGAATAATTCACAAAAATTACATATTAAAATTTGTACTGCTTCTCTACTTAATAAAAACAAGTATTTGCACAAATAGAAACGTAAATATAATTATTTTACAAGTACCTTGCTCAGAGCTTGCGAATTCGTAAAGTATTTCCTTAAATGTATTGGAAAATGCAATACAGAAGACACTGCATCCCAGAAGAGCAAGATGGTCGTGTTTAGCTCTTCTGGGATTCTGATTCCTTAATTAAATTATTTATAGTTAAAAAATTCAATATGTTAATATCACCGTCTATTTATTATTAATGGAATAGTAAATTTAGATTTTATGGAATGCAATAAAGGACAATCCTTTATGAGATTGAGCTACTATACATGTAAGTTTGTGGCTCAGGGTTGTGCTTCGTAGCAAAATCAGAGGCCCACTTTAAAATAGAAACACAGTTCGTAAATGAAGTTAGATAAACTTTCACTTGGTATTTATTACTTTGATATTAGTCTTTATGGTAATGTAAATGAATTTCGTATTCAATATTGTTGCCTTATCTTACGTTCTCTAACTTTATTATAACATTTATATCATATATTACATGACCTAATATGCTTGGCCATAGAAAGTGCTTTTCTTTACTTAGTTCGTTCCTATTCCATCAATAAATTTATATACGATATAATAGGTTACAATAGTGAATACATTAGTTCTACAGGGGATGGGCCACACACACCCGAATAAGGCTGCTCTGTTTCGTATAGTGAATGTACCAGTAGTAGAGAAACGGAGACTCGATTAGTTAACGAGACATTCCTCATCAGACCTCGGGGGTGACGATGAATGTGAAATTTTGAATACTGGTTAAAGGAAAAAAATATTTATTATTCACAGTAGCGTTAATTTTTTTATTACTTTAAGAGTAACAAACGAACACACAGTTCACCAGATGTTAAGCGATTCCTGCGGCCCATGACATCTACATTCATCCTTTACAAAGAACCATAATGCAGGTGTCACCGGATCCTTGCACTCACCAGACGAAACACAGCAACATTAAGCTGCTATTTTACGTTGATATTATGTGAAGGTGTAGTCCTACCCCGGTCGAGTTGACCCACTCATTCTGCAGCTAAAAACAAACTTCAGTGTAGCTCTACCACTGTAAAAATTGGAAAAAATTGAAGTTTTGTTGAACAGGGAAGGCCCACGCCCACACAGAAGTAACAGCATGAATTAGAAGCATTTGCATTTTTGTTGACTATGGATTTAGGTGTCATGTGCAGCAGTCATCGCGTACCTTCAGATAAACTGTGTTCATTTGTCACCCTTAAAATGATATAAGAACAGTTTGATACTATGTGTGACCAACAGGTCATAGTACTTTAAATTTAATCATACATCCTTTACATATGCCTCTGTAAGACGTATACTAATTGTGAGTCTATGATCTAGTGCAGCTGACACTTGGTACACATCGATCACAGGATGAATCCGTAGTCCAAAAAAGCTAGTTTTGTTAGGAATATAATAAAACTATTCATATAATATAATTATGTCCATCTAAATGAGCGTAAATGTAATTATCCGGGATTATAATAAAAAATATATATAAAACTATTTTTTTTATAAATATTATATTAGTATTAATTACCATTGTATTTTCAAATTAAAATAACCAACTCATTAAGCACGGTTACTCAAGCTTAACCTAGGTACATGGATCGTTCATATTTCATAGAGCGATCACTGAAGTGCAAATAGGTGTTCGGCTTAATAATTGAATTTCACTCAACCGGGCATAATCATTCAAATGGAACAGTCTGGTAAGCAACTTTGTTTATTAGATAGATTGCGTATTGAAACAAATGCAAAATAGCAGTTCAATAGACTATAACGTTCTTCTAACTGCTTTGTGCTACAGCGATATCTTCTCATGACAACAAAGTAAACGAAGATGGCGTTCCCCTTTTAGTTAAAATATTTGTCTATTGAGTTTTGGAATTAATTCACTAGTAAAGTTGAGAAATGGTGACAAAACAAAAATTGTAGACTTAACTTGTTGGCTCAATTTTTTAATTGTAAAAATGTTGTCTACAACAAAGTAAAAGAAAATAGGGTCCCGCCTATTGTTTAAAGTTTTTGACTATTGAGTCATGGAATCAATTCCCTAGTACAGACGAGAATTGGTGACAAAACTAAAATCGTTGTCTTCATTTGTTGGTGAAATTTTTCATAGTGATTGAACCTAATAGTGATAGAGTCACATGCAGCTTGTTAATAACTACAGATTTAAAGGGTCGGTTAAATCGGTAAGGATCGCAGATCTATATCTAAATATAGCAGCGAAAACCTAACGTGTTTCATTTGGTGAGTGTAGGGGATCCGTAGATCCTATTACAGATAATGACGAATTATTTCAGAGTATTTAGAGTATTCAGGCACATACGTTGAATTTTGTTGAGGATGACGATCCAGTTATTATAGGCCGTAGTCATCACTTAATCGTATAGCTTGATGTTCGTTTCAACCCCAAATATTATTTAACTTAAAGTGCTATGGCACGGTGCTCTTAAGGCATTGGCAGTTACAATTAACTATTTAATAATGTATAAAATTTTAATTTGTTGCTATTTTAAGAAAATCTTATAATTTTATCGCAGAATCTTTTATTAAATCCAGCTATAATAATTGGAAGATAATTGTATTCGAAAATTTATTCGAAATTCATTGTTTATTTTATGTAACAAAAATAAAACACTTTCAGAGAATTATCAGTGCTTGTCTACGTTTCATTACATAAACAGTAAATGAATATTGCTCTTTCAAGAAAGTAAAGCTCAATTTAATTTTAATTGCCTTATTTATGACACGCCTTGGAGCAGCAAATTGTTCATAAAAGTGATAAATGGACTATGACAGAAATAAATATCTTACTTGACATTTAATTCGTGATGTTACACGATTCATTAAGTTGATGAGTAAATAAAATAAACTATCATAATTTCTTCAACATTCTCACATGGTACTGTCAAGTATCACTCCAATTTCCTGTAGCAGGGCCAACACGACCAAACATAGCAGATCTCTCTGATCATATTTTTTAGGAAGGGTATGGTACGAATATAAGTTCATTTAACTATTTTGTGATCATGGATTTTCTTAAATATGAGGTTTTTTTATGGCTGATGGCCACTGTTAGCCATAGGGTTGAAAGATGGCAAAGCGCAAGGGCTCTCAGCCGAGACCTTTGTTAATGGGTACCCCGTGCACGAAAGCGACTGACTCGAGGGTGCCTGAGAAGCCTGAATCTCGGCTTGGTCAGTTGCTTCGGAAGGATTAACTAAATGAATATTATTACTATTATTAACATCATTTACCATCACTTCGTAATGCGTTGGCGCTGGAGAAGAAGTGGCACAAGAAACTCCAGTAACGTTAATATCTAGATTTATTGGCGAAAACCAGCCTGAAATATGGCGGTAATGCGAATAATTCTTTTAGCAACGCCCTCGCCGTTGGCAGGGGTGGTAGGTGGGTGCAATGTTAGTGTGTAGGGTTTTTAGCAGGGCTTGGGCCCTGGTGGTACATATGTGTGACGGCAGAGTCGAAATATCGGAGGAGAGCCAGCTACAAGATCTAAAGGTAGATTTTCATATTACCCAAGAACCACGGCGCACCGGTGGCCTTGCGCATGAAGCGATTTGGGATAACCTGAATATCAGTGAACTGAATGAGACGCGGGGAGATATGAGCTTTTACGGGACTTGCGTATGACATTATCAATCGGACACACGCTTCGTAAAGTGTTGTTTTATTACGATGGGACATTTTGCTATTTTTATTTAGTAATGGGTGAAAACGACCTAGGGTGAAGGCTGCCCGATACCGTACGCAGTTTATATGCTGTCCGAAGGTGAGTCTTTTATCTAATGTGACGCCTAAACCGCCTGACAACTGTCTTTTCCCAGGGGATTGGATGATCAAAAGCCTTATGGCCTTATTAGGTTGGGAGTGGTGGCATTTTGTAACGCCGAAACATTGCTGCACTTTTGGTGGAACATCGATCCTCCATTTTCGAAAACATTTCCCTAACGTGTGGGCTGCAAATTAGAGGCTTTTACAGATAGCTCCTGGTTTTGGATCCAGTATCATAGAAGTCGGTGTAATCGGTCAAGAGGGCTATATATACACCGCAAGTGGGCGGGATGTCATTGCTGTAGAGTGTGTATAGGACGGGACCTTGGATGATCCTTGTGGTACTCCAGCACGAATACGCTGAGCTTCTGATCGCGTTCCTTCGATTCGGTATCGGAAAGTTTCGGTTGCGGAGAAAATTTCGTATGATTAGTATGAGACGAGCTCATAAAGTTTATATATAAGTCTGTTGCACCGTACTTTGTCAAACGCTTTTGCCACGTCGTAAAAAAGCGCACCGGTTTGGTAACCTTTTATGAACTTGTAACAGATATTCTCCGTGATGCAATGCATTTGCTGGGTGCGAAAACCAAACTGTTCAGAGATGGGTAGCCCTTGTGGTTTGCATAAAACCTCATAAGCGGCGAGAAGTATGCGTTCATAAATTTTTCCGTGTCTTTAGTTGACTGATGGGTCGACATGAGGACGGATGTTTCGACAGCTTGAGGATTTCTTTTACGTATGTGTCTTTTCAGGTGTTCGGAAAGATTCCTTTAATGATTGCCGCGTTGTCATCTACAAGACTAAGATGTTTATGATGGTGTCTGGTAAAGATCGACTACGTTATTAGTGATACCATCAGATCCAACGGATTTGTGTGTTCGCAATTTTTTGATGATGGTCTTAACTTCGGTGTGCGCTACCGGGGTGATAGAATCGCGAAGGGGTTGTGTCCGATCAAACTGCATGTCGACCATACGAACTTGTTAGGTGGCGACTGGCAAGTTGCTGGGAGAGCATTGAAGCTCGAGACTCAGCTAGACATCCTGCTTTTTCTTCATCCAGATAAGCTGATAGATGGTCCTATATGAGGTTTAAGATTCAATGCCTAGTATTTTTTAAGTATTCTGGCATACATTTTCTGTACTCTCTAATGTGTATACTCTATTATTCTGTTAGATTATGGTATCTTACCGGTTAAGCTGAACTATTAATTCTACGGCCGTTTTCTACTTACCAAAATAATGTTTGATTTATTATCATAGAATGGGTAGGAAACAATTACAAAATAAATATAGCAGAAACATTATACCTTAAAAGAGAGTGCGATGTAATTACTTTTCATTGTTTACAATATTCGACAATTTTTTGACAGAAGCATTTAAATGTGATGGTCTTTTACATTCTGCAGTTACAGATAAAAATCACAACTTAAGACAACATAAAATAAAGTTTAAATTCAATTATCAAATAATTTTTCAATATTAATAGGAAGTTTTCCCTCAGGACAAGGGCCCAATGGTAATGCAATTAATGCAACAATTGGTTGCACTTATAAGCAGTTTTATGACAGTGAGTTTTGCAATATATGTAATCAAAATAAATAAATTTACTACAAACTTACTAAAAATCATGTAAAAAGAAAAATTTATGACATATTTGTTGATTCACTTTGTAAGGGAAACTATTTTGAAGGGAAAAAAAAATGTAAAATAATATTTTAAAGGTACTTAAAGTATCCTTTTAAATATCCAACCATAAATATATATATTTTTTTCCAGGTATGATCTGGAATTTTTGAAGCTAAAACCACTTTACTCCAATAGATACTAGATACTACTACTCAACATCAGATAAAGTAACAAAACTAATTAAAATTACGATCTAAAGAAGTCCTAGTGAATTTTATGACACCAACAATATTAAACGTGATTGTGTTTTTAGTCCACGGCCGTTTCGGATTATTTTTATTTACATTAACATATATTACGACAAATGTGTAATTTAAAATAAAAATATTTTATATCTTGGAGTCCCATTTAAAAGAGAAAAACAGTCAAAAGTTGATGTGATAGCGTCATTGATTCTAATACCGTTAGATTCCGACTGACCTGCAATTGGTTAATAGAAGAATGATAGGGAGAAAAAATAAAATGTTGATCATAAATAAATAAAACCTTAATATTTTTGAAAACCTTCACATGAAACTAGAAGCCTTCTGGTAATGGAGGCTTTGCCTATTTAAAGCCATAAATCCATATTGATCGTATTCCGAGCATAGGTTGATCCATGATTAAACTCAACCAATTTCGTACATTATCCAATTAATGCGATGTGCCACATTAAGTGACATTATCAGAATGATTAGAGATATAGAGAGTGAATTACCCTGTTAGCATATTTTAAGGTAAAAGGTTAATTTATTGCGTAAGCATAAATATGCCATAAGTCCTTATATCGACCCTCAATAAAGATTAAAGAAGCTCACTCGTTGTCTCCCGAGGGGTTTGAGAATGCATCGTTACCTGGTATTAAGTCTTCAGTTCCCTAAACTCACCAGATTAATGCTAACAACATTATTCTGCTATTTTACGTATATTGAATGAGGGTGAAATAATTAATTTTCCACATACTCCTTGGTGTAGAAAAAAAAACCGTAAATAAAACCGATATATCTGTAAAATTATTGTAAGAAATATTTCGTAGACGTAAAAGGGCTGCCGATCGACTACGTGTGTAGTGGGCGACTGTACAAAGATTCTTACGTTATACTAAAATTTATAATGTATGTATGCTAATGGCACATGGGACTACGTGTGTAGTGGGCATCTGTACAGAGATTACGTTATACTAAAATTTATATTAAATAAAAAAAAGTAAATAAAACCGGTATATCTGTAAAATGATTGTAAGAAATATTTCTGTACAAAGATTCTTACGTTATACTAAAATTTATAATGTATGTATGCTAATGGCACATGGGACTACGTGTGTAGTGGGCATCTGCACATAGATTCTTAAGTTATATTAAACTTTTTAATGTACGCTAATCGCATATGGGATTAAATTACTATTGTATAAGGTGAATAACGAATAGTCGATAGTAAAAAGTTCTTTACTCTGCTTTGTGAAACTCTTAAGTCTGCACAAATTAATACCTAATTTCAAGCATCGCTTAACTATATTAAGCGAGCTTAGGCATAGTTTCTGAACATGTTTAGTTATTAGTATTATAATATATTCGGTGGAAATAGTCACTATATTTATTATTTCTACCCTAATGATGAGTACGCAACTTTCATATTAGTTTATAACTATTTTTATTTACAACACCACAGGTAGGCTACGGCTCGTACCATTTACTACCATCCTCCATAAGGTATTAAGATTTGCTGTCACCCATTGTTACCTGTAATTGGGTCCCTTACGAAACGCAGTAACAATATATTGCTATTACACGCAGTTAATTTTATATTCATAATTCAATTATTTTATTTATTTATCTTTCGTAAGAAAAGAATACAGTCTCTGTATTAATTTTAGATTTTAATTATTTTCTCAAATTAAATTCTTTTATGTTTAATTCCTCTATTAAAAGTTGGCTACATACGAATCTTAAAAACATCTACAACTTGTCTTTTTCTCTCATTACGTTATATATGAAATCGTAAACCAAATTTAAAAAGTAATAATCAAAGCCTGTCCGGAATAATATTAGAAAAAAATACATAAAATTATATGAGTCATTTAACAAATATTTATTTTACACAACTTTGACTTGTACTAACATTCTGTCGAAAATTGGATCCAAAGCTTGTAAATCGGTATGCTTTATAACGTACTTGCTAAAGGCGGCTTAGAGTGGTAAAGTGTTAGGGGACATTTCACATTGCCCTTATTTTGCAATAAGGTGGGATTCCAGCGCTCCCTCGGATTCAGTGTGATTTAGTCTAAGCCCCGGTCAGTTATGAGTTATTTCTCGTGGAATTTGTGCTGTTGCAACTATTGTTTAAGGCTGCTATATGTTTGATAAAATGTATATATACTTATATCTATACTAATATTATAAAGCTGAAGAGTTTGTTTGGTTTGAACGCGCTTATCTCAGGAACTAATGGTTAGGATTGATAAATTATATTTGTATTGGCTAATCCGTTTATTGAGAAAGGCGTGTACGTAATTTTATAGGTTATATAACATTACGCTGCAACCAAGTATCAATGAAAAATGTTGCAAAAATGGGAAAAATTATTCCTTTTAAGAACTTCCGTTGCGTGTGCTGCGGATTCCCGTTCCGTCATACATGATTTTTGTGTAGCTTTAACCGTATACCGCTAACCGCACTTTACATGTTGGCGAAATTTTTTGTTATTATTATTTCTTAGACATATAGATTTCCTCACGATGTTTTCATTTCATGTCCAGCACGTGGTAATGGAATTAACAAAGTTCATCGGTGCCGGCATCGGGGATTAAGGTCGCTTTGCTGGCGTAGCTTGAGTTAAGAGGGAGGAGGGAGAGAAGGGGAGGACACTGAGCTACCACGGCTCTTAGACAAAATAATTAATATATATATATATGTATATATATATATATAATAATAGTAGTATATACCTAGATCGTTGATGTTGATGCTGTTAGCCTATGCGGCTCTTACAGCTTCATCGGACACAGGGCTCACGGAACTGAGGGGTCCGTGAGCTGGTAATAAACCGTGTTCCCTACTGTGGTTCTCTTACTTACACAAAGCACTCATAAACTGAGCGTGTCGCTCTGCTCTTTGGTCTAATACCTATCCATGCCGCCCAAGTTGCCAGTTCCCTAGCTATAGAGTGATTCTCCCGAGTGGAGAATAGATGGTGATGACTAATGAACGTCCGAGGTTTCGGTATGTGAACCTGGCCTCTGACGGACGCTACCTGTTTTCATGTCAATCAATCGGAAGCTGTGGGCGGTGAGAACCGCCCTGACACGCGGGTCTAACGAGTGTACGCGGTGTCGCGAAGATTGCGTCGCGCTCAGAGTCGAGGGCGACGCGACGTGGTGTTTGTATTGTGTGTGGGTCCGGGGTCCGTTGAGGACGGACTGGCGTTGTTCTCCCCCATGAAGTGGGGGTCGTCGAGGATGTGACGGGGTCTACGGTTCATAGTTTCCGGGTTCGTTACCGGATCGTAGGTTGCGGCGTTTACCACTAGCGGGTTGGAGTGCGAAAGCGCTTTCTCGAAGAAGCGCTGTGAGGTAGATTTTAGGTATTCCGGTATGGTGACGGGTAGTATATACTAATACTGGGTACGATAACTAGCGGTTTCGGTGTTTTTTTTTAGAATATTAGTGATGTCAAAGCAACTCATATGAAGCACGACCGAAGCATGAGATCTATATCTATCTATCCTTGACAAAGGTTCAAGATGCACAAGCTTTGTCATTCCTATGGACCAAGACGGACGGAATGCCTCATATCCTGCAATGGGAACCCCGGTTCCCTAAACTCACTACACGAAACAATTATTTATAATGTAATATTAGTAAACAAATAAAATAAAAATAATTAAGTATTGTCTTATACTATAGTAGTAGCTTTTAATAATATTTCCATTAGATTTGAAATAAACTATTAAAATTAGATTAAATTGGTTAGAAATTCTAAATAGATTTGTGAGCAATATGATTGCAGCGAACCGAAAATTGCAGCTACACTATTTTGAAACAATAATCAAATTACATAACATCGGTGCTACTGTGAAAATGAAATAAATTTCAATAACAAGGCATACCTTGTTGTTTATTTGGTCAATCAAACTAATTATGTTAGTGTGAATTAATGTTCTAATTTATGTACGAAGTTTAAATAATTTTCTAATAATAAAATCCATCACAACTTTTGTTTCTTCTTTATTACATGACATTTAACACAAAGCAAGTGATTTTTGAACATAAGAGTTCCAAACACATGGATTCAAAACTACAGCAAGTATTTCAAAATTCCCACGTCGTGAGGTCATCTGGTCTAATGTGTATTTAGTAATTAGTAATTTCTGTTGTCTTTGTTCACTTTAAATCTGTCTTACACCTTAACCTTCTTCTGTCTTACACCTTCTTCTTGCATCTACCGTGGGCGTTAACTGATTCCACAAATCATGAACAAACCACCACGCATGATAAGTTTTACGAGAGCTGAGCCATTCGGCACGAGAGCCATGAGCTGTGGTATTGATGTTGATGAGAATCACAGTCTCTGCGGATAGTATCCGTTGTAGAACGGCATTTGTAGGCATTTGTGTCTGGGCGATGAGTAGGTCAGTGTTGGTATTTTGTCGGTCGCTATGGAACATAATATATAAAAGCACGCATAGATATGATGATAGTCGTCACTGTCTATACATAGTCAAATGATGCCAACTGCCAAGGCGTCGAAAACAGATATCCTCTCTGACGTATTTACAAACTACTTGCTGTGGTTATATTGTTCATTTGCTTCGAGCAATAAGTTTAAAGAGTGGAGCAGATTATGTTGGTGCCCTTTAGGGGTAATTCTAATAAGAAACACGCCTACCATGTTGTTTGGCGAAAGGACAAGAGGTAGGATTATTTAATCTACGTTTATAATTTATGAAATAATTATAAACATAGATTAATAATTAATTTTAATGAACTGGAATTTTACGAGTATATTCAACCTATTTTTTTTAATTTTAGGGCAATCGATTATCGAAGCATTCAGATGGGCGCTGAGGGTCTTATTATCAGAGCTTATAATCCCTAACCAAAACGCAGCGACACGGGATTTAATTAATGCGAAATAATCAAGTATTCCAACAGCCATGAGCATGCTTGACGCGGTACAATATCAAAGCAATTTCATAAAGTCACATCTTGTGTATCTATTATATTCCACTAGAATACTAGATAATTATTTTTGGTGCTTTTGTATCTTAGCGAGAAAGGGCGTGGTAGCTCATCCTCTACGTGATATATAGTATAAGTACTCGCTGCTTAAAGCTTCGTTCTCGTATCTGGCTCAAGATTTCTAGCCCAAACTTTTCTTTTAAGCTCGTCCCATAAATGCTCAATAGCATTTAAGTCCGGACTACATGCTCGCCACACCATGCACTCAATTTCAACCTTCTGCAGATACCGTTGAACGGAAGCTGCAGTATGTGGATGGGCATTATCCTGCATTAGCACAAAGTTTTCACCGATAAAGCCTGCGTAAGGAATGACATGATCCCTTTATATCACTTCAATATATCGGTTCGCCGTCAAGACTCAAAATATGCGGCTAGTTTCGATGAAAAACAACACGGTTTTTGCCTCCATTGATATTGCCACACACACCATCCAGGAACCTACTACAAATACCAAATTTTTACTAATGTAACATGGGGCGAATGGCTCTCCAAGTCTTCTGTAGACTCATTTCAGAGACACAAGTGTATCTGTCCGATGAGAAAGGACAGAGCTCTAATGTTCGTCCGTCCATTTCACGGAGGCAATGTCTGTGTTTAATATTGAAGGATAAGTGTACTGTACTGGTAAACTTTAGTATTGGCAACCTGGAAAGTGTTCTCAAAGTGAAGATTTACGACGAAGGACTTATTCAGCAGTAAAGGCGCAGACTTGTGTATTTTTGTGATTGAAATTGACAAGGTTTTGTCGGCCCCAATCCGAGACTTCACCCAAAAGGGTCTCCAGTTCAGAAAAGTTTGGTCCGGTTCTCATCGGCAATAGCCCGAGAAACATTAGCGCGCGCCGTATACAATGCATCACCAGTGCTATCGTCTGCATAACAATAAATGTTGCATATTCGCAGCATATCATCGATATGCAGAAGAAACAGGGTGGGCGACAGTACACAGCCCTGTGGGACACCAGCATTAATTGGTTTCAGGTCAGAACATGCACCGTCGACAACGACCTTGATGCTCCGACCCTCCAAAAAGCTGGTTATCCAGGCATTAGTACTATCGTCTGTTTCATCATCTACATTATACTTAAAATTTCATTTGAAATTCCATGCGTATCCCATAATAACTGAGTTTTCGGTTTCTTTCATTCATAATATGAAAAAAACACTGCGTATGAGACTATTTAACCCTAATATCTTTGCGCGTTCTCGTTTCCATCTTTTCGTTGTATACATCGTATTCAAAAGAGTGTTGTATAATAGCGAAGCATTTAAATAATTTGCCTTGAGCAATCTTTCGTGTTGATGAATATGATATTGGTGTCTTCAAGGGAAGAGTGAATTGACATTTGCTGAGATAGAGCGCTCTACCATCAACATCTAAATCACCATTTATTACCAGTTGGGATACACAAGCACTGGCTGAGTATTATCATTTTAAAAGTACGTAGCTTTTCCAAGAAGTCATAATGGGCTATTTATATTATAATCATTTTTAAACTGTGGCAAGTTCTTTCTCATAGAAAAATAACATAAAACCAGACTTCCAGGTAAAAAAAAAATATAAATATCTTCCATCAAGTTATGATTAAAGAAGAGTAGATGAAAAAATAGATTTATAAGTAGACGAGATAGTAAATGGTGAATTTGTTGGAAATTTTATATTTATATATTTGATTATCCATAATTATTTATAACTGAAATAAAAAAAAGTCTTTTAATGACTTTTTAACTTGGATTAAAAACTTACAAGAGCCATTTACTAATAAAAACCTGCGAACTAGACGAAGTGTTAAGTAAGCCCCAAATTAATTTTAATTTGCTAGGAAAAGTTGTGAGAGGCAAAGAAGATAGTTTTAAAGTGCTGCCAATTTCATTACGGCAATTAAAACGTTATTAAAAATAGGATATAAAACTTAATTATTTTACCTAGCACGATCATGGTCGAAGTATGATATCGTTAAAAATATATGTTTGATAAAATATAATCTTGTAAGAAAGCTTTAACGAGGGTATTACATATGAACAATTTTATGACTTTAGCGCTTATATTTATTTGTTTATTTATTTTTATTTAGGCAAACACAACAGGCATTATATGATAAAATACTAAATACATTGAGACCAGTTAGATTGGAACAAACACATGAAAGGAGGATATCGCTTCTAATAATAATATTAATATATCAAACTAACTAATATAAAACTAAGGATAGAATGTTTGGGTCATGATTATTTTTATATAGTATAAGGGTGACAAAGATCACACATCTCACCCGATGGTAAATAATGACTGTGGCCCCCAGCAACTACATCCATCTTTCATGCATCCAATAATATGAATGGACTCCCAATGCAGCGAGTTTCTAGGTGAAATATGGCTAATAGAATTGACCGCGGAAGAACCCTCAAAGAATACCAGCAAGAATAGCAACATATAGGTGCCGTGTTTCGTGTGGTGTGAGTGTGTGAGAGAGAGAGGGGAGACCTAATAACATGTGAGGAAGTATTTTCAGTTCTCAGAGGTGCACAATGTATGTATATCTTGAATCTTTGTTAATTATATGTGTAATAAGCGTATATATTGGAGATGTGTCCAGAAAGTTTTTATTTATAAATAAGGTTTAATAATAATCTGAATATGTTGATAAAATAGATTATCTTCTTACGGTTGTATTGATTGTTCTATTTTACTAAACTTTTATACAGCGCCGGTAACGAGTAAAATATACTTTAAAGGCCCGTTTCAACTTAAATGAAAATTTTCAGGGAAAGTTTTCGTGTTTTCGTCTCAGAACTAGAATATAATGTATAATTTTTGTATGAATTTGTTACATGCAGGCAGCTAGTTTCGGTGTGTTACTAATAGGTGTCTCAATGATTACTTTATTAATTTATTCGTGGAGTTGGTTGGATGTGGTAGAGTAGTGGAAGTGCCAAAACATTATAACTTATGTTACGGAATTCAAGAAACCGCTGTCAGTGATTTAGCTGATTACCCGTTTTCCACTCTCCGGTCCTAGTTGAGCCAAAACTATTTATACATGACGGATACGACAAGACTATATATTTTATATTTCAAAGTAAAATTGTCAATAAAGAAGATTGAGTGAGATAGATGTGTCATACATAATTTCTGTAGCCATATTATTATTATTAATAATAATAATTAATAATGAAAAAAGCCAGCCTCTCGAATCACCTGTGGCGGTTGGACTGCGAGACGGGCAACTCCGGGCCCAAATGCAGAAGTCGGTGCTCCTCGACACCACTCGCCCTAACCCTCGACCGTTTGGTCTTCCATGTCGAGGGATTCCCGTCTGCGTGGTCTTTATATATGTATTATATTATATTGTATGTATTTGTTTTATTATATAATTATAGTATTTTATTTACAAAAAGATATGTATCCCCAATTAATAATAATAAAAAACCTCCAAAACAGGAAGAAACAACTAAATATCAAGACCTGGCACACGAGTGACTGATATTTGAGGAGGTATGCCTATCCAAATTAACCCCAACGTGGTGTCTGTAAACGGGTTACTTCAAACCATCACCTCAAGTCATCTGAGTCAGTTGAAACTCCGCTCCGGGCTCAAATGCAGAAGTAGTTTATGTCTGTCTGAAATAAAGTAGTTTATATATATATGTATATATACATATATAAAATACTTTATATATATATAAATATATATATATATATATATATATATATATATATATATTCTATGATTTTCTCAAAAAGTTGATTAAATCATTTTGAATATCTTTCTCTCCGCAGAATTCGAAAACTTTATCCTACTGGTGTCTTTATATGGTCACAATAAGTTAAGAAGACGAAAAAGTATCTGATACGACTCGCGTACTATTCTACGTTGATGATGAACTTTCAACCAATTGACAACAATAACAGAACAAAGTTTAAAATCAACTGGCTGAACTATGCGCGATTGCACAGAAGACGAACACACAACCATTGTAATTTATATACAAGATTTCAAAACTGTTAGGTATCGAAATTCCACTGTATATCTATTACAATATAGTGTATTTTGTTCAGGTCGATTCACACTGACGCCCAGTTGAAGTGCTCCAATGTCTGCTCTTACAATTTTACATAGTATATCAATAGGCGCAAATCTTAGAAATATGACATTAATATGTAAATATCCTCTAAGCCCCTAACATCTTACAGTTCCTCTAAATTTTATTGACTAAAGGATATAAAAATCGTACTCACTAAATAATATTTTATCGAAAACAGAATTATGGTCACACTCTTTGCTCTAACTAAGATAAATGGGATTTGGAAGTCTCAATGAAATGCATTAGTGTACTTTGTTTTCAAAAGAATTGTTGAAGTTGTAATTTAATTTCCAATTTATGGGAAAGCTTCTAATGCAAAAACTAAAATTTCTTTTGGGTAAACGAAAAGGGTAGCAGGAATATTTGATTTACATATTGCATACGCCATTTCTTTTTTTTTTCATATATTAGGGGTGAAAACGAGCATACAGTTCACCTTATGTTATAACTTCCTAATGGTAAGTGAAGACTACGGCCCATGACGTCAACATCCATTCTCACAAAGATTCAAGATGTACATTCGTTATCTTCATTAACTTACATGGAACCTACGTTAGATCCCCGGATCCATTCATTGACTAAAAGAAACACAGCAGCATTATTCTAGTATTCAGTGAAGGCTTGGTCCTTTCTAACTGCAGGGTAACATACAAGATATTATATTATTATGATACCATAAATGTGAGTGATATTAACATTTAAACTACTTAAAAAATGTTAGTCTTCCTTTCTTTCTTTTTCTTTTCAAAGTAGATTAAAATAATCTGATTGATAAAATAATTTCCCTCTAAATGGCATTCAGCATGACTAATCGATAGCTATTTGATCTTAATTTCACATCTTCTTACCTACAAGCACAATCAATGTTCAACTGATAGTTTGTCTTATATAATTTTCTTAAAAATACGTCCATTTCAAGCAAAAACGAGAGTACTTTTGCGAAACTGTACTTTGCAAGAGTGCCTCGAAAATTGGTGGCCTATTTGACAAAAACTTACGCCACACTTACTACAGTTTGTGATGTAAAATAAGCACAACCTTTCGTTTTGTTTAACTATAGAAATTTAAACCATTCGAAATTAAAGTCTTAAGCCAAGACAAGGTATATGAGTGCTTACGGAATATAATTGATATAAATCTCCGGCTCACTGAAATCACTGCAAGAAGGGATATGTAGGGATGCTCAACACTATTATAACAACAATTATAAATCAATAAAAAACTGGCACTAAATAAAGTTATGAATTTTCTGCAATCAATAGAAGCTCAAAATTATGAAATCATAATGTCTGTAAGGAATTTTATATATATTTCAACATTGGTTTGCTTAATGAGTATTTCCAAGCCGGGCCCAGCTTTAATCGAGCAGTCAAAGGTAAAACTAAAATTATATCAACTAATATATTTTTTTAAAAGTATTGTATGTGATATTTTATACCATTCACCTTATTTAATTATTCATTCAACTCACACATCTGATAGACATGAGCTCACGTGCGGGCAGTCTCATAAAACCGATATTCAACAGACCTCGTTAAAGGTACACTTACCAAAATAAGATATGTTTTACTACAGTTTGGATAGCAACAACTACATAAAATGTTACCTATTTACAAGATAAATAACTTCTAAACGGATCAAATATTGATAATTCTTAATTTTAGTAGACTTTATAAGGTTGGTACCATTATTATTGATGCAAAAATTAGGCTTCTGGCTGTAGCAAAGCAGGAATAAAAAGGTGCAGGAAGAAATGAATAAGGGTCTCCGGCAGTGGATCCCTGCACTTACCAAACGAAACAAAGCAGCATTACGCTGGTATTCTATGAGAGCGCGGTCATTACCCATTCATTCTGCAACTAGAAACAAACTGCAACTTGGCTATACCATTATTGACTTGTTCGATTGAGGTTTACCTCCTAACATGGTGCTACGGAGGCGGAAGACACTTTTTTAAAGTTTCCGTCACTTACAGGCGTTTACAGCAGGCTGATGTTTTCAAGCCAAGTTCCAGAGGAAGGCCTGACACATAGCAGTAAATCATAAATTACTCCAAGTTAACACCGTTTTCAGCAAGCTGAAACATGTTTGTGGACGTTTCAGGACACTAAGAATTACTCGGCACAATTTCTTGAAAACCCATTTTTAAGCCATTTTAGGCCACATCTGCAACTAAACATTCCAGAAGAGGTGTGAACAGGATGACATTATCCGCGAAAGAGAAAGACGAATATGTTCGAACATGTCTCCGCCATTATTTCAAGGAACATGTGGGCAGGATGCAGGCTACACGTGTAATAGATAAGGATGGTCACGTTCGAGTATATTCCGGAATATTTCCGATTATATGTAGTTGTAGACACGCGTACAAAGAACGGTAGTACTCGTGATGGAGGGAGGGAGCCAAATTCGAGTTGAACATTCCCTAAGTTATATAGAGTGATTTACCGCGTGTACACATTTAAGCGGCTTGAGTATCAGCTACGGACAGATTAAGATACCAAGCGATACACATCTTAGAGAGTAAAAAGCGACTAGTAAGTGAACTTCATAAGGATTATTTTTATAGTGTTAGAAGTGATTCCTTTTAATTCAATAAAATTACTATTACGTTAAAAGCTATTTTCTATCCAACGAACCCTGTAGCTGAAAACAATAGTATTTATATTACTATCCCACAAATTACAAATATGTTGTAATTACTATAGTAGGTAATAAAAATCTAGTTACTGGTAACGAGAATTTTATTTGTAAAAGAATTCTGGTGGAGCTATTAACCCCACTAAAATTCCAATTATCTAACTGCAGCTAAGCTTTAAATACTTGGAGGTGGTTCACGACAGAAGTCTAAAAGCTATATCTACAATGGTGACTAGTTTTATTAAATCTTGATTTTTCAAAACAAATGGTGCATATGACCCCGAAAAGCAATGATTTTCATAAATATTACCCAGCAATTAAATAAAAGTGTTTAAACCGCAAAAATACACTATCATGTTATTTGTTTTTTTTTATGATATACACTTTAGTAAGCATATGGTAAAATTCTGAACACATGTGCTTTTGAGTACATAGCCTAATAAAGGTATCGTAAAATATCGACCTTTTATTTTTCAGAAATAAACTTCGTATACACTTAGGTTTTAAGTGTGATAGGAAGTGGGATGTGGTCAAAGTATTGAAAAAGTTAAATAACAGAGAGTCTCACCGGAAAAATTATAATAAAATTACATACATATTTGTGATACTTGTATTTGATTATGGGACCCAATTTCTCTAAATTAAAAAGAAGTAAAAGCCTGTTAATTAAAAAGTTAAAGCATTTTTTATGATGATTCGTCTAGAACAATTATATTTGACTTTAAATGTGATTTAATAGAAAAGAGTTAAACTTCTTACCATCCTTTCATAACTGTCAATAATTTCTTGATTACAGAAATGTTTGCTTCGGCTAGAAATTGACCTCCAGACTATTGATTTGTAAGTCAGGTGCCCCTGGCTAGAAAGCTACCCGGTAACAATAGTACAATAGGCTGAGATTATTTCGTTGCCATTAATTTCGTCACATATGAAATAGAGTTTGAATCAAATCTTTCTTACTATATGTAAAAAAAATATCGAGCGTAACTTAAGGTTATTACCACAAAGTGTGTGGTCTTACAATGAATAAGGAAATCGGCTGCACAAATCAAAATTCCATTAAAAAGAACATTTTAATTGTTAATTCATAATATTGTTTCAATTTAATATAGGCAAGTCTATGACTAATCCTGTTTACTTATATTCAGCATACTAGCCTCTATAAAACTAGATTCTACATTGTTTTAATTTTTTTTCAATAATAATTACCGTTTATATAATGATAAATCATCATTAACTTCGGTAACAGTTGTTTAGAAACTATACGCGTAGAGCTTACTAACTTGGTAGGGGATGGTAATTTATATCATTAATTATTCTAGCCGCTTGCTCGATGTGGTGAGTTGGTTTACGTCATTGTTTTGTACCCAATAATATTAGACATTTCGTTTTACACATCATTATTATTCTCATCTGTTGTTTACTGTTTTTACCAATATATAGTGCCAGTATATAGTCTTTCGTATGTTAGAATAGGTATTGTAAACTCAAGACAGTAAGTAAATCTGTACTTTATGATGACTTTTGTATTTTATTTTCATTAGAAACATGTATACTGTTAAAATAAATGTTTATGATTAGAAATTTAACAATGACGGATTGAAATAAACAAAATGTTAATTCATAAAATTTTAAGAAAAATATAATAATAAGATATATTCTAGGACAAACATAATATAAAAGAACTCTCTCACATGGAAAAACAAAACCACGGCTAAGTACTTGAAAGGATACATTTTAAACTCACAACACGATAAGTACTTCGTTCTGTTAAAATAACAGAGTATAGTACCGGCATAAAGCAAACCAGCATCGTAGTTCACAGGGATGCTGGTGTAGGATTGAGCGCAATTATAAGCCAAGACAAGCCTGGTCGTCAATTACAAACATAACTGAGATGTAAATCATATTAATTAAATTAACACGCACCATTTACACTAGTATCCTATATGCATACATTTGTAAAAGCATCTATCTATGTTATATCTAAGTTAATGAATTTATATCCAGAATATGTACTATGTATAAGACAAAATTCTCTTAAAGATTTAGTGGTGACAAACGATTTGAGTAACAGTTCATGTGATGGTAAGTGATGATTGGGCCCATAAAAGGTGCTTATGCATTCACTTCTCCGACGAATAAGATGTAATGTCTTGTTAACTTGTCATTGGTAGTGCCATCCATCAGTGGTAGAGCTATGCTGCAGTTTGTTTCTAGCTGCAGAATGAATGCTGCAGCTCGAGCGGGGTAGGGCTCCCTCACAGAATATCAGCGTACAATGGCAGCATAATGCTGCTGTGTTTCATCTGCTGAGTGTAGGGATCCGGAGACTTTTATTACTGGTGATGAGGCGTTGCATCTCAGTCCTCGAGGGTGACAACGCATCTCGATTATAATTACTGCTCAAGGATGAATGTAGATGACGTGGGCCGCAGGTATCACTTATAATCAGGTGAACTGTGTGCTCGTTTGTTACTCTCAATGTTGAAAACGATAGAAAAATTGAGTTTTCTATAAGTAAGAGCGTAATTCTACTATGATAAATCCGTCCCAAAAATGAGCTGCAGAGCGACTCTATTACTGTAAATAAAGTATAAATCAAATCGCTTAAACTAGACAACGCGTATTGCTACTGCCTACGTTTTGTATATAATTGTAGTGTATGCAGATAATGCCAGTGTTTGTATACTTAAAAACTATCCATTGTCGTTGGCTTGGGCGCAACCTTCTTTTGATATAAATACCGGTCCGAACGGAGGGCTTACTCATACGTTCGTACTCCATAATGTCAATCTCTCTATTGGAGAGCCAGCGGTGATTCACGAGCTTCACTCGGACCACCGACCCGTTCTTCTACAGCTAGGGCCTCCTGCCCAATCCGTTCCTCAATTTAAAACAGTCACAAACTGGCAAAAAATACAAGCCCAACTCAAAGATTCCAGCTCTCCTCATCTTGAAGCCATTCCGGAGATTATTGACTCCCCACTCAAAACCAATCTTGCTGCTCACGCGCTCACAAGACACAGTCAAACAGTAATTAATGACTGTTCGAAACAAAATAACATGTTGAGCAATATCAAACCTTCCCATTTAGCATTCTAGTGATTGCCAAAAGCCCTCAAAGGCGACTGCGATCCGGGCATGCCTTGTTTGCCTATCAATTTACGCCTCATTTCCCTCGGTCACGTGCGATGAGGTGGGTGACATCATCCATAGACTTCATCCATGTAAAACCCCTGGCCCTGACGGCACCACCAACAGGATGATCAAACAATTACCTGCTAACATACCCCTAATCTAACCTCCTAACCATCATATTCAACGCGGCCTTGACTCACGCCATCTTTCCCAATGAGTGGAAAGAGGTCGAAGTCGTAGGGTTCCACAAACATGGGTACGGATCCCTCCTCTTATAGGCCGATTAGTCTCCTTTCCATCCTGGAAGTTGTAAGAAAGACTTACGCGTCTTCATGGACTTACGAGAGCTTCCCATCCTCGAGCAATTTGGCTTCTGTGCCAAACATTCGTGCACCCATCAAGTGCACCGCATAACGGAGCACATTCATGCCAACTTCCTTAAAGGACGTCACACGGGAGCCATCTTCCTCGATGTGGCGAAAGCCTTCGACAAGGTCTGCATGGTGTGCTCGTGTGCAAGTTATACAAACTCGAAGTGCCCGACCAACTCGTACTCATAATACGAGATTTCCTTAGCAATCGGAGCTTCTGCTATCGCGTCGAGGGACTGCGCTCTGAACCACACCCTGTTCGAGCCGGAGTTCCACAAGGCTCTGTGCTCGGCCCCATTCTTTTCACGCTCTACACCAACGATATACCGCACTCTGGTGGAGCGGAACTAGCCCCTTTCGCCGATGACACCGGCATCTACGTGTCGGGTCTTAAACCTGACACAATCGTCAATTAGTTCCAATCCGCAGCCAGCACACTAAGTGACTGGTTTAGAAAATGGAGAATTGAAATGAACCCGTCTAAGAGCGCAGTCATGTTCTTCAGTAGGCGTAAACCGCATACCCTTCCTTCAATTAACTACTCAGAAGTCCAATTCCCTGGACCAAGTCCGTTAAGACCTCGGAGTAGTTCTCGATCCCAAACTTTAATTTTTTAATTTAGCCCGCACGTGATCCGGGCCAGGAACCGGGCGGCCCACGTACTGGGTCGCCTATAGCCTTTATTAAACAAAAGGATTAAAATTTCACTCCGTAATTAGGTGACACTCAATAAATCGGTTATCCGTCCCGTATTGACTTACACGAGTCCCGTGTTCGCGCAAACCTCACCGCGTATCATTCATAAGCTCCAGATACTGTAGAATCGGTTCATGCGGCAGGCTACGGGTGTTCCGTGGTTTGTACGTAACATCGATCTGCACGTTGATCTGGAGCTTCCGACAATGGCGCAATTATTAAAACAGGCGTCTCGAAGATACTTCGATAACGCCGTAAATCATAATAACCGACGAGTAGTGGGTGCCGCCACTTACGACGTCATATCCACCTAATCCTTTCGTAACGTTCGCCGGAGACCGAAGCATGTCTTCGGAGACCCGGACGATGAAACGACTGACTCAGGCTAGATCGAAACAAAAAGACAAAGCGACCCGCCGCGACCGTAAGAGGTTGCGTGTTATATTATCGCGATACCGCCACTTTATGGGTAGGCCCCACCCCTTAGTAATTAGGAGCGTTGCTGGAACTTCTTCGACCGCTACTTCTCCCGGCGCCAACGCTTCCCAAAGTGGCATTTAAGTTACTTAGCTTTTGAATGTCCCTAGTTATCCGTGTTAAAGCTACCGTTTGAGTCATGGTTTTGCACTCTCGGGCGCCCTCGAACTGGAATGCTGACACGACTAGAGTAACGTTTAAGCCGAGGTTACCCCTCACCGGGGGGACCCTTGAGTCAGGTTACTCCTTAATAGAGGTTCAGGCTTAGCGAGCTGAGAGCTTTGCCACCTCTCAATCCGGTGAAACAGTACAGGCCAGCTTAACTGACTAATCTATATTAATTCAAAAAAAAGGACACAGTCAGTCAATGTTAGACCGTTAATCTGTGCGGTGCTGCGTTGGTGACTCAACTGTGTACATTATAATTCAGTACAATGTCAACGTTATTATAAGAAATTATTTTACAGTATAATACAGCGTAATCTACATATGGCGACGAGGATTAAACTGTAAGTTTTATTTCTTTCGTTTTGTTATAATCTATCCTTTTTTTAGTACAGTTAAAATGAAACTATAAAAAAATAGCGCGTACCGTGGGGATTTAGAAAATTATAAATTACTGGTGGATCTAATTTTACTTCCATACAAGACTGCTTTATAAACCAAGGAGTTAATAGGAAGAAAAAAAAGAGAACAAAAATTACCAATATCAACTACTTTTGTGAAGGCTAAGCCTTAGGAACCTTAAATATCGGAAAAAGAGGATGATTTATTGTTAACAAACTGCGTTGTGGAAATTGGACCAAAAAATATGAATATAAATAAAGAATTCCGTTTTTACTTGGTCCATATATAGGTCTAATGATATTACTAAGGGTCTAAAAAAATAGAATAAAATGAATTGCAAAAAATAGAATAAATCAAATGGATGGTACTCTTGGCAAACCATTGGTTGCAGCAATTTAAACCATACTGTCCCATGACAGCAAAATGTCCATTAATAGGGAAGACTTGTAATAGTTGTGGTTAGAAATTTTGTAAGACTTGTGAGAGGAAATGCGTTAGGAACAACCACAGGTGAAGCAACGGAATTAAAAATCAAAAGTGAAGAACAAAGAAACGATATAAACCAAATACGCTAAACAGAGTCGTTAAGACATAAAATATGTGTTGAAAATCGAGGATGATAATGCTATCAATTGCCAGATTGACGGACTAAAACTAAAAATATTGGTGGTTTCAGGATGCAAATATAACCTGGAGCCAGTTAAAACAAAATAATATTCAAATCCATACAAGGATACAAGTAGCTGCAATAAGACATTTTGTAGCCATGGGATTAAAATGGGATCTTTTGATAGAACTATTAACGTTGCAGATAGGTCCAAAATTTCCACCCTTTACGTAATTCCCTATGGAACAAAATACTTGTTGGGAAGAGACAGCTATGTTAAAGAGAATACTCAAAATCTGAAAACCAAAGAATCAAAAATAAATAACTTGTCTTTGTTTAGTCGCTTACTGTGAATTAAGGATGACCTCTTAGTCATTGAGGTACCAACGCTCTCTACAGGTCGTCCCGTAAATAATGAATAACCGCTCAGCTTCTAGTCCAGCGTTGCACGGTCGATAAACCATGAAACATTGGCGCAGCATATTCTTGGTATTCTAAAATATAACACAAAAACACACCGAAAAACACAACTTTATTTTGGCTGTGTTGGATTAAATTGAAATTTTTGAGGCAATGCCAAAACTGTCGGTAACTCAAAACCATGACAACGAAGAATGGCCATCCACCGTCTGAAAAGTTGTCCGTTGTTTACGAAACACTTACGAGATATGCAGTACCTCACGTCGGATCATAAGTTCTGTAAGAAACCATACATTAAATAAATTGTACTGCTGCTTTTGATGTTTGTGTTAAAGATGTACATAAAAACATACGTAATTAAATACAAATTAAGATTTTTTTTAAAGTTGTTCAGAATCCCTAATTTTGTATACAGGGCCCCAACCTCCGAGGCCAGTCGTCAATCGTAGCACGCACAATGGTCATGTCTATGTCAGCCGAGGTTAATTTTTTAATTATTGTTTTTAAAGAATATTAGCAGTGTTCAACCACTCCTAATAATCTGAAAATTCTTGTGCTAAGAGTTGATTCACGACGATAGTAGAATGGTCTTTTCAAACATGCGATATTTAGTTTCGAAGACCGTACATTGAGCCATTAGGCTATTGACACTTCTATATTTTTCTATAATTATAATTCTAATTGGGGATAATAATGATGATAGATAATTATAATTCTAATTCTGATATAATTTAATTGGATTTAAGGGACCCCAAATACTGATGAGATTGAGAGAGAGAGTGAGATGAGAGTGAGACGCAGTACTTTATTGCTTAACACAGACGTTCCACAAAGTTTGTAAGGATTTTTTTGATTTGGACGTTGAACTTTCACATAACAGTTTCTGGTTTCCACGCCTTTTTCCGTAAAAACTCTTCAGATATGAGAGTTACAAGTCTATCAACTTGGGGCTTGATAATAATCTCAAATCTTCTGATTCTGAATGCATCCAAGTCAAACAATATATGTATGATGAAGGATAATATCCACGCTGGACCTTCGAGATATGTTGGCTCGTTTCTTAACTGTTCTGGGTATACACTTTATAATTTGGTAAGATTAATTCCCATCAACATCAATTCTTTTTAATTTCCGGCCAGTATACAAATACAATAAAATACATATACACAAACAATAAAATATTGAAATTACACAGGGATGAGACATAACTTATGTTAACTAGTTATGAAGATATATGGTATGTAGTACAAATCCTTGTTTTTCGAGCCTGGGTGTGTTTATAAGTTTCCTTTATCGCTTATACTCATCACAGATTGTAAAGAGGAAATTTAGTTTACATTGTTTTTGCGCTAACACAGACAAGATTATAAAATAATTTCCAATATATCTCAGAAAAGGAAAACAATACACTGAGTAACTAGTTTTTTTTTCTTTCTATTTTGGTTTTAAAGTTAGAATTGTAAAAAATAGCATGGTCTTAATTTACCACATCACACAATTTGACAGTCACAAATTCTTTGTTAACTTTATATAAATAATAAAGAAGAATACCTAGCTACGGCGTCGTATGTATTGTCTTCGATGTTGAGAGACAATATTTGTATATCATAAATCGATGGTTTTCTGGTCTGGATTTAATGTATGTAAGTCTCGTGTTGACATCTGAACCATAATGAACGCAATACGTCAGACTAGGAAAGGGGACTAACGAGTTAGTGCTCTGTATTTGGGCAAATGCTCACGGGACTATAATATATCCTATACAGATGATTTCGTCTGGTGATAAACAAAACAAATATCGAGTAAAAGGAGGCTATCAAACTCAAAATGTTTCAATCAAATTACTGCACTAAGTTTGTTTACTACACTTGTTAGTTTCCTATTAAAAACAACTTAAGAATATTATAAAATTATACAGATAATAAAAATAAAAATAAGGGTTCGCAATGAGCTGTTTTATATTATTAAGTATATTATTAAACAAACAACATTATTATTCTTTAATACATTTCCGACTAGATAAGGGAGCTAGTAAATTTGTTTTGCGCTTGAAGCAGAGCTACAATAGTGCTTAGGCAAAACAAAGAAGAGGTCTACGTTAAACACTTCTACAAAATTAACAGCTTTCTTTTACAATTTTATTACAATCGCTTCGCGTACAAAATACATTAGTTGATATTTCATAGGTTAAAGATAATTTATAGTTGTTTATGTTTGAAATGTTTGATTTAACGTACTACAAATATCGTGTTTTTGCCTCTCGATCTATTTTATGGATACTCTATATATACTCCTATATTATGCAATCAACGATTCTTTTCAGATTATTTTTTCCAACCAATTTTAAAATATTCTAAACGGCGATAGCTGGAGCTTATAGGGTTTATACACCAACAGTTTCTCTTCCGAGAAAAAAAAACAAAGATTGTGGATATGTATTTAACATTTAATGCAGGTTTAGTTGTTTTTATTTTTATTTTATTGTTTTAAGGGACACGTACAACTTATATATCTTTTATACTACAGAAATAAAGATAATTTATTTTACTTAAATACTCGGGTCACACTGAAAGTATTTAGAAAATAAAAAATGGCTCAATGTAGACAGTTGACGATACTTTTATGGTTTTTCGAAGTGGTCTCTGTTCCTCTCTATACATCTTTGCATTCGATTGAGTCACTGAGAATAGCAGTGGGCATAGGCCCACTGCTATTCTTCCCTAGGGGTCTCTTCTATGTCATTTTTGAACGCACTCACAGTATCGTCAGGCCTCGTAAATGTCGCGAATACCTTGAAGTTTATCTTTTGCTCTTGGGAATAAATGAAAGTCGCAGGGCGCCAGGTCAGGACTATATGGCGGATGACTCATTATCTCGACACCTGCCATGGTTAAATATTCAATTGTTCGTTTTGCGGATTGCGCTGAAGCGTTTTCTCGGTGAAGGAGGATTTCGGGTTTGTAGAAATATATACAATCAGTTCGAGTCAGTTCGAGTCACCTCTGTTGAACTTTTCTAAGATTTCGCGACACAAGTCCATGCGGAGGGGTTTTCGGTCTTCGGTCAAAAAATGGGGAATCCATCCGATGCAAAGTTTTTTGCTTGGCTCATATTAAGCTTTCGCACATCTGCTGGTAGCTTATCTTCATCTGTGTCGCATAGCACTAATGGTATCTTCACATGTCGCTATTGAAGGACGTCCCTCACGCAGATCGTCACTGAGATTGCTACGCCCACTCTTAAAATCATTAAGCCAATTGGTAAACTCTGGTGCGAGCGAGATGGGGCTTTATAATTAAATGCCAGCGGAGTCTGTCATAGCATTTTTGTTGATTAAGACCACAACGAAAGTTTTCCATTCAATAAAATATTTTTTTAATATATCATGGACTAAAATTTTTTAGAGTTTATATACATTTCGAGGTGTAACATGACTTTCTAAGTTGCTGCCAATTCGCAAAAACAAATGAAAAATTAATGCAATATATTATGGTTGTATGGGTGCAATTTATTTCGATTGTACAATATAGTATGGCATTAGGTAACCAAAGAATTCTATAATCGAAATTTAAAAGAAGTTTTCATTGCCGATGTTTCAAACTGGCCGGTTATAAAAATTTTCAGTGCCACCCACGTATACGTGTTATGTAAGTACATTTTATAGATAAATATTATGGGTTATATTAATATAAAAAAACAAATCAAACAAAAACAAGTAAGTAATTATAAAATACCATAATCAAACTTATTTCTGTCCACTCCAGAACACAATTCATTTCCATAATAATACATATGTCATTTGAACTGACACCCCGTTTAAGTTGCCGATTCTTAACATATTCGATATAAAGTTAATGACAGACTGATTGCCTAAACAAAATCTCAAAACAAAAGACAGATTTTATTTAGGCAATTTTTTCATCGTCTATTGGAATATCTCCTTACAATTATATGCTATTATTCTATTCTATTTAAGAGCACCTCGGATAGTTGAAGATAGCATTTGAAGAAAATGATGGTTTATTTCCCCATCAGAATCTGTATTTACTTGCATACATACAAAATAGAATACAATTCTATTTATTGCGTGCCATGAAAACATAAATTTAATAATAATTAAATTAATTAATCTTTAAAGACAATAGTAAGAGTACAAGGGCACAAAAAACGTCGTAAGTTTACGGCCCTTTTTTCTTTTATTGACAATAACTAACGAACACACGGGTTAATTGATTTCTGCGGCCCAAAAACTACGATAAAATGTCTCTTATTCAGTTATAAAGGTTTCTATGTGTGGAATTTAACTATGTCGTCAATATGGCTATAATACTGAAATCAATCTACTCCATAATAACACAAAATATTACTATTAAACAGAATTATGTATATCTGTATATTGACTTGCTCATTTTGCGGTACTAAGCGTAGTATAAGTATAAGGGAAACATATTATCATGAAGGAACTGAAGCCTTAACTTAGCGTTCGCGGTTCTATAAACTAGTCCAGTAAATAATAATTGCATTTAGTAATTTAGTTACTTGAACTCCTAGAAAGCGACTCATGATTGCATTGTGCATTCTCCATGAATCGTCTTAACTCTTTTCTGGACGAAGAATCGAACTGTACTTGTCAAAACGCCGGTCCCTCAAGTTAATACATCGATGTACATGGACGAGGCATGACATGGCTCTTACTAACAGTAGTAAGAGCCGTATTAACTCAGTTTATAACAGCTCGCCTTAAATTCACAGTACGCGAGCAAACAGTTTAATCCTCATCCAGAATGATGCCATATATATATATATATATATATATGAGGGCGCCCTTACCATGTTAAGAACTTATAATTAAAACTTGAACAAACGACAGCTGCGGAAAAAAATTAAAATAAATATGTACATTACAAGTCCAGAGTTACAAAGCTTTGTTTGTTCTGCAGGAGTTTCTCGTGCGCGCTTATTCGATTTTCATGGAAATCCCATACGCGACGAAAAATTCGTACAAGAAATGTAGGATTTATGCTTTAAATCAAATTATCAAAAGAACTTTTCCTATTATGAATGAAAATCTTTTATTTCGTTTTAAATTTACATTGAATACAGTCGGTGGTGAGCTGGCAACTTGTTCTGTAATTTAATTGCGACATACAACACAACGGTGTATATTATATTTCAATAACAAAATCAAAACAATACAAGAGTGCAACAGTTCGTTTTGTTTATAACATGTAGCTGCTTAATAGTTCTGTCTTACACACGTCGAACTAGGACACCACAAACAGTATTCTTATTTACCAATGAATGTGTTGATTCTAAAGAAAGATAATATGACACATCATGTTTGAATAATCTGTCCCTTCCAACACGGTATATGCAATCACTTACATTTTTTAAAATGTAACATTATATATTTTTTTAGTAGTTATTCCTAAATAGTTACTAATATATATTTATAAGTTATGTAACGGAATTTCTCTCCACGCCACGGGTCGGCCCTTTGTCCCCTTTTTGCTAGACGTAACAAATATAGTTTAAATAAAAAGACACGTGAGTTTGATATCGCACTCACGATATATGATGATCCCACAGTCACAATAACCAACAAATAGATATGTACATATTAAGAAGACGTCCTCCTGGTTGATTACGACCCCGACGATATCTTCTGGATGTTAGCATATGACATCGAATACGCAGAACTTTTTATAGGAGCGTAAGTATTTGTATTAACGCAGAGGCAGTTGGTCGTCGTCTATTGCGTCCTTCCCTATTGCGATGTAATGCATGTGAAAGATTTAGATGCAGTGTGAGAGACACAGGACATGTATAAAACATACCCAGTCCCGGGAACCAACAATTTTTGATACAAAAATATCGTTCCTCTTCTGGGATATGAATCCAGGACCCGTGACGCAGTAGCCAGGTACTCTCACCACTACACCATATACGGCATATAAGTATATTACGACTGTATTTTAAGCAAGTATATGTAAATGATGTGTGAATGCGATGGTCTTGTGCATTCGTAATTTAATATTACTATTCCTTACTCATATTTCTGTAATTTGATAATAGTAATAATTTATGTTTGAAATTCTTTTCTTTTTTAGGCGGCAAACGAGCATGTAGCCAACCCGATGGTAACTCATCACCGCCGCCCATGGACATCCGCAACACCCGAGGAGTCGCAAATGCGATGCCGGATTTAGGATTTCGTAACTGTATTATGTCTGTTAGTTCTTAGTTAGTATTTTCTTTAATGTCTCGTGTTTAATAAATAAATATGTATCTATTCTATTATATTACATTTTTATTATGCGAATTATATATTATATATAACACATAAAGTAAATCCTCCGACCAAAGTTATTAGTTATGCATAAAATGCAGAAAAGTTATTAATTTCGTCTCCTGACTCCAATAAATACTGTATCCGAACTACCATCCAAACATTGTGCAGTCGTAATATCGGATTCTGGAAGTGACAACAATTGAGTGCTTTCGAATTCGAATCTACGTGAATGAACGTAATATAGTTTACATCGTGTTTTTTTATTACATTCCGAGTAACAAACGAGCACACAGCCCATCCTTGACAAGGAATCATAATGGAGACGCGTTGTTACCCTTGAGGACTGAGATCGAATTCCTCGTCATCAGTAATAAAGGTTTTTTTTTAAATAACTAAATCAATTGTCTTATATTGTATTTGTGCAATTGACTGCAGAAATACTCTCTAACTATAGAAGCTATCATTATTAATATTCCGGTTAACTACTCCAACTAAGCTTAAATAAAATGCTTGTGCTAGGAAATGGTTATCGACAATATTTAAATGCTGGATCCGAACCTAAGACCATATATTTCGCAGATCGTGCCCGTGCATTAAGATCTGCGAAACTTAAGGTATTGGTTACGAAATTTATATACTATAGTTAGTATTTGTTAAATTAAGTTAGTATTAAGTAAATAAAGGCTATTTTATTTTATTTTATTTATTTAAACTATAATATTACAAATAAATGTTTCCCTTTTTTGCATATTTTAATTTCACTAAATCCAAACATACTTGTTATGCATCTCTAATTCTTCTAAAGCCTCGTTATTTTTGCGATGGCTGTTCAACATTTAACAATTTTGCACGAAGCGCTTGTTCGAACTCGTTGTAAATTACAATGAATTTCTATAGATGTATATGTACCTATACCCCCTGATACAACTGCGATACCTTTTATATGAGAAATTGATGATGAAATTTTCAACAAACAAAATAATACACATTTACTATTTGTAATGTTGACTTGAAAAATATATAGTTGGTAACCCAAATAATAGCATTTCTAATATTAAAAAAATATCTCAGTGGTTTTTTTTTTTTCATTTTTGCCTAAACCAGCATCGAGTGAACCATATCCTAAGTTATTGCGAACGTAATATATATCTGGCTGACCATTCATTTTATATATTATATATTAAAGGATAAGAGTCTTTCTTATTCATGCCATGCAGCATAGGGTTCCGAATAGTGTTGCCGATGCTGTGTTTGACTACCAACGAGCTAATGATATTAATGATTCTACTGATAATAATATCATTAGCTACAACTACAGCAAATAAAATAATTCATTCAGTACTAACAATAGAAAATATTTCAAAAAATAAAACTATACAATAAATATCCCATTTTTGTATTAAAAGGGTGGCCAGCTTAGCTACAATTCTGCGACGATACCACAGTGCTGGATTTCGGCTGGTCGCGTAAAAACGATGTGAATAGGTGAACATTATAACTATAAAATATAAAAACAAAAATATAAAAATAAAATGAAATAGAAATAGTATACATCGCTTATATCCATATATATCACATTAATTATATTACAAAATATTAAAATTATTATAATCCATTTGAATTCTTAAGGCATATTTTTTTTTATATGTAACTCGAAGCTGTATTGCATTAATGTCGAGCAAAAGAAACGGAATATTATTCCACATGTTTCAAGCAACGTATATAAAACTTAAAAGCCTGATTGCTATATCGTGGCGTACAAGAGTCCGTGTGATGATGCGCGAACTCGAGAAGACCAAGTAAGTTTCTCGTACAAATATTGAGAATCTCAAGAAGTTTTAAAGTCCAATAAGAGAAGCAAAGTGACGTAGCGTCTGGTTGACATATTTAATACTTGAAATATTAAATAATGAAGTCATATACCAGAAATTATTTGTAGCACATTTAGTTTTTGTCGTAATTACGAACAGTTCGGTATAAGTAGCTAGAGGTTTCTGTCGCTCTATCAAGTTCACTATTAAAGGTGATAATGTAAAATGTTATTTTATTACAATGCTACCAATGCTGTTCATATTTCGGATTCGAACCCACGACTTCCTAGTTTCACACACTAGATCCTTCGTAACTAGGTTATTGCTTTATACTATGTTAATACTTAAGGTGTTTCTAGGTCATCACGTGATTATAATATAGACACCATGTTGCTAATTTAAACACTTCTTAAAAATACCTGTTATTAAATAAAGCTACGTTAAAGAAAGTGAAGCTTTGAATTCTGAGACAACTTCTTTATTTTCATATCCTTTGAGATACTATGATAACAGTTGCGGGGTTCCGAGGCCAAGAATTTCATTTGAATGCGACCTCAAGCTAAGTTCACAAGTTACAAGCATCCCGAGAATTTAAAAATAATAATAATATATTTCATTAATAATGTTATAATTACTCGCCTTTACATAAATAATATAAACGGGAAAGAAAACAAACTTTATTTTATTGCCTCGATTACATGTAAGAGTTTTTGGTATTGAAGAAAACATCAATACAAAATATATCCTGCGAAGGTTATGTTGATTGATGTCTTCACATATTAATCAGAAGACTGAGGCAGGCACGCGACGAACTGTCCAAATATAATGTTTATTTTTTAAGATTTTACAAGTTAAAACTAACGTAGGACTGATGATAAGTGATTAATTTGGTCCACGTCATCCAAATTCATATCCTATATGGAATGACGCAAATGCATTTTTTTCGGAATTGAGCAGCGTTCGTCCTAGGTTGTTTGCACCCGTTAATCAACAAAAATAGCAAAATGTTCCTGCGTAATAAAATTACACTATACAAAACGTGCATCCGACCCATAAAGACATACGCAAGCTCCGTCTTTGCGCATGCCTCCCCGTGTCACATTCATTTTTCAGGTAATACAAAATCGTTTCATGCGCAAGGCCACCAGTGCACTGTGGTTCTTATGTAACGAAAATCTACACATAGATCTTGGGCTGCCGGCCATAGCTCAGTACATGAAGCAGGGTTCCCACCGATATTTCGAATCTGCCGCCACACAATCTAACCCCTTGAATGTAAGTGCCGCCGCTTACAGTCCCATCGCGAACCACAGATTCACCAGAAAGAAGGAGACCGAGGCACTCCTGGGCGCCCTCGAATCAGACGCTCCCGCGCCAGGCCTTGTTCTGGCTACCCATATATAGAGGTCTCGACTGAGTGAAATAAGCGCTCGGTCACCTCTCAACACGGTTAAACTGAGACTCTTATTGAGCCGACCTGTTCATGCTATGGCTACTTCTTAACTGCAGTGTAACTACCATGAGCAATTTTGGTACGTATGTAAGTAGAATTTAGTACCTTGAAAGATTTAATTTCAAGGTTACTGAACTTGCTTTCTGACTTCTGTTCTATTTCATTATTTAAACTAATATGGTTCAAGCAGAATCAAGACATAAAAAAAACAAATGATTTTACGCTAGTCACTTATATCTTAGCTATCCGCGTATTCTCTTGTTCCGTTTTCAAGATGCAATATTGCTATAACATCCACTGTAAGAAAAACCCTGACTAAGTACAAGTGCAATCTGTTTTCTACAAAAAAGACATTCCTTCTTCAATTGGTCTTTTCCAAGTACTAATAAACATCTTTATAGTCGATACTGGACGATTTAAAGCTTTCATAATTCAAAATTTTACTGCCCTGGAAGATAAAAGAATCATAAAAATGTAATTGCACAAAACATTGTTTCTTTTTTATTTTGTTCTTACTGATTTAATATTACAAAACATATTTGTGTTCTGGCTTTTCTTGCGTGTAATGTGTTATAAAGATACACAATTGTAATAAATACTAGTTTTCTCGGTCGTAAATAATATCACAGAAATTTGAATTAAAAGCTTCGGCAAAAGATACGAATAATCCACCCACATTTCAGGTAAATATTATCAAATCCTATAAGGCGATAGTTAAGCCACTCACTTTAAATTGGTTGAATACCTCCCAACAAACCATAATTGCATACACGATCATGACCACACTAAACTTTTCAAATTATCTGCGAGGTTTCTTTCCAAAGAGCATGCGCTTTGTTATTTAGCTTTTTGTAGCTTTTCAATCCTATTTTTCAGATATTACGAACACATTTATATGTCTTCCACCAACGAATTGGTAGAGCGAGTTTTTTGATTAATCCTTTCATATAAACTGTAATTACCATTGTCAGTCAAGATATGGCCTACGTATCGACGGTTAGCACCTAGCTTTAGTTCTTGTTTAATAATTCGAGTCTTAGATGGAACCTTCATTTCTTACGATAATATTTTTATTTCTTCTTATAGCATTTCCTCGAATATTGTCTTTGACAGCGTTCACAGTCCGTCTAGTTCGAACAGCACGGGGTCGCCGCAATCTTTTATGGTCTTTGACAGAGGAATTGTTGGTATGCAATATATAAACAAATATACGGCTGATGTCTCACCTTTGAAGCTTCTTAAATATGTGACTGACGGCTACGCAATCACTACAGTTCAGTTTTTTTCAATGTCCCACTACATTATTTGATTTACCAACCGCTATGAAAATAATATGTGAGATGGCGGTAAATCGGGCTAGGTTCTATTATAATAAACACATTCCAAATTGTATTTGAATACTTTTTTCTGAATAAATATCCAATATGTATACAGAAAAAAGAAGTATTTAATGTATATAATATAATTTATAATTGTTTACATCTACATAATATATAATAAATAGTGTTTATACTATGCAAAACTAAACTCAAGGCTGAGTTCTTAGTATTAAATAAGCACATACATATATATACAGATATATGATGACAGCAAAATATATACATATGGTAAATATGCGTTATATTAAGTTATTTATTTCGCATATTAATTTTTATCATTATAATTATTCCACCAAGATGTTTTTATCTAACATCCGTTAGTATCAAATAACAAAAAGATAATTATAACCTTTCTTTTCTATTTACGCTTAATAGGTAAAATATTTCAAATTTTAACTGAACCATATTAGATGCGAAACAAGGCAATTTGTAGTTTCAATTGATAATACAAACTTGTTTGCGGTGTTTTGGTGTCAAGGGAATACTGTCGTCGAACACTCCTAATTTCAATTCATTTCTATCTATATCTACCAAAGAAATATAAAACCAAAGAATACTTTATTATCTGTGTTATAACTACACTGCAATCAATGTCCAGCTACAGCATGAATGGGTCGGCTCGACTATTGAATAGTCATTATTTACTATCGTAAACTAGCAGCATAGGCGCGTTATACTGCAATTTTCTTTTTTATAGAATAGGTGGCATACGTGTTAAGAAAGGTGTAGGCTCTGTTCTTGAAGGTCCCTAAGTCGTATCGCTTCGAAAATACCGCTATATAGCTGTTTCCACAGAGTGATTTCTTTTTCATATTAATGTTTTAGTAAATCGTACGTATGATATCAATGTACGTATGATAACTGTGTGCTCGATTTTCATCCTTAGTTTAACTAAAACTTTTAAACGTAATGATCTTCTTTATCTCAATGATGCCTCTATGTCTTTCGAGACTTTTACTAACAATCAGAAAATGTCTCCTTTGTTGATGAGATCCATTAGTTAACGTTATGTATGTTAAATGGACATATTATACTGAAAAGAAATTTAATGCGCTGGTAGAAACACAAGACAATTTAAATAAATCTAAATACTGATACCCAATTCGGTTTGTAAGAATATTATTTTTATGTGTAATAGAACTTATTTTAGTAAATAAAATCATAATTTAATTAGCATTTAGTTAAGTGACATTCTTACAAAAGGGTGTAATAACTACGCCACAGCTTTACTTATATACTAAATTGCTTTAGTCGTAAGTGAAAATTGTGTAACTTGGTCACGGTGGGATCAAAAATACCAAGATAAATAATATTTTTACATTATTATTCATATAATGAATAGAAAACGTAAGAAATTCTAACATTTTTATTCATTAATATAAACTTACTGGTGATCAAAAATTTTAATTATATAAACCCTTTTTCTGTTAGGTGTACAAAATATTTTTTTTAAAACATTTCATCTGATACCAAACGATTCCTCCGCACAATGACACACATATTCATAGTCAATAATTAATTATAAAGCTTGTGCTTTGTCACGCCTAAGAACTAAGATACATCATCACCATGCTTCATAAGGGATGGAAGGGGGTACCAGCCTGAATCGTCTTAAACTACCTCACAGATATGAGGGCATGGTCCTTCCCCGATAGATTCATTTATGCTGTAGCCTAGAAACAAACTGCAACGTGTCTCTTGTTACCTCTTGACCAATCTTGTTATTTTTTTTAAAATAAATACTTTATAATTTCCGATACACAGCTTATGAATGTAATCCAGAAATGGTTGAACTACATCAGATTCTTCCGCAACGGATAATACTGCATCGCTCGTGTAAACATTTCAACTTCATAACTCGGCGTACGCAAATACGGACGCTACTGCCATGTATATACTAATATTGGTTTACCGGTTCGCCAGGAATATTCAAAAAATAGGAAAATATGTTTAAACTTTTTTTTAAGATTGTCGAACAAAATTTGTTTTGCAAACAAAATAGTGAATTTATAACTATGAAGACAAGAGAACGTACTTAAAGAAGAGAATATAAAAAAGTGGTGCAGTTTATTGATGGCTGGTGGTATGGATCAACTCGACTTGGGAAGGACCACGCCCTCACTGATTAACAGCATTTTTTTTTAAAAGGATGCAATGTTTTTTTTTTTGAGTGTGAGTGATGCTGTTAGTCTTATGAACTTTACAGCTTTATCGGAACAGACTCATTAGCGCGGGAGACCGACGATGTTGCCACCAGCACTGCTGTGCTTCCATTGCAATGGACGAAGAACGTCGATGACGATGGCCTCGCCCAAAGACCGTTGAGGGCTCAGACCGTTATCGAAACTAGCAATGCTGTTAACATCATTCCGGTTAACCACTCGAAATAATCTTTTAAATGCTTGTGCTAGGAGATGCTTCACGTCAATAGGTAAATGGCGCTTATTTAACGACCTTAAGAGATTTTACATACGGTACCCTAAACTGATTGACTATTGACGCTTCAAAAGAATCATAATGTTTATTCATTAAATTGCTTCATAATTCCTCAGGTTGATCCTTATCGAGAATTAATGTGCATTCTTGGGTTGGAATTTCTTACCATCATGTGAACAATGTCTTTTGTTTGCTCAATAAAAAAAAACTGCATAAATTCCTATAATTATTATTCATTGAACGTGGTTGCTTTCCATAAAATCCTAATTGTGTGCTAATAATATATTTCCACTCATAAATGTTATCAGTGAAAAGAGTTTAATTCATCGGATGGCTATAATCACTAAAATAAGCGCGCTTAAATATAAAACCACTTTAAACACAGCCATTAAACTCTGCGGCTTTTGCACGTTATTTGTGGTATTTATACAGACCGTAACTGGACATAATTTATATAAAGTAAACATAAGCGAATAATTGAATTGAATGCCTATTTTTTTTTAATTATACAAACATGTTATTCTTGTTCGTATTAATTGGTGAAGCAATATGCACGTGCTCTTGGAGATATAAAGAAGTTTTCCCCCTTCATATGCACTGGAAAATATATTTATTTTAATAAAAGTAATTAAAGATAATAAAAAGGATAAAAAAGGGTAAACATTGTCTAAAATATTCGTGTTTTAATGTTTTGTCCTAATGGTGTTTTTGAACGAAATCTATATTTTTTTAAAAAAAAGAAATAATTTGCATTTGTAAAATTATTTTTAATTTTTTTTTAATATTACATTCCTCATTGAATTGTTAAATTATAACATAGAAGAAACATAATTTACTTATACATAATAGTGTATAGTATATATATTAAACTGAGACATTAAATTGATTTTGTAATCGTTATTCTGTTCAAATCGTGCCGAAACGTGGAATTCAAAAACTGGAAAGGACGTAACTTAAATCTAACAAAAGATGCAAAACTTATTGCAATCCAGCACACGTAAAACTTGCTAATCTTTTGCTCTAGTACGTGATACGACGCGGAAAAGCCCGTACACCAAACAAGATGATTGCCACATTTTTTTAAGACCGTTTCGCTCTTTGTCTTCTAACTGGATTTCTGATTTTTTGGATTTTCTGTAATATCACCACGTTATTGTCTATGGACTATGCGTTATTTTTACTTTATACTTCTTTAAACTGTTTAACAATTTATCGATGATGGTATTGTGCGTTCGATTCCTAGCAAAGAGATATCATCATCATGTTTATACCAGATCATATAACACATCAACTGCATAAGATTTACATAGAAGCACTCACTCATGTATATTCAATATAACCACCTAAAGCTTCATATGTAGCATCGCATAATAGACTTAGACCAAAAAATTATCAATTTATTATTTACAATTCTTGTTCCTGGCCTGAAATCAACCAAGGATGAAGTAACATCTACACTAGCCTCTACGCCATGCGGTACATCCTAAAACCTATGTACACAATTACCTTCAAAAGTTTTATATTTTGTATAGATAATATAATTGTCTTTATCATCTTAAACTTCTACCATATCATTCATATACATAACATAATATACTAGTAAATTTTTTAAATTGGTCTTTTTTTATTTCATGGAGAGTAACAATCGAGCACATAGTTCACCTAATGGTAAGTGATTCCTGCGTCCCGTGATATCTACATGCACCTTTGACAAGAAGTCGTAATGCAGATGCAGTATCACCCTTGAGGACTGAAAACACGGAAAGCTTCGTAACCAATAAATACGTAATAAAGGTCTCCGGATATCCCTACACTCACCAGAAGAAACACAGTAGCATTATGTTGCTATATTACGTTCGTATTCTGTGAAGGCGTGGTCTCACCTCCGTTGGGTTGACACATTCATTCTGAAACTAGAAACAAACTGCAGTGTAGCTCTACCATGATATAATGGTGCTTTAATTTAACAATATCCTGTTTTAATTGAATAATAGTCCCATAAATTTTCATAAGTTATAAATACTTAATTCATCTTAATAACCTCAAGATGTAAAATGGATATAAAATGAAGTCCCTATTTACCCCGATTGGGATTCCTACGTTTTTCTTTGTTACAAGGTATGGCAAACAAATATACTATTCACCCAGTGGTAAGTGATTGCTGTGTCCCATGACACTCACATTCAACTCCGATAAGAAATCCTTCTACTTTCTAATAATTCCTTAAAGGCCGGCAACGCTGTGGATGTAAGGGTGGAGGTAACTACTTAGTGTAATTTTTGCTCGTATTGGAGGCAAATATTTTTTTATGGAAAAAATCAGCATTATATATATTCGCCGCCAGTAATAATTCTGGTTTTTCTTCAACCGGAAAGTACACCATAGCTGCACTAAAACTATTATTTTTGGCTATAAAAATAAAATATGCGCAGTTGATATCATCTGGAAATAACCAGAAGATGTCGCCGTGGTCGAAACCGACCAGGAGGACCATCATCGTCATCAAGTCTAAAGACTTGTATTTTAGAAAGTATGACATTATCCTGGTCAACCAGATCTATTCCTGCTAGTTCATAACTCGCCTCTTCATTGCGTGAGCCTATTATTATTACCTTTTTAACCATTACATAATTACGTCGTCTAAAAAGAATAAAAGACACCTCAGTAAACTCCAATGAATATTTTTCAGTCGTGTGATTTGGACTGTGAATTTTTTCGCCATTTATGAGCCAACCGCACATTGTGCTAATCGTTTCCGCTCAATCTCCACCTGAATGGGTACTTTTCATATATGAATCAAGTCACGAGCGTGTGCTTTTTAGAGCACTGTTTTTTTTAAATACCTTTCATTACAAAAATAAAATTCAGGTTAATGATCTTTTGGCATTACGAAGACAAAACAGTCCATTATTTTCGCAGTAATAGTCAGATTTACTAATCACGATCCTAGAATATATTTTAATCGTGATACTGGAATACATTGTTTATTTTAGATCAATTATTTCGTTATTGTAAATTTGGCAACATTTTATTTTGTTTTCCCTTATCAAGAACATCTCATCAAATCATCTATAGTCGCCATACGCTAAAAACAATTGTCACAGTGTATACGGATTGCGAATATGTAGGTACATTTATCGATAATAATTAAAGATAAAAATCAATTTAGAGTGACATGTGTGATATCATAGGATTTTTTTATAAAGACGGAAAAGAAGTGTACGAAGAAAATCTCATAGCAATCAGTGAATCCATTTCGATAGATAAATCATCAGAATCAAGGCAAATTATACTTTATTATTTGGTGTCTCTGTGGGAGACGACATGATCAACATTGAACTGGACAGGAGTAGTAATATCCACCATTAAAATGTTTTATAAAATATTTTGCGGTCACCAAAATCTTTCTAGGTTTTTCTAATGTCGTACTTCGTAGAGTACTTTTGCTCGAGAACGTAGAATAACAATCAAGTCCTTCCCAAATGAGCTGACCTCAGAGACTCAAAGACGTTATTTGAACAAAAACATATATATCAAAAGATAATCAAAACAATTCAAATGCATAAATTTAATCGTTTCAAAACTAAAATTTTAAAAAACACTTGTAATTTTAAAGCATCATTTACATTTTTAAGAAAGTAATTGTGACAAACAAGGAATTATTTATTTACCTAGTGTTATTAAATATAACTAAACTCCAGGAAAATGGCGGATTAAAAACGATTAAAATATGAATCACATATATAAATATTGATTTCGTCTATAAGTTAAACCAAGGACCATAAAGGCTGATAAATATAAGATAATATCATGTATATATATCGTGGATAAAATAATTGTGTCGAAAATTTAAATCGTCTCTAATATTTTATTATCTTCATATTTGTACAGGACAGAATGTTGTTATTGGCATAATGTCATCGAGGTTTTGGATACATTTTAAACTACTTCCTTGTATTCGACAATTATTTTCTGAAATTGATATAGTTGTATTGTCATAGTTAAAATGTTTTAGTGATTATTATGACGATACTGATGTTCCCTTGGTTTGATGATTGTCACTGCGCAGGGTATATCGCACTAATACGCATTTTCGCAGTCATCGTCACCTCTCAACGAACACGCCATGTACATTCGATAAGATCGAAGAAAAGTTAGGTACAGCTTCATTGCAAATATTCAGTTTTACCGTGGTCGATCCACGCGATTCTTACAGCAACATTAATGTGGCCCGAAAATAAAAATCGTGTAATAGTATTATAATGTCCTGAGATCCAAGTACAGATAACTAGGCATTCTATCTCAATCCTTACCTGTGCATTTTGAATCTTTTTTGAAGATGGATGTAGATAGCATGGGACATAGTTATCGTATTTCACCAGGTAAACTGTGACAATGGGCTCTATATAGCTCGAACGTTTTCTAGGAAAATAAGTTCACGAAGGGCAACCTAGGCACAACAGGCAGTCACAGCCTAGGACAACCCCCCACTAAATGGAGCGATGATCTATGCACGTTTACCAGGATTCAATGGATGTAGGGGGCTTATAATTGTGTTTTGCGACAATCTTGTCATAAAAAATCTATAGACTAGACAAATGTTTAGCGCTGGATTGGAATGGCTGTGATTATTATGATGAACTGTGAGCTCATTTTTCACTTCTAATATTATAAAAAAATATTATACCATTCCATTAAAACTACAGCATCTGCAATACCATTAACATTTTTATTTAAAACCTATTGACTCAGAAACCACTAGATAAACCTTTTGATACTGGTGAATCGATAGCTTAAATTTTATATCAATTTAATATATATACATCATTGTATGACATCGGAAAGGAGTAGAAAGATTTATGATCTTTAAGCGCGCCTAAGCACTTGATCAGCAAGTTCCCGGGTTAAGCCTACTGCTAAATAGAAAATATTAGATATATTGGTATCTTATCTTCTTCCCATATTTTACAGAATGCTTATGTAACACGATTTGAGGTTGTTGTCTAATTAAGTTTCATCTACAGGAAAAAATTAGAAACTGGAAGTTGAATTGGAAAAATTACTGGATAACACTGCTGTGTTTCATCTGGTGAGCGTTTGTGAGGGACGAGGAATTGTACCCTAGTCCTGAGGGTTGAAAACTCTTCTTCGTCAGTATGAATGTGCATTTTGATTCCTTAACGAGGAAGAATGTAGGTGCCATTGGCCATAGAAAATGACTAATCATCAGGTAAACTGTACTGGTGAATATATATATATATATATGTATATATATGTATATATATGTAAATGTATATATATATATAAGTACATTAATGTGTGTGTGTGTATTTGTTGTGACGTATGACAAGCAACAGCTGTATTCTTGAGGTTTAATTCAAGATGGCCTCTCTCGCTTTTGGGCGCAAAGTTCTTACAACACGACGTATATCGTAAATACTAATACACACAACGTTGTCAAAACAACATTATCCCTAAATTCATATTTGAAATTTAATGTTTACGTTCTTTGTACCTCGAACTTTCATAAATAATATATTCCATACTGTAACAAATGATTTGTATTCCGCATAAAATATTATAATACATACGTAGGTTTGACGTATTTCATGCATCCCATGAGTATGGCATTATTACATTTATATTTCTAAGCATACTAATAATTGGTCAACTTAGTTTATAGTATACACAATTTGTATTATTGAATAAATCTGCTCTTTTGTGGCGGTATAGCAGTTATATGGTACATTTGAATCTATATAGCCTGCTGATGATTATTAGACTATTTGAATTATAATATTATTAAAAAACAGTAGTTAACGGGTTCTTGATATGGCGGACAACCAAGTGAGCAATTTATTTTTTTATCGACTCACGGAAAATACATGGATATTTGTCTAACAAATTATTTAGTGTACTCGTAATTTATACGGCAAGTTCGATTAATCGTGCTGCGATTACGACCCGAAGACCGGCGCTATGACCATTATTTTGGTAATTCGACCCTTTGAAGGGTTGCCATACTTGAAACAAATTACTGGGAATATTCTTCTACTATCTCCCGGTTTTGTACAGGATATATTTTAGTTATATTCTCAATGTTAACATCCTATATCTGTAGTCGTTTAAGAGTAAAACACATTAATATAAAAATGTTCTTCTTATTCGGCCAAGTTTTTCGGCCAGTGGTTATAACTGAAAAGAAATTCAGAATCTAACTCAGTGCGAAATAAATTTATATTTATAAAATCTTTGACGCACCAAGATGTACACATCCAAGAAATTTGGTATATTTAGTTGGCATCTAACTAAATATAACAACGACTAACATTCAGAATAGCATTTCGTATATACGTATATAAAATACCTAGCTAGATTTTTATATTAATATAGCAATATTTGAAAAAATACATTCTTTTTCCTTGTCTGCCCCCATATAACTTAAGTATGTCACGTTTTACTTACAAAATATATCTAATTTACACCTACATTTCAAAACCTTTCGTTATCTCTATAGCCCTTATTTAAAAATCTCCACCAAAAAAACCACCATCATACCACACCATTACCAAATGTGAATCATCAAAGCGATAGAGCTCTTTCAATTCATATTTTAAATACGATTTGTTTTTAAAAACAAATTAAAACGTTTAACAACTTTGATGCATGTCAGAATTTAGATTGAAGTACGAATCGCATTATATGAACGAAGTTATGTACATATGTGATTAATTAAAAAATATTATATATATACTATTGTTTGAACAAAATATAGAGCACAATTATTTCGTTAGTTGTTGTTTTAAATGAATGTTCCTTTGCCCTGTGATAATTATATTTAATAGAGTGATTAGGCGCAGTACAAAATAGGCACCCTAATTACGTTTTAACTTTATACTACGCTTGCCAACTTGCCTGCCAAGCGTGGCAAATATTACGGCATCAGCCTTTTAGTCCTTCTATGGACTAGCATTGGAGCTATGACGAAATATAATGAAACATGAAACAATTCTTAAATAATTATTAAGGAAAAAAAACGATAAAATGACAGATGGTATTCGATCTTCGGTTTCATTGCTGTGTTTCAATTGGTGAGTGCAGGGACCAATACCAAGACCCTTAAAGCCGATAATGAGGCATTTCTTTATTTTTTGCAAATGTGACAATGCATCTGCATTATCATCCTTATCGAGGATGAACTGGTAGCAGCATTATTTGTCACATTGAATACAAATACATATACAAAAATACTGTTCTTAGACAAGATTAGGTAAACCATCTTTATATTGAATAAATGGAGACATAAACTAAATATCCATATATACGGCTTACACAATTCTAAATTACCGTTTACGGATACACTCCAAAAAGATTTAATCTTAACGATTTAAGCACTACGCGATGGTAATTTAAAAGTTAATGAGGCAATTTGTTCCCTTTAACGATTTTCGACTTATGTAGATATCAGCCGTTAGCCGCTATGAATTAGAATAAATTTATTTAGAGTACTGACTTGAGTACAATTGTGTATTTTTTATGTGCATATTCAATGGTAAATATACGGCGTGAACAATAAATTTGTCATACTGAAGAACGACGAATATATTGTCTCAATTACAGGAAATTTATTTTGAAAATGTACTTACCGATTTCCTATATTTACTTGACTACAACACATTAAACTAAGCTAATTTTACGAATTTTATCGAGTTATTTATTTTTTAATTCTATCGCTTTATGATTTGCAGATATGGTCACGAGTGGGACTAAGGTATTTAATGCGCTATTATATTAGAAAATAAGAAATTTATTTTAAAAATGTACGTACTGATTTCTTATATTTACTTGAATACTACACATTAAACTAAGCTAATTTTACGGATTTTATCCAGTAATATTTCTTTTGAATTCCGACACTATATGCTTTGCAGATATGGTCACGAGTGGGACTAAGGTATTTAATGCGCTATTATAGCTATCCTGGGATACTAATAGCTTGGAAAATAACCAAAGTTAAGATACTGTGAACTCCTTTTGTGTAGATTAAAATTAATATTTATAAACTGATGGTATTATAACATGAGGACATCAAACACTCCAGTTCCCCGCATGACTGAGAGTGCTGTAAAGCACTCGAGACGTTGGGAATTTATAAATAAAAGTTAACGTTACAATATCTATAAAATTGGTTTTAATCGAAATATAAATTTATATCGTATCCCTCGCAAGTATATGCACGGTATTTAAATATATATTCAATTTATATACAGCGTGAAATAACTGCATATTGCTATTCCAATGTGATGTTAGTATAGCGTTCTGAGGACTCAAAAATGAATTCCATCCCGGTGGCTACCTATGTGTATTGTGAATATTTATAGAGAAATAATTTAGATTTTACCTAATTTGTTGAATTATCCAATCATCAGTTACACCATTACGTAAATACGAGTATATTTATATAAATTTGATGGCTTGTTAAAATCGGACGCATGTAAAAAGCTACATAAATCTATTTGAGCCAGTAGCTTTGTCTGTTTTCTTGGCAAAGATAATTCAAAAGACAAACCTTTTTGGCAGTTGTTCAATATTACGCGAAGTTTATTTTCTATAAGCTCCTTCCCCAAATAATTCAATTTTACAAGATATTAAGTGCTACTTGCGTTATAGATGGGGCGAGGAATAGATAATACTAACGACCTCCTCAACAGATGGAAACCTTCAAATTATAAAGGGTTTTTCATTTTTATACTTTTCTAATCTATTTTACATTCTTTTAAACGATTTTATTTTAATTGTTATTAGAAATTTTTTCATTCAGTATTTGAAGTCCTATTTACCAATTAATTTATTCGCAGATATACATCGTTTTTTGTGAGATATACAAAAAATGAATGTGTTATCAAAAAATAATAAAATGTTCGACGAAATATAAATAAGTCTTGTGGGAAAAATTAATTCATTTAATACAAAATTAATAAAAAAAAGTGATGAAGATGAAAATGTATATATATATAATAAGAGTCTCAACATTCTTTCAGGTGAAGATAATCAAAAACTTACTTGTGCATTAGTAATATTCATGTGTAAAAAAATCAACAAATAATTTAGCCGTTATTTTATAAATAATTTAACGTTTCAGTCTTTAACTTTTAGGCTGCTATTGCTTGTAGGAAACTTGCAAAGCGTAAATTAAGATCCTTAAAAAAATATCAAAGATGATTGAAATCTGTTTTAAGAAAAAAAATATTGGCCTATGATTTCTACTTCCGACAATGATTCTACACGAATACGTTAGCAGCAAGCTATTGCATTTCTATTCAAATTTTCTGCCACGCACACACTACACTGTGGAATCTTTTCTCACCAGCGGTATTTCAGAACCGATACGACTTAGGAACCTTCAAAAAAAGAGCCCACACCTTTCTTAAGGGCCGGCAGCGCATCTGCGACTCTGGTGTTGCGGATGTCCATGGTAATTACTTACCATCGGGTGAACTCCTTGCTCGTTTTCCACCAATTCTATAAAAAGGGTATTATTTGAGGGGTCGGTCCTTCACAGGTCAAGACAACCCATTCTAGTTGCTTCCTGACTTCATTACTATATATAAAAGTTTATTAAAGCGTTGAAAAAAACTTAGCTTACAATTAGATAATTAAATCAGTTAAATCACTGAATTGTTTTTGCAATCCAGACTTAACCGCAGAAGTTAAAAATTGAACTATAAATTACAATGTTTACTCAATAAAAACTTAAGACCGCTTTACCGCAAAACTTTTAACAAGCTGTACTAAATAGGCAACTAGTATCGAATGAAAATCACAGCTAAATGTAGATTTTCAATTATTTTTCCGCATTTTTTTAAAATAGTGTAACAGATATTTATACAAAACTATGTATCTAATTATAATATATAATAAATACAAATTTCAAATCTACTTCTTGAATCTGCTTCAAATTGGGTGTCACAATTTGTTTGAGGACTTACAATTTTATTTTAATTTACTGTATTTACAGTCTTTCAAAACGTATATTTATTATTTACTTATTAATTCTTTATTAAACATTTATAAACAAACAATGTACAAAAAGGACATAATATTTTTATTATATTAATTAAAGTTATCTGCATTTTACACATACGTATAAATTGTTTGATGTCTGATAACCTAATGTTAAAATAGTACACGTGAAAAGAGAACATTAAAAGTAAATAGTTAAAAAAAAAACAGTAGTTAACGGGTTCTTGATATGGCGGACAACCAAGTGAGCAATTTATTTTTTTATCGACTCACGGAAAATACATGGATATTTGTCTAACAAATTATTTAGTGTACTCGTAATTTATACGGCAAGTTCGATTAATCGTGCTGCGATTACGACCCGAAGACCGGCGCTATGACCATTATTTTGGTAATTCGACCCTTTGAAGGGTTGCCATACTTGAAACAAATTACTGGGAATATTCTTCTACTATCTCCCGGTTTTGTACAGGATATATTTTAGTTATATTCTCAATGTTAACATCCTATATCTGTAGTCGTTTAAGAGTAAAACACATTAATATAAAAATGTTCTTCTTATTCGGCCAAGTTTTCGGCCAGTGGTTATAACTGAAAAGAAATTCAGAATCTAACTTAGTGCGAAATAAATTTATATTTATAAAATCTTTGACGCACCAAGATGTACACATCCAAGAAATTTGGTATATTTAGTTGGCATCTAACTAAATATAACCACGACTAACATTCAGAATAGCATTTCGTATATACGTATATAAAATACCTAGCTAGATTTTTATATTAATATAGCAATATTTGAAAAAATACATTCTTTTTCCTTGTCTGCCCCCATATAACTTAAGTGTGTCACGTTTTACTTACAAAATATATCTAATTTACACCTACATTTCAAAACCTTTCGTGATCTCTATAGCCCTTATTTAAAAATCTCCACCAAAAAAACCACCATCATACCACACCATTACCAAATGTGAATCATCAAAGCGATAGAGCTCTTTCAATTCATATTTTAAATACGATTTGTTTTTAAAAACAAATTAAAACGTTTAACAACTTTGATGCATGTCAGAATTTAGATTGAAGTACGAATCGCATTATATGAACGAAGTTATGTACAATTGTGATTAATTAAAAAATATTATATATATACTATTGTTTGAACAAAATATAGAGCACAATTATTTCGTTAGTTGTTGTTTTAAATGAATGTTCCTTTGCCCTGTGATAATTATATTTAATAGAGTGATTAGGCGCAGTACAAAATAGGCACCCTAATTACGTTTTAACTTTATACTACGCTTGCCAACTTGCCTGCCAAGCGTGGCAAATAATACGGCATCAGCCTTTTAGTCCTTCTATGGACTAGCATTGGAGCTATGACGAAATATAACGAAACAAGAAACAATTCTTAAAGAATTATTAAGGAAAAAAAACGATGAAATGACAGATGGTATTCGATCTTCGGTTTCATTGCTGTGTTTCTATTGGTGAGTGCAGGGACCAATACCAAGACCCTTAAAGCCGATAATGAGGCATTTCTTTATTTTTTGCAAATGTGACAATGCATCTGCATTATCATCCTTATCGAGGATGAACTGGTAGCAGCATTATTTGTCACATGGAATACAAAAATATATACAAAAATACTGTTCTTAGACAAGATTAGGTAAACCATCTTTATATTGAATAAATGGAGACATAAACTAAATATCCATATATACGGCTTACACAATTCTAAATTGCCGTTTACGGATACACTCCAAAAAGATTTAATCTTAACGATTTAAGCACTACGCGATGGTAATTTAAAAGTTAATGAGGCAATTTGTTCCCTTTAACGATTTTCGACTTATGTAGATATCAGCCGTTAGCCGCTATGAATTAGAATAAATTTATTTAGAGTACTGACTAGACTACAATTGTGTATTTTTTATGTGCATATTGAATGGTAAATATACGGCGTGAACAATAAATTTCTCATACTGAAGAACGACGAATATATTGTCTCAATTACAGGAAATTTATTTTGAAAATGTACGTACCGATTTCCTATATTTACTTGACTACAACACATTAAACTAAGCTAATTTTACGAATTTTATCGAGTTATTTATTTTTTAATTCTGTCGCTTTATGATTTGCAGATATGGTCACGAGTGGGACTAAGGTATTTAATGCGCTATTATATTAGAAAATAAGAAATTTATTTTAAAAATGTACGTACTGATTTCTTATATTTACTTGAATACTACACATTAAACTAAGCTAATTTTACGGATTTTATCCAGTAATATTTCTTTTGAATTCCGACACTATATGCTTTGCAGATATGGTCACGAGTGGGACTAAGGTATTTAATGCGCTATTATAGCTATCCTGGGATACTAATAGCTTGGAAAATAACCAAAGTTAAGATACTGTGAACTCCTTTTGTGTAGATTAAAATTAATATTTATAAACTGATGGTATTATAACATGAGGACATCAAACACTCCAGTTCCCCTGCATGACTGAGAGTGCTGTAAAGCACTCGAGACGTTGGGAATTTATAAATAAAAGTTAACGTTACAATATCTATAAAATTGGTTTTAATCGAAATATAAATTTATATCGTATCCTCGCAAGTATATGCACGGTATTTAAATATATATTCAATTTATATACAGCGTGAAATAACTGCATATTGCTATTCCAATGTGATGTTAGTATAGCGTTCTGAGGACTCAAAAATGCATTCCATCCCGGTGGCTACCTATGTGTATTGTGAATATTTATAGAGAAATAATTTAGATTTTACCTAATTTGTTGAATTATCCAATCATCAGTTACACCATTACGTAAATACGAGTATATTTATATAAATTTGATGGCTTGTTAAAATCGGACGCATGTAAAAAGCTACATAAATCTATTTGAGCCAGTAGCTTTGTCTGTTTTCTTGGCAAAGATAATTCAAAAGACAAACCTTTTTGGCAGTTGTTCAATATTACGCGAAGTTTATTTTCTATAAGCTCCTTCCCCAAATAATTCAATTTTACAAGATATTAAGTGCTACTTGCGTTATAGATGGGGCGAGGAATAGATAATACTAACGACCTCCTCAACAGATGGAAACCTTCAAATTATAAAGGGTTTTTCATTTTTATACTTTTCTAATCTATTTTACATTCTTTTAAACGATTTTATTTTAATTGTTATTAGAAATTTTTTCATTCAGTATTTGAAGTCCTATTTACCAATTAATTTATTCGCAGATATACATCGTTTTTTGTGAGATATACAAAAAATGAATGTGTTATCAAAAAATAATAAAATGTTCGACGAAATATAAATAAGTCTTGTGGGAAAAATTAATTCATTTAATACAAAATTAATAAAAAAAAGTGATGAAGATGAAAATGTATATATATATAATAAGAGTCTCAACATTCTTTCAGGTGAAGATAATCAAAAACTTACTTGTGCATTAGTAATATTCATGTGTAAAAAAATCAACAAATAATTTAGCCGTTATTTTATAAATAATTTAACGTTTCAGTCTTTAACTTTTAGGCTGCTATTGCTTGTATGAAACTTGCAAAGCGTAAATTAAGATCCTTAAAAAAATATCAAAGGTGATTGAAATCTGTTTTAAGAAAAAAAATATTGGCCTATGATTTCTACTTCCGACAATGATTCTACACGAATACGTTAGCAGCAAGCTATTGCATTTCTATTCAAATTTTCTGCCACGCACACACTACACTGTGGAATCTTTTCTCACCAGCGGTATTTCAGAACCGATACGACTTAGGAACCTTCAAAAAAAGAGCCCACACCTTTCTTAAGGGCCGGCAGCGCATCTGCGACTCTGGTGTTGCGGATGTCCATGGTAATTACTTACCATCGGGTGAACTCCTTGCTCGTTTTCCACCAATTCTATAAAAAGGGTATTATTTGAGGGGTCGGTCCTTCACAGGTCAAGACAACCCATTCTAGTTGCTTCCTGACTTCATTACTATATATAAAAGTTTATTAAAGCGTTGAAAAAAACTTAGCTTACAATTAGATAATTAAATCAGTTAAATCACTGAATTGTTTTTGCAATCCAGACTTAACCGCAGAAGTTAAAAATTGAACTATAAATTACAATGTTTACTCAATAAAAACTTAAGACCGCTTTACCGCAAAACTTTTAACAAGCTGTACTAAATAGGCAACTAGTATCGAATGAAAATCACAGCTAAATGTAGATTTTCAATTATTTTTTCCGCATTTTTTTTAAAATAGTGTAACAGATATTTATACAAAACTATGTATCTAATTAAATTATATAATAAATACAAATTTCAAATCTACTTCTTGAATCTGCTTCAAATTTGGTGTCACAATTTGTTTGAGGACTTACAATTTTATTTTAATTTACTGTATTTACAGTCTTTCAAAACGTATATTTATTATTTACTTATTAATTCTTTATTAAACATTTATAAACAAACAATGTACAAAAAGGACATAATATTTTTATTATATTAATTAAAGTTATCTGCATTTTACACATACGTATAAATTGTTTGATGTCTGATAACCTAATGTTAAAATAATACACGTGAAAAGAGAACATTAAAAGTAAATAGTTATAAAAAAAATACGATTAGTTACTGCTCTAGCATTGGATAAGGTCCCCTGACTAATATTTGGGGTATAACTTTTCAAAGTTTGATGACATATGTATATTTTCTTGGCACATCCAAATATTTTGTCGTTAATGTTTTAGCCGCAGAATAAAATGATGATGTTCTACCATTCGACTGGCATAGTTCTTCCAGTTTTACCAATTGCAGGAAACAGAATTTTATATTATAGTGATATAAATCAAACCTATAGGGGTTGACTTTGTTTAAGTGCCTATGGATGGACGTCTCTTCGGTCACTACTCTCTTTAATAAAGGAAATTATAGCGAAAACACAAGGGCTCACTCACTCTTGGTCTCTTTTTACAGCGATGTAAGGTGTATGATCGAAGAATAGTTAAGATCTCATGTTAACATCATAAGGACGTATAAATGTATATTCAAATCTTTCGGTTTTAAAACAAATGTTAGCCTCGACTCAGAATCGAGTCGTCGACTCAATAACTGTATAACATCTTTGTAAGTACGCATTCAAAAGATTACGACTCGCTCAAATTATACTCTTGATTATTGCCAACCATGAGTTCCACTTCTTGTATAAGCCAGTCTTTGTTTAGTGTTATTTTTTTATAAAATATATGTACATATATAAATCAGTTAAAGATTTTTACATGTTTCAACCTAAAACATTTTGCCAAACTAAGTTAACAATCTTTATCTTTTTCTTTCCTTACAAGAAATGTCAGCGTTCTCTTTGTTTGTTTGTCTTACAAGGACAGATAAATTTTACCCTTGCCAACAATAGCCAGAATTGTAATCTATAGAAAGAAAGTAGAGAATTTTTTAGACTAATCTGCTATAAACTGCGAAGTGTTTGTTTCTTGTTTGTACTTTATATTGCATGATTCAAGTTAAATGTGAGTAGTGAATATTAAAACAAAACTAAATATAGTAAAAAAAAAACAAAACATGAAATGACAATGTGGCTTTGGAGATATATTTTTTTAATAAGTTCTCAGAATGTTAAGTGATTAAGAAAGCTAAGATTTTATTTTTATTTTGGTGATATCTTCTGTTATTAACATATAATTTCTAAAACTACTGCATAGGCTTATATAACGTGTTTTTGCTTCTCTGATCTAATAATAAATTGTTATAAAAGCCCAATTTTTAACACATCCGAGAACTTTTTAATCTTAATATGCTATTTCCGATCATATCATCATCATCACAGAGTATCACTACTCGACGGCTACCACTACTATAGGCCTTTAAATTTCGACAAAATACAACTCCTGAGCAAACTGCATCCATCAACTTACTGCACAGGTCGTCCCTCCATCTAAAAATTTGACAAAAATTTGAAAAAAATCGTCAAAAAAATTGTTTTTAACGCATAATTTAGTTCTTCTATCTAAAATCATGTTTCATCAAGCTTTCGATACCTTTGTCTACAGTGCTACGTTCACATCTCTCTTAGAGCTTATTGGGTCTCAAGTGTTTAGGGACTCAGCCGGTGGCATAAGAAGAAAAATAGAAGCTAGCTGACATTTAAACACTTGACTGATAGATGTTACATCCACTAGAATACTACTTCTATATAGAAATAAAATGTTTGTAAAATGTTTCTTAACTGTTGTTTTTCCATATCCAGCTATTGTTCCATTAAGATAAATCTAAGAAAGGTCTACTAGTTGAAAAAAATTTATAAACTTTCTCGGGAAAATGCGATAACGGACTTTCTTAGATAGCTTCTCATCGTCAAAACTAAAAAAAATTATCTTCCAAATACTGTTATGTCTGTGTAATGTTATCTTTTAATTAATCCTGTATAATTTGGGTAACATAAAGGTAGTAATTTTGAAATGTTGAGAATTTCTCAGTCACTAATTTGTTTTCATCCACTAGAATTACAATAACGGTAAATGATTATTTTACAATGTCAGAAAGAAAGAAAAAAGTTGGAATCCAGAAGTGAGACCACTGAGGCTTTAAAGAATGCATATGCTTTTTGAGTCTGATGAGGAGATGAATGGATATAGGTATTTATGGGTTTAATCATCATTTACTATTCATCATCAGATGAACTGCGTGCTGTCACTCTAGGTTGTTACACTGCGTTGTCACTATTGGATACATAGAAAAAAAGATGATTCTATTTCGTAATAATGATATATTATTACGAAAGTTCGGTCCACTTATTCAAATAATCATAAATAACCAGTAGCACTATACGGCTGGACGTAAGTCGCTTCTACAACATACAACTTAGCTTGATCTTTGGCTAGATACATTCAGTTGCTGCCAACTGCTTTGGGCAGTTTGTCACTTGTTAGATTTTAGTTTTATCGCACACATTTGTTGCAGGGTATTGAGAGAAAATGTATCCGTGGTCTTAGTTTCTTTAGTCGTTCAGTAACAAAGTCATCACATCTCCCCTTACGTTTGGGAAATGATGACCTAGAGGACAAATGTGAAGGGCGCTAATTATCAATATTTACCTTTAGGTTAGTGTAACCACAGGTGAGAGCAATTTTTTTTGTTATTTGTCAAACTTTTTAAGCTATTTCCATTAACTCTATTTAATTTTCAAACATACAACTTAAAAATATTTGCTAAGATACAATAATCTATATATGTTGTATTTTAAATGGATAAATCACTTAACATTTTCAAGGAGTATTCGGTGGAAAGGCGGGACACATTTTCACATGCTATACTTGCTCATTGAATTGGAAAAAATCCCAAAACTGTGGGTTTTTTATTTCGAATGATCGAAAATTTCCATAGCGATATAAATGGATAGAATGTGTTGTCAATTTTCCTTGAAATGGATTTAAGGGTGACGAGTGAATACAAAATTAAGCAAACGATTGAAATATAGGCTAAGCATAAAAGGCTAAGGATACCAGGATAGGATAAGAGTTAAGAAGTAATCAAGTACGTCACATTCCTTTTCTTTGTATAGTTTTTTTCCACGCTGTTATTATGTGTAATCATTATTATCTTAAATGATAGCAGTTCGATGTTGGCAACCGCACCCGGCGTCCTCCACAGGCGACCGCAACCGGGTCGTGACCCGCTGTTTAGTATGAATTTATATGGAGCACTGACCAAAGTAAACTACCGCGTCGCGAGACCTGTGGGCGTGTCGCGTAAGCGACTGCGGTCGCGCATTGCTACCGCTCGCAAAAAGTGATCATTTAACTGAATGTGGAAACAACCTTTATTAATTTATTAATCTTTCTTGTGAAAGCAAGGCTCATAAAAGCTGTCTGATATAATTTTATTAGGAACAAAACGTAACAAAAACTACGGATAAAATGGTGGGTGGTCGCGAGAACCGAAAGTTACTGGTCATCAGGCGACAAACGAGAAACGGCCGGTCTTGGTCGTGAGCCAAGGTTGTGATCGGCTGTTCCCTGTACCGGTCGCCGTGGTTGCCATCATTGAACTCCTACATTAAAACTTAAGAAATATATTTTAAATCCGTTGATACTGCATTTCGTAAGGTAATCCAGAACCCTGAAAGAAAACTTTTACCTGAGCAAACCATTCTGTCCATACTACACTATGTAACAACTCTACTTTAATCTACCATAATAAATTCACTATTTTATACGAGAGCGATTTAAACAACTCAAACCAAGTTCACTAAATCAGTCTTATCTGATTTTTTATTATTTAGAATGGTCTTTACTACCTTTTGCATTTGTATCTGGAGTCAAGATAAAACTAAAACTTGCCAACAGTTATCCTTATCGTTTCAAACACGGAATCGAGAAAATATATCACTTTTAAAGTAACAAATTTTGGCAACAAGGAAGCAGCTTGTTACGATTTATGTATGAAGATAAGTGTTAACTTTATAATTTAGACGTGCTTTTTTTAAACGTTTTTGGAGGTTATTAAAATTTTACATATAATAATAATCTGATCTATTCTATGTAAACTCTTAAAAATAATTACATATAATAACTTCATTTTATAAGTACATTCATTTCGGTAACTCAGATTTCCGTCCACTCCCGGATGTTGCGTAACCAGGATTTCTTTCTTGACCGACGTCCTTTCTTCCGACAACTTTCCCCATCATAATGAGTTGCAGGAGTTCAAACCACCCGTGTCTGAGCAGGAGTCCAGGATATGCAAACTTTTAATGCAAACACATCTAAAAAATTTCCTTCACCAATCTAAATATTATAAATTTCATAATTTTCGCCGCCACCTAATGCTGAATGTAGTCATAAACTTCTTCTATGTTAAGCGTATTAATTATAATATTCGCACTTCAATGGCGACTGTGAGTACATCTGTATTTTAAGCATTAGCACTGACGCCTGGAGGAACAGCAATAGTGGAAAGCTCAGCAATATGATTTTATTTGGCTGTACCAATTTCAATCGTATACTGTATAAAATTAAGTTGAGTTACAATTATTACTCAATAAGCTGTCGTTTCATCGCAAAAATCCTATTCATGTGGATTAGACGCTACTACCCGTTTCCAATAAGCGTATTTAACTCAATAATGTTTGTGATAATTCTCAGAATTGGTCAGTCAAAATTGAGCGCACATATTCTATTTAATTTGCCAGAAATAATTTAGGATTTAATATTTAATATTTAATAAAAATTTACCTAGGCCTAGAAATTTAGGGTTAAGTATATTATTTATGTGTATATAATTTATAAGTACATCCGGAACGCCAGAAGAATTGGTGTGTTGCTGACCTTTCCGAAAGGATTAGGCAATTTTTTTAAAGGTCCTTATCACATATCGGTTCGAAAATACCAATAGCAATTGCTAATCTCGAATAAAATCAAGTCGTGTGTGGCATTAAACTTCACGTAAAGCGCACGGTGCTGGAAGCTATACAAATATGTGTTTATATGTGTAGAATATTATACATTTTTTATTACGATAATATCATTAATGAAAGAAGCGAGAGAAAATAACACTTTCTGCAACTTTAAAAGATAGCAGTGGAACAGTCTAATTTTTTTACTTAGTACTCGAGTAAGACGAAAGATGGCGTTTTTAAATGTTTATTATAAATGGACTGTACAAGTCCCTTAGTCTTTATTCTTAAGAACTCTAAATACATCTACTAACAATCTACATTTTCATTATAGCTTCTGGTATATCATTATAAATGATGCAGAGTTTTGATATTTTATTCCTTATCATCGAGCACCAAATTGATGTGAAAAGAAAACGTGCAAACGGCATTACATTGAACACATCATACATTCATTTTCCATTATTTATTTTGCATAAGCTTAAAGAACTTGTTTAACGTAGAAAATATTTGTTTAAATATTATAGATATGTCCAGGCGTATATACGCAAATATAATTGAGAAATAAAAAAAAAACATGTGTAGTATATCCGCATTTGTCACGTTACTCATTGGTGGAATATCTCGTCACCAGCGATAAGGTTTTCAGTTTTTTCTTTCAGTAAATGAAACAACTGTTATACCCTGAAAATATGAACCTCGGTTAATGGGATCTACTTTGCTGCTGCATGAATGGGTCGGATCGACTAGAGAAGGACCAGCGTAAAATATCATAATAACGCTGCTGTGTTTCGTCTAGGGATCCGGAGATCCTTATAATGGGTGACGAGGCATTCTATTTTAGTCCTCAGGGTTGACAGTTGGCATTGTTATTTTTTTCAAGATGCGTGTGCCATGGGCGGTTATCACTTACCATCAGGTGAACTGCGTGGTCGCTTGTCTCTCTTATACAATAAAGAGTTATGCTATAGCTAATTCATAACATATAAAAAAAATAACATTTGTTATATTTAAAGGACTATTATTACGATTATCATTAACTCGATTACTTTTAGCTGGATCCTGGATTTAAAGCACTCATCTATCGCAATGCAAGTCGAGCACACGTCTGTTCTAAGTGACCAAAAACCGATATTATAGTACGTGATGAATATCTGGTTCGCAAACGTGGTTGTAAAGTCACCACATCTTACGTATATACAATTCCAGAGATAGATACAAACTGCGAATATTTTTTGATGGGCAATATTGGCTTTCCTGTCCTTTAAATACCCCTATACACCATTGAACAGAAAATCTTTTTGCGAAAAAATTTTGCGCTTTGGCGGTATCCTCCCCTATTTTCTGTCCCACAGCTATTATAAAATCTATTCAAGACACCTTGAATACGGTCTTTTTCAACTAAAAGTACTCCTGTGAAAGTTTTCTAACACACTGGATCTTTTCCAAGAATACTGTATTTTATTGTTTTTTGTCTCTTGCCTGATTTAGTTGCTATTAGCTTTGCCAGATTTAACTTTCGTTACAGAGCAGTATTTTAACATTACATTTCATATTATTTATTACATATTTTTATTTCATATTTTTTAATTCATATTTTATTCATCAAATTTTTATTTCACATTTCATATTTAATAAAAATATATTATAAAAGTTATTTAATGAGAAGACTACATCTATTTTTAATCATAATTTTGTACATATGGAATATAATACACAGAAATTTGATACAACCTAAACAAATTAATAACATATATTACGTATATTCCAACAGTGATAGAATTACAAAAATCGGGCAAGTACTTTTTTTGAATTTTGAATTTATTTTTGATATATTATTGAATCTTGAATTTATTGAAGTTTTAGTTCTGAATGTCAATAGGGCTTATTGTGGAATGACACATTTTTATGTTTAAAGATTTGTTTGTATTTTGTAACTATGAGACCGGAACTACAAATTTGTTTATAATATGCATAACTTTTGTTTTACAATCTCTTCGTGTACAAATATATTAAATGTTCATATAGATATTGTCACTATACTAATCTGTTTTATTAGATTTAATTCACTGGAAAATATATATTATCGTAACTGAGTATATTTGTATAAACCGCACTATATAGTTATTAGGTTTGAATATCACCATTGTTAGTAACAGCCTATCCATATTCCTTTGCTGAACATATTCCTTCCCCGAAGATTACCATAAACTACATTCCTGGGATACCTGCATCCATCGACTTTCCGTAAACTTGTATCACTCCATCTAGGGGGCGGTCGTCCGACACTGTAATTGCCATTCCGAGGTTGCCGTTCTAGAAACTTTCTTCCCCATCGGTTAACGGTTCTACGAACAGTATGGCCAGCCTATTGCTTTTAAAGCTTCCTGAACTATGGTGCTCTGTCAATAATCTTCGTTGCGTATTCTGTCACACGATAGATGCATGACTCAGCGTCGAAATATATGTTTTACATATGTATGTACTCTAATTTTGTTTAACCAAATCAAGTTAGACAAAGATAGCAAGTATTTAGCACGTTTCACTTGTCACTGTGTTATACTTTTTAACTCATCACAATTCAGGTCTACTACAATTAGAACCTAAAACTGAAGTCTGATATCCAATAGCAAAATAGCAACGCATCACTTACAAAAATAACTGATTTTTGTAAGTGATGCGTGATATTCTAAGGTTCTAGATCGAGATATTATTATTGTTATTTTATGTTATATGTTCGATTATGATTGATTATATGATATGTTTGATTATATTATATGTTCTATATCTTCAACGGTTAATAAAATAAATAAATAATTAATATATATAAAAACCAATCAGACTGGAATCTCTCGACAGGGGAGTCCAAACGATTGAGGTTTAAGACGAAAGGGAGAGAAACCTGCATACGAAGGTGTCGTTGAGCACCGCTTTCTGCATTTGAGCCCGAAGCTGCCCGTCCCGGCGTCCCAACCATCTCAGGTGTCGTTGAGCACCGCCTTCTGCATTTGAGCCCGAAGCTGCCCGTCCCAACCATCTCAGGTGATTCGAGAGGCTGGTTGAGATTAATCCGTTTGCAGATATGACTATAGGAATTATGTCGGTCAGCATACCACCCCACATGTCAGTATTATTATTTTCGGGAAAAATTTTTTTCTATCTCCGCCTGGTTAATCAATAAAATAAATAAATATAATACAAAAAACATAATTTAAAACATATATATACAATACAATATAATACATACATATATATAAAAACCAACCAGACGAGAATCCCTCGACAGAAGAGTCCAATGTAAAAGTCCATATGTAAAAGTAAAATTAAAAGTATATGTAATATTAGGTATTTACCTATGAAATTGCCGTTCTTCAATATTGGCCATTTCGAACCAAAAAAATGAATGAATTGATTGGCTGTGAATTCTAAATTCAAATTAATTTTGTTTTAAAAACCTGAAATTCTTTTTACAAAGTCAGTATTATGTTTATTGATTAGCTTTGTATTTTCATAACGTTTGAATATTTTTCGTCATAATGGATACTTTAAAAATTCCTGTAATTATGGAATATGAGTTCCGTCGTGGCATCAACGTGGCACAAACGGCACGTAACATCTACAACGTTTACGGGCAGAACTTTACAAAGGAACGCACGACCCGTTATTGGTTTGCCCGGTTCCGTTCTGGAAATTTTGATTTGAAAAATGAACCTCGTGGTCGTCCGGACACTTTGGTCAACAATGATGAATTAAAGGCGATTGTGGAAGTTGATACTCAATCTACAGCTAGCAGCAGCTTTTGATGTTAACATCAAAACAATAATGATCCATTTGCGACAAATTGGTAAAGTAATAAAGCTTGATAGATGGGTGCCCCACGAACTTAACGATCGCCAGCGTAACGTACGCGTTGAGACCTGCCTCGCGCTGCTCAACAGGCACAGAAATGAAAGAATTTTGAACCGAATTGTTACGTGCAAAGAAAAGTTGATTATTTTTGACAATCAAAAGGGGTCAGCAAGTTGGTTAGATCCTGGTTCAGCACCAAAGCAATGCCCTAAACTAAAAATGACCTCTAGAATGGTTGATGGTCACTGTTTGGTGGTCTAGTGGTAGTGTGATTCATCACAGTTTTTTACCAAACGTCATGAGCGTTACTGTAGATGTGTTCTGTGAAGAACTGAAGACAATGATGGAGAAGCGCGCACATCTGCAACCAGCTTTGGTCAATCGGGCGTCCCCGCTGCTCCTGCACGACAACGCGTGACCCAATACTGCACAACAAACAGTCTTCAAGCTGCAAGAATTAGGGTTGGAAACTCTCCCTCATCCACCGTACTCACCAGACCTTGCACCCACCGACTATTACTGTTTCCAAAATTTGGACAACTTTTTAGCAGGAAAAAAATTCAATTCCCGAGAGGCAGTACAAAATGCCTTTGAAGAGTTTGTTACCTCCCATCCAGTTGATTTTTACAAGCAGGGCATCAATAAACTACCACAGCGTTGGCAAAGATGAAGAAAAGTGATTAGTTTTAATAACAGAAATAAAAAGTTTGAAAAAAAAATACTTTAACTTATTTCATACAAAACGGCAATTTCATAGGTAAAGATCTATTACAAGGTATAAAAAACTATGGTAACCTATATATAAATCCCACTGTTGGGCATCCCTCCTCTCTTGTGAGGGTGTTAGAGAATAGTCCAAAACGCGGCTCCAGTGAGGATTGGCGGACTTCACGTGTCTTCGAAATATTTTTTTTATTTCTTTCTTAAAAATGCAGGTTTCCTCACGTAGTAAATCAGCATTTAAAATTGCAACCGGAAGTCGAACTCGCGTACTGTGAATAAAAAGCGAACCTTAAACAACGAGTTAACATGGCTCTAAAGGTACATATGTGTATGGTACACATATGTACATCGGTTAAATAATTAATTATAAAACAAACAAAATTTATAACTATCAACATTAAAGTAATTTAGCTAGATCTGTTTATCATTCATGTTGATCATTAGGATCCTTTAGTATCTATGTAAATTAGTGGTGAGGTTTTAAATCACCTTTGATTGGAAATATTTAGGAGCTTAAGTACTGAGGTAGGTTCTGGGTCCATTCTAGTTCCTTAAAAGTTGACTAGAGTTACTAAAATTGAGACTTTAAGTAGGAACTGTGCTGTATTGAGACCGGCAAGAAGAACAATAACCAATTATTCAAGAATTTTTTTCATTAAAAGTTAAGCTTTGTCTATTCATTACAAAGTTACCTAAAAGATAGAGATCGTTCTGCTTATGAAAAAAGATACTAAAATGATATATCATGTAGAGTTTACAACCTCGGGTAAAAGCTGATTTGATATCAACCAGTAGATTAAAATTAGCATGATCATCAACATTATCATAATGTTAATTTCACCGAACTCGTAAAATATTATGTTGCGTGAATATAATAATATTTGTATTGCTAGTTGCGCTACTAAATTAGTGAAATTGTTTTTAAAAAAAAATATTTTTCAAGGTTTTGTCTTTTTAAGGGCCTATAGCCGCCGCTAGTACGGAGGCGTTTGCAGCTTCATGGGGGTGAAAGGTGGCCGAGCGTATAGGGCCTCTGTCGAAATTTTTATGTATGGGTATCCAGGACATGGGTTCACGAGAGGAAGCCTTGGCTTGGACCGTTACCCTGCCCGTGAAATCAACTGACTTCAGTTGCTCTTATACGATTAAACCTCAAATGAAGGTTACGCCAAGTATATTGAACGATGGATAAATGGTCTAAATCAAAACCCACGCACTTTGTCCTCTATACACGCGATTCTGAAGGAAAGTTTGTACGTATTATTCATATATGTGTTGATGTTTGAGTGTTCACAAATTATGTAAAGTAAAATATTAAGACGTAAACGGGATGCTTGTTATATACAAATTTTCAAAAATATTTTGAAGTCTAAACGTGTCAACAGATTTGCAACAACATGCCCGAACTTTATATATACATATATATATAAACATATATATCTATGGTGCTAAAATCCATCAAAAGTGGTACTCTTAAAAATAAGTAGGAGGTGTAACCACGTTCCAAAACATATTTAAAATATTTAGTGGAAAAGAAATTTCCCAAATGTTCCTTAGGGAGATTATGTGCTTAGGTACTTTTATCATTTCTTTAAATTGTAGCAAAATACCTGGCTACTGTGTCACGGGTGCTGGGTTTGATTCATATGTACATTTATTTATGAACAAAACACAAATTGTTGATTGTCGGGTCTGGTTGTTTTTCTATGTCCTGAAGCTGTAACACCGAACCAGAATCTTCCCCCACTCTTATTTCATTTGCATCACGTCGGGTTAGGGAATAGAACCTATATCACTATAGCCTCTTTTTTTGAACAAATGGTTGCGGTACTGTACTAAATTCTGTGGTGTTCTTGTCATCTGATAAGAAATGGAAGATATCGCCGTAGTCGAAATAGCTTTAGTATACATCATTATCATCAATACGTTTTACGTTATCATATTACTATGAAAAATTCTAAGCTGATTAACGTTACAGTTATGAAATTTTAGGTAACTCTTCCCTTTTTTGCAAATTTTAATATGATTATTTATCTTATGCCAAAACTCTATAAATATCTGTAAATAGCAAATTAGCAAATTTTTCGAAGAGATATATATTTTGTTTTATGAAATAAGCCGAAGTTTTGCCCTGGTCTTACCTGAAGGTAAACGAAGACTTGGCCGTAGATTATAATCACGTTACCCTGGAAGCTATCTATTCACTCTTGCTTTGAATATCCCTCTGGCATATTGGTCGAAAATTTCAGATCTCAAAACTGAGTTCCGATCCAAATTGCATGATATATTTTCGTAATTAGATTATATAGACTCCTTGTAAAAGTACTCATATATTTTTATTATCTTTTACTGAGCTGATTGGCGTACTCACATCATATAATGGAGTTAAATATGGAAGTTTGTAATTTTCAATATATGGTTTATTAAATATTAAAGATGACACTGAACGAGCGGAATTTTCCTAGCACAAGCACATCCTTGTGAATAGGATAGTCACTGATTGATGTTATAATATTGATCACATAAAAAAAATCATAATATATTAAACTAATATATTCTACTAATGTGTTTGTATTACAAAGAAGTATTAGTATTTTAAACGTTAGTCACGTACTGCCTACAATTCTAATTTCATTATCAGTAAAAGTAACTTAAAGTAACTGTAAGATACATACGCAGAATGAATGTATGTAATGAAGCTAAATTACGTGGTCTCGCATCTGGCGATATAATATTAATACTGTAAACACAATACATCAATGCTATTAATACTCGTATCTCGGTGCTACACAAGCAAAACGATCATAGTTTACTGACTAAACTGTCTATTCTCCGAGTAATGATCACATATTGGTGTAATTTAAGTATATAGGTCTGTGTAAGGCTCTAATGTAGTTAACTAAGACTAAAAACTATGAAAATTTTGATAATTTTTTTTCATTGGATTTTCGTTATTTAATCACGCTGAACGGATTTGAATGAAATGTGTCTCACAGATAGTTTATAACGTAGATGAACAAATAGGATACTTTTATCCTGGTAAATAAGATGCGTTTAGAGAAAAATTTAAAATGTGTGAGTAATTAACAAAAATATTGGGTTAAGTATATATTATATATATGTTATTTATATTATAATTAAGGAATCTCCTAAACCTTGTAGTGAACTATTGTCATTGTTTGTATATTCTTTAATTAGGCACCTTAAAATATAAAAAAAGTTACAACGGACGGAGTTATACCTCTTGGAGCACTTTAATAGACAATCCTTGACCATAGATAAATATTTATGGCTGGTGCTAACATATTTCTTTAACAATTCGTGCAAATACATTGCTACAATACACGAATTTAAATATACATACACAACATATATAGTGAATAAATTTCACAATGAATTAAAATGCAATGGATGTATGCGAATCTTAAAAAAATTGATTAGAAATTAGGTCATAAAAAATACAAAGGAAAGGCATTTACGATTGTATGACCCACATTTCACCTCTAGCGTAACCCAACCCTCGGGTAAAACAAAAAAATAAGGAGTGCACTTATCGGCATTCATCGTATCGCATCAGACAATCATTTGGCAACTTACATTCTCTTATTATGAAAATATTTTTACGACATTAAATAGTATGTGCTTAAGTCACTTGAAGCAATATATAGTTATAGTGAAAACACTGATATTCATCTTCATGGTTTCAGCCCACAACTAGTCCACTGCTGAACAAAGGCCTCGCTCACAAAAAGCCACAGTGTACGATCGTGTTTCACTCCATCTGTGGGAGGCCGTCCTACATTGCAATGATCTGAATAATATGCTATTGTCACTCAAGACACTTTCTCCCCATCGGTATACATACACATACACGAGATATATGGCCGGCCATCTCCACTTCATCTTACTGATCCATTGAGCTACGGCGTTAACTTTCCTCCTTTGAGGCTATCCACATTTAGAATTCGATCATACATAGAACCACAAAACAAGTTACAACGGACCATATCTCGCTGGGTGCCTTTGGGCTTCCTCATATACCAGCAGTGAAGAACCGAGTATCAATTCTGTAAGGCATCACCGGCAAAATGCACCGATTACGTTATATATGTTTTAATTGTGACTCAAATAACAAAACCAGTAGAAAAGGCGGAGCATACTAAAAACGCGTGTTAACGTTTAGTTTCACAGTTCAAGTAATTCATACTCAATTAATCCTCGCCTGCCCAATTCACGAGGCAAATAAATTCCATTATACGGTTCAATTTGACACGAAATGCTTTAGATTGTGAATTACAGTGATTCGCTCTGCTGATTGGGGTGAGTGGAGATGTGATTACTTGAACGGATTAAGGGGATATAGAAATTTATAACGGGGGGGCTGTTTTCTAATCAATTAATTTTTGATTAAATATTATGTAAGTGCTGAAAGTGCACTTTAATTACCATAGTTTCGTTTCTTTCATTGAATCCATTCAAATTTTCTTTATCTTTAGTCAATTATCATATTTATGGACATTAAATATAGTATACGAACAGTGACCTCATTTTATATGGCTTTTAAAAAACGGTGCTTGCAAGGAAATTGGATTACCAAATACCAAAATGCTTTTATCGATGAATTTTATTACAGGCGTTTTGTTGTAGGTATTCTGTCGATTAAGATGAGTTTTCTGGCCATGTAACACTATTTTTTTGAACTTTTTTATTATTATTATAATTAATTTAAGAACAATTAAGGCGAAAAAAACCCGTAACTGTTTTTATGTTCGTCACCTTGATAATGTCCAGTTAATGCGAAAACAATTCTTATGTACTATTATTTATCATTATAAGATAGATATTGTAACGTTTTTTGTACTCTCATCTGTCTCTCATCTGTCACCGTTATATTTAAACACTTGTTTGTAAAAGTAATAACTTATAAGAGTATATAATATTATATTAAACGATAACGTAGATAGAATTTCAAAAATGTACTTACATAAACTTAAATTGCATAAAGATATATGATTGTTATATTAAAACGACGTTATCAAACGTTTAATAGATTTTTTTACAAATTATTTTGTAAAAGACCACGCCCTCACAGAATAACAGCGTACATTAGCAACATACCGTTGATATGTAGGCGGTGATAAGGTATAACATATTATAATTATTAAGGTAATGGCTGAGGCATATCTTAGTTCTCAGCGATTGTTCTTGATTAACGGTATCGAGGATGGTTTTGTCACCCTCAGTGATTTTTTGTTTCACTTCAACATACAGCAATTATAAGTAATTTAAATTTTAGATATATACGGAAAACGAGTGTTGAAAATATTTTAATTTAACCTCACTCATTACTAAACAAGTTTTTAGATGCGAGTAAATGAAATATTTTTACTCGCTTGTATTTATTGACATAGAAGTATTTTTTATTTTATTTTTTATATAACTACTAAAATTAATATAATTTAATAAAAAATGGTCATAGGTTGCTAAATACACATAATTACGCTTAGGTTGTTACATCCTTCAAATTAAATCTAGTTGTGCGATAACTTAAGATTAAAAGAAAATGCCATGGTTAAATAAAAACAATTTAATTTTAAATAAATCAAAGTTTTTTTTTATGCAATAATCGCTAAGTGGTAAATTATAAAGTTAATTTAAACCTACCATAATATTTTCCATTCTTTCATAAGCCGACCACAGGTAGTAGCCGAGCTGGATAATCGGTTCTTAACAGAAGGGTGAACCGTAGTGACTTTTACAACTAAGCGCCGCCGGGCTTCGGAAGGAACTTCAAGTTATCGGTTCTGGTTGTTATGTTGGGATAGCGGTCGTCAACCTATTTCGGAAGACTTCGTCTGAACATTTCAACTAGGGCTGGCTAATTGATTTTAAGACGATAACCAAACTATTCAAGTGAGTGCAACTGCTCTTAATATTGTTATTTATATTTCTAGATAAAGCACAAAGTGGGTCAAGTTGTCAGGGAAAGGAATACGCTATTTCAGAATATGCAGCGAGGAATAGCGTAAAGCTTTTTTGCTCAGCAAATGTTTCTGAGTGTAGGGAACCGGAGACCCAATTACTGGTAACGAGGCATGCCACCTCAGTCATCATGAAAATCTTGAATCTTTGTATATGGGCAGCGCAATCATTATTTTCCATCTAGCGAACTGTATAATCTTTGTCAACCGTAGTTTCCTTTAAAAAAAACTTGGTGAATGTTTAACTACAAAATTATGTTTCTTTAGCATTTAAACATGTAATATTCTTTTATATTTGGATTTAATAACAAGAAATACATCTTATTTCCTTTAAGACCTCCTTTACATCTTTCTGTCTAATTAAAATTACTCTCTAAATTCAATTAATGCTTTGAATTTTATGCAAATGCAGAAGCTTTATGTTTTATTTTCTCTCTTTTACCTGCGAGCAAAAGCAATACGGAAATGAAAATGTTTTTTTAAGAAAGTCTGAATGAAAATACTGTGTTATCTTAAATATTTATCTTAGATGGTCACATATCATGAAATTTGATTTTTTTATGTTATAATTACAGAGATTTACAGAATGTTAGATGTAGGTATCTAAATCTAAAAACTTAGATTTATTTAGTACGTTGATTTAATTAAAATATTTTTGTATATTTCTCATCAATTTTATTATTGCATTTTTTTTCAAAACAGAAGTTAACGACAGTTACAACAAGTTATATGTATATTCATGACTTCAAATAATACTGTAAAGCAAGTTAATATTAGACCCATAGAAATATGAAGTCTTTAAAAAGTAGTATCGTTGATAAATTTTATATATTAGAACATGGCATATAAAAAACGACGAGATCCTGTGATAGTTATTTGAATTAGATGTTACATAAATGTTACTTATTTATCTATGTACTTAGCAGAGAAAATAGGACTACACGACTAAAACCACTTTTATCCGACTCTAGATAAAGTGTTTTTTTTTAATATATTGAGAGTAAAAAACAAGCTCACAGTTCACCTGACGGTAAGTTATTCCTGCGGCCCATGCTCATTATATCAATCACCTTTGAATAGGAATCCTAATGCAGATGCACTGTTACCCTTGAGCACTGAGATTGAATGCCTTGTTACCAGTAATATAGGTCTCCATATCGCTGCACTCACCAGACGAAACCACTGTGCTTTTCAGCATATGGAATAATATTAATTAATACTATTCATTGCCATGGGGTAGCAAGTGTATAAGCGCTCTCTTTTAATTCACGGTGTGTGAATAAACCGAATCCGAGATCCCAATGCCTGCTTTACACGTACTTGTCGGTGAAGTAAACATAGTGAAAAAACCTGCATGTATAAGAAATAAATAAGACAAAATATTTCGAAGATATGTGAACTCCCGCCAATCTGCAGTGAAGCCACGAGGTGGTCTATGCTCTAACTCCTACTACAGTGAAGAGGTTTATGCCCATCTATATACTCTCTATATATACGTTGCTTATTTAGAACCTTTTAATTACTTACACAAAAACAGGCGTTAAATGTATCGCTTTCAACGAGCAAGTTACTGCTGGTCCACGTCAGCAAGTTATCCCATCCGGAATTCATGTTGTCGAAAGTTGGACGTGAAGTTAGTTCGAACGTTAATGTACTGAGAACTCAATCGTTGGCAATGTGTAACAAAACGGGGAATAGTGACGTTAACTTAGAGGGATAACTTTCACAGTTAATGCAAACCGTAAAGGCATTTGCTATTTTATTAGTAACGACCGTGTTCGTTTCAGGTTTAATTAACTTTTTTAACTACATTAGCTTCAGTAAGTTACAGTGAACTGAAAGTCTTTTATACAAGAGTATATATATATATATATATATATATATATATATATATATATATATATATATATATACCAACTTCTCCCCAAGTGGGAGAAGTTGATGTCCCCATAATTGTAGAGTGGTTCGATTATCGAAAACTCTGGGTTTCATTTAGGTTAGATTCAATTTTATTCCATAGTAACCTTGCTTCCTTATGCATTTTATACTAAATCAACAATGAGTGCTTCGAAAAGCTTTATATATATTATACTATCGCGCGACCCGACTTAAAACCCAACTCTATCAGCACCATCTTGATAGTCGGTAGTCCATAGTACATTTTATGCGTCTCTTCATACCAAGTACAATCTTGTGGAATCGAGTTCTAACAGCGGTATTTCCTTCTAGCTACAATGGTTGGGTCTTCAAGAGTAGAGTGTTCGTTTTCCTTATAGACTGACTATGCATTAGCAGTGCCCCTGGTACTGCAGTTGTTCATGGAAGAAGATGATTACTGTTTCTTTTGCTTGTTTGCCTTCCTCTCTTATTAAAAAAATATTTGATAGCGGAAATGGATTGACGTGTCCACGTGCCACTAACAATATGCCAATTATTTTGAAAATATATCCACGTTTCACCCTACATTTGCAACAACGTATATTGGTCTAAAGTAGACGAAGGTCCCTAGGTGATTTCACCTATGGTTCGGAAATACCGCTGCTTCCACAGAAAAGTTGTGCGGGGCAGTAAAGTTTGTATAAAGCACATGGTAGTATATCAAATTATTGCTTATCACCTTGTGATGTCACCATAGTTATTTGCTTGTAAGTTCCTTTCACTTAGAATTTTCAATGAAATCCAACTATTAATGAGATCAAAAGAAGTGTCAATAGTCTAATGGTCTAGGATCTACGAAGGTTAATATTTAAATGGCATATTCCAACCTACGACAGGTTTCAATCCACCATTCGCCTATTATAACCATGTACTAGCTAAAGCATTTAAAGCTTAGTGGTAGTGCTTAACTAGAACGTTAATGATTGTAACAGCGCTAAAAATCTATAAAAAAAAAGAATCTATGTAGCAGCATCATTAACTACATATTATTTATTATTTAGTTAATGATGCTTATAATTATAATGACGATTATATACTGAAGGAACTAGTATTAGAGAGCATACTTAAAATTCAGTTTGGTTCTTGCGTTAACCATTAAAAGATTACGTATCGCTTTCCCCGGACTAAATTTAAGAGACCATTCCATCCAGTACAATGCAAGCAAATGGCCTTATTACCGAAAAATTGCGCTTGGTGCTACGGCGCAACGTACAACGTGTAACGTGACTCTACGTTATAAAGATAATAATATCTATTCATATGGAATTAATTTTGATATAATAATAATTGTTTGATATGGAGAAAATTTAATTTAAATACATTTACATGTTCCGTTCATTTACGTACATAGAGTAAGGTATGATTGATTGGTAAATAAACTGAACAATTAATAGTTAAAAAGTAAAAAATTAACAGCCTAAATAAAGTAGTAACTTGCTGCTGCATTGCAGATCTGGGGTTCCATTTCCAATTAAAGAACAATATTTGTTTCTCACAAATTTATGCTAAAAGAAACCATCATTATCATCGTCATATAGACATTTACTTTACTACTATTTTACTGTACATAGGCCTGTATTATATATATCTCGAGAAATTTATGAGCATAGTCCACCATGCATGTACTCGTACGTTGTTGATGTTTTACTTCACCGTTGAACCTGTCAGCACTTAAAACTGCAATTGACATTTTAATTGGTGCCGACACCGTGAATCGAATTCGGTTTGCTCGCGTTCAGTTAAATAAATAATAAAGCGAGCGCCCGGACCCTGTGATATCACAGCTTTAAACGAACGAACTAACTCTGAATTTCAGTTTATGGATCACTAGATAAGGTATCTAAACTGGAAGTGCACTATTCAAAGGAATATCTGCGCTTTGCATCAAATAACGCTGAATGAAATAAAATATCTTTGTTCTGAAACATGAAAAATTTAAATTTCACCTGTCACAAGACATCACTTATACACTTTAACACTATTTTTAAAGTGTGTGTTCCACTCAATAGAGAAAAAAATGCCAAAGAAAGTTATGTAAATGTTTCTACATTTAATACAATACATTAATTATTTATTAATTTATTTATTTTTATTTATTTATAATTTTTTTTTTTTAACGTTGCTTTAGCCATAGGACAAAATGGTTGCCTGGGGAGCGGCTGATGAGCCTGGATGTTTTATTTTTGCTAGTACTGTAGCATGTATTAGCATATTATATATAAATCGCACTGTTGAAAATTGGCCTACGTCTCGAAAGAGGCTGTCCACCAAGCGACTCCACTGCGGTCTGGTGGATTTCATATGTCTGTGAAATATATATATTTTAATTTATTAGACATGCAGGTTTCATCACGATGTTTCCTTTGCCGCCGAGCATCGGAACATAAAATTTCTTTTAATAATTTTATTGGTGCCACCACCAGGTATTGAACTCGATTTGCACGCATATCGTAAGTTAAAAGCAAGCACGACACTGAGATGAAAAGGTTCTGTTGTATCTGAGTTCACTGTAAATGTATACCTTGTTCGGAAACTATGATATCATGACACATTCACTCAGACGGAAGGTCTATAGGTGTGTTGTCGTGCTTGCAGTGTACTAGTGCATTCGTCAGGCAGATGTAAATGCATTGATGAGATTGGAGTGGATTTATTCAAAGCTCTTACTAATAAGTAACGTGGTTGGTAATGAAGGCAGACATGTCTCTTCCTTAAGTCACTAGCAATTAGCATTCTATAGAAGCTTTTGTTATCAAACATTGAGTGATATTGAGCGAGAGCCATGATGCAATTTGACGAACTTTGGTACGAAGTTAAGTCTTACCAAACATAACTAAAACCACTTAGGAACAGTGGTCGACAACTATTGAGTATTATGCTACTAGAACTGTAAATAAGTACATTATTAAATGGAAACTGTAAATAATTACAACCCCTCAAAAAAAAAATCATCTCATATAAGCCGATGATCACGCATTTCTTATTTTATTCATTTGTTGGCCACTTAAACTTTTTAACTTTTTTTTAACATTAAAGTAAGATGACACACAAGCACACACCTGAGATGTAAGTGTAAGTGTGTAAGTGATGATTGTAAATCATAGGCACTGATATCATAAAAACAAATCCATACTCAACAAAGATTCTAGATGCACATGCGGTGGTCACGGGAATGGAGTAGCTACCAGTAGTTGAATCTTCAGATCGATACATACATCGTAGGAAACAGCGTGGTATAGCACCGACAAAACACCGCATAAAACTAAAATAAAAATGAAAGACCTAAAACAGCTAAATTTACCCGAATTTTTTTTGAAAAGTAATATTAAACCCATGCGATTTTTCCTTACAAAAACAAAACTTGGATTTTATGGCGTGCGTTTCGACAGGGCCGAAGAAGTTCGGAATGCTTTAGTCGCGGCAGTTATGGGTCTTAAGAAGATCCTATATTGTGAAATGTCGCAGAGTTTTAAATCTTAGTTAATACATGTATATCGATGTATGTAGAAGGACAGTATTTCGAAAAATTGTAATAGAATATAAACTTGTAATCTAAATATTATATTGGATCTCAAAAGTTTCCTAGTCAGTAAACATTTAAATTAGACCCTTATTGTAACGAGGCATCCCATGTATGTAACATAAGGGTTGACGCATCTGCATTATCATTCCTTTTGAAAAGTGAATATGAGTGACACATAATCAACTACATATTGAAATAATTTTTGAGCAGATATATAAATTATATTCTTGCTCTTCTTATATATCATTAGGTCACTCCTAGAGGTTTCGGAGGCTAGATATATTGTGCCTATGTACCAAGTCTTATTGCGCGTAATTTACGTTGGACTTAAGAAGGGGATGACGATGTTTCTATTTATGTTCTAAATATTTAGGCCGATTAGTTTCATAAGGTCATAACCAGATGATATCGCATTGGTTGAAATCTACTATATTATTATTAGAAATAACATCTGAACATATTTGATGCCAGCACATATAATAAATTCACGCTAACCCATTAGGCAATAGCGGTTACAAGAATATATATTTGTTTAAACCATTTATGTAGCGTTAGTTATTTCTTCCATAAAACTAATCCTGTTATATATGCGTGCAGAGGGCGTATTTTTCTGGTGTTTCCCCAATGGTAATTCCCCAGCACACAGTCTATGTAGTTTTATGTTACATGTAGGTAACTTATTTCTCTGCTTCTCGTGAAAAATGATATAACCACAATCGAAGCGAAATTATAAGTACACAAATATACATTTTTTAATCTTATTAAAATATAATATAATCATTAATTTTCGAAATAGTATAGTATAGGACTGTTCCATTTTTATAACAATTTTAACGATTTTAAATGATTTGTAATTAAATGATACACCAAAATTCTTTAACATCTTCATCTGCTACTTTGTAGAATCAGCTTTCATCACTGGTATTTCTGAATAAACAAAACTTAAAGCTATTCAAGAATAAGCCTACTCCTTTCTTAAAGGCCGTCAACGCTCTTACAAAACCTCAGTGGTTGCAGATTTTCATTGGCGGCGGTGATCACTTACCATCAGGTGAGCTAGTCGTTTCTTTAATCATTATAATAAAATATAATAATATTTTAAACTTATTATTAGGACTTTCAACATTACACTTCTATATTATATAAGTAGAGTAAGACATATAAGTAGGTTTGTTATTTTTGTAATTGTTAATTGCTTCGTTTTGCTTTTGCTCTCTCTGGCAAAATTGCGTTTTTAGAGTTATATAATTTTCCACTGGAAACACACAGCTTTAGAACATGTTTAGAACATGGCACAGATTTAGAAAATGGTTGTAAACTGCACATTTATTAGACTGTTCAAAAGATGTTTATTATAATTTAGAATTTTATAGGATATACCCGGCTCCTGTGTTGTGGGTCCTGGATTCGATCTATGAACAATATTTGCCTATAAAAATATATTTTCGGGTCCAGTTGTATTGTATTTATGTCTACATCCTTTTACAATGCACCCTAACTTTTCTTGTAACTTATTGTATTAAATCGAATAGGCAAGGAAATGATAATACCTATCCTGCGTAGTAGATGTAATCTAGTTGAATCTAGTTGTTGATGTAACAAAAAACATCGCCATATAGCAGTCGCCAGCGGTGTTTCCGAACCTGTACGATTGAGGACCGTCAAGAAAAGAGCCTTCCTTAAAGGCCGGCAACGCATTTGTGATACTCCTCTGGTGTTGCAGATGTTCATGGGCGGCGGTGATAACGTACCATCGGGAGGGCTTCGTGCTCGTTTGCCACTTATTCTATAAAAAAAATATTATAAAATTATCCCTCTATCTTTTGTTAGATTAAGGTTGTTCAGTACCATCCAAAAAATAAAGATATAGCATATGCTAGCTTGAAAATAAAATTAAAATTAAAATACGCATACTCCATGTGCATGTAAGTATATTGTTGTTTGTAATTACAAAGTAAATTCGGACAATTTCTGTATCAACCGTAGTTTTATTAGAGAAATTACTAGAATTTCAAAAGTAATTATACAGTGGAAGACCGTTTACGAATTTTAATTAAGACGCGTGTCCTTTTATGAATGTTTCTAATTACAGTTACAAAATAAAAGGATAAACAAGCTTCGAAACAACATCTAGAATCGTAATAGATTTTTTTTTGGTCTAAAAAAGAAACCAACGCAAATACCGAATCTACCAAGTAATTAAAAATACGACAATACTGAGAGAGATAAATCTTCTTTTAATTTACAGTTTTCAAAATTTTATTTTCAGTTTAAGTAATTAATTTTTTAGAGTTATACGAAATGAGGAATGTAAAGAGTAAAAAGGAAATGGTAATAATTTAAAAACTGTTAGTTCTTAAATCATCTTAGTCATCATTTAGGGCCATCGCTAGTGCATTTTTTTATCGATATCCCCATATCCTGAACATTATTTCCAACAGCTGAAATATAAATATCGTATATCACAACAGAATTCAATTTTGAATGTTCATCATTTCGGAGGCAATCTTCCACTAAGTGCTTTACGCGAAATTTTCTGCCACGGACTACTCATCTGTCGCTCGCGGTATTTTCGAACCGATTCTTGAGATTTAGGGACCTTCAAGAAAAGAGCCTACACCTTTTTTAAAGGCCGCCAGTGCATCTGCGACTCCTCTTGTGTTGCGGATGTACATGAGCGACGGTAATCACTCACCATCAGGTGAGTTACTTGCTCGTTTCTACCTATTCTATAAAAAATATTATAAAATTATCCCTCTATCTTTGTTAGATTAAGGTTGTTCAGTACCATCCAAAAATAAAGATATAGCATATGCTAGCTTGAAAATAAAATTAAAATTAAAATACGCATACTCCATGTGCATGTAAGTATATTGTTGTTTGTAATTACAAAGTAAATTCGGACAATTTCTGTAGCAACCGTAGTTTAATTAGAGAAATTACTAGAATTTCAAAAGTAATTATACAGTGGAAGACCGTTTACGAATTTTAATTAAGACGCGTGTCCTTTTATGAATGTTTCTAATTACAGTTACAAAATAAAAGGATAAACAAGCTTCGAAACAACATCTAGAATCGTATTAGATTTTTTTTTGGTCTAAAAAAGAAACCAACGCAAATACCGAATAAATCTACCAAGTAATTAAAAATACGACAATACTGAGAGAGATAAATCTTCTTTTAATTTACAGTTTTCAAAATTTTATTTTCAGTTTAAGTAAATAATTTTTTAAAGTTATACGAAATGAGGAATGTAAAGAGGAAAACGGAAATGGTAATAATTTAAAAACTGTTAGTTCTTAAATCATCTTATTCATCATTTAGGGCCATCGCTAGTGCATTTTTTATCGATATCCCCATATCCTGAACATTATTTCCAACAGCTGAAATATAAATATCGTATATCGCAACAGAATTCAATTTTGAATACTCATAATTTCGGAGGTTGGCAATCTTCCACTAAGTGCTTTACGCGAAATTTTCTGCCACGGACTACTCAGCTGTCGCTCGCGGTATTTTCGAACCGATTCTTGAGATTTAGGGACCTTCAAGAAAAGAGCCTACACCTTTTTTAAAGGCATCTGCGACTTCTCTTGTATTGCGGATGTCCATGAGCGACGGTAATCACTCACCATCAGGTGAGTTACTTGCTCGTTTCTACCTATTCTATAAAAAAAAACTGCTGAACGCAACAGACTGCAGATAGAATACGTCACTTGCATCCTCTCACTTCCCGCAGACTTGATTAGGTCGTCACTCCATCTAAAAAGTAACAATAAATGAAACAATAATGATTTTATAATTTAATAACAGTGGTTGAGCCACGTTGCAACTAGTCTTTGGCTGCAACATTAATGGTTCGGATTGATGTGGGAACGGTCGAACAGAATATCAGCGTGAAATAGCGGATATCGCTGCTGTCTTCGCAGGTGACTTGGTCGTAAAATTGTAGATAGTTCTAGGTGTACCAAGAATTCATCAAATTGGACGGGAAACGAAATCGCTTCCGTAAAATACCAGGATCAAAGTGATCATAATACTTCGTTATTTCTTATGACAGCGCAATATTTCATATCCCAACTCTGCATCTAATAAGAACTGTCTTTTTACTTTCGAGATTTAAGGATTTGAGGACCCGATTACAGTTAACGTGGTATTTTTTAATCTCTCAGGAATGACAAGTCATTGTTTAAATTTTTTTGATCAATCTTTGTTGAGATGTGGTAGCTCAGTGTTTAAGCTCTTGCATTTAAATAAGTAGACCGAGCTCGAACCGGCGTGCGACACCAATGAAATTGTTAGCTGCAATTTTAATTGCTGATTTACCACGTGCATATCTGAGGAATAAATAAAAATATTTATCTGGAAGAAAATATGAAGTCCACGGCGGAGATTTTAGCGATAATTCTTGCTCCTTTTTTTATCCTTTTTGTGTTTTGCAGTGGTTGCAAAGTAATTCATTAATTTATTAAGTTTGTTGTAATTTACTTCTTTTGTCAAATAATATACATCTAGAATATAAATCATAATAGCATTTAATATTTTTGAAGTTTTTTTAATTACGTCGGCTACGAGCCTTTCATTTTAATTTCATTTATTCATATATTCATATAAATCTATTTGTAATACATATTTTATATAAATTCTTTAGGGATATTAATGAAGAATGTTTTTTAATTATTTTATTTATTTATTTTAATTTTATCTTTTAGTACTACTACTCCATATGAATTATAATTACGCCAAATCTCACATTTATCCGTACGCGCAATGTTCTAAAAAAAATTCAAAAAATTTTTTTTTACATTGAACAAGTAGCTAATTTATATTAGTCAACACAAGGGTATTACTGCATGACAAAATTCGAAATTGGAAATATTAAATTTCCAACTACAAGTTTGAATTTAATCGATAACGTGAATGCAATAATCGCGGGCGCTGATAACTTCCATAATAATTGTGTCCCAGATGGTGCACTAAATTTATAAATCATTTAACGTTGAAAATTGAACTATAATTCAACACAATTAAAGTAAATTGAATTGAAATATTGTTCTTAAAATGTATGCCAATATTTTTCATTCTTTAGTTATTGAATGTATTAACAACGTACTTCTTGTCGATTCCGATCGTGGATGTTTCCATATTGTGACGACAGATGTGTGACTTATTGACGTGTTTCCGTAAGAGATAATTAGCATATGCGATTCATTCGGAAGCTTGGAAGTAGGAATCAGATGCAATTTTAAGGACATGCATAAAATGACGTGTAAGCGTCTATATTATCATAGCAATAATTTGTAGTACATAATTTTCTATTTTAAATTAAGTGCTGTAACAATTAAGGTATTTGGTCGTAAAACTACAGATAGATTCTAGTAGTACCAAGTATTTATCAACTAGGATGAGAAAGAAAATCGCTTACCATAAAACCTAGTGTTTTACGAAGTTCTACCTCAAAATCATCATAACACCGTTTATTTCTTATGACAGCGCAATATTTCATATCCCAACTCTGCATCTAATAAGAACTATCTTTTTACTTTTGAGATTTAAGGATTCGAGGACCCGATTACAGTTAACGTGGTATTTTATAATCTCTCAGGAATGACAAGTCATTGTTTCAATTTTTTTGATCAATCTTTGTTGAGATGTGGTAGCTCAGTGTTTAAGCTCTTGCATTTAAATAAGTAGACCGAGCTCGAACCGGCGTGCGACACCAATGAAATTGTTAGTTGCAATTGTAATTGCTGATTTACCACGTGCATATCTGAGGAATAAATAAAAATATTTATCTGGAAGAAAATATGAAGTCCACGGCGGAGATTTTAGCTTTAATTCTTGCTCCTTTTTTTATCCTTTTTGTGTTTTGCAGTGGTTGCAAAGTAATTCATTAATTTATTAAGTTTGTTTACTTCTTTTGTCAAATAATATACATCTAGAATATAAATCATAATAGCATTTAATATTTTTGAAGTTTTTTTAATTACGTCGGCTACGAGCCTTTCATTTTAATTTCATTTATTCATATATTCATATAAATCTATTTGTAATACATATTTTATATAAATTCTTTAGGGATATTAATGAAGAATGTTTTTTTAATTAAAAGTATTAATTTTATCTTTTAGTACTACTTCTCCATGTGAATTATAATTACGCCAAATCTCACATTTATCCGTACGCGCAATGTTCTAAAAAAAATTCAAAAAAATTTTTTTTACATTGAATAAGTACCTAATTTATATTGGTCAACACAAGGGTATTACTGCATGACAAAATTCGAAATTGGAAATATTAAATTTCCAACTACAAGTTTGAATTTAATCGATAACGTGAATGCAATAATCGCGGGAGCTGACAACTTCCATAATAATTGTGTCCCAGATGGGGCACTAAATTTATAAATCATTTAACGTTGAAAATTGAACTATAATTCAACACAATTAAAGTAAATTGAATTGAAATATTGTTCTTAAAATGTATGCCAATATTTTTCATTCTATAGTTATTGAATGTATTAACAACGTACTTCTTGTCGATTCCGATCGTGGATGTTTCCATATTGTGACGACAGATGTGTGACTTATTGACCTGTTTCCGTAAGAGATAATTAGCATATGCGATTCATTCGGAAGCTTGGAAGTAGGAATCAGATGCAATTTTAAGGACATGCATAAAATGACATGTAAACGTCTATATTACCATAGCAATAATTTTTAGTACATAATTTTCTATTTTAAATTAAGTGCTGTAACAATTAAGGTATTTGGTCGTAAAACTACAGATAGATTCTAGTAGTACCAAGTATTTATCAACTAGGATGAGAAAGAAAATCGCTTGCCATAAAACCTAGTGTTTTACGAAGTTCTACCTCAAAATCATCATAACACCGTTTATTTCTTATGACAAAGCTCTGCATTTAAAAGGAACTATTCTTTTATTAATGTATTAGGAAAACTAAAGCAAGAAGAAAAGGACAAAAGAGCAAAAGAAGAAAGGAAACATGCAGAAAGCCTGATGACGTTGAAAAACTAATGATCACAGGCAAGGTTGAAATAAAAAGACCAAGAGGATGTAGACCGTAGAGATGGGCAGACCAGTTATCCAAATAACTGGTCAAAATCGGTACAAATCGATACCGCGTTATATCTAGCTGTTGATTGCAAGTGGAATCACAGCCAAGCAACAGAATCACAATCCTAAGCACTGAGGGACCGCCTGAAGAGAGAGAGGGAGACAAACGAGTGCGAGGTTCACATGGTGGTAAGTGATACCTGTGGCCCGACGCACTAATATTCTCCTCGATAAAGCATTTATAATACAGATGCGTTGCCAACATTGTGGACTAAGATCGAATGCCTTGTCGCCGGACCCCGACATTCACTAAGCAAAACACACCAGAGTTATTCTGTTAATTTACCTTATTCTGGAAGAGTGTGGTCCTGAATGCGGATCATGAAAGGGTTGACTCGACCGGGGGCTAGAAACAAACTGCGGCATGGGTTTACTACTGTTAATACACTTTTCCTTGTCCATGCAGATGTCTGCTGTCTGACAGTGGTGGAGTTGTAGGATTTTCTTTTGTTTTTTTTTCTTAATTAATCGTGTACGTATATTTTCCACCTTCACTTACACACGTAGATGCATTAACAAATATAGAACCTATTCCATTTATATAGAAAATCAGTATGCGCTCATACGTGAAAATTAATTTATTGCTCGGATTACACCAGTTCCACTCATAAAATTTCTTGTTTAGGCGCTTTGCTATGGCAGCTTTATCGAGCTGGTTTTTTTTTAAAGTCTAACCACGAACTGGAACGAATGTTCGTTAACTGCAATAAATATTTATTGTTACTCAATACTAGTGAAACTAGAATATTCTCCCAGTTACTTTACTACCAACAGAAAATCTTTACATAAAACTCAGCTTATAGAAAATGCAATCCACTATTTTTATTAAACAACAAAGTGGGTTTCTATAGTTCGAAGGTACGTTATCAGATATATGCCCGAAATTAATTTTAAATATTAATATATTTATTAATACTTAATTTCCGTAAAACAACAAGAAAAGATACTCATTTAAATTTTAATTCAAAATAACTGTAATTAATCATATAATAATAGAAATGGTATACGTAGTAATTGAAATTCAAATACATACATATAAATATACATATATTTATTTATTTATTTAAGCTTCATAAACAGGCGGACTTAATGCCTTAGGCATTCTCTACCAGTCAACCTTAGGCAATGCACAGGTGAAATGAGATAGGTGTATGCTTAAAGAACTATACTATTATATTATATAAACATACAATATATGCGTAATTATAAAACGTATAAGACATGTATAACAAATAAATATACACATATATATATATATATATATATATATATATATATATATATATATATATATATATATATATATATAAATAAATATATAATCATTTAGTATTGAGTTGATTCTGCCAATCTGTTGTGAAATTGCTCCCGAACCTTTACCTTAAACGCGTAACGATTTGTAACCGCATTCCAGAGAAGAACAGATTGAACAAAGAAGGAGGAGTGGATAAAGTCGGAGTTATGACAAGGACATAGAAGTAGAAGGTTGTTGGTCGAGCGAAGGTTTTTATCGTGGTTAGAGCCAAGGTATTGAAAATATGAAGCTAGATAGGAAGGAGGAGTGGGAGATGTCAGGATAGAATAAGTTTCGCAAGGGGTAGAGAGCACGGAGCGTCCCGGTAACTTTGGCTAACATGAGTCACTTGTGCTTGCCAACTCAGCGTAGTGTCAATGTGAATAACGAGGTCTTTAACAGTAGAGCGCATTTCTATAACAGACCCATTAAAAATAATTGCGGGTTGAGCCATAGTCTTTAGCTTATGTATTGAGTGATGACTACCTACTATTATGGCCTGACACTTAGACGGGTTAACAGAAAGACCAAATCTATCAGACCAGTTTTTAACATTTTCTAAGTCTCTGTTAACCATTGCCACCGCTGCAGATACACAATTGACACTCCCCTGTGAATATAGATACATATAATAGATATTCTTAGGTTTTATGAAACTCACCACTTTCATCTCAAATAATCTGGTGTTTGGTTAGGAATTCCAAATTCAAATGTATTTAAATTTTAGTCTTGTGTATTTGTGTTTTAAATTTAGTGATTCATTTGTTTCATGCCTTTTGTTTGTTCATTGACATCCTTCTGTTAACAAAATGGAAAACTTGAAATATCGCGTTATTTATGAATATGAATTCCACCGTGGCACCAGCGCTGCAGAAACAGCTAGAAAGATTAATGATGTTTATGGCGAAGCTACTGTAAAATACAGCACTGTACGTTTTCAGTTCCAACATTTGTGTTCGGGAGATTTTGACCTCGTAAACAAACCCTTTGGACGGCCGGAGACCCAAGTTAAGAATGAAGAATTTAAGGTGATCTTGGAAGCGGAACTACGTCAGAGCTAGCGGTAGTCTTCAGTGTGAATGACAAAACAGTATTAATTCCCTTGAAACAAATTGGAAAAGAGAAAAATTTAAAGAAATGGTTATTGAGTGCTGCGCATAACTCAACCGTAACAATGACGGGGGAATTTGTAATCGAATCGTTACTTCTGATGAAAAATGGACACTGTAAGACAATCAGAAACGCTCTTCACAGGGGTTAAATCCAAGAGAAGCGACCAAATCCTGTCAGCCAAAGTTGACTCAGGAAAAGGTACTGGTAAGTGTTTGGTGGACCAGTGTGGGTGTCAGATCTGGTCAGACATTTACGGTAGACCTGTATTGTCAACAATTGCAAGACTTGATGGAAAAGCAATCTGTTAAACAACCGAAACTGGTAGCTCTAGCCCACTACTGCTTCATAACAACGCTAGACCCCTGTAGCTGCGATAGGAATGTCTCAGGCACCCATCATACTCCATATACCGAAACTTGGTCCAACAGATTACCAATTTGACGGACAATATCTTGCCAGTATAAAAATTCAACTCCAATGAAGCAGTCCAAACCGCTTACAAAGATTTTATTGATTCTCGCTCCCAACATTTTTTGAAAATATAATAATGGTACATACTTCGATGTTTTAATATAAGATTTCGTTTATTACTTTTTCCATATAATACGCTAATTTCATATTTAAGTACGTAATAATACCATATCTTTATTCACAAATTATATTTTAAAAATATACTATTCAAAACAAAATAGGGCCAATAGAACAGCGCGAGCTACAACCGTCCAGGAAGACCGGTATATCAGATTGACTGCACGTCGAGAGGGTACGATTCCCGCCCGCGTCTTACAAAATGGACTACGGCAATCGACTGGCACACGAATTAGTGATCAAACTATTCAAAATCGGCTCCATGAAGACGGACAACGTTCCAGATCTCGTGTTATTCGTCTAAAATTGATAAGAGCGCATCGTGCAGCGCGTTTGAGGTTTGCGCGCGAGCATGCGGAGTGGACAATGGACAACTGGAGAAATGTACTCTTTACGGACGAAAGTAAAGTGAAGTTTTTCAGCGATGATCGTCGAGCGCGCGTGTGGAGAAGAGAAGGAGAACGTTTTTCAGAACCTTGCAGACATGAAACGGATCATTTTGGAGGTCCAAATGTTACAGTGTGGGCTGGAATAAGCTTGCTCGGTATAACTGAGCTGGTAGTTCTGAAAGAAGGCTCTATAACTGCGTACCGGTATGTCGATCGAGTAATTCGGCCCCATGTCATTCCATTTTCACAAAGAGTGGGTGAAAACTTCGTCTTTATGCAAGACAATGCTCGCCCACATACAGCGCCTCAAATCGAACTTCAGTAATGTGACTAATGGACAAGAGCTCATAAACTCCCTAAAATTGTGTTGGGAGCGAATACCCGAGGAAAACATCACCCACTTGATTGAAAGTGTCCCAGTTAGATTCAGAGAGTGCATACAGAACAGACGAGGAACTACTCGCTATTAAGCACCATCAAACTCATTGATTTAGTCAATAATAAAAATCAAAATCAAACTTTATTTAAATCAATAATTTCTGTAAACTTTCCTAAAAACTGTAAATTTTGACCAAATTCCATAAAATTGGCAAAACTTACTTTTGTTAATGTTCAAAAACTTTCAAAAACCTTAATTTATTCATAAAAACTGAAAAAAGAAAAAGAATCTATAAAATTCGTTTATAAAACACGGTGGGCCCTATTTTGTTTTGAGTAGAGAGTTCTGCCTTCCAAGACTAAATATCAGAAGCCAATGTTACTTTCCAATATATCGCAATATTTTTGTCTTACTTTATATCAATTGGAGGAACTAATTAATTTGCGTAGTAAATTGTAAATATTAAGTAAAACACTCTGTGTATGTATGTACGTGCATGTGCATGTGTGCGTTTGTGTGCGTATGCGTGGGTGCGTGTGTGTACCTGTGAGTACATACTCGCGCGTGCGATGGTATATGCTGTGAGCATCTTATTAAATTCATACTTTTTATAGTCCACAGATAAGCGTTTACTAAATCATCGCACCCATTGTTATCGTAACTTTTTAGCCAGTTAAATAATACATTTCATTAATTTATAATTATTGATGTCTCTTGTACATATTTGTTTTTATTGTAGATTTTTGTTTAAGTAATTATATCATTCCACTACTATTTAGTTATAATTTATTTATGTAAATATAGATTTTTTATGTAAATTGTGTCGTAACAGTTCTTGTTGAAATGATGGTATATCCGACAAAGAGGCTTTTTTAAATCTAGATTACACACTCGAGACTCAACGATAAAAATGAAATTTACGAAATGTCAACGTGCGTTTGTGTAACCTCAATCTCCCTTATTATTACGAGTATGTAGATAACATTAAAGTTGGGCGTCAGCTTGATACATAATATTCACCCCGGGTCCCAAAAGTTTTAATTTTCCTTTCCATTAGAGTAGATAAACTAATAGAGCGAGAAAACTCAAGATAATTTTGTTTTTGCAGTTAAAACATTTCATATAATAGTTAAGGAATTAAATTTTAATTCAGCGTACTACATGGGTGAAATGTTGTTGTCTATTTAATACTAGCGACTATATATTTTTTTTTATACAATAGTTGGTAAACGAGCAACTGATGGTAAATAACTGCGGCCCGTTAACATCTGTAAGAAAGGAGTAGGCTCTTTTCATGAATGTTCCTACATTATGTCGGATCGGTAATACCACTGGCGACAGCTAATTCGACAGAGAAGTTATGCGTTGCAGGAATTTCACGTAAAGCGCACATTGTTGGATTACCAAGCATCGAGATGATGAGGATGAAATCTCGAATTCTGTCGTGATATATTTCTTCTTATATTTAAATTCAATGGTTGCAACTCCTCAAACCACTCCCTTGATATTTCAGTGTACACATTTTACAGGACATATGGAAATAATATTTACAAACTTTTCGTAATAGTCTGTCAATTTAGTGCCAAGAGATGAACAATACAGTTTTCGTGAATAAAGTAGTGAGAACGGATGAGAGTCATATAACTAAGAAACTGAGGAATATGAATATGGAGAGATGCTGTGCGAAAAAAAGACCAATGAAAAATGGTTTGTGCAAAAAATTTTATTAAAGTGCGTGGATGTGCAATTAACGGAAAAAGAGAAGAATGGCGCACTCTCTCGACCCCAGTTAGAAACGAGATCAGGTAAGGGGGTGATGATTCATAAAAATCTGTAGGGGCTTGGGCAGTTTGTCATTGGTAAGCTATGTGGTTGTTTATAACTACTGATAACATACGAAACGGAATTAATGAAGTTATAAGTTAAGACATTGAACGGTGATACCGATTGGCTTTCGTGTATTTAGAGGTTCATATCCCTGTTTTACTATTATGTATTACTTACTAACTTTCATGTTCTTTGAAGCGAATATTGATAGCTTCCTGTAAACATTTACGATCTTTGCCCAGTTAAGCCATTGTTAGGGTTAAGGCGTCGGTATTGTTAGAATATGAAACAGTTTTATAATAATGAAATTTCCGTGTTTAAAGCTACTTAAAAGTCTAACTAAAGAGACTTAAAAATATTTTAAATGAATTATAATATAACATTTTTATTGCATTATAGTACTATGCATTTTTTTTTTATTTTTATTCATAAATATTTGTCTACGGAACAAGAAAATTGGCGGCTTATATGATAGTAAATATGATTGTAAAAACTAGTACTAATCATTTTAAGACTTTTATTAAAATATCCTTCATCTTTAAACTTAAAAGAAACCGTAATTCTAATTTTATATACATTTCGAAATCAGAGCTTATGTATAATTCAATTCTTTAATTAAATGTTTCTTAAATAACCTTTCAACGGTTTTGCGAATGAGACGGCATCATATAGTCTTCAATATCGTAAAACGTACACTAATTAGAATTACATATAATTACAATTTAATTAAATTCTACACTCTATTTCCCACCTCCACGAAGATGAAAAAGTCTCAACACACGGATGAAGTAGTATTGAAGGGAGTAATTTACTGACAATTGAAATTCAATTTAATTTATTTCGACATACGGTTGAAATTGATGTAGCGTAATAAAATCACACCTCTATTTCATATGATTATTTTTGCTATATCACTTTATTTTACTAATCTTTATTAAAACTTCACTCAATTTACTCATCACGTAATTCTTACCTAATAAATTTCGATGACATATCTTAAAAAGAGCTTTGATATAAAATTTAATTTTCAAATTAATTGTTACCAGGCTTGGCTAGTGGATTATTAACTACAGCGTTATGCTGGGTATGCAGTAAATCTCTTGGCTTTTTTTAATTAGGCGTTTCTTACTATTAATGTATGGACAAGGTCAAATCTCATCTGAGCCCAATTTAAAGCTAAAAGGATCAAAACTCAGAGATAGAATAACTCAGAAAAATAATCTTTTAAATAAGAGCGGACTTAATGCCTAGCCTGCCTTAGTAATTTGAGTGAATGTTGGTAAAAAAAAGGTATTTATCTAAAAAAAAAATTATTATTTATAATTATTTTCTAATATAATATATAATTATTTTCTATCTATCCAATTTTAAATCTAATATCAATAATTAAACATATTCCTGTCCGGTACTCGTGTGGCTAGTTAAAGCTAGTATATGTTTAATATATGTAATATATGTTTCATGAGGTTTGACGTGTGTTATTGTTTGTAACTTGAACACTAGGATATGTTCTTACAGTATCTTGCTTCAAAGGATGGCACCTTATTCTTCGTACAACAATAATATTATGTAATTGTATTGAACACAGCGGCTACCTGTTTGTATGAATACACCAAGCGGACTCCTATTTTCCGGTCAAATGTTCTAACGTCGATCCCATTATGAATGTCAGAATACTTTTCAATATATTATCCTATATTTATAGACAATTACACAACATAAAACTTGATTTAATATTTACTAACATTCCCCTAGAAGTTACAAAATCATCTATTGTCAAGTTAAAAGAAGATAAACTTCATCCTATTTTATTTATATAAGCTTTTGATATGATAATTTCTTTTTATTGTGTTGATGGTGATCAAACAAGCACACAGTTCACCTGATGGCAAGTGATTCCTGTGGCTCACGACACTCACATTTCTCTTCGATAAGGAATCATAATGTAGATGCATTGTTACCCATAAGGGTTAAGAGTCACCTACTGTGATAAGACCTGTGATAACCACATTCAACAGACAGTTAAATACAGAAGTTGATGTGTATAAACTGTTTATATTTCTATGTATGAGTACCTTGTTCTCTAAAAGAAACTTCCATAAACAGCCCATATTATAGCCATAGTTATCCGCTAGATGGAAAATCCTATTTGGAAACAATTTTCACTATTCAAATGACATTCAATGATACTATAAAGTTTCTTAGAAACCTTGGTTTTTTTCTTTCAAAAGGGAGTAATACTGACGAAATTCTTCTATTTTTCAGGAATGTGCCAAATCACTTCGGAAACCTTTAGCCTCAATTCTTAATAAATGTCAACAAGATGAATATTTCCCTAATGTTTGGAAATGGGTTTTTATTGTGCACATTCATAAAAAAGTTTCACTTTCCAAAATCAATAACTATCAGCCTAAAACTATCAAAACTTAATATTTTATGTAAATTATTCGAATAATTAGTACATTAACATCGATCATGATTAACTCTATTAATGCCTAAGAACACAGCTGGTTTTACAAGTAGTGCAAAGCATAATAAAGGGCTTTATCTTATATTGACTTCAAAGACCATCAATTGTTTCTATCAAGTACAAGGCCAGGAAAGATGCACAATCTCAATCGACTTTCCTGGAGCTGATCCGAAACGGCATGGCTACCAAAGTCACCTCAAATAACGGAGTTCACATTAAATATATGCAGAAGACGCGACACCGAACGTTAATTCTTAATAATGAAAATTGGAATTCCGTTAGGACCCGCAGAGTTTTAGGCGAATGAGGTGGATATGTAAATAGCCTACATATTTTTTCTCTCTAAAGTATTCACTCTTGCCATTATTTTATTTAGGCCGGCATTTTAAAAAAACACCACGAGGTCTCTGAGGGGCTATAAAAGATCTAATAGCGTAACTTACGTACCATATTATTTATAAGGTCGTTTTTGGAAGTCTCTTTACATGTAAATTACATTGTATAATGGTTTACTTAATCTATGTGCTTATCCTGTTATAAATAAACTTTTCTTATTTCCAAATACAATTAATATTTCTAATAAAATGAATAGAATATATAAAGTAAAATAAAATTCCACTGTTGAGCACTTAAGAGGGTGTTAGAGCATATTTCACTAAGCGGTTCCACTGTTGAATGGTAGACTTTCCTTTTTTTTAATAGAATATTACTAATCTTATTAACACTGTTAATATTGTGGTTAACCAATCCAATATATAGATACACGGTTACCACGTCTCTGAATAAAAATATCGAAATAAAATCCAGAATAGTGTCAAAAATATAAGATACATTTAAATTATCTGAATCTTTTATTTATAGACAACGATACATAAGTTGCGGTTCTTCGGTAAGTGGAAAATTTATTGCCTTAACATAAATTTTGATATTTAAACTGAGTTTTAAGAGCTAAATCATTCTTACAATGTGCACCAACCTCGAAGGAAGATGAAAAGTTTAATATTAGATCGCTAGTATCAATAATTTAATATGATATTGATGCTCCATCGTTAAAATATTATTTTTCTAATTGTGTGGTATTATTTCATATAAATACAAAGTTTTATTAACGTACTTATAACAGCATAAGATATTTCTACTATCTTCTATGTTTTTAACTATAGAAATATCTTATATTGAATTCTTGTTATGAATGAACATAGTTCAATAGTGAAACAGAACGAAATGAGGTGATGGATTAAATCATGTTCTATTTACCAAGTAATGAACAAAATTTATAATTTAAATATAAGAAAGTAAATACTATCGTTCTGAAATTTGATGTACGAAAAGCAAAAAGAAATATTTTAAGGACGCAAATAGTCTATAAGAATAATTTTATTTAATACAGCGGTAGAGCCACGCCCTAGTATGTTTATAGCTATCGCATGAATGAGTCGACAAGACAGGGGAAAGACTACGTCCTCATAGAATACTAGCGTAAGATAGCAGCATAACGATATTGTGTTTCGTCTGGTGAGTGCAGAAATCCGGAGACCTTTATTACTGGTGTCGAGGCATTTCATCTTAGCTATCATGGATGACAAAACGCCTGAATTATAATTCCTTATTGAGGATGAAGGTGGGTGTCATGGGTCGCAGGAATCACTTATGTGTGGTCGTTCGTAACCATGATGCATGATCTCGAGGTAGCTTATTAGGTCTTAATATCAAGATATTTATTTTACAGTAATGAAAATGGTTTCACATGTACTGCTTTGGACCTATCTTGTATTTGGAATATCTGTCACAATTTTCAATATCGGAAAATTATATAACTAAGAATCTATTAAACCATTTAGCTTCTGACTAAACGGTCCTATCCTATAACTAAATCACAGTGGAAGTTATATATTAGTTCAGAGTTTCTTGGGTGTTTGATTATTGAGTTTCACTATTCAATTGAATTCAAATTCATATTCGCTAGCGTTTGATTTAATCAAAATGTAACTTAAAATAAATAAATAATTATGATTATTTATCTTAGGTTTTAATGTTAAGTTATCCAATGATAAGTTTTGTATTGTGTTTGTTTTGTTTTAATTTTAATTAAGTTATATTACACTTTTAATTATATATTATTTCGTTATGGAAAGTTTTTGAGTAGGTAATAAAATTATTATTTACTAATATAGAAATAATATGTAATGAATTATTTAAAATAGAAATAAATAATTAGTCTCTGTAAATTTTGTATATTAAGCACAAGATAAATGTGTTACTTGCATCATCAATGCAACTGCAACATTCTTTATCCATCCCGGCTAGAGGAAAATATCTTCACATATCATCGGATATATCTTATTTATTTACAAAAAAATAGTTTTTTTTTTATTACATTGAGAGTTGCAAACGAGCACATCGTTCACCTGATGTTAAGTGATTCCTGCGGCCGATGATATCTACATTCATCAATGGATCAAGGAATCATAATGCAGGTGCGTTGTCACCCTTGAGGACTGTCACCAGTAATAAAGGTTTCCTTCACTCACCAGACGAAACACAGCAGCGTTATGCTGCTATTTCACGCCGATATTCTGTGAGGATGTGGTCCTACTCCGGTAGATTTGACCTATTCCTTCTGCAGTTAGAAACAAACTGCAGTGTAGCTCTACCACTGTTAAAATGCATTTGTGTTAAAACAAAAAAAGTACGATGCACACAACGCAATGTAAACCACTGTATTGTTTTATTATTCTTGATTCGAGTTTGTTACAGAGGAGATCCAAGCAGAATGTCATTATTTTTAAAAGGAAAGCTCAAAAAGTAAAACGATCAGCATTATTCTATGGTATAAATTTGTATATTAATGTAAACATTATTTAAAAATAATAATATTTATAAATAAATTTAAATATTTACGTATATGTAAAATCGTATTTATATGTTTTATATATCCATCTTAAATTGTATAAATTAAATATATGCTATTCCTATTTCAATTATTAAATTACTTACGTTTTGTAGTTTTAATAAATAAAATTTTACATACATTGTGTAAGAAGCTTCGCTTCTGTTGAATGTCCCACAACAACTAACTACTAGGCTATGCAGGCCTCAAGCGCTTGCTTAAATATGGGAGCCAGTAGTCTGTTATTTATAGTTCCGTTTAAAATATTTTGTGTACTTTATTACTACAAAATAGTAATATTGGTAGCTACCGTTATTGTTTAGTATTCATATATGTATTTATATACTATACGATATGTATTTATATAATATATTCGATTTATAAAAACGACTAAACACAACTCGGACGGACTATCTCTAACACCTATAGAGAAGATTTATGTCCACCAGTAGGATTTAATTATATATATTCTGCATAACTATAATTATTATATATATGTATGTCTGTGTTAGTAGTTTCTTTTACGTATTCGTACACCCACTAACACTTATATCCTAAAAATGATTACGCAACCCCTAAGTTGCCTGCAAGAGATAGTTCAATAGCGATGAGGCCGTTTAGTTTTGCAAACTAAAATAAGTGTTTTTTTTTATTAGGGTGCCATATGGTAATGAAAGATATTTAGTCTGTTTGTTTTCTTATTCAAAATGACCATTAATAATGGTGATAGATTCGATCGGGGATAGAACTCGGTTTGCTCGCATGAATTTAAAAGCGAGCGCTGCACACTGAGCTAGCACGTTCAATTGGTTCTATAATGCTATCTAAAATTATTGAAAGTGAAATTAGCAGCGTTGTTAATATTACTAAAATTCCAGTTAACTACTCAAACTTTGGTCAAATATTTGTGGTGCTAGAAAATGGTCCACGCAAAATAGTCGAGTGGCGAATTGTAATATACGATGTTAAGTTTCGCAGGACGTACGCAAAGTTATTCGGCTATTGTCGTCTCATGTAAGTGTGTATTATTGTTCATTTGTATACATATTTTTATAGTAGCTATTCTTAGTCTTCTCTTTTTATTAATTTGTTTATTGCTAAAACTATCACAATATCTCACCTCACCTGGGATTGATTGATAATTTCTTTGACACCGGTTATATAAATTATTCTAATTTCTTGGTTTGTGAACCTCTAATTTTGTTTAGGTTTTTGCAGTAAAGAGTAAATACTGTGTCGTACTGAAAGTTTCTGTATTTTTGTAAAAAACACCAGATATTATGATCATGTTATATTTATTGTTTTTGGAAGTACTATGCCGGCACTAATTTTACATTTATGCATTCCTTGAAACCATTGTGTTAAGCAATGAATCCAGTCTTCATTAGGGACTTCTTCAATATCTTCGTGAAACGCATTCAACGCCGCCTCCCAGCTTACAAATCGTAAAGCTCTAAGCTCTTTAATTTTCGAAAATAAAAAGAAGTCTCAAAGTCCGAGGTCCGAGGTATACGGTGGATCATCAGTTTCACATTTGGGCCTTCAAATATATGAAGGTATATTCGTTACTTAGCGGAATATGTGGACGTGTTGTCATGGTGAAGGCTTTTTGCGAACTTTTTCTATCAGTCTGGATAGGCAATTGTTTATGTACCAATCTGCAGTCACTGTCCTTTGGTTTTCAAGCAATACTGTCAATTTCCAAATTTAAAAAAATGTAGCCATTTTCTAACAGGTGCTCCGCCTTTTTTAACTTTCGTTCGCAAGTCTTCAAAGGAAGGACTCATTCTGTAAACTGGATTTTTCCTTCCAGTTCAAAGCAGTACATCCAGATTTCATGTACTGTTACGATTACTGTTCTCTATTAAACGTTTTTTTTATCATATAACGACCCCTTCGACACACAGTCGTTTCTGGATTTCATTTAAATTATGTGATATTTAAGTTTTTGTCAGTTTCAATCAGTTATAGTAAGATATCGGTATTGGATTCTGTAAACCGATCGATCTTCACGTGCGTCATCATAGGAATAACCACGGCGACGTCTAAATTCTCCGAACCACGACCATACAGAGCTGCGAAATGGGGCTTCCTCACCAAATGCCAATTGAAGTTTCTGACAACTTTCTTGTTGAATTAAGCCGACTGTAAATATCATTTTGCGAAAATTTACACAAGTTTAATTACAATATTATAATAATTAACTTATCCATTAACGAAATATACTATATCGATATTCTATCTTTCTACCCTGTGAGGTTATTTTCGATTCATGACACGATAAAAGTTAAATATGAATGTCAACATATAATACATTTCGACACATCCGATCTGCGGAGTGGTTTCGTTAATATTCATCAGTTATCAGATCGCACGTTCGTATGTAAATAAAAATGATTTATCATGTGTTGTAAAAATAAACAAATTGTGTATAAGAATACTACTGAATGATTGCACAATACGACTGGTATTTTATTGTGTTGGTAATGTTCTTCAGTCAGTTCTTGCCGTTCCTATGATTTCAGCAATACTTAATGATAAGTACATAGGTATTTCATTGAAGTTTTTTTGATATAGAGAAATAAACATATATTTAACCTAATGTGTTTCCTACGGCTCATGACATCCATGTACCTACATCCTCCATAAGGACATGCTGACAACAATCCTGAGGACTAAGATGAAAGTTCTGGTCACCACTAATAAGGGTCTTCGGATCCCCACGCTCGCCTGAAAAACAGCAGCCTTATTCGACTAATTTACGCTAGTGGTCTGTTAGTTCGTGGTCCGTAAAGTTTAGTCGACCCATTCATGCCGCACTTTTTAGCTTTAGTGTGGGTCTCTATCTCTGTGACAAAAAAATACGATATTGTTGTAAATATTTATTGAATATAAAAGTACTAATGTCACATGATACACAATATCATGTGACATTATTAGCTTTAGCTAAATGGTTACCTACTAAAGTGTTGCCATATTTTAAGTCTTTCTGGTACAATATATTATAGTTGATAAAATATGTTATCAATGGTAGAGCTACGCTGCAGTTTGTTTCTAGCTGCAAAATGAATGGGTCCGCTCGACCGGGATAGGACCATGCCCACACAGAATACCAGAGTAAAATAGCAGCATAATGCCGCTATGTTTCGTCTGGTGAGTGTAGGAATCCGGAGACCTATATTACTGGTGACGAGGCATTCCATCTCAGTCCTTAAGGATGACAACGCACCTGCATTATGATTCCTTCTCAAGGATGAATGTTGAAGTCTTGGGCGACAGGAATGACTTGGTGATTTGAGTGTTGTTACCCTCAATGTAATATATATATATATATATATATATATATTTATATTTTTCTATGGTAATAAGTAAGCGAGCCAGTTACTGAAAAGTAGACGTTACATTTTAGTATTCCGGGACATAGATGCATATGCATATTGATTTCTTGTTGGAGATAAATGTAGCTGTGCCACTTATTGTCTATTACTACTTAACATCAGGTGATGTGTGTGTGTGAACCTTAGTTACCCTTACTTATATGTATATAAGAGATTTTAATTTCTTATCAGTAGCCTGCATGAACATCGGTTTAGCATATTTTAATGTTTTTTGCTCTAAATCCGTTCGATGAGTTACATTTAATGTCGACATTTGGAGTAAAAGTTCACAATAGTCAAGTAGTACGTTTTAGTTTTACTTAAATAAGGATCCAGTGTCAAGATAATTTTCATAATTATGCTAAATGCTGTCCACTTTTATTTTATATCATTTGATGATGTGTAGTTTAAATTATGTTGGCATCGACACATTCTGATAGATGGCAGCGAGGCGTAGTGCCTATGGTACCAGATTGCAGTGTCGTGGGTCTTAGATTCGAATCTAGCCGAGGAACAATTTGTCTTTGGGTTTTATGTTGATGTGTAGTATGTAGGTCCCATATCTTAGGTACTGTATTCTTCAGTATTATTAATTCTGTATAATTTTATCAACCAATACATATTTAAAAGTTAAAAATACCGAAATATATTTACGTTTATACTGCAATATAGGTTCTTGTCTTACAATATATCAAACACATAATGCTAGGGTTCTACGTTCTCAATCTGCATTAAACCACACGCAAGCGGACTATAATAAATTCATTAATACAGTTATGTTAATATTATTGTTTCAGTAATATTGGCATAAGATATATTTATTGTTTCGACCATGTATTTGCTGTACTGTAACTAAATGGGGTCGTTTATCGAGATACGTGTTACTAAATAAACGTATTTTTTATGTTAATAAACAATAATTTGCTTTAGTATTTGTATTAAATATAATACGTAAAGATTATAGCGTTTAATGATAGGGTTTAATATTTTTTTTCTTTGAAAACCGCGTATCTTATTCAGTGTATATGGCAGCTAACTCACAAATCTTGAGTACGATTCCATTCGTTGTTTGGGTTAGATTTGTCTTACTAGAAAATTTCAATTTATTCAATTCCCTTCTCATAAAACTAGTTTTTATACCAATCCCTTAATTGTGCAGGGAATTCTTTTTGTTAAATATATATTATTTGTAAATTAATGTAGTCCTGTATTTTTATTTTGTCAGTACACTATGTTTCTATATGTCCAACACCATGATCTTTTTTATATTGCATAGGGGGCAAAGAAGCAAGCTGCTCACGTGATGGGAAGTGATTACCACAGCCCATGTACTTCCGCACCAGAGGAATCGCACATGCGCTGTAAAAGAAATCTCTGTCTGAGATATTTATTGTTAAAATATAATGAACTGCGCATTTGTACATAATTTTTTATTATAGTTGTCTTGGATAAATACTATGTGTACATAAAAGTTAAATGGATAAATAATGTTATTATATAAAATATTTTCGTTAACCACTCAAACAAAGCTATAAATCTTTTGTTAGAAGATGGTTCCACGACAGTATTCGAATCTTGTATTCGAACCTACGATACCTAGATATAGCAAATAAGGCAATAGGATATTCACGTAATACACAAAGTATTAATAATAGATTAGAAATAATTGATTTACTATCGTCGTTATATTCCTGAACTATTACTGAATAGTTTAAAAAAATTACTTTAGACCCACTACAGGGTGTGGTTTTAATATCATGGTTAAAAAAAAAATATTTTACATTATAATCATAATGACATGCAGATATTTCCAGAGTCAGATTTCGAGATACGACGTGAGTGGCTCTATATGTGCGTAAACTTTCGATGAACCCCTGGTTATTGTGACGTTTTTAAAATCACACCCGGAAATCAACAATTATTGCTACACAAATAATAGTCACGACTAGGGAATCGAATTCAAGACCTGTCCAACCCAAAAGCGCTGGCTTTTCTACGGCTGCTACACAGAGATAATTCGACAGGCAATTTAAAAAATACGCAGGATGTGAGTGACTACAAATTACTCTAAATTCGATTAACCGAATAGGGGGCTACATAGCTCGAAGCGTATTTTGATGACTTTCCCTAATAAAATTTACTGCTTGGCGTTAAGTCCTTAATTGAATCAACAAACATGCCCCACCTTGTTACGCTAATTCAGTGATATTGGATTCCTGTGATTACATGTAGTTCCTTTAAATACGGTACGAATAACGGTACGATTTGCAATAAAGTTATTAATAATCTAAGGTCAGTTTTTGACAGCACTCCAAGTCGAAACCTCTTGCTGTAACTTTCGGCTGAAACGGAAGATGTATAATTATATTAGATGTATAATTATATTAGATGCATAATTATATTAGATGTATAATATAATATGCTTAAAATGTTAAAATTAGTGAGTAAAACCTACACAACAAGTTTTGTATCATTAATTCGTTTCCTCCTTTCTTGTAATATCATAATGACGTCCTCCTTGTGATATCTTCTGGTTATTCTCAGATGACATCATCCACGCAAAATATTTTATAGTTCCGTAAGCTTTTTTTAATATCTGATGGCCACTGTTAGCCCAAGGACTTTTCAGTTTCACCGGATTGAAAGGGGGCTGAGCACTTAGGGCAATCAGCCGAGACCTTATATTAATTGGTAGCCAGCACAAGGGTTCCCGAGAGGGAGCCTCGGCTTGGACCGTTACCCTGCGCGTGGGAGCAACTGACTTGAGCTTGCCCCAGAGGGCTGGCCTCGGCTCGGTCATTTGCATTATATAATAATATAATATAATATAATATTGGTTTTTTTCTTTATTTAAATTTAATAGTGTTTTTCATAAAGGCATTAAGCTTATGTACGCTACTAAAATTAGGACATCAAATTTTACTAGCCACATTTTATAAGAGTAATTGTTATAAATATCTTGTTATAAAATCGTAAGTTAACACAATAACTCTGAAGATTATTATACAATAAGTTTCACCCACTAGTAAAGCCGTTTTGCCTACTTGCGCAAAAAACTTAAAAAAAAATAGTAGCGCTACAAATTTCTCTCAGCATTTCCTTATTACAGCGATATGAAACATGATGAGATTGAAATGCAAACAAATTCGTCTAAATACATTTAATTTTCTACGAACGTAACGAGAAAATGTCTTACCTCAATTGCGAAACCTATGATCTTGAAGATGACCATGTCGTATTAGTGGAATGATATTGAAATGTTTTCATGTAATTCAACAGTGTCAAGTTATTTTTATAGAATTAAATTTAGGTTATTTTCACTGTATTTTATTCCCTCTAAAATGGGTTGAAACTATTAAAGTTATGTAATAAGTATAAATTTGTAAAAATTATGAAACATTGAAGTACCACTATTTAATTTATAAGTTAAACTCTTCGGTTACTATATGGATCAAATAATTCCTACTTAATTTAGCTCCTTCATTTTTTTGTTAGTACATAAAAAAACCATCGAGAATTGATGTAGTTAACATATGCCATAAGGATTTAATATATAACACCGCATTGTCACCCGCGATAATTACGATATATTATTTTTATTACGGATTAGTTTGTCGAATAAGCAGTTATTAGTCACCCTATGAAAAAGAACAACAGAAGTATGCCTTAACAAAGAAAACCTATATGTTAATACGTGAAGAAAAAACATCGTATTCCTTTTTAAGAATATCGCGGGCACCGAGTCATGTGAAATTCGGAATTGTTAAATTTCACATGTTTTATTACATTAAATTAAACTAAAACGCGTGATGCTGACCTAATAGAACAAACTTCATAAACATTTTATACAAGGATTATAAAAGTATGTTTATTGACAAAAGAATCTCAGTAACCAAAGTTAAAAATTTAATGAATTACGGTCGACATTCTATATTTATATAGTTAAACTACCGATCATTAAAAATATTGACTTACCTGATCAGCATTTCCTTTTAGTATTTACAATATGTACATTATACTTAAGTGTTTAATATTATTATATTTTTAATAATTCTAACAATTAGGAAACATTGGCAGAGTTATAAAAAGTGCCATCTATACGTATAAAATATGAACCTCTAAGCTTCTTTTATTTTAACACACTTTATGATAAACCGTTAGATGGCAGATAAAGACAGCGTAGGACTTTGTCAGCATAGCTTAAGAAGCAGTGGAAGAGCTACGCTACACTGTAGCTGAAACGCCAATGAGTCTAAAAAATCACTCCCTCACATAATACCAGCAATAAGTAACACCATGATGCTGTTGTGTTTCGTGTACTGATTCCAGGGATCACTCGTTTACAGGTTAAGAAACATTGCATCTGAGTCCTCAGGGTTGGACACCCCAAGTGGGAGAACCCGAGGACAACACAATCCAAGTGGGATGCACATCTTTGTTGAGTTCGGCTGAAGGTTCAATAACCGCAGTCGTCTAAGTGACATCGGGTGAAGTATATTTTACCGTCGTTATTTTAAAAAGTATAAAAAAAACAAACTTCTACTTAAAAAAACAACAAAAAGGGAAAGATTTCTTAATATATTATCATAGAATCATTGACTTCAAGAAATTATAACCAATATTTAAGACTATTATGGACTGACCTCATAAAGTTACTTTAGATAATTGCAAAATCTCTCCAAATTATTTCTAATTTATGGATTACTTTTAATTCAGAAAAAAAAATAAGAAGATAGTTAATACCATTTATCATAACGTAGAATAAACTGAAATATTCTTAATTAATGTTAAATTAAGTTATTAATAATAAGATAATGTAATGATAGTGTACAATATTGAATATATACTTTACAGTAGCTAGTCTGATGTATTCCCTTATCGGCAATTAACGAAACTTTTCGATTCGAATAAATCTAATCTTTACGCTTCGTAAGTTCAATAGCTATTAATTGAGTCGTCGGAGAAATAAATAGCCAACCAATTATAAATTACTCACTTCCACATGACTTATATATCTCGTAGTAAGAAGACCTTGATTAAAGTGTAACTTTAGACTTTGAAATTTTCTATTATCTTGCGTGAATGAAAGATAAGACATCCTTTATTCTTCCACCTTCCCTGGCTTTTACAACAATACTCTAAGCCAATGCTACGCTGGTAGGGAAAACTTGAGTGGAAATTTTTTGGTCGGGCTTATATAGATCAAACCAAGCCGGTTGCGTCAGCATTCACCCTTAAAATCCAAATAGTAAAAAAAAATGTTTAATAATCTTTTTTTAACAAAATTATGTTCGAAATACTATGAACAAAATATCAACACTAACGCACTAATATTTACTATAATTTACCGTTACAGTTTACCACTCTAACTAAGCTTAAATGCTTGAGCTAGATGGTTCAAGACAATATTCGAACGTACAAAGTTAAGTTATATTAAAACACTGTTACACTTCTTAATTTATTGCATAGTTATAATATTTTTAAAAAAAAATTGGATTAAAGCCATCTTATGATTAATCAAACACTAACAGACAACTTATATTTGTTTTTTACATTAGTGGCTACATATGAGGACACAGTTCACACTAATGATAACAGTTCATTGGTGTAAGTTAAGAGAATAGAATACTAGAATTCCCGTTAACCACTCTAAGCTTAAATATTTATTATATATTTATAATGTGAGTATATAAATTCACAGTAATATATTTGTATAACTGTACTACTATGTGGCTACTCATAGTTGTATATTTAATTGAGTATAAACTGAATAATACCAAAAAAAAATAGTTATACTAAGATTATTTTTACTACTTGTAATCTTAACGACATAACAGACGTGCATGTATTAAAGGTTTAAAAAAATGTATTCGTAACTAGCCCTCGCGGTACAAGCTTGCCTAGTGCGAAGGCTGCAGTTAACTCCAAGTGTGAATAAAATAGGCGTTGTTTTTTATTGTAAATATATTAACTTGTGTTTCTTTTCTCTTTGTGTGTCTATCTAGCGGTGTAATAAATATTTTTTACTTTACCATTTAAGCTTAGAGTGGTTAACGGGAATTCTAGAAATTATTGGTGCGTCAATGTTAATAGCATTCTAACATTATTTTTGGAGGGTACAGCCATCATCAATTAAGATTCCGGAGTGCCTAGCCGGTAATTTAATCTCCTGAACGATAGACCAAATACACTCATCGAATGCACGTGTCTCTACCACCGACAAAACGTTGTACAAAACAAAGTTTTCAGGGAATGTGTGCATCTGCACAATACTTCATCAAACGGAGCCAACGCAATGAATTGTTACCCCTGAGGGCAGTCATTGGCTTGTTTTCTGTATTGGAGTCACATACCTACACTCAACATAGAAAATAAGAGTTTTTGAGGCTATTTTATGCCAGTTTTTATTCAATGACTAACGATGCTCCGCAACTATTGGTTGTAGCTTAATGTTATATATCCTTCCTCGATAAATGGACTATCCAACACAAAAATAATTTTTTGATTCGAACCCGTAGTTCCTGAGATTAGCGTGTTCAAACAAACAATCTCTTCAGCTTTATAATATAAGGTATAGATTTATCGTTTTTGTCCCTTAAATAAGGTTTACAAAGGTGAACCTAATGTAAAGTGGTATTCTCTGCCAGTTAAACCTGGGTGAGTGAGATTAAATGTTGGTAGGCGTAAAATAAAAATATCTGTACCCATTGTGAACCGACCCATTCTAGTTGAAGCTAGAAATTAATTACAACGTGTCCATTTGTAGTACTATATAGCCTCTATAGAGCAAAAGTATATTAAACATGTAGGAAAAACATGCATATTAATTTTCCTCAACACTTAGTCTTGTAACGATATTGTGTTAACCACGTATATTTCATTTGGATGCTAAGCGTAAGATTTCGGTCAATGTACCGTGCAAATGGGGTGACTAATTTACTTACTTATAGAAGGGCTCAAACGTAGTAAATTGTATTTCCTTAATGTTTTCCCTTGTAAAATACGTCGCGTATTATAGCAACATTATATAAATATAGTATATTATAGAATTTACTATACGGAAATATCTATTTTTCAGTGGTCCCCAGTATCGGAGGAAATAAATATAATTATATATTTTTTATTTTACCAAATCAACAAATACGGAATTACAGAAGCTTTATTGAAAACATAGTAAAACTTAGCACAGCATACAGTATATATTCGATCTCCGTTTACGGAAAGTTATGGATTACGATTCAGAGAAAACTAAGTAGTCGAATTTAATTTGATAAAAAATATTACATTTTTAAATACTATGCTATTAACATACATTAGTATTCCAGTTATTAACTCCAAGTTTAAAATACTTATATTAAGTTCACGAAAGTTGAATGTTGGATTCGAACTTATTTCCTTAAGTTTCTCTGACCGTATAAAGAATGATTAGGCTATACACGCTTCTAATGCGAGTGGTAGAGCGACGCTACAGTTAGTCTCTAGAAACATAATGAATAAGTGGGCTGAAACGAGGAAGGGCCAAGGCCCCAAAGTACTAAGTATTAAATGACGCTATTTTATTTCGAACAGTTAATGTCTAGCCTTACAAGTAAAGAGCCATTCCATCTCAGTACTCGGGAGTGACAACGCATATGCATCTTGAATGTTCATTCAGATTGGATGTCCATGTAATGGACCGCGGTGATTACTTATCATCATGTGAATTGTTTACAGTTTAGACACAGACAGTAATACTGTAAATAAAATCTGGAAATATACAATAAAATTATGTAATATGTAAATCGAAATAAGGTATATGATAAAAAGTAATATTTTTAATTATTTTCATTTATATTTAAATCTGAAAGCAACCACTACTCATAATAATTGTCATTGATTTAAAAATTCACTTAACGGGAATCGCAATGTACATATAACATAACATACTAATGAATGATTACAATGGCGATATAGAAAGTCAGGAATGATAGCAGATCACTTCAATTGATCATGTTTTAGATATCTCATTTTTCATTTTAACCTCCAAATTTCTCACAGCAACTCCTTAAGTATTTACTAGTGGATGTGTAGGTATATCTTAAATAGATCGATTTCTAAAAAGCCATATGCTTGGATAGTATTAGATAGTTCGCAGGCACCCTTCTCCCTGATTTTTTTTCGGGCTGATAGCTGCTGTTAGTCCGAGGGCTTTTACAGTTTCACCGGGTTGCGTTGTGGTTGTGTGACCGAGCGCTTATGGCACTCAGTCGAGACCTCTATATATATGGCCCTTCTCCCACTGCAGTAAATACTTAGGTAGTTTGCTTTATTTCTTATTTGTATTTATATATTGTTTATTATAAATTTATAATAATAATAATATAAGCTCAGCGCTCGCTTTTAATATTACGGAACTTAGGCAAACGGTATTCATTCCTGGTGCTGGCACTAATCAAATGTAATGGAATGGTTACTTGTTACTACATTGAAGATGAATATCGTAAGGAAACCTGGATGTCTTGAGATAAATAAAAATATTTTTCAAGAATTTGAATTCCGCCATCGCTCATGGAGTTATGGCAGATTTCGGTCCATTACATTTTCCAGAGGACGGCCCAGCAGTGAGATCTATATGTATATAGGTTGTAACTTTACGTTTTAATGATTCTTGGACACACTGTTTACCATACATGTCCGAGTTACTAAGGTCTGAGATAAGACCAGAATTAGTAAACGGCGCAAATATGAGTCTGAATCTATATCTATACATATATACTATTTTCAGTAGAGACGAGATCGATCCGTGGAGGTCCCCAGGCGAAAAAGTTACCAGAATAGCTTCCGCAACTCGTCGTTGGCGGTCGTCGACAAGTGGGCTATGTACTTATTTTTTTTGCGAAGTAGCCATTTAGTGAGAAAATATATATATATAATGTGTAGTTTAATCAAAAACCTTTTAAGCTAAGCAATATATGCTGTATATATTTTTCCATCAATTCACAGCTTTCTTGGGTACTTGTGGTTGAGACACGCATTTACGAAGTATGGACTAATAGTAAATCCATATAATAGTCTTAACTTCTCTCATTTGTGTGTTTCCAATAATTATTATATCGCCGTAGCGTGGTTCCGATTATAAGTTGTATAAGAAACTTATCTCGTTAGGTGGCAACTTCCTGACCAGTGGTCAACTTGTATTTTTCCCAATAGGTAGAGATTACATAACTTTTCGTGCACAACCCGTAATTTAATAAGGGGTAATCCATGGACTAGTTACATGTAAGATTTGTCAAGCTGAGCATTCTATATTTTCTTTTAAATGTTACTAAAAAATATTAGTGAGATCGAAAGCGATCATATTTCCATTTATTTATTATAACAGATATATCTTAATAATATACGTGTGTTACAAAGTCAAAATATTTCAATGTATTGTGACGAAGGGGTACTGATACTCAATTATATAGTTAACTATATGTAGACAAAACCACTCATAAAAATTGATCAAATAACAATATTAATTATGTTAAAAGCCACAAAATTTTAAATGATCTTCAATAAATTTATAAGTAATGTTCAAATATTATTTATTGAGATACGATATCTTTAAATCGTTATGATCTAAGATACACATAATTTTGTTATTGATGGTGGTATTGCTACTTATTGAAATAGTTGTAAATTTAAACTATAAAACACAATTATTAGGGACATTGTACACTATAAAGTTGTAACCCTAATGAAACCTTTACCTTTATATTACCTTTATTACCTTGATTGGCAATTTGGCAATGTGTCTTATAAAGATGTTTATCTACATAAATAAAAATTAAATGCTGTTTGTTGGTAAGTGCATCACTTGAGTGGCTGGACCTAATAGGTTATTTTTTAAATATTCCTCATAATATAATAGTTTTTTTAAATAGTCTTGGTTAGATTTTTATGACAAGATAAATGGGAGAAGTTGGCGGGAAAATTGTCAAATTTGAGAAAATTAATGTTCTTTTTCTATGGGATTTTGTATGAATTGTAGTCCAAACTCACGTTTCGAACGATGGGTAATCTTCAGAAATTCACAAAACAACCTACAACACTACAACAACTAATTTATTGAAATTTGTACGGGACAACATCTGTCGGGTCAACTAGTAATTAATAATATATAATTATATACATAATGTCAATATATAAACATAAAGTGTAATTTGGTTCATTTAATGTCAATTAAGCATTTTTCTTTACCAGTAAAGACCTACAATACCAGTGTGAAGTAGCAACATAACACTACTATGTTTCGCTTAGTACACGGATTCAGAGACCCAGTTACTAGTTGGAATCTCGGTCTCAATCTTGTTGAGAATGGATTTTGAGTTTGCGTCGTGGAGTCATCACATATCATATAAACATACCAGGTTAACAATGTGCTTGTTTATCACTCTCGATACAATATTTTTTTCTTTGCTCAGTAGTTTTTTTTAAATAAAATACGATGATGAAGTTTTCCTTTTTTTATCATGCCAATATAAACTTTTGTAACTTCTAGAACACCTCTAGAAGTTACAAAAGCCTCTAATAAATATTAAAATCAAGGTTGTCCTTGTGTAATTTTCCGATATAGTATCTTGAAAAAAAAACGAAATAAGCATTTTCATATTCACTCTCAATATAGAAAATTAATAATTTAAAAGTTTAAATAAGGTACGTATAAAGGTGTACGAAGCATTAGGTATATAAAAAGAGTAAGACGACTGATTTATTTTAGAACATTGACATCTCAAAATCAACAGAAATGGCAAATCCGCTGGTGTCGGATGTCCACGGGTCAATAACTTACCAACAGGTGAGCTGCACGCTGGTGTGACACCTATTCTATAAAATAAAACTACAAAGTATTCAATATTCCTTATTCTATATAATATTACTCAATCTTTTTGACCTTTGACTTTGCGTTTGTTTGGAGTTAGAAATCTATAGGGAGTTCTTGAGGAAGTGAGGATTAATGTAGATTATGATTATGACGACGACCACCTGGTATATTTCAACCACAGGGATTTCTGTTTATTGCTAGCTCGTGTCAACTGCGCAATATATTTTATAAGTGTTAGGGTTCACTAATTTATATTCTTATTTAATTCAATTGGAACGCAAAAAGATTAGTTTCCAAGCCAATAACTATTTGATTCGAATATTTTGTATTGGCAAAACTTTAGTTTGTCAGTTGGTTGTTAAAATTATCGAAAAGCCGGAAGGTAGAAAAACACACGGTTGAACATTCGGACTCGAGCTGTTGGACGAGAAGGTCGTGAGAAAGAATAAAGTTGTGTTCCCCATTACCTGGATTTTCTTGCGTATTTCACCTAGGCATCCTGAAAGTCTAAATTCAGTTAATAGTATCCGTGTTTTACAATATAAGCATTAATATCGTAAGCATTTGCGAATATATTTTTTCATTTGCAAAAACAGATGCACTCAGGCCCTTTCGGGTGCCCTTGAGTGAGTTACGCTCACTCTTAACAGGGTTACGGTCCAAGCTGAGGCTCCCTCTCAGAAGCCCTTGTGCTGGTTACCCACTAATAAAGGTCTAGGTTGAGCGCCATAAGCGTTCGATCACCTTTCAACGCGATGCAACTGTCAAAGCCCTCGGGCCTAATAGGGGCAATCAGCCCATAAAAAATTCACTCGGTCACCGTCCCCTTCCCAACTTCGATGTGCAATAAGGCCGGAGGAAAGTCTAGGCACAGTTTCTAGACACGGAATATACATGTAGCCAAACCCGAATTCCAATAATTTGCGATTCACAAAGAGTGCCTCGGCTTGGAATCGAACCCAGGTGTACCTGGTAACCATGCATGTTTACTTATTATATCATAATTTATGATTTCCTCACAATATTTAATTAATTTAATAAATCGGCGTGCTTATCTTTCAGTCAACTTTATATTTTTTTTTGTTAAAAAATCTCGACATTTAAAGGTCTATATGTTCATGCGTGTCTCAATGAAGTCACGATTCTTTGTTTTATTAATTATTTTACTATATCTTAAATTTGGTTAAAAAGTTTCATGCTGGTTGTAGTACTATGTAAAGGAAGAATGCTCAATCTTGCTTTCGTATGTATTTGCGTTTCTTAACGAGATTTATACTTAAAATAACATTTTTAATTTTCATATATCAAACGTTCCCCTTTAATCCGCCGGAGCCCCGGAGATAAATTAACAAATACAGTTTCAGTTTTATTTACTATTTTGTTTTAATTATTCCGCTTCTGGTAAAACTGGAAAAAAGTCATTGCTATATCCAAAATAAGTTTATTCGAAATAAAAATCAATTTGATTTCAATCTCGATGTCAAAAAGAGAATGTTTTGGATATATTTAGGCTTTTGCCGTACGTTGAAAGAATCGAAATATGAGAAATAAAAGAGGCGCTTTAAACTTTGTCAAACTCATATCAAATCGAATTATGAGTATAAATGAGTATCATAAATTTATTTGTCTTTTTCGCTACTAACTCATTGATTTAAAAGTTGGGGAAAATTTAGATTCAAATATCCATGCCGTTATAACCAATTCGATTCACCACCTTAATAAACTATAATACTGTTAATTATAATTTTAGGACAACATAGTGAGGAAACCGTTAAAAACATATTAAATAAAAATGTAAAATACCGTATATAATATAGAAGCCGGTCTGAAGATTGCTCTAATCTGACGTAATAGAATCGTTTCTAATTACTGACCTACCTTACAATCCAGCTGTATATAATAAATAAAAAATAAATAAGGTATTGGATTACTAACCACTTTATGTAATTTAACTTTGGAAACACGAATGGGTTGACTCGACTGGGAGAGGAACCAGTAATACGCTGATGGATTTTCACAAAGGAGTGTAGAGAACCGGAGACCATTATTACCAGCAGTTCTCACATGAACATAAGATGAAATGTGTACTCGTTTATCACCCTCAAAATCTACTAGGCGGGCCTCCCGCCCGCTAGTCTGTTTAGAAAAAGCTGTCTCTGTCAGTCTCTGGACCAACAGCATCACAGATACACAAAAAAAGCCTCAAAACAATAAAAAAACAAAAATATCTTCTTGTCTTAACCCCAGCTAACGCACAAAAATAAATACTATTTTAAATGCATGCAAAATACTGTTTTAACCGAGTTAGTGACTAAAGACGAGCCAACGAGGCTTAGTTTATATGTCTTAATAACATAGTTTGTTATTTGCTTAGTGCCCGCCTTAGGGTTTGGTGTAAACAAAATCCATTTTTTTTCTTCCTGCAAAAATGCTCCTAAATATAACCACATATTTAGGAGCATTTCTTATACACAATTTAGGTTGCAATATTATTAATTTAGTGTTACAATGTAATAAGTTCCTATTTTTTTATATAGTGTGGTAACACCCTATAATACTTTGTACTGTATAGTAAGTGACGGTCTTTACAGTATGTACGTATATAATAAGTATTCTATGCTCATTCCTCTATAATATCCTTTATCTGTGGTTTAAAAAGTCTTCTGTATGAGTTTTATTGTATGGGTTCTAATTAAACAAATTTCCGTACAAATATAACGCATCCGATTCTATGAAGGCGTAGTCATTGTCATCGTCTAGCTGACCCATTAATTTCCAGTTCGACTCTGCTACTCTACAACTACCCTACAAGCATTAAACTTATTCTTTGTAGTTTTTAGCGTCAATTCACTATATATTTAATAATGAATCACCATTAACAACCCGTTTCGACGATATCAATATCGTAATCATTGTCTCATCCCGTCATTAACCCACTGCTACCTTCCTCAAAAATAATCCCTTTATCCCATCTCCTTATTTCGAAAATACTCCCCTTGCTACTTCAGCTAGTTTTGGAATCCTTGGCGTTGACACATCGAGCGATGTTTAGCTCCGTGATCAATTGCAGGGTAAGGCCAAATATAAGGCCTCTTAAAAAATAGGCGTGCTTAATAGACCAAGACAGTATTCCATGTCAGCCCACTGTGTGCAATTTTATAAAGCGCAAGTTCAGCCTCATATGGTATCTCTTTGTATTTTAACCGAATTATCTATTGGGAGTGTTCTGAAGAGGTGTTCAAATTAGTTCCAGCCGTTGATTTCAAACATTGTACATCGACAGAATTCAAAATTTCATCCTCATCATCTCGATGGTTGGCAATCCGTGGTGGATTGTGTTGTATTGGTGAAGTGAGCTTCACGTGAAATTTCCTGCCAAGCACAACTACTCTATGGAATTAGCTGTCGCCAGCGGTATTTCCGTACCGATGCGACCTAGGGCCATTCAAGAAAAGAGCTTACACTTATTAAGCTTACACTATCGGATGTTCATGAGCTGCGGTAATCACTTACCATCAGGGGAGACGCATGTTTCTTTTCCACCTTGTCTATAAAAAAGTCCACAAATATATCCTCAAATATACCCACAATTATACCAACTTAAGTTTATAACGTGCACCAAACACAGTCCGCATAACATTTATTAAGATTGAACAGGAGCTTTAACTATTTCAACACGAGCTTGTCTAGCCGTATTAATTAACTCTGAGAAAAGTAACTACGTGCACTTTTTCTGTTTAATAGGGGAATCGAAGTTTTTGTTGTCTTTTTTTATACGGATACAGATCACTGCTAGAGGCATGCATATTGTTTGACTTATTTTGAACATTTAATTTAAAATAATATATATATTGTATTATAAATTGACAAAAATTGAGTTTATAAAAATTTCTATGATTCATTTTGAGCTGAATGATTCAAATTTAATAATACTGTAGTATGAATGTAATGCATTATTATTAAATTTGCATGCTATGTATTAGCTCCTTACATATGAAATTGGCATTTTGTAGATCTGGCCACTTTGATCAAATAATCTGGCGTTTGGTTAGGAATTTCAAATTCAAATGTATTTCAAATTGAGGCTTGTGTACTAGTGTTTCGAGTTTAGTTGATTCATTTCTTTTCGCGGCATTTATTTTTTCTTTGACATTCTTCTGATAACAAAATGTAATACTTGAAATATCGCATATTTACGAATACGAATTCCACTATTGCACTTAAACTGCAGAAACAGCTCGAAGGATTAATCATGTATATGGGGAAGCTAGTGTAAAAGAAAGAACAGTAAGGTTTTGCTTCCAACGTTTTTGTTTCTGGAGATTTTGACCTCCAAAACAAACCCGTGAGCGGCCGGAGACCCAAGTTGAAAACGAAGAATTAAAAGTGATCATGGAAGGCAATCCATCGCAGACCACGTCAGAGTTAGTGTCAGACTTCAGTATGAGTGACAAAACAATTTTATTTCACTTGAAATAAATTGGAAAAGCGAAAGAGCTCGAGAAATGGGTACCGCATGAATTCCACTGAACACCAACAAATACACATTGAGTGCTGAATTACATAACTCAACTGTCACAATAACGGGACATTTTTGAATCGTATAATTACTTATGATAAAAAATGGATACTTTACGACAATCGGATATGCTCATCACAGTGGTTGAACCCAAGAGAAACGGCCTAATCCTGTCCCAAGCGATAGTTTACTCAGAAAAAGTTACTGGTGAGTGTTAGGTAGACCAGTGATGGTGGCATACACTACAGCTTCCTAAGATCCGGCCAGACGATTATGGCAGATCTCTATTGTTAACAATTGCAAACCATGATGGCCTAACCGTTAAACAACCGAGACTGATTAATTGCTCTAGCCCACTTCTGCTTCATGATAACGCAAGACCCCATACTTCACGACAGACGATCGCTTAATTAGACGAACTGCGATTGGAATTTCTCCGACACCCACCATACTTCCCGGACCTTGCTCCAACATATTTACCACGTTTTATCGGAATTTAGACAATTTCTTGCAAGGAAAAAAAGTAAATTCCGATGAAACAGTGCAAACCGCTTTCAAAGATTTTATTAATTCTCACTCTCCAAATTTTTTCAGCAATGGAATCAATGAAATACCTATAAAATGATGAAAGTGCTTTTTACTCGTTCCATATCTTAAGCTAATTTCATATGTAAGGACCTAAATGTATAAAATGATGAAAGTGCATAGATAATAATGGTACATATTTGATTGAATATATAATTTGTTAATATTTTTTTTGTTACTTTTTCATATCTTACGCTAATTTCATATGTAAGGACCTAAATATATAAAATGATGAAAGTGCATAGATCATAATAGTACATATTTGATTGAATATATAATTTGTTAATAATTTTTTTTTTTACTTTTTTCATATTATGGACCTAATATATACGAGAGCAAATTTTGCATATTTGTAAATTATACTTCCATAAATAAATTATGAAGATATAATACTTGGAAATTAAAATTATTGATATTGTTTTTTCAAAAAAAGAACGTTTTGAATATTCATATTTGGGATTTTTCCGTACGTTGAAAGAAGGGAAAGATAATGAGGAAATAAAAACCCGGAGCGGCGCTTTAATCTTTGTCAAATTTATAACTAAACGTGTTCTGAGTATGAATGAGAATCATAAATTTATTTGTTTTTCTCGCTAGGAACTCATTGATTCACAGTTTGAAGAAAATTACAATTCCGATTTAGATATCTCCCGTTATAATAACGAATTCGATTCAACACCTTAAAAAGTTAAACTGTTAATTACAAGTTTAAATAATAATTTACAAATTATTATAATTAATAATTTAATAACCTAATAATAATAATATTTTTTAATTAGAGCTGCAACATGAATGGATCTTGGTGATAACGGACCTGCATTATAATTCCTTATTGTTGATAAATGCGGGTGTGATCGGCCACAGCAATCACTTACAATATATAATACGCTCATCGGTCACCTTCAATGTTATAAAACAATGATAACTGCTGAACAAGACATACAAACATTAATTAAACTTTTGTTAAATTGAACGGCTTTAATTGAGTTCTTTTCTACTAATTTAATAAAAAAATAATACAATTAAATCAGAATATAAGAATTACTACCTTAGAAAGCTATATAATTCAGCAATTGTCATTTTGTGTTTATATTTTTGTTAGATAAAGATCAGTGGTAGTTGCATGTATTTGACTTGAAATGAATAATTAGACCCGACTAAGATTAGATCAGCTTGGAACAGGATAATGCTATTGTGTTTAGAATTATCAGTATAGAAATCTGGGGATCCAATAACAGGCTTCTAGGCATTCCTGTCCTCAAGTGTGACAACGCATGAGTATCTTGCATTTTATTGAATGTGGATGTAGATGTCATACGACGCAGTCATCAATCACCTTCAGTGGAACAGTGTGCTCATTTATCACCCCTGTTATTATAAAAAATGTCATTCATATTACGACTTTGCCTGTTACCTAAATAGTCTATGATAGAATTGTAGATAAAAGTGATAGCAATTATAATAAAAGGATTACTTTGGTGTCGACGAATAGAAGATTCAGTGGTTATCATGGCTCGTTGTTATCATTTAACTGGTGGTAAAGTTGTTTGGGCATGAGGCTGCATTACATACAATCATATGGAAGAAACGTGGCAGCTTTTCTTTTACATTTTACTCTTAATGAAGCAATTCCAAAATAGTTTCTTTTTATTTATTATTTAAGATCTTTTCCATATCAAAATACCACCCTCATAGGTATACAACAATTTATCTACAAAGTCAAATACGTTTGTCTACACCACTTTTTAACATGTCTGTAATGTTCCCTGGCTTCCTCTAAAGATGTAGTAACCAGAATACTATTACGATAATCTATGTTGAATTGGCTAAAATTAAAACTCACCATAAATTCATGTCTCCTTGCCTCGTTAATAACACATTTCACCATGATAACATGCGCGTCTTCAATTACGTCACCCTGCGTATATTTAGGTGATGCGGTCTTCATCATTAAGCATCCGAGACTATTCAATGGAATGTGTCCAGAACGAAGCCTGACAGCCACAACAACCTCACTCCCTCTCATGTTAGAGCCTTCAAACCTCGGGAAACGGCACAAAAACCGTTGAATTGTTTTATAACAAATTCCTTTTGCGAGTGAATTATCATCAATACCAAAATAGTGCTACGTCGTTGAATCACGTACGATTTATTATTGACTTTACTAAATCCACATCAAAGTTTGAACTTGTCTGGTCTACCTCGACGTACTAATTATTATATGCCTACAGTATAGTTAACATCATAAGTCGCATAAGAAACTTATCTCGTTAGTTAGCAATCTCCAGAACAGTAATCAGCTTGTAACTTTCCCAATACGTTACAGTCTTATATAACTTTTTCGATTCTTAATTAGTGGGTTTGTCAAGTTAATTTCAAATGTATTTGAGTTTGTATAAAATGTACTATCAAAAATTCATATTAATAAAACTTTATTGAAATTTTCATACATAATTGTAATTTAATAATTCTTTTTAAAATATTTTTTTAATATATAAAAAAAGTATTTATATAATACCCAAATTAGATTTCCGTTATCAACTTGTTCTTCAGTGGGAAAGCTTCTTCAATTAACAGTGTTGTTGCGGTGAAAAAAAACATCTTTTAAGATATTGTCATCAAATTTTTCGACAATTTTTTAAATTGCTATGGTTGCGATTTTTGATAAGCAAAATTAGTATGCCGAACAAAAGAAACCAGGATCTAACAACTGTGAGTTATAGAACGATGGCATATGAAACCTGAGGGGCAATAACCGATCCGAATTGAGATAATTTATCGTGGATGTGGCAGAATATGAATTGATGCAATCATTCATTATCAAATGAACCGTATACTCGTGTCAAATAAAAAGTGTTGATATTTTCTTTTATAATCAAAATCACACACAATTTATTTCCAGTCAATGGGTGGGCCCGAAGAGAAAACGATAACGCCCTCAAAGCATACCAGCGTGAAATGGCAGCATAACTGCCGTGTTACGTATGATGATGTAAAGATAACCAGGAAGTACATTTCAGTCCTCAGGGTTGAGACAGCAGTTGCATCTTGAAAATATATTCAGGATGGATGTAGGTCGCAAACATTTGCTATCAGGTGAAATATTCAGTCGTTCACATTATATTATTAAAAAATGAAAAGACAACGATAAATTTAAAGGTGTTTTAGTTGTTTTAAGCAACAAACTTTGTATATAATCACTAGTCTTAAGCTTGTCGACCTACTTCGATCAATGGAACTACCACACGTAAACTAAATTAGTTCTGGGACTGGTTCAACTATTTATTTTATTTTTAACTGTTTATTTTGCAACTGTAATGTTAGTTTTAAGTTTAAAGGTTAATTTTGCTAGCTAAACTACACTTTACTAGCTAAATCAACATGCAGGGATTTAACACCAGCAAATGTGTTATAAATCCTTTTTATTAATTTGATTTCATTGATATCGTACCTAGAAACTAGCTGCGAAGAGAATCTACCACTGTGATTTTACTTTTTCGATATAAAGCAAGGTAAAAGGTTCCGCCGCCTCATCACGTAGTAAATCAACACTTAAAATTACCCGTAACCATTTAATTGGAGCCTGCACCGCGGCTAGAACCTAAGTTGCATTAAATTTGAGGAGAATACACGGCTACTGAGCTGTGAAAGTCAAATATATGTATAAAAAATATAGAGCAATAGTTATATACCTCGTCTGGCCATAAGTTCAGTTACAAATGAAAATGCATTTTTTTTAATGAAGTAATGTAATATTATTAAAATTTATACCTACATATTTATTAGTTTCAAAAAAAATATATATTCTATTCGAAATTCCTGGCCCCTTTGGCTTTTATACAGGCCTTTAATCTGTTTGGCCACGAATCTTTGGATTTACGCATTGTTTCCAAGGGAAATTATAAAAATATGTGAAATGGCGCAAAATCGAAAGAAAAACGTGTTCCAAATTCAAAATAATTAAACAGTTGAAAAAAAGAAAAGTTTTTATGTTACAGTATTTATGGCCAAACTAGTTATTATATAATCATTTCATCATATAATAAGTAGCGAATTTATTTGCTACAGTTCCTAAAAATTACCTTATCTGCAGAAAGTGCAAAAGCTTGTTGTGGGATGTGTTACGTAAGTGCGAAACCCGCCTAATACAGGTATTTTTTAACTTAAAAGGGTGTCTCAACCCTAGTTAAATATTGAACGATTTAAATAAATAACGAATTTTAAAAGAGTGAGTTTAGAAGGTCACCAGTTTAAAATCATAATTTTTTTAAATCTTTGACAAAGCTCGCTAATATTCGTGCAAAATAAAAAATCTTGAATATATTATTGAACATTGTAATCGTCTCCCTTCAATGCCCGTAAAATACTCATATGATCGTTTTCTAATTGTATTTACTCCTTTTGCTCAGTGACACAGTGGTCTTGACTCTCGATATAAAATATAATAACTAACACAGTTAGTGTAGTGTTACTTACTACGTTTTTGAAAATAATATCTTTCTTATTCCATATTACGTGTATTACAGATGGTAGCGCATACCGAGTATTGGTTTTATCCGTGTTCTAGCGTTCAATTGGCAGTTTTAGAGATATAGCTGCATCTGTGACTTCTAAAATAATAATATATAAATAATAATATAGAATATTACATATATTAATAAAAGCTGACTTTTCCACTTTACGGATTAGAGTTTCATGTATATTAAAAGATTTTGCATTTCATTTATAGTTATTTGCTATATTTTCGTTGTTGAGTTTCTTCTAGAGTAGCTTCTAGCTTCTTATAACGCGATCTTAATTCCATACTCATAACTTAATCAATATTTAGGACCACAACTGTGTGGTCCGTGCTTGAATCTGTTTAAATAGCAATCACTAAAACATGTTTACAATTACTTTTTCTCTGTTTTATTTACATTAACTTATAAAAACATAGTCATATTGCAGATTCATCGTCATACTTGAGGACTAAAATCGAAAGGTTCGTTAGTAGTTTTCCGAATCCTTACATTCACCAAAAGAAACGCTGGAGTATTCTGTGAGGGCGTGATCCTTCCCTGATCGAGCCGATCCTTTCATTGTAAACTGCAACGTCGATTTATCACTTTATATTTAGGTATTTATTTTTTATTTTCCTTGCCCACAATTGACACATCAAATTCAAGTACTCTATCTACTGAGGCCATCTTTATTTTGTTTTGTCATTTAATTATTATTGCATACATATTTTGTCGTATATAAACTTATATGTTAAAATTTAAAAAACAAATGAATATTTTGTTAAGCTATTATGTAAGTTTAGCTGAAGCAATCGTTTTGCAATATCAGTCAGTCTCAAAATAGGGTGTTGCGCATATACTCGTATCAATAGGACCGCTGTTCGGCATGAGATTTGAAATAAAAGCACAGTTCTGAATAGCCTTTGTTCGAGTGTTTACGCTTTGAATCCGAAATCTCATATGGGGACTAGAATTTATGACGATTTTCTTTTCTACGAATAGAACGCAATGAAAAAATAATCTGTCAATACTTACAATTATCTGTGGAAATTAAGGGGAATAATAGTTTAAGGTTGCCTTTGTTCGGGTGTTTACGCTTTGAACCCGAAATCTCATATGGGGACTAGAATTTATCAATTTTTTTTGAGATTGCATTGATAAATAACCTTTCAATACTTATTCTGCGGAAACTAAAGGAAACATAAGTGTTAGACACTTGCTTAATGTAGTTATGAGTGATTTCAGGTATATAAAGTGAAGACATTTTATTTTTAGTTTCAAAATAATTTTCATGTTTTTTAGTAAAAATCTTAAATTATGTTAGAGATGAAAACACGTCATAATATATAAATTTTATAACAGTATTATAAAACATGTAGTCTTTTAATTATTTTTTAACAATTCAGCAAAAAAGATATCAGTTTAAAGTTAATATTTTGTAAGATTTGCTTTATATTTATACTAAAGTAAATATCAATTAATTCATATTGTATATATGTACCTATTCTAATATCCTTATTTATTTCTATATACTATACTTCTTTGTTTGTTCATAAACATTGATATTTCAATAATGTTCACTATGTTTATTTTCAATCTTGAATTCATTACATAGTCTCGTTTGGAAGTTGAATGTGAGACAAATATAAACATAGTTACAACACCGACCGTATTTTCTTTATGTCTGATATTTTAAATATGCCTAATGGTTGCAGTTACGGTCTGTGAAATCTAAGGTGGTAGGTTCGAATCTGCCATTATCGACTATTGTCCTGAATCATAATTTACATCATTTACTGCTTAGTTGAAGTGGTTAATTGGACCGTTAGTAACAGCATTGCTAATATTATAAAAGAATAAAAAACTACGCACACTCTAATTAGAAGTTTATTAACTTACTAAATTTTTTACACTATTAGGAGTAACAACACAATATCTCATGGTAAGTGATAACTAGGGAACAAGACATCTACAATAATCCTCAACATAGATCAAGATGCAAATGCATTATCACATCTGAGTTAAAATGAAATATATCTTTTTTTATTTTATTTTTTTTTTTTATAGAAAAAAGTGAGCAACCGAGCGGCAGGAACACCGAGTTGCTCATCGACGCCCATGGACAACTGCAACGCCAGAGGATGCCAGATGCGTTGCGGGCCTTTAAGAAAGGGATCGCTTCTGGAAGGACCCTAAGTCGTACTGGTTTGTAAAAACCACCGAGGACAAACCGTTCCACAAGGCAGCTGTGCGGGGCAGAAATAATACAAATAAATTGCATCGTTGTTTAATTACTTGACTGCTGTGTCGCGTGTTTTGGATACGATTGTCAATTAAGGCAAAGTGTGTGTGACACAATTTATTACTTTTCGGGTTTGGGTGAATTGTATGTCTAGTGTTATTAAACTCTACATCTGGACCTTCTCTCACACATCTTATTTTTTCACACACATTCATACCTCAAACTAGACTAGATAGGTTGATAAGTGAGTGCATCTATGTTGAGGCAAATGCTTAAGTTTTTCTTTTTATTACTTTTACGAGCACACAATTCACATGATAGTAAATGAATCCTGCGGCTCACGACATCTACGTTCATCCATGACAAGGTATCATAATGCATAATGCAAGATACATTATCACCCTTGAGGACTGACATGGATTGCCTCGTCACCAGCAATAAAGGATTCCGGATACCTACTATACTCACTATACGAATTTAATTAAATATTTTACGATTGCAGCTAGAAACAAACTTCAGTGTAGCTCTTCTACTAATAAAAACAAAAAAAGTAGTGAAGTAAATTATATATAAATTCCACTGCTGAGCATAGGCCTTTATAAGAATATTTTATATCAAAGCCTACCATGTAGCGCCACTATAGCGGACTTCACTTGTCTTCGAAACATTTTCTTCTTTTTATTACTTCTTAGAAATAAAAGTTTGATCACGACGTGTTCCTTAGTCGCCAAACACGTGGTCAATGAACACTCAAAAATGCTTACTATAATGCTATATATCCTTAGCGGTTGATATAATGTGGTAATCACCAAATTCGTCGGATTCGCACGAGCACATTATGTAATGTTTACTACGGGGAAAAATGATACGTGATGGCGTCACTGTGTAATTTATAACTTTGTTTTGGAGTCACATTTCCACCTAAAGCTTCGCTCGATTTATTAGTATTAGCTCCCAACAAAATATATAGGTACGTAAAAAAATTATAGTTCAGCTAATTCAAATAAATTACCATAGTTCTATTTTTATGAAAGTTGGGATGATGAACGAGGATACAGTTCACCTGATGTCAAGTGATGACTTAGTGATATAAGTATACTTAAGATAGCTAGTAAGTATGCCAATAATTCCACTCCACCATCGTATGGAACACATATAGAATTTATTGGTAGCTACCGCTGTCCTATTATATTAATGTGTATATTATATATTAAATATTTATCTATGTGTGTATTATTGTTTATTTATATATTTATTATTAGCTATTCTTAGTTTATTTTAATAATTAGTTTATTGCTACACCCATCACAATATACCAAAGAATGCGTTCGGCATTAAGTCCGGCCTTTATGAACCTTTAATTTTGTTAAGGTTAATGCATTAAAGAGTTTACTTTTCTGATATTAGTTTCCTTATATAAATGTTTTGTGTACATAAATGTTCAATAAATAAATATACAGATACCAGTTATATATCGACTAATAAGTTCATAATCGTAGTTGGGCCATACTATAGTACTTAAATTTTGCATAGTATGGGATATTATTATGACCCAGAGTCACAGTTCCGATGACCGGATTGGAAACTTATCTCATTAGATTACATGCCAGTGGTTAACAGGAAGTTTTACTTCTATGTGAAGATTATTCCGTTATTTTATATTGCATATACTAGTGCCACGGGCTACAAGCTATATATATATATATATATATATATATATACACATACGTTGCTAATATTTATACAGAGATTGCATTCTTGGGTCAATGATAGGGGTCACAAACGAGCACATAATTCACCTGGTGATGAGTTCTAAGTGCTACGTACGTTCTAATGATTCAAGATGTAGATGCGTTCTCTCCCCTGAGGACTGAGATGATATGCCTGTTATTGGGTCCCCAGATGTCTACACTCACCATATTAGGCACGACAGGGAGATAAAACTATTTCACACCGGTATTCCCTCATGCCGTGGTCCTTCCCGAGAATCCTTCGTCGAGTCGTTTTCATGTTTTAACTGGACGCTAGGGAGTAGCTACACAACTGTTAAAAGTTTGTATTAAATCAAATTTTCATACTTGGACTTCAGCAATGATACAATACACATCCTCTATCTATCTAGAGTCATTCCATCCCATAGTATGGAATGACTTGTTACAGATAATGCAATTACATTGTATCTCTAGATTCATCACTCGAAACTCCTATAAGTATTTCACGCTGATACTCTGTGAGAGCGTCGATCATCGACCCAACCCATTCAGCTGCAGCCAGAGGCTAAAGTGTGGCTATATCACTGTAAGCTGTAATTATATCTGCAATTGAACAATAATTTTGGAATAATATGAACACGGTAAGTGTGATTAAAGTTTAATATAATTTATTTTACGTTCAACTTTTTACGGTTTCTGCAATTGCTTTTATTAGCACTAACTTTTGTTGTCTTACAACGCCAGTATTAGAATGTCGTATTGTTAACAATTTTCTAAAAGATTTTATGTTTAACAACTTAACGATGAATGAGTGTGAGTGTGACTTTACTTCACCAAATAGCCTAAAATCGATGTAAATTTTATTTTTAATTTACGTATACACCGAAAAACAGTGGTAGCTTAGGGTCTAGCATTATAATCGATATTTCTTTATTTTTTTTATAGCATAAAGAGTAACAAACGAGCACACAGTTCACCTGATGGTAAGTGATTCCTGCGGCCCATGACATCTACATTCATCCTTGACAAGAAATCATAATGCAGATGCGTTGTCACCCTTGAGGACTGAGATGGAATGCCTCGTCTCCAGTAATAAAGGTCTCCGGATCCCTGCAATCACCAGACGAAACACAGCAGCGTTAAGCTGCTATTTTACGCTGGTATTCTGTGAGGGCGTGGTCCTACCCCGGTCGAGCTGACCCATTAATTCTGCAGCTAGACACAAACTGCAGTGTTATGTTATTATTATTAATTTCTTGGCGTTCGACCAGTGGTGTTTCCAATACGACTTAGGGACCTTCAAGAATAGAGCCTACACCTTCCTTAAAGGCCGGCAACGCATTTGCGACTCCTCTGGTGTTGCGGATGTTCACGGGCGGCGGTGATCACTTACCGTCAGGTGACCTGCTTGCTCGTTTACCGCCTACACTATTACAAAAAAACAAAAAAAACCAAAACTTAATTTCAAAAGTTTTTAATTGAAAATTAAAGTGCTGCATTTACCACTTGGTCGGTGGTGATAAACCGTATGTCATAGAGATAAATAAAATAAATCAAGATGCGTGAAGTCAGCGAGCTACACCGCAACCTATGCTCAAAAATATTCTCTAGATAGCGGGCCTGTACCCAGCAATGGAATCTATTCCGGGGCTTTCCGTTATTCGCGAGTCTTACACTTAAACAACCTGTATATACAGACAGTTGTTTTACTTTTATTCCATGTTTCGTACAAATAATGAACGCGCATGTTGGCGCACCAAGCTGAGCAAAACGGATTACAAACTCACAATTTCACCGCAAAATATAAGGGTTTCGTAAGGTGAACGAAACGAATCTGAGAATTAACGACAGACGAAGCTTTTCAACCTTCTTTGATATAAATACTTAATAGTTTGTAAAATTCGAAAATGTAGTGTAAGCGGAATAGAAAAGATAGAGTACGGATAGGCACAACCGGGGAATGACCACGTCTTCCCAGAATACCAGGGTAAAACAGCAGCATCATGTGTTTCCGACAGTGAGTGAAGGAATCAGTAACGAGGCAAGACAATCTCTGTCCTCAATGTCCTCGGGGTGATACGCATGAGGATGCTGGGCCGCAGACATCCCTTACAACATCCCCATCAGGTTAACTGTATGCTTGTCTGCCAACAGATAGTCATTGATATAAATCAGACCATTGCTACTCAATCACTTTATATCTAGAAAATTCCAATAAGGTAATTAAAAATCTTTGAGGCCCCTTCCCTATTAAATTATAGTAACATTTTAATTAATACAATTTATTCATATTGTTATTACATGATTATATTTAATTTCATAAAACTATATTAAAATTCATTCCATAAAAAAACCGAATATTTTAAATACATGACTTATTTATTGAATAGATTACGTCCCCCTTGAATGACAAACGTGAACAGGGGATCAGAAACAATGAATTTAAGTTATAATGAAGAAGAATGATTTTTATCGACAAAATTCTTAACAACCAGCATTAAATAGTAGCATGACAATAGGGTGTTTCGTATGGTAGGTGTAGACGGAGACTCTCTTACTTGTAATGAAATATTCCATGTACGTCCTCAATGTGTTGAGAATGAATATTTTGTTCCTTTGTGTGCCACTGTGTGTTGCTTCTGTGGTTTTAAATGAGGGTGTCTGTATTTAAACCTAAAAGTTCTTTGTTAAGTCCAATGGAAAATGGAGTCGTTCAGTATAAATAGGATTAACGTTTTACATTTACTGTTTGCCTTGGGATCTGAAGTAAACGGAACGTCAGTGATTCTCACAGTGTTTGTTGAGTAAGTTTTTCTGGAACTAGTGTATTAAAAATTAGCTGAACCGATAGACGTTGTCGTGTTCAAATTTCTATAAAGTTTATAAATTTATGTAGATAATTTGTTCTTAGGATCGTGATTTATGATGATAAGTTCATCCAGAAACCCATAGCAAAAGGATCTTTAGATTTTTGTTGGTCAAATTGTACTAAATTAAATTAAATTAATTAAAAATTTTTAAAATATTACCAATATTTTTACATAATTCGAATTTTTACGAACATTTACGAAAAATAACCATTTGGTTAGACCCAGTCGTTATCATGTAATACCAAAAAATTACCAACAAACAGCATTTAATTTTTATTTATATGAATATGTACAAATAAAATAATCTACTATCCTTTAAATATAGGACACATTTTTAAAGGATGGTCATATGACGTTGCAAATAATTGAACTGACTTCTCAATGTATGCATTTATATTGATGTTGTGATTAGAGTTCGTGGCTACTGCGTGACGGGTATTTGATTCGATTGCCAGTTGAGGAAAAATATTTTTGTATCACAAATTGTTGGTTTTACGGTTCTGAGTGTATTTTTTGCACGTACTGTACCTTTGATATCGCGTCTGAACCATTTTCATTTTCAACGATCTAATCATGCATGCATTACATCACCTTAGGGGACGAGAGGTAAGTTAAGTATCTCAATATTGGCCCAAATACTTGCAATACTATGATATATCTTGTACATTTGATAGCATCTAACCCAGAAGATATTTTCGTCGGCTAAACTAACTCATAGTAAGTGACTATATAAATCGTAATACCAATAAACGAAAGAGAGAAATAAAATAAAATAATAAAATAAAATAAAATACCAATAAAAGAAGTAGAGCTACACAGCAGTTTGTTTCTAGATGCAGAATGAATGTGTCAGCTTGAATGTGGAAGAACCACGTCCTCACAGAATATCAGCTTGATATAGCAGCATAATGCTGCTATGTTTCGTCAGGTGAGTGTAGGGATCGAGTGATCGATGGTGACGAGGCAAATAAATGAACCCAAGACTATTAAAACAGTATTCTTTGCGTTGTGTCAATCTATATTCTTATTATTAAAAATCGAAAAGGCGCAAAGAGCAATAATAAAAATTGTAATTTTTTTACCTTTAGATATCCGACCGCATTATTGTATAAAAAAAATCTGTTTTAACTGTTAGACAATTATTTATCAAACAAACAATTATTAGTGAACATTCACGCCCAACGCAAGTATCCAATACACGAAGACAGCAGTATGTTTATAATATTCCGCTCTGTAGAACAAGTTTTGCCCAACATTTTTTTCCGTTCCTGGGACCATTGCTTTATAATCGAATAAATAAATTGATGCCCTTAAATAAATGTACAAAATTTAAATTAAAAGTAACAATTCATGAATACCTATCTAAGATGAACTATTAGTGTACTGAAAAATTATTGGTTGTGCCATAATCTCTACCTAATATAATCTAATTTTTTAACCTAATCTATCTTGTACCTTCGAGTTTACTTCGAATTACCCACAGTAAACTGGCCGCATTGCCCTGACGTACAGTTTCATACTAGTACGGAGGGTAGCTGAACAATTTGCTATTAAGCAAACTAGCCTGCACCCTCATTTTTGTTTTGTTAAATTTTTTTTCAGTAAGTTATGTTAATTTAGAATACATTAGGTTAAAATAAAATTGTTAAAAATAGGCTAAGTTTGTGTAAAAAACTTTCACCAATTTTATTACAAATGGAAATAAAACGTAATAGGAAAGTGGACTCGACTGTCTCTGTGCAAATGTACTATGCGAATATTCTGCTTAATTGTTGTTCTGACATTATCATCTTAAATAAAGCGAGCGTGATATAGGTGTAAGCAGTCCTTATAGTTGACACAAACACAAATTTCTATAAAACTTTCATACGTGTAACCAAAACAATTTAATCTTCTCAATGAATAAACATCTATGATTATTTCCTCCCAGATAGTATTCCATTTGAATACCTCCACTAAATAAACATCACAAAGTAATATAACGAAACATAAAAGTGAACGGGAATATTGTGTAAACATGTTACCTTTCATTGAACGTAATCGGGTATTTTGTATTCCGTGTTGCGTTCGATATTGATATTGCCAATTTGCTATGAATTCCGAAAGAGAAGTTAATTTTGTTATAATAATAAGTCCGTATGGCGAGGGTTAAATAAATTATTAGGTGCTACACGAATCTGTGTTATATAAGTAAAAACCACAATATATACGTATTGCTTCGACGTCAGAGCTTAAGCGTCCTTTTACAGAGTTTATTATTAATTAAATCGTATGTTACGGGTGATAAATGAGCACGTTAGTTCACCCAAGATAATAATAACTGATTCCTACGGCCTATATCATATACCTTTATCCTTGATAAGTAATCGGGTACCTTAAGTACAATCCATATGATTTTTCTCCCCTGAGGAATAAAGTGTGGTTTTAACAGGTACACAGTTTACCTGATAGTGGAGTCAGTGATAGTAGATCATTCCTTCAAAAGTATTCAAGATGCACTTATGTTTCCAGTTGGAAGGCCTTGTTTCCTGTGTTTAAGTTCCTGCACCCACTTTATGAAACATAGTACCGATATGCTATTTCACCATAAAGTTCAGTTAGGGCCTAGATCTTTATTGGTCACGGTGATTTATTCATACTTCAGCTAAAATGTATCTGTAACGGGGTTATACCACTATCAAAAGATGAAATATCCTATCACCAACTCCAGCATTTCACTCACGAATAGCAGCACAAAGCTACTACGTTACGCTGATGTTCTATTAAATCTGGAATCTTCTTCGGTTGATCCGACCTAATTTTGATATAGCTAGTTTACTGCTGTTGCTACCACGTAATATTTGATGAGAGGAAAGTGCACCAAGTAGATTTAAGTAGTCAATTATTTATTAATTTTGTAGTTTTGTAGGTCTGAAGTTGTTTTCAAGAACCTTACTTCCCCGTCCATTATCGGTTCTAAGAACTATATGGCCCGCGCATCAGCTCCTCAGTTTAAGAATTTACAAATTCAATTTCCACGTCATAAAAATGTACACCTAAAAAAGAAAAAAAGGAACTGAACGATTTAGAAATGTTTGTCTAAACACAATCTTTAATTCAAATATCAATTGAATTATCACGGAAGCTACTATTAACTTTTTGTATTTATTATCTTATATTTTTATATAATACTTTACTTCCCTGAAATTCTGTAAGTAACATTGCTTGTGCAAATAAGCATATTTTTTTTTCTGCAATAACATTTATGCGACCCACGTCCATGACTATTCAGCCTATTGGAAGGTTGTTTACGAACATAGGCAATTTTTGTGAAGGACACAAATTGTTTTGTCGATATCAGATATGTAATATTTAAAGATTGACATTGTTTGATCTCCTCTTGGTCGAATTCGATCACAGCGATATCTTCTTTTTATTGACATACCAGGAGTATTTTTAGAGCAGTCACCTAGACCTGAAAACAAAACAATTTATGATGCACAAATATTGTTCCTCGAATTGGAATCGAAACGTGGGCCCGCGATGCTTCAGGCGGGTACTCTAACAGTGGTCATGCCCGCGTTAACGCAAACGTGGACGTTGTTTATTGTCATTAATATAAACCCGTCTAACGCATTCATTCCAAATTTTCCGGTGACATCATATACATAATCTCCAGTGCTATATGCACACTGGAGTTTTGTTTCTAGCGACATGGATAGATCGGCTTACCTCGGGAGAAAACACACCCTCACAATACTAGTTAGCATAACGCTGTTGAAATTCGTGTTTTTTTTATCTCTTTGAGAGTAACAAACAAGCACACAGTTCATCTGTTGTAATCGATTCCTGCGGCCCATGACATCTACGTTCATCCTTGACAACGAATCATAACGCAGATACGTTGTCACCCTTGAGAACTGAGATGGAATACCTTATCACCAGTAATAAAGATCTCCGGATCCCTACACTCACCAGATGGAACACAGCAGCACCATACTGCTATTCTGTTAGGGCGTGGTCCTTCCATGGTCGAGCTGACCCATTCATTCTGTAGCTAGAAACAAATTGCAGCGTGGTCCTACCACTGTCAAAAGTATTGGGATTAGGAGTCCCTTATTACTAGGTATTCCATCTATGTCTCTATTTAATCTAATCCTATCATAGCATCTGCATTATAACTCTTATCCAGGATGAATGTGAATGTAATTTACCAACAAGTGAGCTGGGCCCTCGTTAGTCCTAGAAACGAAGCTGTGAAAGTCAAATCAACATCATCATTCGTAATTAGTCTAGATGGAAGAATAATATGCCAAATTACTTTTATTAACGTGTAATTATCATCACATTCATTTTATTACGTTATTTTATTAAAGATCATGTAAAATAATCATATTTTAAAGAACCATCGAATAAGAATCAAATATTTTAAATTTAATATTAGAAAACATTATAGTTTCCAGCTGCAAAATTGGGGGGACGTTGTCCTTTCAGACAAAATTACATAAAAGAATGAATATTGCCCACGAACGATTTCTGTACCTTTTTTAAATGAATAATAGGTCTCACAAGATTGTTTCTTTATCTTTAATCTTTTTGAAGATCGATGCAGACCTTACCATTAGGTGAATTGTATACTCGTCTACCGTACAATTATAAAAAAGGTAAACGTATAACTGATAAATGATAACAATAGTAGAAACAGAAAAAACATAAAATCTAAAATAGATATTGCTAACTGTTGTTGTAAGGTAAATTCATTAGTTCATAACAGACTATAACTTAACATAGATAAACGAAAGGGGATCGAATATCGCGTGTAAGTAGGGTCACAAACGTATTGAAATCTAGTCACCCGAGCACTCACTAACCCAAACCTACTTCACTTGTCTCTTCTGCACGACTTACTTTCTAAACTCTATGGCTTTAGTGAAAATACGTCTCTATTGCAGTATGTGTAAAGTTCTATATCCAACTCGTATACCTTTGATTATTTAGTTGAAACGTCTACTGTAACATCTGATTATAAACGGCCACCAGCAATAGTCATTTATAAAATGTTCATCAAATATTTGATGAACTTAGCATATACTATACATCCATTTTTACGCTAAGAACGCACCGAACAGTGTGTGTAAAAGTTTATAGTTTTAATGTGCTGGTGTTTGGATTAATGTAAATTTAAGTGCTATGTGATAAGTTATCTATTATTCTGATACTTTAGGGTCAGGGCATACCGGCAAAGCGATTAATTTAGTAACAATTGAAATTCAACTAAATTTCTTTATTTGTACAACTCAAGTTGGTTCATCGAAATAACATCACACCGAAAGGATTTTTTCCCTATACCAATTTCAATCGTATGGAGAAGTAAATTAAGTTGAATTTTAATGATTAATTAATAAGTTGCTTCGCCGTCACTCCGTCGATATGCAGTGACCTGTATTGCTATAGAACTAGCAGAGGATCAAGCCCATGAACATCAACATACCAAAGAAGATGCAGGTACATTGCCGAGGTTTAATAAAGGAATAGGCTCTTTTCTTGCTCAGCTGACTCCATAAAGCAGAAAACTTCGTTATTTTGGTAACACTGACGGAATTAACTTGTTCTTTATTTTGTTTATAAATTTAATGCACTCTCAAATTTTCATTTCCTGACTGCTCTAACGTATAGTGTAGCAATTTAAAAATTTTATAAATAACACAATATAAAATTAAAGTGCAAAATAATAAAAGTTATAAATAATTAATAACAATTATAGTCGATAAACTGTTTGCGCTCTTTGAAAATTGCTCAAACCGCAATTAAAAATGTCAATCCGGTTTAAGACCTCATTGAGTGTGAGTAATTATTTTCTCGTGTTATATATTATATGCATATACTTATTCTATAGAATTTAGTCTTTGCGTAATAAGACCAAAAATGTTACTATTTTTACTGAAACCATTACTCATAATTAGTTGCGTGTGATAGTGATTAACTGTGGTATGATATAAATTTTGTTCAATGTTACCTACATTAGTGAGAGTATATTTTTTCTACAAACGCTACTCTCACTTGGCTGCGTTGCAACATTTCAACTTAAAACAAGGTTATGGTTATAGTCTGGCGGGAAATGCTTCCGAAAATGGCAAAACTAAATATCAGGGACGACTGATAAGGAACAGGCACATTAGCGAGTGGGTACCAATAATAGCCACCAAAATGACTTTTGATAGTGAGCAAATTCATATCGTCTATTTTGCAGTGAAGTTTATGTAGCTGAACTTGTATTTACGAATTTATAAGTGATCACCAAAGCTCACCAGATAGTAAATTTGAAGTGCTGACTGACCACGTGCTTGGCGGAGAAGGAATATATCATGAGGAAACCGGAAAGACTAACAAGATATAGAAAAACATTCAAGACATGTGAAGTCCGCCAATCCGCGTTGCTACAATACCCACCCCAAAAAGAAAGCCTATTATACAAAACAGTAGGATCTTTATAATAATAGATTATTATGTTATATGTCAAAATAATATTGAGGTTACAGAATTTGTAACAATAAATAAGCTGAGTCACAAGCAGATTACCTTTAATCTTATAATGTACTCGTTAGGATCGTTTCCTTGCAATAAAATCCGTCACCGCGAGTAAAACTCATCAATCTACACAGCTTCCATCCTTTAAAGATTAAGTGTCGTTGTTACTATGTTAATCCACGTCCCCTGCCCCATAAATCTCATCAAGCCCTACTCATAAATTTTATTCGGGGGTCCTTTAAAAGAGGATTACGAAAATTCTTAGACACTTATGTGCGCAATCATAGATGGATAATGTACACGTAGCTTACATAGTATGTTTAAATGTGTATAAAAAAATTTAATGAAAATTATTAATATTTGAATCAACTATCTCCAGCAATATTTCCAGAGCGACCAAGAAAAGAACTTGCTTTAATCCTTTCTTATATGCCGACAACGCAAACTGCTACTCCTTTAATCCTAAATCTTTATTCATTATACCTATCAACTTACGTGAATAAAATATTATGAGTTTTGCGATAGTTAATCCCAATTAGATGTTATTGATAGATTTTATTGCTTTTTTGTAAAGAAAATACTGCAAGTTGCAAATGTTATTAACAATCCTATTAACAACTCCAACTAAATGCTTGTGATCTGTCTAAAAACACTAAACTATGTATAAAAGAGACGGGCTACATATATAACTGCTTGTGATTTTAAAAACACTAAATCGAGTATAAAAAAATACATATATACATAACTATATACGTAATGCTATGTGGAAGTTTCTTTGAGAGGTCTATGATTAACGGTGGACTAGTATTTTAAAATGTTTTCCTAAGTCAAAAAACATGCGGCTAAAAGTTTCAAATTATAACTTATATTACACGCGTTTCTTTCTACAAGTACACTTTCTGCGTGGTAGAGTTAAGGCTGTAACATAACACTAGACGAGTTCTCGTCACGAATGGGTTCGCGACAACTGGAGAAGGAACACGCCCACATAAGGCATCAAAAAGCAGCTTAACCCTCCTGCGTTTCATATGGTGAGTGTGGGGATCCGATGTCCTGATTATAGATGACGAGGCATGTGAGTCCTCAAAGGTGTGTATCTTCACGCATGTGTATCTTGAACTTATGGTTAGGATGGAAAAAAATAAAAAATGTGTATATATCTAAAAAATGCTTAATAAAGTTTTGCATTGTTTAGATTTATTGCAGTACACTCGTGGTAACCGTTCAAAGTGTGCTCGACATTTGGCAGTCGGGCGCCAGTACACAGTTGGAAACTTTGCTAGTGAGAGTTAACCGCGGCACGGAGTTTCGACCGTACGCTGTTTGCTAGCAAATATCTATTTCACATAATTTTGCAACTATACCAGTGAAGTCGCAACATACTTAAATCAACTTATCAAATAGACTATTAACTTTTAGTTCAATAATATGTTATTTGTTATGTATAACGTATAGCCGTTGACTAAACCGAATATTTGGAAAGGGTAGTGTTTATTTAAAGAAACATGATTCGTTGCTTACGGATTTATTTTATTCAAACTAATGGTGAAAAGCGAGCCTACAGCTCACCTGATGGTAAGTGAAGACTGCGGTCCATTTTCCAGCAAGAGAACACTTCGTTACCCGTTATCGGCCCTTCGGTTCCCTGCGCTCACCATACGGAACCCAAAATGTCGAGCTGACCCAATCAGGGTGATGCATCGTGGCTCTATCACTGTACATTTCATATAAAGGGAAAATAACAGAACATCAGCGTAAAATAGCTGCATAAAGCTACTGTGTTTTGACTGACAACAATTTTATTGATGTCGGCCCTGGAAACCGATCCGGTTTGCCGTGACTTATAAACGAAGGATTAGACACAGAACCAAACGGGCTCAAATCAATTAATATATATAAATATATATTGTCGTTATAAATAGTTGTGACTAAATTACCTACCTTATGTTGCAAGGTATGCACGTAATATACTTATTACAAAAAAAATGATTATAGAAATTGTTAAATCGACTGACATTATCGAAAAAATGTATTTTTAATTAAAAACGTCAAGTACCCAAAACTAATTTTAAAAACTTTTTTCTGAGGATGAGTTAATCCTTTTAATTTTGCCGCTGGGCTTAACAAACAACTGAAAACTAAACTAATTTAAAACATGTACGAAAGGCACTAAAGCATGTTGTTGTTTACGATAATTGTTCGTAAATTTTCGGCTTTTGTATGTGAATTCGTAGTTAGTAAATTGAAATAAATATATTATGGTAAGATCTATGAAAATTAAGGCAACTGTATTGTATTATTGTATTCATACGAATTATTTTAAAGTCATTCATTTTTTTATCAATTATTATACAGATATTTTTTTTTATATTATCACTATATATTCTTTGCCGTGCCAATTTTGTCATTTTGTAATTTTTTTTATTTTTGTCATATTTAAATTGTAAACTTATAGAACTAAAATAGATTACTGATTTACTTTACTGACTTTACGAAACGTAGCGTTGATCTGATATTTTATTGTGATAATTTGAACCAGACACTTTCTTATTTAGAAGCTGTTACCCTACAAGATGGATATTTTACGAAACTATCTAGTTTAAAACGTTTGCTTCTGCAATCATGAAAATCTAAACACTTTATCGCATTTAGCGTATGGGTTTTCCTACTGGTAGAGCTACACTGCAGTTTGTTTCTTATTGCAGAATGAATGGGTCAGCTCGACCGGTGTAGGACCACGCCCTCACAGAATGCCGGCGTAAAATAGCAGCATAACGCTGCTGTGTTTCGTCTGGTGAGTCAAGGGATCCGAAGACCTTTATTATTGCTGGCGAGGCATTCCATCTCAGTCCTCAAGGGTTACAAAGCATCTGCATTATGATTCCTTGTCAAGGAAGAATGTAGATGGCCGTAGGAATCACTTCACATTAGGTGAACTGTGTGCACGTTTGTAACTCTCAATGTAAAAAAAAAATAGATGAACACACTAGAATTAGCTCGTTATAATGTTATTTTTCTTCTTCTTCTTGATCTCCTACCGGAGATCGGCATTCATTAAGCCTATCTGAATTTTGGAGACAGCAGCACTGAACAAGAATCTTTCGCTCGGGTTGAACCATATCAGGCGATTTTTAAGCCACGCAATATAATTTTTGTTTCATAACATTAGGGATGAGAAATGAGCACACAGTTTGACAGTTAGTTATGACTGCAGGCCACGGTATAGACGTCCTACCTTAATCGTTATTCAAGATGTACGTAAGTTATCACCCCTGCGGACTGAGGGCAAACGGCCCTCTGAGTCCCTTACGTTATTCTATTTGACTTTGATATTATATTTGCGCGTTGTCCTCCTCCTACCCCGATCTAGCTGACCCATTCATACTACAGTTAGGAGCAAGCAGCACGACTGAAAAATATTGTTTACCTTTATAGTATAAAATATGTTTGGAATAAATAAAAACGACACTTAAAAATTACACCATTACATTTAATTTATACAAAATTGCCTTGACAAAATATTTTACACAGTGTTTATTATAAAAAAGTTCGAACGTGTTACATAAAGATGGACCATTTTATAAGGTATAAGCACTTATCATTTGATTTACGTTAAACCCTTTAGACGATACTATACTTTGCAGTTCATAATTAATCCCCTGCAAAAATTAGTTTCCCTGTAGGTTATACATCTTTTTGTTATAATAAAATTTGAAAGAAGGTAAATAAGAAAAAGATGTAAAATAGGACTAAATTCAAAATAAACACGCCGAGATGTCAGACATTTATTTGATTAGATTTTTTTTATGAATACTCTCCAATATTTTTTTCAGAACTTTAATAATATATGTATAAATGGATATTTTACACAGATAAGCTGGTAGCCAAGAGGCTGGTTGCTAGCAGCAACTAGCTGTAGCAAGATGATGCTGATGGTATGATGGCACGATACCGAGGAAGCATTAAAGAGCCCTTGGCTTCTATATTCCTTATAATAAAATCCTCCTTCTAATGAAGTAAATAAGATATTGCAGAGGCAGTTAGCGGTAAAAAAAAAGACATAAAGTTATCCTCAAAGGATTGACAGTGGTGGAGCTACGCAGCAGTTAGTTTCTAGCTGCAGAATGAATGGGTCAGCTCGACCGGAGTAAGACCACACCTTCATGGCATACCGGCGTAAGATAGCAGCATAATGCTGCTGCTGTGTTTCGTCTGGTGAGTGAAGGGATCTGGAGACCTCTACTATTGGTGATATTCCATCTCAGTCCTTAAGGGTGTCAACACATCTGCATTATGATTTCTTGTTAAAGATGAACGTAGATATCATGGCTGCATGAAACCATCAGGTGAACTGCATGCTGGTTTGTTACTCTTAATGTAATAAAAAAAGGAGAACGTATGTGTCTTAATTCGTGGTCAAAAGATGAATGTAGGTGTCTATCAATCGCATTAAAAGCTTGTCTGATATTAAGCAAGTCAAGTTCTAATATAATTATTTTTAGGAACAAAATATTCTTCTCTGGAGAAACAGTCAACCCTTAACACTTAAAATCGCTATTAACAATTTTATTGGCGCTGGCATTGGGGAGTGAACTCGAGTACATCGCCGTGAAATTAAAAGCGAAAACATTCGAACTACACCAATATGTAACTTATATAAAGAATCAATGCAGATGCGTAGTTAAACCTGGGACCTAATATGGTTAAATAAAAAATGGATAACCGGAAACTTAATTGCTAATAACCACGTAGGTTATTAGCAATTAAGTTTCCGGCTTCTTTATTCGCCATACAAAACACAACAGCGCTAGACTGTTATTACAGGCCACTTTGTTAATGTCATCGCTATGACCCATGCTACATACAACCACTGTTAACCTGCATGGAGACTCCGCCACAATTTATTAAGATAGTGATAATTCTATCTACTACACAATTGAGAACTTTCATGTTACTATAATAATATTATATATATAATACAGTTTAGAATCTCTCGCATACTATTCAGAATAAAACTGAAACATGAATTATATGTTTATGCCAAAACTCCCAGAAATAGGTCAAGATTTTATAGCTTCATTTTAAATACGTGGCAAGAAGATATTAATAAATAGTTTTTACTAAAGAAGATTACGGTGCCATTGAAGATAAAAAGAAATCTATTACTTATTATTAAATATACGATGAAAATATAATTTTATGGTTGTAAATAATGGTAATAACATTTTATTTATATACGTCAATGTGTCTAGTTTTAAAATACTTAGGAAAATGTCTTTTATGTCACCATATACAATATGGAGATGAAACTATTAGCAGGTCTATTTATATATTTTTACATGTCCTAAATACATAATTTTTTAATAAGAATTTTCTCAAAGTATATATTCAGATAGATAATGACTATCTTTCATACTTAAGTACACATGGTTCCAACAACTTCTATTATAAAATGAACGCATCGTATAGAGAAGGTGATAAATATTCTTTATTAAACTAGACATGCATAATGTTTACCTATTAATTTATTACAACTATTACAGTCCTCGAATTGAAAATCGAATATTACATCTTTACAATAATCCAGTAAAATTGGTTTAATACATAGTATAAATAAATATACTTAATACATTTAAATTTACGATAGTGAATGAAAAAATTGTTTACAATATTACTATAAGGTGCTTCTTATCTTTTTTATATCTTTAAAACAACATTGACAACGACAAATATTTAATACATGGTAAGGTAAGGTAGTCATTTAAAATAAATTGCTTACATCTGAGTATATTACCAAGTCCGCAAAATACATAATAATAATATATTTAGTCTACAATTTTTATATCAAGTGTTTGTTACACATACATTTTATAAATATTGAACAATAATTATCACTTTTACAAATTATTATCTTAAAATATGCAGCTATCAACAAATATAATAAATCAACAAAACAAAATTCTAAGGTAAAGAAATGATTATGATTTGAAATTTTATACACAAAGAAAAAATTTCATTACGTGACTATTTATACAATCTTAGAAATATTTAACTTTTGAGTGCCAGCTTGAATTTAACTTTCAATTATCGTCCACTTCTTTTCCCAAAACAGATGAAGTCTGAATCTCCCTTATTATTAATTGACTTAATTTCTATGTAAAGAAAAATATGAAGCAGACACTCCACGCTAAGTTTGCATAAACTGAATAAAATCTTGAGCCTTTGTTCATTTCTTGGAATCGATAGGTCTTCATCTCATTTTGAATTGGTATAACAGGGTCTATCATGAAGGGAATAAATTCTGTAGTAGTTCTTTCCTCTTTGGGGCACGGTAAAGATTCCGGTGGAATTTTCAATACAGTCCTTTTTACACCTTTTTTTGCTGTCGTTGCTAGAATATCATTCACGTGATCTTTGGATAGATCTTCAGCTGTAGTCTTCTTGTCCGTTATGTTATTTTTATCAATGGTTTCAATTGTTATTCCAGCATGCAGTATTTCTTTATTAAAATCCAGCTTGCTATTAGCATCAGACATTTTATTGTAAGCAGAACTAATAATGGGAGGATCAACTTTACACGTAACACTCTCTAGAGATTCTTTTGTGTTCTGACTTTTAGTTTCATTTCGAAGAGAGTGCATCCATTTCAGCCTGCAGTCGCAAACGAAGTTGTTTTCTGTAAATATAAAACAATAGGTTGAAAATGAAATATAAATTAGGACATTAAGAAAGCCGGGTTGTATGGAACAACAAATAAAAATACCAAGATAATCGTAATAAATCGTAGATAAGTAATAATATAAACATATTTAATAAACATGAAAGTAGGTATTACAACGTTTGTACATAAGTTTGTCATTGTGCCCATTATTAAAATTAGTAAAATCTTTAGATGGAAAAATTTCTAGATAGCTCCCGAAATATATAATATTATTCCAAAGTCGATAAATTACGAAACTATTTATTTATTTATTTATCAACTTTTGTATAACTAACATATGCACAAAGGCGGACTTAATGCCTAAGGCATTATCTACCAGTCAACCTTGGGAGGGTTCAGATGAATCAAGGAATACATGCATAAGGAGAAACATACAGTACATCTATATACTTATACAATTATATATACTTATACAATTATATATAATTACGGAATTCTAAAATGGAACTCTCTGGGAACATGTTAATTTTTAATTTGTTTTTTCATTGTGGTGTCTTTTAGAAAATGTGTGCCGCTATTTTCTCTCAATGATTTTTCCGATTTTAGCTGTAGCTTAAGACATCAAGAGAGTTACTAGAGCCTTCAATTGGCATTTGGTGATGTCCCATATCGCAGCTCCATGTATTTCTGGTTTGGAGAATTTAGGCATTGACATGATCATCTCCATAATGATCTAAGTGAAAGTTGGCCGTCGACAGCCGTTCAGAGAATCCAATATTACGATACGACAACTGACTTATTGTCTAGACAAATTTGCTGACTTATACTTATCAGCAAACTTTCACTATTTCAAATAGATTTTATTAAAAAAAGCACAATCCTATTTTAAAATAAAGTAATTTTTTGATTAGATTAGATTTTTGGAATACCATGTTGCTTGGGGAGGATGAAGAGGGCCTCCGGCTAGCTCATTAGTCGAACTAAAAGTAGAAGTGTATGACACATCTACTATATGGCGGTATTCTGCGATGCGGTGGTGCTTCCCCGGTCGAACAAGCGCATTCATGCAGCAACAAAGGCTGATGCTTGGCTCTACCACCATAAGGGTGGTAGAGCCAAGCATCAGCCTTTGTATACCCTTTGTGTACCCTTGTATACCCGTTCTTATATATATATGTTCGCTAATAATTAAATTTCTACATTATATCATATATTCTCTCATATTTTTTAGGTTCTTCGATTTAATATGAGGGCCTCAGATTTAATGTTCGATTACGGTACAACGGTGTTTTATAAAATATTCACATAATCACGTTCAACTGTGAACAAACAATGCACCCGACAACAAATAATTTGTGTACTACGCAAACATTGGCTGGAAATCAAAACTTAGTTTACAGATACTAGTAATACGACCACTAACAAGACCAGGGAGTTGTTATTACGGTATACGTTGTTGCTTTTCGTGCAAATTAATTATAAATAAAAAGATGTGCCTGGTATGTAGAAGTCTTGCCGTTGTTGTAAGCTCTTTAAAATATCTTAATTACTCTACGTGTTAATATATAACAAGCTAATCGTTAAAATGTTTGTTTTTATTAATTTGAGTCATGTAAGTATGCAAGATTATTAATTAAGTTTCATGCAAGTCTAATTTCACTTACTTTCATTTAAAATTTTAATTTTCATACAAACTCTGAACGAAACTAGAATCTCTCCCATCGCGATTATTTAAATAACATGGTAAAATACAGCATTAAAGTCAGAAATAGTTTTAAATAATTACATTTAATTTAATTTAGTAAGTTGGTATATACGACGACTACCGGACTACGGTCGATTGGTGCCGAACATTACTCCGAAACCTTGTGCGGGGTATTTGCGGTTCTTAGCTTTCTATAGAACAATACGACACTCAGATCCGGCGTGGATGGTGTTCTATCTTGTAAGTACACTAAGTTAAATGATTTGTGGATCCCCTTCCAAACAGGCGTAATTTTCATACTTTCCTCAGTCTTCCACTGTCCTTCCCAGAGATTTGTCCATGTACCTATAAGTTAGCTAACAACCATCTTTAGTTCGCCTAAGCTAGCTTCTGGTTTTTTTTTTGTCAAATGGCAGATCAATTTGCTTCTAGAATCTTTTTTTTCGGGTTCAGAATAATTTATTATAGATTTCGTTAATATTTATTATCAATAAGGTGTATTCCTCGTGTCCACTTTCAAGCCCAGGCTCCAAATCACTCATCGATTCCAGAGTTAAACTTGTTGATCAATGAGACATCTCTGAATATGCGTTTTTGTCTGTTGTGGTGAAATCAATATCTTTCTTTCTGTCATGATATTGGAACTCTGCCATGTTCATTTCATTGCTGTTTCGTGAATAAAGATTCATTAAGGAAAACCTCATTTGAAAATATCTACCATTATTGATTTCTGCTACCAAAACATCGGTTGTCCAGCTTTGATGCTTCCCGTGCCATCTTTTCTCAAATTCTGGTGGAGCTTCCTGATAAATTACCTGATATGTCTTGAAAAATTTGTTCCACTTCGTCGTACTATTGTATCGAGTTCCAAATTTGCCTTAAGGTTTGTCCATGAGAAATAAATATATGGACCATCCGGGTTGGCGATCGCTACACGCCAATCGCACACTAGTGCTACCGTAGATTTGTTTTATATTTATGTGTTACCCTTGATTAATTTAGTTAGCTATACTTATTAGGTGATGTTAATTACTCCATTGACAGGTTTTAGGGTACACGTTACTTTACCTCTGTCGAGTAAACAATTAGAATATATACAAAAATTAGACCGTTGTCAGAATATGGGAAATGGCAGGATGCATAGATACATACTTTAATTTATTTATACATCCACTTTTCCCTTCATGTTTATTGAAATAATAGTTAATTAAAACTATTCGCATATTTCAAATTCAATAAAACAATTCAAAAATTTTAACAAACTTTTCACTTATTTGTTTGCCACAAACCGAATGACGAATGTTTGCAGAGAAGTTCCGTGAAACTTACGCCAGTTTATTATATAACTTTATTCTTGTTGACTTGTGTAGATTGTGTACAGAATTTAACAAAGTATTTTTTTATGCTAAATATTGTAAGTTTGGAAACTTATTTTTATAAAGGAAAACTTATTTTGAATTGTTTGTTGTAGTTTAGTCTGCGTTTAACCTGAATTATATATAATGCCTTTGAATCTTTGACGGTGTAATTTTACAAGTATTTTTATTTTCACAAAACATTTTACCTTTAATATTCAGAACAAACTATTTGTAATACAACGCAAAAATTAGAGTATATAGTAAATTTAAATATATTATTCTAACTTTGAGAATACTCCAAGGAATCATTACCGAACAAACTGGTAAGTGTGTAAACTTATTCATACTGCTTGTGTTAGTAAAATATTCAAAATATCTCTCAAGTTCATCATAGTCTGCGGATAAGTATTAAATATTCATTATTACCTTCAACGAGTAAATTGCTGTTTGGTGGCTTCAAGTTATCCAATATGGGCTTGATGTTGTGGAAAGTTAGGGCATGTAGTTCGTTCGAACGCAAATCAAGAGAACTAAGGCCCCGCACTCCTTCAAACAAGCCGGAGGGTAGGGTTGCAAGCTTATTATCATCAAGGGATAACTTTCTAAGTTGAGATAGCCCATCAAAAGCTCGCTCTGATAAATATTTCAAATCATTCTTTCCCAGGAGAAGCTCTTGCAAATTCCACAATTCGGCAAAAGTGAACTCAGTTAAATTATATATATGGTTTCTCCTCAGGTCAAGACTACGCAGATTCGCCAATCCATCAAAGGTGTGACGATTTAAATGTTGTATATTATTTTTATTTAAATCTAATTCCAGCAAATTAAATGTATGTTGAAATGAACCGTCTTTGATGTGCGATATATTATTTTTTGTAAGTATCAATTTTTGTAATTTGGGCAGGTCAAAAAATACTTCACTTCCAATTTCTACAATCATATTTTCTTCTAAATTTATCATAGTCATATTTGGAAGATGTGCAAATGCGTATTGTTGCAATATTTCTATTTGATTTTGCGATAAAGTTGCTTCCTTTAGGTTAGTTAAATTTGCAAAAGCAAAAGTTGTGACGTCAATGATGTTCCCATATTTAATGTTAATGGCTCGAAGTCTTTGTAAGTATTGGAGTGCTTTTGTGGGCACGTAGCCTAGCGCGCCATCGACTCGAACGTTAAATGACAAAGTTTGTAAAGTTGGCTGGGAAGCGAAGCTCTGCCAGATATAATCGTCAGGTAGTATACCGCCATTAAATACCCAGCATTCTGCTTTGGTTGCATTCCTCGGTTCCTTTGCATTCTCACAATAGCAATGGACTTTGGAATCGCGATCAGTGATGTCACAAATATTCTTTTGAAAACCACCCGTTTTATCTTTGGTCCGTCTTTTATTGTTATCTCTCGCTTGAGCTGTTGACATCTCGTTTACCAGCGCAATTGTAATCAGCATGTACATTATGCCTGCGACTCTTCGCTCCATTTTTATTTAATCTGCAACAAAAAGAATAATGAAATATTTTTCTTTAATAGTACACAATAAAACTATCAATTATTCTAATCTTTTTTTAAAATAAAATTGTATCTAAAGATTATATTTTTTTTTCTTACAGTTATTATATTAGTATAACTATTACAAGATTATTTTCTCTTGTAAATTCCTAAAATATTTTCCAAATTGAAGTCATTGCTTAGCCAAAACACATTATTAACAAACATAGTACTTTCTTGTATCGAAGTTCTTGATTTTCTATTTAATTTTTGTGTTAACATTTGAAGATTGTGAAGATTGACGAAAAGTTGATTATGGATATAGCTGTGTTGATCCTGACATTGTTACGTAAACAGCCTTAAAAATACTTGAACTCTACAACATCAACTTACTTTTGATGTCGTGAATACCTTTGACAAATGAATGTAGGTGCTTTTCACAACCATTAATTTTACATAACTTTAGTGCCATTAGTAGAGCTAAAAACAATATACAAATTTATTGTAATTTTTCGTCGTGCGGTAAAAACTGTAACACGAATAGGCGCGACCGAGATAAGGCCATATTTATAACTGTTTTAATATTATAATTAATAAAAAAATAGCTATTAAAATATCCAGGGGTCGGAAGGATATCTTACCCTCAGGTAAATTGTGTGCTCCTTTCTGGCACCTAATATTATAACAAAACCTAATTCCATAAAATAATTAAATACAATTGCTACTAAATAACTCGTAAAATTATGTCATGTAAAATAATTCATTCTGATTCAGCCAATCAGAATGTTTTTCTTTTTAGTTAATACTAATATTATTAACAGTCACGTTGTTAATTTTTGCTCATCATCTTGAATGGACTCAAACTGGGAGAACCCAAGCCCTCGGACAACATCGGTGTGAAATAGCGAAGGCTGCTATATTTTGTACGGTGAGTGTAATTGTTAGGGGACCCAATCACAAAGCGTCCAATAGACATGATTTAGGGTACGTTCTGTGAAACTTAAGGTCATACATTCGAGCATGCTATTATCGTGAACCATCTCCTAGCACAAGAATTTTAAGCTTAGTTGCAGGGATTAACCGAAATATTAGTTATATTATTGCAGTATTCTTTAAAAAAAATCCCTTACCCGAATGAATCATTTGCACGCACTAATACTCGTATAATAAAAATTACGGATGACGAGGCATTCCATCTCTGTCCTTAGGGACGCCAACACATGTGCACATTGAAACTTGGTTGAAGTTGGATTCAGTTGATCATGAATTGCATCCCTTACCCGAATAAATCATTTGTTCGCACTTATACTCGTATAATAAAATGTCAATTTATCCCATAGCTAGTTAGTACTCGAATTAGATTGAAATTTTGAGAGCCGCGAAATTTATGACGCTCGGGTAAGTCAATAAACCAGCAAAGTTTAACCTCATGTGAAAATCAGTGACCTGGTCATAATCGCTGTACCGGCTTGCCGTCCTTAATATTAGCACATAGCTCATTTACACGTAGGCTTTAGGAAATAACCCTTATATATATGAAAGGAAACGTAAATTGTAATATTTAATACTGATTATGTAACTAAACATTTTTTACATTGATTCGGATAGATCTATAATTAGCGTTTTACTTAGTAGTGCAATCAAAATTAATATAATATAGTATTACTAATCTAGTGTCTAATATATCGAACGTTCGTTCTAGGATTACAACATATATTCTTTTATGAAACTGAGAGTTACAAAAGAGCTTACTTCATTTTTAGAATATATTATTTCGTACGTAATTATAAACAAATCTTTTAACTCCAATCTAGATAGAGAGGGAAAGTAAATTCTATTCTTGTTTATATAATAGATGTGTATATATTATATCATCTTTTCATAATTCCAGTCCATATCTTGTCCTCTACTGAACATGAGCCTAATATATATATAAATATATATATATATATATATATATATATATATTACACGTGGTAGGGGTCATCATATCACCACCGTACACCGAGCTCAAACCATTATCATCAGTATTTATTAGTGGTAAAACCTTACTTGTGGCTATAGTGCACTCGAGTTGGCTTTACAGCGGTCCACATCCTCATATAATACCCACATGAAATATGTATGGTGAGTGTAATTATTCGGATACCCCATAACAAAGCTTCAATAGCCTAAGACCTGAGATTTGCTTTGTGCTTAATAGTGCAATCAAAATTTAGTACATATATCTAGTGTCTAACATATCGAACATTCTAACAAATGGAGGGTAGAATTACAACACATATTCTTTTATGAAACTGACGGTGACAAAAGAGCACACAGTTTACATGATATTAAGTGATGTGAAGTGACTGCAGCCTTCACATCATTCTTAGGATCATGCGAACTGTGTGACATGTGTGTGTGTAAAACATCTTGCTTCCATCCTCAACAAATATAATGAATAAAACAAACTGGAACGGAAATTCCCGCTACTACTCACGGTCCCCAGATCTCTATACTCACCAGACAAAACACAGCACCGTATTGCTACTATTTCTATTTCATAAAGGTACTTGTGACGACGTGGTCAACAACCATGTGTGATGCCTTACAACTATATATATATATATATATATATATATATATATATATATATATATATATATATATATATATATATATATATATATATATATATATATATGTATATATATATATATATATATATTACACGTGGTAGGGGTCATCATATCACCACCGTACACCGAGCTCAAACCATTATCATCAGTATTTATTAGTGGTAAAACCTTACTTGTGGCTATAGTGCACTCGAGTTGGCTTTACAGCGGTCCACATCCTCATATAATACCCACATGAAATATGTATGGTGAGTGTAATTATTCGGATACCCCATAACAAAGCTTCAATAGCCTAAGACCTGAGATTTGCTTTGTGCTTAATAGTGCAATCAAAATTTAGTACATATATCTAGTGTCTAACATATCGAACATTCTAACAAATGGAGGGTAGAATTACAACACATATTCTTTTATGAAACTGAGAGTTACAAAAGAGCACACAGTTTACATGATATTAAGTGATGTGAAGTGACTGCAGCCTTCACATCATTCTTAGGATCATGCGAACTGTGTGACATGTGTGTGTGTAAAACATCTTGCTTCCATCCTCAACAAATATAATGAATAAAACAAACTGGAACGGAAATTCCCGCTACTACTCACGGTCCCCAGATCTCTATACTCACCAGACAAAACACAGCACCGTATTGCTACTATTTCTATTTCATAAAGGTACTTGTGACGACGTGGTCAACAACCATGTGTGATGCCTTACAACTATATATATATATATATATATATATATATATATATATATATATATATATATACGTGTATAAACATATTTATGTATATAATAGTTATTTATTGGTTTATCAATAGAAATATTGATGTGACAATATTTATTTTTATTTATTTTCTCTTTATTGCATTAACCTTAACAAAAATAAATATTTTGATTTTATAATACTATCAAAGAGATATCAATATTTTTAAATTGGTTTAAATTGGAACATAAAAGAAGCTTTAATTCAATGCTTGTTTCCATTCAGAAATTCTTCAGACAAGAACGTCATCAGAGAATAATGAGAAGCATCTCAATGTTTCTTTGCTCTATTCTACGTAAGTCCCTTTATAAATAATGCTCATATACTGAAGTGCAATCACAGTGATTACTGAAAATATTTACTACATTTATGAAGTGGTTGCTAATCTCAGAACATAGATGGAATACCTCTTCTTTCTTTTCTCTGTGGCGAGTAGTAATAGTGGGAGACACAATTACGTCAAGTACCTATCCTATTACTTATTGGAATTAATGCGATTGTCATTCATTCCGAAAACAGATATAGGAAAATTATTATATGTTTAAAAATAAATGATAAAATGACCTTTAAGCTTTCAACTTTAACTCTTAGAGATAATAATATGGTCATATCCGAATGTCAGCTGGGTCCGAAAACTATGAACTAAAAATTTGCATCACTCTGAATCACTTAAACCGGAGTTAACAATGCTGCGGTAAAGTGAGAGACTTTATGGCATAATGCGTCTGTGGAATTTGAATTACAAAGTTGTAAACTGGGTTACAACAGAGCACAAAAGGAACCCACAATCGACTTCTTCATTCGTCGTTTATATTGCTGTGTAGGATCAAACTTACAATTTGTATTACAAATTCAAATTTAATACAAGTTTCTTTCACTTGGTATATTAAACGCGTAGTACGCTAAGCTGTTACTTCGTACAGTTATTTTGTGAAAAGATAGTTTATTTGTACCTGCAATCTCTGTAAGTATTTTTTTTTGGAGCAATCATTTCGAACGAGGCAGTAGAAAATAATATACTTGCTGTGGAATACATAATACTAACGAAATAATAAATCACTTATTAATTACTTAGTATTCCATATCGGTACAGTAAATAATTTATAAGTGATTAATTTTAATTGCATTTTAATATTTATATTCTAAAAATTTTATGTGTAATTCTGTAATTTTTTTAAACTACCGACATAATATGGTGTTTCAATATTGTATCTCTTCAATAGTGTATCAAATTGTGTTACTCATATATTGTTCCTCGATTCGAACTCACAAGCCAGATGTTTTTTTGCCACATGCGCGGCTAACGCGGAAAACTTAATACATACTAAGATATATAATATATGGTACTAATTAATGTACTTTGAATTAAAAAAAAGAATTTGTAAGTTATTTTTTTTGAAGATTTCATTTCAAACGAGGCAGTAGAGGTAATTACCAAGTGGAGAATTCATTTTGTAATGACATTTAGTTTAAGAAGATAAGCTTCAGAAAGCGTATTAGTTTGCACAAAAATTTATAACAAATTTAAACTAACTAACTAAATAAGAAATCACTTATAAATTATTTAGATTTCCGTAAAGGAACACTTAATAATGTCATTAATTAAAATTGCATTTACATATTAATATTCTATGATTAAGCAAAAACTATATGCGTAATTTTGTAAAATTCTTAAACTACCGTACAGGTAAGTTGACGATGGTGTTTCAATAATGTCTCTCATTTAATCAATCAACTAGTTATTTAAATATAAGAGTTATACATATTTCAGAAGAACTACTTCTTACGAATATATTAATATTTTGGCGTGCATTGATTTTGCACGGATGCATAAAAGCTCTCCATAATAGTACAGAACCGAACAGATGCGGAAAGCCATTATGCAAAGAGAGTTCGGACAAGTACGGCATTATGAAACATGCATCCGTTAATTTGAATTTCAGAATCTGACATCATAGCAAATGTCTACGGAAATGTTTTTTTTGTTCCATTCAGACTTGCGAGAGCTTCGTTCAGCGACTAAGACGAAATGTATGAAGTGTTGTGATTTTGTGGTTTAAATAGCTTTCGAACTTTGGAACTTTTAGTTCTTGATATGCAAGAAATTTAAGTAAAAAGTTTTATAAACACGTTCATTATTATAAATCTGTGAAGGTTGATTGTTATGTATTGTATTGTATTGGTTGTTATCGTCGAACCGGTTACGAATTCAAGAGATCTGGTGTTGGAGGTCATAGCTAGATGTTAGTGCTACGAAAGAAGTCGTGTACGCACGAACACTAAGATGCTAAAGAGCGTAGATGATAAGCCTTAAAGAAAGTATAGCGATTCTTGAACTGCTAATGAATAAAATATTAAGTAGAACTTTTTTGTACTTTTATGGTATTTAAGAGTATAGATATATAGAGCCACACCATAGCTAGTTTCTAGTAGCAATGTGAATGGGTCGGCTTGTTAAGACACCCACACCCTTACACAATGTGAAATAGCAACTTAAAGGTGCCGTGTTTCGTGTGGCGAGTGACTATGGGCCCAATTCTGTGTAACGAAGCATTCCAACTCAGTCGTCAAGAGTGATTTTGGTAGCAATAAATATTCAATGAATCGTAAGTTTGTTACATATATATATTGTTATATATATATATATATATATATATATATATATATATATATATTAACTGTATACTTCTAAGATTCACTTCATAATCAACGATATATTCAACGATAATGCGTCTAGCAATTGATTTCTTATAATCCCTTAATTACTTTTGGTTTAACTTTTAACTTACTGAGCTTACTTATGCAACTTGTGGAAGTTGCGAGAGAGTAATATTTTTCTGTTGCTGAAAAATATAAAACTAGATATGAGAGTTAGAAATGACCTACTTTTTTCCTTTTTTACTAGGAAAAGTCCATAAGTTAACTGAAATCTTAATTGTTCGTAAATAAATATAAGATTGGAGATATGTAGTGCCTAAGTATATATTTTTACAGGAAATTTTTATCTCATTAAAAAATATATTTTATATTTGCAAAAAGGTTTCTCTATGTAACATTGGATATTTATGAATTTGTACTGAATGTTAAAAGTAGCATAAGATAATTTGACATGGAGATTTATTCGATACCATTAATTATTTGGAACTCATTTGGATTATATCCCGCTTGTCGACGCTTTCATTAAATACATTGAATTACGTTTGCGGTCTGTGCTACGGCAATATGTATTAAGCCCTCAAAGGGATTTGCGTGTGTTTCGAAACGATTCTTGTTTATTTTTTCCTGCACTTGTTTACTGAAATAAAATGTACCCATCTCTATTACCGTTCCCTAAATTCTGTTTATAATCATAAGTGAAGCATAATTAAAATTTACACTTCTGTATTTTTATGCCTATTTATTAAAGTTGCATTACATTGGACTACCAAAGCTTTACGAAGAATTAGTTACTTTATATTTTTACGCAGTTGATATAATTTGGTAATAAACAGAAGACATCGTCGAGGTTGAAATTGATCACGTAGACACATTGAACCTCTTAAACAGAGAGTTGCTTAATAGTGTGTGATGTACATAAACATAAAATGCACATAAAGCTCAAAGCACCTTTTGTCTCATTAATCTGGTCAGCTTAACCGTTGTAATGTATTTATTGTATTTGGATTTATTGATATATGCGAATTTAACATTTTTCTCTCTAATTTAACGATAAGGACGATTAAAATCTATATTAACGTTTCGTAACGTTAACCAGTGAATTGAAATTAAATGAAATCTCCTTCACCTCGCCGGGTGTTAGTCTCGTTTTTAAAAAAAGTTAAAAATTATTAATTACTTATTAAAGACATTCATTCGGTTAATTTATTTATTGTTATAGTAACAGCAAATATATTTAATAAAATAAATAAAGTTTAGATAAACACATGCCCAATACATAATGGAGCCTCGTAGTGGACTATGCTCTAACACCCTCTCTAGAGAATAGGCCTATCCCCAACAGTGGGATTAATATACAGACTGTTACTTTTTTTAAATATATTCTTTACATACGTTCGTTTAAATAAGTAATTTAATATTAAAAATGCTATATATTAAAAGATGAAAAACGTGTGAATTAATTACTCACAGCAATTTGACGCAGGTAAGTAGTTCTTGCAGATACCGGCCAGGAAAATAGAGAAGACCAATGGTCATTAATTAATATATCGTTTTATGATTTTTTGTACACATTTATTATTTCAAATTCAATTTCGACTTATTATATATATATTATTATGGACAATGAGATAATTGAATTTATGTTTCGAATGACGTAAGTCCCATCCTTCCCTTTTATAATAAATAACAAACATACATCTTTTATAATAAATACGACAACTTTCAAATTTACACGTTTTAATATGATATTGTCCGCCTGGTCGGTTTCGACCACGGTGATAAAGTATGTGCGAAAAACACAAAGGCATTCACTCGTCGTACCATTTCCAATGTAATGCAGCCACAATAAGATCGGGAGGAAGGTCTAGACGCACTGTCCAAGACATAGTACACCCAGACCCGAAGACTAACAATTTTCGATGTACAAATAATTAATTCTTTTTCTGGTTATCAAATCTGCTTTGAGCACTACACCACGGGATTGCATTAAAAAACAAAAATTATACAATTAAAGTACAGACAACTAATTTGTAAAACTATGCTGCCGTTATAATTTAAATGTATTTTACTAAAACTAAAAATCAGAGATTACCGTTTGATACATTACATATTTAAATGTTAGAACTGTATCTATGGACCATAGTAACGTTTAGAAATTGTTTCATAGAACTATTCTAGTAAAATAATTAAACTAAATAATTACTACCCTATAATTTTTCATTTCAAATTTGTATTAAAATAATTAATTATTTTCGCCTATTACATACAAAAAACCAAAATATTAAATAGTAAATAAAAAATAACATCATAATTAGGGTTTAACATTAGATTTTACATAGTTTAACTAGGAAAAAACTACTACACGACACGTTAACTCCACTAATACTTTAATGATATACACTTAAACATTTTAATTTGGTCTAATTCATATTTAATTTTTCACAGTCTTGAACAGAAATCCAGTAGAACCCTAAATGTAAAATAAGGCTTCACGTTCAAATATAAAACAAATGCCTAAGTTGTTTCTTGTTTAAATTTGTATATATTTAACTTTAGGATATTTATTGAATAGAAAAAAAATATTAAATATATCCATTATTAAATGCCTATTGATAATTTAACAGAACTCTATCAGCAGCCAAGTAATAAAACAGAGCTTTACATGCCACCAAAATAATAAGAAAGAAAAAGTAGTTACTTAGTTAATTTTGCGGACACGCAATGTTCTAATTACATTAACCGAAAATACGTCCATCAAGAACTTTTACCTTTTTTGGTAGAAGTTATAACTAACCTTTTGTATGATTTTATTAATCGCAGAACTTATTTACTGAAACAAACATAATTAAAATTCCATTAACAACTTACTAGTATTTTTAGTTTGAAGCATCGTATATCCGACTACAATAAAGTCAATCCAAATAGAATAAAGAAACGTCCACATAACATCCAACACTAATTTATTTATTATCTTTTTTTTTGTCTATACACCGCAAAAACTTTTTTCCATCGTAGCGCGGGGACGACTCGCCGATGGTAAATATAGAGCGCAACTGACGTGCGACAACACATTTCTTTCGAGGGTCCTATAAACGCCACAGTGTAAGCTGAGAGAAGAACTCCCCGCTGCATGCGCGCGCAAACAATAAAAGCTTACTTAAAATCCTGTAAGCTCATTGTTGTAATAGTAGATGGGAGTACGAGCTAATTTGGCGAAAGGTATGAATTTATGACGACTTTTTCAATAATGACTTTAGTTTTAGTTATCACTTGTATATGTAGATTTTATTATTTCACACAACATTGTCAAGAAATCTATATAAATTAATATCATATATATTAAATATTCATATCCAATTATCACCGCTAATAGCCTATTAGGTTAGGGTACGGGTACTAATTAACGTGACAGGGGAGAATCTTCACATTTTTTGTGAACTATCTCTTAGCACAAGCATTTAAGCTTATGTAGTTTTAGTGGTAAGAAAATTTTGTGATATAAGTAATTTTGAATGGCATTGCTTGCATTCTCTTATGTATAAGAAAATATATGTCAGTATAAACTTTAATTTGTGTGGTACTCAAATGACAAATGGACATTCCTGCGTCCTATGACGTCCACTTTCATCCTCGATGAGGAATCATAATAATTACCACCAGTAATAAAGGTTTCCGAAGCCTTTCAATCACCACATGAAACAGTCCTACCCCAGCCTAGCTTATTTGATCAGCTGCTAGGACCTTACTGATGTGGGAATCTACCACTGTTAAGACTCGGGTAAATTTTGTCCCCGTTTGTCACCCTTAGTAAAATCAATAGTCATATAAAGGTAAAACTATGTACATACGGCTCGGTAGTAATATGAAATTTTAAATAAACGAAGCGCCAATAGCCTAATGGTTTAGGGTACGGTCTGCGAAACTTAAGGTCGTAGGTTCCAATCCACCATTGGACTATGTCGTGAACCATCTCCTAGCACAAGTATTTTCAGCTTAGTTTTAGTGGTAAACCGGAATATTAGTAATGTTAATAGCATTGCTAATATTCTTTATTATAAAAAAAAAAAAAAAAAATGGAGTGCCCTTTGTGTATGGTGTGGTAGATATACTGATGTTGTTAATCACAATTTTAACCACCGAATCTTCATTTCCTCGATATCGTCCTTTCGTCCGTTTCCTTCATCATCGCATTTCACTTGTCGAGGTCGCCGATTGGCCATTGTGCGCTATGCAACATTCTGTCATAGACTATTTAGGTAACAGTGAAAGGTAAGGTAAGGTACAGGCAAAGTCGTAATTTGAAGGACTTTTTTTTAATAATATCAGAGGGTGACAAAGTAGCACACAGTTCAGCTGAAAGTGAGCGATGACTGAGTCCTGTGATATCTACATCCATCCATCGATCATCAACAAAGATTTGAGTACATCTCACACCCCTTTACACCCCTGTGGGATGAGATGGAATACCAGCTTTTTTGTTTAATAGAATATAAAATTAGTATTTTTAAATTGTAAAAATTTTGTATAAAATTATTTTAAATTATTAATATTCATAAATTATAACAGAGGTAGAGCACATGAATGGGACAGTTCTACTGAGGTATGACCACACCCACACAGAATACCAGCATATTACGAGGCATTCCAGCTCGGTCCTCGGGGGTGACAACGTATTTGCATTATGATTCCTTGTGAAGGATGAATGTAGATGTCATGGGCCGCAGGAATCACTTACCATCATGTGAACTGTGTGCTCGGTTGTTACTCTTAATGTAATAAAAAAAAAGAATAGGTGGCAAACCAACAAGCAGCTCATTCGATGGCGGGCTTTAAGAAAGTTTTAGGCTCTTTTCTGGAAAGTCTCTTTGTGCGACAGCTTCCGCGTGAAGCGTACAATGGTAGATTGCTAACCATCGAGATAATGAAAATGAAATCTTGAATTCTTTCGATACAGAATACCATCAGAAATATACAGATCCATACAGAATTCATAGGGTCTTACAAAATCCCAAGGCAGTTTGTTTTCATCTCATTACTCAGCTGCTGTTTGACGCTGCTATTGAAAACCATCTGAAATCGCTTGTGCTAGGAAATGGTCCACGACAATAGTCGAATAGCGGATTCAAGCCTACGACTTCAGTTTCTCAGACCGTACTCTAAACCATTAGACTATTAACGCTTCATCCCAATTAAAGGTAATGAAAAGGCTTTTTCCATCTCAATCCTTAAGAGTGGCAATGCACGTACATTGTGATACTTGATTGAGGATAGATATAGAAATCATGAGCCGCCGTCATCACTTACCATCGAATGAAATGTGTGCTCGTTAATATCATAAAATAATAATTAGGTACTATCTGCAGCGTAGCTCTATCATTGTAATATCCTGTTTATATTTTAATTTTTTTTATTCATAAACTTTTTGTACAACTAACATATGCACAAAGGCGGATTTAATGCCTAAGGCATTATCTACCAGCCAACCTTGGGAGGGTTCAGAGAAATCAAGGTAGGGACAAATGAATAATAATAAAGAAAAAAAGAAACATACAGTACATCTAAATACTTATACAATTATATATACATATCATTATAAATTATCTTTGGAATTTATGATACTAAATAAAATAATAGACATTTATATACATTTACGTAAACTATTAAACAAAAATATATACATATTATAAACACAAACATGGAAAATATAAATATATACATAATTATTATTGATGTAGTTAGTTTAAGTATTGAATAAAAAAATATTACTGCGACATAATAATTAAAACAGAAGACCGTCCAACCTGATAATAATCGCTTAGTGGACAGTATTGTAATGTAAACAAAAGATATTGTTAAGTGGTAAAAGATCTGTACAGAGTCTGTCTAGTAATGTGAATTACATTTTAACTAGCGGGATATTTTTCCTTTAAAGGTTGAATAATATTTTACATGAATAAACTCGTAACAGTGATTTCTTTTGTTTAAAATTACGTAAACATGCCTGTGATATATATTATAATATTTTGAACACTTGCGGATCTTGTGGAATGACTTTTTATTCAGAAAGCGTAACGTTGTGCAAGAATTTACTTGTACCAAAAAAATACCGCCACAATGGCGCGTCCTCACCAGCTTTATATAAAATTTATTAAAAGTCAGATTACAAACGAATAAATTGAAATTATTTTACAACGCCAAATAAATATGATGATTAACTTAATTACTAATTATGAATTTTAGATATAATAAGTTGTAGGTAAATGTACGTCACAACCACTGGGCGCCTATGTGTTACTAAGTAACAATATATAAACAATTTTGCGGATCTTAATGTGTTATTATATCTGTTTAATTCTTGAAATTTTGCGTGCTTTATAATATTCATGTTTGAGGGAGAAATAAAGTGTTTGACGTCCTGATGTTGCAGGTCATCCAGATTACCTGATCTTAATTATAAATTTTTTGGTTGTTCTACGAAGAAAAATTTTACACTGTCTAATTGTATAATTCGTTTGGGATTTGAAGATGATTGGGGCTTCATATAGAATATGAAGCCCCAATCATCTTCTCTATAAATCGTAAGTTAAATATATCAGCCATTATATCTCTAAAATTAGTTTTCACATATGTGATTGTACTGTGTGTTTGCATTTATTGAATTATACATAAAATTTATAATAAATTGTGTCCTGGACGATTTCGTCAATATTAATATAATTTCTCTTATCCTAGTAAATGTATATGCAATAATATAGGATGAAGGTTTAGACATGCTGGGGACCCAATAACCAACAATTGGTTTAGAACAATGCTTGAATCTCAACTGGAATCGAACTGGGGACTCGCCACAGAACTGTCAGGTTTTCGTTACCAACGTTTCGGTATCGGTAGGCCTTTTTTTGTACAATAAAATTGAATGTACATATGTAACGACAGATAATTAAAGCAAATACTCACTTGTTATATGTACCAATATTATAAAAATTACACTGTACTTTTAAAAGATGCTATGCGTAGAAAGTTTCGTAGAAAAAACGTTCAACCGCGAACAATGGAAAAATAAGAAATAAAAGCATCGCAACCCTGGCGAAAGCTTTGATGTTTTCTACATTCCAGAGTAACAGATTACGATAGCGTACCTTAAATTTACATAACAGATATTTGGGTAGAAAAATATGGAGCGTATTTTTTTTTCATAATATTAGGGGCGGCAAAGGAGCACACAGTCCATCTGAAAATGACTACACTTCCGTTATCGATAGTTTTTTTTTTAATTTCAGGATGCACGTGTATCCCGAGGACTGAGATAGAATATCTCGTAACTTGTACTAATAATATTATTTATTAAAATGCTCAGCAGCCGTCCGTCCATTGATTGTAATACAATATATGTAAATAAGAATGTGTATCCATAATAATTTTATAACATTGGAAGCGCCATATTAAAGCTAGTACTTAGTTGCAGCGTGAACGCGGGTCGCTTCGACATGAGTAGAACCGCGCCCTCACAGATGATAGGCGTGCTAACAGTACTATGACTCATGTGGTATGTAGAGAATAGTGGACTCAAATACTGGTTATTATAGATATTCCATCTCAGGCCTCAGAAGTGGAACACATCGTAAATCTTCGTTGAGGACGGATTTGGTCACTTACTATCAGATCACCTGTGTGTTCCTTGACCAACATTGGCAAGGTAGAAATATATTAATTATAATATATAAATAAATAATCAGTAACTTTAACGTTAAAAACTACAATAATTTTAAGAAAGCCAAATCAAGTAACAGCCTATAGTGAATGTCACTCCACTGCGGATTGGCATGTTTCCGAATTCACATGTTTTCGAATATTCTTTTTATTTATTATTTATAAGTTATGCAGGTTTCCTCATGATGTTTTTTCCTTAACAGCCGAGCACGTGCTAAATGAGTACATAAAATTACAGTTAATAATTTAATCGGTACCGACACCAGGGATCAAACACGGTTTAAAAATTAAAAACGAACGCAACTTAGACACTGAGCTACAATGGCTAAAACAAATGTAATTATAATAAATCGTGGAGAACTAAATGTAGCAGAATTAATACTATCAACCAAATGCAACAAATTTTGTGGTTTTTGGTGAGAATGTAATTTGATTATAAATTTTTGTTTATATATACCTAGGCCGGCCAAAAGTACTGTTACAAATTAAAATGTTTTTTTTTTATTGAAGTAATGTAATATTATTAAAATTTATACCTACATATTTTTTAACAAAAAAATATTCTATTCGAAATGGCCACCTTTGGCTTTTATTCAGGCCTTTAATCTGTTTAGCCATGAATCTACTTCAAATTATGGTCAGTTTTAGAGGACATGGCCTGCTCTAAACGACACGGCGACATTGAGTCTCTTAAAAAATCTTTGGAGCAAGTAGTGGCGAAATTTCCCTTGAAAACAGTGCGTAAATCCATAAATTCGTGGCCAAACAGAATAGAGGCCTGTATAAAAGCCAAAGGTGGCCATTTTGAATAGAATATGTTATTATATTTTTTGCTGAGACCAATAAATATGTAGGTATACATTTTAATAATATTACATTACTTAATTGAAAAAAAAATGCATTTTCATTTGTCACAGAACTAATGGCCGGACTAGGTACATATATACATAAATATACAGTGGTATAGCTTCGCTGTAGTTTGTTTCTAGCTGCAGAATGAATGATGCTTCTCGACCGGTGGAGCACCACGCCCTCACACAATACCAGCGTAAAATAGCAGCATAATGCTGCTGTGTTTAGTCTGGTGGGTGTTGGGGTCGGGATACCTTTGTTACCGGTAACGAGACATTCCATATCAGTCCTTAAGAGTGACAATGTATCTGCCTTTTGATTCGTTGTCACCTATGGGCATCATGGGCTTCAGGAGTCCCTTACCATCGGGTGAAAAATGTGCTTTGTTACTCTCAATGTATTAAAAAAATATTGTCACTATGTATTACATTTTATTATTACCAATTCCATACTTTTCACGCCCTCACCGTCACAGAACGATAATAATGCTATGTTTCGTATGTGACATCAGGGATTCGGGAGCTTAATAAATTACTAGTAACATGGATCTCCATCTTACTACTCCGTGACGACGCACACGTATATGTTTGTGGACCGCAGTTATCACATACCATCTGGAGGACTATATGCACGTTTCACATACTCTATTAGTATAATTTTTTTTTTCACATGGTTTATTTCAAAGTCAAAATTGATTTGTTTATCGCCGTATACAAAATTGTAATAAAGCAGATGAAACGAAGGAATTATATATACATCCACTATTTTATTTAATTCTTAATTATTAGTCACAAATCTTACTCGTTAATAATTATAATTTTATGTGTTTTATGATTATGACTTTTTGAACAAACGAATTTCTATTCACTTTAAAGTTTATTTTGAACAATAATAAATCATTATTTTGACATGCATATATTGAACTATCTTAACCAAATATTATTAATATGTCAAATTTATCAATATTTAGTTAGTATAAATTAGGGTCGAATAGCTGGTTAAATTCCAAATGTCTCCGGCTAGTACAGTTTAAATGCAACAATATTTTGAATGAGTTTGTGGTTAGAACATTGGACTAGCAATCTAGAGGTCGTAGTCTGAAACACAAGGAAGTACACACAACACAAGGTACAGTACAAACACAAGGTGAGTTAAATTTTGTCCGCCTTGTATGATGTCCTCCAATACAATTTTGTTCGGGCGATATGTTCTGTTTATTACCAGATAACATATAATGCGCCTGAAATATTACAGTGACGTAAGCATTTGCGCAAACACAGATGCACTCACTTCTTCCGAAGTCCAGTATATAGCAGTGCAGTAAGTTGGGAGGAAAGTTCAGATGCTGTATCGTGGAAACTAGAAGTACTTACAATATACCCAGACCCGAAATCAACAGTCTTCCATACACAAATATTGTCTTTCATCTGGGAATAGAAATTAGGACCCGCAATACAGCACCCGGTTACTTAGCCCTACTTCACGGGGTGTGCGAATATAGACTCGACCTATGTAACTTTAATGATTTTTGATATTAAGATCTTGGATTAAAGTCGAAAAAGCTTATTTATTTATTACATAATTAATAATTTAGTAAGAAATAATTAAAGAACTTATCGACGTCCATTTGTTAAGATGGCATCTATCTAGATATTTCATCTCATGACTTAAGGGTGACAACGCAAGTGAATCTTGAACCTGTGTTGTTGATGACTGTAGATGGGTTCCAGCTGTCTATTACCAAGTTTGCCAATTTTTCATTCCCAATAAAAAGTTCAAATCTAATTTTGAGAAACAGATGAAAAGGTGATATCTGGTTATGCTAGATTAGCCTAGGGAATGATGAATTCACTTTGAACGTCCAATTATAGCGTACCCGAGGAGGACGACGGCAAGAAGTGGTACCGTGCCGTCCTGATAGTTGCACGAGGGTTCTGGGGGTGCAATCATCACGCACGCCCACGGGATGGCCCATCCCGGGATATCACAGCGTAGCGGAGGGGGGTTGCGGTTGCATTCCTTATGGATATCCCGTAAGCGTAGGCATTTATAAACGCTTAAAAAAACATTGCCATCGTTTTAACGTGATGCGACTGTTCTCTTACTGTTTATTAAGTAATACTAATATTCCTAATTTAATATCCATCCTTAAAAAATATTTAAGATGTCCTTACGTTGTCACCCGTGAGCACTGCGATGGAATATTTCGATATATGTAAGTTAGTACCCGGATATATTAATATCCAATGAAATGGTAACTATTAGCAGTATTTAATATTAACGACGTACTTAATAATGCGACTACCTACCTAAATAATGTTATTAAAGTATAAAATCATCTAAAGTACATGATAGTATAACTAAAGATAGAGTTAAATGTAATAAGAACACAATAATAACAGGAAAAGGTGTTGACGCGTGAATCACGCTATCACAGTTTCCGCTCAAACACGGTTTATATACAGTGGGCGCCTGTGCAACTTTGGGGCATCGGCTGCTCACCTAGCCTGGCGGGAGAACTCTCCTTTTCATCCTACAGCCAAAGGATAAACATGGAACAAAAGTGAAAAGCTTGTAGTGTAAAATCTATATGCCCTTTTAATTACAGCTCATATGAGATAACGCTTAATTACTTCACAGAATAATTTTATACACCTAATTATATCTATAAGATAAACCACTAAAATCGCACTTTAACTATATACGGACAACTCCAAGAAAGTTTCAAGTTTTTAGAGTGACAATATGGCGTATTGGAAATATAGCACAAGTGATCTCTACGGTGTTCAGATATATTAATACCGTAGTGTTATAATCATAAATATCCAAGCAAGCGTGATTAGAGTTTATCAAATAATGGTTATAATTTTCAGCGGAAAATATGTTATCTAACATTTTGAGGATGACTATTAATTTAGTCTATGTATTTATCTCAATTTGATTAGACGGAGATAGCAAATGCTATTCATATTTTTCCCTTCATTTCTAAGTAAAACCTTCACTTGTCTCACAAATTAAGTAGATAAATATATTGCTTATTATTTCTAAGATAACGTTACATTAAAATTAGTGGTACGAATTATATTCTACATATAAGTATAACATTCGTATTATATTCCTGGTTTGAACGATTTGAATAACTAGTTTTTATTAAATTTGTATCGAGATCGAAGGTATTTCGCAGTGGTTTGAAATCGAGTCTGGGACTTTGCTCTAAATATGTTCACTAGCAGATGTAATGATTAAAAGTTTTAATTTGTATAACTAGCTACGGCCGTAGACGTTTCATATATTTTTAACTTTACATAGTTATGTGCTTGTTTTTATGGAAAAAATGGAAAATGTTAAATATTGGTTAGATATATTTAAATAAGACTTATTTTATAATAGCAATAAAAAAATTATATTTATAAGAAAATGTAATCTACTTATATTAAAGTTAAACGAAAATCTTGTTAAAATATAAAACTACTTTAAAACCCTTGATGAAGGACAAAGGAAATATTCGCACAAACAAAATTCATATCCCTATTCGAGACAGCTTAGATGAAAGAAACTTGCAATGTCCGCATTTGGACGCAGAATCCCTTATTTATATGGAGTAAATCATTCGGAACGGAAATTCAATCAGAAATTCAATGTGTTTTGTATTGTAGGGACGGGAATTTCTACTTAAACTTGAAGGATGTCCATACATGTCCAGTTCAGATTTATATTTCTGTTATTTATTACCAGTATTAAAATTTGGCGATTTGGAAAAATTCTTATGTATATCCCTACAAAATTGTACTAAACAAAATAACTTCAAATCTGTGAAATAACTCGCATCTTATGTCTCATATAATGGCAACAAAGAATGTGATGATGCAATCCTCCTTGTCGTTATCGAGTACGATTTTTTTCATTACATTTACAGTAACAAACGAACACACAGTTCACCTGTTGTCACCCTTGAGGACTGAGATGGAGTGCCTCGTCACCAGTAATAAAGGTTTCCGGATCCCTACACTCACCAGACGAAACGCAGCAGAATCAAGGTACTATTTTACGTTGGTATTATGTGAGGGTGTGTACCTATCCTAGTAGCTCAGGCATCAAGGAACTCGTCGTCACTTTACCAAGACTAAGTAATTTATTTATTTAGGACCATCAACAGAGATTACAATATCAAATTAACTTAAGTCTACATGTACATATAGCTACATTCTCATTTCACCTCGTAACAACTACACGGCCGTCATAGAATACAAAATAAATAGTTTATTACAACAATTGGCTTGAGTAAATATATTAGGTCTCAAAAATTGTAGCTCCATCTGGGATATCAAACCTTAACTAAAGACTTAATTGTCAATTACCGTCATTGGTAACAACCTAAACCGTATTTTACAAATAGGAAGTCAATAAATATCACCATCAATATATTTGTTATGTTATGAATAAAACCGCAATATATTCATCCCTTACTGAATACGAAATAACGCTTACTTTTTATATTTCGATTTAATTTTTTTATTAATGGAGTTTCGAATGGGCGCACTGACTTTGACAAATGTGTCACTTTATTATACAATACGTAACTCGTCGACACGTTCTGGTAGTCATTAATTGGGTATCAGTTATTATCCTTTTATTATTACATTCCATTTTGTAGCACTTCCGTTTTGTAACACGACAATAAATGATACTCGTGAAAAACATTCACAAATATATCTGTCGACGTAGGTATATTTATAAAAACTTTATTTATTTTATATAATATCCTATTGAATGCTGTTGAATTTTGTAATAATTAAATGAATTACTGGAAATTACACCTGCAATTGATTTAATTACTTAATTTCGGGGGGCCCCACAAAGATATATATATTAATATAGCAGTGGACTAGTGATGGGCTGAAATGATAATAATGATTAAAATATTAGCATTATTAATATTAGCAGTTCTTATACTTCATCATGAGGACACGCTATCACTAATATCGGGACCCTGGATATTGACCTGGTGAACAGCATTGAATTTTGTGTTGATTACGAGGATAAAACCGAATTGGCTGCCAATAAAGTCAAAGTACACATTAGAACCCAAGGCGCAAGTCTAGCCGCAAATGGAATAATTCTCTGACCGTTGTAGTAGTTGGGGCACCTCGATATTCCCTCCTCATTGCTTACCTCTATTTCTTTCCTTTAACTGTATTTATCGTAGAGCAGCTTAATTTGTCGGTGACGCATTGATTTGCTATCGTTTGGGTATTCTTTAAAATAACCTATGAATTCCTTAAAGTTTGTCAGTCGACCAGTAACTCTTTTAGTATAGGCGTGTTTGTTGAGTGGTTATATGTGCCTCGCATGCTTGTTTGCTCCCTCTACTAAAGCAAAGTATACTAAAAAGAAATTATGATAATAGTTAGCGAGTATAAGAATAAATAAATAATAATAATAATAAAATAATTGTCCGTTGCAATAGTATGTCTCTTTATATAATACTTTGAAAAACAAATCAGTTGGTACAGTTTTGTTCTACTTCCAGCCCAGCTCAGAGGAAATTATATAACTCAAAAAAACAATATGGTATTTAAAAAAATCATGATGAAGATGAATATTACAGGTTATTGAAGTTACTAATTAAAATAGTATGTTAATTTATATTAACTACAACTACCTTTAGCTGATAATGTGCCTGTAAAAGACATTTAATATTGTTCTAACTCTTTATTTTTTAAAATACTTTCTGTCATACAGAAGTAATTATGAATTTTCCGTTGGGTGATCCTGGAATAGGATGTCGTATAAGTCTATTAAAATGAGTACTTCTTTGTAATAACAAATTAACTTATTCGACATTGGGTCGCCAGTATTAGTGTGTGTCAAATGATAACCTATCAACGAACATTAACAGACTAACGATCATGTTGATCTCGTTCTTAAAAACAGTAATGTTCCTTCATTAACTGGAATATTTGGTTATTTTTCTATATATACTATTTTAAATATAATTAAACTATAAAAAAGTTACAAGAAATACAACTTCAACAACTGATTCACTAAGTCGCGCCACGGAAGAGCCGCAATAAACGCAAAATAACAGTAGCAAAAGTGTCACGATTCAAACGAGTAATACAAAAGAAAACCTCTTGTATTTCTTTTTAATGGAACATGAAGCCTCGCCTTGGGAGTTATCATCTGACTTTACGAGCGGCATTAAGTAACGCGGTGAGGAAATAGTTTCATTCTGATCCAGTTACAGTTTATGCTTCCCAATGTATACGAGACGCGTAACTTAGACAGGTTTATACAGACATTTTTTTAGGTTTTTATTATACTTGTAGTTTTATTTTTTAATATGATAGGGGTGACGAAAAGTTTCCTGGATGTTATGTGATGACTTCGGCCCATGACATCTGTATTTATTATCAACGAAGATTTATTAAGCACAAGCGTTGTCCCCTGTAAACGCAGACGGAATGCTTCGTTACCTGTAATTCGGTCTTGGGTCTTCACAATGCAAAACACAGCGGCGTTATGCAGATATTTTACGCTGCTATTTTGTAGTCCTTTGCTGGTCGAGAAGACAATATCAGAGGTTATTCTTCTGATATTGTTTCAAAATGAAATTAACCAGAGATTTAAAATGACAGTTCAGTGAGTTGATAGCCATAGGAAATGAAAGCGTCTTGTATAATGTTGCTACAGTCATGATAAACACATTATAGTGTGAAATAATTCCCCACAAGTCGGATATTTAATTTATGATCCTAAATTTTATATGAATCTTAAACGCAGAAAGCTCAAACAGGCAAAGAGTAGAGATTTTACGAATGACTGCATGGATATATATACATCTACATCAGAAAGACTCATGAGTATCTATTCTGATAACAGGAAACCCGGCAAGCCTATCGTGGCTATTTTAAGTCGGTATTTTCTTAAGGCATGGTGCTACCCTGGTCGAGCTGACCTATTCATTTTACAGCTAGAAATAAAATCTGCAGTATGGTAATCATAAAATAAAATCTAGTTATGTCTAAAATAACTGTTTATCCATTACTAAAAATTCATCTATTATTTAATATAAAATACGCTTATCTTTACAGACATGCGATGATATTCAAACAATGGATATGAACTCTATAAAATCCCTAGGATATTGAAGCTTTAATAATAATAGTTACTAAGTGTATAGTTATCGAAAAATATTTTTTTTAAATAAAAGTATGAAGTGTATTATAAATTTATACTCATGCTAAATCTATTCGGAACTGTTATTAAATGTTCAAAGGTTTATCATATTTTACCACTCAGACAGGAAATTAAATTTATTTTCAACACATATAAATCCATTACATTGGAATATAAATAAGTACCTAAGTGCGATCAAGCCCGAGGAACTTTTTTCATAAATGCCCCGAGGCAAAAAGTCGGGTAGCGAATGGAGACTTACACGGTTTCTTAAACATAACACTAAATAACATAGTCAAAGTAATTACATATTTGACATGTATATATTTTTTTTATAAATATTTTTTCCTTAAAGTTATACTATTGAAATTAAGTCTTTGTTTTTAGTTTATACCCATAACATAATCTTTGCTCAACCCAAAAGCGGGAATAGATGAAAATGCCTTTTGGCATTAATGCTGGCTTTTTATACGCTTTTTTTTTCAAATACAGTAGAAATAAATGATAATGTTAATTCGCCATATTGATTGAATTGTAAAAGTGCACAGTGGTAGATAACCAACTACACTCCTCCGGACGATAATCTATAGTAACAAGGAAGTAGTCGGTGAACAAACAAATACTGATTCTATGTACGTTGTAAATATAGGTTAACACGGTCATAAAATAGGGATTGTAGATGAAATTAAAAAAATTATGACAAGTCAAAATTTAGCTTTGAATTTTAATCATGTACGTTGCTTGTACGGCAAGAATTGCGTAGAGATAATTCGGTTATAAAGTTTTCACCGTGCATGCAGTTCGCTCTAATAGAATGTCCTCTTCACTCCGTTGAGCGCTAAATGCCGCGTACTTTAATGGTAAAATGTAAAAATAAAATTAAAAGGATACATGTATGACGTTATATATACATAGTTACATAGCGTCATACATGTATCAAATCAGCATACATAAATTCTTTTATGCTTCTTAGCAATTCTATTGTTGATTTGTACGTTAACGGTCCGTTCAAAAGCGAAAGTTTAACCTTTAAGAGAAAACGACTAAAATAATTGCTCAGTTTTTAGTGACAAGTAAAGAGAACCAATTTCTGAAGCATCTCTTGGAGTAATTGTAGACACTGGTTTCTTCCGCTCATTTATATGAAACACGTAGTAGTAACAGAAAAGTAACAGCACAGTTAGTAAAAATGAGATGCTATTCTGTGAAAGTATAGTCCTTTAATTGAGACAACGTAGCTAGTTTTTGCTACAAGATGGCTCTGCAGCTAATGATAATTTTTAAACATCTGCAATATGTATTGACAATAATCAATTAAAGGGATTAACAGTAAAAAAAACCAAAATCATAAATTACGACACCAGAATCGCGATAAATAAATTATAACTTCCAGCAAAATGCTTAGTGTTTGATTCATAACCAGTTTCTGTAGAATGAGTAATTGGCGGTTGCCTGATATTTGGATATTCTCCAAATTTTGTGTTATTCTGTCGGCGTTTATCAATATCACTTTGTGTTAGGTCGATAAAAAATTAACGTTGTTTTTCCGTTCATCTGTATGAGATAAATGGTTAACAGTTATTATGGGATAAAATTATGTATAATTAGGAGAGCCTTAATAGCCTTGATGTAGGGTACTGTCCCTGGTACTTAACGTAGTAGTTTAAATTCGACATTTGGCTATTGTCATGTCAAACCGTCTCTATCACAAGCATTTAAGCGTAGTTGGAGTGATTAACTTACTTTTTTAATATTAAAAAAAGGGTACTGTGATATCCTAGTGGTGTCTTTTACGCCAATAGTTATGTTAATATTTTTCCTGCAGATCTTCAAAGAATAATCAAAGTATTCTTCTTTGAAGATCTGCATTGTGAGATAGAAAGACTACAAATCTTAATCTAATCAATTCTAAACTATGTCGCCGTCATCCAAGTAAGTCTGCTAAGTAATAATATTATATGTGCTAAAATAAAATAAATATTCATAGCAAAGTAAAATATAAAACTGTTATGTACATGTATTTTCTATTTTATTCAAATAAGTAATTATTTGTGGGCATTCGATAGCTACAATTGGACGTAAAAAATGTCAAAGAACTATTTAATTTTAAAATAAATGTACAGTTAGTAATACTAGTATATATACTAAACATTTTAGTATAATTGTATACCGTATGCTGTACGAACTTCGAACGATGAACCCTCTGAATGTTGAAAAGTGCATTTCGTAAATTAACTCAGAACATGTCACAATCACAATTATAGTTTTAAGTGTATCTTCCAGATTAATAGAGTGCGAAAAATGTCAAACAATTACAATAAATGCCTTCTGAATAAATGTAATGAAATAAATACAAGGCAATATAGTTCAATAAAGCAGGAAATAAAAAGTGTCTCTTGAAAGTTTTGGCATGGAATAAAGAAAAGTATGCCAAAAGTTTCTGACAACAGGAATGAAAAAATTTCCTTGATAGTTTCATGCTTCGTTTTATTTTGTATTCTAAACCTAGAAGGGTTACTTAATAAAATAGAATAAAAACAATGTTGAGGCCGATTTCGCGACAACGTGTAGTGAATAGTTGTTTTAAACCAAAATTTTACATCTGTTAAAAGGCAAATCAATAATTATTTGCGAAGTTTTATTAAAGATAGGCGAGGCCCAAGAACGCAAAATCTATGTTCCTTTTTTTTAACGAATAATAGGTGTCACAACTTTGTTGTTGTTTTTTGTATTGATAACGTGTACTTTTGCAAAATATTATTGTAAATTCTTATGTATAAGCAAAGCAATTATGTATCAGAAAAGATTATCTGTATTACAATACCAAAGTTTTTTCAAAATAAATTTATTCACTAAACAAAAAAAAACTGTAAAATTAAGTTGCTTGAATATCTACACAAATTAAACTATAAAGAAACTGAAGCTTTGCTTAGTATAAATAAATACATACGCATCTATTATATATACACACATTCATTAAACATAATACACACAAAGAGGTACTTTAGAGGATTTTTAATACACACTCATAATACTTTTATTCTATATATTATATATAACAAAACAAACATATTGTCTTTCAACGTATGATTTGTTAAATCCTCTTTTTGTTACAATTTATATTATATTGTTACACATACCAAGGAAGAGCACTGAGGTCTGAAACAATGATATACCTTTTATCTAATTCAGACCCGGATTTCTCAACATACTATAAGGAATAAATAATAATAAAATATAGATCATATATTGTTATTGTTCAGGTATTTTTATATTAGGATTGTCTAAGTAAAAGGTGTAGTATAAATTAAAAAACAAAAGAAGTGTAATAAAGGATCCAACAACAGGCAAAAAAGCATTTCATCTCGGTCCTCCGAAGCGACAACGCATGTACCATAGATCTTGATTCATTTTTGGAGATAGAAGTGGATGACCCATGCCATGGGACGCAGTTATTTTATGAGAGTTTATTTAAAGTAAACATCAAGTGAACTGCGAGCTCTCGTTGCCACCGCTAATGTAATCGAAAAAATATGGTATGTATTTTTTGCAACATTAAGCAATTCTATTGTCAAATACTGTACAGTAACTTTCTATTAAATTTTTCTGCCACATCGCTAACATATCATATAACGACCTCAGATAACTATTTATACCGTGTCGAAATATTATCACTATTTCGAGGTTATGATTCTCACCAGATCGATTTATAAGACAATGATGTTTTTGGATATTGCCATATGAAAGAAACTTTGCAGCATACCATGTTATAGCGCAGTGCCGCAAAAACATAGAGTCACAGAGTTTATATCTAACTAGCAAACAAATAGACAAAGATTCTATAAACTCTCATGTTATTTGTTTACGCCAGTTCTTATGATAGTAGATAAATCACAACAATATTCAAAGGGTGAATCAAGATATGTAAATGGAAAGAAAGTAAAAATAAAAGAAAATAACATATTCAGTACTAACAATAGAAAATACTATTACAAAAAATAAAACTTTAATACTACATGTACAAGGATTTACTTACGTTAATTTAAGATACGAGTACATAAAAAAATTGTTGTGGTTTCGTTGTGTTCGTAAAAAATCGCCATTTCTTTTTCATTGTCATTATTTCATTTAAGCTTAATAACAAAAGATAATATTGGCACAAAACAACAAATGTTTGCCAATGCCATGAACTTATTATTGCGGCGTGACATTTGTTTTAGACCTAATGTTTAGAAGTAGCTTTGTCACGATGATTGTAACATCGATGACATTGTATCTTTTATTTTTTATAGATCTCATCATCATCGCAGCCGACCGCAGTCCACTGCTGACGATAGGCCTATCTCATAGTTTGTCATAAAGCCCGATCCTGAGCAACCTGCATCCAGCGTCGTGAATGGCTCGTTGCTAATTTTTCTTTTTTACGTTAGGAGTAACAAACTGACTGTTGATGGTAAGTAATTCCTGCGGTCCCATGACGTCTACATTCATCCTTGATAAGGAATCATAACGCAGATGCGCTATCACCCTTAGGACTGAGACGAAATGCCTCGTCACCAGTAATAAAGGTCTCCGGATCCCTACACTCACCAGACGAAATACAGCAGCATTATGCTGCTATTTCACGCCGGTATTCTGTGAGGGCGTGGTCCTACCCCGTTCGAGCTTCATTCCGCAGCTAGAAATAAACTGCAGTGTAGCTCTACCACTGTCTAATTTTAATTCCTTCTATTTTTAACTTACATTCATAGTTTTGCCTTACCTCGCTGCAAGTTATATGAATTTGTAAATAACCTGGCGATTCGAAAATAATGTTTCGTAAGGCACTTGCCGCCTTAACTTTCTGAAGCCTGGCGTGAAATGAACGACTTGGATTTTTGGTTTTTACTGTTTTAGAGGATATTACGCAAACGATCACACAATTCTGACGCGAAATTATTCGTGCAGCTCTTGACACGCACGTTCATCCTATATAAGAAAGCATAGTGCAGATGTGTTGTTACCCCTGAGGACTAAGGTGGAATGCACGTGTAATGGGGTCTGCAGTTCGGAACCAGCGATATAATTTATTATAACGAGGCATTCATCGTAATTTTTAGAGATAACGATTTTAATTCCGTATTGAGATTGATTGTATCGAAGACAGATTTGGGTATCGTAGTGTAAAGGCTGGATTACGTATCCATAGTGAACTGTGTATTTTTGTCAAAATTTATAAAAAAATATTTATTATATAACATAGTTCCAGAAGTGGAATATCACACTAGATGAGTCCCGTAATCGATATCTTTCGAAATCAACTAGAGCAGACCGGAGCGCAGAGTACCCTATGGCACTGTACGTAATCACGCGGAAACACCCATTTCACTGCACCTTCTAGTATCCACTGGGATGGCTAATCGATGCGATCAGATCGGAAGTATTTAACCCAAACACCCGGGAAAATTGTATTAAAGTATTAATCTTATACCTTCTACACTTCGTAGAAAACGCAGCAGTATTCAAAAACAGAATGATATTATGTAGTACAGACTTAACTCCACGACTGACTCAACCTCACATGCATTCTAAGTTTTAACACCCTGACTAAATCCCGTTTAAAGATATGCCTTTGGCATTAAATATAGAAAGTAAATTTTAGATATCTATATATTACATACAACAGAAAAAAAAGGTTCTTATGTTTTTACTAATTTATTTTATGGCACTACCTTTACTTGTTTACTAAACATATATAATATAAAAAAAAACAAATTGAACGTGTTATATTTCCTACCATATTCAGCTGGACGATTGCAAATATCTTTCACAACTATATATTGGTAACTCAAGTAGCTCCTCACCAAATCCTTATCTTTTTCTATACTATTAACGCGGTTAAAGCGAGACTTTTTTCGGCTTACTTGCTAACAGTGCAATGTAAAAGATATCAATGTGGTGTTGTTAAAGATAACGAAAAGAACGAAGACCTAGTTCCTGGGGCTGATTGAATGGTCTTGTTTATTCGTCAGGACGTAGCCGTCTATGAGTCGGAGTAATCACACTGAGTATTTTTATCGTAATGTTACTTCAATAAATACGTTATATATATATATATATATATATATATTGTAAAATTATATATATATATATAATTTTATAATAAACCCGACCCTGAATTCATACGCACAAATAAAATTCATATCTCAATTCGTCACAGTTGAGATGAAATAAAGTCGCAATATCCGCATTTGGCCGATGTATCCCTCATTTATATGAAATAAAATGCTCAGAGCCGAGCACGGATTCGGATACGTTTCTTTTTTACTTACAAAAGGCACACGAATGTTTTGTGTTCACATTTTTTATTTTAAATTGAATTTCTATCACATACATTTTTTCCGTGCGTTGCCCAGAAGCCTTTTATTACCTTCGCCCTTATTTTTCAACAATATTCAAGAAAAAAGAAATGTCAAATTCGTAAACCTGCTTTAGGGCCTAGTCGCGGACTCTCTCTCCATTACCCATAACATTTCAAATACAAGAGTATACACAGGCACATACCTACCTTACAGGCATCATGTATGTTGTTATAATTAAATTCTAAAACAAATAAAATAAACACACACACATATTTATATATATATATATATATATACATATATGTGTGTGTATGTGTGTGTTGTAATCGCCTAAATATTAAAAAAGAGTTATATTCGATTTTTAATCATTATTTTTATATTTATACATCATAATAATCAGAATGCAGACCAATTATAGGAAGCAAGGATTGCATCTAACACAACCGTACCAGAAGTAAGAAATAAGTTAACTTTTACTTAATCAGAAAGAAGTACAACGAGCGTAAGCGACATTTCTCAATAGATCAACAAGCTAAGATGTCTTAAACATAGTATATAGCTCGTAAACCTTATAACCGAGAGACACCCTACTAGATGGAGAGACGACCTGTAAAAGTTAGCGTGAAGACGATGGGATTCAAGAGTCATTCAAGATTTAATTGCTTTATATTAATCTTAGGAAGGCCTGTGTACAGCAGCGCCTTGATAGGCTGTGATGATGAGGTGACTTTTACATACTCATGAGTGAGTTAATGTCAAACAACATTAATATTTTTCTACATTTATCACTTTTCTTCGTCTGAATCTTTATCTTATTCGGATCTCAGAATATTGATTCTTATTAATCGGTTCGTTACACTGTGTCGTTGTATGGAAAGTCTCCTCGATAGTAAATAATTGTGCACGTGTGTCGACTTTAATGAAGTCCATTCCTTGTTTTATATCTACTTTAAAAAAAATGTTATTTTACAGTGGCAAAACCAAGCTGTAGTTAATTTATGCCGGCATGAATGTGTTGACTGAACCTGTAGTTTTCAACAACGTACAGCTACTCTATGGAATCAGTTGTTACCAGTGGTATTTTCGACCAAAATGATTTAGAATCGCATTCTTTTCTTAAAGGCCGGCAATGCACCTGCAAATCCTCTGGTGTTACGGATGTTTATGGTTGACGGTGATCACTTACAATCAAATGAGATGTTTGATTTGCCATCTATTTTATAAAAGAAATACAACATGAATAGGTAAACTTGACCGGGAAGGGAGAGCACAGAATAATAAGTTAATTGGTATAACCATACGCTGGGTGATTGGTAGCATAATTCACTTCTATTTTGTGTCATGGGTTTAGAGAATCAGAAACCCAGTTATTGATAGTTAGGCATTCTTTCTCGGTCGGTAACAATACATATATATCTTAAATTTCTGCTGCAGTTATCACTTATCGTCAGGTCGCTAGTCAAAATTAGTTCTTAAATTCCTAAACCCTTAAATTCTTTACAGATTTGTACGCATTTGGATGTTAAACTGTTATTTGCTTCGAAAACAATTTACAAACGTAACCAATTTCTACTTTGTTCGCTAAGTTAAAGCACAACAAAGCTAACGGGCCAAATATTAAGCGCCTTCTCAGAATCCTGTTGCCGCGCATAATAGAAAACACTTTAAGTACAAAACGCAAGTTTCGAGAGGGGATAATGCGCGCCATAATTAAACGGCTCTGCAAGTATAAACCGTTTTAGTCTGGTACTTACTCGTTGTTTGAGTTAGGTAAGAGTTTCATCGTGTAAAAGTAGATACGTTAATATACCTTTCTTGAATTAATAAACGAGCTTCTTGTTTTCTCATAAAACCCATACAACATTTTCTATCTTTTTCTACTCGTGTAAACATACAAATAGAAGAAATGAAGTAAATGCATTTTATTTATAATAGTTATTATAAATTAATATTATAGTGGGTATGTTTACAAAAAATATATATAGTAAACAATATATTATTTCCTAGTTTACAATTTTAATGTTTAAATGGATACTAAAGGTTGTATGTAAAATTATTTTACATTCAATTTTGTTATCTTTAGCGATCTTTGGAAATGGAAAGTTTATTTAACTGTTTGTATGTTTTTTATATACGATAACTCATATCTTCGGGATTTTTAAACCGAATAATGTTTTTTTTGAATTATCAGCGTGGTTTAATAAGAAACATTTTAAAAATATCTTCGGAGACACGTACGTTAGGACTCTAACTATTTTGTGAATATGTAATCTGTCCATTTTGGTATCCATGGAAAATGTTAAGAAATATCCTAATAGGGTGCAGACAAGGTTACGTGGAATTTTCACTCATTAAAACCTCCTCTCTGGCTATCCTAAATGCATTTGCTGCATCTCTGGGATTTCTAACGGAATGCACCGGTGCCCCACTGCAGTGAACTTAAGTACGCCTCGATTGAGACAACGTTGTTCCTAGCAACCCGGCTGTGCTACAGCTGTGCTACCCGGAAGATTCCATGGTGTCGTGCTTCCTGGGATCTGTAATTAATGATCAGAACCCACACCCTGATTTCCCAAAAAACCGAAACCTACCTAACACGCACGAAGGGCAGCCCTATTTTATAAGCTATATCAAATAAAGACTATAAAATTTCCTTTTTTTTAAATAAATATGATAAATAAATCTCGTGTCATAACATATTTATTAAACTTTACATCTAATATCATATATCAATAATACCTCTGCTGTTTTTTTTTAAGATCAATCAAAGGACAATTATAAGATTACTGTTAAGGATGTAATTTAATACTAACCGAACTTAACCTAAACAAAATTTTTACATGTCACTTTATTACAAACTATTAAGTAGCCCTATTAAGAGAATAAGGAACGTAATTTTTAATAACTAAGGGTAGTATGAAATGGAAATATTTTTTTATTTGACCGCAGTGTTGTCATGAGATAGGGAAAAGTTCTGATTAACATGTTCTGTATATCTTTATGGTCATTATAGTAATTAAACTAAAATGATTACTGTACCTTGATTTTTCAAGTCTATTTATTTTCATGTTGATGTATTTTAATATTTTGTTTGTGATCATACTGTTCAGAGAATGTTTTTTGAATTGCAAATTTCACCAAACTTATTTTTTCTGGACTTGTATTAAGAGAGACAATAAAGGTGTTACAGAAGTGAAAAAGAAATGACGTAATCGTATATTAATTATAATGTGCTCAGAATATGAAATATTTTATATAAATTTCCCATCAAAAATAGAGAATAACCAATAACAATGGAAGATTTTTTTTACAAAAGGAGCGCTGAAATTGAACAAAAAATGGCGAAAACACCTGCTTTGTTCCAATTTTTTCCACAACCCAGTGAACTTTTTCAATACATTCCAAAATTATTTAAGTACGGTCAGGGATGATATGATATTTCTACACGGTTGTCATCAGCCCGTAAACCTTTTACTTCCGGAGATATATCTCTTTTAAATTCGGAGTTTTTTTAACAAACATGCTACGTCTAATGGCCTGATTGACAACCGATAAAACATGTGTAGATTTTCCAAGGGCGCTTCTGCTGAGCATAAAAAAGGTATTCACATTTTTAAAGCAATTTATATGGAAACAAAAATTCACCTGATAGTAAGTGGTCCATATGGTCTATAGACATCTACATCTAGATAAGAACTTGATACCGTTTCTTAGTCAATTGTTTGTTTTTTTCACTACACAAGGAACTTTTTAGAACTAAGGGTGCACAAAAGATCACAATTGTCATTTGATGGTAAGCAATGACTACACCCTATCAACAACTACGTCCACGCAATAGGGTACTCGTATCGCTACACTCGCCAATCAAGTGTAAACTACTGCTATTACATGATGGTATACTATGTGTACATTTGCATTCACCAATCGTGCTGACCCATTCATGACGAAGCTAAAAGTGAGTTGTAGTGTTAAGTAACCTACTCAGCAGGCCTTTCGCTCTCGAGTCTGTATGATTAAACTGTAAAGCTGTCTCTGGACCAACAGCATCACATACAAAAAATAGTATTGAGTATTTTGTATGTATGTATGTGTATGTGTGTGCTGATACTTGTATTTTGTAAGAGCAGTCTCCATTCCCAATCAAACGAACCTCTTAAAGTTTCAGCCACCTTTCACGATACTTTATTCGAAGTAAGAATCACACAGGTTTTTAAATTTTATAATTAACCACACAGGCCTGAGTTTATATAAGTCGTTATATAAAATTAAATAAATACAGATATGTTTTTAAACATAAAACTATCTACTTTCGATGCATTATCTATGAAAATCCCCCCGGTATCATAACTGCTATCGTAACTAATATTTTATGGTCTTCCTATGTAGAATGAATTAAGTTTGTAGATATTCCTTATAGTCTTTATTATTTGTTTCCTTTACTTCAAACATTATCAAATGACTACTATATCTAGTAATTTAACAACAATTTCAATAGCTTAAATCTCATTAGTTATTTCTTATATTGTTTTAGGCGATTCGACCACGGCTATATTTTCCTTCTTGTAATTTTGATATCAACTGAGCAGGATATATTATAGTGCGGTAATTATTTGCGCAAATACAGAGACACACTCTTTATCTTCTCTAGTAGTTCGATGATTTTTTTTCATGTATTAACGGTCGCAAACGAATACGCACTTTATTTGTAGAATGAATTAAGTTTGTAGAGATACCTTATAGTCTTTATTATTTGCTTTCCTTTACTTCAAACATTATCAAATGACTACTATATGTAGTAGTTTAACAACAATTTCAATAGAGTAAACCTCATTAGTAATTTTTTATATTGTTTTAGTCGATTCGACCACGGCTATATTTTCCTTCTTGTAATTTTAATATCAACTGAGCAGGATATATTATAGTGCGGTAATTATTTGCGCAAAGAGATTATAGAGACACCCACTCGTTATCCTCTCTACTGGTTCAACTTTTTTTTCATGTAACGGTCGCAAACGAATACGCACTTTATTTGTTATACCTTTCACAACAAAGGTTTGAACCTCAATTTTTTTCTCAATACAACAGAAATATTTTATGCGAGTACGTAGGAACATTCGACGAGAAGGATGTTAAGGGAACATTTGAGCTAAGGCGAGTCGAACATCAGTATGTCTCAGAAAAATGCGAATTTTACAATCTTTGAAAAAAATGCCGATACACATATCGACGCATGGAAAGAAGTGTTTTACATAATATGTAATAAATTTCTGTGAAAATCTTGAGGCTACTTAGAAGATACTACTATGCAACAATTTTAATAGATTAATTTGCTAAAAATTCTAAAAAAACTTATATAGTTTTCTGTGTACATTTTGACAATACAAATCAGGCATACAGTATGAATGGGTCGCCTCGACTGGGGAAGGTACACGCCCTCCTTACAGAATACCAGTGTAAAAGTGTTAAAGCAAGGATCTGTAGACGCGTATTTCTATTGCTGAGCCATTCCATCTGCTCAGAATCGTAACGTTTTGTAAAAAGACATTATGATTCCTTATCGAGTATGAATATGGAAGTCATGGGTTGCAAGAATCACTAACCATCACGTGAACTAAAAGCTCTTTTGTCACTTACAATACCATTAAAAAACTAATTAGTAATACTCGCTGATTTCGTTAATAGCCTATAAAATTGCCAATTCAAAGTTTTTTCTAGTATTTTATATAACATTTTTTGCATCACATTTTTCCCGTTTCAACCGAGCCGAAAGATTTAATTATAAAGCAAGTTTTCTTTACGGGAGTAATTAACTAATCTTGTATACAGGATAACCAAAGGCCGTCAAAACCATGGACGAAGTAAAAAAAAAGGTTAACTTTGCTGCCAAACACCGTCTTTACATTACTAATTATATTAATTTTAAATAATTAATTTCAAATTGATTCACGGTTACAGTGGCTACCAAAACGTCTTCGCAAGAACACTCAGAATATATACGATATTATATTTTGCTTTGCATGGTAATAACGAATATTTCTTTTGATAATTAGAACAAACATAAAAAAATAAAATTCTTACGCAATAAATATTTACTCAGATAAGAACAGATGCGTTGTCGCTCTTTCGTACTGAGATGAATTAAGATGGAATACGTCATAATCAGTAATTATGTTGCCATTTATCATAACTAACTGTGCAAATTCAGCGGTATTGTTTTATATTGAAGTCCTTGCCAGGGTGAGCCAACACATTTATACTGAGTCTAGCCAGTAACTAAAGTTTTACAAATGTAAAAGACAATAGAAAGTATTTTCATAATTAATTGTTTTTTTCATAGCACTAGTTGCAGACAAAATTCAATTCAAACATTTAGAAGAATAATGATTCTTTCTTATAGAATATATTATAGACAAGGTAATAATTTGAAATCAAATCCCTTCGCTTTACTTTTCTCATAAGGCGGTCTAAATGTCATTACTAAAGTGCTTCTTAAATTTTTCATTCAGTATGCTCCTACCTGCCATTCCAATTCACAATAACTTACCACGGATCCCATCATAACTGAAACACCTAAAAGATCCTTGGGGAATGAGAAATACTGTTATGCGGCATTCGGGAAAAAAAATGCTTATTTATCATTGACATAATTAATCCTAGATGTGGCTTTTGAATTTTATTCTTTTGTATAGAATGTTGGCAACGCTATTTTTTTAACTTTACTAAAACTCCCGTTTACCATTCCAACAAAGATACAAGCTTGTGCTAGGAAGTGATTAACGAAAATAGTGGAATGTTGGATACGAACCTAACCTGCATGCGAATTTCGTAGACCGTACCCCAACAATTAGGCTATTAAAACTTAAAATTAAAAAAATTATACATATAAATAGTTATACGTATATCTTTGTTCCGCAAGATTCTTATTGCCGGAGTGAGGCTGCACATCTATGTTTGATAAAACCAAATGTAGATGCCACTAAGGATGGTAGATCACAATTAAATTTTATAATTAAAAACCTTTTAAAATTAATATTTTCAAAGCATTGCTTATAACATTTAATGACAATAAAAACTCTGGTGTTGCGGATGTTTATGGGCGGCGGTAATCACTTAACATCAGGGGAGCTGCTTGCTCGTTTGCCAACTATAATATAAAAAGAAGAAAAAAAAAAAGAATATTTTGTCACGTCTAGTTTTTGTATTTCAGTGTTTGTACCTTATGTTTTTCGTAAAGCTTTATAATACAGGTCATGTTTTATGAACTTGGAAAGGTTTTGGTTCCCTGGGGTAGCTTGATTGGCAAATACTTTACGTTAGGGGAGGTTTTTAAGGTGGAAAACAGAATTTTCTTTAATCCCAGTCCTCATTTATTTTTTATAGACCATATACTTTTCAATAATATTAAAAAAATAACACTACTGTAGAAAATATTTGTAGTAATTATATTCAAATTTGATCAAAAATTTGCTAACTAAATAAAATTTTATTCTTCAAAAAAAGATTTGTAGTTAATAAATTTTTATAAAAAAAAAATCTACTGTAGCTGACTTCAAACATCGACGCTCTAAGAAGTCAACAGATTAAAATCATACTTTGGATCCGTCACACCAGTAGCTCACAAATTCTCGCAAAAGAAAACTAATTCCTACTAAGAGTTATATACTTTTGCATTTAAAAACATCCTATCTTAAATAATGAAGATCCAAATGATTCCCAGAAATTAAATCCCAAGCAAAACATCATACTTCAAGGTAAATGTTGATTGATATGCATCAAAACGATATTTATCATTCGAGTCCCTCTGTAAGGCACTCAAAATGTCAGTGATTAAAAAGTTGGAAGCTACACTGCAATTTGTCTCTGTGTTTCATCTGGTGAATGTAGGGATCCCGAGACCTTTATTACTAGGTGGCATTACATCTTAGTCCTCAAGGGTGATCACGTATCTGTGTTATGATTCCTTGTCAAGGATGAACGTAGATGTCATGGGCCGCAGGAATCACTTACTATCAAGTGAACTGTGTGCTCGTTTGTTACTCTCCATGTTATAAAAAAATATGTATTTTTATGTGTATGTGTATTGTATAATTTTTATGTATATGTAAAAAAAATTGATAAAGCTTCACACTTTGGATTAACCATTATTTTATCTTGTTAACTTCTGTTTTTAACTTTTATTTATATTTTCGTCATAGCCGCAACCCGTCACAAGTTTAACCTGAGGCAATCTGGTCCTTTACGTTCTTTTCTTTTTTTGAGTTTTTAACATTGCAATCAATAATTTCATTGGGAATGAAAATCACATGGTATCGAACTCATTTTAGCAGTAATAAAGTAATAAATCGGCACAGGCTCTAGACTTCGATGTTATTCTTTTATAATATTAGAGGTGAGGCAAGTTTTGTAAGCGATGACAAAGGTTCATATGCGTTATGACCCCTGAAGCTTGAGACTTAATGCGCCGTTACCAGTAATTGAGTCTCCTGATCTCTACACCACAAGTAACAAAGCAGTATTAAGTTGCAATTTCATTGGGGTGAGGTGGTGGTGTACTTATCTTCGTAGTCCTATACCACTTACTGTAGTGGACTAAACGAGATCTATTATTTGGCCGTTATTTCTAGTAAAACACTCCGATAGCATATATATATATAGCATACATATATATATATAGCAATACTGATTTTTATTTGTGCGTAATAACTAGCCGAAGCGCAAGAAGTCATTACATATGAAAAATATCGGCTATTTATACCCAAAAGTAATTAATAATAATTCCACTCGCACCTGATAATGCGTGCGCGCAGTAGGGGCGGAAAGAAGATGGCCATTTAACTTATAGGCCGCCATACTATTGCATCATCGAGTGGGCGGAGCTACGGTGCACTCATAGCCGACATCAGGTGATATGACGTAGTAGTGGCGTTATTCGATGCTGCGTTCTAGTGGTCAAGTTAACTCGCTACCGGGGTATTCTATGTGAGCGTGGCCTTTCCCAGTTCGCGTCGACCCATTCCTTTCGGAGCTAGACAGCAGCAGCAATATGACTAACAGTTATAAAATTAACGTAATATATTTTAGCACCTGATTGACTTGAATATGAGTTTATTTATCGTTTTCATTTTATTTTACGTGAGAACTATCTAACTAATGTCAGTTGAAAGGTTCGCTGTGCTCGGCAGCAAAACTAAACTTCGTGAAGAAATTTGCATATCTGTGAATTTAATGCATTTTTCGAATGCAAGAGAAGTTGGACAACTTTTGCTTCCTTAGTTTCAATGATTCACCCTATATAGTCAGAGCTTATTGAACTGCTTCTGGTTCAAGTATTGAAATGATTTATTATTTTCTAATATAGTAAATTTAAGCTTAAAGTTGAACGATTTACGGTATGGTCCAATCTGTTTTTTGGCTTTTTTCATGAATAATATCATATCACAAAATTCTTTTTAAAATAAATACAATCAAAAGCCAAGATATAAATTCTCCATTACCACGATTTACCATGGGAACTCGGATCGGAATGTCTTTCAGGCCCATTTACTTTATATCAGCAGTCTAAAATCAATGTATTAAGACGACATAGGCATTCGTGCAAAACTGATCCAGATATATACTATTGCGCACCTTTAGAACATAATCGATCCGCTCAAAAAAAAATATAAAAATAAATTATGGTCATAAATTACTCAAAACTGTATTATCCATCTTTCTATATTTAAATAACCACTGCATTTGCGTAGAGAAAGAAGAGTATCAAGAAAAAGTATAAATCATAATGAATCTCATAAAACATTCTTATTTTATCAGTTCTCAAAAGCTTCAATAGCCTATAAGATTTAGGCTACTGTCTGCGAAACTTAAGGTCATACTTTCGAATCCCCCATTAGACTACTGTCGTGTACCAGCGTCTAGCACAAGCATTATCAGCTTAGTTGGAGTGGTTAACCGAAATAGTAATACCAGTAATAGCATTAATAATATTCGTAAACAAATCCAAATGTTGATTTTTGAGTTGAGTAACTTTCATCCTAAAGATGTAAATTGTTTTCGACTTACTTAAATTCTGCCTGAATAATATACCCTGCATACCAATGGTATTTATTATATATAGACATGGACCTGCGCTATCCTTCAGTGGCTCGAAAGAAGGTTTACAGTCCCAACACGGAATAAAAACTATGAGGAAGATATTTCCACGGCTCTTTGATATTCTGAACGAAGTTATAAATTTAAGCAGAAAACGAAATATGAACATTATTATACGACAGGCGAAAAGGTTACCCAACTCAGCTAATTCCTGGAATTGTTGAAGTTTAAAATTTCTAATTTTAGTTTAATGTCGGACGGGTGATGCTGTAAGAATATTATTACTAAATATAATAGGCAGTCCCTGGCTTCGCATGAAGTTTACAGTTTACATAATTTGTATAAGAAGTCAATGAATTACAGCAATAAGTTTTATCATTTAATGTAAATATATACGGGAATAATACACATTGAATTTAAATTGTACTTTGTATTGTGTGATGTACTGTAAAATACATGAAAAGTAAGGAATTATAAATAATATTAACATTGAAACAAGATCTGTTTAATGAAATAGAAGAATCTATAAAATTAATTGTATTTGCCTAAATTAAAAAAATATACCCATATGACGATTTATTACATCCCTTTATTCCATAACAATCAGTTTATTCGACATTCTCGACAAATTTAAAAGTCATGGCGTTTATATAATAAATTTACAAATACCTTCCTGCCTTTTTTCCTGACAGAGAAGCACATAGTTTACCTGATGGTAGCGGTTCTTACGGCCACCTACGTTCAACCTCGATGAGGAAACATAAGCCAAATGCTCTGTCAGCCATGAGGACTATAATAGAATGCCCCGTCACCAGTAAAGATCCGGTGCGGAAAGAGAAGATACTTGTAGAAATGATAAATACTAATAAAACCATGTAAGGAAATAACAAACTTTAAAATATTCATACCACCCTTAATCTTACTAAACGTTCCTTGATCTATAGTTATTTTAATTCGGGGCGAGTTGGCGACACACCAAATACATTGACAATAAACTCGTGAACGATACTAAGTTTAATATTCTGGGTAGAAAATCAAGCTGGGTTTAAATGGAAAAGGTTTTATGCATTGCAAAATATGAACGGCTGCGTGGCTTGCTAATCTAATTCGGCAAGAGTCTGTCCTGGTTTACGATTCCTCGTCAAATATCTATGATTGTTTAGCTACGAATTGTTGTTTTTAGGTCTGGATGCCTTTGAGACTGTCCTGTGAAATGAAAATAAATGAGTGATAGAAAAATAATTTGAAATTAATTTTATGTTAAATAAAGTATTTTAGTACTATCTAATAATTTTGCTATGATACATCCTTATAAATTGTTGATTTAAAATGATTTCATCCTGTTTCCAATTTGTACATTGATAATCTGACCTAGGTAAAAAAGTCAGTACCTCTCTAACTAGATACAGCATTGTTTGAGTCCTCTGCTCTAAACTAAATATATGAAGTCGCAGATACATCTAGTGAAAAAAATAATGTCTCTTATGATTAAGAGGAACGTAGCGGATGAACTGTAGGATTTCTTAAGAACGGAGATATATATTGGTATATTATAGGATAACTAATAAAATTTATAGTCTCTTTTTAAGATTGAATTCAGTGTTTATCAAAATTATCATCTACCTTCTTAGCTTTTGTTGAATTTATTTCTGAACGATTTTCATGGTTTTTCATGGTAACCGTGGAAACTGTACACTTATTTGTTTAGTTAAAAATACTTTTGCCCGTAAATTTACAGTATATTTAAAAAAAAATACATTTAGAATTGAAGAGCAATTGTAACATATATTTTATGCTAAAATAGTACTATCGCGTAAATTTATTCAGTTGTAATCTCACACCTCTTCACATAATTTCATGAAACAATACTGTTCCACGTGAAATATGTCTGCTGGCTTGGTCACGTTCCAAGACTATAAAGCACTTAGCAGGCTAAATTGTGACCCGTGCTTTAGTTGTATAGCATAAAATAGCATTATACTAGCATATCTACCTTAACACAAATTACTGTAAATTTACCCTAAAAGTATATCGGTATGAAATTGCAGCGTGATGCTGCTGTGTTCATGGTGAATGCAGGAATCTGGGTCTGCAATTACAGGTAACGGTAATTCATGTTGAATTTTTTTCAGGTGTATGTAGTTGTCATATACTGCACTTATGACTTAACATCAGGTAAGGACCGATCGTAGTTGCCTATGGTACACAATAATGACTTACGATTAGATGAACTGTGAACTTGTGTTTGACGTTTGACATTAGATTAAATGCTTCACAACAAGTGATTGTGTTTCCTGATTTCCACACTCATCATTGTAAATATTCTATGAGGTCGTAGATTTCCATGGGCAAGCCAACTCATCCATTCTATAGCTTAAAGCTAACCGTAAAGGATCTATCACTGCATTGCAGATTCTTAAGTTGAAAAAAAACGCCTATATTTTCAGATCTCCTTTCATGTTCGGGACTTATTAAGCACTAGGTGATTTCTAGAGATAGCTTTATATCTCTTTCTATTATACGTGACATGTCTAGTCGTGAGAAATTGTTATACTTTCATCAGCTGATATTTTAAATATTTTCTCAGTGCACACCTTTTGAGCCTAAGATTTGAATTTGCAGAATTCTTGAAGACTGAGATAGTGAATAATAATTGACTTGATTAATTGGAACATAAATTATACGATTGAATCGTTATAAAGGTAATTGACATAACTTGAATGACATTTCAAGTTGATTAAAAAGTATATTTGATATTTATTTTCACGTATAATTTTAGGTGCATTTAATCAGTAGTTCTAATTTTGATGCAGTGACATATCACGTGTTCATCATTGCAGCAAAATGTTATAAATAAAACCTGTATACATCCAAAAATAAAAAAAAAACTAAAATATTTTGTGAAAGTGAAGTGAAATACTATGCTCTAATTAAGACAGGAGGCTTATTCCAAGCAGTGGAATTTATACATTAGCTGCACATTTTACTTAATTTTTACATATTTAATTACATTATAAATGCTACATAAAAATTAACATTTACACACATTTTTGCTTCTGTTTAAATTTAATTCGTATTTCATTGTCCCTTCATATCACAAAAATGTTTAATATTCCAACATAAAAACACATTGGAGCCAGCACATGGGGGAGAGTTTATTCAGTAAAATAAGAACTATAATTATTGCTGCGATTATTTGAGGCAATTCCCTTTTATGGGATTGTACAAAGCCTGGATAACGTTTTTACTATATTCATTTACACGGCTGATCCACACAATTATTACATTTTATCATTGCACAAAGCAATTGTAGGGCATTATTATAAAATAAAATATATCATTTTACATTACATTTATTCCCAGACTTTATCATCCTAAAAAAATATGTAATATTGAGATGAATCTTCACAGTAGAAACTGAAGATAGAATTTAAGTGCAACGTTTCTATTTGTAACGTTTTAAACCAGAAAGAGGAAACGACAGAATTATGCTAAATAAGCTGATAGGCTATTTTTTGTTCATTCTCTCTTTGCTATCGCTTTACTTTTTTTAATATATACTAACAGATCAAAGCTTAGATCGTTAAAGAAGTGAAAATTCTGCCACTTGTATACCAAATAGCATGCGGTCTTTGGAATTTTTTTAGAAATCATGGCCTAGTTAACTAAATGTATAATCCTGTGTATAGAGGCCGCTCTAAATGTAATATGGTTAATAAATACGTGAGTATTAGCTAGTATAAATCATATGGATGACCATCTCAGATTACTTATACTATAAATATTAGAGACGATAATTTCGATGTTTGTCGAAGATTACTAATTAACTTCCATAACATGTTTACTTCAACCACGTTGTGAAAAAGTATAGTGAGTTGATGTGTTAATAATAATAATATTAAATATTTATTTATTTCAAGTAACATAGACTCATTTGTTAGTATTTTTTTTTAACGTATGCTATGTAACGTTGCAATTAGAATACCTGACTATTGCGTTGCTATTCATATTCCCAACTGAGGATTAATATTGGTTTATCACAAATTATCGCCTTCCCCTGATGTTTTTGCACTTTAATTATTATAGATTACATAGTATTAGGGAGGGGAACAACTATTGAGTATATTTGCACAAGAGCTTATGGTACTATAGTATATCTTGCGCAGTCGATTTCATATCATAATAACTAGAGGATATCGACGTGGTCGGAATAAACTATCATACATTGAAGAATAATTATTTGTGTACTATTGTTTTTTATATCAATAGTTATATAATTTGATATATACGTGCGTAGTTTCACAGCTGTACAAGGAAGATTTTGAACATTATGAATGTTATTGAATTTACCATGGGGAGTGTTCTGAGGAGTTGTTCCGATTAATTCCAGCCTCCGAGTTTAAGCATCGATCACGACAGAATTCATAATTTCATCCTCATATTGATGGTTGGCAATCCCCCACTGTGCGTTTTGCATGAAATTTTCTGCCACGCGCAACTAATCTGTTGAATCAGTCGTCGCCAGCGGTATTTCCGAACCGGTACGATTAGGGACCTTCAAGAAAGAGCCTACACGTTTCTTCTAGGCCGGCAGTGCATTCCCTCGTGGGCCCTTGTGATGGTTATTCACTAATAGAGGTCTCGACTGAGCGCTGTAAGCGTTCAGTCACCTTTCAACCCGGCGAAACTATAAAAGCCCTCGGACTAACAGCGGCCGCCAGCCCGAAAAAAAAAATGTGAGATTATTCTACACTGCGACTGCCAGTCTGAACATGCCACTCAAGAACCATTCTTCCCTATCGGTATTAACCAATAAGTTTTAAGAGCTATATTGTCATAACCAGGGAGTATATGAACACAAAATGATTTAAAAAACAAAATTTTACATTAAGTTTATTTTCCCGTAAAGTATACAGTTCAACAAAAGCAGACCTCACACTTCTGTCGACTATTTATTAATAAAAAATATTGGGTTGTAGAGACAGTGTTCTTGTAACTAATGGTGAAAAAAATGAATGCAGTTGCTTTCACCTCCGACCCACGCCTACAAAATATCAAAACCGATTTCTCATACTGACTTTTACAGAATGCACAGTCATATATATATATATATATATATATATATATATATAAATATATATAAATATATATATATATATATATATAAAAAATATATATGTATATATAAATCCCACTGTTGACTATAAGGCTCCACCGTAGAGATGATGTTAAAACATAGTCCGAGTAGCGAATCTACTGTAGCGTGTTTACTTACGCAATATATTTATATGTATTTTTTTTATTTTTAATGCAGGCTTTTTCTTCAGCGCCGGTCAATTGTTACTTAAAGATTCAATTAACAATTTCATTGGTCGTCACAGTTCGGTTTCGCACGCGTACCGTGAATTAAAACCGAGTGTTTAGGCTCGTACGTAATAAATAAATGTTTGTCAATAAGTGAAATATTATAAAATTGAGAACTGAATAAGAAAAGAGGAACTCTTTCAGAGAACAACTTTTTCAGTTATTTCATACAAGCCTTACTGAACTAAGAGAAATAGAAAAAAGAAACAACAAATGTGCCAGATGCTTTCATGACCGTGCATTCTGTAAAAGTCAGTACAGGAAATCGGGGTTTTGATATTTTGTAGGCGTGGGTTGAAGGCGAAAGCAACATCATTCAGTTTTTTCACCATTAGTTAAAACAACACTGTCTCTACGATATAAATATTTATATATATATATCTATATATATATATATATATATATATATATATATATAGATATATATATATATGTATATATACGGGCTGATAATTACCCATATAATATATTATTTAAATTATATGTGTATTTCCACATAGTTCATATTACTCAACAGTATCCACTGGAGACCGGCGTCATGTGGTTCATACAGTGCCCCGATATTATGCTGATTTAGGTACTATTTTAGTGACAATTAATTAAAATAGTTTTTTAATTAAATCTCAAAAATATGTTACAAAATAGACCACTTGTCTTTCTTCTTTAATGGTTAAAGTCAATTTTATCTACGTAGTGTAGACTCATAAAAGTAAAGAGAACCTGTATATATGCTAATACTGGGCACATTCCACGTTTCTTAAAGGGTATTAGAGCGTAGTCCATCTAATTTATAGTGTTGCAAAGTATTTTTGTGTATATTATAAGAGGTAATTAATAGTTCAAGTGATGGAAGTACTAACTGTGGCCTTCCCACATTTACATCCATCGTCAACAAGTAATCAAAATAAACATACGTTCTCCCCTGAGGACTGAGAAGGAATGCCTCGTCACCTATCAAATAAAGCATGTGTGGTTATTATAGCAATTGAAATAAATAAATATATTTTATACGTTAAAGAGCTACGCTGCAGTTTGTTTCCAGCTGCATAATGAAAGGGTCAGCCGATCTACCGGGTGAGACACTCCCTCACAGAATACCAGCGTACAATAGCAGCATAATGCTCCTGTGTTTCGTCTGGTTAGTTTGGCATTCCATCTCAGTCCTCAAGGGTGACAACGTATCTGCACTGTGGTTCCTTTTTCAAGGATGAATGTATACGTAGATGTCATGGGCCGCAGGAATCAAGTATCATCAGATGAAGTGTGTGCTCGTTTGTGATTCTAAATGTAGTAAAAAAACAAACAAATACCACAGGGTCTTACACTGGTTGAGCTGACCCATCCATAGTCCAGGTATAAACTAACAGTTTAGCACCACTCATGAAAGACTTCATATAGGTACTTTATTGTATTCTAAATATTTTTGACTTCTCTTCTGTTAGGTAATAACTTCTATTAGTGCAGTATTCTTACTGCAAAATTATGATATAATTGTAATAAATCAGGGCAATAGTTTGTACGTAGTGGGACGTCACTGCAGCTTGCATTTAAAATAATGCATCTGCATTATTATTCTTTGCCGAGATGTAAAGATATAGATATATATAAGGACACTTACCTCGATGTAATGATTATGCTCGTTTATCATACAATAGTTATGTCAAAAAAATAGCCTAAAAATTTATTTTATAATTTTCATAAAATGTTAATTTAAACTGTTTAATGGTTTTCAAAAGCCTTTTATTATTCTTATTTATATTTTACTTCACGTAACCTATTGTCAGGCAAAATAAAACCTTGTGATGTATTTCTTTATCCACTCGGTACTTAATGCTAAGCGCGCACTATCGTTACCCTCGTTATCTTTTGCTCAAAACGGATTAGTGGTGTTTTGGTTCACAAACATATAATATTACCCTAATTATTTATGTACATTAGACAAATATAAATCGTTTTTTTTTTGTAAATTAAAAAGCAGTAGTTTATATATACATATACATATCTCTTACAGTCTAGTTGTTATGCCGACGTCCTCGCTTCGTCAAGTTTAACTTCAAAGCAAAAATTTGTGTAAACCAATATGTTCTACGCTTCAACGTAATTTTTTGTAATAATGGTGACAAATGGGCACACAATACAGCTGATGTTAGTACTGATGGTGGTCTATATCATCTACATCGATCCTCCATAGAGATTCAAGATTGAGTACTAAGAAAACCTCGCTAAGTATAATTGGGTCCCCAGATCCATTCATTCACGCTGATATTGCGAGGGCTTAGTCTTTCTTTGGTCGAGTCAACCCTGAATTTGTTATAGGCTGTGTTGTATAAGTTCCAGATGCCTTATTACTAACTGGCTTTCTCTTTTAAGGCTAGACCGTACCCATTTATACAATATATTTTAAAATTATTTTTAATCACACTTACTTCCATGGAAATATGAATTGTGGCTAAGAATCGTACGTTTTATTAAAACGGATGATGCGCAATTGATTTCTGTTAATCGAGCATAGACATTGGGAGCTTGGCCAGCTTCCAAACGATATTTTGCTGCAACATGATTTTTATACCACGTACATGATATAATGGCTCGTTACCATTTTCTTCATGAAATTTAATAACTACGTGCAGTTGCGTTGCTCGAATATAACTCTAAAATACAGAGGAAATCTTTTCGTCAAAAAACTCGAAAAAATTATGTCATGGAAATAGCATGTGACTAATGTTGATTGATTTAATATGCATAAAATAAAATATAATGATTAACTTAAATAATATATCAACACATCAATGTATAATCTATCAAAAGGGAGAGGCGTACAAAAATTTTATTGTTTTTTTAACTTTTCGCATGCAATTAAATTAAGCATTTTTTTTATACTGTTAATTATTGAATCGTTAATACTCTAATATAGGTTTAGGATACGATCTCCGAAACTTAAGGTAGTACTTTAAGGATCGAATAGGCAATTTTAAGTAAGTCATCTCCCGGGCACAAGAATAAATTTTGTATTAAGGCTTAGTTGGAGATGTAATCGTAATTTTAACATCATGAATGTTGATAGCATTCTTTTAAATATAAATAAAACTGGGAAACTCCTTAATAAATATTATACCAAATATCAAGAAGTGACTTGTGTTAGGTCTTTATGAAATAATAGAATAGATCTTTTAGATGTACTTTGTATTACGTAATCATATTAAAAATTCAAGCATTGTTATTCACATCTACAAAATTTTAAAAGTCCATTAATCATTATATTTTTTAAATAAATACAAAGTCGTTAAATTTAATAATTGTTCGTATATGAATTTATTTATTTAGAAGAAGGAGCAAACGATCGGGCGGCTCAATTGATGATAAATGAACATACGCAAAACCAGAGAAGTTCAAGAGTGTTCTGACCTTTATGAAAAGAGTAGGATTTTTTCTTTTTTTTTATTACATTAAGAGTAACAAACGAGCACACAGTTCACCTGGTCGCAAGTAATTCCTGCGACTCATGCTATCTACTTTCAGCCTTGACAAGGAATCATAATGCAGATGCGTTGACACCCTTGAGATAGAATGCCTCGTCACCAGTAATAAAGGTCTCCGGATCCCTCACTCACCGGACGAAACGCAGCAGCGGTATGCTGCTATTTTACAATGGTATTCTGTGAGGACGTGGTCCTACACCGGTCGAGCTGACCCATTCATTCTGCAGCTAGAAACAAACTGCAGTGTAACTCTACCACTGTAAAAAAGGTTCTTTTTGAAGGTCCCTAAGTTGTATCAGTTCAGAAATATTGGCAGAAATATACCTAGGTGACAGCTGATTCCACATTGTGCATTATAAAAAACCTACGTACAAAGTGCACAGTGTCCACTGCTGAAGGATTTGAAGCTTCATTAGCTGTAACTGGTAGTAGATTGGATAAAATCCACCGCCATTCGACTATTGTCTTGTACCATATCACAGAACTTTAAGCTTAATTGGAGTGGTTAACCGGAAAGTTAGTTATGTTAACAGTGCTGCTAATATGAAGTATATTATATATATTCATAAAAAAAAACCAAAAACAAATTAAATGTTCATTAAATTTATATAATCCCTTTTTAAACTTTCTCAGCGGTCTACAGATGTTAAATGAAGGAATTGTAGATCTGATTACTGGTAAATCAAAATTGTATTTGTGTTGTACATGCAAATACAACCTTAGTGCACAAGGTTGTATATGCATGTTTTCATAAATTGTTAATATTTTATTCAGTTATTCTCCGTCGTCAGGAAAGCTCTCTCAGTTTCGGTGTTAGATAGCTTTTTTACAAAATAGCAGTAAAAAATTGTGAGTACGCATTGCACCAGTATAGAAGACGAACGGTCGATGTGAGATTACATGATACGCGAACCACTGTATTGTTGGGCATTTACTTTGATATATGTATAAACGTTTTAGAAATTAAAAATTCTCATCAATGTTTTTGTGTTGTTAGGTGCTCTTCAAACAATTATTATTGATATGAGAATAACTGTTCTTAATGAACCTTAGATCTACGAGTAACTGTACATTAGAGATTAGATTAGATTATTATAATATCGATAATAACTAATATATCGAGCCGAATATAATTAATCTTTATCCCTTAGGGACTGCGATATCTCTGTTAACGTTAGTATATTACGTGTTTCATTGTGCGTATTGCATAGTTAATAAAATATTAAATAAAAACTTGCTTACTACTCATATAACAAAACAAAAGAATACTCGCGTTTCCAAAGTATAGGACTATAAAAAAAATCGATATAGACATTACCATGTGCGAGTTTTTTTTATATTGTACTGTATTATGCCTTACTGAATTAACTAGTTTAGTTCAGGAATGTGTAATGCAGTACAAACGTTATAAGTTTAGAAAAGTAGTGCAGAAATATTTTCTCAAATTAGGTATCAGAAATATTATAAATAATAAGTTGTTTCGTCAAGTACTAGAAAGTATAAAGTATTTTAGCAATCGTAGATATATGTGATATATATTATACAAAAAAAAAAAACAAACCGTAATTAATATGGAATAAAACTAATTTTACAAAATTGTTCATATCAAATTTACGTAGAAAGATCACGACACCGTCCAAAATAAACGCTATAAAATCTGTATAATTGGTACGTATACATATATATATATATATATATATATATATATATATATACGTACATAATATGCAGTACGTGCATAACTATTCTAAATCATTATGAATTATCAAATATAATAATTAAAACATAATTTACTGAATTTGATGTAAAACTGTGCTCTGCAGTAGGAAGAAAATGTGGACAGAATATCAAATACATGATCCCAAATCACGTAGTAGATTATAACGACGTGCTATTGAAATAGTTATTGACTAGTACGTAATTAATTTCCGTTGATCGAAAATGTTAGTGGAATATTAGATAGACTCGAAGAGCTGTTCTTGCCAAGATTTTTGTGACATAATTTGCAGGCAATATTAATTTATTTAAATATAATACTCTGGTAGAAAAACAGAGTACAAAAAGGACTTAAAGGATCTAAGCAAATAATTTATAAAGAAGTTTAGTGAGGAAGAGAGAGAAAGAGAGAAACTTGCGCAAAAAATATAGCAGTATCTTTACAGATGCGGTGGGGTATTTATGGGCGGATGATAAGAATGAATTAAAATTATAATGTACTATACTGATAATATACAAGAATAATTTACACATTCGCGAAGAAATATAATAAAGACAGAGCTCGTGCAACTATTAAAACTTATAACCGACAGAACATCTGAGCTATCTTCACCGAGACTTATAAAGGAGAGGACAATAAAAACGTGCTCAACGTATACGTAATGTTTTTTTTCTCTTTGGTCGGTTGGTTTTTCTTTTGGTGGTTTGTACCTATTTTTAATAAATGTTAAATAATTATACGCTGTGTTCAAATGTAACCTTGAGACTTTTCTTTTAATGCAATCAAACAGGTTTCATATCAAACAACTACTATTACAGCAAAGGCTACTTTTATCTTTAACTTTTTAAGCCTTAAACGTCGCCATATACACACAAATATTATTTAGTAAAGTTTTGTAAATGAAAACTGAAACCAACTACAAACTATGTTTAATTTATGTCTTGAAGAAAATAAATTCGATGTCTGCTACTAAACATTTACAGCTAATACTACGAAACATTAACATCTATCTTAAAAAGAGGCACATCCATTATATATATATATATATATATTTATATATATATATATTTATATATATTTATATATATATATATATATATATATATATATATATATATATATATATTTATATATATTTATATATATATTTAGAAATACACACAACACAGAATATATTGCAAGAATAAATCTGCTATCTGTAGGGGAAACATAAGCAATCGTTTGTTTTTTTTAATTTACCCTCAAGTTTAATAAATACGTTGTAATTAATTATTATTCAAAATATTATGGAAATTGTGCAACAATGTGATAAAGCAAAACTATACATTTTTTACAGAATATATTTAAAAGATTTTTTCTTACCGAAACTTCGTGACTTCTGCAAACTGGATGATAATCCTTTCTGTGAAAGAGGAAATAAAAAATTTAAATAAAACTGTATATAAGTCTATTGATGGGGAATTGATAACGGGGACAGAGGTTACCACTCTCTTGTGAGCGGGGTGAGAATGAGCATATCTTCTAAGCAACGTACGAGTACCTCCACGCCCAGGCGGACCACTGCCCCCGCGGGACACGCGTCCAGCGCGGACAGGAGAGCACTGGTCATAATGTATATAACATTGCATTTAGCTACTCTAGACTTTTATTCTGTCTTTGCAAGAAGAGCTCCGTAAAATGGAAGAAGCACAGGACTATAGAATGAAAAAAATATGACCACTCCATCTGCTATCTAGACGGAATTGTTACTTCGTCTATAATCTAATGCAATAAATTTCCAGGGTCTGCAAAGTATAGACTCACTTTTAAAACAAAATTTTCAAGACACAAGATCAAACATTAAAATATAGTCATCAACGGTGACTACGACTCTGCAAAATGACACCTTATCGAAAATGCTAAGCAACGTACGAGTACTACTATGAGGTGTAGAAGAGTATGGGACAATTTTAATAATGCTGGTGAAGATTATGTCCACCTGGTCGATTTCGTACATGGCTGCACCTCTCGGTTACTGCTACTACTCGGTGACTAAAACTGCGCAGATAAATTCTTACAGTGACCTAAGCATTTGCCCAAACACAATGGCACCTACTCGTCGTCCCCTTCCCTACTCAGCTTTAATATAATACGCATTAAGATCGGAAGAGGTTTGAAATTCAGTGTAAAAGATACGGGACACAACTTACCCAGATCCGAAAACCAACAATTTATATACACACAAATGTTTGTTATATTTATATATGTTATATATTGCGACCCGCGACGCAGCAGGCAGGTTCTCTATCCACTATAACACGTGGCGATATTGTTATAACACATAACCGACTACTGTATTCTAATAAATAAGAATGCTCCTGAGTTGACCTAAAAACGTTTAAGATCACGAAAAAGAGAAACTATAAAATGAATAATTATTTATGATGAAGTAAATACTTATAAAAATAATAAAGCATTTATCTGTCTTCAACAAAAATATCTGAATCAATAACACAAAAAGCTTTAATTTAGTGTAAAACTACTAGTCTGTGAAAAACTGGACCTTGAAACTAAGATTTATATTATCAGTTCCCCAGGTCTTGGATCATTGTTTAATTATTTACCAATATCTTAAGAGATAAAATAATTATATTGTTATTTATTATTGTATTGTATTATTTGTCAGGGTATGTATTTGTGTGTTTGCACATTGTTCACTTCGGTGTTCTATGTGACGGTTATGGCATAATATGGTAAAGCCAACTAACTTGTTTCCAGCCTCAACATGAACGGGTCAGCTCCGTCGGGGAAGGATTACATTCTCACATAACAATAGTGTGAAATAGCCACACATCGCTGCTATGTTTCCTATGATTAGTGAAGGGATCCGGAGACCAAGTTACAAGCAGCGAGAGATTCCATCTTAGTCTAGGGATGATAACAGATCTGCGTCTTGGTACTTTTTGTTGATGGATAGGTGTATAATAGTCATAATTAGTGCGTTAGTCAATCATCCTCAGTAGTGTAAAAAAACTATATAGTTCCGCTAGAAACAATGCATTAACAATCTAGACAAAGAAATATTGCAGTCACGAACATAACGTGCGTAAATTTCGCCACTAACGCGAACCACTAAAGTATAATAAGTCACCCGGTCGTGTCGTGTTTCATGTCAAATATGAAACTGCAGTGTACTGTAAATTATATTATATTATTATAAGGGCGATGAAAAAGTATAAAGTTTGCTTGTTGAGAAATGACCAGTGACACTCGCGGTCATTCACGATATCAAAAGATAAGATGTCGCTCACCGTCTCGTTTCAGTGAAGTTCAACCGCGTATAAATTTACACAAACATATTTTTTTATATAATATTAATAATATTAAAGGTTGATAAGTGAACACATAGTTTTTACCTTTCGTCGATCAAGCCGACCCATTCTTCATATAACAATAAACTAAAGCTAGAATTTGAAGCGTTGCTATATTCTGTTAAAATATAGTAAGTAGTATAAATAAATAGTAATAGCAGTAGTAACTAGAAACTGGTTGTATCAAGAATCCGACCACAAAAGATTCACGCTTTTACACACGAAAGTCATTAAATTTTAAGTTGAATCAATATATACCTATGTACCGTACCGTACCGTAACCATTATAGTTAAGAAATTCATTATTAAAAAAAGAAAAGAATTTTATTTATAAATATTATTTATTTAGCTATACTCTTAAATTTGTTGTTGTCATTAAAAATTGCATTAATTGTTGTATATTTTTAATTTAATTAATGATAAGCTACCTAACATAACATTCCGTTATATCTAGTAGGTATCGTTACTCCCTTACAACACGTATCATTATTCCTTTACAACGGATGTTTCATCAGCACGCCTAAAACCAAAATCATGTCTCTATATGGCAAATACCGTAAAACCGTTAAAATAGATGCTCCTATTCGGGACTTGGTAGACAATAAATGTCATAAAAGTAGCAACTTCTTGTTATTTCTATTTTTTTTTTTGTATCACAGCTGGAATGTAATAAAAAAAAAATCCGACATTTACGTAAAATAAAATCACTCGCTACTATTACGTATAACGCTAATATATATATACGTATTAGTACGGTTTACTTTGCCCACGTTTTAATACTAAAAAGTCCCAGTTCTAATATAGATAGCTCTAGCAGTCTACCCCAAACGTATACAATAGCCTCGTTTATAATATATTTATGTTAAGGTGGCCTAAAAGTATTCGCAGGTCTATTCAGAATGTCAGAGTTTCTCAGTTTCGCTATTTTCTTTCGCTATAAGGAAGCGTTCGTCTTGTCAGACGCAGTTAAGCCATTTGATATATATGTTTATCCACTCGGTACTTAATCGTGAGCTAAAGCCATCGTGGCCCTTGTTATTTTTGCTAAGTAAGGCTTAGTGACGTGTTTCCTTAAAAATATTACCGCCCCGCAACGATCAGATTAGACGTTCGTCAGCTGTCGTGCTTAGTCATCTGACATAAGTAATCTGCGATCATACGAGACTACATCATATACCCAGTCGATTCATATAATTTTTTTAGAATGTGTTTGACGGTCGCTCGGAATTATGGTTACTGTACCTGAGGACTACGTAGTGGCTCCTGAATACGATTCCCACCTGAGGAAATATATGAGCATCACAAATTATTGGTTTCATCAGGTCTGTAGGATGTGTTGCATGTACTTATGTCCCTAATCCTTGAACCTTTCCCAACATCATTCATCTTATTCATCGGAGTAGGGAAAGAGACGACGAGTGGCGTTTTAATACTTATGTGTAATTGATGTCGTCTGATTATTACCAGATTATATCGCCGCGACCGAAATAGATCAGGGGGACAACATCATGTAAAAGGACAAGTCTCTCTATACTATCCATGGACATCTGAAGCTGCAATATGAAGTATAATGATTAACACACCAACAAATTTGCATTATTTAGCTGTTTGCGTGCAATACTCGACTCGGGTATTTGATAGTCTTGAGCAAACAACATACAGCTAACCATATGAGAAGCAAGTAGTGCCAAAAACTTATACGTATTGACAGGAAATAATAATAAATACAATGTTGTGTCACATTGTTTCTCTCAGGAAGTCCACGTCTCTGAAGTCGGACAGACCCAATTCTGAAGTCGAAGTAGACGGAATGACGGGCAGATATTAGTTTATTATAAAAGCTGCTGCAGTATTTTCTTCGGAACCCGAAACCTTATTACTGGTGACTAGGTATTCCATTTCCAATTTCAAGCGTCACTATGCTTCCTCGTTATAAATCCTGTTCGCGGTTAAATATAGATACCATCGACCTCAAGAATTACGTACCAACATAAATCGTATTTTTTTTTATTACTTTCAGAGTAACAAACGAGCACACAGTTCACCTGATGGTAAGTGAGCCCTGCGGCCCATGACATCTACATTCATCCCAGACAAGGAGTCATAATGCAGATGCGTTACACCCTTGAGGACTGAAATGGAATGACTCGTGGCTAGAAATATAGGTCTCCGGATCCCTACACTCACCATTTCCTCCTTCAGTTGCTCCTATTTCACGCTGGTATTCAGTGAGGGCATGGTACAAGAAACTAAATGTGTTGCCTCGCTTCGTTATCTTACACGGGTAAGATAAGAGAAGATTAATATTAATCTTAATTAGGAGAGAGATTAATATTTGCATTGAGGGAAAGAGAAGTATATCGTAAAACTTTTTCAAGGAACGGCAAGTAAATGAAAGGTTTTTGAAAAATATTGACGTAAAATGTTTCATAGTTAAGACTTGACCGTAAAACAATTATGCTTCAATATTTATATACGAATTTGTACCAACATTTAGATTATAATAAATAAAAGATTGCGTAAACACCTCAAGTGTTTACGCAATCTTTTATTTAATCTTTTTTTATAATCGGAAAATTACGTGTTTTTTTGTTAAATCATAAAAAATGTGATACAAAACCAATTATATTATAATTGCATTGACGATGTCGTTCTGGTTGGACCGTAAATAACCGGAATGTTAGAAAGGTTTAATGGGACTGTTAGCATTCTTCTTTTTTTTAATTCTGTATAATATTATTTTCCAGTAAACATTGCAAGGTATTTTCCGTGAAAATTGCAACGACACGTGTCTTGTGCTATTTTACGGTACGGCGAGTGTTAAGTTTCACAAACAGAAATTATTTACTCACATTTTTATTGAATCTAGTAATGCTTCTAGTTGAAATTTTACCTATTGCAAGAAATTTAATGTTTTTCATATAATTAATTATTAGAATTTATTTATATGTAAATTTTGATTTTTACCTTGACGCTAGGTTGATAAAATTAATGATAACAATTTAGTAATCGAATTGATTCCTTAAAGTAATTTGTTGTCCGACTATATTTTTAATAATTGTTTCCTTATTATTTCTGTTTAAATGTATCCTTTGTCGCTAGTTTAAATAATGTAATTACTATGAATTCACTTGGCAATTTTTTTTATAATATATTTTCCCGCGCAGTAAAGGCAAAGGAATCTAATACGTTTACGTGTACGTGGTCAAAATTCTCTCATTTAATTGTATTGAAAAATCATGCGTATATTTTGTACTTTATTTTGTGACGTAGTAATGGCATAAATACTTGATATTTTATTTGTCAGATCTGTGGCATAGTTCGAAAGGTTAAAGGATATTAGTTATATTTCCCTTTGTTTATAATAAATATTAAATAGATACGTGAATTTTAGATGTTTACGTATCAATAAAAAGATAAGCTGCTGCTTTAACACAACCCACCTGATGCTAAGTGGTTAAGTAGTACTTGACGTCAGAGCACTCTGGCACCTAGAAACCTATTTACTTTTTTATTGAAGCCACGTAATAAGCACTGATGCCGATAATGTTTTGAATCTTTTGCGGTATGTTTTTAAAGCGACGAAGCGCTTCGAAGCGAGGGCAACAAATGACAAAATCTCTTCGTGGGTCCAGGGTCGGTAGCGAAAAGAAAAACGGAATTACACAAAGTAAAACAATTTTAAAAAAAGGTTATTAAAATGTAAAAACAAGTGTTAAAATACTGTTACTACCTACAACGGTATTGCACTATAATTGCTATCTTTTTGTAAATATTTATTTATAAAAAAAAATTGTATCGCTAAGAAGCTAAAAGCTAAAACCTAAAAAGGTGCGGATTTAATTTAATTTTTACATTTAAGCATCAATAGGTTTAGGGTACGGTCTGCGAAACTTGAAAGTCGTAGGTTCAAATCCATTAGCATTTCCACCTTCGATGGAGTGTACATATAACTAGAATATTAGTAGTGTTAATCAAAACATTGCTAATATTGTTGCAAAAAAAATCTAGTTACTACCATTGTGGCGATCGCTTTACTTATTAACTACCACAAATTATCAACAAACATTCAATACGGACGCACTTTGGCATTCCTGAGGACTAAAGTAGAATACATAGTTACCTTTAATCGGGTCTCTAGCTTCCTAAGCGAAACACAGCAGCGATATACAGCTTTTTACTCCGGATTTCTGGAAAGTAGACGACCATTCTAGTGCTAATATCTACCAGCACTGCGACTCTATCTAAATCTGTTCCATATATATTTGAGTTATATTAATTTATAACAAATCTTTTTCATAAATAATTTTAATGTAAAAATACTTGTTCTCTATCTAATCTATATCTATAAATGTATGTAGTCTATGTTTATTACTATATGTTAAAACATCTGGGTCTGAAGTATACAAAAGGTATAAGTACATATTTCAGACAGTGCTCTTCCTTAGTATAAGTAACACGATAATATAAATTACGAAAAGACGATTTAACAAATCATATGTGGAAAGAAAATACGTTTTTTTTATATATAATATATAGAATAAAAGTATAATGAGTGTGTTTTAATAGCTCCTGTTTGTGTGTATTACGTCGAATGTTTGTATGTGTAAGAAACGGTGTTTGTATTAATTTATACTAAGCTGATATCTCTAAATTTTACGATTTGAATTCCAATTCGAAAGTTTATCGCAGTGCAATTATTTTGAATAGGTTGTTACGACGAGCACATCCTTTCTCCTAACAGACGGTCTGCCTGACAGTACACTCGTAAATAAGCCGTGAGATCCCCACAACAAGATGAAAGGAGTCTCATTTGCAGTGAGTGTTTCACTCGCGTCGTCTAGAGGTCCCATTTTTCAGGCCGTGATGAGTTTGCTCAAGCACAGATTCGGGTAGGGATACACTAGATTCTTAATTGTTTTTTTTTTATTATTGTTTTGTTAAATTGTTTATTGAGTTTTCTTTTCAGGATTACCGGTACAGTTTGTTTTTCTATTCTCATCTTGAATATTATTATTAACGATTATAATGATATTAATGTATCTTGAATATAATATTAATTTATTATCTCCTTTAATTTTAATAACAAAATAACATGTGCAGTAACAATGACCTTAAAACTAAAATTATCGTAAACCACTTTTCCTCCTGCTGAGGTGCCGAAAATGCTGCCTACATTTTCTTGTCGGATTTTATACTACACTTTTCGCTTTTCTTACATTGAGTGTTGAATATTAAACGCTAAACGTACATCACGTGAATTATTAAATTATTATAGTAGATTTTATTTAAATATTATAGTATTCGTATGAAAATATATTTTTTGTAATTTGAGCTAGATAAATTCAAAGTATCGTAACCGTGACACAAAAACGTCACAGAAGTTTTAAAACAAATTCTTGTGAAATAAATGTCTCTTGCTCTGTCGGCATTATTCGGAAAGAAGACGTGATGGCTTATTATACACATATACATAGGATAATAACATACAGATGTACAACTATTCATTTTCATCATTATCTCAGCCCATCAGTTATGTTTCAGAAAATAGGCTTCCGTCATAGACTGCCCCAAAATTAGATCCCGATCCACCTACATCAGTAGTGTTAGTTGTTATCCACAAGCCGAAACCCAGCCCATAATTAATCCTAAGATTATATTATTAAAATAAGTTAAATGTAATAAATAAGTAAAGTAAACGCATATTCATTATTATTTAAAGATTGTAAAGAATTTGTAATAATAATATCAACGAGAAAGAATAACATCCAATCATAATCGCGATGTACCGAGCGACCTATAATAAATACCAAGCGAGAACGCCAAGTACGACAAGCACGGAAGTATTACAAACAAATGGCGCATTCTGATTGGTTGTAAACGCAAGGGCACGGCACTTAGCTATGGCCAGATGTCGCACCTGCTAACGAGCATTAAAGACGGCCGAGTTAGTCGACCAGTATTCAGTCATCACTCAGTAACATCAATATCATCTAGTAATAACATGTGAAAATTCTTGATATAAAATAATCCAAGAAATGAAAAAGTGTTTTGTCTGAAAACCAAACAATAAATAGAATTCCGTTGTCTTGTATAGGTCAAGCCATCTTGTGGGAGATCTTCCTACACTGCAACTATTAGTAGAATTTATTTCATCTTTTACAATAATAATAATGTTGGAACCATTACACTGCACACGTTATATAAATAATGTCTGTGAATATTACCGACATTTACCTTTTACGTGCGGCGGTGCACGGATTGACAATATTTCGTTGAAACACCATTCGTGCAATTTGGTCGCAAGAACTTCCGCATTCTTTGCTTTTAATTATCGTTATTTTTTTAACAGTATTGAAATTGTTGTATTCTATATCAATGTCTTAGTTATATTCTTAAAATAAAGTATAAAATTTATATTACCATTCTTCGATGAATAACTCGTACTTTCAATTTTTTTATTATTACATGTAACAGTGGTAGAGCTACACTGCAGTTTGTTTCTAGCTGAAGAATGAATGGGTCAGCTCGACCGGAGTAGGAGCACATCCTCACAGAATACCAGCGTAAAATAGCAGCATAATGCTGCTGTGTTTCGTCTGGTTAGTGCAGGTAGATAGCAGGAATGCGACCTGTATTACCGGTGACGAGGCATTCCTTCTCAGTTCTCAAGAGTGACAACGCATCTGCATTATGATTCCTTGTCAAGGATGTATGTATATGTGATGGGCCGCAGGAATCACTTACCATCAGGTGCTCTGCGATGTGCTCAAAAAAATGTCTTTTCTATAAAACTTTCGCCTAGTATATGTATATTCCATTTCTATGCTGAATTTGCCTGCGGCGCAGCATTCTCAAGGGTCTACCACCACTTTTATAGCAAAGCTTTACGAACCTTCGCGCAAATCCAAAGATGACTGCAGATGTTTTACGCCACGTTCGATAAAGGTGTTACTCAAATAGTATTTGAAGATGATAATAAGTAAACTGTCTACAGATAGTCATTGGCATTAAGGAAGAAAAAAAATGTTTTATTTGCGTAAATTTTACTTTTATTGATTTATTTTGTACCAAGTGAAATGAAATGAAACAAAATATGTAGTGTTATGATTTTTGTGTTTCTTAAAAAACAGTATATTAAGGATATATAAAGGAATAACGTTATCGGAGCTTCAATTTGGGGGTATATTAGAATATATTTTTTTTTTATATTATATGATTTTACATATACCTACAAGTCCGAAATTTTACCATTTCATCCATTTACGATTGTAAATGAATTAAATTTTAATATATTCCGATTAACTAACGGTACCCTTTCTAGTGGGCATAAAAAACGGTTTCTTTCTCATTGCCAACAACAAACCTCTTTGTTTATTCAAAATCAGTTCATGCTCCCTACTTCACCGTGTTCCGGCCTCTCATCTTGTCAGTCGCAGTTAACCAACTTGATATATGTTTGCTTTTATCCACTTCTGTTTGACGCTGAGAGAAAACCGTCTGTACCCTTTTCGTTTTGTACTTTTTGTACCGAAAATTATTAATGTACTCTAATGGTGAAATATTTTGCAAACTTATGAAAATGCCGTATCAAGGATTAGTTTTAGTTCTTGCAATTATTTTATTAATTTACATAAAAGAAACATTAAATTAAATCATATAAATATATTATATAATTATTTTGGATGAAGATTACCTCCGGTAAAATAGTTTTAGTTTGGGCGTTATTGGAAATATTAGCTGAAGACTTCAACGGCTGCTCAGTTCCCATTAACCCTTTATATTAGGTCAGAAAACATAAACTAAACATATCAATATAACAATAACCTTTACACATAACAAAAACCTTTTGAATAGCATAGTTTAATAGGAATTTTTTTCTTGTTTTAAAATGAATGCTAGAAGTATTATTAATTACTAAACTTTTCCGTTTACCACTCTTATTGTGTCAAATCCACTTAATTGCTTGTGCTAAGAGAAAGTTCGATAAAAACAGTATAAACATATCATAACAATTTATAACAGTGTTTGGGCCACGATGTAGCTTGTTTTTAGCTACAGCATGAATGGGTCGTCGCGAAATGGGAACCCCTCCAACATCTCAGATTACCAGCGTGTAATAGCGGCATAACCCGGTCTGTGTTTTGATTGTTAAGTGTAAGGATATAGGGATGCAATTACAAGTAACGAACAATGCGTGACGACGCTTGTGTATCCTGAAACTTTTATGAAGATGGATGTAGATGTCAAGAGGTCTCATTTATCACTCATCATCGGGTGAACTGCGTGCTCGTTTGGTTCTCACTAATAAGGAAAAATGCTAGTAAGTGGGTGGCACTGAAAGTTTTTAGAGTCGGCCATTTAGAAACATTGGCAATGTAAACTTATTTTAAATTTCGATTATAGAACTCTTTGGTTATATGGCTAATGTGATATATCGCATTTATTATTCAATTGCTTTTGTGAATTGGTGGCAATTCCAACAGTCTTGTTACACCTAAAAATTAATTTAACGCAAGAAAACTTTCGGTCCATTATTTATTACAACTTTCATTGTGGTCTTAATCAACAATAAAGCTATGATAGACTAAGATTGGCATTTAATTACGAAAGCCCCATCTTGCGCCTCTGTTTACAATTGGTTTAATGAGTTTAAGTGTGAGTGTAGCAATCTCAGTGATAATCTGAGTAAGGTACGTCCTTCTACACCAACATCTGAAGATAACATCAGATGTCGCATGATAGAGTTAGATAAGAGAGTGAGACCTACCAGCAGATGAGGTCAAACTTAGGCATTGATTTTTTATTAGTCAAGTACAAAAATATTAAAAAAGACCACAAACGCCTTCGCATGGACTGGTGTCGGGAAATTTGACATCGTCACAGGTGATAAAAACTGGATATATTACTACGAACCGAAATCAAAAGACAATATGTTTAGTGGATGTTTCCTTTTGAGGATCGGCCAAGTAAGATAGAGAAAGGAAGAACCCAATGAAAAAAGATTTGATTGAAAGATTGCCTTGTTCTTTGGTCGGAAAGGTCATTTCGCGAAGTTGTGCTGGAAGATGAAAGCAGAGTTACTTTAGACTTGTTGTTTGCCTGTTGTCTTGGAAAGCTTTCTACAGCAGCGCCCTCGAAGTAGGATCCTCCTTCACCACGACAACGCTTCAGCGCACTCCGCAAAAACTAAAAATTGAATATTTAACTATGACAGGTGTCGAGATAATGATTCATCCACCATATAGTCCTGATCTGGCTCCCTGCGATTTTTATTAATTCCCAAAAATTACTTACTTTAAAATAAGGTTGACAACAGACACAAAAGTTATTTTATTCATGCACAAATATGTTTGTAAAACAGTACGTAATTCCAGGTAATGGTGTCGTTCTATCAAAATACTATCTTATTTATAATGTTTGACATCATTTTTATTTCATCTATCTCACATCCCCACGGTTCCACTGAAAACAAGTATTCACGTAGATTTGTCAACTTCGTGATTTTAACCTGACTGGAGACCATATTGGTACATTTAATTGTAGTTATGTTATTTTTAGGTATTGTTCTATGTTGTTGTATGTACCAAATAAATGCTTTCCTTTCTTTATTTCTTTCTTCGGTTTCTTACGCTCTTCATTATCATACTGCTGCTAGCTCTACACGGTTCTTTTGCTGACACCAATAGTTTGTAAAATAATATTTTATCATAATAGAAATAAATCGGTGTAAGCAAACCGCATTTTATTACACTAAATTCTTTAAATCTAGACATCGCATAAAATATAAAGCAAAACATTCCACTTCAAAGTTCTAAGGACGTAATATTACTAAAGATAAAACCCTCTCTTCATTTTCATTGTGTGAGAACTCCTTAATGCAACTTTACGAAAGTTCTATTGTTACCTTTGTTTCGTTAGGCTACTACCGTTTATAATGTTAATACTTTTATAATGTAAATTGTTTCTCGCTCAAAAGTTAATCCTTACGTTATACTAAAAATATATATTATATTACTTAAAAAAAATCCAGTTTAATTTATACTGTATTTTGCTTAATATTTGTCTATAATCTTGACATAAAATTAAATAAAATTATTTGATAACTTTTTTCGTTTGAAAATCCTTGTAATGGTTGAACTAAGACCATTGAGGCAATTACCTTTTAACAGTGCAACACGTTGCGTTTTACTGCATTGAGCAACTTGAAAGGTACTCCTCGACCGACAAACACCCCTAACGCATTCCGTTGATAAATAAAAGCGTAACGTTTTTTTTTAATTATTATTACGTTGAGAGTAACAAACGTACACACAGTTCACCTGATGGTAAGTGACTCCTGAGGCCCATGAGATCCACATTCATCCTTGACAAAAATCATAATGCGAATGCGTTGTCACCGTTAAGGGTTGAGATAGAATGCACATCACCAGCTATAAAGATCGATAGATCCTTACACTCACCAAAGAAAATACAACAGCAGTGAGGCCATGGTCCTTTCCCGGTCTCTGACCCATTCATTCTGCAGCTAAAAACAAACTGCAGTAGCTCTACCACTGTTAAAAATGCTCTGCTGTGTACAATTAATAGGTAACGAAGCGTTCAATCTAAATGTTCATAGGGGCAACTGGAATAGTTGAATATGGATTTAGATGTCATCGGCTACAGTCAACGATAACCAATCGTAATATTAAAAAAAAACTATAATGTTTCGGATCCGATCTACGCAGAGCTATAATATAAGGCCGTCTAACGCTTCAATTACCCGTTGTCTCGGTGAGTGATTGACGTGTCAGGAATTAAAAAAACAATAAACAAAAAAAGGATTTAAGGCGTAATATTCAAGTGAAATCCTTAAGATTAGAATTTTTCATGATCATTCGAATTTCAAGCTAGGTTTCAACTTTCAAACTGTATTAGCGTTCATAATTTTTTTAGTATGAAAAACATATAAAATTATATCCAAGTCAAAAAGTGCCGCAGATTGTGCAGAAGTGCTTTATGTCCTGACCCTAATTTATTAAATATATAAATATAATTTTCATATTCTAAGTTAATTAACCCTTATAATTTCAACACGTGTCACGTCAAGAGAGCCTTTGGTGTAGAGCCGTCCGTTTCTTACTCAAAGCCAGTCTAAAATCCGCACAACTTTGTTACTGTCGTTGGAAACGAAAAATAGAAGCGGTCTTTTTTAATTCTTATATTCACTCTCTCTTTCTCTACATATATAAATGTATATATATATATATATACATTACAAATCAGGTGTACTTGATGGGGTTGATCTAAGGTATGATCACACAAACTTAGGACCACATCTTTTATTTTTATTACTTTTATCCTTTATAAAAATGTTGAAAAGTTAGAAAGAAGTTGGAAGAAAAGAAATCATTAAAATTACTTAATGAAAGAATAGATATAATCTTAATAATAACCAAAATATTCACAAATCTATACCTATGCACACTGCAGGCCAAATGTTTAAAACCTTCCTACTTTAAGAAAATAAAGTAAAATATTAAATGTTTAATTAATCTGTTTAATCATCTAATAGAACATTGATTGACAAACAATATACTTTAAACGAGTAAAGAAATATTAATAGTCCATGCAAATAAAGGCTACAGTTAGCTAAACTGATTTTTCATCAAAAAATCCTCCTTTACATTTTATGACTTTTTTCACAAGTCTCGACATACTGGCAATCAATTTGTTAATGGTGTCTTGTAATATATTTCAAAGTTCCAAATTTCCCGAGGATGGGCCACGATTACCGACGTTAGATATAATATGTAGATGTGCAATTCTTTTATTAATCCTACGGGTTTTTATCACAATTAATGGATAATTATATTGTTTATGTGCGGTCTTAAACTTTTGGCCGGCAGTATATGTACGGTTGAATAACCATCATCACTTATTTTCAACGAATACTATTCTAATCTAAACTGTTTCCTCAAAGTTCTAGAACAAGTCTGACTTTGCTCAATTTGCCAGTTATACAGCGAGTTAGAGGAATATTGAAAAGCAATTAGGGAACTTTGAATATGAAATGAATAACAAAGTACCTATTCAATGTTTATGTTAACTACTGTATATTTTTATCCTGTCTTTTTCTGGTATGATTCCCGTCTGGTCTGGTAAAACCTCACAGAGCCACGCTGAAGTTTGTTTCTAGGTGATTCAGGGATGGGTTTGAACCGGCCATAACAAACGACTATGGCCGAAGACATAAACATAGATTATATTATATATGACGATTAAATATTTCACGAAATACGTGATATTTCAGTAGAGTCCTTTGATGTTCTGAGCATATCATCATTGTAGAATTTTAGAAATTTAATAAGGATTCACACTTTATTCTTTTATTCGCGTACCAAGCGCGTAATATTAGTTTTCGAACAATTGTAACACTACTTGTAAATTGTATAAGCATTAATAAACAATTATTACAAGGCTAGTTATTAGAATATTCTGGTGCTCTATTTACTAGCAGTAATATAATATGGTTATAGTCGTATATATCTAGTCGCTTAATTACACGCTGGGAAGCCAAGACAATGACTTCACTGCGCTGTAGTCCGTAACAAAAGTCATTTGTCGTGGATGTCGCCTATGGTGACGTTGTCATAATGTCGACCGTAAATTTCATGCTCGCAGTGCATTTGAACTTTCCAGAATAAATAATAGAACATTGAATTATATATGTTATTTTGTTTAATAAAATATTTGACCTGAAAAATGTTAGCGTTGCAAAAAACATAGTTTATTTTGTTGGAATATTGATCATTGTTAGTGTACGTATAAGGTTTTGTGTTTTAACAAAATTAGCGAAGTATATTCAAAACATACATTGATTTTTTGTTTTATATTTTTTTCAATATATGGGAACACATCCGTGCGGACAGTTCATATGATAATAAGTAATAACACCACATCAGCAAAAACAAAATCACACGAATTTTTACCCGTGAGGACTGGGATGGAATGTCTCGATACTTGTCATTGTCCAAATCAGTGACACCCCATACGAAACAGCCTTATGCTGCTATTTAAGACAGGTGTTCTAAATGAGTGTGATCCTTCCGAGTTCGAACCCACACTGCAGGTAGAGAATAATGCTTCTAGGCCCATCATGATTTTAGCACTTATAAAAATTCAAGGCTATGTTACATTTTATAAAAACTGATTTTTTTTTAATTAATATTAGTCTCCAACACAAGCTTAGGCTTTTGAGATTCACCTCTAATCTATATTAATATTTTTATGTGTTTTTATAGAATGTATCCCAAATATCATAAGCATATTCAGATTTAAAACAAAATTATATATAATCCGTCATGGGTTCTTTTCACGTGCTGAAAGACTACCTATGTTTCGTAATTGCCCACCGATCCGAGAACACCAAGAAACTCATCCATGCTCGTAGATCTGTGGATATCTATTTCTGAATAGCCTAATCATCACCAACCTACATGAGTGTAACTTTGATCATGATAACAACGTGTCGATAGTCCGCTGCTGAAGAAAGGCCACCCCTACCGTTTTGCCGTAAAGTACGATTCATAGACCCCTGAATCCAGCGACTTCCTTTATAGTTTTTTACAGTGGTAGAGCTACACTGCAGTTCGTTTCTAACTGCAGAATGTATGGGTCAACTCAACCGGGATAGGCCCCACGCCCTCACAGAATACCAGCGTGCAATAGCAGCATATTGCTGGTATGTTGCGCCCGGTGAGTGTAGGGATCCGGCGACCTTTATTACTGGTGACGAGGCATTCTATCTCAGACCTCAAGGGTGACAACGTATCTGCATTGTGATTCCTTGTCAAGGATGAATGTAAATATCATGGGCCGCAGGAATCATTTAACACCACGTGAACTGTGTGTTCGTTTGTAACTATCAAAGTAATGAAAAATAAAGTATGTTCGTTCATCGCTCCAATTAGTTGACCCAATACTGCGACTACTAATGCTTGGTATTTAATTGCATTAAAATAAAGTTTTAAGTATAAATCACTGACAGCTCTCTTGTACAGATTGTCACTTCTACCAACAGGAACAGACCTTGATCTCGGTTAGAATTTAAACAGCATCAGATGAAAGTGCAGCTTCCTTATTTCTGTCAACCCCACTTGGTATAAAAACATAAAAGATTTTATGTCTTCGTAAAACATTTCTCTCGACCTCGGAAAGACCTAGTATATCTAGCACTTCACTTTTAACAAGCGGCAAAGATAAAAAAACTTTCTATCTTCAAATCACATTGTATTTTATTCAATCATGACAATAGATTAATCGTTTGTTAACTCAAAACTAGAGTTTTTTCAAATAAAAATAGTAATCAACGAAATACAGCTTCAATTAACGCAACACTAATAAAACGGCGTACGCTTTTATAAAATATTCGTGGTAGTAATTCTAGGCGTGAAACAATGTTCACCCAGCGTGTACCGTAACCAATCATTTCGACAACGTATGTATACCGGATGAAAATGACACAATGTTTAGTCATTGTAGCAGATAATAAAATAATTGAAAACTTACACAAATGTAAGTGTAAAAAATTAACAAATATGTTACAATGTTTTGTTTAAAAATCTTTTATTTTGATATGAGATTATTTGAACAGTTTTCATACGACCTATTTCTTAAAATCTTGTCCGCACGTAACCGTGTTAACCATAACTTTTTTCAATAGCAAATAGTCTATGAGGTTTTGTCAAATTATCGCAGTGCTTGTAAATTAAATAAGTGATCGTTAAAATCTTTATAACTTTCTTTTATTTCAACCCGTGTAAACCTGTAATATCTATAGTCCTTTTTTTTTTTTTTATTATATTGAGAGTAACAAACGCACGCAAAGTTTACCTGATGATTAGTGATTCCTGCGGTCCATGACATCTACATTAATCCTTGACAAGGAACCATAATGCTCCAGCACTTCGTCACCCTTGAGGACTGAGAAGTAATGCCTCATCACCAATAATAAAGGTCTCCGGAACCCCACACTCACCAGACGAAACACATTAGTCTGCTATATTACACTGATATTCTTTGAGGGCGTGGACCTACCCTGGTCGAACTGACCCGTTTATTCTGCAGCTAGAAACACACTGCAGCTTAGCTCTTTACCGGTTTTCATTGTTTGAAGAATACTTGTGTTCAGGTTAATTTAAAAACATCCTTGTTTTATTACCACTGATGGTTTTCTTATAGCTAAAGAAATAAACAAATAATTATATTTCATTCAGTAGTGCCACGTTTAAGTGTCTGTGATCACCGTCGTAATCAACATTATCATCACAGCTTATCAATAGTCCACTGTTCGTGACCTTCTCCATAGACTGATTAAACCATATCCCTGAGCCATCGCCCTAAACCTGCGACTGTCAGTTCGAGGTTGTCCTCAAGAACCATCCTTTTTTATAATGACGAGCAGCAACGTTGGTACGCATGGTCTAGTAACTGCGCATGCCATGGTCTGGTAGCTATGGCATATACCCCGAATGTGCAAAGTGCCTGTTAAGGTATATTAAAATATGCAATTTTAATTTTTATTTTAAGTAATGAAAATATATTTTTCGACTATAAAGCTGGACTATATAACTCACGGTCTGTTTAAATAATAGTAGTTTATCTTCAGTACGATTATGAATTTTTAGAAAGAGTTTTTAAAAAGCAGTACAAAAACATTAATTGTTTCTTGTATGTATTTAAAAGAGAGATTTTTTTTATTGTATGATAGTTTATAAGTAATCTTATTTATATAAAAAATATATTTATATATAACGCACAGTTCCACCAGTTACTTATACCGAAGAATAACAAAGAAACGAAATTTTTTATAGTTTTCAATCGACACCGCTAGCAATGCATCGGCAAGCCGGCCGCCTCTGCGGTTGGCGGTTTTTAATTTTAGCGCAAATCTTCTCATGCAGAAACTGCGGTAGTATTTCATTGATATTACAATAGAGAATTTAAAAAATGGGACATGAAATGTTCTTCATTTTGTCTTTATTTATTAGCGCTTCAACCGCTATGGTAAATATTTAATATTAATTTTTTGTGGACCGGAAATGGAGTTCCGTACGATATTTCTTTAAATATATTTAGGACTCGTATTAAAATAATTATTTATCTGTAAATTATAAGTAGAGTAACAACCTGTATATATAAACTCTTACAGCTTAGTATTGGCTTCCTCTCTAGACATGGTACAACGTAGTTGCAATGTGGATTGGCGGATATCATACAATTTTACGTCGTACGTTTTTTTTCATTGTCTGCAAGTCTAGGATATAGACTTGCAGATTTCGTGCCGTCGAACACCTAGCAAATCAGCACATCAAAATGCAATTAACAATTTCATTGATGCCGACACTGGGGATCGACTCAATCGAACCATGAAACGAACGACTGCGTTACCATGACTAATGCGACTATAATGAAATGATCTATAAAGTTGTAATCAATAGTGGTTATTAAAATAGTACTATGATATAAAAAAAACACTTGGTAAATTTTATAATTAGGAGAAATGTAAAAATGCAAATTAAACACATGCTAATTTGCATTTTTACACTAACATTTGTCAAAATCACACATTAAAAATTACGTTTTGTTAAATAATCATTAAATCAATTAACTAGGCAGACATCATGCAGTCGTTATTGTATCATTTCATTTCGTTCCCTTCTTTTCAACTATACCAATCATTTGGAGTGCTCACTATCCGTCAGCTTTTTATTTTACAAACAGTTTTAAAACGACATTTGTGTTTGTCTCATGACAAAGATTTTTTGTTGTCCAAACGAAGAAAAGCCATCGTTTGCAGTAGTGGATATATTTTTAATAATTACTACGTTGATAAATATTTTTGTTACATTGGTTCCCTTTTTCTATAACAATATTAATATTTATTCACTAAACAAAGAAAACTGTAAAAGGACATTGTTTGAACTTCTACACAAATTAAACTATAAAGAGACTGAAGCATTGCTTAGTATAAATAAGTACATACACACCCTCTTAAACATACATACATTCATTCAACATAATACACACAAAGAGAGTTTTTAATACACGTGCAGAATACTCTACTCTATGTTTTATATATTTTAAAACAAACATGTTTTCTTTTCACATATAATCTGTTAAATCTTAAATTAAAATTTATATTAGTACATTACATATATAAGGAAGAGCACTAAAGTCTAAAATATACATATATCTTTCATCTAGAACAGACCCAGATGCTTCAATTTTCTTAATCTTATTAAATTTAGATCATAGAGCAGGTATTTTATATTAGGATATTTTTTATATATAAATATCTTATAAATACAATATCCTATATTTAACATAGTAGTAGGATTATTATTATTATTTATATAAAGGAAATATGAGAATTTTATAAAATGTAACCAGTAATTTTATACTTTGAACCAATAGAAAGAATTTGAGTTTTAACGGAATCTTGATTAAGGATCACACCCGGTAGTAAGTGATTGCCGTAACCCATCGGCCCGTAGACACATCCATCTTTTGAACCCTTTTGATTTGGACCCCAAGGATTGATGGAATGCCTCAATACAAGTAACCGGGCTTCGGGTTAGCTACACTCATCATACGAAAGACAGCAGCTTTGTGTTGCTATTTTGGTTCTTCCTCGACCAAATCTAACAATATATACTACAGCTGGAATTTTACTGCATCGTGGATATATCTCTATTAGACTACACTTACATAAAAGCCAATACGACATATTGGGTTTGGATTCAATATATTACAGTAAACAATTTTTTTCTGCAATCTTAAATAAAATTAAATATAGACTATGTGCGCTGTCTCAATAACGCCGGTAAGTACCTACTGAGACATTATCCAGAAGTTTCTCAGAAAACTTTCTGCGCTCCATCGAATATATTTACAGTGGCTTGGTTAAGTGCAAAGTGAGAGTTAAGTGTTCTTGCTTACGACAACTTATTTTACCTTAAGCATTGCGAAATTTTATAGAGGAATAGGGAAGGCGATAACCGTTGGGGAACAATAGGTTCTTGAGTGATAACCTCGGACTGGTAAACGCAGTGTAGGACCCACAAAACGACCTATATTTGCAGGATTGCAAGTAGATGGAAGCAGGTGGCTCAGAATCGTGCTATATGGCAATCTATGAGGGACTTTGAATAGGCTGTGATGATAATGCGGATGAAAAATCTTGACCACTATTACTACTAAACTATTTATATAATTTCATCCTTATAAATTATTTCTTATACAATTTGGCAGAACCCAAGGCATAACCTCAAAGCGATGTTAATTTTGATTTACCAAATACTCTCACGTAAAGAAGCAATGTGATGAATTTTAAATTTGGAGAAAATTATGATATATTTAGAAGATAAAAGATTTTATTTAGATAATTGTTAAAATTATTGAAATACAAGCAACGTAGCAATTATTTTTCTTAGATGAATACAAGATATTGATGTGCTTGTTGTACTTATAAAGTCAGGGTTGGTAAAAATTATATGCAATACAAAGAGAAAGACTCAACAGGGGTTCCGGGTTACGATGGCTTCCTGTAACACAGTCCTCTATGTTACAGGAAGCCATCGTAGTCCGGAAGCATAACTCTGTTATATTAAATGAATGCCGATAGACACCTACATTATATTTTATACGGAGTTTCAGTTGAATTGTCAATTCTGAATACTGGATATCTCATAAACAATAGTTTTTATTAGTAAATCTTAACTCGAGAAGGATGTTGATCAATTAAAGAAAGTTAAACCAAAGACACTCGCATTTGTCCTCGATAAGGAGTCATAGTGTAGATGCGTTGTTACCACTGAGGATTACGTTTGAATGCCTCTTCACCAGTAACAATGGCCGCCGAAGCCCTTCACTAACCAGATGAATTGAAATGAAACAGCCTTAAGCTATCTTGAAGGTATGGTCCTTATCCATTCTTGAAACAAACTGTTGTACTCTACCTATCTTATTTATTCAAAAACTTTCTTAGAGGTCGGCAGCGCATATGCGACTCCTGTTGTGTTGCGTATTTTATAAAAATAACGGAAACAAAAGTAAAACTATACGTTTACAACGTTTCAATTAATTTATTATTCAATAAATTAACTAAACATTGTGTTATACTCATCTGCTGCAATTTGAAATGATGTATTGCTTTGCACCTTGCGGGTAATGTTTTACGTCTACAATTCGAAACATAAATTGATGAAAGCGTTGTTCGTGTTGTTAGAGTAGCTTTAATTGAAGTTGTAATTGTCGATCACATGTGTTTATTTTATGTGTATGTTAAGGATAAAACTATATTTGGATATTTGGTATGTTGCAAAACCATTTAAAAACTAATTTTTTTTTTATTTGTATTTTCGATCGGGTGACGTTACTTCGTCGCTGATATTGTATTAAATCTCTTTTTATTGCACAGACTGACAATAAATCTAAAGATCCTATTATATTATTATATAACTTACAAAATTGACTTAATATCATACCAATGATTTTACCGATTTTTTGTGTGACTCCTAATTGAACGCACGGTCGGTTTTTAGGTGTGGTAACTTTGAGAATTTCACATATTGCTGATACTATACCTGATTCTTCTTTTAATTACTCCGCACTAAAATTGATAAAGCTATTGATTAGTAAAAGGGTCAGTTAATGATGGTGATGAAAGTGATGATAAAGACTACTATGTCCATGCAAACTCTTGGTACTTTAGCGTTACTCCCGCATTATACATGCACGAATATGCATGAATACTAACACTACGTTGATAAAGGTTGATGTTCAGTAGTTGATTAATAATGGTCACCATCTCAGGTGTTGACATTGATAAATGGACAATAATTAGTACAATGTTTATGCAACACCTCCAACTCTCCAACAACTCAAACTCCTGGTACTATAGCATTATCTGCGTAATATACAAGCACGAATGTATTTACGGTAACGTGAATCAGAGACCCAATTTCTGCCAACGTCACTGCATCTTAATTTATTTAGTGATAACTTTGGTTGAGAATTTCTTGCTGCATCAGGAATCGGCCGGACCAAAAAAGGACCATCCCCTCACAGAATACTAGCGTAAATAAGCAGCGAAACACCGCTGTGTTTATCATACACAGTCTTGGGATCGGAAGTCGAATCACAGGATGAGATATTCCACCACAGCCTTGAGCCTTGAGAGTTAACAACTCATTTATATTATTGAGTAAAATGGACCGCGAGAACCGCCAAAAATCAACTGGTTTCAACATTGGTGTCATAAAAAATACAAGCAACTTCTATTTACAATCGAGAAAGTCGACTCATTCATACTTCATTCGACTCATTAATACAAAATCATACTTCTCTTGCCGGACTATTGTGAATCTATACTACGGTGAAAATATTGAGAATAATATGCTCCTGTTCGATTTTGACCATGGCGGCACTCTTCTGGTTACTGTCAGAAGTCCGCAGAATATTTTTATAGTGCCGTTAGCATTTGCACAACTATAAAGCAAAAACCTAAGCACTAAATCTTAGAGTTAGTTTTATCAGTGGTAGAACTACACTGCGGTTTGTTTTTACTGCAGAACGCCCTCACAGTATACCAGCGTAAAATAGCAGCTTAGTGCTGCTGTGTTTCGTCCGGTGAGTGTAGGGATCCGGAGGCGTTTAGTACTGATGACGAGGCATTCCATCTCAGTCCTCAAGGGTGACAACGCATCTGCATTATGATTCCTTTTCAAGGATGAATGTAGATGTCATGGGCTGCAGGAATCACTTACCATCAGATGGACTGTCTGCTCGTTTGTTACTCTTGCTGCTATAAAAAAATATCTCCCTTACAGATTACGACGTAATGCTACATGCATTTTGTTAGGTACACGGGAAAATACATATAACTAATCCGAAACCCACATTTAGTTATATACAAATATTGTTCCTCGGTTGATAATCGAACCTAGGGAACGCGTCGCAGCAGTCAGTTACTGAAACCACTACACTACACGGATGTCATATATATTACACACTTGGTGAAGGTTATGTAACAGTCATATTTGTAAAATATGAACTGAATAATAAAAACGAATGAAAAGATTCTCGATTGAACTCCCGATCGAACCACCGAAGCATCGGCAAATTGTCGCCATGTGCCTATGTCGGTTTTTGAATTAACTACAGCCTTTTTATTTAACACCTATGGACGCTTTTCATTTTGTATAGCTTTTTTAAATTGCAAAATAAATCTACATTTAGATTAAATAAATACATGAAACGAGGTTCCTGTTTCCTTAAAAATTTGGATAGCAAATACCTTACTTGTTATCCACCTTTTTAAATAACACAGTGATAGTGGTTGATATGATCTTTTTAATTTTAGTACTTAAATACAACACTAATTTTACTAAGGAAATACACACTATTTTTTTTAATAAATAAATAAATAGTAACAAACGAGCAATCAGTTTACCTGATGTTAAGAGATTCCTGCGGCCCGTGACATATACATTCATCCCTGACAAGGAATCATAATGCAGACGCGTTGTTACCCTTAAGGACTGAGATGGAATTTCTCATCATCAGTAATAAAGGTCTCCGGATACCTACACTTAGTAGATGAAACGCGTCAGCATTATGCTGCTATTTTACGCTGGTATTCTGAGAGGACGTGATTCTACCCTAGTCGAACTGACCCATTCATTCTGCAGCAAATACAACAAAATGTTATGCTTATAGCAAGTTACACTGCTATGCCCATCCCACCTGTAAAAAAATGATTTAATATTTTCAAAAGATTTAAAATTATAAAAATTTTAACAATGCCTTCTACATTACTAACATTCCAGTTAACCATTCCAACTAAGCTAAAAATTCTTCTGCTAGATATGAACCTACGGCCTTAACTTTCACAGACCATACCCTTATCCATTAGGCTTTCACGTACAATGATTTACAATAGCTTATAGAATAAATATTGTTTTATCTTTATCTTTGGTTTGATTTATTTAAACTGGTAATTGAGTTAATGTTGAAAGTGGTTTTGCAATACGAATATTGAACGCTTCCCTTGAAGCCAAGCAAGTTTTATTACATCAGTACTTGGCTACTATATTCATCCATTTGATGTAGGAAAATTAATCTAAGTTTTATTCCCTGGTTGCGTTATCGGGTTTCATTAGTAGTATAGCCAGAACGTTCCTGAATTTTCACGTTTTCTATATTCTAATAGGCCTATATTCAGCTGTGGACTTGTGACGATGTGGATTACATTGAGAGTAGTAAACGAGTATACAGTTCACCTGATGGCAAGTGATTTCTGCGATCCATGACATTTAGATTAATCCTTGACAAGGAATCATTATATAGATGCTTTACCACCCTTGGATACTGAGATGGAATGCCTCGTCACTAGTAATGAAGGTCTCCGGATCCTTGCCGTCACTACCAGAAACACAGCAACATTACACTGCTATTTTATGCTGGTATTCTGTGAGGGCGTGGTCCTACCCCGCTCGAGCTGACCCATTCATTCTGCAGACAGAATTAACTGCAGCGCAGCTCTACCACTGTTAAATGTGGGTTGAGATTTACACTTTATTATTAATTATTAACAAAAACAATATTAGTCATAATAGTGGAGTAATTAAGTTAGGAGTATACTGTACTAAATTTTCAATGATAAAAAATGTACTAGACTATTGTCTTTCTAGAGATATTTACGTAGACTCAGCCCAACATAAGGACCAATTGAACTGCAAAAAATATCAATAAGCTTTTTTTGTAAATGTCAAATAATATCAGAATGATTGAATAAAAGGCAAAAAAAATCATTAAGCTTTGGTAATATTGTAAAATTATATCAGAATTGTTATTATAAATAGAATGTCTTCTTCATAACGAGTTTAAAAAGGATGTTTTTTTCGATCGATTATAGAGTACAATGGCGTCCAAGTCCAAAAAGGTATTCTTTATTTTGTTTATTGGTTCATTCAAATTCTTCGGTGTTTTGGATTTTCATGGGCGGCGATGATGGCATGCCATCAGATAAGAGGCTTGCTTGTTTAAAACCTATACTATTATTATTACTGATGACGAGGCATTCCATCGTAGTCCGCTGAGTATTAGTTTATTGATGAATATGGTGATGTGAATGTGTGCTTGTTTATTACTTTTATACAATAAAAAAAGTACCACGTATAATATACGATGAGAGCTAACAGAATAATAAAAATAGTAAATTGGCTTAATGTTTGCTGGCAATAAATTTATATTGCTATTGAATTTAAGCTCTTGCATAAAAAAATAAAGTACCCATTTATTAATGAAATAAAATCGTCAATAGCCTAATGGATTAGCGTAAGGTCTGCGAAACTTATGGTGGTAGCTTCGAATCCGCTATTCAACTATTACGGTGAACCAGGTCCTATTATTAATATAATACGTTACCTGTTTCCACCTGCAATGTAGCTATACCACGTATAAAAGTGTACATAAAAATTTATGGATTGTATCAATGGTTTCTTACAAATAAGTTTTGCTATTGGAATTAAATCTTAAGCCACATAATATGTAGTGTTCATGATGTGAAGATACAGTATAAACGTAAGGGTAAAAAAATATATTACTCTTCCTTATAAGATAAGCAATATTCATTTATTGTTGTAATTGTTCGTCTAAGATTGTTATTTATTTCCAGGCAACTCTTTATCTCTTCATGAATTCCGCAAATATAACAATGTGGCAGCCGTAGGCGTGTGAAGATAGACAAAAATGTATTCTCCAAACATAATAATAGTAACATAAACAAGTTCGAATGTCGCAGGGTGCGAAACTGTATTTCTTTGTCCTTACAAAGCATATAAGAAATTTTCCTCAAAAGTAGATAAGAAACGTATTAACATTGTGGTTTTGTTGTTTATTTCATTTGAAGATGAATTGCTTCAGATCGAGCACGATGAAATTGTGGAGCATCACGCGTCAATGAATCGTTTAAATTTGTAATCAAGGAAGCCCTGCTGATTGCTAGTGTAATATATTTTGTAATACTCAGTATAAAGGAAGTTATTGTAATAAAAAAATCACTTCAGGTAATAGTAATTGTCTTGGCTTAATAGTACTTTGTAATAGTTTTGATTATATTAACGTCTTTCATAAACAAAAGAGACAAGCAATGATTACAACAATAAGTTGTATATAAGTAACATAAATAATTACTATAATGATTGAAATGTATTCGACCGACATATCTCAACTTTTTTAAAAAGCCAAGTTTGTTAGAATATATATCATAATGATTGTTCCCTAATGATACCCGCTTCTTTGGTCATCTTAATTATACACAAGAATGTATATCGAGCCGAGCTAGGGAAAAAACAGTGTGGTGAAATTCCGCAGTATGGCCTTACCGTAAATCTCGGACGAAGCGACACATCGTGTTATATATGTTAAGAATATCACAGATATATATATATATATATATATATATATATATATATATATATATATAATGGATGAACTGGCTTCATTTTTCATTCCTCAATCCTACCCACAATTATTTTAATTTAAAACCATTATATAGAAAAAAAAAAATAACTTTTTTATATTTTTTTATATATTTTTATACTCTCGATAACATTAAGTTAACTTTGTAAAGTTTTCAAAGCGCTTTAGACATATTCGCACAAGATAAGTTGTGTTAAAATACCGCACACCTCAAAACTTGAGCCAACGCTTGCTTAAGTCTTTAAACTTTTGATATAAATAACATATGTTATGAGGGGGAGCGGAAGGGTTGATTTGTATTCGTGGATATCTAATTTTGGAACATAAAATTGTATTATTGTAATTGGCATTAATTTTTCGAAGTAATCATCCCTTGGAATATTCATACCTAACTTGGTGCCTTCTGCACCCTATTTTTTCATTCATCTTAGAGAAGAGTTACTTATTAGCAAAATAAGGTTTACACTTTATTAGCGGTATAGTTAATGAACTGATAATTATTAAACAATTATAGCGATTAACGAATGTCTGTATTGTTAAAAGTTAAAATTCAAGATTTGTACCAATGACTTTCTGTTTTATGGTATCTAAACAAATAAATAAAGTAATTAAACAAAAGATTATATTATGCTATTATATTTCTGTATCCGAATAGTGGTAAAAAGTTATAATTATATCAAAATATATTTCTATTTTATTATAAAACTTTAAAATCACAATACCGTGTACATATAATAACCCATACACATATAATATCGAATGAACAATAAAAAAGGAATGAAAAGGATCCCATTTCTAATCGAGCTGCCAATGCATCGGCGTATTGACGATATCTGCTTTTGACGGTTTTAAATTTCACTGCTGCCTTTATTCTTAAAAATAAATGGGCTTATTTCTTTAGGACGTTTTCTTCAAAACGTAAATTAAATGCAGAAAATGTAATAGGAAAAAAGAACGTGTTTGATTTGATTTTGCCAATTTTTATATCTTCTTATGACAATTCAATTTTATTTAATTGAAAGATACATTCAAAAAATATAAAAAAAAATGTTATAATGAAATTTTTAATCACAATTTGAAGTGATGATTTACAAAAATACTGATTTATAAACCTGCATGTGTTTATAATAAATAAAAACATACTTCGATAACATGTGAAGTCCGTCCAACCACAGTGGAGACGTTGTAGACTATACTTTAACACCCTCCATTTATTCATATATATATATATATATATATATATATAGGTGTAAGTTGTGATTTTTAGTTAAACACAATTTATTTTAGGAATAACACACACACTATACTTCGTACAAGTATATAAGACTCAGTTAAAAAGTACTTGTATAGTGCTTGTAATAAATTAATCATTTTTATTTTTTATAGCTACTTACAATTTCTTATCTTTATGCTTGACAGAGTGATCTGTCATTAATATCTCCTATACATCGAGCTCCATAAATACTCATCTGGGACACAATATAGAACTTGCAGTTTTGCCCAAAATCTTCCCACTCTCTAACTCACCGACTGGACCCACAGCAAAGGAGAGCGGCTACATGTTAACACGGAACGTTTTCAGATTTGTTATTATAAACACACTATATGTAATAATATATTGTGTTCTTTAAAGGCTGATGGAGTTGCAGTGTGAAGCTGAGTAGCTTGTTATGACTTCTGCAATCTCCTTAACGAGCTCGTTATGTGATTGTAGATCGACTTAAAGCGCTTCTTAGATGATTCTTGTCTTACAATATTCTTACACAATATAATTATATTCAACATATAATAACACAAGAACAAAATATTAATTGTACAAAATTGAATAATATTAATAATATTGGGTAACGTAGTATGAACATTATTAATAGAATTTAGCAAACATATATTCATACATAGAATAATATATATATATAGGATATATATTCCATACAGTGTATTATATGTCGCAGGAAATGATGAGAACGGAGATTTGATAAAATTCCTAAGGTGATTCACGGAAGGGGTTAAAATAACAACTACGTGGGGTGTTTTCCCTAAATAAAGTAGATGATTTGATATCTTATATTTTTTTCAAAAAATATTCTTTTCAAAGGAAAAAATATTTTATTTAATGTATTATTATGAAGAATTATTGCTTATGATATCTGCGTGGCGTACTGTTTATAGTACCTGGCTACTGCATAGCCGGTCCTGGGTTCGATTCCCAGACGAGGAAAAATATTTGTGTATTCCAAATTTATCTAAAAGAACCATTCTACGATTTAATGATGCAGTTGACGTACTGGACTAAGTAAGGGAACGGCGAGTGCTGTGCTTGTGTAAGTGTACTAAGTATTATCACAAATCCTTACGGCACTATAAAATAATATATCCTACGCAGATGATGTCGATCTGCTTATGACCAGAAAATGGTGATTGTAATTGACCACGAGTACTTTATCATATTACTTGGTAACACGTGCAGTATTAAGCTACTGCGTTCCGCTGAAGTTCCATGCAAGCTTGGCTTCTCGACTGTAATGAGTTGACCCAATCATACCTTCCATCACGTTATGGATGATTCCATGCTTGTTTCATCTGAAGCGTGGCATCATCAGGTACAGAAAGTGTACAGAATAAATTGATAAAGTTAAAGCGTTCTCTATGATCTAGCCCATGTGTTATGGTAATTGCTTCAAACCCATGACTGCTGACTCAGGTATTATGAACTGAAGATATCCTAGATTCTGTTGATGTTGATGCTGTTAGCCTATGCGGCTGATATAGCTTCATCGGACATAGGGCTCACGGAACTGAGGGGTCCATGAGCTGGTTATGTAGTTTGGTTCTCTTACTTACTAAAAGCGCTAATACACTGAGCATGTTGGTCTACTCTAATCACGTTCCTTCCTGACAGTGCCACCTAAGTTGCCAGTTTCCTAACTATCAGAAGATTCTCCAGAGTGGAGAATGGATGGTGATGTCTACTGACCGTCCGAGGTTTTGGTATGCGGACCTAGTCTTTGACGGACGCCACCTGTTGTCTGGTCAATCGGAAGCGGTGCGCGGTGAGAACCGCCCTGACACGCGCTCTAAGGCGAGGGCGATGCGCGAGATGTCGGCTGTGTGTCCGGGGTCCGCTGAGGACGGACTGAACTCGGCTCCCCCATGAAATGGGGGTCATCGAGGATGTGACGGGGTCGACGGTTCCTAGTTGCCGGATTCGATACCGGCTCGCAGGTTGCGGCGTTTACCACTAGCAGGTTGTAGTGCGAAAGCGCTTTCGCAAAGATACGCTGCGAGATAGACTGAAAGTATTCCGGAATGGTGACGAGATGTAAGTCACTGTGCAGATCGATGTCGCGCTGGTACGGTTCTGCTCCGGTTGCTATTCGTGTGAAACGGTTTTGGACCGTCCGTAAGAGATTTAATTTGTTCGCGGCTACGTGGGTGAAGACGACACTAGTGTGGGCCATAATTGGTCTTACGCAGGACTTATATAGTTGGAGTTTATGTCTTAGGGACATTTTGCTATTGGTGCAGATGAGCTGATGAAGCTGGCTCATGACGAACGTGGCCTTATTCCTCGCATTGACCAACCTGCGGATCCTTCGGAATGCCACTTGTGTAAAGTGAGAATAATAAGGGAGAGAGGACGGTGCCCTGGGGGACTCCCACTAGGAGTGGCCGGCTTGAGGAGCGCGTGCCGTCGACTCGATATCGGAAAGTGCGATTCGACAAGAAGGCTCGTATGAATGTGCACGAGACTGTCCGGTATGTTATGTGGATGAAGTTTAAAAATTAAACCGTTATGCCAGACTTTGTCGAATGCCTTTGCGACATCGAAAAATAGTGCACCAGTACCTACTGGGTTTTTGAAGGTGAGCCCTGCAAGAATGTGTTCTGTTAAGCGGAAGGCCTGTTGACCGCAAGAGTGAGTATTCCTAAATCCGAACTGTTCGTCGGGAAGTAATCTATTTCCTAGGACGTGTTCTTTAAGTCGCCTAAGAATAATCCTCTCGTATACCTTGCCCATGGAGCTCAGGAAGCTGATTGGATGATAGCTGCTGCGAAAGGTTCCGCGGTTTGTGCGGTTTGGGAATCCCGATGACGTCCGCTTCCTTCCAGTTATCCGGCAAGGAGCAGCTGGAGAGGAGGGTATTGAATATTGCCACTAGGAGGCAGATAAAATTAGCGGGAAGTGCTTTAAGTATTTTGTTGTTAATCCCGTTGGGACCGGGAGTTGACCTCTTTTTGAGGTTTTTGATAATGTCTGTGACCTCATCTGTGGTCACAGGTTCTAGTGGTTCACCCGCTGGAGGTAACGCAGCCCGATAATTGACACTTCGACGTCCACCTTGTGAAGGTGATCGGGATCCTCGGGGACGTTTGATGGGGAGCATTGCCTCTCTAGACTGTCCGCGAGATATTCGGCTTTATTCGAGTCGTCGAAAACGAAAGAAGCATTGTCCGGTAAAATTTGCGGGGGCATTTGTGCTATTCTGTCTGCTTTGCGACCCTGCGCCAACCGCCAAAAAGCGGTATTCAAAGGTTCGAGTTCCGATAGCAGGTTGCCTCATTTGTCGTCATTGCACGATTTGGTGCGCTCTTTGACCTCGCTTTGAAGGTGGCGCAGTCTAACGCGATTAACGTCTGTCGGGTATCTATCGTGAAGCTTTGCCGCGCGATTTTTGACCATATCAGTCGAGTCGAGGGAAGGACCCTGAATTGATCAGTCGACGCGAGGACCGTCCTTTTCGAGTCTGCGATGGCATAGGCAAGATGTGAAGTAAAAGAGTCGATCACCCGATACGCCTTATTAGGTTAGTCAATCTCGTTAGGAATAGCGTCTAGCTGCTGGGTGGTCATGGCTCTGAGTTTGCCTTCGAGAGCACTCCAGTCCACGATGGTTTTGGTCTGAGGGACCTCGCCTACCGACTGGACCAACTTGAGGAGCACCGGCCTGTGTTCCGTTGACAGTGTCCGTGTAGCGGCTCGATGGAGTCGACCGCTAGGGTGATGTTTTTGATTAACGCAATGTCTAGTACGTCGGGTGTTTGACGTGTAAAGTTTAGAGCGTATCGTGTCGGGGAGTCGGGGGCTATAACATCGAAGTTATATGAGCTCATACGGTCGTGAAGCGACCTGCCCTTTCTGTTCTGCCTTGTTGAGTGCCAGGAGGCATGTGTACTATTTAGGTTGCCTGCTATGACGACCGAGGGACCAAGGTTAATTAAGGTCCTCATGTCCGATTCTAGAACGGTTTTCGTTGGTGACACTTATAATATGCGCTGAAGGCGCGCCTATTTCTGGGACGACGGGGTACGTGGACTGCGGGCTGTCGCTGAACGTGACCGCGGTACTTCTAGCTGACGCATGTAGCTGTCCAATACGTCGGGGCATGTACCTTTATAAACGCCATAAAGCCGTTGACTTCCATTATCCTTAACCGCTTTGGAGCTTAAAGCCCGTCCGCGTTAAAAACGCTATAATCCCCGCCTTGCGGTGGGGTGTAGTAAACCCGAACAAACAACACCTAGAGTCTTGGGTACGCTAGGGTGAACCTATCTGTCGCCTAATGCGACAGAACAAAAGGAAAATACAATAGCCGCCTCTGAGGCGAGCGGGTGTGGCAACTTACAAAGGGTCGCCGCTGCAGGTGCGCGCGAAGGTATGCACGCAGGTGTCACGCAAGTGTGCGCACGATGATGCACTCACAGGGTGGTAATCCGCCCGCACTCCCTTACACCTCACATCCACTGTCAAACTTGATGTATCAGGCACTGTTATAACTACTACCACTGCCGATAAAAACTGCCACAATCGTACTGTGTTTTAAGAACTTCGGACTGGAGGTGCATGGAGAGCGCTTCCTGGACGACTGTACCACTCGAGAGATCCTAACTGAAGATGTCTTTTCAGCCCATCACTAGTCGCTGAACGTAGGCCTAATTGAAGATATACATACTATAGAATATTTCCAAAGATATCATAGGTCATAATATATTATTATTTGTTACAAGGGAATAACTAAATTTATTTCCTAGCAAATTTTTATCGTTCATGAATACGGCGAATATAACGCACTCGTGAACCTGAAAAAAACACGACAGAGAGAGAGAGAGACATGTACTCTCGAAATAAGTAAAAAATAACTTCAAATGTCGCCACAGTGTGTAAATGTATTTCTTTGTCCTTAAAGAAAGACAGATAATAAATTTTCACTAAAAGTATAATAAGAATCATATTAACGTTGTAGTTTTGTCGTTTATTTCATTTGGCGACGTATTGCCACAGATGAAGTGACTACGTAAGAAATAAATAATGATCGAAACGAAATTCGTAAGTACAAAAGGAATGTTAGATGATGTTTTATATTATTGTGACAGTCTTTTGTCCTTTTAAACATTGAAAATAAAGGATGAATTTTAAAAAAAATATTACTTCAGTTAATAGCTGTCTTTGCATGACAGATTCTATAGCTGATATTTCTCACGTTAGAATAATCCACTAAATAAGACCAATAAATTAAGGAATAGCTTATATTTCCCTTATTTTCTTGGAGATAGTTATTATAAGTAAAAATATAAAAAAATAATTTTAAAGAAGTACGTTAAATTATTGTGAATTCAGACAAAATAAACTTATCGCAATCATCAAAAACAAAATCAGATGGAAACGATTATTTCGCATATAACTGTTATGCTGGTCGTTCATAAAAATATGGTAACCGTTTTTTTATTTTTTTTAATAGAATAAGAAAAATTAGCTATCCGACTCTTCTGTCTAGAGAACGAATCTATTGAATGTAGTTCACCTTGTAGCTCAAATACGAAATGGCAAACATCGTATGTGTTTTAAGCATTTGTTTCTTCTTTAGCGATGTAATGTATCTACATAAATTAATCTCTCGATAATTTTATAAATCGCAACTAACAATTTCCCTTGCAGTTGCATAATATTAATCTTTTCTTAGGCTTATTTTATCTATTTACATAAAGGGATGGTTTATGCCGGAACCCAGTCACGACGGTCTTAAAGTTACCAGGTTTGTCAAATTACAGGTCAATTAATTGATTTGAACACCGAAATCCACTAGCGTTAACACTGTTATACGGTTCTTTAAAAAGTTCCAATTATTATCTGTCACATTAACTAAAAATTGTGTCCTTTTCATCCGCTGTTAATTGAAATTGAAATAGTCTAGAAATTCGTACTTATATTGATGAAAGCGTGGTTCGTGTTAAACGCCGCTTTAATTGAGGTTTTATTTGTCGAACAAAAAAATATTTGAAGTATACGCTTGTATTGAGTTAGCAACCGATTAATGAATTTTGTATCGTATTTGATATGATTTCAATTAAAGACTTAAAAATACACAGTTTATTAGTTCGGCCACATTACAGTTAGTCTTTAGCTGCACTATGAATGGGTTGACCCGTCCGGAGAAGGATCACGCCCGCATAGATGCCGGCGTGAATCAGCAGTATAATGCTGTTGCATATCGAATCGTGAGTGTAGGAATCCGATCTAATAACAGATAAGAAGACATTCAATCTCAGTTCTCAGTAATAATACATGTCCATTCTGAAACTTTGTTGAGTAAAGACGTTGATGTCAGTGTCTGCATTCGTCTACTTATAATCAGGTGAACTGTTTGTTCCTTTGCTAATCCTAATTGTATACAAAAAGATACTTAAAACAAAATAGATTTTGGAAATAATATTTTAAATTGAGGCAATATTTTAGATTTCATGTCTGGGTTTGTTTTTATTTCGTGTCTCTATCGATATAGCCAAAAGTCTCTCCGATTTTGTTGCAGAGGGCAACGAGGCGGGTATTGAAATTTGAAATCAAAAGCCTGTGAGATTTACTTTCGGCGTATTTTGATGGATTTTTTACCATCATTTCATCGGCCCGAAATTTGTTCATTAGATTGCTGTGCACATCACATACCAATATGACATCTGAGGTAAAGTTGATATCATCACCTTGTTATTATTTTTGATAACGTTTGAGTACTATTTTTTTGGCTTAGTTGTTTCGCATCCTTGAACTAATCAACCAACAATCAATGTTAGCTTTTACTATAGAATAGTAAACAAGTACAAAATTTTACCAAACTTACGAGTACAACATTTAACTTTTAGATTTTGGGTACAGACCTGCTATACCATACATTGGTGATTATAAAAGTTTTGAAATAAGGAATTTTTAAAAGAAACTCTTGAATTCCAAATGCCAAGCTCAGCAAACCATTTATACTTCTGACAGGAAGTATATATATATATATATATATATAAATACTAACATATATATGTATACATACATATATAGACTCCGATAGAGAAACTCTTACGAACAAGTCTGTTACTTTTCGAATCAATGACCGGCGATCATAAGAGGGATTTTTTGAACTGTTATATTTATACTTATAAGTTTAAGTTCCGTATGCAATATTTTAAACGAACATATCATATTTACAAAATAATTATAGGACCCAAAATTAACAATTATTCGTAGTAAAGTATTTTTTTATTTCATATAAACACATTTCTTATTGCGTAGGGAAATATTTAAAATTTAATTCTAGAGCCAAACAATTTAATGTGGCTTCTTATTAAACAAATGACTTTTATATTTCAGTGTTTTTCCTGTTTTATTGACTAAGCGATCTGTCATTTACATCTGCTGGTATTCATTTGAATGATTTATAGCGAAACTTAGCAAATAAATGTTATGTACATACGAGTTTTCGTTTGTATGTGTGTTTGTAGATTAATTTTGATACATTTAAACAATAATTATGTACTTGTATATTATTTTCCAGCTATTATTAAAGATAAGCACGATAGCACAATCCATGCACATCTTATATTCGTAAATAAACATGTAGAGGACGTAGTTCAGCTAATGGTAATTGATTTCTGCGTCGGGAGTGACGCTCCCTAAGCGGACAAGCTATCATGCTACCCACATTTTTTTTCAACCTTCATCGTTACTCTACCCACATCGAAAACGTGTATAGAATAATTTGTAAATTGCGTTATCAATTTCTGGCAACGTATGTACATATATTGATATTGGAATCCGAACCCATGACTTTAACCGCTTAGATAGAATTATGTTCTAATAAACTGAAAATATTCTATAAAGAAGTAAGGGATAAAAATGTCTTATTTTAAGATAGGCTAAATTCATTTACTATCATAATAATGTGTGATAAATTGTTATATTTATTTTCTCGCAACTCTTTGACTCTCATGAATTCCACAAATATCGTAATAATGCAGTCGTGAGTCTGAAAAAACAGACAAGAATGTTCTCTTCAAATATAATGATAGTTACATAAATATCTTTGAATGTTGCAGAGTGCGAAAATGTATTTCTTTGTCCTTACAAAGAAAAGGGGATGAGAATTTTTCCTAAAATGTAGATAAGAATCATATTAACATTGTGGTTTTGTCGTTCATTTCATTTGGCGACGTATTGCCGCCGACCAAGCGACAATGTAGGAAATAAATAATGGCGACGCGTCATTCTCTCATGATTCTTCAAATGCTTAAGTAAAAAAGTAATGTTTGGTGAGGTTTTATATTTTTGAGAGCTTCTTTTTCTTTTATTACTTACTACAAATGATGTCACAATTGTATGAAAATAAAAGTAGAGTTACAGCTTAATATAAATCCTACTGCTGAGCATTAATTCCTCTATAGAGAGGGTGTTAGAGCATAGTCCACCACGACGCTCCACATTCATGTCTTCATATCTTCGAAACATTTTTTTATTTTTTATTTATTTCTTGACAAACACGTAATCAAATAAATATAATAATAATAAATAAAAATTTGTGTAATGTTCTGTGTTTCTCTACGTCGTAGAATGTGACCGTCATAATTCAGTGTCAACGAGTTACATTGGTAATAATCTGGTCATATAGCAAGTAGAATCTAATAACCGATGGTGGAAGGTTTCAGACTAGCAATTGCAGTGTGGGTCGAATACACCAGATGGTGCGACCTATGTAAGTTTGCGGGTAATCGAAGTATGCAGGTGGCTCCGGATCGTGCGATACGGTAATATATAGGAGAAGCCTATATTCAGAGGTAGACTATTTGTGGTAATAAATATGAATATGATGAATAATTGTTTTGCCGTAACTTGTTTTTATTTATTTATTGAGAGTTACAAACGAGCACGCAGTTCACTTGACGGTAAGAGATTGTTTTGCCATAATAGTTTTTTTTTATTTATTTATTGAGTGTAACACCGAGCACGCAGTTCACCTGATGGTAAGTGATTGTTTTGCCATAATGACTTTTTTTTATTTATTTATTGAGAGTAACAAACGAGCACGCAGTTCACCTGATGGTAAGTGATTGTTTTGCCATAATGGCTTTTTTTTATTTATTTATTGAGAGTAATAAACGAGCACGCAGTTCACCTTGCGGTAAGTGATAGCTACGGCAAATGACATCTACATTCATCCTTGCCACGGAATGATAATGCAGATGTGTTGTCACCCTTGAGGACTGAGATGGAATGCCCCGTCACCAATTATAAAGGTCTCCGGATCCCTACACTCATCAGACGAAACACAGCAGCATTATGCTGCTATTTCACGCTGGTATTCTGTGAGGGCGTGTTCGAAAACTACATCGAAGAAGATTTAGGATATCATGATATGTCAACATAAAAACAGTATAACTGTTTTGTGTTCTACGTAAATAAAAATATCTAAAGAACGCGTTATTGCTGTAAATGTTTACCGCGCTGATTACTTCACATCAGTGAAATGTGGGCTGTATTATCATTATCATTATTTTGGTAAAAAAGAAATACTTATTGATGAAGAAGGTAAGGATAAGAAAGATGGGCATCTTTTTTAAATTTAGACTCTTAAGCGGTCCATTATTCGTAACGGAAATGGCTGACTACTCCAACCTACTTCTTGAAATGTCATGGTGCGTTCACAATCTTCCTGGCGTGACCTCGGCAAGTCTTATGTACTCCATCACATTTGAGAAATATGGTTAAATATCATAATCTGCAATTAGGACTGCCTTTTTTTTATTGATTACGAATATGTGTTAGGTAATGCTATCCAGAAGTATTTAGATGTTTGTACGGTCTTTACTAGGCAGGAGTCTAAAGCTATAGCTAGCAGTCATGGTCTAACGAGAATTATGAGTTATATGGCTATATCGCAGACATACACGCGCGCCGTAAGGCAAATTCGGTGGACAACTAAATTGAAATTTTTGAATACTGGGGCATATAATGTTCACAGTATTAGAGAAAAAAACCAGCCACTTATAACTTACTATCAAAATATGACTATATAAGAGAATAAATAAGGATATTCCAAATTTAAATTTCCCCTTGACAATTTTTTTACAAGTTAAATAGTAATATTGTGTTTCACTGAAAGCTAGACCGGCCTCGGAGACATTTTCACGCTTTGATCTTTTACAATTTTTAATTTCACATAAAACCTGAAAAATCATTTGATGGACTTCAAAGTGCGTTCATTATCAGAACTCCTTTTATGACAACTATGGCACTAATATACAGTGCGGTTAACTATAAATAAATATAATAAATAAAAATAATAGTTCAATTACATAAATGTTTACATGAGGTTCATACTGCAGATCGGAATGAAATGTGTATATAATATTTTATATGGCTATTTGCTAAATATAGTTCGTTTTATCTAGGCTCAAAACCAGGCGTGTGGGGAATGTTTCGGAACGTGACCGAAAATTTGTGTTTCAAAATAAACCGAAATAAAGTGAGCAAAAAGAACAAAAGAGATTAAATTCCGGACATCAGGTAACCAGTACTGACCAAAACTGCTAAAGTTTTGGTAGTTAATTTAGTTTGAAATCGTGAATCTTGGATCTACTAGTGTTATTGAGAAGCACAGCTCAAGTCGCATTGATAGTTTAAAAATAAACTGAATTAAAGTGAGCAAGACGAACAAAAGAGATAAAATTCCGGACATCGGGCAACCAGTACTGACCAATTCTGCTAAAGTTTTGGGAGTTGATTTGGATCGAAATCGTGAACCTTGGATCTACTAATATTGTTTAGAAGCACAGCTCAAGTCGCATTGACAGTTTCAAAATAAACCGAAATAAAGTGAGCAAGAAGAACAAAAGAGATAAAATTCCGGACATCAGGTAACCAGTACTGACCAAAACTGCTAAAGTTTTGGTAGTTGATTTAGTTCGAAATCGTGAATCTTGGATCTACTAGTGTTATTGAGAAGCATAGCTGGAGTCGCATTGATAGTTTAAAATAAACTGAATTAAAGTGAGCAAGACGAACAAAATAGATAAAATTCCGGACATCGGGTAACCAGTACTGAACAAAACTGCTAAAGTTTTGGGAATTGAATTGGTTCGAAATCGCACCAGAAGGAAAAGCGACTTATTAAATGCCTTGTGATAAAATCGGTGCCTAAAAACCAATAACGTATTATGGGTATAAATAGAGCACATAGAGGCTCTCTATCAAGCGCATGAGTCTACTAGTCACAAATCTAGCCTTCCTTAGGAGAGGACTTTGAAGCAGGACTTTCAATTCATTGCTTATTGTATACAAGAAAGAGGCGTTGATTAAAGAGGAATTGATTGGAATTAAAAACATTAGTAATAATTAAAAATTTTAGTAGTAATATTTAAATAAAACATAATTTATGCATTTCTGCCGTTTTTATTAGTAATTTATATATAAAGAAACCCGTATTATGTTTTTACCAGTTTGTACTTGTTGTTACTTAGAAAATGTAGTTTGTATTATATATCACTGAATTATGGGGTGCATTCTATACTCGTGAGTGACCCCTAATATTATAAAATAAAAATAATATACATATTTATACAAATAGCTCCAAGGTCAACTATTCAAAATTATACTTCCATGCAAGATGTACAAAGAAAACAGAATGTAATGAATTTTGTTGCCGGATATAATGTAAAAGTAAGTAAATAATAATATAACGGTTATGTCAAATGTACATCTTCGCTTAACAGTTTTACTAAAAAAGAACCAATTATAATATTTCCTGTCGCATAAATATTGCCTTGGTTGACAATTTACACCAGTTCCGCAAACAAAGAGGTACTCAAGCTGTAAGATTGGGTGATCGTTCAAGTTATAATTCTGCGTTTGGATAAAAATATCAAAACTGTCAATGTGAAACGACTGTCTTAAAATATACAGTTTTGATTTTTTTAATAATTAATTAATTTTATTTATTTATTTGATTTAAATTACAAAGATCCATTACAAACATGTAATTTTAACAATAAATTAGAAATAATAATAATAACAAAAGCATTCATAATTATATAAAACAAAAATAATACAAAGAAACTAATTTTAATCAGCGTACTGTTACACTGAAGACATGCAGCTTTATAAGCCGACGTATCAGAAAACTATCGCTCCTATCGGCAAACACCCTTAAGAGACTATTAGAGGCCACCTTAGTACGATGTACGAGTGAAGTAAGAGACAAATCTATCAAAAAATACAAATTATCAGTGCTATTTGTTCTATTAAGTAAATATCAACAGATAAATTTAAATAATTGTGAGATAATGAATTATCTATAATATAACAGAAGTATTACAGTTGTAAAACGAATTCTAGCGAAACTAAATTTTCAGCACAAATTGCGTTCCTACGTATATTTATACTGGGTTGTTCGAGGTCAATATACAACCAGGAGAGAGATTAATTACTGATGTTATTTTTTGATTATCTGTATCTAACGTGGAATAGACAATGGAGATTAACCAAAAACAAAGAGATCGGTTATTTGATTGACGACCGTCCGGGTTTTGTGTCGGATACATCTATTAACAACGAATATATTTTCAAAAAATATGTCTTCGAGTTTTACGAAATAACTTTTCTGAAATATTAAGTCGTATTAATTATAAACATGACACCATGATGTCTCAATACCTTAATAGTTTAAGGATATGATATGCTAATGCGTCTGAAATGCCTCGTCACAGTTAGTAAAGCTCTCCTAATCCTCACACTCACCAGACGGAAAACAGCAGCATTATGTTGCTATTTTACGTTGGTATTCCGTGAGGGCGTGTTCCTACCCCGGTCAAGCTGACTCATTCATTCTACAGATAGAAACAAACTCCGGCGTAGCTCTACCACATAATGCATTGTTGTATTTCGCCTAGCACAAGTATTTATATGCTTCTTAACGAGAATGTTAGTTATGTTAAAACGTATGTACGTAACGTGTAACGTATATTTGTGCGTATATTGTTAAAACCAGAGAAGATGAAAAGCTCTTGGGATAGTTATAGACAATAGGCCGACAAACTGTCAACAACAAGCTAATGTAGTTCATGTCTTGATCCTCTAAATATGCCAACATTGCCGTCAACTACATTTATATGGCTTCGTGTTTAGTCTAACCTATGTTGTATATAAATGTACTATCCATGTATCTTATTTTAATTAAAATTCTATACTTTGTAAACAGGGCTGATGTTTGGATGTAGTTTAAACTCGGAACATCCATACAACGCAACCAGATCCGAAAATAAATAATTTATGATACAAATATATAGTTCCACGACTGGCAATCCTACGAAAAATCTGTCAAGTAGCAACAAAGTACTCTACGCAACCAATACACTGCGCTACCCTCCATTTATTATATACCGAATAGTGCAGAAATTCCAACCCAATCAGCTAAATCTCAAATCTTATTGGCTATTGGGTTGCACGATGCACTCTACTGCACTCATTGACAGGCCTGGTCAACTTAGTGGATGGGCGAATCTTCCTTGAAGTGCTACTTTCGCTTGCACTTTGATGAAAAGTCCATGTTCTCTAAGATAATAATAGACTAAGTTACGTTTTATATTATATGGCTCACTATTGCCTTATTTTGAATAAAATAATCCTGTTTATTTGCAAATAAATGTATATTCCATATAATAATAATAATCTTTATTTATTTACTATGACATAATTACAAGTTTGTTGTAACGCTGTAGCTTGTGCTAGTGTAAACTGTGTTACAAGCTACAGTGTCCTCCCAATCAATGTCACCAGCCACATAGTATATATCCTTCAGTAACATAACTAATTTAAAAAAAAAAGAGGAACAGAGAAAAAACCAAATAAAATAAAAACTACAAACAAACAAAATTGAAAACCATTGCTATAAACTACAATGCGTGGGTGTATGTGTGGATGTGTATGTGTGTATGGTGTGTGCGTAAGAAAGTCTCTATTCAACGCGTTCCAAAAGCTTTTCGGTGGACTCGTAATCTAACGTTTTGAGGATATTATATAACGTCTTTTTAAATTTATGGTTATTATAAGTTTTAGTAACTGTTCAAATCAAACACGGCGGTGTTTTAATTTGAGTGGGATGTGGAATGATAGTATCAGTTGACATTACATCACACCCACTGAGTTTACGATTAATTTTTTCCCGAGTCCTAAATATATAAATATATATATATATCATATAATTTATATCATATACCATTAAAGGTACCACAAAATCGTATCAAGCCTGTTGTTTAACTCAATTTATACAGCTTCACTCACACGACAACAGCGATAGCAAATGCTTTAACCCACATTTTACACAAAAGTGGGCTTTCTAAGGGGGAACATTAAAACGGCTTTTAAATATGAAGTAGGCTCTCTTACGCGCACTTAGCCGCTGCGTTTCTTTACATTACTAATGAAAAACATTTTATCTTAATTGCAAACACTTATGTTGGAGATTATGAATTGTCGATGAAAATACGAATTATAACTACATAACGCGTCGCTTATTCGACGAATCATGTTTTCGACCATAAGATTTTTTTTTAATAAGCCACGATAGTCAAATTTGTAATAATTTTACATATTTAAATTTTTATAAATAAAAACGATTCTTACACCTTTGATGCACTGGTGTTAACTAAAGTTTAATTATTTTTCCTTAGAACTTTTTAATCATAAACGCATTGAGATGAGCCTCGGTATACTGTGCACATATGTAAGTTATTTTTACGATGACAGATCTCATGATGGTAAATTAGTACTGCGCTCTTTGTCACCCACATTCTTCCTTAATTATTGATGCGATTAATTACAGATGTGTTGTAACTCTGAGGTCGAAGAATGAATACCTGATCACCTGTAATAATATCCTTAACAGCGAAACGGTAAATTACTGATTATTGGTGGTCCACCGCTGGTCGAGCCGACCTATTCGTGGTACAGCTTGTCTACGGTAGTGACGATATCCTCGACGGTCTTGTCTATGTTGGCAATGTTGTGGATGATTTCGACAACGCTGACATATCTTGGTTATATGCCATCAACTGCGCCGTATATTGTATAGTGCCGAAGTGTATATCGCTCGTTTCCGTAAACATTTGTAATGCATGGGCAATAAAATCGGAGGAAGGTTCATATACAGTGCCAAGGTCATACATACAAAACACCCAGTCCCGTAAAGGAAATTTGCGATTCACAAACGTTGTTCCTTGGTTGGGAATTAAATCCAGGACCCGCAAGCCAGCAGCCAAATACCCTCCCAAAACCACTGATTCATGTAGCCGTTGTCTATAAATGTGACATGGCTCTTCAAAATCTGCTGGGTATCTCCCGACTCGACTAACTCTAGACTGCCTGTAAAAACTAAGCGAGGCTAGTTATATATATAGTCAAAATTTAATAAAAAAAAGCTAAGCGTTGGTAACTTTGAGAATTAGATGAGAATACTTAAAAGTTTTAATAGCGATAGAGCCACGATGCAGCTACATTACATTATAGCTGCATTATAAATTGGTACGCTCAACCTTGATTCACCCAGAAGTGATAGCGGATGTGCAACCTAAAACTTCGTTGAGGAGAGAGAGGAGTATCAGTCTAGTAGGCCAACGGGCCTTGGGGCTATTCGCTTCATTTTCCAGCAGGTGATCCGTATGCTAGTTTACCCCACCCCCAACCATTTTACCGGCACCCCCAACATTATAAACAAAAACTTTTAATCGTTTAAGAAATAAAGTATCATATAAATCACGCTATTAGCTACGTACGTAGTTGTGCATAGTTGATGCATTTACATGTATTTACCTGCTTTAAGCTTGATGTCTCCCAAAGTTTGCTCGTTGTAGTCGCACGATCACGCCGGCGGAAAATGTGACTATGTTAATTGAACGACAGCCAATTTGCACTTCAGTGACATAATGTCGTCCTTGGAAACTAAAGATAATTATATTTTTATAATAGCTTTCTAGTATCAATAGACAAATTCTTATTTTTAATCACAGACACATTTTTAAGTTGCATTTATTATTAATCAGATATATTTATTTAATTTACATTTACTGTTTTTATGGGTTGCCGGTTTTTAAGAAAGGTCACTTTTCTTGAAGGTCCCTAAATCGTATTGGTTCTGAAATACTGCTGGCAATAGCTGATTCCACGAAGCAGTTGTGCGTGGAAGGAAGTTTCACCTCAAGCGCACAGTGGTGGATTGTGAGCCATGGAGATCAGCCCTGACCTTCCCCCGATAACCGAAGTCCCCTTATACGACGGACAAGGGATACCATATCATTATTCTGTAAGCCCTACAATGCTGCCAGAATCTTTGCCTTAAGCGATAGTTAAATTATTTTGAATTAATTTTAAAGTGGTAGAGTCATGCTGATAGCTAATTTCTGGCTTAACTATGAAGAGGTTGGGTCAACCGCGCGAAGAACTACCTTCTCTCATGATGGTATCCTGTGAAGACTTAGTCCATTAAATAGCGGCATAGCCATATCGTATGGGTAATGTAATAGTTACAAATAAAGAAGCATTCCATCTCGATTCTCGGGAATGAAAACACATGTCTATCTTGAATCTTTGTTGACAATTCATGTAGATCTTGTGGTCTGCAATTATCACTTATCATCAGATTATCTTGTCATTCCTATTTTATTGACTTGGTTAGACTAGTGTGTTTCATGTGGATTGAGATCCGGGAAGCCAATGACAGGTAAGGAGGCATTGCATTGTAGTCCTCAGGGGTGGCAACGCAATTGTATCCTAAAACTTTTTTGAGGTTGGATGTGGATGTCATCGACCGTACTTACTACAGGCTTTTTAAAAAAATATCTCTTACTTAATACATTTACTTTTACAATTCACTTATATTTATTATTTTTGCTAAAGAGATAATAAATAAAAAGCTCCGCTTTATGGTCCGTCATAAAAGTAATTTGTACACATACCACCTATGGTTAAATTGCCCTAACAATATTAATAAATTTAATCCAACTCAGGACGCGGTCTATAGAAAAGCACCTTCAAATCTCCGTTTCTGATGAAATTGGTGTATTGGTGTGAAACGGTGATAAAAAGTGAAAAGAAATGCATTAACGTACCAATTATGAGTTTATATATCATAACTATGTATTTATATATGTTATAACTGGCTTGTGTTAGTGAACCTTCAGACTGTTATTTACAAAAAAATCACTACATTGGATAGGAATAAGCACTTGACGATCTTATTAGCTACAGAGGAAAAGCAAATAACTTTTTCTGTATCTTTTTACTTCAATTGGGATACCAGACCAAAAGTATTCAATTTATATTTATATATATAGATATTGTTGTAAAAATCGCCTCACAACTCTTACGGATTGTCATACTTCCTAATTTTTGAAAATATTTTCTAATTTGACATGCAGGTTGTCTATCATCTTCGAGCATGGCGGTAATTAGTACTAAAAATAGTAGTTAACAATTTCACTGATGACATCAACGAGGTTTGGTCTTACAAAACATGGCCCAGTAGAGCCACAGCTACTATGGGAGATTACGTACATTCTCATCTCTCTCTCTTCATACGGATATTCTCATATAGTTCACATTCACATAAGTCATAAGCGGATTTGAAATGTCGTATTATGTAATTGACATTATTACTTCTCCTTGCTCTACATTGCCAAAGTTGTTGCATTTGCATCTACTTACCTGCCTTGATCTCGCAAACTTCCTTTATTGTCGTTACGATCACGCCCGCGGAAACGAGGCTATGTTAACGAAATGGCATACACGTGATAAGTTAAAATATTTCTTTGTTCTACTCAACTTTTACAGCATTAATAACACATACTAGATTAAGCTTCTCTAGAAGTATTAGAGACAGTTTTATAGAGCCACGCTATAGCTGTTTTCTAGTTACAGCATGACAGAGTCGGCTCGACCACGGAAGCACCACGACAGCAGCATAGCAGTCCTGTGTTTCATTTGTTGAGTTAAGGGATCCGTGGCGAGGATTACAGATAATGAGGCATTACTTAGTCGTAGGGGGACAAACCAGGTGCAACTTAATTCTTTGTTTTGGATAAATGTAGGTGGTCATGAGAAGTAGTCATCGCTTACCATTAGGTGAACTGTGTGTTCGTTTACAACAATTAAAATTAGAAATAGACAAATTGCAAAGCAGGGCAATGATAGGTTGACAAAGCCTACAAACTGTAAAAAGGCGTTAGATAGAGCGATGTTATATATAAGTGTATTTCTTATAGAGTGATAACCTGACCCACGTTTTTGACGTTAGGGTGGCCAGTGGTCAGTTACAATCCCTAATTTCTATACCCAGCCAGGGCTAATATTTATGCAGTAGTTTTACGGAACTAGATGTTTTTGTAAAATATCGCTTAACACTTTGTCATGTTGCCTTGCTTGGATTGTGAAAGACGAAGACGAGTGTTTGTTGCTTAGGTTCTTACGGCAATGTTGAACATCATCCACCGATATCCACTGGTTAGGTTACGAAAATAAATTATCTTAATCGTAATAGACCGGATGTACGTCTTTATATAATAAAAACGCACTCTCTCTAGAAAAGTTGACAATAAAAGTTAAAAGACAGATGAGTGCAGATATTTATTCAACGAGATATATTCAACTCATCGCAGTGACATAAGATTGAAAATATGGCTGCAGAATAACATCATAACAAACACTTTTTGCTATAGAAAAATAATTATTATTGATAACGCGGCATTCCATATTAGTATTCAGTGGTCTTCTATATTAATTATAATTCCTATTTGAGGATCAATGTGGGTGGAGAATGCAGGAGTTATTCACCATAAGATGAACTGTGACCTCGTTTGTCTCGCTTTATACAATAAAAAAGACTTCATAGATGTCAGTTGTTAAACTATTGGAGACACATTTCATGAGTGTACACAAAGTTATAAATTTGCGTAAAAAAACAGGAAAGAGTCAATTTCTTAGTAATGAATTATTAAATCTACCTAATGAAATTTGAACGCGTCATATAAAAATATTCTCGTGTCTTTCGGGATTCGTATTTATTTAAATGTCAGATTACAAAATTGCTTTTTCGTTTGGAAGGGAGGCATTTAACTTGTACTTTGTACCGTCGTCGCCTTGTGTAACGTGCCATAAATTTAAATGTAATTTTGTTTTATTTCCATATTTTATGGGCACTTTCAAATTTTTGTTACGTGAGTTGTTTGCAGTCAGTATACATATATATATATATATATATATATATATATATATACATATGTGTATTCTTCCGGGTCAGGGCGCTCGTTCAGACGCCTAAACATCTAAAAGCTCAATCAATGGATTATTGGAGAGAGCGTCTAAATGATATTGGAACGTTGGCCACCACGCTCAACTGTAGAATGGAGGACTTCGTATGTCACCATTTTTTTTAAATCATTTCCTACGTACAGACGTGCAGGTTTCCCCGGGTGTTTACCGCCGCCGCTGCCGCCTACACCGCCGATCACATGGTAAAATCAGCATTTGGTTTAATTTTTCGTATTAGTTAAAAGGATTTTGAAACATTTGGACTTGGATTTGGTCACTGTATGCGTTTGGGTACGGGTTTAAATAAATATTAATAGGTTTAAACAAATAGTTTTTATTATATTCATAACAAAATATAATTGTTTCTGCAAAATATAACTATGGACAAATGTATGTCACATATAACTTAGTTAAAGGGAGCGCAATCATTAAAATAAGCAGTGTGCAACTGAAACCTGCTTTTACAGTTAGCGTCGTGTTCACATGGCGTGAAAACAAAAACGTTCACTACACAGAAAACAAAACAGAATTAACGGACCAATTTGTAGACAAAACTAAATTTTACACGAAGCGGCTCCTGTTTTTACGTGGAAAAACATTCCACGACCATTTGTAGTTTAATTTTTATAGGTCATATTACATAGAATAAAAAAGGACAATACAATTAACAAAAGTGGTATACAATTAACGAGACCATATTACAATAAGGTTCACCAGTATAAGGGGCTTACAATGTATTCTCAGTATAGGCATGAAATAAAAAGCAGAAAATTCTGAATCAAATGTCCCCATAACCTCAATACAATTCTTTGAGTGGGAAAGTAACTTTTCAATACCTCTTCTAACCTCTTCATAGTCGGAAAAATACTTACCTCGAAGATCTTTTTTGACGCTGGAGAACAGAAAGTAATCACCAGAGGCTAGGTCCGGGTTATAGGGTAGATGATTGATTTCGTCAAATCCGCAATCTTGCACAGCAGACTTGGCAATGCGCTCTTTGTGAACCGACGCGTTGTCGTGAAGAAGCAAGACACCTGCGGTAAATTTTCCATGTCTTTTTTCTTTTATTGCCTCCTTTAAATTACGTAGAGTGTTTGCGTAAGATGAGGTAGTAATACTTTGACCTTTTTTTGTATACTCAATCAGTAAGATTCCCTTAAAATCGCAAAACACTGTGGCCATGAGTTTCCAACGGAGTTCCGGATGGAGTCCCTTTAAACTTCTTTGATGGGTCTGTTCCTTTTTTATCCCATTGTATGGACTCTTGCTTGCTCTCAAGATGATAGTGATAAAACCACGTTTCATCACCGGTAACGTTTTGGTCGATAACACTATGCGAATTTTCACCGCAGAGCTCCAAAAACTCCTTGCAGCACTCAACTCGCACTTGTATCTGAAGTGCTGTGAGCACCCGCGGTACCTATCTCATACACACACACACACTTTGGCTCATTGAGATGATCATGAAGAATAGTGTGAATAGTAACCACAGATAGCTTCATCCTTTGTTTACACTCTTACACGAGCATCTTCGAGTACAAGTTTCACAACGGATTTGACGGTTTCTTCAGTAGTGGCACTAACTGGCCTGCCAGCACGATTCAATACTCTCCCTACTCTGGGGAATGAGTTCATGGTTTCATTCACTAGACCACTTCTGAATAGTAGATAATAAGGGTCATAATCTTGGTAAAGAGCCACCATTTTTTATTTTAATAATTATATTTTAATATTAATAATTTTTTGATTCTTCCTTTTTTTTGAGCATTTGAGCATGCGGCCCAACTGATGATAAGTTATCACCACCACCCATGAACATCTGCAATATGAGAGGAGTCGCAAATGCGTTGCCAGCCTTTAAGGTAGGTATAGACGCTTTTCTTGAAGGTCCCTAACCCCTATCAGTTCGGAAACACCTCTGGCGACAGCTGATTCCATTGATTCCTTGTTTTGTAAGTAATTTTATCACAGCTCGATGCTCGACTTTTGTCCAAATTGTCGTATCAGTGAACGTAGTTGCCTTTTCGTAATGATATCTTGAGTACTAATAGTGACAATTAAACGAAATTTTATATTTATACCGTCAAATAGTGTCTTTAACTAATGAGATAATTTAATCACCTTCATCATTAGTATATCAACCCGATACCGTAAATACATTGAACGTCCTACGTATGTCCCAGTTGGGAACATTTTATTTATTGCATGGCCTCAATGGAAACGAGCATACAGATAACCTAAATAAGTGATCTCTATAGCCCATTATACCAAAATTCCTTCTGATTAAGGAATCAAAATGCAGATATGTCGTAACCACTAAAACTACAATGGATTGCAACATCACTAGTTATAAAACGTCTGGTATGTGTAACCAGACGAAACACAGCAACGTTATGTTGTTATATAGCTGGAGTTCCAAGAGTGCGTAAGGACCACGCGGTCGAGTGAACTCATCAATGCCGCAGCTAGACACGAAAGTAAGTATTTATTTTAAAAGAACGGGAATTAAATACTTCGATTGTAACATGCTGTGCTATAGATGTACACAAAATACCTCTTGTGTATATGTTGCCTTAAGGCAGGTAAATGTTGGTGGAATTTCGACCACAAACGAAACTAGTAATTGCGGATCACCGGATGGAAGCAAATAAAACTTATCCCAATCATCTTGCGTATATTAGGTTCCATATTTGAGCATTGAGGATTATCGCTCTACACCTGCTCCTGTCGTAAGATTTTTTTTAACGTAGAAAATCATAATATGAAACAAATTGCTGTATTATTATATGTGTATTTATTCAAGGCCAAATTGTAACAAGATTCAAATTACTATTTTTACAGCTTACTTTTTGATATACATAAAAATATATAAAGCCTTCTTTATAATTGGTACTTTTATGTTTGCTTTATACACTTAGTTGGAATAAAATTTGTAAATAATAGTGTATTAAACTTAACACAAACACAATGCTGTAAGTACTTAATACTGAAACTAAACAAGAAACTTAGTTGTACACTAACTATGTTTATATTAGGCAGATTAAACAGTATGAGTGTACGTGCTCATAAGTGAACAATATTTACTCTCCAATAATTTAACCAGGAACGTGTTGGGCCCACCATTGATAGAGTACTTACTTTTTGATTGATAGAGTATATTTACTTATATTAAATCTAATTTCAACTATTGGATCTTTACGTTTTTATAAATTACTTCTGTCACAAATTTGCTATACTATCTTTTATAACAATTATAGTACCACGCTATATACGGATAGCTAGCTTACACCAAATTTCTAGAACCAACATTAAGGGGTTTGCACAACTGGGTGTGAACTACGCCCTCGTAGAATATCAGTGTTCATAGAAGCATAACGTTGTTGCGTTTTGTGTAGTGAGTGTAAGAATCTGAACATCCAATTACAGATAAGGAAGTATTATCAGTTCTCACATACGTGCATCTTGAATCTTTGTTTAGGTCAACAGTGAGGTTGTTTGTCAATTTTAATATTAGAAAAAAATCTACATTGGATATTAAATTAACAATTAATCTCATTTTATTTTGATCGAAATAATTTGTCGCGACCCTTATTGTATATATTTACCTATATATGTATGTTTTTTCTTTTAAATATCTCACCATACCTCGAAATGTTTGGTGGAGAATGCTATAGGCGTTTAGGTCTGCCTTTAGTGAACTTTCAATTTTGTTTAATTCAATAAAGAGGAAATAAATAATATGATTTTTTAAAATTAATATGACCTTGCAAAAGGTAAGGATATAAACTCGATTGTCTAATGTTGGTAATGATGTTGTTTGTACAATTATCATTTCAATTAGCGACTGTTAGAAAAATGGTGGCATATTAATTTTTGAATGAACTTCCTGGGGAAAATCATGCGTTATCGTCCTTGGTAAGAAAGCGGAAGATCTATTTACTTTGAGGTATGTCGTGGTATTGAGAGATGTTTCCAATAATGAGATCATCAATATGGTTATAAATACACAACATACGAAATAGACATGATATTTTTTTTGTTTGTATTACATAAATTGTTCATGTCCAGGTGTAGGTGTTTGCATATGTCTAACTCTTTAATTTTATAAACATAATTTGGTATAGCTTATTGTGCAAATAATCACACACTGGTGCATCTGTTTTTTTATATATATTACATTCTGTTTTACGCTACGAACAGGCTCAAGCACATAAAACGCCTCTTGTTTTACTTGAGGTAAACTGCGCTATAGTATGTTTAACATTTTGTTAATATGGTAACCCAAATAATTTTTTTTAATGTAATTTCGACCCACTACTTAACAACGAAATAATAAAATACCACATATTTTTGGTTATTACTTTAAGCACTTTCAATTAAATATTGTATTAATTACTAATCGAGTTACAACTAATACAGCAAAAATTAAGGTCAACTTTATTTTATATATATTAATATAAAAGTTAGAGGACTGTGTAATACGTTCCACCGTGTAAAAGTGCTTTGACAGATGCTTATGAGGTCAAAGTAATTTGGGTACAACATGTTTCCTAAATTAAAAATCCTTTTTTTTATTTTCCCACTAAATAAATTATGAGGGAAGGGTTTCGACCACAGAATATTGTCACAGATCTATAGATCTAGAAGAGAGTATTCTTTAAAAAAAAAACAATATGAATGGGTCTGCTCTACCAGGGAAAGAACCGCTCTCACAGAATATCAGCGTGAAATATATCGCTGCTGTGTTTTGTATGGTGAGTTTTCATTTCATCTCAGTTCTCGGGGCGTCAATTCATGTGTGTCTTGAATCTTTGCTGAGGCAGGATGTAGATGTTATAAGATGCATTCATCGGAAGAGCTGTATGTTCGTTTGTCACTTCTAATATTATAAAAAAAAAGAAATAAGCACATGTACAAGAATTTTCTTAATATCTATTTAATATCCTTTAGGGTAATTTAAAAGTAGAGCTTTTGAATTACCCTGGGATATTGTCATGATATTTTAAAAAATATTTTTTACTGAATTTATTGCGTTTATCGCGATATTTCAAGTGCTTCATTGTGAATTTAGTGTACTAGGAAACTATAACATCAGAACGTCAAACACCTCTGTCCTCTTCGTGCCCATGACAGCTGTAAAGGACTCGAAACGTCGGTATAAAAATTTAAAATAAAGTAATAAAATCCTTAAAAATAATTGAATTAAATATTATATATTTATTAATAGTACTAGTTTAAGTTAACGTGTTTTTTGAATTTTATAAAATATTCATAAACCGTGTCTACCTAACATTTTTAGCCAAGTCACACTTTTCTAACTTGACATTAATAAAGATCATCGACAATAATAATGACTAAGTGAATAAGGATTTATGTTAGTTTACTTAAATAATTCAAAAAGAATTACTAAAATTATTACGATTTTTTTCTATACGATTTAGCTCTAACCAAACAATATTTATCAGTAGTACCTTAGTATTTAAAGTATGAACTATGGAGAACGTTTGGCTTAACATAAAGATAGAGAAAAAAAGTTACCTATATCTGAATTTAATGGATAAAACTTAGAACTAAGTTATGCATTTTTAACAGTCACGATACAGCTTTTTTCTAGTTATTCTTAAAATATATAAAATGGCTCACAGAAAATTGGCGGAAAATGCGCCTATATTTCGTAGGGATCCAGAAATCCATTAATCGGTAGCAAGGCACTCCACCACAAAACATAGATATATGCGCATACATATATCTTGAATCTTTGTTGGATGGGTGGACGTGTGTGGTGTATTCATTACTCAAAATTGAATGAACTGTGTGCTCGTTTATCACCCTTAGTTATACAATGTAAAACAACTTCATGTCCCTAAAAAGGTTTTATTTAAAATATTTTATTTATTATTAGATCGGCGCGATCGCAATTTTTGTTTCAAAGAAACAGCTGACAGACACAATTTCATTATATCGTCAAATAGGATATTCCTAAAGGCCTCTGATTGTATCGTGTTTCTGTTCCAGTTCACTAGACCGCAATATTCATATCTACGTCCGTTTGTGACGTGGCAAGGGCAAATCTCTTAACTGATAAATCACGTATTCACCCACTTATATAACCAAATGCATTTAACAATTCAATAAGCCAACTTAGCGTTGGCTGAAATTGACTATTAATAAACTACTGAGGTAAAAATTCTTAATTTAATTTTCATAACGTCAGTGCAAGAGTTGCCGTAGTAGCCCAGTTTCTAAGCGCTCGGTTTTAATCCACGGTCCGCGAGAAAGCAGAGTTCTGTCCGATCCGCGATGGACTTGCCTCTTTAGGAAAGAAACTGTCAAGTACAAAAAGAATGTACTATTTATATTCCCTTATCAGAATTAGTAGTTCCTTAAGCTAATATAAATATAATGTAAGTTTTTATCAATGTAAAAAACTGCTAAAATGTTGACGATCAGAAAGTATAACAAAATACAAAGGATTTTTAATGTATTTTTTGTTTATCGGGGATCTCTGATATGTTTTCAAAATATTGAGTATTTCCGAAATTATTGATTTTTAGAATAGGGTACCAAATATACAGCAAATGTATGTTACATGTACTGTACATTTACCAATCACCCGGCATAGTAAGCGCTTGTTTAAATGTTATTTTGTTAAAGTAGATATTTAGTTTGAATACTGGCTCCACTGAGAGTAATAAATAAGTTTGTCTGTTATTCAATTGCGTTGGCTAGTCAATTGTAAAATTCCAATTTCATTTAAAATTTCATTGCATTTGTGGTATTAAGATCAATTAGTTTGGAGTTAAAAACATTTTGTTATTTTGCATTCAGCTATGGCTTACTATCAGGTAAAACGTGTGTTTGTCGCCCTTAGTTTTATAAAAGATCTATATATACATATTGTGACAATGTCTATATTGTTATATAAATTTAATAAACTTTATTTTATGCATCACCATTAACAATAGTCAACTACTGGGCTCCAACACTAATACAAATCGAATGTATGTAACACTTTCCAGTATAGCTCGATCCAAATTCAAAATTACTGTCTTCCTTAAACACAGTTCCTTTACCTTTTTGCATCGAAAAACTTACTCAATTAAATGATGGTATTTCCATCTTTCCAATTATGAATGGTATGCAAAGAAAAGAGAGAAGATGTTTGCTAGTATCCTCACTAATAATTAAATACTTCGTTCTCACCATCTGTATCTTTACTCTAAAAATCTATAAAATATTCGTGCATCGCTATTCACAAATATATTAAATATTTTTGTTAATTGTTAAAAAATGTATGTCTGCATACACTGCACTAATCGCACCGGTTGTAGTTGGTATAAGTAATTTAAAATTGACATATCCAAGATGATTTGAAATAGTATTTATTATGATTTAAGATCTTTATTATTTTTCTAAAGATAACAAATCACTTGCAATAAATTATAATTTATAAATTTAAGATGATTGTACGTACACAATAATGTACAGAAAAATGTAGGTAGATAATAAAAAAATGACAAACATGAATTATTAACCTTGCTACAAATTATTAGGAAATAAGGGTGTCTCTAAACTATTTTATTTTTCTTATAGTCTTTTTTTGTAGCAAATCTTCCAAAATATGGCGTTTCAATATTTTTTGTATAAAGATAATGATTTAAGTTCTTTTATTTTTTGAGGTAAAGAGTTACACAGTACAATTGACAATGGTAGAGCTACAATGCAGTTTGTTCTAGCTGCAGAATGAATGGGTCAGCTCGACCGGGGTCAGACCACGCCCTCACAGAACACCAGCGTAAAATAGCAGCATAATGTTGTTGTGTTTCGTCTGGTGAATGCAGGGATCCGGAGACCTTTATTACTGGTGACGAGGCATTCCATCTTAGTCCTCAAGGGTGACTACGCATCTGCATTATATTTCTTGTCAAGGAAGAATGTAGATGTCATGGGCCGCAGAAATCACTTACCATTAGATGAACTGTGTGCTCGTTTGTTACTCTCAATGAAATTTTTAAAAAAGGTCACGCAATTTTGCTCCCTCAAACCACACATCATTTTTTTTCCCATATCCTATAAGGATTCCCATATCATAATTTTAATAGTTCCTTCATCATTATTATTTCAACTCATTACAGGTCCCCTGCTGAACATGGACCTCCCCCACAAACTGCCTTCTATGCGAGTTTTGGGGGAGGTCTGAAATCCTGAGAAACCTTTATTCATTGACTTCCCACAGACTTGCATAGGTCGTGACTCCATCTAGTGGAGGGTAGTCCTATGCTGCGATGGCCAAAACGAAATAGTTCTTTATTATTCTTAATTACTATTAAAAGCCTTTAAGTACTGCCATCTATTAAATATTAAAGATTATATATGCATATATTTGGCAAGATTAAATAATTAAGCCTTATTTTAACACTAACATATAACGCACTAAACATTATAAGTAAGCTAAATGTCGAAAAGGCTTGTCAGTGACGTTGACAAATTACGTAGCTACTAATCTCAATAGATGGGCGGAGGCAACTAATTAAACACATCGACAGCTATACCATAGATGGTGTATTAATCGTGACAAACCTTGTTATTTTCTTAATATCGGTAATTTGTTTCCCTTTTTATTCTTAAACTTATTAACTGTATCTGACATTTTTTCAACTATAATCTTATAATATAATCTATAATCAAATAATAAAATACCCTAATGATCAAGTTTGTAGCAATTCTAATTATAAGTCGTTCGGAATATTATTTTTTATTAAAGAGAAAACAAACGAGCTATCACCTTCCGTCAGGTGAACTGTGTGCTTGTTTATAACTCTCAATAAAAAAAATCTAAAGTACGTTTTTAAAATGTAAGCTCACACACAGATGGTGATTATCGAAAAGATCACTGGCGCGTCGTAAGTCTTTGACAAAGGAATAAGATCTTTCATTGATAGTTCCTAAGTCATAAGGGTTTGGAAATGCTGTTGACGACAGCTGGATCCACAAAGTAAAGTGTGTGATGGAAGACCTGACCAGAAGTACAAAGCATACTTTGGTTGATGGTTAACCAACAAGATTGTGAAGACAAAATTTTGAATTGTATCACGGTATTAAAAGTCTGAAATTAATTTGACCAATTCCTTACCTAATTATGATTCAGCCATGACCTACGGTGTTATTGTTATGAGTACAAATCCGCCGATCGATTCGATAATAGTACATTAATATTCGCATGCCATACCCCGAACCATTAGGCTGTTGACGCTTCAAATCATTTACCATTCCAATAACCCAACATTACCATTTTATATTGTTAAATCCACAACTGTATTATTATTATGATTTAATTTCATAGAGAGGTTCATATATCATCATTTGATTTATCTTTAAGTCAAAATAATAATAAATTTAGAATTTTTTCTCAAGTTTACCAAGCTTAGGTCATTTCAGTATTGCTGTTATAGTTGAATGCTTCCAGATGAAAATCTTCTCATTCCAAGTTTGCCACTCTCTTTTGAATCGTAAAGCTTCTTTCTTCCTCCAATGAGAGGAAATACAAAATTTATAAGCGTTCTTTATTATTCTTTCTTTATGTGGTATGCTTTATTTTCCTCATTCATTCCTTTAATATGTTACAGCTACTTTTTCGGAAGCCTATAAGCCCAAACTTGAAGTTAAACTTGTTCTAAATCTGTTTGTTTTTCTTAAAAGTCTTATAAAGTTGGACTACTTATAATTATATCTCCGGTCCCAGATTATATTCGTACCTGTATTTTGTAACTCGATTAAATTCACTGCTAATTGATATTTTGATATAATAAAGATTAAACGGGATATCGATATATAAACATTATACGACATTATATATTTTTGTATCAATATTAACTTTCCTATTAGTGTTAAGGTAATTTTTTATTGAAATAAACAATTATAGAGCCAGGTTGCAGTTCAAATTGGTTGACCAATTGGTTGGTGAAGAAGAGAATATCAAGTTAGATCAAAATTGCAGATGTGAGTATTCTGTATGGTGAGTGTTCCGGAGGGAAAATTACCTTTATCTGTAATAAAAAGACGAACGAGGTTCCATCTCAGTTCTCGTGGGTACTAAACGAGCATCTTGAAAATTTATTGAATCCTCAATCATCCATCTGGATGTAGGGTTTTAAGAGCCGCATTTTCCATTAGGTGAACTGATTACTGGTATGCCACCTTAGGTTCATTAAAGAATTCCTCCCAAGGACAAGGAAGGACACTTTAAAAGATCACACTGAGAATGCAAATATTAATAGAGTTTCAATCTATCATTAATCCATTATCATTAATATCAAAGAGGGAAGAAAGATCCTCAAGAGGCAATCGAATTAGTACAATTTGGCAAATTCTTACTGGATAGAATTACGATATATACAAGGTTCATGTTTCGTCACAATCTTAGGGGCTATTGAGTGTTTTTTTTTTGACATTGAGAGTAACAAACAAGCACACAGTTCACCTGATGGCAAGTGATTCCTGCGGCCCTTGACGTCTACATTCATCCTTGACAAGGAATAATAATGCAGATGCGTTGTCCCCATTGAGGACTGAGATGGACGCTAGTATTCTGTGAGGACAACCTACCCTAGTCGAACTGACCCATTCATTCTGCAGCTAAAACATACTACAGTGGTAGAACTGTTGTAACATACACGATTATGGGACAAATTAGAATTTTACTACCTATCGAGTTGTGGTCATATTACTGGTAGGGAGGTATTCCATCTTAGTCCTCATGGGTGACAACTAACTAACATCGTTAATTTTTGCTGAGAACTAGTGGATCACACCAAAACTTACAAACTCTTCCATATTTAAAGGCGGCATTTGCCATCGGGTGAACTGAGTGCTTGACTGTAAAAAATTAAAAATAAACAAACGGAACTTTGTTAGAAGGTATTTAAGCGAAACAAATAAACCATTCCTAATTAAATTAGTTAAGTATTGTAATTCTATTAAATTATTATTAAAAAAGTTTAAATCTTTAATTTTAGAAACGATTTTGTCAGCCACAGCCACAATATTTTAAATATATATATTTACCGTTTTAGTTTGCTGTGTATTTGTTTGCAAATAAGAAAAATGAAAGTTATCCGCGTTTCGGATTTCTTCACTGTACTGGTCGGAATAAATTTGATAAAACTCTGGGACAGACCGAAACTAGTTTATTCGGTAGCCGTTGGAAAGCTGACGGTAAACTAATATCTCTGCCCGCGCAATCTTAGGGAACTCCTTAAAAGTTTTTCCATCAAGACCGGTAAATTGTAATTGGACGCATAATTCTGAATTGATCAAATTTGCGGATGATATCATTCTTGTGATGTATTTGACGAACTGAGAAATAAATGTAACAATAAATAATTAATACCACACTTGCAATAACTAGTAATACGTAAAGTATACATTAAATAATTTAAAAAATTGGTGACAGCTAACATAATATTTTAAAAAAAAGGAACCTTGTAACAAAAACCGTTGCACCTCAGTGTCTAAGAGCCCGCTTCATATTCACGGTACAAACCGAACGTGCGAACCGAACGTCGTGAACCAGTGTTGAGAGATGGATGTAAATCTTAGGGGCAGCTGTTATCAGTTACTATTTAACATACGTGTATTAACAGTTCACCTGAACTGTGTGCTCATTAATCGCCTCTAATATTACAAATAAAACGCACATCAATTTAGTGACAAACTTAAATTGACTCATAATGTGATTGAGATTATTTTAAAAAAAGTTACCTATATAACATATAGTTATATATTATATATATATATATATATATATATATATATATATATATATATATATATAAATATATACAATCTTGATATAATAAGATATAAAAAAATGCTTATTGCTTCTCTGACGCTTTGGCAATTATTTATGTCACTGTGAGCCATAAATTATTGTCATCCTTTCAAATATGAATAGGAAACATAGAGTGAATTATTACTTTTCATATAGCATTTACCAGTTTTAATATGTCGTCGTAGTATATCTTATTACTATCTTCAACTAACTTTGTTTTTACTTTATTAAATTAATCAGAATTTATTGATAAGAGCAGTATTTTTATCACATAATTTTGTGGTAAAAAATAAACTCTATAAAATTAAGTGTTGAAAAATTACCAAGGTAAGGTCTGAAGTATGAGCCCCGTTAAAAATATTTCTTAATGAATTCCAAAACAATTCTGCGTTATATAATGCAGTAATTTTTGTGAAATTATTTTAATCGTTTGTCACGTTACCTCATCGACAATTTATAAAAAGTTTCGGATAGTTAAATATTTACCTGAGAATACTATAACCAGTAGTCTGCAGCCCTTGGCGTTAAACTATTAGCTTATTTAAGACATCGTATCAATTAAGAGTTATTCTCAGTGTGTATAAATATACGTCTTTATATACATTATAAAAAAAAATGAACACAAAAAGGATTTACGAGTGTAATAGGTATACATCCGCCAAAATCTCGTTACGCTTATCTGTTCCAACAAAATTAAAAGAAATATAAATTGTATCAAAATGTAAAAGTGCACATAAAATTCTTTAGCTTATTTTATGAACACTTACACTAATGAGTTGGTAGAGCTCAAAGAATAGAACAAATCTCAAAAATGAGTACAAAAGAAGATAAATGATAATAACGCGATTTATTTATTTTTACGATTATCTTTGAACTATGATGTTATTAGCAGTAAAAGATAAGTTCTTACGTTAGTGTAACACCCACAAAAGATTCCTTTGAGTTGTTTTCGTGTGTAGAAATTACTTATATACGACGATATAAATACATGAGGTGAAACATGAAATATGAAATGTTTTGTAAGTTTATATATTTATCTTAGTTTATATTTGGCAGACCTTCCTGACGAGAAATAACGAACGTGCGAGGTTTTGTGACTGAACAAGATTCAATAAAAGCTATAAAGAAGAAACAATACAAGATGATGATAATGAAGATGATGATGATGATGCAGATGCTGAACTCCTTGTAGATTTCGAAAAAGAAAGCGATATCTATTATTTATTATCAGATGACATCAACTGCGCAGGACATATTTGTTCTATTCTATTTTTATTGTTTTTTTACTTAAGTAAAAAGAAAACATTTTTATTTTTTTTTATAGACAAAGGGGAGCTAACGAGCGGTGGGAACACTGAGGTGCTCATCGATGCCCATGGACAAGCGCAACACGAGAGGAACTGCAGATGCGTTGCCGGCCTTTAAGAAAGGAATAGGCTCGCTTCTTGAAGGACCCTAAGTCGAACTGGTTTCGAAAAACCGGCGAGGACAGACCGTTCCACAAGGCAGCTGTGCGGGGCAGAAAATTCCGCGAGAAGTGCACAGTAGAGGTGAGAAAAGGCGTACTTAATGCCAAAACACCTCATCTATCTACCTTTGGGTTGAGCAGAGAATATATTTTCGGTGCAACAAAAGAAATTTATGTAACTATTATAGAGCTTAGATATTTATATAACTGTTCGAACAAGCACAAAGGCAGAATACGAGTTCGATTCGCTACTAAGACTTGCAAGATTGACTAACGCATTATGGACATTCGAAGTTACGTCGAATAAAGAGTAGGAGCATTTGAGAACCAGTTCACTTACTTGGAAGTAGATTACTTAAGATCCTTATGTGTGACCGTCGGCAGTTATCACGAGAAGAAATGGTTTGGAAGAATGGGCACCGTGATACGGGTCTTATACTTAGACAACAGGGCGAAGATATTTTAATTTTTCACAGATTGGTTTGATTCATGATCATATAATATTTGCCTTTTTGAAAAGTCGTGTGCGGAATATTTCCGTCAAAAGTAACCGAAAACGTATTACGTCTAGATCTGAAAATACATCTTTTTTGCTCGTTATTTTTATGCTTTTAGGGAAGTAGTTATACCGACGCAAGTTTGTGAAAAAACAAAGACTTCAAAATCTCTGCGCTGTAAATGTTGAAACTGCGACGACGAAACGATGAAAATAAAAAAAAACACTTTTCTACTGAGCCTCGCTTTCGTACTTGGAATTATTAGCACCGATTCTTATAGCACTAAGTGAATACCTTTCAATAATTTTGTTTAGATTTTACAGTAAAATAATCTAATCGTTTATCTAAATACGTATAGCACCAGTATATTTTAGTGTAGTATACGTGTATACAATCCTAGTCACATAATTAAAAACACCTTCTATTTCGCTACATTGTACTGATTATCAATAGTTAAGATAACCATTAAATCTAATCATAACACCAACCAATATCCTCCTTGCTTGCTGCTGGCCACCTAATTAAAGACAAACTGTTTCATGTTCTTAATTTGAAATTAAAACAAAACGGCCTTCTTATTTTATCCAATTTCCCGGGCATTTTGAAGAAACGTGCCAAAAGAAAAAACTTGCTTATCGTTTTCTCGATATTAATATAATTTTGAACATTTTCAACGTGCTACTATGGGAAAAAACAAAAGCTGCGATTCCTCTACATTTTTAAATTTTTATGTCAAATCACATCACATATGGAAATTGCGCTAATCACGACAAATAAACGCTATCAAGCTTTTCAAAAAGTTTACCACAACAAAAAAAGTTCCTAGAAAACTGAGACCTAGCAAAACAACCCCACGTAAAGACTTAATGAAGAATGAAATGATATTGTTAGCCTAAAAAGAACCGTTCCAAGAATTAAGAATTCTAAGCTTAAGCTTATTCATTGGAAATATTTGGTACTGGAGGGTGTGTCAACAAGAACAGATATACGGTGGTTATGTGAGGCACAATTATTTGAAAGAATATCTTGAAAGACAATATTAATTCTGATGAATTACAATATATGGGACGTCCTCTGAATAAAAAATGGATATATAAGAAAACAGTCCAACATGGAGGTGGGAATATCAAAGTTTGGGGCTGTTTTTCCGGGCATAGAGTTGTAGTACGTGTTAAGCAAATTGTAGAAAATACGGATAAATTCCGCAGGGGAAAGTCAGTGTGGTTGGACTTTCCAACATGACAATGATCCAAAACACACATCAACAGTGGTTAAAGATTTTCTACGGAGCCAATCAGTGACGGTCTTAGATTGGCTTCCGTTTAGTACCGACGTCAACCCTATTGAAAATTGGTGCTACCATGTCTTTACATTCTCCATCAAAAAGGTGATAAAGCAGCAAAAGGTCATGTAATTAAGGTAGGTCAGGTACAAAACCGGTGATTGAACTCGATTGGATTGTGCGCGATAATTTCAAAAAGCTGGCGGGCGTACAAAATACGATTCATATTTTTTAAATTTAATTATAACATAGTAACGTTAGTTACGTATTAAGTCTTAATCATGTAAATTCTAAGAGTACAACCGATTCTAATATAAATAATTATTACAGTATTATACAAATAAGTATTAATTTCATGGGCAAACAAATAGAATATCAAAGAACAGTTTAACAGTTAAATAATAATTAAGTATATATACATATATATATATATATATATATATATATATATATATATATATATATACATACGGAACTCCATTGCGGATTGCCAACCTTCACCTGCCCTCTACATATTTTTCTATTTATTTTTCCATTGGTATCGACACCAGGGATCGAACTCGGTTTGATCGCATGGAAATAAGCGAGTGCCCATGCACTGAGCTACCACTGCTGTAATTATGAGTGTGTTCTTAGAGCATTTCAGTGACATGTTATATCTTTTATTATTAAAACAAAGAGATTATGCATTGAATAAATCGTAGATTGACAATCGACGAATGTGTAAACTGCTGGTGCAGGCAGTAACGTATTGAAGGATGGCTAGGTTTTTATCATTGTGATGACGACCATTCATCGACATACCATCAATTTTGTGCCTACGCCACATGTAAAAAGAGGCATGAGTATGTATTTATTTTTATATAGTGCTTAGAAAGTCACTTTAGAGCTCTAATTAGTTGATTCTTTTTTTATAATATTAAGGGTGACAATGAGCATATAGTTTATCTGATAGTTAGCGATAACAATGGCCTATGATATCAACAACCATCCTCAACTAAGATTCAAAATGCATAAGTTTTGTCACCCTAGAGGATTCAAATAGAATGCCTATAATTGGGACACTGGATCCCTGGACAATAGCAACGTTATGCTTCTATTTCACGCTGTTATTCTATGAGGTATTCGACGTTCACTATCCAAAGACCATCAATTGTTGCACGTCATAAATACCGAACGTAAAACAGATCACAAAGGTAACAAAGAACCTGTATATCGCCGTGGCAAAGGATTATATTCGAGGAAAAGCTATAAATCAGTTTAAAAAAAACAAATTTTATCATGAGCGTATTATTATTTTCACGGTGTATATTATAAACAGTACGTGATACTTGAAACGTCAATAGTCTAATACTTTTGTACGGTCTACGAAACTTAGATCGTAGTTTCAATTCTGTCATTTAACTATTTATGGATACAGTGATGTACCTATAAAGACGGAACTAATACCTTAGGCATTCTCTACCAGTCAACCTTAGTGTGATGCAGAGATGAAATGAATATATGCTTAAAAACTATTTCGTAGCACATATTCCACTAGCTTAGTTGGAGTGGTTAACTGAAATCTTAGTAATAATAAATAGCACGGCTAGCATTCCTTAAAAAAAACCTTCTTACATTAAATATATATTTACCCATATATCGGATTAAGTACCTAGTAGTTAGTGTATCAGTATTTTTAAAATGTCAACATTCGTAGCTTATCGTTTCATACAAAATGCAATCAGTTTGTGTCGGTATTATTTTCAGTATTCGACTATAATCCACAGAGTATAAAATGGGGGTCATTGATTGTGATGCTCTTTTTGTCTTTAGACGATATTATTGAGATGGGAAAATAATTACATTAATTAGTCCCTAGTTATAAACATTAATATTAACTATCGTTAATTTAGTCCCGGAATCCTTTGACTGTCTATATAAAATATTTCATCTTTAAGCTACCATTTTATGATGTTAAAGTCAAGGCATTTGCGACTCCTCCGGTGCCGTGGATGTTCATGGGCGGCGGTGATCACTTACCATAAGGTGGGCTACATGCTCACTTACCATCAGGTAGGCTGCATGCTCACTTATCATCAGGTGGGCTGCATGCTCGTTTGCCGTCTATACTATAAAAAAAAAGCTCGGAACAGAAGCGTTCATGATTGGCCCTGAAACCTTTCTAAGGCTATCATTTCGATTACCTTCGGAACTACGCTACCAAAGTTGTAAGCATTTATGTACATACATACATATGTATATATAGTCACTTTATTGTTAAACAATAGTTTAATGTACTACCATAAAAACATCAAGATAATAAGGGAAATAAATTATGATTACTCATAGCTTACTTTACCAGCTTTTTTGTAAATTCATTAAGAGTGAAAGCTACATAACTCTGGAATTCCTAACGCGATGACACCCTTTCCTAACACAAGAAGAACTGCTTACTTAAGTTACCTAAAGTTACACAATTCCATAATCTACATATGGAATTTATTGGTAGCTACCGCTATTGTATTGTATTTATGTAGATATGCTTATATATATTTTGTATGTATATTGTACTTTTATATGTATTTAATATCTATATATGTATGTATTTATTCTTTATTTGTATATTTTATATTAGCTATCCTTAGCGTTTTTCTTTATTATTTTATTTGCACCTATCTCAATATCTCACTACACCTTAAGATGACTGGTGGAGAATGGCTTTGGCATTAAGTCCTTTGTGAACCTTCCGTTTTGTTAATGAAAGCGTTAAAGAGTAAATACCTATTTTTTCTTATTATTACATTGAGAGTAACAAACGAGCACACAGTTCACCTGATGGTAAGTGATTCCTTCGGCCCATGACATCTATATTCATCCTAAAAATGTAGATGCGTTATCACCCTTGAGGACTTAGACTGACAGTGATGGAGCTATACTCTAGTGTGTTTCTAGTTGCATAATGTATGGGTCAGCTTAATCGGGGTAGGACCACGCCCTCACAGAATACTAAATAAAAATAACAGCATAATTCTGCTCTGTTTCGTCTGGTGAGTTTAGGGGTCCGGAGACCATTATTACTAGTGACGAGGAATTCCATCTCATTCCTCAAGGGTGACAACGTCTCCATTATGATTCCTTGTCAAGGATGAATGTAGATGTCATGGGCCGCAGGATTCACTTGCCATCAGATGAAATGTGTGCTCGTTTGTTACTCTCAATGTATTAAAAAAATTATTAAAAAAAAGATCGAATGCCCCATCACCAGTAATACAGGTCTCCGGAACCCTGCACTCACCAGATATAATACAGCATTATAGCTGCACAGTAGCTCTACCATTGTCAATAAGTCATTATGAAATAAAGTTTAGTATTAGACCTAAATTTTTTTTTACTATAATTTTTGTAATTTATTGGAAACATTGAAGATGAATAAAAAAAGTACAGTGGAGGACGTGATAGATATTCTCCCTATGTTCAAAGAACAATAAAGCAATAAGTCCACGGCAGAAAATTGATATTAAGACTAATTCGTTATTATGTCACTACAAAGAAAACATTGGACACACTTAGATACATATAATGTGATTGTAACGCACTTGCAAGAAAAAATAGTGTAGTAGCAACCCTACTACACTATTTTTTCTTTCATTGCACTAAACAAGATAATTACGGACACTTACCGATGATGATATTCTCCTGGCAGATTTCGACCACGGTAATATCTGTCCAGTTATTGCCAGATGACATCAACTGCACGGAATAATTGATAGTGCCGAAAGCATTCGTAAGAACACAGAGGCACTCACTCGCCGTTACTAGTCAGATGAAATACACGAGCAATAAGATCGGAGAAAGCTTCAGATGCAATATTTAGGTTACGGGACATACACACAACATATTCGGATCTAAAATCCAATAATTTATAAAACACAAATATTGTTCATAGGCTGGAAATCGAACCCAGTGACCACGATGAAACAGCTAGTTATTCTAACCACTACGTCACGCAGCTGTTGGGATGTATAACAATATAGATATTAGTGAACATAACATAAGAGCGAACAGGAGATCCAACTAGGTCAAAGCTACATCGGCTATCTAAAAGTCCCGGCCCCCACTATAAGATTAGATAAGACTGAAAGAATATATCAAAGTGAAGTAACGAAAGTCGTATAGCCTATATAAACAACTAACTGGTATAGAGTAGTAACATTTCAGACGTAAGTCTGAGATATACTGCGATCGCCTGCAAAAGCCCTCGTTAAGTCGTTGATCATTATTTTAATATTAGGTGTACGATGTAATCTACATCCACTGTCAGCAAGGATTCAAGATGCACATGCGTTATCACCTCTGAAGATTGAGTTGGATTTTGTTTTTATTACATTGAGAGTAAGAAACGAGCACACAGTTCACCTGATAACAAGCGATTCTTGCGGCCCATGACAACTACATTCATTCTTGACAAGGAATCATAATGCAGATGCGTTGTCACTCTTGAGGACTGAGATGGAATGCGTCATCACCAGTAATAAAGGCCTCCGGATTCCATCACTCACCAGACGAAACACAAAAACATTACCCTGGTATTCTGTGAGGGAACTTTAATTTACCAAATATATCTGGGTTCTGCTGCGATTTAACCGCTGATGTTGTGTGAGGGCGTGATCATTTCCTAGCCCAGCTGACCTGTTGATGTTCTATATAGAAAAATAACCGCAGCGTGCTATTATATCACTGTTTAATCATCCCTCATTATTCCGGGATTATGAGCGTAAATTAAAGTTACAGTTCCATAATACACTCAGATAAGCATATTGTTCATTTGTTTTTTACTATGATAAACACAAGCATATATAGCATGGATTTAGTATTGTTGCTCGCATCAGTCCATCTACAAAATAATATAGGTTAGAGACTTGAATACTTAATTGACTAACTAATAAATAACCATGACTATTAGTTCCTTAAGATCTTTATAAAGACATCCTGATATCCACTTCAATTTATAATTCAAGCTTCATCCATTATTTACGATCTGTTTAATAGTAATCAGTCCCTTTATAACCTTTCGATGGATGGATGTTTAGCTAGGGAGACTCTTAATACCTTCATTTTTGAAAAAGTTTAATATACTATCAATTGACAGACAAGAGTGAAGCCTAATATTAGTAATATATATATAACCATATATTTATATAACCCAATCTCGTGTAGTGACGTTGTATGCAAGTTATGGGAAGTTTATGGTTTTATTTGGGTCAGAATCATGTTTCATGGAAATCTGTTGGCAAGGCCCATGTTCAGAAATGGACTGGGGATGGGCTGAGACGATAGTGATGATATTATGATGAATCGTTTTTAAAACTATCAATATTAGAAATCAATAAAACAAGAAAATTAATAAGAGCATCAATAGCCACTAGACAATGCGAAAGTTACCGTCGCAGTTTAGAACCATACCCTCACAAGTATCTACATCTAGGTGGGATAGTTAACGTTAGCAAAATTAGTACATTTTAGAGTAACAGTATTTCTATCATTATATTATATGTATCAATATATATTATTAAATCCTTTTTAAGACAATATGACTTAATTTAAAAATGTATTAAACCTTTCATTTAGATCACTAACCCAAAGCCTATTAAATTACCTCAGTATATGAAAAAAACGACGTCAGATTTATGGGACAGATTTCAAGCAAACTATTGGACACTCAAATCGAAGGTTTTGTTGACCCATCTGTCATTTTTATGTCGACTCTTGATGACGGATACTTTTCTGAATAAATTTCATATGAAAAAAGGAAATGGGATAAGAAGGAAGGAAGGAAATTTAATATCAAACATTATTTATTATCTTCAAAAGTATCAACCTTCTCTTAATTTATTATTACATAGTATCAATTATTTTTACAGGCACTACAATTAACTTCTGCATTACCTAAAGGTTGGGTAGTAGAGACCGCATATATTCTGAGGTATGCTATATAGACATAGGGCTAGTGGCTAATATGATCAGATAAGAATTTCAAGCTGTAATGATACAACCTGATTGATATATTGTTGTTATATTTATTACTTTCCTCTTTGTTTATAGACAACATTTCCAGTTATAAATAAAAAAAACTCGTCAGTCGTTTTTCGTACAGTAATATAACACATGCTACTCGTACAATCAGAATATTATTTTATTTTATTAATTCACACGGAAAACAGCACAATATTCTTTATTTTATTTATATTTTATTTTGTATTGTAAAAGGGAATAAAATATACTAACGTAGATATTTATATACCAAGCTTTACCTGGTATAGTCGACGCATTTTAAACTGAGTCTCCGGGCAATAAATGTCACTGACAGTACGAATGTGCACGCAATGTACGCAAATTGTAGTAAATTTGGAGCTTAGCAACGAGATTCGTGGGTAATTAAAGCAAAAGCTTTTTATACCAGTAGGCCGCATAGGTCAATCGTTTTGTTGTCAATAATTTGTTGAAGCTAAAAGAGTCTCTCCGCTACTACATCTGTTCCTGCTTATCTTGGAAACCAGATTTCGTTCACGTTTTCACCTACAGTTAGAATTATCCTTAAGGAACGTTTGTTGTGTATGATATATATATATATATATATGTAATTATGAGATTGGTTGATTACATGTGATGGTTGTAAGTGATTACTGTGAACCATCTACATTCGTCTTCGTTGTCACCCCTAGGATTGTGATGGAATTCGCCGTTAGCTGTAATTGGGTTCCTGGATCTCTACACTCACCATACGAAACACATCATCGCTATGCAGGCTGGTATTCTGTGAGGGCGTAGTACTTCCCCAGTCGGATTGCATATAGAAATTTAATGTCCACCAAAAAATTCAGGTTGCATTTTTCAGTTGCATTGGGATGTAAAAATTTATGCCAACTTTTAAGTTATCAAAACTTATTTTTAGTATGTTGGATATTAAAAGCATCGGCTGCCATAAGTCTAGCACTTTGTAAATTATACGAAGTATGTTTGAAAATTTGCATATATTTGCGTATTTTTAGTCAAAAGAATGTGTCTGTTCTTAATGTGTGTGTATCTTAATCCAATAATTAGCAATTGACGTAACTAACTACGATATTATGAGTCCTGAGTAAACCGATGATTTTCATCTCTAAATGGCATATTTGTTTAAATTAAATAACAAATAACTCTGCATGTTGGTTAACTTCACTAAGAACGAAAGAAAGTGGAAAATATGAAACTTGACTTGCTGATTACACTATGTGTAGACACATCATCAGCCTGTATTAGTCCACTGCTGGACATAAGCCTCTCCCATGGCACGCCACTGAGTTCGGTCTTCAGCTCATCTTCTCCAGTCTCTGCCCACTGCCCTACGAATATCATTGCCCCACCTAGTTACAAAGCGTCCTACACTACGTTTGCCGATTCGCGGTCTCCACTCAAGAAACTTCTGCCCCAGCGGCCATAGGCTCGGTATATATGTATGATCTGTCCACTGCCACTTCAGCTTGCTAATTCGTTGAGCTATGTCAGTTGCTTTAGTTCTCTGCCGAAGGACTTCGTTCCGGATTCGATCCCTAAGAGACACTCCGAGAATTGCTCTTTCCATAGGTCGCTGAGTGATCTTGAATTGGTGGACAAGTCACACTGTGAGTGGCCGCGTCTCGGCACCGTATGTCATAACAGGTAGAACGCACTGATTGAAAACCTTCCTTTTTAGGCTTTGAAGTGTGGGCGAAGAAGAACATTATGTGTAGATAATGGTTAAATGTATCTTTTAAAAGAGTCACATACGAGCCCACAGTTCACCTGATAATAAGCAACAACTGCGGTTAATGACATCTACAACCATCTTTGACAAATATTAAAAATATATATGCATTGTAACTCCTGAGAATACCGATAGAATGCTTGATCCCTGGCAATCAGGTCGGCACGCCCTATACTTACCATGCAAAACACAGCAGCGTTATGCTGCTATTTTAAGCTAGTGTTCAGGGTGCAGAATTCCTATCCCATTCGAGCCGAGCCATTCATAGAAATGCTAGAAACTGCAAATTGGTTCTATCAATGACGTTTTCTAGACAGGAGTATTTCAACGCTTTATTCAAATGCCAACTTGCTTAATAAAAAATGAGATAAATTATATAAGATGGAATGTGTTAATAAGATAAATAAATGGGAAATATTTAATTTATTATTGACAAGGAGCAGAATCACTAGAGCGAGATCATCGGCACCGTGGCCACCGTGATCCTAGGCCGGAAGCGGAGCAATAGTTACTAGTGTTCGATGACGCCGATGTCAGCAGTAACGTGCTGAAGGCTATGTGAATTTTGCTGGAGCCCTTGGAACCACGAGCAGCGACCAAACTGAACTATGAAATTTGTAAGTTAAGAATAAGAAACACTTGAAATTAGGTCGTGAAAACAATTCAACAATACTAATAATAGAAATTTGATAAAAATAAAAATGACAGTAATTTTTGAAATAATCTTCTTGTTGTTGTACATTAACTACCTGGCTGTTGCGTCGCAGGTCCTGGGTTTGAATCTCAAACAATATTAGTGTATCTCAAATTGTTGGTTTTCCGATCGTTGTATTGTATGTTATGTACTGTGTAAGAAACTTTCTCCAATATTTTCGCGCATACATTAAATCGGAAAAAGAAAGGGGAAAACAATATAAAATATTCTGAGCAGTTTTTTTTTTTTTTTTTTCGGGCTGATTGCCGCTGTTAGCCCAAGGGCTTTTACAGTTTGACCGGGTTGAGAGGTGACCGAGCGCTTATGGCTCTCAGTCGAGACCTCTATATATGGGTAACCAGCACAAGGGCTCCCGAGAGGGAGCCTCAACTTGGACCGTTACCCTGTTAAGCAGTTGTTGTCATCTGGAAATTATTAGAAGATATCACCGATATCAACTAGGCTATGAGATAGAACATCATCAATAATTATTCGTTCGTATATCTACAATCCAATAGTCCAAAACAAGCTACAATTATAACAAATAAATCATTCTATGTTTAACCTGTGATAAGTGACAACTATAAAAGAAAAGAAATTATTAATGTCGTTATTCTTGTGTATTTTTGAGTTGTTCGACATTGAGTAAAATTAGTTCTACGCCAATAAATACTGATTTTACTTGTCCTTGACTTGTAACACGTCAAATCTAACGCTAAAACTGGCGCTCTTGTATTAATTATCTTTATTATTTAAGAGGTAAATTTTGTAACGTATTTTAAAATAAGTCTGCGATATAATTTCTCGATGTACTGTTTTAAAATTTACTTAGTTGGTAAATGTTGAAAATTTGTATGGAAAGATACACTTAAACAGCAACTTAATCGAATTTTCTAATTAATATGGTTTGAATCTGAAATAATGGTGAATCAGTAAGTAAATACATAACAATCATCGGGAAATATAACAATAATAATATTTTTTTTTTTTATTTGTATATTATTTTCCGCTATTTTATAATTGCTAGTATATTTTCTATCAGCCATTTTTCTTTGAATATTAAGTAAATTTTTGCTGATTTGATGAAAAATTTGGTACTTTTTACTAGCAGATTAAGATATAATAATTTCTAACAAACCATTAAGTTGGCTGGCTTTCGTTCTTTACTTTAAAGTGAAGTAGAGTCACTATGCGGTCATCCAATCACTGTAAAAGCTGACGAAATATTTGAAAAAGTCCAGCAAGAGAAGCATATCAGTAATGTCGATATTGGTATGGAGATAGGCATTGATCACAATACTGTTTTTAGCCATTAACACAAAGAAGGTTACAAAAAGAAGATTTAATTTTATTCCGAATTAACATATGGGATGCACTGTTAAAACGGAATGAAATCGAGCCATTTCTGAAATGTTTAATAACCGGAGATGAAAAATGTATAACGTACGATAATCGGGAGCGTAAAAGATCGTAGATAAAACTTTCTTAATAGTCATATGATGACAAAAGAAACCTGTAAAAGTATTTGATCCAGTAATATAACCAAAAACCACACAAGTTTTTCGCTGATGAGATCATGGATCTAGCTAAAGAATGGTGAAACATTTTCGATAATAATGCTATATATTCGGCTTAATTAAATTCATTCACGCACTATAAAAGGCCAGTCGAATTAAAAATCTAAGAAAAACAAATTAAGAAACTTAAAATACTCAACGAACTTTTTCCCCGACCCAATGAATATATATATATATATATATATATATATATATATATATATATATATTTAATATCTGTTTTCTTTATACCCTAATTCATAATGTTATTTTCAGGTTCAAAATTTAATTTAATTCAAAGAAAACTGTGGTTGTCGACAGCGAATCAAAGTTTTCTTAGCAATAGTAATATATTCTTTACATATCAAAAAAATATATATTACAGAATGAAAATTTAAAAATACAAATTCCAGGCAAAATATTTCAAATATAAACAGATATTTCTAAATCAGTATAAATTTAGTATCCCGAAATCATGTATTCATGCGTTGGCAGATATTCTGAGTTGTAAGTCAATTGAAATTGCTTCTTAGTTAAATGTAGGAAGAAAAATTATTCTCTCGAAATGGAGTACATTTGTCAAATAATTCGTATTCGAATCCTTTTTTTCGCACACTAAAGTTACGCTGCAGTTTATATTTAGCTGTAGAATGAGTTCGACCGGTATGGGACTACGCTCTCACAGAATACCAGCGTAAAATAGCAGCATAAGTCTGCTGTGTTTCATCTGATGAGTAGTATTCGGAGACCTTTATGACTGATGACCAGGCATTCCATATCAACCCTCAAACAACGAATCTACATTATGATTCCTTGTCAAGGATGAATGTGCATGTCATGGGGCGCAGGTGAACTTTGCACGCGTTTGTTATGTGTATGTACTCTCAATGTAATAAAAAAACACTAGTTTCGGTGCTGTTTGAACAATATTAAAACGTAAGTCAGAATTTTGTGTGATTACTATTCCTTGAGCCTGATGGAAAAACTTTTGAGTAGTTTCCTAGCATTTCCCAGGGTAAGATATTAGTTTTCCGCTCGCTTTCTATTGGCTACCGAATAAACTAGTTACAGTTCTTCGAGTTTTATCAAATTTATTCCTAACGCTCGAGTTAAGTAACTCGAAATTCTTATCGAAGAGATGTTGAGATTTGACCCATATCGATAAGTATCCCTTACCATAGTTGTGGTTGTTTCAAATATTTAAGTTGCTTTTATTTATGGATATATATAAACATATATATATATATATATATAAATATATGTATATATATATATATATATATATATTTATATATATATATACACATACATAATTATGTATGTGTATACTTGTATTAGTAATTTTTATTTTTTTTCTTTTTATAAATTCGTTTATTACTACACCCTTCATACACATATCTCAACACATCTGAGGTTGTATGGTAGAGAATGCCTTTGGCATAAAGTCTAATAAAGTAAAATTATAAATATATACATATATATATATATATATATATATATATATTGTATGCCAAAATCAACGTCTACTATGTATTTTGTTTATTTATGAAACATAATCAATAAGTAAGATAGTTGGAGAAACATACATTTATATTAGTATTCATAGTATTAGTATTTTATTATGAATATTATATAAATAGTCTTTTTAGTCGCTATAGATAAATCCATAAAATTTTTATTTTTATTAAAAATCCTACATTCCTTTAAAATAATTAAATTAATATTTATTTTTATGTTGAATTTCGTCTGAAATTAGACAGTAATTTATACTAATCTCATCCAGTCACACATCCCTACGCCTAAATCTGATTAATACATCTTGTCGTCATTGTCCTCAACCTAGACCCTTATTAATCTCTCAGTTGTCCGTGGGATATTTAATCACGACTTTTTCACATTGCGATTTTTTTTATAACAAAACTACATAATATAATAAATTTATTTAAATATTTCATAAAAATATGAAGACATTTTTTAATCTTATTTTCAAACAATACACGTTGTTGATAAATTTATATTTTACTTGTGATACGATAAAATAATAGTTAATTTAAATCGAACATTAAGATGATTGGAAACTGGGATGAGTTGCCAATGCTCGATGGCGTGCAATTCAGGATTAAATTCAACATTGAACTAATATGGGCTGGTGGTGTTAATGAAAAAAAAATCACATTTCAACGACGGCTATAAAATCAAATTAAATAATTATCATTTAACCTGTGCAAAATCAACTCAGCACGAGTTTGTTTTATACAATCTATTATGCAGCTTAGTGATCCAAAGCTAGTTCCAAAAGTCAACAAGACTCTTTTATGCTTTGCGACAACGTGTTGTTTCTCTATTTATAAAATTTAATTGAGATAACTATATAAACCAGTTTACGAAAAAATACTTCGGCAACGCCTTAAAGCTTGTGTATACTACGAGTGGTCTAGTAAGGTCGTGCGAGCTTAGTGTCCATCGGTCGTCTTAAATTTCGTACGGATACAACGATAGAAAAACTATCACATAAGTACTACACTAATAAGTAGCATCCTACTATATCAGCAGATCGGAACTTCTACACCTATACTATAATATTATTAAAGAGATGATGGCCTTTCGCTCGATTCAGACCACGGCGATATCGTCTAGTTATACCATATGTCGTCAACTACGCAGAATATTTTATTGTGCCGTAAGCGTTGGCGCAAATATACCGACACTCACTCTTAACCCCCTGCCCTATTCCGATGTAATGCACGCGCCAATGAGATCGGAGAAAGGTTCAGATGCAGTATCAGGAACATGAAGTACATAGAGCACTCCCAGACCCTAAAACCAAGAATTTATGATGCACAAAAATTGAACGTCGACAGGGAATCGAACCCGAGACACGCGACGCATCGGACAGTTACTCTAACCTGATGGCTGGACGGATTTTATACTGAATAGTAATTATTATTTAATATAGTTATAAATTAAGTTACTTATGTGTGTGGTCTTTAAAAAATATTGTAATAACCTTATGAATACTAAAATTGAATACTTAACTTATTGTTTGTAAAAATCAATAAATGAATAAAACAGAAAATTGTATCCCGTGGATATCAAAATAATTAAAATAAATGGAAAGCATCAACTCTATAAGACGAAAAACTGATGATGTTCATCACATCCCCAAAGTAATCCTCTACTAATAAGCTGTACTATCAAATACATTAATATGGATCACGATAAACTTTAACAGCAAATATGCATCATTATTCATTAGAATAATTTTATTCTGTGATTGGAGAGAGCTTTCTGTCGAAAGCTTTCTTCATCTAACAATTAAACTAAATAATTAAAATATTAATAATCACTAAAATAAAATATATATTTTTTGATATGGTATTGGCAATACCATAAAACTCTACTATTTATTTAGTAGTGGTTTTTTTAAAAAACTTCAATTTATGTGCTTTTCTTAAACAACTATTTCTGTATAAAATGTATATATGATAATTGTTTCTGTACTGCTTCAAGGAATTTAATCACTTCTCCATAAGTTGTTGAAAAAGAGTTTCTAGTGTCGAATTGCATAACGAATCTGGAGGCGCTGAAAATGGGACGATTAAAATAAGAATACGTTCCTTTCGAATCTCGTTTGTATAAGTGAAATTTCCTGTGCCGCTAGAATGGAACAGAAAAGAAATTTAATTAGTGTTCACAAAACTTATTTTTACGTTTGGAGCTTTTATGCGGTTTCGGTTTCGACATTTTGTTGTTTTCATTAAATATCATAATTTTTAGATTTACATGATGTATCTATGCTACAGTAACGAACAATTATAAGTGTAATAGGATACTATTAGAGGGTATTGACATGATTTTGAGTGTTTGAAAAAATATGATGAAGAAACTTACAACAAAAAATATCAAAGTATGAAATACGCCAATCCGCAGTGGCATGTAGACAGAGAAAGAACCACGACTTCCAGAGTACTAGCGTGAAATAGTAGCATAAGACTGATATATTTCGTATGACAAATCTAAGGAACCGTACATCAATTACTATTATTACGTCAAATACAGGAAACAAGGTAATATATATTCTTTTCGTCACTTAAATAAGGTTTACAAGGGATGCCCAGTAGCATTCTCTGCCGGTGAACCCTGGGTGAGTGATAAAAATGTTGATAGACGTAAAATAGTTATCTAATGATAAATTTATTTTTGTAATATTCTGACATTCACGTAAACACAGTGTGTATATAGTAAACAAATGTGTCTGTGATTTGCGCATAATAATTTCACTCTGAGTTACACAATAAAATAATAATAAATACAATAGAATATATTACATATTTATAATAATATATATATATATATGTATATATATATATATATATATATATATACATATATACGTTTTATTATGTGCTAATAATATTTTATTTGCCTATTTTAATACCAACCAGGTGAAGATAGAAAAAAAATATACCCATTATAATAATAAACATGACATTATATATTTATATAAATTTATTGTAATTCTTAATTTTATATAACCCATTTACGAACCCCGTATAAGAAGAAAGTTTTAGTTTAAAATCAGCGAGTCGGAGTGTCTCTACGTTCGACTAGTTACGTAAGGATTACGGGCAACTAATCTCGCCTTGTACCGCAGCATGTTTTCTTTTTCCTATTTTACCGTACAAGGCGTAAGCTCTCATCTTGTCAGTGGCAGTTAACTGCTGTGAAATATATTTTCTTTTACCCTTTCAGTTACGTACTTAGGTACGTGTTACGTTTTTGCTAATAAAATATACGCTTTCTTTTCAAGAATATAATCTTTAAGAATCATTTTATAATGTATATTTTTTGATAAAAATATAAAATATATTTTAGTATCAAGAGAAGTTAGTACCTAAAATAAATTTATAATAATTTTATTTACGATAAAATCAGTAAAGAGTTTTGGTAGCTCAGTGTCTGTGTGCTTGCTTTTAATGTCACTATACGCGGGCAAACCGAGTTCGCACCCCGGTGCCGGCCCCAATGAAGTTATTAATTACAATTTTAAGTGCTGAATCGTTATAAGATAGTTACGGGGTCGTCGTTATAGGGAAACCTGTCTGTCTCTGGATTAAATTAAAAAATACGACTATGAAATTCACTACACTACTACCACACACATATAGGTATATCTTCTATATAGAGTTCTTTGCCTAGCAGTATGATATATATAGTATATAACTATTATTATTATATAGACTACTAGAATATTTCCAGTTGTAGAGCTACGCTACAGTTTGTTTATAGCTGCAAAATGAAAGGGTCAGCTCAACTGGTGTACTACTATTAGTGTAAATTTGCAGCATAATGCTGCTGTTTAATGTGGTGTGTGCAGGAATCCGGAGACCTTTATTAATGATGTAAAGGTATTCCATCTCAGTCCTCAAAGGTGACAACGCATCTGCGTTATGATTCCTTGTCAACGATGAATTTAGATGTCATGGGATGCAGGAATCACTTACCATCAGGTGAACTGTGTGCTCGTTTGTTATTCTCAAAGTAATGGAAAAAAATCTTATTTATTTTATTTTACAAACAAAATTTAAATCTATGTCTATTTTAGTATCGATTTGAACCTGGAACAATAATAGAGAAATAAGGTAATGATAATTATGTCTTTGTGTTTGACCTCAAATATGCTAACATCTACTAGTTAATAACAGATGTTGATATCTTCTTAAGAATATGTTCTGGAACAAATCGTCACTTATTCACCAATACATTAAGAGTAACGTATTCCGATTTAAGACATGTGCGATAGACGGAAAAAAAGTTTGGATGCAGCAATACCGAAGTAAAACGTTTTACGAATACACGCAGTCTAGAAAACCAAGCATAGGATGGGTGTAAGAAATTATGCTTGTGAAATTATGATTGATGAAACCTAAATATAGAATAGAGAATATCTAGAAATAATCAGTAACCACAATCAGTAATATATCGCTGACAAATAGTTTTGAACGGTGTGTGGAAATATTGTCACTGACTTTCCAAGCGAAATTTGTTAGGCTTTCTCTGTTTACATTGGGATAAAAAATTTACTAATTCATGGGCATGCCAGTTCAAGTATACAATAAACTTCGAATAAAATATAATAAAGAAAATGAAAGTTTAAATTAAAGAGCAGAATCTTTGTTTCTAATGAACAAAATACTAGGTTTTCTGGTTGATTGTTGCAAGACAGTCCGATAGCCAATTCCGATTCCCATATCTCTACTACTGCAATAGATGATTAGCTACGATTTTATACCTATCCCACTATATTACCCGTGTTTGGACTACAATTCTAACTGCAAAGTTTTAAATTGACAAGATATTTTTAAAATTGAGTTGGAAAGCCGTATCATCGGTGACAAAATAGACCATCTAAATACTCTGGGAGCATAAGATTCAGAATATTTAATCGTCAGCAACCAGTTTTCTTTAAAAGTATTAAGCAGATTCATTGCAGATTTCTGTTATTGTAAATATTTCAGAAACGAAACATTGAGCGGTGATGTATTAAAATTATTCCCCTTAAACGCTTCTTAAATATGTTTCACTTTTCTTTTTGACAAATATAACTAAATCATTGAGTAAATAAAAAAATAATAATTCAATAGGCTTTCGTGTTAACTTTCGACCATATTTCTATGTAGAGTAGACATTTTTTACAATGGTATAGCTACGCTACTTCTAGTATCTGGGGGAGGGAGACAACCGTGAAATAGCACCATAATGGTACAAATGGTCCATTTCAGTACAACTAATGTGCATCTTGAAACTTTTCCGTGAATGGACTTCATGACCGATACAATTTAGGGACCTTCAAGAAAACAGCCTACACCTTTCTTAAAGGCAGTTGAGCGCATTTACGACTCCTCTAGTGTTGTGGATGTTCATGGACGACGGTGACCACTTACCATCTTTGCCACCTATTGTATAAAAAAAAACGAAGATATAATAGGCTGCAGTCATCTTTACCATCAAGTAAACCGTGTTCTAGGTTTTCACCTCTTATATTAAATAAAACTTATTAATTTTCATATCACATAAAATTAAAAGTTTATTTTTATTTGGGCTCAAAAGGAATCGGTATTTCTTTGTTTAAAACAAGCAGTATTCCAAAATTTTGTTTAGAGATAACGTAATCATATATATATATATTATCACTATCACAAGTACTAAACAAAATGTAGTTCCTTAAATATAAAACAAGTGTATGTTAAAATAATAAATTTAAGAAAATTAAATTTCACTGGCCAACACGTGTTTAATATCATTACAAAGAGCGAGTGAAAATTATTTCTGCACGTACGGGATGGAAATGAGGCAAGAACTCCAAGTACCAGATGCTACAATGTCAAAGTTTTCTTCGAGAAACGAGTCGTGTATGGTAAAATTTATGTAAACAATAACCCAAACGTACAGTATATTTATTAATTATGTGAATTTTGTAATTTATATAATTAATCATGAAGAGACGAAGTATTTATTGTATACAGACATTTCAATTCTCGTCCCGTACTAAAAACATGTTTTCTTTTACATTAGAGGTAATAAACGATTACTCATTTTTCCAGATGATATCAATCTCTAAAAAATATTTAAGATGCACATGCGTTGGCACTCACCAGGACTGAGGACACAAAGCATTCCAGCCTTGTTTCCTCTACTTGCCGTAATAGGTGGATAGAGTTAGATGGAACAGAGCAGCATTATGATGCTATTTCACTCTGGTACTTTAGTAGGATGTGCTCTTTCCTTTAATCTAATTGCAGTAAGGTTCTACCGCTGCTCTCACATTTAGGTTCATATTTTATCTTGAAACAGTTCATCTGATGTTAGATAATTAGTTATGAGCACGATTCTTCTCCTATCTTGTCGACCTATTTGTCGTTTTTTTGCTGATTATAATGAGGAAAAATCTGTTACATTAAAGTTTCCAGAACTCATAACATAATTATTTTACATCTACGAATATGCTTTGTTTGTTCTTGAAATGCTTATTTCTTTTTCATTATCAATACATGTTACATCTTATATTCACAAATAGAATAGCATCAACAGAAACTGCCGGCTATTATTTTATCTATGTTTACATTTTTTTACCATAAAACAATAACCATTGGAAAATGCTGTAACCCACATTTAACATAAAGGGAGCTTTTAAAAGCGGAACATCAAGAGTGAGTCTAAAGCACGAAGTAGTCTGACGTACGCGCGCAGCTGCTAGCTTTGTTATATCATTTGTAAAACCATTACTTAGCTTAATTGTTCACATACAATAAACGAGAATGTTGTCGACTCAAGTTTGTTACTAATGAGGACGTTTCTTCAATTAATTGTAATACCAAATAACTCCCTTTCTTAATACTTGTTATAATATAATGAACTTATTTAAATACTTAAAGGAAAAAATATATATTTTAACTCGAATCTTTGAAATAAGTATTTGTTGTTGTTATTTTGTTTTTAATTTTAAAAGAAGACATCTTTCTTTCAATATATGGCGTGTTGCTGCTGTTTAAGGCTGGTTTTCTATTGTAGCTGAAAAAATGCTCTTTCTGAATTGCTTAAAATAATATTGAAGATTTACCGAGAAGGTAAACCGAACAATTGTTGTCAACCTATGTAATAACTAATAACTAGTTGTAAGATTTATGCTCGGGAGTATTTTTTTCATCTACTTAAATAATATCATATGTTTCTAACATTATACTCTTTACTTACTACAATATTCTCTAAGAATCCGATTGCTGGCACTTGCGTCATGCTCTGCATCGTCTCGACTGAAGGTCTGACGGTCTGACATGCGTGTGAACCGTACTGCTACGCAGCTGATCCTATATGACGAATAGCGTTTGTGTATCACACATTGTTTGTTTGAGTCTAAGTATCTTATGTTGGTGGAACCTTCTACCGAACTTAATGCACATTCATTGCGTCGGATTAGCGATGGCTACGTATTTGAGCTACTATGCACTAATGCCTATAGCTATTGCGCAGTTTATATCATATTGTTCGAAATCGACCAGGCCATTGTACTTGTGAACGTGTGTTGCTTGCGCGGACTCGAGTTAACCGAGACTGTTAATTGATTTTCTAATATTAATTACGTAATTGGCTTGAACAAGGATTAGGCTTGCTTTCAATTCATGAATATAGCACCACGCCATTATTATTTGTTACATGATCACTGCTGGGATTCTCCGTGTTTCTACAGATCAGTGGGCACCGATAGAAACGGTTTATTATTGACATGTAAAAGCGGCCTATTTTAGAATTAATGAATTTCAATTAAATATTGAATGGTACAGTGAATTTTAAAGCTTATATTGCCAGTGGAATCGCTTCGATTGTTTGAACTCGTCTGACAATTCCACTGTAGTACGTTTTGCAAAGCAAGCCTCAGGCCATTACAGCCCATTGTTGCTTTAGTACTAAATCCTCGCTGCTACAGAGTGCGGCAATCTGTAAAATCGTAGCTGTTTTTGACGTTGAAAGCTTAAGTAGTGCAAGACACTAAGGCAACTCGAGCGTTTAAATATTTAGTAAGATTTTTCTTGAGATGAAAATATCTTATATCTTATATATACGTATATCTTATGTCGAAAATTCTTGATTTTTGAACAATAATGTATTGTGTAATTTATGAAACAATTACACAAATTATCAAACTTACATTTTTTATGGTATTAGGTTATTATCAACTGTCAATAAAACCACTTGACACCACAATTAATAATATTTAGACGATAACAGGAATAAACTATCTAGGCTTAGAGTAAAAGGTGGCCTATCGCCTACATCTTCTATAATATATATGAGTCGAGTAAGAGATATAAAAGAGGAATGCCCATTCTTGGTGATGTGCGTAGGTATTCACTTTTATTAATTTTTTTTTTTTTATAACACTGAGAGTATAACAAACGAGCACATAGTTCACTTGATGGTGTGTGTGAAGTGATTCCTTTTAATTCCGGCCCATGACATCTACATTCATCCTTGACAAGGAATCATAATGCAAATGCGTTGACACCTTTGAGGGCTGAGATAGAATGCCTCGTTACCAGTAATAAAGGTCTCTAAATCCCTGCACTCGCCAGACGAAACACGTGAACATCATACTGCTATTTTACGGTGGTGTTCTGTGAGGGCGTGGTCCTACCTGGTCGAGCTGACCCATTCATGCTGCCACTTGAAACAAAGTGCAGTGTAGCTCTACCACGGTTAGATAGAAACACACTGCATTGTAGCTCTACCACTGTCAAATCAAGATTAATACTAAGTTCAAACTTTTCTCTGACTTTAAAAAAAATCTATAGCAATATAGAAATATTGCACTTATGTAATATAAGGCTTACTGATTATAACCTGGTAATTTATCGACACAAAATGCCACGTAACATGCATATACATATAAAGCTTCTTTACCATGAGCTTATAATTCTAGTTTAGCCTTTGTGATATTAAACACCGATAGAAGTATTGAACTTGATTGCATGAGGTGCTTCAATGGTAAGTTAGTAAAGCTTTCCCTTTGTGAAACAAAATATCCCAGAGCACAGGGTCTTTTATTGAAAAAGTTAGTAGACACATAACGCTTATTGATATATGACGATGATGTAATATTATACTTTAAAATTTGGGCTCTATTAAATTGATTATTCTTCTATGACTCTCTCTTACTGTCAGAAACAAGAGGACTGAAAATGCCTAACGCTAAATGTCACAGAAGTTGTTTTTATCTTACTTCATCTATATTACTTCATCTGGCGGTAGAAAGAATATAAGAAATAATATCTAGAGAAATTTATACGGAATTTTGAGATATACGAGCAGTGATTGTAGGGAACTTGACTGGCAATTCAAAGATCTATTATGTATAGCTTCTACGATGTCTATTACGTTTCCAATACAATTGATTTAATCGCACATACAACAGATTGTACAACATTTCCACAAGCGGAAAAATATTTAAAAAAAACAAAAAACAAAGTAACTAAAGAATACTCAATGATTAAAACTCGCTACATTTAAATTTGCCGCTACAATAGATATCTCCTCGAACAACTAAATGAAATTACCAAGCGAGAAAATCCTCCACGATTCTGAAGCGATTGTTTTTCCTGGAACATTGAACCTATTGCGATTTTGCCATTATGAAGAGTTTCTTGCATTTCGTTATTGTCACCATTACTATTATTATTCTTTAATGTTTTCGCTAGTTTCTTGTTATTACTACTCGTATTTTAAATGTCATTCTTTTATTTCTGAATTTAAAATAGGAAAAGCTTATTATGTAATGGCATTTTAACATATTTTTTGTCACTTTGATTATTAAATTGTTAAAAAATCGCTTTGTTCTAAGTTGTTTTGGTCATTTGTTAAGTCAATATTCTGGGAATTTCTGTACAAAATTGACTGAATTGAAAATTTATTGGACCATAATTTAAGCTTTAACTTAAAGCTCACAAAAGTCATATTTAATAAATATTACATATTGTAAGGTACACGAAAAACAATTGATCTTTGATGAAGGAAAATATTTTGGGGTAATCTGTACTTTTGAGAAACAATTTAAATAAATTTAATAAAATAAATTTCAAAGAAATGAATTCTAACAATCCGAAGCGCGGTAGACTATGCTCCAGATAGAAGGACTATAATAATAATAATAATAATAATATATTTATTTCAGGCTTGTGCCCATCTTGTTAGTAACAATATTACTTACATACTACGGTTAGTAACATAAAAAGAAAAAGCAGTGGAACTTACATGACATATACATGTAAGTTATTCTGTACTATCTTAGACTTTTACTTACGATATAAAGGGATTATGACTTTAATGAATAAATGTCTACATTAAACCTTACGACTGACTTAATGTAATACAGAAGAAAATTATTGACGCTTGTTCTGTAAATTTTTAAAATCAACTCCCGCTGACTATAACATAGTAAATATATTCTCTGTATGTCTGTTTTATTCAATAGTTTTTTAAAGCAGATTTGGGACACAAAATTTGCTTGACGTAAATAAATATCTACATATCTACTCCTAAAATAACAATAATTCTATGAAGATAAAACAAGCTTTCCAAAGGTTTGTGTACAATTGATACAAAGTACTTTTCGTAAGTTTAAAATTCAAAATGCAACCCCTACTAGTCCAGAGTCGTCCCATTGTTACTGATCTAAGAAAGGAATTCAGATTTACCTTCGAGCTAGCTTCTTTGTATGCACGAGAAGATTCTTTTGCACTACGTTCAGAAATTCTACCCATATATACCTCGTTTAGTGCACTTGAAAGATCTTTGTCAACGAATGTTTTCACCGATCAACGATCTTGTTGTTATTTTTTTAAAAAAAATAGTGGTGTCGATGCGAGTGAACAATTTTGCTATTACGGAAAGAAGACAGTGCGTGAATTAAGAAATTGCGGGAACGTATTCTGCTGTTCTTTTTATATTATGTACACGCAGTTAATTCAAATTATATACAAGCATTAACTCAGCTAGGCGAACACTGGATAAGAAGTAGAGAGCAGCTTAACAGGAGCGTAATATTGGCGCAGCAAATCTACACTGATGGTTTAGTACCTCGGTAGACATGGGCCCGGCAGAGGTTTGCCCCTTGATCATGTGTTTTTTTATTCTTTTATACTGACTTAAGCCGAGACTGTCGCTTTCATTAATTTCTAGGAGATGCCAGTTAGAATGTAATTTATTCGGTAAATTTATTTAGGACAAGTTGAAAAATAAAAAAAGTATACCTGCAGAGAGTAGCTATTTATTACCTCTATGTTTACGAAAACATGTTTACGCAGTAGTTTTTGGTACGTATATATGAAATACTGATTTTCCTTTCAGATTTCTTTGCGGTTATAAAACAACTTGTTTGTAGTATGGAATATATTAGTATCGTAATACACGACAATGGTATCCTTACGAGCACCTACATATTTTACGTCTAGTATATTGTCTTGTTTATGTATTAAATGTCCTATCTTGTAATGAAAAAAATATGATCTCTCTTACGGATGCACAGTGTTTACCTAATTTAAGTGATAATCAGACCTTCAAAATAACTTGAGGTAAACCAATATTAAGTAATATTGTCCTATCTGAGAACTTGAGAAAGATTAGGCCCAATAAATTGCCAACGGCACATGGCGTTAACATCTTACCCAAACCTAACAGTGAGATGAAATGTGTTGGTTGATTGGATTGGTTCGGAAATTCGCCAACTGCGACCCTGGACATATCGTTTCACAACTGAGAATCGCACCATTATCCCGCGAATATTGTTCCTCTGATAAAAATCGCGCCCCGGATACGAGAATATTATTCATAAGTTAGGAATCATACACTGCATATGCGAATATTGTTCCAAAGCGGGGAATCCCAACCTGGACCCGTTTGTTCCTCGGCTGAATGGCAAGCTGAACAGCAAAACACGTTATATGTACTGTATAAGTAAGTATAAATTACCTGAATGCCGAATACTGAAAGTATTATTTTTATTATTTAACAAAATAAAGCAAGCATGAGTAGGTCGGTTTATTGGAAAAAGACCATGCCAACTCAGTCCACGGGGATAACAATTCATGTGTTTATAGATAGCAAGCATCAGGTAAACTGTGTGTTTGTTTGTCATCTTTGGTGAAAATCACAGTAATAAAAATATGAAGATTTCTTATGATTTGGGTTGTCGAAACAAATGCAATATAAACTTTTTAGAATAAAAATTAAAATAAATATATTTTTTTTCACTTTAGCTTGTCACTTAAATCTTGTGTAAATGAATACTCGTTAACAAACGTGCATGTGGTACTAATTTAATGAATACGACGCACTGAGCGCGCATACAGAAGTATACTTCATACTTAAGTACCCTTTCAATGTTTACCGTAAGTTTTAAAGCTTAAATGTGAAATGTGGGTTACAGGTTTTTAATAGGCCGTTGTTGGCTCATATATAATAAATATTAAAACATAAGAATAGCGCAAAAAATAACGCACGTATACATTGAAATAAAATTTAAAAGAATTGGTCGTTTTACTTTATATTTCATATTAACAAATATATATTTAGAATCTATTTCAATACGTTATGATTTGTCAATTTATAATTTGTCATAGGCAGATAGGAAGTCATTTAATAGGTGTCAGCAGAATACCAGCGTTGGCTTACGCCAACACAAAGCTGAAACCCTATCAATCCGGCATCGCAATATTTTAGAGTATATTTTGATTATAAGTACGAGTATATGTTTAATTTATAAGATAAAAAGTTTTATTTTACTTTTTCTACGTACCTTTAAGTTGTTACCTGTTATTGTTACCCATGTACCTTTGCAGTTGGGTGGATTAAATGGGTTATTTATTTATTTATTTATATATTATGGTTACTAAAGCGTTGCGTAGTCTTTGTCTTTATCATGTGATGGTACTAGAAATCCATCACATATTCATTCATTTGAACTTGATAATAATAATAATTAACCAATCGGTGCTCTTTCTACCCACCTTTATTTCTGTGTAAATTAAGATCTTCAGTGTATTATATTTTTGGTTATTAATGTACGTACTTGCATGTATTGCTCAACATTTTTATTGTAAGTATTATTGTCAAGTTAATATTCTTGACAAACCTCTGTGGTTTTCTGAATGTTATTTTTTGTAATTAAAGTGTTATGTACTCTTATTATAAATAAATAAATAATTAAAAAAAATGAGAATAGGAAGAAAATGAATAAATCCCTCAATAATAATAATAATAAATTCATTAGTTATTCATAAGTAATACACACAGACAAATACATTCCATATTTGAATAATATGTATAGTATGTAGAATGATATGTTATGGGCTATTCTAAAATCTGGGCAATAGATAGATGGATTGATGTCTTCGATCGTAGGGGTAGAGGATTATACGAATTGGAAATTGGAGAGGTAAAGGAAATCAAAATGTTAAATGTTAAATTAAAAAAATACCCTCATCTACTATATATATATATCACGTTAAAAGATCTTGAGGCTCCTAAACTATCTATATATTGAATCGATCAAGCTGATGGTACATTTATAATTATAATTGCAAGACATTCCCGAAGAAGAAGAAATGTTCTCAAGTGGCAATTCAATATTATTTGCTGAGTAGAATAATCCCTTACTGGATGGAGTTACGATATGTGATGGTTCGCTAGAAGGCGATTGATGCTGGTGGCTTTTAATTATATGGAAATCTTTGAGAGGTAGGGGAAAGCTTATGTTGAACTTATGAGAGATAGAACAAATAAGGACTTCTTATGTTACGGTGCGCCTTGTGTAAATGCATTTCAAAGAGAAGCACCTTTAAAGATCAATGGATTCTCCGTTGATCTTCAATCAAACGGGTAGCCAGTTTCGAAAAAATAAATAATATATCCAATTATAATTACAACACTTACCGTTTGCAATTGAAAAAAAAACTTAAATTGTAGCATATTAATTTATTTTACTATAAAGTCAAGTTTAGTCTAAGAAATGTTACACTGCCCAAATTAAAGTATAGAGGGTATTTTTTTAATTATTATTAAATCATCTGTTTTTAGAATCGAATTTTATCAGTCACGTGATAAATTTTTCTTAATCAGTGTTGTCAATCCACGGATATAAATAAAGTTAAAGTTAAATACGTACATACGTCTGTTGAAAATAAATCACTACTACGCTGAAAGTAGCTCCTTAAGTCGTATTAAGTGAAAGCTTTGAGGGATTAATTAAAGGCGAGTGTCTGTAGAGCCTATACGTTTTTTGGATGTACACGTCAGAACATACAGACGGGGCGGGCTCAAGTGAACAAGAACATCTAGATGTATTTAAATTACAACTTATTTATTTCGTCATTTTATAAAATAAAAACAATTGTACGTAAATATATACTCACAATTAAAACGTCTTTAATTTCTGTGTTAACTAAAAACTTATGTTGTACAAAATAACAATATTAAAACAGTTGTAATAGCTTGGTGTCTAAGCAATCTGATTTTACTTTTAATAAACAAAAAAAGATCGATAGTAGGTCCAACGAAGTTGTAAATTTCAATTTATTTTAATTGCTGAATTACCATGTGCTTGGCGATGAAGGCATACAGGAATACATCGTGAGGAAATTTGCATGTTGTCGGAATAAATAAAAAATAGATATAATCGACAATGTGGACACACTTTCGGAGAATACCAGGACAAAATAGCAGATGGTGAAGTTGTATTCCTCATAGTTATACTAAGTTTAGTTATAACAAGCCAAGCAAATACAAGTGTTGCACTGCTATTCCACACTGGTTTACTTTTTTTTTGGATATGTGTGATGCTGTTCGTCTAATGACCTCACACAGTTACAGCTTTATTGAAAAAGGCTGGCGGGCGGGGGGCATGAATGAATGTATTGGATGAAGAACGTATAGAGGGGCGATATACGATCCGAGGGCCTAGGAGGGATAAGGAGGTTCTAACCTCGGCTCGGACCGCTATCGAAACTGGTATTCGGAAAATGGGTAATATTATTTTTAGAAATATCTTTAATAAATAATATATACTCTTAATCTATAATAATATAGTCGTGGCCTATTTTTTTTAGATAGTTAGAATTAGTAATATTCTCGTGAACCACTGAAAATAAGCTTAATAGCACGTGCTACAAGATGATTCATGACAATAGTCGAATGACAGACTAGAACCTATGAAATATGCCCAGTTTAAGAACAGAACTTCTATATTTAGTTTTATTATTATTATTCGGAAGATCCATTACTAACTCCGCCTGATTGATCAATAAAATTAATAAATAAAATACTATAAAATAAAACAAACCTATAATATATATAATAAAATATATAAGGACCTACTAGACGGTAAATCCATCGCAATGGTAGTCCAAACGGTCGAGGGTTAGCCGCAAAGCATACCAAACACATCAACCAATAATCGACATTTTTTTTTGTAATCAGGGTGGTAAACAAACACCATTCAGAATTATAGCATTCGTTTAAATAATAGTTATTTCATCATAATGAATACATTCTTACATTAATTATTATATTTCAAAAAAAAAATATTTATTTAAAATAATAGTTATTTCATCATAATGAATACTTTCTCACATTAATTATTATATTACAAAAAAAAATTGTTTATATAATGTTATTTCATCATAATGAATTCATTCTTACATTAATTATTATATTTCAAAAAAAAAATATTTATTTAAAATAATAGTTATTTCATCATAATGAATACTTTCTCACATTAATTATTATATTACAAAAAAAATTGTTTATATAATAGTTATTTCATCATAATGAATACATTCTTACAGTAATAATTATATATCAAAAAAAAAATATTTGTTTATTTAATAGTTATTTGATCATAATGAATACATTCTTACATTAATTTTTATATTTCAAAAAAAAAAATTGTTTATTTAATAGTTGTTTCATCATAATGAATACATTCTCATTAATTATTATATTTCAATATTAAAATGACGATAAACGGTTTCTGAAGTACAATCTATTTGTTAACATTTATGTATTGATTATTTATTCTTCGAAACTATTATTATGATGAATCCAAATAATTATTATGATTAATGGAGTCTAAACTGTTTGATTATATTGTTCAATCAAATCGATTTTGGTAAAGATGTTATGATTATTATTCAATTAAAACACCAAACATTTAGTTCGGTGTTTTAACTAAGATTAAAGTCTAAGATATTTTAAAATAGGGAACATTAATTAAGAATTTATTTTAACATTGGTTACTGTATACACTTTGTGATGGGTTTATGTTCAAGCAAATCGATTTTGGCAAAGATTTTATGATTATTATTAAATTAAAACAGCAAACATTTAGTTTGGTGTTTTAACTAAGATTAAAGTCTAAGATATTTTAAAATAGGGAACATTAATTAATAATTTATATTAACATTGGTTACTGTACACAATTTATGATGGGTTTAAAAAGTACCTCCGCCATCTTAAGTATAGGGGATGTATTCGAAATGCTCAAGCTGGCATTATTTTTGGAGCAGCCGTGGTAAAAGGATTAAGAGAGGAGTCCTTTAAGTGCCAGATTATAATTATTTTGTTGTAATTCTTTGAGTTAATAATTAAGTGCGATGAGCCAGTTAAATAATCTAAGAATCTTAAAATATAGTGGACATATATATATATATATATATATATATATATATATATATATATATATATATATATATCCATGTGTCCACCCTTCACAAATTGATATTTGATATTTATTGACAAGATAATGGGATTTTCACCCCTGAGGATCCCGTACATCAAGAAAATAGAGGCGTTATTATATGGTACTTTGTGAATTTTGAATTAAATGCCTTAGAAGTAAGATAAAAGGTTTGGCTAAGGTTTGATAAATGTTAAATAAAGTATAAGATGAAGTTTTCGAAAACGAATTCGGATTTGTTCCGAACATACTTGCTTTAAATCCAGTCTACATTTCACAAGAGTATTCAAAAAGTAGTTCTTTGAAAAGAAACAACCCGCATAGTTTCAAACTTAGTTTTAAAAACGTGTATTCGTACGAAATATTGCATATGTATTGTATATTGGATTAAAATAATACCTTATATTATTCCCGGCATTACGATTCATAAATCAAAAATGCTTGCAAAAGAACATCAACACCAAGGATATGTGAGGATATTTAAATTTAAAAAAAAATCCTAAGTGCTATCGAGAAGAATGATTTTGTGCTCAGGTTAAACCATGTCCGGAGATGACTACTTGATTTTTCACAACCAGATTTGACGCTGTAAGATGCCGTGATCTACCGAATATCATGATCTTAGTCTTTTTCAGGTTGACGGTAGACAGAGTAAACTGTGACATCCAAAGATCACACAACAACGGGGGATCGTCCCGCGACCTGTACAGCAATCGTAATGTCGCGAATTAAAATGTTGAAATAAACGCTATAAAATCTGTGAAATTATAATAGTTTTCTATGTAGACCTAGACCTATGTCTAGATTACTAGTGACGAGGCATTCCATCTCAGACTTGGGTGACAACGCATCTGCATTATGATTCCTTGTCAAGGATGAATGTAGATGTTATAGGTCACATAGGAATCCCTTGCATCAGTTGTACTGTGTGACCGTTTGTTAAAAAAATGTAGTATAATATATAAGAAAATATAAGAAAACTAATAGTATATAAGAAAACTTATTCTACTCGAAAACAAATAAAATGCAATTATTATTGTAAAATACTATACCACCTCTTTCTTTCTCCAACTGTAATATGTAATCTCTTTCTGGCCGCCCACGGTATTAATATCTGGTTATTGCTAGATGACATCAACTTTGCATAATTTTGTCCGATTTTATTGTACTTAAACCATGGACCCACGACGTAGTTGGTACTCTAACCACTACGCCACGCAGTCGTCAACTGAGATAAAATAATTATGCATCTCAATACTCGTATTCTGCTACCTCCTAACACACTCAATAATTTAGTACCCAACGAAAAACTGTTCTCCGTGACGGCGGTTATTTATGATCTTTCTATTTACGAAAACATGTTTACGTCCGCAGCTTTGGTGTGTACGTGTTAGCTAGAATTGGGATTCTTTTTTGCGGTTTGTAGTAATAATTTATTACATGTTCACCTCAAGAGTAGCCAAGTCTTGGCGTGAGCTCACAATTTTATAGTACGCGTGCATTCTGATATCGATGATCCACAGTGCCTACTGCAAATTTAAGGATAGATATAATAATATTATATAACAAATTATCCTCATACGAGAAATGAGACATATTAAATGAGCATAATTAATATTGCTGTCATTCTTTTTCACCACTCCAAATAAGCTTAAATGCTTGTTCTATGAGATGGTTACGTTTCGACAATAGTCGAATGGCTGATACGGTATTTAAATTTCACAGACAGTACCCATTCAATTAAGCATTTCACATTCATAAATGACATTAATTTCCAGCCAAGTAAATTTAAATCAAAGTCGAATGAGACGTAAGTTTTAATCGATAAGCGGGTATCATTAAGAGGAGTATTCGTAAGCAATTAGATACATATTAATTAAAAACTAAGGAGCTAAGTTTAACTATTTTTATTGTCCTAAAGGCAATTTTATTTAATAAAATAGAATTGGAATGAAATTGAATAAGTTCACATAGTTAATAGGGATAGCAACCATGATCTGCACTTCACTGGCCACATATTGCTCACTGGTCAGGTATTTCTTTTTATTACATTGATAGTAGCTAACGAGCACACAGTTCACCTGATGTTAAGTAATTCCTGCGGCCCAATATGCAGATGCGCTGTCGCCCTTGAGAACTGAGATGGAATGCCTCATCACCAGTAATAAAGGTCTCCAGATCACTTCATTCACCAGACGAAACACAGCAGCGTTATATACCCTTATACCGACGAAGGTGTTAGCGGCTACTTATATTTGTATATAAGAAACTGCGGGAAGTCGATGGATGTGGGTGGTTCAGAATCTATGGCAGTTTTTGGGGAAGTAGTGATTAGTTGAAATGATGATGATAAAATAATCATAATCAGAAACTCTTTTATTCGAGTCGCCTGAGATTCGCAATCACCACCACAAGGTCCGATAGTACGCAAAGCATAAAGTTAAGGATCTTTTTAATATATTTTTTTTAACCAAAAAACCGTTATCCGTCATTTACAACTTGATGCAGACAAGCTTCTTACAATTTATCACTCTCGTCTCAGCAGTTACAAGGTATCAACTTCGAGGCGACTTTAAGGACGCATGGAAGTAAGTCTGGATAAAACCCCTTGTTGTTCCACCTGCGCCACATTACGGTAGTGTTATGGTAACGGTCTTCCACACATCCGTGGCACCAACAGTGATGGCTACTCACTGGCAGCTCTTATTAGGACAAACCTCCTTCTCTATCTCCCCTTCTCGCAAAGCACGGCTGGAACAAGGGGCGCGCCGAAATCTCACCCCCAAATGTGGCTCTGGAAAACTAGTACTGTAATATATCCTACGCAGTTCCCATCATTTGTTCATAGCCAGTAGACGTTGCCTTGAATAAAATTTACCAGTAAAATCCATTATCATTAACTGATATATCAAGTTCATAAATAAAAGGACTTGGCTTAATAATAGTCTAACATCTATGTTATAAACGAACAGAAAGACATCTCTCTTACGTCTAAGCAAGCTGATTAAGTCCCGAATAGCCAACCTACACAAAGATTAATTAAGGACGCGTCTCTGTGGAGCCTAGATATGTTAATAAATGTACATGTTACGATTGTGATTCTGACTTTAAGAACAAACTGGTTTGTCTTCTATTACACACAGAATATATTATACCAATTTTCCGCAGTAATTTTGAGCTGAAATATAGTTTTGAATATATACAGCTTTATTTTATTTTAATAAATGAATTTAAGACTATTTTGTTTTCAACCGCCACCCATCCTTGTTCTATATATCATAGAGTCAGACCAAGCGTTGTGGCAATCGTCAAACGAGATGCTGGTGATAATGGTACTATTAACAGTAGTTATGTCAAACTGTAGTTAGTCTCTTTTCACAATATAGGTGCGTCAGCATGACCAGCTAAGTACCACGCCCTCATAGAATTTCATCAGAAAATAACAACTGCTGTGTTTCGTACGGTGAGTAAAGGAGACACTTAAGAGTTATTCCTTCCGAGTCCTCTGGGGATGAAAACGTATTTTCATTGTGATTATCCATTAGGATGTGAGTCTTTAGGCGTTTTTAGTTCAGTTGGGCTTCTACAGTCTCACTTTCTACAAAAAAAATCCATGCTGCAACTACCTTTCGAAAACCTTCATGTAAGACTAAATTATCGTCTCTTACTAAATCTGCGAAACCAGATACAGTTATCGCATTTCATAATAACAAAATTGATTAATTTAATACTTTACGTTACCTTTAATATATTTCTCCAGTGGTAGATCTACGCTACACTTTGTTTCTCACTGCAGAGTGAAAGGTTCAGCTCGACCGGGGCAGGACCATGCCCTTACAGAATACTAACGCGAAATAGCAGCATAATGCTGCTGTGTTTCGTTTGGTGAGTGTAGGGATCCGGAGATCTTTATTACTGGTGACGAGGCATTCCATCTCAGTTCTTAATGGTGACAACGTATCTGCATTATGATTCCTTTGTCAGCCAAGAATGATTGTAAATGTCATGGGCCGCAGGAAATCAAGTGAAATATGTGCTCGTTGGTTACTCTCAAAGAAATAAAAAAAAATCTACAATACGAGTACACCGCTGATAGAGAATATCCTACGTTATCTGCGTTTGATTTGTAATGTATAATATAAGGTATAATATATTTTAAGAAGATTAAAAGTTATAAGCTTTTTAATATAAATGTCCAAAGATTAACATGAACTACCTACTTTTTTAATAAAATATTTCGCTTTCTAACTAACCTATTAAACAAGCTATTTAAGCTAATAACGAAATTTTCATTATTAGTAATTGTATACCATGGTTAATCATATCGGGCTCATTTGGATTAGCCCGTCTGTCGGTACTCTCATTAAATTCATTATATTTCATGAGCTGCGTAACGGTAGTGTGTAATAAGTCATCTCGAGGATTAGTGAATGTTGCCGACCGGTTACGAGATATGACACGTGGAAATGATTTACACTACGTTCTTTTGAAATGTCATGAGTTTTGTTTAATGTCATGACTAATATGTTTTCACGTCAAGACCTGACAATAAAAATTCCATAACTGCGTGGAATATATTAAAGTGCCGTAAATATTCATAAATATCGAAGAATGCCAGTGCAGAAGTATTTTATACTTCTCCGTTTAGCCGTTTAACTCCTTGCTAAGCTCCCTCGGTGGCTACTCTCGACGTATTGCAGGGATCCGAGATCTTCTACGGAATGCACCGGTGCCCCACTGAACTGAGCCTGTTTTGAGAAAGCGCGAACTCACGACTCCTTGCCTCCTCTAGCACCCTCACTAAGCTTCAACAATCCGGGACCACTCCGTATTGCCATCCTCCACGCATTCGCTATCATTTAGAGATCAGAGCCTGATTCAACCCGTATTCACTTTTAGTCGCATTATACGATTAGTACCCCCTTAGTCTTATTCTAATAATCTAAGACAAAAGGGCTGCAGTAACTAGAGAAACATCAAATGATTAGTTTTCGCCTATAAGGTTTACATTGAGCTCGCTCATCTATTGGTTTTCAGTCTACCTGACCGATCGTTAGGTGGAGGCAGTTAAAACCAAGTGGGATGGCTTGATGATTGCTATGGATATACTATAGGCATTCGATCGGTTTAATCACAAAACGCTTCTTTTGTAGCTTTCCAAAATTATGTTAATGGGTCACCAGCTCTCTAGTGGTCGGCAGTGGAACTCAATTAGTCCGAAATCATAAGCAAAGAAATCTGCGTCGGCCCAAAGCCCCTGACCCCGATGACATCATAAGTTAATTAAACTTCTACGGAACTCTATTAAACATGTCTAAAAGCACCTGATACCTGGAAGGAAGCCCACGTTATAGGGATTCTTAAGCCCTCTGCTCCGGCCCAACGGCCTATCGGCCTACAAGTCTTCTCAAAGTCTTAAGTAAGGTGTATGAAAGGCTCATTCTTGCCCACCTAACAGACCGCATCACGGAGTACATCCATTGTAAACTCATCCAGCATCTCGAGGGAACGCATTCCGAAACTCACCGCTTTCGAGCTAGAGTACACAAGGCTCAGTTTTAGGTCGTGTTCTCTATACACTCTACACCAACGACATACTGCACACTCGCGGTATAGAGCTAGTCCTTTTTGCCGATGACACCGGGCTCTATCCATCTGGATATAAACTAGACACTATATGTAAGTGCCTCCAATCCACAGCCAATAAGTTAGAGAACTGGTTTTGGAAATGGAGGATCGTGGTTAAACCCATCAAAAGTGTAGCCATGCACTTCTCTCGACGTAAAACTCTGGCCGTATGCGCCCGTTATTAAATAAAGGTAGCAAAATGTCCATACGTAATAAAACTATAATTTATAAAGCGTGCAATCGACCCGTAATGACAAAAGCAAGTCCCGTCTTTGCGAATGCCTCCATGCCTCTCTTTCAACGATTTCAGGTAATCCAAAAACTTCATGCGCAAGGCTACTGGTGCGCCGTGGTTCTTGCGTTGCTTCCAACCATAGCTCAAGTTCAAGTAAAGAGGCTATCCCTTACCTGAAGTTATCTTCCCGCCGCTATTTCGAATCTGCCATCACACCCTCAAATCCACTGAAAAAAAATATTTCGTCTTGCGTCCGCAATAATACAAATAATGTAATATGACGAATGTTATCCGCTCTTGAAGCAAAATATACATGATTAATTTGTTTACTCTATCTAACAAGAGTAAGTGGTAAGATCGTGACGTTTGTGGTGATGCTAAAATTATTAGATTATTAGTTAATTAGCATGTACTACATTTTCGTATATTTACGCAAAAAGGAATGCAGCTTTTGTTGTAGTTGTATCTTCGTATTAACTTTCTAGTGAAAATGAGAATGGGACTGCTCACTTTAGATCAATCCAAAACACAAGATTTATAGCTGGTAATATAGCACAACACGACAATACGATGCAAGTTAAGCATTTATGTAAACCAAGGAAAAAATAGATTTAATCGATAGCATATTTACTAAAGAAGCAGATAAACCGCTAATTAATAAAAGTACAACAAAAATGAACAGACAATGGCTACGAATAAAAAGAAAATCCAGATCTCCTACTTATTTGCAATAATGTAGTTACTTAAACCCACGTCTAATGTGATACATAAATTAACTAAAGACAGCTAAATAGAATTCATTCCTCGCGTTTGAAATGGACTATAAATATAAATCTTGTAATGTCCGCAGTAGCTAACCGAATCCCTTAGTTACGTCTAATAAATCATCTACGATAGAAGCGAATTTCAATCCGATCCCCAAGCTTTTGAAGGTACTATCAATTCTTTCACCTTGCGAAATTTATTCGCTAATAAAATAAATATAGTTGGACAGTAAAGAAAACTCAGTTATTCAATTAATAAACAAAGGTAGGTAGGTGAACATTTTGCACTTTTTGTAAAATATTAAAAACATATTTATTGTTAAAGCCTTGTAAACAGACATATTTATATTTATTAAACTCTTTGTTTTTTTATACGACGAAATGATTATTTTGCTGCTCATATTGCGTGTTAGTATCATATTACATATAATTGTTGCTAATGTTAGGCTATGAAATTTCTTTTGATTTCATTTGTGTGTGATTGTTCTTTTTTTATATAATATGGGGGATACGAGCAAGCAATGCTGATGGTAAGTAATCACAGCAACCCATGAATATTCGCAACACCTAAGAAGTCGCAGTTGCCCTGTTAGCCTCTAAGACAGGTATTTTTTTTTTATGAAAAGCTTTTTCTGGAAGGTCCATAAGTCGTATCGGTTGGGAAATACCGCTGGCGATAGCTGATTCCACAAAGTAGTTGTGTGTTGAAGAAAACTTCACGTGCAAATTGGTGGATTGCCAACCATCGAGATAATGAGGATGAGATTTTGAATTATATCTCTATAACACGCAAGAGCCACGTTACAGTTTCTGGCTGCAAGAATAATGAGTTGACTCGACCAGCTTAAGACCACACTCTCATAGAATACCGGCGTAAAATAGCGGCATAACACTGCTGTGTTTCGTTTAGGAATATATAGTATCTGTTGACTCTTATTACTAATGACGAGACGTTCGAATTTAGTGGGTGGTAAACCGGGGTGACAACGCATCTGCATTATATCTTATCGAGAATGAGCCTTCAGGTGAACTGTGTACTCATTCGGGCGAATAAAAAATAAGTATATCTAGTACTTGACGAGGCATTTTCTAAATGTCAATGTTAACTGCCGTTTTTCGTATTTTTTTGAACAAGCTGACTCGTGAGACAAATGAAAAAGGGACAATCAGTACACAAACATGGCAAAAGGAAATTGTTAATGTGCTGCGCAAATATTTTGTTAGTCCAACCCTAACGTTACTCATTAAACGGGTAGTCCGTTTAATAAAACGCGTTGTTTTTTATAATATCACCTCTAAGGTGACGAATGAGCATATTATTCACCTGTTGGTAAGGGATAACTGCTGTTTTTTTTACAGAATCGGTAGGCAAACGAGCAAGCATCTCACTTGATAGTAAGTCATTACCTTCCCATGAACATCTGTACTACCACAGAAGTCGCAAATGCGCCGCCAGCCTTTAAAAAGGTGTAGGCACTCTTCTTGAAGGTCCATAAGTGGTATCAGTTCGGAAATACCGCTGGCTGTAGCGGATTCCACAGAGTAGATTTCGTGGCTGAAAATTTTGCGTAAAGCTCACATTGGTGGATTGCCAACCATCAAGATGAGGATGAATTTTTGAATTCTGTCGTGATATATGATGTGTAAACTCAGCGGCTGGAATTAATCCGAACAACTCCTCACGGCAATAGTCGAATGGCAGAACCTACTCATACAACCTTAATTTTCGCAGACCATATCCTAAACAATTAGCATTTTATAGGTGTACGATTTCGGAATTCAAAAGTTCTACCTAATTACCTATTTACACCAACTACACAGACAGCCTTTCCTGTCAACTTGGGGCTAGTTAAGATAGTCAATGGAATGTCATCATTTGATTGACCAAAGACACCTGCGCCCTAGGGTAGATAAAGGTCATCGTCATTCCCTTCCACTCTTCCACTTGTCATCTACAGAAGTAGTCGAGTAGCAAGGCGCGCTCATATACCATAGAGTAATATGTATAAGTATTGCTTAATTTCATTATGAATTTGAATGAGCTTAATCACGGTCTTATGGCGCTCAGTTTAAACACTAATTGTTTGAAATTCGACAGTAAATATTAAGATTTTTTTTTTTATTATATTATATTATATATATTTTATATTGAAAGTATCAAACGAGCATACAGTGCTTCTGATGGGAAGGGATTCCTGCAGCCCATGACATCTACATCATCCTTGACAAGGAATCATAATGCCGTTGTCACCCTTGAGGACTTAGATGGAATGCCTCGTCATCAGTAACAAAGGTCTCTGGATCCCTTCACTCACCAGACGAAATACAGGAACATGATGGTGCTGTTTTACGCTGGCACTATGTGAAGGCGAGACGCGGTCGAGACGACCCATTCATTCTGCAGCGTAGCCGTAGTAGTGAACCTCCTAGCATTTAAATTGTGTTCGTTACGTTAATAGCAATGCTAGTATTAAAAAAAAAAACTTATACTTACTTGTCGTCCTAACTTTTATAAAAAAAATTGTTGACATGATGTATTTTCGGCCTCTAAATTTTAACGACAGTTTTTCAAGTCATTTGTGTACCTAAACGAGTAAAAAGCACACATGTATACCTGTGTTATTAATATGTTACAAAAGCTACAATTCAACCGGAAAACTGCAAACGGTTTGTTACCTGTCGAGCTGAAAGAAAAAATGTTTCCAGCAATCGCTGAATTTGTTTGATTATGGATAGGCTATACAATTTTTATTGTGAAAGATTATGTCACAATTGTGAATTGTCAGTTTTTAAAATGACATTGTGACATAAACTTTTTGAAGTAAAAATTCTGTAAATCGAATCTCTTTCGGTTGGTTGTTACGTTTTTACGCAGTGTTCGTACATATGAAGTCAGTGACTGATTGACTATATAGTGAGTGTATGTATTATATTATATACACATATGAGTATATGCAAATTTCAGATATTATTGGTCGTACTCACCCTCAAACACAACTAATTTCTATCCTATTTCTATATAGTTGAACCATACTATAATAATAATTATTAATTAATTTATAATAATATTATTATTATTATTGGTAAGTAGTATTCAAATTATTATTTCAAAAAAAATAAACAATAAAATACATAACAAACATAATTATGAATAATGAAAATATTATATTTTTAATAAAAATATTAACTATGATAATCTTTGTAATAATTATTATATATAAATATTTTTTTGTAATAATTTATTGAGCCTTTATAAAGAACATATGATTTTATATCGTATAATATATTAAATAATATTAAGCTCATAGTTCAAAGTTATCTGCCGCCTGTTTCCTCAAAATGTATAAAGGTTGAAAGAAAAGTTTTACATATATTTTCCTTTATAACTATTATGTCTGCATAAAAATGTTGTTTAAATCAAAATTCAATAGATTGTCATAGATAGTTTTTTTTTTTTTTTTTATAACAGCTAAGAGGCAAACGAGCAAGACGGGTTCCCTGATGGTAAGTGATTCATCGCCGCCCACGGTCACCAGCGACGCCAGTGCGTTGCCTACCCTTCAGGTAAGAATATGCTCTTTTCTTGAATAACCCAATGTCACAGTTGTTGGGGAAGACCGCTGATCAATTCATTACTACAGTTCTCTGGTCACTTCTCGTCTCTCATTACTGAGTTTCGTTGGTGGATTTTCTTCTCTGTTCGCTTCTCTTCAATGTAATGTCATGCGGACAGGTATATCCAGGTATTCAAATACCGGGCCTGGTCTAGGGCTGCGTAAAACTGTCACTATCAGTTTTTCGACGTTGGTTTGATGGTTGGTTAGGTTTCATGCTATAAGGACTCATATAAATGTGTGTGTCAATCATAAATTCATGATAAATGTAAGTTTTAGGCAAGAATGTGTATTTGTAGTTTATTTTTGTACTAGAATTATATAAAAATCGGTTTATTATCAAATTTGATTGAACAAAAAGTTTTATCTTACCTTGTCATAAGACCAACTAGGTCTCTGTGTGGATGAAGAATCTGTGAAAAGAAATAAATATGACTTTAAAAATTTGTTTTCTTTTTACTTACTCAATTTTAAAAATAAAATATTGCTTCGTTAATATAAATAATTAAGGAAATAAATTATAGCACAGCATTGTATAGCATATCATGCAGTTGTAGTTAAGGAAAGATTACATTAAATCTAAGTCCATTCATTTACAGCTCCACAAATTATATCAAATCAATATATACTTCCAGTTCTTGATAGGATAAATGGCTCTTTGTTCCATCCGCTTTGGTAATTTAGTACATTATAGTTTAGTATTAACGCTGACACCATTGAAATTTATCTACATATATTTGTTTATCCAATTTAATGTACAATGTATTCTTTTTAATATTAGGGGTGAGAAATGAACGCTCAGTGCACCCTATGATAAGTTATCTCTGTGGCCCATGACATCTACACCCATCCTCAAAAAAGAATCAAGATGCGTTGTCACCCCTGAGGACTGATGGAGTGCATCCGAACCAGCAATTGGTACTCCGAATCTTTACTCACCATACTAAACAGAACATAACTGCACAACTACCAATGCCGATAATAACAAACTAGAATAACCGAAATTCAATTCAATGAACATTTTTTTATTTACTTTTTTTCTCTTCTACTGTACTCTTCCCAAAAAATATAGATTAGAAAAATTCGTTTTAAAATAATTTCAACGTGAGAAGATTTTACACAAGTACAATAAACTTAGATATATGTATAGAGTATTATATTATATTTTATAGTACTTAGATATATTAGAAACAATTGAACGACTGCTAACATAAAAAGAAAACATTGAATAGTAGTCTGCAATTTTGTAACAATTCACAATGTCTAGTGGTTTCACGACCACAGTGAACCTCAGTTGATTATTTCACAGTGCCATTAAATTGGTTTCAATTTACTGCGGGGAACAAGACAACAAGACAGAAGAGACGAGATAGTTAAATAATTTAGATTCACATTGAATCCTAAAGCTCCAAGCGTATTGCTTACTGTATGTACTAACAAGTGACTTATTTGGCAGTGAAGTATTAAACACGATTATGGTTTACCATTTATATTAGCGTAAGGTTAGGACGTTCGGTTTTAATTTCTTATTTCCTTTCTCGATCCCCAATCGTCACTTTTCAGTGGTGATTCACGTCTTATAATACAGCAAGTCTTTGAAATAAACAAATATTACGGTACGGACAGAGGTTAATATGTTCTAGCCTTTTCCAGGACTTTTACGCTCTCTCTTTCTTCTCTTCATTTAGTTTTAAAAAAAATAATTTATGGTATATAAGATAATAATAAATGTTGTTTGTCAATAATAACGCTAGATCTGCCGAACATACATACCTGTCGTCCACGAAATATTAGATTTCGGATTCCCTAAATGTATTAACAGAAAATATTTGCGGATATAAAGAGCGATGAAGGTTATTCAGAACAGAAAAATCATCGTTTTATATAGTTTAATTTCATTTGGGCTTCATTGCACAGATGATCCTTTTATTTCAAATATTTAAAATAGGTGTGACTTAACATACAGAATAATTTCCAACTTTCTGTTAAAACATGTGCGCCGTCTTAAGAAAAACGTATATACAATTTTTAGTACTTGGAATTTGTAATGTAAACCGTATCTTTAACACCTTCCTTTTATAGTGCTATAAAACCAAAGATAACAGAAGAAAGTACTTACTAACTAATTCAAATATTTTTCTCAGCTCAACTCTACGTATGAAGTCCATTAGAGCATAGTTCACCACGAAGCTCTAGTGTGAATAGTTTTATATCCGAACTCAAGCGAGATGAAGTTCGTGTCAAAGCGCCAGTATTGATAAAATTGTTTTTCAAATTTAAAGAATATGCAATAGTGTAAAACAATCCGAGGAAAATGATAGTTCAGAAATTAATTTAAAAAATCAAAGTTGTTTGAATACGCCCAATAAAAGAAAAAAAATAATTATATAATATCGTTACGTCACTTAAAAGTTCCCTGAAAGACAACAATAAAAAAGAAAACAATTACTATAAATTAAATTTAATATATTATGTGATATCCAAAATATATTTGATGAAGAACAAAAAAATACCAAAGTTGTACACTATGTCACTATATCTGTTAAAAAATAGTTATGACCCCAAAGAACTTTTAATATTGCCGAAAGCCAACTGCCGTAAAATATGCCGTTGTTTATGACCCAATAAAAATAAACTTTCACTATAATAATGAAAAAAAATATCGTCAAAGTGGAACCGTTATAAAGCAATAAAAAAGTAGTCTAACAAAAATTTTCAGATTTCTTTGAATTATACATGTGTACAAACAATATAAGTTCGTGTTCTGAATTTACATGAAACATTTTACTATAAATATTTATAAAAATTTTATAATAAACTTATTTAAAAAAATAAAGCCGAGTTCCAAATTCTTTTCAAATTCTGTTCAAAACTTTGCATTTGTTTGGTTCAATAACAGTTAACCTGTTTTCTTGTGTTAATTTCGTATCACTCAACATTAATAATTCAAACATAACTAAAAGATAACTACAGTTTCTTAATTTAATACGGAAAATGCAAAGAAAAGTTATTTATGCTTCAAAAATTTTATACTATAAATAAATACTACCGAAAAATTTGTATATTAATGAGTGTCGTATGTACTATGTTGTAACGGTATGTTACAACATAGAACATACGTGTAAGTAATGACATACATATAAACTTAAATTGTAGAAATTAAATATAATAAATCAAATAATCTAGTCAATAACACATTTTTTTACATATAAAATAGAAATGTAACAGACGACTATAGCTTAATTTTTTATATTATGGTCTGCGAAGCTCAAGGTCGTAATTACAGGATTGAAACCACCATTCGAGTAGTTGTTAACTATCCCGTAGGACTAGCATACGCTTTTTGCAGTTGGTAAACGGGAATGTCAGTAAAAAGCACTGCTTCCTCTTTTTAAAAGAAAACTTTAACAAAACTTATGAGCAAAATTGTCAATCGAATGCTTGTTTTTTTTTGAGGTTTTAATTATGACATTAAAGCGAAGAGCTGCTGGAATTTAAAATCACCCTTGATGTCTTTAGATTATTGCTTGAATAAAACAAAACGTCTATAAAGATTCGAGATAAGAACTTCTTTTCCTCTTATTTAAATTCTTTTTATCGTGCTGTATCCCCTTTTTCTATGTCTCGAACCGTATTTTTACTTTTTCCTTATCTTGAAGATACATTAAAATTTTATAACTTTTCAAGTTTTATTCTTAAATCTATAATGCAACTAAGTTGTAAACCGACGGCGGAGCGATCCTTTTCTTTGGATGGGATATTTTGAGTGAAAGAGGGAATCTTGAGACCGCAGTAATTATATTAATAATCGCTCTCTAGTGTTAGTAACGACCTAAAAGCGGAACAGAATTGACTTATTATATGCTATGTCGGAAGTTTGAATCTGCGTGAACTACACCTTAGGGTAAGTGACAACTGAAGCTCATAAAGACTTTATTTTCAATTTAACATAAAAGCTTTGTTACCTCTAAGGACTGAGATGAAATATCTCGCTACCCGTAATGAATGTTCACCTAACGAAATATATCGTTATACTGCTATTTCCTGCTGGTACTCAGTAAGGGTTTAGCTAGAAGTAACTGCGTGACTCTAAAACTGTTAAATAGTTCAACGTCTGTTGATGTTCTATGACAGTAAGCACGCCATCATAAGTTTCTTTATCCCTTAATTAATCGAACGAACTCCTACTATTTTTTTGAGATTGAATACTAAAGTTACTTATTGATTTGAACAACACTAAACAATTATTTTTATTACATTGATAATAACATCTTTTTTACTCTCAATGTAATAAAAAAATAATGTATACAGTTTATCTACATTCACCATTGACAAGGAATCATAATGCAGATGCATTGTCACCCTTGAGGACTGAGATGCAATGCCGCGTCACCTAATAAAGGTCTTCGGATCCCTTCACTCACCAGATGTAACACAACAGCGTTATGCTTCTATTTTACTCTGGTATTCTGAGGGCGTGGTCCTACCCCAGTCGAGCTGATCCATTCATTCTACAATTGTTACTAATCAAATGACATTTAAAACTTTTATTATAGATTTTTTTTTAATTTTGAAGTGTTTTATAGCACACATGGTCAGAGTGAGGTGTCTGCCGTCCTGATGTGAAAGTTAGCTCAAACTAATATTATTTTTATTTTCTCGTTATCAGAAAACTGCAGTAATTAAAAAAGGTTTAAATGAAAACGTAAATTTACTTATATAAAAACAATTGTATTCGCGGAAATATAATAAATCATTGTGCTAGAATTTAACCGTGTACCGTCATAGTTTTTATTTTGACGTGCATACTATAAATATGACAAATCAAATAAAACGCAAAACTTATATTAAATTCTATACAAGTTTAAAGTTCAAATAAATTAATTATGGATATTAAAAAATATCTCATTACATTAACTTTTTATATGCGCAGTTTGTTAACAATAATATTTATCATATTTGAGATGATTTTTACCATTAAAAGACGAGATTCTTATTTAGTAATAACATTATGTAGGATAACATTAAAGTTCATAGTTGTAGAAATTCTTAAACCAAAGCAAATTGTGTCTCTATTTAATTCAAGTATGCAAAAAACGTGGTCTGACTGCGTGGACATGTATCGAGTCGCTCGCCACTTGAATTATTACATAAAAAAATAAATAAATAAGATAAAATTAAAATAGAATGTACGAACAACAGGACGGGGCGAAACTTGTTTTATATACTCGTCGTTACGCGGACCGGTTTGGCACAGCGGCCCGTGGATGCGAACAGGTAGATTTGCTCATTCACACTCCGCCCAACAGTGCGAAAACGGTCCCCACAAAAAGTTCATGTCAGTTGCACTCCCGCGCAGCTTATGCTTACCGCTTACGTGTGAACTTATTATTTAGTAGTTTTGCTCCTCTATTGTAATTGGTATTTCTGCTTACTCCTTCTTATCTGCTATTCTCCTTCCGTGCTATGCCTTACGATTTTATACTGCAATTATATTACCGTCGCTAATAAACTCATGATTGAGTGATTTAAAAGTGTCGGACTTTAATTTACCTGTACGGACAGTGTAAGCAACACATTGTTGACTCCTACACCAAACACGTCCAAAAAGCACTAAAGACACATGAGACTTGAAATAAAATAGTATTTTATTTTATTTAACAGCATTGTGCTCCAAGAAAATAAGCATGCTAAGTCGAGAAAAATCTACTCACAAATTGTAGCCACTTCGAATTGCAAAATAAGTTGGATTTGCTCTTATGAAAATCTTTTCTCTTTTTATTTAATATTTATGACGGGCCGAGACTTCACAGAAAAAGTATAAAAATTGTAGAAAAACATGTTAATAAATTTTCTTGACATTACTTTATATATTTGGAATCCTTTCAAATGTAGAAATTTATTTATAAAAATAGATTTAGTCTAAGCTCTAATATGCTTATAATAATCCTAATAAAAAAACTAGACATAAAGAAGTAAAAGTAGTTGAAAATGAATAACAATTCAATGGATATTATAAAAAAGAATTCGAACAACAATTCAATGGATATTATAAAAAAAAATTTAAATTATTTATAATTAACCGAACCAAAGAAAATCCATATTTTTTAAAAAAATTAATTCTGATTGTTAAATTTAAAATTATGATAATTATTATCACATTTGCCACACATGAGCAGTGGTAGCTAGCACAAAGAAGTAGGAAAAGTTGTTTACAAATTTCTCGTTTTTCTTTATTTATTTCTTTTGCCATAATAAAATGTACATCGACACTATATTTCATTAAAATCCGTTTGAACTTGATTGAATTATCAAGTATATCAATATACAAGCTTTCTCATTGATAGTAATGACAGTGTTAGAGAATGTAGCATGAATGGGTCGGTTCAACTGAAGAATGATCACACTTTAAAAAAAAACAACTAGCGTAAAATAGTAGCATAATGCAGATTGTTTTGATTTATTTTGATGCGTGTAAAGATCAGGTGAACCTTATTACTGGTGACAAGGCATTTGATCTTATTAACTATCTTGTGGATCCTGGACTGAGCCCTGATCCGATATAGCTGTGAGAGTTGCATTAGATAACAGCGTCAACATCAACAAGAATTCTAAAACAAAAAATAATATTCAATCTTAGTCCTCAAGGGTTGTCCCACCCATATATCATATCTTATCATATCATAGATATGAAAATGCAGATGCTTGACAACGATTATCAAGGATAAATGTAGGTATCATGGGTCGCTGGATTCACCCGCTGGTTAGTCACCCTAAATACAATAAAAACATATATAAGATTTGTAACTAGCCAAAAACTACTTACAACACCCCAAGAACTTTTTGGGTAAAAAGTTTAACTGTCGTATAATATGTCATTGTTTATGAAGCGATAAAAATAAACTTTCAGGATAACATTGGAAAAAATTATCGTTAGAGTGGTAAGCCTATAAAACGATAAAAAGTTCTTCAAGAAAAATAATATTATGAGGTAATAATCATCTATATATTATAATCGTCCTGAAAGGAAAAAGGAAGGACGACTTAAATTAAACAACTAAAATTCCCCGTATTAGCATATCCACTAGCACTAGAATCATAAACAAGTGTTTAAACTTTATCTTAATGAAGTAGTTTAAACTTTCAACACCTAATTAACCCTCTTAGGAGTAAAAATTTGAAAAAGGCCGGTATATGCATACAAATGTATACATATATCGGCGTTTTTAAAATATCATATACCTAAATAAATATTTAGATATATGATATTTTGTTTTTTTTTTTATTTTTGAAAATGATGGATTTCCATACAATCGTTCATCCCCAGTTTAAGAACCTTAGGGATGAAATTTTCAAAAATCCTTTATTAGTGGATGCTAACAACATAAACGGCATCAATTGCTTCAGGTTTGCTTTATGCTATGGTTTGATGAATCAGTCAGTCAAGACAATTATATTAGTTCTTTACCTATGAAATTGCCGTTCTTCAGTATTGACCATAACAAACTAAAGAAAAGTTTTGATTGGCTGTGAATTCTATATTCAAATTAATTTTGTTTTAACAACATGACATTCTTTTTACAAAGTCAGTCTTTTGTTTATTGATTAGCTTTATATTAACATTACGTTTGAATATTTTTCGTCATAATAGATACTTTAAAAATTCGTGTAATTATGGAATATGAGTTCCGTCCGTTCCGTTGTAATGAAGTGAATACATAAAGACAAACAACGTTATTGAATATAATAAGCAGTTATGGCGGAGTCGCTGTTGGAGAGTTGTCTTCTTGTACTTGTCTGTCTGTCTGTTTATTTGTTATGGTAACATTTTAAATGGACATCTCGGTACTACATTTTTAAGAACCCAGTTTAAGAACCTTAGGGATGAAATTTTCAAAAATCCTTTATTAGTGGATGCTAACAACATAAACGGCATCAATTGCTTCAGGTTTGCTTTAGGCTATGGTTTGATGAATCAGTCAGTCAAGACAATTATATTAGTTCTTTACCTATGAAATTGCCGTTCTTTAGTATTGACCATAACAAACTAAAAAAAAGTTTTGATTGGCTGTGAATTCTGTATTCAAATTAATTTTGTTTTAACAACATGACATTCTTTTTACAAAGTCAGTCTTTTGTTTATTGATTAGCTTTATATTAACATTACGTTTGAATATTTTTCGTCATAATAGATACTTTAAAAATTCGTGTAATTATGGAATATGAGTTCCGTCGTGTCATCATCGCGGCACAAACGACACGTAACATCAACAACGTTTACAGAGAGAACTTTACAAACGAACGCACAACCCGTTATTGGTTTGCCCGGTTCCGTTCTGGAAATTTGAAAAATGAACCTCGTGGTCGTCCGGACACTTTGGTCAACAATCGTGAATTAAAGACGATTGTGGAAGCTGATAATACTCAATCTACTAATATAAATATATGGGTGCCCCACGTGCGATGAAAAGTGGATTCTGTTCGACAATCGAAAGCGCTCAGCAGTTGGTTAGATCCTGGTTCGGCACCAAAGCAATGCGCTAAATGAAAAATGACCTCTAGAAAGTTGATAGTCACTGTTTGGTGGTCTAGTGCCGGTGTGATTCATCACAGTTTTTAACCAAATGGCGTGCGCATTACTGCATACGTGTGCTGTGAAGAACTGAAGACAATGATGGAGAAAATCGCACATCTGCAACCAGCTTTGGTCAATCGGTCGTCCCTGCTACTCCTACACGACAACGCGCGACTCTATATTGCACAACAGAGAGTCTCCAAGCTGTAGGAGTTGGGGTTTGAAGCTCTCCTTCATCCACCGTACTCAACAGACCTTGCACCCACCGACTATTACTTTCTCCAAAATTTGGACAACTTTTTAGCGGGAAAAAAATTCAATTCCCGTGAGGCAGTACAAAATGCCTTTGAAGAGTTTGTTGCCCCGTCCAGCTGATTTTTACAAGAAGGGCATCAATAAACTACCACTGCGTCGGCAAAGATGCATCGATTACTTGGGTGATTGCTTTGAATAACAGATATAAAAAAGTTTGGTAACAAACAAATACTTTCATACAAAACGGAAATTTCAAAGATAAAGACCTATTATAATAAACATATGTATAGATTTTGTTAACAATTGGTTATGTCACTAACATTATCATCTTCATCTATACTTTAGCTATATTATTTCACGCGAAGCGGCGAACGATCATACAGTTCATCTTATGTTAAGTGATCTCTGCGTCCCTACCTAAATAAATAAAATGTTTGCTGAATGATGAATGTAGATACATTCATCATTCAGAAAACATTTTGTTTTATCATAAAAAAGATTTAAGGTGCACATGTTCGCTCCAGTGTTTCGTCTGATGAGTGGAGAGATCTGGAGACCTTTATTATCTTTATATTGATGACGAGACATTCCATCTTAATCCTCAAAGGTGACAACGAATCTGCATTATGATTCCTTGTCAAGAATGAATATTGATGTCATAGTCCGCAGCAATCACTTGTCATAAGGTGAACTGTGTGTTTGTTTGTTACACTCAATGTAATAAAAAAAAATGCGTTCTTACGCTTCCTTACCAGTATTATAGATTTCCAGATCTCAAAACTCACCCGACCAAATACCCTGCTATGTTCTGGATGGTGCTATATATTATGCTAGTATTCTGTGAGGACGTGGTTCCTTCGATCGAGCCTACCCATTCATGGTGTAGCTAGAAAAAAGCTGCGGCATGGCTCTACAAAATTATATGTATTGCATTTCTTTGTATTTTAATCTCGGTCTTCTTAAATCCATTACGGATATCAGCTAGATGCCTCAATTACTTCTCGACAAGGTAACAAGCAAATAGACAAAAATTGAAAAAGCGAGAAATTCAATAACCTTTACTTTCAACAATATAAATTTAATTACTGAGTAAGAACTGAACTTCGAAATAATATAATCGATCATTAAAACTTTATTTCGCACCATCTGTATTACACTTCAATCTGTACGCATTAAATGTTAGAAAGTTTTTCTGTCACTTTTCTCATTTTGATCGTAATTATAACTAAAAATCGACGTTAATGGAACATTTTTAATTACGTAACAACGATTATATTTAATATATTATATTATAACAAAAGTATTGTTCAGGTCGTTTTTATTTAAATATACTTTACATACTAATAATACATTTGTTATTAAGTACAACTATATATATATATATATATATATATATATATATACATCTACAGTGTTAGAAATCTCTCTCTTTTAAAATAGTAGCATAACGCTGCTATGTTTCACATGGTGAATGTAGGGATCCGGGTGGTCCCAGTAACTGGTGGAGAGGTATTCCATCTCAGTCCTCAAGGGTGACAACGCATTTGCTATTTGAATCTTTGTTGGGGATAGATATGGATGTTATGGGCCACAATCATTATTTACCTGATGAACTCTGTACTCGTTTGTCATCTTTAATACTATACACAAAACATATATGGCTGAATACTTCGGAATCATATATTTCCAATATCGCTTGCCACTGGCATTAATTATGGCAGTGTGGTTAAGTTTTTAAGCTTAACGCTTTATGTGAAATTTCTACACCCACAACCTACGCTGTGGAATTAGCTACCTACAGTGGTATTTACAAACCAATACGACTTAGGGACCCTCAATGCAAGAGCCTTTCATAAAGTCCTACAACATATCTGCGACTCCTTATTATTGCGCATATTTATTAGCAGCGGTGTTCGCTTACCATCAGGTAAACATATATTTTATAAAGAACCGGTATATTGTGAAAGAATAAATAAGTGAAATAATTAAATTCAAGACAAGATCCAGGAACATGATTTTTGTTAACACTTTGTCATTTATTTCAACAATCCGTAAAATAAAGCAACAACTCTGCACAAAATTAGACAGTATTTTAAATAACTTATGATCATGTCCTCCAGATTGTAACCACCTCAACGATCTTTTTGGTACTTGGCAAATTACGTTAACTGAGCAGGAAATATCATAGTACCGTAAGCATTCGAACAAAATACTGAGGTACTCACTAGTCATCCCTTACCATTGACCGATCTAACGCATACGTTACACACACATAACGTACCCAGACCCGAAAACAAACAATTTGTGATGTACAAAACGTGCTCATCATTTAGGAATCAAACCCAGGACGCAGCAGTCAGGCTACTACTTTGAAAACTACGCCATACAGTCCTCTAACTCATAGTTAATAAAATTGTAAAAGATCTTTTAGAAATAAAATTCCTAAATACATGCATCGAGCAGCAAGTATGATTAACCCGAGCGTTATATAAAATATAACACAGCGTAAATCGCCAGCAAAGTGGCCATAAATTTTTCTATACGTGTATAAATTCCCAGTTGCTTTGAGCAATCCCTAAAACACCACGTAAAGGATTTTTGTATGGGAAATATTTGGGTGCATCCTCCTAATGGCTTAACTTACTTCACGAAGTGCCTACAAATATATGTAAGAATTGGCACTCTACGAAGACGTTTATACACATTTAAACGTGTTATAAAGCGTGTCCATTTGTAGGCTAAAACAAGCCAATTAGCTATGAGGCAATATATATTAATGTATTCGCAAGGCCCTGTAGGGCTAGGCTTAGAATTATTATAAGTTAATAGTCAAGGTGTCCCGATCCCAAGGTTTTGCGATCAGGAACCCCTCCTGCTCTCCATCCCGCTCTGATTCAAGTTATTACGGGAAGACAGTGTTCTAGTAACGAGGCATACTCTCAATCCTCAAGGATGACAAATCTTTAGTCTTTGTTGAGAATCGATGTATATGTTATGTTCCGTAGTTACTATTTGCCATCATTAGAACTTTTCTAACTTTGACATAACCCTAAAAAAATTAATGTTTAAATCAAAAGGATGATCATTACAGTCACCCTATAACGAAATGATTTCAATTGTGTCCTCTTGGTTATATACCAGATGATATCATTTGCGTCCTCTTGGTTATACACCAGATGATATCATTTGCGTCCTCTTGGTTATATACCAGATGATATCATTTGCCCATGATATACTAGTGCCGCAAGCATTTCTGCAAACACAGAGACACTCATTCGCCGTTCTCTTCCTTATACCAATGTTGTGAATGTGCAATAAAATCGGAGGAATGTTTAGATGTAAGTGAGACTCTATACTAGTCTATTTCTATATAATATATGAGCAATGGAAAACAAAAATAGATAGAGGGAAGGCTCCGATGTTGTGTAAAGACACTCAGAACCGAAAACCATCAATTTGTGATGCACAAATATTGTCCCTCGGCTACGAATCGAGCCCAGAACAGGCAACAGAACATTGCCAATATTTTATATTTATGGTTGTCAATATAGGCATGAAGGTCGCTTGGGGTAGCGATTAGTGAACCTGATTGGTTGCTTGTCCGGGGTTCGGTTCCCAGCAGCGGAAAAATATTTTCTTTTCACAAATTGTTGGTTTTCGGCTCTGAATGTCTTTTCCCTCTATCTATTTTTTACTATTACACATATTATATAAGAGTAGACTAGTAAAGAAGACGAGTGAGTACCTCTGAGCTTGCTCGAATTCTTAAGGCACTGTAATACATGCAGCGCAATTGATGTCACCTTTCCAAGAAACCACGCACTCAATATGCCACAGTGTACTCTTTCACCCAGACCCGAAAACCGATAATTTGTCATGCAAAATTTCTTCATATATTACCGATACCGCAGATACTCACACAATACTACGTGTCGAAAGACGATATTCACGTAAACTGTTTATTATTAACTTGTTATTATTGGTATTGTCTGTAACCCTGTACTAACAATCCAAACTCGTAAACGTCGAACAATGTACATAGAATAACGTGATGTTGGTAACGCGGTTATTGTCATGTGTCAAAAGTTAAATCGTACCCTAAAGTGTATGCTTACGGAATAATAATGTGTTGTCAAATTATTGTCACACTGTAATTTTATCAAATACTATTTTTTATGTTATGTTTATTATGTAATTCTGAATAAACAGAAGTAACTACACGGTGAGTCGGATAGAATATATATATATATATATATATATATATATATATATATATATATATATATATAAATTCATACTTTTCTAATTGTGTTGCATGTACTGTAGGTAGATAGTTAATTATTAGTCATTATTTTGGTTTCATTGTTAGTCTTGTCGTCAAATATGGATGTTGAAATAATTTCACCACTTTATTTTGCTTGATCTGTAATTCATCAAGTTCATTAAGGTTAGTTTTCGTAGCACTGCACCAGACTTCAATTAAATATAATAAGTGTGATTTTAGTTATAGATGATATATATATGGATCTGAGTGATATGTGCCACAGTGATCACTAGACTGGTTTGTTAATGTGGGTATCATATGATTCCTTTCCTATACTGATATACATACTCGATAAGTTCAGACTAAGCAAGTGAAGCAGTATGAGGCAATAGTTTCTAAGTACTGCTGGATTACATCAACTATGCAGAACATTTTAATAGTGCCATTAGCATTTTCGCCAACAGGCAATCGCTCGGCGTCCCCTTCTCTATTACGATATTATGCATATTATTGGACATACTAAACATTGAATAGATTGATTGAAAGAAGGGACATAGATACAACACATCCAGACCCGTAAACCAACAGTTTATGTTCAAATATTATTCCTTGGAATCGAACCCAGGACCGGCGATGCAGCAACTAACTCTAACCGTCAAATATTGACTTGAAAACAAATGTTTTGCGTTCCACCAATATTGGCTTCATACTAGTCGCCAGGATTCTGACCATTGACCACAAAATCGTCATAAAATTTCTTACGTGTGAAACATTGAAACCAGTTTCAGTCCAGCAAGTGTTGGGTTATCTTATTGAGTAACATCTTTTTTTTTTTTTTTTTTTTTTTACTATTACACATATTATATAAGAGTAGACTAGTAAAGAAGACGAGTGAGTACCTCTGAGCTTGCTCGAATTCTTAAGGCACTGTAATACATGCAGCGCAATTGATGTCACCTTTCCAAGAAACCACGCACTCAATATGCCACAGTGTACTCTTTCACCCAGACCCGAAAACCGATAATTTGTCATGCAAAATTTCTTCATATATTACCGATACCGCAGATACTCACACAATACTACGTGTCGAAAGACGATATTCACGTAAACTGTTTATTATTAACTTGTTATTATTGGTATTGTCTGAAACCCTGTACTAACAATCCAAACTCGTAAACGTCGAACAATGTACATAGAATAACGTGATGTTGGTAACGCGGTTATTGTCATGTGTCAAAGTTAAATCGTACCCTAAAGTGTATGCTTACGGAATAATAATGTGTTGTCAAATTATTGTCACACTGTAATTTTATCAAATACTATTTTTATGTTATGTTTATTATGTAATTCTGAATAAACAGAAGTAACTACACGGTGAGTCGGATAGAATATATATATATAAATTCATACTTTTCTAATTGTGTTGCATGTACTGTAGGTAGATAGTTAATTATTAGTCATTATTTTGGTTTCATTGTTAGTCTTGTCGTCAAATATGGATGTTGAAATAATTTCACCACTTTATTTTGCTTGATCTGTAATTCATCAAGTTCATTAAGGTTAGTTTTCGTAGCACTGCACCAGACTTCAATTAAATATAATAAGTGTGATTTTAGTTATAGATGATATATATATATAAATTCATACTTTTCTAATTGTGTTGCATGTACTGTAGGTAGATAGTTAATTATTAGTCATTATTTTGGTTTCATTGTTAGTCTTGTCGTCAAATATGGATGTTGAAATAATTTCACCACTTTATTTTGCTTGATCTGTAATTCATCAAGTTCATTAAGGTTAGTTTTCGTAGCACTGCACCAGACTTCAATTAAATATAATAAGTGTGATTTTAGTTATAGATGATATATATATGGATCTGAGTGATATGTGCCACAGTGATCACTAGACTGGTTTGTTAATGTGGGTATCATATGATTCCTTTCCTATACTGATATACATACTCGATAAGTTCAGACTAAGCAAGTGCAGCAGTACGAGGCAATAGTTTCTAAGTACTGCTGGATTACATCAACTATGCAGAACATTTTAATAGTGCCATTAGCATTTTCGCCAACAAGCAATCGCTCGGCGTCCCCTTCTCTATTACGATGTTATGCATATTATTGGACATACTATACATTGATTGAAAGAAGGGACATAGATACAACACATCCAGACCCGTAAACCAACAGTTTATGTTCAAATATTATTCCTTGGAATCGAACCCAGGACCGGCGATGCAGCAACTAACTCTAACAATTGTCAAACTGTCAAATATTGACTTGAAAACAAATGTTCCACCAATATTGGCTTCATACTAGTAGCCAGGATTCTGACCATTCCACAAAATCGTCATAAAATTTCTTACGTGTGAAACATTGAAACCAGTTTCAGTCCAGCAAGTGTTGGGTTATCTTATTGAGTAACATCTGCTACGACAAGACCATTGTTCCTTTCAGATGATGCCTTCCGAGAATATGAAACATCTATAAAGATAAAATTGCGCTCTTGCTTCTAATCTAATTATTTTTATCGTGTTTTAACCCTTTGTTACAATGTCGCGGAGCTTATGGTTATTTTTGTTCTTATCTTGACGACGTACTCTCACACTTTTTAGTCATTTAATAGTAAGAAGTTTTACTTTTATTGTTTAAGAGGAAATTTAAATTTGTGGGAATTTATGTTATTCTGGGAAAATATACGATTCAACGAAGTTTCTCAGAGGGAAGGATAATGTATTAGATGAATGTGCATTCAAAATTTGACTAACAAGGACCCCTTGAAATTACTGTTACAGATACAAGATGTTATAATCTATGGGTTGCATCAATAAAAAAATAGAATAAAACATTAGATGATATACATTATTTTGATTAAATTGGATCACTTATTAAACAATGTCCAAAATCTTCAACACTGCTTATACAAATAGAAATACCACAGATCATAAAAATAACTTCATCATCATCTTAGCCTATGTATAGTCCACTGCTGAACAGAAGTCTACCCCTAAGATTGCCACAAAACACGATGCTAAGACAAATATATCAAACGTTAAAAAAATTACTTACAAATTGCCAATCTTTATACAACCTAGAAATAATTGACTGCTGTTATAAGCAATAAAGAGTTGTTAATAAAAAAAATACGACATGGTTTATTAATTGTTAAAAGTTAATTATCCTAAAGTTATAATTCTTAAGTAGTAATTGAATAAGATACGTCTGATAAAGTAACTGTTTGTTCCTAAAGGCCGAGATGGCCTGGGTTTAATAATAAATATTTTCCAATGCTGAATTATACAACTTCCCAGGGCATATTACTATAAAACAATGCATGATTATCTTTTATATTGTTAAGTAAGTTAACAATTTATTTACTCTGTTTAAGAAGAACTTTAGAAGCCTTCTTCTTAATTCATAAGCATTGGGAAAACAAAGACATATAATACATACTTATAGTTCCTACAGCTGATAATGTAATACTTTAAAAGTCTAGTTTAATATTGAGGCACTTGAACTCTGGCTACTTGACATCTTAGGAGATCTTCGTGAAGGATGAATATAGATGTCATGGGCGGTAACTATCACTTACCATCAGAGGAACTGCACTCTCGTTTGCTACCCCTTACATTGTTCTATATAAAAATAAATAATACTAATAAAACCTCACACTATACTACTAAAAATATGGATGACTGTTTTCCACGTTCTCGTTCATTTAACACGAGTTTCAAATAATTCATGATTTTGACGTAATGAATTACTCAAATATTGTTAGCGCGTACCTGAATCTTGCGAGAAATACCAAGTTTAAACATAGACGGAGGCAGTTTCTAATGCTGCCATAGCATTTACTAATAAGTACAACGTACACTTTATAGAGGTTAATAAGCACAATTATCTGTTCAATGTTAAATTTAATTTATACTTACACTATTATACTTTTGTAAAGATAATCATAATAAAAAGTGTACGTAGCGGCGCGGAAATAGTGTTGCATCAGGAAGGGCTTGATGCGACCTAAATCATCCGTTTATATTTTATTTTTTAAGGGTACATAATATATTCAAACGAGCATGCAAATAACCGATGTGATGGTAAGCGACCCTTTCTCGGGAGCCCTTGTGCTGGTTACCCATTAATAGAGGTTTAGACTTCAACCCTCAACCCGGTGAAACCGTGAAAGCTCTCGGGTTAACAGTACAATGGAGAATCCAACAATGGATTTCCTTGTACACTTGGTCAGCTGCCTGAAGAGTAAATACCCCGATGTCTTCGAAGATATTATGAAAGAGCAACCCCTACAGGAGGGGCAAAAATCACCCTCAAGGTCCTCCTCAAGGGCCTCTGCCTCATCGTCCTCCTCGGTCTCCGAAATGGAGCTAGATAGCCCTTCGTCCCCCGAGGACCTCCCGCAAGACACCAGCAACTTCACGCTGGTGGAAAAGAAGCGAAAAGCGAGCTTCACCTGCCCCAACGCCGCCACCCAAGGCGAAAAACGGGAAAGCGATGTCCCTCTCCCGGCCATCGACATCTGGGGTTGGGCCCCATGGCACCCTCTGCAGCCTCACAGCAAGCCCCGCCGCTCCTCAGCGCGCCACTACTGGCTCCCCCCAAACTTCGGCTGTCTCACAGCCATCAAAACGCCCGCCGCCTGTCTTCATACAGGCACAAGATAAATGGCCGATTGTCGTATCGGCCCTTTCCAATCGCTACAAATATCAAGCGATCCCCACCGCTGTAGGCATTAAACTGCAGCTAGAAACCACGGATGACCATAGAGCGGTCACCCGCTACTTACAAGACAAAGGTGTATTCTTTCACACCTACACCCTGGCAGAAGAGCGCCAACTTAGAGTGGTTATTAAAAACCTTCCGCGGGAAATCCCCGCAGACCTCATCAAAGAGGACCTCCAGGCTCAGAATTTACCCGTCCTATCCGTGCATAGGATGTACAGTGGGCATAACAAAAAGCCATTCAACATGGTAATTGTGGCCTCGAAAATATAAGCAGGAAGCAGGTATTTAACCTGAAAACGTGCTGCCATCTTTCTGGGCTCACAATAGAGCGTCTCATAAAACACCCTCCCGCCAGCGCCAGTCGCCAGTTATATGGCCACTCTGCTCGCAACTGCTTCGGGAAACCCAGATGCGTAAAGTGCCTGGGTGACCATGGCACCACCGACTGTCCGAGACCCAAGGACAAGGCCCTTTTGGCTGCTTTCGGGCCCCCCGCATGTGTCCTGTGCAACTCAGAGGGACATTACAGCCACCACCTGGCTGCCCAAAGGCTCCAAGCCGAAACGCCCGGCACTTAAAGTCGCACCTAAGGTAGCTACACCGATCGCCGCTCCCGCGCCTATTCTCGCTCCTGTTCGTCCTCTACGTCCCGTATGGAAAACTCCTACTGGCGTAGTGACCGTCGCTCAACCGGTTGAGCAGCCCTCCATCAGCCGGACGGCCGGTTAACGAAAGCGACCTCGACCTTGTGTGTCGCTTCGCCGCCGTTTTCAACGGCGCCGACGTCTCAGCCCTTGCAAAAGCCCTAAGGGACTCCAATGGCAAGCCCGAAATCAGGATTGCTGCCACAATGCGCTACCAACATGTAGTGTCAGCCATCGTCAATTTTCAAGCATAGAGGGCCTTTATAACGGCAGAGTAAAACCGCGTTCCCTTAACGTCGCATTTTTAACGCGAACGGTATTAATAATCAACGCGACGAAATCTTCAATTTTGTTCGCGACCACCAAGTCGACGTGCTCCTAGTGCAAGAGACATTCCTCAAACCGCACACTCGCAATCCCAACATCGCGAATTATAACATCATTAGAATGATAGAACTTCCGCCGCTAATGGCGGAACTCTCATCTACTATAAAGTCCTTGCACTGCGTGCCCGTCGATACGCCAACCCTAACCTTCCTAGAAGCCTCGGTCTGTCAGCTAGCCATGACCGGCCACGCCCCCATCACAATCGCGTCCGTCTACCTGCCTTGCAGACGTGACGCACAAGTATTACGAAGCGACTTCGTGGCGCTCCTTTCCTTGGAAACTCAGTCATTTTGGCAGGAGATTTCAATAGCAAGCACACTCGGTGGAATGCAACTAAAATCAACCCCGGGGTTGGCTTTAGACTCGCTAAGCGACGCACTTCGACTTCGACGTCGTAGCGCCTACTACGCCTACCCATTTTCCATACATATTGGGTCACGCACCGGACGTGCTTGATATTGCCATCTGTAAGAACATCAATCTCGCCTTCCAAGGCATAGAGGTAATCCATGAGCTCGCTTCCGATCATCGCCCCGTTCTTCTTCGGTTAGGGCCCTCCGCCCCAACCTCACCCTCCACCAAAACCATTGTAGACTGGCACCGACTCAGGAACGCCCTGAGGGAAGCCACATCACCGCACCTAGATGCTATTCCTAGGAACATATCTTCAGTCAACGACACGAACCTCGCAGTTCATGCCCTCACTAGGCACATCCAGACCGTAATCGTGGATTGTTCGAGGCAGGTTCCTCGGTGGAAGACCACAGATGGACCCTGCCAAACGACATAAAGGACCTAATGAGGCGCAAGAATGCGGCGACTCGTGCCCACGACTTATATCCCACTGAAAGTAACCGGCTGGTGCTACGTACCCTTCAGCGTGAAGTCCGATCACGCATAGCCCAGTATAGGAACGATCGGTGGGATAATCACCTCTCCAACATCGAACCTTCCCATCTCGCCTACTGGCGACTTCCCAAATCCTAAAGGGGCACCGCCCAAACAATGCCTCCCTTAGCGCGTCCTAATAAACCACCCGCCTTCTTAGACGAAGAGAAAGCCGAATGTCTGGCTGACAATCTCGAGCTCCAATGCTCACCGAGCACACTACCGATCGACGCCGCTCACCTTGCAATGGTTAACAGCGAGGTCGACCGGAGGAGTAAGGAACCACCTCGCGATTCCGTCACTCAAGTTACATGCACCGAAGTTGAGTCCATAATTAAAAACCTGCGACCACGCAAAGCTCCCGGCCCCGACGGTATCACCAACAAGGTGATGAAACTCCTACCCATGTCCATTTTACACCTACTTCTGATAATCTATAACGCGGCAATGTCCAAGGCACCTTCCCGAACACCTGAAAGCCGACGTCATAGGGATTCTCAAGCCCTCAAAACATCCAACCGATCCATCAGCCTATCGACCCATAAGCCTACTCAAAGTCTTGGGTAAGGTATATGAAAGGCTCATCCTCACCCGCCTCAAGGACTTCATGCTGTCGAGGGCTGCCAATCAATGACCAGTTCGGGTTTCGCACCCAACACTCATGCACACATCAAGTGCACCGCATCACGGAGCACATCCTCAGTAAATTTCTTCAGGGCTACCAAACTGGGGCACTTTTTCTCGACGTGGCGAAAGCTTTCGACAAGGTCTGGCACAACGGGCTCATATACAAACTATATGAGCTCGGTGTGCCAGATCGACTCGTACTTATCATCCGAGATTTTCTCCGAAATCGAACCTTTCGTTACCGCGTCGAGGGAACGCGCCCGAGGTTCACCCCATTTGTGCCGGAGTACCACAAGGCTCTGTCCTAGGTCCTACTTTATACACACTCTACACCAACGACATACCGCGCACTCGCGGTGTAGAGCTAGCCCTTTTCGCCGATGACACCGGCCTCTACGTGTCTGGATTTAAACCAGACGCTATTTGTAAACGCCTCCAATCTGCAGCCAACACCTTAGGGAAATGGTTTCGGAAATGGAGGATCGAGGTTAACCCCACCAAAAGTGCAGCCATTTACTTCTCTCGGCGCAACAAAACGCCGCATCTCAAACTATAGAGTTATTTGATCGTCAATCCTGGGAAAGACAGTCAAATGCTTAGGCGTCACATTAGATGAAAGACTCACCTTCGGTCCGCATGTCAACCGCGTACGGAATCGAGCAGCGTTCGTCCTAGGTCGTTTGCACCCGTTACTTAATAAAAATAGCAAAATGTCCTGCGTAATAAAATTACACTTTACAAAGCGTGCATCCGACCCATAATGACATACGCAAGCCCCGTCTTTGCGCATGCCTCCCCGCGTCACATTCACCGACTTCAGGTAATACAAAATCGTTTCATGCGCAAGGCCACCGGTGCGCCGTGGTTCTTGCGTAACGAAAATCTACACATAGATCTTGAGCTGCCGACCATAGCTCAGTACCTGAAGCAGGCTTCTCGCCGATATTTCGACTCTGCCGTCACACACCGAAACCCTTTGATTGTAAGTGCCGCCACTTACAATCCCATCGCGAATCACAGATTTACCCGCGTCCGTAGGAGACCGAGGCACGCCCTCGACGACCCTGACGACGCAACCACCAGGGCCCAAGCCCTTCATAAAACACAACACACAAACATTGCACCCTCATATCGCCCCCGCCGACGGCGAGGGCGTCGCAAACAAAGTTATTCGCGATACCGCCATGTCACTGGCCGGTTCTCTCCAGTCCATACAGATAGAAGCGTTGCTGGAGTTTCTTGCGCCACTTCTTCTCCAGCGCCCACGCATTCTGGAAGTGGTGGTACAGGTAGTTAATAATAATAGTGATATTAATTAAGATAATCCTCTGTCAGAAGCAACTGACCGAGCCGAGGTTCGGCCCTCTTGGGCACCCTCGAGTCAGACGCTCTCGCGAAACAGGGTAACGGTCCAAGCCGAGGCTCCCTCTCGGGAGCCCTTGCGCTGGTTACCCATATATAGAGGTCTCGACTGAGAGCCATAAGCGCTCGGTCACCTCTCAACCCGGTGAAACTGTAAAAGCCCTGGGGCTAACAGCGGCCATCAGCCCGAAAAAAAAAAAAAAAAAAAATCGGGTTAACAGCGACCATCAGCACGAAAAAAAAATGGTAAGCAATTCTCTTCAATAACAAATCATATAATATAGCCTGGCCAATTAGGTGTAACAAATTAAATGTAGAAAAAATAATATATATATATAACAGTGTTAAATAGATGACACTGTTAAGCATGATACCCCTCCCTAAAGAAGATATTGAAGCCTACTCTACTGGTAGAGTTCACATGTCTGAAAATGCTATTTGTAAACGCCTCCAATCTGCAGCCAACACCTTAGGGAAATGGTTTCGGAAATGGAGGATCGAGGTTAACCCCACCAAAAGTGCAGCCATTTACTTCTCTCGGCGCAACAAAACGCCGCATCTCCAAACTATAGAGTTATTTGATCGTCCAATCCCCTGGGAAAAGACAGTCAAATACTTAGGCGTCACATTAGATGAAAGACTCACCTTCGGTCCGCATGTCAACCGCGTACGGAATCGAGCAGCGTTCGTCCTAGGTCGTTTGCACCCGTTACTTAATAAAAATAGCAAAATGTCCCTGCGTAATAAAATTACACTTTACAAAGCGTGCATCCGACCCATAATGACATACGCAAGCCCCGTCTTTGCGCATGCCTCCCCGCGTCACATTCACCGACTTCAGGTAATACAAAATCGTTTCATGCGCAAGGCCACCGGTGCGCCGTGGTTCTTGCGTAACGAAAATCTACACATAGATCTTGAGCTGCCGACCATAGCTCAGTACCTGAAGCAGGCTTCTCGCCGATATTTCGACTCTGCCGTCACACACCGAAACCCTTTGATTGTAAGTGCCGCCACTTACAATCCCATCGCGAATCACAGATTTACCCGCGTCCGTAGGAGACCGAGGCACGCCCTCGACGACCCTGACGACGCAACCACCAGGGCCCAAGCCCTTCATAAAACACAACACACAAACATTGCACCCTCATATCGCCCCCGCCGACGGCGAGGGCGTCGCAAACAAAGTTATTCGCGATACCGCCATGTCACTGGCCGGTTCTCTCCAGTCCATACAGATAGAAGCGTTGCTGGAGTTTCTTGCGCCACTTCTTCTCCAGCGCCCACGCATTCTGAAGTGGTGGTACAGGTAGTTAATAATAATAGTGATATTAATTAAGATAATCCTCTGTCAGAAGCAACTGACCGAGCCGAGGTTCGGCCCTCTTGGGCACCTCGAGTCAGACGCTCTCGCGAAACAGGGTAACGGTCAAGCCGAGGCTCCCTCTCGGGAGCCCTTGCGCTGGTTACCCATATATAGAGGTCTCGACTGAGAGCCATAAGCGCTCGGTCACCTCTCAACCCGGTGAAACTGTAAAGCCCTGGGGCTAACAGCGGCCATCAGCCCGAAAAAAAAAAAAAAATCGGGTTAACAGCGACCATCAGCACGAAAAAAAAATGGTAAGCAATTCTCTTCAATAACAAATCATATAATATAGCCTGGCCAATTAGGTGTAACAAATTAAATGTAGAAAAAATAATATATATATATAACAGTGTTAAATAGATGACACTGTTAAGCATGATACCCCTCCCTAAAGAAGATATTGAAGCCTACTCTACTGGTAGAGTTCACATGTCTGAAAATGCTATTTGTAAACGCCTCCAATCTGCAGCCAACACCTTAGGGAAATGGTTTCGGAAATGGAGGATCGAGGTTAACCCCACCAAAAGTGCAGCCATTTACTTCTCTCGGCGCAACAAAACGCCGCATCTCCAAACTATAGAGTTATTTGATCGTCCAATCCCCTGGGAAAAGACAGTCAAATACTTAGGCGTCACATTAGATGAAAGACTCACCTTCGGTCCGCATGTCAACCGCGTACGGAATCGAGCAGCGTTCGTCCTAGGTCGTTTGCACCCGTTACTTAATAAAAATAGCAAAATGTCCCTGCGTAATAAAATTACACTTTACAAAGCGTGCATCCGACTCCATAATGACATACGCAAGCCCCGTCTTTGCGCATGCCTCCCGCGTCACATTCACCGACTTCAGGTAATACAAAATCGTTTCATGCGCAAGGCCACCGGTGCGCCGTGGTTCTTGCGTAACGAAAATCTACACATAGATCTTGAGCTGCCGACCATAGCTCAGTACCTGAAGCAGGCTTCTCGCCGATATTTCGACTCTGCCGTCACACACCGAAACCCTTTGATTGTAAGTGCCGCCACTTACAATCCCATCGCGAATCACAGATTTACCCGCGTCCGTAGGAGACCGAGGCACGCCCTCGACGACCCTGACGACGCAACCACCAGGGCCCAAGCCCTTCATAAAACACAACACACAAACATTGCACCCTCATATCGCCCCGCCGACGGCGAGGGCGTCGCAAACAAAGTTATTCGCGATACCGCCATGTCACTGGCCGGTTCTCTCCAGTCCATACAGATAGAAGCGTTGCTGGAGTTTCTTGCGCCACTTCTTCTCCAGCGCCCACGCATTCTGAAGTGGTGGTACAGGTAGTTAATAATAATAGTGATATTAATTAAGATAATCCTCTGTCAGAAGCAACTGACCGAGCCGAGGTTCGGCCCTCTTGGGCACCCTCGAGTCAGACGCTCTCGCGAAACAGGGTAACGGTCTGCCGAGGCTCCTCTCGGGAGCCCTTGCGCTGGTTACCCATATATAGAGGTCTCGACTGAGAGCCATAAGCGCTCGGTCACCTCTCAACCCGGTGAAACTGTAAAGCCCTGGGGCTAACAGCGGCCATCAGCCCGAAAAAAAAAAAAAAAAAAAATCGGGTTAACAGCGACCATCAGCACGAAAAAAAAATGGTAAGCAATTCTCTTCAATAACAAATCATATAATATAGCCTGGCCAATTAGGTGTAACAAATTAAATGTAGAAAAATAATATATATATATAACAGTGTTAAATAGATGACACTGTTAAGCATGATACCCCTCCCTAAAGAAGATATTGAAGCCTACTCTACTGGTAGAGTTCACATGTCTGAAAATATATTTTCAATTTGTTTCTTGGATACGCAGGTTTCCTCACGAAAGTTTTCAAGACTGGCACGTCAGCAATTAACAATATCATTGTCGTCGGTGTCAAGGGTCATACTTGATTTGATTGTGCACCTTGAAATTCAAAGAGATCGCCCGAACATTGAATCACACACTATGTAGGACGACCCCCAATTAGATTGAGCTATGCAAGTTTTGCTGGAAGTGAATGAATATAGGTGAAGCGGTTCATGTTTTATCTCTTATTAAAAAAAAAACAACCACAAGAAAATTATTTAAAACTATAAAATAATCCAGTAATAATTGTGGGTGTCCTGTTTTGTTCTGAATGAAATATATTTTTTATTGCATCGAGAGTATCAAACGAGCACACAGTTACCTGACGATAAGAGACTCCTGCGGCCCATGATAACTACATTCATCCTTCAAGTAATCATAATGCAGATGCGTTGTCACCTTTGAGGGCTGAGACGGAATGCCTCGTCACTAACAATAAAGATCTCCGGATCCTTACACTTATCAGATGAAACACAACAGATAATATAAGAACAAATATATAATATAATTAGTTAATATCTCCCGAGCTTACTTTGGACACTTTAAGTAAACCGTATCGGTCTCCACGATACAGGCTTTGCCTAGTGTGGGTATCATGGAATACGATCGTCACCTATGTAAAAACTTGTACATGTTCAATTCTATGATAATCATATAATTTTACTAAATTAGTTGGCAATGCAGCAATAAATACTTTTCTTTCTTCTTTATTTCTATCTTTCTTCTTTCTTTTTTCTTTATTAAAATAATAGAATCGTACTCGTAATTTTACAGTATAAAAATATTATCCTACAAAATGAGAGCTCGAGCGTTTAATGTTCAGCTGGGATCGCTCGAACCTCACTTAGATCGACGGAAATTGATCCTATCAAATTCAAGATAATGCTTTTTCCTTCGTGTTTGGCTTAAAACATGACATAATTATTACAATTTTTATCCTTTAAATGTTCCTGAATAGTTATTTTCTCACCACATTTATGTATCTGTACAAACAAATATGTAAAAAGAACTGAATATACGTATATTGTAAGATCCAGATTTATAACTATGCAATGTCATAATTTTATTAAATGTTTTCTTAAAAAAATCCCACCATACAAAAACAGGAGTAGTTTGCTGCTATTTCTTGCAATGGTGCAGTCCTTCTAGGGCTATGATGATCTATTCATTATAGATATAACGACCGCTATAATGTCAATCTAATAAAATATTTTATACTCGTATATGTATGTATGTATTTGTCATAATAAAAATGTTTTGTTACAGTTTCCTAACATTGAGTACTTTTTAAACTCAATAAACTCTTTCGTCGGCAATACTGCCGATAAAGATAAGTATTGAGACAAAAGTATTGTGAACGTAGAACTGACTTGGAAGCTATCCAAATTTCTCGAGTTAGAACCATGCACGATCAGCGGTTATAAAATGTTCTGAGTGGCTACTTAAGTTCTTGCTTAAGGTCGTATAATTTATAGGAAGTAGTAAACAGGGAACCATATTTCGATAAAAGTGTATCGTGAGAATGATTTCAGTAAACCGCTTGACCACCGAATGTTTTTCTAAACACTTCTGGAAAAGTAGCCACAATACCTATGATAAAAAATTGTGGCCGAATATTGGGGGAAGCTACCTTTTCTAAACTAAGATGTGTTTGTGTTTATATAAACGCCATAAGATGCACAGGAGGACATCATTGATATCTTTTAGTTATATCCAGGTGACATCACTGTGCAGGATATTTAATAATGCGTAAAGCGTTTGTTGAAATACGGAGGCACTCACTCGTCGCCTTCCTTCCCTTCCCTATTCAGATGTAATGCATATTTAATAAGATCGGAGGAAGATTCAGATAAATTGTCAGGGACACCTGACATTCATACAACACATCCAGATCCAAAGAACAACAATTTATGTGCACAAATATTATTCCTAGGTTAGGAATAGTACTCAGGATCCATGACACAGGCCTGGCTAGGTTACTCAAACTACACCACGCGGCCGTATAAAACACCATATACAATGATTGCGAATCCATGGATATCGTAAATTCTTGAATAAAACACGGATGTTGTGCGTCACGCTGAACTATTACAAGATATATTGCGACCCGAAATCGAGTAATGTATGTATTTTGTACAGAAATAATGTAATGCAAATAGCAACGAAATGTTTTTGGGAGATTTGTATGGTGACATAACACCGACGTGAACGCGCGTATCGTGCACCCGTTATTATTTATTGAATTGATTTAAATTAGGGTTTTGTGTTCAATGGAGGTAGGATAGGGATCACGCTTAAATAAATTTTTATACTCTATCCTCCTTTGTACTTTGTATTTGGTGAATAGCTGATGGTAGTAGTGAATCATTGGACGGTAACACAAGGTTCCTCACATTCCATATATTGCTCATCCCACACACAATTCCAGCAAATTAAATAAGGCCAGTTTTTGAAGACAGTCATTGGGACCACAGGTAAGTATTTTTTGCTAATTTATTTTGTCGTTTTCGCTCTCTCTCACTCGTTAAAAGTTTATTTAAAATTTAAACAAAATATAACCCATCAGTTAATCTATTTGCAAAAAAAATAACAAGTGAATGCATTTTAATAAATATTACTCTCTCTACTACGTTATATTATACTGTAATAGATACCATACCAAACATAACGTGTTATTAAAAAGTACGTGAGGACCCTAGCTGTTTCAGGGCTTAATTTTCGATTCTTCTACAAATTAAGGCATTAAATATAAGTAAACGGTATACAATGAAAACCAAGTTTCATTAGAAGCCTATAAATGCAATCCCTTCAACCCTAATAGGATCGTGAAATTGGTAGTATTAAGTTAAAAGGGTTTCTGTTCGAATTTATGTTGATAATAAATTTTGTAGAAGTAAGCTTTAGGTGAACTTAACAAACAAGGTAAATTGACACTGCTAAGGACATCATGAAGACACGTTTACATATGGTATGGTTTTAAATGGCCATAAGCAACAATTTTTATGCACATTTTGTATTTTAGGCTGTGAACAAAACCGAATATCTAAAAAAGAAAATGTATAGACTCGTGAGCAAAACAATCAACTCAAGCGTCATGCATGACGTTGAATGTTTTTAAAAAAATAACTGAGCCGTGAACTATTAAAGCTGCATGTTTTGACTTCTAAATAATGACAAATGTTATCTTTTCCGAGAATACTACCAAAAATCATGTTGTTATTGCTAATTACCATTTTTGTACCTGTTTAATAATAGCGATAATTAGGGGTTGTCATGCCCTATAAAAGGTCATTTACCTGACTAACCCTTATTGAATCGGAATGCTCACGCATAACATAGTAACCGTCCAAGTCGAGGTTACCCCTCACTGGGGGGACCCTTGTGCCGGGCTACTAGCAATAGAGGTTCAGGTTAAGTGACCTGAAGTCAGCTTTTCTGACTAATCTGTGTACTTCGCCCAAAAAAAAACTAACCCTTATCAGTAGAAATGGCTCGTGTGTTAAACATGAGCCAGTCTGCTGTGTCCAGAGTTTACCGGTGATACGAGGAGAATGAAAACTTTAACCGAACACAACATCAGATAGGGCTGACGGATTCATCGCCAGTGCTTCGCCCAGAAATCGAGCCCTCTCTGGCGTTCAAGTCCAACAGAAGCTTAGAGAGTTAGAGCTACACTGAAATTTGTTTCTAGCTGCAGAATGAATAGGTCAGCTCGACTGGAGTGAGACCACGCCCTCACGGAATACCAGCGTAAAATATTAGCATAATGCTGTCCGAAAAAAGGGGATACTTTTATTACTGGTGATGAGGCATTCCATCTCAGGCCTAAAGGGTAATAACGCATATGCATTATCAATGTAGATGTCACGGACCGAAGGAATCGCTTACCTTCATGTAAACTGTGTGTTCGTTTGTTATTCACAATGTAATAAAAAAAAATCCAAGGAGTGCTGGGAAAGGAGGAAAGGGAGGGATGAAAAATGGGGCTAACCTAACTCCAAACAGGCCGGCTACTACCCGTAGCTTAGGGGCAGTAGCCAACCTCAGTGCATCAAGCAGCCCGACTGTTTCGCAATAGAGTACGCGAACTGAGTGGACGAACAATGGAGCTCTGTTCTCTTCTCAGATGATTCAGAAGTGTCTTCATGGCAGTCATAGACTACAGCGAGTCTACAGAAGATCTGGAGAGGGATTCGCGCAGTGCTTCGTAAGTGAAAATGTAGCATTTGGAGGAGGTTCCTGGATACTGTGGGCCGGCATCTCAATGGAGGCAAAAACCAAGCTGGTTTTCATCGTGAAACTTTGTTGCAGGACAATACCCGTCCATGTACTGCAGCTTCTGTTTGGCGGCACCTCTTAGAGCTCGAAAGAAAGTGTATGAAGTGGTCAGCACGTAGTCTGGACTTAAATTGAGTATTTATGGGACAAGCCTAAATATTGAATGGTTTTTAATTATTCAATTTTTGATTGTTTTGTTTTTTTGCTATGCTTTCTTTAGAGTACTTTTTCCTTATTTTATTGTTTGAGACGAATTTTGTATAAATATTGTTTTTGTTATTAATTATAATTTATATTATTAATATGAGTCGATTGATTTACTAACGAGTGTATTATGGAACTAGCTTTATCAGAGAGGTGTATATATTCAGCTGTGGAGAATAAATAGACTATTACTAAACACACGGCGTAATGTATTATGAAATTATCAAAAATTGGTCAATATACACGACATGGATTACATTATCAAATCTTTATATTTACTATACGCTAAATTTGATTTGAATTAAGGTACTATTACAAACGCATAATGCAAAATAAAATAGAAGGATAATTTGAGTTTTAACGTATCTCAACATCTAGCATCTCTATTAATATTGGAATCGTGTGTGGGAAATAAAATAAATTTATAAATACGTTTCGGATGCACCATGAAAAGATTCAATGTTTTCGGTGGCCTTAATATTGATTTATTATGTAAAATACGTGTAATACCTTTTTTAATGTAATAATTTTTCATCATAAATCCATCGATGTCTGAACATATTTACCGGGAGTTAAAGGAAAGAAAAATATGACTAAAGAAAAATATTGTCATATTCAAAATAATAAAATGAAAATAAAATTTACTCTTAAAAAAGCAAAACCTTAAACTGAAGTACTCAATTTACCTAAATAGTATGGGATCAATAAAAATATTATTATCAGAATAAATTTATGAAACATATCACAGAGGACATCTTAAGGAGAATCACATCGATAAAAAGGTATACACAGATAAAAAAATAAATAAAAGTCTGCAGATTTGGAAAAATGCTAAACGTGTATGAATGACTAATGAGTAATTGATGTGGAACCTATTTTTTATCCTGCCTTCAACAGCCTTAGTTGATTCAGTGGACAGGAGGAGTGCTGGTTCAAGTAAGAACTTCAGATATTGCTGCTTGGGAAGGGGAGTGTTGAGATTGCACTCTTTATATTCCGCGATCAAATTATGCTCAGCGTTAAAACCACAGAGCAGATTCGCTGTAAGGAGCCAAAAAATATGGACCTTCCGAATGGTCGATTTCTAGACTCACTTGACCTTCAGGTATTATGCTTCGGGAGCCCTTGCACAGACCGAGGTGCATCTTGCCTAGAGAGGAATATGTCACTAAAAGGTACTGCCAATGGGCAGCATGTGCTCTGCATACCCTTGGGCCTGGTCGTATGTAGCGAAGGCGATTTTGATAACTATTAATGTATAAGAATACCATGACAAAAAAGATGAGAAGGATATACATATTGTAAGGTACAGAAGGAGTTGAAGTGCAATTAACGAACGGGAAAAACAGATAAAACACATGACAAAACCACGCGTCCATTATATTTATAAAATCAAATTCTATATAGCAAAGCGGATTAATAATATATTTAGAAATATATATAGAGTATAAATAAATAGAAGTTAATATATAATGTAATATTAATAGATATATATTTAATATACTATATTATTTTTATATATAATTTGTTTAATACAAATTAACATAATTAATTTTGAAAATACACAGTTTGCTTTCAAAACAAAGATATTGTAATGATCCATTGTCTGTGCTGGTATTATTCGAGTAAACATTTATTAGGCGTATTTATTTTGTAGTAGCATTATATAAATAACTAGTTTCGTATATGCAAACCATATTATTTAAAATGGAACAAATTTAAATAATTGCGTGATACTTCTTTTAGATTAACGAAGTAACAATGTCCATTTTGTCCGTTTTGTTTAGTTTTTTCATTGTAATTATATCATGGTAATTTTACTTAAAAATATTTTATTTATATATTTATTTAAACTTTATTGTTCACTCCTTACAAAAACGAATCCTTACAAAGAGCACACTTAATACCTTAAGGCATTCGCTATCAGTCAACCCGTGGCGTGGAGAGATATTGTGGCAGGTGTATTGCATTATAAAAAAGAAGAAAAAAAATAACAAAAGAAAATATATTTATTATTATAATTACGTAGAAATAATTCTATTAAAAAAAAAATCATCATCATTTCAGCCCACACTAGTCCACTGCTGATCGAAGGCCTCCTACACAAACTGACATAGAGAACGATCCTAAGGATGGATGCAGATCCATCGACTTTTCTCAGACTCCCATAGGTCATCCCTCTATCTAGTCTGGGTCGTCGTATGTTACATTGCGATGGCCAATACGAGATTGCCCCTCGAGAACTTTTCTTCTCCTAAGAAGGACTGATCCCTAGAATCTTTATTGAGAATGTACGTCAGTGTTTATAAGCTATAGTTACTGCTGTAGTTGAGCTCTGTGCTCATTTGTCACCCTTCATTTTAATTTGTTATCATATAAAATTATAAACGGAATCATTGATAAGCCCGAACTGTTGAGTCAAATACTTTTCAATATTTCCACCCGTTTGCTGCGGTGTCCCGCTACATTAGTTATCATTCCATATTTCCCAGGGTTTGTATATTACTCAAGGAATTCGTTAATAAAGATTGAAATTTTTGATGTCAACATATAGATTTTCTAATATAATATTTATATGAGCCTCATTTCTTGAGACGAAAAAATTTAAGTTTATTATTTTCCTAAATTTAAATTTAGTACTTTTCTTGTGATATATACCTTGAAAATGTTAAATATTTTATAATTTTTTAAGTGATTGGACGTAAATTGTTTATAAATGCATATTGTGGCCGCCTGTAAGTGAAATTGTATATTATTAGTAACCTGAAGTGCAAATCAAAAAAAAATCATGAGAAATTCGTTTATTTTAAAATAACGTTAAAGTGTGTAACATATAAAATTGCTCTATAATATAAAACTAAACCAATACAATATAATATAATCATCGGCTTTTTTTTATTTAAAGTAATTTTAGGATATGTCATATGGCTTTTATATATAGGTAACATTCCTTTTGAAAGGAGTAGCGTAGTAACATACTTAATTTGCGTATGATTATAAAAAATTGTATAATTATAACTCGATATTCGAGTAGTATCGTGGTTTAAATGTAATCATCTATATCATCAAGATCCAAACAGTGTGAAGCATCAATAGACTAGAGGTCAACAGTCTACAAAAATTATAACGTCATAAGTTCGAATTTAAGTTTAGCATTCGTTCAAGCATTTTAACTTAGTTGGAGTGGTAAGTGGGAATTTTAGTAAATCAACTATTGCATACAATACATGTAAGCCTCCTTTACTTATATATATTAAAATAAATGATATCGGAGTAAGGAAAGACAAATGGTTTTAATATAGAATATAAATTTACTTGGTGTGAGCCCTATCACCAAACTATAACATACTAAATTACCATACCGGATGCGACAAAGAGCCATTTATCCAACCAACAAATGTATATTGCCTCGATATAATTCACAGTGCTATAATTTTCTGAACGCAACTTCAATGCAAATATTACAATAACCCGATATCCCCTTCCATTTTTTTTATAATATACTCGTAAATAATAACTTTGTGCACATCGTAAAAAACTACGTACTATCCATGTCAAATCCGCAGTTTTTTATTAAGGATGGATTAAATTTAAAAAAAAAAAGCACGAAGTCATAACATTTCTACGTACGTATATAAAATAAATATAAAATGTTATGGAGGGTGGCCTTAGCGTGGAATAACAACGAAATTGTCACAAAAAAATACCATAAAATGAACTATATCTCAATTACGTCATATAATATTAATTCTTGCTTATAAAATAAGTATTATTTTAATGTACTGGGTAATAAAGCCGTGAGAAAGAGAGCGAGAGAGCCGCGCTCGGCGGTGAAAGGAAAAGAAACCTATATGCCTTAGAAATAAATAAAAAAAAAGTTCCGAATATATGATTGTGAAGTAAACCAATCCGCGGTGGAGTCGTGTGTTAGACTATGCTCTAGAGAGTCCCCCAGCAGTGGGATTTATATATGGGCTGATATTTTACTTTTATTGTAAGATAATTGAAGGACCAATTTACCAAGAGAAAATGTTAATAAACTAAAGTGTACGAAATTTTTACATACGACAGGAAATATGTGTGAAATATTGTTATATCCAATCAAAATATAGCTTATTTATAAATAATTATAAAAAGCCCTTATTGTAATTTTTAACACTAGCACCAGGAAGGTCGACTTTAACGAGATAAATCGCCACGAAATTTGTGACATTATCTTTTACAGATACAGAGATACATAGAGTGAATAAACTGTCTCATATTGGGTACATATTTACCTTGGGTTCAACATTTTTCCCTCACAGAATACCAGGGTGAAATAGCAATATATCGCTGCTTTGTTCGTACGATGAGTCCAGAAATCCAAAAAGCTATTTTATTATATTATATTATATTATTATAGGCAACAAGGCATTCCACCTTAGTACACAAAGGTAACCACGCTTGAATATTTGTTGAAGATGCATGTAAATGTCGTAGTGATCACTGCAATCATGTCAACTGCGCTTATTCCTAACCAATGATAATTTTTTTAAAAAGATGACATGGTAAATGTTTAGGAAAGAGATGCATCAAATTTACTACCTTGTTACACGTAAATATATTTAAATGTAATAGATAACACCATAAATGATGTCTTTAACGTCACGTTGTTATAATCATTAAAATACGAGACGTCTTACGAGATATAATAACGTTTCGGTATATAATGCACGTATGGAAGCATAATAATAAAAGAATAATGAACCAACCCCTATTCATCACAACCCTAGTGTAAAGATCGTTTATAGGTTATATTTGAAGTCGGAAATAGTATCCTTCACTTGTGTGTAGTAAATCATGTGGAAAAGAAATTCAATCAGGCCTTCGCTATCATTGTACTAAAAGGGATGGAAAGGCATTTCTGGTGTAAAATTCCAGAAATGTCTACGACTTTTATAATATGTATGATTTATTTTATTTATTTATTTTAAACTTCATGCACAAAGTAAATTACATAGGCGGACTTAATGCTAAAAGCTTTGACCTGAGGGTGATATTGTGAAGCTAGGGTAGGTGCACATATAATATAAAAATAATTAATTAATGATACATACAAATAAATAAAATAATGAACTTGCTTTTGGTTATTAAAAGAATAGTAATGTTATTATATACTATATTTTCGAACTGATAAACATTAGATAAGAGAGAGTTTGCAGTGATTACTTCCCACTAGTAAACACTCAGTAGACACTCCAAAAGGTGCAGCACGAGTAAGAGCTAACATCAACGTTATTAATTTGCAATTTACATGTAACGTTATGTTTGATTTACTACTTGTAGTAAGAATAAATTAATTCTAAGATCAAAGTACTGTTATGCGCAGTTGATATGATGTCTAATCATATCTAACAAGAGAGAAAATAGTCCCAGTATTAAACGTTTTTATGAACCGCTGATCCAATGGAATATTTTCACGGACCTTTTTCCTAGTCAGTTGATCAACTTTATGCAATAGTAACGCCGGTAGAAAAAAGATAAAGAAGACAAAATAAGAACCTATTTAATAAAACGGGGAACATTTGTAAAAGTGAATCGATTTAAACTTTTAAATCCTTAGCTTATTGCAAATTGCAAGACCCACGGGATTTACTGAATCCGATATGACTGTAACTTAATTTCATGAAGACGCTACCGGAATACTTTACATCTATTACCTACATGTTTATTTTGAATTCTATTGTAAGGTAAGAAGACATCATAACCATAGTATTTTTAATGTGAGGACTATAAAAATAATATTAATGGAACTAGTGTATGTAGTCTTAGTATTACAAATAAAACGTAGCAATAATTAAATATAGCCAGTGCTATCTACATTTTGCCTTGAGCATTATAATGTGTATTTTGCACGCCACTTGGCAATATATATTTCGCACTTGCAAAATTTGCAAATAAAAAAACTTTGACTTTGAATTTATTTAGTATAAAACTTGACAGGAATCTATAACCGTACTGGGCATAAGAGTTAATTTTGTGATGATTTTTATGAAACATTAAAATGCGGAATAAATGTTCATATTATATAGGAGCAAATCTCATGATCAAATTTATGCGATAGCCCGAATACGAAATTTAAAGAGGTTAGATCATATTGGTAATTGAATTCATTTCCAATGTTTTGTGCCAAAAATTCCGTAAAAATTAAACAAACAGACGTAAGAGAGAAGACATAACACATATAGTATATATCACAAACATTAATGCGTATTATAATATAAAAGAGATATATAATTAATAAACTATATAAAGATCTTAAAGCTCCATCTTATATAATTTTTCATTAAAAGCAGAAACGTGTAATAAATTTATTACTTAAAATTTCATAATTTTTATGGTAGATTCAACCAATAGAAATATCAAGGACCGCATATATAATTACTTGTCCTGACTGTATGAACCCAACGCAAAACCTAAACCGCTGGTTCTACAAACTTGAAGCTTTGTCAGTTGATACCTTTTATGTTGTTAGCATCCACCAGCGAAGGATTTTTCGAAATTGCACCACTAAGGGGGTAAAGGAGGGGTTGAAAGTTTGTATGGAAGTTCGTTATTTTCAAAGTAAGAAACACGAAAAAATATAATATGTAATGAAACACTAAATAAAATATATACTAAAAAATATGATAAAACACGTTTCTGTTTAGAAATAAACGTATATCAGGGTTTTTCAACATTTTACCCCGTAGAGCGTGAATTAGGGGTACAAATTTTGAAATAAGAAGCATGAAATTCAATATGAAGTTCTCATATAAAGTTTGGGGATTGTTATAAAAAGTTAAGATCTAAGCTAGATGGCGTTGAGCACTGTTTCTGCATCGCGCTATGGTTTCGTTAAGTTAGCGATTTTGACTACTCAAACTACAAGTTATATTTTAATATACATATATGTACGCATGCGAAGCTGCGCGCAACAGCTAGTTCTTCATATATTTACTTTTATTCTTCACATATAATAAAACAAATTCTCGCAAAATCGAAGTGAAACTTTCTTTTATTGTTACACTGAAAGTTTATCTTTATTGCTACATAAACAAGGACTTATTACACAGCGATTGAGTTTCCTAACATAAAAAAGGTTGTTTCGGTCGCGTAATATTTTGGCACAACTGAACCGATAAAGTTTGTAACCTAAAACATGCTCTAATAAATATATTATCTGCTTATGACACAGTTTTCGTAATTAATTTTCAACGCACAAAAAAGTTTCAACATCTGATATTGCGTATGATGTATGTACGTGTATTAGTCTCAAATATTACTTTGATAATAGGACGAATCGTATAATGTATCCGGAAAATAAGATGAGGCAGGTAAGGTTAAAAAATTTACTGTAGTCTTACACTGAATTTGTAAGCGTGAAAACATAAATATTCCTGCTTCAACGTCTTAGAAAGTCATATTCAGTAGTCGTAGGATAGAATCTCAGTTGCCATCTACAATAACACAAAATATGACTATGTCCGGTGATGATGGTAGGTGCGTTGTTACTACGTAGGCTAGTATTTCCAAGGATCCAGTCTATGTACATGATATCAGATATGTCGATGATGCAGATATAGTGATGAAATAAAGTGAATAATATAAAGGGTATCCTATGCGGTAATTAGTCAAAATTATACTGAAGACGTGGCCGTTTTCGATCACTGTGATTCTTTCTGGTTCTTACCAGATGATATCAACAGGGTATATACATGTACATATATAGGAATACCAGCCAAAAACAGTAGCACACGCTGACCTACAACAGACAGTCCATCTCTATGGCTCTCTTTCTGCATCCAGCAAGACTCTCGACGATAAAGAGATCTATCTGCCGATCAATCCAAGATGTGAAAACTCTGATAACTGGATGTTCGGTTTCTACAATTATTCTTGGAATTCACAAGTGGAGTGGTCCAGATGCAGGGGGTACTGGTTCTTAAGCATCTATTTCGTGCACTTTCTGAAAGATGGCTAACTATATATTTTCATTAAAAATATTAATTTTCTCTCACCGGAGTTATAACTGTAATCTTAAAACAATGGCATTTTATTCGCAGCTGTCGTATGTAAAATACAATCTGCGTAATTATGCATCACATCACAAGTTTCACGTCACCAGGTGTCATATGTTACTTTGAATTAATATTTAAGGGAGCTTTAAAAAGAGACATTGGTTATATGAGAGATGACAATTATTTATATAACATTTTCACATCAGCAATAATATACCATTATGAGTATAATATGAAATGGTAACTTTGTTATCTCTTTATATTTACTATAATAAAACACATGAGTACTTTTATCTTTCATTCATACATGTCATTTTGAAAATGACAGTATACAATTGACAGTCATTAGCCGATTGACTGTATTGTTTCTGATAGTTCTTAAATTGTAATCTTGGTAAAGCAATCGTTGTGTAGGCTGAGCAGATTAAAAGATTTCATACTCTTTACTGGGAAAAACTATTGTATGTTCCTTACATACAATAGTTTTATCCCAGCAAATTTTTTTAAAAAAATTCAAAATTTTAAAAATTTGAAGAACTATAATTTTTTTTATAAAAAGACTGGTAATTTTGTAGATTCCAGCAAATTGGATGAAAGTCGAAAATAATGAGCTCAGACAGGATTATTTAATTTTTACAGATGCAATATTTCAGAGGTGCTTGACGATCACAAAACATTCAAGACCAACGACTTTTACGCGTCATCCGGAGTTCTGGTTAAACTTGGAGGGAATGGAGAACCGAGTCTTGTGACAATGTAAGGGAGCTTACAGAATGGAGAATGAATAATAGAGAGACGGGAGGATTAATAAACTGTTACCATGGAAGAAAAAGATTACCTTATCTTTCTCCAGAAACTTTAATTACATAAAACGAGAAATCGGTAATTACAGCATCCCGCAGACATTTCGCATATAAAGAAAAAATATTTTTTACGGAAATACCTTACATGTTGTTTTTGTCTAAATTTCAAAAAGGAAAATGGATTCCATCAGCGAAAGGAATGACGACGTATAATAATAAAAATAATAAAAATACGATATACTAAATTCACTTTTTTCTAATGCCCAACAATGTCGTGATTGCATTTTGATGTAGACGACAAGACGATGTTTATATTAAAATATATGATACTTTTAACGTACGTTACAATTTCCTTATGCTAGGATCGCGGGTTTTATGTATGCAATCTCAACTGTAGATTAGTTTTAACGTATATTTAATATCGTAACGTTATTTGTATAAAATATTGATATGCATGGCTATGAAACATAGCATTAAGTGTAGTCGAATAAATTTAAGAAGAGTCCAAAATAGGGTCAACAGAAGATACAAAAAATATATATAATGTATTATTTCTCGAATACATGTTTTTCTTAAACGACACTTGGTCACACCATTAGTCAAAGACTTGAACTGAGCTACTCTTCAACAACGCTAACTTGGAAATATTCCAAGTATAAATGTCCCCTCTCTTATTCATTTCTCATGGCCTACATTTACGGACTGAAATCTAAAGTATTTTTCATATATAGATCTACAAATAGTCAAACATGACCTAGAATTTTAATATCAATCAAACTTTTTCCAACGCAGTATCAGAGTAAACACAGATCCGTATTTTTCTTCATTCTTTAATAGGATGGTAATTGATAACCCAAAGTAGGTCCTAACTAATTCTATCACTACAATATCAAAGTTGAAGGACTCTTACTTTATTTACTGTCGCATAAGAGAATCCATTACCCTTCTTCTTACCATAGGTAAGGTGAAGACAAGGAAACTGTTCATAAAATCTTGTGCCGTCTGACAGATGATAAAACTATAAGAAGTTTTCCAGACAAATAGGCACACATAACACACATAGTGTGTGTTATCGTAAGTATGATTTGAATAGATTATATTGCTAAGTAAGATATTTTATCTCTTTTACGAGCCTCTTCTGTGTTTTGTAAAATACGTAGCTCGCTTTAACGTACTCCCTTATTTATTAAATCTTTATTACAGTAACAGGGATATGAAATGAGATTTAAAATATTCTTATGTTACGTAATAAAATCAATGCTCATGCGAAAAATTCTTAAGTCAACATAAATTTATTTCTTTTTTTTGTAAATTTCACGTTCAAAAATAATTTTTATATATAAGATAAAAAACTGTTACAAAATCTTCTAAAACAAAGTGCACATCATATAATTGTACTAGAACATAAACAGACTTGTCACGATAAGAGAGCAAAATATGGGATAGATAGGAAATGGAGCGATTCAAAGATTGTTATAGTAGAGTAATTGCCCCTTGGCGTAGTGGTTAGAGTACCTGGTTGATCCGTCACAAGCCCAAGGTTCCATTCCCACCCGTAGAACATGTTTTTTTTTATTTATTTGTTTTATTACATTGAAAGTAAGAAACGGGCACTCAGTTTATCTGATGACACCCACATTCTTGACAAGGAATCATAATGTAGAAGCGTTGTAACCCTTGAGTACTGAGATGGAATGCCTCGTCACCAGTAATAAAGGTATCCCGATCACTACAACAGACGAAACACAGCTTCTATTTTAAGCTGGTATTCTGTAACCGGGGAAGGGCGTGGTCATTCCCCGTTCGAGCTGACCCATTAATTCTGCAGCTGAAACAAACTGCAGCGTAGCTCTTCCACTCTTAAAACTTGTGGACCGCTAATTGTTGGATATAAGGTCGGGGTGTTCCATATGTCCCGTGTCAAACCATCCGAATCTTCATATGAACTTATGTTAATAATAATAATAATCTTTATTTATTTACTATGACATAAGTACAAGTTAGTGGTAACTCTGAAGCTTGTCCTAGTGTAAACTGTGTTACAGGCTTCAGTGTCTTCCCAATTAATGTTACTAGTAACAAAGTATATATCTTTTAGTAACATAATTAATTAAAAAAAAAAGAGGAAAAGAGAAAAAACTATGTTATATGCTAAACAATGTTATATGCATTGCGTCGGTTTGGGAAAGGGGACAACGTAAATGCGTCTGTATTTGAATCGAGACTTACGGCACTACATCTTGAGTCATGTTCTCAGTTGATGCCATCAGGTAATAACCAGAATATATCACTGTGGTCGAAATCGACATGGTCATCGTCATTATCATCCATAGGAAAATGACAATGTATTTCCTGATTTTAAAAGAAATCGTTTATTCAAAACTTTTAATAATAATCTAATAAAAAAAATTACTGGGAAGCCATGAGTTGTGAAACAAAAGTCTTCCACGGCTGTCGTGATATTGGTTACGTAAATTAATCATCTCTATGACAATAGTACATCATTGTTATCTAGTTTGTTTATAACACTTGCATCATGACCTTGTATCGTGTTTTCTGTTAATAATCTTAATTCTTAATCTGTTAATTTCTATATATTTTTTACCGAATTAACCATGGTGTATTCCACCCGCTGTGTTCAAGCTTCGTGCGATATTTAAACTTAGCGGGTGGAAGAATTACAAGATAGAATTCAAAATTATATCTTCATCATCTTGATGGTTGGCAATCTACCACTGTGCGGTTACGCGAAATTTTTCACCTCTGACCACTAACTAATCTGTGGAAGCAGCTGTCCCCAGCCGTATTTCCGAACTGATACGACTTTTGGACCATCATATAAAGGCCTACACCTTTATTAAAAACTGTGGTGTTGAGAATGTTCATGGAAAGCGGTGATCACTTACCATAGGGTGAGTTGCTTTGACACCTGTCGTATAAAAAAAGACTACATGTTACACAATCAGTAGTTTTCTCGTCTATGTATACGATGGTAGAGGGAGGACACTTTAGACAGTTTCTAGATTCAACATGAGTGGGCCAGCTCGACAGGGGAAGGAACGCGACCTAACAGAATAACGCCGTAAAATTATAGCATTACTATATCTGCTGAGTTTATTTGGTTATTGCGAGTGTTGGGATCCAGGGACTTAATTACGAACAGATATATATATTTTTAATCTATATTAAGAATAGTAGATATAGTTGGCTGGCGGCGCATCTGGGACTCCTCTGATGTTGCGGATGTCTATGGGCAGTGGTAATCACTTACCATCAGGTGAGTTGCTTGCTCGTTTGCCAACCTATTTGAATTTTTGTTTGAAGTTGTGTTTGATAACCTATTGAAAAATGGGCCTCAGTCATTACATACTGTGCTCAAAGTACAAACTACATAATGAACCCAAGACAAAATCACATTGTACATGTTTCCACTAAGCAAAACTTAAAGAAAACACTTTTCAAATGTTACATGTTTTTCACTGAAGGCAATGATTGTGAATAAAATAAATTAATGTAATTATCCAAAAAACTGTTTCGTATGCTGGAACCCGTGTCTTCAGGACTTTACAAAGAGACGGCATGCTAAATATTCTATCACAAATGCATCTAATGTTAATGCCACCAGATGTTACGCTATGAGCAGAACGTGTTATCATGCCTGAAGCATACACTTTACGACGTGACTAACTTTTGGCACGTGATGTTAGCCTCGTTGCCAATGCCACATAACTGCTGGCCGCAGAACGTGTACATCGTCCAAGGGTAATTAGGTTACAGGATGACTGTAATCATCGTAGTTCACTATTAGTGGGCTTAAATTACTAAGGTAAGAAGGTAAAATATAATCTAAAACATTCGATTATATTAAATAACTACGAAACTGGCACGATATCTTACTCGGATGGAAAGATAAATTATTCCATTCATAGAGCTGTTCTCATTAAACGAGGAACCATATTACTTCATTCGATTGGGTGGAAATATGGATAACATTGAAATGATGGAATCATGTTATGCGTCTTGATATCCGATGATGAAAAGTGAAGAGAAATATTTGTATGTGTTTGTACCATTATTTTCAGTTTTCGTCCCATTTATTATCGCGGCCTATGTGCTAAATCTTCTTAAGAATTCCGATCCACAAGACTATATATACTAAAAGATCAGAATCTTGACTACCAGGATGCGTCTGCAGAGATACGCAAACTTATAAAGCGCTCAAAAAACGGAGCTAAAATAACTGAGAGACAAGTCGAAATATGTCCTGTATCATACAGAGACAAACCTCGGTTTCCCCAAAAAGAACACCGAAGCGCAACCAACTCAAGGAACCAAGGGTTTCTATAAATAGCTTGTGGAGAGCCTTGTAGTATCCCCCATGGAGTTCATCTTATTATACAGTTTGCCAACAATCAATACAAAGCCAATATTTTAAGGACAGTGTGTAATTAGCTGTGTGTGATTAGACAAAAGAATTAACTGATTTACCAGCACCAGCACTACATACACATACCTATCTGTAGTACTCAAAACTTTTCCAGTCTACTCCTTTCTCTCTGTCTCTTAATACAAGCTGATTGGATCTAATCCTTTCAACCCGATCATCTTTAATGAAACGACGTACACAGTAACCAGGTAAGATTTATGGTGTTCTTAATGTCTCAACTCATTGTTTCTTTGATGTAATAAATCAATACTTTTCTTATATCGTACTATTATAACCTTGCTTAATACTTTTGTAAAGGAACTAGGATGTATATAATATTCCATAGACGCTTTAATTATTTCAACGACTTTAGCGATTCTAAAGGCATGTCTTTGTATAACAGAAACATGTACAGAACGCTGTTCTCTTGCCGCATGTTATAATAATTTTCACTATAATGTAGAAGCTATATATATATTATATGTTACTTGCTACCTTAAAATATTTGTCTACTTAATATTGATTATATTATTAAATATTAAATTCCTTAATAATATATACATATATTTATAACTTCTGTATTTCTTTGAGCCCATTTAAACGTGGTTTGATATTATTGAACTAAGAAAAGAAAATATATAATAAATATGAAAGTTATAAATGACTAAGTATCATTGATAGATTCAGAGTACAAACAAATTTTAACGAATATTGTACCGCTTAATCTCAACTTGTTTTTAATTGCCGACAATTCGATTGCTTTAAAGGTCGAATGGGGGGCTTGAATATAATAACTATCCCGGATCGGCACGAGCTTGAATTTCAAAGTAACCCATAGTTCATCTGATATTAAGTAATTGTTGCGGGCCGTGATATTAACATGTATATCACATATCAACAACTATATCTTAGTAACTACCAAGACTTTTACTGGTTGCTATTTTACGGTATTGTTAAAAGCATAGTCCTGCATATGGAAACATTTTCAATTAAGTTATTTTTTGGAATATTAAAATAACTTGATAAAGCTCTAGATATAAATAAAACTGTTATAGCAGTTGAAAGGAGACTTAAAGATTTTAATACGGATTGTCTAACGTAAAACGAAACCTTACGCAAGCTTTTAGGTTTTCCCGATGTTCATAATACTTCACTCGGTACACCGAAGCTAAGCTTTACGCGCTTACTATTAACGTATGTAACAATGTATTTAGTATTTACTGTTAGTTTATGAGTAAATAATAGTTTATTATTTTGTAAATGTTATTTTGTTATAGGACAAGATACTTGCAAAGATTCTTGTATATAACCTTCATAGGAATGTCCTATTAATGCAGAGTAATATAATGTAAACATGCTGAAGCTTCAGAAAGGAAATTGAAACACTTTTTACACCGAAGAAGAAACACATTTTCTATCTTAATACGTTCACTTAATAAGTTAGTTTTTTTTAAATTGGATATTTTTTAAATATAATAGGAGGCGTCACACACTAGGTCCAATTATTACTACTACTATTACTAGACTATTAGTTATGTTTGCGGCCCTAAACATCTACATCTATCCTAAACAAACATTGATTCTAGGTTCACATATATTGTGGTCTCCGAGGACTGACATTGAATGCCGCGATATCTCTAATTGGGTCCCCTTATCCCTAAACGCACAAAACGAGACACAACTCTAGTATTTTGTGGAGACGTGGTGTTTCTCCTTCGAGTTGAGACATTCATGGTGTAGCCGGTTTCAGTGTGGACAGCCGTAGACTGTCATCATCGTCGTAATTATTAATTTAATTGATAATGGTCTATTTTAATATTAGTATGAATATAATATATTTAATGAATACCACACCGTATTTGATTTTTTTTTAAACTTTATTGGTCACAATTTACATAAACTGGTAAAGGGCGCGCTTAATACCTTAAGATATTCTCTCTCAGCAATTAATATCAAAATATATGTAAGAAATGTTACATTTATTACCTTCTCGTTGCTTGCTTATTGTACTTTTCTCATTAAGCGAAATAAAAGAGATTTTTTTTATTCCACATTTATGTATCTCTTAATTATTTTTCCGTTACACAACTAATGTCTCTAAATAACAGTTTACCACTGAATTGGCAGTATCCGAATCGAACTCCGAACCGGCTTTTACTTTTTTATACCTTTTATAGTGCGCTTGAGTTCTTTTCCTCAAAATCAAAATAAAAAGAAAAAGATTAAAGATTTATGATAAAAGAGATACAGATTTATTTTTTATTATAATGTAATGTATACGGTACAACACAACAAAGCAGTTAAAAGCAACTGAAAAGTAAAAAAATATGACTGGCTTTTTGAAAAATATATCGGCAAATAATATATTAATAAATATATATATATATATAATATTACAAATATCTACATAAATAACAAACATTTACATATATTTCTATAGCTTTAAATCAAAAAAAGGCTTTTCTTTTCTGTGCAGTATAAAATTGTTGAGGTTAGCTTTACTTGGAAAATTAATTGGTATCACATATTTGACTGGGTAACTTTAACTTTGTTGGTGTATTCTATAGCGTGACAATACGTTACAGTGGGAGCAAGTTCGCAAGACCGTTTTCCAGTATTCTCAATACAAAAGTGAAACAAAAACAGGATCAGGTATATAACAAAAACTATGTGTATAGAATGTATTTTCTAGAACAAAAATCGCAAAATTATACAATATATTTTTTTTCCTTACGTTATATACTAAATAAATAAATAGTGTTTATACCAAAATATTTCTACTTACAGGTGGTAAGTGGAAATATCTTGATATATTAGTATGATAGTAGTGACCAAATAAAAACAGTTTTCATTACGCGGCTTAAACCGGTTCGTTATATCAGAAGCATCGATAGCATATATATTCAGGTTGCGGCAAGGGCAAGACAAGCATTTTAAGCTTGTTGTACACGTGGTTAACGTGAATGTTAGTTATTAATGTAATTAATTACATTCTTTTCTTTTTTAAAAAAAATGGTGATTATCAATACATATACAATATATTTGATTTACGATTTATGTTAAAATCCTTGTGAGCTAAGTAAGAGAAACTCAAATTATTAAATATTTTTCTTGCATTGAACCTTATTTTTTTTCTTTGGAAATATGAGAAAAAATATAAAAATACATCTCAACGCTCTCACGCTAAACATAAACATGTCAACGTCGACTTGAAAACACTCAACATCCCGCACAAAGAAATACAGAGTCTCGTTTCTAGTTGCACCCTGTACATCACTTGTCTGAAAAACTTTTAAAACGTTTCTTTGTGGCTTTAAATAAATGTTTTGCAGAACTATTTTCAACTAGTTCAACTCAAACTCAACCGCAAAACCGATCGACTAATTTAAAACAAAAATATCTCTCTTATAACTGTTTTTAATAATTAAATAAAGCCATATGGCAGCTGCTATATGCATTATGATTGGGTCGACTGGATTGGGAGAGGTCCAAGTCCTCACAGAATACCAACGTGAACCAGCAGCGCATACCTATTAAAGGTACCACTCCATCCCTGTCCTCAGGGGTAGGCCATCCCTTATGGATTCTTAATCTTAAAAATGGATAAAGATCACGTAGTATATAGTCATCACTTACCATCAAACGAACTGTGTGTGCATTTACCACTCCTAACTTTATACGAGAAAAATTCTATATTTTATTTTATAAAACAATACGTTTAAATAATTGAATTTGTTATTGCTAGCTATTTACTCAAATATTTTAAGCATTCTGTGAAGCAAATCAAAGCCAAGAATTTCTTGGAACATAGTTTACGTTTAATGTTATCATTGAATTAATTGAAACTAACTTTTGAGAATTAAGAATTTTTAGAAAAAATCACTCTCTCATCAAATAGCTTCAAAAGATTTGTTTACTTTGACTAAAACTACAACTTTATCTAAGTTATCGTACCTTTTGTAAGTATTTATTATAAAAGGTGAGAAAAAATATTATGTCATTGGAAAAGTACTCTGTTTAGGAATTATTTTTTGGGTATGTACACAAAATAAAACTTCTGTCCGTACCACTAGCTACATTTTAGAATTTTTAACAACTAAACTTTCATAAATATTACACTGTTATTGTAGTAATATCTTAAAATTTTTCCTTCGTGAATGTCTACAGGTGTTGTTTATTATTTCAAAGTTATTTTATCACATTTATGAAATACAATCAATTTACATCATCATTAAATTGACTTTCAGGGATAATGGTTAACATTTTGGTTGAGTGACGCAGCAGCTTGTTTTCAGCAGCAGAATGAATAGCTTGGCTAGCTTGAAAGAGCATGAAATGGAAGCATAATTATGCTGTCCTTCCATTATGGTGAACTTATGGATTTTGAGATCGCATTACTGGCGGCTAGGCTTTTCATCTCAGCCATCAGGGGTGATATCTTGTTTATGAACTACACTCAATACGATCATTATGGTGTTCCCGTTAGTTATTTTTTAATATAACATTGAGAGTAACAAACAAGCACACATTTCACCTGATGCCAAGTGATTCCTGCGGCCCATGTGATCTACATTCATCGTTGCCAAGGAATCATAATGCAGATATGTTATCTCCCTTAAGGACTGAGATGGAATAATAATAATAATATAGTCGATAGATATAGTCGTATCTGCGAACGGGTTAATCCCAACCAGCCTCTCGAATCACCCGAGGCGGTTGGGACTCCAGAACGGGCAGTTCGGGCTCAAATGCAGAAGGCGGTGCTCCTTGACACCGCTCGTATAGTCCGCAGGTTTCTTTCCCTTTCGCCCTAACCCTCGACCGTTTGGTCTCCCCTGTCGAGGGATTCCCGTCTGGCTGGCCTTTATTTATGTATTATATTATATCGTACATATTTGTTTCTTTACATGTATATAGTTTTTTATTTATTTATTATATTGACCAACCAGGCGGAGATGAAAAAAAATATCCCCTAAAATAATAATATTTATTTATTTACTATGACGTAAGTACAAGTTTGTGGTAACTCTGAATGCCTCATCACCAGTAATAAAGGTCTCCGATATTCTGTGAGGTTCATCCTTCCTAGGTTGAGTCTATCCATATGAAGTGATGTGATGATATTTATGATTAGGTTCGCCCTTATTTTTATACTGATAAAATTAACTAATTTTATTTTAAAGAATTGATCAAAAGCTGAATAAAACCGAAAAATACTGCATTGTGTTCTACATGTTCATTGTTTGGGTTGTAAAAACACATGACTATCTCTACGTATTATTGTACACAGTTTTCCGTTAAATCTAAAGGGACATGGCCCTGCAATGCACTTCTTTGTCAAAGCGAACAAAAGAACGGTACTTCTTTCAGTCGAAAATTTATAAAAAGAGAAATTTAAAACATTGCAATAAGTACTCGCACATATATATATATATATATATATATATATATATATATATATATATATATATATATATATATATATATATAAATTTAAAAACTAAAAATCAAAAACTTTAAAAATTATATACAAAATTGAATGCATTAAACAAAAATTAAAAATTTGATGTCTTACTTTATTAGGGGCAATGTCAAAACCTTTGTGAAGTCGTATTATGTCTAATCCTTCTCAGCTTTGATATGTCTGAGTGGTTAAAATTTTAATTAGGTTGCCAAAGGGCTTAATTGCAAAGTAAATTTTAGGAGCGTGGGTTTTCAACTAATAGTTGGTAACTTTTAGGGTAAAAACAAAAACTGGTGAATGTCTTTTAATAACCTTTTGCTCGCGACTTCACGCTTTCGTATAACTTACTGTAAATGCATTTAGAACTTAATTTCACTACATGTACGACGCAGAGCATATCAAAATTCACTTAGTAGTTAAAAACAAAAAGTTTCTAGATAACAAGCATAAAATAAAGGAAAATTAAGTTAATAAAATAAATTAGAGAGATATAATGTGTCCACGTTTTAAATAATAAATGTATGGTAAGTTACAGTTATTTAATAATAGAGATAGAAAAAAGAAAAAATCGAATATTAAATAACATTAGTTTATAATTTGTATTTGATGTATAAAACGTATTATAGTGGTAGAGCTACGCTGCAGTTTTTAACTGCAGAATGAATGGATCACTGGGGTAGAACCACGCCCTCACAGAATACCAGCTTCAAATAGCAGCATAATGCTGCTGTGTTTGGTCTGGTGAGTGTAGGAATCTGGAGACCTTTATTATTGGTGACCTTTATTGTAGGCATTCCATATCAGTCCTCAAGGGTGACAACGCATCTGCATGATTCCATATCAAGTATGAATGTAGATTTCATGGGCCGCAGAAATCACTTTTCATCAGGTGAACTGTGTGCTTGCTTGTTGCTCTCATGTAATAAAATCTCAAACCAAGATATGCTCCATTTGCAATAAAATAATTTAACTTAGTTTATCCCGAGATACAGTCAACTTGTAGTTGTTTAGGCGTAAGTGTAATATATATTATATTATCTTAGATTACATTACAGATATCCTTCTAAAATGAAGATCACTGTGACTAAGGCTTCTAACTGGAATCTATTTTAAGTTAAAAAATAAAATACAAGCATGCAAGACTTCTATTTTTTTTTATTACATTGAAAGTAACAAACGAGCACACAGTTCTCCTAATGGCAAGTGATTCCTGCGGCCCATGATATCTAGATTCATCCTTAACAAGGAATCATATAGCAGATGCGTTGTTACCCTTGAGGACTGAGATGAAATGCCTCGTCACCAGTCATAAAGGTCCCCGGATCCCTATACTCACCAGACGAAACATAGCTGCATAATGCTGCTATTTTACGCTGGTATTCTGTGGGGCTGTACTCCTACTCCGGTTGAGCTGATCTATTCATTCTGCAGCTAGAAATGAACTGCAGTTTAGCTCTACCACTGTTACAAACTGCAGTGTATGATACCTTCACGAAAAGATAAGCTAACAGATTACTAAATGCCACTGACGAATAACTTAGTACTTAAAGTATCAAATATTTTATGGCATTTCTCATAATACTATATGTATCTTCGGATTACTAACGATTATCACGACGATATCAAAACATTGATTCTACGATAAACTCAAATGATTAACTACATTGATTGACTTAAAGCAATAAAAAATTGTACATGTATTTTCTTAACACTTGCGTAACAAAAGACAAAAGTTCACCTTATGGTAAATAATTCCTGCCACCCGTAGCATCATTCATCTTCGATAAGGAATCGTTACGTAAATGCGTTGTCACCCCAGAGAGCTGAGATGGAGCGCTTCATCAGTAAATTAATCTGCGGTATCGTACACCCACAAAAGGCAGCAGCTTTATACTACTATTTTCCTCAAGAGTATACCATTTCTAAGCGTGGTGCTTTTCAGATTGATCCGATCTATTCATGATAGAGTAAAACACTAGTTACGGCAAGATTCTACCGTTGTTTTATACTTTTTATTTGGTAAATAGTTACTAAATATTTACATTTCATAAATAGTTATTATCACAGTACCTGGCTACTGCATTGCAGTTCCTCAGTTCGATTCAATGTGAAGGAACAATATATCCTATCATAATGTGCTGGTTTTGGGGTCTCGATGTATTGTATGTATACTCCATGTCTTTGACACAGCATTTGATCTCCGATTTTATTTCACATGAATAACATCGGAATACGGAAGGAAACGATGCAGGCCTTTGTGTTTGATAAAATGCTTATGACACTATAACAATGGTAGAGATTTAATTCATCTTGTAACATGGTTTTACATGGATAGTCTGTCTCTGATGCTTGAGTTATCTTGATATTCGGGGAAATCTATATCTTCAAATCACACTAAAAGAGCGGCTTAGGCGTGTAAGATGAATCAGAAACAGAAGGGACACCAGAAAATTTTATATATAGTTAAACTGACTATAAAACTACTACTAAGTTCTACCAGGAAGACAATTTTTTAAAGTTCTAACCATTTAATTTGTATATCTCACGGGACCTCACTCCAAATAGAACTAAGGTAGCATAGCTCAAGCTAAACCAAAATAGCTTAAAGATTCGGTAAACTGAAATGGAAATGTGCCGCACGTATAGACCAGAGATCAGATATTCGATGGAGATGAAAAATTCTTGAGCAGCAATCTCCTCTTGGTAATCACAGTGTAGGAACTACACCGCACTATGAAGACTTATGTAAGTCTGCTGGAAGTCGATACTGGTGGATCGTGCTTTGTCTATGTTAAGCAGTGGAATAGTAACGAAGATGATGCAAATTCTCAAATAATTCTATTTTTTTTTTCTCATATTATTATAACTATTATTTTGATAACAAAACGGAAATACTTAACCGATGATACCAAGTTGCTTGATCGCATTAAACCTATATATTTATGTCTTTAATCTACCGCACTAAACAAGACAAATGGGGTGTATAAATTTCTTAACGACACATTTACAACGTTTCTTATAGAGTATATTATGAGCGGTTAAATCCTTCCTAATAGCTATTTATTTCTGGGAAATTGGCTTGGTAAGTTTATGAAACTGTCTTTTTTATATAATGTTATGGATGTCGAACGTAAAAAAAACGGATGTCTCGAGAGAATCGTAATGCAGATACATTTTATCAACCCTAAGATGGAATGCCTCATCATTAGTAATACCCTTATCGGATCCTTAAACTTATCATACGAAACACAGTGCTGATAATCTGTGAGGGCGTGATTCCCAGTCGAGCCGCATAAGTGTTTCTTCATATAGAAAAGAGTGACGTGAGATATCATTGCATTTTACTATAAAATTAACAATGAGGCTGATCGATACAGAGTATATATGATAACTTATGACCTTTTATAATACATTTTTAGGCGATGCTAGTACCAGCATTTGTGAAAATAAGTTTAGTTTTAGGTGTTTTTAAGATTAATCGATAAGATTAGATTTTATTATTAGGAAAAACGATAACTAATACATGTCACAATAAATATTACAGTGGAGTGATATATATGCAGTTCTCGCCTATTTAATAATTATAGTATACTATAACGGTAAACAAGAAATCTTATCGTAATAAAGCCTATATTATTATTACCTTGAGGTGGCACATAAGTCAGACGTAATTAAATTGTTAATTTGACAAATACGCTTGGAAGTTTCGCCGACGTTTGTGTTAAAGCTTTGTGAAACACAAAATCCATAATGTAAATTCATTGCGGTACACAGAACTTGTGCTTGCACTGTTATTTATGTTTCGTTAAACAGGGAAAGCGATGCGAAATTAATTGTACTCACGAGAGATGTTAACATGTCTAATATACAATTTCGTCGTACGAATTGGATTTTCTTCGAAATATTTTAAAAAAAAATTTTTTTACTATCTACGAAATACTTTTATTAATACAGTATATAGTACAACAAAGGGCGTTAAATCAACCAGTGCGTGACCCAGTGTTAACTTATGCTGTTGAAACGTAGTCATTCACTGCTGGCTGGATTAGAAAGCGCGGAAGTCAATAGTTGTTTCTCTGCATGACGGAATGCGCAAAGAAGAAAAAAGTTAATTGACATGACTAAAAGATCAGGAAGTTGAAATGGCATTAGACCAATTTCATAGCTTGTGGAGCCATTTTGGGAAGACATTCTGGAGTGGCAATCTCGTTCTGACACTCGCAATGCAGGACAATCATTCCCTTCTTGACCTATGCAATTTTACAGTATGTCTGTGGATTTAGATAGCGCAGGTTAGTGCTTAATGGAAATCTCTGGGGAAAACCTATTCAGCCGTTGACTAGTGATATGCTGTAATGATGATCATGACCATTGAAACCTATATTAGGTTTCGAGATGATTGATTAGATTTGTACACATATACACATATCACCACCGTACATATCACCGTAAAAACGAATCAAAAGAACGACGTTATTCGGTTTCTATTAGACGGAGTAAGTGTTAGTGTAAAAATTGTAACAGTTTTGATCAAATCAGTCAATGTCCATTATTATTTTTTTATATACACATCAACAATTGTAATATTACATACACATGATAATATTACTCAGAATACAATCAGAAAATAGTAATAATATAATGGAAAACAAAAGAATTCTTTGAGCACAAAGAAAAAAAACTCTATCGAAAGTCTTTAGAACTTGAATAAAACTTTCAAAAAGCACTCGGTAGTCTTCGAGACTAAAATATAGTTCCAGGAGTTTAAGCAGTTCAAGTGCGCTTACATGCAAAGTCCTTGTAGACACTTCGCTTCAGTTCTTTTCGTGGATGCGATGGTGTATAAATGAAGGGATTCAGAGATAAGAGAGAAAATATTATTAATATGGGCTTTAGAAATTTTTATGTACGAGTGATAAACTAATTGTGTTACGCTGATTTTTGTGAATATATTAATAAAAGTTTAAAATACTTTTGAAATAATTTCTTATAGTTTAATATGCAGTATTTATTTTGTTTATTGATTTTAATTGGTAGTGATATACATTTAAAAAAAATATATTGTAGAATGTGGTGTTTGATAATCGTAGATTGATTTTATTGCGCGATAAGCGGTTATATTGTATGCAATTATTAATTAATCATATCATCGTTACCCTTACTCCGTTTCTTTCATCATCAATTTTTTCTGTTAGCAATTTACTCATAAACTGAATCCTCTCCTACTAATTTCAAGTAATTTTACACAAAATATATACATCTTTTTGTTAGCCTTCCTCTTGCATTGCGTCGCAGAATCTCTTTCTAGTTGTAGCGTAGCTTTATCGTAAATCATCATTAGCATTTAAGCCCGTGATATAAGAATAGAATAAGTATCAAAATTATTATCATTTTGCATTAACTTTTCTTTCGAGACTTTTACTGACACTATGAGATAATTACGTTTAAGAATCTGTGTATGAAGAGCCAAATACAAATGGAATTCCAAAAAACTTATATTGATTCCTTTAAGCTTTTTATCGGGAAGTACTTCGACGTAAACGATTCTTACAGTTCGTAAAAGCCGAGAACATTTTTTCACTTATGAAAATTCCGCAAGATTTCGTATTGAAGAAAAACCTCTTAAAAATATTCTAACAAATTGTGAGACTTTAGAAATGGATTTTTATTGTAAGTATTTCTCATAAGACGGAACTTCGAGTTTCTGTAAGCCAAATTAAAATTCACGCTTTAAACATTTGCATTATATATTAATAGGCATGAGGAACTTTTGTAAAAATAATACGAAACTTTTTTACCAGATTTATCTTATTTAGATGAAGATAAACTACTGATTTATGTGATATATTCAAGAAATACTTTCTGAGATCAATATAGCCTTATGAATCGCGTGTATTGGCATCGCAGCAGGAGAACAATATTTTAACACAAATAGTTATTTATCGATCTGAGTGTGTGTGGGTGTTGTGTGTTAATCAAATGACGGTGGAATAGGGATGGGGCGCCTGGTCAGTGTTTTATGAATATGCTTTTTAATATATTGCGTAACTCGACGGGCGAGAAATTAACCAAGAGGATAATTCTCACAGCAATAACGATCTACGTTCTTACATAAAGTATTTAGATATTGTTGCAAGTATTTTTTTAAATAATATTGGGGTCACTAACGAGCATATAGATTAACTAACGGTAAGTGATAAACGGGGCCCATGGCATCTACACGGATCACGCGCAGTCTCGATAAAGATGGGCGTCTGTTGTCACCGCCGAGGACTTTCTAAGATGGAATGTCTCGCAAGTGGGTCAACGGATTCACCATGCAACACAATACTGCTACTTCACGCTACGTACAGAAAACGAGCAAGCAGCTCACCTGCTGATGGTACGTGGTCACCACCACCCATGATCAACCGCAACACAGAGTAGTACCAGATATGATACCATCCTGTAATCTAGGTATCTTTTTTTTCTACGAAACATTGTAATTTTTGCAGATAGTGGCAGCTATTCTAGTTTAGTGTCTTAAACACATTATCGATTTTGTGATAGCGTCGTTTCTGATGCAAAATATAACTTTTACTAAACTTAGTAACAAACTATTGAATGTTTTGAATTAGTCATTGATATATAAATATATGTTATATATCGTGCCGAACGCGTTGCCGCTAAATATATGGCCACAGCGATATAACATAACAATATGACCAAGCGACACGTTTTATTAATGGACTACAAAATGGGTAAATGTGTGCTGAAAGAGAGCAATTTAAGGTCTTGAAACATAAATAAAAATAATGATAATGTCTTTCATGTAGTGTTGCCAGTAGAAACATAATTTGGTTTCCCCGTGTCTGTATATTTTTGAATAAACTTGCCTTAACTGATACAACATATATTGTTTAAATATTCTCATCCAATCTAATACAATCTGTGTTAATATAATTAAAGAGGCGAAAGTGATGCATTTTCAAATTTATATAGCGTCATTTAATAAACTATGACGCGTTATGCTCAAACGAATTTTAAATCACTTTTCCCATCCGGGAGCCCTGAGCTTTGTAAGAACTACTAAATTCGACGTACACGTTAAATCACTTTACAATTTTATACCTAACTTTCATTTCTTCGACGTATACAGTTTATTGAGAGTAATAATATAGGTATTTAAAACTCATTTCCTGTGGTTTTGTGCACCAAATCAATCATTATCTAAATAATATATCTCTAATTTATAACGCGAATCATTATTTAAATAATTCAAATTCATAGATTGAATTCAACCAGAAAACATGAAAATGGAATTTAATTTTCGAGGACAATAGACAAATAATATTTTATAAAAGTAATTGATATATTACTACTTCTATCAGATTGATTTCATGCCACATACTAAGGAACTAATACAACGTCGTTACAAATTAGTCGAAATACATTTTTGACTATGAGCTATTCTATTTGTTTGGCTCAATTAGAGGGCCAAAGCTTCAAATATACTTACCACTTTGTCATTCTCAGAATGTCAATTCCATACAGAATTTCATATGATTTTTTATCGAAAGTTAAGAAAATGATCTATATATTTTAATTAGCAGTGATGTCGCAGCGTGATGTTTTTGTATTTATAAATTTAATTGTGCTGTTGTGATGTTAGCGGGGCAGATGAGCTACGTAGAAAACTTCTTCAAGAATTTAACTTCACGGATTTGGAATAATAATCATACATATTATTACTCTCACTAGAAGTTCAGTTATTTCATATTTAAATGAAATAGACACTAAATGATATTGAGCAAGGTCATCTGAATACAACAGTGAAAACCACATTCAAATTGGTTCAGCCATTGTGGATATTTTCGTGCACAAACGCACAGATAAAGAGGCAAAAAGTATGTTTAGAATTTTATCAAACGTAGGTATTATTAGTTATTTAAAAATCATTGAACAGTTCATTTTACGACCGTAAGTTTTAAACTCTGTAACTTTGAGGCCTATGCAAAAAAATATAAACTCAACTTCACCAGTATCGCTATTTATAATCGGGCTAATTTTTTGCCTCACCGCCTTATAATTTTACAATCTTTAGAAGTTCATTTTGTACGCTTCGTAATTTACGGGTTCCATCAAGGTGTTTCATTTTAGCCTACCAGGTTTTAATCTTGTTTGAGTTTTATGAATAGTAAAGAATGATAAATACTACGATAAAAATAATGGAAAAGAAACGGCTTTAGCTGTACGTAATTCGTTTTTTTATTTAAATATTAATTAATAAATATAAGAATGACCCACTATGATGTAAAGCGATCAAGCATTTTGGTATTTGTTTTTTTTTTTTTTTTTTTTATAGCATTAAGAGTAACAAACGAGCACACAGTTCACGTGATGGTAAGTGATTCCTGCGGCCCATGACATCTACATTCATCCTTGACAAGAAATCATAATGCAGATGCGTTGTCACCCTTGAGGACTGAGATGGAATGCCTCGTCTCCAGTAATAAAGGTCTCCGGATCCCTTCACTCACCAGACGAAACACAGCAGCGTTAAGCTGCTATTTTACGCTGGTATTCTGTGAGGGCGTGGTCCTACCCCGGTCGAGCTGACCCATTCATTCTGCAGCTAGAAACAAACTGCAGTGTAGCTCTACCACTGTATATTAAATGCGTAACAAACGATCAATACAAGCTGATATAAAAGACGAAATGGTTGTTACTATGTTATTATTTATTTATTTACTCTTTATTGCATTAACCTTAACCAAGTTCACAGACTTAATGCACAAAGACATTATCTATCAGTCAAACCAAGGTGTGGCGAATTATTGCCATAGGTGAAGCAATAAACTATTAAAAAGAAAAGAATAAAAATAGCTATAGAAATAAATAATCATACAAACGTATATAAGTATTAAGTAATACATATATAAATAAGATACAATGGCGTCAATATCAGAAGTGACAATATATATTTTCTACCCTACTACAAAATGTAGTCGTGAGTATATAAAAGTAATTCAAAATTATTTAAAAGACGTATTTCCAGGCACATGAAGACTACTAATTAGCAAACCACTACCATGACTGCTTTCATAACTTCTATAGACTCCTAAAGAGCCGTAATAGATTATTTATACCAATGAAATTGTTCATTTCAGTTTTAAGTACTAAATTACAACGTTTTTGGCGTTTAAGCAACGAGTTGAAACCTGCATGTCTTAGAAATAAATTAAATAACAATTCAAGACGTGAGTCCATCAACTCTTTTTGGAGACGCGAGAGACATTACTCGAATTTATATGCTAGAATACCTTCTTTTGAGATGAGGTCTATCCCCAGCCATGGGATCTTACTTAATTTATTTTTACTATTCTAACTACTTATGCATACCTGTCTACTCTATTCTATTCTACACCTAACTATAGGCTTTTATTTTCTTTTTTCGAATACATATTTTTTAGTGTTATCAAAAGTATATGTTAACCATAAAAGTGTATTTTATACATAAACAAAGAATTTATTTAGCTATTTGAAAGTGGGGAGTCCCAACGGAGCAATCTGTTTCAGCGTTTCAAATTATAGAGTTATTAAAATCCATTTTTGTTAAACGATAAAGGAGGAAAAATGAGTATTTTATTTTGTACGAATACACAATGAAACGGTCTTTATTACTTTTATGGTACAGGAATGAATAAAAAAGATATATTTATTTTCTCTATGCTATTTATGATCGACGCTGTTTTTTAAATTCGCAAGACTTAAGTGTTTATATTAATTTTATAACTAATTATTTTTCATAACTGATTAGTTAGTGAATATACGTCACTAAAAATTTACGATGTATACAAAGTCGTCAAAACCCTCTTAGGATTAGTCTAACTTGTACTAATGAAGCGTCAACAGCCTTAGGGCTTAGAGTATGGTCTGCGAGACCTAAGGTCCGAGATCCGCCGCCATTCGACATACGCCACAAGCGTTTGAAGCTTATTTCGAGTAGTTAATAGCACTTCTAGCATTTTTTTTTCAAATAATAATAACCTGTAATCTAACATGAAACAAGTAATAAAACAATTAGACTGAATGAAATATATTGTCTTGCAAAATAGAAATACAAGATTACCAGTACCTGTGTAATGTCAGTTAGGATCAATATCCCTCAACGTTTAAGGAAAGAATCTCATAATCAGTGCATAGTAACCGCCATGACTGACGGGACTGAGACATGGCCCTTCACTCCTAGTCGCACGAGCAGGTTCAAAGTCACTTAGCGAGCTATGAATAGGACAATACTCGTTGTTTTTCTATGTAATGGAATTCAAAACGTGTATATGGTATATCGAAAGTAACGGACATAGATCAATGGGTCAGTAAGCTGAAGCACCTATAGGCTAGCCATTTACCTCGTACAATTGAAAACCGGTGGGGAATAATGGTGCTCGAGTGGCAACCTCGTTGGCTATTGTAGTGTAGATGACCCCCACTAAACGGAGTAGCGACTTATATAAATCTGCGGGAAGTCAATGAATGCCAATGGCTTTTAGATCCAGAATACAAGCTTAAAACCAGATGAGGTTGTCAAAGCAGGAAAGGCTAAACATTATAATATAATTCAAAACTGCAAGTAGCTCATGATAGCAAAATACCTGCGTGAAAATTGGTATTATAGATAATCCATTATGCACATATTGCAATGAGGACATTGGAACAATGAACGGCATATTCTGTGTGTGGTACGCCCTTGCCAAGTAGAATCTTCTGGGGATAGGCTAAAAAAAAGCAACCATTTACTTGCGGGTACTCCGACTTTTCTTAGCTTTCTTCGGCAAGCAAGTCTTCAAAAGGAAAGACCCACCTCTGACTGGCTTTTTCATTGCAGTTCATCTTTGTTTTCGTCACCAGGTTTCGTCACTTATCACGATACGAAAGACAGCCAATGACTGTTCTTCATTAAACTTTTTTATCATTTTATGGCACCATCCAGTATTCGTCCATTGCATAGCTTCCGAACCTTAAGAAGTAGATGCAAAATGTTTTGTTACTATGTCTAACGTTAGTTTATAGTTAACACCTATCTGTTGAACCATAAAACTCGACGTCTTAGTGTTGTTATAAGTGTGTCCGTACAAATGAAGGTATAATTACATTTTGTTTCTGAAAACGAGCTTTTTTACACTAGCTTTCGCATTTCAAGTACACATTTCATCTACTACCAATAGTGACATTATGACACCTAAACACGTCCATCCTCAACAGTGTTTCAAGGCACACATGCGCTATAACATCTGTGGCCTTTTCTTTTTATATAATATCGTACATCACGACGGAATTCAAATTTTCATTCTCATCATCACGATGGTTGTTAATTCATCACAGTGCGCTTTACGCGAAATTTCCCGCCACGCACAACTACTCTGTGGAATCAGCTGTCACCAGTGGTTTTTTTTTCCCAACCGATACGACTTAGGTACCGTCAAGAAAAGAGCCATTATGGCTTTTCTTAAATGCTCCTTAGTTATACAGGTTCGAAAATCATGAGAAACAGCTGATTTACATATAATTGCCGACGAAACTGTGATAGGATATCAGGGCGTTGTCCTCCCGTAGGAACTAACCAATTCATGTTTCAGATAAAAAGTACCTGCCAAGTCTTGTGGGGTGTATAAAATATATAATAAAAGAATACTAAAACTCTATCTAGTTGAAACCTTTTTTCCGGTATCTCTTCTGTATCTGATCTTATATGGTATTGCTGCAATAATTTAATTAATCTGCTGGAAACATTGAAAGTATAAACGTATAAATAAACTGTTAATCAAAACATTATAATTGAATAGTCAATGGGTCGCGGCATAAAAATAGCTGAGAAACAATGTTCTAAAGAATCTGGAACAATAAATACCAATGTTCAAAGTTCGATGTCAGCTGAATCTTAGGCGGTTTCTAATTTAACATTTTAATTTGGAAGTTCATTGATGCGTATGAATTTCAACGCCACAGGTCTCGACTTAGCACGAACTAAAAGACCAAATGTTTCACTGAATTTGATTTGAATTAGATTAATTTCGTAAAAGCTTTTGTCTTGTGCCATAATTGAAAATTACGGGGTAGTTCACCGAGATCGAATTTACCGTTTCGCCTTGATTCTAGAATAAACGAATGAAATTTACGTAATATTAACATAAGATTATTTTTAATTTATTTGAAACACGTATTTTACTTGCATGAAATGTTGAATTCGGTCTTTTACAAAAAGAAAATTGTTAATTTAATCCAAAACTAAGAAATTGTTTTTTTTAAATATTATGTAATTTATGTTAGAATAAATTATTTGTGTTCGTTGAAATTGTTCTAAAATAATATTCTAACAAAATTATTTAAGATCATATTTTACTTTAAGGTTTTAAATTAATGTTATGAATTATATAAACCGAATTTCAATTTGGCAACAATTGTATAACGTTATTAGTAAAAAGGTATTGTAATTTAAAAAATATTAATATATCTTCCAGTAATACTTTATTTTTATTTTATTAATAGCAAAACATATGCCTCTTAATACTCAAGGAATTATTTTTATAAAATACGTGACAAACAATTAAGCAGTTAACCTGATGGTTAGTGATCACCGCTGCCCATGAAAATTCCCAACGCCAGAGGAGTCGCAGATGCGCTGGTGGCCTTTAAGAAAGGTGCAGACTCTTTTCTTGAAGGACCCTAAGTCGTAGCGGTGCGGAAATACCGTTGATGATAGCTGATTCCACAAAATAGTAGTGCGTGGCAGAAAATTTCACGTAAAGCAGTCGGTCGGCAACCATCGAGATGATGGGGATGAAATTTTGAATTCTGTCTTGATGTATGATGCTTAAACTCAGCGGCTAAAATTAATACTAACAACACCTTAGAACACACGTCATGCTAAGTTCGATAAAAAATGTATAGTTGAAAAGATGCATCTGTTGCATATTTTCGCAATTGCAAATCAAGCCGATTGGAAAGTGTCTGGTCTGTTTGTGTGACTTTGAACAGTCGTCAACAATTCGAGCCCTTTTATTTTGAATGCCGTCAAATGGAAGGAGCAGGTATTAGGGTGCCCGATCCAGATGTGAGAACGGTATTTCTATGTGAGACCGAAGTTGCGCCTTGTAAAGTTGCACAAACAGAAATACAGCAATTGGATAGTAAGACACACTGTACACCAACGACATACCACGTACTCGCGGTGTAGAGCTAGCCCTTTTCACCGATGACACCGGCCTCTACGTGTTTGGATTCAAACCAGACACTATTTGCAAACGCCTCCAATCTGCAGCCAACACCTTAGGGAAATGGTTTCGGATATGGAGAATCGAGGTTAACCCCACCAAAAGTGCAACCATGTTCTTCCCTTGTCGCAACAAAACGCCTCATCTCCCAACTATAAAGTTATTTGATCGTCCAATCCCCTGGAAAAAGACAGTCAAATACTTAGGCGTCACATTAGATGAAAGACAGACTCCTCTTCGGTCCGCATATCAACCGCGTACGGAATCGAGCAGCGTTCGCCCTAGGTTGACCCGTTACTCAATAAAAATATCAAAATGTCCCTGCGCAATAAAATTACAATATACAAAGCGTGTATTCGATCTATAATGAACATACGTAAGCCCCGTCTTTGCACATGCCTGCCATGCCAGGGGGGGTCCCGCAAACAAGGTTATTCGCGATACCGCGATATCGCACAGGCCGGTTCTCTCCAGTCAATACAGTTAGAAGCGTTGCTGGAGTTTCTTGCGCCACTTCTTCTCCAGTGCTCATGCATTCCCAAGTGGTGGTACAGATAGCCAATAATAATAATAGAGATATTAATGTATTCTTATTTCGTAAACGGAAGCAACTGAACGAGCCGATGTTCGGCCCTCTAGGGCACCCTCGGCAGACGCTCTTGGGGAACATGGTAACGGTCCAAGTCCAGGCTACTCCTTGGGAGCCCTTGTGCTGGTTACCCACTAATAGAGGTCTCGACTGAGCGGCATAAGCGCTCGGTGACCTCTCAAACCGGCAAAACTGTAAAAGCCCTCGGGCTAACAGTGGCCATCAGCCCGAAAAAAAAAGTTTGAAGTTCGCTTTATATATCAACGTCTAGGATTTCGATACTAGCTGAAGTAATAAGGGGAGTGTATTTGAAGTTAGTAGATGCGAGAAAAGGAACCCCCCTTTTAGCGGTAAACACAAAAACTTGTATCTACATGGGATTAAATTGGACTATATTTTGTAATAAATATTAGTAAAAGCATTCAGTTATTTTTTTTAATTAGTATCAGTAGAATGGGACCTAAAACCAATGACCTAAAACTGTAATATCTAGATTCATGAAGTTAATTTATATTATAATATAAAAATTAATCAAAATTAAAGTAACATCCAATGTAAGCAGAGAGTGTTAGAGAATATATATATATTTATAGTACACCACGGGGACTTCACGTCATGAAAAAAAAATCTTTCAGACACATGCAGGTTTCTAACGATGTATTCGTTTACCGGCGAGCATGAGGTTACTGAGCACTTAAACTATTAATTAACAAGTTTATTATTGCCGGCGCTCGATATTGACTCGATATTAACTCTGTTTGCTCGTGAAATAAAAAGTGCGTGATTAGACACGGTAAAATAGTAAATTGTGCAACTTAATAAGCAAAAAAGTGTAAAATACATTGCGTCCGCAGTCATGTGACAGAGAAGGGGCGCGATAACTACTAACTAGATAGGTGATAACGTAAATAACGTTCAAGACCCGCTGAGGATAGTCATCGAGGTCGTGGAAAACTCCGTTCAGCTCGAGTTAGCGAAATGAAAAAGGGGACAGCGACAACCGATTGCTTTATGTGGGGAATAAAAATTAGTGTTTTTAAAATTATAATCGTTTGTGGGTCTACTTTGTTTTGTCTCCAAGTCCTCAAATTTTAGAAAGATAGATAGATATGGTTTAAAATAGTCGAGTACATATGTTGCTTTTAAGGCGGGTACAATGAAGTGAATATATAAACAATCGTACACGTATGATTTACCCAAGCAAAAAGCCTTAACCCATTAAATGAAATCGTTGTAATAACGTTTATCGCTGTTTAAGCTTATATTTCTATTCCCTTCACGGGAGAATATTAGCAAACAAAGATATAGCATTGTTTCCTTTACTCTCAATGGAATTATCATTATTTTTGCTTGTTTGTTATAATATTTTACTGTTCAATAATTGATTTATGTACTTTTAAGGAATTTTATACGATCACAAATTTTTAGTCATGGGCATTTCACAACATGAGCATTTTGCCCTTTCCCTCGTAGCGTAAAATGTGAACTATATAATAAATTAAAAAAAAAGTCTAACTACTTATGTAACATGTTAAGTTTCATTGCTGTACGCGGTGAATTTCGACCACAGACGAAACTAGTAGGAATAAAATCCGGTGTTTTTATGTTATATACACATTTTATCTATAGCCTCATATTTAGTCTATCTGATCTTATCAAACTGGATACGAACCCATCACACCAAGACACTTTAGAGTTCAGATTTCTCAATATGGCTTTATCAAATTTATTACAATTATTATTAAAAAAAACCATAGTTTCTTTTCCGTTAATTTCACAGAATGACAATGGTATACAATTTTAGATGTATCTCAGTCGTATTCTAATTAAGATTTTAAATAAAAGCTATTACCAGTCTTCACAAATCTTAACTCCACAGGTTTCAACTTTTTACTATTTAAAAGTTCTAACATTTCACTGAGTTTAGTTTGAATTACATTATTTTTTTAAAGAATTTATTTATAGCGGTAAAGATATTTAGATAGTAATTCGACGAAAACATATTTACGATTTCATTTTGTTTCTAGAAAACTTTAAGAAAATTTACGTAATATAAATATATTTTTAAATTAAAATATTTGTGGCCAATTTCAACTATAGCAATATCCTCTATCTACTAACGTATATATGACATATTATTACACATTCGCACTAACACAGATTCAATCTATCGTTTCCTTCCCTAGCCCAATGTAATGCATGTCCAGTGAAATCCACAACGTTTCAAGTGCAACAAAAGAGACGCGGGACATAGTACGTACAACACACCCAGACCAGAAAATTTGTTGGAAACAAATGTTTCTCGGCTGGACATCGAGCCCACAACCCAATGCATAGTCCAGGTGTTCTGAACACTAGGTCACTCGGCGGCCATATCAAGTACTTATTACTATTTTATAAATATTTATTACTATTTACATAAGGGTACAGTACAGTACAGTGTGTTGGTACTATAAGTATATTTAATATAAAATATTGATTATGATAAAAATATAGTAATAATAAACACACATAACCAAAAAAAATCACAACCTCGTAGCCAGGATTCTCCACCTGGAGACGCTCTTCTTGTGAATCGGACATGTACTTAATATCACACCAGATACCGTGCTGGAAAATAACCACGCCAGGCTCCACTGGGGCCTGCCCATTATCACGTGCAGGACTATTCTCGCGAATAAGTTTGACATCATATTGATGGACCGGGCGCAATCAAGGATATTTTTGGCCGACATCACCATCCCATATGATGGAAACGTTGTAAAAATCAAAATGGACAAAAAAACAAAGTATCTGGATCTGACACACGAGATGACCGACATGTGGGGGTGATATATCCACTGAAATTATTCCTGCAAACTGCTAATCCCAGCCAGCCTCTCGAATCAACTTAGGCGGGAAATTAGGACACCGTGATGGGCCGCTCCGGGCACAAATTCAGAACGAGGTGCTTCTTAACCCCACTTGTATGGTCTACTGGGTTTTCTTCCTTTAGCGTTCACTCTGGACCGTACATATATTTATTCTATTGTACTCTATATATATGTTTATATTTTATGTACCAACCAGGCGAAACTATTAACGAATATCCCATAATAATCATAAGCATGTTTTATTTCTGTACACAGGTTTAGATTTATTTTCGTTCATCCATTTAATTTTATAAGATTCATGTACATAGATGATTTTATTGTATTATTATTTTAGATCAAATGGTCCCCCCCACCCAACAAATTAAAGATTTACAAGGTTATTCCCAAGCATACATGATATAGCATATTATATTGGTCTGATTAGAAATGGACGAAATATAATAGAAAATTCATTTCACGTTATGTTTGAGTGTATAAGCAACGCGTGCTTGTGTTTTGCGTGTGAATGTGTGTGAATATATAGTATATAAGCGTGTATGCATATTTAAGTTCAAACGTACTTCCCTCATAATAAAATAATAAAATTATTTGTATAAGATTAAAAATGGAAAATTAAAATTAGCATTTCATGTTATGAAAATTCATAAAACGAAATGGGTTAATGGTCCTAGAATTCATAACAAGACACCTCATTATTTCACCTTCTCCTACGTTAGTTTAAGGTTTACACTTATAAATATTTGCATACCTTAATTTAATGCCACAAAGCTACGCTTCGTTGAACAAACAAATCTCAGAGGAAAATGTATTATCAAATAAAATGCTACGTAACTTGCAGACTAATTATTTTAATTCGCTAATGACCCTATTGCATATTGTGAAAATTGATTTCAAATAAATATGTATCCGGGGCTGACATTTAATTTCACGGTACGTGAACCATCGGAGTACGATCGATACCGACACCAACGAAATGAGTAATTGTAATTTTAAGTAAAGATGTGGGAAAAACCGAATTAAGAAATAAATATAGCGAAGAAATTATTTACTATTACTTACTATTGTCTATGTTCCAACTCCCTCTTGAGGGTGCCTACCCTTATTTCCTAATCCTTAAGTAAATAAATGAATAAGTAGAATTGGATTATTAATTTATGAAATTTTTCGATAATTGCATAATTGTTATACTGCTGATAAAATAGATTGTCTTTATTAGATTGTTTGTTAGTGAAATAACAATCCCGAGTCTTTCAACATCAAATTATAAATAAGACCAACTGAATTATATTTGGATTTCAAAAACAATATTCGCTTAAATCTTGTAATATGTTTAAAGCACGTTGGTGTAGATAACTAGTTTCATATAAAGGCAAAAGACAGAAGTGACAAAAGAGCACATTATTTAGCTGATAATAAATGAATACTGCAGAACATGAGATGAACATCTATCCCCAATAAAGATTTAAGATACAGATGTATTGTTATCCCTGAAATGAGATACTCGTATAACCCTGTTACCCACAATTTGATCCCCGGATCCCAATATTCACCAAATGGAACATAGCCGAGTTATCCTGTTTAACACTGATATTCAGTGACGTATAGCCGTAATAGCTTAGTTTTTAAGGGCTCGGTTGTGCATATATAAATCTCATTGCATATATGTATACGTACACTGTGAATTATTTTTTTACTTTACTTTACTGTTCTTCACTTTGCTGTACTTTACTTTAGTCTACTATACTCTGCTCTGCTCCACTCCACTTCACTCTACTTTACCCTACTCTATTCTACTTTACTTTAATATTAGGGGTTACAAACAAACATACAGTCCGCTTAAAGGTGAATGGTAGCTGAGACCCATGCCATCTGATACATCATAAATAAGTATGAAGCGCGAATTTTAATAGACTGAACAGAAAAAACGGGTATTTAAACAAAAATTAAAGAAGAAAGTGAAGCTATTTCATAATTGAATTATTTACAAAATAGTACCATATAATTGTTATTTTTACAGAATCTGTTCCTCTAAAAACTTTTAGGAAATCTCTAATGATTTTATCGTTTCGTGATTTTTATTTAACAATGAAAAACGAGCTGCCTCGACATAATTCATTCCTGATTTCACCGTCTGCACTCTTAAGAAAAATGTAAAGTATGAAATGGTACTTCCTAGAACTACGATAAGAATTCTTATTTCAAATGCCTGAGTTCGTTTTCCTGTCTAGTGTTTCTAATATTAGATTTTAAGATTATATTTTAGTTGATTTCACTCACACCAATATCTTCCGGTTATTTCTAGTTATTATTATTATTAGGTACATGGGATATAATGTTTGTTAGTTACCGGATGATCATGGTTACCTATAAAAGCCGAGGATCTAGAAACCTAGCGTTTCTAGATCCTCGGCTTAAGTAAGGTTGTACAATATTTGGATTTTGGGCCCTACTCTAGAAGGAACCAAGGGTAGGACGTAAAATCCTAATATATTATAACCGTATCTGGCGCTCTGTGCCCTTCCTAATCAGAGGGATCCCCAGCTCGAACCAGTGACCCGCATTTCAACAGCCATGTACTCTGCTACCACTAAACCTTGTTAAAACCTTGCAAAGATAAGTCAATATAAAAAAAATGCGGCACAAATATAAATATACATAAGTTTAAATGATATTTGAAAATAAGGTAATAAAAGAAAAAAACATAATAATCAAATTATGTCACTCTTTCAGCCATGTTATTTCAATTTTCTTATTACAAGTTACTTCAAAAGATATCGTGACATTTTCGGTTTTAAACAGGTATTTAATCTTTTACTTATTTTCTTATTTTCGTCTTTATTTTAAGATCAATTCCCTTTATTTAATAAATAATACTTATTTTTTATGATAGTAGTAGTAGTAGTTTAGTGACTAGAAGACGGATTCATAAAAATATTCTACTAACTATTTCCTGAAATATCACATAAACAAATTCGATCGTAAAACCATTCGTGCTCGTTTGTCACCCTAACCGTTTAATATAAATTATGATTCCTATCTACAAACATTGCTATGTGTTATGTTTTACGTGATATGCCAGTTATGCTATGCTAATAAATGTAAAATTCGCTTACATGAGTTGAATATAATGTTGGTATTTATATGGCTACCATAAAACTGTTAATGCTCGGTAGGAATTTTAATATTCCACAATGAGGGATTTTTATTATGGTGTCAGTTATGAAAAGGCCGTAAAGTATCTGGCTCATATCCAATGCAACCCTGAATATCTTCGAATTAATCAGTAGTCGTGAGAAGTGAAAAAGTAAGTCACAAGAAAGTAACAAAATAGTATAGTATGGAAAAACCGACAAAAAAGATTATAAGTACTAGATACTTATATATATAGATATATATATATATATATATGTTCCTAAAATATTTATGTCTGTTCATGCTTCAGCTAGTTTATAACTACGAGTTACGCTCTACTACGTAATTAATATCATAATTATAGTCAAGTCAAAATACTTATTACTGTTGCACGCTAGGCTAAAGCCAGGTATATAAACCGTGGGACCAGCAATCAGCATTGCTTTGATGGTGGTTTATATTTTTCATCTGTGTACCCCATTGTTTTGTTTTAAAGAGGGTTAAGAGATTTATGTGAAAAGATCAACAAACTATTTTATAATTTTTTTTATATTTCTTTTACCATATAAACCAATGCCAATAAGACATTTTTTCACATCGTATGGTGAAAATGGGTTTAAAGCAATTTCTTTCAGGCAAGCGCTGGAAAAAGATAGAAGGAAAAATAACTGCAATAACATGTATATATTTTAAGATATTACTAACAAGTCACGAAAAATATATCTTTAGAAAGTAGTATTAGAATATAGAAGTCATAGTTTATTTAAAGAAACCAGAGAGTCAGTCGATAATTGAGGCTCCCTATCTGCATCCAGCTAGACTCTCGATGATAAAGACATCTCAATGCCGATTAGTCCAAGGTATGAAGAAACTCCCAGCCATATATATTTTATTTTATATTACTTTAGTCAAAATAGATATTTAATTAAGTTCCAATTAACAAGTACACAAATAATGATCTCTGTAAACCTACTCCCAATATCCCAGTATTCAATAAAGTAGATTTTTTCGATAAGCCTTAGAACCAATTTCCTTGTAGCGAGAAGCAAATGTGTCTGAGGATACAGTTAATAGAATGTTGCGACGATATATAATGGATGGGGTCTATCGATTTTGTATTTGCGTCTTGAATAACAAAATGTACTTGCATTCATGGAATATCGTGGAAGTGTTTCGTATTGTTATACAACTAATTTATTTAAATTGTTTACACTGTTTTTATATGGTGCAACCACGATGCAACTAAAATGAAGCTGCCACTTGAACAGATCGAGTCGACCGCGGGAGTACGACGTCACATGCTGCTTCGTACGGTCGTACGATCCAGTTCAGTTTTCCATCTCCAGGTTATATTATTTATTTATCTTCTTATGTTTTTTCTTTACATTGAGAGTAACAACTATAATAAAAAAAAATATTTCGAAGTCACGTGACGTCCGCCAATGCGCAGTGGAGCCACGTATATACTGTCCCGACTATCCCCAGCTGTGGGATTTGGTTGTCAGTTTACTTTTTTTTACTCTTATATCAGGTTGTCAAATTATATGCATCTGTCAATTTTAGTGTACGATTCGGGTTCGAAGATAATGACATGTTTGCACGTGTCACTAAATAAATCTTCGCTTCTCATGACTCGGTAGATATTAGTATTGCTACAAAAGCTTGAGGCGTCTTGAACAACGCAGGTATGAGATCGAGAAATATATTTTTAAAATTAATACTACTCCATATGTATCTGAGGAAAGATCTAGAAAAGAAAATAAAAAAGCCACCACAGATGATGCGGATAATCAAGCAGACCGCAATAGATCATAAAATAACTGGCAAAAGAAGCGGTACTCAGCGATACGTTTTTTTATCAGAATGAGCTTGAATCATTTAAATAAAGAGTAATATTATAATATCTTCTAACACAACACACAAAGGTAGCATTATAAGTGATAAATCTTTAACGATAAATTTTTGGGAATTAATATTTATATTTATAATAAAACTATCTTAAGAAGACTTCAAAAAAGTTTAAAGATTCTTACCAATTATTAATATTTTTTAACAAAATGGGAATGTACGACCTGGCCGCGACCCGCAAGCTACAGATTTAACAGTTTTTTTTAAATATAATGTACTCCTCCACGGCGATATCTTGTGGTTATTGCTAGATGGGTAGAACGTTTTTATAGTGCCGTTGCAGCATTTGCGCAAACAGATGCAATCCACTCGTCGTCCCGTTTCCTTTTCCGTTTCAATGTAAGTGCAATAAGATGATGGAGTAACGTTCACATGCAGTGTCAGGGAGACACGAGACATAGACACAACACACCCTGACACGAAAACCAACAATTTGTGATACGCAAACATTGTTATTCAGCTGGAAAACGAACCCACGACCCGCAACGCTGCAGCAGTATACCGTAACCACTAGCATATATTTACACAACATAATAGAGATAGAGTTTATATTAATTTAGTAATTTTCACTTTGGTTGTAAGAGGATTGGGCGGCGAATAGAGCAAGTTGCCTATCCAAAAGAAGATTAGGATGCGGCTTAGCCGTACCTCTCGACTACGTTCAGTACAATTCAATATGTAGGTCTCGAATTTATCCTAAATGTATATGATATTAAACAGAAATTCGTACTCCACTTACAATGTTTGAGAGTTCTTTTATTAGTGGAGTATTTAACACCGGTAAAGTCACGGTACAGTTTGTTTCTTTATCTAGCATGAATAAGTGAGCTCAGCCGGAGAAAGACTGCACTCTCACAGAATATTAGCATCATATAGCGTGATATTGCTAGGTTTCAAGGAGACCGAAGACCCTTATTACTGGTGACGAGGCATTCGGCTTTGTCCTCATTATTAAATTTGGTGATAAAAAGCTCACAGTTCACCTGATGCTAAGTGATTTCTGCCCATAATACCTACAACTAACCCATATAAGGAAAAATATAGCTGCTTTATAACCCCTGAGGACTTAGATGGAATACGTCGTCGCCCATTATAAGGGTCTCAAGCTTTCTACGCTAACCAATCAAAGCGCTACTGTATTATGTTGCTAGTATTTTGTGAGGGCGTGGGTCCGCCCTGGTCGAGCTGACCCATTCATGCTGCAGCTAGAAACAAACCTCAGTGAGGTTCCACAACCCGTTAAAACATTATCATTACTGGACACAAGCCGCTTGAGCCGCTTTTATGTCTTCGAAATTCAATTTATTTATTTACTCTTGAATCAATATAATATGTAAATTTTTTGTTCAAAAAATATCTCACATATTTTATTAATTTAAACAAATAACCGTTTCCTCTCCTTTCTGTTTCCGCATCCTTATCGTAACATAAAATTCTTTCACAAGTAAAATGATTAATGACGTTTTGTTCAAAACCACATTTCATACAGTGAACAATCATTCAAAATGAAAAACAAAAGAATCATTTGTCGAGTTACGGACGAAAATTCGGTTAAGATGACGAAGAAGGCTTATTATTTGCGGGAATGGATAAAAATCTTTTCATTTCGTGCTTTCCAGAAGGCACACATTTGTCATCGTCGACGGTAGCAGAAGCGTTAGCAAAGCCGGCGAAATTAAAGGACAATTTTTCTTAACTCTTTGCTGAAAACGTTTTTATGGGTCGCCCCTTTGTCTTAATTAGGCAGCCTTGAAATTTATAACTTGTTATTAAATTAACGCCAACCATAATATTTTACGGAGACTAAAAAAATATCTGTACATTTTTACGCGTTATAAAGAGACAGCTATTTCAAGCGACAATTTAAATTAGAAGGCAGTACAATGAATGCGATGTTATTGCTAAAAGCAATCTATTCTGGGCAACTTTTAATTTTTTAGCTTATAATGCATAGCGTAGCGTTTAGTAGGTTATTTTAATTTTAATTATAGTATATAATTTTTTTAATCATGTACAAGTTGTGTAATATATTATATCACTAGATATATTTATATATTGGAGTGCTATATTCGTCAACATACTATTAACAAATCAGCGAAAATAAATTATTGAACTGTTGTAATTGTTGTTCCATTTTTGTTTAATATGGTAATAATAGTGTGTATTTTCATCACGTGACCAAGTATCATTTTCTTGGCCTCCCCATGAATTACAACAATGCATGATTTTAGCCACCAACATCGAAAGTCTTCCCACAAATTTACTTAAGCAACTTTGCAAGAAAAGGAATACCTTAAAAGCCGGCATCGAGCAACTTTGCAAGAAAAGAGCCTACACCTTTCTTAAAGGCCGGCAGCGCATCTGCGACTCCTCTGGTCGAATGTACATAGGCGGTGGTGATCACTTATCATCAACTGAGCAGCTTGCTTGTCTGCCACCTATATAAAAAAAATCTAGTGGACAGAACACACAATCCACCTGATGGTTAACGTTGACCACGTTTCACAAATGCCTTTATCCATCAGTTGCAAAGGTACGAGGTTGAATACCTCATCTACTGTAATTGGGTCCGTGGGTCCCTACTCTATGTTCTAACACCCTCGTGCGGGTGATGGTGCGATTTATATATATTTATATATATATATAGTTTACATCCGTAAGTAATATCAACGACGAGTAAACGCTTACGTGTTCGCGCATATATTTATGGCACTATAACATATCCCGCATAATGGACATCATAATTAATTAAGACAAAATATGTATTACTTTGACTTATTTTCAATATTTTGATCGTTAATCGATAATATATAAGCTTGTTGTAAGGCAATAAGCTTTTTCTGTCACGCTTAGAGTCCACATCTATCATCAAGCAAGAAAGATGGTAAGTGATTACCGCTGCCCATGGATATCCGCAACACCAGAGGAGTTGCAGATGCGATGCCGGCCTTTAAGAAAGGTGTAGGTGCTCTTTTCTTGAACGCTCTGATATTCTGTGAAGGCGTGGTTCTTCTCCCAGTCGAGTCCACCAATTCAGAATATACTTTGTAATTAGCTGAAGCGTGGCTGCATCACAGCTTAAAAACTTCGCATTTATAAGCTCCAGATATACATAATTGTAAAGCAAAATTAACACTTATATTTATTGATAGATTACAGCGTTAATTTATATTAATAAAAAAAAGTTGTATGAAACTGTAATAAATACATAGAGATTAACTTAAAAGCTCATTGGGAAAATTCAAGCACCTACATACTGACGGGACGCACAGTGACACACAAATGATTAGTAATTCCTTGTTCCTCACACACCTTTAGTTATTTTTGTTAGGTTATTTAAGTTTAGATATACAAGTTTCATGTGTTTATTCCTGGTACGTTTGATATAAAAATTGTATGTTAAAAATTTATAGAAACGGTGCGACGCCTTTATACCGTATTAGTGGTTTGGCGGGAATGTTATATGTAAAATTGTGTTAAACTTTGTATATTAAATTATAATAAAAAATTGTATATAGTCGTTACAAACGAAGAAATTTTGCAAATTACATTTTCAATTATCGGTTATACGGCATAGTTGTAAGTACAAAGGAACATGTAGGAATGTTAAAAAGTTTTTATTGTACTGTGTCTTTTTATCTTATTCCCCTTCATATTAGGATGGCCACTTGACTTGGTGATCAGAGTTCCTGGCCAGGGGTCCGATTTCCAATATTTTTGCAAAACATTCATATTTATATGTTTTATAAATGTTCCATTTCCTATATATTGCATTTTAAGAACAATCCTGACGAGGACATCATCTACTTATAACGACTAGCAGAACATAAGTAACACTTATCTGATATGACAGGTGTGATAATTTAATGTCTTTACTGCCATTTTTCAAGTTAAAATCCAAATCAAAATTGTTTATTTTTGGAACACGTCAACAATTGAATGAATCTAAGCCAGGTTTTAAAAAAATTAGCAAAAGAGAAGACCCGTTCCTTGTTAATTCTCGATTGCAGCCAGCTCTTTTCAAATTGTTTAATCGTTTAAAGTTAAAGTATAATAAGCTTTTGAAGAACCTGTAGCACAAAAAGCACATAAAAATTAAACACAATTAATGGTGAACTTCATTGTAGTAGAGAGCACTATAAATGTCTTGGGACCCGTACACAATTTAATCATTATGAAGAATGAAAGGAGGAATGGGTAAAACGGTATCAACTTCTCTCTATTAAATGGCGGGAGACAAGTGAATTAACATTGGAAACAAATTCCAATTTATTCCTTTCTTCATAAGACAAAATCCTCATTTTAGTGTAAAAGAACTTTACTCTTTTTTATTAATACTCATTAAAAATATTTCAGACCAAATGTTCTACAATCAGTAAATTCGAAGCATCTACTGGCCCCTCTTTACTAAACTAGATAAAAAGAAATAATATAGAAAATTTAAACTGTAGTTAAATTTACGTTGTAATCTAGTGAAACCTAAATATTTCGACATTTAATATTTTTGTTCAAATCGTAACTCGATGGTTGTTAGGATGATGTAATACTCGACAATTTCTACCATAGCGATATCTTTGTCTTTAATATCAGTTGACATCAACTGCGTAGAATATATTATAGTGCCGTAAACGTTAGTGCAAACACAAGGGCACACATCATCACCTTCCCTAGTCTAATGATATGTATGAATAATACGCATATGTATGTGAAGTCAATGATTTATTTTTTTGTTCATTTGTGTTTTAAACGATCAAACTAAACTCTTTATAATAATATTCGAGAACAAAGATTTTATGTTAGGCTTAAAAATATAAATTCAATAAACGACCACCAATGCGAAAAACGTTCCAAGGAATCTCAATTTCAGATAAACATTTCTTTAATAAACGTAAATGCTTCACATATATGGAATAAGAAAAGTTCTAAGAATCTTTACACATACATCGTACTTCATTATTAAAAGATAAAAACGACGTATTGCTTTATAACAATCAAGTCAAGTCAATTATGATGAAGATAAACTGAATAACCAGGAGAACCCTGGTTGTTGGTGAGTACTCAGGGTACATATTCTGAAATATATACATTATAATGATAGTATCGTTAATATTTATATAAACATTGATTGACTTGTATCCAAAATCCTATAAACACATGACACATAATCTTAACGAGACTGGTGAGACCTTTTTAACAATAAAAGAACGATATGTAAGTTACATATAGCACAAATATTGACTGTAATAATTATTTAGGCTTGGCTTAAGAAATGTAATTAGAGGTGATGAAATATTATACTGGTTTTGACAATGATGAATCGTTTAAGCTTTTAAAAACTGAAGTTAACAGTGAGGGTATTATCACCACACATGGTCCTTTGCGGGGTCCAATTAAACACCCAACAACGGTCCTCAATTGGCAAAATTCTTCAGGTTTTGGGTTATACGGTGCCGACAAGCTAGAAATTACTCCCTTAAGATATTTCTAGTCTATATCAGTCAACTCATTTGGTCATCATGTTGTTTCCTTCTTCAGCTCCACGATTAAACTGAATCATACATATCCGAGAGAAAATATAGGGTGAGCGCACAAATGTAAGGTGAATAACAGGATGTATTCTTTCAATTTTTTGCTATCAGATGACTTGCAACTTTTGCTTGTTTTGTATTCACGTCGAACACCACGGCTTTCCCGCGGGATTACATAAAACGTTTATTGTTTGAGTAACATGTGTTACCTACAATTGTCTGAACACAAAATTCTTGTGTTATATCAAACCTTGAAAAATAAGATATACTATCACAAATTAAACGCGGACTCGTTTAATTTGTGATAGTATATCCAAAACCGGCACATAGACTTGTAAACTGCTCACTTGGACTATAAGAACCGGGAGGAAATATTATCAAATTTGGGGCCTGATTTCTCACGTTAGAGGTTACCTGACTTAAGTTTCACGTACCCTCGCAGTATAAGTCAATATACGATTTATTGAATCCTAAGTAAAACCGGCATAAGTTATGTCCTCCTGGTCGACCACAACCGTCGACTATGGTAATATCTTTTGGTTCTTACATCAACTGCAAAGAATATTTTATAGTGCCTCAAGAATTTGTGGAAACAAAAACGCACTCAACCATCGCTCCATCCCTATTCCGATGTAATGCTTTCGCAATAAGATCAGTGAAAGGAAGACCAGTATCAAAGATACAACATACAATCTACACCCAGGCCGAAAACTAACAATTTGTGATACACAAATATTGATCTTCGGCTGGGAATTGAATAGGGGCTCTCGACGCAGTGCGTACATAGGTCTGCCACACTGTCACTACTCTAATCGGCCACAAATATGTAATACACAGTAAAATAAGGATATATTCTCTTAAAACGTGAGAAAATCAAATTGTAAGACGACCCTCATTCGCATTAGAAGTTATAATGCGGACCAAACTAGTTGACAAGTGCTGTCACAGATATTTCAAATTCGCACAATACGAAGCGTGCGTTCAGATCAGGTCGTAGCTATGTTAAATCTGTTTGGAATGGAGGGTGACGTGTCTGTTTCTTAAACCAAACACGAACTCTAATACTAACGGAAAACATTTCTAATTTAGAAGTATTACATGATATTAATTTAGTTAATCTGTCAGAAGCAACCGACCGAGCCGAGGTTCGGTCCTCTCGGGCGCTCTTGAGTCAGTAGCTTTCGCGCACAGGGTAAGGGTCCAAGCCGAGGTTTCCTGTCGGCAACCCTTGTGCTAGTTACCCATTGATAAAGGTCTCGGCTGAGTGCCCTAAGTACTCGGCCACACAGTTCAACTGATGGTAAGTGACTCCTGTGGACCATGACATCTACATTCATCTATGTCTATGAGTCGTAATGAAGATGCGTCACCCTTGAGGACTGAGATTAGATGCCTCATGACCAGTAATAAACGTCTCCAGATCACAACACTCACAAGACAAAACACGGCAGCATTATGGTGCTATTTCAAGTTGATATCCTGTTAGGGCGTGCTCGTACTTCGGTCGAGCTGACCCATTAATTCTACAGCTAGAAACAAACTTCAGTGTAGCTCTACCACTGTCAAAAAGCTATATATTATACATACCATATTTAACGTAAACACTTATATGATATCCTTCATAGATGTCACGGATTAAAAGTAACGTGGTGTACATTAAATTCATCGTAACGTCGCGGGTCTTTGATTCATTTCCCACCCGTGTAACCGAAATTATGTATAACAAATTTATGGTCTGGGTGTCTTTGACTCCGAACCTTCCTCCGATTTTATATACATAGGTCTAGGGAAAGGTGTGACTACGGAAATGTTTACGACACTATAATATATACTGTATGTAATCAAGTAAATTCAAGGGATATGCTGTGGTCGAAATCATCATCAGATATCACGGTAGCCACAGTTCTCGTCTCTTTGTTCACTGATTTACATACCAAAGCATTTAATTCCGGACATAAAGAATTCAGCCTCATTGTTACAACAGACTGTGGTATTTTTAATACCATCGTGTACATGGTACACATACGGTATGAATGCAATGTGGGCCGGTGGGGTTAATAAAACAGACCAAGTCACTATTAGTTATTACGTATCATATATTACGCATAATATAGTTTATGCATTATTAATTTATTATATTATATATCAAGTATTAACATAGAATTAGTTATATTGTACTAATAAATCGGACCCCAAGCTGTTGCCATTAAACAACATTTCATTATATCCACGACCCGTCATTATGCTAGGTTTTTAGATCAATAATTAGCTAGGTTCAGTCCTCATGCAGGCACGCTATTATGCATATCACACTTCACCGCACTGATGCGATGATGTCTTTTCTAGCAGCCTTAGCAAATTTAGTTAGTGTTCTGGGCTGTGTTCTAAATAGACCTATCCTCCCTATCGATAGCGATCCGAACCTCCCTATGAGGGGGTCTTGGATCGTATATCGCCTCCCTCTGTTTTTGACACTCTTCGTCCACAGTTGTCGGAGCGCAGCGATGGTGTAGCACCAATCTTCGTGCCAGAATCGTCGTAGATTCCCCTACTCAGCGGGCCTCTGCTCTAGAGTCTTTTCCGTTGCAGCCGTAGAGGTAACATAAAATAATTGTGCTGGTATTGGTGGATGTGGGGGCGTGTTTCTTCCCTGGACAAGCCACCCTATTTATGCTGCTGCCAAAAAGCAACTGTAGCGTAGCTCTATCACTGGGACTAAAAAGAGCAAAATAAATGAAACAACTGCTTGAACTTCAGTTCTTATCACATCTCGCAATCTTATCACTGAATGACATCCTTTATATTCAAGTTACCTATTGTTACGAGTAATTAGCATACTTTTCGAGTTAAGTAGGTGTCAAACGTTGTATTAAGTTGTAAGTTAAAGTGTAAGTTGCAACCTTAATTAGACTCGGCTAGAACAAAACGTACCTTATCAAACAATTTTAATCGTTAGACCAAAAATGCGGATCATAAAATAAAAAAATCGAAAAGAACGTAGCTGCCAGCCTAATATAAAATTATAAATGAGCACATAATTCACATGATGGTAAATGATGACTGCATCTAATGACATCTACATCCATTCGTAACAAGGAGACAAGATGCATATGCGAAACACAGCTGCAGTTTGTTATGCTGATACTTGATGCTGGTATTCCGTCAGGCCGTGATAGTTCTCAGCTCGAACCGACTCATTCATGCAGCAGATAGAAATAACGTTATAACGTCGCTAACACTAATAACATTCCTGTTAACTACAAACTTAAATGCTTATGCAAGGAGATGGATGGAAAAATCACTACAAAATATACGCAGCTTATATTTTGGCGGCGTCATGGCATCCTCGACCGTTTGGAATTGTGAATTACAATTTTCCGACCTGATTAAGCTTGTGCCCGTTGCGTCGATGAGTTAAACGCACGTATACATGAAAACAAATTACACAGTCCTATAGTATATATGTATGTATTTGAACATTTATAAATATGTAAATTATTTATTTCATTTATATACTTTTAAAGTTAAAATATGTGCGCAACGATAGGCTGGTAGAGTATGCCTTTTGCATTATGTCCGCCTTCTTGTACAATGTTTCTTTTACAAAAATAATAAAGTATACATAAATAAATATAAAAAGATCTTCCTCCAATAGTGGAACTAGTGCTGATGTTAGAAACTGAATGGTTTGTTTCATGACAAATGGGTAGTGCTTGACAAGATTCCAAACTGGCTCGCGTTGTAATTCTAGATGGTAAACGCACTAGCCTAGCAAAAGCCTATTCACGCTTGCCTTGAATACTCTCAAGCTATATTCGGAAGTAAATACAGACGACGGCAAACTATTAAAGTCCCTTGTTGTGTGAATAAGGAAGGAACAAGTAAATAGTTGTTATTCAAGGAATAATAACAAAAAAGGAATGGGGGTCCTTCGAACGACTGGTTGTTCAATGGTAGAACGGGAATGAAGCAATTAAATTGTGTAATTTTAACATATACTATGTTCTCCAAAATGTCCTGGAACCAAAAGCATCAATAGCCTAATGGTTTAGGGTACGGTCGGCGAAACTTAAGGTTTTAGGTTTGAATCTGCCACTCGGCTATTGTTGTGAATTACTGTGATAAGAGATGCACGGGCATTTAAGCTTAGATGGAGTGGTTAAAGGGAATGTATGTGATGTTATAAGAATGAATGAAGAAAAGCATGGCTGGCATTCTTTAAAAAAAAAGGCTGGCCTCCCCGTGCTCGAGACTGACTAGATTGATTTTAATCAAATCGTGATCACCAATTAGTCTCATAGCATGCCTCTTCACTGAATCCGAAGCTGGAAAAATTATTAAAATTTTTCAAAATACTAAAAATAACATTATACCCATCCACATATTCGTTTACTTTAGGAAATATTGCTTACTGGTTATATTTACTTAATAGGAAGATCATCAATTCCTTTTAGAGCTAGGTGACGTCATTCTTAACTGAGTGTCAAGATAACGATACTCACTTTTCTTTATACTCTGAAGTATTTTAATAAATTGATAATTCAACATAATATAATCCAAACTATATTATTTAATATCAATTTTTTTTTTATTGAAATATCTTATTTAAACTAAAAATGAATCTTAAAAGTTTAATTTTATTTATTTTTTGTCAAAAACAAATACCTTCTTTTTTATCCTTTATTTCATTTAACATATCTAATACTTTAAAAAAAACGCATAACTTGTAACATAAATAAATTTATTTTGAACTCTCTGTTCATAATTTTAGCATCGTTACTTTCAATTAATTATTTTGTATTTACATTTTCTTTACTGTTTATTTAAATTATCATTAACCAACGACTTAGAAAAAAACTGTAAGATAAACAATTATTTAATAAAATAAAACAGAAAAATAAATATAAAAATAAAACGATCGCGAAAACAATAATGTTTACTGTACAATTATCAAGAAATATATATAACAAGACAATTAAAAAGAAACACTTACCTTAGAAAGGGATGTATAAAATATACCATATCTCAAACAACATCACGACAATCAAACACAATCACAATACATCCCACTGTAAGTGTCAAAGATATTCTCGTACCGAACACACGTATGAGTCGTTCGTCGTTCTAACAACGATATAGGGCGCGAACTTCCCTTACCACGTCTGCGGTACGACTGGATGAAAATTCACAACTTAGCTATCACAAGCTATCGACACTCGTACTCGGTGTTTCCGCGATGTTAATGCCATCTGGTGGATCAAAACTTATGCGTAGATGTTAAAAGTTTCAGGACAAAATTTAAATACTTCTTACGTTATTGCATAAATATTTTAAAATATAGTTAATGTTTAGTTTTCGTTTAAATATAGTAGTTCACTCAATTTGTTACTTTTTTGTGATTGATATATATTTTATTCATGAATTGTGTTTAAAAAAAAAACTAGGTATTTACAATGAATCTTGAATCTTTGTCTACATTCTGTTGATGTTGATGCTGTTAGCCTATGCGGCTCTTACAGATTCATCGGACACGGAACTGAGGGGTCCGTGAGCTGGTTATAAACCGTGTTCCCTATTGTGGTTCTCTTACTTACTCAAAGCGCTCATAAACTGAGCGTGTCGCTCTACTCTCTGGTCTCATACCTATCTGATTATGCCACCCAAGTTGCCAGTTCCTTAGCTATCGAGTGATTCTCCCGAGTGGAGAATGGATGGTGATGACTAGGTCGAGGTGTTTGAGCTGTGTGTGGGTCCGGGGTTCGTTGAGGACGGACTGGCGTTAGGCTCCCCCATGAAGTGGGGTTCGTCGAGGACATGACGGGGTCGACGGTTCATAGTTTCCGGGTTCAGTACCGGATCGTAGGTTGCGGCGTTTACCACTAGCGGGTGGGAGTGCAAAAGCGCTTTCTCGAAGAAGCGCTGCGAGATAGATTTGAAGTATTCCGGTATGGTGACGGTGAGATGTAAGTCACTGTGCAGATCGATGTTACGTTGATATGGTTCTGCTCCGGGTGCTATTCTGGTGAAGTGGCTTTGAACCTTCTGTAGTTGATTTAGTTTGTTTTCGGCTACGTGGGCGAAGGCGACGCTGGCGTAGGTCATAATTGGTCGTACGCAGGACTTATATAAAAGGAGTTTATGTCTTACATTTTGATTTTAGCGCAGATGAGCGGGTGAAGCCGGCTCATGACGAACGCGGCCTTATTTCTCGCATTTTTGATATGCGGGCGGAAGCTAAGTTTAAAGTCAAAGGTGACCCCTAGGTATTTGAACGTTTCTACTCACGGAATGGGTTGGTCGAAAATCGTGATACGTCCTAGCTTTCTACGACTAGGTACTGGTGCCGTGCAGAATGGGTCAACTGAGCCTCTCCAGAAGAAGACTGCTGCACTTTTATCCGGGTTAGTTTCGAAACCACTCGGCGAGGCGGTTGGCTGCGGCTTGGAGACGAATGGTGATACGGCCCTTGTGTACGTTTGAATAGTATAGGGCGGTATCGTTTGCGAAAAGCGCAAGACTGACCTGCGGATCTTTCGGAATATAACTTGTGTAAAGTGAGAATGAAAGAGGGGGAGTGAACGGAGCCCTGGGGGACTCCCGCTAGGAGCAGCCGGCTTTAGGGTAATCCCTGAAAGAATGTGTTCCGTTAAGTGGAAGGCCTGTTGAACGCAGGAGTGCGTATTCCTAAACCCGAACTATGCGTCGGGCAGAAATCTATTAGCTAGGACGTGTTCTTTTAGTCGCCTAAGAATAATCCTCTCGTATACCTTGCCCACGGAGTTCAGGAGGTTGATTGGGCGATAACTGTTGGGGAGGTTCCGCGCTTAGAATCTATGTTGAGAGTGGAAGTAGATGTCATGGAATCTTCATCTCTTATCACCTCATCACTATCGAATGATATGTGTGCTTTATTATAACCCCTAATATATATGAAATTTATTGGTGACTACCGCTATTGTATTGTTTTCTATTATGTATGTATTATGTATTTAATATCTATATATGTATGTTCCTTCTTTGTATATTAGTCATTTTAAATCTATTCTTTTTATTTATTATTTTATTGCTACACCCATCACAATATCTCACCTAACTCGTGGAGAATGCCTTTCGCATTAAGTCCGGCCTTTGTGAACCGTAACCTTTGTGAAAAGTTAAAACTTTGTTAAAGTTAATGCAATCAAGAGTAAATAAATAAATAATTATCATAGAACAAAATTGTTATTTTTTGTTGTATGTTACTAAAACTACAGGCAAAGCTGGGTTATGCCAATTTTTAATTAAATTACAACTACAAAACTTCGTTACGGACAAAACTACCGTCACCCCTGCAGTTAAAGTAAAATTTGTTAACTATCAACATAACTGTAATTACCAGGGCTGGTACGGGAACGAATAAACATAAACATTTATATGCTAACGCAAACTGTTGCACAATTTGAACCACGATGTTGGGTTGCTTTCAAAAGTCAATTACTTTTAAAAACCTTACATAGTGTATAAGTTCAGTAGTATCATTTAATGTAAAGGTGGTATAGAGGATACAAAATTTCATGATTGGTTAATTTTGGACAGTGGTTGAGACACGTTGCAGCTTCTACCTAGACACTGTATTAATGAGTCAGGTGGACAGGGGAAGTACTCAATACCAGAGTGATATAGCAGCATAATATTGTATTGCTTCTTTTTTTTATAAAATAGGTAGCGAACGATTTACACTAGTTAGCAGCTTCCCTGAGGAAAAGTGATCACCGCCACCCATGAATATCCGCAACACTAGATGAGTCTTTTCTTGGAATTCCCTAAGTCATATCGGTTCTGAAATACCGCAAGCAACAGCTGATTCCACAGAGTAGTTGTACCTGGCAGAAAATTTCGCGGAAAGCTCATCTCAGTCTTCAAGGATGGCAACGCATGGACATCTTCACTGTTTGCTGAGAACAGATGTGATGGAATCATCGTCGCTTAGTATCAAGTGAACTGTCATCCCTGATAATATACAATCCATGAATCCATGAACATGTTATATAACAAGTAAATATATAACATGTTCATGGACGTTCGGAATCAAGATTTTTATGTTTATTATAAGGGGCAACATGGGATGCAGGTGGCTCAGTATTTAGTGCTCTGTGGCAATCTTTGGGGGAGGCCTATGTTCAGCAGTGGACTGTGGACAGGATTTTTTGTGAGAGTATCAAACGAACACACAGTTCACCTGATTCCTGCGGCTCGTGACATTAACAACATTAAGCCTTGACAAGGGATCATACTGATCAGATGCGATGTCACCTTTGAGTATTGCCTTATCACCAGTAATAAAGGTCTTCAGATCCCCACACTCACCAGACGAAACACATTACGCGGCTATTTAGCGCTGGTATTATGCGAGACGGGTTCCTCCGTCTATCGAGCTGACCCATTAAATATGCAGGTAAAAACAAACTGCAGCTTGGTTCTACCACTGTAACAGACTGGGATTGTGATGATGGTAATAATGAATAATAATAATATTTTTTTATAAAACTAATTATATATTAGACTTATTGTATAAAGCGATGCGTATTCTGCCTACTTTTATTCTGTCAGACGATTCTGTGCGAAATTGTGGGAATTTTTTGATTCTTACACGTCGCCTATGAACACGGCACGGTTATTGATATTAAATGCCGCAGTAGGTTACCAGTTACTAAGCACTGTAAGTATAATTATTAAGTACCTACATCATCAAGCGTTAATATGGACTAATGGATTAGTGGGTATTGTCTGCAAAACTTAAGGTTGTAATTTCGAATCCGCCATTCGATTATCGTCTTGACCCAGATGGTTCAACAGATGGCAGATATCAGCACAGGCATTAATCTAGTTAGTGGTTAACTGGAATATTAGTAATGTTTGTTGCAATACTAGCGTTCATTAAAACTATCAAGCAATATGAGGCATACGGTAAATAACAAATTTATGCTAATATAATCCATAACATTTAACATAACTTTGCACAAAGTTCATATCATATCATATCACAGTGTATCATTAAATATTATTTTTAATGAGATGTACAATAATGATCTCTTACCGTAAAGATACAGTAATATCGATTTATTATAGATTTTATGTTTCTTAATTTTTCTCAATGACAACGCAAAAATTAAACTCATGTAGGTTTAAAACTGTATAATATAGGTGTTTAAAAAAACTTTCATAGATAAAATATGTCCATGTTACATATTTTATCTATGAAAGGTTTTTATGAAACAAAAAGAACAGTCGCAAAGTTTTCTTAACGCTATAGCCGTGTAGTTCGGTGTCTAAGCGCTTGCAAACGAAATTCGATACCGGTGGCAGCACCAATTAAATTGTTAATTGCACTTTTAAGTGCTGATTTACCACAAGCTGATCGGTGAAGGAACATTGTAAGTCTCAGAAATAAATAAAAAATATATTTGGAAGACTCGTGAAGCTAAAGCTTTTTTTTAGCGCTTTTTCCCAGAAGTGGTACACTTTTGATATATCGGCTCATAGATACCTTCATCTTTCGCTTATTAAAAATGAAGATAAAGGTGCGTTTACACTCTTAAGGACTATAACATAATCCTTCTGCCAGTAATAGGATATGTAGCTACCATTAATCTCACACAACATATCGTAAGTAATAGTGTTTGTGTAATCGTTTGGTTACATTTCAGGCGATCTCATCCTTTTATATTTCGGCAAGCTTCTCATTGCAGCTTCGCTCTATTACATTCAGCAAAGCCTTAGCATCTTAATCGTACTCGATGTTTAACTTCCGTTATTTGTACTTTGTAATCTACTTTATCGTACAGTGGACTACTAACCTTGTACGTAAGTACAAGGTAAGGCTCTAATGCTCTCTCAAGAGTGACCGACAATCCAGGCTTTTATATAACCGAAGTATATATATATATATATATATATGTATATATATAAGAGGGTTACGATTCAATGCTCTTACAATACTTCTTATAAACACAACTTGTACTCTTCAACAATTCTCTGGTGTTAATGTGTTAAATGTTGATGTGGAAGAACAATGAACTAATTGGTATACTGTGTTATTTTTACACTATGTTTCGATACTTGCTTGAAATTACTCTCAAGAGTACAATTCTTGGCCGTCCGTGAGCCTTCCGTAGAAAATGCCGCGCTTCCTTCTAACGACCTTTGTGTGTGCTTCATTAATTAATTCTTCGACCAATCTTGATAAATAGGGACCAGGAATTTGTTGAAAGCACCCTTTGTTCGATAACCTTTGTTTGTCAATTTAAGCATTAGTTATTTTAGAAAACCGGAACTAATGATTTCTTTACTACATTATTTTTTGAGACAAAGAAAGATCATCTCAGTTCATTACTACTTCGCTTCTGACAAGAAAGGTTTTTTTGTTCCAAGCCAAAATAGCCTTAATGCAAAATAGTCTCAATAATTATATATTCTAATATGTGTAATTATATTTATATATTATATTTTCGTTTGCTATGTTTTCAAATCGCATTACTTATTTTAAATTAAATTATTTCGCTAAGTAAGTTTCGTTTTTGTAAGTTTACGGAATGTCGATAGATGGCGGTGGCTATGCTCCTATAACATGAGGAGGCACAATATGTTGGCCCTAAGAATTATTTATCCGTCATACACATATGTATATATATCTTTTATTATTCTATATGTGTAGACATATTATTGCAAATAAAATTATCTTTCTTTTGAACAGGCCTTCATTACAGATTGTCATGAAATCCAATACTGAGCCACCTGTATCTATCAACTTCCCCTAATGGTCAACCCATTCAGATAGACTACGACGTAATTTTACAGCCGTTTAATTTCATATATGGACATCTCACGGAAACACTTCTGTCCCTCCCACACGTGGACAGGTTCACGTGCTACTTTTGAGACCTAATATATTTATGGTAAAATATAATATGTATGTCGTCTATATCCGACTGGCACATAATCCATGAAAGCTTTTATTTCTTTTTAATTTTACTAAAATAAACGTGAACGGTAATAATATTATTGAAACACTAATTATGTGGTGGCGATATTTGTGATGAATAACTTTGCAATATCGTATTATATCATAAATATTTAAAATTCAACTAATGAATTGCCCAATAGGTAATTCTATAATCCTATTCGATCTACGTTCGAAGAATAAACGGACCTTATTTCTTAAAGTGGATCTATAATCTTTGTGAAAGGAAAATCTTTCTGAAAAGGTAAGCTCCCCGATTTTCGAATCAAACAAGAAAGCTACGAAATTGCTTCTTTAAAATGAAATATGATGAATCGAAGGATTTGGAGAGATAAAAACGTTACATAATTGTTTACCTTATAAAAGGGAATAAATTATGATACATATAATGAATTATAAGTTATAGAGCCACATTGCGGCTGAAGACTAGCACACACTTTAAACAATCTGTAGACTCGACCTGGATAAGATTACATCTTTACGCTTCTCTTATCAATATGAAAGAAAAATACTTATATTCAATTTGAAAAAAAAAATGATTAAAAATTATAACTTATATGCTTATGTATATTTAAGCAATTATTTCGGCATTATATATATATGGAGAAATTTAACGTTTTTAGAGTAATATATTTTTTCCGTTTCTGGGGAAGGTCGTAGAATGTTATAAGTATTTACAGCAAAATAAAGTTAAATCTAAAATAGATCGTATAACGTATTAACGAAGAAACAAATGTTACGAATAAATGTAACGACGATAACGATATTTATATTCTAAGATTAGATTAGTAAAGTCTAGATTTCTCTTACAGTTCTCAAAATAAATTTTGACACTTGGTTGACTGTCTTTTCTCGGTAGACTTTGTTTAAGCTTTCAGAATAAAAGATGCAGACAGCGGTAGAGTCAAGCTACGGCTAGTGTCACAACGTAACTGTCATATGGACCTCGCCCTCACAGAATACTAATAAATTAGTAGCGTAGAATATGGGTAACGGGTGTATTCTACCTTAGGAGGGCGACAATGCGTGTGCGAATTCATTCTTTATTGAGGATAGATTTAGAGGTCATTGATCTCTGATATAATTTACCATCAGGTTAATTTTGTATTCGTTTGTAACAAAGTATTATAAAAATAAAATTATAATTGCAATTTGATATTTATTTACCCAACATACGTACTCTAAATATTTTTTTGTAGTTTTTGAACGTTGTCTGCCATAAGAATATGAAGATTAAAATTAGAAGAAAAATATTTTCCGTTGTTATATTAATATTAGGTAAAAGCTTTTTCAAATTTAGAATTTCATATTTAATATATCTTGTTCTAGACAGTATGACGGATACAAACCAAAATTTGTAACAGCTCTGCATACGGCACTTGGAACCTTGCAATGTCGTGCATAGATTAAAATGTTTCAAACAAATCTCACTCGAAACGGTAACCCTTGAATACTAAGTTACATGGGTTAAGAAAATAGTACAATGTATTAAAAATTTTACTTTATAGCATTTTTCTAGGAAAAAATATATTAATAACAATAGTACTAACAAACATGAAGAATAAATATAAGTAAAACTTATAAGATAGAAAAAAACTTTGCGGTATTTTTTGATCAGGAGTGGACTAAGGATACAATCTCCAAGGTTTTCGAGTCTGGGTATGTAGTATGTATGTTCCATATCCCTGACTCTGCATCTGAACCTTACTCCAATATATGCATATGCATTACATCGGAATAGGGAAGAGAACGACGTGTGAGTGCCTCTATGTTCGCGCAAATGCTCACGGCACTTAAATAAAAATATTCTGCGTTGTCTGTCTTCTGGTAACAAGAACATATCGGTGTGGTGGAAATCGATCAGATAACATCATAAATTATAATAATTCTTTTTTTTTGTGTACGAGTATTGCTGTTGGTCCAGGGACCTCTACAGCTTTATCTAATTAGACTCGCGAGCGGGAGGCCCGCTGAGTAAGGAATAATAATTCTTGTTATGAGGAAGGATATTTATAGGACAGCGATAATTCAACATCACGAATGTGAACATACCTTACTGTTCTATTACTATTTAAAACAAACTTAAATAGAAGACATTATAATTTTGTAAGTTGAGTGTTGACGATAATTAATGACATCATAAATTTCAATTTTCTAACAACGATTTCTCTATTATACAAATGTGCTACATTTAACGTTCATGAAATAAATATATTTCAACCACTGAAAATACCAATTGGTTGTTAAATCGTAACCAAGATTCCAAACATGCTTATGTAATAAGTTAAGTATTCAAGCCCCCAGTAAGGCCACTCGACTACTAAAGCATATCGATTCTAAGCCCGTTTGACGATAAAGCGATTTTCTTACGACCTTATGAGTTTGTCTTCTTTACTTGATTGGACAAGACACGACAGCCCGGGCGCCATTAGAATTGCAAATGCCACGGTTCACAAGGAAAACAAGACAATTAATTCGGGAACGGTACTGATGTTCGATCACTAGGGAAGGGGGTGTTTATACAATTTTATTACTGAGAACGTATCTTATCTAGCTTCTACTCATGGTTTTATGGTTTTTCTCTCATCAGGCTATGCTGTCCATTTTAAAAGAGCAAGGAAAAAAATATCTCAGCTTTTAATGTCAGATCTAAGTCAAACCACATTAAATATATTTGGTCGTTAGTGTTTCCTCTATTATTTATTTTGTTATACTTTAACTGGTACCGTAGACACGTCAAATAGAAAGAAATTGAGCTATATTTTCTTCGACACAGCTCCACTGACATACGCAACATATACAGACAACTAAGATATAATAAAATATATGTATACAACCTCTAATATTTGTATATGTCGCAGGGAAATTATGAAAACCGAGTTTTGATCAAATGCCTGGCAGATGAAGTAGGTTAGGTTTAGGTAAGGTTAAGGTTAGGTTAAGGTTAGGTTTAGGTTAGGTTTAGGTTAGGTTTAGATTTGGTTTAGTTTAGGTTTATGTCAGGTTTAGTTTAGGTTTAAGTCAGGTTTAGTTTAGGTTTAGGTTAGATGTAGGTTGCTCATCTACCTTATGTATATGTTAAATCTCCGTTTCTCGTCATTTCCCGGTGACATATATGTATACCGCTAATAAAATTTCAATGGACTATCTATAGTTTGTATCGTAGACCACTCAATTAGTAAACAAACAAATTATCACGTAAGTGTTCCAAAAACCAATGGATGGGTGTGTCCATTAGACACTGAGCTATCACGGATGTTAATAAAGTTATTAGGTATTTAAATATTTATTTCAATATTGGACGGCATCAAAAACATAATATTAGTAACATTGTTTGACAATATGAATCCACCGAGAGTCATCTATTTTCAACGCTACGAAAAATTGCAATCAATAAATAAAGTTATCCGAGTTGAAAAGTGTTTTGATTTCTAAAATTGATTACTTTGATTTGTAATAGATTTACTTTAAAGTTTAAACTAACAGAAACAAACGGTTTAACTAAATCAATTGTTTATACTGTAAATAATATTAAATATCTGCTACGAGAATTATCAAGTTAAAAGTAAGAGGGTTCTTCGCGAAACTTAATAACAATAATAAAAGAAAGAAAAAAAAAATAAGTTATAGATAAATATGCTCATAAATCAGCATTGGCATTATTATTGTTAATGTATTTTTATTTTTAATGTATTTTTATTTTTAATGTATTATGTCCTGCTGGTGTACCTCGACCACAGCGATGTTTATTTATTATATACCCGACGACATTACCTGCATAAGTTTTATTATAGCGCCGTTAACATGACATGACGTCCGCTACTCTAGTCTGACGTTAAACATGTACAGTAAAGTCGGAGGAACGTTCAGATACACAATCAACGACATGGGACATACAAACGTACCCAGACTCGAAAACCAACAATTAGTTATACAAAATATAGTTTCTCGACTGGGAATAAAAACTTTGTCAATATATAATGTATATATGTTTTGTGCAGACAACTTTAAAGTAATACCTTTCCATTGCACTAGGTTATTAGAGGCCATTGTAGTCGCAATGTTAAAGATTATGACTACAGAACAGAAAATATTAAAAAAAAATATATAACAAAAAATAAATGGATCAAATATCATTCTCATGAACTCATTATTAAATTTTTTGAGCTTTTATTAAATTCATACAGGTTTGAATTTAAATCGTTGGTAATGAACTCACTTCAACTTTTAATAGCCGACGTCAAATGTCAAGAAGTTGAAGCAAGGAAGCATTATAATTGTCGCCGCCAGGCACTAAAGTTTTTTGAGTTAAAATCAAATAAAAATGTTCTAAAATGGACCGGTTTATGTGACGAAACATAATGAAATATAAAAAACTTTTAATTATCAATGTTCGGTTTAGTAGATATTTATATTTGATTGTAAAACGATATCACTTGTTATTCTGTAGTTTATTTTATTTCATTACAGAGAATAAGTAACAGGGTAATAAAAATAAAAATGAGCTAAACTGGAACGGTTTATGTGACTAAACATAATGAAATATAAAAAAAAACTTGTTAATTATCAAGGTTCGGTTTAGTAGATATTTATATTTGATTGTAAAACGATATCACTTGTTATTCTGTAGTTTATTTTATTTCATTACAGAGAATAAGTAACAGGGTAATAAAAATAAAAATGAGCTAAACTGGAACGGTTTATGTGACTAAACATAATGAAATATAAAAAAAAACTTTTTAATTATCAAGGTTCGGTTTAGTAGATATTTATATTTGATTGTAAAACGATATCACTTGTTATTCTGTAGTTTATTTTATTTCATTACAGAGAATAAGTAACAGGGTAATAAAAATAAAAATGAGCTAAACTGGAACGGTTTATGTGACTAAACATAATGAAATATAAAAAAAAACTTTTTAATTATCAAGGTTCGGTTTAGTAGATATTTATATTTGATTGTAAAACGATATCACTTGTTACTTTGTAGTGTATTTTATTTCATTACAGAGAATAAGTAACAGGGTAATAGGTACATTAATGACATTTCATATCAACTAATTGGTACGCAATAAACTGGGTAAGTAGTGAGAAGAATATAAACAAAATTGTTTATATTTTGATCGTTTATGTTTTTCTTACTTTTTTTGACCTATGATATATATAGGTATAGGCCTACTTACTGTTTCATATGTTTTATTTATTTTATATTGGTAGTGGCTTTTTTGGAACCAATTTGATTTCCAACTTTTTGTTAAGCTTAAATGTTATGAATTGATATTAATTAAGAGAACCGAATGACCAATAATCAGTCATCCTTTACTTATGATTAATAAATAGTACAATAATTATTAATCATAAGTAATTATTCATAACTTAAATACTATTCAATTACTCAAGTACAAAGAAGACTCGCGCTTTGAGGATTTCATTCTATTAAGTTAATATAATCGCCTTTCAGAGGCTTGCTCAAATGGATTTCTTTTAATATTTGTAAGCTTAAAAGAGATTACAAGTTGAATTAGTCCCAAAATACACCTCTGAAATATGGGCGTTTCTCAGAATGATACGTAAAAATATACCACTAAACACTTAACTTTAATCCGTCATTGGGTTCGCATATATAAAAAAATTATCTAGCATTTGTTTTTGGCGGCGACGGTAATAATAATAATAATAAACGAAGTAACTAAATGATGGATGAAGGCTACGCAGTTATCGGTTACATCAGGTGAATTATGCTCCCGATTTTAACTACTAATATTATGAAAAATTTAATATAGCGGACTTTATCTTACACTATTAGTGTTCACAAGGCGGTGTGGCCAAAATTGCATGCAACAGTGAGTTATTTATTTTTATGTACCAATTACGCACCTGGGACCTCATGCAATAGTATTTGATTTAGATGCATACTTTTAATGTCACATTTTTTTTAGACAGTGTATCTATCTATAACATTGTCATCTAGGAATACACCATAATTTGTGGTTGGCTACTTCTCTATACAAAAAGAAATGTTTACACCTCAGGAAACGGTCACAGAAATTTAAGCATGATTTATAAAAGATGTTTTCCCTTGTCCCTAAGTTATATTCTGATCAATTTTAAACGAAATTTGAAAGGTATGTATTTGCTTAAAACTTGTGTAGTTTATTCTCTTAAAATTTCAGATGGCAAAACTCTTGGGATATTAAATTAGTTATAATTATTTATTATATTAATAAAATTAGCTAATATCGAAATTACGACTTATTATTACCCTAAATAAAGTATTTGTTTTACATGATGGTAGGCTGGCATCGCAATCTGTTCCCTGAGTGATATGGTATCTAGTATATAAACGTAAGTTAATATGTAAAAGATGTTATCTACGTGGTAGAGGTACTTCGCAGCTAGTTTCTTGTTCTAGAAACGCTTTCTTTCAAATAAAATGCTTTTTTACTTCATCCTTTAACAAACGAAACACTTCCCAGAACAAGTTCGAGGTTACATACACACAAAAGACCTTTACTACAGCTGCCTCACTGCCTTAACATCTATAAAAAAAAATTAGGACACTTGATTATTTGCAAATAAAACACATTTCCTTTTTACTTAAACAAAATGGAGTCGTTACCCTTTATTTGGGTTTGTAAGCCATAAAAAGCTAGTAACATTCTGTGGTACGATTCTAATATCAGAAACAATCTAACACCATTAGGGGAGTGCCGAAATAAACTGAATAGAATGACCACTCGTTCAATTCTACAAGGCGGAGGCTATACGATAAATTGGGAGAATAATTCATTTTTCTACTCGATAGCACACCAAAGAGGCCATTGTCGCCCTCAGGCAATGGTATAAACTAACGACTGACGCGCCTATGTCGACGCGTTGCGTTTATATATCATTTTCATTTCAATATAATTTTTTTGGTTTTATTGTGATTACTTGCGATTTCTGTTTTATTCTTATGTTTTAAAATGTTTGTATGGTTATTTATTACCATGAGCTTTGCCTAAGATCAGACCACTGTTTAATTAAAATACTATTTTATGTGAAAACGGTTAAAATTCAGCTCGAGAACTGCATCCTATGGTATATTCTATTAAGGACCTTTACCTACTTACTTTCACATATTTTCAACCCCTTACTTACATATATAAATACCGTTGTTATATATTAAAAATAATACAAGCAAAAATTATGAATTAATAATGTATCTATAGCTATAGCTACGCTGCAGCTGAACATTCGATATAGATATTGAATACGGGGAGAATCACGCGTTCATAGAAGGTCTTAAATAACGTATACATATACGAGTATATCTATGACGAGGAGACAATGTGTCAAACGGTAACTTTTATTACAGGTTATACTTGGAATAGTGTTTCCTGGATCTACAAACAGAAATCCAAGACAGGACTAATTTGTCTGGAACTTCAAAAACATTACGAGTTGAATATTTATGAGGTTCAATTGAATAAGAAGCGTTAAAAGCCTAATGGTCTGCGAAACTCAAGATTCGAATCCACTATTCGACTAATGTCGTGAACGATCTCCTAGCACAAGCATTTTCAGGTTAGTTGGAGTGGTTAACCGGAATATTAGTGTATTTTAATAGCATTGGTAATATTCTTTTCATAAAAATAATATTAAAAAAAAAATTGAAAACCAAGCATTTCGTTTTGAATTAACTTTGATTTAATAAACAAAAGTGAATATCAAGGTTGTTAACATAAAAATGAATCCGTTTCTTTTTATATATATATATATATCATAATATCATAAACTATTACTTTATTATGTCATGTCAAAATAAAAAAGAATATACACGAATACACATGCTTAATCCCTTTTCTTACTTGCGAATATTTATTTCCCTTTATATATAAAAAACTAATTTAAATGAAATTAATTTCACAATGAATAAATATCTCAAAAATCATTTGCTGAGCTAGTGAATAAAGAAAGATAAGGAAAGCCTATGAATAATCAAAATGAACGTTGTGAGAACAGCTCGCTGCCTAAATAAACCAATGCTAGGTGTGGGCGCTATGAATAAAATCTTGAAAATGATTACTACTTTTACAAAATAAGTACAGTGGTTTTTCTTAAAATTATTACATGATAGCCACCCAAGAGGACTTACATGGAAAGTCTCACCATTTATGTAGTGACGTAGCTCTACCATAGCAAAAGTGAGTACATGGAGAATATTATATATATATATATATATAATATTTTGAGATTGAGATCGTTCGTTTTCCACTTCAAATATTAAAAAAAAAGACATAACTGATTACAGTGAAAGAGCTAATTACTCATTACACTATATTATAACATAATTATGTAAAAGCAAAACGAATTAATTTTTAAAAACAAACTACAAATGAGATTTGTTTATTCAGAAATAGTTATCATTGAGTATTGAAGTTATATTTTCTTTATTCAATCACATTAATTTACTGTTCATTAATTCGTATTTTAATTTAAAGTTATTAGTCTAATTTAGAATAGACATTAATCAAAAGCAGAAAGTACGAAAGAAAAGAATCTGAGATTTATTGTTACATATACTCTGTAAGGTCTATCCGGGGATTTATCTTGCGACCGGTCTCCAAAACCTAGTTACGCCTAGTTATCCAACTTTTAACAGAGATAGAGCAGCACTGCAGCTTGTTTATTTTTATAATAAATGAGAAGCAGTATACCTGATAGTAAGTGGTTACCGCCAACCATGGACATCCAGAGGGTTAATTTCTTGTTACATGGTTGCAACCGGGGGAGGACCACTTTTTTACATTACTAACCGCGGCATTGCATTGCAGCTGTGTTTCTTGTTTTTTTATTTAATTACATTGAGAGTAAAAAACAAGCATACAATTCACCTCTTGGTAATAGATTCGTGAGGCCCATGATATCTACATTCACCTTTGACAATGAATCATAATCAAATGCTTAAAAATAAAAAAAAGACTGAGATAGAATGCCTCATTACCAGTGAATGAAGGTCTCAGGATCTCTCCAGACCAAACACAACAGCATTATGCTGCTATTTTACGATGGTATTCTATGAGGACGTGGTCCTTCTCCGATCGGGCTGACCCATTCATTTTACATGTAGAAACAAATTGCAGCATAGCACTACTACGATAAAAACGGTTAGTGAAGGGATCGGGGATCCAATGAGAAGTATCGAAGTATTCCACAATAGCTCTCAGGGCTGAAATTGCATCTGCATCCTGATACTCTGAGGATGGATGTATGATGCAATGGACCGCAACATCACTTACCATCAAGTGAAGTCTTAAATTAATTGGCATTCAAATTAAATAGTAATGATATCGATCATTAGTATTTAAGTACATAGCCTTTATGTATATAAATCCCTCTGCTGAGAATAACAATCTTCCTTAGGTGTAGAAGCGTGATTCACCACGACTCCATTGCGGGTTAAAGATACTTTTTTTTAGTAATTCTATAGACTTGCAGATTTCCACGCGATGTTTTGCTTCACCGTCGAGCACTTGTTTATATAAATTGCAACTGACAACTTCATCGATACTGGATCCGGGGATCGGATTCGATCTGATAGCGTACCGTATATTAAAAGAGTGCACAGTACGGTATTGAACAATTCAATTCATGACCTAAAATTACATTTCAATAATTCTGAATCGCGGCACTGGTTTTTTTATAATATATAGCATTCATTTCTGACATCTAGAAATTATTCACAATCGACGATCATAATCGGCAATATCATAAAATACTTAGCTGATGGTAAATAATCATCGATGCCCATAAACATCCGCAACAGTAGGGGAGTAGCAGATGCGCGTTTTTACGAAACGAAAGCCTTTTTACGAAAGGTGTAGGTTCTTTATATGGAAACTTGATAATATAATCACAATAGCTTTTTGAATACTGGAATGGTTCTATCCTGTATAGTTCTATAACATTGCGATTGTTATCGTTTCTACACAGAATAACACGTGTTAGTAATAGTTGTTTTGTTTCCGGCAGAAACTTTCACGTTTGCACTAATCAAGGATATAGCTGGATTTTAATTAATGAATATAGCTGAATAAATTACCACACATATAATGAACGGCTCAGGTATAAAAATTTATTATATTTTTGTAAATATGTAGAATTATACACAACATCACTCTTGACAATTTTATGTGTAGTAGCTTCCTAAAAAGGAATCCAACTCAAATTCTAAAATGTAATATATTTAAAACTTCACAGTGGTAGAGCTACACTGCAGTTTGTTTCTAGCTGCAGAATGAATGGGTCAGCTCGACCGGGGTAGGACCACGCCCTCACAGAATACCAGCGTAAAATAGCAGCTAAACGCTGCTGTGTTTCGTCTGGTGAGTGAAGGGATCCGGAGACCTTTATTACTGGAGACGAGGCATTCCATCTCAGTCCTCAAGGGTGACAACGCATCTGCATTATGATTTCTTGTCAAGGATGAATGTAGATGTCATGGGCCGCAGGAATCACTTACCATCACGTGAACTGTGTGCTCGTTTGTTACTCCTAATGCTATAAAAAACAGAATCCTTTTACGACCTCAACAACAAAGATATTATTATCACTTCCTATTTCTTTATAAAGTTACATGATTTATTCGTTAAATATAAGATTAAAGGAGAACTCAATATAAAACTATTAAAACTGTACTAGAAAAACGCGACAGCTACTGTCTAGATAAAGCATGGCTGGGGAAGGACCGCACTCTTCAAAATGAATTAGCCATATAACGCCGCTGTGTTTCGCATGGTGAGTGATCCGGAGACACAATCACAGGTCACTGGGTGAATATGGATGTAGATATCATTGGCTTGCAGTTACCTACTACCATCTTTGATCTTTTTGTTCGCTTCTTGCTCGCACTATTATAGAAAAACCCCTACCAAAGGAAAACTAGTACGAAAACTTAACACGCAATTTAAAATTTGGCTTGAGCGTGTATCAATATTTATAAAACAGTCAAATTGTTAGTTTTCAAATATTTCTATATATTCTTTAAAAAAAAATACGAGTGACGAGTGCTTTTGTCGACGTTTCGCCGGATCGTGCAAGGTTTTCAAAAGTTATTGTTAATCATAAGTAAGTATGAGTGAGCTTATATATATATATATATATATATATAAATATGTAGTTACGATTATTACTGGTGACGAGGCATTCCATCTAGGTCCTCAAGGGTGACAACCTTGTGAAGGATGAATATGGTACATGTCATGGGCCGCAGGAATCACTTGCCATCGGATGAAATTTGTACTCGTTTGTTACTTACAATGTAATAATAAAAATGTACACAAAATTGCTTTTGAATAATTTATTAAAGAGTCCATGTAAATATTAAACATAATTTAGAAATATTTCTTTAGAAGGTTTTGTATTTATTTTGATCGTAGATTTTTACTCAACAAGGAGTGGATGAAAGCTTTAAAAAGACGTTTATTTGTATGTCTACCTCAACGATGATGGTTTATTCAGTTTCATCAATTGTTGCTTATATTAAGTGTTGTTAAGTGTTTCATTGATGATTTTAAAGTAACTAAAGAATATACTAATAATCTAGAAATTATAAAATAATTTAGATTAACAGTCTACTGTGAGTTCAATACTGTACACTGTACAGGGTATATTTATATATTTTCTCTGCTTTAAATTGGCTATATATTCTTTGTGTTTTGAAATATAATAAATAAGGACATTTTATACGTTTAAGACATGCTTGGTTTTTAAATTGCACGTTTCACATAATTATTTATATCGTAAGTGCTTTTCTTTATAATATAAGGCATACATAACCGCAGCTCACGTGACAGTAAGTGATAACATCGGCCCATGATATCCACGTCTAACAAAGATTTAAAATAAAAATCAGTTGTCATTGCATGTATTATTGGACGATAGGGGAAGGACCATGGCCTCACTGAATACCAGAGTAAAATAGCAGAATAACTCTGCTGTGTTTCATTTGGTGAGTGCAGTGATCAAGATACCCTTATTACTGTGACGAAAGATTCGGTCTTAATAACAAAGCATCTACATTATGTTTCCTTATCGAGGATAAACGTGATTGCAATAGGCCGGAGGAATCACTTAATTCATCTGTCTGCGGTTTGCACCTTAAATATTATAAAAGGCTAAAAAATTTACACACACTAAACAAATTTTCGTTACTCGATTTGGGGCCTCTCGGCTAACAAAATATAGTAAAATACATTTAAAAAATATATATATATGATGGTACAACGTATATACTTAACAATAGGATAGTAACGACACTAGTGTGCGAGTTTACTGCTAAAATGAATCCCTTTGTCGCATTTCCTAATTTTGAAAACAATAAATACCCTTGCGACTTCAGCTAGTATCGAAATCCTTGGCGTTGGCATATCGAGCGACATTCAGTTCCACGGTCACTTAGAAGGCCAAATTGGCCAGTAAAAAAAATAATTTCCTTAATATAGCAAGACAGTATTTCATGTCGACCCACCGTGTGCTCATTTCTGGGCAGTGTCATCGCAGCACCAGTTCCTTCTATTTGACGGCTTTTGATTATTCTATTGATCAGCGACCAGTTACTTTCCGATCGGCTCGTTTTACTGTCATTGCAAAGAGATGCTGCATCTCTATGGATGTTGCATCTTTTACTGAATTTAGTGTGGGGAGTGCTCTGAGGAGTTGTTCAGATTAATTCCAGCCGCTGAGTTTAAACATCGTAATTCAAGAGAGAATTCAAAATTTCATCATCATCATCTCGATGGTAGGCAATCCACCACTGTGCGCTTTACGCGAAATTTTCTGCCATGCACGACTGCTAATTTAAATAGTATATCCGAACTGAACTGACCTAAGGATCTTCAAGAAAAGGTCAATCACTTACTTAAAGGCCGGCAGCGCTTCTGCGACCACTCTGGGGTTACGAATGTTCATGGGTAGCGGTGATCAATTACCGTCAGGTCAGGTGAGCTTCTTGTTCGTTTGCCACCTGTTCTATCTTTAAAGTAAAGTTAAAAGTTCTTTTAATAAAGTAAAGTCAGTAATTGAATTAACATTACCATTAACTAAACTAACCTTAAACGTTTGTGCTAGGATATGGTTCATGGAAATAGTCGAATGGTGTATTCGAAAAAACGACGTCATGTTTCGCATAAGGTACCCCAAACCACAAGGCTGTTTATGCTTTAAAGATAAAAAGACGAGCCATAAATATAAAACAGATAATCAATAAGAGCGTATTTCGCTTTTTATATACATATATGTAAGTACATTTATATTCAATTTGCGGAGAATGTAGCTGACATATCATCTTCAAAGTAACAAGATATAATGTTATTTGACTCTTTTGGTGCTGAATTCAATATACTCGTATTTTCTATTTATGCGATATTCAAATATTGAATATATACTTATCAATGAAATGTAGCATGCCACTTATAAACGGTAAAAGAAACTTTATGTGGCAAAGATGCATATCTGTCGATTAGTGTAATATGAAATGTTTACGTTGTGTTGCGCTATTTTCTCTCTGATAAATTAAATTGGTTCATGGTCACTTTGTAAAGGCTGTTGACACCTTTTGTTTTATTGGATTGAGGGTAACAAAAGATTACACATAATTAATAAGAGATTCTTATCGGCCATGAAACCCACATTCATCCTCGATAAAGAATCATAATGCCGAGTTGTTGTCACCCCGGAGGACTTAAATGGAATACCTCATCATCAGTAATAAGAATCTCTGCAATCCTACACTCACCGTTAGAAACACACAATCACAGCAGCGTATTTTACGCTGATGCGATACGTCTGTGTGGGCGTGGTCCTTTTCCGGTTGAGCCGACTCATTCATATTGCAGCTCGGCATTGGAATGGCCGTATGTGTTACGTATCATAATAAAGTATCAAAATACGAATTTTATAACGTACTGCCTAATCGACATTCATTAGGGCGCCGTTTTGAAAATACTGCCTCGTGGCTTTTGTTCTACTTTGTAGAGGAAGCCCTCTTTCGTTTTATTTTTCAAGCTCCAAAATTGCAACAAGAAAATTAAAGTAATACAACCACTGTGTCGTAATGTCCTTTGTCTCCTTTCAACATTTTGTATTTGATTTATTATTTCTTTGGTATGTACTGGTCTTACGATAGTATCAGTAATGAAGTCAAGAAAATAAAGTTGCGAATGTAAAAACAAAGTATTTATTCCATTCGCTGTCAACAAAGATAGCTGCCGTATTTCATTAGGGACCTCGTAAATTCGTTAACAGTATCACCATGGCCTATCCCTGAATATCGGACCATAAAGACGACCAGCCATTAATGACTACTCGAATCGATTGATCCCTCAAAAAATCTGTTCCCAATATTTCCCACAAATTCCAGAGAATCAACCAATACTTAACTTACTTTAAGTTTGCTAATAATTAACCTGCCAAAGATGAACGCAGACTGTGGCATGAAGGGGTTGATTTGAACGTAGAAGGACCACCCCAATACAGAAAACTAGAGTAAAATTGGAGTATAACGCAGCCAGTAAGAGAACGACCGCTTTTTCTCATCAAAAGACTTTTAGTCTTGTATTTCCTTAGCATAGGGGAATGAGCCTCTGACCGTCCATTATTAGCGACCCCGAGGAGGAAGACGTGGCATCGTGTCTTCGTGACAGTTCCGCGAGGGTTCTGAGGGTGCGATCCTCATGCACGCCCCCGGGACGGGCTATCCCAGCGAAGTGCAGGGGGGTTGCGGTTGTGGTCCTTACGGAGATCCCGCGACCCCTCGGCAACACTGGTGGCGACCACCGTGGGGTTTTAGTGGGTGCGAGTACGACATAACCCGTCCTCGCCCTCTAGAGGGCGGGTATGCGTAGGCATTTCCCCACGCTAAAAAAATATTGTGAGCCCCGCCGCCAAGGGTTAGCCACGGTGAAGAGGAACCCAAACGGCCGACCTAAGGCACTCTAAGGCCAGCCCGAGGAGGCCACTCTGGGCGAACTAGAGTTGAGCTCTCCTAGGATGCGTGTCGGTGGGCTGCGGGGAGCGGATAGACGGAGCGAGACTGTCTTCCGCACCATCCGCAGCCGAGGAAGAGTCGGGGGAAAGGGGTGGTGGTGCGGGACTGTCGAAACCGGTACCTTGCATTGTCGCCCCCACCCTCCTCATTCGAGACGGAGTCGCAGAGGGAGGGTAGTGTATCTGTCTATCCTCCGGGGTTCGCACCACTGATGCGACTGCAGTGGGTGTCGAGTGGAGTGTCGGGTTTGTCATTCGCGGCTGTAAATGCCGAAATTTATTTAAAGAGATTTTACAATATCTGATACAAGATTTTTACTCAACAACTAGTATTTAATTCAATAATATCAAATAATTTTCGAGTCCAAAGATGAAAATAGTATTCTATTTGAGGCCGAACTTGCAAGCGGTGGTTTCGCGTAAAATATTTTCCCAGTTAGACCTTGGAACTGTTAGTCACTTGATATATCAACGCCAAGAATATTACTAACTAAAGCAACAAGACAAGTGTTCTCAAAATCAGGAGATACGAGAAAGAGTGCCGTAGCTGTGAACGTGCAAACCTGTGTCTTCGTAGGGTTGAAATTACTCTTTGTTGAGATAGACTGACTAGATTTAGTCAGTCTATCTCAACTCCAAGAAGTTTCGTTCCTCAGTCGTTTTCATCCATCCGAATTTTAATAAAATCTTGATTTTATACACAAATTCATACCGTACATAGTCCTGATAAATATTGCTTAGACGGCGTGTATGCCTTCACCAGCGCCGATTGAGAGCTCGATGCTCCGGTATGCTAGAAAACTGATGACCCAGTCGCATAAATTCTCAGAAAGCAAGAAAGCTTTGAAACACCTGCCAAACTAGATCGAAGACCTTCTCTTAATGTCTAACGACTAATCACCGAGACAAAAGTGCAGGAGGAAGCTGATGGTAATGTAGTACATTATTGGATAAAATATAAGTGATGGCCTACATTTGCTCTAATTTGAGCGGTCACCGTTTTTGTGATAGATCTCTAAAGCTGTCTTCCTTGTACTCAACTGAAAAAAATATTTACGAAATGTTAATATATTCTGAAAAACTCATATCTACAAAAAAAAGATACTATTACAAAAATACAATTGTTTTTTCAATACTTAATATTATATTATATATGCATTTTACCAATTATCTGTAATAAGCCTGATCTATCTAAATAAAATCTAGTAAACAAATAATACTAAAAATCTAATCGTTAAAAATTCAATCTCATAAACATAATAACCTCTACAAAATCTTATTAAGGAATCTATGTAAATACTGAAATTAATTGCTTTCGAAGGCTTTGTGTTTATTCTGATCGAAGATTTTCAGTCAGAATTGAATCTTAAAATAGACCGAGAAAATATATTAATTGTATCTCTATCTGTTGTTAAGTTGGTTTAAGTTGATGAAATAATTTTAATATAATTAAAAGGATTAAATATCCACGAAAGGAAATAATAAAAATATACTGAAGCTAAAAATGAAACAATCTCGTGAAAGTAGATCAGTAAAAACCACCCGTCACATGACATGTATCCCATCACATGACATCTACAGTTATTCACAATTGCACACCGTTTAAAGTTTTGAATAAATCTGTATTTTTCAATACCACAATGTTGTAGTACATGACATTATTAAGGCAAATTCATCCATGGATATAGCAAATTAATACGATGATGTCCTGATCGATTTCGAACACGGCGATATTTTCTGGCTATTACCAGACGACAACTTGCGCAGAATATTTTTTAGCGCAGTAAGCACTTGCGCAAACACAGGGGCACTCAATCATCGATGTAATGCGTGTGTAATAAGATCGGAGGAAGGTTCACGTACAGTGTCAGGGATATGGGGACATACAACACACCCAGAATACCTAACTCGAATACAGAACCTGTGACGCAGAAGGTACTCTAAACACTTTACCACGGCCGTCCAATTAATATAATAGATAATAATCTTTTATTTGCATATACGCAGTAGTTGTTTTGTTTTTAGTGTTGATTGTAACAGAGGTGAAATGCTTCTTTATCAATTTCTGCGTCTTAGACATCTTGTTCTAATGAGACGGCATCATACTTCAGCTATTTTATGATAACAGTGTGGCTGCACGACGTAAATTGATGAAATTTCTTGCAACAAAAGAAAATATATTTTAATTAGAAACAATCAATAGTTAAACTACCTTGTATTCATCATATATTTTTTGGTTGTTAGTTTGTATTGACAAGGTAAGGCTAACCCGTACCCAGGAAATCAACGAGAGCAGTACTATTTAAAATCAAATTCGAAGTATAAAAAATAAGTGAAGCAAAATCCAGTTAAAAATACTAAGAACACTTCTTCCATTCAATTAGCTTCGAACTCAATTTGGATGCAAATCTTTAAAGTAGTTTTAGATTGACGTTACGTGAGAAAAATTGCTCCAATGCCAGACGCTTAGGGATATTAATAGGGTTAGAAGTATTTTTTTTGTTGACGTGATCTATTTAGAATAATATAGACAACCAAGTGGCATAGTGATCACCAGTTTTCATGTCTCGGTATGTCGGATAAATAATTCGTGTCCCTGATACGACGTCTAAAATTTGAGTTTCGATACAATATATCATACATCATATACAATACATCTTACTTGGCACGTGGACGAAAGCCCTCTCAGAGACCGCCATAGATGCGCTAAAATGTCTGAGGAAAGTGGGATAAGCCGTTCTCCCTGTCCTCCGTTTCGGGAACTTTAGAAACGTTGCGCTACTCCTCCTATACACCGCTACATAAGCAGGACCACATCGTTGATGGACCCCATCAGGCATGTTGCCCTAGATTCGGGGAAATTAGTGTTGATATTACTTTGCACCACTTCACGTACAAATCAAGCCTCGCCTTGCCTGGATTAGTGGAGGTCGGGTAAATTTCGAGGAGATTGCCGATTCGCGGCCAGCGCTGACAGGGCCGCAGATCCATTCGCAAGTGTCCCCGTGGGTCTACGGTTGGAGTGAATCCAAGATAACCCATCCCCGCGTAGGCATATACCGTATGGCTCACGTATACAAAGGTTAAGTTATGCAAATCAATAGATACTGTGTTCTTGTCACGGCGTACGCTAACTGTACCGAGATCTTCGTTTCTTGGAACCCCGTTTTTACGGACAGAATTATAGCGGGATAATTCTCCGGTATATCGATAAATAATTGAATTATGAATTCGCGGTATACCCGACCTTTCTTATACTTTGGTAGCTACCCTCAAGTTTCCATCAACAGATGGCACTATTAGCCGAAATCGTAGTTTCGTGTAGTAGAGATCTATGGCAGGTTAATTTCAAGTAAAGAATTTTATTACACCCGTGAAGATAAAGTTTTCATTATTTACGAATAAAATAAAAGTTACTTAGATTCTCAATAAATTAGGAAATTTATAATGCTTTACTAAAACAACGTCTATGTTGTTTTGCATTTTAAATGTTGCTACTGAATTAAATCAGTAACTAAAATTTAAAATTAGAATTAATCATGACACAGTTACACAAGAAAAACAATCAACACGGATCTTTATGGTAAAATTTTGATGGTTTATTTCTGTTATACCATTATACTTTTTTAAGGAATACACAGTTAAATATACGATATAGTAGGTACGTATTTCATTTTACTCTTTGCACATCTTTGCATTCTTAGGTACACTCTCCGTTTTTATCTTATTAGTACGATTTTTAATGGGCTAATCAGAGTTCCTACTATGGAATCGCATTTTCCCCATCCCATTCTCTGAAACATTATCCATGCATAACATTTTTTTTTATGTTCCTAATTATTTTTATGGTGTAGTATTTTACATATTTCGTTAACACCGCATCAAAACTTTTTTCTATCTTATCGTTGAATATTACAACTAATAAAATATAGTTATGAAATATTTATGTATTCTATTCAATACATCCGTTTATTCATGTTATTACCACGTGTTCGGTCGAGGAAAAAAATATCGTGCAGGAAACTTTTAAATCAACATACTATTAGTATTTAGCTGTCCTGCAATTGGACGTTGATTTTTTTATCAATATACTATGTATCCCTATGTATAAAGATGACTAACCATTTAGATCGTATTTTTTTTCAAGTTTAAGCCTAATTCCAACTAACAAAAAAAAATACTGCGAAAAAAATTCAATCTCTTACAATACACAAAAATTTCTTTTGTAAAACTTATTCGGAGTCTACGTAAATACTGAAATTAATTGCTTTCGAAGGGTTTGTGTTTATTCTGATCGAAGATTTTTCTCGACAATGAGTCGATGAAAGCCTTGGAAGACATTTCTTTGTATATTTTACGAAAAAGACGGGGAAAATGTATTCAGTGTCACTAAAAGAAAATTATTGAAACAAGCTAACGCAGTTTGACTAATTAAGATATTTAAAATTTTTGTAAATTATTTAGAAAAATAGTTTCAATTATTATAACTTCTATCTATCAAAAAATAAAAAGTATAACATTGGTGGCTCCAAACAATGGTACTTCACTATCCCGCCGCTCTATTTTAAATATACATTACTTTACTAAAAAAAACCAGCAATGAAACACAAAATCAAAAGCAGCTGATGCTCGGATCAACGAACGCCTGGGCGCGTCGGCGGCGCGGCGCTGATACCGCGGAAATGATCAAGGTGCCGTCAAAGGCCGCGGCCCACCGCAAAAGGAGCGGTTTGTTTTGGCGGGATTGGTTATTATGTTTAGTATTTTTAGTTTTTGAGACAGTTTCGCCCGTGCGTTCGTTGATCCGAGCATCAGCTGTTTTTGATTTTGTGTTTCATTGCTTGTTTATTTTTAGTAAAGTAATGTATTTTTTATGAAACAATCGCTTCATTTTGCTGTACTAACACGATAGAGCGTAAATAATTCTAATAAAACGTTTTAAAAATTTGATTTTTTTTTAATCACGATCGATTTTTTTCCGTCCCATCATCAACGGTGTCATTAGTACTATCGTCTGTCTTCGTTTTCCGAAGCGGTCTCCTAATACCGTGTATTACACCGTCACCGTGTTTAATGTGTCTAATATAACTACTGTAATTGATACAGAATAGTGATTAATTAAGCCTTATATATCGAAAACAAAGTGTACCGCATAAGAAATTCAACTTAAACATAAATGACAAATTTATTCACTGAATTCATCGTAAACGTCGATGGTGAGGCAAAAATGATTGAGTGTGCGTTATTGAGTTTGGAAGATGCCCAAAATTCAGACGTCCGAACGATGCTCGATCAGCGGGAACTGGAATTTATGTAAGACGTCGGCAATATCAGTTATACTTATAGCAACAGTCCACTTGAAGATAAAGGTTCTGATCATAAGGAGGTTGCGCAACTTTGCTTACATTTCAATAGTGGATATTAAATAAGGCAACTGAATTCTTATAGCATACATAAATATATCAATGTCCTTGTTTATGATATTACTAAATATATATATGAAGAGTGTGCGAAGTTACATACAAGTAATTTAATTTTACTACAATTACTGATGGTGAGGCATGTCATACAAAAAAGGTGACAACGCGTCTATATTATGATTATTATCGAGGATAGATATGAGTGTTATATAACACAGAAATCAATTACCATAAGGTGAACTGTTGGTTCGTTTTTCACCCTAAATACAGTACAGACTATAAAAAGGGGTATCCACGTCACTACGCGCACTAGACAATAAAACAGCGTTCCTCGACTCGAATCTCGAATTGAGGACCAGTGAGCACTTCGTCACTCGACTATCAAAATATAATACTATATTAAATTTTATAAATAAAAGCATTCAATAATTAAATAATAGTCTACCTCACAATAAATAGAAATAGTCGCTTACTAGCCAAGAATGACTGCCGTACTTTGAATTGGTTATGGGTACCACTTCTTGTACTATTTCATTTGTAGTTTTATTTGTACAAAGTTTTGGAACAATTTGACTACAACGGTCTTCCCATGTGGTCACAATGGGAGAGTCAAGAAGAAAAGGGCTTGCCCTTCACCAGCTTTGGGTGCAACACCATTTAATGCCTGATGAAATTACGACTAAGCACTCCCTTATGGATAATAAAAAAAATTTTTATTATCCATAAGGCGGACCTTTATCCAAAGCATTTTACAGAACTGTCAAAAATAGTTTTACTATAATTACCGTAAAATATTAATAAACATGCTTTTTACTGAGCATATATATATATATATATATATATATATATATATATATATATATATTTACATATATATTTATTGATTATGAATAACAAAAATCACACGCTCTGTATTTAGCTACTATAAACGGAATGACAAAACACACATTTTGCAGGCGAATAAAAATATTTAGAAAGAGAATATGTAGAAATATTTTGAGTGCTCAGTGTTCAAATATTAGGGTTAACAAATGTGCATACATTTCACCTGATGGTAAGTGAAGACTGCAGCTTACGACACCTACATGTACCCTGACTACTATAGAACATCTCGTTACATGTCCTTTTACGATGGAACCGGCCTCTTCAAACTACAGCTGGAACTAGTTGCAGTTCTTAAAATAATTTATTCATCATAAATTTAAGACAATCGTTGATGTCGGTGAAGTAACTTCTAGGTCGGTCTTCTTCTTTCTGCTTTCTTTTTGACTTCCCGATACGATATTATTTTCTTTATTTGATAGGTGGCAAACGAGCAAGCAGCTCACATCGTCCATCGACATCCGCAACCCCAGAGAAGTCGCAGATGCGCAGCCAGCTTTTAAGAAGGTGAAGGCTCCTCTCATTTCTTCGTAGTCCCTTTCTTCTCTCTTCTATTTAACTCTCCTGTTCTCTATCATTGTATGTTTGAGTGTCTATTTTCCTTGACCTCAACAAACTTAAAAAAAATATTTTCAATCAATATGTTATTAATAATTATTTATTTTGAAATAATTAATACAGTTAAAATACTACTATTTTATTTTACGTGTATTAGTCTCTGTTAATTAGTCTTCAATTAATTTTAACATATAATTATACTAATAATCTCTTGCCTCCTACAAATTTCCAGGGAAATTAGACGCGAGAATTATGTAATATTTTAGAGTGATGACGCCGGTCTATTTTGTTCCATCGATACAACCTTATAAATATTCTTCAAAAGTTTGTCGCTGTAGATTAATTTATTGTTTACTTTTTATATGTATTACTCAGTTGTTAACAAAAACTTTGCTGATATCAGGAATACCAAAAAAAAATACATACTTTCAATAATGTTTAAAAAAATATACTTTTTTTTAAAATTTCATTAAAAAAGGTTTTTTTTTCTAAATGAAATGAGTTTAGAACAAACACACACTTCACCCTATATATAATACATTCAAATAAATCCCAGCATTACCAGTAGCATTCTACACACATCACGTACTATTGGATGATCTGCTTGCCCATTTGCTGCCTATTCTGTAAAAAAATATGTATGGATAAAATAGACCCCTTCAAATATTGAAAACAGAAAAAGGTTAAAACATATCCTTACAATCTAAAGCTGAATAAAACATAGAAAATTCATTGTTTTCACATATACATATAATATAGAAAATACAGAAATTAGAATCATTAAATTATCTGTGGTTTCAATTAAGGTGCTAAACAAACGATCCGCGGTACGCATAGGCTTCGTATCTGAACGACAAGCGTTTATTAAAGCTTAAAGGAATAACAAATTTGTAATTAAATATTACTTCACAATTTGTAGAGGCTGTATTGGTTTTAAATGTTTAGTGAGAACATCTAGAAAATTACAAACAAATTGTTGTTGAAATATTACCACAACTATTCATTTATTTAATTTCAACTGAATAAATAAATATATAAATGTCTAAGAAATAATAAAAGAATATTTAGAACGCATGTGAAGTCTGCCAATTAATTGTCTGTAAATTCGCAGTGGAGCTGCATGGTGAACTACGCTCTAACTATATCTCTCGAGAGGAGGCCCATGCTCGGCCGTGGATCTTCATAAATATATATACAATAAATGTATACAAATTTTTTATCCCAATTATTATAAAAAAATAAGATTTAAGTTAAACATTGCTGCAGCGTATAGATCGGAAGTTAGAACATGCATTTCAATAATTCGTTAATTTGGATGTTGTGTGGTAATTCTAAACTTTCAAGTGGTCATCAAGTTTCAAGTAATTATACAATTAGGTAATGATCCCAGATCAAATGCTAAAATAGAGCTTTACTGCTAGCTGTAGCGTATATTGGTAGTAGAGCATTCTAAAGACTGACGACGTACGGGAAAAAGTAGTATCTAAGAAACCAGTTTTACAAAAAGCAAAGTGAAATGTAAAACTTTCCAAAGCATAAAGACAGCGTTCGTAGCAGCCACTCTGTTATCGAATTTTCATATGCTAATATATATATATATATATATATATATATATATATATATATATATATATATATATATAAATTAAATAATTATTGTTACATTAATAAAAGAAACAGTAAGTAAAGTAAAACACCAGTATATTATTGTTGTATTGTTAATAAAATAATTAAATTCACAACATCATATTTCATGTGGTGACTGACAGAACAGGTCACCCGATATTCGGAGATGAATAATTTTTCATCCATCAATCCCGTAATGAATATGTTTCGTATATCATGGACAGTATTTTTAAGTGACCAAAGTACCCCGTGACAATATACTGCAGACCAAAAGTTTAAGACCACCTTAATTAAAGTAGGGAAAAACTCCAATAAAATATTAAATGTTTAATTAACCTGTTTAATCATTTAATTTAACTTAGACTTATAAAGAAAATACTGTAATGTAAATGATAAACTCAAGATAAATTTTGATAAATACATTATAGTATGAAAGATTTAATGGCAGTTAATTTATCGCAGATTTTGTCTTTGTGATAGTAATCTAGACATATAATAAAATCATAAACAGATGTGATGTCTGTTTGTCATTGTCGTCAATGGCCGAACCATCGGGATATGGATTTTAGTTATATATTGAGATAAGCTTGGGCTGCCGTTAAATGTCAATTATAAATGTATTTTGCGTGCATTCTTAATAATATATTTCTGTGAAATGTATTACGTATGAAAAAAAATATTTTGTCATACCTACAGTAGGCTATGAAATCGATAAGATATATCGTTTAATTTTAAGACTATTTCGTAATAACTTGTTTGGCAGACAGACATTTTAGTTTGGGTAAATTAAAATTATATAAATGATTACTTTTTAAGTAATATTATAAGATATATTTTTTCTTATAATATTACACAATTAATATATTATATGACGGATACTTTAAGATAAACTGCTATTTTAAAACAATTGCAGTCATATAATTTTAAAATTAGTTATTGATAGTTGTTACAATAAACGTCTACCCCAAATGGTTGCTAACGTAATGTCACTATAATAACACAGCCGGGCCCATAAGCACAAAGTCCCGAACGAGAACGCTACGAGAAACATGTTCGTAGACCAGCTAAATTGATTGTAACCTATATATACCCAGAGGTATAACAAAGATCTATTATATATGTACGTATAACAAATAAGGAGTAGTTCTTACCCAGTACCCTGTCATTTTCTTCATCTAGGATTCACCCGACCATGTCAATTCATATCAGAGAGTGATTGACATCTAACCATATTTTTGGACTTGTTGCCAGCCAATGTTACGGTATATATGAGCAGTACATCATTATATAGCGTTACAATACCTTATATAATAATAACAGTTTATTGCCACATAAAAAAATCAACAATACTTAAACAATATTAAAAACTTTGACAAAAGAAAGTGACTCTCGGGATTACAATCTCATATAGAGCTGGTTTTCAATCACAATCTTAGATGTTATGTGAGCGAAATTAATGAGAGTTGAGGGCTCCTAAATCACCATCTTTTAGTTAAATTCTACAGTGTTTGCGTTTGGAAACGAAAAAAATCAATTGAGCAGGTTAAACTAAAACGACTCGCAGACTTTCTGCTTGCGCGTTTGTGTGTATGTATGTAACACATATTTGTATGTAGATATTCTGTAGATAAAATAAAAAAGGCTATTTAGCACCAAGCTCAAATTTTCATAAAGCCTGATATTACATTGAATGCGGAACTCTATCAGTACAGACACACTTTATTTTCCAATATATTACTTCGGCACCGATAGTGTAGCAGCTATTAAATGCTTCAAGAAGAAATGCAAACAAAATACGAACGATACAGTCCAACTAAATTGTTAGTATTGCATCCATATACGCGATCGTAAATTGCAAATGTTTTCTATTATAAATCGTAATAAAATGTTGGAAAGTAAGATCAAGTTTCTGGTATGTATACATTTTTTATTGTATTCTATTTTTATTCTTCCCATGATGGTATTCCCATGACAAACATTCTCAAGAAATAATTATAACACACATGCGTTGTCAACCCTGACGAGTAAGACAGAATGCCTCCTGAGCAGTGGTAAGGTGTTCGGATCACTACACTAACAAAAGGAAAGCAGCATTATGTTTCTTTATTACGGTGGTATTCCGAAATGTGTCTTTTTCTCGGACCGAATCCATTCATGTTTCATCAAGAAACTGCTACGTGTTCTACTATTAGACAATATATATCATTATAGATATCGATATATGTTTGTTGTCAAATAGATTTATTCAAGGAGGCCTTTACAAAACACTTTTGAATCGTCAAGATAGCTAATAAGTCTCTGCTAACGCTTCGGAAGGCAACTGCTAGTGACAAAAAACTCGACTAGTTGCTTTTTTAAACAATAAGTGTTTTCAAAAAATCGAGGCGATGTCCAGTAATAATTCTCTGAGTTTAAATCGAAATGTTAAAACTAAACATATTTGTCAGAAAAATACGTTTGGATTTAAAAAAAGAAAAAAATGATATTTTTCTTAAGGGACGCTTGAACTGATAGCATCTTTCGACTAACAACTGATTGCATAAGATGAAGATTCGACCTTTGTGATTCCGATGTTGTATTGCAGAAGTCTTCCTTGTATAAATCTAGTGACAATCGCTAAGTTCGCTGTTTTTATAGTAAAGTGAGGATACTTTGAAATATGAGTTATTCTTAATTTTCCTTCGTATGAAATGAATATTTAGCTAATAATAATTCGTTATGCACTCGATTAGTAAGACGATCAGAATGAGAGCACTCGGTAGCACCAGTTTTCCCGACCCCCAGCGGTGGGTGTAGTGGACGCCTGCTACCACAGCCAATCCGCACCAACCGAACCATTTAATCTGGCCGTGTATTTGTTCTACATTCAGGACAACATATAAATGCATAGCAGTTCCCATTCTGTAATTTACGACTCTCGATGTAATATGCGGGGTTTAAATATTTAGTGTTTTCACGCTGTTTCCCTTTCTTAGTGCACTGTTGAATTTAGACAAAAACGGGACATAAAATTTACTATGTACACATTTCTAGTATGCAAGTGTATTGATCTAGTAAGTCTATTGATTTCTGGGAAATTTAATGCTGTAGGTTCGAATCCATCATTCGACTATAGTCGTGAATTATCTTCTGACATAAGTATTTAAGCTTAGTTGGACTAGTTAACGAGAATGCTCGTTGTGTTATATTATTACATTTAATATTTTGTTTTTTTCCCTGTGGTGCCTTTTATGGAACAAGGGTTAAGTGTTAATGTGTTTTAACGTGCTCCACTGTCAACGAAAATCATAAGTAAACCCGTATGTCTAAAAAATATTTCAAGGACTTGTGAAGTTCTCCAATTCACAGTGGTGCCACGTGGTGGATACAGTGGGATATATACAGGCTGTAACTTACTTTTAACGGTTTACAGAAGCAACGTATTACATTTCACTCGTACTCGTATATCGTTTTTCTAGCCATAAATCAACATTGTCATCAGTTAGTGTTAATTTACAAAATTATGTTGCCAATCATTTAAATATATTTAACTTATGTAAAACTCACTCTAAGTTAGTCTTGAAATAACTTATGAAAAAAAAACAAATTAGATATTGAGTATATACAATAGTATGTACCAGTATATACAGTCAATATTAGTATGTCAGTATATACTGATCACATTGTATCACTATATAGTGATCTATGTATTTTTACGTACATATCTCTAAACTAAACATAGGTTCCCTGTTATGGTGGAAGTATTATTTTAATATAAGGGATGGTAAACAAGCAGTAAATGATAACTATAGCCCTTGACATCTTCAACTTACTTTCACTTAACTTCAATTCCCATCACTTGTCTTCACGACCCTTCACTTCACTTCACTTTACTTATTCGGTGATGGATTCCCCAAAAGCTAGGTGCACAAAGCTCTGTCAAGTTGAATATAATTAACAGTATCGATTTTCCCAGCTACTGAAATCTTGTTGAAAGCATTACGTTTTACTTCCAACGAGCAGAACGCATCATGCTCGGCTGGCTTCCGATATGTGCGATACTTATCGAATCTCTGGTTCCATTCCATTACACGCTGCAAAATGAATATTGCGATTTCTTATTTATTGCAGTATTATTAAGCTTATAATGTACGGGTACAGTTGAAATATTGTTAATAAATGCATGGGACAACAAAACTTATATATTAAACAAAGCATCTAAATAAGATAATGTAATTAGTACCGAATATATATACCTAAAATAAAGCGTCTTAAAACCAAAGTTACATTATTTACGATGGAAGAGGCACACTACAGTTTTTTTATACATATATATTTCTAACTTCAGCATGAATAGGTTGACTCGGCTGGGGAGAAACTATATCTTCACAAAATACCAACGTTAACATCATAACACTGCTGTGTTTCATTTGGTAAGTGTAGGGAACCGGAGACTCTCCTTACTACAATGCATCTGAATTATGATTACTTATCAAACATGAATGTACGTGTCATGGGCTTAGAAATACTTAATGCCAGGTGAACTGTGAGCTAGTGTGTCAATCTAAATACAATATTAAATAATGACTCGTTATAGTCACAAAATGCTTAAAGCAATTTAAAATTTATTCAATAGATTATTTACTGCACACATTGTGGTAAACAAGATCATTATTTCTGATATATAATTAGTACTTATCATTGAAATCTTAGGAAGTAGAATCCATTGAGTATACGAAAGATATTTATGAGGACAGACATGACCCAACCGTTATACGCACGCGCTTTATTCACGCCCGAGGAAAGTGGTAGCACCTTTGTCAGGCGTTCAAAACACAAACAAATTATTATTACTATTATTAAATTTGCTATAAAAAATTACCAAAAAATATCGCCGGTGTCTAACTCCACTAAGAGGACATCACCGTGACGTCTATATCTTTGATCCTTTGATCCCAGTAGGCCTATGCATAACAGTGGTATTTATATATAGGCCGCATTTTAACTTTTTTATATCATTGATAATAACAAACGAGCACACAATTCACCTGATGTGATTCCTGCGGCTCATGATATCTACATTCATTCTTCACAAGGAATCATGATGCAGATGCGTTGTCACCCTTGAAGACTGAGATGGAATGCCTCGTCACCAGTAATAAAGGTCCCCGGATCCCTGCACTCACCAGACGAAACACAGCGGCACAGCGTGGACTTGCCCCGGTCGAGCCGACCCATTCATTCTGCAGCTAGAAACAAACTGTAATGTAGCTATTAGAAAGCTTCCAGTTGAGGAAACGAGCTAATTTGGTAATCTCACCTGCAAGGACCTTCCCTTATTTACTTGATTGATATTAATCATCGACATTAGTCGGAATAATCTTTTAAATGGGTAATGGAGATTGTTGAGTACAAACGTCGGAAATGTAACTGAGTAAAAGATTTTTTTTTTTAGTTATGTTAAATAATGATTTGTATTCAAAAATCTCATTTTTAATAGGATAGGTTATACTTTAAATTAAACAACTTTTCAAACACTACTCAAGTGTATATCCATAAATATAACTGGTATAAAACATAACCTAAACCTAAGAAATAAATGGGCCAATGGAAATTAAAACAGTTATGTCAATAATAATAAAATTATTTAAATAGATCGTAAAGTAAGATATATATTTATGCACTAATCTATTCACTATAATTATATATATATATATATATATATATATAGCTAGGGAATAATCATCATAAATATGACTTATTTTCAATTTCCCTCCTTTTAGTACAATTATTGAAAACAACAATTTAAGCACATATTAAGGCTACATCGGGTGGTTCGGCAATAGTTGTGGGTGATACACCACAAAATGCATTTAGAATTATCTTTGGTTTATCTAAAGCTTTCGATTGCGTTCATTTTGATACGCTTCCACGTATAAACTTAGAGATATTGAAAACTTTGCTCTCGAAAAGGTTGCCCTTCCAATAGAGATTTGCGAGGTATGTAAGTAAGCCCTGAGTGAGGTCACGCTAAAGCTAAGTCACGTAACTATGCGTCTATTTCCACCAACGTTAAGCGGTTTAGTGTAGCGGGTAAAATGTACGAGGAAGATGCGTTTTGCCTCAACTTTGCTACGTAATTCACAAAGCTACACATGTAGCATGCCTAAGTCGCAACCGTAGCTCGGATCCTTAAATTAGCTCCATTGAACCTTATTCCACGAGGGCTAACTGGAGCTAAGCTATGAAATTCAAATCCTATTGGTGGTTAGCATATATAGTCCCACTCATATCTCTGCTGGAAAGGCACCCTAGTAAAATGTTATTTACATAATAGGTTTCAGTGCGTCGATGTTAAATCACAATAAAGTTTGCTGAACTCCCATATAAGTTAGGTGTGCCTTATATAAAAAACATACCTTTTGTCTGTTTGTCCAATCCAATTTGGATATGGTTTTCAGTGATATATTAAGACTTAAGCTTGGACCAGGATATACTCATATATATATAAAATATGTAACAATTTTAAAACGTGTATATAATACATAAATGTATGAAATCGCATGCACAGCTAGTTAAAAATAGTTTGAAATCATAAACAGTGCAATTCTACGTTATGGAAATGTTAAACGCAAAAAACTTAGTACTTAATAAAGGCCTCAGGACGTAGTTGTTAAAATACCTAGATACTCGGCACAGGTCGATTTCCAGCTGTGGAAAAATGTACATATCAATGTATACATTACGTATATGTAGAAGTCTGGAGTCCTTGACACTGCATTAGAAACTTCTTTATTTCACATGCAATATATTGGATTAAGCAAGGGGATGGCGAGAGACGTGTTTGATACTTACAACGCTGAAATATGTATTGTGCAATTACTGTCATCTGGAAATAGAAATAAGATACGTCGAAGTCTCCGAGGTCGAAATCGAATCGAATCGAAAAAAAACACCAAAAATTATTCTAAATAATAAGGTATCTAAAAAAATCTGTGTACTCCACTTTATTTCTGGTAATCCTAGTAGATGCTAAACTATAATGCTCAGGTTTTCAACTCACGCCGATAGAAAAGTGCGACTATTTACTGGCGTTTATTTTCTTTATTCCATGCATAATACCGCTGTGTAATATATTCTAAAGTTGGACAAAATGCAGATATTCAGAATACAGTTTTACTGCAAAAACTAAATGTTTGACCCACTTCAGGCTCTAGAATATCTCTAATAAAACTTTATAAATAATTCTTATTGTCGCAACTGAATTTATTTTTACCATCATACCAATATATTAGGTAAAATATACACTTATAGATTATAAATAATAATCGTCACAATATCAATAACAGAAGTAAACACGCAGTATATGGGATTCGGTATTAGATTATGTAATGAACTTGACAGTGGTAGAGCTACACTTCAGTTTGTGTCTAGTTGCAGAATGAATGGGTCAGCTCGACCAGGGTAGGACCACGCCCTTACAGAACACCAGCGTGAAATAGTAGCATTAGCATAGTAGTAGTGACGAGTCCATTCCATTTCAGTCCTCAAGGGTTACACCGTATCTGCATTATAATTGCTTGTCAAGGATGAATATACATGTCATGGGCCGTAGGAATCACTTACCATCAGGTGAATTGTATGCTCGTTTAGTACTCTCAATGTAATAAAAAAAAATCGAATCCTTCGTCGTGAAAGTCCCACGACTTTGATCCTCCGTGGATATCCGCTGTCTCTATATTATAGTGCTATTATAATCTGCGCAAACATAGAGACACTCATTCACTCAACGACTCGTTCCCTAATAAGATTAGAGGAAGGTTCAGTCTTGGACACGGAACTTAAACGAAAAAATTGTTGCTCAGCTGGAAATCGAACCTAGGACTCGCAAAGCAGCAATCATGTACTCCAAACACCACACTGTCATCTTTCTATATCAAGCTTGTTTTCTATCCAGTTTACATCACATATGATATCTATCCTCTTCCCTTCAAATCACGTACTATACTACAAAAGTCTTTTTAAAGAAAATTGATTTTAGACAAAATTAGTTGGTTGCTTTTATGACAATATGAATCAATAATAACATCTTTGTTTTAATATTTTTTCTGCTGGACAAAAATTATCGTTTTATTATAGTGCTGTCATTAAAGTTACCAACGTTCTTTTTAACAAATCGAACTAAGATTAAAATGTTTGTTTTAAGAGATGGTACACAACAATAGTTGCATGGCGGATTGGAACCTGTGACTTTAAGTTTTGTATCCCGTACTTTTATTAAAAACGTTTTAAAAAAAATTACGAAAAATTAGCCTATAGTCACTTGTTTTTTTTTTGGTACTGATTGCAAATGGAAACTATTATTATATTTTCTATTATCCATGTAACTAAATTTCACTTTATGTGTTTAGACTTAGATTTGACGCTGTATAGTTTGTCTGACCTTATTCCAAGTTATAAAACTATTTTCATGTGATATGTGTTGTTTTTTTTATAATATGTGTGTAACAAGCGAGCACACAGTTCACCTGATGGTTAGCGATGATGTATTAGAAGTATTCTGTGAGACCAGTAGAAGCCTAGAGGAAGGATAACTGCAGTGTGACTCTACCACTCTTAAAAGCGTTTGTGTAATTTTAATAAAGTGTATTTAAAAACTTTTTTAAAGCATTGATTTGCATATTGATAACTCAAAAAAACCAAACTCTTATTGTTTTCAAAACATATTAATTATGTTTTTTTACTACTATTTATACATATCTATAATCAGGTAAATGTTTCAATAACCAGTAAAAGCCGAAGAAATCAATATTGGAGGACAATTATTAATTAATCTTCATTTTGATAAAAGCCGTGTCATTCCCAGCAAATTCATTAATTTTCTATCGTTTGAAGTGAACGTTGCGAAACAGATCAAGTTTTTATTTTCTTAATTGGTAAAATTAGGTTTATCTCACTTTTAATTACTTAAATAAAGAGTTTAAGATTGTTTTTTCACACATATTTATTTCATGAATCTTACAAGTGACATCTTTTTTTGATATATTAGAACCTTACATATAAAATTAACGTATTATATGGAAAAAGTAAAAACAATATTTTAAGAAATTATATATTTAATCAATCGAAGTATGGACCATAATTATCTATGCACCTTCGCCATTTTAAAAGTAGTTCATTGATTCTATTTCTGAAAAAAGAATTGGGAGCGAGAATCAATAAAATCTTTTAAAGTGGTTTGCCTTATCGGATTTGAATATCCTAGTAAGAAATAGTCTAAATTCCGAAAAAACAAGACATTAGTTAAAGCAAGGTTCAGGGAGTATGGTGGGTGTCGAAGACATTCCAATTACAGCTCCTCTAATTTAGCGATCGTCTGTCGTGAAGTATGGGGTCTAGCGTTGTCATGAAGCAGCAGTGGGCTAGAGCAATTGACCAGTCTCGGTTGTTTAACGGCTAGCTTTTCCATCATGGTTTGTTATTGTTGACTATACAGATCTGCCGTATTCGTCTGGCCCGATCTTAGGAAGTTGTAGTATCACACCAACTGGTGGTGGACCGGCACCAAACACTCACCTATTCCTTTTTCTGAGTCAACTTTCGCTTGGGACAGGATTTGAGTTCGGTGGTTCTCCTGGGTTCAACCACTGTAATGAGCATTTCCGATTGTCGTACAACATCGATTTTTCATCGAAAGTAACGATACGATTTAAAATTCCTTCATTATTGTGACGGTTGAGTATATTGTAACGCAACACTCAATGCGTATTTGTAGGTGTGCTTCACCCAATTCAGCGGCACCCGTTACTCGAGCTTTTTCGCATTTCCAATTTGTTTCAAGTGAATTAAAATATTTTGTCAACCACACCAAAACCTGCCGCTACCTCTGACGTGATTTGCGATGGATTTGCTTCCACGATCACCTTTAATTCTTCAGTCTACTTGGGTCTCCGGCCATCCGCGGGGTTTGTTATGGAGGTCATAATCTCCATAACGAAAATGTTGGAACCCAAAAACTTACTTTTAGAATAGCTTCCTCATACACATCATAAATCCTTCGAGCTAATACAGCCACGATGAAACTCATACTCGTAAATAACGCGATATTTCAAGTTTTCCAGTTTGTTGACAGAAGGATGTCAAAGAAACAACAAATGGCGCGAAAATAAATGAATTACTAAATTCTAAACACAATACTCAAGCCTAAATTTGAAATAAATTTTAACTCTAAACTAAACGCCAAATTATTTGAGATCAAAGTGGCCAGTTCGAGAAAACGCCAATTTCATATTACTTAATACGTTTTTTTGTGATTTAAATATTTTATTTCATCGGTCAACTACTATTGAAGCAGTCCATACATGAATTATTATTGTACATCACTTATCAAAAGTAAGCCAAAATAGCTATTTAATATACAAATAGGCTATTTATTTTACATACAGGCTGCAAACATGTTTATTTATTTACATTATATAAGAATATAATCATTTTGAAGAAACGTAAGTATAGAATAGAATTTAGCTATATAACATTTTCTGCCATTTCTTTCTTATGGACCTTCGAGAAAAGAGCGTACACTTATCTTAAATGCTTACAGCACATCTGCGACTCCTGCAGCGTTGGGGGTGTCCATGGGCGGTGGTAACAGTACCATCAGGTGAGCTGTTTGCTAGTTTACCACCTATTCTAAAAAAAACAGTACAACTAAACAGTGGTATAGCAACATTGCAAAATGAATGAGTCGGTTCAAGTGGGAAAAAACCACGCCATAACAGAATACCAGCGAGAAATAGCACAATAACCTGCTGTGTTTCATATTAGGATTCCGGTGTCCGAATTACAAGTAACGTTAATCGACCACTGTGCGATTTATGCGATTTTTTCCGCCACGAACAAATACTCTGTGGAATCAGCTGTCGCCAGCGGTATTTCCGTACCGAGACGATACATTGTGAATAGCCTACACCTTTCTTAAGGACCGCAGCGCATCTGCGACTCCTCTGGTGTTGCGGGTGTCGATGGGCGGCGGTAGTACTTCATCACACTTATCAACAGCGAGAAGTGAGCTGCTAGCTCGTTTGCTATCTATTCTATAATAAAAAAAACGAGATATTTTATCTCAGTCCTCAGGGGTGACAACGCGAATCTCGAATCCCTTTTGATGATGGATATAAATGTCTTTAGCCGAAACCATCGCTTACCTTTAAGAAAAAGATCAAGACGAAACAAACGGATCTATCATGAGTAAAAAAAATAAAGATTATTTTTGATTGTAAAAATATTATATTTGATTTGTTTAGATTAAAGTGAAATATATTATTTTACCTCAACCCAACTTCAGGTAACCACGTATTCCATCTCAGGGATGACAAGCATATGTATCGTGTATCTTGAGGATCTATTCTTGAGGATGAATTAAAAAAATCACTCAACACAGGTCTGAAAAATTTTAAAAACTTTCACTCCAAACTTAAATACGTAAACGCAAGGTGCTTTACGTGGGCTGAACGTGGCTAATTTTCTTGTATTATGCTCTTATATTTTCCACTTCCACGTCTGACTCTTACTTTGAATTATTCCTTTGCTCTAACTTTGTGTGAAAAGCCTTGGTGTTTCCTGCGCTGCATGCTTAATGCTCACATTTGATTAGGTGTCTGAAATAAAAGTTTCATTATTTACTGCAAAAAAAAAAAAAGTAACTGCCTATATATACATATATAATACATATATATGTATTACTATTTATATTTATTATGTATTATTTTGTTATCTATGTATCTGATATTTTTACCTAAATTACCTTTTTTATTTTTTTTATGCCTATTAATATATTCTCTCGAACTCCCAGGACTTCCCTTCCCTTGACTAATAGAGAATGCCACTGGCCATAAAGTCCACCCTTGTAAACCTTATTTAGGGACATAAAGAATAAATAAATTAATATTTATCCCACAACTGGGCATAAGGCTCGTCTCCGGAGAGGGTGTTAGAGCAAAGTCCACTGCAGATTGGCTAACTATACTTGTCTGTGATTTTATTATTATCATTATTACTTGTTAGACATGCATGGTTTCTTCACAAAGTTTTACTTCATCGCCAAGCAGGTGTTAAATCAAAACTAAAAATTTCTATAACAATCTCATTGGTGCTGGCATCGGGGATCGAACTCGGTTTGCTGTTATATGTTGAATTAAAAGCGAGCGCTTATACACTGAGTTACCACAGCTTATTGTTTCCTTGCTATATTATTTATTATTTATCGTATTTATATTAATTGTATTTACTATTTAAATATATTTTTTAAATACATAATTTGCATTACGATGTAGTCCGTCTGTTTAGACTTGGTTAAGAATCTTCTGTAAAAGATGCAATGTGTATTTGATTATTCTTACTATAGTACCTGAATAAATAAAACACTTTATATGGTTATTTAAAAAACAGTTAGAAAGGATATACATTTCGCTCCTTTACTCTGTAGTTTCCCACAAGGTATATACCTTTTTACTTATATGATATAATATTTACTTTTCTATATCATTAATTAGTTTCGACTGTGAATCAAAAACATGTTACCGTAACTGGGTAGTCGGATTCCTTGACCACAGAGTTGTTAGATGAGCAAAGGATGCAGTACCCGCTCATTATAGATGAATATTTTGAAGTTATAATTGCGGAGAGAGAGAGAGAGAAATAGGGCCCAGTTTTCCAGCCTGCATTCAATTTTAATAAATTAAACTATAAAAATGCATATTTTATTCTCTTATAAAATAAATAAATTTAATAAAAAAAAACTTTTGCTACATTTATCAAAAAAAAACTAAAAACTTTTTTCATTTAAATTGACAAAATTATATCTTAGTTCTTTTGCACGGAATTTTATAATCAACAAAATATAAAGTGATCTATTTTGGGATGTTATGTTATTAAAAACCTCCTCAATATCATATATCAGCACATAAGTATTATCGTTCTATATACATGAATGCAAGGAATGTAATAAAAAAAAACTATTTTAATATTTTCTTCTTAACCTAATTGCAAGGCTTTTGGAATACGAATTTAAAATACACGATGCTTTTTAAAGGCAACCCTGCTCTGTTTTTAATATTTGCGTATTTTAAAATGTTCTGTAAGACAAATTAATTTAAGTGGTTTTTGCTTTTTATAGAATTTATCCCAGTGCTGCTAAGCACGCTTTTATGATAGCGTAACGATACATGGTAATGAGGTCCTCTTAGACCCACCACTTTAACCACTCCACCATTCGGTCATCTCGTACTAGGATCTTAGAAAAAACCTTGGGAAGCGTAATATTTGTATTGTACTATAGTTCGTTTATTTGCATTATAGTTGTTCTATTGATGGTGTATAACGTAATTAAAAACTAAGATTCATCTGATATTAAGTGAACTGCGATTAGTGAATTACCGATATTCATTCCGAATAAAAATTCAAGATACAAAAATGTTGAAACCCCCGTAATAAGGTTTCACATACCTTCACACTCCATACGAAACACAGCAGGGTTACGCTTTTATATCAGGTTTGTATTTGTAAGAGTGTGGTTCTTCTTCGATTCACTTTGCAGGCCTATTCATTTTGCAGTAAACAGACCAGATTGCACGGGTCCTCACACGTTTCGGGGCCGTATACATTTTAGCCCTTATAGTGACAGTAGTCAGTCGGTCTAAACTATTTAATAAACAGTAAACGTCTATCTTCCTATAAGTATATATAGATACGTTAGTTCACACTCCCTTACTTACTCCCTTTTTCAATAAAATATCAAAACGCTGATGGCATATTGGTTACTTTTGATTTATTCTGATGTTCACTTCGAGCTTTACCCTTTTCTTGTATAGTACCCGTAATACAATCAGTATTCTTTTTACATATTAAAATATGGTGAAGTATTCAATCGATATCTTAAAATAAATGAAACGTAAAACGTGAATTTCCGATAAAATAATTCACTTGGGACTTCAATCCAATCCTTTTTGTGGCAATTTTCATTTCCACTGATTTCATTGTGGTGTCGTCGGTGAATTATATATTATGAGGGAGTAAATGGCTAGAGAAAAATTTCCTGAAGCTGAAAATGTAAAGTGAAAATCGTTAAAACAAATTTTTATCAATCTATTAATTTAGTTTCCTCTATAGACCACTACAGCTTCGTATAATGATAAAATGTGAACTTAATGCCTTAAACATTCTCAACCAGTCAACCTGAGTGGTGATACACAGGTCCACCAATCTCTTTTGTTTTTCGTTTAGTTTTTCTGTACTAACAAACTAAATCTCACCTTACTCGCAGTGCCAATACAACTGCGTCACAAAAGTCGCTTGTGTGTCATAGTCGCACGTGGAGTGGAAGAAAAATATTTGCAGTGGTCTTATGATGTATTCGATTTACGAGTATATCACTACATAGTACCAACCAAAATCCCTATTGGTATTTATGAGTTGATCTCGGGAATTATCGAAATGATGTTATTAGGATAAATATTTTTTTTATGAAACAAAAGGTTAGTCCAAATAATACTAAATGACAGAGTCATTTTTCATCATCAAAGTTGAAAAAAAAAGAATACATCACAAGCCAAAATATGAAATCGATTTGCATCAATTTACAAGGTCGTTTACCAACACCTTTCGTAAAGGCTGGCAGAGCGATTGCGACTCCTCTAGTGTTGCTGATGTCCATGGGCGACCACACCAAGAAAAAACCAAATTATATTGTGAAAAAGCATCGTACTATAACTGAATTAACTTCATTACTCGATGAACGAATTCACTTGATTGTAGTAGTATGGTTATATAAATCTAATTTTAAGCTTATTAGAATATGCTTATTGATTGATGAAAAAGCTAATAAGAGCAAGGTGCTATTCAATTTCTACTCCGATGGGATCTAGGTACTGCACAATTTGAGAAAATAGTTGACAAAGAAAAGCTATATATTCCTTCATCAGCCACGAGAACGGCAGTATCAACGTCTTAACTTGCAATTGACAATTATTACATTTGTTCTGGTACCGGAGACTCAATAGGTGGACTACTGTTTATTAAAAGTTAAAACCTGCAAACTGAGTTCCCTGGACTCTTATAATGGCAGATATTAATTTTTAAACAACATCAATATATTAAAGTGAGAGATACTAATGGCACGTTCTTAGATCCAATTTAAGAATCAATGATAAAAGTGGATTTATGGAAATTACAAAATACAAGAGAGTATCAAAAAATATTGTTCAAAATGAGAGCAGAAGAGGTGCAAAGCATTTCTTTTTGCTTGGATCAAATTCTTTCCATTTCCTCCACTCGTTTTCCTCACGACTTATTATTCACATTACACTTAAGTGAGATCATTGAAATGGCGACATCGAAGATCCGAATATCGATTTAAGTACCGTTCAGACGACAGACACTAAATTGTACGTATTGGTTCAACACGGTTTCATTTCAATATGCGACGACTCGGAAATAGCGAGTGCGTTCATCTATATTGTACGTTCCTCGAATTATTTATGTAACGAACTGTAAACGGCGACTGTTTTGATTTTATTGGTTATATTTTAATCTCCCTTTACCTATTTACAAAACAGCGTTTGTATTCCGTAGTCCTCATCTAACCAATCAGCCTAGTATAGGCATTATATGCATTTTTTTTTGCTTTTACCAGTTTTACGTTCATCATAGTACGAAGCGTCAATAGCTTAATGGTTTAGAGTACGTTCTGTGATATAAGGTTATAGTTTCGTATCCACCATTAGAGATTGTCGTCAACCATCTCCTGACACAACCATTTAAACTTAGGGTGATCAACCGGGCTGTTAGTAGTGCTAATAGCACTGATTCAAAAAATATTAGTATATAGAGAGATATGATTTTATATTTTTATTCTGTGTTTGCATGAATTAAGAATAAAAAAATACTTCATAGTCAAATATCAAATATCGAACATTACTAACATTCCGACTATTTATTAACTTAGTACTTAATAAACTTGTGTTCGATCGCTTACAGCAATAGTTGATTTGAAGATTTTGTAGACTGTAAAATAAATAATACGTTTATTGTTGCCTCATATTTAAATAAAAAATACTTCATAGTCAAATATCAAATATCGAACATTACTAACATTCCGAATATTTATTAACTTAGTACTTAATAAACTTGTGTTCGATCGCTTACAGCAATAGTTGATTTGAAGATTTTGTAGACTGTAAAATAAATAATACGTTTATTGTTGCCTCATATTTAAATAAAAAATACTTCATAGTCAAATATCAAATATCGAACATTACTAACATTCCGAATATTTATTAACTTAGTACTTAATAAACTTGTGTTCGATCGCTTACAGCAGTAGTTGATCTGAAGATTTGGTAGACTGTAAAATAAATAATACGTTTATTGTTGCCTCATATTTAAATAAAAAAAATCTCATAAAAAATTACAATAAAATTTAAATCTGGACATGAATTGTGCTCTTACATTGATTGAAAAAATATGAGGTAGGAGGAACAACATGGTAAAATGTTAAATGGAACAAATTACAAATAATATCCCGGAACAAATACACTAAATATAATTTTTGTACAAAAAAATATTGTTTTTAAAAAAGAATTAGATTCAATACATCACTTCAGCCCTATCACCCTCTGATATTAATTAATAAAACAATCTCTAACTAACTCTGGACATAGGTAAGAATGTAAATGCGGCAAACAATTATTTATATATAATCCATCCTAACTCAACTACAGACCAATCTTATTCGACCATCTTTTAATAAATACGTAAGAGTAAACTATTTTTTTTATTATTGGGACTACCAGTGCGATCTCGTGGGTTTTAGATACAAATGTGCCTCAATACAAATAATATAGTTCTCGTTATATATTTTACTTAAGTTTCATTTCGAACAAATATCATATTACTTGTCTTATTATTATGGTTTTATTTCACCATCTACAAAAAAACAATTAACGTAAATAAAAAGGTTTGCGACGCCTTTCACCATCAAATTATAATAACACTTTTAATCAATATTTAATTTGCACAAAGCTATGAGTTCATTTTCATGTTGTAATTATATGATAATATTTAATTTTATAAAACTACATTAAAATTCCTTACTTTAACAAACGAATCTTTTATACGTACACAGGTCTCATTTATTGAACAGATTGGGGTAAATATAGTTTATAGGAAGTATAGGTGTAGATAGTAATGTAATTTTTTTTTAAATATCTTTTACAGACGAACACAATAATAAGTCACGGCTTATATATACATATATAATAGATCCCACTGATGGGAATAGGCCTCCTCTCTCGTGAGGGTGCCAGTGGATAGTCCACCACGCGGCTCGACTACGGAATGGAGGACTTCACATGTCTTAAATTTTCTTTTATTTATTTATTTCTTATACGTACAGGTTTCCCTGCGATGTTTTTCTTCACCGCCTAGTACGTGGCAAGCACGAGTTGGGTATGTGGCACAGGAGTTTGAACTCGGTTTGCTCGCGTACCGTAATTTGAAAACGAGCGCTAACACACTCATATACCACGACTCTTCACGTGCTATTGGATAATTATAAATTAATATTGTTCTCATTGGGAAGCGCTATTATATAGGGTAGTGTATTTATTCAGGTTTCATCTAAAATTATTCAGTTTTAATAAGAACCAAAAAAAAACATTAACCTTAGTATTTAAAAAAAATTATCTGTCCGTAAAAATGCACAAATACAATATATATATATATATATATATACTTTCTCTATTTTCTAGAGTGGGTATTAGAGCCTAGTCTACCGTGCAGCTCCACTGTGTTTCGGTGGATGTCACATGTCTTCGAATGTTTATATATCTTAGATAATCAACTCAAACAAATCAGGTTCACTGGCGTACGGTGAGTTTAAAACGACCGTTTAACTACTGAGCTAGCTCATTTGATCATCATCATCATACAATGATCCTCCGTTCTCGTCTTGTACTTGTTGTAAAAGGTGACAATGAGAAAACTTATGGTGCCTTTCGACAGATGCCCTAACTATCTAGAATATGCTAGAATAATTATGCTGACATGTTCTAACTGATATTTTTACCAAACCGGAACATTATAATGCCTTCTGACAGATGTCTTTTCTAGAATATGCTAGGATCATTATTCTTGAATATTCTATCTGGTATTTTAGCAATGGTTTCATTAAGTCTACAAATATTTAACCTACTCCTACTGCTAATTATAGCCAAAATAACAAGTTATTTTCTTCGTTCAGTGTATTACAAAATCATGAGCATTCGATTAGTTAATTAGAAGTAAATTTTACCCATATACCTCATTTCTCACGGTTAGACAAAAAAATCCTGCTCCCAAATGACTATCAAAAAAGGCAAGTGGTCAAATCACTCAGAAACGTACGAATTATGGCCATTTGATAAATTGATCTTGCATTGAATAAAATAACTTTTTGACTGTACCCAACCATTATTCTGTTACCAATGTGGCATTCGGGCGCTAAGAGTAACATTTCTTTGTTTTTATGGACGGACATTTTCTTGAGATGTTTTTTCCTTTCCTTTGCCAGCCTTAAATGATTTCGTATCGAGTGATGTGAAAGAAAATTATGGAGATCACCTAAGTTACAATTTTATATTAGATTTAAGAAAATGCAGTTCAAAACCTAATACTGAACCAATAATAAGTGTCAATGTTTTACTGCTATATATATATATATATATATATATATATATACAGTATATATATGTATACAGGTGTATATAGGTGTTAATTCAAGAAATGAAGAAAAAATCACTGTAATTAGTTAATTATTAAATCATCATAAAAAAAATGTACACGTGTATGAAGTCAACGGAAATATGAATGTAAAATTTATTCACTGAATTTATAGCAAATGTGGGTGCTCAGGCAAAAAAGATTGAGTGTAACTTATTGAGTTTGGAAGCCATCCAAAATTCAGACGTCCGGGTGATGCTCGATCAGCGGGAATCGAATTTATGTAAGACGAAGGCCATTTCAATAACAGTTATAGAAAGTGTATTCGGACGGAGTGAAGATTTTCTTTTCTTTATACTACTGAATATGTGTTTATAATTTTTTTAAGTAATTAAAAATAAAAAAATCTATTATTAGTTAATGAACTAGTCATTATGAGTGAGCTTGATTTGTTATATTGATACCAAATGAAAAAATATGCATTTTCGAAATGAAGGTAGTGACTTTTTTCTTTAATTATAGTCCAAAGACACACAGTTCTTGCAGTGATTCTCGGATGATTCGGTATTTTCACTTAAAAAAGTTAAGCGAGCCTGTATTTTACATCTGTCGCATCATTTCGCACTAATTATTCAAAGGTTTCTGGCGGGAATTTGATTGCTCATGTAGTTGCTCTTTTTATTTATGAGTTTTACATGATTTAAAGGTATGTTCTATGAATATTTTTTTTTATTGTTAATTAGTGCTACTTAAATAAAATTAATTAAACTTGTTGCTGTAAAGTAATTCCACTAAAAAGGTAAAAACAAAATAAAAGATTCTTTATTTATGTCTTTTTTACTTATTAAAGATTCACTGAATTTGGCACAAAATTAGGTTCTTAGGTTTCAATATTCATTATGGAGAAATTACGTTACATTACGTGGTAATTATATCACTTATATCCAAAGTATTTAGCAGTGATAGAGATCCACTGCAGTTTGTTTCTAGCTGCAGAATGAATTGGTCAGCTCAACCAGGGTATGACCACGCCCTCACGGAATACCAGCGTGAAATAGTAGCATAATGCTTCTGTGTTTCGTCTGGTGAGTGTAGGCACCCGGAGACCTTTATTACTGGTGACGAGGCATTCCATCTCAGTCCTCAAGGGTGACAACGCATCTGTATCATGATTCCTTTTTAAGGATGAATGTAGATGTCATCAATCAAATCAATAGCCGCAGGAATCACTTCCTTTCCAACTTAAACACAGCTGACGCTGACGCACACGAACACAAACAAACAAATAAATAATTTCACACACCCACAGCTATAGCATGTCTACCAAGCTATATAGCACTCGCTACCAGCATCTATATATCTCGTAGCACTCGCTACCAGCATCTTTATATCTCGTAGCACTCGCTACCAGCATAAATTACAATAATGTTAACAGTGCTATTAACATTACTAACATTTCGGTTAACCACTCGCAACTAATCTGATAATTCTTGTTTCTACGAGATTGTTTATGACAATATTCAAAAGGCTAGGGTCTACGAAAATACATAATTCATAAATATATTGCACATTTCGTGATACACGAGCATTAATGTGGATAGACGTTTTATGTAATTACTTCCATTACCATGGTACAATACATGTTAAAGTACATTAGGAGTAAAACGTTTGACGTGTCACACAATGGAATTTAAGCAGATGCTACTCGACTCCCCCAAATTTATAAGCAAATTTCGATTTCGCTTCCGGGGAAGTGACTAATGAATATTCTGGTTTGATTTGCGAAATAAATGTGTCAACTTGGAAATTCCTTTATATTTTGTAACAGTGTTTCACATCTTCACCCTCACCCTCTTATAGGCAGACATTCTTAGAAAACTCATAATCGCAAATCGTGATAGTGGTCGATTTACGTTACTTACTGTAGCGTAGGGATGTGAACCCTCCTGACCAAGCATTGCTGTCCTCAAGGTTTCAACATGCTCGCATTATGATTCCTTATAGAGAGTTAAATTGGTTGTTGTATGGGCCACAGGAATCATTTACCATCAGGTGAACTGTCCTTGAATAACACCCTCAATTCTGTTAAATTAAACCTTCTATATTCTATTTATGTGCAAATATGCCGTCAATATTTGAGCAAACACAGAATCATCGAATTGGCTTTATGCAAAAAACTCTTGCTTAAGAATATGCAATATAATTTGAGGAAAATTGCAATGTAGGAAGTGTACGGTGGCGTAATTTTCGGCAATTATCACCTAATGGACTATATTCGAACTACTGATCCACGTGTTTTCTTTACAATTTCGTTAATAATATAAATTAATTAATATTTCTCTGTGACCATAACTAAGATTTGATAAGCCACAAATCCTAGCAACATAACACCGATTAATATTTATTCCCACTTGATTTTATTGACATTGAAATTAAAAAACATCCTTACTGCAATGGATAAAATGGCTGGGTACTACACTCGGCATAGGATCCGGCGCCGAAAGTTAATTCTCAAGACACTATGCTCATGCGTAGATTGGACCAAAAATTAAATACTGACCATACTTTAGATTAGCATGATCAATAGGACGTCAAACACCATCCTCTTTGTTGCAATTTGTTACTACACACTATACTATACTATATAAAATAATGGTAACAAATTGCATTTATTTCTTTTTACATGTATTAAATTTTTAATTAATAATAAGCAAAACAAAAATGGTTCTTTTTCTTTTTATAAAATTCTGATACATTAACTTTTTGACATGATCATTGTGTACGTAATTAACGAATGATATTATAATAACTTTAAACGATTTGTTTTCATTTAATATTTTAATATTTTGTTGATGTAATTTTATCATTAATTTCCATGATATGTGTAAAAGTGAAACCATTGCATAATTTGAAATTTATACAATTCTAATTAATACCTTGCATAATGGCAAATAAATTATAATTACGAGTGCTATAAATCAATTATATATAAATTTAAAATATTTAATTAATTTAAATTACTTAATTTATAAATATATTTTATTCCATAAAATTAGTTTTACTCAATAAAAATTATTATTAAATATTACAATTAAACATCATAACAGAGGTATCTCTTAAAATTATTAGAAACGTTAATTGTTACTGCTATTATTTAATTTTTTACGTTTTATTTTCTTACATATGTTTTATATTTAAATGAAGACCGAGTGAAAAAATAGTCTTTTATTTTACAATGGGAACAAAGCCTTAATCTCGTATTTAATAAAACGGAAGCCGTACTTTACCAAACAAGATTTTCTGATTAAAGAAAATTAATCCCGTTACAAATCCAGCTTTTATTGTTATTTCTTCGAAATATAATTAAACAAAGTCTTGTAGTAACTTTTTAGCCCTTTATTATATTTTATTATATATAACGGAGTGGCAGTTATATATAAAAACATGATCTATTGGTTATTTTTCATTTATTCTAAATAATTTATTTTATTAATTACTTATTAAAGTCTATATTATACATGGTATTATATATATTTTGATAGAACGATTCTTTTTAATATAATATAGACTGTGATGATAATGATCATCATAATTTCAACAGAAAGACATGTTATAATTGTTTGTGGAGAAATTATAATCTGTGCTGGTCAGCGCTTTGTACTAATTTTGGAGGCCGATAACGGCTATATACATTAAAGTCCTGCGTATCATACTAAAAGAAACTTATGTGAACAAATGCTCAATCTCTATGCGATATAAAACTAATTATTTTTATTTATTTATTTATTATATAACTAGGAAATGTGTTTCAATATAACATTAGTGAAAGTAAATATAGAAATAATAATGAATTAAATCATCTCTCCTCAGTGCTGAAGTAGGCACCTTCATTCCGCAACTTACCGAAGACCTGCATAGCTCGTAATTATATCTCGACTCCAGTAATTTACACTACGTTAACTTGAATTTTGCAATGGCAATATTATTTTTAATTCCTAATTTTTATAGCATGAGCTTTAAATTATGATGAAAATTACCAAACAATAGACAGATGACTAATATAACAGATAATAATGGATAACAAATTTAAAAAAATATAGATTAAAAACGCTAAGCATAGCTCGTCATTATATCTTAACACCAGTAATATACACTACGCTTACTTGAATTTTGGGAAATATTCTTTTTTAATGTCTATATAGTATGGTCTTTAAATTAAAATGAAAAATATCATCCAAAAATTCCAAAAAATTAAAAATATAATAATTAACGACGCCATAATAATAATAATAAACATTTATTTCAAGTATCATAAGACTCATATATTGTTAGTAATCACACTCTTAATATCTAGGGTTAGTAATAATTACATATGATTAAAACTAATTTACTGTCATATGCACCCTAGTGCAATGGTTAACATATGAACAGTCCAGTCTACTAGCTATCATAGCTAGTAGAGTGTTGGAGCTAGCCCGCACCCTGCGCACCAGGGATGCACATCTCTTTCGCATTGTCGCGTAAAAACAGTCGACGCGTGCTTCTGCGAACATCCCTGATGCGCTACAGAACCGGGGAAGCCCCAACAGCACTCTCAACGCGTTATTGTATTGTACGCGTAGGGCGTTATACGATTTTTTCTTATAGACCGCCCACAAGCTGCTCGTATAAAATGACGTACAGTACGCTCGGAATAACGTTACTTTTACTTCCCTTGAGCAACGCGCAAATCTGCGTGCGATCATATTTACCCTAACTGCCAACGCCCTTCGTCTCTCTCCAGGTCAGTGTCATCTTTGAGATCAGAAGTGATCAAGTGTCCTAAATATTTATATTGATACACCCTATTCAGCGGCGTACCATTCAGTTTTACCTCAGGCATATTGTTGACGTTGTTACCGCGCGCCTCAAAAACCATATATTCACTTTTTGTTACATTATACTTTAACCCGTGGCTATTGGCATAACTTTCACAAATTGTGAGCAACTTTCTCAAGACGCAGACCGATGCGCTCAGCAACACCATGTCGTCTGTATAACTAATGTTATTAACGCATATTCTGTCAATGTATGTGAATGTAGTTTTTGCTAATGGCCGATGTACAATATGCTAACACAATTTAAAGGAGCGTGACGCTTCTTTGTTGGCATTAGTCTAAAACATACTAATCGCCGCCGTATTGCCGGGGATGGCATAAAAGATTATATTATTATTACCAACGTGTTTAATTGAATAGTATATATATTATTATTATAAAAAACTGATCACTGAAATAAACTCGATATTTGATAGAAATATGTAAAAAGTTTTGCTAATCTCGACGATGAATTCTGATATTCCATTGTATAATAAGCCAATTATAAGCAGTCGTTACTTATTATATTTTATTTTATCAGCTTTTCATAATGATTTTCTTTATATTATCAAAATAACTAACTGACAATTTCATAAATTATATTTATTGATATAGTATATTATAAAGTATAGTTATAACATTTTTTCTCAGTCTGGTGTATTCTTATCTTATTTAAATTATATTTATATCTTTTTTAAATTAGCGTAGTTTTCTTTGCTGGTATCGATCTAAGGGGGTAATCTTACAATGCAATTGACAATACGAGGTTTCCAATTGAGAATGTTTCTTTGCCATCAGTTCTAAGAGCTATAAATAAAATGATTATATCAAGTTCTATTATATTTTATTTATTTTATTTATCAATATTAGTTATATTTATAACAATAAAAGTGGTTACTTTCAAAAATGTCATATTGCTTTATAACATTTCCGTCGGTAAAAGTTCTGAAATAGCAAGTGCCTGGCTTTGAGGGCATCGCTCAGTAATGCTTAGTCTGCTAATAAAAGGAGCACCTCGATGTCGAGTGACTATAAATTAGATCTCTTCTTAACAGTATCACATAAAAGCTCTAATTATACTATGTAATCTGTATATTATACATATATTATTGCGTTATCGAAACTTTTACCAACGATAATGAGTATAATAACGTAGCATGACATTTTTAAAAATAACCATACTGTGCTTTTAGTGTTAAAAATAGCATATGATATAAACATTTAACTAACGTACTGATCATAGAACCGATAACTGATTTGGTAGACAGGTTGTTGAGTGGAAATCTCGTATTGGCAATCACAGTTTAAGATGACCTTCTAGATGAAAAAGGCCTGGGAAAATCGATAGATGCAAGTGAGTCTGGATCGAGTGTGTCTATGGCAGTGTGCGGGAGAGATATATTCAGCACTGAGATGATGATGATGATTTAATCGATTATTATTTGTATATTTGCAATACCCATAAGTATAAAAAGTAGCACTAAATTCTCACTAAGGGGTTGCCATTGTGAAATTTTGACTAACATTCCGATTGCTTCTTTTCGAAGCAAAAGCTATATTGTGAGATTCGTATTGCTTTGCCGGTTAGTTCTTAGTAAACAGCGGAGACTCAGGGCTGGGTTGTGGTCTGATTATGTTTAAGCTGTCTGGAATAATACATTGATTTCCAGATAATATGTCACAAGTCTTGAGTTTAATTGCCAATCAAAGAACTCAATTTACTCCCTAATTTTAGATTTTCTGATTCGAGTTTGTATGCCGTGTCTCAGATACTGCATTTAAACGTTCCTCCAGTTGTTGTAAATGTATAACGTGGGAATAGGGAGGAGGATAACGAATGAGTAACTCTGTGTTCGCACAAATGCTCACAGCACCTATGTATCCCGCGCAACAGACGTCATAACTGCTAAAAATTAAAATATATCATCGTGGCTGAAATCGACCGAGATACCATTATTATAGCGTACAGTTGATATTGTATGAAGATAAAAGAATTGTGGATTGTTTTGCAAAACAAATGAATGTTACTGTACTAGCACAAAAAATAAAAAATGTAGAACATTCATAATTGGCGTGGTAGTACTTTTTAGGTATAAAAATTAAACATATTTTGTGGATATCAGACGAGCACACAGTTCAGCTTATGGTAAGCGATGACTGCGGCAGACTGAGTTATATACATTTATACATTCTCAACAAACTTTCAAGGACGACGAAAGCTTCATGAACTGTAATTATCACCATACGAAACAGAAACGTTACAGCGTTATTCTTAGAGGGCGTATTCCTTTCCCGGTCGATCCAACCCCTTAATGTAGCTAGACTAAATAAATACACACACGGGCATCATCTACGATTGTCATTACAATTTGTGAGATTACGATGATTTATTTATTTATTTAGAAAGTTCGGTGAGATATTGTGATAGGTGTATCAATAAACTAATTAATTGAATGAAAAGCTAATATAAAATAGACAAATAAATAATAATACATACATATATAGACAAATATCTTACACGTAATACATATATAACTACAACGGGAGCTTCGAATAAATTCCATAGATAATATGTGGATGGAGTTATTAGATTTAAATATTCGTCCTATAGTGTAGCGTCGTGTTTATATTCGAGTTACGCCTCTCGATTCATTCGACTCGTTCGAGGCGTCTCTCTCTTGAGTTATCCTATGAGTAAGCGAACATAACTAGCGTATCGACGTTTTGATTTGAAGTGCAAACTTGTTTATTATTGCCATAATTTAAGTGTAAATTGCAAGATAATAGAAAATGAACGTCAACTGTCAATAAAACATTGCTATGAAATAAAAATCATTTGAGTACCGTGACTTAAAAGTGAGCGATGACCTAGCGTTTACGGTGGTATATATAACGATATTCAAAACATATTTTTCACTATCGCTATTACTTCATTATTAATTCACCATTACTTGTGCAACATTAAACAAACAAATGCAATGTAATATCCCTGGTCTCTGGTCGCATTCGTCTGTTCGAACTCGCAAATCCCGGAAAATATTACAATTTATACTAATTCCGGACTCTTACGTACAGCTTGAGTCCAGGCTTACACCTATAAAAATAAAGTTTGTATATAAATATATGTATATATTGTTTTTATATCACTGAGAGTGATTGTTTGCCACCCAGAAATCAAACGGTTCACTTGATTGTTGACTGTGGCCCATAATTACATATAACAATCCAAATTAAACCCTTACCTGCACATACCTTATCACTCCTGCCAACTGAGTTAGTACACACTCAGCACACGAAACATATTTCATATTATATTATACTGCTATCTCACTCTTATTTTCTGGAAAGGCGTCGGTCACAGCTTTAAAACAGTTGGATTTACGCTGCTTTATCGTTTACGCTTGTAAAATCCTTCCCAAAAGTTGCGAGCCTATTCAAGCCCCAGCAAGTATGGGTTGGTTTGCAGCTCGAATCGTGGCTATTTGAGTCGTTTCGTATCTCCTTAAGCGGGGCCCTCGGGTCACTACTCACCCCTTCTCAGTCGTTGTTGTTGTTCTTCGTCCACAGGGATCAGAATACAGCGAAGTTGCAGCCGTCATGAAGCCAGCAGCGTGCTCTCGAGTCCATACCTCTAAAGCTGTAGAATGCCTTTAGGGCCAACAGCAATAAACATACTCAAAAAAAAAGCCCCAACAATTCTAAAAAACTATCACTTGCGTGACTGATAAAAAGTATGTAGCATCTTCACTTTTACATCTGTAAATTAAGTCGAATAAATCCGACCGCTTAGAGTAAGAAGTACACTTATTATATAAATCGAACTTCTAAACTGCGAAACTGAGTGTTGCAGCCAGAAATAAATAAATAATACCTCACCTACAAGCCTGCCAATCAAGAAATTTATGGCTGCTACCGTTCCTTAATGAGGAAAGTGCTCTTGCGTATTTCATATTTTATAAACCATGGATGAAAAGGATTGAAGAAACTTCATTTTTATTAAGTTTTTGTGTGTTTTAAATTATGATTCATAAATAAGAAGAAAATACTAATATTTTTAATGTACTTTTATGTGACTTAATCATTCAAAAACTACACATTACGGAAAAACTATTAACGGGAACTGTTTTTTTCCCATAAGAGCAATCTTATTAATTTTTAAAAATTTACACACTTTTTATGCCTTAAATACAGTATTATCTTTTTGATAAACACGAAGCAAAGAAACGAAAGTCTCAATTCCATTTGAACGTTCAATAACGTGTGTTTAACGTTAAAATGGAATCGAAACTATCGTTGCTTGGCTTCGTGTTTATCAAAAAGATAATACTAGATTTAAGACAAAAGATTAAGGTTACGCGATTAAGAACTCGACACAGTATCTTCCTTAATTCAAAAAAAGGAAAAACAAGTTCAATTCGCTCCGTTAGTGAGAACGATATCGTTACGACAAATTGCTCCCATTTATCCTACGCCAATACCTGTAACCTTGATTTGAAACAAAGGTATATTTGTTGGTATTTTGGGTATTTTCCTTATGATGTTAAATTGACTGATCGGTCGATGGTTACTGGATTAGTGTAAAATGAAAATATTTACTTTTCTGTGTGTGTACATTTAATTTGTGTGTCTTGGCGATAGGCAGACCAATCATCTTCAATCCATTTGTTTCAAGCGTATCGTACCATAATATAATACTGAACAACATCACATAACAATAGGATGATTGTTTCTCTTTTACGTTACTAAGTGTGACAAATGAGTACAGTTCACCTGATAGTAAGTGATAACTGCCAACTGCCAACTGCAGACAGACAGTTAATCATTTATCTACCTTTGTATTTACAATTAGATAGAGATAAGTATCTTAATAATTCATTTATATAATCACGAGTATACGCTGGTTTTAAAATAACAACTACAGATAGTAACGTCCTCTTCAATAAGGCTAATGATGATTTGTAGAAATAATTTAATATATTAGGTTCTCCCAATGTTTGAGAGATTAATGTGTTACTGTGCCATGTTTAGGGCATGTTTGATCCAGGGTACAGGACATCAGAAATATAACCAACTCTAGATTCTGTTGATGTTGATGCTGTTAGCCTATGCGGTTCGTACAGCTTCATTGGACATAGGGCTCACGGAACTGAAGGGTCCGTGAGCTGGTTATTTGTGTTCCCTACTTCTCTTACTTACACAAAGGGCTCATAAACTGAGCGTCTCGTTCTATTCTCGTCTCGTACCTATCTGATAATGCCACCCAAGTTGCCAGTTTCCTAGCTATGAAGAGATTCTCCCGAGTGGAGAATGGATGGAGATAACTATTATAATATAACCAAGTTTGTATTGTACCCTTTTTATTAAACAACATATATATATATATATATATATATTTTTTGGTTAATGTAAATAATCTGTTAGCCGAAAGGCTTTTACAGCTTCACTCGATTGAAAGGTGGCTGAGCGCTTAGTACAGCCAGCTTAAACTTTGATTGTGTAACCACACACAGCCCTCGAGTGGGAAACTCGGTTGGGCCGTCACCTTGCATATGAGTTAGTGACACGAGTACGTCCGAGAGGGCCTAACCTTCTAAAGGAAAAGTAACGAACAACAAAACTTACATTTTTGGTACTTATATTATACTGCTTAACTCTATAGCGTGATGTCATAGATTACTAGCGCTATCTATCAAAAGTTCGAACAGGGCATGTTAATTAAGATAGCAAATTATTTCTGCATCTAGTACCTAGTGAGTCCATCTCTGTAATAAAACAATGAAAATTATGAATCAATTTCTCGATAAGGTTAATGCCTACACCCGGTCGTATACAATAACAATGGACCGGTTTCGCATTGAACACCGAATTTGGCGAACAATTTATTATCTTTTGTTCATGTATGTATGCAAAATTAATTAACTATCGCTATAGACTGGCGATTGTTTTAATGAAATGAAGGTATGAGAGAAATCGTATAGCGTAAAATTTAAGGCTTTGAAATGCAGTTATTGGGAGTTGTCATTAAAAAAAAAACATTTTGTTACAAAAGGTTGATTTTAATGACGTGGGAAAGCAACGCTGCAGTTTGTTTCTGTCATCAGCAGTTCAACCGGAGAAAGGCCACGCCCTCACAGAATAGCGGCATAACGCTACTGTCTTTCGTCTGGTGTAGGGATCTGAAGACCTTTATGACCGGTGGAGTGACATTCCATGTTAGTCATCAGGGATATTAAATGCATTATTGATGATACATGTGTGCTAGCTTGTTAGTCTCAATAAAGAAAAGTAAACTGTAGTACGAATGAACAGATCTCTGCAAATATATATACACTTTTATTCCATGTGAGCATAAAAAGTACTCGAAGCTCGAAGAAGAATTACTTACCATTATATTTAGTCAAAAATATTCAAAATATCAACGAATACTATATTTTTTAAGTAAAACAGCTATCGTATTTTTTTGCTTTCCTTTAATTGTTAGAAAATGGAAATATTTTTTTAAGTGCAAATCTTGTAACATATCTAATTAAGAAGCTCCCTATAAGATTTTTTATAAAATTAAAATGCAGTTTGACTATGGGTGCTGTAAAACACTTGAATTGTCGGGATAAAAAAATAAATAAATAAACACGGTAAAATCTGTAAAACTAGTTTTACTCAAGATGCAGTTTGAAAGATATTAAAGAAAATATAAAATCGAGCATCCCCATCCCCTATATATCCAAAACTAATCAGGTTTTAATATTGGAAAACGCATACAAGAAAACCTAAAAAAAATTACCTACTTACTATTACTTACTTGCTTAACCTAACTCTTTCTAACACACCACCCTCGCACTTATTCAAATAATGGATTGTCATCCAGACCAAGCCACTTTGGATACTTTGATTTCATGGAATATATAAGTTTGTGACTTCTTTTCTTTAAATATTTAATCTGTGCAGAATAATTAATGGGCATTGTATTTTTTTTGGTTTACACGTAATGGTTTTTAACAATTTACAATACTGCACACATAAAACGATAAATTATCGAACTCCAAAATATCATTACCACTGTGCTAACCAGTTATTTACAAACGGTATTTTTATAGAAATTACAATGATACCAGTAGTATAACAGATTATACGTCATGTCAATTTACTTCAAACAAACATAATGCATCGTGTCGAAATTTCACATTCAAATAAACTCCCTGGCGTTTATTTAACAATAGGTTGTAATTTATTCTTTTAGTTGCATACATATTGAATCTTGTTGGTAACGAGTAACTCTTTATAACCAATACAAATATCAGCCGCTATTTATTCTCCTGCTGGAGATATGTATTAAGAGAATAAGTAGATAGGCTTTATTTTAACCACTTTTCCACACAGTCAACAAAAAGTAACTGACCATGCCTTAACATAAATAGGACCATAACTCTGCTCAGTCTCGCTTTGTGAGTATATCGCTCCGGAGACTTATTTACTGTTGGCGAAGCCATCAATTTCAATCCTCTGGGGTGAAAACGCACATGCATTTTGATACATTTTTTATAGAATAGGAGAGAGCAGCTCACTGATGGTAAATGATCATGGCTGCCCATAAACATTTAACACCAGAGGAGTACCAGATGCGCTGCCGGCTTTAAGAAAGTAACTTGATGATGATAGATGTATATGACATGACAAAACATCGTATGGTCTGCAATATCACTTACGGTTAAGTGTATATTTATGATCGTTTGACATTTTTAGATTTATTCATAAAAAATGGTGTTAAGGAATGAGAAGCTTTGTATGTCAATGTCAGTAACAGTTAATGTGCTACCGAGTCCTGAGTTAAGGAACGAAAAGCTTTGAATGTCAATGTTAGTAACAGTTAATGTGCCACCAAGCCCTGTGTTAAGGAACGAGAATCGTTATATGACAATGTCAGTAAAAGTTAATGTGCTAAAGTACTGAGTTAAGGAACGGGAAGCTTTGTATGTCAATGTCAGTAAAAGTTAATGTGCCACCAAGCCTAATGTTAAGGAACGAGAAGCGTTATATGACAATGTCAGTAAAAAATAATGTACTAAAGTCCTGAGTTAAGGAACGAGAAGCTTTGTATGTCAATGTCAGTAACAGTTAATGTGCCACCAAGCTCTGTATTAAGGAACTAGAAGCTTTGTATTTCAATGTCAGTAAAAGTTAATGTACTAAAGTCCTGAGTTAAGGAACGAGAAGCTTTATATGTAAATGTCAGTAAAAGTTAATGTGCTGGAGTCCTGAGTTAAGGAAAGAAAAGCTTTGTATGTCAATGTCAGTAACAGTTAATGTGCCACCAAGCTCTGTGTTAAGGAACTAGAAGCTTTATATGTAAATGTTGTAAATTCAATTCTAAAACCAAAATTCAGACCCAATCACAACTTCGGTTGAGGTTCTAACATGCAAGCCGACCAACTTGACTCGATCACCAGCCACAGGTAAGTGATGACTACTGCTTATGGCATCTATATCCATCCTCATCATGATTTAAACAAAACACGAAGCTAACCAAGAGACCAACCGATTTCCTCTTAATTCCGACGGTTTAAAAACTTGCAAAAAAGTGTCTTGAAAACACGCAATATAGATATAATTTAATTTTTGACTTAATATTCGAGCTTACAGGTGATATACGAGGCACTCAAATATAAAATGAGGTAGCTGCGTGGCATTGGTAATACTCATCAATAGATTAATTTCAAATTTTGGGCCTTATATTATGCAAAGCAAAACTCATACCCGGTTTTGTGGTGAAAGGCACTATAGTTAATAATTGTTGCTCCTTTTTATGTTACCGGTGAAAACAAATATCCGGTACAATAAAACAAACATAGTCTAACGTAACGTTGATCTGATTTGCGGATTCGTTTGTTGCCGAAAACAGACCGTTGTGTGTACATATTTCACTTTATTTATACAATCCTAACAAAGGAGTTTCCGTAATCAAAAAATAAAGAAATCAATGCATATTTTTTATAGTTTATTAGTATATTGAAATATATTGAAGTATTTTCATTGACTTTCATATGTAACATTTCTCAAATTTTATGGATTTGCTTTTTTCTGGAAATAAAATAAAATATAAACCTTAATTCCTAGTTATAAAAATCAATACTTATGTCTTTTTATTAATTATTATTGAATTCTTGCAAGAATGAAGATTAATGATAATATGATAAGATAAATGAGATTTGGTATGACATGGATAAGACAATTAAATTACCGTAAATAAATAAGTTTTCGGATTTTCATACACGTCGTTTTTATTTTCATAAAGTACAAATAGTCTTTCAACGTTTATATAAACTAGAATCGTTTCCTTTCTTTCCATTCCGCTGTGTTCTATTCCATTACATTTCATTATTTATGTTACTTGTTTCATTAATTTTATATATTTTATTTATTTTATTCATTATATTTATTATAATATAAAAACTTACAAGTATATTTATCAATAGAGAACTATAATAGCTTACTAGAAGTAACTGCTAATTCCACTTAGAGCTAGTTCCAACCAGTTGTTAATCATACATAATTAACTGGTTGGATCAGTAGTAAGATTAAAAAGAAAATTAAATATAATATATTTCACATATTAAATAAAAATTAACGATAGTAATAAGGGCCTCCATATGCCTACACTCTGCAAACGAAACACAGCAAAGGAAGGTTTCTATTTTAAATGAACGTTCAGTTCATGTTTTATTTAGCCATTTAAAAAAATATATAAACGATTTTATAGGTATGCAAAACTGCTAGAAAAATATTTAAGACGATTGGTATTAACAGACAGCTTCTCGTAGAGCACTGCATTTAATCTCAGTCTACATAGGGATTGGAATTCCGGTGCAGTGTTACGTCTGTTGATTAACTTCCATGTAAAAGACAGTTTCAGTACGAGGGTCGGATTGTAAAATTATTTTATTTCGCATTGTATATAATGTAAGCCATTATAATAAATTAACTCTCTTTTCTTACTTATATATTTATTTATTTATTTAAGCTTCATATACACTATGTATAAAGGCGGACGTAATATTTTAGGCATTCTTTGCCAGTCAACCTTAGGGCAATGTAGAGATGAAATAAGGTAGGTGTATGCTTAAAGAACTATACTATTATATTATATAAACAAACAATATATGCGTAATTATAAAATACATATATGACTAGAAATATATAACATATATTTATATATATATATATATATAAATACATAATCATTTAATATTGAGCTCATTCTGCTCTTCTGTTGGGAATTGCTCCCGAACCTACCTTAAACACGTAACGATTTGTAGCCGCCCTGACTTCAGGAGGGAGAGCATTCCAGAGAAGAACAGATTGAACAAAGAAGGGGGAGTGGATAAAGTCGGAGTTATGAGAAGGACACAAAAGTAGAAAGTTGTTGGTCGAGCGAAGGTTTTTATCATGGTTAGCGCCAAGGTATTGAAAATATGAAGCAAGATAGGAAGGAGGAGTGGGAAGATATCAGGATAGAATAATGGGTAGTGAGAGCACACAGACCTCGCCGCAGAGGATTGGGTAGCCATTTTATTTGAGAAAGATAAGTAAACACGTAGATATATACTATTTATATTTATAGGTCGTCGATACCTTTTCAGTTAGTAAAAAATATATTAGTAAAGAATATATTATAATACCAAATAAAACATATTTCCATCCGTAAAACTTGCAAGTTTCATTCAATGTATAAGTATTCGCTTAAATATAAGAAATTATTATATATACAATACAGGTAAGTATAAATTCAAAAATCTAAAATCAGTACCGAATACCAATCAACAAATTGTCGGTGCATCAAATTTCGGCTTTGGCTTGGATTCGAACTCAAGACCGGCGGATCTAGATTCTTCTTGCCTGCACTTAACAGAACCTAAGTAGATACACAGTTCACCCGTTGATAAGTGATGGTTGCCGCACTTAACCAACCACGAAGATAGAATATATTCAGTTTGTTTAACTCATCAGACGACACAAGGCAGCGCTAAAATACTTTTTTATTAATTTTCCATAGCGTTGTTTTATCTCAGGATGATCGATGTTCGTCAATCGTCCGGTAAAATGACGCTCGGGCAGGACGACATCAAGGAGTTGACCTGGGTGGCCGTAGCATAGCAAGGGTGCTTAAGGTCACTTCAGAGGGGCACCAGTGCGCTCCACAGAAGATCCCGCAGTCGCTACTAATGCGCTGGGTGTGGCCACCAAAGAAGTTTTAGTGGATACAAATCTAATAACCCTGTCCTCACCCCAAGAGGTGGCTTTTTTTGTGAATATTTAATATATATATATCTATAGAAGTTAAGGTATCTATAGAGGTCAAGGTCAAGGTAAGTTAGTCGATTATAGAACTCTTGCTAAATAATATATTGAATATGAACTAGTCCCTTAAGGGGACAGTATACATTAACAGTTGTATATATATATATATATATATATATATATATCTACATACTATATATACAACTGTTAATATTATCAAATGAAATGCTATATACTTGTATAAAAACAACACCAGCAAAGAAAAAGATCAAAGCAAGCATAGCGGATTTAAATACCGCCAGATACAAGCCGCTTTTTTGATATACACGATGAGAAATTTTGTACGTTGTAATGTAACACAGGTGCGAAAAATGTTAAAAAACAATCTTACACCCTGTCTCCCTTACACACTAATAATAATAGTAATGATCTAAACTTGCTTACATGGTAAAGGAGATCTTGTAGAATTATGCGTCATAAAAATGTTGTATTGATTGAACTGACAGTTTATTGTATTTGGAGCATATGTACTTCGTTCTTTTCAGAAAATAATAATTGCACGGTCATAATCTATCAAAACTTTAGACATAGACCTTGGAAGACTTTTAATGTAATTCAATAAGGGATATTTTAACATTTTAAGTTCGTTTACGGTAGTCAGGAAGTCGATGGGTATTTCGGCCTTAAGTCATGCTAGTAAACAGTATATAATTTTGGGGGCCTCTATTATTTATATTATGCCGGCACCTTCTAGAATATTTTTGTTGCTTTTAATGTATGAAACAAATTGTAATAATGCACATAGAATTATGATAATAATGTTAAATAAAATTCGAAAATTGTATTTAATAATAATATTATTGTATTTAATAGCATATGTAGATCTCTCTCTCTCTCTTATCTGTTACTCTGATATGTAAGAAAAGGCGTAGCGTATTGAAAAATTATAAACCTTAATAGAATAATAAAAAACTAAGCTTTTCAAACATGCAAGAAACCTAATGAAAGAAAATAAATCATCTAATCAAGTAACTTAATCAACGCTAACATCGTGTCTTGGTATTAATGGGTAGGCTCGACGTGAAGCACCACGCCCTCTATAATTCAATCCTGAAATTGCAGCATAAGGCTGCCGTGTTTTATTTGAAAAGTATATTAATCTGGAGCTCCAGTTACGAGGAATAACATCGCGGTCCTTGTATGCATCTTGAGTATTTTTTGAAGATGGGTTTATTTATTTATTCTTTTTGCCCCTGAACAAGGTTTCCGACATTCTCTACCAGTCGATGCTGGGTGAGTAACAAAAATTGTTGGTAGGTGTAAAACAAAATGTTGATTAAAGCTGAAAATGTCAATTTTAAATATACATAAACACATTTATCCATATACATACGTAAATGTATATACAAGTACACAAATACATTGGAGTGCATTCTTGTCTTCATCCGGAAGGGCGTCCCAGAGGAGTATAGCCTGTGCTGTGAAAGTAAAACAAAAGAACCCAGTGCAATGGTATAGAACACTAATTCTCATTCTATTTAAAGATCGAGATACACATATAAGAGAAGAATGAAAAATTGGATTCTTAAAGACGGCTTTCTTTAAGAAAAAGAAGGATCACTTTAGTAATTTATTATAGAAAAGAGAATAAGCAAAATTCTAGCTACGCCTTTGTTGAATACAAAATCCACTTGAGTACATGTTGCTGCAGTAATTACTTACCAACGGATGAACTGTGTGCTTAGGTAGTATATTAGCTTAGTTAGTGTAGTTTAGTTTATCACCCTTGTGTGATATAGAAGAATACAAAAATATGCAACATAAGTAGATTGAAAATTTAATACGCTACAAATATAAATCGAATAACAATAAAACTTCGATGCGTTTAATGCTTAATTAAATTTGGATAAAGTAGTCCGATATGCGATACGTTATGAAAGAATTCAATCAACCATTGCATTGAAAAACCTACTCGCATAGTTAATCCGAAAAATTCATTAGCAATCAATCGAATTAGTGTTGTTTCTGGTTAAATAATATAAAAAATATACCGATGATTGCCTAACAACTATAAGGACGATCTTACAATTTAAATAATAATTTAAATTTTTAGTCAGTTTGCAGTTTGTATCTAGCTGCAGAATGAATTGGTCAGATCGGCTAGGGTAGGACCCTCACAGAATGCCAGCGTAAAATAGCAACATAATGCTTCTGTTGAGTGTAGGGATCCGGGTACTTTTATTAGTGGTAACGATGCATTCCATCACAGCCCTCAAGGGTAACAACGCACCTGCATTATGATTTCTTGTCAAAGATGAATGTAGATGTCATGGGCCGTAATATGCAATCAGGTGAAATGTCTGTTCGTTTGTTCCTCTCAATGTAATAAATAAATAAAAAGTAATGAATTTCGTAAAAGTTATATGGATTTTCTTTTTGCTATTAGCTCGAGGGCTTTTACAGTTTCACCGGTTATTTGGATACTAATCAAAAAAGTAATCCCTTACCTATTTTTCCAATCTGCAATGGTAGGCAATAATACTCATGACTACATCTGTGAGTGCATCCGTCCACAACAAAGATTCAGCATGGACATGTATTGTCTTCCGTAAGAACATAGACGAAATGCCTTACTACGCGTAATCGGGTCTCCAGCTACTCGCACATAACAATCGAAACACTACAACATTGTGCTACTATTTCTCGCTGGTATTATGTGAAGGAGTAGTCTTCCCCCGGTAGAGCCGACCCATTGATGTTGTAACTAAACGTATTTCACGCATCCGTTTCCTCTCCAGTAATTCGAATCTCACAATGTTTTCAAACAAAATGTGTTTAAACAAACATTTGCACCACAAAGTTACCTAACTTCAACTTTCTTCATCTTGGGACATTTACGCAGTGGTTAACTTTTCTATATGCGAAGTGGAATATAAATGTACTTACTGTAAATCACAAAAGTTACGAAATTTTACTTTAAATGGTGTTGCACATAAACTTTCTAAAAGTTATAACCTTAAGAAAGTTTTTTCGGGTATAAAGAACGGGTTTTAATAAGGCAAGGTAAGGGCAATAGTCCCTTTTTATATGTGGGAAATGGGAGTGGTGGAGCTTTATTCCCACCTACCCTGGCGGAGACAAGGACAAGATTTGTTGGACTAGTCCTAAAACTTATTTAGTTTAGTTATAGGTAGTAGATAAATTTTAAAAATCGTTTACTTAATCGATTTCACTGGAGTTGTTTATAGCCCTTATTGTTTTATTAGTACACTAAGTACTTGTAATTCTTATTGTAAAATTGATGTGAAATACTCCTTCATACATACACTTACGTATGTATGTTTGTTAGTATTTGTTTATCTAATTTTGTGTAATATTTTAGAATTAAATTTTATAACATTTTTAAATTCTTACCTCTTAATTACTTCTATTTAAATAAAATTTATAAATATTCAGGCGTGGATAAAAAGGGGTGGCAATGAGTGTAATTGCCCTCCCCCGCCGCCTACTCATGACCGAAGAACCTTAGCGAAGTCCAATATCCGTGCCAGTTAATATCAAAAAATTATTAACAAGTAAAAAATATTCATCCGTCCTTATTATTGTACAGTTTTTATAGCCCAAATTCAAAAATAAAAATTGCTACGTCCTTATTTTTATTTGTTTATGAACCCTCACTCTAACTTGATATTGCTTCGCTTTTAATGTCATGGTACGTGAGAAAACCAAACGTAGAACTGGCAGGCGCAGTATAGGGCGACGACCTATGCAACTTTGCCAAATTTGATACATAGGTGGATCAAGGTTGTTCCTAATGATTAAAAACTTCTCGAATCGCTTTCTTTGCGTCCTCGTGACGCTAGGAATTGGAGACTGGAGCAAGGAATTTTAAACTTTATAAGTGGAACTCGGATCCATTGTCGTGTCCTTGTCTTCTTTTTAAGATTCTACCAACTTTGACGTTGCATTCCGCTTTGCTGGTTTAGTTGCATGCTTTTATACATGCATTATATATATACTCCTATATATATATATATACATATATATATATATATATTTACAATATAGGGAAATTTAATATACGTAAGAAAGTTTCTGATAGTGTGTTTCTTTACTATTTCCGTAATTTTTGCCAATATCTTAATTTAATTACCTAATGACAAATATTTAATAACTAGTGCCTTTTTTATTACCTTGAAAGTAACAAACAACCGCACAGTTCACCTTATGGGAAGTGATGCCTGCGGCCCATGACTCCTACATTCATCCTGGACAAGGAATCATAATGCAGATGCGTTGTTACAAACACCTTATTTTTATAAAAAAAGGGTACAATAAACAGACTTAATACCTTTTGGTAGAGAATACCAGTGAATCCTTGAGATGGAGAAACATTGTCTGTAGGTTCCAATAAAAAAATAATCCTAAATATTAACAAATTATATGTAACATACTTAATATACATAATAATAAATAAAATACGTATAAAAATACATTAATGAATAAATATTATACATTACATTATAAATATCATATAATATAGACCTTAAATATATAATAAGAATAGATAATATAAATAGATGGATATAAAAATTAAATAACTAATTCAGATGATTTTCCCTGTATAATACTCACGTCAGTCTATAAATTCAGTCAATCAGTCTTTTAAAATTATTTTTATTAAGGACTCGTTCAATGTCATCGTGCAGGGCGTACCAGATCTGTATAGCCTGAACAGTAAAAGAAGAATTAAAGAAACCAGTGTTATGCTCTAACATCAATCTTGGGACCATTAATAGGAGGGGGTACCCTGATATGCGTAGTATAAAAATGTTTAGAATTCCTAAGATTAGATGATGAATTAGAATTATTGAATTGAGTACAGAACTTGTAGAATTCTAAAGCTACGTCTTTGTAAGGGCATATGGTCATACTTATGTAACCCGAAGATTAATCTAATACAGTTATTAAGAAGGCACTCCAATTTATTAAGAAGGTTTTGGATGAATGAATGGGTCAGCTCGACCGGGGTAGATCGCTACTCGCAGCACGTAGCACGCTCTCTCAGAATACCAAAGTAAAATAGCAGCATAATGCTGCTGTATTTCGTCTGGTGAGTGTAGGGATCTGGAGACCTTTATTACTGGTGACGAGGCCTTCCATCTCAGTCTTACTTAAGTATGAACATATCTCGTTACAAAGACGTAGCTTCAGAATTGTACAAGTCCTATACTGAATTTTGAATAATTCTAATTCATCATTTTATCTTAGGAATTCTAATCATCTTTATACTTTGCTTATCAAAGTACCCCTCCTTTTAATGGTCCCAAGATGCTAGAGCACAGCACTGGTTTCTTTAATTCTTATTTTACTATTCAGGCTATATAACTCTGGGACGCCCTGCCCGATGACATTGAAGGAGTCCCTAATAAAAATAATTTTAAAAGACTGATTCGTGAGTATTATACAGGGAAAATCATCTAAATTAGTTATTTAATTATTTATATCCATCTATTTATATTATCTATTCTTATAATATATTTAAGGTCAATATTATATGATATTTATTATATATTTGTATATGTATTTTATTTATTGTATCTTCTTTGTATTCTTCTCCATCTCTAGGATTCACTGGTAGAGAATGCCAAAAGTTATTAAGTCAGTTTATTGTACTTTTTTATAAAAATAATGTGTTTGTAATTGATGGTTAAATAAATTTTAAAAAAATTAAACGAATCAAACATTAAATGCTATCCCAATATTATGTCAATATATCGATCAAACTTCCTAATTACTTCAAACATTGTAGAGATTAGCGTGACCAAACATACAAACAAACACACAAGAACTCGTTCACGGTTGTAATTTATGTATGTATATATATGGATTCGTGGTAGCCCAGTGTCTAAGCTCTCATTTTTATTTCACGGTACGTAAGTAAACGAATTCGATCTCCGGTCCCGAACCAATGAAGTTGTTGATTGCAATTTTAATGCTGATTTACCAGGGATCTGCGGTCAAGGAAAATATTTTGAGTAAACCTGTATGAAAAAAAAAACATATTTCGAAGTCCACCGTCTTTAGGGAGGAGGTAAATGTCCAACAGGGGCATTTATATATACCTTATATAACTTAGGCTTAAGCTTAACTGAACTAATTTTACTTTAATATAGATAATAGCGCAAAATGTGTATTAGTGTAGAGTAACTCTGTTATTATAATAATTTTAATTTCGAATCTTCATTTTATACTCAGCTTTCATAATTGGCCAAAAAAAATTTCAATATTAAAATATGAAATGTATGAGCGAACCCTCTTTTGTGATAATTTTTCTTCACTTGACACAGACAGAGAGAGAAGATAGAGCAGACTTGGATTCAATTTAACTGGAAGCTAATAAAAAAGCAATTACTGAATGACATCGGTTCCACTTCTTAAGTAAAACGAGTTTCTCTCACGATATAAATCAATATTTGCGGTCTATAAACACCTAGATAAATACTCAAGAATTAAGTAATGTAAAAGATGACAAAAAAATAATGATAAGAAAAGGTTTAAAATGCACATACGTTTTCACCCCTGAGGACTGAGATGGAATGTCTTGTTACTTCTAATTGGGCCTAAAAGGGATCTCTTACACTTATTAGACGAAACACATGCTGCTTAATCCGTCAGAAGTAACTGACCGAGTAGAGGTTCGGCCCTCTCGGGCACCCTGAAGTCAATTACATTCGCGCCCAGGGTAAGGGGCTAGTTCCCTCTCAGGAACCCTTTTGCTAATTAATAAAGGTTTCGGCTGGGAGCTTTAAGCGCCCGGCCACCTTTCAACCCGGTGAAGTTGTAAAAGCCCTCGGGCTAACAGTGGCCATCAGTCATAAAAAAAAACCCAAATGCTGCTATTTTACGCTGGTGTGGGCGTGGCAGTTCTTCAGTCGTGTCGACATATATTTACGTGCCAATTAAAAACGAACTGCAGACGCTACAACGTCACTACGATACTACAAACGCTACATTATGTTAAAAGAAATAGCTATAGATAAAATAAAAGGCGGGTATGTTATTATTTTTATTAAAGGAAAAAATATAATGTAATTCCATTATGTAACACGGTATTAACAAAATAGAAACTGTATTCGAACATTAAATATATCGTAAAAAAATATAGTAACAAAACTTTGCGTAAAGCTGATAATATATATATATATATATATATATATATATATATATATAACACTATTCTCGTAATCATTATTTTCACAGCTTGTCCATAGTTCACTGCTGAAAATAGACATCCCCTATAGATTGCCATACACCGGTATCCGGAGCCACCTGCATCCATCGACTTTCCAGTGGGAGGTCACCCTACACTGTCAACTATAAAATCGTAAAGCTATATTATTACATTGTGTTTTTTTTATTACATTGTGAGTAACAAACGAGCACACAGTTTACCTGATGATAAGTGATTCCTGCGGCCCATGACATCTGAATTCATCCTTTACAAGGAATCATAATGCAGTTGCGTTGTCACCCTTGAGGACTGTGATAAAATACCTCGTCACCAGTATTAAATGTCTCCGGATCGCCAGATGAAGCACAGCAATATACTGCTATTTTACACTGGAGTTCTGTGAGGGAGTGGTCCTACCCCGATCGAGCTGACCCATTCATGCTGCAGCTAGAAAAATAAACCAGCTTACCTGATGATCACCACACACTATGGAAACTCCAGAGTAGTTGCAGGTACGTTCCCGGCCTTTGAGAAAGGAGTAGGAGTAGGTAATATTTTCTTCAAGGTCAAACCAAATCGGCACGGAAATACCGCTGTCTGATTCATAAACAAATGAAAAAAATCGACATACAGATATTCCTAATACATATCAGAACCCACTTTATTCACCTAATACGTATCTTAAATTACCCCATTTATCTTAAAGTATGATAGCATTATAACTTATTTTTATTAAAAAATAAAACGAGAAAAGACATTCATCGTAACAAATAAAGATAAAGGACCAGGAAGTAGCTTTGAATTCCCAAAGCAACTATTGTTCGTGAAATTCCTAAAGGGTTTGTTGTTAAATCTTTTTTGTTTACGAATTTTATAAATATAAAGAGTTTTCTTTATTTGCCCTTTGTTTACAACCATTGGAAGCAATACTACTTCTTGTTTCGTAACTTGAATTAATAGTCATGACCTAACTTAGCATACCCTAAAGAGTCTTTTATACGATGAGGTACATCGTATAAAATGACGTAAAAAAATATGCACTAAGCAAGAAAGTTACGTAATCACTTAACGAACCTAGTTTCGACTAATTATATATTATCTGGTAGCGGCGTAAGAGTTTATAGTAGAGGCGATCACGTTCAAATCTTATTTAATAATTGGAATTATGAATAGTAACTTAATTAACGTAATACTAACATTTTTTATAACTATTGCTAGCGATTCTATTAAGATTTCTACATTCCAGCCAATGACTGTGCTAGGGGATGGTTCACCTAAATAGTCAAATAGCGGATTCGAATCTACGGGGTCAAGTTTCGTAGACCTTTAGCTTTATTACTTATATGAATCGTCACACAACAAGCAGTAAATTCGAATTCCAAAACTCATCTAAACTTAATATATCCCTGCCAGAATATTTTCACACGTAAAAAATAATTAGCATTTTTCTGCCTCGGATAAGTGGCTTTTCACCACAAGTTGAAAGTGAAATTGTACAGAAAAATATCAGATCGTGAAATAGCCACCTTATATGTACCAGATATGTGACTCGTAGGAAGATCTGTGGTGTAAGATGTCATTACCGTGATCACCTTCCAACAGCCAATGTTCATTAGTACATTATTACAGGGTGATGATGGGGATGATAAATAATTTAATAAAATTATATATATCTGCATATATCGCGATGATTTATTTTTATATATCAGCTGCCCGAGATATATTTAAGTACCGCTAGCATTCGTAAATACAGAGGCACTTACTGGTGACCGTCTCCTTGTGCCGATAAAATACATATATGGTAAGATCAGAGAAAGATATAGGTAAAGCTATACACTATATAGAATATAGTGGTAAGATACGGAGAAATAAATACAAAAACTTCCAGACCTAAAGACCAACAATTTGTATTTTTTTTCTTTTTATGGAATAGGTGGCAAACCAGCAACTAGCTCACCTGACGGTAAGTAATTATTGTTACACACATATTGTTTCTTGGGTGGGATTAAAACCCATGACTCGCAAAGCAGCAGCCAGGTACTCTAACCATTAAGCCAAGTGTTACTAATACATATAATAATGAAAGGCGATAAGTGTTACTAAAAATACACTTTCCCCTTTTTTCCTTTTTATCAATTTCCTTCCTTAACTTGGTTTTGCAGAGCAGTTTATTTAAGACGGTAAATTGGACCGCAAATCGGTTGACTCGACTTGATTTGTATTCAATTTATGAAGTTTTCATCGCCATGAATTATATTTTATTATTCAATTTATTCATTGATTTTCTCAAAGCCATTTCATCAAGGCTACTTAACTTAGATATTAACTTATTTTATATTTTTCTATGAAGTGACAAACGAGCACACATTAAGCTGATGTACCACATTGCATCGAGTTTCTGGGTGCAATAGGAATGGATTGGTTCAACCGTGTGGGGAATACGTCCTTACAGAATACAAGACTAAAATTACCGCATAACGCCGCAGTGTTTCGTATGACAGATATAGGGATCTGCAAACTCTCCATCTCTATCCCCAGGGGTCGTAACACACGAGTCTTTATTGAATATGGATTAAGATGTCAAGATGAAAAATAGAATTATTGTATTAAGAGCAATTTTTAACTTTTCAATTATATCAGCAATTCAAAAAATAAAAACAAAAGGTAAATTAACCATTACACGAGCTCGGTGCTAATAATTCAAACCTTTTCAAAATATTACTATTTTATAAGTTTTAATTTTCTTTTACGACTTGGTTACCAATTTATTTGCCGATTATATAAAACTAATACATCCAGTTGAACGCAAAATGAATTAACTTTGTAACTCGGAGCAAGCAACACGCAAGATTGGTTTATTTAGGTAGAGTACCTCCCCACAGGGTCCCATTTCATTACTTAAGTTTTCCTTATCTTTATTCAACGGGCTTCGCCCTGAATTATATTGCTGCAATGTGGGTAGATTTACATTTGAAGTTAAATTTATTACCCAAAATCAGATTATGGCCAAAAATCCTAATCGTTAATCATTGTAAAATGTATAGATATAAAATGATATCCTTAATTTTGTGCAGTTAATTATGGTCTAATGATTTGATATTGAAGTTTCTTTATTAACTTAAAATATACAAATTTTAAAAGTTTTGGCAATAATAATTAAGTAATAAACTACTGTTATTTATATTTCTTCAAGGGTCAAGGGTCAATAGCCTAATGGTTTACGGTAACAAGGTTACCACAAGGCGAACTTGGTGCTCATATGTCATCCCTTGTGTTATAAAAAAAATAGTCATAAATCCCGAACACAACTGAACTTGTCTGATCCTTGACTGTTAAATCGATAGCTTTTGAATAAAATAAGAACATATTTATTTATATTTAATATTATATATACATATGTATAATACATAATATATATTTTTAAATATTGTACATGATTGAGTATGTTAACTCCATGTAATACAAAAACCGATTTCAAAATAATAAAAGCGTAATGGCTCTGACCGTCTAAAGCGATATTTCTAAATATAAATTCAAATTTTCCGCATTGCTTCAGAATCGAGGTGTGACTGTTCAACCTCTTTGTACTTGGGTTCTTTGAATACGTAATAGGTTATTTTAAATATGGACCTGGAAACAAATGTTTCTTTCGAAACTCGTACAATTTTCATTTGCAAATAATAATAATTTAATTTAATTCAGATAATGCATAATAGCAGTCCATAATTATGTTAGTAAATTAAATACGAATACAATTATTTCCGATATCCCGGGGTCCCATGCACGTGCGATATATTCAGTGGTCTAGTTTATCATATATAACCATCAAAATAATATTGGAGAGCGGACAGACAGAGATGTATATATATATATATATATATATATATATATATATAATAAATTCGTAGACAAATGTTTGTAAAAATACATAAAATCTCTATTATATCTTCTCTCTATTCACCGTAGTCATCGCTAATAATGAAGTGAATTGTGTGCTAGTTTGTCACCGTTCGTAACTTATAATTAAATATATCGTGAGAGAACTTCATTTTACCAAAGGAAACATGTCAAAGAAAAAAAGGAAAGGTGTCAAACGCATGTGCATTTTGAATCCTTGTTGATTGATCTTTTGCACCATAGTTATCGCTAACAATGTGTATTGAGTGCTAGGTTATCACCCTTAGTAACTTAAAAAAATAAATATATCGTGAGAGAACCTCATTTTACCAAAGAAATAGAACCGATGTCGCTCGGTAATTGCTTTTACATGAGCTTCCAGTTGAGTTGTGTTCTATTGAAGTCAATTCTGAAGTGTAAAAAAATTATTAACTTCGCGTATTTGAGGGTACGCTCAAACTCATTTCAATTTTTTTTTATTTAAAAAGATTTTTTGATTAACTGTGAAATGCTGAATACAAAGGACGATTTGTAATTATACTATAGATAATAACACACATAAATTGACTGAACTTCACTATATATAAATATATATTAATGTCTCTCCTCTTGGTCTGGTTATTGCCATCATGACATCAACTAGCAGAATATTTTATAGTGCCGTTGCGTAAACACAGATACACTATCTCTTTGCGCCCTTCTCCTTATTTAGATTTAAGTCATGTGTAATAAGATCGGTGGAAGATTTAGATGCTGTTTTAAGGGCACGGGACAACACACACCTAGACCCAAAGATCGTCAATTTGTGATACACAAATATTCCTCAGCTGGGAACGAATTCAGGACCTGTAACGCAGGACCCAGGTACACAAAAACTACATCACGAGGCCCGTCTATTATTATATTAAACCACATGGGTTTATTATGCTTGATCAGAGTTCTTATTTTGCTTTCCGTTTACATAATATCTAAAGTAATAGATATATTTTTTTATAGCATAGGTGGCAAACAAGCAACACCTCATCTGAAGATAAATGATAAACCGCCGCCAATGAACATCCGCAACACCAAAGTCTCAAATGCGTTGCTGCCTTTTAAGAAAGGTGTAGGCTCTTTTCTTCAAGGTCCTTATGTCGTATCGGTTCGGAAACACCGCTGGTGACAGCTGATTCCACAGGATAGTTGTGCGTGGCAGGAAATTTCGCGTAAAGCGCACAGTGGTGGATTGCCAACCATCGAGATGATGACGATGAAATTTGTACATATGTAGGTATAAATAACAATTGGTATATCCAAATATTAATGTCTAAATAAAGACTGAAGATTTGTACCACCTGTGGTCGTGACGGAGACAATTTGATGGAGTCCTTGGACGATATAGGCTGCACGATTATATAATTGTATAGTAACTATATATATTTTTAATTTTGTTTAATAGATAAATCTAAAATTTGTATTCCAAAAATTTGGTATCGAAATTTTATTTAAAATAATCAGTATTTTATATATATATATATATATAACAGTACAGAAGTACAAAACTCGTATAGAGTGGAAAAAGAATTCGGGATAAGAGAATAAGAAAGTACCTAATAATTATCTTATTCCTTATTTAATTAGCAGGACCTTAATTATTATGACTATGAATTTTAAGGTAACACTTACCCTGTTATATATAAAAATATAAACTGAGACCCAAGGGTAAAATTATTTCAAGAGAACACGACACCGTCTTTTATTAAGCAAAACAGTGTTTTAAACATTCTGTATGTATCGAAATGAGAATTTGAGAAATATAAAAAACACATTAAATAATTAAATCATCAATACAACACAATTTTCAAGGTTGTCTTATCATGTGTTACATATTGCAAGAAAGCAATAACTACACGCCTAATAACTCTGCGGAGATATCTACATTTTACTAACAGATTTATCATCATCATAGATCACCCTATAGATTTTTTTTATTACTGTTTATAGTTTTGTGATTGATTATTATAACTCGCATTTTTTTAATTGATATGTGTAATTAATAATATATATGTAACTAAATATAATGTAGATAAAAAAAAAATATTTTTTTGTTCCTTTAATAACAAATTCAGTGATTCTTTGAAAAATATTCTCTATCTTTGCTATTCCTTATTATCTGAGGGAAGATACTCTATATTGCAATAAAGCACAATTCAGGAGCCACCTGAATATATCGAGTTCGTAAACTTACTTTACTCATATCTCCATCTAATGGAGGGTCATCCTACACTGTTATGAGTATGCCACTCAAGATCCTTTCTTCCCCATAGGTTGCGAACTATTGTATGCAAAGACAAACTGCAACTTATTAGGACATAAAACTATTAGATGGTGAGCTTAAGACGCTACTACAAGGGCCACAAATGTCAGCAATCTTTATATAAGGTTTTTGTAAGAATAAGTACATGCATAAGCCTACTGGGATTCGAACTAAAGTCTTCGAATTTCAATCGCATCGAATATCTGCCATTTCGCATCGATCTGTTTAAAAAATGCTGTATTACACCTTGAATTATGACTGATTGTAACGGAATACATAAATAAAAATTAATTTATAATTCATTACAAAGTATTGATTCGTTAGTCGAAAGAATGGTAGCAAGTCTATTACTATCATTCCGGTTTACCATTCCAACTGATGGCAATAGTCGAATGGCGGATTCGAACCAACAACTTAACTTTCGCAGGCTGCACCATAAAGCATTAGGCTATTGATGTTTCAATTATTATGTTGGGAGCCATTTATTGAGTTTTATAAAGTTACCACTATAAAACAGTACGATATGGCAGTACTTGTGTATGTTAAAAAAAGTTATAGTATGTGTAGTTTTTCATTTGTCAAAAATAATTATCCAACAAGAAACGTATAAATAATACCTCATAGAAAGCCACTTGACGGATAAACAAACAGAAAACCATTCCATGTTTTTAAATTGTCCAATGAGAAAACAACGAGCTAACAATTCCACTGAACCAAGATAAATGAACAAAACTTTATGAATTTATGATTTTTTCTCGCCTTTTAAACCCATGAGGTAGAGGAAATAGCCGAAATACGCAAACCATAACTTGGGCTAGTTAATTAAAAATAGCATCTGACTGCAGATCTGAATCATTAAATATAGAACCCATATCGAACTAACTTTTTATACACATACTTTAAAATTATTTAAATACGATAGAGCGACACTGCAGTATATTTTTACTTCAACATCAATAGATCCATTTATAGACCCATGGCCCTTTCGCACTCGATTAATAATAATATCTCGATACAGAAGATTAAAATTTATATAACGTTTCCTCCGCTTAAGCTAATATTTGCGAACCATATCAACGGTTGATAATATATATATTAAAAGAGCAAAATAACTGTCATAATATTCCATAAAATGTTTGTGTTTATGTGAATCAGTAAATCGAAATTACTTCATGGTTACCCTTGTTGACAAAATTACTTACCCTTTTTACGTTTCATTCCGTTAAAAATATTTCTATAAATAAAAACATAGATCAAGCTCTACTTAATAAAAAATAACATGTTTTTTTTAATAGTAAATAAGAAAGTATTTCATTTGATTATATTTTTTATATACAAATTTTAATTAGCTAACAACTCTTATAGTGTGTTTTAATGACAAATATAATCTCATTATAATCTAAAGAGTCTGAGAGAATTTAAAGAGACCCAACACGTATCAGATTTTTGAATTATTACCTTACTTCATAAGATAGTCGAATTCACTTAATTTGACCACTAAAAACATATTTAGATTTGATCACTAAATCTCACATAAGAATTCGTATCTTTCTCTAATTCGTGATTTAATTTTGCCTTAATTATTTTTTTTACATAGATACTCAAAAGTATTTGAGTCATAAGCGTAAGAATCCTGGGTGCACTTTAATAACAAAACAAAGACCTGTGTCAATCTTAAGTAAACCTCCAATTGTGCGAAAAACTTCACCATCTCAAAAATTCATCGTTTGTATGTAAATGTATTAAAATATTATAGTGATACATTTTATGAACGTTTTATAAGAATACGTGAAAAACATTCAATCGGAAGAATCGTAAAGTATTCAAATATCAGAGATTTACAGAAAGTTAATCCTAAGATTTTTTTTTAAATGAAGCTGCTACGGCAACGATAGAAAAAAAACCGGTTATGGTTATGACTACCTTTATGCATATAAATGTATTTGTATAGGTATATCATTCATGAGTATTAGTTTTTTAATAACCATCTTAATCAATATTCAACAAAGATTCAAAATATAGATGCGTCATCCCTGAGGCTATCAATCTTATTTGGTCTTGGGATCCTTACAATCACCTTAGGAAACATAGGAACAATGCAATGTACATATTGGTATTCTGCAAGGGCATGATGCTGATAGAATCTAGCTCTAACCGGTAATTTCACTAATATAAGTTGCAGGTACATGAAGTGCTACTTCTTGCACGTGTAGATATAAAATTAGTAAAATTAGTAGTAGCCAAACAAACAAGGTTCACCAGATTATTATTACTAAAGGCAATGAAACAGACACTATCGATGTTGCTTTATTATCACTACTGTGCATGAAGAAAGAATGGAGAGCGTCAATCCTCCAGTTGAGTATAATAACCAGAAGAAACACTGTAACGGTAGATTGTTGTGTGTGGACTGGTCATGATAAAAATAGGTTATTTTATACTGTATTTCGTCGGTGAAACTAAAAATTAAAAAAATTACTTCCCCAGTAAAGTCCCGTTTTAATACTAAAATACGACAGATACATTATGGTTTGTGCACGGACAGGCATTTATATTCAATGCTTGCTAAAATTACATGACATAGCAGTAGTATGAGAAGCTCAATGTTTCAGAGCTTGCTTTTAATTTCACGGTAAGCGAGCAGATCGAATTCCATCCTCAGTGTTTTTTCTCAAAGGTGCTGAAATTGTTAAATTAAATTTTAAGTGTTGAAAATTCGGATTGTCGGAGCTGCGCTACTAAAAATTAACTTGCTCGTCTAATGATTACAAAAAAATATTTCAAGACATGATTAGCCCGCCAATCCAAATTGAAGCCGCGTGGAAGACTGTACCCAGAATCTATATTTATTAAGGCTGATTTAGTTTAATTTTACAAAAGCAGAAGTGCTCTTTTTCGAAGAAAATCGAGAAACAATGTAATTTGTTATATAATAGACGAAATCTTTTACACTTATTTAACTCTAACATTCGCGCTTTGAATTAATTAGTATATTAACCAAAGACAGATATATATGCCTAGTAAAAGCTGAAGATTTTGAAGAAACGTCTTCTTTGTTATATTTGGATGTAATGGAATAATGACATTTCGTTTTACTTTGCTGTCCCCTTCAAATTAGACTTTAGTTCTAAAAGAAAATCGAGTAAAATAACTACAAGGAAGTAACCAATGTCTTTAAATTGTCTTTTAACGTGATAGAGCTACGAAACAAGTAAGCAGACTCCAGGATGCACGAGAGGGAGGAACCATAAGTCGATTATTGATAACGGTATAAATATAATATTCTAATGGAATAAAACAGCTGGCACTTGCCACGGAATCAAATTATATGGTCATTAAATAATGATAAATTTTGTTCACTAAAAATTTAGGTTAGCGCTTTAAGCTCTTTTATTTTAAGGAACGTTTTGAATTTCTTCATGATTCACATACATAATTTTTGAGATCATTAGAGAATTTGAAATTAAAAATACCAGCTAATAGCACAATTCCAGGATAGGTCATTTTCCTTACAAGCAGTCCGACTACGGAATGCCCGCAATTAAACGTACGCAGTTCCTTTAAACATTCAAAAAGCATTATAGCGCTCACTATCTTTCATTTTGATTATGTATCGTATGTTAATAAATATATTTATTTGTATATGTATGTAGTTATGTCATGTACATAAAGGCTAATAAGCCTATATATAATAATTTACCTAACATACATAATATTAACAAATTATAACTAGTACCGGTCCACACCAGATTTTTGTTTTTTTGAGATCCTATCCATCAAAACATTGTCTGAAGAGTTCGTTTTAAGTGCATTGTGCATATAAAATTTAGTATAATATATCATTAATATGAATGTTTATTATAAGAATTAGTTTATTACTGAATACTTAATTGAAATTATTGAATTTTCAGCGCAGTTTCAAATTCTGAATACGTACACACAAATTTAAATATAATACTTTTTTTATACATCTGCGATGAGTTTTGTCGTCGACATTGGACATATCAATGGAGTAAATGTAATAGTGTGAAACGTTTTTGCAATGAGAGTCGTCGACTAAGGGTTAGCACAGAGAGACAAGAAACCGTTTGAGTAACAATTGAAATTCAGCTTAATTAACAATATTATACGACTGATAATAGAATAACAAAATAAAGTACGTCAGGGATGGTCGTTGCAGTAAGATTTTATTTCGCTGTACAAAATTCAGTCGTATGGTAAATTAATTAAGGTTGAATTTCAATTGCTAGCAAACTAGACGCGACACCGCCTCTCCATCGGTCTGCGCTGACCCTAAGCTGTTGTTAGTATCACTCTCCATTACTTCAAAAAGCTACGACACAATTTATTCAGAAAATTTAATATTAATACAGCACTTAACATTAAGCCTTCGAGAAAGCAAAACATAAAACTTTTAGCTGAATAACTTCGTTTTTATTTCTTTCATATTTTAACAAGAGTGATAAATATGTTATTTGTATATTTTTCTGCATCACTGAAAGTTTGACATCTTCGGTAACACGCAGTAACAGACTCGAAATAGGAAAACTATTTAATAACCTAAATACTAGAACAAAACTTAATCTACAATCGTTTAAATTAAGAATATGCATTGATTATAAAAAGCTCGCAAAAGTGATAGTGATATAATTCATGCTAAGTTTCTTTTGTAAATTGAACACTTACTTTTTACAATTTACTTTATTATCTAAATAATAAAGGAATATTAAGTAACATTTTTATAATTGTCACGTACACCACTGTTTTGATGAGATTATATTTGGATGGACTAACAAGCACACTGTTCGGTCCATAACACATACATACATACATAAACGTAATTTCTACATGTATAGTCATTTTCTCTATACACTATAACCTATTCTCAGAATCAACATGCATATCAGTTGTCACCCCTGATTATTATGATGGAATATCGTTACCTGTAATCGGATTCGCGAAAATAACATAATATAGTGCAGATTGCTGCTAGATTTTTCTTGCTGATAGATGCAATGAAGCTTATGTAGAGAAATTCAGTGGTCCTTCTTCTATATACCGGTCTATAATGGCTTAAGCAGAAATAAAAAGCTGGAAAAACATTGGTCTGTAATACCTTACCTACACGTTTATTAATTATATTTATCAATGAAGGCTTTAGCAGGGTTACCTGTACTTCTATCCCGTTAAATAGTGTGTATCCAATGCTTAGGCACTATCTATAAAGACTCAAAGAGGTAAAATGTTGCGCCTTTATGTCGTAGTGCATAGTAAACATTATCTGGGTCTGGAAAGTCGACGAACGTCCAGAACGTTGAAAACCGCCTGTGATCCAGTTTATTTTGTCTTTATTTTTCACAGATGCATATTTTCATTGTAAGCCAATATATCAGTTTTCATTGTAAGGTTCGTCTCTACAGAATTGCTCGAGCCAGAGAGGTGTGAATAAATTATGTACACGAAATCCTGATGCTTAAAGGTTTTTCTTACTGTGTGTGTCCGTTCAATTTTTATTCCTTAAATTTTGAAAGGATTCGCTTTTGTTTTTATAATACCTTTGCGCCCGCTTATAGCTGTAATTCATACTGAACTCTTACTTGTCTTGGCAATATATATTCATCATCACATAACATTCAATGTAAACTTAACACACAAGCGCGAAAAGTACAATAAAGTTCTTGAAATACTTTTATGAAGAGAATGAAATTTAAATTGACCAGAATTCTCTGACACTGAGGAAATAACTGGCTAAAATACACAAGCATGAAAATTGGGGGTTCTGATGTATAATAACGTCCATATTTCCCTTTTTCTTTTGATTTAACACTGCGTATTTATTATGCAAATATGTTAGGAAATATCGTAATGAAATATATACGTAGTTTCAATGTTAAATTAAAAGAAAATAATGTTTTTTAAGAGTGCAGGCTAACGTAGGCCAGGTAAGCAAGTCAGTCTAAATATCTAGCGGTCGTTAGTTCCTTTGACTCTATAGATACAACACAAAACACCCAGATCCAAAGATGTTTTTTTTTTAATTACAATGAGAGTAACAAACGAGCACACAGTTCACCTGATGGTAAGACTTTTATATTCGTCCTTGACAAGGAATCATAATGCAGATGCGTTGTCACCCTTGACTTAGGTGGAATCCTTCGTCACCAGTAATAATGTTCTCCGGATCCCTAACACCAGACGACACACAGCGGCATTATGCTGCTATTTCACAACAGTATACTGTAAGGTTGTGATCCTTCCCCGGTCGAGTTGATCCATTCATTCTACAGCTAGAAACAAACTGCATCGTAGCTATACCACGGAAAATATACAATCACCACAAGCAATACTGTAAGATCACTAAGTATTAAACACATTAACATTTGGGTAACGCCATAACACCCGATTTACATCTTAGTTAATTTTGAAAGATACTATACAAAGGTGGGGCTTATCGTAATAACGTAGGAAAAACCATGAACATATAATTGCACCAATCTTTTAAAATTAAAAGGATGAGTATACTAAATAACACCTTATTTTTCATTTACATTTTGGGACTTGTCTTGTGCATACGGGTTATATTGGACAACCAGCGCTGGTCGCCTATCAGCAGTCCCGTCTCTGTTCGGAGGACGTATTCCTGCCAGGCAAAGCACGTCGGAATCATCACATGGCTCCGCCACCGACCATAAATTGGGTGCGGAGGATAGTATGAGCGGGAATGTAACTAAAAAAACGAACCGATACCCAAATCCTGCAGATTTTCCGCATTAGCGGCGTGACCACGCTTGAGTCCTAGAGGGTAGAGAAAGCGTCAACGAATTTTGGCTGATCTTTAAATGTCATTGTCGAAGCAATGGCAAAAGTATTCAATGGTCTTGTTGATGCAGACTTAAGTACTACTACTTACAATCCTGGACACCAGCACTTTGTTCAAAACGGTGCTGCAATTCAAGACTTTAAGACGTGTAGGTCAATTTCATCTTTCGGGTGTTTGTTAATGATAGCATATTCCAACGGACCAAATCTGGTTTTGTCGCGAGTGGTTATGATACTTACTCGCCTATTGAAAAAATTACGTATCTCCTGTTCTTGTTATTCTTACGTATATCTGTAAAATATCCTTGCAATGATTGATAGGATCACACAAACTGTGTTATAAAATTGTATGACATTCGAGATTTACTTTAAGTAGTATTTGATATATTAATGTATGGACATTCAAAGCAGACTTGGAAGGTTGCCAAGATGAATGTACTTGTTGAAATTCCCAGCTTAATATGTCATAAACTTTAACATGATGTGTTCCGATGACAGCATTCTGAGCGAATGAATAAAGACAATGTGTAATGTTAAATAGATTACTGGTTATCACTTTCTTTACAGAAGCGTTATATTTATATTTTACGAAAGTATTTTTTATTTGTAAAGGGTTCAACACGAGGTATGTTGAACTGATAAACGATTGCGTAGAATATAACGAGGATGACTCGACTATTAAATTTCAGCAGCAAATGACTTACGTCTAGAAAGAACTTGATCACTTCAAATAAAACTTCTATACCGCGTTCCATAGATTTTATATTAGTATCATAGATTGTCATTTAATGATAAACTATAACTATGTATGAAAACGAATTGCAAACGGACACGCAACAGTTATTTTGTATATGAAACAAGAACAAACTTTAACAAAATCTATGTAAACATATAATTGCACCAATCCATACGATGTCCCATCTGTTTATTATTACGTTTGGCATCCATCGCGAAAATTGGTAACGGAAGGACTATTCCATTAATGATAGTTTGCAATACTGCTGATCCAACACAGAATTAATTGGTTGATGAATATGTTTTTTTGACAGCTTGGTCATTTTCTTACCACCAACCACGGTTAACTACTACACACTCTCTTCTCTCCCATTCTTTATCTCATTTATAAAGCTCCTTAACCTCTTTAAAATATAGGACAACAATTAAAAAATATTGCACGCTAACAAACAGATTCACCAAAAGTTGCGGGTTCAAATTCAAAATATTCCTATTAATTTTTGTTATTGTCATAACGCGACAATCACGTCAAATGAGCTTCACTTTGGCGAACACATTCGATTTTTTTTCAGTAAAAATACGTTTACAATAATTATTGAATTTGAATCTACTTCTATTTTTAATTTTGTCAAGAAAAAACCATCCTTGTTGATTGTGTACAACTTGCTAGTGTCAGATGAATAAGAAGCAAATAATTTATTTTTGTAGACTCTCGTATACGATAGCTATGTGCTCTAATAGTCACACAGCAAAAATCTAACTTTCTAGCCGCCCTCGGTTCAGCTTTTAAAGTAATAAGAATTTTAAATTTCCATCCACTTTATAAAGACGGATCCCTGATATTGATGTATTGAAATGCAGTTAGTAAAATGTCACTAACATTCTCATAGACATACTCTCTAGAAGTATAAATTTTTTAAATTTACTTTGCTTTGACTAACACTATAAGATTTACAAAATGCTTATAAGAAAACATGTGTTGCGGATCATAACGATGGCAGGTTTTAACAATATGCAAAGATGTTTATGCATTCTATTTCCTACAGAGCTTCAGCCTTCAACTATAATGCGAATAGTGGTCGAAGGCCGCTTACAATTTGCCATAGAAATAATTTTACCAAATTTTGTTTTACAAGCATTTAAACAGTACAATTATATATTATTATCTGATTGTATGTTTAATTTATAGTAATTATGTTACATCTTAATATTCTAATAACGATGTACTAATAAAGAAGCTGAATTGAGTAAAACTTACTATCGCTAGTAAATATGCATATTTTAAATAATTTTGTATTGTAAATATATTGGAGAAGCTATGGAGGTTGGTGTTCGCGTTTGTGTTTACAATACTCACTTTAATCCCAGTTTGAAGAATTTAGGATTCTCTTGACTAAACTCGACGCGACTTGTGCTGCTTCGAAGGTTTATTACCAATAAGATGAAGACTGAAATCTTCTTGAAGCAAGAAGTTACGGAAACGCATACCAAGGTTAAATTCATTCAATCTAGACAATTCCTTTAACTGAAAATATAGAATTCCTACAACTGACTTGGAGAAACCATAGCATACAACCACAGGTAAGAAATGCGCGTAATTCAATTTCAGTTGTAATACCTTGTGGTTTTGGGTTTTACGCTCATTGCTAAAACTTTGGTTCGGTTATACGGACGGAGGTTCGGAACCTCGTATCAGCTCGGCTGAGGAAAAGTTTCACAATGCGTTACCCTTAAATAGAACTCGCGTATAAATACGGCCTTGCAAAAAAAAAACTACCCACCTATACTGAAAGATTAAATCATTTTAAAATGAAAACACTTGTCGAGCGAAGATGTATATTAGATAACCTTTTCTTACATAAATTAATCAACGGTCTATTGGATTGTACTGATCTTTTAACACGTCTCAATTTAACTGCTCCCTCAAGATCAATACGAATTAAAGCCAGAAAATTTTTTGTCATTCATCAGTCTAAATCAAATCTTGGCAATAACTCATAGCTCAATTATTTATTAAAAGCGTATAATAGGCTCTATAGCCATGTTAATACTATAGATATTTTAATGATAGTATAGACAAATTTAAGAGAAATCTGACCATTAATAGTTCTTTATTTAAATAGCGGTAACCTTTTCGTCTCAAATACAAATAGACATATATATATATATATATATATATATATATATATATATATATATATATATACATATATATATATATATATATCCCTGCCGGCTAAAAGTCTGCACAGAAACAACATATTGTCCAATAACTTGAAAGTTATCATAAACATCTATTGTTTTCAAACACCGACAAACGCTGCGCTAGAGCCAGGTGATAGAGTATAATATTTTTATAATGTCCTCATTACTAATTACTTCGCTTTTGTTACGTATTGGTCAATAATTAGGATTATTTAGCTCCTGAAAACCACGTGTTTCTGACTTATTATTACCCGAGTTTACTTGGGTATGTTCAGAAACAAAACCTCTAATGCAAAGAGCATTGGCAGGCATTTTGATGAATATAGTGTAATAATCAATTAAAACTTGTTTTTAGTACAGTGCGGTGATAATTATAATCCTAAGTTTAATGCACATCAGTTTAGTTTATTTTAATACTACCTGTAATGTGGTATTTATTACGTGTCTAAAAATATAAAATAATAATTACATTCTATTATTATAAAGTAGAAAAATCGAGACGTCAATTTTTCTATTACGTAACTTATTGTTTTTTTAATCTCGCTTCATTTACTAATGTGAACATCACGCTATATAATAATAATAACATAATATATTCTTAAAGTTAATATCTTCTTCATTCAAACTACTAGTCAATATGTTAAAATATATTATAGTTAACTATTTCAGGCATCCTACTTCATTAAATCGGATTAAGAATCTTATTACTGTAAAATCCCATCTGAGCCGAGAAGTCGTATTTTGCTTATAGCTATTAGAGCAAATAGGCCTCATATATTTAGTACTTTCTACTCTATGGTTTTAATAGATAGTGTAATATATGGTACAATATTCACTTCCACCAAACTTATACTACTCAGTTAACATATTTTATTTCAGACGCTTTTACTAGTTCATATTAGGAAATAAATATATAGGAATATTGATAAAATAAGACTAGAAATACAAAAAACGTTCAAATTTAAAAATTATTAAAACGAATTAAGAATTATAAAACCAACAACAAAGATAAAAACTAACTACTGCTAAGAAAGAAACTGAAGCACCAATTAATAATGTACAAAGTATACAATTATCCAGCACTCTACGATAGGACAGTTCGTATCCATCCACCCTTTCAGTTTATGGTTTAAATTAATATTTTATGTGTATTCAAATTTCAAGAAAATCTAGAAAACAACATTTAAACATTTCTTTTATTACAAGGAGTTTACGGACTTACAATTTGACAAAGAAATAAAAATGTTTCCATTGGAATTATTTTTTTAGTAATAAGTTAAAAACACAAACCTAAAATTGAAGAAAAAAAACAAACTAAATAATATTATACATTACAATTATATAAATTATAAGAACTGTGGTAGTTTAGATAGTCTGGGTGTTCACTTATAATTCACGGTACATGAGCATATCGAGGTAAATCCCCGGCCGCATATCTAAGAAATAGATAATAAAATTATATTACTCACTTTCTCAATAGTGTGACTATGCCTCTTAATTGGAAAGCCTGGAATCTTCTAGTGTCGGGCAGCCGATCCCCAGAAGATTGCTCTTACTAGCAAGGCTGTTGCACTCACGCAATACATTTCACTGTTTTTATGTCCTCTTTGCATTCTCCGCACCTAATTCTGGCAAGGCCCTCACAAAATACGAGCATAAGGTAGCAGCATACGCTATATTTGAACTGATGAGTGCAGGGATCCGGTGACACTTGTTATTGCATTGCATCTTAACCCTCAGGGATGACAAAGTACCTACCATTATGATTTGGATATTATGGGCCACAAAAATCACTTACTATCTGGTGAACTATGTGCTTATTTGTCACACTATAAATAAAATCGAAAGACACCAATTCTTTCAACGCATGAACCTAGTTATGCCGGTTACTTTAGTTTTAATAATTATATATAACAATAAATTTTCAATAATATACCGCGGTAGAGAAAATATTAGCTTTAGTCCTGACCGTTTGAAAAAGGATGAAATCAAAACTATAAGTTACATAGGTAATAAAGGACATTTGATAGGCAGATTCACTGATGTTATACCTTCTAGTCTTCAACTAAATAAACAGCTTTGTTTGTGTTAAAGCACCCATAGATTTTCCTGCGTATTCAGATGAAAACTCGTCTTACAAAATAACAATCTTCCAAGTGAAACATGTCTTTAAGGTATAAGAAAAGCAATTTAAAAGTTTCTTTTTTATGTAGAGTGTTCTGTATTAAATGCATATAATATCTTTATGAGGAAAATTTCTCAATTCTCTCCTTTTCAAGAAGACAAGCCTCTGTTTAAATCCAACATTTACATATGAATAACTGTTTCTTTTTATATCAACTTAATTTCATATCAAAGCTGTTTGCACTTACTTGTATGTATATTTCCGTTTCACGTTTTCGTTTTCTTCATATTACTTGATAGTGCCTTATGTACTTACACAAATACCGAGATAATCACTCGTCGTCGGACATGAAAGAATATAGGAAGTGCCGGCGCAGTGTTAAGAGAGAGACATTTAATATAAATACAAACCTAGACTCGAAAACAAACAATTCTTAAAACACAAATATTGTTCTTCTACTGTGAACCCAGGACCCGTGACGTAGCAGTTTCTCTATCTACTACATTAAACGGTTTGTTTGTTCTTTAATGCAAATGCGTGATAAATTAGTAGTTATACAGTAGTTACATTTACATAAGTCGTAGAGACTAGATTCTGTTGATGTTGATGCTGTAAGCCTATGCTGCTCTTACAGCTTCATCGGACACAGGGCTCACGGAACTGAGGGGTCTGACTGAACGTGAGCTGGTTATTTTACGTGTTCTGTATTTATGGTTTTCTTACTTACTCAATGTGCTCATAAACTGAGCGTGTCGCTCTACTCTCTGGTCTCATACCTATCTGATGATGCCACCCAAGTTGCCAGTTCCTAGCTATAGTCGTAGAGTCACACTGCAGTTTGTTTTTAACTGCGGCATCAATTGATGGGCTTGATAGCGGAAGAAGCACGCCTTCACAGAATGCCAACATGAAATAGCAGCATATAGCTGTGTATGTGAGTGTAGAGATCGGGAAACCCTTATTACTGGTGATAAGGAATTACATCTCAGTGCTCAGTAAAGAACAATGAATTATAACAACCATTGTTACTGACGCCTCTAAAATAAATAAAGAAACGAATCGCTGTAGGGGTGAAATAAGGGACCATCCAAAAAACAAATTTCCTTACAATTACATATCACTTTCCTTCTGTTATTTTTATAGGAAAGAAATTCCTTACTCGTTTCCTTTTTTCTTTTTCATTCATATCATTTTAATCTTCCTGATTAAAATATTTTAGTCAGACAAGGTACATAATTTTTTACACGAGATTATTTGAGTCTAACCGATATGCATTAAAACTGGCTTTTATATTTGTCTAAAAGTGTTACATTGTCTAGTGCTCCGAGTGGTAGCTTTGGTTATAACGTAATGAGGAAGGTATAATTGACGACAATCGTCTTGACGTTTCCTACCTATTTTAAGTCAACGGATTAAGTCGAATCTGATTATCATTCTACAGGACATAACATTTGTAAAATGCGCGAGAGGAATATAAATTTGCATAGGTAATATATTCCAAATATCCATAATTTATTCCAATAACATCAATTACTTTACAAATAAAAAAAAATGTTGTACATAAGTTTTTAAAACCAATAGGATGGTTTTAACTTTCATCAAAAATTATGTACATATGTGGTTGATACGGAGTCATGTATAAAAGGACAAAACTTTTCAATTGCTTTTCTTACAAAAAATACTCTTCCCTTAGAAGTATTTCGCACGGCAGTAGCTAATATCGTAGTACGAATATCACTGTGATTTGTATGAAAAATCTGGAGGTATTACAAAAGGAATAAACGAAAAAAAGCTTGGATTTAATACACTTCTTTAAATATAGCCGACGGGTACAAATATTTTATTCGATTTTATTGTAATAGAAGAATGAATAATTTATGCTTCTACTACTTAATAGTCACTTGATGATGCGTTCTCGGTAATCAAATTAAATAAGATAACATTTAAGCATTTGCTTTAATACTACTGTATGTCTTTATTACGCACTTGTTTGCGCTAAATGATTTTGTACTGTAACTGGCATTAGTTTAACTAAACATTAAAATAGCAGCCACATTGTTTTAAAAAAAATGTACAATAGCAGCATAATACTGCTGTATTTTGTCTGTTGAATGTACGGAGACCTTATTCCTGGTGATGGGTCATTCCATATTAGTCCTCCAAACGCATCTGCATTATATTTTTTATCGATAATGAATATGAACTTCATGATCCGCAAGACAACTTACCGTCAGTGTTATTATATGCTCGATTGTCTTTATCTTAGATAATGATTATTTTATTTTATAATGCAAATATAATGGGAACTTTAATCCCATTACATCATTAGTACACCCAGCTATAAAACCGATCTGGAAAAGGAAAAGCTTTTGCACTGAAATAAACTTTATATTTAGTTGTTTTATTGTTGGAAGATTTTATTAGTATTGTACGAGTACTATATTCTAGGTTATGCGTTCATCTTAAATTTTATTGAACGGAAATCATTGTTATATTTAGATAAAATGTGTGTGTGTAAATTTCTTATGACTTATTTTATTAGTTGCTATTACGAAAACACATAACCGTGTTTTCGTAATTGATATAATATCGAATAATTCGATTCAAGTATGATATAAACATATTATGACTAATATTCCTAGAATTGTAGGAAATATTTTTATATCTGTTAATTACTTTTTCAAACTATCATACTAATGTGATTAACCGGAAACGAAATCTTGATTAAAACTTTTTTTCGGATTTTATCACGTTTTTAAGACATAATAAATTCCAGAGATACCGAATACTTTACAGCTCGTGGTCTCGGTGGAACTGTGGTGCTTGACGATATCATAATTAACTCGAACTATCGTCAGCTTTATTTTTTTTTAGTTTTGATTCGATCTCTACTGAAGGAATTCAAGTTCAAGCCCTCAAGGCTTGTAAATTATTAATTTTAATAATTACAGGATCACATGCCTATGGTATTACCCCAGTACCCAGGCATCTTCTCTTTTGAAATAAGGATGCTTTTCAATTTCAATAGCCTCTCAATTCATCCATGGTGGGACTTGGTGTTTCTTTGCGTGGATTTGAAGTATATCAAATCTGTTATAATGAGATCTAAGGCAGGGATTCCCAAACTATTTTGGGCAAGAAACCCCTTTTCCAAAATAAGCTGATACCTCAGACCCGGTGAAACTGTAAAAGCCCCCGGGCTTGTAGCGGCCATCAAAAAAAACATGAGTTTACACCACAAATGCTGATATTATTGATTTTGTTTTAATCAAGTTGAGATCCTTACCCTGCAGCTTTAAAATAATAAGTTTAACAGCAAAGATATTAGTCAAGTAATAAAAATATGTTTTACAATTGTTCAGATTTTCTTGCCAATTCAGATCTTTTTCTTTTAATAACTCCAACACAGATTCAAAAACAACTGAAAATCTCGCTATGCAAGAGCCTCTTACTAGCCAGCAAACTTCAGTATGTAGAATTAACCGAGTAAAGACTTCGTCATTTTCCTCACATAGCGGAGCAAATAACGGAGAGTTCACAGAATTACTTCGAAAAGTGTTGACAGCATTTATAAGATATTCTGAAGACTGCTGCAATCTAGGATTCAAGTTTCCCCCACTTCACTATAGTAAAGATATTGTAACGAAAGGTTTGGTGACGAGCGAATGTCGCGGTGGAGAGTAGAGGAGGTGAGCGCAGGAGTTGATACGAGGAGAGGAGAGGGTAGAACATAAAAGTGATTGTTTTGGTTGGCTGAGTTTCACTTCGATGTCAGTAAAGCAAAATAAAGTGTGCATAATAATTAAGTGTGTTCTTTCTGAATTATTACTGAATACTTTTCACATATGAGACACGTGGGCAAGTTTTGATTTGATGGAGATGAAATAAATCCAAACTTCAAGAAGACCAAACTGTATTTGTTTTTTCATGTCTGACATCATAAAACTCGCAGGAAACCCTATTTTTATCACACCTAGGTACTGGATGTTTTTTAGGTATGGTCACGAACTTACTCATTGATAAACTTGGATATAGTAATTGAAAATTTGTATTAGGTACCAATCAGCGTAAAAAACGAAAACAAAGAACATTTTTACCTTTTGTAAAGTAATCAATAAAATACTTAGAAAAATATTAAAACTGTTTTTTTATACTACTAAATCTATCTATTAACGCGCTGAGGTATTTAATCATTTTGTAAATTCTTTTACAATCACTTTATTTAGCTATATAATAACTTTGTAATCTCCTAAAATAAATGAATAGATGAGTGTAAGTGTTCAAGCACCAACGAATTTCAAAACGCAATTAAACTTTCAACCTAAGTGCAAGCTTGTTATATAGTAAAATATCAGAAGCATGTTTAGATTTCGTTAATAGGGGTCGATTTTTAGACCTCGTCGACCGCCAAAATCAGTTTTCTGTTAGGTCGACCTCTGGGAAACGGAAACCCCTAGGGGTCATCGACCACTTTGGTAATTCCTTATCTAAAGCATGATTAGACACTGTTGACTTCTTAGATAGTCAATTTTTGAAGTCAACTATATGATGTTTTGCGTCCTTTTGTGTATTATAATAAATCAATAAATATCAGTAATACGAAGTACATTCAAATGACTTCCTGCATAAATTGTGTCTAACTTTATTTAAAGATATGATAAGGATTTCCTTTAATTGAGATAATATTTCGTCTGCAGACGGAAAGACTGCGGTCCATTAAGATCCATATCTAAGCAGCCACACCACATCTGAACTGAATCTTCATTGTACATTATTTACAATTGCGTAACTTGAAAATAGGCCAGCGAGTGGTTTTTGAATTATTGTAAAACATTTTAACAATGTATTTTCGGTTAATAAGAAAATATAAATTATTTTAAAGATAGGTGTTAAGTGTCATTTTTTCTTACATAACTTAAGATGTACATAATCACACTTTTAGTTGACTAGAGAAAGAATTAAATTTGTATGTTAAATCCAGCCTTGGTGAAATTATTTATGAGTGTGAATAAATAATTTACTAAGTGAATTAATGAGTTAGTCACTATTGCCTGCTTCGTGCTAACCCGCGCTAAGAAACAATTTATATAAACTGGGACAGCATTTATTAATTATATTTTAAACTTTTTAATTAAAGCTGTTCCTTATTTTATCATTGTGAATTTTATTTATGAATGTACATATTTACTTGGTATGACTCTTTCTGTTACTTTTGCTTGCCTTTTTAAATGGCTTATGCAAAAAAAAAAAATATAATAACTATGTATAAAAGCCTATATATATAGATCCCTCTTTTTTTATTACATTGAGTCGCAAAGGAGCACGCAGTTCACGTGATGTTAAGTGATTCCTGCGGCCCATGACATCTACACTCATCCTTGACAAGGAATCATAATGCAGATGCGTCGTCACCCCTGAGGACTGAGATGAAATGTCCCTTGCCAGTACTCGCCAGACGAAACACAGCAGCATAATATTGTATATACTATTTGATGAAGTGTTTTATATAAATATTTTTATATTATATTCGGAAGACCAACAAGCATACAGGCCAGTCCATAACACATATAACATATTCTCTCTATACACCATAACCTATTCTCAGATTCCACATGCACATCTGTTGTCACCCCTGATGACGCCTCCCTCGTATACAGTAATAAAGGTATCTGCTGGGCATAGGCCTTCTCAAGTGATGAAAAATCAGGATAGTCCGCCATGCGGTTCCACTGCGATCATCTCAGTATCTTAGCGGAAATAACAAGCCAGCTTCAATAAAGTTAAAAATCAATAACATAAAAAAAAAATTGAATACATGCGAACTGTGACATTCGTAAATTTGAAATTTGTTTAATAATTAAGGTAATAATGTATATTATTGTAGTAGCACAGCACCTTACACAGAAGTTTGTTTCTAGCCGCAGAATAAATGGGTCAGCTCGACCGGGGTAGGATCACTCCCTCCACAAAATACCAGCATTAAAATAGTAGCATAATGCTTTCGTCTGGTGAGTGTAGGGATCCGGAGACCTTCATTACTGGTGACGAGGTATTCCATCATGATAATGATCCCCTGTCAAGGATGAATGTAGATGTCATGGGCCGCAGGAATCACTTACCATCAGGTGAACTGTGTGCTCTTTTGTTACTCTGAATGTAATAAAAATAAGATAATAATAATTATAAAACGATCTTAAACTATAAGATATTACGTACTTCGTAGACAATGATTTCGAAATGATTACATGTCTGAGAAACAATTCAGTTTAGCTGTGCTGTAGTGATACAATGTTGTGGTGCAGACAGGAACATGAATTGTATTCAAGTAGGTAATAAAGCTTGATCAGAACTGTAGTAGACATTTATTAACGAATATAATAATTATTTGTACAAATAAATCTTCCCGGCTTATAAACTATAAATAACCCACAAAGGTTTTATCCTCTTTGTGAATCGTGTTTTCTCTTAATAGCCACGCTTAGCGAGAGGTTGGAGATGCTGCAAGATTATTTTTATATAAGATTACTGGTATAGATAAAAATCATTGGTAAAAAGCTGTGGACTTTTAAAGCTTATACAGATAATAAATTTTGAATAAAATATTTAGTGTAGTCTTTTCTACGGACTCCCATAGAAAACGTCATGGCGCTGAAAGTTCTACAATGAAATCTTGTATATATAATAAACACTTTTATTATTTCAGGGTTTTTACTATTTAAAGGATAACTAATATACTTGTATATCCGATAAAGGGATAACTTGAAAGTCCATGCCTTCATAAAATAATAACGTCAAAGTGGTGCTTAGCTAACTAAACTGAGACTCGAGAATGGGAGACTTATCCTTGATTGCTCTGATTTGTTTACGCATACTCATTTTAATTTTATTAGAGTAGAGTACTAGGTATTTGTGTTTATCACTTGTTAATCACATAAAAAATCTAGCAAATTACCTATACTGTACTATATTATTTTACACAGGCAAAGGCTGATTACGTCAATTTATTCTAACTGTATCGTACTAAATACCCCCTATAATACTTCTTATTTTGTGCTTAGAACTAAAGGTTACTGTTTACGTATCTTGCCTAACTTCACTATATACTATACTTCATTTCAAACTCAAAACAATTTTTTTTTTCGTTTATTGACCAATCTATATATCTATTCAATAATAGTACATATAAAATTAACATTTAGATTTAGCAAAGTAAATCTGGACTATGCCGCATTTGTCCAGATATGACAATGTGATTTAACGTTGAAATTTTCTATACTTTTGTGGCTTTATGATAAAGATATGAATGAAAATTTATTCACTTAACTTTCGCACTTATCAAAGACTGTATCGGCACACACCACCGAGTACGACGGTAGACAATCGGTTACTTTTTGTGTGTAGTATTATACAAAGAACATGTTAGAATTGATTTTTCGATCTTAATATAGTTTTATTCGCGTATATTTTTTACTATATTAATAGATTAACCCTAATCCATTCTAAACAACAGCAAAAATCCACATTAGATCATCAATAAAATTACATCCAGAGGAGCTAATAAAATTAAAATATTTTTTCACCATCACTTTACTTTATTTAAGATCTACTGCATTGGGTAATCTTCAATTCTACAATAGTTTCTAACTTCAAGCCTTGTCGTACGCTTTGTTTCATCGAGCATAGGAATCAGCAGAATTGCCCGCGTTGGCTTGCTGGCCAACATCACATCGGCTGAAACTTTATCTATTTTACATCGAAAATTTAAGTTTACTATTAGTTCAAGATGTATTTGAGTGTTATTTATGTTTTATTCTTGTTCGTTATGCACGCTTCACAATGATAAAAAAGCTGATAATACTATACGTCTGTCTCGATGTTGAAATGGGTCTGACAACTGAAATTTAATATCCTGTGTAACTTCGATTCGTACATGAATATATCTAGTGAGTTTAATATTTCTTTCTTTCTTTTCTTTAATAAGGCATTGTTTATGAACTGTGATTGCTCAGTGACAAAGCGCTCTCATTTAATTCAACGATCAAACCGAATTTGATTCTCGGTGCCAGGCATTGGTGAAAAACAATTGTAGAACGACACTGCAGTTTATTACTAGTGCAGTAGCACGAATGGGTCGGCTTGACCGGGGGATTTTTCCACTTTCAAAAAATGTCAACGTAAAACAGCAGCATAATTCTGCTGTGTTTCGTCTACTTAGTGAAGCGATCTGGTGACCTTTATTACTGGTGACTAGGCATTCTACCTCTGTACTCAAGGGTAACAACGCATCCACATTATGATTCCTTGTCCAGGATGAATGTAGATGTGATGGACCGCACTTGCCATCAATTGAACTGTTTGCCTTTTGTCATAATCAATAGAATATTATTAAAAAAAAAGTTAAACATATTTTTAAGTACTCATTAACCACGTGATTAGAGTTGTAGGAAAACACCGCGAGGAAATCTATGTTAAAAAGATCTACAAAAATACATATTTCCAGACTATAAATCCACCATAGTAGACCGCCACGCAGTGAAGCCATGTGGCGTTCTCTCTAAAGAGAAGGCTTTCGTCCACCAATAAGATTTAAATATATAGGATTTTACTATGTATATAAATCTCACTATACATAGACTTATCTACTTTATATCATACGTCGTTTTTCTAAATATGTATATTTTATGATGGTTTTCGTACGGTATTGTGATCGTTTACCGAAATAAAATTGTTCCGACACATTAAATCGTAATATTTGAATCATTCCTCTTTGGAATTTGTTTTAGTGAAGTCCTCGTGCCTTTTTAATTGCATAAGTATATGCCGTGTTTGTTTATTGTAAATTTAAGATTTGAGAAAAATTTTAATTTTGAGATTCCGTATGTCATTAAATCTAGTTTTAGCATAATGTTTTAAATCATTCGAAAGATATTTTGTTCTACTGGAATCTGTTTTATTTATTTGTTCGATTTAACGTATGTAGATTTCCACCTCTTTCGCACCATTCAATCCATCAATTGCTATGCGCTCAATACTGATGCAGATTTAAAAGTCAACAGCTTAATAGTAATAGTTTAACGGTTTGCGAAACTTAACATTGTACGTTCGAATACTCCATTCGATTATTATCGTGAATCTTCTCCTTCCTAGCACAAGCAGTTTAGCTTAGTTGAAGAGGTTATAAGGATTGCTGGTAATGTTAGTAACCATTGCTAGCAATTTTGTTAATATACTCTATATAATGACGAATGACAAATTCGCGCAAATTTCATTAACGCACGTTTTGCCTGAGTGAGGTAAGTTTGCGAGACATCGAGCTTGATTCCTGTCCCTCTCCACCTTCATCCTCCTCATGTTGGAGTAAACATTTTTTTTTATTTCGTCGTATTTAATTTGATTTATTTTAAATTTAAAATTGTATTGTTATTTTATTTATTAATTTTATTTATAACAGTTACACAAATAAAATGTTCATAAATAATCATTTAAAAATAAATATAATTTAGAAATAAAAGAAGGTATAAACAAAAGGTTGTTCTTATTTGTCACATTGTGTACACTGAAAAATATTCATAAAAAATTCCAATTTTAAAAACATTCAAAGAAAGTACAGGACGTATTCCGCTTAAAAATATTTTAAAATATTTAGTTTATCGGCATATTATGACATAATTAATAAATAAAAATATTTTTACTGTTATTTTTTTTTATATATAATATTTATTTTTAAAGTGAATGTCATAGAAATGATAAAATATGCTTAGAAATAACAATACACAGGTATTGTACCGGGCTGGGTGAGGATTAAGTTAAAATTTTGTTTAAGCCTTCTCAAATTATACTGTTCCTTATCGTTCATGGCCTTTTTTGTATATGGCAATCTTGACAGTTTTTGTAATACAACATTGGGATGGTAACATTTTGTGACTCGAGAGAGATCACAAAAAACATTTATCATAGCAACATAAACGACGTGCACTCATATTTCTTGCCTATTTTTGCTCCGAAAAGATCCGCTTGTTATCAGCTGTTATCGCATTACTTCAGAACGTGAGCTTTGCTTTAGTGGTTATTTTATGCTTGATATAAGATAGCCTTTAAAGTATCATAATTTATATATATGGAACACTATATTTTGTTATAAATAAATAAGATCACTTTTTCATGTGGGCTATGTATACATATGTCCGTGATCTGTACATTGTGTATAATAAATTAGAATAATTTTCTTTCATACTAAGTGGATAATAGAAAAATCGCTCCCTCAAAATTCCTAAATTCACAAGTTCATGTCATAATAATGATGATGATGATGATATTAATTTATCCCTAATGAGAAAGGCAAAGGACTTTAGTCCATACAGCCAGGTCTTGATCGTATGATGGTTGGTCTGAAACTCCTCTTGTCATAATAACTTTGGGTCTAAAGATAGACATTCAGGGTAAAATCTACCGCCATGGCACTTCATCAAAATACCCTCTTTTGTAATCTTCTGTAACAAAATAAAGAACGAAGTTGTTTTGTTATCGACATCGTGACAATGAGGTTAACATTAACTGATATTAACAAAACAAAAGACGATCACCGCTGTACAAATCCATAAATTATTTGATTTCTTTGTTGGTATGTATTTAATTTCAGGCTTTTGAAATTAAATACAAACCAAGTGCACGTAACTGTCCACAATAAAGCTTCATGTTACTTAACGGAGTATTTAAAAAAAAAACGACGTGTTGTACTTTAGACAAGAGAACATTATTATTTAAGTTTTACTGGTAGTGCAACGTTGCAGATTGTTTTAAACTGTACCACGAACGACTCTCACAGAACACAGCTTGAAATAGAAGCATAACGCTGCGGTGTTTCGTGTGGTGAGTGTATAACGAAATTCTTAGGTAATTAAAGTAGAATCATATTAAGTATGCTGCGCTCCGTCGGCTAACTCAAGCTTTGACAGTCTGTGAGACCACAGGGCTATAAGTTTGTTTGAATAAGGAGGGATAGTTAAAATAATAATTGAATCCACGTATTGTCGTACAATGATATCATTTACTGTTTGTTTCCACCTCTTCAGACAAATTACAAGTTATAAATAAATATAACAACACTATGGGTAAAGTGATAATTATATCCGGATAGGATCTTACAATACACGAACAATCGTATTACATGATATTTTTTTTGACGTGGCTGGCGGCTGTCAGGCGTGCGTAAGAAAATTTAACTTTGAAGGCCTGTCAATACCATCGGAGTACTGCAATGAGGTTCGTAGGTAACTAAAATAAAACCTCGTTACAAATGTAAGGAACCGGGGACCTAATTAGTACTGTCAATAGCAATAGTTTAGGTTACAGTCGGCAAAACTCAAGATATTGAATCATCTCTTAGTACGAGTATTTAAGGCTTAGTTAACCAGAATGTTACACACTGCAAGCATTGCTTTAATAAGAATAGTGGCAGTTGGACATCGTAGTCCTTGGGAATGGCAGTGCATTAATCTTTTCACCATCGTCACATTCACGAATCGTTTATAGGATGAAAGAAGAGCGGAGATATGATAGGTTTTTGATGCTATGTTTTTTTACCAAACGAAAATATTTTTTTGAAATTTCGGGTTAGCGATAAAATTAATCACTGCTTTTCATAAGCAAATATAACAATTTTATAAAAATGTATTGGCGGCTAATTTACGATATCCTATACAAATTGGCGAATAAGGAAAGGCCCGCAGGCGGATGTTTGTTGCGAAATTCATTAATTGCCTGTAAATAACTTTCAGATACTAATAAAGGTTGCTCTATATAGAAGATAAATTGAGTGGCTTTGAATTATGTAACGGTATTTATTTTGAAATATTCTAGACACTTACAAATCTAATTATAAATTAATTAAAGTGAAGCAATGTTTCTATATAAAGAATGAATGGGTCAGCTTGACCGGGGTAGGACCACGCCCTCACAGAATAACAGTGTAAAATAGCAGTATAATGCTGCTGTGTTTCGGCTGGTGAGTGTAGGGATCCGGAAACCTTTATGGGTGACAACGCATCTGCATTATGATTCCCTGTAAAGCATGAATATAGATGTCATGGGCCGCAGGAATCAATCGCCATGAAGTGAACTGTGTGCTTGTTACCCTTAATGTAAATTAGAAAAAATGGTGGTCTACGACCATAAGCAGCCATTTAACAGACAGTACCCTAAACTTAACTAAAACAAATAAAATGAACAAACTCTCTCAACTTTCTGGTTATCAAGAAAATGGGTATAGATGTAAATACTATCTAGTTTCCCTGTAATAGTTTATGATCGTAAACTTTGTATCTATATTATGACGAGGTCAGTTTTCAGTTACGTTATAAATGGATATCTAAACTTGGACAAAACTAACTCATGTAGTTAGTATCTAGCGTGAGTTCAAATAAGTTGCGGAACCTAACACCCGATACGTACACGCAAACTTTGTAGACGGATTATTTTGCAAAAACAATATCTACCAAATATAATATAATATTAAACGTAAATAGCCTAATGGTTTAGAGTACGTTCTGCAATATTCGACATCGTATTTTCAAATATGCCATTGGACTATTATCTTGATCTTGGGTTTAGACCCAAGCTTCTTAGTTCCACAAATAAAATTATGTGGTATGTACTATTTTTAATTTTTACATTTTTATGTTATTATACGATCTAGAAATGCATTGATTTAAATTATTAACTTCATACTCAAATGTGTGATTTTTGTAAATTTTAATCCAAAATAATTATTTTATCATAAAATAATTTTCAATTTAGGTCAAGTCCCGCTTGAGTTGATCGCTGATAGCTCTTGTTTGTGTACTAAAATTTACAACTTGAGCTTTCTTGTCTTAAAAGCTTTTACTAAGTAAGCCCTGTTAAAAGACGATGTTTGTAATTTAGTTATTTATAATATACGCTAAATTTAGATCGTAACTGAAATACATTCTATGTTGTTATTAAGTCTTATTTGTGACATAGATATTAAGACAACGTGGTGAACAAAATTAAGAGGATCTCATATATTTATACCAAATTTCCTAAATATTAGAACATCTACAATTAAACACATTCTAGACAAGTGTGGCTGTTATTGATTTGATACAGAATATCTACAGGATACAAAAGATTTCACAGTACGCAAATGTGTAAAAAAATGTTATTTTATAAATTTAATGCTGAATTATCTCGTACTCAATATATTGATGAAACCGGACACGATTGTCAGATTCATCAAGTCACAACGCCTAAGGTGGGCGAGACACGTTAAGAGGATGGACAACCATAGGGCACCCATGGTAATGAGTAAGTGGAAATATCAACAGAAAAAGACCAAGAGGGAGGCTGCGACAGCATTGCAGAAGATCTCATGGGATAGGCTACGGCCTCGAGAAGAAAATGGATTGGAACGAATCGCAAAATACTGTTTAATTAGCCAAAACCCATAAATGGTTGTAGCGCCGAAGAAAGAAAAGTAAAAGTATCACTTACTCGGCGGTGAAAGAGCAAAATCGTGAGAAACCTGTACTTCTAAGATATAAATTAATATATAAAACATGTGAAGTCGCAGCAGTAGTGCCATGTAGAGGGCTATACCCAGGAGCCATAATCACTACATAATATATAATATTATATATTATCATAATTAAAGAATGCCCGATCCGCACCATATACCCTGAACTAGAATACAAATTTTTTCGCCGTTAACCTTTTAAATACAAAAAAAGCTGTTAAATATATAATAAACAGTAATTATTTACACATTTACAATTACAACATTAAAAAAAACGTAGTCGTATTTAAATTTTTGATACAACAAGGTCCTGCATAAAGCATCGACGTTAGGATAAAAACCGAAGTTATGTCCAGTCACTTTATCAAGTACTCTTAGTACCTATTGAAACTAAAGCACTAAGCATACAACTGCATATAAAATTATACTTACTAGATATGATAACAAGGTTCAATATATTATACGCTTACTTTAATCTACCCATATCAACATCCAACCTTTGTAATTGCGATATTCTCTTTCGTATGAAATGAAATGTTGGCATATGACTGAGAATTGCCCTAGTGCAAGGAAATGTCGACGTTAAGAAGACGAACCTTTTTTTACCCCGACTGTACATACACGGGGCAAATGGTTAATAGAACGGAAACGTTATTTAATACTGTGATACATATTGGTAGTGGACGAAAAAAATTATAGACCTATATAAGCGTTTAGAATATTGGTTAGTGTTTCAGGTTTCAAGCAGTTCTAACAATGAGTAATAGTACTAACAGTTTTATTTTTCTCAGAATATATATATATATATATATATTGTTATATATATATATATATATATATATATATATATATATATATATATATATATAGTGGTGGTCATATAATTAGAAACACTTCTTATGAATAAAGAAAGTATAACTTCAACGTACAAATGTTCGTAAAAAATATACACATTCAATAATAATTAATAATCATGCAACCATTCAAATAAAACACTCATTAAATTCATAAAATATAAACGTAAGACGTCCTGTAAACAATGCTTTTAATTATAAATACACAAGGAGTATAGTCAAGCACGGTGGCGGTAACATTAAAGTTTAGAGGTGTTTTTCCGGATGTGGAGTTGGACCCGTTCGGAAGATTGACGTCTAACATAGCGCTTTCCATCGGAATTTACCATATTTGTTTTTGTTTTATCTGAAAATAACACTTTTTTTCTATTCTCGTACCGTCCAATTAACATATTTTTTTAGCGAATAATAATTGCTTCTCTCGGTGTTGCTTGGTAAGAAGCGGTACCTTTCGAGAGATTCTTCCAAACAATTTAGCTTCCACTAATCTTCGACTTACCAGTCTTGACGAGATGTTTGTCGGGTCTATCAGGCGAAAAAACTTTGTTTTTAATCTGGTTGGAGCCTATACTTGGATCTTTTTAGCAACACTAACGATTAGCGTATCTTCTCTGGGAGAGGTTTTTCTTGGCTGAGCCTTTCTAAGAACATTTTTATCAGTTCCATGTGTTTTATAATGATCAATTGCATTAAAAACTTTCTTAACAGATCAATTTCAATGCTCAACTATTCTTCTGTACGCCCACTTATGATCTATATGTATGTAAATTGACAATTATTTGCCTAGTTGACGCGTCACAACTTTTATTTAGGCCCACTTTGAACAAAATAAAATTCAGCTTAAATTTTGAATTGCCGAAAAGTAATATAAAAAACCAAGAAAGAAATGTTATTCTCCAATTTCAAAAAAAGAACGAGCTATGGATGCTTTTTTAAAATGTTTCTAATTAGGCGTCCAAGCGGTCAGTAACAGAAAATAAACTCCTACATACGTAAGACTCATTTCGTAATTAAAAGTAAGATATGTTTTATATTTTATGAATTTTATGAGTGTTTTATTTGAATGGTTGCATGATTATTAATTATTATTGAATGTGTATATTTTTTACGAACATTTGTACGTTGAAGTTATACTTTCTTTATTCATAAGAAGTGTTTCTAATTATATGACCACCACTATATATATATATATATACATATATATATATATATATATATATATATATATATATATATATATATATATATATATATATATATATATATATATATATATAATAACAATATATATATATTCTGAGAAAAAAATAAAACTGTTAGTACTATTACTCATTGTTAGAACTGCTTGAAACCTGAAACACTAACCAATATTCTAAACGCTTATATAGGTCTATAATTTTTTTCGTCCACTACCAATATGTATCACAGTATTAAATAACGTTTCCGTTCTATAAACCATTTGCCCCGTGTATGTACAGTCGGGGTAAAAAAAGGTTCGTCTTCTTAACGTCGACATTTGCTTGCACTAGGGCAAATCTCAGTCATATGCCAACATTTCATTTCATACGAAAGAGAATATCGCAATTACTAGGGTTAGATGTTGATATAGGTAGATTAAAGAAAGCGTATAATATATTGAACCTTGTTATCATACCTAGTAAGTATAATTTTATATGCAGTTGTATGCTTAGTGCTTTAGTTTCAATAGGTACTAAGAGTACTTGATAAAGTGACTGGACATAACTTCGGTTTTTATCCTAACGTCGATGCTTTATGCAGGACCTTGTTGTATCAAAAATTTAAATACGACTGCGTTTTTTTTAATGTTGTAATTGTAAATGTGTAAATAATTACTGTTTATTATATATTTAACAGTTTTTTTTGTATTTAAAAGGTTAACGGCGAAAAAATTTGTATTCTAGTTCAGGGTATATGGTGCGGATCGGGTATTCTTTAAATATGATAATATATAATATTATTTATTATGTAGTGATTATGGCTCCTGGGTTTAGCCCTCTACATGGCACTACTGCTGCGACTTCACATGTTTTATATATTAATTTATTTCTTAGAAGTACAGGTTTCTCACTATTTTGCTCTTTCACCGCCGAGTACGTGATACTTTTACTTTTCTTTCTTCGGCGCTACAACCACTTATGGGTTTTGGCTAATTAAACAGTATTTTGCCATTCGTTCCAATCCATTTTCTTCTCGAGGCGGTAGCCTATCCCATGAGATCTTCTGCAATGCTGTCGCAGCCTCCCTCTTGGTCTTTTTCTGTTGATATTTCCACTTACTCATTACCATGGGTGCCCTATGGTTTTCCATCCTCTTAACGTGTCTCGCCTAACGTAAAATAAAAATAATTGCGGTGAAGTATCTTACTAATGTCAAGGACCGTTGGTAGTGTTTCTAATGATACGACCACCACTGTATATATATATATATATATATATATATGTATATGTGTATGTGGTGTATTTAGGTATATATATTGTGTGTTTATTACATGTATCATATATTTAAAAATCTATATATGTATGTATTATTCTTTGCTTGTATTAGTTATTTTTAGTTCCTTTTTTTCTTTTTTCTTTTTGCTTTTATTAATTAGTTTATTGGTACACCTATCATACAGATATCTCACCACACCTTGGGTTGACTGGTAGAGAATGCCTTTGGCATTAAGTCCGCCCTTTTTGAACTTTTATCTTTGTTAATGTTAATGCAATAAAGTGTAAATAAATAAATAAGTAAATAAATATTTCTTCTATATGGCAGGGATAAATAAAATACACGCAGATTCTAATACCAATCATTTTTGATGTACAAATATTGTTACTCAACTGTGTAACAATATTTGTAATTCCTAGCTGGGAATTTAACGGCGGACGCAGCAGATAGTTTTACTTACTACTTCGCCACGCGAATCGAATTATAAACACAAACATACATAGATATAAATGAATACAACAGTTCCGCGGAACAGTAGCTTCGGGTGAATTGGGATTACTGAAATATTCATGATAAATCATTATAGCACTGACATGGAGGAAAACTCATTAATTACAAACAAGGAAGTGATATTATGTAAGTTATATAAGAAGAGGTATAGAAAGCTAGCAATGCTATTACAATTAAAAGCGTGAGGGCTTATGTTATGAGATGGTTCGCGATAATAGTCGTATGACGGACTCGAACCTACAACTTTAGTTTCGTAGACCGTTACCTAATCAATTAGGCTATTGAGCCACCCATCCCCAATCAGGTTTGTTACGATTTTATTAAGAGCCATGGTAGCTCAATGTCTAAGTGCTTGCTTAGAATTCACGGTATGCGAGCAAAACGAGTTTGATCATCGGTGCTGTCACCAATTAAATTGCAAATAAATGTGCTGATAAATCAATTGTGCACCACTTGCTAAGCGGTGAAGAAAAACATCTATTAATTAAATATATGTATATATATATATATATATATATATATATATATATATATAAATATATATGTATATATATATATATATATATATAAACCCATGTGGATTCCGTCAATATGTGTGTCCAGAGAGAAGCTTGCATCCAGAAGTGAGATGTATATGTATAGGTTGTTACTTTTCTTTAGTCATTTTTATAATAATATACTTGTTTATTATTTAAAGTAAGTTTTGGAAGTAACTAGCGATCTAATAACTCTCTGTGAGGAACTTTACGAGCGCCTAGAGCTTTCGATTAATGCTACTCCGGAAGCGCAGTTTCTAGTTAACATTTATTTAACTTATTTCAATTAATCAAGATTTTAATCGAATAAAACATAGAACTAATTTGAGATCTTATAGTGTTCTATTACTTTTAATGTTACACGTAGATGTTTAGAATCTATTTTCATCCTACTGTTACATCCATCGAAGCCGCACAGGTGGTGTTTCACTAGATATGCCCGTATATAGAAGGAGCAGAGTTTTACATCCTTAGCCTATCGCTTATATAGTACCATATAAGAGAACTTTCTGGAGTGGTCTGTTTCATGTCCGCTGACGCTAGGATAGGCTTGCTTATTTTTTCTTCATGGGAGCTGTCCGGCTTCCTTTCATCGGGTTGCATCGTGTTTAGAGTTCCTTGAAGGTTTTTCTTCTTCACGAGCATCTCAGTGATATAGGCATAGCCTTTAAGTTAATATGCACGTCAATAATTTAACTTCTCTCTCTTACAGAGTACCAGGCTATAGTAGTTGTTTATTTATTTATTAAAATGTATCAACAGGACTACTATGAAACCTAAGAAACCTAAAAAAATGAGTTGTTAGCCAAACTACTTAAAAGTATTAATTTAAACATCTGATTGTATATCAGCCCTCTCCCTTTATTCGTTTTTGTTATTGAGATATTATAGCTAGATTCTGTTGATGTTGATGCAGTTAGCCTATGCGGCTCTTACAACTTCATCGGACACAGGGCTCACGGAACTGAGGGGTCCGTGAGCTGGTTATAAAACGTGTTCCCTATTGTGGTTCTCTTACTTACTCAAAGCGCTCATAAACTGAGTGTGTCGCTCTACTCTCTGGTCTCATACCTATCTGATGATGCCACCCAAGTTGCCAGTTCCCTAGCTATCGAGAGATTCTCCCGAGTGGAGAATGGATGGTGATGACTAATGACCGTCCGAGGTAATGGTGTGCGAACCTAGCCTCGAAGTCGAAGAGGGCGACGCGACGAGGTGTTTGAGCTGTGTGTGGGTCCGGAGTCCGTTGAGGACGGACCGGCGTTAGGCTCCCCCATGAAGTGGGGGTCGTCGAGGACGTGACGGGGTCGACGGTTCCTAATTTCCGGGTTCGGTACCGGATCGTAGGTTGCGGCGTTTACCACTAGCGGGTTGGAGTGCAAAAGCGCTTTCTCGAAGAAGCGCTGCGAGATAGATTTGAGGTATTCCGGTATGGTGACGAGATGTAAGTCACTGTGCAGATCGATGTTACGTTGATATGGTTCTGCTCCGGTTGCTATTCTGGTGAAGCGGGTTTGAACGGTCTGTAATTGATTTAATTTGTTTTCGGCTACGTGGGTGATGACGTCGCTGGCGTAGGTCATAATTGGTCTTACGCAGGACTTATTTAAAAGGAGTTTATGTCTTAGGGACAGCTTTTAGCGTAGATGAGCGGGTGAAGCCGGCTCATGACGAACGCGGCCTTATTTCTCACATTTTACATATGCGGGTGGAAGCTAAGTTTACGGTCAAAGGCGACCCCTAGGTATTTGACCGTTTCTACCCACGGAATGGGTCGGTCGAAAATCGTGATACGTCATAGCTTTCTACGACTAGGTGCCGTGCAGAGTGGCTCGGCTGAGCCTTTCCAGAAGAAGACTGCTGCACTTTTATCCGGTTTGATTTCGATTCTCCAGAACCGAAACCACTCGGCGAGGCGGTTGGCTGCGGCTTGGAGAGAACGGAGCCCTGGGGGACTCCCGCTAGGAGCGGCCGGCTTGAGGAGCGCGTGCCTTGGACTCAATATCGAAAAGTGTGATTCGACAAGAAGGCTCGTATAATGTGCGCGAGCTTGTCTGGTATGTTAATTGAGTGAAGTTTATAAATTAAACCGTTGTGCCAGACTTTGTCGAACGCCTTTACGACATCGAAAAATAGTGCACCAGTACCAATGGGGTTTTTCAGGGTTAGCCCTGCAAGAATGTGTTCCGTTAAGCGGAAGGCCTGTTGAACGCAGGAATGCGTATTCCTAAACCCGAATTGTGCGTTGGGAAGTAATCTATTAGCTAGGACGTTTTCTTTTAGTCGCCTAAGAATAATTCTCTCGTATACCTTGCCGACGGAGTTCAGGAGGCTGATTGGGCGATAACTGTTGGGAAATTCCGTGGTTTGTGCGGTTTGGGGATCCCGATGACGTCCGCTTCCTTCTAGGCATCCGGGAAGGAGCAGCTGGAGAGGAGCGTTTTGAATATTGCCACTAGGAGGCAGATAATATTAGCGGGAAGCGCTTTGAGTATTTTATTGTTAATCCCGTCGGGACCGGGAGCTGACTTCTTTTTGAGGTTTTTTATGATGTTTGTGACCTCGTCGGTGGCCACGGGTTCTAACGGTTCGCCCGCTGGTGGTAACGACGCCCTATGTGTCACGTCGGCGTTCACCTTTGGCTCTTTAGACTGTCCGCGAGATATTCGGCTTTCTCCGTGTCATCGAATTCGAGAGTAGCGTTATCAGGTAAAATTAGAGGGGGTATTTGTGAGATGGTGTCTGCTTTGAGACCCCGCGCCACCTGCCATTTGTCGTCGTTGTAGGATTTTATGCGCTCTTTGACCTACCTTTGGAGGTGACGCAGTCTAACGCGATTAACATCTGACGGGTATCTATCGTGAAGCTTTGCCGCTCGATTTTTTGACCTTATCAGTCGACGGAGACTCGAGGGAAGGACCCCGAATTGATCGGTCGACGCGGGGACCGTCCTTTTCGAATCTTCGACGGCCGAGGTAAGGTGAGAAGTTAAGGAGTTGATCGCCCGAAACGCCTTGTCGGGTGAGTCGATCTCGTTAGGAGAAACTTTTAACGGCCTGCCGACTGGCCCAGCTTGAGTAGCACCAGCCTATGGTCCGATTACAATTCGTGTAGCGGTTCGATAGAGTCGACCGCTAGGGTGATATTTTTAATTAACACTATGTCTAAGACGTCGGGTGTTTGACGTGTAAGGTTTAGAGCGTATCGTGTCGGGGAGTCGGGGGCTATAACATCGAAGTTATAAGAGCCCATGAGGGCGTGAAGCGCCTTGCCGTTTCTATTCTCTCTTGTCGAGTGCCAGGAGGCATGTTTACTGTTTAGGTCGCCTGCTAAGACGACCGAGGGACCTAGGTTGATTAAGGTCTTTAAATCCGATTCTAGAACTGTTTTCGTCGGTGATAGATAAACCGAGGCGATAACTATCGGGCTATGACCGGTCATAGCCACCCTACACGCGGTGGCTTCGATGTTCTTTAATCGCGGAACCTCGAGCGGTACGCAGTGCAAGCACCTTTTATAGTAGATCAGGGTGCCGCATTTGGGGGCGGTCAGCCTGTCTCCACGAATGGTTCTGTAGTTTGCGATCTTGGGATCGCTGTGGCTAGGTTTTAAGAAGGTTTCTTGCGCTAGCATAACGTCGACGTTGTGTTTATTTAAGTGGATCGCAACTTTGTCTTTTTGAGACCTGAGTCCGTCCGCGTTGAAGTACGAGACAGTCAGAGAGCGGGGTTTGACTCGACCTAACGGTTTGTTAGCCATTTGAGACCGAGTTAGGGGGTTGACCGGCTGGGCATTGGGCCATTCGGAAGTGCCCAGAAGGAGCGTATGGTGCCCATGTGTTCTGCAGTGATCTGCAGCATTTCGAAGGGGGTTTTGGCCTGCTGGAGGCGGATCCCCATGTTGGTGAGGTCCTCCAGGGCGTTGAAGTCTAGTGAGCTGATGAAATTCAGCGAGTAAGTGATTGAGTTTTGCATACCCTGAGGTTGAGGATGTGTGACCTGCGCTGAGGTGGCAGGCTGCACGGGGGAGGGGTTCGGCCTAGAGATAGGCGCGACTTGTTTGAGATATTATATAAAATTACAATACAACTGTACGTGAGTAAACGTTTGTTAGCTAGTCATGGATTCGAACCCTCATAGAGTCGTGGAAGTGCGCGCATAACGACGCTTGCTGACGATGCGTCTAGCGTGTGGCCCACGGCTGAAGCTGACGTCAGCCTTAGACAGTAGCGTCAACGTGTGGGATCATCTTAGTATAAGTAGTCAGTTTAAATGTGCATGAGCTTCTGTACGGACATAACCTAGTTTTAATTTAGTTTTTAAAAATGCCTCCACCGCTCCCGTTATCTTGACTAGATGCTATCAGCTGGTTACTCGTATTAAATTTGCTGCTCTGTTTACGTAAATATTTACGTAAACAGTGGAGCAGAGATACTAAACTCATAATAGAGCATAGGATATAAGTTGGAGAAATTTTAATAAGCACAATCATTGTCATGACAGTTACACGCTCATATTAGAAAGAACAATAACTATTGTAATACAAATAATCTCATAGCTAAGAATTTAACTCACTCAAATTACGTAACAAATTACTCGGATCACTAATCTGAGCGACCCTTGCTTGTGGTTGACAGTTATAAAAAAAAATACTTATCTTCACACAGTGGTAAAGTCGCTACAGAAATGGTTTGGCTCTACCAGGCAAGGCCCTCACAGACAGGCCCTACCAGCAAAAAACAGATCCATAGAGCTGTTCTGCTTCGTATGTTGCGAATATATAGAGGGAATCGAAGACCCATCCAACAAGGGTATCTCAATGCTCAAGGTCACAGCCCAGAGTTGTCACCCCTTAATATTTTGATTGTAGTGCTTTGTTGCGAATAATTGTAGGTTGCAATTTTTCATGAGTTCAGCCATCACTTACTATCAGGTGAAAGGTATGCATGTTTTCAATTGTTACTTACTTAGTAAAATATTAACCGTAATAATTACTAAATTCGATTTAATTATTTTTTCTACAAATAATATTGAATTTTAAATATTTTAACAATTTTCTACTGCTTCGTCCTCAAGCTTTATCTACTAAACTTTAAATCAATTAGCCGCACTGCAGTTATCGAACTTCTGAAACAGCTTACACCGAAAGCCGATTAGATTTGGTGAACACTTCCGATTAAGCAGGACGTCGCGTCTATGTCACATTTGAAAGTTTTGAATGCATTACTGAACTTTTTGCTAATTGTATTTATTATGTTATAGTATTAGACAGTTTCTAACTACAATAACTACATAGGAATGTAAGAAATTACCAAAGGTGAATGAAAAAGATTATTGAATGACCTCGGACTGGAAGTAGCTACGTGATCAACCACAAGAAGGAGCAATGCGAGAAGTCACTGGATGCAGATGTCTCGGGTTCATGGGTATATCCATCAAGATACATCAAGACATCAGTCGCTCTATGACTATGAGAGCTTCAAAGCTCTTTAAACGTCGGGAATTAAAAAATTAAAATAATGGCCATAAAAACCGGTAAATTATTTTTACTGAATATCTAGTATTTGCGTAAGTATAAGAAATAATTGTTGTTACCTTATGTCCAGCAGTGGACTAAGACAGGCTGATGACGATTTGAAGGTGATCTTGTGATTTATTGTAAGTTTTGTTTGCCGTTACCGGGTAGATACCGTATAAGAACGGATATATTATCGTACTTTTATAAATTTTAAATGTATTTTAAATGTATTTGGGAACATCACCTCATTGCAACGTAAGACGATTCCCCACTGAATGGAGTGACGAGAGAGAGATGGAGAGTCTGCGAAAAGTCGTTTACAGGTCAAGATCGTACTCCGCTGCAGTCTATGGTGTGCGCCGGTTGAAATGATAATAACTATGGTCACTTCCAGTATTTAGCAATACGTTCTTCGTTATTCAAAAAATTAATGTCAATCTCAAGGAAATATCAACATAGTATTTTAATCTAATAAGTTGAAGTTATGGGTGGCTTCTTTAAATAATAGTTACAGTAGTGAAATACACAATACGTTTGCATTATTCAAAATTCTCGACGTTATAATAAAAAGGTTTCGATTTATTGAGTCGACGTATTGAGTTACGTACACACACACAAAAATACCTGACAAATTGACGTCTACAAAAAAAACAATTGCCTTTTTCTTTATATTAATCAAAATGTTCAATTAATAATAGAGAATATTTTTACTATTTAAGTGTTATATAAAATAAGCGTCTGACAAAGCTTAATAAAGATCGTGTTTTTTTATTACCGATTGTAGACCTCGGTGTCCTAGGTGTATAAAATACCTGTAGTATAAATCTCAAGATATTTATTAATTCTGGAATATAAAAAAGGATGGGGAAAGTAAATTCGATTAAGGATCAATTTCAAAGTAAAATAATTAATCTTCATTCCTATCAAAGTTGTTATTAGTATTCCATTAAATTCCTTAATTTTCAATCTAAATGAAACCTCGTTGAATCGGAATTAAGTGTTTATTTATCTACCATCTTATATTTTTAATAAAGCTACAAGAGTTTTCCTTTAGTGTCTCGAAATGGAAAGAAACATTTTATGTACAATTTTCCTTCTTTTATTATAATTATATAATCTATTTTATATTGTTATATATATAAGAAACAATCTTAATTTAAACGAAAACTTTTAATTGTAAAATTTTTATACTTCATTTTCACTGAAATAGTAATAATTATTTATTGTTGATAAAATGCTATAACAGAAAATTTACTAGAGAATACCATTGTAAAATAGCATCATAACGTGTGTGTGTGTAAATGTTTCGTATGATATTCGTATTTTATATGGCCCAATAAGATGCATTCCACCTCAGATCTCAGGGGTATCAATGCATGTGAATCTCGAATCTTTCTTGGAGATGAATTTGGTAGTTATCACTCACCATTGAATGAACTGTGTTATCATCTGTCAACGTTGGTTTAAAATAAAATTAACATATTGATATTTTTAAATGAGAGTTATCAATTTATCTCACTGAACAATAATTAAAGTAAATTATGTAAAGGCTGTCTGCCTTCTTCTTTATGTGTCGGAGAGGAAAGGGAAAAAAGAGATTTGGAGTTTTCTGCCGTCGTACTAAAAATAACAATATTTTAGAAACGTAAATGAAGTAACCGCACACATGCCTTCATCTACTCTCCAGATAAAATATGACTTCCCATAAAATTTAAGGCCGACCTACCGGTCCCGGGGGCATAACGGGTCACGAAATATATCTTTTTTAAGTTTTGGTACAAGTACATCAAAATAACGACCTACTGTACAACAAGTAGAACATAATCAGACGTGTACATCGTTAAAACTTTGCTCGTCGACGAATTGGAAAAGAAAATTAGGGCTCAAGTTTAAATTACATTTCTCCACCTTAATTTGAATTTTGATACAGCTCATGGGGTTTTCTGTACTGTATTTTTTTTATTTATGATATGACGAATATTAGATATTTGTTGTGATATTTTTTCTGTATTAATTAACCCCCTGATTATATCAGTTAATGAAAAGATCTTATACAGTAGTACAGTAGTAGTAGTACTCAAGATGATTAGGAATAGTAATTCCTAATCATCTTGAGTAGGATCACCCAACAACTAAAAAATTAATAAGGGACTCTGCCAATTCACCATTTTGTAATATCTATTGGGAAACTGCTAACAGGCTACTCCTATATTATATGCCTAGTCCGGCCATAACTTCTGCTACAAATGAAAATGCATTTTTTTAATGAAGTAATGTAATATTATTAAAATTTTATCCCTACATATTTATTAGTAAAAAAATAAAAAAATATTCTATTCGAAATGGCCACCTTTGGTTTTTATACAGGCCTTTAATCTGTTTGGCCACGAATCTATGGATTTACGCACTGTTTCCAAGGGAAATTTCCCCACTGCTTGCTCCAAAGATTTTTTAGCAGACTCAATGTCATGTCAGGTCATGTCCTCTAAAACTGACCATAATTTGAAGTCTGAACGGTTGAGGTCTGGGCTAGATGAGGGCCAGTCTTCAGCTCTTATAAAGTCCGATACCTTGGTTTCAAGCCAGGCTTGGGTAGTTCGTGCCTTGTGACCAGGTGCAGAGTCCTGCTGGAAAGTCCACGGTATATTTTTTAAAAGTGTATTGCTGAGAGGTTTCACAACATGATCCAAGACTATATCGTGATAAACTTTGGCTGAAGTTTTCACTCCTTTTTCACAAAATGTAGTTTGGTGACTCCTTATATACTCCTAATAAGACACGCCCCACCAAACTATCACTGACACAGGATGATGACCACGTTGTACCTTTCCGACCACTTGAGCAGCTTCTCTAGAACTTTGAGCGTACATTTTATCATTTTGCTTATTGTAGTGTTCTTCACGATTGAAAAACACTACAATAACCTTTCGAATAGAATATTTTTTTATTTTTTGCTGACTGGCTAATTTATATATAGGTACAAATTTTAATAATATTACTTTACTTCATTAAAAAATGCATTCATATTTATATATATATATATATATATATATATATATATATATATATATATATTAATCCATTCTTAACACAGTCGCAAGATGTGCATACGTTGTGATCCCTGACGACAACACTCACATTTTGAAACGCAGGTGAGGGTTGCTACTTCACTCGTATTCTGTAAGGGCGTAGTCTTTCCTCAGTTGAATAGACAATCTTGTTACCACTTGTTGACCATATTAGAAATTAGCTATGTATTTCAAACAATTTGCCACAAATCCTCTAGATCCGATACAGTGATATTTCAAAAAATATCTTAAAAGTATGCGTTCTGACTTATGAAAATGATGATGACGTCCAGGTGATGGTGATGGGTGCTGGTTTGTTAACGTACATAAAAAAAACCTTACCGATTAGCAATGAATCTTTACTTAAATTAAGAGATATAATTTTTTGTCTAAAAATATTGCGTCGTCATAACTTCACTTAACAACATTTCGATGGTTTACGTAAATCGAAATGTCGTTATGAAATATTTACTACTGAATCTGAATTTTAGAGCGATGGCAAAGTCATAAAGCAAACGATAAATTTGCTGTCGTCACTTCGAATTGAACACTACTGTATACGATTCTGCACATTTTGAAATATTGATTTACAACCATGTCTTGACAGTGTTGTCTTACAGTTGTAACAAAAGTGCAATACGCATAAATATTTTTCTTACTACATTTTATTGTATTCACATGTGACCCAAATGATAATCGTATTGGCATACTACTCAGAGTACATAAATTCAAAAACAGTACACGAAGTCAAACAAAATTATATTCATAACTATGTTCATTTGGGATGTTGTTTGAATCATGCTGAGATTTAAGTAAAATTTTGAATATGTAATATAAATATAGAATTAAACTCTTATGAATTAATAAAATTTCTAGTTTAGTAAAATTTTGGATTATTTTATATGTTATTTAGTTTGTTTTTTTTTTGAACACAGAAGGGACTAGAAAAGAGGCCCTAAATGACGATGATAATAGAGCGATTTTAATTATAATCTAAGAGTCAAATCGCGGGAACATGGACGTCAACCACAGCGGTCGTAAAAATCAAATTGTATACCATGAATCGTTCGGACATTACTGGATAATGACCATAAGTTATGCCCAAGGAAAATAATTCCTCTCATACTAAGACAAATCGACAGCTACCAAATAAGTATAGCTCCCATTAGTAAGACCCGTATAAGTAATAGAGGAGAGCTTTGTGAATTACTTGCTGGCTAGATTTAATTCTGCATCTGACGTCATTTCATTGATATGCTGGGTAATGCTACACTGCAGTTTGTTTTTAGCTGCATAATTAATGGGTCAGCTCGACCGTGGCAAGACTATGCCCTCACAGAATACCAGCGTTAAATAGTCCTATTCTACTGCTGTGTTTCGTCTGGTGAGTGTAGGGATCTGGAATAACTCTATTACTGGTGACAAGGCATTCCATCTCTGGCCTCAACGATAACAACGCATCTGTATTATGATTCCTTGTCAAGGATGCATGTAGATGTCGTGGCCGCAGGAATCACTTGATATCAGGTGAACTGTGTGCTTAATTGTTACTCTCCATGTAATAAGAAAAAATCTAATGATTCTACTGCCTCTAGTTACGCACAATTACGTCCATCTCATAAGTGCATATGTTCCTTATGTACCTTACCTTCTTCGGATGAGGATGAAGAAGTATTCTACCAACATTTTCGCCAAATTATTGCTATCATATCGAAACGCGATAAGATCATTGCGGCTGTCGGTCCGAGGTTGACGCTCAAGAACCACCCCTACTACCAGATGACGACAAGTACTGAGACAGATGACGGGCAGCAGCGTTGGAGGGACAAGGTTTCTGGTGACAGCAAGTGCTAATACGCTCGGTAGGCGTAGCAATTGTCACTGATATACAATACCTCTACGAGTAGAGATTATTTACGAAAACCTAAATCAATACCTACGTAAAAACTCTTCAAATTACATATATATATATATATATATATATATATATATATATATATATATATATACTTGTGTGTGTATTATATGTGATGAATTCTTTAGGTAGTTTTTCCTTACAAATACAAATCAGTTGCAAAATAAGTGTTGTTAATTATAGCAACGGAGTAGCAAGTTATAGCACGATACATTATGGCATACATTATGTTTGCCCTTTGTAACTTTTTTTTTGTTAAAGATAAAAGCAATATCATGTAAATCAATAAATAAATATATATAAAAATATAGTCGTACTATATTACGTTCAGAAATCAAAAGCGTATTCCATTATTTAAGTGACAGCAAGTGACTGTTCAATTGAGCTTTCCGTAAAGGGGCAACATATGTGGATCTGCTCAGGGATATGTCATATTATTAGAGAAGGGTCAAACTGCCTAAAGATGTAAACTACTGTCGTGTATCAACTTGGTTTCCAAATTCGTAATGAAAATATGTTAAATTATTATTCGGTATCATTTTGACGTAGTTTACTATAACTTTACATTAATAGACTCTATTACTCTACATTACAGCTTGTATCTAGCAGCAACATCAATGGTCAGATCGACTGGTGAAGAATACCAGAGGGAAATAGCAGCACAACGATGCAAGTACTGTGGGAAAATAATTGCAGATCCTTCCAAAGGAGTGTGAACGTATGTGCATCTATTTTTTTTGAAAAACAAGTTATATATTTGTTTGAGGGCCGCAGTTATCACTTACCATACCGTGAACTGTGTTATTTACAATAAAGTATTTAAACTACGTGCCTACTGAATTATGCAGGCTTTAGCCTCCCGTCAAATATTTATGCAATACTAGCTAATAACTTGTTGGCAACACTGCGTCAGCGGTGTAAAGTTTTCGCTTCAACCTCGAATGTTGGTGCACCTGTGAAGTAGGGAATTAGCGGATCGTCTAGTCACTTAAGTTGAAGACTCCGAGTGGGTTACCTGACTTTAACTTGCTCTGCGCTCTTTTGTTAATAAATATTAATTTGTATCCTTATATTAGTAAAATACCTAAGTTCAGCTTACAATTTTTTATTGTGTTCCATTTTCAAGTAATTCATAGTTAATAACCATCACTTTAACTCCATCTATATTTGTCTATCTTATATATATATATATATATATATATATATATATATATATATATATATTTATATAAATATGTCATCACCCACATCAATAGCCTATAGCAGTCCACTGCTAGACATCTGCATGGCATTACCCAACGAGCGCCATATAGTTCGATCTTTACCTTTACAAACCTTGTACAGAGAATGGGTGGCCGCGTGATTGAAGTGAAAAATAAACATTCTTTCGTTTGCCTAAAGATTGTCTCTACTCCAGGACTCGTTTACTCCATTGATTGTTACATCGGCGACAGATATTACCGGTCCAGCTCTGTATTTTAATTTGCATGCATGGATTTATTTACTATTTATCTTAAATTTAATTGTATCTATATCACAAGATTCTTGAAGTTTAAGTCATCACAGTTTCCGATAAAATCACAATTACTCTATCTAGGTAATGTGATTGATATCTCTGTGTGGAAATGCAAAAGCACTCGTCCCTTCATTACTCACTTCAAAGTGATGTCCGTGAGATTGATAATCGACTTGTCAAACTCCGTACTGATCTATGACCGTATCTAAATTAGTTATGAAAGGTTTAAGTTTATCTTGGTTATTAGACCAGATAAAGTCTATTTGGAAGAGGCTTATGTTCATCAATGTCTATTGATAGAGATATACGAGTTCCTCTTTTATTTTTAAGATCTTAATTTTTAAGATTAAATAATCGATGAACTAATCCGACCGATGGGACTGATTGGAATGGACTGGGGTAAAATCTTAAACTAAAGAAACTATTTGAAATAATAGAAAAATATTCCTTACGGCTAGTTTGAAAAACCAAAGAACTTACTAACATAGGGGCATTATATATTAGTTCTTATTATGTTATGATCGTGATCAGTTGTTGACGAAGGTGTTAAATTCTCTTAAAAAGCACAGTATAATGGAAGTAATGCAAGACTATATATCAACACGGTGTTTATCTTGTCATATACTTTAAAATTGTTAAGGAATTGCACAAAAATGTATCTGGTAACTAATTACGATCATAATAAAGAAGTGACAAAGAAAACCAATGGAGAAGTAGAAGTAAAATATTTTACAAAAGGATCAATAAAAATAATTATTGTTTATTAAATTACGTTTATAATAAATAAAAGCCTTTCTAACGACTCACTAACACATGACTGCTACGCGAAACTTGGAAATTTACATGAAATATTATTATCCCATGTAGGTCGCATAATACACTCTTGACACGAAAATTAATAATGTGTTGTCTGAATATAATTATACTTCAATTTAATTATTTCATTAGGGGTGGTTTCTCATATACTCCTTTTAACAGTGGTAGAGTCACTGTTGCTTGTTCCCTAACATGAATACCAGTGTAAAATATCAGCATAATGCTGCTGTGTTTAGAATGACTAGCAAAGCAATCCGGAACCAATTACAGGTAACAGAACGTTCCATATCAGTTCTTTCAGGTGACAACGCACGTGTGTTGAGAATCTTAGGTGGCCGCTACTATCACTTACTATCAGGCGAACGTGCGTACTTGGTTTTCCCGAATATCATAAAAATAAATAAGAAACCACTCCGACTCCGACTTACTCAGATCTCCAACTCTAGTCGCCAAGTAGTTGTTACGGTATTCAATAATAAGAAAAGAGAAGGTATAAAGATATACTTAAAAACAAATACTTACTTTAGATACTACATACTTTATAATTTTCATAGTATGAGGGCGATTTAATTAAAATTCCGATTAAATTTTTGAATGGGAGCTTATGTCAGGGTTTAGATTTTATGCTCCAGTGATGTTATGTGGGTGGTTCTTATTTGCGATTGTATTACATGTCACTTAAATTAACGGTATAATTTCCTATTGCATGCACCATACGAAACAGCATTTTTTTTTATTATTTTCGTATATATAATATGTATTCATTTGTCTGTCTGACTAAAGAACATAAAATAATTTTGACAGAGCTTAACTCTAACTTCAAGATTTATTATTCTTTATTACTTTAAAACTCGGATCACTCGAGTGGAGCGGACGTCCCGGAAGTTCTCTCCAGCCAGAAGCTGCAATTAATACGTACAGTGCGATAGTGGTATTTTTTATCGGCAGTAGTAGTGGTAGTAGAATAAAAGTGCCGGAAAAACCAAAACCGACCAGTGGATGTGGGGTGCGACAAAGTGCGGGCGGATTACCGCCCTGTGAAGTGAGTGCGTCACCGCGCACTCCTGCATCCACACCTGCGCGCCTACCTGACTCAACGACCACGTAAGTTGCCACACCCACTTGCCCCAGAGGCGGCTATTGTTATTTCCTTTGCGACCGACAGGTACTCACCTAAGCGTACCCAAGATGCTAGGATTTCTGAATAGATTTGGAGTCCTATTGTCTCAATTGGGACAATAGCCTAGACACATCATACGAGCCTTCTTGTCGAATCGCACTTTTCGATATGGAGTCGATGGCACGCGCTCCTCAAGCCGGCCGCTCCTAGCGGGAGTCCCCCAGGGCTCCGGTCTCTCCCCTCTTATTCTCACTTTACACAAGTGATATTCCGAAAGATCCGCAGGTCAGTCTTGCGCTTATCGCAGACGATACCGCCCTGTACTATTCAAACATACACAAGGGCCGTATCACCATTCGTCTCCAAGCCGCAGCCAACCGCCTCGCCGAGTGGTTTCGGTTATGGAGAATCGAAATTAACCCGGATAAAAGTGCAGCAGTCTTCTTCTGGAGAGGCTCAGCCGACCCATTCTGCACGGCACCAGTAACTTGTCGTAGAAAGCTAGGACGTATCACGATTTTAGACCGACCCATTCCGTGGGTAGAAACGGTCAAATACCTAGGGGTCACCTTTGACCGTAAACTTAGCTTCCACCCGCATATCAAAAATGCGAAAAATAAGGCCGCGTTCGTCTTGAGCCGGCTTCACCCGCTGATCTGCGCTAAAAGTAAAATGTCCCTAAGACATAAACTCCTTTTAAATAAGTCCTGCGTAAGACCAATTATGACCTACGCCAGCGTCGTCTTCGCCCACGTGGCCGAAAACAAACTAAATCAATTACAGACGGTTCAAAACTTCACCAGAATAGCAACCGGAGCAGAACCATATCAACGTAACATCGATCTGCACAGTGACTTACATCTCGTCACCATACCAGAATACCTCAAATCTATCTCGTAGCGCTTCTTCGAGAAATCGCTTTTGCACTCCAACCCGCTAGTCGTAAACGCCGCAACCTACGATCCGGTACCGAACCCGGAAACTAGGAACCGTCGACCCCGTCACGTCCTCGACGACCCCCACTTCATGGGGGAGCCTAACGCTAGTCCGTCCTCAACGGAACCCGGACCCACACACAGCTCAAACACCTCGTCGCGTCGCCCTCGCCTCCGAGCGCGACGCAATCTTCGCGACACCGCGTACACTAGCGACACCCGCGTGTCAGGGCGGTTCTCACCACCCACAGCTTCCAATTGATAAGAAAACAGGTGGCGTCCGTCAGAGGCTAGGTTCGCACATCAATACCTCGGACGGTCATCAGTCATCACCGTCCATTCTCCACTCGGGAGAATCACTCGATAGCTAGGGAATTGGCAACTTGGGTGGGATCATCAGATAGGTATGAGACCAGAGAGTATAGCGACACGCTCAGTTTACGAGCGCTTTGAGTAAGTAAGAGAACCACAATAGGGAACACGGTTTATAACCAGCTCACGGACCCCTCTGTTCCGTGAGCCCTGTGTCCGATGAAGCTGAACACCGTGTTATTTGACCTCATGTACTGGATAAAATTTTGAAAAGGATTTTTATTTAAACAATTCACATTTATTAACATTAATCAATTTATGTATGCATTTAATAATATATTCGATATATCTTAAAACGAATTTACGTCTCCTGACTACTCAATTACCTCTGAAAATTGTCAGCCTCTAGATCAATTTTTATCTTTAATTTCAAGTTAATTCCTAGTTGCAATAACTAGAAGTTGTGTTCATGACGCAAATTTTGATTAAAATTATTGACTATTGCAACTTTGGGTATTGAATTATCAAGTTCCAAGCGACTTAAGTTAATTTCTAGGAACCTGTACTTCAATTCAATAAAAATATGTCTTAAATCAACTTTCAAAATGTGAACTTTATTATTAATAGGATATATTCCTTTTAATTTACCTTCGCACAAATTTAAATATTGCACACGAGAACAATTTATAATGGTGATTATATAATGATCGTTTAATAGCAAATATAAACAAAAGTACTATTATTTTATGATTTAAGACCCATCATTTATCTCCTTATGGATGAATTTAGGTGTAATGAGCTGGAATCGGATTATTTGCCGTAGGGAAGAAAGGTTCTTGAGTGGCAACCTCGGACTGGCAGAAGGACGCACCGGAGGACCACCCCCAAGATGGACTGGCTAGGTCGCCTATGCAAGTTGGTAATCGATGGATGAAGATGGCTCAGTATCATGCTTTCTAGGCCTATATCCAGAATTTCACTATGAATAGGATACGATGATGATGATAATAATAAAATAAGACCACTTATCAATAAACTTAGTATTTTACACCTTTACTTCTATAAATAATATTCCTCACGCTAAATCAATCCTTCATTTAACTTTTCCGTTTATTATAATAGTTTATTCCATTATTATAAACCGAATATCAACATAATTAAAACGGAGTAAAATGTTAACGTGAAAGAAACTCTGTTAGAAGTTAGACTTATCAGATCAAAGAGTATTTTTGCATAAGTAGGAGTTATTAATCTTCATTACATCTACTTTACCAGTAAGAGCTTAATTACCCATATAGCCTTCTCGTTTACATCGTTAAAACTTTACTGCTCGACGAACTGCAAAGGTAAATTACATAACAACTTTAATAAAAGATTAAAATACTTTTTTAAATTTTAAAGCTTTGGGTGTCTGGGTGAATACCAGTACATACATATCATTGAATAGAAAGTTTATTAGATATAAAAATAGATTATTGATGATTTTTTCGTTATCGATTTCGATCTTGGTGATATACCAGATGACGTGAACTGCGTAGAGCATTTTGTAGTGTAAGAATTCTTACAAATTTAGAGGCACTCATTCGTCTTACCCTTCCCTATTCCAATGTAATGCATCTACAATGAAATTGTAGAAAGATTTAGATGTAATGTCATCATATTCTGAATCATACTAACCACTGCTCACAGAGATCGTCTCTGAAATTTTAGAACTACATTCACATAAGTTACATTTAACTATAAGTAAAAACATTACATATAAAATTTGTGTGAAGTCCATGTACTCCTATGCAGAAGTCTCGTAACGATCTACAGCGACAACGCTGTGTTGAACAGTCTACGCATTGCACCGTATTTTTTTATAATACTATAAAACTAGGGGTGATAAGTGAACACAGTTTACCTGATGCTAAGTGATGAAAGGGACTCATCACTTCTACATCCATTCTCAATAAAGATTATATTAATGAACATGCTTTGTCACCCTTAAGACGCTGAATGCTGAATAACTGTGAGTCCCCCGGAACGCTGTACTCACGATACGAAACACACACTTAGTTCATAATGCCGCTATTTCAATTTTGAATTCTGCGAGGGTGCAATTCAGCCGTGGTTGTGCCGACCCATTCATATGCGTGAATATTTCTAGAAACAAAATCTTATAATTTCTAGCATAGAACATAAAGTTCCAATTAAGTCCTAAAGTTGCGTAAACAATAAAATTATTAAGGAAGATTAATGCATGCAATATAGGTATTCTTTGAAGGCGTGAGTCTTCACCGGTCGTGCCAGCCCATTCTTGTTAACTACAAAGCTATCCACTCTTAAAATAAATAATTATAACAAAAGTTACAATAGGAGTAATAAAATACGGACTATCGAAAGCTATTATATTTTGACCACATTTCTAATAAAAATAAGCTAATACGAGTTTCACAGGCGATTCAGTCCAATTCTACAGAACACTATAATACTGTAAAACTAAATTGAGAATACAATGCGAAATAAACAGGTTGTTTTTTGTGCGGAGCAAGTTTAAAAATTTATTTGAGTTTTATTTTCATTTTATAGAGAGTCGTTAAAAGTTTGTTCTAGAGACGGAAAAGGTCCAAATTAAGACAGTTATACGACTGTGCACTACGATTTGTTTTCAAGACATTTATTTGAAGTGTCCAGCTTTTATAAGCCCAGTAAACTAGTTCTGCAATAATTATTTAATAATAATTTATTAGAAATAAATACCTATATGACTCCATCAACTGCTCAGGGTATATATAACAAAGCGATGTCCTCATATCATGACAGAATTGAACGAAAACAGACTGACTATTAATTTAGTTTCTGCCGATCTATCGGCAAATTGAAGCTTCGAGAATAGATTCAAGTCAATTACGTCTTTGATATTATAAGCAATCTAGCGCTAAAATCCCGGTGTATGACATATATAATTATATCTGAGCGGTGATAATGTTTAAAAAAAAAGATCACTCCTTCTAAGTTCCAAAATCTTAATCTGATTGGCTGAATGACTGTCTTAGAAAAATTATCGCCGTGCTTTAACTCTTTTTTATAACTAGGTAAAAAAGTTATAACATAATCTTATATTAACAAAATAACATACCATATGTAATATATACCATATTGTTGAGTGATTTTAAGCGCGTCTTTTTGCATGTATAGTTTTGAAACGGAACTTAGCTGATAAGTAACTAAACGAGAAATGTGCACCTTGTACAGAGGTAGAGCCAGGTTGTACTTTGTTGATTTCTAGATGGGGCACGGGTTGGCATGAGTGGAGAGGGACCCTCACAGCATACCAGGATAAAATAGTAGCATAACGTTGCTATGTTTCGTCTGATGAGTTTAGGGATGCTATTACTGGTGACGAATACATCATGGTCCTCAAGGGTGGCAACATATCTGCATCATAATTCTTTATCGAAGATGAATATGTCATGGGTCTTAGGAAACAGGCACACTGTGTGCTCGTTATCACCATTAATTCAGTAAAAAAAAACAAAAGTCACTGAATTTGAATTTGGGACCTAAATAGAACAGTTAATCTAAAACGGTGTCCATCTGACTTGTATATGCAGCCTGCTACGGCACCTTTGAAGCATTTATAAAAGTTAAGTCGTTATCTCTTACAAAGATGCTCACTTTCCGGGTAAATTGAAATTCCAATTCAAATTGGTCGCGTTGTTGAATATCCAATGCCTCCTCGCCCTCACAATATGCAGCCAATTCTCTCAGCCTTTCTGTGTACTCTTCTGCACATTGATTTTTTTTTTTGGTTGTTGGTGAAAATAAATTGCAAGGATTCAACTGATAAATGCGTTAATAATATATCACATTCATAACTCTTCCTAATACCCTTGATAACCTTAAGGAATGTATTAATATGACTTTCTAGGCATTTGTAGGTGAAGATTCCCAAAGTTCCGACGCATGTAGATATTAGTAAAATGTTCTAATTGACTACTTACTCGTGACCAGATGCAATATATCTAACTAATAGACCAATGTAACAATCGTAAGTAGAGGAAAATAGTGTATTAGATATTGCAAAAATAAATAAATAAATAGCAGGCTTTGCAGACGATGGGTATCTTTCATCATCATTCAATATATATTTTTATTTTTTTTCAATTTAAATTTAAAAGACTAGAAGTTATATTAGATTAAATTTAAATATATTTCTAGACATATATATATATATATATATATATATATATATATATATATATATATATATAAAAGAATAAGCATGAATTTTAAATAAATATTCAAAATAATCATTGGATACCATCGGGCTTTACCTGTTACATATCGAATTAGTTGGTTCGATTGTTAATTCGAAGATCTTATTTCTTTAGTAACGAACTAATATCGAACGACAACTATTTTAGTCCCAACTTAGTAATATTATTCCGATATATATAATACAGAGATAATATAGAAAATAGACAGTTGGTGTATTTTGAAATAATTCTAGCTGTTCATAGCTATAGAATATCATTTTGTATTTCATCGTTTCTATATTCAGGGTGACACACGAACACAGATCACTTGATCACTTGACAAGTGATAACTCAATACGATGATGAATTAACTACTACGACACTTACAAGAATCAAGATGCATTGGCGTTGTTGCTCCTGACTGAGGTGGAATTACTCATCACAAGTAGCTGGAAAGTAGGTACTCTCTTACATAGAAATATACAAAAGCAAACAGATCAGCAAAGCGAAATACAACGTCAAAGTTAGGAAAATCTTAATAACAAAGCTACGACGATGGCGCTGTTTCACTTATTAAGCTCAAAACTCCATACTTCTGACGTGTCATGAATGAGCTACAGAACAATTAAAAAAGTTTTTAATCCTCTTGCAAATTTACATGTTCAAGAAATATTCTGTGGAGATCTAAAACTGGTTATTTTATATTAATAACTTTTTAAAAATAATATTTATATAAAAAATAAGAAAACGGACATGCATGTATTATAACATTGAAATTACTTAATTTCTTGGATATAATAATAAATTAATTAAAGTATACAAACCAAATCCGAAGTTTTTTTTATCCAATTTATGTGTGTGAAATCATTGACGTATATACTCAGTGACAACAGATTGGAAATAATATTAAGAGCATTAAACTCAGGTCAAGAGTTTTTACAATCGCTGTTAAATGCTAAATAACTATATGGATTTAACAAAAAGTCAAATATGTATATCCTAAGACTACCGTATGTATCTAAGGGAAAAGAAATGTTTGGTTACACTTGTCTACTTTGTAGCTAATAATATATTAATGTTATTAAAAATGTTATAGACTTAATTGTGAAGTGTTAAATAATAAATACTTTCAAAAATTTTGGAACTTTTCTATGTACCCTGTCGGCCAAAAGTTTAAGTCCGCACATAAACAACATAATTATCCATCAATTGTAATAAAATCCCACAGGATAAATAAAAGAAATGCATATATGCATATTCTATTGTTAGTATCGAATATTTAAAGTCATTCTTTTGTTTACTTTCAAGGACAATAAACATCTATTGTTTTCAAACACCGACAAACGCTGCGCTAGAGCCAGGTGGTAGAATCGTAATAATATTTTTATAATGTCCTCATTACTAATTACTTCGCTTTTGTTACGTATTGGTCAATAATTAGGATTATTTAACTCCTGAAAACACGTGTTTCTGATTTATTATTACCCGAGATTACTTGGGTTTGTTTACAAACAATCTCAATTAGTCTAAACTTGTGGTTTCTACAATGAAGACGTCATAAAATGGGAAAAGCTCGAGAAGTGAAGAGAAGTTAGCAGTGAAGTGTGTGCTGCCATCGTTGTTTTACATAATGAAGGAAAATCTGAGCGTAAGATTGCTTCACAACTGTAGTTATCGAAGACTTGTGTTCATGGCACAATAACTCGTTACCGGGAGACAGGTAGTTTTTCCAAGATCGTCCACGCTCGGGAAGATCGAGAGCTACCACGTCTAGTGAAGATAATTTTATTGTTGTTACCAGCAAGCGGAATAGACGCTTAGCAGCACCAGAAACCCGAGTTAAACCTTTATCATTGACTACAGTAAAACGGCGACTGAAAAATGCGAAGTTGTTATGGTCGCGTTGCTATTCGAAAACTTCTGCTAAGGCCGCACAACAGATTGGACCGAAGAAGATTTTAAAAAATTGCTTTGGATAGATAAATCCAAGTTTGAACTATTCGGTTCAAAACGTAGAATTTACGTTCGACGCAGTGCCCAAGAAAAGTTGACGTCAGATTGTGTAGTCCCAACAATCAAGCATGGTGGTGGCTCAATTATGGTCTTGGGTTGCTTCTCTGGAACTGGCGATTTGAGCGAGAAGAAATGTGGAATGCTTTATGCAAAATTTGGAACAATATATCACAAGATACCATTAACAAATTGATTGCCCGTAAGCCGAGACTTGTGAAAAAAGTCATAAAATATAAAAGAGGATTTTTTGATAAAAATAAGTATCCATAGCTTTTTTTTTGCATGGACCGTTAATATTTCTTTACGCTTTTAAAGTATATTGTTTGTCAATCAATGTTCTATTAGATGATTAAACATTTAATATTTTATTTGAGTTTTACTTTATTTTCCTACTTAATTAAGATGGTAAGACCAAGACTTTTGGCCTACAGTGTAAGTCCTATAAATATATTTTAAACATGGAATATTTAAATTTTTAACATAACTAGTTAATTGTAGAAAGTAATTGAATATTAAACTGGAAGTTAAATTCTTCACCAGCTCTAAGGTAAACTTAAGTAATTGATAAGAAATATTTGACAGAAAATGAAATAAACGAAAAATAACACTCAAGAATGTAGTGATAGTGAAAATTATAGTTATAAAGGATCATAGAGTGGCATCTGTCACTCGCATAAGCGATGAAGTTAGTTAGTTTTCATCTGAATTACACTATAACCAATATGTATAAAATATTATATCTATAGCAAGTAAGCGAGGAAGTCGGCATTTATCCTAATCTGAAATGGAATCCTTCCGAATCATCGTTTCGACTGGTGAGATTGAAACTCAATATTCATAGGATGGCGAAAAAAAAGACCAATGGATGTCCAAAGAAACGATAGATCGAATGACATCAGAGCGATAAGCAATTTACGAACGTGGTAGAGAAAAGTGGGAGGATGGGAATAGTTGGATAAAACTGGGCAAAGATCCACAAAAGGATGTGACGTCAGAAGAAGAAGACGTATGATATAATATGCAGTCATACCGTTATAAGGGTTGTCACCCCTTCCTTCATTTACCATGCGATACACAATAGCATTGAGTTTTTTTGTATCTATGTTCTTTAAAAGACAGATCAGCCATAAAAAGGGAGAAAGGTTCATCCCTTTACCTTCACGACAATATCTCGTAAAAAGTTGACGATATTGATACACGACAATATCGTCATATTCTTTTTATGAGTACCAATAAAAATGCGAGTTCGATTCAATTTGTGCGAGCGAATTATAGAGGGTTGCGAGCGCAATGCATGATTGAAAGCGATTTAAAGTGGATCGAGCATCGCGCTCGATCTAAATTTAGTTGTTGACATTTCATGCATGAGTAGTCAAATTAAATTGTTACTGGGTTATTTCTTTTTCTTTTTTTTAAACTTTCTAAGCAAGTACTTGAACACGACCCCACCTGATGTTAAGTGGAAACGCAGTCTTGGATGGTAGGGCGCACAAGCTCAGTAAATCCCTATTCACTCTACTGTTAAAAAAGTGTTATAAAATGTAGTCACAGTAGTCTAAAGACATCATAAAAGCATATTAAATAAAATATAAAAGTATATTATATCATCAACATAATTATCATAGCTTATCCATAGTCAACTGTTGAACATAAGCCTACCAAGCATCCATCGACTTCCCGCAAACTTGCAAAGGATCATTATCCTTGCTCCATCTAATGGGAGCTCTTCCTTCACTACTAATGCTAGTCCGAGGTTGCCACAAAATTGTATTTCTTCTCCATCGCTTATCGGTTGTACGAGCTATACAACCATTGCTACTTCAGTTTGCTAATCTTTTGAGCTATATCGTTCACCCCGTTTTACTGTCTGATGTCTACATTGCGTATTCCATTACACAGAGAAATTTATTTATAGAGAAAGAATTTGGACCCCACTATAGCTCACTGAGTGACACGGCTTTCTCATACGCCCAGCAGTGAAGTACCATGTTTCTATATCATAAGTCGTGACTGGAAATTATTTATATACACAAAAGTAATTAATATAAAATAAGCTATATTAACATAATAGATCTCCACTCTATAGTGGTTAGAGCACAGTACGCGGCTAAATTGCGGATTGACGGACTTTTTTATTTTTTATTATTACATAAAAGTAACAAACGAGCACACCATTTATATGTCTACGAAATATACATGTTGTGAATTATCACTAAAAATTATTAATAACAATTTCATTAGTGCCGTTACCGGGGGTCAAATTCGGTTTGTTGTCTCGAAAAGCGAGCGTTTAAGCCAATGCTTAAAAAGAGCCGTGTTTTAGCTTAAGTCAATACTTAAGCTAAAACACGGCTCTTTATTGATAATACCAAGTAGAATTCGACCAGAAGGACATCTAAATCATAACAGTCATCAATTAATTAAGCTATATTCCATTGTCATAATGGGGATTGGGATTGTATTTGTATAAATAAATCTGAGTTAAAGGTTTTGTTTCCATATCGAATTTTCAGTGAAAGGATAGGCATATCTGCAGTTACATATCTACCGGAATAAATGCCCTAATACGAATGCGATCCCAGGCGAGGTGAGTACCTACCCTACTCTGCGGGACTCCTGCTCGCGAGTCTGTTCCGATGAAGCTATAGAGGCCTCAAGACCTGTAGTATAACTCGCATAACAAAATAAAAATGAAATAAAGATCGGCGATGACATTAAAGAATTGTATGAATATGCCATATTACGATATCATGAAAGTTAAACCTGTACAGAAAAAGTTAATATTTAACATCCTTACGAACTTTTTAAATTTGCGTTGATCAAGGAACACCCCATCAAAGAATACCAAGCATGAAACCATGCTTAGGTGTGACAACGCTACTTGAATCTTTGCTGTGGAGTTTAAATCTACAGATATCATGAGCCGCAGTACGTGGTAAGTATTTACGTGCTAGAGCTACACTATAGTTTATTTCTGGCTGCGGAATTAATCGACCGGGGTAGGAACACGCCTTCACAGAACGCCAGCGTGAAATAGCAGCATAATGCTGCTGTGTTTCGTCTGGTGAATTTAGGGATCCGGAGACCTTTATTACCTCGTCACCAACGAGGCATTCCATCTCAGTCCTCAAGGGTGACAATGCATCTGCATTATGATTTCTTATGCAGGATGAATGTAGATATCATGGGCCGCAGGAATCAATTACTTCAATCAATTACATCAGGTGAACTGTATGCTTGTTCGTAACTTTGAAGGTAATAAAAGAAACAATTACCATCCAGTGTGAGTTCTCTTTGTTACCTCTTAATTATAATATTATAATAGTATATAGCACGGTACTACCAGTATATTAATCACAATGATTCTCTCTATTTCATCTTGTGACGGAAAAATATCATCTCTAGAAAGAAACTTCTACCCGTTAGTGGGACTTCATACAGATTATTTGTTACTTACGTTTTAGTTGTAAGTTGTTTTCTAGAATTCATCTTTGTAGTTGTTTCTTTATGTGTTATATGTCACTATCCATCCCATCATTGCGTTAGAAGTTTGAAACTTCTATTAAGAATAGTAAAAACTTTTAACGAAGTCTACGCCGATGACGTCACGGGATGAAGTTAGTACTTAATTGGTTTGATTTTAATTCCAGTTTGCAAGGAAAATAAAGAAGTTTTTTGGATGCAGAAACATTGAGTAAATACATTTGAGCAATTATGCGATTGACACGTTATATCTTGTTCAATATATAGGTATAATGTAGGTCAAAGTCAAGCTGAGACGTGGGTCATATGTCTAATTTTTTGTGGATATTTGTTAAGCTTTATTCTTACTCTATTTTTATTTTAAAGTATAGAAAAATAAACATGACATGTTATTATAAAACAAAAAAAACAAAAATCATTCACAGCACGGGGTCGATTCCTAATATGTTATACTCATAAATAATTGTACATCATAAATTTATTTTCGCCACTGACTGTACTGTCTCATAGTTCTGACAGTACATCAGAATCTCTGTTCAATCTTATCTCATAAGACTTGTACTAAGACTATATGTGTTTAATGGATACAATAGTACTAGACTAAGACTATATGTGCATAACGGATGCTTACATTACAGGCACTATAATATATACTGCACAGATGATACCATCTAGTTATGAGCAGAAGATTTCTCAATAATCAATAGTAACAGCAGAAGACATCAGTTATCATTAAAATTTAATTGAAAATTTGTTAATCCGTTAGAAGCAACTGACCGAGACCAGGTACGGTTTTACCATAACTCACCACCGACACCCTCGAGTCAGTCGCTCTCGCCAGCAGGGTAAAAGTCCAAGCTTAGGCTCACTCTCGGGAAACCTTCTGCTGGTTACCCACTAATAAAGGAATCAGCTGAGTGTCCTAAGCGTTTCATCACCTTTCTACCAGGTGAAGCTGTAAAGACCCTAAGGTGAACAGTGGCGATTAGCCATAAAGAAAAGTAAAAGAATTGCCGCAATAATAGGCAGTAACGTTGTAAATATTATTACAGCTTTATATTACGCAATACTATCCGAAAGATACTAAGGTATTTTATGAAATTAGAATTGCAAGGAAGAAATAATACGGACAAATAGATGGTTATTCAGAGAAGCGTAGTTTCTTTAAATTGATGAGGGAATTGAAAGCACTCGACTGTGACAACCAGAGGATATAGTATGCACAGTATGCAGAAATGCAGTACATTTTGCTCGTAATAGTAGTTTGTTGTAATATACGTACAAAAAAACAAGCGTTGTGAAGTTGTATGTATGTATATATATATATATAATATTAGGGCAATGAATGAAAAATGAATGAGCACACAGTCCACCTAATGGTAAGTGCTAACTGCAGCTCATGAAATCCATATCCATCGTTCAAATAATTGATGTGAATTATGATTATTAGGAGTGCATATCCCGTTTTTTCATTTATTTTTTAGCCATCATCTTGCTGAAAATCAAACCCAGTCCCCGCAATTCAGCATCCAAGTACTCTGACCACTATCCCACTCGGTCGTCCACCTATTACATAGACGTAGTGTAGTATGGAGTCACATTCGTCAAAACAAACTTCACAGTACTGAAACGTTGACCACGAATGTCCCACTAAATTCTATCCAAAACCAAATTTGCATGTAAATTTCATTCGAGGTTTCGAGCTGTATTTGCAACTTTCATATAGTCGAGAATGAAAACTGGAAAATTTTATTCACATATAAATTACGAGTTTTAAATACATGCGGCGAAAGTTTTTTTTATGTCCAGTAGACTCTCTTTATAGATATTACAAAAGTAATTTCTATTTTTGAAAATGAAATTCTATAGCAGCAACATACATTAACATCCTGGAAATATTTTTTATGTTGCGTTTATAATTTTCACTTCGTCTCAAGTCAACAAGAAAGTTTCCAGAGACTTTCATTAGCTTTCTGTGATGTACTTACATCCTACTATTGTATTTCGACTGGTGAGTGTAAGAATCTGGTTTGCCTTATTCCTGATGACGAAGTATACCATTCTAGTCCTCAGAGGACAATGAGATTCAATGTGAGTATAAGGAATTAGGAATCCCTTACCTACTACATACAGGTGAACTGTATGCTCGTTTAACACACTCTATACAATAAAAGAATATACATAGTTTGCAAAACTGAACATCAGTGACTGCAGATTAGAAATTTAGCACTTGCTGTGTTTTAGAAAGAGTTCAAAGCCTTTGCTCACAACAAAGAACGAAGTTCTGAATTCCTAAAAGGTGGAACTAATAATGCAACAATTTTGTACTCTACAACTTAAAAAAGCTTCGTAACTTGTAATTTTAACAATGATAGACCTACACTGCGGTTTTTTTCTAGCTGAAGAGTGAACGGCTCAATCGGGGAAGCCTTCAACCTTCACACAATACCAGCGTAAAATATCAGCATAATGCTGCTGTGTTTCGTCTGGTGAGTGTAGGGATCCAGAAACCGTTAGTATTGGTGACGAGGCATTCCATCCCTATCGTCAAGGGTAACGTCGCATCTGTATTATGATTCCTTGTCAAGGATGAATATAGATGTCCTATGCTCACTATACAAAACTCATCCGCTTTTTTAAATAGGTCAGAATACCTTCGGGCGTAATTTTCCCTGGTACATAAAGTCTACCAATGTAAATTGCTTTAACTTGACATATGACGCAATAAAATGTGTTATTATTTAAATTAACAATAAAAATATTTAAAACAAATTGAGATTTAATATGCCACTGAAATTTTTGCTTGGCGGCAAAATTAATTACTTTTCATAAGCCAATACAAATTTTCAGAATATTATTCAAGGGTAATTTTCAATACGCAATACAGATTGGGGTATAAGGAAAAGGCCGAAGGCAGTTATTTATTGCGAATTTCATTAAATGCTCCTGATATTAATAACAGTTGACTTAAACAGAAGAAATTAAAACGGGAGCCGTTAGAGTATGGAATAGAATTGATGTAATGTTGGACTGTAAATAACTTTAAAGACTTACTGATTTAATTCATATATTCATCCTCTATCCATATCTCGTTTAAGTACTAAGATTACAGGTAACGGGGTCTTTGGTTTCTTTCACTCACCATATACACTACAGAAGTAAAAAAACTGCTTTTTATGCTACAACAAATTTGTAGCTCCGGTGGCTCTATTATGTGTATCACATTCCTGCTCCTGTATACGCAATACAAACAAGGCCTTTTATAACGGGATTGCTTCTTAACTCATTTCCCAGCTGCGCTACGCTTAAACTTCCTAAATGTGCTTATATCAAAATGACTTCTTATATTATTTCCTATGCTGTAATGTTTTTAGTACTATCTTATATAATTGTTATTATATATTCATGAACTCGTTCTTTACATGTATTATAATGCGTTATTTCTAAATATTAATTCTGGTAAAAGCCATTCTAAAATGAGCTCAAGCCTTTGCCTTCTTTTATTTTTTTTTTTGGGCTGTTAACACAATGTTGAATGGAAATAGGGACTCACTTATGTGCAGTGCTTGTTGAAATGTTTGTAGATATCATGGGCCCCAATCATCACTTACCATCAGGTGAACTATGTGATTATTTGTCACCGTCATTATTGTAAATTAAACAGAAAAATTTATATCAAAACATTATATTTAACTGCAGCGTATCTACTGTATATTTACTGCGGAATTTGTTCATTTTGTGTATGAGTAAAGCTGTGATAATGAAATAAATTTCATTAGTCCCATCTGTCCAAGTCGTGAGGGTTAGCTTGATTTATCATATTTGAGAATGTGATATACGACAGGGTACTTCTCTAATCTGATATAATTTCAACAATCGGATTCTAAATCTGAACTATTTGATTTCTCGAAAGATGAAATGAACTAGCAATCGGAGCTCCCGTATAAAAACGCGCATATAAACGGCATTAAAATGTCTTCTTTATCTATATCTATATATCCTAAGTTAAACTATATATCTTAAGTAAACAAAATAAAAAACAATGTAAAAATATTACAGTTGTAAGCTTAAAACGAGCTTAAAGAAAATCGTCTCTATTCCAAGTTTATAATAAAATGCAAGATTATTAAAATACTCTTTGAATATTTACAATAGCTTAGCATTTAATCAATATGTCCTTCAACGTTCGTGGTTTCACTTCAGATGATAGTAACTTAATATAATTTTCATAATGAAATATTTTCTTGCGATAGGTAGATAAACATCACTCATGTTTAGTGCATGGGCGGTGCATATTCGGTTGGGCACATATGTGAGTCCTGCAATATCCTCTTCGACTATTCAAAGTACTGGAGACGAAGAACATAGAACCCAAAACTCAGAGCTCCATAAAATATAAGTAGTAGGATAAATTCTTACCTGGTGAACCTGATGACTCTCTTCAAGTCCAGGATTCATCTGTTTGAGTAACGTGTGAACGTGGTAATATATATGTGGTGTGTGTATAGGCATCCCTAAAAATTTTTTCGAAGCTACACCAACACTTTCCCAAAAAATCGACATCCTTAATGGATGGACTATTTAAATACCAAAGAACTATTTCTTCGCCAAGTTACCGAGATGGGTAGGATCACCCCTTTTTTACTTTATTTTATAGAAATGAGGGTGATAGACGATCACTCTTTTCACCTTTATCCTCGATAAGGGATCATAATGCAGATGCGACCCTTAAGACTAAAATACCTAGGTGCCATTAAAAAAAATCTCCCTACACTCAGCAAATGAAATCCAGCAAGTGTTATGCTGGTCTACGTACACTCAGCAAATGAAATCCAGCAGTGTTGCAATGTTATACTGATATATAACGCTGGTGTTCTATGAGTGTGCGGTCCTTACTCGGGCAATCGCCTTAAACTATGAAAAAAATTAACGTCTTCATTCACCACTACTGCCACCCATCAGCGTTAAAACAAAACATCCGTTCCGAGACGCATAATAGTTATACAAACTAAATCTTATCAAATCAGTACCTTCTTTTTTATAATATATAGGTTTTTCAACATTTTACTGATTTAGTCACAACTAAAAATACATTTCCTGAATTCAATTTGTTGTTTAATTAACTACATGATAAATTTTAGTATTAAAGAGAAATGTCAATGCGTAAAAAGTCATGTCTTATGTATATAAACAAAATGTTTCAGTATAATTGAAGATGCACGAAAATATTCAATGATTCCTTTATCTGTTTCTGTCTATAAAGGTTTTTTATCGGGATTGGATAAACAAAGTGAATTTACACATCGGTTTGTTTAGGACAACAAACGAACCCCCAAATCAGTTGACTCCGTTTATCTTTGTGTCTTGTTTTGTATAGGATATTTGGAACACTTTTTTTTTCACAAGTAACAAATAAAACCATCTTTTATATTAATATGATGCTTGAATCCGATAGTGACGACTTCTTTAATATGACCTAATCGTACATTTCGGACGATACAAGAGCAATACAGTAATTTCATATGCTTAACGGTAAACAGTTGGAGACGATGGAAGTGGTTATATTTTATTGTGAAATTCCAATAAAACTCCACCTTAAATAAGTATCGTATATCTTGCTTCCATAAACTGTGCGTTTACTGTTTCGCCATTGTGGATATTTATAATTTTTTAATCGTAGTTGGCATAGTAATATATAAGCAAAATGACGTACTATTTTATCATGCTAGCAATTTGTTTTATTAAAGTCATAATATAAACAGTAGGGGGTTGATTATAGAACGGGGTTTCTTCTCTTTTTTCGTATATAAAGATACATATATGTACGAATGCATTCTCAATTACAAAGCTATGCCATACTATGGAAACAGTATCGTATCTCCGGCGGACTGCCAGTCTGCATCTTTTGTTGTCCTGTCAAAGACATCCACTCTGCGACTCCGTTCTATATACGACAAATATTAAACGCTTACCTTTAGGGCTGCAACACTTACTTTTAGACAAGTTAGTTCATTTTCAAACTTCGGTTTTAGGTACGTGAAAGCGTAAAGGTGTACCAATTGAGGTCCGTTCTATTTTAAGCTATGCATGGAAGTTTTTTTTGAAGCAAATTTTTTTCTGTTCTGTTCTTATAACTACCGGAAAATCTGAAATGCAGGTTTAGGCCTGTATTTGGCCGTATTTGGCCGTGTGGATGTAGCAGTCACCGATGTGTTGCTGACACTGTCTTTACAGATAAATTAGAGTCCGATACTTTTAAATCACAAGAGTTTATTAGCGACGGCAATATAATTGCAATATACAATCGTAAGGCATAGCACGGAAGGAATAGCACATAAGAAGGAGTAAGCAGAAAATAGAAGAAATACTAATTACAATAGAGGAGCAAAACTACTAAATAATAAGTTCACACGTATGCGGTAAGGCCAGATTCTGTTGATACTGATGCTGTTAGCATATGAGCAAATCTACCTTCTCGCACGGACGGGCCGTTGTGCCAAACCGATCCGCGTGTGTGCAAGTGTCGCTCCCTCCTGTTGTTCGTACATTCTATTTTTATTTATTATATTTATTTATTTTTTATATTATAAATATATTATTACATTATATCTGTATATTTGTATTCATATTATATAATGTTATAATTCAAGGTTTTAAATTGAGATATAAACTTATTTACGAATACATTTTTTTAATGCTGCTCTTCTTCTGTCTGAAATGTCGTATACCTACCGACCGTGGTTCACGTTTTATCATCGTTTTTGTTCAACATTACATGTTGCTCCAACTCGATGAACTCTTCGTCACGTCTATTACGTCACATCTCATATAAGCTGTGTAGTATCTTACCGGCAATTTTCTCTAAAAACTTACTCATATTTACTATTTTACAGTAAAAAATCGAAAGTCATTATGAAAATAGTTATAACGCATCTCGTGTATTTTTCGATGACTGTCAACTAGAGTGGTATCGACAAAATGAAACGCTAAAAAATATATTAACAAATTACTTACTAAAAAAACTTTAATACCCGTGAGTTTACATTTCGGTTTACATTTTAATTTCACTTTATTTATAAAAAAGACGCAATCCCAGAATACCTCATTAATATTAATATTGTAAAAAAGACAAAAGTTGGGATATCTCAATTAGTGGTTTAGGTCTCGTAATGGAGTTATTAACTCACATACATTTAGTGAGAGCCTTAATTAGTTCGCAAACGATTTATTTAACAGCTAAATATATATCCATGGTCTGTTATTATTGTACTTTGACAGAGTGTATATTTTCATAAAATCGGTGGAATAATTAATCTATTCTATAATATTCATAAGGGCGATGTTCTCTTTTATTTTCCCGTATGCGTTCAAAGTGCGTTTGATCCACCGGTACAGATACTAATGAAACTATATATATATATATATATTATTTTTTGATGTACCACGCGCTTGGCAACGAATAAAAACGTCGTGAGGAAACTTCGATATTTAAAAGTAATCGTTTTTTAAAATGTATAAATCGATATAAAATAGATTACAAATATAATCGAACACGTATCTCCAAACATTCGTCCAGTTGGCACTAATGTACAAAAAGAAATTGTTGTTTAGATAAAAATAAAGATATTTTTAATATTAATATTATTATATATTCTGTGAATGGCTCCACAGTAGCATAATAGACTCTTCAGCTTCCAACAAATCTAGCGAAAGCAAAAATAGTGTACTTGAAAAGCTTCATTTTTATGTTCCAATATATATATATATATATATATATATATATATATATATATATATATATATATATATAATATTAGCAATTCTATTAACATTACTAATATTCCGATTAACCACTCCAACTAAGCTGAAAATGCATGTCATATGACGAATAGTTGAATGGCGGATTCCAACCTACGACCTTAAGTTTCGCAGACCGTACCCTAAACCATTTAGGCTATTGAAGCTTCAAAATGTCCTATCCTAATGTTCAAATACAAGGTCCAATGTAAGATATATGAAAGTCAATAATATAGTAATACATTCACATATGGAATATATACAAAATATATGGTTTATAATTAATTAGTAATAATAACAGTAATAAAAACAATCGGCTATCAATGTAACAAGGTCCAATGTAAGTCATCTTTTCAAAGTTAATAATGTATTCTAAGACAATTTGTTCTAAATACTCTAGCATTATATTCCGTAGGGTCTTTAGCACCTAGTGTTTGCATGATTACAGGTGCGTTGATCTTGATGAATTTATATTTAAAAATAATTGTAAGTCGGATAGGAAGGACAAAAAAAAGACTGAAAAACCAACCTTTAGCAGAACCTGCAGGACCCTAAGAAGGGTATAAAAAAAATATATCTGGAAAATCAGCTGTCGTCAGCGGTATTTCCGAAACAAAACGACTTAAAGACCTTCATGTGAAGAGCTCACACTTTTGTTAAGGCCCGGCAGCACACCTGCGATATCTTACCGTCAGTTGGGCTGCTCTCTCGTTTGCTACTTATTGTCCTTATATAAAAATGAGAATCTGTCAAGTCCGCCAGTCCGAAATGAAGCCGCGCGAACTATGATCGAATATGTTTAAGAGTAGGCTCAATAGTGAAAGACATTCGGTCGGAAACTACCTGTTAGATTTCGACGTCTTATATCGCGTTGTTCTGGCTAGCGGGAGCTGTCATCAGTCACATTTGACAGATCTTCCGAAAATTTATCTTCCCCTATATTCAAAAAGTCTTAAGCGATCTTTGATCATGAACGGAAAGGCAGAAACCGGCCAATACAGTAAGTCAACAGTCAATAATTACTATGTACGAGTATATATAACTTAGACAGAACGTTTCTTTAACAATAAACAATATATCCCATATTATATATACGCTGTTACTTTACTTTACTTTTAAATATCATCCTTTTACTTTAATACCCTCTCTAAAGCGAAGGCATATTAATTTTACTTACTTTTGTTGACTTTAGAAAAAGTGGCATCACTATCTGTCTCGCTCACTCATGGCCAACATGTCCAGTATCCATCTCTCTCATCATTTTGCTGTAAAATTAAGAACCTACCAAGAACTTGTGTGAATCAAAAACATTTTAAGTGAATAAAATGGTTTAGCAAAAATTTTTTTACTCGTTTTTTTTGTATGAAACTAACAAGTATTGTACCATTTTAGATTCCTGATTAAATGCGCCAACTTGTAATGCCACTTGCCAAGGCACTCTAGTATTTTTTTTTTAAAGGAGGGCCTTTCAAATTTTCAAATTGATAGCTTAACAAGTTAGTCTTAATTCTAGGAAACTTGGGGCAATTGAGTCATTAGTATTTTTGACAGTCATTCAGATATGTTATTTAGGGTTATGGTTCCAGAGTCCAAATGAACAAAAATAATAAAAATTAACCAAAATAACCGAAAAATAGTTACAGTTTCACCAAATTTCTAGGTTTTTCTTAAAATGCCCATAATTTTCAAACTGCATGGGATAGATTTTTTTTCTGATTTTTCTCATGATGGTTACGATAAATTCTCACCCCGTTTCGGCTTGACTTTGAGTTCTGGGACATCCTATATATATATATATATATATATATATATATATATATATATATATATATGTAGGCTGTCACTTTACCTTTTATATAGTATTCCCAAAAGTACAAAATATAATAAATAATAAACTTTAACAGAAGGCACTGTAGTATTTTAATCCTACAAAATTTCGAAACTCCAATGAAAGCTTACTCTCGCCCCGACCGGTCATATCCAAACTTTCTGTTTTGTTAAAATTTACTCTTTGTCTTTATAATTTGATTTAAAAGAGGCATTACAGTACTTATTTATATTAGATTTCTATTTACTTCAAGATGATCTAATGTTACGGAGCTGATCGTATTTATTCTACGCGTGACAAACTATATATATATATATATATATATATATATATATATCACAGTCGCAGCAGTCACCTCGCCACCGATCATACACATGTAATCACCGAAGCATCCATGCCCAGTAATCACCTGCGTAAGTCTGTAGGTGAGTCTTGCTCCTCGTCGGTGCGAGGACGGGTTATGTCGGACTGGCACTGACTATAACCCCACGATGGTCACCACCAACGCTCACCAGAGGTCACGGGATCTCCGTACCGCAGCCGCAACCCCCCTGCGCTGTGCTTGGATGGCCCGTCCCGGGGGCGTGCGTGATGCTCGCACCTCCAGAATCGACACTAACAATAGAACAACTATAATATACTATTCGATACTAACAATAGAGTATGCAGGTGTGCATTTCTTTTATTTATCCTATGGGATTTTAATTCAATTGATGGATAATTATGTTGTTTATGTGCGGTCTTAAACTTTTGCCCGGCAGGGTAATACTGCTATTTTACTCTAGTATTTCCTTGGCCTTTCTGTAGACGTTTCCATAGTCAGAAGCAATTGATCGAGCCGCGATTTGGCCCTTTTGGGCACCCTTGAGTTAGTCCCTCTCACGCAACAGGGTAACGACCAAAGCCGAAGCTCCCTGTCGGGCCTTGTGCTCGTTACCCACTAAAGGTCTCGGCTGAGCGCCATAAGTTCTAGGTCACCTTTCAACCCGGCGAAACTGTAAATGCCCTCGGAATTTTAGCGGCAATCAGCCCTACAAAAAAAAAGAAAATTACAGTCGAGTCACCTTTTCATGTTACTAGAAATTATATAGATACATCATATTATACATATACAAAATATGAAAAAGATATTCTAACTCTGAACAAAGAATTGTTTCACTACTCAGACAAAATAACTTACTGAGTTGTACATAACAAGTTTAGAAACTGTCTGCTAGTTTTAGTCAGTGCAAAAGAACAAACGGAAGTAGAAAACTCACCGTCTTATTTGGTTTCCCACGTAGAAATGTTCGAATACAAATATAAATAGAACATTTAAGAAACATGAAACTGTTTCTATTATTTTTACGGTAATTTTTACGTGGAGGAATGCACTAAGCAACAAGTTTCGGAGCAAATATATACTTGAGAAAGTGCCTTTGTATTCCTTACATTTCCACTGATATTATACTCCATATAATAAAATACAAAAAATACAAAAAAATATTATTAATATTAAAAACAAACACTAGATTTGAATGTACTTTTGAAACGCTAGTTTTCTAAAATAATATTTTAATTAATACTCAGATTAGAAGATCGTTTCTTATTTTGATTATAATAGAGCGCTCTAACATTAAAGAACATTGTAAGCTAAATGTACCGCTGTTTCATAATTTCATTAATCATTTAATTTATAAAGCAAAATTTGTATTTCAAATTAAACAAATAAAACCTCTCAACATGGATAAGGAATATTAACTTGAGTGCTGGGTCCTGTACCCGAATTACTGTTAAGCTGTTTAATTTTTTACGTTCTCGTAGATTTTGGTCGGCTAAGGAAAATTTCGCAGTGGTAGAACTACGCTGCAGTTTGTTTCTAGCTACAGAATGAATAGGTGATCGCGACTACGATCTCACATAATACCAGCGTAAATTGCAGCATAACGCTGCTGTGTTTTGTCTGGTGAGTGCAGGGATCCGGAGACCTTTATTACTGGTAACGAGGCTTTCCATCTAAGTCCTCAAGGGTGATAACGAAACCTTAAAAAGTATGTCATGTAGGTGTCATGGGCCAAAGGAATCATTTACCATCAGGTGAACTGTGTGCTCGTTTAATACTCTCAATGTAATAAAAATTAAACAAATCATCACGCTATGTAGCTTAAGTAAGTGAGGGTGTTGTTAAGGATACTACCGAAAAAAATAAAATAAATAAAATGAATATAGATATGGAACAAAATTTAACACATGATGATTTATGCCAAAATAATGTCTGACCTAGATAGAAATGGTCTCCTTATGTTCTGATCCAATGGTACAGAATAAGAGGAAAATGATCGAACAACTATAATCAAAAAAGGAAGTATTAATCAAGAAAAATATAATGTTAAATGCTAATAAGTGAATTAACGAAACACAGAAGCAAATATATACGTTAATGCTGGACTCTAAATACCATATCGAAAAGAGTACGTGTTTTCTGGTAAAGTGATGTTCTTAAAATAATAAAAAAAAAACCTGTGTCGTTCATAAGCCTGGCAAGTAATTACTCAATAGTAGAAAAGTAAAAAATATCTATTTTCAAAGTAATATTGAAAACTAAACAAAATATTATTGTAGGCACTATAAATCATTCTTCGTATTTCACGATTTAAGTGTTTTATCAGTTGGTAAAGCTCCGAGTTGAAGTTTACCAAATTTGATAAACAATGATATTTCTTTGAATATAATTTACACAAATTATAGGCACAAAGGATAATATTTAACTAAAAGAGAATTTTATCTAAAAACATTCGTTTCTGAAGCATAAAAGGTTGGGTTTACTGTTTTTATTTCAAAAATGATGATGTTAAATTATTTGTTATATCAGGTCGAAGCTATACTTATTTTATTAGGATTTCGTTTTGATTTAGTTGAGAGATTATCTATCTTATTGATTCTCGCCTATTGTTCCGGTGATATAAATATTTTCGTAAGAACAGTCCCATTCTAATCTAATTTTAAAATACTATCAAAACTTGGCGTCTTAACTAAATTAGAAAATTTGTAAAATTTACCCGATTATTATTAACACCATTTACTATATATCTTCAATCCAAAGATAAATCGACGGGCTTAACTCAGATCAGCATCGTTTGGTAAGCTGCGGCATATCTCCTTGTCTAATATATATCAATGCTTAAAGCTAGTCCTTAATCAGTGTGTGTTGCCAGGTGCAACCTACGCAGCTGAGACGTGTTCCTTCACTGCTAGCCGTATGAGGAAGCTCAATGTTACTCAGCGAGCTATGGAGAAGCCTATTTTTTTTATAACATTAAGAGTAACAAACGAGCGCGCACAGTTCACTTGATGGTAAGTGATTCCTACGGCCCAAAACATTTACATTAATCCTTGATAAGGAATCATAATGCAGATGCGATGTCGACCTTGAGGATTGTGATGGAACGCCTCGTCGTAATAAAGGTCTCCGGATCCCAAACCTCATCAGACGAAACACAGCAGCATTATACTGCTATTTTATGCTGTTATTCTGTGAGGGCGTGATTCTACCCCGGTCGAGCTGACCAATTCATTCTGCAGCTAGAAACTGCAGCGTAGCTCTACCACTATAAAAATACCTATGCTCGATGATGGAATACTAATAGTAGATATTCACAGAAGAACTAATGTAACCGAAGTAGATTGTTTGAATTTAATCTGCTTTATTTTATTAACATGTCAGAACACGTTGAATAAAATAGAAGACAAAAGTATAGGCTCTCCTTCCATCACTTTGAAGTAAATGGAAATATGCCATTAATTTGCACGTGCACTTCCATTGCCCATGTATATTCATTTGTACGTGTACATTTATCAGTTATTATGCAAGAAAATTTGCAGATCAGTGACGTCATGAAACATGCAATTTCAAATTTGAAATTCAATGAGTAACGTCACAGCATGGAACAAACGAAAACTGTGGACAAGTGTTTCTTTGCTCAGGAACTGACACTGTAAATATGGCTTTTGAAATATTGCTGGCATACGAGTCATGTCCTGAATAGAAACAAGAATTAGCAGCGCTTTGGAACATGAGGTGAGTTGGATGATAATAAGGTAAGAGATGAGCCGTAGACTTTCCTGATACTAGTATTTAACTCTCATTTCGAATACTAGTTTCAGGAATATCCTCATCTTTTATGTACGTACCGTAAGAGTACAAAGACAGAAAATTCAGAAGAATCTCAAGACGTCAATAGATAATAGATATAGAATAGCTAAGACATTACATTACCCATGACCTGATGTCTACAAGAACCATACAAATATAATTTTGCGATGAGATTAAATAAACGCGCAGTAATCGGTTAATTGTAAAATTATTATATATTATAAAATTGTAATAATATGTACAATACTTCCCCATGCAAAATGGAAATTGTAAATATACTATTTAATATAGTGCCAAATTTGTGTAAAAGTGACGAAATTCCCATTGTTTTTTTTTTGTAAAGCTGTTACGTTTAACTTTATAGCGAAAGACCAACTTGTTTTTTTTGTGAACAACTTATACGAGCGGAAAAACTTATCTTTTTTTTCATGATAAAATTCATAGTTATTGAAACATGTATACTGAGTACTGATCGTTACTCAATTCTTTTAAAAATTTTTTTTTAAATGATATATTTTTATACTTAAGAGATTTTCCATGGTTTTCAACTTTAAAAAAATGCTGGAACATTGCTTAAGTTTACCAAAGGAAGAGAAGCATACCACAAAAAAATGTTACAATATAAAAGCGAAGAGAAGTTGCTCTTAGCGCTCAAATGTAATATTTTATAGCGTTTATATATGTGTGTGTGTTTGAGTGTGGCATACACTAAAACAGTCATTTTATTATAGTAATTTTAAATTTATGGCATTTGCGGTAACAGTCAGGTTATGGGAAGGTAAACTTGTTATGGGCAGAACGATTACGGGGTGATGTCATCTCCTAGCCGATTTGGAACACGGTGATATGTCCTGATTATTACCGGATAATATCAAGTACTGTATCATGGTATAGAATAGCTCTGTAATTTTTTTTTGGCTGTTGGCCACTGTTAACCTGAGCGTTTTTACAGCTTCACCTGGTTGAAAGGTGCCTGAGCGCTTAAAGCACTCAGTCGAGACCTGGTAACACAAGGGTCCCCGAAAAGGAGCCTCGGCTTGGACCGTTATCCTGGGCGCGAAAGCAGCCGACTTTAGGGTGCCCGAGAGGGCCAAACGTCGACTCGGTCAGTTACTTCTGCCGGATTCTTTTGCAACACATGTAATAAAATTGAAAGAAGGTTAAGATGCAGTTCCTTGCAGGAATCGAAATAAGGTGCTCTGGGCACTTCACCACGCATTCGATAGTTCAAATATAAATATAGTTATAGATATATGTATATATTTATATAGTTAGTTATACAGGCTAAAGTAATAGATGAAAATGCTTAGTAACGACACATACTATTTATGAAATAATATATTTTTGTCAAAAAAAAATCATTTAAAGTATTTTCGCGCGACCGCACAATACAAAACTAGGTTTAACTGTGTTAGCATATTTTGACGATCAATGTAAGAGCACTATTCATCCTCTGAGTTAAATTTGTGTTGCTAATTTAATTATTTTATAAAATCGAGGAGAACAGCGATAATATATAGGATAATCTTAAAGTTGTAAATAATGATATAGTATTGAGGTTTCAGATGCCTTAGTTAAGGATATCTGCAAAACTTAACATCGATTCGGCTCCACGATTATCCATCTCAGATTAAAATTAAGTACTGTACACCTCGTGAGTAAATGAATTTTTATTTATTAGGTTAGGTTTATATTATTTATTTTATATGTTAGGTTCTTCCCATAGTGCTTGGTCCACGACAGACATTTTATGGTAATGTGGGGGGAGGGGAATGTTAGTATACCCAATCTCCTGCGGAGAAGACAAAGTTGTGTGAGATTTCTTCTTCTTTTTCTTACTTCTCTAAAGCCGCCGCGGACCTCCTGACCTGTGACCTCCGACGGAACGCAATGGTATCTCTCTCCATTATTCTCTAATAACATCAGATATGATTCTGAATGCATCTTCTTTATATTCATATACCTTTATCAATCACAAAAGTGCAATAAAAGATTCTAAAAATTATTTAACATAAGCCTGCTCTATGATTTCTTATATTTTGAGATATAGCATAGCCTCTTTGGGTCGTGTAAAACGAATTCTTTAATCTTTTTTACGTTTATTTTCCTTATACTTCTTATCTTCATGTGATGAGAATCTTAATCCAAGTAGACTGGCCATAACTATTATTGCAATGGCCTTCATTTTACATAAATTTCCGCTCCCCGCTGATCTAGCATCACCCTCTCTGCTAAATTTTGGATACCATCCAAACTCAATAAACCTACACTCAGTCTTTTTCTTACAGCAACCACATTTGCAACGGAATTAATGAAACAGTCTTTTATATATATATTTTTAATTAATAATGAACTGACATCTATGGGAAGGATTATGCGCAATTTGACTCTGTGTGATGGAATTCACAATGTGTATATCCGAATAAAAACAAAGGTGACCGATATAGCTCAAACAATCAGTAAGTAGACATGGCTATTGGCTCGTGGACAACCGATGGGGACGAAAGCTCCTCCATGTGGTAACCTCGTATTGGACATCTAAATGGACGACACTAAACCGAGAAGTCTACGCGTAATTTATGGATACTGGCAGCTGGTAATTTTGCAATGCATGGATTGAGATGATGCTGATGATTTTAAGAATATTTTAATGACTAAGCTTTATTAAAGTGAGAATTCTGAAAAGTACATTATAACGGTTTCTTTTCAAATTTCAACTGCAGAGAAAAACTTTGTGTACGAAGTATACGAAGAAATGCAGTGAATGTTCTCGATAACCTACCACGAGAAGTAGCCTATACCTATACAATTGTTTTAGATTATTATTTCTAGATCTTGAATATTGAAGACTAATATATATAATATATTACATATTACGGAAAATTAATTACAAAATACTAGAAAATTATTTATTATAAATTACAAAAAAATAATCATTCCAACTAAGATTAAAATGCTTGTGGTAGGAGATGGTTCATGACAATATTCGGATGGCAGATTTGAACCAAAGGCAAGTTTCGCAGAAAATACACTAAACCATTAGGCTATTGACGCTTCATCTTCGTTTATCGTCGTCGTAAACTTTAATTTCTATAATTAAATATGGACAACGTTTTCCAAAGTTATTTTTATAAATCGACAGTCTTTGCAATATTAAAGTTCAAATGTAACATATGCCGCCCTTTTCCTTCCTTCCTCTGATCTTATTGCACTACGATTATGGAAAGGGATGGCGAGGGAGTTTCTCTGTGTTTGCGTAAATATTTACAGCACTATAATATATCCTGCGCAGTTGATGCCATCTGTTAATAATTAGAAATAGATTCCCTGCTAAGAAAGAACATACGTGCGATGCATAAGCTAGTTTCTAACTGTAGTGAGACCGGGGAAAGACCATGCCTTCACGCAATATCATAGTGAAACTGCAGCTTTGTACACATCAAGTGTTTCATATGGTGAGTGTAGGGTTTCAGTGATCCGTATTATGCAATGATTTTATGCACCAATGTCCCCGATACTCCATTTTATGAACCAATGTCCCCGATACTCCATTTTATGAACCAATGTCCCCGATACTCCATTTTATGCACCAATGTCCCCGATACTCCATTTTATGAACCAATGTCCCCGATACTCCATTTTATGAACCAATGTCCCCGATACTCCATTTTATGCACCAATGTCCCCGATACTCCATTTTATGCACCAATGTCCCCGATACTACATTTTATGCACCAATGTCCCCGATACTACATTTTATGCAACAATGTCCCCGATACTCCATTTTATGCACCAATGTCCCCGATACCCCATTATAGCCTTTTCCCATCTTATTGCACATCCAATACATCGGGATAAGGAAGGGAAACAAATGAGTATTTGCGCCAATGCGGCACTATAATATGTCCTGCGCAGTTGATACACCTTTACTTCTCGATTGTGAAGCAATGGCTTGATAAAATTGAATACTTCCAAATGAGACAAACAATTATAATTGTCTTAATTCCATCTCGATTATTACAAAAAAGCCAATTGTTTTTTTTTGACGTCAGTTATTCAGAATGTTGGGATGTATGAACGTTAACATATCTCTCGATAGACTCTCAGAAAATGAGTCCATTTATTTATCACGATGTGAATTTAACACAATAGTACTTCATTGAATTCCACAAATATATCTATTATTGTTCGCTTAGAATATACAAATTCAAAATAAGGAAGTGAATCTATGTCAGACTTTTTTCACTATACTAAATGTACGTTATGTGCAAATTACGTTTTTTTTATATTATTGAAAATTATCTGCTGTAAATGTGAAATAGACTTTCCAAACAGACTGTTACAAAGCACGATCCTGAACCACCTGCATCCATCGACTCCTCGCCTGCTAATTTCCGTAGGCCGTCGCTCCAACTAGTGGAGGGCATTTTACTTTACTTAACTTAATCAAGAACCTTTCCTACCGAAGGTTATCAGTTCTACGAGCTATATGGCCAGTCCACTTCAGCTTGGTGATGGCAAAGATCAGCTTTGTAATATGTCGATGACCCTCGGTCTACTGCGGATGTCTTCACAGCGCACAGAGCTATGGATAGATCACTGAGTCACTGATAGCTTTTTCATACAAATACAAACAGTAGTGAAGGACCACGTTTCTGTACTGTAGATCATCACGGGTAGCATGCACTGTTTAGGCTTTTGTTATTACACCTTGAGGGATATTGGATGCGGCACAGTTTTTGATAAACTACTCATCCAAGTTGGATACGATTGACCTCTGCGTCGAAATTGGACTTACCTAAACGGGCTATTTGGCAAGACCAAATCGAAGTACAAACTTAAAGATATTAAAAAAAACAGAATTTAAGCTTTCTCATAGTATACCATACGCAAGGCATACATATTTTTATTTATATATTTCCTCAATGAACTATAACATTTATTTAAATATCGTATATTTAGAAGAAATTCCTACATATACAGTTTGCCTCTCTGTACTATTAAGAAAAAAATATATAATCTATTCATTGCGTGCCCTCTTGATCTGATCCATTATAACTTTTTTGTCAACTTTTTATATGGTAAACTTCTAAAATTATTTGGAAAAGCAATTTCAGATTTTATATCATTTCTTTCAAGAATTTCAAACAACATGCGCGAAAGTTTTATGAGACAATCTCTAATAATCAGAATAAGGCTCTTCTTTATTAAAAAGGCAGTGGCGGCGAGCGTCGAATTAATTGCCTCTATGTGAAATAAATCAATCGAATCATGAATACATATCTAAAACTTATATTTTCCCAAATCTTCTCAAAAGTGAAATTAAAGATGAATTTGTATAAAAACAATAAACCGAATTCATATATATACAATTATAAATTTATAACATTGCATGGTTTAGTTAGCCGTTCATTGATTCTGTTCTTTTTTGTTCAAAAAAATCATGTTTAATATCAATTGAAAAGTAAAGTAACAACCTTTATATATAAAACCAACTGTTGGGCGTTGAGAGGTCACCTCTCTAGAGAGTGTCAGATCACAGTCCTCCACGTGGCTCCACTGTGGATTGGCGGACTTCTAATTTGTTTCTTAGGTAAATGTTCCTAACTATAGTTTTTATTAATAACTATTTCAAGAGTAACAAACGTGCACAGTTCACCTGATGACAAGTGATTTGTGCAGCCCACGACATCTACATTAATTTCTTGAAGGAATCATAATGCAGATCGTTGCCACCCTAGAGAAATGAGGTGGAATGCCTGGTCCTTAGTAATAAAGGTCTCCGTATCGCTACACTCACCAGACTAAACACAGCGGTATGACGCTGCATTATTACGCTGATATTCTGTGACGGACTCCTACCCCGGTCGGCGCTGACGCATTCATTCTGCAGCTAGAAGAAAACTGCAGTGTAGCTCTACCACTTACATAAACTTTTCCTTCACCACCGAGCACGTGGTGAATTAGCGCTTTGCAATTAAGAATTTCATTGTTGCTGGCACCGGAGATCGAACTCGGTTTGAACGTGTGAATTAATACCATGAATCAATCGCACGCGGAACTGCGCTAGCACGGCTCTTAATGTCAATACATATTTTAATTAGTGGTGTCTGTAATAATAATAATAGAGATATAAATGTAGATAATTCTTAGTCAGAAGCAACTGACCGAGCCGGGACCGAGGTTCAGCTCTCTAGGGCACCCTCGAGTCAGACGCTCTCGCGGAACATGGTACAGGTACAAGCCGAGGCTCCCTCTTGAGAGCCCCTGTGCTGGTTACCCACTAATAGAGGTCTCGACTGTGCGCCATAAGCGCTCGATCCCTCAACTTCTCAACCCAGCGAAACTGTAAAAGCCCTCGGGCTATCAGCGGCCATCAGCCCGAAAAAAAGTTGTCTGATTGTTTCAGTTAATTTGTTCGTTACAATTATAAGTGATGATTACCACATGATTAGCGGTAAAGAAATAAATCATGAGGACTTCACCAAGTCTTCATATTATTTGTTTCTTTACTCAGCTGATCAACAGCAGAGGAGTGCGTCACTATTTCTCAATATCTTCATCAGAGAAAAGCTCTACAGGCATCAGCGGTATTAATATTGAATATAGTTTATAGAGAACGGAACCCCGATAGAATCACACTTGTATAGGCCTGTCTGTCTTTGTGTTACTTATTTTCTTTTCAAATCTACAGGCTGAAAAAAATAGAGATATTTGGTAAATACTTAAGGGTGCAAGCAGGGTGGCGGTAAATAAGACGTCACCTACAGTTTAAACATTTATTAGCGCACCCGCAGTTTACCACAAAAGAGAATAGTGGACAGTGTAGTATAGTAATGTTCACAGGCGACGTAGAAGGTAGAGGAAAACAGTTCAGAAACGCACAGTGATACTTGAGCCTTTACATTAATGAAGTAAATCATCGAGATCGAGACAATGAATTTCTTGAGCTCAGGAGACAAGCGTTCCACGAAAGTGTACCGGTACACGCTGCTGCATAGTCCAGCTGTTACTGCAGTATAGTGCGTGTGAGCGTACGCATAAATATAATATAAAATGAGGTTATATAAATATATATATATATATATATATATATATATATATCTAGTGTGAAGTGGATGAGGATATGCATAAACGTTGTCTACAAATATATAGAGCTTATTCACTTAATCGCGTAGCTTGTGTCAACCACCCATATATTTAAACCCCATGATGATCTACGGTCTTACCAACACCGCCGCACATCGGTCTTTTATCGGAAGAGAATTCCTCCTCCTCTCCCGGCATCCCAAAACACTGGGAGTGCAATTAATCTTCCGAGTCCAACATCCAGAAGCCATGGGGGCTACGGAAGATAATATTTGGAAGGACTAACTCTCCTGGTTCCCTGCGATTGTTTTGGTTTATAGCTCCACCGACCATATTTCAGTCGCGGACAGATGGGAGAAGGGCGTAGCTTAACACCGATACTGCTTTCCCTTCTACGGTCTCACCGCATCCACAGTATGACCCGGTTTGAATTGTTTAGGGTAAGGAGAGTGGCGCAACGTAATATCATCACTTCTTTCCCCATTGCTCGAACTCCGCTGTGAAGAGCAAGGAAAACGGTGCCTTGAATGTCACCTCTCTCGGCTTCCATCTGCGTTCGTCCAAGGTATAGACTGACCGTATGTGGATTCCTCTTTGCTTAACCGTGGGTATCTAAGCCACGGTTACTAAGCATCCCCACCACGACAATTCGAGAACCTGTTCCTAAGTATGGACCGCAAATTTCTATAGAGAAAATATTTTATTCGAACATAATAAAAATACCATGATTTGTTTTTTGTTTTTGTTAAAGTCAAGAACTCTCATAATCGTAAATTGTTAAACATTTTTGCTAACCGCCTAAAAAAGTTATTATATTCGCCGATTAATATATCTAAATAAACAAAAATGAAAAACAATGTCAATAAATCAAAACAAAAGTTCCCACAGAGATGCTTTGAACTCCCGGAACAACTTTTGTTCTACTTAACGATAAAGCTTTCAAGGGGCGACGGCTTGTAAGCGTTTTTTGTTTTTTCATAATGTAAAGATATTGAACAATACTTTTTATTAGAGTATATCTGTTTAAATTACTCTATAACAATTATTTAGCCCTGGAAGCTCAGTGTCTAAGCGGTCGCTTTCAATTTATGGTACGCGAGTAAACGAGGTTCGCTACTCGTTGCCGTCACCAATTCAATTGTTATCGTTATTCTTAGTGCTAATTTATCACGTGGCCAGCGGTGAAGAAAAACATCGTGAGGAAACCACTAATATTCGGTGATGCCACTATGTCTATAGTAAAAAGGCCTATGCCTCAATACTTACTTATTTAAAAAAATATATAAAAATATTAGATCTTTAACTGACTGACTGACAGAAAATTTAAAAAGATCATATATTACTGTAATATGAATGTAATATATAACTAATCCTGAACCCATAAGAAAAACATTTTAGAAGCAATAATAATTAATATTTATTTACTATTAAACAAGGTATTAATTGGGATCGTATATATTTCAAATTTTGCAATGGTTTCTCTTATATAGCCATCTACACATAGCAAGCAAATAATAATAATAAAAATAATGCATAACTTCAAAAATAATATAATTTTGTAGTCATTTTTCTTTTTTAGTATCATTAAGACGCCTGTTTTGGTGTAATAATGGTCCTTGCCTAGTCATAATAATCTGTTCATTGAAATCAATATATTGAATTCAATTCAAGATGATAGTTTACTGACAAATTTCGAATATGTTACATTATTATAAAAAAATATTACATCGAGAGTGAGAATGAGTAAACCGTTCACCAGCTTGTAACCAGCTCTACCACTGTTAAATACAAAGAATGGTGGGATTTGAATAAAATAGAAATACAAATGGAAATTACCTAAGTAATAAGTTTATAAAAGTCATAAAATTCAATTTGTAAAAGATGCAAATATTTTGAAATAATAAAAACTCAGTCCGAGTTAATTAACGTTTAGTGGTAAGAAAATACCGCCAGTCGCGGTTCTTACACGGTATATACTGATTTCCAGCGTCACCACTGTGCAAAAAACTACAAGAAACTCCAAAGGAAAATCGACGTTATTGTTTCATTATCTTTTTTTCATATACTACAATTGTGTATCATCCATTGTGTATTTGTCATGGACCCGTAGTGTCCACTACACTTGGTTAGAGAACCTGGTTGCTGCGTCGAGAACCTGGCTTCAGTTACCAGCCGAGTAACAATGTATGTGTATCATAAAATGTAGGTTTTTGAGTTTGGGTGGATTGTGTATGTCTCGTATTCCCGACACAGCGTCTGAACCTTTCATTAATGTTATTGCATGTGCAATGCATGTGCATTATTACATCGGAATAGGGCATGGAACGACGAGTGAGTGCCTTTGCGTTTGTGCAAATTCTTACGGCACTATAAAATGTTCTGCACAAACATGAAGTAACGATAAAGTATTCAACAAACTTGGTACTGGTTTTAGTCTTGGAGTTAGTTAGGAAATAAAATACTTGAACTCTACACTGCGACATGAACTTCATATATTATAAATGTCGCTATCTCAAATGTGTGAAAATCTAGTCTTCATTTCGAATATTCTCCGAGCAAATTTTAACAGGACGGTCTGTGTTCTTTCACAAAAATCGAATGATATTCGGATTCGATATCGGGGTACTACAGAAATTTCTTAATTTTTAAACACATTTTGCTGTTTTTCTCAGATAGAGTATCGTATGAAGTATTGATGACTTTAAGTAACTTTTACGTAATTTCCTTTTTGATTGATATTTATGTACCAAAATAAATATGAACTAATATTTGTGTCCACAGAAGGTGTCAGCCGAAGTGGTTTCGTTTTTCTTTTTTGAATTTAGAATAACAGCACAAAGTTCATCTGGTGGTGATTCCTGTGGCTCATGAAATCATTCATCCTTAACATTGAATCGTAATGCAGATGCGATCATGCGTCACCCTTGAGGACTGAGATGGAATGTCCGTCACCAGTAATAAAAGTCTCCGGATCCTTTCACTTACCAGACCACGGTTTAGCTGACCCATTCATTCTGCAGTTAGAAATAAACTGAAGCGTAGCTCCACCACTGACAAAATAGTAATGGATCGCCATAAAGCACATAGAACGAATAACCAATGGGGACAAGAACAAGAAAGAAGGAAAGATTATCAAATGACATCTTATTGGCCATCGCAGCCCCACTAGGTAAACGACCTATGCCAATCTGCGGGATGTCGATGGATGCAGGTTGTGTAAGCCTGTGTTTAACAATGGCATAGTGAGGAGTTTATATGTGACCAGTGTATGTAAAGGACGAATAGGCTATGATTTATGGCCATAAATTTCGTTAACAATAAAGGTTGCCATTGTAATAACTTGGTAACCATACAGTTTACATGAAGAGTCTTACAAGCAAATAGTGCAGAGATAGGCTCCCCTATGTCCTTGCCTATGCTTTTATCGACGATATCTTCATGGAAAACTTTAGGGAGAAAGAAAATAAAGTAAAAACTTCTTCAGTAAAACTAACTGCATTTTTATATCACCTTAACTTCATAAATTATAACCTTTAATTTACCATGGGATTTGAGTGGCAAATTACTCTTTAGCTAAAGAGAAATTTGCCACTTTTACAATTAACCAATTTACAAATACATCTAAGAGAGATTCTTAAATGTATTTGTAAACTGGAATCCTAATAACACCTAAGCTATTTCTGTGTGTAGAAAAGAAATCCATAATTAAGCTGATGTTTTTTTTAGAAAATTACGTTCGACGCGGCACACTTCATTTGAAATTTAAATATAATCAACAAATTTTAAAAATTTAAAACGTCCACAAAAGAGTACACAAAACCAATGTGCGCTATTTGCTTTTAATATACCCAACACATTTATATCTTGATTTCGTTCAAAAATCAATTGTGTATTATATATTTAAGGTTGATTTCATGTTCATCTAATAATAAATTTACGTAATTTTTATAATTGCAAAATATAAATATAGGCGTACATAGGTCGTCAATTCATGTAGGTGTGTCTATTGCCATGGCTAATACGAGGTTGTTATTCCAGAATTTTATCCTTCCATTTCCTTGTCCCCATCGGTTTTCCCTTCTATATAGTCGGCGTTTTTTAAAAATCAAGTATTTACAATTACAGCCACAAACATAAGTTCTTATGCATGAAAGTTTGCGGAATACTGACGTCATGAAATATGCAAGTTTGAATTTGAAATTTAAAGCGAAACGTCACAATACGGAACAAGAGGAAACTTTGGACAAGTATTTTCTTGGGCCGAAACTGATATAGCGGGAGTCCTGGATTGAAATAGCACTGTATTACAAGTTGTATCCTTAATGTAAAATCCTTATAAGACATTGATAGACATCTTGTTCCTTCAATTGCGGTTTTTTTAATAATGAAAATACTACATGGTAAATTAAACAAATTTTAAGTCTCGATGATTTAAATTATTTTCAACTCATGATCACAGAAGCGACGGAGCTGTTTAATATCCTAACCTCTATTTCGAATATTACAAAATAAAAAAAAAACTACTGCAAAACATAACGACGTAATTTCGGTATTTGATTCAAAATAGTCAAATACTCTTAAGCTTCAATCAATTACGTTAAGTGATGGACCAAAAAAAACCTAGTTTACTTACAAGTATTTAAAATAAAAAAGGTACAATATAAATGACAAGTCAATTAAAGTTATGAATAAATGGTCTGAACTTACTCGATGTAAGTTATGCGTTACAAAAGTATTGCGTTATTTTCTTTACACTGATTTTTAGAGATACGCCGATCACACCAGTGCACACGGCACGCTGATTAACGTACAGCTATTGATCCTGGTTTGCCAAGAGATACCAAGAGATAATGTGGCGGGTTAGCATGGTTGTTTTTTACCTAAAAAGCGACATAACGCCGTAAGACGGTAGGATATAGATATTATACTACTATTATTATAAGTTATTTAAATCGTTAGATCGATAATTAATAATTATTATTTATATAACATTCTGTTTATTTATATAATATTTATATACTCGCATATATTTTACTTAAATATATTAGGTCCATAATTCATTTATTGTTCAATAGATAAACGGGCAAATTAATATTTACAAAAGATATGAGGCAATTCTCGTGTTTTACGTTTTATTTTCTTAATTTATTATAAAACATAAATCATCTGTCTTTTTGTTTTATTACAGTTTGACCCTTGTACAATCATTCTAAAAATAAAACCAAAACACTTAAAGTGCGAAAAAAGAAAGATAAATGGGCAAAGAAAGTTTCTTTGAAGTCCCAAAGAAACAGTTGTCCTTTTATATCCTATAAATACTTCAATGTTTGGTTGGAAATTTCTGTTTGTTTTTGTGAATTTATTAAAATTTAAAAAAAAATCTATTTCCCATTTATTTTGCAGATTAAAAATCAAAAAGCATATTAAGATTGACTATAAATGGGTATTTATAGTCAATTTTTAATCTGCTTGATTGAATCTGAATGAAATTATAAAATATCTATTATTAAGGTTCATTGTTTTTAACTTCAGCAGTTGGTGGAGATGTGTTTTGGGTCATTTCATAATAAAAATACATTGAAACTCTCACCTAAATATTGTTATATTTAATATTTTATCTTCAAATTTGACTTTAAAAATTATTGTTTTATGTTAAACAAATGAAAGTTTTAAAAGAACTACTAAATTTCATAATTTCCTGCATTCAACTGCCATCATACTTACAAAGTTAAAATTTCTTTTGTTTCAAACTAATTGATTTTACTGAATATTTCACTTTATTTTTTTTAAATATAGGTATCCTGTTTTCCGTTTATTATGTGAATAGTTTATATATTTATACAACCTAACTCTCTGACAAGCATGTCGTTCTTTATCTCCAACACAAAAAAGAATGAAAATTTCATCGATAAGAACAAGTCCACACTCGGATTCTGCTGACAAGTTATAAACTATAAGCATCTGAACATGTTGAAAAATCATTAATTATATGGATCACAGTTAATTGTTAACTTCTACATTTTATTATAGCAATGGTACACATCTTAGGTTTGTATGTTTTAAACAGTTAATATTTAAGAGCTTAAAGATTTCTACCTGAAACTTGTGTCACCTCGACCAGGGAGGACCACGATCTCACAGGATACCAGCGTGAAATATTAGCATACAGCTACTGTTTTCATATGGTGAGTGTAGGGATTCGGATATGTAATTGCAGTGTTACCTGCAGGCACGCACTCCATCTAAGTTCTGAGTGGTTTTCAACATATGTCTTATCTTGAGTCCTTATTGAGGATCGGAGACTATTTATCAGGTGAAATGTGTGCTCGTTTGTCATCCCTAATTTAATAAAAAAAAAGTAAAAGATATTTAGATTTATGGATATCATTGCTTTGTAGATCTGCAATGAACATAAAATAAGTAAAATGAAAAATCGATATAGTACATATCTATTGTATTTGTTCTGTGGTCAAGTGGAGGTATAAAAATCGAACAAGGAGTACCATTTTTGCAGATGTTACCTTTATATTTTTTTTTAGTTCAGGTCTTCTAGTATAAAGGAAGTTTTAATTTTTTTGTTTCCTCTTCTTTACACCCTTTAATTTATGATTACAATCAACGTATATGAGATAGCGGCTACTAAACTAGGAAGTGTATATTGTAGACTACATAAAAATTGGGTAACAGTTTTGGAATTTGTATGATTGACTATTTGTCATATAATTTTTTATTTTATATTTCTAACTACAACATAAATTTCATTAAGAACTCTTAAAAACTTTAACAGTGTAATTGTATTGTTATTGTAATGTTGTTTACCTTTAAAGAAAAAATAAATTAACGGCGAAAACAAAAAACGTGATCATTGAGTAATCGACATTAAAGAGGTATTGTTAAGAAGGCGGCTGTTAACATAACGGTTTAACGATTACTTTTCGTTACGTTTTTTGGTATTTTCATTGTTAAAATATTCGTTATTTTATAATTCGTTTAGAACAAAATACGGTAAAATCGGTTTAATTTATGATAAACTGTTTGAATTTTCTTTATGAGTAAAACTGTACGACTAAAACTTGATGACTAAATTTACTCACAACTTTTTCGTCGACCAGTCTTAAACAGTTCTTACCACCTTCTTTAATGATCAATAAATTATTCACATAATTGTTTTTTTTTAATACAACGACAACAGAGGGGGCTATATATGATCCGAGAGCCCCTCATAGGGCCGCTCAAGCCTCGGCTTGGACATTTATCTTATGAGGATGGACAGGTCGATCTTTAAACGGCCTAGATCACGAATGATTCTCGTGTTCCAGTTGCGTTGTCCCCCTTGAGGATTGAGATGGAATGCCTCATCACCAGTAATAAAAGTCTCCGGATCCCTACACCCACCGGACGAAACACAGATTATTCCGCCATTTTACGCTGGTAGTAATGGGGTGGTCTCCTACCCTGGTTGAACTGATACATTAATTATGCAGCTAGGAATCAGGATTACCGGGGAAGAGCCCTTACAGAATATCAAAATGAAATTAATCATACCACGTCTGCGTTTCTTTTGGTGAGCGTTGGGAAAAAACAGTAACTGGAAGTAAAGCAACTCGGCCTTCATTGACAACGAATTTGTGTCTTGCATCCTTGTTGAGGTTCGATATAGGTTTTTAAGTGAACTTTAGTCATTACTTACAATCAGGGTAACTACGTACAAGTTTCTTCTTTGGTTGGATACATTACAGTATAAATTTGTTGCTTCTCAAACAAAATAATTATATAGTTAATTTTCCATAGTAATGGTAACAAACCAGGATTGGGAGAGTAATAGGAAACTTTTATCTCGTAGTAGTTCCCGTGATCATATCTGCGTAAAATGAACAATCAATTACCAATAACTTTGACAATGTTGTATGTTAGTTTGCACATAGCAAATTTGTTTCTGTGCTGTTGAGGTTAATTAACTTTTTAATATAATTTTATTTAATGCGTCATTATTGAGTTGTCATTTAACCTAAAGTACTCAATGATTCGGCACCCACATTTGAACGCAATCCTGTATTTCCCTAATTAGTTTCAGGGATGAATGGTCACGTCGGTTTTGAACGCCTGCCATGATTAAACGGACAGTATTCATTGTATCGTTGAATGCATAATGATTTAATGTATCAACATTGTTTCATTTAACGCATTAGTTATCTATTAACGAGTATTGTAAAATAATACATTTTTAAGTTATAATTACTAGTTTGTCTCTGTCTGTAAATCGTATCTAAGCGGCTTATTTAAATAACATAAAAATAAATTTTATTATGAACCATTTTTATTTAATGCACGTCTTAGAATTTTTTTTTATCAAATTTACAATTTAAGTAAAATTACAGCGTTGACGGTTAATAGTTACCAGAGATATTAAGTAAAAGAACTACCGAAAATAAAGCTCAAGTTCTCGTGTATTCTAACTCTATATTTATATAATTTTATACAGTTTTTATATATATCTTCTATATTTATATATTTTTTTATACAGTTTACAGTACCTTAGTTCAGCTAACAATAATAACGTTTCACTATTATAATTTGTATTATAATAAAATGCTAGAGTAAAATAACCACTAAGAACAAAACTCACATTCTCAAGTAATGCAAATAATAAATATTTAATGAATATTTCACGGAGAAAAAAAAATGAAATATATCATGATAATTCTTTTGCATGACCTGTTTCTCTAAACAATATTTAATACAACGCAAAGACTTTTAGTACAAACTCTACTATTCCAAAACAAACTTGTAATTTAATATGCTTATCAATTTTTGGAATATCAAGGGTTATAAACGAGCACACAGTTTACTCGATGGTAAATTATCACTGCTGCCCATGACATCGTGGTCACTACTGGAGGTCTGCGATGAGACGCTTTATTAGTTGTGATTGAGTCACTGAATCCTTACACAAGATACATCAGTTTTATATCAATATCCAATAAACGCAAGCCTGCTATAACATCCCAATGCAAATTGTAAACCCAGTCGCTATTATATATGCATCTATTTATTCTGTTTTTACTGTTAACTATTTATAATTATTGACCAGTACATAGGTACATACACAGTTTTAGTTTCACATGCAAAAAATTTATAAAATTTTTCCATTTTACCTTTTAAATTCACGCTCTTTATGATGTGACGTGTGACTGAAAATGTGGTAGGATGAAAATCATCACTGTGTGATCATCATAAAGTCTATGCTGAGTCTACCTACCTTTTACTACCTACATTTGTTGCAACACCTTGAGCGATTAATATTTGTGTAAGAAATAAAATCTTTCTTTCTTCTTTTAATTGAATTATGTATATAGTATTTTTGGTGGCAATTATTAATTAATTATTGACCTTTATTAGTATTATTATTGTAAAAGAAAATCACACCATTCATATTACATCTAAAGACTAGTAGAAGCATGGATCCACCTCTGTAAATGAAAACATTCTTCTATGTAAAACATTTAAAATATATGGTATATACAGATATTTTAATCAGATCACAGATACCGTATGCATCGTAATGTATGAGTTAATATGAAGCAAGTATGAAGGCTATACGAAGTATTCACGTCGCCGCTAAGTATTAAGCAGTGGTAGAGTAACACTGCAGACTATTTCAAGCTGCAGAATGAATGGGTCAGCTCGACCGGGGTAGGACCACGCCATCACACAATACCAGCGTAAAATAGCAGCATAATGCTGTGTTTCGTGTGTTGTGTGTAGGGATCCGAAGCCCTTTATTACTGGACCTCTACTATCGAGGCATTCCATCTCAGTCCTCAAGGGTGACAAAGCATCTACATTATGATTCCTTGTCAAGGATGAATGTAGATGTTATGGTCCGCAACTTGCCATCAGGTGAAAGGTAATAAAAACAGTGAGAGAAAAGTAACTTTACATAACCTTTATATACAGATTCCACTGCAGAGCATAGACCTATCTCGAGAGAGTATTACACCACAGCCTGCTTCACATATCTGAAAATATTTTTTATTTTATTTATCTATAAAGCGGGTTTCCTCACAATGTTTGACTTCACCGCTGAGTACGTCGTAAATCAGTACTTGAAGTTGTAATTAACAATTTAATTTGTACCAGTGACGATAATTAAGACTGACAAATTCACAGATGTGGTCGGTAAATATCGAAAATCGATACTCAATGATGAACTAGTTTTACCGCTTGATACAAAATTGTGGCAGTAGTGGAATGCAATTAAAATTAGACGTTTAATTAGGTATTTGTTTCAATAAGGGATGCATGTGTTAAGCTAATATGGCGAAATTATTATTTTATAAATAAATTCGGCCTGTATATTAAAGTAGGTATAATAACAAGATAAATAGATAGGGCTTTTATCTCTTATATACTTATATATATATATATATATATATATATATATATATATATATATAACCCTGCCGGCCAAAAGTTTAAGACCGCACATAAACAACATAATTAGTCTAAACTTGTGGTTTCTACAGTGAAGACGTCATGAAATGGGTAAAGCTCGAGAAATTAGCAGTGAAGTGCGTTCTGCCATCGTTGTTTTACATACTGAAAGCAAATCCGAATGTAAGATTGCTTCACAGCTGAAGTTATCGAAGACTTGTTTTCATGACACAGTAACTCGACCAAGTTTGAACTATTCGGTTCAAAACGTAGAATTTACGTTCGCCGCAGTGCCCAAGAAAAGATGATGTCAGATTATGTAGTCCCAACAATCAAGCATGGTGGTGGCACAATTATGATCTGGGGTTGCTCGTCTAGCCAAGGAACTGGCGATTTGATAAAATTTGAAAGAATTTTGAAAAAAGAACAGTACAAAAACATTTTAGAATAAAATGCCGTTTCTTCCGGGTTGCGATTGATTGGAGATTGATTCATTTTCCAACAAGATAATGATCCAAAGCATAGCTCAAAATTATGTACAGGATATTTAAAAGAGAAAGAGGCACAAAGGGTGTTAAAAAAACATGGTTTGGCCTCCTCAGAGCACGGAACCCAATCCCATTGAACTTTTGTGGGAAGAGCTTGATAGGAACGTCCGTAATCGTGGCCCATCCTCGCGAGAAGAAATGTGGAATGCTTTATGCGAAAATTGGAACAATATATCACAAGACACCATTAACAAATCGATTGCCCGTATGCCGAGACTTGTGAAAAAAGTCATAAAATGTAAAAGAGGATTTTTTGATGACAAATCAGTTTACCTAACTTTTTTACATGTACTGTTAATATTTCTTTACGCTTTAAAAGTACAATGTTTGTCAATCAATGTTCTATTAGATAATTAAACAGGTTAATTAAATATTTAATATTTTATTGGAGTTTTACTTTATTTTCCTACTTTAATTAAGGTGGTCTTAAACTTTTTGTAAAAACTGTTGAAAAAGATCAGAAAAAAAAAGAAATTCGTGCAACCTTCATTCGATGGAAATCTTTATACAAGTAAAATAACTATTATTGAAAAGGTCTTCGTATTACATAAATTTTGTCCCGCTGATCGAGCATCGAGGCTGGACGTACGAATTTTAGATAGCTTCCAATCTCAATAATCTGCACTCAATCTCTATCCCACACCTCCAACATTTGGGAAGAATTCTTTGAATAAATAACTTTTACACAGTATCTTCATCTTTACTTTCCACATGTACTCATGAATAAGGATGCAAAAGTGTTCATAGAATACCATCGTTAAATAGCAGAGCGCTACTGTGTTTTGTATGATGAGGGCATTCCATCTTACTCGTGAGAGGTGACAATCCATGTGTAACTTCACCATCAGTTACCGTCAGTCATCACTTACCATCATATATACCATACCAACTATAATAAAAACAAGCACTTAACACTTACATAGTAACAAGTTTTAAACTTTTTTTGTAATAAGTAAAAGTCCTCGCATGGTATGAAAATACTTTTTAGCTAAACAGTTCATACAAAAGATTTATCATGACAATGTGCAGACATATTTCATCCCTTTTTTTTCCACCGTAAAAGATCCGTTTATTATCTGCTATTACTTGTATTACTTGAGAACGTGAGCTTTATTCTTAGTGGTTCTTTTATTCTAGATCACAAGTAGCTGTTGTAGCAATATAAATTATGACAGTGACACGTTATTATTGTTAGATGAACTTAGGTACTGTACTAATACAATGTTATATAATTAAAGAGTAAGAATACAAATAAAGACTTATTAAAAAAGAACGCAGAACAAGTTATAGTTAAGAAGGCCCCTTGGAAATTTCAACTCTAGTGATTCGACGAACTTATTCCTTCTGCCCGAATATGGCACTTTACAAAGCATGCATCCGACACATAATGACATACGCAAGCCCCGTCTTTGCGTATGCCTCCCTCCGGTATACCGACTTCATTCAGGTTATCCAAAACCGTTTCCCGTCGTTCTTGAGTAATGAAAATCTACACATAGATTTTGAGCTGCTGAAGCAGGCTTCCCGCCAATACTTCGACACTGCCGTCACACACCAAAACCTGCTGATTGTGAGAGCCGTCACTTACAAACCCATCTCGAATATCCCCCGCAATCGAAGGAGACCGAGGCACGCCCTCGACGACCCTGACGAGGCGATCACCAGGGCTCAAGCCCCGATCATCACAGTACGCTCCAACACGACATGAGCCCTTCCACCACCGCCGACGGCCAGGGCGTCGAAACCAACAAAATGATTCGCAATACCGCAATTTTCATCAATTATCACAGAGGAGCGTCGCTGGAGTTGCTTGCGCCAATTTTTCTCCAACGCCAACACCTTCAAAACTCTCGGGAGCCCTTGTGCTGGTTACCCACTAATAAAGGTCTCGGCCCTTAGTGTTCGGTCACCTGTCAACCCGGTGAATGTGTAAAAGCCCTCGGGCTTTTAATTTCTTTAAATAATTGTCGGAATTTAATTAATCAATAATTAATAATGAAATATATTTATCACATAATTGTATACAACTATAAAAATATTAAAAATAGTGGTTGTGATTACATTATAATATTGGTTACAGATTTACAAATTAAAAACAAAAATGATCCTTTGTTGAAAAAAAATAAGTATTGCGTAAATTTAATTTACTGATCAATTTATATCTCAGAGTTCCTAATATATTTCGATACAATATGACAGGATCTGATTTTTTGTTTTCAGTGCACAAATTTAATATATTTTCCATTTACGAGCTATAAAAAAAATTTTTCATTACAAAAATTGTGACGACGGAGAATCACAAAACAATTTTTTTCACAATGAAAACTTCTATGTTTTAGGGTTCCCAAGCCAAATGGCAAAATAACCCTTGTAACTTCGTCCAGTACCTCTGTCCTGTGCTTTTTATTTTGGTTTTCGTATAAGTAATACCCAATATCCCATTATTTTTTTCATAATTTAGACTTGGTAGTTTTGAGGATACCGCCGAGAATTGCAGCTTTCGTATGTTTTCTTAATTATCTTTTAAAATATTAATTTATAATATTAAAAAAATATATATTTGTATTATTTTTAAATTCATGTAATATGGTGCATTTGAAAATTCAAATATGTTTAATAATATTTTTTACTCCCAACAATCCGAGATCATTTATTTCTGCTATATTTCCTTGACTGAGACATCTAACTTTTTATGTGTACCAAATTAAAACTATTTTCATTGTGTAGATCTGGAGAAAATAAGCCGTGCCTCATAAACAGACAGACTCTTATAAGGGTTCCGTTTTGTTATTACATGTACGGAGTTCTATGATTTATTTATCGTCGATATTATGTCATCGGCATTCAAATACGGAAGCCGTAGTATAATGTTGTCCTATTCCAATTATCTCGACCTAACCGTCACAAGTGAATGTGTGTTTAAGCTATTCAGAGCGTCACTTATGCCGGTGCATGTGAAGTTGAGAACAAATATTTGCGGCTGTGATTTCCTTCGCCATTTACTGTAATGGATTTACATATAACTCGTACACTCAAATAAAGAAAATAAAGTAGAACTATAAATCGACAACATTATAAATCAATTTTTATTTCTAAAATAATTTTAAATACAAACTAACGTCTTCTGTAATACATACGCGAATTTCTATAAAATCATAAAATAGTGTAAGTTTAAACCAATGCATAAGTCGATGATGTCTTTGTGTTATTATGTCTAAAGTCTATCAAGTTTGTATTTCGGAATTGTATTTGTACAGTCCAGTTGTCGCTTTCAAGCCGCATTCTAGTATATAACAAGTGTATAATTTTTAAAGTTATGTGTTACTTTAAATATTATAAACTTGCTGCATTATGAAATGATACTTGAGACAAAGGATATTATATCTTTATATACAAGGAGTAGCTCGTTAAAAAGTGTGTTTGTATATAGGTAAATATTATACACAGTTCAAAAATTATTTAAAAGGACAACATTAGTGCCTATTGTATTCTGTTAGCAAATATTATACTACCGTATTAGGGTCATCATCATAGTAATCACACGATGACGATGATAAAATTACGTAAATACATAAAATAACTGGAATACGAATCATTTAGAATGATTGCATGCAAAATTTAAATAAGACACCCTTAACATTCCGGAAGTCATGACTTGTTATTATTATTTCTTTGTGAATAAGAAAATAGTTGAATAATTTTATGGTAATATAATCACCGTGAAGTTTTCCAAAAGGCCTATTCCACTTTGACAAACTAGTTAAGTAAGTTTGTTAACTCGACGACGTCTTTAGCATATTTAAGGTTAACTTTAACTTTAAGATGATCTTGTTGAAAGTGGACGAAATATCTTTAAATACTATTCAAATTCGTTTAATTATGTGTCGTAATTCATCCTGAAACATTTTCCGACACTTGCGAATTATCTTGCTAACTTATTTGGGTAATACAAAAAATTTAAAAGGACAAGAAATTGTGAACCGTCAAAATAATACGAATATACTGGTTGGTATCTCTAGTAAATTGACCGGCAAATACCCTAGAATATATTTAGGGTAGATATTGGTCCATATGTATATTTAATGTTAATATCAATAAATATGACTACTTGAACGGAATAGAACCAAGTTTACGGGGAATTTGTTTGGCAATTCAGTGTTGTCTGGTGAAAAATGAAACCGGATACTTTATTAGTGATGACGAGACACCTCAGTCGAGTTAAAAATACTGAATCCGTGTGCGGTGGGCATAAGAATATTCTACTCCGCTGGTAAATGGGGTCTACGAAAACTCAAAGATTTTACATTTTAACTTGGTATAGATAGATTCGAGATCTTGGTGTAACTTTAGATCAAAAACTCCATTTAGATTTACACGTCAAACAAAATTGTTAATAAAGCTTATCAACTTTACGGCTTTATTATGAGATATTCATATAAATTTAAGAATTCTGCAACATCTTTATAATTCATTGATACTGCCGCATGTGGAATACGCGTGTGTTATAAGGGAACCTTTTTATGTAAAATATATTAAAGTCATTGAAAATTCCAAAGAATTTTTTTACGTGCCATGCATTCTCGGGTTAATCACTTTAATTTACCATACGACCAACTTTGTGATGAATATAACTTAATTACTATGAGATCACTATATTTTGCTGCAGTTTATGTTTCTATATAGTATATGTAATAATAAATTTGACTGCCCAGCGCTATTAAATTAAATAGTACTAATAGTATCACGTAATGCTTACCAGCGCAGTAGTCTCCAGTGACAAGGTTTTGTAGTTAGTGCTTGTCACACTAACGCTGGGAAACATACCGCTGCTCAGATTGGTATCAATTTTTAACGACCGATTTACCCATATTGATAATTTTGCATCTTTATCACATACGAAAAAATTAGCTAAAATATCTCTTAAAAATGTATTAAAATCTTATTTATTAATAACAAAGTGAAATCTTTTATATATATGTATATGATATAATAATTGTAAACAATAATAAAACTTGAGTACGATATGGATAACGTAGTTGATTGTACAATTATCTGTCACTTATTATGCTTTTTTTTCTTTTCTTTGTAATATACATTGTACTATTGTTTGTTGTCCCAAATAGAATAAAACAACAATCTCGAATATGCCAGATTTAAAAAAATTGTTTAAAATAGATATCATACCAGCGTAACAATGCCACCTAAAGCCAATGCGAATGCTATCATTCCATTGACTAAAACATCAAATACTTTAAACAGTAGGTCATGTATCAACGCATAAATAATAAAACAAACATTATCTATAATAGAGATCCTTTCATCATATTGTAATTTTTTTTGGGATGTATGATGCTGTTAGCCTAACGTTTTATTAGTTCTTTTAAAAAAATTAAATAAAAAAGAACACATATCACTTCTTTTCTATATTATTTGATTCTCATTCCCTTCCCATGTCTATTGTAGTAAGATCGGGGGAGGGTTCAGATGTAATGCATACATAAATCACATCTCCCATACGCTGTTTTATATTAAGCTGCTAATTCACGCTGACATCCTCTGAGGGTATGGGATTAGTAGAGATGAGATGAGATGAGGTATGGAGATACCTGTTACAGCAAGAAATTAGCTGCAGCGCTACTACTATAGATAAATATTAAATGTTTTACTCAACATAATCATATAATGTTTATACTAATCAGAACAATGATGAAAAAGCCTGAAAGTACGTGAAATGTGCAACTAATTAAATAATTTATTCTGCCGTGTCTAATTCATAATAATGTCTGTGGTTTCTTGACTTTTGTCTTCATAGACGTTACTTATATAGTCATACGAAGTTTTATGGTGTAGTAGTGAGAGCATTTCAAAGCTCCAGACCTTACAGATCTGCGCAATATTCGTTCAAAAATAGAAAACACAATGGGTAAAGTTATTATGTTTTGTGTCACTACAATTTCGGCCGGAGAGATCTATCTGAAGACGATAAAGTGAGATAAATTACATCAATTTGTTTAAACGACTTCGTTCCATAGCGGCGAGCAGGACTTGTACTTTCCTGACTTGGAGCAAGTGTCAATTTGGCAGCTTCGAGTGTATCATTTTGAAACATCTGCTATGTACTTATTGAATTTAAATATCTAATCTATATAAATAAAAAAAATAATACTGTTTGTCGGTAAGCGCATCATTTAAGAACATCTGGACCGATTTGGTTATTGTTTTTAAACATACGTAATATTCTAAATTAGGGTTTTATGAAATAAACAATAAAAAAAAATTGCAAATTCGAGAATTTTTATTTTGTATGAATTTTGTAGAGCATTTACTCCGATTCGAACGATAGATAATTTTCACAAACTAACAAAACGACCATAAAAAAAATTATGGAATTAGTACAGGACATCTGTCGGGTCAATTAGTAGGAAATAGTTAATGCTTTCGATGATTACTACCATTAGTAATATTCCGGTTAACCACTTCAACAAAGCTTAAAAATGCTTGTGATGAGAGTTGGTTTAGGTAGAGTTATAGAGCGGGTTAGAATCTACGATATTAAATTTCGCAAACCGTACTCTAAGCAATAATTAGGCTATAGAGGGCTTCAAATAATTATTAAATACACATTGCTGGTTGGATTGATAATTGAATTAATAGTTGAAAACCTCATTATATTTCATATTGCATACAAATGTATAATGATGGTTTTGCGTTTCTTTTGATTTCAAAATTTTCTCTGAGTTAATGCGAGTATTGCTGAGAGATGAGAAAAAAAAAAAAAAAATTAATTTATTTTTTTATTTAATTAATTTACTTCAAAGCATGCTTTATCCGTTGTGATGTTTTTTTTTAAATAATTCTAATCTACACTTACCCTTATTCTTACCTGATGTAAGTGGCGATGTAGGGGTTACCTTCTAGTAGTAAACGCTGATCTAATGCTCACGTTTTAATTGTATCTTCCTTAGTTTATTTCCATTGTTTGGTGGGAGAGTTATAAAAAGTTTAAAAGCTTAAGCTAAAAAATGGTTTACAAAAATAAAATGATACTGCACATTTATTTAACTATATGAAACTTAATATTTTTGTTATGTGAAACAATTAAATACGTTAATATAATAAAATAATATATTTGACATAAATAGAAAGATAACGAGAATACCATTAAGAAAAATTATATATATTGAATTTATTTTGTAATAAAAATACAGTATTAAAAGCACATAAATTAATACAGCGCAAGCGAACACTCAAAGAAGATCAAAAGCGGTGTGTTTCAATTCAAAAGCACCCGTTTACATATAATGCGAGCACAATTTCGGCGACAAAACGAAACGAAAACTGCTATGAAAGTCAAGGACAATCATTTTAGAGGATTCTTTCTGTAATATATATAATGTAGGACTGAGTTATATTGGATATTTATTTTATTTATAAACTTTTGTACAACTAACATATGTACAAAGGCGGACTTAATGCCTAAGGCATTAATTACCAGCCAACCTTAGTAGGGTTCAGAGAAATCAAGGTAGGGACAGATGAATAATAATAAAGAAAAAAGAGACATACAGTACATCTAAATGCTTATACAATTATATATACATAGCATTATATATTATCTTAGGAATTTATAATACTAAGTAAAATAATAGATATTTATATACAAACTATAAAACAAAAAAATATACATATTATAAATACAAACATATCTAAAAGTAAATATATATATTAATATATACAAAATTATTATCGATATAGTGAATCTGCTGACACTACTTCCAACAAATGCTTTCGAATTTTTGTTTAAACTCTAAGCGACTTTTAGCCATTCTGATTTGGAAAGTTACACAGTTTTTGATATTATTTATTCTGATTGGTTCTGTATTATTATTTATATTTTAGAATAGGTTGACTGCCATATGTCATACACGCTGGCGGCCCTTAAGAAAGGTTTAGGCTCTTATCTCGAAGGTTCCTAAATCGTGTCATAATTCAAACTAAGATGTAATGCCTCGGGTTATACTAAACTACAAAGTGGCTCAACCACTTGAAGGTGGATATTGAACATATATATAAATATAAGCTTGTATCCAATCTATACTGGAATTTACAATTACATTCTAAGCCATATAAGGTAGCTGTCGAATACATGCAAGTTAATCAAGTAACGTTTCACTGAGCCAGAGATTCAATCTCCATGTAGGTAGAGCAAGATTAAAGCAGCGGTCTGGACGTAACTGTTAGTCGACGCTGTCATATACCAAATATTGTAGCTAGAAAATTAATGATAACTTATTTTTAACTAATATGTTGAAAATAATGAAAATATCCAATAACGATGATCCGGTACTTCATTTTAGTTATTGTTCAGATATCATGTGCATACAATATTTTATAGTTCCGTAAAAATTTTCGCACACACATAGGCACTCAGTCGTAGTTGCCTTCCCTATTCCTATATAATGCATGGGCAATAAGGTCAGATGAAGGTTCAGAATATATAGATCGCTGATACTACGATATTTTCGTTCCAAATTTATAAATCCGTAGAAAATTATAACGTCTAATGATGGTATCGTACAGTGGTACAGTAATGCTGCTAATTGTTCATAACGGTATAAGCTCAATGCTACAGGAGCTTTCTCTTGTATCGTTGAGCTTTCACGCAGTCCGAAGTGGCGGTAAATGTCGTTAATAATTATAAAATATAAAATAATATTTATTAATCTGTCAGAAGTAACTAACCGAGACGAAGTTGGCCCTCTCGGGCACACTCGAGTCAGTTGCTTTGGCGCCCAGGGTAACGGTCCAAGCCGAGGCTCCCTCTCGAAATCCCTTGTGCTGGTTACCCAGAAAACCAGCATGAAAAAGTAGAATAATGTGGTTGTTTCGTAAGATGATTGTATAGAATAGGAGATTTAATCAATGGTGGCAAAACATTGCACGCCAGTCTTCATGGATGAACGCTCTCGCTCGATTTTAAATCTTTGTTGAAGGTATATTAGTGTTTTTGGACTACAGCCGTCATTTGCCATCATATGGACGAACAGATCTTTTGTAACCTTAACTTTTATAAAATAATATACTTTTAATAACTCAATCTTAATTCAATGTATGCTCTGATGTCATAAGTTAAATATTTAAAAAAAAAATCTGAATTATATTAGGTAGCATTAGTAACCCTTTATTCGCCGCAAATGGGTCAGGTTAACATTCCGTGACTCCTTGTCTTGTCTGATTTTACCCCGCTCTTGTATGACATATCTTTGAGAGAATCATTCTTTATTGCCCTATTGAGAATAAATATCTTATAAGGGCATTGACAGACCCCGAAATATCAGATATCAAACTTAAACTAAAATTTATTTATTTCAAAAATTATATTTATTTTAAAGTATGCCGTTTAAAGTTGTTGCCAAAGAAATTTTTATTACATTTTCTTATAGAATCGGTGGCAAGTGAGCAAGCAGCCCACCTAATGGTAAGCGATTACCGCAGCCCAACACCAGAGGAGTCGCAAATGCGTTGTTTGGATCTTTTTTTGAAGGCCCCTAAGTCGTGTCGATTCGGAAAAGTTGTGCGTGACAGGAAATTTCTCGTAAAGCGCACAGTGGTGGATGTGAACGTACCGTAGTAACGCAGCGTACTGGCTGGAATAAATCCGAACAAATACTCAGAACACTCTCCATGTAAAATTCGGTAAAAATGCAAAGAGATGCAACATTTTTTCGCAACGCCAGTGAATCAAGCCGATCGGAAAGTACCTGTTCATCAACGTTTCGAGCCACTCTCCGTTGAAAGCGATCATATGGAAGAAGTTAATACTGGGATGCCCCTGCCCAGAGATGAGAACAATATTCTATGTGATGCCGAACTTGCGCTTTGTAAAGTTGCCCACAATGGGCCAAAACATTATCGTGCTCTATTAAGCGCACCCGGTTTTTTAGAGGCCAAGTGACGGCAGTACTGAACTTCGCTCGTCTAAGGATTCCGATACTAATTGAGGTAGTAAGGGGAGAGTTTTCAAAGTAGGGAGATGCGTAAAAGGAATTCTTTTTAATATTTGTGTCTTCGTGGGGTTAATTTGGACTAGATTTTGTTTGCTCTATCTGAAACTTTATTTATCAAAATCTCGACCTCAGGCACAGGTTTATTCCAGCACTCATGGACTTTTCTCGAGAAATATTGGCGCGGCGAGTGTAAGCGCATCCCCTGTGCTGTCATCTGCAATGCAATGAATGTTATTAATTTGCAATAAGTCAAACAAGGTAGGAGATAGCACTCGACCGCCTGCGCCCATCGATGAGTCAAGTAGACCAGAAGGTCACCAGCTGAGCAACCCCAACGGAAGCCGTACTGGCGGTTGCTGAATTTTCAAAAACAAGGGCGTAATAGAAATAGTCCTGTAGTTGGTCGGATCGAAGCGATCACCTGTCTAGGTATCGGTTGTACAAAAGCTGTCTTCTAGCAGTTTGGGGCGATCTAAAGAGTAGGAGTACCAAAAAAGATGCCTGAGAATCGTGACACCCTGAAGCACACGTCCTCAGGACAATTGGAGGGATACCATCAGGACCACTTGACTTATGGATATCTAGGGAGAGAAGTGCTTTGCGTACTGACGTCTGCAGAAATCGGCCATCTGACATGGAGCTCTCACGTTGCAAGATGGTCAGTGGTGTGTTCCCTCTGTCGCGAAGAGTCGAGTTAGAAGCAAAAAGAGCGCCTAAGAAATCTAATATGTTCTATGATTTATAATCATAAGTAGTCACAAAGTTATAATTGAACTGTATCAATTGTGTTTATGTATAAAAATACAAATAACATAATTTCAAAAATATATTTTTACTTTAAATTTTGTTTCTGCAAATAAGTATCCAGCTTAATCCAATCCAATTTCCTACGTTTACAAACTATTCGATCGAAAACAATTCAACTTAAAGAACTGCCGTCAACTACTAGAGAAACTTAACTACAACTTTCTTTAAACTCCAAAAGTTTTTAAAATAAATTTATATTCCAAAATTGGAATTTTGTTAAATAAATCGTTTACCGTGTTTTATATAAATTATTACCAAGCAAGCTTTATTACCTGATGTAAGAGACTGTGACCCATAACATTTTTCATCACCCATTCCTCCTCAACAAAGATTCAGGATGCGTTGTCAACCCTGAGGATGGAGACGGAATGCCTCGTTACCTTTAAATGAGTCCCTGAATCCCAACACTCACTATAAGAAATACACCAGCTTGATGCTGGTATTCAGCGAGGTTGTGGTCCTTCTTCATTCGAGCTCACACATTAATGCTGAAGGCAGAAACAAGCTGAAGCATACCTAGTCTTATAACTGGTGGCGAGGCATTCAATATTAGTCCTCAGAGGTGTATTACGATTCCTTCTATATATATATATATATAAGACTATATCTCCACTTAATGTAGAAACAATTGCGTTGCTCTGAAAACAAAGTTTTTTTTAATTTATTAGCACAATTAACATAATAATTATACTTCGCACTCATAAGAATAACTGTAAATAATAAGCGTACCCGAATAAAGAAACGACTTTTAAAGTTTCTATTTCTCAATTCCTTTTTATAAAAATCTGACAATTTGCTTAATCATGGCGAGTTTACATACTGTTTTATCTATTGTAGCTATTTATCAACCATAACCCACAGCGCCATCTATAGAGTATCTAAATAATTTGTACATCAAAGAAATATAGTTTCTTTACATCTCCCACTACAAAGAAAAAAATTTTCATAAGATTTTCATTTATCTACAAACTAAACAAACTATACCGAAATTTTACAATATTGGTATAAGTTTACTGATATGAAAGAGATTTGACTCTGACCTTTTATGACCAGTATTAATTTTGTATATTGAATTTGATGATAATTTTGTATGGTGACTTTTCAATAATTTTATATGGACCAATCTTTAGCTCATCCAATTTATTTCTATTAAGTTTGTAGCCATTCTCTACATATACCATATCCCCTGCATTAAAATTAAATTGACTTCTATTTTTATCAAATATTTGTTTATTGTAATTATGTGACTTTATTGAGTTTTCAAAGGCTGTGTTTCTATCTCTGATTAATTGAACTTCTGTTTTATCTCTTTTTAGTTCATTCGGCAAAAAGGAAACATCTGTACCATCCAAAAGATATTTTGGTGCAAATCCAGTAACTGTATGTTCTGTAATATTATATTTATTAACACAGTTATGGGCAATGGTTGTCCATGCTGTTTTTTTACTTTTTTCGTTTATTTTACATCTAATTTTATTTACAAGCGTCTGGTTTAGTCTTTCGTTTAATCCGTAAGAAAAAGAACTATTTATCAACCATAACTCACAGCGCCATCAATAGAGTATCTAAATAATTTGTACATTAAAGTAAAATAGTTTCTTTACATATATATAAATATGTATATATATATATATGTGTATATATATATATATATATATATATACTTACAGTTGCATTCGTATGGTACAGGGTAATGCCTCTGATTATGATGATGATCATAGGAACTCTGAAAAACCTACCATGAATTATTGCCGTTGTATGTACATATTTATTTACTATTCCAATACTTGTACAATGTTAATAACCTACTTACTCTGTTGGCAGCTTGACGGGAAAAAATGCTACAAAATATATAATGATTAAACTATTAAGACCACTGTTAAAGGTAAAACTGTAAAATTTAAGGATTTAAAACGTAAATTAAATTTTAAATCCTTAAAATTAATTAATTATAAATTAAAAATAAATTAAATTAATATGCCAAGTCACGTCTGATTGTGTAAACGGGCCTTGTCATTTTCATTGTCCATTTGTCACAAAAGTCCAAATGTAATAAAAATATATGATAAACAGTTCTAGACAAGCAATATTATCGAAAGTTTCTAGTACAGTTTTTTATTTATTGAACTACGTGATTTAGGGATGAAATGAAGACATTCATCATGAAAGTTTGGAACTCTGCCAGCAAAATATCAATAACAAGCAGTGAAATGAAAACGTAAGAATTAGATAACGAACAAGCATCGAATAAACTCTCTTTTACAAAGATGGAACTGGAGCACTAAATAAAGACGTCTGGCGGTAATTAATATGGTAAGTTTCTCTTGTCGTGTGTTATATGTTGTTTTCGATCGACATTATAGTAAAAATAATATAAAACTTGTCAAATGTTTCAATTATGTTGTATTTCCTTCAACCATACTAGATTGGCGTCCGCCTAGATCACGCTATGGTTTGGCCAACCGTCGCAGTATAAGATCATCGAATGTTTTCAGCCCCCACGCAAAAAAGACGCCCAAAACACTCTTTGACCTTGCCTGACGACGCACTGTCAGCCAAGATCAAGAAACTTACAGATCAGTCCGCACCATGCGGTTAGATCCCCGCACGCGCAAACGTGCACAAATTAAATAAACATCGTGCTTGCATTAAAAGGTGAGTGCGTGATCTAAACTCAGCGGCCTACACGTGAAATACACGTGTTAGACTGCCCTCAAACCGACATAATCCCCCCTCCGTAAATGATCCAAGCCGAGGACTCGCACCTCCTTAAGAGGGGCCCTTGGATCATATTCGCCCCCCTCTGTCGACGTTGACGTTCCTCGTCCACAGGGGTCGGAGTGTAGCGAAATTGCAGCAGATACCGTGCTAGCAACGCCGTTACACTCCCTACTCGCGGGTCACCTGCTCGCGAGTCTTCACCGGCGAAGCTGTAGAGGCCGCAAGGCCAACAGGGGACCTTTATTACTGATGAAGAGACATTCCGTCTCAGTCCTCAAGGGTGACAACGGATCTGCATTATGATTCCGTGTCAAGGATGAATGTAGATGTCACGGGCCGCAGGAATCACTTACCATCGGGTGAACTATGTGATCGATCGTATGTTACTCTCAATGCAATAAGAAAGAGGTATTCGTTTGTAAGTTTATTACATACGTGTATGTACTCGTATAACTATATATTACTCTCACACCTCCCATTGTCTATTAACCATTATTATTGATTGTCAATTGTTTCTTAGCCCAAAGGTTGTCTGGAAGAGATCGCACTTTAGCGATGAGATCGCCTGGTTGTAACCACTTAACTTTTTCTTTTTGTTTCTTGTTTTTATTCCCCTTCTATGGTGTAACGATTACTTTCTAAGGTGAAAAATTAAATAATAACTTTACTCTATTACTGATATCGGTATATTATCTTAGTTCTTACATATATATGATTATGAATCTCTCATGAAATTTGTTTTAGAGAGTTGTTTACAGTAATAATTAGTTATGTGAGAACAGATTTTATTATAGTACATACGGCCTTAAGTTTCGCAGATCGTACCCTAAACCATTAGGCTATTGATGCTTCGAATTAGAATATTATAAGTCATCATTTGAAGTTGTACTTTCGTTATTCTATTTTCTTATAACTAATTAATGAAATGTATGTATTGTATGTTTTTCACATACAATACATACATAACGTAGCGTTCATAAAAATTTTATAGTCAATCGTTATACTCAAGAAAACCGAAGTTGACCTAGCATCATAATAAATTTTACGTTTTGTTAACTAAATGGTCTGCTTTGGTATACTTTTATGTATGTCTGTCATAACTCTGATTGAAATATTCTGTTCCATTAATGAAGTCTATAAACTGTAAGAGAATATACTAGTAAGATGAATATATATATTTTTTTAATAAGCAATATTTTTACAACATTACAAACAATATTAGCAATGCCTTTAACGTTACTTATATTTCGGTTAAGCACTCCAACTAAGGTGTGCTAATGCTTTCGGAGATGGTTCACGACAATATTTGAATGCTGGATTCGAACCTACTACCTTGAGTGTCTCATAACCCTAAACCATTGGGGCTATTTACGATTCAAATATAATATGACGATGACGATTTCTCTAGTAGATTTCGACCACGGCGATATCTTCAGATTATTGCCAGATGATATTCATTGCTAAGAATATTGTATAACGCTGTAAGAGTTTGCGCAAACAGTGTCAGGAACACGGATAAGAATATAATATACCCATAACAACCAATAATTTGTGATGCACGAATATTGTTCCTCAACTAGAAATCAAACCCAGGACCCGCGACGCAGTAGCCGCCATCATAGTAGCAATATAATATATATAATAAACATTACCGTAATATATATTGTGTGACGTATATTATACGTCACACAAAACTCATAACGTTAGGATGTAGAAGCGATCTGTTCATATTTCACATCATGTCCATGCCAGCCCTAATTTCATCAGTCGTTTTTCATCTGTCGTTATGGTATCATTTTTATAATATATGAGGGCACAAACAAGCATACAATTTACCTGATAGTAACGGTTATCTTGGCCTATAACATCTTTTTTTTGCGTGGGGGTTTCCGGCCACTCTAGGGAACAACTGACTTTTATTGAATTTCCATCGACTAAAACCTCACAGAAGTCACCGTTAGCGCAGACGAGGGATCGCGGGTTCCCTATAGGGAAAACAACCGGAAACCCGCTTTCGCTTCGCTGGGTTAGGCCGTACCGGGGCATACGTGATATCTGCTACTGCCAGCACCCTCGCGGAACTATTACGATACTGCTTCTTGTCATCTTCCTCCTCGGGACTGCTTATCGTAAAAGTATCTTTCACTTATTTCGTACTTCTAAATTCAATCACAAAAATAGGGGACCATCGCCTTGTACAGAGCCAAACTCTTAGTTGGACTATCGACTAACCTGAAAATTTAAACTAGATTTCTAAATTGATTAGTCAGATCGTCTGCTTAACTGAATTATAGGCAAGTCAACCGTAAACATAGTACAAAATATTGTTGCAGTTTAAAAATAATTTTACATTTCTTGAAGAATTTGAATTCAAATTTGTACTGGATTTTCAATGCACGTTCTGCTTTACGAAATAAGACACGACATTGTGCTACTTGCTTGGAATTATTTTTATCTTTGTATCTCGACAAAAGGAATTTCGAGATTAATTTAAATCTTACAAGTATTACCCGATATATATATATACATATACATAAATATATATATATATATATATATATATTTATATATATATATATGTATGTATATTTGGTTACTGAGTCTTGTGTTCTGAGTGATTATAAAATATTATTATAGTTAATTGATTAAAATATTTTTTTGTGTTTTGTATATTTATATTTATATTAAAAATATTTCATATTATTTCGGATTACGAAACAATGTCAAATGCTGTCATGTAAATTGATTCCCACAGCTCATGGTAACCACATTTATAAATTCAGATTCGTTATCACCTCTTATTATTAAAATTGAATGCATCATCACTAGTTACAAGGTTTATTATGTATATTATTATAATATATTTATTATATAGTATTTTCTTTCACTATAAGGCGTGCCAAAACGTGCTAAATGCCAACAGATACAGACCAACGCTGTATCTTTTTGCATTTTGCTGTATTACTACGCAGTGTTCTGAGGAGTTGTTTGGATTAAGTCCAGCCGTTAAGCTTAAAATACGATGATACTCAACGTATAAGAGGATAAGAAGAGAGAACAGCCTACATATATAAATCCCACTGCTGGCCAAAAACCTCTGTAGAGAGGGTGTTAGGGGATAGTCCACCCCGCGGCAAAATGCTATTGGTGGACTTCACATATCTTCGAAATATTACCTTCACCACCGAGCACGTGATTAATCAGTACTTAAAATTGCCATTAACAATTTCATTGATGCTATTTCCGATAAATCGAACTCCGTTTTCTCGCGTGAATTAAAAACGAGCACTTAGACACTGAGTTATCAAGGCAGCTTATAACGTAAATTACAAATTATTTTTCAATTATCTCAATGGTTCACCGTTCACTATAGTACGCTTTACACGTAGTTTTCTGCCACGCATAACAACATTGTGGAATCATCAATCGGTTTTCAGAGATATTACAAAACTGATTCGATTTAGAAACCAGCAAGAGAAGACCCCCTATTCCTTTCTTTAAGATCAGGAACAACTTCCAATGTTGCGAATGCTCATAGTTGGAGGTGATAACTTACCATCAGGTCGGCTGCTTGCTTGTATTCCAGCTATTAATTAATCTATGAAAAAATAATTTATAAGTACAGATATAGAATCCTCGAGTAACTGCTAACAAAGCTAAGAGTGGTTATTTCAAATGAACAGCTATAACAACACAAAGGCAAACGAACTTCAAAATGGCATGATAACGCTGTTACATCAATTTAATTAAAAATAAAGTATTTAAAAAGAATAGATTATATAATTTGCATGTTCCTCCACTAGCCATAAACGTTAAACCTTTTAAGTGAATATTTAGAGATTGACCCACGTATTTGTCGTCGCTATAGATTGAAAGACGGCGTCTAAAAATGTTTTTATATTTTTTTGAAAACCGATAACGTGTTAATTCTGCATTGTATAATAAAATACGTTGGCTGGTGAGTCTATTTCGGTAAAGCTGTAGAGGGCATAAGACCATCACACATTACTCAAAAAAAAATCAACAAAAACTTACTAGTTCTCAAAGGTTAAAGCGCCATTATCAGAATTTGTACTTTTGGTTTTGTTCATAATACCTTCGAAATAGTGACTATTTGTGATCGTTCAAATACTGACTTTTTTTTTATAGATTTTTGCCACCTATGGCAAACTAGAATTTATGTGGCAATCAAGCTATTGTTTGTTCTTTAGCTTTTAAATTGTTTTATGTGTTTGTATAAATTTTTCTTCTTAACGAAAAATTTTTGAGTTACAAATAATATAAAATATATTCCATGATTATTCTATACATATACCACGCTAGTGCTGAGAACTTTCGTTAGGCACGGTGCTTCGGATATACCGTTTTGTAGTAGTATCAGAGTTTTAAATAGATGTGATTATTAATAGTGGATGAAAATCGACTTCACAGATTCGATAAAAACATTCGTTATAATTCATACAGCTAATAAAAATAAGAAAAAGTATGAAAAGATAGTTTTGACCCACTAACATTTTTTATTTTCTAAAAATGTTCAATTTTCTAGGAGAGAATATTTTTTATACAATCATTTTCAGAGGAACATGCAAAAAAGGTAAATTTAACACCAAATTACCACTTTTGTATCAAAGCGAGAATTCAAAGAGAAAATTTGAATAATTTCGTACAGAATGTATCGGTATGTTGAGTCGGTATGATTAAGCTTTTATTACGTTCGTGTTAGGTTTTTTCATAATCGGTTTTGTATTATGACGAGAATTGAGAAAGAAATAAAATGTACATACATAATTTTTATATACATTTTGACTTTATATTAATATTTTAGTTGGAATTATGCAATGTTTCGTGTAAAGAATTAAGTTCGATCCATATTTGATTGTACATTTACGAAAAAATCTTATATTTTTTTTTCTCACCATTTTTAACTAGTGACATATGTCCAAGTTTAGCACCGTACTAGAAACCTTACTGCAGATTGAATGGGTCAGCTCGACCGGGGTAGGACCACGCCTTCATAGAAGAGCAGCGTGAAATAGCAGCATAATGCTGCTGTGTTTCGTCCAGTGAGTGTAGGGATCCGGAGACTTTTATTACTGGTGACAAGGCATTCCATCTCAGTCCTCAAGATTAGCAACGCATCTGCATTATGATTCCTTGTCAAGGATGTATGTAGATGTCATGGGCCGCAGGAATCACTTAACATCAGGTGAACTGTGTGCTAGATTGTTACTCTCAATGTAATTGAAAAAAAAGCATAGACGTGTGAATGCGTTTGTGTATATGTTCTGTTTTTTATATTATTAATAATTTCTCTGTATTAAAAACGTTGATATCCGGAGAAAAACTAAGGTGTACCGCCATAACTCCAAAGTATTATTAAGGCAAGTCATATAGCTAGTAGAACTGATAACTGATAAATTAAATCAAAACAAAAGAAGCTCTATTCAAGTAGGTTTATACAAAACACTTTTGAATCGTCAAGATAGGTAATAGCACCGCCGCTACGAAAGGCAGCTGCTAGCGAGATGAAATGGCAAGAAACTCGACTAGTTGCTCTTTTTTTTCTTTTTCTCATAAAATAATAATTAACAAAACATCCAAGAACTGTCCAGTATTGAATTTAGATTTCAAAGTTTCATATTTCATTCAAGCATATCTCTCAGACAAATATCCTGACAAAGAGTAGTAAAATTTATTGATTAATTGGTTTTTAACTAAAATTTTAATCGAGTTTAATGGCAAATCGATTGATATTTGTGGAATTTTATTAAATATGCGTATGCTATTGCCCGAAAACGATGTCTGTACCTTTTTTAAACGGAAAAAATATGTCATAAGTTGCTTTTGTTTCTTGTATTGATAGCGTGTACATGAGCTTTTGTAGAATATTTTTTCTACATTCTTACGTATAAACAAGATGTTGTAAATAAGTTGTGAGGTAGCCGTTAATATGCCTATTTCTTTAAAATTTCCTTTGGAAAAGAAATTTTCTCGAGTGGCAACCTCGTACGAAACACAGCAGCTTTATGATGCTATTAATGTGAGAGCATCTAGTAACTAGATGTCGCGTAACACTTAGTTATAGCATATTCACTATTACATTAATATGCACTAATGGAAATTAATATTGATACTACAAGGCTTATAATCTCTTAACCATTAAACTGAGTAATGAGTAGCGAACCCGAAGCTTGATTTCGAGCTAAAGCCATTATTAAAACCACGCATAATATTCTTTTTTGGTTATTGAGGACGACAATAAACTTACCGTATAAATTCAAATCGATTATAATTTGCGGAAACTTTATATGTTAGTTCATAGACATTAAATCTATCGAGGTAAATAGAATATTGTAAATAAGATATATATATATATATATATATATATATGTATATAAATATATTACTGAGAAATTCATGAATGTATTTGTATCATAACTTATATGGGGTGCGAATCGAATCGAAAAAAACCATCAATACAAAGCTCACGAATAGAATATATAGAATAGGTACAATACCAGAATCCTTATAACAAAATATTGTGTTGATATAATGAATAAATATAATGGATTCCTTAAACTTGCTCATACTAATGATTTCTTCTACATATATTCTCTACTGAATATTTCCGCGAACATTACACATTGGATGAGTTTTTGTAATGGATTTTATCTGTTTCCAGTACTCTCAGGCGTTTGCCTCCTGATTTCATGCTTTTCCGGGTGGTTTGTAAGAAATAATAATAGGTCTTTACCTATAAAATTGCCTGTTAAATTGTATGAAATAAGTTTTTTTTTCAATTTTATTTCTGTCATAAATCAAAGTAATCACCCATGTAATCGATGTATCTTTACCAACGCAGTGGAAGTTTATTGATGCCCTTCTTGTAAAAATCAGCTGGACGGGAGGCAACAAACTCTTCAAAGGCATTTTGTACTACCTCTGGGTAATTTAATTTTTTTCCGGCTAAAAAGTTGTCCAAATTTCGGAAAAAGTAATAGTCGGTGGGTGCAAGGTCTGGTGAGTACGGTGGATGAGGAAGAGCTTCCAACCCCAACTCTTGCAGCTTGAAGACTGTCTGTTGTGCAGTATGGGGTCGCGCGAGGTAGGAGCAGCGGGGACGACCAATTGACCAAAGCTGGTTGCAGATGTGCGAGCTTCTCCATCATTGTCTTCAGTTCTTCACAGTACACATCTGCAGTAATGCTCACGCCGTTTGGTGAAAAACTGTAATGAATCACACCGGCACTTGACCACCAAACAGTGACTATCAACTTTCTACAGGTCATTTTTCCTTTAGGGCATTGCTTTGGTGCTGAACCAGGATCTATATCAACTTGCTGAGCGCTTTCGATTTTCAAATCCACTTTTCGTCACACGTAACAATTCGGTTCAAAATTCTTTCATTTCTGTGCCCGTTGAGCAGCGTGAGGCAGGTATAAACACGTACGTTGCGCTGGCGATCGTTAAGTTCGTGGGGCACCCATCTATGAAGCTTTTTTACTTTGCCAATTTGTCGCAAATGGACCAATATTGTTTTGATGTTAACATCAAAAGCTGCTGCTAGCTCGGCTGTAGATTGAGTATCATCAGCTTCCACAATCACCTTGAATTTATCATTGTTGACCAAATTGACCGGACGACCACGAGGTTCATTTTTCAAATCAAAATTTCCAGACCGGAACCGGGCAAACCAATAATGGGTTGTGCGCTCGTTTGTAAAGTTCTCCGTAAACGTTGTTGATGTTACGTGTCGTTTGTGCCGCGTTGATGCCACGACGGAACTCATATTCCATAATTACACGAATTTTTAAAGTATCCATTATGACGAAAAATGGTCAAACGTAATGAAATTAAAAGCTAATCAATAAACGAAAGACTGACTTTGTAAAAAGAATGTCATATTTTTAAAACAACAACAAATTAATTTGAATTTAGAATTCACAGCCAAACTTTTTAAAAAGGGTCTTGCTCTGATTAAGGTTAAGTACTCAGTATACTCCTCATTCAAGGTAAATTCTTACATGTCTAGTATAATTTCTTGTCTGTGATAACAACAGCGAAATTACTTATAAATACGAAATAATTAAGAAAATGATAAACTTATAAATTTATTCTGAAATTGACTTTATTGTCTTAATTTTTATAATCATCATAAAGCAGATAAAATCAAGAATAGCTACAAAATACAAAAATTAATGTACACAAAGACAATGTGTTTGAACTGTAGTAAAACAAGTTGCGACCGGAAGTAAATGGATTAGCGAATGGGCAAGTGCTTCATATTGTATACTTTATCAGTTAATTTCACAATTTTGTACAAATGTAATTTTGTAACTTAACAATTATGCAAAAGTTCGCTCTACAAAGCAGAACAAAGGCAATGGAGCAGTTTTTCCATAACAGCGCACTAACGAATTCATCACCCTTTTCTTAAAAATACTTTTAGAATTATTTAAAAATAACCTTTGAAAATTGTTAACAAGCTAGAAATATATTTTCGGTGATATTTGATGGCGTTAATTACGTCATATCTTTATTTCATAGCTTTAAATGTTTTTTATATCTTAGATTTTATATATTTGGCTTATTGTATCAACATACACAGTGGTAGAGCTACACTGTAGTTTGTTTCTAGCTGCAGAATGAACCGGGGTAGGACCACGCCCTCACAGAATACCAGCGTAAAATAGCAGCATAACGCTGCTGTGTTTCGTCTGGTGAGTGTAGGGATCCGGCGAACTTTATTACTGGTGACGAGGCATTCCATCCCAGTCCTCAAGGGTGGCAACGCATCTGCATTATGATTACTTGAGGTATGAATGTAGATGTCATGTGCCACAGGAATCACTTACCTTCAGGTGACTGTGTGGTCGTTAGTTACTCTCAATGTAAAAAAAGTAAATAAATAAATCAAGAGTGAATAAATTATCACACAGTTCACCTGTTGGTATTTGAATCCTGTGGTCCGTGACCCCTACATCCTCAATAATGTATCGTAATGCAGACGCGCTGTCACTCTAATATTATAAAAATCACAATTAAATTAAATTTAGTTCCTTATTACTTTTAACTTGTAAAAATTTTCCGTATAAAGGAATTATATAAGTCTTGTTTATTATTAATTATAATTGATGTTTGCTAAGACTATAAGGAAGGCAGGACGGTAAGATTAGGATTAAGGTAAAACCAAACTAAATAGATAGAGCGACGACCTATAAACGTTTGTGGGAAGTCAATGAATGCTGGTGGGTTAGTATAGTGCTTTGTGACAAACTATGGGGGGGAGGGGGGTCTAAGCTCAGCAGTAGAGTATGGATAGATTGTGATGATGATGAAGACTAAACCGTTTATGAAAATGCATAACTTTTTTTTAAACAATATTAGCAATTCTATTAACATAACTAATCTTCCGGTTTTACCACTCCAACTAAGCTTGAAATGCTTGTACTGGGAGATGGTCTAATGGTGGACACAAACCCGCGTCCTTAAATTTCGCATACCCCAACCATTAGGCAATTGGCCCTTAATTATTTAACCGAATGTAAAACTGGCATTTTCTTTTCAAGTGTCTGAATCGGCTGACACTAATATTTTAAACATTGCGGTTACAAATACCATCGACTTATGCGAACAAGTAAAATTTATTTTACTTTATTATTTGTAGGGGAATTATATCGCAAACGTTTTCAATTTTATTTAACAGAACGCCCTCAGTTATTGCTTTTTCATTGACTTCCAATGAAATGATGTTCCATTCAAGTCAAGTTATTAAGTGTTCTGGGCCTTTCATACTTTTTTTTATTGACAACTTGTTATAGAGCATTCCTAAAAATAAATAAAAAATGGTTTGTATTATACATACTGCATAAGTAATAATGAAACACATAAAACCATATCGAAATAACAAGTGGAAAATGGATGAATTTAAATGACTTAACTTCTTTTTATTATCGCACAACGGGTCTGCTCGAACGATGAATACCATACTCTCACAGAATACCGGAATAATATAACAGCATAGGATTGCTGTCTGATCAGTGTAGGGATCCGGAAAACTTTATGACTAAGGCATTCTATTTTAGTACTCAGCGGTTATGATTGCTTATAGAGCAGGAGGGTAAGTGCCTCACGCCACAGCAATCACTATCAGTTGAACATTGTGCCCGTTTGTCACACTCAACACAATAAAAAATTGTGAATGTGTTGCATAGATGATACAAGAGCATTCCAGAATTGCAAGCTAATCATGCAGATGTCGTTACGAATTTTTCTTTCGGTATATAGTAAATCTAAATATAAAATGATCAATAGGATAATTTTTATGGTTGCCATCGGCATCGAAGGATCGTGATTCACGTAGCTCACGTACTATGAAATTTATGTCGAGGATACAGCCAGTGAACAGGGCGTCCTCAAATATAGCAAATACAAGTGGAATATTTCACAAATTTGTGGGTAAGTTTACGGTCCTAAACAAACTGCGCAAAATTTTTTGCACGCAGAACCAAGTGTAAGCAAACAGAATAACAATAAATATATTTATCTGTAATATTCTGATGACACATTTTTTTACATTTCTTTCAAACGTTAAGTACTTTAGTCGACTCTCCTGTCACACACATTGAATTTTATTAAACATTTTTACATATAAATAAGGATAGTTTTATAACTTCAAGAAATCTCTTCTAGGCAAATGTTGATGGATAAAAGGAAGAATAAACGGTATCCCGCTGCATCAGTGACACATACAAAATATATATATATATAATATTAGGTATTTACATATGAAATTAGCATATTGGAAAAATTTTATATGGAAAAAGTTTTTCTGAAATTATATTTTTAATCAATCGAAATTTGTACCATTATTATCTACGAACTTTCGTTATTTTATAAGTAGTTCATTGATTCCATTGCTGAAAAAAAATAAAATCAATAAAAAGCGGTTTGGAGTGCCTCATCGGAATTGAATTTTATTCCTTGCAAGAAATTGTCCCAATCTCAAAAAAGTGGTGATCTATTGAAGGAGTAAGGTGGGTGTCGGGGCAACGCAGCACTCGATGCATGGTTGGTGTGCTTCACTCGATTCATGCGATGTCCTTTTCCCGAGGTTTTTCGCTCACACTGAATCGTGCCGCTAACTATGACGTATTTTGCGATGGACCGCTTGGCTTCAACGATCACATTTTGGAATTATTTTGAAAAAGCTATAAAACAAGATAACTAAACAATGGTTCACTTTTGTTCAATGCATATGGGAGTTAAAATAATCACAAATAGTCACCCCTGTTACCACCTAACGGAATACATTGAATTACCAATAACCCTGTCTATAGTATATACTCATCATAATTTAAATCACACAGAACTGCCTTAGAATACGACCCTGAACCAACTGTGCACCCATCGACCTCCCTCAGACCTGCACAGAAACGCCACAAAGTCGTCATGCGCTGCGATAGCCAATACGAGGTAGCTACTTGAGATCCTTTCTTCCCCATCGGTCACTTTTTTATTTGATCACGATAAACACCGAACATAACCAAAGTGAGTGACTTTGAACTTCCTAATACGGTCAACAGTGAAGGATCACGACTCGGATCTGTAGGCTATATATATAAAACCACTATATATAGTTTTACATATGCATAAACAACCGGCGAGGGCGTCGCAAACAAGGTCATTCGCGATACCACCATGTATCTCGAATATATATATATATATATATATATATATATATATATATATATATGTGGCTGGTTCTCTCCAGTACATACAGAGAGCGTCACTGGAGTTTCTTGCACCACTTCTTCTCCAGCGCCCACGCATTCCTAAGTGGTGGTACAGATAGGTAATAATAATAGCGATATTAATTTCGAGCCGTGGTTCGGCCCTCTCGGTCACCCTCGAATCAGACGCTCTCGCGAAACAGGGTAACGTTCCAAGCCAAGGCTCCGGGAGCCCTTGCGCAGGTTACCCATAAATAGAGGTCTCGACGAAGAGCCATAAGCGCTCGGTCACTTCTCAAACTGTAAAAGCCCTCAGGCTAACAGCAGCCCTCAGCCCGAAAAAAGAAGAAAAAAAAATCATAGTTAAATATTTATAATATTATATTTAGTGTATATAATTATTATATAATATAATAAGGCAAGAACTTGAAAGTGCAAGATCTTTAACTTCTTGAAAATAGAAAAAGAGGCTTCCTAGTTGGGATTCTGTGTTTGATTGCTAACAGAGGAACAATATATGTATGTGCAACAACAACACCTAGCATACACACGTTAACCAAAACGGAATATAACGAGTTCGTATAGAATTCTTCAATCTGCAATTGCCCAGTTCTTTTCTCATTCCCTTAATAACTTTCCTAGCAGTCTCGATGCGAGTCTTAATTACTATTCCACTAATCTGCATATGAATGCTTTATATCTGTATATGTATATCTTTGTAATCACGTAGCCACTTAAATTCTTGTCGTTAAATTACCTGTACCATCCATTTACTAAACAACTGACTAAAATGTTTATCTCTCGAATCTCGATACAAAAGACCTTACAACCTATGCCTTTCTTAAATGCCTGCAGCGCGTCTGCAACTCCCCAGTTCTATGTTCATGGGCAGCGGTGATCACATGCCATCAGGTGAGCTGCTAGCTCGTTTGCTACTTATTCTATAAAAAAGCCCCTAATGAACCTTAGATGTAAGCTCCTGCAAGAACGTAAGGCTGCCACAGAGTACGATCCTGTACCATCAGCATCCATCGACTTCTCGCTGATTTGCATATTTCGTAATTTTTTTAATTACATTGAGAGTTACAAACGACCACACAGTTCACCTGATGTTAGTGATTCCTGCGGCCCATGACATCTACATTCTTGACAAGGAATCATAGTGCAGATGCGTTGCTAACCTTGAGGACTGAGATGGAATGCCTCGTCACCAGTAATAAAAGTCTCCGGATCCCTTGACTCACCAGACGAAACACAGCTATTTCACGCCGGTATTCTGTGAGGTCGTAGTTCTACCCCGGTTTAGCTGACCCATTCATTCTGCAGTTAGAAACAAACTGCGGTGTACCACTCGCCCTATCCTCATCGGTTATCGGTTCAACGAGCCACATATATGGCCGACCTAAAGCCATTTCGGATTACTTATTCTTTATCAGTTACCTCAGTTCTTCTGTCAATATCACGTAAAGAAACACCGAGCATAGCCTCTTGCTATGAATAATATAAATTCCAAAAATTCAATTACAATTTTAATTTTTTTTTAATGTTTTTTTGAAATATTATATTATTGATCAAGTCAATCAATCAAACAGTCATTAAAACTATTAAATCTCGTTAAAACGAGTAAATAAGAACACAATAAGGTCCAGTGTAAACTAACAACTGAGATGTCCACAGCAAGGAGTCCATTGAGCGGGATATATGACAGCAATTTGTTCTAACGATATCACTCTAGATGCGGCAAGATCTTGTTATTTCTTGACTTGTAACAAATGTCAATCATAGACTTTTAGTGTTTCATTTTAGAAAATATTATCGGTGATGAGAAAAGCGGTGAAGAGATTTTTTTATAAGTAACCTTAATTTTAAAAAAAAAATAAAAAATATGTATATCTATTATATTCTACGTATAAGTATTTATTACATTTAATGTAAGTATTTTTTTATTGAGTGTGAGGGAAGCTGCTGTAGTTTTTATTTTATTTCATTCACTCTTACCTACACAGAGCAGGATCTTGGAGGTGAACTGTACGATGGCACGAGAAGTTGAATTATTGGTCAACACAATGATAAAGATAAAGTAACCCTAGTGCATCGATTGTAAGGCTACGGCTTGTTGAACCTAAACTGAATTTATTAAGATTCTCCAGTGATCGTATTCTAGAGAATGGGCATTGTATTGCATAACAGAGATATGCACGCTAGCACTTGAATGAATCAAAATTCAAGCTCTATACATAAAACGGAGCTAATGGTGTACAGTATGTCCAGAAGTCAGGAAAACAATTTAAGCTATATTGAATTTTATTTGAAAAAGTTAAAGGCGGTGGCGGCTAATCGGGGAGCCAGAGTAAACCAAACATTTTGAATAGCAAAGATACGTGGAAGAAATCCTAAATAAGCATGTCGGTCTATTTATCGTGAGCATGAGTTAGAATGCTGTTTTTTATGGTTGACATTGCCCCTCCCAGTGCTTTTGGTGCTAGTGAGTAACTACCTTCGGAGGTGGGTATCTACGAGCATGTCTACGATGCGCTTGGGCGATGTGGAGAAGATGAAAACCCGTTCCAATTACTCTTCGAGAATTGAAAATTGCATTGATAGAGGTACAGGAGAATTTTCCAAACATCGTCTCAGAGATTTTGTGAACAGAATATTGAATCGCAAGCATCTCTATTGACAGCGCACGAGGGTAATAATAAATACATAGTACTAACATAATTGGGAGAATTATATATCTTTAACAGAAAGAGGTTATTTTAACTGTTTTGATATAGCAATGATTATTCTTTACATAAATGTAGTTAACAATAACTAAGAACTTTATGTTTATTATCCTGTCTCTGTTTACTGCGTCTCTGTTTTTTTTTGCTGCTTAGTCTATTGACCTGCATACAAATTATTTATTAATATAAACTTGGTGTACAGTTATATAGAATACATTAATAAATAAAGAAAGTGGTAAACCTTTAAGTGGATCGGATAGAGAAGATAAACGGATTGCAAAATGTTATAAAGTTTATGATACATGTGGATCATAAGCCTAACCAGGTCTAGACGCACTACATTCTTAATTATATATATATATATATATATATATATATATATATATATATAATTGAAATTGAAATTATATATATATATATTTATATAGGCTATTACTCATCTTTATTCTTTTACATGTTGTCTGTTTCCGGGTCTAACTGTGTTGAGTGTATGTTTCGTATCTTTGCCACTGCACAAGAAACTTCCTTCAATCTTATTGCACAAGCAATATATCGGACGGGAAGGTGCATACAGTGTGTCGTAAAGTGTGTGCCTCTTTGTTTATGCAAATGCTTAAGGAGATATAATATTTCAAGTGCCGTCATTATCACTAGAAAATATTGCACCAGATATGGAACCCAGTTGACATTATCAATTTACTTTACCTAGAGATTCAGCAAAACTGTCGCATCTTGGTAAAATATGCCATTTCTTTTTGTCCTATAAATAAGATTTACAAGGGTGGACTTAACTTCATGTGGCATTATTTGCCCTACAACCCTGGATGAATGAGCGAAAATGTTCGTAGGCGTATCGAGTTATACTTGACAGAAAGTGTTTGTGTATGAAGACGCATCGTTAGTGACCAGTATCTTAAGAGTTATGGCAACCTTGCTACCAACTACTTCATAAATTATACTCGCCTATTACCTTGGCTTCGCAAAACAACATTATGCCATATTAAATAGATATCCAATTGAAAAATCTACCTTCTCGTCAGACCCGATCACACTTTCATCGATTCAACTTCAATAAATTTAAAAATTATTATCTGAACATATCTCACAGTAATAAATTATTATCTGTGGACTTGTTGTTGTATAATCGTTTATAATTGTTTGTTGTGTAATCGTTTTTCTGGATACTTTCATTTCTACCAATTCGTTGACAACGATGTATAAACTATATAAAGAGATATATACCTTGACGGCCAAAAGTTTAAGACCGCACATAAACAACATAATTATCCATCAATTGTAATAAAATCCCATGAGATAAATTAAAGAAATGCACATCTGCATATTCTATTGTTAGTATCGCGAATATTCAAAGAAGTCATTCTTGTGTTTACTTTCAAGTTATTTGTCCAATCTATAATTTGTCATATCAATAAACATCTATTTTTTTCAAACAACGACAAACGCTGCGCTAGAGCCAGGTGGTAGAGTCGTAATAATATTTTTATAATATCCTCATTACTTTTATACTTTTTATATATATAAAGATATATATATATATATATATATATATAAATATATATATATATATATATATAATAATCTTTAAACCTCTGAAACTTATGCTAGTATAAACCATTTTACAAGCTTTAGTGTATTCCCAATTACTAGTTACCAAACATATATCTTTTAGTAACATAAATTAATTAAAAAAAAGGAATATAAAAAAAACTAAATAAAATAAAAATTAAAAACAAATTTGAAAACTACTGCTATAAAATACAATGTATGTGTTTTTTTATGGAGGGAAATAAGCACGGTTGTGTTGGACTCAATCCCTGGTATTAGGGGAAATACCGACTAAAAAACCCTCCCTAGGGACCTATAAGAACCCCTTCGGGACGACCGTTAGATATTACTTCGTGGGGGTGGTCTAGCAAACTTTGATTTTCCTCAATCCTCAGGCCTTGCGCTTTTTTCGCTCATTGCATCTTAGTGCTATTAGCACCGTTGCTGCATAATTGCTCACTTGGTTCCATTTATCTTCAGACTCTAGCATGGTTTTCACTAGGTTCTCCACCCTTATGGTCCCTAATGCTTGCTTCAGCAATATGTGTGTGTGTATGGTGTGCGTAAGAAAGTCTCTATTCAACTCGTTCCAAAAGCTATTCAGTGGATTGTAATCTAACGTTTTCAGGATATTGTATAACGTCTTTTTCAATTCTTATATGAACTGAAACGCATGAAAAAATATTTTGAAGACATGTGAAATCCGTCTATTCGCAGTGGAGTTGCGAATTTGTTCCAACACCTCTAGAGAGAAGGCTTTAGTCCAGCAGTATTGTGTATTTATATAAATATATATACAAAAAATACCATGAGAAAATGTCAGATGTTATTGGTGTTTAAATAATGTCAAATGCTAATTAACTATTTAAGTCTAATAAATTTTATAAACAAATCACGCAATACTTTTTTATTTAAGTTAGAATTTTAGGAAATAAATAGTATGTTCAAATAGGAGGTTATTCAGATAAGAGTAGTTTCATAAAATTGATAAGGGAATTGAAAGCAGTCGTCTGGGACTTCAGGATATATTTTATGCACTCAGCTGTAATGCACTTGAAGTCTTGAAAGTAGTTTGTCGTAATATATGTACCTTTACGAACAAAACTAAGATAAAAATGTACAAATAGATTCATTTCATTTCATCAGATTTTAGAATATAGGACAGTGGTAGATCTAGGTCCATTGCTGTAGCTTCAGCAGTCTCTGAGTTCAGCATGAGCAATGAAAAAAGAACAGCCGGGCCCATGTAAGCTGAAGTCCTGAAATCACGACGCTCAGAACTAAAAATAGGAGTGTAGGAGAATTGTTTAATAAAATACTTCTTCAGCTCCAGGGTTCATGTTAGTCAATATTAGTGAGTTATGTAATAACGAGATGTACGAGTATGTAATCATTAAATTTTTTGTTCCACTTTATTGTCTGTGAAAAAAAAAATCTTAAATAGCTCAACAGTAAGATTCTGTTTATATCCTGATTTTCTTTTCTGAGAAGTAGAGTAATAACAACGTTGTCAACAATTTGCTGAAAATGAAAATATCCAGAGAAACGATTTCAACAAGTACACAAAGAATAACTTATTACAGACAAATTTTAAATTTGTTCAAGTTGGATCGATTCAATTGTGATCGGTTTTGACCCGAAGGTAGATTTTGCGATTTAGCGGCGTAATGTTGTTTTGAATGCGTGCATGAGTGTAGTAGTTGTACTGCTGCGTTGTCAATTTATATTTTCCGGGGTTATGGGCTCCTATTTTTGAAGAGGGAGTTTTTGAACTTTTGAATGTACATTCAATCTCTTTTGAGATCCGGGAGGAAGAGGAAAGATGACTCTTGAGCACGACATCTACACCCAGCCGTTGCCCATCCGTCATAAGAAAAGTTTAAGGATCCACATACGTTTGCGTTTACGTTGCAAGACAAGCCAATTAGTGCGAAATAAGAATTATAATTTGTGTTTAGAAATAAAACACAAGTAAATGATATTCAATTGAAAATAATGAAATCGTAAATATTTTGGAAAACAGAATGACAATCCCTCTCCACCACAGATTGGCTTAGGTATGTCGTCACTCCATCAAACGGGGGTTCCTCCTCGTATGTTTTTTAATATTTAAATGATATTTAATTTTTTCACAGTATCTCTTATTGATACTTTTCTGAAAACTCAACAAGAGGTCATGAAAAATGTAATGTAAATCCCATACTTCATTTTATGAACTAGAAACTTTCAATGATCCTATTTGTGCTTGAATCGACATATATATCAAATTATCTTTTGTTACCTGGAGATATTAGTATAAAATGTTTTTGAGGTAATTTTAATAATCAGTTCTTATTAAAAACATCTCTAACGATTCGTATGATCTTATTTAATATGATGAGAAAACGAACGACGTTTTACCTTCTGTTCCATTGCATCATTTTTTATTATTATGTATTTAGTTAGTTACTTTATCTTAACCGAAATAGATCCACATTGCAGTTTACTCCTGAAGGATGAATGGGTCGGCTCGACTAAGGAAGGTACACCTGTTAACAAAATATCAGCGTTAAGTGACGGTATAACGTTGCTGTGTTTTGACTGGCCACAATAGTGATCCGGAAAGTATTATTACTAGTGGAGAAATATTTTTTTTTTTACTACATTGAGAGTAACATACGAGCATACAGTTCACTAGATGGGAAGTGATTCCTGTGGCCCATGACATCTACATTCATCCTTGACAAGAAATCATAATGCAGATGCGTCGGCATCCTTGAGGACTAAGATGTAATGCCACGTCACCAGTAATCTCGGTCTTCGGATCCCTATCCTCATCAAAAGAAACATAGCAGCATTATGCTGCTATTTAACGTTAGCATTGGCGTGGTCTTATTCTGGTCAATTTCGGCCATTCACTCTGCAGCTAGAAACAAACTGCAGTAGCCATACCAATGTTAAACGGACTTTATGCTCGTTTGTGAACCTCAACACTAATTATTATAATGATTTTATTTAATATTATTGTATGACACAAAGACAACATAAAGTCATTTAATACATCAATATTTTCAAAAGAAATAAAAAGAAAGAAAGAAATGTGCAGTTTATGATGACATGGACGTAGTTCTAACTATTCAGTGGGACTGAATATCGGGCATATTTTGTTTGTTTCTCTTCTTGATGCATTTAATAGCTGCAGCGATATTGACACTGTACTAATATATTGTACTGTACAAATAAAGCGTGTCTAGGAGAAGAGAATTCCACTTTAAGAATCAGAAAGTAATGTTGGTAATATCATATAACATGTACTACGATTATGTCCTCTTGGTTTGTTTTCACCACGATGACATCTTCTCGTGTTTGCTATGACGTCATTAACTAAATAAGATATGTTATAGTGCCGTAATTATTTACACAAACACAAAACGCACTCACTTGTCTTCCCCTTCCTTTGTCCAATCTTACGCATATGTAATAAGATCGGAGGAAGGATTAGACACTTTCCAAGATGCAGGACGTACAAACATAACTTTCCTCGGGAATCGAACTCAAGACCCACTACGCAATAGCCAAATATTCTTACCACACTACTAATACACCGCTATCAATGCAAATTATAGTGTAGTTTACTAAACAAAACGATACTTTCAGTTGAATAAATTTACCATATTTATCGTTTTAAGTTTTGTTAGGTAAGAAATTAATATATTTCCTACTATCTATAATATATTCGGCAAGGTCACAGTTTTTACCTACAAGTATCGATATAGATAAATTATAATATGACGAGTTACAATTTTTAATTATACACTAGTGAGCATAAAATGACTCATGATGATTCATGTACCTGCTTACAATAGCGCTAATTAGGGGTTGTCATGCCCTATAAACTGTCATTTGCCTGACCTTTCCTTATAAGTTAGTCGTCAAACATCGACCGATACACTTATCCCTTATTATCATAAAGAAAATTGCCTAAAAATGGACACATCTATTGAAAAAGTGGCCCAAGCGCCACCGCTTCCCCTAGGGCAACCCCTATCGGAACAGATATCGGTCAGAGTCAGCAAGAAGTGGCTCGTGTGTTAGACATGAGCCAGTTTCCAGTGTCCAGAGTTTACCACGAGATTGGTAGCTATAACAAAAATGGATGATCAATTCATCGTCAATACTCGAGATGTTTTTACGAGATTATTTTCACCGCAATCATACGGTGAGTCGAACTTTTTCCTCACGGTAAATTATATAATTATTGGTAATAATATATTCGTTCTTAGGATAACATAACAGTTTTTTTTTAAATAAAAAATTATGTTTTGAATGTTGAAAAATACGATAAGGAAGTTGTTTCTTATATAAAAATATCACAACTACATTGCCATACAGCATGAATGTATCGACCGGGGAATTGAATGACTACGCTCTAGCAGAATATCAGTGTAAAAGGCTACCTAACGCTGCTACGGAATCCGAAGGTCTTCATTATTAATGACAAGGTATATCTTTATCCTCAAGGTCACAATGCATCTACATTACAACTCCTTAAAGTGGATGAATATAAGTGTCATGGTTCACACTTGCCGTCAGGTCAACATCAGACATTCCTTTCTGATCCCCAGGGAACACGTGCCTTGAATCTTTGTTGAGGATAGATGTTACCACTTACCATCATGTGAATTCTGTGCTCATTTGTCACACTTTGTGTCATACTATATTAAACAATAATCCTAAATATCCGAACCAATTCCTTATGACATCAAAATGTCATAATTATTTTATTCCCCTGATTAATCGAGGTTTATCGGATCTAAAATAACATTAACGTAAAAATTCACGTCAATATGTTTACCGTTAGTGTGATAAAAGATTAAGTAATGATTGAGCAAGAATTTACACTTAATATTTAGATTGCCAACAAATATCTTTGCATCCATCACCTGACACATAAAAAATATTTATGAGTAGTTCTAAATAAACAAAATCTTAAATCAGTTTATAAGATGACGATTTAAGAACACATTCATTTAACGAGCTGTTTTAAAATTAGATTAAAATATTTTGAGAATTGAGAAATCCGGTTGGAGTGCATAAGTTAAAGTTTATGAAAAAAGATTATGAACATACTAAAAGGCTATTAGAGCAATGGTTTGTATAGTATATTTTATAATCCTGCAATTATGCACACACAAACACACACCTAGAGTTTCTGTGTATGCGTGTGGGTAAAGAGACTTACCCACACGCATATATAGAAACTCTATATAACCCTTATACACACAAGTTCTGGTTCTATTATATTTTATTTAAATAAATCACGTGTAGTCTTTAATGGGAGAAGCCACCGACCTGTGTAACACTGCGTCTTCGTCATCTTGAAGACCCCACCGATAAGATCCTTTACTCTTGTACCGTTTGCAAACCGGTGACCCACAGACTACTCGGTTGTTTGAACATCTAAGTGAGGCCGCTGATACGGCCCAGCTTCGGTACCCTTCTGCCCAGCTAGTCTTCCTGAGGGACTTCAATGCCTATCATCAAGATTGATTATTCCCATACCAGAAGACCGATCATGCTGGGAGAGAGACGTGGAACTTGTCCCTAATACATAACCTCTCTCAGCTGGTAATGCAAGCCGGAAAGCAAGCATGGGTGTGGGTGGTGGATGTGGATGGCCACACAGCCTGGACCTTCTGTAAACCTCTGGCCCAGATAGATACGTTGTCGAAGTATCCTCACCATTGGGATTTTTTAACACTGTCTGGTAAAATCTGAATCGTCCCATTCTCCCCCGGTAATCGATGTTCGTAGTGTTCGGTGAATGTGGCGTTACAAGTTAGCAGATTGGGACGAGATGCGGTACTTCTTTGCACCTTATCCATTGTACCAGGTATGCTCTTCTTCCAAAGACCCGTCGAGATATGCAGATGCTATAACCGATTTGGTGAGTCAAGCCAAATTTTAATGCTATATATAATTTATTTTATTTATTTAGTTGTGGGGATTGTACTATAACTACCTAATGTTTGTGTTAGAGTAAAGTCAAGTTATACACAACGCTGTTCAATTATTCATTATTCTACTGTACTTTACATTTAACAGAGCCATACCGCAATTTGAAACTAGTAGCAACATTGTCAGGTCAGCACGACCAGAGAAGATCATGTCCTTACATAATACCAGCAATATAACGCTGCTGTGTTCCGTATGGAATATGAATCCAAGGTAATAAAACATTTCATGTCAATCTGTAGGTATAAAACGCATAAGAGTTTTAATCTTTGTTGAGGATTGATGCATATGACATGAAATGAAAAATGTAAATTATATTTCGAAGCTAAATCCGAAATGGAGCCACATGGTGGACTATGCTCTAATACCTAAAGGGCGGTTATAAATATACAAAGTGACTATTTGCGATAATTTTAACCCCCATATGCATTACGCAAAAGCAAATTTTTGAGTTATCATGTTTTTTAGCTTTTTTCAAAATAAGTCAAAAATGCAACATCAAAAATTTTTTAAGAAAGTGTCAATTTAAATCTATTTTTTTCTTCTGATTTACAAAAACGATTATACACTTGTTATTTATCAATATTAAAACAACAAATATCGAAAATTTCGAAAAACGATATATAAACCCTCCCAAGGTTGACTGGTAGATAATGCTTTGGGCATTAAGTCCGCCTTTGTGCATATGTTAGTTGTATATACAATAGTTTATAAATAAATAAATAAATAAATCAATATTTTTTTGATTTTTCCATTAAAATACCTTAAAAACAAAAAAAAACGTTAAGAAACTTCGCTTGTAGATTATTTTAAAAACATAACCGTTTTCTTAGCTCTCCAACAATGCATAACAACAAGGAACTTATTTCAATGAAACTGAAAAAAAAAATGATCACAAAGGAGGCAGGCGGAAAGCGGCTGTAACTGTTTTTTTAAAGTCTTAATATGACAAATCTTATTTTATTGTATTTATGGTTAGTAACTAAATCATGTACTACATAACTACTCATTATAAAATACGACAGTGAATAATAGATTTATTTGGGAAATAACATTTAAACAAAGTCGTTATTGATTTTGTTCACTAATTTCTTTTGAAGGATAAAGACAGGAGAGAAATTACCTCTACTGATATTTCTAATGCATCGGGGACTTACTTTTTTCATTCCGGAAAGTCAATCTAGAGAGAGCGATTTGCATGCAAATCGAATTTCGAAGCCAATTCAATTCAACATTTGTGTATATTTTTGACTAGTAACCTTTTTTCTCCTTCAAGAGATTTATGTATAACAAAGGATTATCCTCATTTCGGTACCAGTCTCTCTCTTGGGCTCGGATGTTCGCCTCTAATTGATCTTTCAAGTGAGCTCCTTGGTAGGCGGCACTTATTTTACCGTTTTTATAAAGAAGAACAAGCAAAAGAAGTTTTAAAACGAACAAGCAGTTAATCGGATGATAAGTGATCACCGCCATCCATTATCATCTGCAAAGCTAGAGTAGTTAGAAATACGGTGCTTGCCTTTAGAAAAGGAGTAGTAGTATTCTCTTGAAGGTCGCTATGTCACTTTGGTCCAGAAATACCGCTTAAACAACTGATTTCGCAAAGTAGTATGTGTAGTACGTAACAGAAACTTCATGTGAAGTGCAAAGTGATAGACTGAAAATCAAAAATTTCTCGATGATTCGTAAAGTTAGAGAATGAAGACGATGGAAAATTGCCGTTAGGTTATCGATTTAAGTCGCTTATTGTTGAACGCAGCCAAATGGAAGGAGTTGGTACTGGTGATGATCTTGAAATTAGTAATGTATATGTGAAGCCGAACTTGCATCTTGTAAATTTCTAAGGAGTGGACTGACAAGACAATCTGTCCTGCTATATAAGCACACCGAGCTTTCTAAAGGCCAATTTGGCCTTACGTTCCCATTGTCGCGGAACTGAACGTCACTCGATACATTTACGATAGTATTCCAATACTAGTTGAGGCAATAAGGAGAACGCTCTCAAAATAAGGAGATCAAAGGAAAGATATATTTTTAGGAGTAAACGCGCAAACTTATGTCTTTAAATTGACAGTTTGATCCCTCACTTGTTGAAATTTAACCGAGAAATATGTCTGGTCTATGACACATCAACTGTACCGTCATCTAGATAACAATGTATGTTACATGGCTACACGTCATTGATAAGAAGAAGATTTTCATCTTCGTTTCACTTCTTCGTTAGTATATCCACAGAGTACTGATAATTTTTCCCTTCCCTATCGATTATCAGGTTCACCATTAATTTCGCCAACCAATTCCTACAGTACGTATATTGGAATAACAAAACAATTCAATGTTATTTGTATTGCAATGCCATCAGAAAAAATTAAAATTAAAGCGTTAAAACTGTAGTAACTTATACTTAATATATTTGTTACTATAGTTTTGACGCTATAAATTAGTAGAATAATGTATATGAGCAGATTTTTTTAAAATTTTATTTCAATAGATTATTTTCGTTTTAATCAGCACTACGTTTTTTTCTTAAAATTATATGCCTGTAAATTTCTGAAAATGGTCATGAAAAATAAAATAGTACAATTTCAAGCTAAAACAATTGATTATGAAATGCAGAAAATTCCTCCCCTTTTAAATAACAATTAAAACATTATGAATTTCTATTTTAGCTCCATTACATATTGCTTTCGGATGAACAAATTGCGAACAAAATTAATTCTGTTTTGAAAGCAGACACCCTAAAAGAAAATTCAATTTACTGTTCGACTTATATCCGACACTTTATAATAATACTTAGATACAATATGATTATGCCCTTTCAGTGCACAAATGTAATAAATTTCCCGTTTATGTGGTATTGTTGCGTTAGATAACTTAAAAAAAGTAACTAAGCATACGAAAATATATACTTATATATATTCTTATATATAAGTAAAACTATTTAAAATTTTAATGGTAAAATATAAAATAAACCAAGGGGTAAAATCAAACCAAATGATTTATTTACCTTTCTAATAAATAAAAGAATATAGAAATATTTATTTATGTACATAATATAACTTAGCTTTCTGAAAAAGCGATTCGCGATTCTGTCTCAACTATTTGCAGACTCAGATGAAATTATTGTTTAATGTACTGTAAATCTTATGAAAATAATCTATCACAACTCTTTATAACTAAATATTTTAACGATTATTAAAATAATTATAATTATTTTATGGGAAACTTAACCATCCCTCAATGCCCCAATATTGGGTACAGGTATTTTAAGGTATGCCCGCTATACTATTGTTACAATTACTAATATTCCGGTTAACCACTTGAACTAAGCTTAAATGCTTGTTAGAGTTATTAACCGGAACCAGCTTGATGATAATTACTATATGTCGGAAGTGCTTCACGAGAATAGTCGAAAGGGGATTTGAACATACGGCCCTAAATTTCGCAGGCTCTACCCTAAACCTATTGACTATTTTTTGGCTATTGACGCTTATAATAAAAAATCTTGGTCAACAAGTTCATTCTGTTAATTCTTATATTAACGAACGGAATTTAATATTTATTGTGATTTTTTCCTTAATTATTTTTCCGTGTAATCTGTGTAAACAGTTAAATGTTTTAAATTCATTTCATGTTTTCATTATTCTGCACACTTTCCGATAATGGTCGGGTAACTGAAACTAATTAAGTAAGTTTGTTCGGTCGATGACATTGTTTAACGTTAACTTTGAGTCATCTTAATAAAAGCAAACAAACTATGAATTATGAACTCTGTATAGTTGAATACATTTACTTTTATATAATATTAATTTACACAAGTAAAACAAACATGAGTTAAAATAAAAGAAACGTAGTTTGTGCCAAAAAGCATTTGTTTCTTCTTAGATGGTGAGATGAAATAAAAGGCACTGGTACGATATAAACTATATTATAACTTCGAGTGGACGTTAGGTTGCAGTTTTAGGATGTTTTCTTCGTCGGAGATAAAAAGGGGAATGAATCATTGTCTGTAAAGTTTTCAAAAAATGTTCGTTGTTCCCGACCATTGACAAAAACTACGAGCCCACCTTTGATTTGAGCAGATAATACATTGTGGATACAAGAAAAGTTACTTATTTTAATGTAATATAAAAACAATAATTATAGTAATGTGTAATGTAAAAATAATACACATGAAGAAAAAAAACATTAAAGATAAATAGTTATAAAAAATATGCTCCAGCATTAGGTAATGTTCCCTGACCAAACGCTTAAAAATTACTAGTATTTTCATGTACTATATTTGGGACATCCCAAAATCTAGTGGTGTTGTAATTAACACTGTACATTGACGTAGGTCTTACATTTATTATTACATTTAGGTTTTACATTTATTCACAGAAATTATCAAATTATATTATTCGTAATATTTTATTTTGAAATTAACATTGTTGAAGTAAGTTTTTTTAAACATTTACAACTAATAATGCTCTGCAGTGCGCAGCTCAAAGTTATAAGAACATCATATATATATAAAAAGCACACAGTTTACCTGAAAGTAAGTGATTCCTGCGGCTCATGTCATCTACATTCATCCTTGATCATAATGTAGATGCATTGTCACCCTTGAGGACTGAAATGGAGTACCTCGTCATCAGTAATAAACGATCCCTGCAATTCACTTCACGAAACACACCAACATTATGGTCCTATGGTACCTGCCCCGGTCGGGCTGACCCATTTATTCTGCAACTAGAAACAAACTGAAGTGTTGCTCTATCACTCTATATTTTATATTTTATGTATACTATTGATTTTTTATTATTATATTATATTTATTGTTGTTATTAATAATATTCTTCTTATATGACTTCTGATTCTACTTTATATGATAATTTTATTTTAGAAGAAAGTATTTTCGTGTTGTATTTAGGTGTCGTACATAAATGACAATCATCAGCCATGTCAGGCATAAGACCTTTTCTTGGTATTGTGTGCAGAATTCGGGCACGTAATACTTTTAAAAATTTCGTCCTCTGATCCATATTTTAGGTAGGTCCACATTTTTAACAACACCGTAAGACAACAGCCGTCGACCGTTTAAACCTCCATCGTATTTCAAGATTTTTTTTGCCCCATATCAATTTATCCATATATATGTCATCCTCAAAATCAAATCTGAATTTGTATGGATTCATATATAATGTTTAACTCTATTTATATTTTTAATTTAACATTCATTTAATAATTTGGCCAAAAAAAATTGTTTAGGTAATTTCTCTATAGATGAAACTTCTTACATTCTTCTTTCAATTTTTCATAACTGTGGTCCAATTATTATCTGTTTCTTCTCTAAACCTCTTCTAAGGTCTTATATAATTTTCCAAACGATTTTCAAATGTGTAAGGTATAAACAATTTATACACATACTATCTATCCAACTATCTCTAGGTTGGGCATCACTTTTATGTTAATATTTACAGGTTTTATTAAACACGAAACATATGTGTTTCTTATGAACGGGTACTTATAACAGAACCGCTTACCGCTCGCTACTTACCAGATCTTGTACCTGACTGGGTTCCGATCACCAGTCAAAACAAAATTAAACGTTCACAAAAGTTGAACTTAATCTAAAAGGCATTCTTTACAAGTCAAACCAAGGTGTGGTGAGATACTCGTATTACGTTATAGCTGTAGTAATACATTATTATTATAAAAATGTATTTTTATAATAACGATACGATGAATAATTTCCTCTCAAAAGCGAATACAAAATTTAAGAGTGATTAGTTGCGTGTAATTTTCGATACCCTATACAAATTGTCGATTAATGAAGGGGCGATGGCGGGTATTTCTTGCGAAAATCATTAATGTTTCATAAATAACTTAGCGATACTGAGAACGGTTGCTTTAAAAATTATACGTTTAAACTGTAGGCGTTGTAATATAATTTGGTTTTAAACATTTCCGGACATTTCAAGCAAAATGTAATTTCTTAATACTTCTCCAAAAATGTTAACATATAACGACGAAAAACAGCTACACATATGTTTGTACTCTTTTCGATAATTTAAACTTTTATATCTTGATTATTACCAGATGAAACCAAATGGGCAGAATATAGTATAGTTCCCTTCGCATACCCGGAAAGAACTACGGTCATCGACATAGCCCCGGCCAAGAAATGAGTCTTCCCGTCACTTTCAAACTGTGTGCCACCCCTAACAATATAAAAAACTTAAAAATAAAAGCAAAACGTATTGTAATGGATTACCAAACATTAAGACGGTACGGATGAAATGTTGAATTCTGTCACGATGTACGATGGTTAAATCCAAAAGTCGGAATTAATCTGAACAATTCCTCAGAATATTTTCAGAGGTAATGCTATGAAAAATTCAGAGATGCAACATCACAGAGATAAGTTTTACCAGTTTTCTACTTATTTAAAGCTTTCGTCTTTTATTTATCTTGCATCCTTTCAACGTTGAGAAATTAAATATGATGCCGTGTTCTCCGATTCCTTTCATTCCTTTGCCAACAGAAGTCAAACAGATTTTTCGAATGTTTTTTTCCGTAATGTCTTTCTACGTACAGATTTATATATATATATATATATATATATATATATATATATATATATGTGTATATATGTATATATGTATATATATATATAAAATATATATCAAAATCTGTTCGTAGTTTCATTTTATTCTTAATGGTTTTCAGTGTAAGAAAAACAAATATTAATGGTAGTTATTTATAAGACATTTAGATCTCATGCTGAATCTAACAATCACATATTAATAACACATTTTGCACAGATATAAAGTTATATATATATATATATATATATATATATATATATATATATATATATATATATATATATATATATATATATATATATACATATCCATACATTCAAAATAAAGGCACACATTCGTCTCCTTCGCTCTTTTTCCTCGCTGCGCGGTTTCTTACGCGTTATAATGTTTCTTTCTATTATTGTCGGTGAATAAAACCATGTGTTGCTCTGTAATCAAAGAAACGACATTTAACGTTTATTATTCACAATCTCAATCCTTTCTTCAATATTTTTTAACACTTGAACACAATAATAAATTACACTCTTATATCTTTCAAACCTCTCAGACAATGACAGCCCCGCTTTACCAACGTAGTAGATTGCATCCCTTATACCGCCATCTGTCGACCGAGCCCGACTCCACACTTCTTTACCAACGGTGTGAGTCACGGCTAAATTCAAATTAAAGAAATGTTCTATAATAACTATTTCTTTATATATATATATATATATGTATATATGAATATATATATAAAATATATATCAAAATCTGTTCGTAGTTTCATTTTATTCTGAATGGTTTTTATTGTAGGAAAAACAAATATTAATGGTAGTTATTTATAAGACATTTAGATCTCATGCTGAATCTAACAATCACATATAATAACACATTTTTGCACAGATATAAAGTTATATATATATATATATATATATATATATATATGTATATATATATATATATATCCATACATTCAAAATAAAGGCACACACTCGTCTCCTTTGCTCTTTTTCCTCGCTGCGTGGTTTCTTACGCCTTTTAGTTCTAGGCACATGTTGTATTAACACTAACATTACAATTGACAAAAAAAAGACAACCAACTATTCACTAAGAAATAAGAACTCACTGTGTTTAAACTCTAGGGATAATAGCCGTAGCTATTTATATTACGTGAGCTGGATTACACAGATGAAATTAAAATGTTGTGGTAGTGAGAAGACATCTAATTTCATCCCACATCGTCTGTAATTTGAATTCTCTGAGTTTACTTAACATAAGTTATTATTATATACATTTATAATAATAATAATATTAATATATTAGGTATTCCGTTCTTCAGTATTGGCCATTACAAACCAAAAAAAAGTTTTGATTGGTTGTGAATTCTAAATTCTAATTAATTTTGTTTAAAACATGACATTCATTACGTTTGAACATTTTTCGTCATAATGGATACTTTAACAATTCGTGTAATTATGGAATATGAGTTCCGTCGTGGCATCAACGCGGCACTAACACCACGTAACATGAACAACGTTTACGGAGAGAACTTTACAAACGGTTGCAGAACCCGTTATTGGTTTGGCCGGTTACGTGCTGGAAATTTTGATTTGAAAAATGAACCTCGTGGTTGTCCGGACACTTTGGTCATCAATTATGAAAAGAAGGTGATTGTGGAAGCTGATGATACTCGATCTTACAGCCGAGCTAGCAGCAGCTTTTGATGTTAGCATCAAAACAATGTTGGTCCATTTGCGACAAATTGGCTAGGTAGAAAAGCTTGATAGATGGGTGCCCCACGAACTTAACAATCGCCAGCTCAATGTATGCGTTGAAACCTACCTCGCGCTGCTCAACACACTACCATAATACTCCTACACTAGTGCGGTTGTTCGTTTAAACTTGTATTATTCTTATATTTTTAATATTCTTTAATATTCTCTTATAATTATTACTGTCATGATGGTAGAGCCTATCAGAAGTTCCTAGCTGTAAATTGAATGAGTGGGCTCGAACAGAGAAGGTCCAGTGGAAAAATACCAGCATTACGCTGCTGTATTTCGTCCGTGTGCAGGGATCCGAGGACCCAGCAGACAATGAAGCATTCCATCGCGGTCTTCAGGCGTGATGATGCATTAGCATCTTGATTCTTTGTTGAGGATGAATGTAAATGTCATTGGCCAGAGTTATCTCTGTTATCAATGTTGTTATTTGTCAACCCTAATATTATAAAAAAAGTTAATTGAAGAATATCGAAGTTGTTCATATTGATCATATCAATACACTTTTGTTTATTACATTGAGAGTAATAAATGAGCACACCGTTCACCTGATGATAAGTGATTCCGGGGCACATGACATCAACATTCATCCTTCAGCAGAAATCATACAGATAAACAGATGCGTTGTCACCCTTGTAAAGTAATAATGGTCTCCGGATCCCAACACACTAGAGGAAACACAGCATCATTATGCTGTGTTTTTTCAAGGGTACTCTGTGAGGACGTGGTCCTACCCCAGTTGAGTTGACCCATTAATTCTGCAGCTACAAAAAACTGCAGCGTAGCTTTACTACGCCGTACACGCGTACAGGCGTGTTAATACAGGAGATAATTTGGGAGCACAAGACTTGAGAACTATCGCTGGTATACCGTCAGGCTCATTGGCATTGCTCACGTCTAGACAGCGCAGCCTCTTGAGTACCTCTTTGTTCGTGAACAACGGAACACCATCGCCGCGGTCCAGACGAGAGCTTTGGACAAAGAGATTTGCAAAGAGGTCTGCTTTCTCTTTTGCCGTGTGGGCCAGAGAGCAGCCGGCTTAACCAGTGGGGGCAGTGAGGAGCGACAGAAGTTTGCCTCAATCGCTGGTGCCGAGTCTCAGTCCTCAAGGATAACAACGCAAATACATTATGATTCCTTGTAAAGGTTGAATGTAAATGTCATGGGCCCCAGAAATCGATTACCATCGGGTGAACTGTGTACTTGTTTATGTAAAACCATCGGCTAGATAAAGCTTCGGTAGTCAGAGTTCGGTCGACACTGGGCCGGTGGGTCAGAGTTTATTGTTTTTTATTACCTTGGGAGCATCAAACAAGTACACAACTCTCAATGGCTTCAGAAGTTCACTTTTATAAAAAATTAAATAATATATATTTTTTTATAGTATAGGCGGCAATCGAGTATGCAGCCCACCTGAGGGTAAGTGATCACCGCCGCCCATGAGCATCCGCAACACCAAAGGAGTCGCAAATGTGTTGCCAGCCTTTCAGGTAGGCGTAGGCTATTTTCTTAAAGGTCCCTAAGTCGTATCGGCTCGAAAACACCGCTGGCGACAGTAGATTCCACAGAGTAGTTGTGCGTGGCAGGAATAGGATATAATAGAATTTGTGTTTGTTACTAACCAATCAATAACTTTTTACCATACAAATCATATATTCAAGTCCATTTTACAAACTCCCCTTTAAACCCTACGGTGTGTGTTTTATTGTTATGTAGAACAGATATTTTCCAGTGTAGTCTTTATTATATCCCATTACGAGTCCACGGCTGAAGCGCCCCTTTGTCGTTTATGTCAATGGAAATGCTTGATCATCTCAAAAAAATATATATCAAATAAAAATCTACCCCATCCACAAAGCCCCTAATCGCGTTTGAATAAAAATTAATTACATTCGAGAGCTTTTAATGATCGATGAGCTACTGCGACCATTTATATACGATGAATAATTTAGACACAATTGACACACTATAGACAGTATTGTTTTCTGCGTAACTTATTGTGGGATATTTGCAGAATTATTTAAACCAACAAATTATTAATGATTGTAAGTTAACTTTACACTTACTGAATTCCATTCATCGGATCTTATACACAGAGTCTTATAAAGAAAAAAGTAAAGTAACATCCTGTATATATATCCCACTGCTGGGCCCAAGACCTTCTCTCTAGAGAGATTTCACGTCATCAATTTTTTTTGTATTATATTTAAAACATGTAGGTTTCCTAGTGATATTTATCTTCACCGTTGACGCACTTAAAACTGCGATTAACAATTTCATGGGTACCGGCACGGCGGATCAAACTCAGTTCTGTGATATACTGATATATTTTTATTACTGTAAGAGTAACAAACGAGCACATACTTCACCTAATGATGTGAGGCCCATGACATCTACATTTATCCTTGACAAGGAATCATAATGGAGTTGGGTTGCGCAATGAGATGGAATGCCTCGTCACCATCAGAAGGTCTTCGGATCTGAAAAGTGGGCTTAGACAATGAACTACTACAGTTGTCGTGGCAATTTCTAATATATCCAACACGTTTGATAATTAATTAGCTCAAGATGAAATGGTATGAGTAATGGGATATGGTATTGTTATAGAAGTATCTTTGTCTTACCCGACCAGGATAAAATAAGTTATTTTCTTTTTTTGTTTAGTTCAATTCTATGATTATAATTATTATTTCTGTAAATGAAATAAGGATGAAACAATAATAGCCCTATTTAAATATGGTATTAACATCGTTATATTGTCATCAATGTAGAAATACGTGGTACATAACAGCTAGAAGTTATCTTCACGCGAAAATAAGAATAATTTCAAAAGTTTCTTAAAAGCCTTAGTCTTGTATTTGTTTGACATTGTTCGAAACGTCGATAAATAAAATACGGAGTCGTGTTCTCCTCTTTGGTTTATTCCTTTGTGACCAGAACGGAATCCAAAGAGATTTTAAACTTTGTTGTACCTAGTTAGTTGTTATTTTTCTGTACTAACTTATCTAAATATTTAAATTTTAGAATTTTTAGTATTCATTCGAAATTGTGAATTATATCTATACGTATTATCAACGTCACTGGTCAACTAGTCATTAGTGAAATTTTATAATGCAAGATGAAATGGTTTTTTAAAAATTGCATGGTGCATTTGCCGTTTTATACCGTTTTGTTTTAGTATACCAGCTCTTGTTTGTTATAAAGAAAATATGAGTTACGTTGTAATGATTTAAACAAAGATAGTAATTAATTTTATAATTCAATATTAAATAACACTCATTAAAATATTAGTATCAAAATATAATTAATTCTAAACCTCAATTGCAAATCCATATCAAGTCTAACATATACATAGATACGTCAACAAAATTGCGACGACTCGTACCAACCAAACAACCCTAATTACTGCTGAGGAGGCATTTCATCTTAGTTCACATCTGCTGTAACAATTTTTATCTTAGGCTTATTTTTTTTCTTTAATAAATAATTCAAGTATTCACGTATTAGTTTAGCTAATTCTTTTATAGATAGCAAGGATGATATTGGCTTGACAACCAAAACTGACTGACGGTCTTGTGTAGAGTAGAATACACGTAGTTTTTATATTCCATTCGCAGTCGATTTAACGGTCTTTTCTCAATATAGAAAGTCCATGGAAGTTAGCGTCACTGTGGTTTCACGATATATCTCATCCATTACTCTGATTAACTAGATGTATATCGACAAGGTAATTACTTATAAGTGATTCATTATTGGACAACGGTTATTAGTAAATACTTACACGTATATATTATTAATTGTAAGTAGCCCACATATATTATAGAGAAGGGGAGTCGATAGATGCATATATTTATATATCGTCAGTTGGTGAGAAACAGTAATGCTTAGCAGTTTAAGTACTTAGTAGTACTAACTTAACTTTTACTAGACTTAATGATGTCAAAAATATGCTTAATCAGAGGAACTCATTAATCGCGCCACTTCGATCAGTGGAGACATATAGGTACATATATATATATATATATATATTTATTATATAAGTGAGTTGAGTGTAACACTAAACGAGCACACAATTTACCTGATGGCAAGTGATTCCTGCGGCCCATGTCATCTAAATTCATCCTTGACAAGGAATCATATTGCAGATTGTCACCCTTTAGGACTGCGATGGAATGCCTCATCACCAGTAATATAGGTATCCGGATCCCTACATTCACCAGACGCAATACAGCAGCATTACGCTGCAATTTAACGTTGATATTATGTGCCCCAGTCTAGCCGACCCATTCATTCTGTAGCATAAATCAGAGAACAGAGATCAGAGATACAGACTTATTTTTTGTATTTTAACTTATTGAAAGTATAGACCACAATTATAAACAGCTAGTATATACTGTTATGGTCATTTAACTTTAGTTATATCGTAGTAATAGAAATAGTACATTCATATTTCTACATGCTGAACAAGCTACTCTACGGCGCAGTTGCTTAGATTCATACTCTCTAGTCAGTGTTTTATGAGTTCGAATCCTGTGATTTTATTTAAAAATTAAATATTAAAGCAGCATATACAAGACAAGGGGTGAGTTAACTCTTGTACAACATCCTCTTTTGAGATCATAAAATATATTTAAAATATATGAATTGATTCCAATTACTTTAAGCTTAAGCATTCCCTTGTATAAGCTAGACATTAACACATCGTGAAGCTAGCCATGATTAAAGGTTTAGGCAGATAGAAACTTTCCGAGCGCCCTTTAGCATTTAATTATAGTTAAGTTAAGGATTAGCTTTAGTTTAGTTGTACAGTAAATGTATTTGTACATGTAAAAATTCAGCTCATCCCATAATAAGGTATTTTATTGAAGATATAGAACCTGTTATAATACAAAACGACTATGTCAAAAAATAACAGAGGACAAGAAGAAGAATGATTAACTGCTTACTCGTTTGTGTGCAAAAGTCCTAAGTTGATGAACCCTAATATACGATTTAGACCTCAGTGACAGTATCCATCACTCATCTAAAGTACCTGCAATACTTTAGGCCGCTTCTTGTCTTTGGATGTCAATCGCGTCAATATAAATTACGACTTATGGACTGCTTTAGAGATAAAAGGATGGTTGTTGATGACGTCTTCGTGATCTCGGTCACGGCTATTTCTTTTGTTTATCACATATGACATCATCTGCCCAGGATGTATTATAGTGCCGTAAACATTTGCGCGGACACAGAGACTCTCACTCTATTTTGTAAGAGTGGTTCTAAGTGTTTCATGAATGGATCTCGAACGGGGGATTGTAGCATAATGCTTCTGTGTTTAGTCTGGTGAGTGTAGGCATCCTTATCCTAATGGTGACGAGGCATTCCATATAAGTCCTCAGGAGTGACAACGCAACTGCGTTATGTTCCTTCATCGGGGATGAATGTGGTCTCATGGGCTACAGGAGTTACGAGCTCATGGATTACATATCAAGTGAACTGTGTGCACGTTGGTCACCTTCTACAAAATGAAACTTATCATCGCCTTCCCTAGTTTTAATGAAAGTGTGCAAGGTTCAGATTTTTTTTATTACATGGAGAGTAACGAACGAGCATACAGTTCATCCGATGGTAAGTGGTTCCTGCGGCCCATGACATCTACATTCATCCTTGACAAGGAATCATATAACAGATGCGTTTTCACCCTTAAGGACTGATATGGAATGCCTCGTTACCATTAAATAAAGGTCTCCGGATCCCTTCACTCATCAGATGAAAAACAGCGACATAATGCTGTTGTTTTACGCTAGTATTCTGTGAGGGCGTGGTCCTACCCCGGTCGAGCTGACCCATTCATTCTGTAGAGAGAAACAAACTGCCGCGTAGCTCTACCCCTGTTAATAAGATGCAGTGTTAAAGGCAAGGGACATACCTCACAATTCAAACAGAACTTTAGACCCGTGGCCCAGCAGCCTGGCGTCCAATAGGACGAAATACGACTTGTGGCGAGTGTACTTGCAATCTTGCATGAACTTGTTTGATTCTTCACCAATATAAATACGAATGCCAAAGATAAACTTTACTTATTTGTTTCCGGAATATTGAATCGGCCCAGCCGTATTCATAAATCTCTATTATGGATTAAGATCCATGATAGAGTTTTATGAAGCGATTTATTGCTTTTAATAATTAGAATCAGTTTGCCGTCGGTACTTTGTTTATTTCATTGCAATAATTAATTACGTCCTATATCCTATTCTGTTAAAATTGGCTTATGATTACTAAAACAAAGTTTTTTTTATTTACAGGTAAGTAACTGATACGAAACATGGCTGAATCTAAGAAGAAATGTCGACAGTACAGTGTCGATCACTTAAACTTTGGTTTTCTTCCATCAAAGGCAGACAAGCGATTGCCCGCCCATATGCGTTTTATGCAACAGAGTTTTTGAATTCTATGAAACCGTCGAAGCTCGAAGTTCATCTTAGAAGGTGTGTGATAAAATAGGTAAAGATTTTAAATATTTTCAATCATCGAAGGAAAAATATGAAAAGAGACCCACCGTGCACAGTATGTTTGCTTTAACATCTGAAAGTAACGATGATGACTTGTGTAAGATGCCCTTACAATATCTCATTACTTATAGCGAAATCTGGAAAACCGGACACCATTGGAGAACAGTTAATATTATCCGCTCTTGAAGAGGCTTTAACATACAATAACATACTAAAAAGAATTCCTGTTAGTAACAACACTGTACAAAGACGTATTGATGAAATCAGCTCTGATATTTCTTGTGTAATTATCTGCAAACAACTCCTTTTTCTATTCAAATGGATGAAACAACTTTACCTGGTAATGAAGCATTATTATTGGTATATATTCAATTTGTTATGGACGAAGAAATTCATGAAGAGCTACTATTCGCGTTAACTTTGGAGACGGACACTAAAGGTGAATCAATATTTAATATCCAGAGTGCTTCTTTTAAGGCAAAATCGATTCTATTCACAAACGTTATTACGGTGGTAACAGATGGAGCTCCAGCCATGGTCGGACGATATCGTGGGTTTATAAGGCATCTTAAAAGAATTATACCAGAGGTAACTACAATTGTTATCCACCGACAACACCTAGTAGCGAATTTTGAGTGATAAATTGCACCAATCGCTTCAAATTTATGATTAATGCAGTTAACAGAATAAGAAACAATGCGTTGAATACGCGTTTATTTCCATTTGTACGATGATAATTATGAAGACTACCAACGATTGCTCTTAGTATACTGAACATACTGAAGTACGCTGGTTATCGAAAGGTGCATGTTTAACAAGATTTTACTCACTTTTTGAATCAGTTTTAGAGTTTCTGGAAAGTAAAGATCCAGATTTAAAAGAAAACCTGATCAATTTGAAAGCAGATATCGCGTATTTGACAGATTTGTTCAAAAATTTAATGACATTATCTTATTTATTAATTATTCATTTCAGCATTTCGTGAAAAATTTAAATTTATGAAGCTATATATTAGTCGGTTTTCCCAGTTTTCTAACTTGTTACAGGTAGGAGGCCTTGATGAGGATATTGGACATAAATTCAAAATTTAATTGCCCTGCATGATGACTTCGAAATCAGATTTGAAGATATTCTGACGATGGAAATACAATCATGGATCATCAATCCATTTAATGAAACGGACGTGGAGAATGTGATATTACAAGAAGATCTACTCGAGCACTAATGAGGAGTTGAAGGTGACATTTAAAAGAGGGTATCAAATATTTTGGCTGCAGGCAGAAATAGCTGAAAAATACCCTGGACTGTGGATTGCGAGGAAGCTATCGATAGCGTTTCCCTCGTCATATCTTGTCTAAAAAGTTTTAGTATCGTTAAAAATCTTTTAACAAAAAATACAAGCAGATTGAATATCACAGAATGCGGAGATTTGCGATTATTCCTAACAAAATTGAAGCCAAATATTTATTATTTGCTGTCAATGGGTATCATGTCAAATGACACATCCCGTACTTGATACAACCCATTAAAATTATGAATATTTTGTGACTGTCATTGTAGAAGTTACGTTACATTATTAATGTTTAATTTTAATTATATTACGACTGTTAACATATTACAGCGTAATATGATGACAATAATAAGTAGTAGTGTAATAATAATATATTTGAATAAATACAACACAAAAAAATATACTACTTTTCTTTTTATTTTTACTACTCCTTATGGGGTGTTTTCTAAATGAAATAATTGATTGGTTCCTTGTGCTGTGAGTAGATGTAAAAAAAGTTGAATGGAATCACTTCTTTGATTGGCCAACTTTACTTTTTTGATTGACCCATCAATTCCCTCTTTTTTTTCGAAAACTATTAGTTTTCGAAAATAAAGTGGTTGGAACTCAGCCGCAACGCAAATTTCCATAGTAAGATCTAATCTTCACATTTTTTAATATGGTAGAAATGTAGCTGCAAGGGATCCACGGGAATCAGTTAAATTTTGAAAGTAGTCTATGAGAATAAAAGTCTGGGAACCTTTGATATAGACAGAGTTACAAAATCACTTACATATATGGTTATAAATTCTACATTCATTATATGATCATATATAATGTTTGCGCGGATCAAGTAATATAACATAAAACAAATCAACTTAATCAAACATATTTCCTTAAACATATAAGTACTATTTCTTATAAACAATTGAAATTTTCGAGAACAGTGACATTTCTCTTATAACATCAAATGTTACCAGGAAATATTTACGCACGAGTAACACCAGTAAATCGGAATTACTCCATGCTTATTTCCTCCGTGAAAACAATAATAATTGTGTAAATCTAAATACACAAGGATTTCATCGCGTTGATTTTAACTTTTTTTACCGCACTCGAAGTGTCAGTGAAAATAGTAAATTTTATGAATGTCATAAAGTGATCAAATAGTTTACAAAATTAGAGACACGCTGTAGTGTAGTTTTGACAGTGGTAGAGTTACATTACAGTTTGTTTACAGCTATCAGTGGTAGAGCTACACCGCAATTCTTTTCTAGCTGCAGAATTAATGGGTCAGCTCGACCGGGGTAGGACCATGCCCTCACAGAATACGAGCGTTAAATACCAGCATAATGTAGCTGTATTTCGTCTGGTATGTGCAGTGATCCGGAGACCTTTATTATTGTTAACGAGGCATTCCATCTCAGTCGTCAAGGGTAACAACGCATCTGCCTTATGATTCCTTATCAAGGATCAATGAAGATGTCATAGACCGCAAGAATCACATTCCATCTTTATTATATCAATGACGATGATATCTTACTAGATTACAACCGTCCCGATATCTTGTAGTTGTATGTTTTACTGCCGTAGGCAATCATTCATTGCACCCCATTCCCTACATAATAAAATAAAATCCTAGGAAGTTTTGGATGTTGAGCCGGACTTAATATTTGCGATACATCCAGTCTGGTAAAACCAAACCTAAGAGAGAAGCCAGGTACTATCTCTGTTAGGCTACTAGGACTATATATAACTACGACATATCACTCGATAAATCTTAAAAAAGCGTAGGCGCATTCATGTATGTTACGGCAACACGACGCATTGGTATTCGTGGCACTGTAGGGAGTTTAAGTAATAATACATCACAGTGTATTACGAATCAATGTCAAAAAAAAAAAATTATTGTTCTGAAAAATTGTTACAATATTTTACTATACTTTTTTAAAATTATCCATCTCAATTCTCTGTCACATACATTCATTTTCATACCTGTGTTTGTTTATTAGTACTTTTCTATTACATCCTAAATATATAGTAAGTTACATAATTTTAAATATATATATTTACGTTCTTAATTATTGCTAATAAAATAAAGAAACGTAATGATAATCGATCGAAACGATCATATTGATAAAAAAATATATCGTTTCCACAATCAATTAGAGTATAGAACAAAAAAAATAGGAATCAATGGGTGATAGCTTATTAGGTAAGAATTATTAAGTAAGTAGTTCTTGGTATGGTACATGACAGCTAAGTTATAGCACATTTATCAGGTCCCGTCAATGTTCCTATGACCTTTACCTAAAAGGCAAATGAGTAATGATTTGTTCAAAGATATGTTATGCAGGAATACGGTAAAATCAGACAAGATGAAAGGTCAAGAAATGTTATCCCGTCTCGGTAGCAGCAAATAAACTAAACGTGTAGTATAATGCAGAATTTTTTTAAAATAAGTTCAATATTTATTTTATGAGTAGTTTATAACAAAATCCATAGAATACCATGTGTAACAAAATCAAACATATAAAGTTTAAAATAAATTTCCGATAAAGAATTAACATTTTGCTAATTTAAACATTAAATTGATGAAACTTTCATGAGACAGTGAGAAAAGGAATAAATATTATTATATGTTGTAATGTAAGGAAGAAATAAATGTGATCATTGTATTTAAAATTATCGTTGTCAACTCATAAAAGGAAAACTATATGAATAATAACAAAAGTCTGATTGAAGTCTGTCGACTTATTGAAATATTCCTGAAATACACTTAATAACAATTGGAATAACAAAAGAAGTAACTGTTAATTTTGGGGAATTTTAATTAGGGAGATGAAGCGTCTACACCATAATGATAAATTTGAGAACAAATATACGGAGAAAACTCATTATTGTGGTTAAAACAGACGAGACTACTGAAACTATAATATCTTGCAAAAAAAAATTTAAGACATCATCTTGATTCAGTAAGATCGGTGGAATGGCTTGCTGTTTGCGAAAATCTGTAATCTTTTATGTAATCATTTAAGATCAAGTTGATTTTTTTTTTATTTCAACAAAGCAAATATGATTATACTCCAAACCGGTTTGAACTAACCATTTGATTATTTACCGGATGGGAGAAACGACTATGCAGTCGATATTAGCTCCAACACAAAGACTATGCAATCGAGATAAAAATAGGACGTCACTTGACCTGTCAACTGTTTTTTTGCATATTTAATGTTGTTTAATCTATATTATTAACTCTTTTTTACTTTTAAAATTAAATTAAAATGTTATATAGGTTTGTTTTGAATTGTTTATCGTAGTTTTTTGTTTATTTATCTAACAAACATAAAACATGCAATAACTACATTTCTGTGTTTATGATACAACTAAACATAATTATCTATGCACAAATTTTCGTGTTTTTGTGTGTTTGTGCTAAAAGTTGTTTTAAAAAAGTTATTAAATTTCAAAGATAGACATATTTATCTTGTTAAATCACTTTAAAAATGTCAGCTAAATCAAATTTGCTTTTGTGGTTGTTAGTTCTTCCAAAAGTTCATTGTAACATATTGACTTGAAGACTATCTAGAAATTGAATTTAATTTGTTCAAAATCGGTAGCAACTGTGGCAATTAATCCACATGTGATGGGAATCAGCAGTTTGCTTCTTAAATGCATAAGTACAGTAATTAAATCATTCCATTAATATTCTTAAATTATTTTAATGAATTATGTTATATTTCATTGATAGACATTTTGATTTATTGTTGTCTTACCTGTTAGAATACATATTTTTTATTAAATTTAAGTAAGCTGTTATTTTCTGGACTGGCAATCGCGTAGGATAACCCATCACTAGATGGGCGACTGATCTAAGTTTGTGGGAAGTCGATGAAAGCACCTGGCTCAGAATCGTGATTTGTGGTGATCTATGTCCAGCAGTGGACTGAATGTGCTGTAATGATGATGAAATATTATTTTACGTTTTATTATTAACTTTACATGTTTCTATTTTTTTAAATTTAGATGTTTTTATGTTATTAATGCCAGGATGCATACGAATGCCACAGAATGCACAGATGGAATGTCAATAAAGGCTATATAATATATACTGGTTTTTTTATGATATATTTATTTTATTTCGTTTGAGAAGAAATCACCAATTGTATTTATAAATCTGAATGACACAAGAACGGTTTCCTACAACAAGGGAAGACAATTAGTATCTAATAATACAAGTTCATGAAGCGACGCTCTTACTTAGTTCGTTCACTTGATTGATTGGACAGTGAACAGTCTGAAAAGATTAATGAGGTGTTACTAACAGAGGCCGCTTTCTTTTCGTAAGTAAAAGAATACATGCACAACATATATATATATATATATACATATATATATATATATATATATATATATGTTGTGCATATATATTTTGGAATTTTCTACTAACGACCTTACGCAAATTTCTATTTCTTAAATTTATATCATAGTGGGGTAAAAAAATCTAAAAGCAGATGTAGGATGTGTGAAAGTAGTAGAGCTGCATTGCAGTTTGTTTCTAGCTTTAGAATGAATGGGTCAGCTCGATCGGGGTAAGACCATGCCCTCACAGAATACCGGCGTAAAAGAGCAGCATAATGCTGCTGTTTCGTCTAGTGAGTGTAGGGACCCAGAGACCTTTGTTACTGGTGAAGAGGCATTCCATCTCAGTTCAAGGATAACAACGCATCTACATGGGCGGCAGGAATCACATGCCATCCGGTGAACTGTGTACTCGTTTCATACTCTCATATACTAGTTTAGGTAGTTATTAGTTAGAAACGTGTATGTAAAACAATTGGGTCTTTGGATAGGAAATCAAAATACTAAGGGTGGTAAATGAGCACACCGCTCACCTGATGGTAAGTGATTCCTGTGGCCCATGACATCTACAACCAACCGCAACAAAGTTACAGGTAGCACAAGGGATGTCACATGCCCTGATTTATTCCTTTTTTTTTAATAGAATAGGTGGCGAAAATACACTGCCAGCCTTTAAGAAAGGTGTGGGCTCTTTTCTTAAAGGTCCCTAAGTCGTATCGATTCGGAAATACCGCCGACAACAGCTGATTCCATAGTGTACAATTTTGTGCGTAGCAGGCGTGTAGCGTCATAAACCGCACTCTGGTGTATTGCCATCCACTGAGATAATGATGATCAAATTTTAAATTCTGTCTTGATGATTCCTTCTGCATATGCACACGAAACTAAAGTATATCTGTCTTAGGACAATACCTATACGGATATATGAAGAAACATAAAACAGAAGTTACAAAAAAAACGTTCAGTTAAATTTCACAGAAATTCTTTGTAAATGTAAAATCATTCATTATTACAAGTTGCTTCGTAATTTACTTTCCAGTTCGACGACCAGTGAAATTTTAACGATGTAAACGAGCAGGCTATGTGGGCAATTAAGCTCTCTCTGCCAATATGGACCTAATAAAGATTAATAACTTTTATTTAGTCAAAAATATTTATACAACAAACATGTCAGAGTGTGTCTCTTTCTTCTGCTTTTTCTATACTGTCTTATCATATTTCGCAAATATTATCTTTATATTAATTATCCTCATCGTTGTCATTGTTTTCAAATTTATAAAAGGATTAATGAAGGATTACATAAAGTACTTGTGTAAAAGTTCTTTGAATTCCTAATAAAATTCGGTACGTTGTCAAGGTCTCTCTTTTCCTCTGTAAGTTAAATTATTGCCTTAATATACATATATGTAAGTTGTGCATATATATTTTGGAATTTTCTACTAACGACCTTACGCAAATTTCTATTTCTCAAATTTATATCATAGTGGGGTAAAAAAATCCAAAAGCAGATGTAGGATGTGTAACAGTGGTAGAGCTGCATTGCAGTTTGTTACTAGCTGTATAAGTACATTGTCAAGGTCTCTCTTTTCCTCTGTAAGTTAAATTATTGCCTTAATATATATTTGCTGCAGTGCTCTGACTGGACCATTCAACGCATTCCAAAAGAGAAGAGTGAATAAACATTTTCTGAAATTGAATTTTAACAAAATATTTCGTACCACGAGCAGAACAGAACTATTCGAAATGTCATTCTCATCATGTCGACGGCTGGCAATTCACCATTATGCTCTTTGCGAGAAATTTTCTGCCACGCATAACTACTCTGTGAAATCAGCAGTCACCAGCGGTGTTTTAGAACCAATACGACTTAGGGACCTTCAAGAAAAGAGGCTACACCTTTTTTAAAGGCCAGCAACGCATTTTTCTCACCTCTGGTATAACGGATGTGCATGGTAATCACTTGTCATCGGGTGAGCTGCCTTCTCGTTACCTATTTTATAAAAATAATAATAACGAGTGTCTTTAAGATTTACATATAAACTAGTATTTATTGAAAAAAATCCAGGATTTTGCGTGCTTTGTGCTAATAAATGCGATGTTATAGAGAATAATTTCGCTATATTTTATGACATTTTACAAATTTTTGAGACTGGTGCTATATAAACAAAGTCTTACATAGAATCAAAACATTAGAATTTTAACAGCTTTCAATATAACAATATAAGAGAAGTCAAATAAAACTACGAGATCTATGTAAGAAGTATGAGCCCATACATTCAATACACAATCAATTTTAAATAATTGTGGTCAGCTAGGGGTATGTAAAATAAAATTAAAAAAAACTATATGTACAGATTTATCGAAATATAATAAAGTGATTACACATCGAAATTTTTAAATAGATATACAATGCTAAATTAAAATTATGCAATGTCAGTTTTCTATTTAAATTGTGAAAAGTTTATTAATGTCGAAAATGAGCAGAGTTCACGTAATGGTGATAGATGACTGCTGCTTCTAAATTATACATTCATCCTCAACTGAGATTGAAGATTCATATACGATAACACAACTGCGGACCCAGATAGAATGCGTCGTTGAATGCAACCGGGAACCAACCACGATTCCCTCAACATGTGAAACAAAGCTTTATGGTCCTTTCACAGTCGATCTGATCCAGTAAAGTATAATGTGCAGCAAGAAACTAACTGCAACGTGGCTATTCCTTTGTTAAAACTTAAATTCCTTGTCGAGGATAGACGTGCACGGTGGTACACCACAAGGATTAATTACTATCAGGTTACATATCCTTATTAATTCAATTTAAGACGGGAATAATATTGTCATTTAATTACTAGGTGAACGATTGTACAAAAGAAAAATACGAGAAGACAAAATTACCATTTCTATACACAACTAAAATCATTTAACATGTTGAAGTTCATTAATTGAGTATTAAAAAATCAACACGGTACTTGTTTTTTTTATTTTTGGTTACCCATGAAAGCAAAAGTCATGCTTGTCCAAACATTAATATTGCCTACAATTGATTATGCAGATGTGTATTACCCAGACCAGTGTGACCAGTCTCCCTTGAACTTCTTAACAAGCTGGAGCGCCTGTTGAACAACTGCATTCGATTTATTTTTAGTTTGCGTAAAGATGACCATATCTTACAATATCGATCTCTGCTTAATTGGCTTTCCATACAACAAAGGCGTAATTTAGAATTTTAGAATTTTGCTTGTTCTCTTCTCCATTTTAATTGATCCGTCATCACCTTCTTATCTTAAAGATAAATTCCAATATCTCTCTTTATCTCATGACAGAATTCTTCGATTCCAAAAAAGATCTGTATTCCAGCTCACTTGACCGGTTTTCTTGCATATTCATTTGCTGTCCGAGCTACACTACTCCGATGAATTCAGACATGTCAGTAATGAAATCAGTTTTAATAGTTTGGTTCGTGATCACTTACTTAAGTTATCTGAAGTTAGATAAATTTATCATGTCTATTATATGTATTATCCACATATGAAATTTATTGGTAGCTACCACTATTGTATTGTCTACTATTGTGCATGTATATGTATGTGTCTATGTATGTGTATATATATATATATATAAATATATATATATATATATAGATATATATATATATAAATATATATTTGTATGTGTATGTATTATTATTTGCTTGTATTAGATATTTTTAGTTTTTTTTCTTCTTTAATTAATTAGTTTATTGCTCCACCTATCATACACATATCTCACCACACCTTGGGTTGACTGGTAGAAAATGCCTTTGGCATTAAGTCCGCCCTTTGTGAACTTTGTACTTTGTTAAGGTTAATGCAATAAAGAGTAAATAAATAAATAATATATATATATATATATATATATATATATATATATATATATATATATATATTATAATAAAATTTAAAATGTAGTTACGTTTCACCCCCGTCTATTAATACACCCCTTTTAATCATCGGACCTAGTTAACTATTCGTATAATTGGGTGTCCTGCTATTTTCCGCTGTTAATCTATAAAAGGCTTATTGTTTTATCTGAAGGAGTTAGGTATCGGTTTTTTTTTAAATTAACACAGATTCCATTACATTGTTTTATAATTAAAATATTTAATCCGCAAAAAGGATGAACTTTGACAACACAAGCTTCAAACGAGATTGGTTTACTTAGGCAGAAAAAGTCCCCATTGGGTCGCATTTCAAGCAATTTCTCCTTATATTAATTCATTGGCCATTGCCCTGAATTATATTTATTTAATCTTTCTGTTCGTATAACAGATAATTGATGTGGAAAAAATTCCTCACACGTTTTCGTCAACTTGTCAAAGACAGAATGATGACTTATGCAGTTTGTGGGAAACCAATAGATTCTGGTGAGTCAGGATCATGCTATAAGTCCAATTAACGAAAGGGACAAAAACAGGTTTCTTTTTACTCTCTGTAATTAAGGCAAAGTTAACTTCGCGACAAGTCACTCAACCTTTTCTTCTGCCTTATCCCTAATGTAGAAAAAATGCAAAGAGAGATCTCAGTTTAAGTTTTGATGCTACTCTTGCTGTCTTACTTGTATGTAGGAAGGCTCTCGTAGCTATCGTATATCGCATTTCTGTTTAAACTAACATAATGCAACTGAGGTCTAGATCGATTAAAACATTTTACTAACATGACATAACATAGTTACTATGACATGTTACTTATATACACTTGTTATATATATTGTCTTATCTTTTCTTGTCATCCTCCTAATTGATAAAGTATTTTAGAAAATGAGTTATATATTTAATTATTATTATATTCATAACATCACAATCCTGCTACTACTACTACAACTACCCAAAAAAATGAAAAAAATACTTCACTGAATGTTTAAAACTGTAGTGGAATTATATTCTCTTATATTTTAACTGTGTTGCGTCATAATTTATGATACTGAGACGTGCCGTATTTTACTAGCCGTATGAGCAAGCTCAGAGGCAAATAGGGAGCTATGGAAAGAGTTATGTTCGATGTTTCTCTGCGTGACAGAATTAGCACATTCCTATACTTACGCTCAGTTAAACGTGCGTAAGTGATATAGCTAAATAGATCATCAAGTTGAAATGACAATAGGCTGGCCATATAACTGTTAGAAATGGTAACCGATGTAGAAGAAAGGTTCTCGAGTGGCAACGATTTGGTAGTAGTAGTATAAGACAGATGGAGTGACGACCTATGCATGCTTATGGGAAGTTGATGAATGCAGATATAGGCAGAATCACTCTTGCCCACCTGTGGAGAAGACCTGTTACCAGTGGATAGTGTTATAATGATTATGATCATATTTTAACATATCAATTATACGGATTAATAACGTCAAGAAAGCCACATGTATCTCTTAACAATAAACTTTTATTACCAGAGCTATGAAATGTCACACAGAGGCACTATTCAATTCAGTTTGTATGCCTTGTCGTAAACTGTGAACTTGCTTTCAAAAGCTAACCGTGCGTAATTGTATTTAGTTTTACACACAAAGGGTTTTGCATATATATGTTGTGTAATTTGTAATACGTAATGAGTGCTGCAAATCACACAAAACGTGACGGAGATATTGAGGCGTTCGCTGTCCTGATGTCGTACTTAACCTATGTTTCCGTAAGCAATGAGGATAAAGGAGCCCACAATATCTTCAGATTTTGGCAATTTTAGATGTTTAGTAATATCACTTGTATAATCAATAATCCATCTTAAATTTTCTCACTAACCTTTCGGCCACCATCGGCTGTTAATTCTATTTAATTCTTCAAGTTTTTTGTGTATTTGGTTTTGTTGGAAAGTAATAAGTTGTAGTTTAATAATAAAATAATTGTAATAAGAACCGATACGAGTTAGGGACGATTGGAGAAACAAAAATTCCACGAGAACCTTCCACTGGGAAGACTATATATATTTTTAAATAGAACAGGTGGCAAACGTGCAGGCAGGTCACTGTTACCGGTAAGCTATTACCGACATCCTTAAAACCCGAAGAGTTATAGATGCGCAGCCAGCCTTTAAGGAAGGTGTTTTCTTGAAGGTCCCTAAGTCGTATTGATTAGAAAATACCGTCGGTGACAGTAGTTGCGCGTGGCAGAAAAATTAGCGCAACGCGCACAGTAGTGGGCTGCCAGCCATCGACATGATGAGAATGAAACTTTGAATACTGTCGTTATGTACGTAGTTTAAACTCAGCAGTTGGAATTAATCCAAACAATTCCTCTTGAAGAAAACTTCCCATGGTCAATGTGGTAATAAACGCATAAAGTTGCAACATCTCTTCCCAATGCCAGCGAATCAAGCTGATCAGAAAGTATCAGATCATCAACGATTCGAGCCGCCCTTCTTACTCAGACTTCGATACAGGCCATCAACAAGTGCACGGAAAAAATAAATAGTGCAAAAGATTACAGAACAATAAAGGTAAGCCTTTGTAATGCCGATTAATATATTTATATATAAATTATTTCTTATATTAACGCGATTACTGCACATTGAATAAACCTATTAGTTTGGGATTTTATCGAGTTTATTTTAAACTTTTAATTCGCGATATTTCGAGTACTTTATAGTACTAATAGTCACTATACACTATACACAATAGGGGAGAATTGAGGGGTTTGACATCCCGCCGTCATAGTTGACCCGAATTATCAGACTTAAAATAAATGATTATATATTTTACCGTATTATAAAAGAAATGTTAATCGTACAATAGAAATAAGTATTTAAACTATTTTAAATAAATATTTATCAATATATAGGCTTAATACAACGTGCTAAACGGCGAGGGAAGACAAAGCGAGGAAAGCTGTGTATAAGAAATATATAAAAATAAGATATTTCTAACACTTGTGAAGTCCACCAATCCACACTGAAGTAATATAACCTATATAGAGATTAAGCCTATCCCCAGCAGTGGGCTCTCTATACACATGTACGATTCTCGTATAGTCAGTTATTTCAGTTTTACTTTATCGAGTATCTTCAAATAATATCAGACATCAATTGTGTCCAGATCCTTTAAGGGTACGATAAAGATTTCCTTTAATGGAGATAATATTTTGTTCGTGGACGTAAAAACCAACTCCATTAAGATCCATATCAAAGCAGCCACGCCACATCTGGAACTTTATTATCCTTGTATTATTGTCTTTGTAAATAGGAATGACGAATGGTTTGATAACGGAAAAAATAAATAAATATATAATGAATAATAATAATATCAGTTTTAAATTGATACATTTTAGAAGTTTCAATGGCTGCAAATGGAAATAAACTTTCTAGCAGCATGCAGTATGAATGGATTGGCTCAACTGGCGATGGACCAAACACACACCCTTGCAGAAAGCTAGCACAAAATAGCAGAAACTTCCGATTTTTTAACGTACAACTAAAATAGGTTCTTTTATTAAAATTAACGATTCTCAAAGAACTTCTAGTCACCTTCGTAATTGGTCCCAAGTAAGTGTGTAAGATGAAAGGTTATTGATCTTACTCACGTAAATAACAGTTTATTACAGTTTTTAAATATTTCATATATTCAATCGGTTAGCGATTTGGTTATTTTTGAAATATTCGTAATAGTCCGAATTAGGTTTTTATGGAAAGTAAAATATGAAAAACTGCCCGGATAATTGGCAAATCGGGAAAAACGGATTTTTCCTGAACATATTTTCATGGATTTGTATACACAAATCTATATAAATATGTTGTGTGTGTGCGTCTGATTATTGTTAGGCCTAATTGTCACTGTGAACTGGAATCTTTAGTTGAATAGTGTTTGAAATTGTTACCATTACTTTATATATAAAAATTCCATTTAACACTAAATCAAATGGGAAAACGCCTTCGTTATAACAAGAAAATTACTTGTATAAACTATCTTATGGGAAATCTTACAAAGCGATAGAGTGAGATAAATGACATCAATTTATTCCAGCGGTATCATGATCAATAAGGTTCGTATAAAACCTTTTTACCTTCGTAACTTTTACACACTTTTGAACTGACTAAATAGTTCGATTTGTACATGGTTAATTTTTAAGTATGTTTTTCGACAGTTGTTTGTTGATCTTTCTTTAATTTGATTGATGTTCTATTTAAGCTTTATTATACTAAGGTCAAACTCATGTATACTATATTTAAAAGTTTTTTCACGTCCGTCGAAAGAAATCGACCATGGCGTTATCCGGTACCGATATTGCCTGATGGCATCAACTACACAGAATATTTTATAGTGCTGTTAGCGTTTGCGCAAATACAGAGGCACTCGCTCGTCGTCTCCTTATCTATTCCGATGTGCATTACATTTTCAATAAGATCGGAGGAACGTAAAGACAACAATTTGTCATGCACAAACATTATTCTGGCTGGGAATCGAGTCCAAGACCCGCGACGCAGCTGCCAAGTAAACACTACACGAAGCGGCCGTTATTTTTTAAATATAAGAAATTTCAAGAAAAGAGTCTATACCTTTCTTAAAGGCTGGCAGCGCATTTGCAACTCCTCTGGTGATGAGGGTGTTCATGGGCGGTGGTGATCACTTGCCATCGGGTATGCTGCTTGCTCGTTTGCTGGCTGTACTTCACATACGTGTTGTAGCTATTTATATTTCGAGCCCAGAGTAAGTTTTGTGCGACGATATTGAGTCGTCGAATGGGTATCTTGTGTTCTTGTATATCAAAGAGTTGATATTGTATTTTGTTCTTTATTCATCGAATAAAGTGTAACTCGGTCGGCTGTGTTAATACAAATTTTACACTTTTGTTTGTTTAGGTTAGAATAACAAACGAATCCAAATCAGCCGTCTGAGACTTTCTTTGAAGTTTGTTTTATTCAGGAAATTTTTGAAATGTTTCTTTTTATGTCATTATCTAAAAACGGTACATTTGTTTGTATAAGACTGCGGATTCATTATAGACACATTTAAATATTATTATTTATATTAAAATCGGTTTTTAGGAAACCTGAATAAGCTCATAGTTATACTATATGACTGTATGTATATTTATATATGTAATAACCTGTTTTTTTATAGAATTAGTGGGATAGGAGCAATCAACTCAACGTATGCAAAGGGATGACTGCTGCATATTCAATCTAGGTATATATATATATATATATATATATATATATATATATATATATATATATATATATATCTATGTATACTGAAATTGTGTACCCACTATTCTCTAATGCGGTTCCAGGATTCATACACTAATCATACTAAATACAGCAGAGCTGCACTGATATTTCACGTTCGTTTATATTATTTATAATGATGTCACTATATAAATGTAGCGATAAGGTATTCAGACATAGAAGCCCATAGAAGTGTCATGTATTATATTCGAACCCAATAAATAAATACACACGTAGCTATTATTACTTTTATACGAAAAATTAAATGAATATTAGGTACGTGAATCATGTGTATTAAAGTGGAGACCGGTCGTAAAATTGATAAGGGAATTGAAAAGCAGACGTTAGGGAGCTCTCTGGCCAAGTAAGTTGTACAAATCACTCACAATCCACCTGTGTTCCCTTTAGATAGCAATCAAGAGTCTAGGTTTCGAACCTCCTTATGAGGGGCCCTTGGACCGTATTAACGTTCACAGGAGTCAGAGTGCAGCGGTGGTGCAGCAGCAGTCTTCGCGCCAGCTTCGCAGCATCGTCGTTGTATCCCTACTCAGCAGGTCTCGCGCTCGGGAGACTAATTAGATAAAGCTGTAGAGGTCTCTGGACCAACAGCAAGCAGAAGAGGAATGAACCCCACTAGAGTAGGAGTACGATTACCTATGTAAGTCTGTGGAAAGATGATCGAGGTGACCCAGTATAGTGTAGTGACGTACTTTATAGCGGTATACCATGTTCATCGATAATAATTTTAATCTATTGGACAAGATATTTACAGTTTCTTGAAGGTCCTTATACTGAGTAAGTACAGTTTTGTACAGTTGTGCTCAAAATTTACTAAGAATACCAGAATTGCAGATGACGACGCCCGTCAACGGACACTGCGGGTTACATATTTAAATAACAAGTTACAATTTGAAATTATTAACATTTTTTTAAAACTCCAAACCACTTGCACAGATTTTATCGATTATCGTTACCAAAATTTTTTGGAATGGAATCAATGAATTACCTATATAATGATGAAAGTGCATAGATAATAATGGTTCATACTTCGATTAATTAAATATATAATTTAATATATATATATATATATATATATATATATATATATATATATATATATATATATATATTGTTGTCTTTGACTATGACAACTCTATTGCTGCATACCGCTTGAGAGGGATGTTTCGTCATCAAATTAACACTCGTCACTTAGAATTTAGCAAGAATCACCTAAACTGTACAAATTAGAATAAATACCGATATAACAACGTAAACTCGGCGCGTTCTTTTACACCATAAAAATTGATATCTATTAATATTTTTTATGATGCCACATGTAAATCTTATAGGGCTTCTTGTCGGCAAGTGTTGTAGAATGTTCAGAATACATTCATTTATTTACGTTATCTGAATTGTGTTAAAACGAAGAAGTTGAAAAAGCGTGATTTAATCTATTTCTTAATAAAACGGAAACGGGCTATACTTTACTAAATAAGATTTTCAAATTAATGAAGATTTATTACTCCCGTAGCAAACTCATCTTTCTTTGGGCGATTTCCTCCCTAGTGCTTTGAGGAATATCCTTCAACAATTTTTAGAGTTATAATTTACTTATTATATTATAATTTTATTTTCATATTTATCAGAGATGGTAACTCGTGTCGTGGCGACATGTTCGGTATCGAAGAAACACAATACGCAACAAACTCATTTATCCCTTATCTAATAATCTTGTCTTATATCTTATCAAATAACCTTCTGAATGCTGACAATGGTAGACAGTATGACAGATAATGCTGTAGCTAGTTTATAGCTGCAAGTTAAATACGTCAGTTCGACTATGGAACCCCCATAGACCATTACCAACATCAAGTAGTCACAATAGTGCTGTCTATCATATGGTGAGTACAACTAAATCTAATTATCATCCCCTTTCAAAGGGGGAGTGTCTTTCTAGGATGTCTTGTGTCTCACTCACATTTTTTTATTTGAGATAAAAAATGTGTCGTCTATTGTATATAATTGTTGTTTAACACTGACTAGTACACGTCTTGTAAACACTGAGTCATTGCAAAGATAACGGGAGTTTAATTACGAAAATTTGTAACTCTTTGTAAACGTGAAAATGTGAAATACATTAAACACAGTAAAGCGTGGGTGTGGTAGAGGGTGGCTGTATGTGACACCGATATCGCCTTTGTCAAGTATAGAAGATTTCGTGAATATACGTCGTGACTTACCCGTTAACAAAGCGTCTGGCGAAAATAAAATTTCACACCGTATAATTCAGGAAGCTTGTAAATATACTGGAACTCAAGTTTTACTGAGTGTTAGTATTCCATCAGTATTGCGATATATATATAAATATATATATATATATATATATATATATATATCGCAATACTGATGGATTACTATTATATATACTAGTTAGTTCTTACATATGAAATTATATGCGTATTATATGGAAAATATAAACGTAATAACGATTTTTTTATGAAACTATATATTTAATGAATCGAAGTATGTACCGTTATTATCTATGCACTTTCGCCATTTTATAGGTAGTTGATAACATTGCTAAAAAAATTTGGAAAATTGGGATCAATAAAACCTTTGAAAGCGGTTTGCAGTGTCCCATCGGAATTGAAATCCCTCTAATTTAGTGACCGTCTGTCGTGAAGTATGCTCGAAGAACCGATAACTGATAAGGAAGAAAACTTCTCAAGTTGCAACCTCTTATTGGCCATCACTGTGTTGGACGACCCATAATTAGTTGGTGTTACTACCTATGCAAGACTGCGACAGGTCGATGGAGGCAGGTGGCTCAGGATAGTAGCAGTGGACCGGTTATGATGATGATGGGCTGAAATGATGAAATATATCCTGCGCGGTTGACCAGGACATCAGCAGTCATTAAGTATGACCAAATTGTAAATTAAACTACTACGGTACTGTGTTAAAAGAAGACATGCTTAAAGTAAACTCAATTTCCTCATCGAGACACATCCGATACTTCCTAATCATATTTCTACACAATACGATCGAATCTGATTTTGCCCTTTCAGCGTTTCAATTTAATATTATATTTCCCGTTCCCGAGGTATTAAAACGATATACTTATACATAAAAATGTATGTTATTGAACGTGATTAATTTCGTAAAAATAAAACACTGTTCCAGGATCGATTTTAAAAATATGTATACTAAATGAATAATTTTCGGTATGAAGCTTAGTGGTTTATGGTACTGTCTGTGATACTTAAGTTCGAAAGGTATGAAGCCACCATTTGACTATTCTCGTGAACTATTTCCAAGCACAATAATTTTAGTCTTATTTGGACTCGTTAGCTGTAACGTTAATATCAGCACTTTTTTTGTTATTAATATTACGTTGAGAGTAACAAACAAGCACGCACAGTTCACCCAATGGCAAGTGATTCCTACGGCCCACGGCATCTAAATTAATCCTTGATAAGGAATCATAATGCAGATGCGTTGTCACCCTTGAGGACTCAGATGGAATGCCTCGTCACTAGAAATAAAGGTCTACGGATCCCTACATTCGCCGGACAAAAGGTTTTCCATCTCAGTGCTCAAGTGTGACAACGCATCTGCATTATGATTCCTTTTGAAGGATAAATGTAGATGTCATGGGCCGCAAGAATCACTTGCTAATGTAATAAAAAAAATACTAGTGCTATTGGATGTTGGGCTCGAAGTGGTCCGTCACCCACTTGTAGTCGAGGGGCCGCCCAGAATGGAATGCCGTTGAGAGGTCAGCGCTGACGGGGCTGCGGATGTTTGCGAAACCGTTCCCGTGGCCTTGCCGTATGCGGTTAAGATAGAGGATGATGAAGTATTTTTTTATTTAACTTTTTTTTATTACATTGGCAAGTGATTCTTTCGACCCATGACATCTACATTCATCCTTCACAAGGAATCATAATGCAGATGCGTTGTCACCCTTGAGGACTGAGATGAAATGCCTCGTCGCAAGTAATAAAGGTCTCAGGATCCCTACATTCGCCGGACGAAACACAGCAGCATTATATTACTATTTTACGTAGGTATTCTATGAGAGCGTGGTCCTATTGGGTCGAGCTGACCCATTCATTCTGCAGCTAGAACAAACTGCAGGTTAGGTTAACATGTAGGTTTCCTCGCGATGTTTTACTTCACACTCGAGTATAACCACCGGCAATTTTATCATTCAGTTATTATTTCAGCTTTTAACAAAACTATACGTACCATTTATTGATTACGTAGTTGTTGTAATTAATAGAATAAATTTGAAAGGAGGGCAAACTTAAAAAGTATTGTAAAAAGCCATAACGAACTTTTCTATGCCTGTAACATTAATGGCCAAAGTTCGGGGAATAAATTAAAGTTCGAGGATTAAAACATAAGATCTGTCACTTAGGTTTAATGATCGCGATCAGATACTGAAAATAAAAAGTATTCGAATATTTATCTCTCTATAACTGAATAGACAGGAAGGTAATGATCACTCACAAAATAATAGTGTTAAATAAACATATCGCTGCTGAGTGTTAAGAATCCGTATGGGGCCTAAGGAAACCAGGCATTAATCTCAATTCTTAGAAGGAAAAAAAAATGAATGGATATACATACATATATATATATATATATATATATATATAAACTAAACTTTTGAAATAACATATAATAGGTTCTATGCTAGAGTAACGCTACAGTTTATGTCAAATATATAACTACGACAGTATGAATGTTAAGGTTCGTCCGGGGAAGTGCCATGTCCTCACAGAATACCAGCGTGAATTACAAGGATAAGTCTGCTGTGTTTCCACTAATGAATGTAGAGATCTGGAGATCCTTATAACTGGTAAACCAACATATCTTTTTAATCCTCAGAGGTAACAAAATATCTACAGTATAATTTCTGATCAATGCATAAAGGCCGCATCACCGCCATACGTTCTCGTCTCTAAACAATGCTATGGAACGCTTTGTTACTCTAGATCCGTACACTCGCCATATGAACGCAGTAGTGTTATAATGCTATTTCATGCTGACTGGCATGAACTTTCCACGATCGAACCGAACCGTTTATGTTGCATGTTAGAAACTATTAGAAACTCTGACATAGTCAAGAATGGCTGTAAAAACTCTTTGATGGAAGATTGCCTTTACCATCCAAGTCACGGGTCCTTGGTTCTACTAGGGAATAGCTGATATTCAATTATACTTAACAAGAGCCGTGGTTGCTCAGTGTCTAAGCGATTTCCCACATGCTCGGCGATAAAGCAAAACATCGTGAGGAAACCTACATATCTAGGAATTAAATATATATATATACACATATATATATATATATATATGTACATATATTTATTTATACATTCATTGGACTGTATTCTAAAACCTTTTCTAATTAGTAATCATGTGCCTAAAAAAGGGTCATATGTATATTTAGGAAGTTACTTTACTCGCTTTAAATGGCAAACTTTATTTACAAACCTTTGTTAATAACCGTAATCTTTTCACAGACTATTTATCCATTATATCATTGTCCAATTTATCAAATGAATTAACGACCCTAGATTGCTCGAACTTGTATTACAAGATTATAATAACATTGCTTTTTATTCTAGAATAAAACAACGTGATTTTCCCAAATTAAATTATACGAAGACATTACTCAACAACTCAAAGTATCAATAAATGTAATTCATATGTGACCTATAAGAAAAATTATTTATCTAGTAACAAAGAAAGTAATAATTTAGCAGAATAAAGAAAAAGTGACGATATATTTGTGATTTAATTCAACCATGGCGATATCTATTTGAAAACATTGAATTGATATATTTATATATACAACTTATATACGTAACTTTAAGCAAACCTTTGTATATTACATCGTGAAATATTTATAGTATATTCATCTTCAAAGAATCGTATAAACAATAAATATAAAAAATAATCTTATAAGCATACCACCATGGAATTAAAAACTTTTTAGACAATGTCTCGCTTGTCTTTTTATGTCGTGTCAGATGTAAGGAGCTTTAAGCTTTATAAGTGAAAGAGGATCACTTGGAGTCCCGTTCCCTTTCCTTTTCAGAATTCCCTTCGTTGTTGTGTTGCCCGTAGCAGCTTTATTTAACGTAATTTTTAAGCTTAAGTAGGTTTTTATTATTTTTTAAATGACTACTAGCTGTTCTACAACACATTGGTTATACACTCTTAAGTATTGACAACACTATGTTAGTAGTGTGAAGTTGCTGCTCCAACCGCGAATGTTGGCACCAATGGGAACTTGCCTACATTCAGGCAAAGGGAAAAAGCTGATCGATCATTTGAGTTGGATGCTCCGAGTGAGCTACTTTAAATTAACTTTTTTGCATTCTTTTTGTTAATAAGTCTTAATTTTGTGTCCTAACTCTTTAATTATATTAGTCCTAAATCATTAAACAGACACTTTAAGTAAAATAAATAGCTATCCGAAGACTAGATACTAGCTGAACCCGCAATTTCTAACGTGCAATCAAGCAATATTTTACTATAGACTTGTGTACACGTCATATCAAGAGAACGCGAGAGATGCGCGATAAAATTGACATATATTTTTTTATATGTCAAGCAATTAAAATCATTCACACTCATTAAATTTGAGTCCAAGTTTACCTTAAGACTACACTTCAAATCATGACCTAATCGGCTTAGAGCTTGTGGAGATAAAATGTCACAAACGCACAGACAAACATACAAAAGTTTGTTTACGATTTTATTATTTTTATATATCTTCAAAGAAGGCTAATCCCTGGAAAGCGCTAGTTATAACGATTTATTATATATTCGCATTTATTTTAGTAATGGCCGCATAAAATAAGGGTCGGGGTAGGACCACGCCCTTCCAAAATACCAGCGTAAAATATCAGTATAATGCTGCTGTGTTTCGTATGGTGAGTATAGGGATCCGGAGACCTAGTATTACTGGTGACGAGGCATTCCATCTCTGTCCTCAACGATGTCACGCATCTGCATTATGATTCCATCTCAAAAATGAAAGTAGATGTAATCAGGTGAGCTGTGTGCTCGGTTGTTATTTAGAATGCGATCCGAGTCGAAGTTTCGTACCTTCTTATGAGGGGCCCTCGGATCATATTATCGCCCCCTCTGTTGTTGTCGACGTTCTTCGTCCACAGGGGTGTGGTTCAGCAGCAGTCTCCGCCACAGTTCCGCAGCATCGTCGTTGTCTCCCTACTCAGCAGGCCTCCCGCTCGCGAGTCTAATTAGATAAAGCTGTAAAGGTCTCTGGACCAAAAGCAATACACACACACAAAAAAAAATCGTTTGTTACTAAATTCTTCGGTAGTAACATTATATCGTCTATATCAATATATTATAGGTCAACGTTTCATTATTTTCTAATATTCTTAACTCATAAATATTAACATAATATTATAACCGCAACCTACAATAATCTCAAATTAGATCAATTTGAAACATTTATTTTATCTAGACTAGCATTTGAACTTTAGAATAACTTCCATTCAATGTGGCTATAGTGCAGACATAGTACTTCTCAAACAACTAACAATCACAAAACCGATTTGATCTAGCGAACACTTCCGATGCTATTTCAGAGGTTTTAATGCTCTTTCTATAATTTTCTTATTCTTTAAGAATTATGTAACTTTTTAACTACTTCGACTTATGTATATATTCAATTGTAATACCGTTAGGGGAATATTGTTATCAATTACTACAATTGTAAGGTCAAAATTAAAAGTTTTTTTTTGAATACGCAAAATGAATTTGAAAGTTTAAATTGGCATCTAATTTCATTCAAACAGATCAGTTATTGCAAAATTTTTTTTTTATAAATAAGCGGTATAGGTTCAAAAACATAGGCATACCCACATCACATGCATGCCTAACACATGCAATATCAACATGCATATAAACACACAAACACACAAATGTACACATATTTTAAAACACTTTTCTTAATTGTTTATGTTACTTTAAAAAGTTACTGTCTAAATTTATTGTAAAAGTGTTGTAGTTGAACAAAACTGGGAGAGGGCACGGCGGAGTGTTAATAGTATAATTATATAATTATTAAAATTTCATTTTAATAATTATGCTATAAAGAAAAGTACTATAAGATTATATAATAAGAAAAAAATAAAATAAAACCGGTTGTTCGGTTCAATTGTGAATCGATAATTTTAATTGTCAATGGGCCTTTGGAGAATATAAAAAAAATAAATCAATTTCAAAGTATAATAAATAATCTTTCTTACGACTTTTTACGACGAATTTGTATACCATTAAATTTAATAACTGATGCACACACACGTAATCTGAAGAAAATCTTGTTAAATATATTTTATTTATAAAACTCTTTCATTTTCACACAACTCACGTTCTATTTGTTTTCGGTGAGTCCTAAGTAATATTTTAGATTATACCCTTAAAAATATACCCAATAAGAAACTAATTTAGTTCTAGAAGAGGAAACAAGCTCACCAACACGATCAATTTTAGTCTGTTACTATTTAGAAATGAGCAATTTTCATAAATAATAAGGAACATAATAATTATAAAGGAATTGTTGAGATATAGCCTATATCATATAAGCAGTACAGTTACACCAACCGCACTCGACATCTGACCACTGTATGTATATATACAGTGGTCAGCATTCAGGATTGTGGTTAGCTAACAAAAGAGATAACACTTCGTTATACAGAATACATTTATTTTTAAATGAAGCTCAACCTTAAGCTTGGTTACCATAAAAAAATATTAAAACTTAACTAAAAGGTAAGTCTAGTAAAAAAAATAAAAAAAATAATAGTATATAAATTGTATGCCCTGTTACTTGTGAATGCGGTTGGAAGCTCTGCATTATGTTGGGCTTGAAGTCAGATTTTACAAATTTGCTACATACATATTAATATATTTATATAGTGCTATTATATGTTTTTGCATTATATATGATTTGGTTTAAAACTAAGTTATAAGAGTAAGGTTCGTGATCACTTACTTAAGTTACCTGAAGTCAGATAAATTTATCATCCATATATGGAATTTATTGGTAGCTAGGTACTGCATTCTATTATGATTTATGTATGTTATTGTATTATGTATTTTATATCTATATATGTATATATGTATTATTCATTACTTGTATTAGTTATTTTTTTCTTTTAATTAATTTGTTTATTGCTACACCTATCATACAACACACCATGGGTTGACTGGTAGAGAATGCCTTTGGTATTTAGTCCGCCCTTTGTCAACTTTTAACTTTGTTAAAGTTAATGCAATAAGGAGCAAAAAACAAGTAATTTGTTGATTTTATTCATTTTATCTGTACTGCGATTATGCAATGGTTTCTTTATTTTTAAATACCAAAATGTACCTACACCTTTATTACCATTTTTTTCGTAAATTAATTAGTAGTCAGCATAAATTGGTAAAATATAAAACAGTACTAAATAATTAAAAGGAATAGAGAATTTTCCAAATAAAAAAACTCACCATTTCAAAACAATAAAAGCTTTCAAGTACTCTACAACTGTCTGGTAACATTTTTATTCCTTTTTAAATCTAACTACCTCTGCTGTGGCAAACATTAGTACCGCTGTTGAAATAGACAACAATATAATTATAAATAACTAACATAGGTATATGTCAACGTGGTAACGTCAAATAAAAAATTATGTAATTAATACTGCACATAATTAGCTAACTAAATAATATAGAATTTATATTTACTAAAAAAAACATAGTAGAATGTAATTAAAAACTTTCCGAATAGGTTGGCATGCCTTTATGTCCTGGTCTTCTGGTTGGTGCCAGATGACATCAAGTGCGCAGAATATTCTATAGTGCCATTAGTATTTATAAATACCGAGGCACTTTATGTGTGTCCATTTCCCTATGTATGGGACATGCATATTTCGAGGTAAGCTACGGTCTTGATTGCTTCAACGGAACTTTTATAGTCTTGCGGAGTAGCTCCAAATTATTTGTTTTAATTAATTAATAATCCAAATCATATATATATATATATATATATATATATATATATATATAAATATGTTTATATATATATGATTTGGATATTGATATTCGTGAATGTAATTTTTACTTAAGTTATCATTTATTTTTATAAAATTATGGTACGGACACACATGGTGCTTCACTGCTGGCCGTATGAGAAAGCTCTGACTCACTGAATTAGCTATAGGGCGGGCTACGCTTGGTGTTTTACTGCGTGATAGAATACGCAACGTTGACAGCCGCAGTAGAATGACGATGACCGACAAAGCTCAAAAGATCAGGCATCCGAACCGGCAATGAGCTGGCCACATAGATGGGGATGAAAGCCTCTTGTGTGGCAGCCTCGGACTAGCAGTCACAGTGCAGGATGACCCCAGTAAATGGAGCGAGGACGTATGAAGTTTGCGGGAGGGCTATGTATGCAGATGGCTCAAGTTAGTGCTTTATGGCAATCTACGGGGGCGCTATCAACTGTGGACTATAGACAGGCTTTGGTGATAATGATAATTTCTCTAGTGAAGAAAATGCTAATGAACATGTTACATATTACTTTCACAAACACATACTGCAGCGAAACGTATTGAAACAAGTATTTGCGTCACAAACTTTACTTGACTTTCATCGTGTTAAAACATTCGCAAGTAAGAAACTTCGCTACTCGGTAAATGGAACACGAATTTAGTTAGTAATTTTTACGACATTATCGGTATAAAATATTTTTATTTTATGCCAACTTGTGAAATATAATATATATAATATAATATAATATATATTCTGGAAGACAATATAGTAACCCATTGTACATGTTGATAGCAGATGTTTCACAGAGAGTGGAATAATTATTTATTACATTTGGAGTGGGATCATTTATTAAAATACGTCCAACAACTCCCTTAAAAGTATCTTGTAGAATATCGAGATGCTTACAACCATGCTCGAGTGCTAAAGGCAGACCTGTTCCATCTCGGGATTTAAATATAGGGTAAAATATTGTAAAAATAAAAATAATGTTTTCCTGGTAAGCAAATAAAAACCCCTTCTATGCAAAGCCGAATCGCTATTAACATACAATAAAGACATAAATCTTTTCAATTGGATATAAAAGTATGAAATTATGTAAATATAATGGCCAATTTAATGTTTTTTTCTGTATTTTCCGGTTAATACTTTGAAGGTAAAAAAATGTTATTTGCAATAATTGTTTAGTCGAATTATGCAACATATAAGAAGCTATTAACCACCGAGAGCCTAGATCAAAATTTAACCTAAAGCAATTTCTTGTTAGACCTGAGTGTGTTCCCAAAACAGAATAAATTACGTTATCCGATAGCGTATTTGTAATATATCGTTCTTAGTTTACGATTAACATTAATTACTTATAATTTATTCCACATTTCCTAATGAGTTTCCCAACCAGAAATGAATTAGTGAATAACAATTAGCATGTATCATTTCTTTCGTTAGACTTTCCTTTACTTTTCTTACTTCTTAGGCTCTTGTGATGATTTAAGATATTACCGTATGCTTTTGCCAATTAATATCTACGAATGCGCTTGTTTTTTTTGTACATAGGAAAACATAATGCTGAAAACTATTGAAAGAAATCGTTCCAATCCAATCCAATCCTTCGCCATTATCCAATACTAAATTAGTCAATTATAACCACAAATAGTTTATAAACAACTTGAGAATACATAGAATAGAGTCAACCAAATTACCATAAGCCATATCCTGAAACTGTATTGAAATAATATGACGTTGAACGAGGACGACTTTAGAGAGATGAGATTGATTTGACAGTAGCCCATGCATAAAGCCTTTACGTGTATTGGGCACAAGTCCGTCCGTCAGTTTAGGTTAAGTGACATCGTAATTAGGTTCCACCATGTATAAAGTACTTTATCGTTTACGTTAAAAACTTAAAATAGTCTCAATGTTATTTTCAACATTTTCTATATTAATTTTACTTATAATGGTCCGTAACTATTTTTGTGTTTCTTTGCGAAGATTTATTTTCGAAAGAATCTCAGATTATATATATTTATATAATTCCGGAGGTTATTGAAATTAAAAATGAATAGGAATTAGGATTTATTTTAACATAGAAAACGGCTACCATCAGGTTGAGATGCTGTAATTAATAAAATGTAATCCCAAACCAGACATATCATTGAAATACCCCAAGATACTGAGAGCTCTGTATTCGGAACAAAATAAATAATGAAAAGCTAACGGTAGTTCGGATTAACTATAATATCATAACCGTATCTCACCTCAGCTCTTCCCAGAATCAGGATAGAGAAGGTCAGAAAAATCTAAACCCGATAAAATGTAATACGATACTTATACTGTGTTTTATTCAATGTGCAGTATACGCGTAAATATAAGAAATATATACGGTGTTACGCACTCCTTCAGCTTCCGAAACGGTTGCAGGATAGAAATTAAATCCTAGGATGATGATTAACGTATATTACTGACAGAATTATTTAAGGTATGATATGTAGGAGAATTGATTAAGATGCTTTCGCTTGCGCTGTCCGATGCTGTCTGCCCGGGCGCGCGTGGTATTGGCAGCGGGCCGTCGACGTCGACCATTGCATCACACATGGTTCAATCTCGGGCGGTGGCGCTAACACACGGATACCTATTTACGTAAACCAGTGATGATTTCATATTGTCTTTATTGTCCTAATATTATGTACATATATTAATTTGCTAAACAACTATTTAATCAGACAAATGGGTGAGACATTTGCTGGACCCGTATTGACATAGTTTATATTATGTCAAAGGACTTTATATAGCTATGGGAAATACTATAGATCTGATGGCATGCGGAATATAGAGCCTTTACGAGTACACAACGTAAGACTGTTAATTAATTTAATTGGACAATTTACGTCTCAATTTGATAAGTTTAACTCGGGTTTTTGGTTTAAATTGTGTGGGTGTTTTTGTTACATAATATTTTTACCAGAAAATATAAACCATATATCATAGCCTTATGGTTTAGGGTACAGTCTGTGAAACGTGATATAGGTTCGAATCTGCCATTCTGCTATTGTAGTAAATAATTTCCTAGCACAAGCATCTTAAGCTTAATTGGAGTGGTTAACCGGAATATTATTAATTATTATTTTTTAAAAAAGAGGGTATTTTATTTGTATATATGAAATTTGAAATGTTCATATTTGTTATTTGTGAATATTATAACTGCTCTGTTCATATATTAGTAGTACAACGTCGAAACTTTTTTTTTTGGAATATTAGAGGTTGCTTTTTTTTAAATATTCAAAATAATAATTACTTTCCAATAAATGAATACTAATAAAGGGCTGATATGATGGCATTATGTATCAAAAATCGCGTAGCTTGTAGAACCGATAACCGACGTAGAAGAAAGGTTCTCGAATGATTAAAGGGAGAGGGGCATTAGGAACAATCAGTTAATACTAAAGTAATTATATACAGTAGAAGATGTAGGATGCAGGTGTTTGGAATATACCCCGGAAATATAAATCCTCAGTTCAGATGGTGAAGATGATGGGGATGACGATTAAAGGAAGAGGGGCATTACGAAGATGTAAATACTAAAACAATTCTATATAGTAGAAGATGTAGGATGCAGGTATTTGGAATTTACAATACTCAGTTTACTGATAAAAGTTACCTTTAACAAGTGCTTTGAACAGTTGATATTTTTTGAATGTACATATGATAGATTTATCATTAGATAGTTTATAGTACAACAAATATCTATAACATTGAGTTTCAGCTAGTTGACCAAAATACTCCTTTTCAATAAAACTTTATAAGATACTTGAATACAAATTTCACTGCTTACACGCAGAAAAAATTGTATAACTCTAAACTAAGAGGTATTCACAGTTTAATCTATTTGCGAATACTGGAGATTTAGAATGTTCTCATATTCGATTAATTTACATGTTTATCAATTTGTATTAAATATCATATCATATCAGATCAATCAACGCCGAACCAGTTAAGCCATACATATTCATAAAATAGATTAAAGCCTGTATGTTATAACGAAGACTTGGTAAAGATCTTTAAGGGAATGGTAGGTACCCAAATTATATACGGATAAAAATATGTAATGGTTACAAGTACTAGCAGCAAGTCAAGAAGGACTTTCAATATAAATATCGGGTGACGTTTAAACATTGTCCAGATTTGTCTATTTTAAATTTCCTTTTGCCAGCAACACAAAGGGAAAAATGGACGTAAGCAGAGAACACTACGCCTGTTTTCATTCAGCTCAGCAGACGACGCGTTCAAAATCCAGTACAAATCTGAGACGTTCAAGAAATATAAAATACATTTTAAGCTATACAATGCTTTGTACGACAAAATATTATATTTAATTTATTTAAAAGATGTGTGTTTGTGTTAAAGTTGAAATATAAAACATAATATTATTTATTATGTTTCTGTTATTGTATATATATATATATATATATATATATATATATATTTCAGATTTTCTGAATGACCCAATTAACACGTACGGTACACCATTACATCTCGGTTCTCAGAGATGACGATGTTTGTGTAATTTATATATGTTTGTGTAATGTATAATTTATATCAGCTCACATTCCTCCAAGCTACAGATCAACGTTGATGGCCATTCAGAAAAATATTAACAAATGTCGGTGACACACAAGCTTCCTTCATAAAAACTGAGTACAGTTTTAAAAAAGTATGCTAGCGTTCAACAGCTGACTCTTCGAAGATGATGATGTTGTCCAGGAGGACATTCGATATTCGATTGAGAGTGATATAGGAAGGTTCAGATGCAATTTGTGATGAACAAACATTGTTTCTGCAGACGCTGCGGCCAGGTAATCGAACAGGGTACCACTGGTAACCACGCAGCCGGCTTTCCTAATGGTAAGTTTCGATGCTGTCTTTGATGTTGATGCTATTTGTGTAAATGATGACCATTAACTCCTAAGGGGGTATTATCTTGAAAAGGGGTTAAGTGGGAAAAAGTCACCAGACGAATCACATAAGCCTCAAATTGCTAGTTTATGCCGGCATAGAAAGGCGTGGTCCTTCCCCTATCTGACCGTCCCTATTTATCCCTAGAAACAAATTGAAGCCTCTGTTAATAATATGAGGAGTGGGGGTTGTAACGTATGTAGAGACTAAATATTTCTTTATAAAACTTTCTCTTTATTTGTGACACACCGGTTACATACCGCTGTCGCAAGATTTTTTAACATCAACAACCTCATAATTTCAGTAAGGTTTCGTAGGTTCGAATCTTCTCGATTCGTCTATTAAAAAATTATTCATCAGAATCGAGGAACTTAGCATAGGTATTAAAGAAAACTATGACAAGGGAGTTAATCTGTTATAATTTTTTTTACGAAATCAGATAAACTACGATATAGTTTATCTGATGGTAAGTCATCTTTATGATCCATGATACCTTGAATGATGAATGAGGAAAAACTGTACGCATGTTTTGTCCCTTTTGAGGACTCGAATGAAATGTCTCCTAGCTAGCCTCAATATTCTTAATGAATCTTTGATATCTTCCACTCATTACACAATATGATTCATGCCACAGCTAATTTTAAGCAACAGTGTATCTTTACAAAATACTTTATTATTTTATATGACATTATAGAAAATAATAGATTTTTTTTTGCTATATTGCATCCATATATTTTAACAGTAGTAGAGCTACACTGCAGTTGGTTTCTAACTACAGAAAGGGTCCGCACGACCAGGGTGGGACCACAGAATAGCAGCGTAAAATAGCAGATAATGTTGCTATGTTTCGTCTGGTCAGTGTAGAGATCCGGAGAGATTTATGACTGGTGACGAGGCATTCCATCTCAGTTCTCAATGGTAACAACGCATCAGCATTTTGACTCCTTGTCAAGGATGAGTCCAGATGTCATAGGCCGCACGAATCACTTGCCATCAGGTGAACTGTGTGCTCGTTTGTTACTCTCTACTTTAAAAAAATATTACTCTCCAAATCCACTCAAACACGATCAGGACGTTAAATACCTATCTTCAATGTAAGTGGATTTTGATACGATTTATGCAACACCACCGATTTCGTTCGATACTAAATCGTAACGTTCGCTTTAGAATTAAAATTCAGTCCTGCATATTTCATTTGGACATTTCAATTTGCCTTATCACCGAATTGATGTTTATACACTTATTTCTACGATGAAATATGAATTATGTCTTTTTTAATGTAATGTGCCTAACAAACACATAAGCCGGTATACGTAAACAAATATTTAACAGGAATGAAAATACAAGTGACAAAGACTAGACTTACGCGTGTCTGAAAATCTTCACTGTTAATAGTAAATAATTGAACATTGGCTTCTCCTACAAATCAACCCGGTGATTTGTAGGATTTGCATTGATAGCATTACTAAATTGTTAATTATCTCCAACAGTGGGATTCATATATATAGACAGTTACTTTCACTTTTACTTAGGAATTTAAACAATGGAGTAACATTGTTACGTTGTCCTCATCTCATATTTACACACAGAACTAGTTTGGAATATCACTCATTTAAGTTTGTGGCGTGTTAGTCTATGAATTTGTTACTAAGGAAGAGTCTTAGCGAGCTGCTAAGCCTGAATGTAAACATTGATATTTTTTATAGGATGCCAAACAGGCACACAGTTCACCTGATGTGCAAACTGATATTGTCTGTCACCCCCGAGAACTGAGATAGAATGCCTCGTTACCTGTATGTGATCACAAGACCCTTTCATTCACCGTAAATAATACAGCAGCAAATCAGGATGGTTCCTCGGTCGAGTTGACCCATTCATGTTGATAGAAGCTGCACCTTGGATCCAATGTAAAATTAAGTAGTACATAAATTAATAAGGAAAATTATTTTAGTATTAGCTTTTTTAAATATCCTTTTAATCACTGGATGATATATAAAACAAAAATGATCAGTATTTATAAAAAATAACTCAAAACGATTTTGTACGTAACTAAAGGTTCCCTAAAACACATGAGGACACAGTTCACCTGGTAGTAAATAACTCCAGTACACCCCCCTTAGGTCTAAGATGGAATACCTTGATTTCCGGATCCTCATCGAATATAGCATGACATTGTTATCTCGAGGTAATATTCCGTTAGATCTGGGTTTTCCCAGGACGAACCGTTCATCCTACAAAATGTTATAAATTTAATATATATTTTTATATGAAAATTACTTAATACATTTACTGCCAATAGAAAACTTCGACGTGTGACGTGTAATTCAATTTGACTTAAATAACACATAATTGAAATTTATAATTCAAATCGATAGTCTGATAAATTCAAAATTAATAAGCTAGTGAGAATTAAATGTGTAAGTAATTATGAAAAAACCTACGACCATTAAATTAAAGAAGAGTATTTTTATTATTCAGATAGACTCTTGTTGCAGTCTGCGAAAAATGTTTTTTCTTTTGCCACGATTTTCTAAAATAAACGGAAGCTTGGATATTTTTGACTTTCAATTTTTACTTCAAATTAACTTCTTTGACTTAAAATATGTTATAATTTACATTCGCAAGAAAATTTTACTTTATAAAACTCATTAACAAAACCTGGCGCATGCAGTTTTTCTCCTTGAAATGTCACAGATGCTTATTATCCTCTGGTTCTAGAAAAAACAACTAAAACTGTTAAGAGTTAGTTACAAAAGGTTTTCTAAGCATTATTTTAACAATCCTAAGAAATTAAGATAAGATCTTATAATCTAAATTTATTGCATCCAAGTTAACAAACGAGCACACAGTTACCTATAATATTATAGTGATGCAAATATTCGAAAGCAAAAACTCGTCGACCTCTTCCCTTTCCCCACTGTAATGCGTGTACATTAAGGTCGGACGAAGTATCAGATGCAGGGTCAAGGACGTATAAATAGTATATATATACCGACCCTAAGACCAATAATTTAATTTTGATGCCCCAATAGACTAAAAGTTTAGGGCACGGTCTGCGAAACTAAAGCTCGTAGATTCAAAGCCGCCATTCGGCTGTTGTCGTGACCCATCTCGCAGCACAAGCATTTTCGGCTCAATTAGAATGGTGAAACGGAATTTTAGTTATTAATTTAGCGTATTACGTCGTTTTGTAAAAAAATTATCCCAATAAAAATAATAATATATCTATAAGAAATATTATATACATACGAAAAGAACAAACACAAAGTTTATAACAATATGATGTAAAATATATTAAAGTATTACGTTTCGTTCATAAAGTCTTTCAGAACTTACAGGAGATTGAGTAATGATTTCAACACTTCCGAAGTTTTAAAAGTAAAGTTACGGACTATATATACAAATCCCACTGTTGGGCAAAGGTATCCTATCTGGAGAGGGGGTTAGAACGTACCACGCGGCTCGACTGTGGATCGGAGGGATTTCGTGTTTTTAAATATTTTCTTTAATAATTTATTCAAGTTTCTTCACCAAGGAATGTGCCATGGCCACCCCTGATCTATAGCCAACTTCTGAATTTCCTTTTTTTTAATTTCGCTTAAAAATACAAAACCTATAAGCAATTATATTTTTTATAATACTAACTATACTGTCTAAAGTCCTACATACTATATAAACGGTCGGAAAATGTTTTTTCATCTTTTATATACAAATTTAAGATATTTCTATAATATAATAGATTATCTATATTCGGTTATTATATATATGTGTAATTTTGTTTGATAACTAAGTGCTGTTATGTAGTTAGTGACATTATCCCATTGCTGTAGAAATTTTAGAAATAAATTTATTAGAAATTCTGATCAACTTCTTCATTAGACTCCTTTTGGCGGACAGAAAAACAATATAAAAATGGCCGGAGACCGTGTTCACTATGTATTTTTTTGTTTTTAAAAAGTCATCAGACTTAATGATATCAAAACCAGATACAAACAGTACGACCAAAGAGATTTTACTATAAATCATTTTCGCCGACCCATTATTATAAGACCTTATATTATTACTTTTATAGACTGGAAAAAAGACTATAATAATATTACTATTTTATTTACAACATTACAAATTATTATTTACAAAATTTGAAAATATAATAAAAACAAAACAAAACAATTTAATTAATCCGTAATCCTTGAGTCATTACGGATCCGTGTTCCATTGTTCACAAGCCTAATACAAATCCGGTCCATTGTTAAAGACTTAATCGTTTTAAAGGTTTTTCAGTATTTTTATAACGGAATTTGTGTCGAGAAGAATTGGCGTAAGAGAAACAATAGCGTAACCAAACTTTTTTTATTATTTTTCCATGCAATTAATAATGTTATTAAACGTTATTAAATGGAAGAACAACAATAATTTAAGCACTTAAATTATCTTGTCTGAATTATCTATCGAAAACAAAATTTATGCAATTCTGTGATGTCAATGATTAATCACTAAAAATACAAAAAGAAAAAAAATGTGCTACTGAAAGCACCTCATTCAGATAATCATTACAACTAGAAGGTAGATTTGGTTTGTTCTAAGCACTATAAGTTTATTTTCGCCTTGTGAAGGTTAACCAGAATTTCGTCTAGAGGTACTGTTATTATGGCTTATGATGCATGTTTCATTATTAAGGCATGGTCTGGTATTATGGGGCAACTCGGTACACATAAATCGTATTTTTATTGCTCAAAAACGTTGTATTCGTGCAATCTGTGGCGTTAGGCCACTTGTGAAGTGCAAACCACTTTTCAAAGAATTGAGTTTCCTTACCTTACCTTATATCGAAACTTGGTATTTTTGTCAAAAAGTATCCTCAGTTTTTTTCCTAAATTAAAGGTACTGTAATATGTACAACTCGATACTCTGATAATGTCATAATGCCTAACTCGATCGAACTAAGATTATACTCAAATAATAACTATCGGATGGTCATTCAAATATATAATAAAACAATTTGAGTTACGTCAATTTAGATGTCACCTAAAGCAGTGGCTAATAAAAAAAATATTTTGCTTGATTGAATGATTAGCTTTGTATTTTAATTACCTTTGAACATTTTTCGTCATAATGGATACTTTAAAAATTCATGTAATTATGGAATATGAGTTCCGTCGTGGCATCAACGCGGCACAAACGGCACGCAACATCAACAACGTTTACGGAGAGAACTTTATAAACGAACGCACAAGCCGTTATTGGTTTGCCCGGTTCCATTCTGGAAATTTTGATTTGAAAAATGAACACATGTCATCAAGACACTTTGACCAACTATGATGAATTAAAGGCGATTGTGGAAGCTGATGATAATCAATCTACAGCCGAGCTAGCAGCAGCTTTTGATATTAACATCAAAACAATGTTGGTCCATTTCCGACAAATTGGCAAGGTAAAAAAGCTTGATAGATGGGGGCCCCACGAACTTAACGATCGCTGCTCAACGGGCACAGAAATGAAAGAATTTTGAACCGAATTGTTACGTACGACGATAAGTGGATTCTGTTCGACAATCCTGGTTCAGCACCAAAGCAATGCCCTCATTGAAAAATGACCTCTAGAAAGTTGATGGTCACTGTTTGGTTGTGCATGTTGGGTGTTACCAAACGGCATGAGCATTATTGCAGATGTGTACTGTGTAGAACAGAGGACAATGATGGAGATGCTCGCACATCTGCAATCAGCTTTGGTCAATCGGTCGTCCCCGCTGCTGCTACATGACAACGTGCGACCCCATACTGCACAACAGACTGTCTGCAAGCTTCAAGAGTTGGGTTGGTAGCTCCCACTCATTCACCGTATTCACTAGACCATGCACCCACTGACTATTACTTTTTCCAAAATTTGGACAACTTTTTAGCTGGAAAAAATTCAATTCCCGAGAGGCAGTACTATATTTTTTTTTCTATAGAGGGTGACAAACAAGCACACACTTTAAAGTAATTCGTATGGTCTATGAAACCTACATTCACCCTCGATAAGGAATCATAACCATGCAAATTCGATGTCACCACCTGAGGGCTACAGTCGAATACCACGTCACCAGTAAGTAATGAAGGTCTCCGGATCCCTACACTTACCAGACGAAATACAGCAGTGTTATGCTGCTATTTTCCGCTGTTATTCTGTGAAGATGTGGCGCCAGTCGAGTTGACCTATTCACGCCGAAGCTGAAACGAAAACGGAACGTGGCTTTTATTGTTGAAAATAACTTGCAAATTAAAATTTAAAAGTCTATCAATTTCACAGACCCCGCCACAGTGAAGCTATGGAAACCAAAATCCCTCCAGAAAAGGATTCGATAAAATCTCCAGTGAATTATTAATCGCAAATTGTTTTTACGTTTAATCCATTCTAAAGACACTATAGTCTTTATTGTATAATCTAGGAAATTTACTCTAAAAGGACTACAGGTTTATAAGACAAACCACCTGGTAGTTTTTTTTTAAGTGGGCAATGTGACAGTTTTAATAACACAGTCCGTGTGAAAGGGACAGTATACTTAAAATTTCTTATACCTTTTTTTTAATTGATATTTATCTTTAGGGCTCTCTGATATGTAATATGCATCCGAAGTAACGAAGAAATTGAGGAAAAAGCATATGCCCCATTACCGGATGCAATATCATATTAAATTTCAACCAAGACAAATAAATAGACAGTAGTACCCGAACCCATTATGATCATAAGGCTTTTCGGACTTAAACATTACCATTTTATAGTTAATTATAATATGATGATGATTCCGATGACGGGTATCTTCTGCTTACTTCAAGATGACTTCAAATGCGCAGAATATTTAAATAAGCATTTGCATAAACATGGAGGGATTCACTCGTCTTCCCATTCTCTATTCCGATGTAATTAATGTACAATAACATCAGATGAAGGTTGAGATGCAATGTCAGGGATATGGGTCATCATAAAAAGGATGTCAACAACGTTGTACCGATGTTTGTATTTGTGGGGAACCCTAAAATTCTTTACATATATTTATATTTTTGATAGTCGCTATACAAAATGTATATAACAAAATTTTCTTAATTAAATAAATTTCTTGTAGCTATAAATGGCAGATTTGTTATACTAGCCTAAATGAACAACTGAAAATTTTGTAACACAAACCCAGCCCAACAGATCTGGTTAAACTTTGTGTGGAGGATTTAAAAAAGGTCAATACAAATTTTATCGATTTATAATAATAAAAAAAAAACGTTTAGTTCAGATATTAATTATTTAAATTAACAAAGAACAATAATTATACAAGTTTTTTTTTTATTTGTTTAGAATGATAGCTGTGTTAACGATACTGTTAACCACATACTAAACTTAAAATGGTTCTTAATAAAAAAAAATCTTAATATCGTTAACCACAATAGTCGAATGGAGAATTCGAAGCCAAATTAATACAATTATTGTTAATATTATAGATTACGGATTATACAAAATTATTTACAATACAATACAAATTTAAATAAAATTACCCGTGATAGGGCTACGCTGGAGATTGTTTATAGCTGTAGTGTGTCAGCTCGATCGGGGTAGGATCACCCCGGCGTAAAATGTTTCTTCTGGTGAGTGTTTGGGATCCGGAGACCTTTATTACTGGTGTCGAGGCATTCCATCTCAGTCCTCAAGGGTGACAACGCATCTGCATTATGATTCCCTGTCAAGGATGAACGTAGACGTCATAGGCCGTAGGAATCACTAACCATCAGGTGAACTGTGTGATTGTTTTTTATTTTTTACTTTTAATGTAAAAAAAAGTTTCAAACATATTAAAGACTTACTAATTTTGTAAATAAATACATAAATTTGTATACAAAAATAGAAGTCGCGCATTCAGCTGTTTAAAAACTATACAAAAATTAATTCTATAGCTAGTTAGTTTAGTAACAAAATGTAATATTACTTTCCTTAATACAGAGCTTACTCGGCGTTGACCTTAATTGCAAAATATATTTCTTTAACAAAGACGCTTGTTATAACAAACATTTTACAGAGATTAACTTCAACTTAATAACAAATGAATAAAAGGTTTTTTGGACTAAAAAAAACCACATCATCATCGTCTCAGTCCGTCACTATCCATCACATCCAGAACATACTGCCAGAGATTACGATCTAGAGTCACCTGTATCCATTAAGACCACACCACTCCCCGCAGACTTGCAGGTGGTCACTCCATCCAGTGAGTGTAGGGGTCGTTATACTCTATAATTTAAAATTACACATGCTCATATCGTATTGAGATGGGGAATTTACTCAAAAATGGAATGACACGTTACCTATAATCGGATCCCAGCATCCCTAAAAACACCATGCGAAACACGTTAGCGTTATTTCACTAGTATACTTGTGATGGATTGGTGCTTACTCTGGACGTGCCTATTCTTTTATATTGTAACTAGAGTGTAGCCGCACTTTGGCTCTATTCAAATAATATTCATAGTTTTATATATATATTTAATAATTACGCAAGATACTTGAGTAAATTTCTTACTACGACTTACTTACTAATGAGGTGTTTTTGAAACACTTGGGTGAAAGCTGATAACGTTTGGTATAATGTCTTTTCTTTTTCTGTATGAGGCTAAGGGTGACAATCGAGTATTACCTGATGGACTACTGCAGCCCTTGAGGGCTGAGATGGTAGGAATCGTTACCTGTAATTGTGTATTCGGAACCATACACACATTAACCGCGACACAACAGTATTATTTTGCTATTTCATATTGTTAAACCTGGTAGAGCTATATTGAAGTTTGTTTCTAGCTGCAGTATGAATGAAGCTGACCCAGCTCGACCGCGTTAGGACCACGCCATCACAGAATTACCAGCGTGAAATAGAAACATAATGCTGCTGTGTTTCGTCTGGTGAGTGTAGGGATCCGGAGACCTTTATTACTGGTAACGAGGCATTCCATCTCAGTCCTCAGGGGAAACAACGCATCTGCATTGTGATTACTTGTCAAGGATGAAAGTAGATGTTAGGGGCCGTAGGAATCACTTTCCATCAGGTGAACTGTGTGCTCGTTCGTTTGTTACTCTCAATGTAATAAAAAATTAAAAAATCTCATAGTTATACTCATGTTGTAATAATTGTATAAGAAGCCTGAGTAAATATCTTACTACAACCTATTTTGTTACTTATGGGTTATAGGTTCTCATAAGCAATAACGGTAAATCGACTGAAACACCTACATACATATTTTTTGTAAGACGTAATGTTTAGTTCACAACACGCAGGAAAAACTTTTACACGAGCCTTATTAAGCACGGATATCGTTAGAATAAATTTAGGTCATTTATCTCACTCTATCATGTCTGTGAAAGATTTGCCATAAGACAGTTTGTACAGGTCATTACCTTGTTGTAATATTCTGTTTTTTTATCTAATTCTGACTAGAATGATTTTGGAAAGAACGGTGGCATGCCAGCATACTGCATGTTCAATTGTAAATCTTCGTTAACTACTACAAAACTTCTAAATAAATATCCATGAGGTGTTGAGATAGTCTCTCGAAAACCTAGCAATTTTTCAGTATAAGAATAGTGTTTAGCTTTTTTCTTTCACCATATTTCAAATTTCGAAGTCTTAAGGGCATCCGCCACTGTAGTAACTACAGTTACTGATAGACCTGAACACAAAGATGAATCTCCTGTTGCTATATTAGTGTCATTATATGAGGAACTTCTTTCTGCCCTTTTCTTACCCTTTTCACTGTTTTTGTTATATTTGTTTGTTTTACACTTTTACGAATGAGAGTTAGTAAGAAATGCTAAACCGCACACTTTAAATTCATGGTACGCAAGCAAACCGTGTTCAATCCTCGGTGTCTGTATGAATTGTTTATTGGTCTATCATCAGGTGAACTCCTTGCACTTTTATCAAGTATTCTATAAAAAATACTTCTTGATAATATTGTGATAAAGTTAGTACTTTAAGAAACCATTGCTTAAGTCAAAACATTAGTTGTATAAAGCTTGACGATGATGCAAGGACAATAAACTTGGAGTTGTGGCTACTTAGACAGTGACCTTAATGGATCCACGTTATTATATTTATTACTCACAGAATACCAGCGTAATACAGCAACATAACGCTGCTGCGTCTGGTGAGTGTAGAGATATGTTCCTAATCGAGCTGAATGTATGAGTTAGTATGTCTGTTAGTATTAACTGTGTTGCATTTCTCGCCGTTTGTAATAAAAAAAAGGAAGCCTTATTCGTATCCTTAAAGGATCTCGGATATGATTTAGGGCTAAGACCAATTGAAAGAACTCCGATATTAATAATTATATTGTTTAAAAAAACTAATGACAGAAGTTAGAGGTATAATGAAATATTGACAGTGGTGGAGCTACACTGCAGTTTGTTTCTAGCTGCAGAATGAATGGGTTAGCTCGACCGGGGTAGGACGCCCTCACAGAACACCAGCGTAAAATAGCAGCATAATGCTGCTGTGTTTCATCTGGTGAGTGTAGGGGTCCAGAGACCTTTATTACCGGTGACGAGGCATTCTATCTCAGTCCTGAAGGGTGACGATGCATCTGCATTATGATCCCTTGTCAAGGATGAATATAGATGTCATGGGCCGCAGGAGTCACTCGCCACCAGGTGAACTTTGTCCTCGTTTGTTACTCTTAACGTAATAAATATATTTAGTCATCGTCGTCATTAACATCACATCCTATACATAGTCCACTGCTAAAGTATAAGCATCCCCCATAGATGCAAGGCACGATCATGCGTCCATCGACTTGGAGCAAACTTGTATATCCCCATATAGAGGGAGTCGTCCTACTGATAATTGCAATTTTTACTGTTCACTTACGAGCTTGGAGTGAAGTGAAACATTGTGGTGGGACCAGTATATGTAAAAATAATTTAAATAATATTTCGTAGACATGTGAAGTACGCTTAACCGCGGTGGAGCTGCGCGGTGGACTATGCTGTAACACCCTAGAGAGGAGGCCATGCCCAACAGTGGGGTTTATATATATATATGTATATATATATATATATATTTGTGTGTAAGTATATATATATAATATTTTTTTCCTTCCAGTGTTTGAGGCTATTTATCGTTATCCCCTAAAAAATATGCTAAAAAATATATGTCATTGTAAGAAATTTACATAGGTATCTATGTATATATATGTATACGTATCGTTATAGATATATATAAATATTACAACATGAGTATCCTTTACTATACAAAAAAAACTATGAGATATACTATTTTAACAGTGATAGAGCCACACTGCACCTAGCTAGAACATGAATGGGTTGGCTCGAATGGGACCACACCCTCACTAAACATCAATATGAAATAGCACCATTATTATGTTGTCGAGTTCTTCCGTCCCAGCCCTCAGCGGTGACAAGGCATGGGCATCTTTAATCTATGTCGAGGATGGATGGTTAAGGACCGGTGTCATCACTTACCATGAGGTAATACTCGATTATCACCCTTAGTTTCATACAACAAAAACGTAATGGTTTTTACCACCTCACCACGTCACCCCTATTTGAAAAAAACATTGTACCAAGCTGTGTCCAATTTTTGCCCAAGTGATTCAAATTTACATTATTTATATTATGTATATATTAACTACTCCCATTCATTACAATTCTTAATCAAAAAACACTATTCTGAGAGTTTAGAAAGCTTAACTATCTTTAACACTAAATTGACAACTATCTTCTATTTAGTTTACTTGATTGATCGATATTGAGGTTTATACAGTCTTAAATAAGATTAACGTGAAATTTCATGTCAAAAGTTTGAGCCATAAATTACAACGAATTATCTATAGCTTGGACATGAATCGTTCAATACGTAAAGTTATATTTGATGGCTATCCTAAAAAATAATAATCCAAATCCAAATCCAAAAGTCCAAATAATAATATAAAAAAAAATAACAATGAACTTCTAGTTGAGATATTCAAAAACAAGATGAGGAAAACCATTATTTTAAATGGTAGAGGAAGTTATCACCATAGAACACCGTAAGAAACTAGGTAGCGTAAAGTTAATGAAAGTAGAAATACATTAATGGCTTTTTACATTGCGTCCAGTCCATACAGATAGAAGCGTTGTTGGAGTTTCTTGCACCACTTCTCCTCAAGCGCCCACGCATTCTGAAGTGGTGGTACAGATAGTTAATAACAATAGTGATATTAATTAAGATAATCCTGTATCAGAAGCAACTGACCGAGCTGAGGTTCGGCCCTCTCGGACACCCTTGAATCAGACGCTCTCGCGAAACAGGGTAACGGTCCAAGCCGAGGCTCCCTCTCGGGAGCCCTTGTGCTGGTTACACAAATATAGAGGTCTCGACTGAGAGCCATAAGCGCTCGGTCACCTCTCAACCCGGTGAAACTGTAAAAGCCCTTGGGCTAACAGCAACGACGGACCAAAAGATATTGCAGGAACTGCAGTAGATACTTCCTGAATAGTTCAAAATGTGTATAAAATATCTTCCAGTGATTACTACAAACTGCTAGATTTTCATTCTCCTAGACCTTTAACTTAGGATCGGCCTTCTTTTTCCACATTTCATGTAGCACTTCCAGACCACGGTAAGATATTCAAAAAAAAATTAAGCCATAACTTTTCACTAAAACATCATACATAAATAACCGACATTAGAGAAGATATTTATTTCGATAATTATTTAAGAAGAAGTTCTGTTTGACTGAACCATTATCATCATTACCAAGTAAGTAAGTATGTTATATTTTTAAGTTTAAAAATTTATTTTTAATTTTGAAAGTTGCATTATGTCAACAACATTAGTGTCATCTAGTATTTAATACAGGTTACTCCAGAAATGCTCCTAAATTTTTCTACCAGTGTTTTACGCTAAAGGATTTTAAACAAAAGCATGGCAAAATAATTCATAGTTTTCATTTTGTGAGAACATAAAGAAATACTGCTGTCCAATTTCTTTGAACTGCACTTCGTCGAGAGCATTACTATGTGATATTATAGTATATTATACTACTATATACTATGTATGTGATATTATAGTGTAAAAATAGAAATGTACAAAAATTCATATTAATTTTTTTTTATTACATTAAGGGTAACAATCGAGCACACAGTTCACCTGATGTTAAGTGATTCCTGCGGCCAATGACATCTACATTCATCCTTGACAACGAATCATAATGCAGATGCGTTGTCACCCTTGAGGACTGAGATGGAATGCCTCGTCCCCAGTGATAACGGTCTCCAGATCCCTGCACTCACCAGACGAATCACAGCAGCATTAAGCTGCTATTTCATGCTGGTATTCTGTTAGGGCGTTCTCCTACCCCGGTCGAGCTGACTCATTCATTCTGCAGCTAATAACAAACTGCAGTGTAGCTCTACCACTGTCATTTAGTAGGATCAAATTATCAAAATATTTTAAATTTGAAGGTTTACTGTTCAGAGCCGTGAAAGCCCAGTATCTAAGAGTTGGCTTTTAGTTTCTCGTACGCGGGCAAACTAACTTCGATCCCAGGTGCCGCCATCAGTTAAATTATTAATTACAATTTTCTTAATTATTGATTTAATACGCGCTAGGCTGTGATGGAAAACATCGCGAGGAATCTAATAGTCTAATAAATAAATAAATAAATTAATAAAATATTTCGACGTCATATTAACTACGTCAATTCGCATTCAAGTTGCGGCATTAACTATGCTCTAACACCCTCTTTAGAGACGTTTAACCTCCACCTAACACAACAGTGGCATTTATACATGGACTGTTACTTGACTTTTCTTACTTTACTGTTTTAGTGATGCACTTTTTGTAAGTCAAACCCAGACTCTTTCTTACGTATCTATTTAGGTTGGTCATCTCTAATTTTATACCATTCCGAGCGTATTTGCATCATCCAGGGTTCCTTATAATCCCATCGTTCTATGCATTTTATTAAGATTAGGAGATCTTATTATGGGTCTAAGTTTAAACCACCTTACGCAAAGACTGTGACCGTTTTGAAACACAGTACCGTATAGTCCACCACTTGTCTTCGTTTATAACTATTGTTAAACAGATATATGTAACTGCATACTAAATTCTTCGCTTTAAAAGATTTGATTGTTATTTAAAAGACAAACAAAAACTATTGCTCTCCTAATGCACAATGTGTGGAGGTTTTTCCATCAAATTGAAAAATCAATATAGATTGATTTCAATAATTTGCATACAAATGGAGTTTCAAAGCCAATTAAAAAGTATATTTGTGGTTTATTTCTTAACGGGTTATTTGACTTATAATCTCGCTCGAGTTTTTAAAAAAATTGCTAACAGGTTTTTTTTAAATTAAATTGAGAATAAATAACGAGCACACAGTTCATCTGATGTTAAATGATTCCTGCAGCCCATGATATTTATATTCACCTTTGAGTCATAATGCAGATGCGTTGCCACACTTGAAGACTGAGATGGAATGCCTCGTTATCAGTATTAAACGACTCCGGATACCAACACTCACGAGACGAAACAAATGCTGTTGCATTATTATGCTTTTTTACGCTGGTATTCAGTAAGAGCGTAGTCCTAACCCGGTCGAGCTGACCTATTAATTCTGCAGCTAAAATAGTGCCATTAACTACTAAAATTCCAGTTAACTAAATCAACTAAGTTTAAAATGCCTGTATTACGCGATGATTCATGAAATTAGTCGAATAGATGTTATCAGAAAAAATGTATTATTCAAAAATATTAATTTAATAAATAATAGATCTTATTTATTAAATTAATATTTACCTATGAAATTGCCATTTTGTATGAAATAAGTTAAAGTATTTTTTTTTTCAAACTTTTTTATTTCTGTTATTCAATGTAATCACCCATGTAATCGATGCATCTTTGCCAACGCAGTGGTAGTTTATTGATGTCCTTCTTGTAAAACCCAACTGGACGGGAGGCAACAAACTCTTCAAAGGCATTTTGTACTGCCTCTCGGGAATTGAATTTTTTTTCAGCTAAAAAGTCCAAATTTTGGAAAAGTAATAATCGGTGGGTGCAAGGTCTGGTGAGTACGGTGGATGAGGTAGAGCTTCCAACCCCAACTCTTGAACCTTGGAGACTGTCTGTTGTGCAGTATGGGGTCGTGTGTTGTCGTGTAGGAGCAACGGGGACGACCAATTGACCAAAGCTGGTTGCTGATGTGCGCTTCTCCATCATTGTTTCCAGTTCTTCACAGTACACATCTGCAGTAATGCTCATGCTTATTAGTAAAATAACGGTGATGAATCGATGACACCGGCACTAGACCATCAAACATTGACCATCAACTTTCTAGAGGTCATTTTTCGTTTAGGGCATTGCTTTGGTGCTGAACCAGAATCTAACCAACTTGCTGAGCGCTTTCGATTTTCGAACAGAATCCACTTTTCGTCGGACGTAACAATTCGGTTTAAAATACTTTATTTTCTGTGCCTGTTGAGCAGCACGAGACAGGTCTCAACGCGTTCGTTAAGTTCGTGGGGTACCCATCTATCAAGCTTTTTTACCTTCCCAATTTGTCGCAAATGGACCAACATTGTTTTGATGTTAACATCAAAAGCTGCTCGGCTGTAGATTGAGTATCATAAGCTTCCATAATCGCCTTTAATTCATCATTGTTGACCAAAGTGTCCGGACCTTGTAGTGGCAAGGTTTATTATTCAAATCAAAATTTCCAGAATGGAACCGGGCCAACCACAAACCAATAACGGGTTGTGCGTTCGTTTATAAAGTTCTCTCCGTAAACGTTGTTGATGTTACGTGTCGTTTGTGCCGCGTTGAAACCACGACGGAACTTATATTCCATAATTACACGAATTTTTAAAGTATCCATAATGACGAAAAATGTTCAAACGTAATGAAAATACAAAGCTAATCAATAAACAAAAGACTGACTTTGTAAAAAGAATGTCAAATTTTTATAACAAAATTAATTTGAATTTAGAATTCACAGCCAATCAAAAAATTTTTGGTTTGAAATGGCCAGTACTGAAGAACGGCAATTTCGTAGGCAAAGACCTGATAACTAAATCAATTATGAATACCAGCGTTTAGTATCGAGATTTTTTATTCTAATAATGTGATTCCTGCAGCCTATGATATGCCAACATTCACCAGTAACAATAGATCCCTACACTCAAACAGATGAAACAGCAGCTTTACAACAGTTTTAAAATAAATCTTGACAATAATTTTATAGCAATTAAGAAAGTAATTATAAATATGTGTATGTTTGTTTGTGTGTGTGAATGTAGGAAGGTATGCCTTTGTCTTTTATCTATAATGCTTATTTACTATATATTAATTGCAATAATTGCTCCGTTTGACCTTACAATTGTAGTTTCGGATAGAAATTTAATATTTTGTTCACCTTGTCATATAGATATATAGCAAGATAACTAAGCTGTCGTTTGGCAAATGAGATAAGAAAAGTTGTAGGAGTTAAAATTTTATTTATTAGCTGTTGTAAGTTTCCCTGTTTGTAAATGTTTATTGTAGGTAGTAGGAAGGTTATGTCGCCTTATGACTTGTACTATGTACAACTCTAATGTCTAACATTAAGCACTTGACAGTTCTTGTACAGTGTTCGAGTAGGTGTTTGAATGTTATTGTTTTAAGAAGAGATCGTTGGGTTGTTTCAAGTTGCATATAGCTACAAATTCTAAGGAAATTTTGTCTTTGAACTTCATAAGAATCAATTATATCTAAAACTCACAATGGAAGCAGCCCTTATTAGTTTGTCTCCCGGATTTTATTGAAGAAGAAAAAAGGGGACCTTCAGTAATTGCTTTTTTATTGGCTTCTCCGCAAGTTCATTCCATTTACGTTGTTCCCAAAGCGTAAAATTATTTATTAACGTATGTCGTTTGAATTGGGAGGTTTTATAGATAGAGATACTCTTATAGATTATAGATAGATATTCTTAATAGATTATTTATAAGTTTTACACACTTCTTCGTCCACGGCTATAAGGAGATTTACGTGGAGGTTTTGATCAATGGACAGAAACGAACATGGAATATTGAGTAGACAGTGAGATAATTATTTTCAAAATGCACGCTGTAATATTTGCCTTGCGTATTTTTGAAGATAAAATAAAACTGTGTTTGACTAAGAACTTTATATTTCATTGAAATGACAGATCAATGAGGATTATAGGGATTCCATGGAGGAGAATGTTGAACATGATATTCGCCTTCAATATTACATCATACACATTCTCAGACATAAATGTGAAGCTGTGGATTTTTGATATTTGCGTACACGCTCGATTTGACGACTAGAGACAGTCTATAATTTCACCTGCAGGTATATGCCACCCATAGTTTGGCGGGTGTCCCCATCCAAACCTCCCGTAATGTGTGTACGTTTTCTTTGTCGCCATTTAAAAAGGTCCCAATTACAAGTATGGGGGCAATCCATCTCAGCACTCTGCTTGACAACGCTTGAAAATCTTGAATCTTTATTGCAAATGAATATAAATCGACCGCAGCTATTAATTACCGTATCATATATAACATACATATACAATGTGGTCATTTGTTTACTGGTCGATAGAACTATCTGTCGACAGGCTGCTCAACCGATTGCGGATCGACCGATCTATCATCTTATCCAACAATCTATCAACAGACTAATCGTCAACCTGATCTACCAATCTAACGATCGACTAACCAATCAACGATTGAATGAGTTATCGACCAACTGATTGACCAAATAATCAATCGATTAAAATAAGAGAATATATATATATAAATTCCATGGCCGAAAGAAACCTATGTCATTAATGTAATTGTATGTATTTCATATTTAAAATAATATATAATATGCCTCATACTAAAACCATTTGAAAATAATTACATTCGAGAGCACTCAATGATCGATGAGCCACCGCCGCGCTTTTAACCCATTTAAAATTTTATTTTATATTGTTTCATGCGTATCTTTTGATAAAATATTTCCAGATAAATTTAAATCACACGTTCAATAGGATTTACTAGTATCAATGATTATATAGGTATTACCTACAGCATAGTTCCTTAACCATTTTTATGTCGTAGCTTACAAAGAAACCTTGCGACAGACATAAGATTTTAGTTAATAATTTATTTATACGCTTAAACTTTCAAGGCTCCCCTAGGCATGCCCGATTTTATTGCAGCAATAGGATGTCAGATCACATGCATCCCAATACAAAATATATTAAGAACAGGCAGGCAAAATTGCAGGCGTTTAAAACGAATAATTGCACATTACAAATATAAATTATCACGCGATTAAATCACGCCTAAATCACGGTCTAAAATGCTGTCAGGTGAGGTTTTATAGATCGCTGTACTTGCATGTACTTGTTACACTCATTTCTTGTATAAAAAAATATATTTTTTATTCAGGTCATATTTATTGAATAGATTGCGGCCATCTATAATAACGAACGCGACACCCAGTTTAAGTAACGATGATCTACAGTGTTGGCCATTTTTCATATCTTACCCGAGTACGTTCCATGTGCTGCATATAATAGCGGGAATGGGTTTTCAACCCACATAACACGCCTGGTTTTTTAATTTTAATTTTCTATAGTGTTTCTGATGGTTTTGCTGAACACAATAAATCCGAGAAAGCTGGAGTCTTACTGGCTGAGTTATGAACTCGTTAGCAGCAGTGGTAACTAAGCTGATCTTCACGACAATAATGATACGATGGATTCGAACTGACGACTTTAAATTTTGCAGACCATACCCTAAACCTTTAGGCTATTGACCTAAATACAATTAGTTTAAAAAAAAAAATTGCATTTGTTTGATTGATCAATTCACTATTAACATTACTAACTTTTCAATCAACCACTCCAACTAAGCCGATGTTCAAGACAAAACTGGAACGACGGATTCGAACTGACGACCTTAAATTTCGCAGACTGTACCCTAAATCTTTAGGCTATTGACACTTCAAATTCTTAGTTTTAAACACTCTTAGTTTAAAAAAAAACTATTGCATTTGTTCGACTTCATCGTCATCTTTATGATTTTAAACATACTACTATTTTAAGCACTGCTGTTCGTCTAATTAATTCAAATCAAAACATGTCGATAAGGCAAGGTGAAAATTTTAAAGAAAACGTTTCGACGAGTGACGCTGGCACATACACAGTGTCCATGAAGATGAGGTTTCAACAAGATTCAATCATATGTTCATATACACACTCTATAATTCCAGAATCTTGAATTAGGTCAAACCAATACTTGGAATCCATCTTCGGTGTTACTTACGAGTTTTGTATTTTAATTTGGATTTAGATTTTGGTAATAATCCCGTTGCCAACGCGTGGACTCAACCACCGCTAACACGATTCCCAAAGCATCGAATCCTCTAATAGATATTGATTATAACCTCCGTAAACTTCAGTTTACCTATTTTGAAAACAAAAGCGATGAAAAAAAAGTACTTGAGCGTTCTCTACTGGAATTTTAATTTATTACTGAAACACTCCGGTGTTTTTTAAAGACAGTTCTTGAAATAGTTCACGACAGTTCTTTAATTTAAACTGTTGTAGTTCGCATAGTTTGTAATCGAAATGTTCGATTGGTTTAAGAATTATTTTTTTGGAGAATGAGAAGTTAAAATTTAAATAAACAAATGATGTTCCCGTTTAGTTAAATTCACTTCTTTATTTCTCCTTCTCTTTATTTTCATCTTATGGTAAGTGACTCCTGCGAGTCGTAACATACATTCATCTTCGATAAGAAATCATAATGCAGATCACCGTTATCACCCCTGAGGAACGGAATGCCTCGTGACCAGTAATAAGGGTCACTGGATCCCCACACTCACCAGACGAAACAAAGCAGCCTTATGCTGCCCCATCGCACCAACATTGTGTAGGCGTGGTCCTTCCCCGGTCGAGCTGATCAATTCGTGCATCTACTAATGTCGATCCAATTGTATTTTCTTAATCAGAAGTAATTGACCAAGTCCAGGTTCAGTCCTCTCGGGCACCCTCGTGTCTGACGCTCTAGCACAACCGGGTACCGGTCAAATCCGAGCTGTTCTGCTGGTTACCCACTAATAGAGATCTCAGCTGAGCGCCATAAGCGCTCGATGACCTCTCAACCCGGTGAAACTGTAAAAGCCTTCAGCCTAACATCGGCCATCAGGCCCGAAAAACAAAAACGCCGTCCTTTCCAAGTCATGCTGACTCATTCATGTTACAATTAGAAAGAGCTGCGTACTATACAGCTATCAAACAAAAAGTTGACTAGTTAGACAATGTTTAGTCCGATACGTTTAAATGCTAGACCACTGGGGCAATATTGATAGGAGCCGATGATCCCCGTATTTATCTTAAGTTATCAGCCTTATAACAATCTTTGAAGTCCTCAAATGTATGAAACTTCGATATTTCGGTTCGTGATATTTTAACACAAGGCCAGAATAAAAGTAAAAAAATAAATAATAAATATTTATTACAGCGCTAGACAGATACACAGAGAAAAGAAACACAAGTTACCATGTTTAGAAGAAAAAATAAATAAACCCAACGCCTTTTTCATTCACACTTATAGTTAACTGCAGCCTTCGCGCTAGGCAGTAAGCCTGTACCGCGATGGCTAGTTACGAATATATATTTTTTTAAACCTTTAACACCTGCACGTCTATTATATTGTTAATATAATCTTATAACTATTATTTTTTGGTATATTTCAGTTTATACATATACTCACATTATAAATACATACATAAATACAATTCACGAAGAAGTTTTTAAGCCTTTTTTTGACTGAGATTCCTGTCACCAGGGATTAAAATAAGCTTGCTCACTACTAAAACATTTTACATTCTACTTTACTGAACTACCGAGACTGAATCATACTTTAAAAAAAATGTAATTTACTTTATAATCATGGAAATTACTTCCACTCATCACTTGACAAAATAAATGAATGTGTAAATAGTGCAAAATAAATTTGGATACGGATTTCCTATAAAACGAAATACGACTTTCTGGGAGTGGGTCGTACGGTAATAGGATTCTGCGTCCCCCTTCGATTTGACGGAATAGACCTATTGGAAATATGAAACTTGGTTAGTAAAATAGATCGACTTTCTTTTTGTCTTTAAAATATATAATTATAAAATTTATTAACAACAATAGCGTTTTATGTATTTAATTTTTTTCATGTAAACCATATAAATAATAAAATAATGGCGAAACTTATACATAATTTGTATATATTGTGTCAGTCATAACTTGAAAAGTCGATATTACATCAATATAATTGCAAAGTACATGATTTTCTATATAAACATAATAACAATTCTATAGAACTTTCTTGGAGTTATGTCACATTTTCTCAGTAAGTTAATAAGTAGTGTCGTAGTGTAATGAAATTACATAGTACGTGATAATATAGGGTCTGACATCTAATGTTATTTTTCGTATAACATAATATGGATATATGAAACTTCGATTCGTGATATTTTAACACAAGGCCAGAATAGACTGAGATTCTTGTCGTTACAAAATTATGTTCTTATAACGTCATAATTCTCCTAGGTGGAATAAGCCATGCAAGTCTGTGGGAAGTCGATGGAAGCAAGTGGCTCAGGATCTGTGACACTCTGTAGCAGTCTGTGTGGGAGGCCCAATGTCCAGCAGTGGACTGGAAATAATTTTATATGCCCACAAAGTAAATTTATATTAAGCTTCAACCACAAAATATGGATAAAGTTTTTTTTTATATATAGCATTAAGAGTAATAAACGATCACACAGTTCACCTGATGGTAAGTGATTCCTGCGGCCCATGACATCTACATTCATCCTTGACAAGGAATCATAATGCAGATGCGTTGTTACCATTGAGGACTGAGATAGAATGCCTCGTCACTAGTAATAAAGGTCTCATGATCCCTGCACTCACCAGACGAAACACAGCAGCGTTAAGCTGCTATTTTACGCTGGTATTCTATGAGGGCGTGGTCCTACCCCGAGTCGAGCTGACCCATTTATTCGGCAGCTAAAAACAAACTGCCGTGTAGCTCTACCGCTGATAAGTATGAACTGATTCTGTCTGATTAAATGAAACAGGTCCTCATGGAATTAATGATCTGCCTCAATGAAAACCACACCCTTAAATGAATCAAAAGACCTTTTACTTTATCATTTAAACGTTATTTACAATAATAATATAATTTATATACTAACTTTAGTTTTTTGGGCGCTACAACCCTCAAGGGGTCTTGGCCATTTCAACAATGATTTGCCGTTCGTTCTGATCCTTGACATTCCTTCTCGAGGCGGTAAACTTTCCCATGACCCTGAGATCTTCCTAAATATAATATATACAAAATAATATTAATGATTTTATTTCAAGCTATATTGCTTAGCAAGCAATGAAACTTTTTTGACTATACATACGAAAGCGTAAATAGTTCAACTGACGGTAAGTGTATGCAGCCAGTGAGGGTGTCACATTTGATCTGGATCTGGATTCAGTTACAAGAATAGAAAAACAAAAATGACAATTTTTTGTTGAAAATCTTCATTTTATAAGCCACTTTAAAACTATAAATAAAAAACTTCCGTTTTGTTTTGTAGAAGTCTTCTGTAAACTAAATTAACAGTAAAACTAATGACATAAAAACAGAGGTTGGATCAGTGCCGTCCAGCATAAACTAAGATAACTATCGGAAGACAATACAGTGAGATATATTACATCAATTTGTTAGACAACCTCGTCTATACAAGCACAAAGCTTGTTACTACTTGAGTTGCAACAAATGTTACATTGAGAGATTTGAAGGTTCATACAATATATCTCCAGTATCTCTATCGAATTTCGGAAACAAATATAGAATCGGAATAGAACAAATTTATAGGAATTGATTAAGCTGTAGATGATAATTAGTAAGCTATTTAGAATAAAGTAGAGTAAAGTAATTTAAATTTTTTATTAAGACAATGCTAGCAGTGTTATTAAGATTTAGTTTTAACCAATACAACTAAATTAAATGCTAGTGCGAGGACATAGTCCACGACAATAGTCGAAAGGAATTTGAATCCGTCAAATCCACGACTTTGTTTCGTATAATTTAACCTAAACTAATGACTTAAAAACTTGCTTTAAATGGAATATTAGTATATTGAGCATTTAAGTATAATTTGTCGTACAGCAATTTATTTTTATATCCAAAAGAAAGAAATCAATCCAAAAAAAAAATATTTCGTACGCATGTTTAATTTGTATTCAATTATTCATCTTGATAAGTAATAATTATCACAATGAAAAAATGTCATTATTAAGTAATGAAAAATCTACTACCCTCTCCCTAAGTTTGAAGAATTTTGCTATTTTTACCACGCGTGGAAGCATGATTTGCAATCAAGAGACTCACAAAGGCCGGCAACAAACTTGCAACTTCTGTGGTGATTGATTAGAAAGGTTTTTTTTTTATCTCTTGGTCTTTATGTGGCGTATGGATGTCAGGGCAAGAAATAATTTCAGCGACACCGCATTACTGTCTCAACAGACTTGGGGGACCGTGCGGAGAGAGCGGTTTATCCAGCATCCAAGGTACGCGATTGATCATATACATCTCGATTGATCAACTCCCAACGTCCAGCTCGCGCGGTTGCAGTGCTGCTGGTTGGTAGATTTAACAAGCGCTTCCCGAAGCGGATATTTGTTTTAGCATTACCCTCATTGTCTTGTCTAGCCAATCAGGGAGTAGGTCTAGCAGGCGGTGTATCTTACTTGCTGCGGTGTTGTAAGTTGACGTGACGTCATAGCACTCTCGTCCTTGTACAGTCAACTGTGCTCCTGTAATTGTACAAAAAAATACACCCCTGGTGTTCCGGATGTTGTAAGGCGTTGGCGATCACTCCGTTGGCGTTTTCCCTATTTCTATTCTATAAAAAGGAGACATCCAAAATTTTGACACGTATTATTAGTTCCATATTATATTGTAGTTACTACAAGAAAACAAACTCAACTGTTAGTTACAAAGAGTTATTTAAGTTACATTAGTTTATAATTCGTTTATTTAACAATTATCATATGGCATTATGATTTTAAATGTATCGGTCATAATTACCGTAAATAAATGTATAAATAAAAAATACCATTAACCAACCGCTTAGAAAAGCGTAAATAGGTTATTAAAAAAAATAGGTGATGTTAAATATACGATCTGCGATATACGAAAAGCGTCGTTTACCTAAAATTAAGTCCTACTTTCGATATTCGCCATACAAAACAACAGCATTATACGATGTCTCATACGTTTACCGCGCATTGTGTTGTATATATATATATATATATATATATATATATATATATATATATACATATATATATATATATATATATATATATATATATATATATACATATATATATATATATATATATATACATATTAATTTCTTTAAATACAAAGGTACTCACTCATTGCCCACTACCCTTTTGCATTTGCAAGATCGGACGAAGGTTCTAATGCAGTGTCAAGGACACGGAGCATACTAACAATAAACCCAAATATTGCTCCTTCACTGGTACTTGTTCCCGACCAGGTATTCTAATAGCTACACCACGCGGCTTTCAATAAACAAGGTCATAAAACTATATGTGCCTATATACTTTTATAAATAATAATAATAGTATTCCATCGTTGATTGACATCTCCACGTTATCTTCTGCACTAAAACAATAAACTTTAATACGTTGCTATTCAAAGTGTTTAACAAGGATATTTTCCACCGAGCAAATTTCACATTTCCATTGGTCCTATTTCATCAAATTGGGGACTAAGAATTCTATTATTGAACAAGCCGCCTCCGGGAATTCGTATTTCGTTTTTCAGTGTCATAGCAAATCGGCATCAAAATATATCTAGTACTATTTACTTTCATCTACTGGATCAAATGAAGATTGGATATAATCCGACGCTCTAGGAATAAACAACACAATTTTATTACGATCGTTTTGATCTTGGTAGCTAGGTAAAATAATAGATAAAAATTGACTTAAATTCATAACAGTCAAACAAACTCTTTAACAGTTGACGCAGTTCAGCTACATTGCAGATTGTTACTAGCTACACTATGGGTCGGCATGACCGATGTTGTGTTTTGTGTGGTGAGTATAGGGATTCGGGTAACCGATTACAGGTAAAGAAGCATTCTATCTCTGTCCTCGGGGATTTTTATAACAATGTAATTAAAACTTATCAAAAAATGTTAGTTTCTCCTCTCTAATGTGTATGTGTAATATATATCTATTATAATCTAAAAACTTTTTGAATCTTAACGTAGTAGATTTGAATCCACCATTCCAACCAATGCTTAGTTCACGATTGAGTATGCATTTTTTTTTATAAAATGTTCAGCACTATCCTGCTCTTTATGTATATATAAATATATATATATATATATATATATATATATATATATATATATATGTATGTATGTATGTAAGATCAATGTCACCTACTACTATATATTTTATGTAACAAAAAAGAAAAATTTAAAATAAAAATGAAAAATCTCGATACTAATCCAGGTGACCTAGTAAATTTTCAATTCTTATACGTGTGCTTAAGATTAGTGTGAACAATGAGAATGAACAAAACAATATAATTATCTCGATCAGACGCCCCAAATAAAAAGCGTTCGAATAAACAACAAAGCCCATAAAAACTATTTGGAAAATAAAGCGACCAAATCGGAATTTCTTTGTGAAGGAAGAAGCCTTTGTTTTTTAAATCGATTTTCATTTTGGACAGAACAAGGATCTAATAGAGTAAAGAAGTAAGTAACAGTCTATATTGTACTATATCTATTTATTTGTATGTGAAATATAGCTATATAAGAAATGTACTTTATGTATTGAGCATTTCTTCTCAGCGACACATAAAGTGTACTTTTCCTAATACGAATCTAGATATTTGAAGATTTTTCAGTATTTTCTGTACATAATTCTATCTAAGAAATAGCTGTGAATTGTTATTTTTAAAATAATGCTCCTAACCGTCTTCTCTAACATTCACATAGAGAATTCTGACAGTTGATGATACAATAAACGTCGGCACTACTTATAATTACTCCGATTTTGATTACCAGTATTTCGACCAACTTTCATTTTATATAAATAAATAGTAGCTTTGAACGATATTAAAATCAGTATTTTGGCAGCATTAATATTTTTGAAGTATTAATAGTCTAATTGTCGTGGTAACTGTTGGCCCTAACGGGCTCTACGACTTCACCGAAACAGACTCGAGCAGTGATCCTGACTCCAAAAATAGCCGCGTTGACGATGCGACCCCTGTAGATAAAGAAAGACTACGACAAACAGTTCTAATCTATTCTATTTCTAAGTCTATTCCAAAACGGTTTACTCACAAATGAATCTCGTGTAGGCTAGGATTATTATCCCTGATTTGGTGTGCGCCGCCATTCGACTACTGTTTTGTACCATCTCCTAACACAAGCATTTAAGATTCGTATAAGTGGTTAACGGGAATATTGGATATTAACAGAGTTGCTAGGATTCTTTTAAAAAAAAGTTTTCTTTCGGAACCAAAATCAGGGATCACATTTCTCTGCTGTAGAGATATTTCGAAGAAAACGTATAGAGCTATTTCCGTATACATTTGGATCCTGATTTGAACTTGTTTGTTATGTAAATGGAAAAGTTTTGAATGATATTTACTCACACGTTAATTGGATTATAATCAACCATTTATCATGCGGAACTTAAAGTCTGAGTTTATTAAACACTAAATGTGACACACATAAACTATTAACAACATCATTTCAAATTATGATATATTAGTAACTCCATATCTATCATTCAATTTCACGGTACGCGAGCAAACTGAGTTCGATCCCTGGTGGACTGGACCAATGGCATTGTATTGAATGTCTCATCACCATAAGGGCCACCCCTGATCCCTACACTCACCAGACGAAACACAGCAGTGTTATACCGATATTGTACACTGATACTGTACTGTAAGGGCGTGGTCCTTTCTCGGTTAAATCGGCCCATTGATTTAATGCTGTATATATCCCAAACTATATTATTTATGATTCCCAAACTATTTTGAGCAAGAGAAATTAACTGATACCTCAGACCCCCATAGCCAAATTACTTTAAAACTCCTAACTCAAGGTATATTTCTATTGATGCAAAATACTTAGCATAATTTAAAAACTTTGCGCCTGGTTAAGTGAATAAGCTTCACATCATTTTCTCATGAAAATTTAACAAAATAAATAGACATAAAATTTCCGAGTTATTCATCTTGTACGAACTTATGTATGCTTATGAACTTGTTGGGTTTTTAAAAATACAACAATGTTACTTCGTACTAAAATATTAGTCATTCTTAAAAAAAGTTGGTAGACGTAACACGACTTGTACAGTATCTGTTTCTGAAAGATAACTTATGTTTATTAATAGGGGTAAATTTTTCGTTTATGTCGACCCCTGGAAAACCGATATCGACCACTTTGGGGATCCCTGCTGTAGATAGTAATCCTGATCATCTATTTTACGTATAAAATTAAACACTGGTAATGTGTGTATAATTTACATTGTATTTAAAAAAAATAGTCTACGCATATTACACGCGGCGTTGACTTTCTGTCGCTTGAAACTTCCATTAAAAATATTAAATAAGTCATTATTTAATTTTTGAAAATGGAATTCTCTTTCTGTAGAATACGTTCTATTTTCTGCGAATGTCATTTCTTTATTCATATTGGCATATATTTCAATTTGGTGTAAGATGGATTTAAATCGAGAATCATTTTCGTCGCTTTGAATTCTAGTACCCAGCATTTGATTCTGAACATATATAGTATGTCATGTGATATATTGAATTGTAGACAGACGTTTTAATCTACATGACAAAGGTCAGAAGGATGTAGAAGAAAGTGGTAACCAAAAACGTTGATATTGTTCGACAATTAATTCAACCACATATATAATTATATATCAAGAGATTTGTAGAATATTGCCTTTGGGATGAGTATTGGCTTTGTGTGAAATGGATTCCGCATAGGTTAATGTAAGTCTCATAACGACAGCACGTAGAATGTTGTGGTAAAATGATACAAAATATTACGGAATGTACTTTTCAGAGTTTGAAATCGTGATTGGTAACGACTACTGGGTGTAATGGTGTGATAGTATTTATGGTACTTTAAAGATAAATTCAATCTATAGTATAGGTCTTAAGGGAATTAAATCAAACACCACCTGTAGTTAGAAATTTGTAACAAGGAACAGTAAGATGTACAAAGACATAGTGCAAATTCCTAGAATATTATTGAGTTATTTGGATATAATACTACACTCTCGATGCACAAATTTAGAATCCCAAATAACAGGAAGAAATAGAAAAGTGATAAGATATTGAAAGATATTATTTGTTCTAATTGAAAAAACGTAACGATCAGATTATATTTTACTTTGTGGGATTAATTTGGCTGTCCAGAACGGCGAAGCCAAATGAAAACTCGTGTCTTTTTGACACATTCCAGGTACCACATTAATGCGAACAAAAACTCTAAAACTAAATTCTATTACAATTCATATTCCCCCGATGTTTTAAAATTATTTAAGCTTTATGGTGCATACCTCGCAATAAGGGTAAAAGGCTAACTTAATTCCTTGATGCATTATCTACCAGCTACTTCATCACCATCACAGCAGAACATAAGTTTCCCTATGATTATTATGATTGGTTAACCATATCTGGGGATACGTTAAAGAATTGATTTAATTTAGATTTAGTGTTTATATAATTAATAAGTTATGGTTTTAATTTTGTTTAATTAATAAGTTGACATAGTAACAACCCCAAAACATTTCAAAAAATCTTCTTACTAAAATAGGAAACAGTAAACGCGCTTAATCCAAAAGTTTTGTTGTTCATATTTCTTAAAAATCAGAGCCTTAAAATATGATTTGTTCTTTTTACTTTTAAACTTACTTATTGTTATTTTTTTAATTGTATTCTGTGATAACCGTAAATTGTCAGACACATTATTTTAATTTGGGTGTACTGACTTTTGCTTGTCCTTAATAAATAAATAAATTGTGTAATAAAATCTGAGTATAAGATTGTAAACCTTTGTTTAAGGATAATCCGGAAAGTATCGGGAGGGAATTCGCTTATTGAAAGTTGAGTTTGCTACGGGAGTAATAAATCTTCATTAATCCTAAAATCTTGTTTGGTAAAGTACTGTTTATGTTTTATAATATAAGAGATTGAACCATTGTTTCATTTAGATATTACAATTATAATTTTTCTGTTGTAGTTTACATCTGGATAAAAAACACTTTTATTCTTAAAGCTAAGTTGTAGAGCTACACTGCAGTTTGTTTCTATCTGCAGAATGAATGGGTCAGCTCATCCGGGGTAGGGCCATGCCCTCACAGAATACCAACGTGACATAGCAACATAATGCTGCTGTGTTTCATCTGGTGGTGTAGGGATCCGGAGACCTTTATTACTGGTGACAAGGTTTTCCATAACTCCTCAAGGGTAACGGTCCTGCATTATGACTCCATGTCAAGGATGAATGTAGATGTCATGGGTCGCAATAATCACTTGCCATCAGATGAACTGTGTGCTCGTTTGTTACTCTCATTTAAAAAAAAAAAAAAAGGATATACAGGGGGAAATAATAATAGATATTAATGTATTATCTGGTTTATCACTTTAGTTAGATATTTTACAGTCAGAAAAGGAGTAGTTGATAGAATAATTGGTTGCTGTATCGTGGACCTTAGGTTTAATTCTCAGCATAAAAACAATATTTGTGTATACAAATTGTTGTTTTACTAGTTTTGGTGTTGTATATGTAAGTATCTTGTCATGGATACAATCAGCACATGAATTACACAGACATCAACTACCTATACTGATCCATGTTCAAGGCGTATGTTAAATAGAGGATAGGCACATATGTGTTGAAATTTAAATTGAAAAAGACAGATAAATTCATGGTTACCCAGTATCGAAAATCTCTACACAGCCGAGTATGATGGATTTATTCAAGCGAAGAGAACTAGTTTTACCTCTTAGTTCAAAGTTGTGCATGTCGAAAAATGCAATGGACATTACTTTAAAACTAAACCATAAAATCGTAAAGTTTACAAATAAATAACCTAATTTTTAAGTTATGATCGCGAAAGAAATTCGCACGAGGGTAGACTAATATTTTTCTTTCCTTGTCCAGTCACGTCAACCAATTCACGCTGTAGTTAGAAATGAACTGTAGCGTAGTTTTAAGTTATTAAAAATCTTCCTTGATGATAAAGTATACGTGTACTTTTAGATGTATGTAACTGTTTGGAAAGCGCCAATACCTAATTGATACATTGAGAAAAGTTCTTTTTCAATTCATTGTACTGTCTGTAATATAATTATTTCCGAATAAGGACCTCGCCCTCGCAGAATACCAGCGTATATAGCAGCATAACTGTACTGTGTTTCGTATAGTTACCGTAGGAATCCTTAGACCCTATTACAGGTGACGGATTCCGACACAGTCCAAAGACAATGATAACGCGCGTACATCTTCATTCTTTATTTATGGATATAGATCCAATGGACCGTAGTCATCACTTAACATCAGTGGAACTGAGAGCTAGCTTGTCATACCTAATAATATAAAAGTGTAATGAAAGTTTTCAATACAACATCTATTTAAATAAAAATTAAATACCCTTCGTTGGTATGCGCTTGAGAACGGCTGGATTGATTGAAACCTCTTGGTTAATTTTTAATACATAAATTTTACTATGAAATAAACAAAACGATTCTAAGGATATAATATAAAGCGATTTGATTGAACTTATAATTTAAAAGTATTACTATCAGATAAAACTATGCAACGATAGTCAATTTTGTTAGCAAAGTGGACGAGACGTTCCTACCACAGCACGACCGTCCAATTTTAGTTACCTCATGTTGCAATTTAAACAGCGCGATGTTCATTAAGGACCACTAATGTAGCTTCATTAGCAATTACGCTAAAGTCAATTGACATAATATCTTTATAAAAACAAAATTCTTTACCCTTTTCATTCAAAACATTCAGATAATATAAGCACATTTTAGTAAGTCGTAATATAAGAGAAAAATATCTTTCTTATTAGCCCCTTCTATGAAAATGTTCAAACGCTTCGCCTGATGGTGATATCAGCCCATGATATCTACATGTCTCCCCAATTAAATATCAAGATTTACAAGCGCTATCACACCTGAGGACTGAAATTTAAAGCCTCGTAACCTAATTTGGTAAGGTTCACTAAACTTATCATACGAAACACAGCAGGCTTATTCTGTTATTTACACTGATATTCTACGAGAGTGAATACATTTCCCTGACATAATAACATTACTTAATTAGTCTTTATCATGAATTAATAAAGGCTTGATATCCCATTGCATTCTTGAGGTATCGAGGCTTTTATCCATCCTACTCTCCAAGTATCTTTCTACCTTTACCTATCTACCTTTTCATCACGTAGTAGTCAGAGTAGATTTTTTATCATTATCCAATTAGGTTACGAAGTATTCTATATAAGTCTTCTGTCACACCTGAGGCATTTGTATTTATTCTTAAAAATTATTGATGGATAAAGATATCTGTTACCAACTCTGTTAAAATTAATACCAATCTTGGACACATTCAATATCTTATGTATGTATTGCATATATTTGAATGGCATGTGACTGAAATATAATATAATAAATGAATGATGATGAGAAAAAGAACCTTTCTTTATCTCAAGACAGATATCTTCCTTCCTTCCTCTTCGAAACTAATGATAAGAACTCATATCGCTCCACCGATTTTGTTGGCAAGGCCCTCACAGTTAAGGCTAAACGTCTCTGGAACTTCTTGCCCGAAGGTATAAAAAGAGCACCGAATACGTTCTTTTAAAAGGCTAGTACAAGAGTTCTATTTAAAGACGTTTGTGTCGATTAAAATGGTAAGTTACCCTTTTCTTTATTCGGTACGGTTATATGTTTAATTATGTATCATTGTTTTTTGTGTATGGTTATTTATAAGTAATTATATAATAGTGTATATTTTTTGTTTTTGTGTATGTTTGTTATTAGTAGCAATTAATATACTTTTTTAAATGTATGCACCCGCACTCAAATCAATCCACCACCGGTTGACTGGTAAAGAATGCTTTAAGTCATTACGTCCGAATTTGTTCTCCGTCTTTTGTGCACAATAAAATTCAAATAAATATCAAATACCACAATACCCTTTACTGATTACTAATTAGGTACTTCCCGTTAACTACTATGTTTTAATTTAAACATACCTAGTAACAACGGTAAATAACGCGCAATTTACAGGAGTAACGTACACTGGTAGGTTTGGGACTACAGACGAAGCCGCAAATCAACTAACTAGGCTTTTTTGTTAGATCCTTTGAACATAATTATCATGATACTTGTTTATTGACGTACGTTTTTATCCATTATTGCTGTCAACATAACTTTTACATTATTTTATATTTTCTGAGAACGCTAGCAATGATGGTGATATCAACATTAATAATATTTCAGTTAACCACTCCCAAAATACTTAAATGCTTGTGTTAAATGTTTCACCACAATAGTCGAATGGCGTATTCGAACCTTAAAATTGGCAAACCGTACCATAAGCCATTATTAAAATTGGCAGACCGTACCCTAAGCCATTATTAAAATTGGCTAACCGTACCCTAAGCCATTATTAAAAAAGAGTTATTGACGTTTTTAAAATTCTATCTATATTTATATTTCATATTATATAAAAACATTAATGCTATGGATGATAGAAAACATAAAAGATTATATTTTCTAATCAATACCTTCATTTAAATTTTTCCGTATACTTATATGCCCGGTTTAATGTTTATAATATTTCGCATTTGATAAATGACACAAAATTTAGTTTTCACGTTTTGATTCTTCTATATACCTGGTTTTATCATAAACTATAGACATAATAATAATAATAATATATATTTATTTCAGGCTTGTGCCCATCTTGTTAGTGACAATATTACTTACATAGTACGGTTAGTAACATAAAAAGAAAACAAAAAGAAAAATAAAAAGATAAATCAACTCAAAATTAAACTTAATACTTAATACCCAGACCCTCAAGACATTGTTTACTATGTGTGCAACTGCAACCAATGCCTAAGGAACTGGGAGACCCACCGATCCGTTAGCACATTCAGGATGCTGTTGGAGCTGGTTCGCAAACGTTGCAGTAATGAGGAGCAACGCTTACGAATAACAGCGGGGAAACCATCAGTCCGTGCCTCAGCCAACATACCGGAGGCACTGCAGAAGCGCGGCAGTCCCAACAACACCCTGAATGCGTTGTTATACTGCACACGCAGGGAGCTGTATGTCGTTTGCGTGTAGCTGACCCACAGGCTGCAAGTGTAGAAGCCCTGACAGAACGCTTTAAAAAGCGTAGTTTTTACGGGCTTACCACGTGCCAACATGTTGCATCGGACAGCCAGAGCCCTGCGCTCCCTCTCAATATCCGTGTCATCCTGAAGATTTTCAGTAACCCAATGCCCTAAGTATTTGAACTTGCTTACTCTTCTTAATGTGGTACCCGCTAGCGTAACCTGTGGTATTGAGGTATAACCTTTCGAACCGGCTTTAAACACTAGAAGTTCACTTTTTGTTGCATTATATCTAAGACCACGGGCCTCCGCGTAAGATTCACAAATATGTACCAATCTTCAAAGCACCAATCGATGGACTCAGGAACACCATATCGTCTGCATAGATGATGTTATTGATGCATAGACCGTCCACATGGCATCCGATATTGGTACTGCTAAGTTCATCAATCAATCGGTCCACATACAGGCTGAAAAGTACAGGTGAGGTCAGGCCACCCTGCCTCACCCCGCACTCCAACCCATACAAATCCGAATAAGTGCCTGTCCATTTTACACAATTTTTCTGATTGTTGTACCAATACTTAAGAATTAAAATTACTTCATCCTGTACACTTGTATCATATTTCAGTTTGTGCCACAATGAATCATAAGATACTAGATCAAATGCTTTAGACAAGTCTAGAAAACATGCATACACCGGAGTTTTTCTCTTAGTATAATATTGAATAGTCTGCTTAAGAGAGAAGATCGCGCTTTCTGTCGATAGGCCGCCTCTAAAACCAAACTGAGCATCGTGTAAATTTATGTGCTTGGTTAGTTGTTGATTAAGCAGACTATCCAGTATTTTACCTACTATGGTGCCCAAAGATATTGGCCTATAGTTTACCAATTCTGAAGTGTCTCCAGTCCTATTTTTGGGTATTGGAGTTACTACCGTTTTCATTAGTTCGTCAGGTAAATATGCGTGACTCAGGCAAAGATTAAAAAACATAGACAGGACTCTGGGCAGATGAATGCCGGAATACATAAGTGCTCAATGCTGAGACTATCATGACCAGGAGATTTACCCCTAACCATATTTCTTATTACCGACGCTACCTCCTTGGTCAAAAATTTTAAACTGAGGTCGTGTTCAGTGGTTTGCGAATCCGACGTCTGTGGCGGTCGCAAAGTTGAAACAACTCTAAAATGTTCTTTAAACACATTGGCTATTTTAGATGGATCAGTTTCACAGCTACTTTCACGGGTTGACAAGGTCTTGGATTCAGGCTGTTTGTGCGTTTCCAGAAATTTTTAAAGTCTTTATTAAGATGATGGTTAGCAATAATATCCATTTTAAGTTTTTGCATGTTTTTTTGACACCATTTCAATTTCGATTTAAAAATTCATCTTGATTCATACATGTCCCAGTATATACAGCCTTCAGTAGGCCTTCCACACAATACCCAAGCCTGAAAGCAATCCCTGGCCCTCCCATGAGCCTCTCTGACGTAATTATTCCAGCCCGGTATATGCTTCTTTCTACTTGTTCTATCTACAAAAGATAGTGTTGTGGCTTCAGAGAGTGTATCAATTAAGGTTCCATAAATGCCATCCAATATTAATCTATGATATAAATTAACACACATCTTTTCAGAACACTGCGATAATTCTAGTGGAATGTCAATGTTTTTTAATTTATTATTGCAAAATTCACTGTAATTATTTATTTGGTACAATTCTCTATCACCCCATATTATTTTGTCCCTTACATTTCTAAATATTAAAGTTCGTTTTATCAACAATGGTCAGACCAATACGTATCATAAAGCACAGAGACATTTATCACTGATAGTTTTGCAGCGGTCGTCAGCACACAGTGGTCGAGCCAGCGTCTCGAGCCGTGCGCATCGCTCACAAACGTGTACGTGTCGGCCGGTAGTAGTTCCGTGTCGATACAAGACAACGACTGTTCAATACAGAAATTAGTCAGTTCGGTTGCACACAACTCACCTGGGTGTGCGTTGAAGTCATAAGTAAGGTAATATTTTTTATGGTAATCAGGAAGACGAACAAACACACAGTTAACCTGATGGTAAATGATTACCAATAACACCTACATTCATCTTCGATAAACGATCAAAATGTGATCAAAGTGTGATGTTAAATGTCCGGTTGGATCGACCCATTTGGGCAGCAACGGGTAACACTGGTTTAACCATTGTTAAATTAAATAACAGGAACAGGGAGGAATTTTTACGTGGTGAAGCCAATATGCAGGACTAGCTGTAGCATAGGCATTAGGTCCGATAAAGAGAACAGAGAAAAACGCTTTTATATACACCAGCTAAAACGTAAGGTACATGCGAGTGAGTGAAGGAAATCTAATAAACAAAATAACAAGCAGCAAATAAGCAAGCATACCGTGATTATCATATGGTTTATATTAAGATGAACTGCGTGTTCCTTTGTCATGTTAAGATCATGTGTTAAGATAAAAAACTTATGCGTAAAATTAAATATTATGTACTTTATAGTAGACATAAAAATAATGAAAATTGAGTGGATAATGACTAAGTTACGTAACTCAAAAGAAAATTATAAAATTAGCAAAAGGAATTTCAATCGACGATATTAAAACAACATTTCGACTGAACAAAGAAACAAGCTAAACAAATAAAGAACTTTTCCTTTAAAAAGCTTACAGAAAGTGATAAGTAATTGTACGAAAATTGTTCTTCGGAAAGCTGCTTATTTCTTTGAATTATTTCTTATTTGTGGGTGTACAACATTAAGCAATTGGTTTTTTTGTTATATGCTGAAACCTTAACATAGTATTGTTTTTCAACAATAACCGCTCTTAACAATACCAATAGTTTTTGTGTTTCTGATATATATTTGTAGCGTTTAATATTTATGTACTTATGTAATTTTTTGTACAGTGTAAATTTAGTAACTCTGGTTACCTGAAAGAAAAATAATTATCAGTTAACCACTCCCAAAATACTTAAATGCTTGTGTTAAATGTTTCACCACAATAGTCGAATGGCGTATTCGAACCTTAAAATTGGCAGATAGTACCATAAGCCATTATTAAAATTGGCAGACCGTACCCTAAACCATTATTAAAATTGGCAAACCGTACCCTAAGCCATTATTAAAAAAGTGTTATTGACGTTTTTAAAATTCTGCTTCTATTATATATTTCATATTATATAAAAACATTAATGCTATGGATGATAGTAAACATAAAAGATTATATTTTCTAATCAATACCTTCATTTAAATTTTTCCGTATACTTATATGCCCGGTTTAATGTTTATAATATTTCGCATTTGATAAATGACACAAAATTTTGTTTTCACGTTTTGATTATTCTATATACGTGGTTTTATCATAAACTATAGACATAAGTAAGGTAATATTTTTTATGGTAATCAGGAAGACGAACAAAAACACAGTTAACCTGATGGTAAATGATTACCAATAACACCTACATTCATCTTCGATAAACGATCAAAATGTGATTAAAGTGTGATGTCAAATGAAGTCCGGTTGGGTCGACCCATTTGGGCAGCAACGGGTAACACTGGTTTAACCATTGTTAAATTAAATAACAGGAACAGGGAGGAACTTTTACGTGGTGAAGCCAATATGCAGGACTAGCTGTAGCACAGGCATTAGGTCCGATAAAGAGAACAGAGAAAAACGCTTTTATATACACCAGCTAAAACAACCTTACATGCGAGTGAGTGAAGGAAATCTAATAAACAAAATAACAACTAGCAAATAAGCAAGCATACCGTGATTATCATATGGTTTATATTAAGATGAACTGCGTGTTCCTTTGTCATGTTAAGATCATGTGTTAAGATAAAAAAACTTATGCGTAAAATTAAATCTTATGTACTTTATAGTAGACATAAAAATAATGAAAATTGAGTGGATAATGACTAAGTTACGTAACTCAAAAGAAAATTATAAAATTAGCAAAAGGAATTTCAATCGACGATATTAAAACAACATTTCGACTGAACAAAGAAACAAGCTAAACAAATAAAGAACTTTTCCTTTAAAAAGCTTACAGAAAGTGATAAGTAATTGTACGAAAATTGTTCTTCGGAAAGCTGCTTATTTCTTTGAATTATTTCTTATTTGTGGGTGTACAACATTAAGCAATTGGTTTTTTTATATGCTGAAACTTTAACATAGTATTGTTTTTCAACAATAACCGCTCTTAACAAAACCAATAGTTTTTGTGTTTCTGATATATATTTGTAGCGTTTATTATTTATGTACTTATGTAATTTTTTGTACAGTGTAAATTTAGTAACTCTGGTTACCTGAAAGAAAAATAATTATGAGTTAAGCTCGTCTCTACAAAAATAATCTTTATAACCAGATATAGAAATAAAAGATGCGATTATAAATGACGTCAAATCTCGTCTTTGAAAAGTCGCAGAAAAAAAAACGTTATTCACGCGTGATTAACATACTTGTGTGATTAAAATACTTATATATAATTATTTATTGATTTCCATTTTATTTGAATATGAAAAGAATGCTAGTACTATTAACCATGCTAGTATTTACTCTGGTCAACCACTCCAATTAACCTTAATTGACAATAATATTTCATTATTTTTTTTTTATTATATCTAGCATGACAAACGAACTCACAGTTCACCTGTTGATATGTGATTCCTGCGGCCCATGATACCCAAATTCATTCTCAAAAGATGCGCAGATGCTATCCTTAAGGAATTAGGTGTAATAACTCGTCATCAGTAATAAGAGGGTCTCTTATTACACTCACCAGACGAAGCACAGCAGCGTTATCTCGCAAGGCTTTACGCTGGATATCTGTGTGGTCCAATCACTGCCCGAGGTGACCCCTTCATGTCGCAATTAGATTAGCATATCTGCTACCACTATTTTATAGCCTATTTCTTTGTTTAAAATGATATAATTTATAATTGCGTATATATTCTGACGGTACAGTCTTGAAGATCCGATATTTTTAATCCCAGTCTTTGTTAGCACGATTTGAAATCAAATATATCTGTATTTATATGTTATACATTTATAAAATTTAACACATTATATATAATGTACAAACCCCAAAAATTAGTCTTTTAAAAAAATCATGATTTAATTTAAGGTTAATTTTGGTTAGCTTTGAGTTAGGTATAGGTTTAGGTTAGTTTGGAATTAGGTTTAAGTTGGGTTAGTTTAGGTTAGGTTTAGGTTTAGGTTAGGTTAGTTTAGGTTAGGTTTGGTTTAGGTTATGTTTAGGTTAGGTTTAGGTTAGGTTTAGGTTAGGTTTAGTTTAGGCTTAGGTTAGGCTTAGGTTAGGCTTAGGTTAGGCTTAGGTTAGGCTTAGGTTAGGTTTAGGCTAGGTTTAGGTTAGGCTTAGGTTAGGCTTAGGTTAGGCTTAGGTTAGGCTTAGGTTAGGCTTAGGTTAGGCTTAGGTTAGGCTTAGGTTAGGTTTAGGCTAGGTTTAGGTTAGGTTTAGGTTAGGTTTAGGCTAGGTTTAGGTTAGGCTTAGGTTAGGTTTAGGCTAGGTTTAGGTTAGGCTTAGGTTAGGCTTAGGTTAGGCTTAGGTTAGGTTTAGGCTAGGTTTAGGTTAGTTTAGGTTAGGTTTAGGTTAGGTTAGTTTAGGTTAGGTTTAGGTTAGGCTTAGGTTAGGCTTAGGTTAGGCTTAGGTTAGGCTTAGGCTAGGTTTAGGTTAGGCTTAGGTTAGGCTTAGGTTAGGCTTAGGTTAGGTTTAGGTTAGGCTTAGGTTAGGTTTAGGTTAGGTTAGTTTAGGTTAGGTTTAGGTTAGGCTTAGGTTAGGCTTAGGTTAGGCTTAGGTTAGGCTTAGGTTAGGTTTAGGCTAGGTTTAGGTTAGGCTTAGGTTAGGCTTAGGTTAGGCTTAGGTTAGGCTTAGGTTAGGCTTAGGTTAGGCTTAGGTTAGGCTTAGGTTAGGCTTAGGTTAGGTTTAGGCTAGGTTTAGGTTAGGTTTAGGTTAGGTTTAGGCTAGGTTTAGGTTAGGTTTAGGCTAGGTTTAGGTTAGGCTTAGGTTAGGCTTAGGTTAGGTTTAGGCTAGGTTTAGGTTAGGCTTAGGTTAGGTTTAGGTTAGGTTAGTTTAGGTTAGGTTTAGGCTAGGTTTAGGTTAGGCTTAGGTTAGGCTTAGGTTAGGCTTAGGTTAGGCTTAGGTTAGGCTTAGGTTAGGCTTAGGTTAGGCTTAGGTTAGGCTTAGGTTAGGTTTAGGCTAGGTTTAGGTTAGGTTTAGGTTAGGTTTAGGCTAGGTTTAGGTTAGGTTTAGGCTAGGTTTAGGTTAGGCTTAGGTTAGGCTTAGGTTAGGTTTAGGTTAGGCTTAGATTAGGCTTAGGTTAGGCTTAGGTTAGGTTTACGTTAGGTTAAGGATAGGTTTAGGTCTGGTTTAGGTCAGGTTTAGGGTAGGCTTAGATTAGGCTTAGGTTAGGCTTAGGTTAGGTTTAGGTTAGGTTTAGGTTAGGTTTAGGTTAGGCTTAGGTTAGGTTTAGGCTAGGTTTAGGTTAGGTTTAGGCTAGGTTTAGGTTAGGTTTAGGTTAGGCTTAGGTTAGGCTTAGGTTAGGCTTAGGTTAGGCTTAGGTTAGGCTTAGGTAAGGCTTAGGTTAGGTTTAGGTTCGGTTTAGGTTAGGTTTAGGTTAGGTTTAGGTTAGGTTTAGGTTAGGTTTAGGTTAGTTTTAGGTTAGGTTTAGGTTAGGTTTAGGTTAGGTTTAGGTTAGGTTTAGGTTAGGTTTAGGTTAGGTTTAGGTTAGGTTTAGGTTAGGTTTAGGTTAGGTTTAGGTTAGGTTTAGGTTAGGTTTAGGTTAGGTTTAGGTTAGGTTTAGGTTAGGTTTAGGTTAGTTTTAGGTTAGGTTTAGGTTAGGTTTAGGTTAGGTTTAGGTTAGGTTTAGGTTAGGTTTAGGTTAGGTTTAGGTTAGGTTTAGGTTAGGTTTAGGTTAGGTTTAGGTTAGGTTTAGGTTAGGTTTAGGTAAGGTTTAGGTTAGGTTTATCCTAGCATCAGCTGTTTTTGATTTTGTGTTTCAATGCTGGTTAATTTTTAGCAAAGTAATGTATTTTTTGTGAAACTATCGTTTCATTGAGCTGTATTATTAATAGTCGTTGCAGGATCACGTTATACCCTCATCCATAGTCCACTGCTGAACATAGACTGCCCCATAAATAGTAAAGCACGATCCTCAGCAACCTGCATAAATCAACTTCCTGCAAGCTAGATGGAGCGACGATCTATGCAAACTTGATGGAATTCAATGTATAATGTCGTAAACACAACATTAGCAAACACAAAGATGACCAGCGAAGCTTAAATAAATCATGGAGAACAATAATTAATCTCCATTGTAATCAAAGACTTGTCACTCCCGGCAAAATTTTGTTAATTTTCTATCCTTTGATACACACCTCGTTAAACATAGACCAAGTCTTGGTTCTATACTAACTTTATTTTATTATACTATATTTATAATTTTCGTTTTATATTTTTAATGTTTATTTTTTAGTTCATACCCGAACATTAATAGCAAAGCAATCTTCAGGTGTGATTACGAGAGTGTATCTTGAATGTTTAGCCATGAAGGATGTAAACGTAGTACACCGCAATCATATCCGCATCAAAATTCAAGATATATGTGCCTGAGGGCTGAGATGTTACATGTACTAATTTTTGTATACCTTGAACCCTACACTTACCAAACGAAACACAACTGTATACTGCTATTCTGTGTAAATAGTGTACACTTTGTATCCCTTAATATTATATTATATATATTACATACAAATGTACTAAAGTCGACTCTACCAGGAATCTTTTTATGACCACTTCACTCCAGTTTTCGGACTTTTTCATTAGACTTATAATTAAATTATACAATTTTATGAATATGTCAATATTATATATAACTATCACTTTTTTTATCACAAAAATAAGTAAAAGATAGCTACTACAGTATAATATAATTATATAGATTAGTTATCCAGATTCCCTTCAAGGTGCTATTAAATTTCTACAAAGAATGAAACATCTAAATCGAAATATATACCTAAAGGAAAAAGCTTTTATTTTACTTAATGGGTTTTCTCGTTAAAGAAATAGAGTGAGCTAATGGTGTAATGAGATTTCCTATTACATTCGCACCTGAGGGGTCAGGTTGAAATAAAGTAACTCAATCAGTTTAACGATATTTCAAGCCACACAACGATGAATTCTATATAGAAAAGGGAAAAAAGGAGGTTCGCCAGCACCATTATTTGTATATACATCAACAATACCAACCGATAGATATCCTTGAAGGATCCCAATGTGTAACTTTTGGAAGCTGATTCCACAATTTCAATGTACGAAATATATAGACCGCCTAACACAAGAAACTGCTCTGTGAATGCCATGCTTTCACAGATTACGACCATAAATAGTTTATCATTGATATATTTATTTTATAATATTACGATCGAGATACAGTTCACACTTAACGGCAAGCGGTAACTGGATATCCCTATCCTGTATACATAGATCCCTAAACTCACCGTACGCAACATAGCATTGTACATATTTCTAAAAAATAAAATAACATATTTAAAAAAATAAAAAACATATTTTATCAATTATGTTAATAATTACAATTTAAATGTTAGAAATTACAATCCATTCATATCTTTATCGGACAGTAGAGATTTATTTAAACATTCCAATTAGATTCGTAGAACATTAGAATCTAGATTCCAAGTTAGATACCCATAATGGTCTCCGAACCATTCCGTTAACGATAAAATATTATGGTCATAAATTTGTTTCAGAAGGAACTTTAATATAAAATAATATATAAATTTACTTGTGTGCATGGAATAAATGTAATTCCATATCCAGATTAACTGTGCGAATTTGTCACAGCTAATTTGATTACTTCTGATTGTACTATGCTAAACTGGTGCTAAAACCTCATTTTTTAAATTTGAGTTCTGGTCGGTTACATATTTCTTAAACATAAAATTATTATAAGGTAGATGCGTCGCTTATTTATTAAGGTTTTTTGTTTATTTTTGAGCCTTTAGCTAGTATCGAAATCCTTGGCGTTGACATATCTAGCGAGGTTCAGTTTCGCGATCACTTGTAGTGTAAGGCCAAATTGGCCTCTAAAACATTAGGCGTGGTTAATAGAGCAAAACAGTATTTCATGTCGGCCCACTGTGTGCAACTTTACAAAGCGCAAGTCCGCCCTCACATGGAATACTGTTCTCATCTCTGGGCTGAGGCACACCAGAACCAGTTCATTCCAATTGACAGCATTCAACGAAGAGCGGCTACAATCATTGATGATCAGATAATAATAATAATAATAATAATGTTTATTTATTTACTATGACATAATTACAAGTTTGTGGTAACTCTGTAGCTTGTGCTAGTGTAAACTGTGTTACAAGCTACAGTGTCTTCACAATTAATGTCACTAGTTACATAGTATATATCTTTCAGTAACATAACATGTGTGTATGTGTGGATGTGTATGTATGTATGGTGTGTGCGTAAGAAAGTCTCTATTCAACGCGTTCCAAAAGCTTTTCGGTGGACTCGTAATCTAACGTTTTGAGGATATTATATAACGTCTTTTTAAATTTATGGTTATTATAAGTTTTAGTAACATTATCAATAATTATTTTATTATAAAATAGTGGGGCACAGTAATCATAAAATCTTCGTGCAGTTACGCTTTGGAGGTTGGTTGGTTAATTTCCGATCGGATTGATTCACTATACATTTTTTACTGAATCGTATTCTTTGAGGCCATTGTCCTTCCCCAATCGAATCATCATAATTTCAACAATATTAGGGATGGAAGGATAATTGTAGTTCATGATATCCAATTCCATCTTTAATAGATGATTTAAGATACAAGATGCAAATGCTTGGTCACCTGAGTACTGAGATGGAATGTTATTCACCTGTAATAGCATTTCGGTTCCCTTATATGAAACACAGTAACTTTATGCTGGTATTTCAGGCTGGTGTTCTATGGCGGTGTGGTCCTTCGTAGTTCGAAGTCTACTTATGCTGAAACTCAGTGGCCTTACCTCTATCTATAAGTAATTATGCTGAAAATATCTCAGTGGGTTTACCGCTAGTAAGTATATTGTGACACTATGGTGTGATATAAATAGATTTTTTTTTCTTATATTCCAATTTCTTTTAGCACGCGTTCAGCGGACGGAAAACATATAAGAAAACCTGTTTAAGAAACAATAAAATGTGACGTCCACCAATCCGCAGACAAACGGCGTCATGAAAGCAGCGTATCTACGACTCCTCTAGTGTTGCGGATATTCATGGACGGCGGTAATCACTTATCATCATGAGCAGCTTGCTTGCATGAGCATGCTTGTATGCCGCTTATACTATAAAAAAGTGGGATTTATATATAGGCTGTTACTTTTTTTTTAATTTGTATTCACTTTAACTGAAAATTAACAAAGTGGAACTACGAGGCAGTCAATTTGTAAACATTATCTTATTCTATCCCGTAAACCACTCAGAGATAACTTTTCAAAAGTGAAATTATACTTTAATGTTTCACTTGTTTCTTCTTAGCAAAGAAAATATAAATTAACATTAATATTAAGGTAGTATTTTTCTAAGTATATAAGATTTCTAATAGTGACCTTAGTTCTGAAATATTTGGTGCGACGAGGCTGCTAAAGGACTCAGGTGTGCTGATCTTATAAATAATGCCCTTGTGGTTCTTGCTATTCTTGCTAGATGACTTCAACTTTTAAGCGGCTAGTCAGGAAACATTACCTAATACTAGAGCAATAACTATATTTTTTTTATTACATTGAGAGTAACAAACAGTTCACAAAGGTTCACAAAATATAACAAGGACCTAAACTAAAATTTAAGTCTTTTTTTTTATTTTATTATATTTTATATACCATCATTCACCCGTAAAATCTTGACATTTCTTTCTGAGATAAAACTTAACTCGTCATATGTTTGGGATAATGTTATTCAAAAGTTATATTTCCTCCCTGTGATAAGAATTTCGCAGCCATAAAAGGTTTTCTTTTAAAATTACTTTGTCAAGTTCTCTATGTTAAATTTCTAGCAACATTTTTAAGATAATTCTATTATAAAAGCAATTTAAAAAGTGTTCACCACTAAAATTATCTGAAGTAAATAGCTGTTTACTTAAATTTTCAAAGTTGGGACACAAAATGCGTACACATTTTTTTTTGGATTTTGGAGACTTTTTATCAGTGTCGCTTCTTACCACAATGTATCACATTCCTCCATCTCAGTCCTCAACGGCGACAACGCATCTGCATTATGATTCCTTCCTAAATGTCATGGGCTATATATACACTGTGTGCTCGTTTGCGACTGTCAATGAAATAATATATATTTATATCACTGCCAGCCAAAACTTTAAGACCACCTTAATTCAAGCAGGAAAATAAAGTAAAACTCCAATAAAATATTAAATGTTTAATTAACCTGTTTAATCATCTAATAGAACATTGATTGACAAACAATATACTTTAAAAGCTTAAAAAAAAAATAACAGTCCATGCAAAAAAGATATATAACCGATATATAAGACTATATAACTGATTTTTCATCAAAAAATTATTCTTAACGTTTTATGACTTTTTTCAAGTCTCGGCATATGGACATTCAATTTCTTAATGGTTTCTTGTCATATTTTGTTCCAACTTTCGCATAAAGCATTCCATATTCTTCTCGCGAGGATGGGCCACGATTACGGACGTTCCTATCAAGCACTCCCCACAAAAGTTCAACGGGATTGAGATCCGGCCTCTGATGAGGCCAAATCATGTTTTTTAACACCACTTGTGCCTCTTTCTCTTCTAAATATTTTTCTACATAATTTTAAGCTATACTTTGACGAATTAGCTTGTTGTAAAATGAATCCATCTCCAATCAACCGCAACCCGGAAGAAACGGCATTTTGTTTTAAAATATTTTTGTACTGTTCCTTTTTCAAAATTCCTTCAATTTAATTCAAATCGCCAGATCCCTGACTTGATTGTTGGGACTACACAATCTGACATCATCTTTTCTTGGGCACTGCGTCGAACGTAATTTCTACGTTTTGAACCGAATAGTTCAAACTTGGATTGATCGGTCCAAAGCAAATCTTCTCTAGTCCAATCTCGATGGGTAAGAGCCCACTGCATCCGTTTTGCAGAGGTTTTCGAACGGCAGCGCGTCCATACAACTTCGCATCTCTCAGTCGCCGTATTACAAAAATTTTCACGATTGAAGAACACTATAATAAGCAAAATGATAAAGTATACGCTCACAGTTCTAAAGAAGCTGCTCAAGTGGTCGGAAAGGTACAACGTGGTCATCATCCTGCGTCAGTGATGGTTTGGTGAGGTCTTATCAAGGAGTCACAAAACTACATTTTTGTGAAAAAGGTGTGAAACTTCATTTCAGATACATTCTTGGATCATGTTGTGAAACCTCTCAGCAATATAATTTTTAAAAATATACAGTGGACTTTCCAGCAGGACTACACACCTGGTTTCAAGGCACGAACTACCCAAGCCTGGCTTGAAACCAACGTTTCGGACTTTATAAGAGCTGAAGACTGGCCCTCATCTAGCCCAGACCTCAACCCTTAAGACTTCAAATTATGGTCAGTATTAGAGGACATGGCCTGCTCTAAACGACACGGTGACATTGAGTCTCTTAAAAAATCTATGGAGCAAGCAGTGCCGAAATTTCCCTTGGAAACAGTAAATCTATAGATTCGTGGCCAAACAGATTAAAGGCCTGTACAAAAGACAAAGGTATTTCGAGTAAATTTTTTTTTATTTTTGCTGACTGAATAATAAATATGTAGGTATAAATGTTAATAATATTACATTAAAAAAAATGCATTTTCATTTGTAACAGAACTTATGGCCGGACACGGTATATATATATATTATATTATACATTCATTATATATATATATATATATATATATATTATATATTATACATTCATTATTTCATATATATATGCTCTAGAAAAGCTATTGAGGCATGTATTATTTTTTATTTATTTTAGACGTGCAGTTTCCCCACGATGTTTTCATCTAACGTCCAGCACGTGGTATTTCAGCAATTAAAATTGCATTTAACAACTTCATAGGTGCAGGCACGCAAGATCGACCAGGCTGCTTGCGTACTGTGAAATAAATACGAGTAATTACACTGAGCTACCACGGTTCTCTATATAAAATTGCTTTCTATATAAAAAGATATAAAATAAGAAAGTTGTCTTACACATCCCCGAGATTTATGCAGTAATATTTCCTCTAGTAAAGAAGTCAACTTTGTAGTGGAACATTTCTCTGTATAAATTCGCTTTCTATGTACCTATATATAAAATACGAAAGGTTTATCATACATCCAATTTACAATACTACGATCTATGCAATAATATTTCCTCTAGTAAAGAGGTCTACTTTGTAGTGTAACGATTCTCTATATAAATAGTTCAGTAGTAAATTCGCTTTCAATATAAATAGATGTAAAATACGCAAGTTTTCTTACACACCCCCATGATTTATGCAGTTATATTTAGTCTAGTAAAGAGGCCTACTTTGTAGTGTGAAGATTCTCTATATAAATAGTTCAGTAGTAAATTCGCTTTCAATATAAATAGATGTAAAATACGCAAGTTTTCTTACACACCCCATGATTTATGCAGTTATATTTAGTCTAGTAAAGAGGTCTACTTTGTAGTGTAACGATTCTCTATATAAATAGTTCAGTAGTAAATTCGCTTTCTATGTACCTATATATAAAATACGAAAGGTTTATCATACATCCAATTTACAATACTACGATCTATGCAATAATATTTCCTCTAGTAAAGAGGTCTACTTTGTAGTGTAACGATTCTCTATATAAATAGTTCAGTAGTAAATTCGCTTTCTATGTACCTATATATAAAATACGAAAGGTTTATCATACATCCAATTTACAATACTACGATCTATGCAATAATATTTCCTCTAGTAAAGAGGTCTACTTTGTAGTGTAACGATTCTCTATATAAATAGTTCAGTAGTAAATTCGCTTTCAATATAAATAGATGTAAAATACGCAAGTTTTCTTACACACCCCCATGATTTATGCAGTTATATTTAGTCTAGTAAAGAGGCCTACTTTGTAGTGTGAAGATTCTCTATATAAATAGTTCAGTAGTAAATTCGCTTTCAATATAAATAGATGCAAAATACGAAAGTTTTCTTACACACCCCCATGATTTATGCAGTTATATTTATTTTAGTAAGGAAGTCTACTTAGCAGTGGAACAGACATACATATTTTTGTTAATAATTGGTTGCAAACGAATGGACAGTTCACCTGGTAAATTAATTCGACGGGCTAAGGTAGCCACAATCATCCTCAATGAGGATTCATAAATGAGATGCGATGTCACCCTAGGGGTCTACGATACGCAATAACCGTAACTCGAAAGTAATAAGGTATTTTATATAGCCGGGAGATACAATACTTATATTTTTATATTAAGTTATGTAGGTAAATGTGATAAACTAGCACAGTTCTCCTGATGTTTAGTGATTACTGCGACCTATACAAAATTACATCCTGATCATCTCGATGGTTGGCACGACCGATCTGTGGAATCAACTGTCACCAGCTGTATTTTCAAAGCGATACGACTTAGATTGGAAAAGAGCCCACATCTTTCTTAAAGTCCGGCAGCACATCTGCGACTCCTCTGGTTTTGCGAATGTACATGGGCAGCGGTGATCACGGACCATCAGATGAGCTGCTTGCCACCTGTTCTATAAAAAAATAACCACATGCTTTGTCACCGTCGTGGAATGAGATCGAATACCTCGCTACTAACCGGTTCTACAGAGATCTACATTCACCAAACGAAGCCAGAGTAATGCTGCTATTATGTGAAGGTGTGGTCTTCTCTCAATCAATTTATACTACGGATACAAACAAGCTGCATCGTGGCTTTTAATAACGAATCTAATTACTTATTAGTAAACCACCTATGCCTAATTTACGTATTCAGAATATTTAGTGCTCTTTTGCGACGCTCTGTACATTAGAGTAGCTATTTCTATTTAAGCCTCCAATGGTGGTGAGAAGTAGCTCACCAGCTTTACTTCAGCCTATTTTCAACCAAGCAACCAAAGATGTGGTGAAATAATGTGATAGGTAGGTGCAGCAATAAAAAATGACTAAATCAATTAAATTTTATATAATTAAAAAAGTTATATACAAAGAAGAACAAAATAATAAACACTTTACCCCCTAAGAAAGGCATGTGGCATAAGAGGGGAACCATATGGATATGACGATCACGAGTCGTAGTGATTGTAATACCTAGACGCTGCGATGCGGTTCCTGGGTTCAATTCCTAGCTTTGAACAAGACATCCTCGTGTAGCACTGACAGATTTCAATGCTATTTTCACTGTCGCTTTCTTCAAATTTTTGTAAAACTTGCCCGTAACAAAATGAGCTTCGACGTTAAATGTGAATTAAGTCGAAACAAAACTCTATATATAATATATATACTATATAGCCACATTAGCTTAAATAGTTCATAAATTATAATATATTTCGTTAAGAGAAAAATTAAATTAAGTATTTAAAAAAATATTTGGTATTGTGTAACAAAATATTTGTAATCCAAACCCAATTCTTCTTTTCACGGAACTAATAGTGACAAATTAGTATATAATTTAACTGATGATAAGGAAATCCCGCAGACAGCGAGAGATAAGCCATCCATCCGCGATAACGTAACGTTAAGTAGCAAATAGGTCACCCTGAACACGAAGATGGAAGATTGCATTGATACAAGTATTGATGATGTGTTTTTATGGTGATTTCAGCCATGACGATATTTTCTGGTTGTTGCCTAATGACGCCAGCTGCCCAGAATTATTTATAGTGCGGTGAGCATTTGTGCAAACGTAGAGGTATTCACTCGCTGCCCCCTTCTATATTCAGATGTAACGTAATTTCAATAAAATCGGAGGAGTTATTCGGATTGTATTAATTCGAGTCGCTGAGCTTAAAATTTGGAACTAAAGACCTGGTGCTGAAAAAGTTCACAGGATGGGTAGGTGAGTTTAAACTATAAAATATATAGGAACTCTATATATATATAAGAAGTTATACCACTGGGCTTTGATAACTAAGAACTTGGCTCAAAAGACACGTGGTCCATGAAGCCGGTAGCTTAGGTGTAAGGTAGTGTTGCATGGGCACAACCGAGGCCTGATCAGCGCTACCCATCAGTAATATTTTGTATAAAAGTAAAATTTTAGTCAAATTTGAATTAAACATTTGTTTGTTTATTTAACTTTTATCTACATATAGTATTTATCAAACAACTAAAATAAGAAAAGAAGGGCTCCTCGAAAATAAGAAACATAGTATACTCACAAAAATAAAAATAAATATATATATATATATATATATATATATATATATATATATATATATATATATTATATATACAGCTCACGTGATGGTAAGTGATTGCCGCCGCCCACAGACATTCGCAACACTAGAGGAGTCGTATAATATAGATAGATAATATATTATAACATAAATTAAGCATTTATATAAACACTTAGTACTAATATCTATATGTAAACCAATTGCAAAATGGTATATAAAATATATGAATGGAAGTGAGAGTTACAGAGATGCTCTCGGTTTTTTTTTTTAATTCACGCCAAACAACAAAGATTCCTACATCCTGCATCCACAATAAATATTCAAAATGCCTTGTCATACCTTGAGGTAACGGCGATGGAATGTCTCGTAACCTGTAATTGTATTTCCAGTTTCGTACGTCGATCAAAACATATCAGTTATGTTACCACTGCTATTCTGTGGACATGTATACGCTCGCGAGTAATCAGATTTTGAACCCCGGGCCGGCACCAACGTAATTGATAATCTTTTTTTTAAAAAAAAACATTCTAAGCAAGTGCTTGACCACGATCCCACCTGATGTTAAGCGGAAATGCAGTTCTGGATGGTAAGGCGCACTAGCCCAGTAAATGCCTATTCACTCTACTTTACTCTGTACACCAAGTACCAGTAAGTGCTGATTTACCATGTGCTTGGCGGCCAAGGAAAACATCGTGAGGAAATCTGCATGTATAGAAGATAAATAAAAAAAGTACTTCAATAGCCTCATGGTTTAGGGTACGGTCTGCGAAACTTCCGCCATTCGAATATATTCGTGAACCTGCACAAGCTAAGCACAAGCATTTTAATCTTAGTTAGAGTGGTTGACCGGAATGTTAGTAATGATAGCATTGGCAGCAATCTTTTTTTTTAAAAAATTGAAGTCTGCCAACCCGCAGTAGAGTCGCGTGACGAACTACGCTCCAACACCCCGTCTAGATAGGAGTCTTATGCCCAGCAGTGGGATGTACATATATATAAAGGCTGTGAGTTTACTTTTTACTTTTATTCTGTGGAGGGGCTTTACCAGTCGAGCAAACTGATTCAATGCAGGTAAAAACAACATGGAGCTACCACTATTAAATCTATGTTTTTATAAGAACATTAGTAAACAAGATTTTGTTTTATATATAAGATAACATACCATCAGGGCCGCTTGCTCGGTTGCCAAATAAAAAAATATTACGTACAGTTTCGTCCGTGCAAATCGAGACTATCACATATTTATGAATCCCTTTTTGGTATAAAACGGTTTGAAATTTTCATACAATTCATAAAGACATTTATTTTCTCAAAAAAGAACAATTAATAGTTCACTTATAAATATTACTATCACTTATAATATTAAATATTAAAGGATATTTTTATTATACATATAACTTCTTAATATTTATTTTCGTCTCTTAGATAGACTTAATTTTTAGTACTTTTAACTTATTTTTAGTATGTCTTTTTCTTTTGGTATTTTATATATATTTAAATTGATAAAGCAGTGATCACTTACCTACAGGTTTGAAAGGTTGCTCTTAAAAAAAATACGTACAGTTTCGTAGAAATTAGAACACAATTATCACGTGCTTAAGCTTAACCCCTTTTTGGTATAAAAGTTAATACTATCACACTTACTTAACCCCAAATGAAAGCAAAGGGACACTTTGACCCCCACAATACCCTCGCGTGACATTTCCTGACCGTGCCACTGAAAGGTTATTATTTAAAGATCAGCCCTTCTACGCTTAGCAGAATAATTTTGAGGTCAAAGTTGAAGGTCACTGTAAAAATAAAAAAATATATAAATTTAAATTACTGTTTGCTTCTATATTGTATGCTGGATTTGAAGTAATGTTATGTGTACAAAAAGATGTGTTAATTGATTATAATTATGTATTTATATAATCAGTCTTCAATAAAGGCGTTATAGAAGGAAGTAGATAAGCCGGAGGCGAGTGAGCAGTTTACCTGCCTAATGATAAGTAGTCACCGATCACGAAAGTAAACACAAAACTAAAGTTTACAATATTTTCGATTTAGCTGTTCTTTTGTTAGAAGGCACAATATAGTGACTTGAATCTTACAGTACAGTATTGCGGTTCAATGAACATCTCATAATCCCTCGATAACACTCTGATAAAATATAATTCCTAATCCTTAGCTAAATACATATATTAATAATTAACTTTAATATTTAACTTGTACTTTTTTATTATTTTTAATTAGATTGTATAATAGACTTCTGAATCCATATGTTCCAAACGGAATCAATATACAAATGTTTTCTTCTTTATTCAATAAAAAAAGTACTAATTCTGAACCGTACCGGGGCTTGAACACAAATAAAGTTTATTAGCGTTTATTTTTGAGAAATGTACAAAGTAACAAAATTTGCGAAATGTATAATTCAAAAATAAATTAGGAATGTTCTCATAAGTTATTTTAAAGAAAATACAACGATCAAGAACGTGTTTTATTTATTTTTTTCTCTTTTCCATTGCAGCACGCAATAATTTAATGGGCCAGTTTGGAAAGGGGCAATATGTAACGATCTATTTAGAGATATGTCACTAAGGAGCAGGGTCAAATCGAATTGGATTTCTAGCTGATCAGGTTTACGACACATTCATTTAACCCTGATATAGACAATGTTTATATGTGTTGCGTAATTTAAATCTTTTTCTATATTCTTATATATAATGTTATAAACATACTGCAATAATATATTCGTGTAATTTTACAAACTTTGGAAATAAAATACATTCGGGTTTTTTCGATATATTCTCCACTTTTGCCCCCATTTAATAAAAAAATCTAAGTAGTTTGTGGAAATCACCGGTTTGGGACTCGAAAAATTCATCAAACCAAGATCTCTTTTTTGCATCAGCATTAAATGAAACTTGCATAACCCATAAATTAGAGTAGAACAAAACATCCCCTTTCAAACAATCGTACTCTAAATCGAAAAATATTTCTAAATCAATTTCTATGATAAAGATATGCTTTTTTCCCCTTTTTAGACCGAAGGATTTTCTGCCGCAGTAAAGAAAGAAAAACAGATTTGTTTAACTTAGATAGAGAAGCATTAAGAAACCACCATATTTAACAATAATTTAATTTAAGATATACTTTTACTAACTACTAAGTGTTTAAAACAAAATTAAAATGAGATTTACAGCCCTTAAGGTTTAGACCTAGATGTTTTACTCTAGCTTTAGACCCTTTTGCATGTCATCAAGTAACTCTAATTTAAGATACACTTTTACTAGCTACTTACTAAGTACTAAGTCTTCAATGATAATTTTAAATCGAGTTTCATAGCTCTTTAGTTTTAAACCTAATTTTTGGTCCCTTTCCGTGGATCATTTAACATCCCATTGATGAACGACCATATTAATACGTCAATAATTTAATTAAAAATATACTTTTACTACATACTTTCTAAAAATTGAGTCTTGAAGAATCGAGGTTTCTTAAAGAGCTATTCTTTAGTATTAATGGCCATGTTAACACCTTAATCATTAAACTTAAGATATACTTTTACTAACTACTTTCTACAAACTGTCTTGAAGGGTAATTATATATCGAGGTTCTTAGTTACAGCCGCTGATGTTTGACCCTAGATATGGACCCTTTAACATCTCATCAAGCTACGACCAAGTTAACATTTTAATAATTTAATTTAATTTATTTTATTCTTTAATTAATTATACGTACATCATAATACTATATGTTTCAACTGTGGGTACAATAAGATCATTGTTATAATTATTATATTATAAGTATAGATTTAAATTAAAGTTAAATCTTAAGTCAGTTAATTAGAATCGCCTTCAGTTAATGGGAATCGAAATTTCATCGAACCTCAACTATGGACGATTCATCGAGTCCAAGGCGAAGATAGCTGTAAAAAAACTTAGGATCCTGATCAAAGTGCAGCGGTATTTCTGTGTGGGTCAGCTTTAAACGCTCTATATAGCTCAATTCCGGTCGTGTGAATACGAAGAGGCTAATTGATGACGTGCTGAAACCAATCAGCTCAGTCTTGAACACAAGCGTAAGGTGGATAGTCTTTCATTGTCTTACAGAATGCATTTTAGAGAGTGTGCTCAGGAATTACATGATCTAATTTCTCCATCCCCGTTCCACCATCGGACCTCACGACGCACTGTTAGCTTTCATCCTTTTGTGAAAATCCCTCAAACCAGAACGAAGCGCTTTGCTTCGTCTTTCATTATTCGTTCAGCAAATGACTGGAATAGTTTGCCCGCGTCTGTCTTTCCCTCCGATTACAATGTGGGTGTTTTCAAGAGTAGAGTGAATAGGCATTTACTGAGCTAGTGCGCCTTACCATCCAGGACTGCATTTCCGCTTAAAATCAGGTGGGATCGTAGTTAAGCACTTGCTTTGAAAAATAAAAAATTATAATTTTAGTTAATACCATGACCTCACAGAATACCGGAGTGAAGTAACTTAATGATCCTGTGATTTGTACGGTTAGTGTAGGGATCCAGTTACCCGATTACAGACAATGAAGCATTACATCTCAGACCTCAGTTAAATCTTTGTTGAGTATATATGTAGACGTGATGAGCCCCTGTCATCACCCACCGTCAGGTGAACGGCGTTCTCGTTAGTCATCGCTACTAAAATAAAAATAAAAAAATACTTCATTAGTTTTATCATTCGTTTAATTGCAATATTATAAGTGTTAAGTATGTGTTGATTATTGACTGCGGTATTATGGGTGGAAAGGTTTTAGCTAGTGTGGGGTTCAGTACATATTTTGTATGGAATATTTATAGAAATCATATAATGTGAAATAATTTTACTAAATACGCACAACTTAATCTATGTAGGTTAAATAGTATCTCAAGGATCATATTAAATTGTGATTGGCTATTTAGTTTCTAGTCCATAAGTTAGAAACTCTATGGTTTTACTGTCGGTTTGTTATTAATGTTTATAGCACTGCAAACATTTGAAAATTGACAACTTTATTATAATTATCTACTGTGTAAAAGCACAAACAAAACACTCGGGACAATAAAGACTTGAATATCCCTAACAATTATGTGGGTAATAATAAAAAATTCAACAAAAGGCAATATTTTCTTTCCCATAATCCTCGGCTATGCAAAACCATTTTAAAAGTCATAATAAAAAGCTTAAATAGCTCCGACCGGCCGTAACACAACTTCGTTGTCATAATGTTCGAATTTAAATTTGGTTTTCATAATTTAATTTGAAAAATTATCCAGTTGATATTGCATTGTCCTTTCATTGCATGTTCCAAACAGGTTCAAATTTTGGTGGAGGTCTCCCCACGATATTTACGACACCTTCACTGCCGAGCACGTCATAGAAATATATATTATATATATATGATTAATATATATTATTTATAGTGTTATGTTATAAGGCAATAACTAGTTTTTAACATTTCTCCATCTTCGACGGGACCACGTTCTTACATATATAATCTGGAAATAGCACATAATTTCACCAAAAGTCTAATTAATGGTTTAGGGTCTACGAAACTTAAGGTTCGGTTACGTCAATTCTACCTCTACCGTACGCCTATTGTCGTGAACCTAAGTAAACCTTGTCGTGAAGTACTTTAGGTTATTTTTTGATTGAAACATTAATATCACTGTTAGCAATCTTTTAAATATGAACTATATTTCATAATTGAACCGTAGACACAATCACTGGTAATGAGGGATTCCTTCTTAGTCAACGTGATGAAAGTGATAATGTATGAGTATCTGGAAACTTCGCTTAGTTTAGTTCGTTTAGTTCGCAATGGATGATGATGTTAATAGGTCGCAGTCATCGCTGACCATCAGTTGATCTACGTACTCGTTCGTCAACGAATTACGAGAACAAAAAACGATTAATCTGGTATCACTTTTAGAACTAGAGTTTTATTTAAAAGTAAAAATGTCTTCTTTAGTTTTCTGAGATAGTTTTCGGGTAAACGTTTCTATGTTATCATTTAAAATCAAATAAGCTGCATTAAATACTGAGTAACTTTCAAAAAGTATAGACTTTTTCACACGTTTACTACAGCAAAGTAGCAAGATTTAGCCGGCAGACTATTATTAAACTTAACATTTAGCTGGTACTAGTCAATCATAACCCATCGTCGTGGTGAAAATAACGGACTTATATATATACGGAATTCAGTCCCTATTTTACCCAGCCCTTTCCCTTACATTAAAACATCAATTGCCAAAATTTCAAGTTTGTAGCTTCAGTGGTTTAGGCTCTGTATCGGTCAGTCAGTAAGGATAAGTGATTATATTAGTGTATATATATATATATATATATATATATATATATATATATATATATATATATTATAGATTAGGTGAACTGTGTGCTCGATTGGCACACTCAATACAATTAAAGAATTACACTAAAGATATGGCATGAGATGGAATGACGACCTATGCAAGTCTGAGAGAAATCTATACATGATGACTCACAATCGTAATCTGTGACGTTCCAAGGACTACTTCTGGACCAAGAGTTTTTGATTAACAATATGTCTTTTTATTAAGTTAAAACAGTTAAGTTGTCAGTTATATAGACTGAGATATTTTAATTATTTTCCACGTTAGTCGGACGGTAAGGCTCCATCCAGTTGCAATGCGGTCGCCGTTTTAAACTTGACATTTTAATAGTCTCCGAGCCATTCGGCTAACTAGAAATGGTCTTAAATCTGTCTCAGCAAAACACTAATTATCTTTCAACGTATTATTTTATATTCGTGTTTATTTTATTTAATTACAACTTAATCCATGATAGTTTTTGTCTGGGATAACCATTTCAAATTACAGACCATACATTACATACACTTCGTATTTAACACCCAAGACTATAGAAATATATATTATATATATATGATTAGTATATATTATTTATAGTGTTATGTTATAAGGCAATAACTAGTTTTTAACATTTCTCCATCTTCAACGGGACCACGTTCTTACATATATAATCTGGAAATAGCACATAATTTCACCAAAAGTCTAATTAATGGTTTAGGGTCTACGAAACTTAAGGTTCGGTTACGTCAATTCTACCTCTACCGTACGCCTATTGTCGTGAACCTAAGTAAACCTTGTCGTGAAGTACTTTAGGTTATTTTTTGATTGAAACATTAATATCACTGTTAGCAATCTTTTAAATATGAACTATATTTCATAATTGAACCGTAGACACAATCACTGGTAATGAGGGATTCCTTCTTAGTCAATGTGATGAAAGTGATAATGTATGAGTATCTGGAAACTTCGCTTAGTTTAGTTCGTTTAGTTCGCAATGGATGATGATGTTAATAGGTCGCAGTCATCGCTGACCATCAGTTGATCTACGTACTCGTTCGTCAACGAATTACGAGAACAAAAAACGATTAATCTGGTATCACTTTTAGAACTAGAGTTTTATTTAAAAGTAAAAATGTCTTCTTTAGTTTTCTGAGATAGTTTTCGGGTAAACGTTTCTATGTTATCATTTAAAATCAAATAAGCTGCATTAAATACTGAGTAACTATCAAAAAGTATAGACTTTTTCACACGTTTACTACAGCAAAGTAGCAAGATTTAGCCGGCAGACTATTATTAAACTTAACATTTAGCTGGTACTAGTCAATCATAACCCATCGTCGTGGTGAAAATAACGGACTTATATATATACGGCATTCAGTCCCTGTTTTACCCAGCCCTTTCCCTTACATTAAAACATCAATTGCCAAAATTTCAAGTTTGTAGCTTCAGTGGTTTAGGCTCTGTATCGGTCAGTCAGTAAGGATAAGTGATTATATTAGTGTATATATATATATATATATATATATATATATATATATATATATATATATTATAGATTAGGTGAACTGTGTGCTCGATTGGCACACTCAATACAATTAAAGAATTACACTAAAGATATGGCATGAGATGGAATGACGACCTATGCAAGTCTGAGAGAAATCTATACATGATGACTCACAATCGTAATCTGTGACGTTCCAAGGACTACTTCTGGACCAAGAGTTTTTGATTAACAATATGTCTTTTTATTAAGTTAAAACAGTTAAGTTGTCAGTTATATAGACTGAGATATTTTAATTATTTTCCACGTTAGTCGGACGGTAAGGCTCCATCCAGTTGCAATGCGGTCGCCGTTTTAAACTTGACATTTTAATAGTCTCCGAGCCATTCGGCTAACTAGAAATGGTCTTAAATCTGTCTCAGCAAAACACTAATTATCTTTCAACGTATTATTTTATATTCGTGTTTATTTTATTTAATTACAACTTAATCCATGATAGTTTTTGTCTGGGATAACCATTTCAAATTACAGACCATACATTACATACACTTCGTATTTAACACCCAAGACTATATATATATATATATATATATATATATATATATATATAATACTGCTCTAAAAGACACGGCGAAATTGAGTCTCTTAAAAAATCTTTGGAGCAAGTAGTGGCGAAATTTCCCTTGAAAACTGCGTGAATCCATAGATTCGTGGCCAAACAGTTTAAAGGCCTGTATAAAAGCCAAAGGTGGTCATTTCGAATAGATTTTTTTTTTAGTTTTTGCTGACTGACTAATAAATATGTAGGTATACATTTTAATATTATTACATTACTTCATTAAAAAAAATTCATTTGTTACAGAACTTATGGCCACACTAGTTATATTAATAAACAATATTTTGTTAGGCAACTATTAGTATCGTTTCTTTAATTTTATACGGTATTAACTTGTTTCTACTAATTACCACGACAATTCTAGCTGTCTTGTCAGATAAGTCAGTAATTATTATTTGTATAATATCTACTGGCCTCGTAGTATTAGAAAAAAATATTATATTGTATAAATTTTAAATAAGATATACATACATAAAATTTTTCATGAAACTTTGTCCTGTATATAAACATCTATTCCATATAGTTAAGAATTCTTAATGCTTATTCTAATCTGGAGCCTGACGTCATCAAAAACGAGAATAACCAATCATAAATGCTTGGTGAATGTGGAATCATTATTATTTTTCAAGGTTTTTGTGTACCCCACATTACACGCATACCCAATTTTTCCGAAAAATTAATCAATGCACCAACCTTTCTTCAAAATTCTTCCTCTCTGAAAAGAAGTGACTTATTCAATAAAATACCAAGTGCTAATCAAAGTATCTTACAACATTCTTGTTAACCTTAATAAAGTGAGAATCATAGAAAAATCTAAATTATTCTTGTTGTTCAAATGCCTGATATGGATTTAAAATCCGTCGCCGTAATGCACTCACTTTTAAATATGTCGTCTCAATCAAGAAAACAAATGACATTTCATAAAAAGTATTACTAATATAATACAGTTGACGTACGTACAGACTGTAGATTAACCATATAATTCCAATTTCAAAGTAAGAAATTACTTTTTTAATTTGTCTATAACACGCTGACCCTACACATATTTATTGAAATTTGTACAGGTGTTATCCTGTACAAATTTCAATAAATTTGTTTGCAATCGTTTTGGGAATTTGTGAAAATTCTACATCGTGCAAATTATGAATTATGAGTTTTTACAAAAATCCCATTTTCTCTTAAAGTTTTTTAATTTTTCTTTCCATAAAGGCCTAATACAGACGATTACGATTATAAAAGAAAACCAAATCGGTCTCACCATTCTCAAGTGATGCGCTTACCTAAGGACGGTATTTATTTCTTACTGTTAGGAACTTTCGAATTGCGTCGCGTATTAATGTAATCACGAGATATCAATTTAAACTGTCCTAAATAACTAGATGATAATTAAAAGTATCAAGTGAAAGTATCAACGGCTTTTATGACCCACCAGAACAAGGGTATGCAACGATACGACTCAAGGACCTTCAATAAAAGAGTCAATACCCTTCTTAAAGGCCGGCAGCGCATCTGCGACACCTATGGCGTTGCTGATATCCATGGGCAGCGATAATCACGTACCATCAGACCGCTTGCTCTTTTGTCATGGTTCGTATTAGGTCTCATATAGTTATATTTATGTTGGATTTATTTGAGCAACTCTTCTTGTTCGACTTCTTGATCACATCCATTCGACTTTGAGCTCTACATATATATCAAAGATGGACAATTTTATGTTTCGATCAAATAAAAGACAACCGACATATTTATATATGTTTAAATATATATATATAAATAGATAACAACATTTACAGCATTAGTAAAATGGTTCAAGTCTCCGTTCAAAATAAATCAATTATGTTCTGGTCCCGTATCTCAACTCATCATAACCACAATACTGCATTAACAAGCGAAGTGAACTCTATAATGGTCAGACCCCGAGTGCAGTGACACTAATTGTTCTTTCCTAATATATTTATGTAAGTAGTTTAATTATAGAATAAGTAGAGAAAGTTATGAATAATTCAAGTAACTAATTCGCGATACCGCCATGTCACAGGCTGCTTCTCTCCAGTCAATACAGATAGAAGAGTTGCTGGAGTTTCTTGCGCCACTTCTCCAGCGCCCACGCATTCCGAAGTGGCGGTACAGATAGTCAATAATAATTCGATAGATAATTCTTAGTCAGAAGTTCACCGGGTCGAAGTTCGGCCCTCTCGGGCACGCTCTCGCGGAACAGGGTGACAGTCCAAACCGAGGAGCCCTTGTGCTGGTTACTCACTAATAGAGGTCCCGACTGAGCGCCATAAGCGCTCGGTCACCTCTCAACCCGGTGAAACTAACAGCGGCCATCAGCCCGAAAAAAAAATCGAGTAACTAACTGGCGTAAGATAATGGCGATGTTAATACATCAGATTGTAATAATCTTTAACATATATGTAGCACTCAAAGTCGAATGGATGTAATCAAGAAGACGAACAAGATGAGCTGCTCCTAATAACTCCAACTTAAAAATAACTTTACGAGACCTAATACGAATCATTTAGATCTTCGCCATGACTTAATGCACTGAAATGTGATTAGATACACTATCCGTCCTCGAGAATATCACGGCTGCATATTTTTGTATAGAACAGTTGACAATCGAGAAAGCAGCCTTATGGTACGTAATTTCAGACCCCCATAGACATACGCAACACCAGAGGAGTCGTTGCCAACCTTTAAGAAAGGTGTAGGTGCTCTTTTCTTGAAGGTCCTCGAGTCGTATCGTTGCATACCATTACATAAATTATTTCTTTATTTATTAGGTAATCCAATAGCAAATTACAAACATATTATAAAGCAACTGATTAAAATAAATAGGGCCAAATTTAGGATTACGCAGTATATATACAACACAGTAACAGTATTTTATTTTATATATTAACATACAGCTTTAGCTACACCTTCCTTAAAGGCCGGAAACGCATTAGCCACTCCTCTGGTGTTGCGGATATTCATGGGCGGTGATCACTTACCATCGGGTGGACTAATTGCTACTTTGCCACTTATTCTATATATAAAAATTTGTGTTACGTTAGTTTTAGATCGAAGAACTTTTAGTAGCTTAAATCAGGAGGACATGAAAACAACAAATTGGGCGTCAAATCCTCTTTGAATCAAACCTAATCGGCTTTCGTGGTTGTTAGTTGTTTCAGAAGTTCCTGCATCTGCAGTGTTGCCGCATTGATTTGTAGTTAGTCTGCAAAGTTAAAAGGCGAGGCTATAGAAATAGATATTTCAAACTTCCTTGGAACCGTATTTTTAGATTCCATTTTCTTTCAATACTTATACAAGAAACAGAATTGAATGGAATATTAAACCTCATATTGAAGCGTCTTCGAATATTCTGAGTCTGAATTAACTTAAATCATTACTGCACCCACCAACACCCTGTATTATTGATTACTACTGAATATATTAAAATCCAAATTTGTTAAAAATGCTAAAAAGAAAAGTTGAACATGATGTATATCCACAGTTTTTAATTTTCGTTACATTCGTCCACCTATGACACCAATGGCAATGGAAGGCAAGGCGATTTAGGGAGAACAAACTGGAACAGTTTAGGATCCCCCAGATGCAAGTTTGGTGGAATTCGATGGAAGCAGGTGGTGGAAGGATCGTGCTTTGTGGCAATCTGTTGGTTAGACCTATGTCCAGCGGTGGACCATTGCCTCCTCCACTTTTTTTTTATAAATAATATTAACATTACTAATATTCCGGTTAACCACTCCAACTAAGCTGAAAATCTTTGTGCTAGGAGATGCTTCACGATAATAGTGGAATGGCGGATTCGAGCCTACGAAGTTTCGCAGACCGTTTCCTTAACCATTAGGCTATTAACGCTATAACTCCCGCAGAGTATACTGAGAGACTTGCATAGGTCATATATCTATATATATATATATATATATATATTTATACATATATATATATATATATATATATTACATCCTATTGCATGTACCAAGGCGTAATTGTGTACTGTTTAAAATCCAGGATATGATTCAAGAGAAGTTCTTTAAATTTTACACAACTCTTTCCTTCGGATTTATCGACCGACAGATTTATAATAAAAGAAAAACGGAAGAACCGCTCCCGGCATCCCATTAATCGAAATCTCTGGCCGCCCGTAAAGTTCTTGCCGAGAGTTCGACATTGTTGAGTTATAGGGAAATGCCAACTACGTAAGGAGGTGTACTAAATAAATTATTGAATGCAATTTTCCTCATAGAATTTCAGGTGAAAATATTATTAATAAAAATGAAGTGTTACTATAGAAGACGATATTTCCTTGTTTATATTATGAATACTAAGATTTTAAACAATAAATCAGTATAGGTGCCACTAATATTTTTTTTAGTTCTATATGTGTGTCGAGTCACATAATATATACAGTATTAAGTCCTTATTAACAATAGTTAGTAGTCTGGATGGTATTATCTAATATATGTGTATTGCATATTCTTTTTATACTAAAGTGAAGGGTAGTGTGGTGTGATACATAATTTTTTTAAATTGATAATTTTTTTTTGTTCTCATAAACAGCAACTATGTCTAATAATTTTAACGTATATTATTAATTTTTAATAATAGAGCCACGTTATAGTAAACTTCTAGCTACAACAACAGGAATAATATTCCTGAACGGGATACCAATTATAAGAAACGAGGTATTCTATCACAGTCCTCACAGAAATAACGCTTGTGCATCTTGAATCGTTGTTGAGGATATGTGTGGATGGTATCGGTCGCAGTAATTATTTACTATCAGGTATAAAACGTCCCAATATTCTAAAAAATAAGAAAATCTCTTCTCCTTCTATCCTTATTCTTATGTAATATCTATTTAATAATATAAGAGTACGGCTTAGATGTCAAAAACCCCCAGAGCCGGTATTGATGCGTAGTCTAGCACAATTCACGGCGGATTGTCTGACTTCAAATGTCTTGTAACTAACTAACAAAATAACAGAACGCTAGCAATGCTATTAACATCGCCGTTAACCATTCAAACTGTGATAAAATACTTGTGCTAAGAATTGGTAACGAAAACTGTGTTAGATTCGAACCTACGTTCTAAATTTCAGCTGACCGGTCCCTAAACAAACAAACATTTATTCGCGAGCTGTTTAGTTAAAAAAGAGCGTCTGAACACAGAATTACCATAACTAACTATAATAGTGCAAATATTCCGTATTACAAAACAAATCTTCCAGTTGTTATGTACCACGAGATTTAACTTGCATTTTCTCATGAATTTACTGCGGATTATCATATTGTATTATCACAATAACAATACTATTAAGTATTGTAATTTGCTCAATATTTTTAGACAATTTAAGTATAAATATAAAACTTAAAAATATATATTTCGAATTAAATTGTCGTAAAAATTCGAAACTATTGAAGGAACATAAAAACATAAATTTTAAAGGGCATGTAATACGGTTAGATAGATTTTTAAATTGTTGTCTCGCAATTTCACACCATTACGACTTTATAACGTTTAGCGTAAGTGATATTCATGCGATAAACTATGTAGTTGGCATACACACTACTTGGAACCAACATTATATGTATGCGATGTATTTCAACACGAAGTATTTTTCAATTTATTCTAATTATTTATATAAATGGAGAGGCAAAAGACATCATAGATCACTTGATATAGTGGGGTGTTGTGAGGAGCTGTTCGGATTAATTCCAGCTGCTGAGTTTAAACATGTATGATGTTCATCACGACAGAATTCAAAATTACATCCTCATCATCTCGATGTTTCGCAATCCACCACTGGGCGCTTTATGCATAATTTCATACCGCGCGCAACCACTCAGTGGAAGCTGTGGTCAGCGATATTTCCGAACCGATACGAGTTAGGGACTTTCAAGAAAATAGTTTATACCTTCCTTAAAGGCCAGAAACGCATCTGCGACTCCTCTAGAAGTGCGGATGTCCATGGGCAACGGTAACCACTTATCATCAGGTGTACTGCTTGGTTGTTTGCATCTATTCAATGTAAAAGTACACGGTAGTATTATACTGATATTGTGTAGGAGCCCCATTCATATTGAACCTAGGAACTAAATCCAGCATTAAAAACTATCTTGTAACTGACTTATATCTTTCCTCTATCGTTAAAAGCTAATCACAGACTTGTATCTTTCTCTTTCAGTGTTTATTTTTACTAAGAGTATAACAATAGCATTGGATATTCTAATTTAAGAGATTTTCTAGAGTTTAACTTTTATTATTATTATTATTACATTAAGAGTAACAAACGAGCGCACAGTTTACTTGATTGTAAGTGATTCCTGCGGTCCATGACATCTACATTCATCTTTGACAAGGAATCATAATGCAGATGCGTTGTCACCCTTGAGGACTGAGATGCAATGTCTCCACACCAATAAGAAAGGTCTCCGGACACTCATAAGACACAACATAACAGAATTAGGCCGCCATTTTACGCTGGTATTCTATGAGGGCGTGGTCCTAACCCGGTCAAGATGACCCATTCATTCTGCAGCTAGAAAAAAACTGCTGCGTAGCTCTACCACTGTAAAAGCTTTAACTAGATTTAGATTTTTTTTTTAACGCGAACGGAAAATGATTAGAACAATTTGTGCCAACCTTACCTTTTAGTCCGGATATACTGTGATGGGCTTCAAGAGAGGAGTGAATACAATGTAAAGAATCACGAAGCAAGTGCATTTTTCCATGTTTGACTTCGCTACTTAACACGTCAGTTAATCACTGGCTTATTATTTAACAATATTAACCGATTCAAATAGCTATCTATCGTACCGTATATTTCGTAAACACTAAGAACTTAGTTTCTCAGGAATACGATATCAATAAAATTTTGTGTAGATATGTCGGGAGTTCTATAACTTAGTTGAACTGCCGCATGTAACTAACAATATTAGCTAGTTTTATCGCAAGTCGAGTCGCCTTATAACGTGACTGGGAGCTTCCAATCCTCATATCACGATGTGGGGTCAATGAATCTGAAATAATTCTCTAAGTAAAAATGCATGTCTAAAACTTTTACGTGGGGGTTTTTGTTTTACGGCTTTTTAATTATATGTAAATTTGTATTTTATTAATTAGTTTTTTTATACACTCTTTTCCGGCTCCGTTTTTGATCGCAACAGGTAAACCGAGTTCGATCCCCAATGCCGGCAACAACGATGACGATGTTCGATTTTGATCACGGCAATATCTTCTGGTTATTGCCAGATGATATCATCTGCGCTCAATATATATATTGTTCCACGGCTGGGATTGTTCGAACCTAAAACCCGTATCACAGGAGCCAGTTAAGCTAACATCACGCGGCTGTCAACAAATTGCAGTTATGCCATTTTTTATTACCATTACCATTACACATTTATAACATTACCTTCACATTACGATGTTCGTACATCTTGATTTTAAGAAGAATACAGATGTCATTGAGGGCCGTCGTTGCTTATCATCAGGTAAACTTTGTGCTCATTGGTTCGCCTAATATTATAAATAAAATATGTTACCGAAAATATTTTGAAATTAGTTCCATTATGATGCAACGACCCCTGTTTTAATTTTTTTATGGCTTATGGTCACTGTTGGCTCGCGGGATTCTACAGCTTTATCGGGTTGAAAAGTAGGGACACTCAGCAGAGACCTTTATTAATGAACTTATTAGCACAAGAGTTCCTCATCTTGGGCCGTTACCCTGTGAGCGAAAGTGATTGACCCGAGGGTGCCCAAGAGGGCTGAACCTCGTTTTAAGATCTTCTATTTAAAGCCCCCCGATATTGGTATCGAAAAGTTATTTACGGCCTATTAACAAGTTTGGCAACAAATGCCTGCGGCCCATTTCTTATTTGGCCAATTTGTATTGGGTATCGAAAATTACCAGCAATAACCTCGATTAAATTTTGTATTTGCTTAACAAAAGCAATTAACAATTTCCTCGTTAAACCCAAAACTCAGCAGCGTATCAATTATGAGGACTCTTGCTTCAAAATTTTATTTAATTACCATCTGCCCGCGACATCGTCTGCGTGGTCTTCAGAATTGGGTCCCGAGAGAAATGATAACTTTGTAAGACTTGTATCATTTATTACTTTCCACTAGTAAGTTTAAATTTTGGCCACTCTATACCCCTGAGTAACCTAGATAAAATTGACCATATTAGAAGCAAAGAGTGTCCAAAACTTCCAACATTTCTCGTTCTTTTGATACAAAAAGGAATCTGGTTTTTCATTATTATCAATATTACTAAACAAAAACACTTTGTCTGATGGTAAATGATAAAGGCGGTCCATGACAGATACAATTTTATTATACTTAAACAATGGTAGAGATACATAGAGTTGATTTCTAGCTGCAGAATGAATGGGTCACCTCAACCGGGATATTTGTATAATACCAACGTGAATTAGCAGCATATTATGACAACAGTGAACCTTTTTAACTTAACAAGTGTTGTGTACAATTAGAGGAGTTAATTGAATCACAGTGCATGACTAGATTAGTACCCCTAGATTAGTAGACTAGACTAGATTGAGTGACAGGCTATGCAAGTGGGAAGTGGACGGATATAGCTGGCTGAGGAACGTGCATCACAGCAGTGGAGTAGCTTAGACTGTGATGATGGTGAAGTCTGTATAAATCACATGTTGCAACCTCAGCGGCGATGAGTTTGAAAGAAAATATATATATACATATATATTTATATATATATACCTAGTCCGGCGGGTATAAAAAGTTTATTTTTTATACGTGGTCCTCCCTAGTCTGATTTACACTACACTAGTGATGGGGCGACGATTGAGGGGCTCTTGTCTTTGCGCGATTGCTTAGGGTTAGCGCACACCGACGGAATGGGTGGTGCTACAAGTTCAACGTGCTCATGTCATAGACAAATGATCACTTCCTACAAATAGTTCACTTTAACCGCGATCGTGATAACTAGGTGAAATGCTATGTTGTACAGTGGTTTCTAGTGGAAACTGATAAATTTCGTCAATGATGGAATCACTTAATTATATATTTTATTATACGAGTACATTTGTCTTGAATTGCGTTAAAATAATATTAACTTAAAAATATTATTTTTTATTATTTTATAATGTAGCAAGGTCGACTTTTTATGTTTTTCAAAATACATTGCTTGTTTACTTCTACCTATAAGTTACACATTATCTCATTCCATGACATAAAAATACTTGACAAACAATGCTTTTAGTCTATAATATATAGGGGCGCTTGATGTCACCTGGTAATAACCAGATTTCACCGTTGACGAAATTAGGTTGACTTTTATAATGTAACGAGAGAATGAAATCTAAAGTATTAACTGTATAAAATCAAAATTTGGAGCATGCAAGGCAAAATTATTATGAGTAAAGAGAATAAATATATTTGATTATCGCGTGCCTGAGCAATTACAGAACGAAACCAAAACTGATAATAAAAATATCGTTTATTCTCTTTTCACAATTATTTGTCATTAAGTTACTATAGCTACATAAGTGACAAAATTGACATAAACTAATCAGAATTTGTACGTATATAAACGTATAAACCTTCTTCCTGTTACTCTTTCAACAAATCTAACGATTCTGTCGGTTCGGAAACACTATTCTATACTACTGTTATAATTCCACCAATAAAACAAAACAATATTGAAAAAATATTTTATCGATATCAGACAGTTTTGTTATTTTGACTCACTTTATCAGACGTAATATTTTCTTTTAAAAAATTAAAAATTATTGCTTTAAAAACCAATTTGCTGCATTTGCTTCCAGTACCTAAATTGCAAGTGTTATACTAGTGAAACAGTGCTAGAGCAAATGATTACTTGTCAAGGATATAGTACATGGGTTTTACGAGCCGCAAAAATCACACACACATATCAGATAGACTGTGTGCACTTTTGTCACCCTAAATACAATATTAGAAGACAACCTCTTAATAGTGCAAGGATTTGCATTGTTGCTGTGTTGGTTGGCATAATAATTTCCTAGAGAAGGGAGCCTCGTCTAGGTCAATTAAGTTTTGTGAAAGATACAAAATTCTCATTACCCATACTTTTTCGACTAACACAATCATGCTGTAATCTAATCAATTACTAGCGTATCTAGTCACAAAATTACAAAAAAAAATTAAATTGACTTTGGCGATTATGACGCCGTCTATTAGAACTTAACTTTACAATTGGATACTCGTAACTGCACATGAACTAAAATACCTTATTTTTCATTGTACCAACGGTGACATTTTATCACACTATTCATCTAATGTAACGTGATTCCTGACATCCATCTTTTCAACCAAATATATTTTTAAACAAATAAAAAATAACCACCAGTCCAATAACGTGTTTAACATTTAGAAAAATGTTATCTCGTAATATCAGAGGAAAGGTTGAAGGCGGGAAGGGTTATGTTTGCGAGTAAACTTACTGTTCTATAAATATGAAGGCGATCCTCATAATATTGGGAAAAATGATTTGGTTCCTAAGGAAATATTTTTGATATTGTATGTTGATCGCTACACTAGATATTTTGTTGACACGAGCGAGACATAGCTTTAGTTGTAGATTATAATATTTTTATTATTATATATTCTATAGACTAGGTTAGTGGAAAATGAGCAAGCAGCTAAACTGATGGTAAGTGATCACCGCTGCCCATCCGATGAGGAGTCGCAAATACGTTGTAGGCCTTCAAAAAATGTTTAGGCTATTTTCTTGAAGGTCCCTTAATCGCTGGTAACAGCTGGTTCCTCAATGTGACAGAAAAATCATATTATATATAAACATTATATTAAAAAGAATTGATTATATTTTGTAATTTCTTGTTTTTAAAATTAACCAAAGGTAAACCAACACAATTCGCCTGGTGATAAGCTATGACTGCGACCCATTACATCCGTCTTCAATAAATATTCAGTTTTTCTTTCTGAGGGCCGCTCTTAACCTCAGGGCTTTTACAGTATCGGTTGGGAGGTAACCGAATACTTATGGCACTCAGTCGAGACTATTAGTGGGTAACCAGCACAAGGGCTCCCAAGAGGGAGCCTCAGCTTGTACCATTACCCTGTTTCGCGAGAGCATCTGATTCGAGGGTGCCCGAGAGGGCCGAAGGCTCGGTCGGCCAATGAATATCTCTATTATTATTAGCTATCTATACCACCACTTCGGAATGCATGGGCGCTAGAGAATAAGTGGCGCAAGAAACTCCAGCGACACTTCTATCATTATTTTCTGGTAAGAACCGCCCTGTGACATGATGGTATCGCGTATAACCTGGTGACGCCCTCGCCGTCGGCAGGGGCGGTGTGAGGGTTCAAATATTCAGTATGCACATGCGATATTCTCTGAGCCATGAGATTGAAGAAAGAAGAATACCCCGTTTCCCGTAATTGGGTCTTCTCTCTACACTCACCACATCGGAGTTATGCTACTATTCGGCATCGGTCAGCGCTATAGTAAATAGGTACTTACTAATTTAAAAAAAACCATCTAAGCAAACGTTTTTTCTGGTCAAATTCGAGTTTGCAAGTCAAATTACGTACAGGGTGGTCCCTGTGTTTTCGTAGCTACAAAAGCAAATACACAATCCATATTGTGTTTTATCGTGCATCGACAAAATATGTTAACATGTTTAGGTCAGCAATGTTTTGTATGGTTTTCAGTTGGAAGGTACAAAATAGAAATGAATTTTTGTAGCTATGAAAATACATTGTTACAAAAAGTTTGGTATTTCTGATTATTTTATACTTGTAGTTTATTGTATCATATCGCGTATGTATTACGTATTAGGTTAGAAAATAAGTTCTTTCCATTTATTTTAATATTTTCCCATGTTTATTTATTAATATTTTTTTTTATCAATAATGTTTTTCCTTGTTTTGTACTTTCAATAAATATCTCGTTAGACATCACTCGGTTTCAACTCGATAAATGTATCCAACCAAAAAACCTTTTCTACACCAATATCAAATGAAACTTGGCGCATAACATTTGAAAGAGATCAAAACAGGTGAAAAAATTTAATGTCTTCTGGAAAAATAAAAAGTCCAACTTTAATTTTTTTTTTATTAAAAGTTATAAAACGAGCCGTTGATATTAAAGAAAAAACAACAAAATAAATACATTTTGAATTTGTGTTGTTCTTTATGTACTTCTTTATTATCTATCTTATCTTCTAATAAAATCTTGATGATTGATTGATGTGTTTTAGATATATAAATCTGTACAAGAGCATGATAGTGTTTTTTAATCCACTATAAATAATAACACAACGAAAATTATTAAAACGTAAATATTGCAACACTACCCAATCAATCAAGCAAAACTCTGTAAAGCAATTACGTGCGGAACTTAAAGCACAGAATATTGACAAATCGATCACGTATAAAATATATTTTTCTTTTTCAATACGTTCAAAGAAGAACTGCAATAAGTAAGAAAATAAATTCCTAGTACATTGTAATACACCCTATATCTATACACAAAGTATGTAATAATTACGCTGGTACTATTTTGGTGAATATATAGATCTAGAGAACCAGTTCCTCGTGTGACATACCATCTCGATCCTCACCGGTGATAACACAATCTTGAATCTTTGTTACGGATGGATGAAAGTGCTTATTTCATAAAAAAAAGTCAGGTACTGCGCTAAAAATAAACAAAGCATCTAAAGAAACTAAGAAACATTTGCTCTTGGCAAGAAACCGACATCCGCAGATACAGTTGATTTTTTATGGTCTTACAAAATGAAAAATATTATTCATTCTCGAATTCTCTTCTTGTTTTCGCCTGCATGTTCTGAAGTAGTTGTTGGTTAGTAGTAAGTACATTTATTTGGTTTACTAAAAACTAAAAAAAATAACTTATTTTAGATTATTTTATAATAATAGGTGGTAAATAACCACACCTCGTAATGTGAGATAAAATAGCACATACCTGTAATTGTTTCCGAATCCTAAAATTCACAATCTGATGATATTCAGTGAGGGCGTACTCCTTTCACCAACCCATTGATACTGCTATAAACAAATGGCCGCGTTGCTCTACAACTGTTAATAGTTACGGTTAGACATTTAACAGTTAAACATGATTAATTCTAATTCATTACTGAAATTTATAATATGAAATTATACATTGTAAAAATGAATTTCGCTTCCGCCTTCGTTTATCTCTAGCACGCTAAATGCAGATTGGTCGACGGCTTCGCAGATATAGATCCCACTGGGAAAGGAGGTAGTAAGGCAACTCGCGGCTGTAACACACTTACCCACGGAGCAATCGACTACTCTTCCCGCCAAGGAGAATATAAGAAAACATTATGAAATTTCAAGTAAATCTTACTTAAGGCCGTTATCACCCTCGAACAATCAATAATAAAGAAATTTGATTGCTATTGTCATTAAAGATTACAGGTAAATAGGACAGCCATCCGGATAGTAAACAAATGAACATAATGATATATATATATATACATACATATATAATATTTTTTATGTATGTATATCTTCCTTAGATCGAATTCCATGTACATCGGATTAAGAAACTACGAGGAGTGTCTTTGTATTTGCGCATATACTTACCATACTATTATATACCCTACGCTAATGACGACATTTGGTAATAACCAACCAAGACCATGATCCAAATCTACATAATCATTGTTATGTTTTTTGGATTAAATCGTGAGTTACTTGAAGCTTGGACTTTTACATATCTGTGTATTCTAATCGGAACGCAGTGACAGTTTTATATTTTTGATATCATTGTCAACTGTGATCAAAATTGTTAAAACATGTTTTCTACTGTAAATACTAGAATACTGTTTATTCAACGATGTATTCTTTATCTAACAGAAGCTGTTTCACAAGATATTAAATTTCAGTTGCCAGACCCATCTCAACGTTGGGAGAGACATTTTTCTTTTAATCGTTTACGTTATTTTATTATTTATAATTCATGCATTGATTAGTGTTTGGTCGATTTTAAACGCAGTGAAATGTTGCATATGTTAAATTTTTTATTGTAACTTTAAGAATGACTAAGTCGTGGTTCACCCGATTGATGACTGCGGCCTATCAGGTGAACTGTGTGCACGAATGTGACACCTAATATTATAAAAAAAATATTGATAAATCTCTGTATAATCAGCAAGACAAGTTAATATGACACACTTAGTAATGTGTGCGGTACTATTAAAATACGTAATTAAATATATCGATACATATCCTAACTGCAAGAAGCTTCTGGTTATTTCAGAAACAGCTGAAGCGAAAAAACTAGCATCAGCATTACGTTACACGTTACATACTAACCTTGAAACGAAATATGGCACGCGAACATACATGACATTGCAGTCAACAATGTCGACAAGTCTGAACAAATTAAGCGACAGATGCATGTGAAAAAATATGTAAATTTTGATTTTCATATTTTATTTGTATTCCAACTGATTCTCGTAGCATAGTTCAAATAGCATAGTTGAAATAAAATGGTATTTCGTTTCAACTCAACTGTAACTATAATTTTAAACATTATACTTTTACAGTTTAACATCAATGATGCCTTAAAAAAGGAAAACGCGTAAAACTGTGAAGTTTAACATATGTGTATCAAGTATAGGGCCGTTACACATGGATAATTTAAGAGTCTTGACTTAGGTACAGACCTGAGTAATACTGTGGTGGTACTGTATGATGTAAAGTAAATCTTTACCTTCCGATCTTTTAAAGAATCTTACTAACATATATATATATATATATATATATATATATATATATATATATATATATATATTTATATTTATATATATTTATATTATTATATGTATTTATTTAGGACCAACAGAGATTACAATGTCAAGTTACCTTAAGTCTACATGTACATATAGCTACATTCTCATTGCATCTCTAATAACCGATGGACACAACATGAGTGATATATATACATATTAGACATAAACTAATTAATTATTCCTGTGACACATTCATCCTCGATAAAGAATCATGATGCAATGTCAAAACTAAGATATATACATAGGGGTATAGTCGAAAAGAGGATTCGAACCTACGACGTCATATTCTGTTGACAAAACGAAAAATAGTTCAATGATTTCGTCGCCAATGTGGGTGCTGAGGCAAAAAATGTCGAGATCAGGTTGTTGAGATTGGAAGCTATCCAAAATTCAAACGTGTGGGCGATGCTCCTGGGATCGAATTTATCAATGACGAACGTCATTTCAATAATGGTTCTGGCTATTTAAATCTATTTGAATAGACATTTTTCATTTTCCTTGGGCAAATTTCCTTTAATGTAGCAGATGTCTTTAAAGAACGAAATATATTACAGTATGTAAAAAATATACTAAAATACACTTACATAATAAATTATCGAATAAAATAAAAGATAGCAAATATGAAGATTGTAAAAGAACTATACAAGAGTTATTAGTTGTAAAAGTTTATTACTCTATTAAAGAATTCATTGATGACAAATTTGATAAGTTCTAATATATCTGTATTTTATTTTAAAATAATTCATCTTTATCTTACGTAGTTACTATAAGTATTTTGTAATTCAATTTAGTTTTTGTGGCAATAATGGTACATAAGGGATTTCTGATAATATCTATACATCTATAACAAATGATTCAACAAATAAATTTATTATTATTATTTTTATATTAACTCAATGCTTATTTAATTAGTAAATATCTATTATGTTCCGTAAAGAACGTTACTGGTGTACACTATACACATGTCAGGGTTTAGAGAATACCGTAAATTTATTTAACACATATGTAAGTAAGATTCTTAGCATTACATTCTTTAAAAGAATCTCTTAGTATCGACTTATCAGTGTTAATTATTATCAATTGCTTGGAATTTAATAAAACACAATATCTATTATATTTAGGATTCTTGCTAAAATATCTCGATGTGGAAGAGAAACAGCACAAATCTCCTGTTTTGTTAAGTGGCGAGATATTCAATCGTAGTCCTAAGGGGTTACAATGCATGTACCATGAAGCGTAGTGCTGGTATTCTGTGAGAGCGTTATCCTTACCCGGAGCTTACCCTTTCCTATTTCAGCTTGATCTCTCAAATCTCAGTTTCAAATTCTCATCAGCTCTGATGGAGAAAATAGTGGGATTTAAGTCGTATGAGTCCGACAAAACTCGGCTCACGGAATAGGACCACGCCGAATTGAATACCGAATTTCGTCAGCTGTGTGAAGGAAACCGAATAACAAATAACTAGAATGGATGTGACATCTTAATCCTCTTGGATGACAGCGAAATCTTCATTGCTTGAATGAATAAAATATCGGCATAATATCAAATAAAAATCAGCAATAATTTATTTTTTTAATCAATTCTTTCTTACTTTGTTTCGATGGCCCTAATCGTAGATAGAAGTCGATATAATTGTTAGCAATATAAAAAACCAGAAATTCTATTCACTCAGAATATAATCACTATACTAAGATACTCAAAAGGAAATGACTGAATTCATAAAAATAATATTTCAAACGAGAAAATTCAATACAACATTAATACCCGTACAAATAAACAGATCTACACAAATGAGGAACTTCTTGCTTAAAAAGTTCACAGATGGAATGTGATAAGTAATCGTACGAAAATTCTCCTTTCGAGAGCGAGAGCTTATTTGTTTGAAATATTTCTTACTCGTGGATGTATACTGAAAGATTAATTAAAAAAATTGTACTTTCAAATAAACACTGGGAAAGTAACAACCTATGCATCTATATGTAAAACATATGTAACTAGCACCACGTAGAATTTTGTTTCCAGCTCCAACATGAAGGGGCGGCACGATCGGTGAAGGACCACGTTCACGACCACGACCACGGACTCACAGAATGGTTTCCTGAAATAACAGCATAACCCTCCTGTTTTTCGTTAGGTGCGTGTAGAGATATGGAGATTGTTATTAGTGAGGTTTTTATTTTATTTTAGTTCTCAGGAGTGCCGGACAATGAAAATGTGAATTGACATTTTTGAATGTTAAAATAAAAAAACTATATATATATATATATATATATATATATATATATATATATATATATATATATATATATATATATATATATATATATATATATATATATATATACATATTAAACATAAACTAATTAATTATTCCTGTGACACATTCATCCTCGATAAAGAATCATGATGCAATGTCAAAACTAAGATATATACATAGGGTATAGTCGAAAAGAGGATTCGAACCTACGACGTCATATTCTGTTGACAAAACGAAAAATAGTTCAATGATTTCGTCGCCAATGTGGGTGCTGAGGCAAAAAATGTCGAGATCAGGTTGTTGAGATTGGAAGCTATCCAAAATTCAAACGTGTGGGCGATGCTCCTGGGATCGAATTTATCAAAGACGAACGTCATTTCAATAATGGTTCTGGCTACTTAAATCTATTTGAATAGACATTTTCATTTAGAAGATTTTGGGCAAATTTCCTTTAATGTAGCAGATGTCTGAAAAGAACGAAATATATTACAGTATGTAAAAAATATACTAAAATACACTTACATAATAAATTATCGAATAAAATAAAAGATAGCAAATATGAAGATTGTAAAAGAACTATTCAAGAGTTATTAGTTGTAAAAGTTTATTACTCTATTAAAGAATTCATTGATGACAAATTTGATAAGTTCTAATATATCTGTATTTTATTTTAAAATAATTCATCTTTATCTTACTTAGTTACTATTAGTATTTTGTAATTCAATTTAGTTTTTGTGGCAATAATGGTACATAAGGGATTTCTGATAATATCTATACATCTATAACAAATGATTCAACAAATAAATTTATTATTATTATTTTTATATTAACTCAATGCTTATTTAATTAGTAAATATCTATTATGTTCCGTAAAGAACGTTACTGGTGTACACTATACACATGTCAGGGTTTAGAGAATACCGTAAATTTATTTAACACATATGTTAGTAAGATTCTTAGCATTACATTCTTTAAAAGAATCTCTTAGTATCGACTTATCAGTGTTAATTATTATCAATTGCTTGGAATTTATTAAAACACAATATCTATTATATTTAGGATTCTTGCTAAAATATCTCGATGTGGAAGAGAAACAGCACAAATCTCCTGTTTTGTTAAGTGGCGAGATATTCAATCGTAGTCCTAAGGGGTTACAATGCATGTACCATGAAGCGTAGTGCTGGTATTCTGTGAAGATGTGGACCTACCTGCGACGAGCTGATTCATGGTGTCGCTATAATCAAACCGCAGTGTGGCTCTACTATGATTACACTGTATTTATCTCCAAGGTGATAAAGTTATGAGAAAAATTAATTATTCCATAAGGTACACTGTATTTCTTTAAAGAGAAAACTTCCTTCAGGTACAAATTTCCATTTACTTGCTTCTTTGTCGAAAGACATATTATAAAACATTGATGGGAATATGAAAACATTTCATTTCGGATACGCATCTAAATATATAGTATAAAAATATACATATTTATGCAGTTTTAGTAAAGTGATGCTATTAATAGTATTAGGACGTTCTAGTTGTAATATGAACAGAGACGTACCCACACAGATTTACAGAATACACCTATTACTCTACTACCACGCGGTCGCCAAATAACAAGAAAATAAATATTCCAATAGTACAATAAATAGAGCTTTTTGTTACTAAACAAAAAACTCTATTCATAATACTATTTAGTATACATTTAAACCGCCCAGGGGAACTATCCCAGGGGCGGGTCAGTAAGCTATTAATTTCAGGTGTCAATAACGTTGCCTGAAATAATTCATGCTTCCTTATTTTTGTTTGTGGTTAACTTGGCACGGGGAAGGGTTTCTTTTAAATTCACGCTGATATATGAATATTTTGTAAAAATAATGCTTGTGGTAAGGTGGATTTTGGTTTTTTTGGATAGAATTTCTAACAATACTTGTGTGTGATAAGATAGCGAGTTTTTATATTTTTAATATTAGGGGTAAAAAAAACCTCACAGTTAACTAGATGATATTTTATCTTGAGAAGATGCTACACTTCTGAGGACTGAGATAGAGGGACACACTTTTTAGAAAGAAATAATTCTAGCAATCCTAATATCACTAACATTCCAAATAACCACTCCAATTAAGAAAAAGTGCTTGTTCTAAGAGATGATTCAAGATATTTGTCGAATGGCGGATCGACCCTACGACCTTAAGTTTCGCAGAGCGTACCTTAAACTTGACGCTTTAAAAACTTTATGTTTTTGTTGTGGCGAGCACACAGCTCACCTGATAATATCTAATCTTATTGCACGTGCATTGTTACATCGCAATAGGGAATGGGACGACTTCTTTGCACAAATGCTTACTATAAAAATATTCTGCGTAGCTATATCTTTTGATATCATATGGCAATAACCGAAAGATATCGTCGTGGTCGAAATCGATCAGAAGGACATCAAATTTTCACTTGAAAATTCTTTCGATAAATTGTATACAAATAAGACCTTATTTATGATACTGAAATCAGTGGGTACGAAATAAACTTTTAATTTTCGGGTAAGTGATTCCTGTGGCCCATGGACACCAACATTTATCCTCGATATTGTGTAAAAATGTCACCCCTGTGTACTGAGATGGAATGCCTCCGGAACCAGCCGAAACACAGTAGTGTGCTGCTATTTTTCCCTGGTATTCTGTGAAGATGTGGACCTACCTCCGACGAGCTGATTCATGGTGTCGCTATAATCAAACCGCAGTGTGGCTCTACTGTGATTACACTGTATTTATCTCCAAGGTGATAAAGTTATGAGAAAAATTAATTATTCCATAAGGTACACTGTATTTCTTTAAAGAGAAAACTTCCTTCAGGTACAAATTTCCATTTACTTGCTTCTTTGTCGCAAGACATATTATAAAACATTGATGGGAATATGAAAACATTTCATTTCGGATACGCATCTAAATATATAGTATAAAAATATACATATTTATGCAGTTTTAGTAAAGTGATGCTATTAATAGTATTAGGACGTTCTAGTTGTAATATGAACAGAGACGTACCCACACAGATTTACAGAATACACCTATTACTCTAACTACCACGCGGTCGCCAAATAACAAGAAAATAAATATTCCAATAGTACAATAAATAGAGCTTTTTGTTACTAAACAAAAAACTCTATTCATAATACTATTTAGTATACATTTAAACCGCCCAGGGGAACTATCCCAGGGGCGGGTCAGTAAGCTATTCATTTCAGGTGTCAATAACGTTGCCTGAAATAATTCATGCTTCCTTATTTTTGTTTGTGGTTAACTTGGCACGGGGAAGGGTTTCTTTTAAATTCACGCTGATATATGAATATTTTGTAAAAATAATGCTTGTGGTAAGGTGGATTTTGGTTTTTTTGGATAGAATGTCTAACAATACTTGTGTTTGATAAGATAGCGAGTTTTTTTATTTTTAATATTAGGGGTAAAAAAAACCTCACAGTTAACTAGATGATATTTTATCTTGAGAAGATGCTACACTTCTGAGGACTGAGATAGAGGGACACACTTTTTAGAAAGAAATAATTCTAGCAATCCTAATATCACTAACATTCCAAATAACCACTCCAATTAAGAAAAAGTGCTTGTTCTAAGAGATGATTCAAGATATTTGTCGAATGGCGGATCGACCCTACGACCTTAAGTTTTGCAGAGCGTACCTTAAACTTAACGCTTTAAAAACTTTATGTTTTTGTTGTGGCGAGCACACAGTTCACCTGATAATATCTAATCTTATTGCACGTGCATTGTTACATCGCAATAGGGAATGGGACGACTTCTTTGCACAAATGCTTACTATAAAAATATTCTGCGTAGCTATATCTTTTGATATCATATGGCAATAACCGAAAGATATCGTCGTGGTCGAAATCGATCAGAAGGACATCAAATTTTCACTTGAAAATTCTTTCGGTAAATACAAATAAGACCTTATTTATGATACTGAAATCAGTGGGTACGAAATAAACTTTTAATTGAAATTTTTATATTGGAATAAATCTCGAGCTCATTATTTATCATAAATTGTTTTTACGTACGAAATATAATCATAATTTTTACTACGATCCTACAGAAGGAAGTGACATCGTCTCGAGTTATTATTGTATTCTTCATCATTATCCAATACAAAATCCAAAACTTTTTAACGTGGCAGAGCTACACTGCAATTCGTTTCTAGCTGCAGAATTAATGGGTCACCTCGATTATTGGGATAGGATCACCACGCCCTCACAGAATACTAACATAAATAATGTTGCTGTTTCGTCTGGTGAATGTAGGGATCGTCCGGATCCCTTTATACCTACCTTTATTGCTGGTCACGAGGCATTCCATCTCAGTCCTCAAGGGTGATAGCACATCTGCATTATGATTCCTTGTCAAGGATGAATGTAGATGTCATGGGCCGCAGGAATCACTTGCCATCTGTGCACTGGTTTGTTTTAATCAAAATAATAAAAAATATTGTCGTAATTTCGTTAATAATAGGCTACGATCCTACCGAAGGAAGTGACATCGTCTCAAATTGTATTCCTAATCATTATCCAATACAAAATCCAAAACTTTTAACGTGGCAGAGCTACACTGCAATTCGTTTCTAGCTGCAGAATTAATGGGTCACCTCGATTATTGGGATAGGATCACCACGCCCTCACAGAATACTAACATAAATAATGTTGCTGTTTCGTCTGGTGAATGTAGGGATCGTCCGATCCCTTTATACCTACCTTTATTGCTGGTCACGAGGCATTCCATCTCAGTCCTCAAGGGTGATAGCACATCTGCATTATGATTCCTTGTCAAGGATGAATGTAGATGTCATGGGCCGCAGGAATCACTTGCCATCTGTGCACTGGTTTGTTTTAATCAAAATAATAAAAATATACATATTTATGCAGTTTTAGTAAAGTGATGCTATTAATAAATAGAGCTTTTGTTACTAAACAAAAACTCTATTCATAATACTATTTAGTATACATTTAAACCGCCCAGGGAACTATCCCAGGGCGGGTCAGTAAGCTATTCATTTCAGGTGTCAATAACGTTGCCTGAAATAATTCATGCTTCCTTATTTTTGTTTGTGGTTAACTTGGCACGGGGAAGGGTTTCTTTTAAATTCACGCTGATATATGAATATTTTGTAAAAATAATGCTTGTGGTAAGGTGGATTTTGGTTTTTTTGGATAGAATGTCTAACAATACTTGTGTTTGATAAGATAGCGAGTTTTTATTTTTAATATTAGGGGTAAAAACCTCACAGTTAACTAGATGATATTTTATCTTGAGAAGATGCTACACTTCTGAGGACTGAGATAGAGGGACACACTTTTAGAAAGAAATAATTCTAGCAATCCTAATATCACTAACATTCCAAATAACCACTCCAATTAAGAAAAAGTGCTTGTTCTAAGAGATGATTCAAGATATTTGTCGAATGGCGGATCGACCCTACGACCTTAAGTTTTGCAGAGCGTACCTTAAACTTAACGCTTTAAAACTTTATGTTTTGTTGTGGCGAGCACACAGTTCACCTGATAATATCTAATCTTATTGCACGTGCATTGTTACATCGCAATAGGAATGGGACGACTTCTTTGCACAAATGCTTACTATAAAAATATTCTGCGTAGCTATATCTTTTGATATCATATGGCAATAACCGAAAGATATCGTCGTGGTCGAAATCGATCAGAAGGACATCAAATTTTCACTTTAAAATTCCTTTGTTAAAATGTATACAATTTACACCTCATTTATTATACTGACGACATAACAGTAAAATCAGCGCGTACGAAATTCACACCAAAAGTATTGAAATAAATCTCGAGCTCATTATTTATCATAAATTGTTTTACGTACGAAATATAATCATAATTTTTACTACGATCCTACAGAAGGAAGTGACATCGTCTCAAATTGTATTCCTAATCATTATCCAATACAAAATCCAAAACTTTTAACGTGGCAGAGCTACACTGCAATTCGTTTCTAGCTGCAGAATTAATGGGTCACCTCGATTATTGGGATAGGATCACCACGCCCTCACAGATAATTACCAGAGTAAAAAAGCAGCATAATGCTGCTGTGTTTTGTCTGGTGAGTGTAGGGATCTGGAGACCTTTATAACTGGTGACTAGGCATTCCATCTCTGTCCTCAATGGTAACAACGTATCTGCATTATGATTCCTTGTCAAGGATGAATGTAGATGTCATGGGCCGCAGGAATCACTTGCCATCTGTGCACTGGTTTGTTTTAATCAAAATAATAAAAAAATATACCGCCATGGTCGAAATCGCCCAAAGGGACGTCATAAAATTTTCACTTTAAAATTCCTTTGTTAAAATGTATACAATTTACACCTCATTTATTATACTGACGACATAACAGTAAAATCAGCGCGTACGAAATTCACACCAAAAGTATTGAAATAAATCTCGAGCCAATATTATCTTATATACTTATTTTATATTATCATTAAAAATTTAAGTTTAATTTATTTTTGAGATTAGAGTAAATAAAAAATATTGTCGTAATTTCGTTAATAATAGGCTACGATCCTACCGAAGGAAGTGACATCGTCTCAAATTGTATTCCTAATCATTATCCAATACGTGAGTAATAAACTTCTGAACATAGGCTTTCCCCAGAGATATAGAGAAGAGGATAAAGCAATATCTTGAATCACTCGCGTTCATTTAGTTCCTGAAGACTTACTATGTCGTCACGTGGTCGACAATACAAATCGCTCAAGAACCTTTCTGACTCATTGATTCCCTATGTCCTACGCTCTATATTAGCGTTGCCACTAAGTTATTTAGTAATGGTAAATATTTGCACAGACCTAATATATAAATAGAATAAATAAAATATACATTTAAACCGCCCAGGGAACTATCCCAGGGCGGGTCAGTAAGCTATTAATTTCAGGTGTCAATAACGTTGCCTGAAATAATTCATGCTTCCTTATTTTGTTTGTGGTTAACTTGGCACGGGGAAGGGTTTCTTTAAATTCACGCTGATATATGAATATTTTGTAAAAATAATGCTTGTGGTAAGGTGGATTTTGGTTTTTGGATAGAATTCTAACAATACTTGTGTGTGATAAGATAGCGAGTTTTTATATTTTAATATTAGGGTAAAACCTCACAGTTAACTAGATGATATTTTATCTTGAGAAGATGCTACACTTCTGAGGACTGAGATAGAGGACACACTTTTTAGAAAGAAATAATTCTAGCAATCCTAATATCACTAACATTCCAAATAACCACTCCAATTAAGAAAAAGTGCTTGTTCTAAGAGATGATTCAAGATATTTGTCGAATGGCGGATCGACCCTACGACCTTAAGTTTCGCAGAGCGTACCTTAAACTTGACGCTTTAAAAACTTTATGTTTTTGTTGTGGCGAGCACACAGCTCACCTGATAATATCTAATCTTATTGCACGTGCATTGTTACATCGCAATAGGGAATGGGACGACTTCTTTGCACAAATGCTTACTATAAAAATATTCTGCGTAGCTATATCTTTTGATATCATATGGCAATAACCGAAAGATATCGTCGTGGTCGAAATCGATCAGAAGGACATCAAATTTTCACTTGAAAATTCTTTCGATAAATTGTATACAAATAAGACCTTATTTATGATACTGAAATCAGTGGGTACGAAATAAACTTTTAATTGAAATTTTTATATTGGAATAAATCTCGAGCTCATTATTTATCATAAATTGTTTTTACGTACGAAATATAATCATAATTTTTACTACGATCCTACAGAAGGAAGTGACATCATCTCGAGTTATTATTGTATTGAGAGTAATAAGCAACACAGATTATCCGATGGTAAGCGATTCCTGCGTCTTATCCACATTCATCCTTGATTAGGAATCACAATGCAGATGCGTTATCACCCCTGAGGGCTTAGATCGAATACTTCGTCACCAAGAATAAGGGGCTCCGGAGCCCTACACTGACCAGTCGAAACACAGCAGCAGGGCGTGTTCCTTATTGCCGTGTCGAGTCGACGCATCACACCTACCGCGGTTGAATCAATAACCTTATATCTATGATACATTTATTATTTTCTCTATACTAGTTTTCCATTTATAAAATATATTAATATTTTATTTTTCGTTATTATACAATAAAAAATATCCATCGTTCATAAATTTAATTATTTATGAACGAAGGATATTTCGTTTTTCGTATTCGTGTGTATATGTGTTCATAATCTAAATATATCAAATGACATCAAAAACATTGTTTTTTATATTACGCTTATTTATAATGTGACTAAGGCGTAACGCAAATAGATTAATACCTCAATGATAAATTCGACAAAAATAACAAACTACAATTTAGAACTTTTATCGGAATGAAAGGACCAAATATGCTTTGGGAATTCAAAATAACTTTAATGGTACATTTGTTTTCTTTTTAGCTAAGTGTTTTTGTTTATTTTAGTTGGCATAAAATTCTAAAGTGTACGGAAAAACGGAAATGATTTACGATACATCATAAATAAAATATACATATAAAATACAAACAAACAAAAACAACAACCACATCTCAGTTTTTTTTTGTGTATAAACACAAAGTACATAAAAAGTTAAATAAATAATATAAATAAATAAAAATTAAGAATGGAATAGAATATGCTATTTTATTATTGTTATTCAGTTGACACATGAATTTTTATTATTGTTATTCAGTTGACACATGAATTTTTATTATTGTTATTCAGTTGACACATGAATTTTTATTATTGTTATTCAGTTGACACATGAATTTTTATTATTGTATTGAGAGTAATAAGCAACACAGATTATCCGATGGTAAGCGATTCCTGCGTCTTATCCACATTCATCCTTGATTAGGAATCACAATGCAGATGCGTTATCACCCCTGAGGGCTTAGATCGAATACTTCGTCACCAAGAATAAGGGGCTCCGGAGCCCTACACTGACCAGTCGAAACACAGCAGCAGGGCGTGTTCCTTATTGCCGTGTCGAGTCGACGCATCACACCTACCGCGGTTGAATCAATAACCTTATATCTATGATACATTTATTATTTTCTCTATACTAGTTTTCCATTTATAAAATATATTAATATTTTATTTTTCGTTATTATACAATAAAAAATATCCATCGTTCATAAATTTAATTATTTATGAACGAAGGATATTTCTGTTTTTCGTATTCGTGTGTATATGTGTTCATAATCTAAATATATCAAATGACATCAAAAACATTGTTTTTTATATTACGCTTATTTATAATGTGACTAAGGCGTAACGCAAATAGATTAATACCTCAATGATAAATTCGACAAAAATAACAAACTACAATTTAGAACTTTTATCGGAATGAAAGGACCAAATATGCTTTGGGAATTCAAAATAACTTTCATGGTACATTTGTTTTCTTTTTAGCTAAGTGTTTTTGTTTATTTTAGTTGGCATAAAATTCTAAAGTGTACGGAAAAACGGAAATGACTTACGATACATCATAAATAAAATATACATATAAAATACAAACAAACAAAAACAACAACCACATCTCAGTTTTTTGTGTATAAACACAAAGTACATAAAAGTTAAATAAATAAACTAGATGTATCACGAATACCTCGACTGGGATGGAAACACTATTTTCAGAAAACTAGTAAATAGTTTATTTAAGTGCCTTCTTTAAAGTATAAGTTTATCGGAGATTTCGGTTTTCTTCAAAAAAAAACCGAAATCTCCAATAAATTTAGTGTGCAATCTGTGTTCAAGTCATTAACAATCTGTCCCTCACAATGTACGAGGCGCTGTCGTTTCCAAGCAACTTAATCAACGGACGTTACACTGCGCCAGAAATTCAATCTTAGCGTGACCCAAGATTAAAGGGAGGGCTCTGGACAGTATTGTCAAGTTACTTTGTCATACAGCAAATATTGTAGGCTCAAGACGGCAGTGTGGCGTAACAGTTAGCCTGTATCAAACCCCAGCCGTAGAATATTATTTCTACTATATATATATAGTTCTAAATAATTTGTGAACATAAAAGTTAAATAAATAAACTAGATGTATCACGAATACCTCGACTGGGATGGAAAACTATTTTCAGAAAACTAGTAAATAGTTTATTTAAGTGCCTTCTTTAAAGTATAAGTTTATCGGAGATTTCGGTTTTCTTCAAAAAAAACCGAAATCTCCAATAAATTTAGTGTGCAATCTGTGTTCAAGTCATTAACAATCTGTCCCTCACAATGTACGAGGCGCTGTCGTTTCCAAGCAACTTAATCAACGGACGTTACACTGCGCCAGAAATTCAATCTTAGCGTGAACCAAGATTAAAGGGAGGGCTCTGGACAGTATTGTCAAGTTACTTTGTCATACAGCAAATATTGTAGGCTCAAGACGGCAGTGTGGCGTAACAGTTAGCCTGTATCAAACCCCAGCCGTAGAATATTATTTCTACTATATATATTATACCTGGTTGATTTCGACCACAGCGGTATTGTCTAGTTATTACCAGATGACGTGATCATTTACGAACATCATAATATCTACATTCATTCTTGACAAGGTATCGTAATGCAGATGCGTTATCACCCCTGAGGGCTTAGATCGAATACTTCGTCACCAAGAATAAGGGGCTCCGGAGCCCTACACTGACCAGTCGAAACACAGCAGCAGGGCGTGTTCCTTATTGCCGTGTCGAGTCGACGCATCACACCTACCGCGGTTGAATCAATAACCTTATATCTATGATACATTTATTATTTTCTCTATACTAGTTTTCCATTTATAAAATATATTAATATTTTATTTTTCGTTATTATACAATAAAAAATATCCATCGTTCATAAATTTAATTATTTATGAACGAAGGATATTTCTGTTTTTCGTATTCGTGTGTATATGTGTTCATAATCTAAATATATCAAATGACATCAAAAACATTGTTTTTTATATTACGCTTATTTATAATGTGACTAAGGCGTAACGCAAATAGATTAATACCTCAATGATAAATTCGACAAAAATAACAAACTACAATTTAGAACTTTTATCGGAATGAAAGGACCAAATATGCTTTGGGAATTCAAAATAACTTTCATGGTACATTTGTTTTCTTTTTAGCTAAGTGTTTTTGTTTATTTTAGTTGGCATAAAATTCTAAAGTGTACGGAAAAACGGAAATGACACGATACATCATAAATAAAATATACATATAAAATACAAACAAACAAAAACAACAACCACATCTCAGTTTTTTTTTGTGTATAAACACAAAGTACATAAAAGTTAAATAAATAATATAAATAAATATATATTTAAAACATCTTGCAGGGAGTCGTCCTATACTGCGATGTTAATATATTGTATTCTTAAAGTTTTGTCATAAATTAAACTTCTCTTGTTTTGCAAATATATGACAAAATATAAAGATATTTAATTTATTCTACTGTGAAAATGCTGAAAAGAAATATCGAAACCATTAAGCTTTTACGGCTTGTGAATAATGGCCCGGATTTGTATTGAAGCGATGATTACCGACTTATTATTTAAGTGCCTTCTTTAAAGTATAAGTTTATCGGAGATTTCGGTTTTCTTCAAAACCGAAATCTCCAATAAATTTAGTGTGCAATCTGTGTTCAAGTCATTAACAATCTGTCCCTCACAATGTACGAGGCGCTGTCGTTTCCAAGCAACTTAATCAACGGACGTTACACTGCGCCAGAAATTCAATCTTAGCGTGAACCAAGATTAAAGGGAGGGCTCTGGACAGTATTGTCAAGTTACTTTGTCATACAGCAAATATTGTAGGCTCAAGACGGCAGTGTGGCGTAACAGTTAGCCTGTATCAAACCCCAGCCGTAGAATATTATTTCTACTATATATATTATACCTGGTTGATTTCGACCACAGCGGTATTGTCTAGTTATTACCAGATGACGTGATCATTTACGAACATCATAATATCTACATTCATTCTTGACAAGGTATCGTAATGCAGATGCGTTATCACCCCTGAGGGCGTAGATCGAATACTTCGTCACCAAGAATAAGGGGCTCCGGAGCCCTACACTGACCAGCAGCAGGGCGTGTTCCTTATTGCCGTGTCGAGTCGACGCATCACACCTACCGCGGTTGAATCAATAACCTTATATCTATGATACATTTATTATTTTCTCCTTACTAGTTTTCCATTTATAAAATATATTAATATTTTATTTTTTCGTTATTATACAATAAAATATGTCGTAACAGGATTCTTACAAACTTAAATGGTACATTCCGCAGTTATAAACTTCCATCGTTCTAACTATCCAGTTGAATGTATAATGAAATATTATGTTAACTTTATTGTATGGTATGTTTACAATATATATTATACCTGGTTGATTTCGACCACAGCGGTATTGTCTAGTTATTACCAGATGACGTGATCATTTACGAACATCATAACATCTACATTCATTCTTGACAAGGTATCGTAATGCAGATGCGTTATCACCCCTGAGGGCGTAGATCGAATACTTCGTCACCAAGAATAAGGGGCTCCGGAGCCCTACACTGACCAGCAGCAGGGCGTGTTCCTTATTGCCGTGTCGAGTCGACGCATCACACCTACCGCGGTTGAATCAATAACCTTATATCTATGATACATTTATTATTTTCTCCTTACTAGTTTTCCATTTATAAAATATATTAATATTTTATTTTTCGTTATTATACAATAAAATATGTCGTAACAGGATTCTTACAAACTTAAATGGTACATTCCGCAGTTATAAACTTCCATCGTTCTAACTATCCAGTTGAATGTATAATGAAATATTATGTTAACTTTATTGTATGGTATGTTTACAATATATATTATACCTGGTTGATTTCGACCACAGCGGTATTGTCTAGTTATTACCAGATGACGTGATCATTTACGAACATCATAACATCTACATTCATTCTTGACAAGGTATCGTAATGCAGATGCGTTGTTACCCATGAGGACTGAGATGGAATGCCTTCCTCACTAGTAATAAAAGCCGGATCCCTACACTCACTAGACGAAAAAAATATTCTATTCGAAAGGTGGCCCCATTGGCTTTTATACATGCCTTTAATCTGTTTGGCCACGAATCTAGGGATTCAAGCACTGTTCCAAGGGAAATTTCACCATTGCTTGTTCCAAAGATTTCTTAAGAGGCCCAATGTCACCGTGTCGTTTAGAGCAGGCAATGTCCTCTAAAACTGACCATAATTTGAAGTCTAAAGGGTTGAGGTCTGAGCTAGATGAGGGCCAGTCTTCAGCTCTTATAAAGTCCGGAATGTTGGTTTCAAGCAAGGCTTGGGTAGTTCGTGCCTTGTGACCAGGTGCAGAGTCCAGTTGGAAAATCCACAGCATATTTTTAAAAAGCGTATTGCTGAGAGGTTTCACAACACGATCCAAGACTGTATCTTGATACTCTTTGGCTGAAGTTATCACTCCTTTTTCACAAAAATGTTGTTCTGTGACTACTTGATAAGACACGCCCCACCAAACCATTACTGACGCAGGATGATGACCACGTTGTACCTTTCCGACCACTTGGGCAGCTTCTTTAGAACTTTGAGCGTAAGCGTATCTGTTGATAGTACGATATACGAACATACGGTTGATACCAAGCTTTTGAAGTGTCTGGAATATAACCGACGGCTCCATACCCACTTTGTGCAAGGCGATCACTCCGATCCTATTTTCTTTAACACCCCATTCCGTATTGTAATTTGATAATGAATACGAAAAAATATGTGTAAAGGCGTAAAGACGAAAGAAATTTTTAAAATAATATACGTTTTCCAAATCCAAAATAATTAAAAAGTTGAAAAAAGAAAAGTTTTTAAATAACAGTATTTATAGCCAGACTAGTTATATATATATATATATATACATGCTGCTATTTTACGCTGGTATTCTGTGAGGGCGTGGTCCTGCCCCGGTCAGATGACATTCATTCTGCTGCTAGAAACAAACTGTAGTGTAGCTCTACCATTACTAAACTACTAGTCTGCGTTCTAAAACAAACGGCGGTGTAAATTGTTATAAAAGATACAATACACCTAAACCCAAAAATCAACAAACACCTAGATACCATCCATCATACCACTACACCACTTATTGCACATGCATTACTTCGGACTAAGGTGTGTCTTAAGTGAGTGCCTTTGTGTTTGTGCAAATTTTTACAGCACCCTAATATATCGTGCACAGATAATCTCATCTGGTAACATCTGAGGACATCGGCATCATCGAAATTAATCAAGCGGACATCAATGTAGTTACAAAGTTTTTATTAATTAAATTAAAAAAATTATTACTGTGTAAGTAAATAAAAGGTTTTGTTGAAATTAGTGTGAAACTGAAATTGACTAAAAATAAATACTCATAATTTAAAAATTTTTGGAATACAATATGTTTATAACAAATTCATAAATTTAAAATATATAAGTTAACCTTTTCCTCGTTGCAAATGAGATTGAATTTACATGACGTTTTATACTGTTTTAAAATGGCGCTCAATTTTGTGAGAACGCCTGCATGTCATTTACGGGGCACGATTATATTGAGGGGACGCTTTTTTCAGATTTTTACAAGATTTTTTAAGTGTTTGTGACGTTTACTATAAACAACTTGTGTGTTAGATAACAATCGATCTAAATTTAAAAAAAAAACATTAGCCATATTTTGGCCACATAAAATGAATATAGTGTATTTTGTATAAATTAATTTAGAATAATTATCTGTGGTATTTATTCCATAATTCCTTGTTTTGTTTGCATTGTAAGCTGACATATCGTACACGACCGTATAATATTTCTCAACTTCTTCCAAACATAACTTTTATTAAGTATAACTGATTATCTGTCTTAACAGAATATGTTTATACTGTGATGTCCTTTGACATATTTGTAAATCTCAATTTAGTGTTTTCTTGCATTCCGCTGATAGCTTTATTAGCGAATAATTTCCTATTCGTGCTTTTTGCTAGACATTGGCACAATTACCACAACGATAGCCATATTTTTTAAAAAGCGTATTGCTGAGAGGTTTCACAACACGATCCAAGACTGTATCTTGATACTCTTTGGCTGAAGTTTTCACTCCTTTTTCACAAAAATGTTGTTCTGTGACTACTTGATAAGACACACCCCACCAAACCATTACTGACGCAGGATGATGACCACGTTGTACCTTTCCGACCACTTGGGCAGCTTCTATAGAACTGTGAGCGTAAGCGTATCTGTTGATAGTACGATATACGAACATACGGTTGATACCAAGCTTTTGAAGTGTCTGGAATATAACCGACGGCTCCATACCCACTTTGTGCAAGGCGATTACTCCGATCCTATTTTCTTTAACACCCCATTCCGTATTGTAATTTGATAATGAATACGAAAAAATATGTGTAAAGGCGTAAAGACGAAAGAAATTTTTAAAATAATATACGTTTTCCAAATCCAAAATAATTAAAAAGTTGAAAAAAGAAAAGTTTTTAAATAACAGTATTTATAGCCAGACTAGTTATATATATATATATATATATATACATGCTGCTATTTTACGCTGGTATTCTGTGAGGGCGTGGTCCTGCCCCGGTCAGATGACATTCATTCTGCTGCTAGAAACAAACTGTAGTGTAGCTCTACCATTACTAAACTACTAGTCTGCGTTCTAAAACAAACGGCGGTGTAAATTGTTATAATACAATACACCTAAACCCAAAAATCAACAAACACCTAGATACCATCCATCATACCACTACACCACTTATTGCACATGCATTACTTCGGACTAAGGTGTGTCTTAAGTGAGTGCCTTTGTGTTTGTGCAAATTTTTACAGCACCCTAATATATCGTGCACAGATAATCTCATCTGGTAACATCTGAGGACATCGGCATCATCGAAATTAATCAAGCGGACATCAATGTAGTTACAAAGTTTTTATTAATTAAATTAAAAAAATTATAACATATTTACAGTATAAAGAAGTCATTACCAATACCAACCAACTAAAAAAAATTGTTACTGTGTAAGTAAATAAAAGGTTTTGTTGAAATTAGTGTGAAACTGAAATTGACTAAAAATAAATACTCATAATTTAATATTTTTGGAATACAATATGTTTATAACAAATTCATAAATTTAAAATATATAAGTTAACCTTTTCCTCGTTGCAAATGAGATTGAATTTACATGACGTTTTATACTCTGTTTTAAAATGGCGCTCAATTTTGCACGATTATATTGAGGGGACGCTGTTTTCAGATTTTTACAAGATTTTTTAAGTGTTTGTGACGTTTACTATAAACAACTTGTGTGTTAGATAACAATCGATCTAAATTTAAAAAAAAAACATTAGCCATATTTTGGCCACATAAAATGAATATAGTGTATTTTGTATAAATTAATTTAGAATAATTATCTGTGGTATTTATTCCATAATTCCTTGTTTTGTTTGCATTGTAAGCTGACATATCGTACACGACCGTATAATATTTCTCAACTTCTTCCAAACATAACTTTTTATTAAGTATAACTGATTATCTGTCTTAACAGAATATGTTTATACTGTGAGGTCCTTTGACATATTTGTAAATCTCAATTTAGTGTTTTCTTGCATTCCGCTGATAGCTTTTATTAGCGAATAATTTCCTATTCGTGCTTTTTTGCTAGACATTGGCACAATTACCACAACGATAGCCATATTTTTTTAAAAAAGAAAAAGATCATTTCAAATATTTACTTAAAATCAGCTTAAATAACTAAAATATCAGTTTTGAAACAAAACAAAAATGAAGAAAATAACTTTTACACAATTATTCTATTTTTATCATTCCAATAATAAATAAAAAAATATTAAATTATATAATATATTTATTCCATAAACATTAATCAACACTCTTAGAAACTTCAATTTTAGATAACATGTCACATTATGTAGGGACCGTTGATATGCGTAAATCAAATCAAAGACCTTTCGTTTCTAACCTTTCATTTATTTATTTGTTTAATAAACCGGATTTGTGCATTTCTAAATACTAAAATATAAAGAAGTAATTTTTTGTAAATATTAAACTAACAAAAGACAACCATTACCTTATTAGATGAAATAACAAACGTTGGACAATGACATAAAAGTTTTTACCCCACTGCTAAAAAGGGTTGCTGATGATGATGATGATGATATTAATTTATCCCTAATAGGAAAGGCAAAGGATTTTAGCACATACAGCCAGGTCTTGTTCGTATGATGGTTGGTCTGAAAAGTTTACGTAGTTACATTACGGCTTCCAAACAGTTAAATTTTAACTACAGAGATACTAATGTTAGTTATGACAACGAAAACCACATAGAATGAGCCACGTTATAAAAAGTATATAGTACGGTATGAAGCATTTTTTTCAAAGAACGCTAAAAAAAATCAAGAACTGAATAACTGCGTATCTGTTACCTAGCAACAAATAAAAGTTGTCTTTTGACACAATGATGTAATTTTTGCTATCACTTTTTATGGCTTTTTTGACTGAAAACTCCATAAAATTTATTATTGAAAACTTTCCAGTTTTACTTGAGTCAAAAAATACGAACTCCCAATTAGCATTTTTGGTCAGCAGATAAAGTTGGTCCGCTTGGTGACATCGACTGAAATATAATTATCGGTTTACTAACTACCAAATTAATGTATTATCAGATAGCCATTTTCTTTTTTTTTTAAATTATGATGTCGGTCACAATAAAATTTTTTTTTGCTTGATAAGAACAAAGAAGAAACCAATAAAAATAAATAAATTCACAAAATATTAAGTACCAACGAATCCTTAGATTTATTAGCTCCTAATATTCACAAAGCGTCAACACTGTATTTCCTGTTTCCATTCAGGATGCAGCTCGTAATGTAGCAATATTTCAATGCACGAAGTCTACGGTATCAGTCTCTGCACAAGAAAATACTTGTCCACAGTTTCCTCTTGTTCCGTGTTGTGACGTTTCGCTTTAAATTTCAAATTCGAAGTTGCCATATTTCACGTTGTCAGTATACTGAAAAGTTTCTTGCATAAGAACTTCGGTATGTTTGCGACATCTATAAATGATGTGCACTCCACTTAAAATTTTATATAAATATGACACTAGCACCCCTATTCGAGTTTGTTTAATGTTTAGTTTTATAAATGAGTTCTAATACAAACGCACAGATAAACGGACAAAAGTCTGCCTATTCATCATTATCACAGTCTGTCCATAGTACACCGAACATAGGCCTCCCCTATAGATTGCCACGAAGCACGATTATGACTCTTCCAGCTAACTTGCAAAGGTCGACGCTACATTCGCACAGATAAATTACGTATTAGTTTTATTAATTACATTCCATAGTTAGCAAGGGTGACAGCTTCAACACCTACGCTCTAACTACATGGCTGAATATTCGAAATGGATTATTCAGAATCAGTATTGGGAAAGTTGTTAGCAATAAGCGATGTATAAAGTTAAAGTTTATTATTTAATGAAATATGTATATATACATATATATATATATATATAATCTTTTAATTATTTTGAATTTGGAACCCGTATATTATTTTAAAAACTTCTTTCGATTTTGCGCCATTTCACATATTTTTTCTTGTTTATTATCAAATTACAATATGGAATGGGGTGTCAAAGCAAATAGGATTGGAGTGATCGCCTGGCACAATGTGGGTCGTCGGTCACATTCCAGACACTTCAAAAGCTTGGTATCAGGCGTATGTTCGTATATCGTACTATCAATGGATACAACAACACTTCCTCTGTCGAAGACCAGAAAAGTTCGGAGCGACCGCGTGCTGTTAGAACTACAAAGGCTGTTAATGCTGTTAAAGCCAGAATTTGTCGAAACTCAATTAGGAAGCAAAAAATCTTATCGCGAGAAATGAAGATTCCCGCTAGGACTCTGTCGCGTATTATAAAACAAGACCTGAAGCTCGGTGCTTATCGTCGATATACAGGACACACAGAAATATCCTCTTTACCGATGAAAAAATTTTGACGATTAAAGAACATTACAATAAGCAAAATGATAAAGTATTCGCTCACAGTTTTAAAGAAGCTGCTCAAGTGGTCGGAAAGGTACAACGTGGTCATCGTCCTGCGTCAGTGATGGTTTGGTGGGGCGTGTCTTATCAAGGAGTCACAAAACTACATTTTTGTGAAAAAGGAGAGAAAACTTCAGCCAAAGTGTATCAAGATACAGTCTTGGATCATGTTGTGAAACCTCTCAGCAATACACTTTTTAAAAATATACCGCGGAGTTTCCAGCTGGACTCTGCACCAGGTCCCAAGACACGACTTTATAAGAGCTGAGGACTGCCCTGATCTAGCCCAGACCTCAACCCTTTAGACTTCAAATTATGGTCAGTTTTAGAGCACTGGGGCTGCTTTAAACGACAAAGCGACATTAAGTCTCTTACAAAATCTTTGGAGCAAGCAGTGGTGAAATTTCCCTTGGAAACAGTGCGTAAATCCATAGATTCGTGGATTTCGAATATAATTTTTTTTTTGCTGACTGACTAATAAATATGTAGTATAAAAAGTATACATTTTAATAATATTATATATATATATATATATATATATATATATATATATATATATATATATATATATATGTGTATTATTATAATAAAAGAATATATATTGTTATTCTTTTATTATTATAAAGTATTTTGTACGTGTTATAGTTTTTTTAGCAGGTGTAGGTGTACTACTAATAATTTCTGCATCATCTTTAGGTTGACTGGTAGATAAGGCCGGGCACTCAGTCCGCCTTTACACACAACTGTATAGGAAGCATGTATGTATATTTTATAAAAGAATGCTAGAATTGTTATTAACATTGCGAACACTCGGGTTAACCACATCAAGTAGGCTTCGAATGGCGAGTGGGATTAGGCTATCGACGCTTCAAAATATATAAATAAAATATACATGTAATAAAATATATACATAAATAAAATAATAAACACGTTTACCATTTCACTAATAGCTATATTAATATTTTGACTTTAAATTGCATCGTATTTATAGTGCATCGTGTTGTTTGGTACCAACCTTGTCATTTGTTTGTTCACAATGTTTCGCACACCGAAACGTAATTCAATGCTACGAAACATGTCCGATGCGGAGGAACAATTTAATAGAGCTATCTGACCGTTACGAATCCTATTTCGAATGTCGATGTTTTCACTTGAACGGTTTTATTTTTTGCGTATTCAATTAAACCGCAAATGAAATTTATATTTTAAAATAACTTTGAACTATGTTTGCTATGCTCGTGACGGCGTCAACGGGAAACATATTTTAACGAATTAAAAAAGGAACTTTCCGTAGTTCAACGTGTACCATTAATAACGTACCATAGGTAATGATTTTGCGTAATGAATTGCGTAATATCCATTTATGTTAGACTATGTTGTAACAAATTTCTTTTAAATATATTTGTGTAAACAGAGATATATTTAATTGTGTAATGCATTGCTCAGTTCAATACTCTCGAGTATTACCGCGCGTATAAAAAAAATCGCGTTAATAGAACTTTTTAAGAATTCGCTCCCACTTTTTTAAATTGACGTAATAACACCTTTTGTATTTAACAGGTAAGATAAGACTAATGCAGAGTAAAACTTGAAAACCCTTTTTTAAATTACCTATAATAGTCTGAATTGGTTTTCTTCTAACTTACATTATTTTAAGAATTAGATAAGCATATGCCTGTTTTGTTCTATGAGTTTTATAGCTCTAATTTACTTTCGAACTTAAATTATAGGACATTTCAAGTTAAAGTTTGAAATCGAAATAACAACTTATCCAAAAAGTCGTCGCAAAAGAAAATAAATTTTTCATATCACATTAAAGCTATATTTTTTTTACATGAAAAATACGTCTCTTAAATTTAGCAGTTCTTTTCGCCGTCAAAATAATTCGTAATTTATTTCCTCATTATGTTGTAGTATATTTGTATTATTTGGAATTATTATTTAAAAATATCAAATATTTATATCTGAATCATCACAGATATTAAAAAGAATAATATAGATAACAAATTTTTATTTATCATTTTGTGTGTTCGGAGCAAAATGAGGCCAATAGGTAAATGTAAAGTGTATATAGATAACAGAGGACCCTCTCTAGAGAGGGTATAACGATCTTAATATGTGTTGAAATAATTCTGTTTTTATTTATATCTGTAACATGCAGGTTTCCTCAGGATTTCACCTTTTCATTCAAAGCCGAGTACGAGGTAAATCAGTACTTAAAATTACAACTAACAATGTCATTCATGCTGGCATTGTGGTACGAAAGTATATTAAGTTTATGGTAAATGTATAAGAAAAAAGTTACGTGAATATAGAAGTGTATTGTACACTTCTACATAAAATATCCTAGAACAATGAGAATATGCAATTTAAATGTATACAACCTCTCTCGCTTCCCTGTTCGGAACTATATGATTTATTAATGTTTATTGTCAACACTTGATAGCATACCAAGTGTAGTATTTACTAAGCGACAAAATCACAAATGAATACGACACAAACATGGCGTATTATAGAGACTATATATATATATATATATATATATATATATATATATATATATATATATATATATATATATATATATATATCCCACGATCTTAAGCCGATGAGTACCCCGCCATCCTCTCTGCTCAAATTAGTTCACTTTTATAGAGGTAGAATTACGCTGCAGTTTCTATCTGCAGAATGAATGGATCAGCTCGACCGGGGTAGGAACACGCCCTCACAGAATACCAGCCTGAAATAGCAATGTAACGCTGCTGTGTTTCGTCTGGTGAGTGTAGGGATACCGAGACCTTTATTACTGGTGACGAAGCATTCCATCGTAGTCCTCAAGGGTGACAACGCGTATGAATTATGATTCCTTGTGAAGGATGAATGTAGATGTCATGGGCCACAGGAATCACTTACCATCAGGTGAACTATGTACTCATTCGTTACTCTCAATGTAATAAAAGAGGGATTTTTTTAATTTAATAGCGTCGTGAATCACGGAAAACTTTTCCTTGATCAGTGTTTCTTTATGTTTGCGATGAATACAGGAAAACAAATCTTTATTTGCAATAGATACAGCGAAATATTTTTTAGAGAAACATGGTGCGCATTGCGTCGTACTCTTAAGTCGACTGGCGCGGGGCCGACGCACGGCGGCGCAGGCCAGGTGCCGCGACGTCATCGTGCTTGCTTGGGCGCATACACTTTATGTACACTAATTTTGTCATTTAAAGCGCTTTATTTCAATATTGATTTATAACAATTTTACTTAATTTTCCATCAAACTTAAGTTGGTTGCAACCTATAGATATTAAGTATCTCCATTCTTTTATCATGATGATGAAATATTTAGATACAAATACACTACGTACAACATGTACTGTATATATATATATATATATATATATATATATATATATATATATATATAAATAATATAAATATGTTGTACAAGTTGTATGTTCAGTAGTATATAGTTGGAGACTAAGTATCTCTGCACTTTCACTATGTAGTACTCTTTCTCACTCACATACATGGGTGTAAGATACGCGTAGTGCTATCAATTACGTGCGTTACGTCCCCGAGTTTTCTCTTAAATATGAATCATCATTTTAAATGGCACAGCCTAAAAGCTTATTAAAATAAATAAAAACAATTTATTTTCATGACTTCAAATAAAATCAATTAATCAACAATAATATTCTGTTACTTATTTTTGTCCCATAACATATTAAAACTTCGGCCATTACATTTAAGGAAGACAACAGCCATATTGTCTTTACAAACCTACTTAATGTCTCTTTTTATTCGAATAAAATCCGCCTAAGAATTGCTATGTTTTTGTCATTAAAACTTTTTCTTTTGATTCTCACTTTTTCTTCTTACTATATTACGAATTCTTATCTTTATCTTTAATCTTTGGAATCAATAGAAATAAATATCCGAAATTGACGAAATTTAATAAACTAAAAAGTGCTAACTTTGAGCTTTTTCTTTTATGGCTGATGGCCACTGTTAGCCTAAGGGCTTTTACAACTTCACCGGGTTGAAAAGTGGTCGAGCACGTAGGACACTCTGCCGGGACCTTTATTAATGGGTAACCAGCACAAGGGTTCCCAAGAGGGAGCTTCGACTTGGACCATTACCCTGGGTGTGAAAGCAACTGACTCGAGGGTGCCCAAGAAGGCCAAACCTCGACTCGGTCAATTATTCTGACGGATTACACCCTAATAACTTCCTGTCTCTTTTTTTGGTATCGGGCAAAATCTTCAAAAGATACCCTATCTTCTGGAGGCAAGACAGGTTAATGTGGGATTTGCATCCACTTAAACTCCCTCTGCCCATTAGGTGGGGCTGCGGGATTTCTTACAGAACGCACCGGTTCCTCTCTGCACTGAGCCTAAGCATGTCTCAGTGGAGTGGAACCTTCCCTAGCACTCTTACTCTGCTACGATAACCCATTTCGTGTTGCCGTCCTACCCAAGTTCATTTACCTGGACGAACCTAGCTTCCACCCTAATCACCCGTGGACCTGACATCCCCTTTTACTCTCCTTCTATTATACGTAAAATAGCGGAATGAAGAGCTGAACAACATCCAAACTAGTGTAACAACAACCCGCTCTAGCTAGAGCAAGAATGTCACCTCAACCGGAAAAGAGGTTAGGGTTTATTATCAGGGGAACTGTGAGCTTTCGCATATAATATTTGTATTGGAAAACGAGCACATAGTCACCTGATGATAAGTGGAAACTGCATCTTTGGATATCTAACATCTTTCATCAACAAAATATTCAAGATGCTAAATTCTTATTAACAACGTGGACTGAAATGGAATGCGTCGTTATCCATAAATGGGTTCATGAATCCCTACACTCGAAATACCAAACAGCAGTGTTACGTATATATGGCATTACGCTGGTCTGTCCTTGTTTGGCACATTTAGTTTCGTACAATGCAATAACAAATCAAGAGAGGAATCCTTCGTACTCGCCTTTCAATACTACGAAACACCTTTCAGTTGCTATTTACACTTTACTTGGTCACACGATCTGTTTGAATAGGTCTCACAACTAGATACCGGCATCAAACTCAGGGAAAGGTATTGTTGGAGCATAAACGACCGAGCCGTGACTTCGGAGCAAATTTACAATCTGCACACGTCTTCAAATATTTTTATTTTTCTAAAATATAATTTCTTCGTAATCTTTTCATTCAGCCTGATAAAATATTTTTATTTGTTTTTTTTTATAAAGCTAAGTGTGAAAACGGGCAGAGAGTATATGTGATGTCAGAGGTCCAAATTACCTACATCCACCCTCAATAAAAGATCAAGATGAACATACCATGAGGTCTGAGAGGGAATACATCGTTACGAACAATTGGACCTCCGGTTCTCTACACTCACTATACTAAACACGGTAGCGTTATGCTGGTATTCTTAGATAGCCTCGATCGCATCGTGGCTGTTCTTCTGTTGAATCTAACAAAATCGTACTTATATCCTTATAATATTCTATCCTGCTGCTACAAAATTGCACATATTTACAGATTTTTTTTTTACTTTGAGTGTAACGAACGAGCCCACAGTTCACCTGATGGTAAGTGATTCCTGCTATCCTTGGCAAGGAATCATAATGCAGATACATTATTACCCTTGAGGACTGAGATGGAATACCTCGCCTAAAGGTCTCCGGATCCCTACACTCACCAAACGAGACACAGCAGCAGGGCGTGGTTCTACCCCGGTCGAGCTGATCCATTCATTGTTCAGATAGAAATAAACAGTAACGTAGTTATACCACTGTTAAATTTGTAAAAAGTTGCAATTATATTCTTAGCTTACAAATTTATAATACTACCCTACGCTTACAAATTTGAAATTTCATCCTACTACTACAAAATTACAATACTACCTTGCGCTTAAAAAACCGCTCCTGCAAAATTGCAATTATATTGTTAGCTAACAAAAGTGCGATTGTATCCTGCAAGTTTTAAGGCAAGCACACTAACACATGCACAATTGGTTACTTAATTACCAATTGTGCAACTATACGTTAGTAACAAAGTTTGGGAGTAAATATGTTATATTTATTTTTTTATTTATTCTTTATGTTCCTTAAGTAAGCCTAAGCCTAAGTAAGTATGTGTATATATATATATATATATATATATATATATATATATATATATATGTAATTTGATTTTATCTAAATACTCCTCGAAATCTCTCGATCTCTCAGGGTTGATTATGCCACAGTAGAGAATGCCAGTATATATATAGTTATATATATAAATATATAGTTGTTGAAGAAGAGATTAAACTCATTCAAATTCATTCTTCATATCGAAAGAACCAAGTGCAATAGATTTTTTACAAAAATACTTTTATCAATATTTACTTCATTTGAAGCATTTATCCCTAAGTACATAGTACACTCATAATGTTTGTTTGTACATTACTAAATATCAATGTAAAATAATAGAAAACAATAATTTTATTAAATTTGCAGATTTAATAGAGTTAGAAGAAGTTATTTATATTTTTTATCTACAAAGGACCATACCTCTACCAGTTGTGCTAATTTTTCCCGTTGATTAGATCTTAAAATAAGTTTAACAAAATAGAGAAATTTAAACATTTCTTTGATTTTATGAAGTGCTAGGAAATAAAGTAAATAACATCAAAGAACTTTAATTATGAATAGCACCGGCACTTTAGGTCTGTAAAGACCTAATTTTCTATTTTAGACTACTTCAAACTAATTAATTAACGAAGTTTCTTCTGAAGAGGATTTTATTAACGTTAGTTTGACATAACTTACTTGTCTACACAGGTTAATAATAAAAAACTTCTAGTTTTATGATAAAAATAGTCTATGATGCATTTTCCATACGTAACATTGTTAACTCTATTGTGTCCACTTCGTTCGTCGAAATTTGATTTACTTTAATGCCCTTTGGACAATGCTTTGTGAGGTTGTAATCAAATAGACCATGTCATGGCACTTAGAAGTCAAATTGGATTAATTACTATTTAGTTCATTATCAGTGTATGAAACAACTATTGTAAATATAAGAAATGCTAATAAAACATTAACAGAAATAGAATCAGAATGTATTTTACATACGAAGTTAGGAAAAACGTAAATTGAATTATTTTAAAAGATTTTAAGAGATTCGTAGAAAACAAGCTGTGACTGACGCATAGATATATAAACTATAAACACATGGCTTGAAAATGTCTGTCTCATATCCAACGATATTACCCAGCTCACGGACCCCTCAGTTCCGTGAGCCCTGTGTTCGATGAAGCTGTAAGAGCCGCATAGGCTAACAGCATCAACATCAACAGAATCTAGAACGATATTATTACATGTATTAACATTAGTGCGAATTTGACAACGACGGCACTATAATATAACTTACGCGGCTGATGTCATGTGGTCCTATATATTACACTGGTAATTAGACCAGTCAGATGTCACCATTAAATCAACTAGGAGGATCTTCCACAATGGCCACGAGGAGACACGTTGAAGACGACTCGATTGAGGAAAAACCATGCCCTCGAAAAATATTACTGCATACCACTGCTGTGTTTTGTGTGGTACATGGTCAGATCCAGGGACCCTTGTTTGATCAGTGTAGAGAACCAGCGACCCAATTGAAGGTGTCGAAACATTCCACTTGTCCTCAGGGGACAACACATGTGTTCCTTGAATCTTTATCGAGAATGGATGTAAATATCATGGGTCACACTCGTGGTTTACCATCAAGAGAACTTTATGCTCGTTTATCACTCAATGTATAATAAAAATCACTAAACTATTCTATGGAATCCACTGTAGCCACCAGTGTTTCCGAACCGATACGACTTAGGGACCTTCAATAAAAGAGCCTACACCTTTCTTAAGGGCCGGCAGCGCATCTGCGACTTCTCTGGTGTTGCGGATGTCCATAATCACTTACCGTCTGTCGAGCTGCTTGCTCGTTTGCCACCTATTCTGTAAAAAAATAAAACAAAAAAATAATAGCAGGACGTCATCATTTCACATCAAAAATTGACAACGAGCGAATGCTCCTGTGTTTCACCGAACATTACACGGGTTCTCGACGTTAGGTTTTCTAAAAAAAAACTATTTTATTGTCCTAAAATTAAATTTACATTATTACACTTGACTCAAAAAATACAATAAGAACTTTTGAATTATTATAAAATATGGGATTTAAATATAGATTTCCCGTATTGAAATCGAAGAGCAACTATTTTACTATGGTAATTGAACAGTTCACTTAAAAGTGCCGATATAGCAGTCTAGGGATGTAATCAGCTATATTCCTGACATGTCAAGTTCATAACAGAACGCATCGGGCACTATAACACTGTTATGTCATATTAGAAAGAATCTATGATAATGGCGTCAATAAATCGATTAAAACAATATAGCATACTCGTAATAATTCCACTTTTATATTGAACTATACATGGAAAATATAAACGGATGGGATTAAACTTTTTATATATGTTACGGAAGCAGTTTGCGTTGTAGCAAGGATTACGGGGAATTATATCGCTATTGTACCACTTTTTATCATCATTACCACAATTTCTACTAAAGGCTTAATTTAGCATATTAAGTTCTCGTTTATTTGACGATGGTTACAATTTACAATAATCATAAACTTATAGCGGTAGTAAAGGCAAACGGAAGCTAGTTTTTAGCCCAAGCATGAATATTATTATGTTATACCTTCTGTTATTATGTTAGGGCATGGTCCTTTCCCTTTCGAGTCGACATTTAGATGTCCACGACAAATATTCAAGATAATACATACCTCGTCACCCTTGAGAACTGAAATGAAATGCCTCTCCTGTAATTGATGAGTTCCCGGATCCTCACACCCATCAAGGGGATCACAGAGGCAGTATTGTGTAACCCATTCATCTTGCAGTAGTTATGTGCTCCTTTGTCGCCCATAGTTTCATAAAAAATGTGTACACACACTCGCACACAAAAACACACGCTCGTATACACTTGTACATTTAAGATTCGTTCAGTCAAAGAAAATATGGTTTAATTTACAGGGGTCCACGGGAGACTCGGCGGGGGTCCACGTTGGCGTGACAAAAAAAAGGGGTTCACAATTCATATGCATCCACGAAAATTTATTTGCTTTCGATAGTGAAGAACTAAAATGTTGACTTGACTTCACCTATCAATGTAGGCAGATAATATTTTAAGTAGCTCAGCGACTGTTTTTGATATAACCATCAATCAATCAATTAATTAATTAACCAATCAATTCTTACTTTTTTTTTCGAAAACTATTAACTCGTCGTTGGAACTCAGCCGCAACGCAAATTTCCATAGTAAGATCTAATCTACACATTTTATGTCGAGTTTTGGAAATATGTTAGAAATGTAGCTGCAGGGGGTCCACCGGAACCAGCAAAATTTTGATAGTGGCTATAAGAAAAAGAAAAGTCTGGGAACCTCTCGTTTAGATCATATATTATATAATTATAATAATGTGTAGTTTTCTTATAAATGAATAAATAAAGTTAATAACACTTAAAAATATGCCAAAATTTTCGACCCAGTGAAAGCGTTAAAAGACTTAAGACGAGATTTTACGAGATAAAACTTAATATCGTAGATTGAAATTCGTCATTGGACTATTATCATGAAAAGCATTTTTTCATGTTTGTGTGATGCTGTTGATCTTGTAACCTCTACAGCTTTATCGGAACAAACTCGCGAGCGGGGGGCCCGCTGAGTAGGGAGACAACAGCAATGCCGGCACGAAGAACGGCTACACCACTGCTGAGCTCCGACCCCTGTAAACGAAGAACGTCGACGACGGTCCAAGCCAAGGTTCTCTCTTGGGAACCCTTGTGCTGGTTATCCATAAACAAAGATTTAAATAAATAATTGGTACAGTTTTTTTATATTTATTTTCTTAATCTTTAATAATTATATCTACATATAAATGATTTACGTGAAAAAAAAGTAACAGTCTATATACAAATCCCACTTTTGTTCTTCTCTGCATATCATCCTGTCTGGACATGTTAGAGCATAGTCCACGAAGGCTGGACAGCTGATTGCAGATTAAATGTCTAACTTCAAATTTCTTCGAAATATATTATTTCTTTCTTAGACATGCAGGTTTCCCTATTTTATTATTTTATCTTAACTCAATTTATTCGCATGTCGTGAATTAAAAGCGAGAACTGATACACCGAGCTAACACAGCTTATATATGGAAATGGCCTAACATATCATATATTTGTAAAACTAAATACTATTACGCTATGCCAAATGAAAGCAAGTTTATTGTTTTAGACAAGGGATACATTAACCTCAATATTGTGCCCTTGTGTAACGTATTCTGACAGCGGGTTCAAAGGCTTATTACTTAGATAGGACCGCCAGATATAATGGCCAGTATTTGGCTGCTGCGTTGCTGTCCCTGAGTTGGATTCCCAGTCAAGAATCAATTTTCGTACATCATAAATTGTTGGTCAGGGTATTAAAGTACTTCCCGTATCTTTGACACTGCATCTGAGCCTTAGTCGGATCTTATAGTACATGCATTACATCGGAATATGGAAGAGGACGCCTCTGTGTTTGCCGAATGCTTGTGACACTTTAAAATATTCTGCAGAGCTTATATTTTCATCTGATAAGAAACCAAAAGATAATTAACTCTGAAGTTTGTGCTTGTGTAAACTGTGTTACAAGCTTCAGTGACTTCCCAATTAATGTAACTAGTTACAAAGTATATATCTTTTAGTAACTTATTTAATTAAAAAAAGAGAAAAAACTAAATAAAATAAAAATGAAAACCAAAATTGAAAACTATTGCCATAAGCTACAATGTGTGTGTGTCTATATGTGTGCATAGTGTGTGTGTGTAAAAGTGTGTAAAGTCTAACCAACTCTTTTCAGTGCTTTTCAGTGGATTCGTAATTTAACGTTTTGAGGATATTGTATAACGTCTTTTAAATTAATGGTTATGATAAGTTTAAGTAACATTATCAATAATAACTTTGTTATAAAATAGTGCGACACAATAATCATAAAATCTTCGTGCAGTTACGCTTTGGAGGTTGGGTAAGGGACATCTATTTATTCTTTTATTACTAGGAGGAAGATGAGGTTTTTGAAATGGTGATATCTACGAAAGCTTTGGTAGACAAACATTTTCTTAACTGTCAACAGGTGTTACACATGTGTTATATAACTCCGTAGTGGAATAGTTAAATGGAAGTCGCATCATTACCTTCAGAATAGCTCGTTGACTACGCTCCAATTCAATGAGGTGAGTCTTGGCTGCACCACCCGTCACACAAAAACAATATGAAATAATACTTTCACAAAGAGCCTTGTTACCTACAATTTTGAGTACATTTTGGTCAACTACATCGCGCAAATTCTTAAGGACGTAAATTATGTTCCTTGTTCTGTTTACAACTGTTAAAATGTGAGGACCCCAGTTAAGTCTTTCATCCAGTACAACACCAAGATTCAAGGATGGTTCATGAAAGAGAAGTACAGTGTCATCGGCGAACATTATAATGTCTGTACCTATGCTTTTTAGAGTCGCCCATTTAGTCAATATGGTATATATTGAGAAACAACGTTGGCCCTAAGGCACTTCCTTGGGGCATCCCATAGGCGCAATCTTTGTCGGTAACTTTAGCTTTTTTACTCTGTGTACTGTAACTGTGAGCTCGTTTATTACTCTCAAGCACTGCTAAACATAAGTCTCCCCTTAGAATCTGCTTATGGGGATTGTGATATTTTCTCTAGTTGTCGCGCCTCGTAACCTTGTATTCGTATCAAATCCACTTTGACGCTGATACCTATCATCAATTTTAATAGGATGTGATGATAATGATAAATATGTTTAAAGTCAAATAATTCGTATATATTAAGTAGAACCTTATATACAATTTTATAACAATAACTAATAAATACAGATAAGGAAAACTTATGTAATGAATCAATTTTCCTTATTACTCAAGACATAATTTTCCATTTTACGTTTAAGTAATCGTATTACTTTGTAAGGATTACCATTTTCCATTACTGGAAATGAGAAAAAGGGAAATTGTTTAGATGGTGATTGGTCATTTCTTATATTTTTGTATGATCCTTAAGGAAAGAAGTTTTATTAATCTGACAATGATGTGTAAGTTCACCTGTTTGTTCAATGATCATGTGAATAGGTATAGGCCACGAAAAAAAATACTGCAATCTTTTATCACAATCAAGCAAGACAGAAATAAAAGAAAAGATTTACTAGCGTTAGGCAACGTGTCCGCGTTTTAAATGATCACTTTAGTCATTTGCTATAACTTTTAAAAGTACGGCAATGCCGGAGGTAAATTATGCTATTATAGAAAAACCTAAATAACAGCATAAGATCTAAATGGTAAAGCCAGTTTTAAAGCACAAGTTCGACCTCACATGAAATACTGTTCTCATCTCTAAGCCAGGGCACCCCAGTACTAGATTCTTCCCTTTGACCGCATTCAACGAAGAGCGGCTCGAATCGTTGATGACCAGGTTCTTTCTGATCGACTTGATTCAGTGGCATTGCGAAGAGATGTTGCATCTCGTTGCATTTTTACCGCATTTTCCATGTGGAGTTTTCTAGGGAGTTGTTCGGATTAATTCCGTGTTGCGGATGTCCATGGGCGGCGGAAATCACTTACCATCAGGTGATCTGATTGTTTTAGCCACCTATTCTATAAAAAAAGTTTCTGGCTACAATTTGAATGGCGGACTCATTCAACCTCCGAGGAAGAGCACAAACTAGCTCACACCTCACCTGATGGTATGGCAACAATCATTCAAGATACATGCAACGTCATCTCCGAGGATGGAGATAGAATGCTTTGTTACCTATAATTGCGCCACCAATTCTCTACACTCACAATACGAAACACTTTCCTGCTATTTTACGCTGGTATTCTACCCCGTGTGTTGGAGAGGCAATAGACTGGCCATACAGCTCGTAGAACCGATAACTGATAGGAAAGAAAACTTCTTAATTGGCAGCCTTGGACCGGTAGTCGCAGTGTAGGACCTCCCACTAAATGGAGCGAGAAGCCATGCAAGTTTTCTGAAAGCCATCGGATGCAGTCTCATCTGGTTTTTGCTTTGTGGCAATCTAGGCTGTGATGATGATAATTCTGTAGAATCGACCCATTAATGTTGCAGATGGAAAAATAGCTATTCTTGATATGTTTTCTGAGATTACTAGAACACTAAGGTTTTCTTATATTGTTATGTGTGTTCAATGCTTATGTGCACGTGACTCCTGTTTACAGAAATAACACTAAGGTTTTCTTATGTTGTTATGTGTGTTCGATGCTTATGTGCACGTGACTCCTGTTTACAGAGATAATACTAAGGTTTTCTTATATTATTATGTGTGTTCAATGCTTATGTGCACGTGATTCCTGTTTACAGAGATAACACTAAGGTTTATCTTATTTTTTTATGTGTGTTCAATGCTTATTCACATGGCACAAGATCATGTCTTATGACAATCTATAGGACAGGCCTATGACTAACAGTGGACTATAGGATGTGATGAAGATAACAATATCATATGCTAGTACTCAAAAAGATTCCTAGAGAAGATTCCTTGCTAAATAGGGCAAAGCTATACGTTACAAAATGTTTTCGTAGCAGTGAATCGATTTGCAATGATAATTTAATTTTGAGTTTATATTTAGATAATAAGCAAAATTTAAACACCCCAATTACTTAATTGACAAAAAGATATTGTAGAGACAAAGTAATGATAAGAAATTTAAAAAAGGTATCGCGTACATTTACCTCACAAGAAGGTATTTCTTATTTGGCTTCACCAGCGGCATTCACGGAATCTCTTCACATCATTTAAAAAAATGAATAATGGTATACGTAGCTGCAATTAGTAGCACTTTGAGAAGATAACCTTTAGGCATGTCCGGTACGTCCGGCCTTTTTTAAAATTAAAAAGAAAGGAAACAAAAGCACATTCAATTAGGCCTTGCTAGCATGAGCGTCTATACATTTTTAACTAAGGCTGACGTCAAAATCGTTTTGATAGTTGGCTTAAGAAATGCTTTTAGCTCTATTGATGAAGAGCAGCCTGTTCAAAGCAGTATTACTGTACATAATATAAAAGCAATATTACAGTCAGAACACTAATTTTGATCACCCTTACTGTATGTAATTAACTGTAAGAATTCCCTGAATATATCACAACATTTCTGAATTCCCATAAGAAAAATGATATAAATTAAAACTCAACATAAAACAATGGTTTCTTTACCGTAATCCTTGCCTCAATGCAAAACCATTTTAAAACTCATAATAATGGCTTCTAAGCTCCAAAACTTTGCAGCCCCTATATACAAATTTACTCAACGTGTTCACAATTTGATTAAAAAAGATTTAAGTGTTTACTTACTGTAACTACAATTATTTTTTATTGTCTATGCGTTCCAAGTGTTGGTTGGTTTTCGATTATGATGATTATTTTTTTTACATTATCCGTAAATTTGTCAGCCTTTCTGTGTGAACGAAGAAGGTGGCACGAAAGATTTTCCGCTTTTTAGAAAAATCTTAAACGTGTTAGTTTTAGCATATCAAATCGGAAATGGTTTTCGAATCAAACAAATCACATAAAACATCCGGAACGCTATTAGCGAGTTGCTGCTAATTGCCAGCTCCAACTTGAATGGGTCAGCTCAACCGTGGAAGAACCACGTCGCCACAGATTACTAGAGTGTAATAGCAGGATAACTCTAGTGTTCACACGTTGAGTTTAGAGACCCAATGACCCAATTACAGGTAACGAGACACCCCATGTCAATCCTCAAGGGTGTCGATGACAATCTTGAATCAGTATTGATTATGGACGTAGATATCATCAGCCGCAGTTATCAGTATACATGATATTACATTGAGAGTAAAAAGACTACACAATAATATATATATAATAATACTCTTTTCATATATATATATATATATATATATATCCATGAAAAGAGTTCATAATTTAGACGCTTTTACACCCACGACAACGTATCCATCAAATTCAGTCTCGTTACCATAACATCTCTGGTTTTTGACACTCTCAACTCAACTGCAAAGCTACATCTAGCAGTTTACCCTGGTATTCTTTGAATCATGGTAGTCCCTTTTATTCATGTACATAAACTAAATACGGGAAATATTTTCTAATAATTTAATAAATTTCTTTTTTATAAAAACACTACGATCGAGCATGAACATCTTTTATAAATATATTCGATAAAAAAAAAACCAATAGAAGTTGTGTTGCCAGTCCATAGTACTAAAGTTAAAAGTTCAGTTCAGTTATAACAACTTTAAAATCGAATTATCAATGCACAAGTGAAAATCTGAATGACATCGTGCAGAATGCACCAGTATGTGTTGGTGGAATTAAGCTTTTATTGTTCCAATCATAATTGACTTTGTTTTCGAAGATTACAATCCTACATTACGCTACGTTTTATCATTATTTATACAATAATTCGAATGTCCTTTACTATTTTTTTATTAATAAAAATAATGGCGACCAGCTAAGACACATTTCACGTGATGGGAATTTATAATTTCGGTTATGAGGTAATTTTATACATCATTACTTGCAATAAAACTTCTCATTTACTGCTGAAGACGCCTAAAATCGTTATCCCTGATGAATGCCAATATGATGCCAAAGATATATATATATATATAGAGTTTAGAGTTAAGAACCAATTCAATGTCGCTAAATTGTATGTTATGCTCGTAAGGATCGAAAATACTGATTTATATCTATTTCACTATTATTGTGTACGGGTAGGGTCTTGCACAAAATCGGCATACTCCGAGGAATATTCCGAGCAAATATGACAGAGAGCTTTAATAAAAGAGCTTATAATTCCCTTAAAGGTTGACAACGTATCCATCAAATTCAGTCTCGTTACCATAACATCTCTGGTTTTGACACTCTCAACTCAACTGCAAAGCTACATCTAGCAGTTTACCCTGGTATTCTTTGAATCATGGTAGTCCCTTTTATTCATATACATAAACTAAATAAGGGAAATATTTTCTAATCATTTAATAAATTTCTTTTTTATAAAAACACTACGATCGAGCATGAACATCTTTTATAAATATATTCGATAAAAAAAAAACCAATAGAAGTTGTGTTGCCAGTCCATAGTACTAAAGTTAAAAGTTCAGTTCAGTTATAACAACTTTAAAATCGAATTATCAATGCACAAGTGAAAATCTGAATGACATCGTGCAGAATGCACCAGTATGTGTTGGTGGAATTAAGCTTTTATTGTTCCAATCATAATTGACTTTGTTTTCGAAGACTACAATCCTACATTACGCTACGTTTTATCATTATTTATACAATTAATTCGAATGTCCTTTACTGTTTTTTTATTAATGAAAATAAGGGCGACAAGCTAAGACACATTTCACGTGATGGGAATTTATAATTTCGGTTATGAGGTAATTTTATACATCATTACTTGCAATAAAACTTCTCATTTACTGCTGAAGACGCCTAAAACCGTTATCCCTGATGAATGCCAATATGATGCCAAAGATATATATATATATATATATATATATATTGCCTGTTTAGAGTTAAGAACCAATTCAATGTCGCAAAATTGTATGTTATACTCGTAAGGATCGAAAATACTGATTTATATCTATTTCACTATTATTGTGTACGGGTAGGGTCTTGCACAATATCGGCATATTCCGAGGAATATTCCGAGCAAATATGACAGAGAGCTTTAATAAAAGAGCTTATAATTCCCTTAAAGGTTGGCAATGGATCCATTTCATACAAAAAATAGGAAAATAAGTAAATGGTCTGCATTATATGTCCTCGGATATGAAATCATAATTATTTTATTTATTGTAAAATCGTCACTCAAAGCTCAGCAAATATATTTCATTCTATTCTATTTCATAAAAACAAAGTGATTATGCACAGTTAAAACCTTTAGCAAATAATGTAAGAATAATGAAATGTTAAAACAGAGGGTAGAATATAACGCGTTATCCTCGCTACAGTACAAAACCTATTAGAAACACCACAATAAAAGCTTAATTCCACCGACTTACCATACTCATACATTTTGTTTGAAATTATTTTAATTTTCTTTTTGATTACATCTTATATTTAACGTCTTTTATTTAATAATATTACCATTAAAAAAATAGTATAATATTTCTATAGAATGATTTTGCTCCTCATTATCCTTTCCGAGTCGTAATTGACGTCGTATTAGAGGAATAGTTACGTATCCAGCCTATGGACAATATTTATATACTAAAAATTGTCGCTTTACGAAAATCATTTCCTATTCCCTGACATTGCATCCGATCCCTCCGACTAGGGGATGACAGAGGCCAATGTGTTCGTTTGAATGCTAAGGTAACCACTAGATATTGCCGTGGTCAAAATCGACCAAGAAAACATAACGATTGTTGCTTTCATGGACTAAAGGACATGTAAATATAAGGATGTATATATATACATTTTGCGTTCAATGAACACAACTCTACAAAAGAATAAATTATAGGCTATTGTTCCATTAACGCAAATTCAAAAGGTTCATTTGAATGTAAAAGGCTGACACGAGGCTTTCCGTAATGTTTCTGTTGATGCAAATTGGTAGAGACCTACCGTGTATTGAACACCTTGGACGAGTTTATACTCTATAATCGGTCAAAAAAAACGTCATTTATTTCTACTAACTAGTCTGAGCATAAATACTGTTACATAAAAACTTTTCTTTGTTTCAACTTTTTATTATTTTGAATTTGGAACACGTATATTATTTTAAAAACTTCTTTGGATTTTGCGCCATTTCACATATTTTTTCGTGTTCACTATCAAATTACAATATGGAATGGGGTGTTAAAGCAAATAGGGTTGCAGTGATCGCCTTGCACAAAGTGGGTATAGAGCCGTCGGTCATATTCCAGACACTTCAAAAGCTTGGTATCAGCCGTATGTTCGTATATCGTACTACAAACAGATACGTTTACGCTCACAGTTCTAAAGAAGCTGCTCAAGTGGTCGGAAAGGTACAACATGGTCATCATCCTGCGTCAGTGATGGTTTGGTGGGGCGTGTCTTATCAGGAGTCACAAAATAGCATTTTTGTGAAAAAGGAGTGAAAACTTCAGCCAAAGTGTATCAAGATACAGTTGTGGATCGTGTTATGAAACCTCTCAGCAATAACCTTTTTAAACATATACTGTGGACTTTCCGACTACCCAAGCCTTGCTTGAAACCAACATTCCGGACTTTATAAGAGCTGAAGACTGGCCCTCATCTAGCCCAGACCTCAACCCTTTAGACTTCAAATTATGGTCAGTTTTAGAGGACATGGCCTGCTCTAAACGACACGGAGACATTGAGTCTCTTAAATCTTTGGAGCAAGCAGTGGCGAAATTTCCCTTGAAAACAGTGCGTAAATCCATAGATTCGTGGCCAAACAGATTAAAGGCCTGTACAGGCCCAAAGGTGGCCATTTCAAATAGAATATTTTTTGCTGAGACTAATAAATATGTAGGTATACATTTTAATAATATTACATTATTTCACTAAAAAATTAAAAAATGCATTTTCATTTCTAACAGAACTTATGGCAGGACTAGGTATATAACTGTTTTAATTACCACTAATTGTATACAACAAAAAAAGTACTAACTTTACTATTATAAAAATATGCATTCTATTTAACAAATACATTTAACAATATTCTATAAATTAATCATTAAATCAAAATTCTTCTTTTTCGACTTCAATTGTCAAAAAGACTCAATAATTCCTTTCAGTTTACTACTAGATAGTTATAGTACTACTATAATAATAAAAGAAGTGATTACTGACGGAATTTCTTTCACTAAAATGTTCATTTATATATATATTTAATAAAAATTATTATTAAATCTATTTCATTATAAATATGCGAATGAGCTATGGATTTTTGTATTTTCCAATTATTGTTCCTCGATGTATTTTGACACTACAAAAAATATAAATTAGCTTTAACTGACGGTATCCGTAAAATATATATAAGGGGACAAAATACTCTAAGATGAAACGTGAATAACTCTTGCTTTCTCTATCTATTCCCATAGATAATAAACATATCTTATTTATTGATTTCACACGTGGGCTTGATGGTTTATTTGCTACCTTTACTGCAACCCAGAGATACCACTTCTAAAAATAAAAAGATGAAATCCCCTAAGAGTGAATTTTGGTAATAAACGAAAACAATAAAAATTATCGCCCGTATCATCCCTTACCCCCTAGCCCTCGACCATTTGGATTCCCCTGTCGAGGGACTCGTATCTTTTGTTATTTGTTTTATGCTCTTGTACTGTATATAGTTAGTATTAATTTACCTTATTTCATTATATTTCAGTTTTAAAGTATCTACTTGACGATGATTGAAAAGACAACAGTGGTAGAGCTATACTGCAATTTGTTTCTAGATACAGAATGAATGGATGAGCTAGACCGGGGAAGGAATCACAGAATACAAGCGTGAAATAGAAGCGACATGGAGCTGTGTTTCGTCTGGTGAGTAAGAGTGAGGGATCCGGAGACCTTCATTACTGGTAACGAGTAGTTACATCTCAATCCTCAAGGGTGACAACGCCTTATGATTCCTTGTCAATGATGAATGTAGATGTCATGGGCCGCAGGAATAGGAAACTTGCCATCAGGTGAATTGTGTGCTCGTTTATAACTCTCAATGTAATAAAAAAAGGTTTTAGTGTAATTAACTACAAATTTCGTCGCAGCACAGCATTCACAGGCAATATTCGGTAAGAATATCGAAAGGCACCTTATATGGTTGTCCATGGTGATTTATAACATAACATCCTGATCAAAATGAATTATTTTTTTACTTATATAGCACAATACTTCCATAGCGTTGTTATATTTATTTATAACTTTTAACTTGTCTGAAGTTTTAACGAACAAAAAATTACCTTTATACGACAATCAGTGGATTCACTTGTTATTTCAGCCATCCATCCTTATCCGAACATATTCAGAACCGTGTCTACACTGCCGAAGCTTGAGCTCGCCGACGGAGCCACAGTATACCTATAATTGTCATTCACATACTTATAAATACATACATACATTCATACATGTACATGTATAAATATATATATATGAATATGTGGATAAAAATAAATATCCATTAAATTTAAATAAAATCCAATATGTTCCTACCCGTAATCCTACGGTCTGTACAAAACCGTTTTTAAAACTCATAATCAAAGCTTAAATCTCTCCGTTCGGGCAGTCATTCCAGAGCTTTGCAGTCAAAATATTCAAATTTTCTCATTGTGTCCATATTTCTTATTATAATTCGCGTTAAAAAAGGTTTCAACTTTTCTTTATTGAGGTGTGGGTGAAAAACGAGCACACTTGCCTATGAGCGATTTCTACATAACTCCCCACATTCATTCCCGATGAGGAATTATGATGGTAGTTCTCTTTTGCGTTGTCAAATTTGAGAACTAAGTTGACAACGCAAAAGAGAACTCTAGAACTAAAATGGAATGCCTTGTCACAAGTATGGTATCAGTTTCCTGATCTTCACTTTTTTGCTTTTTGCTGGTTGCCGGAGATGCTAAATACAAATAAAATATTTTACTAAAATTCTAATTTTTTAATTTTTGTTTTACCATATTATTCCAATCAAGCGTACATTGACCTTGGTTCTGGCCTACTTTAGTAGTAGACTATTGTGGCTGGAATGATGATGACGATAAACACAGATTCACCAGTTGAGAAGTAAGCACCGATCATCGATGAAGAAAAATCGAGTACAGAAGCGACGCCATCCCTAAAACTGTTATAGACAACCCTATTAGCAGTAATACCAACTTTTAAATAACTTTTAAATGGAATTAAAAACTCCACATGGGTAAATCAAGTTTGTCGAGACAATGGAATTAAGCGTTCATTGTGCATTTCATATAAAAATCGTAAAGCAAGGATTACGAGAAATATTATAATGTATGTTTTACTTCATTATTATTATCACAATTACACCAAAAACCTTTTTATGTATGTAGTATGTTTTACTTAAAGGTTTTATGTACACACTCAAATTCCAGTCGAGGAACATATGCGTTATAACGATCGTACTAGGAAAAAAAAGCTAAAGTACTAACGGTATTATATCATGCACTTTAGTCTGTTAAAAACCAAATGCCATCGCTGTATTCGAAACAAACCAAGACAATACCAACATTGTTGGTATATTGGACTGATTATTCGTACATATAAAGTTGTATATACACACTCTGAAACGAACCTGAAGAATAAATTAAGGTACTATTGTACGATGAACATAGCTACAGAGGGTTCATTTGAATGCGAAAGGGCAACACGACGCTTTCTGTTTTCGTAATGCAAATTGGTAGGGACGTATCGTTGTATTTATTGTATTTTATTTAAAGGTACACTTGTTTTATTATGTATAAATGAACTTTCAGTGACACTACCCAAATAATAGATGAGGAGTAAAAACTTTATTCGATCTATTATCAATATATTTCCTTTCAAAATAAATTACATATAATACATAATTCCTTGTTGGTATTTGGATAGCTTCTGATTATATTAATTGCTGGCCGTATGATAAAGCTAAAAGTCACTCAGCGAGCTATGGAAATGGCTATACATGCTATTTCTGAATGATCAAATACTAAACTTTGATATCCGAAGAAGAACTAAAGGTTATCGATATAGCTTGGCTATATGTGGAAAATATAGCTCGTAAAACCGGTAAACGATGAGGAAGAAAGAATCTTGAGTGGTAACCTCACTTTGGCCATTTCAGGGTAGGACGGCTTCTGACTAGACGGAGTGTCGACCTATCCAATTATTTACCTATATCGACCTCCCACAGAATATATAGATATTCAGCAAAAGACAAGTGGTAGGCTGAAATGACTTGTACATAGTTAGGTGAACATTATTGGTCTACTTCAAATGGAGTGCCTTCACATTTTGTTATTCTGTAATAAGGTATTATTTAATTTTTAAAGGAATAAAATTCCAAAATCTTAGTCTTACTTTATATAAAATTATTACGTTTATATAGACTTTAATAAAAGCAACTTGCTTGTTTATGACCTGTGATGTTTCCCCAAATTTCCTTAACATTGGAGGGTTATCATTTAGAGGTTAACCCCTATTACACACCACTTCGAGCACCTTTTACTTTGTGATATACACGTGGTAACACGCCTGCAGTGCAATACTGCGAGTAATCCACCTCAGGGCCAAAGTACAGCGAACCACTTTGCAGCCCATTTTTGTATTCACCAACTTAATTGTGTAGGATAAATTTGACTACATTGATTTCTCTTCTTCCTCTAAAAAGTACAAAGACTACAAAATACCTCGTAAGTATCGGTGGACCTATGAACTGAACAAAATCTTCTTTACTTTTTCTAAGAATAAAAACATCCGTTATATAATAAAACAGACTGTCTGATTTTATTATATAACGGTTGACAAACGAACCTATAGTTTACCTTAAGTGATTCCTGCAGTCCAAAACACCCAAATTCATAATCGATAAGGAATCATGCAGATGCGTTGTTTACCATGACAACTAAATGGAATGCTCCGTCACTAGAAATAAGGATGTCCGGTCTTTCATTTAATTAAACACAACGCTAATCTGCTATTTTAATAATGTTTTCTGAAAATCGTCTCAAGTTTTTAGCTCAAATATATAAAGAGAACCGAACTTCGAACCTCAATGCCGTCAACATCGCAATTATAGCAAATTTGTAAAATACGAAATCCTCGACAATTATAGAACAAGTTAAGAAGAGAGAATCATACGCCAATCGGTACTTTCCACGGAACTCAATCCGCCAATAACCAATGAGAGGTTCACTTCCATTAAACCTATTGTTAAGTATTTTAATAAATCCTATTACTAAAAGACTGTAAAAATCACCAGAGATCATAAAGCAACAAAAGTAACAATAATTTGCAAAGCTTTTATATATAAAATTATTACGTTTGTACAACGTTTTATGTACAAAATCATTACGTTACAAACGTAATAATTTTATGTATAAAACCTTGTTTACGACAGACGACATTTTGAGAGACATTTTCCTCACAATCGCTCTGAAGGGTTATTATTTACGAGTTTAACCTGCACCTCTTTCACTAATGACTTTATTTATCAGAACCATTTAAACACGTGGTAAAACGATTTGAAAACATTGAAAAAATTTCTAGGTCCTAAAAAAAGCTTCTAAGTCCTAGTCCTCAGGGCTAGATTTTCTCTCCGTTGTCCAATTTTCAGCCCCACTTCTATATTCACCAACTTATCTGTCTGGGTTACACTTAATCAGTCAAAAATTAATATATTGGTTTTGAATGTATATAAGCAAATCATCTTCCTGAAATAATATCCTAAATCCGACCATTTATATCGTTCTTGAGTATTGGCAATTTCAAACCAAAAGAGTTTTGATTGGCTGTGAATTCTAAATTCAAATTAATTTTGTTTTAAAAACATGACATTCTTTTTACAAAGTCAGCAACGTACGCATTGAGACCTGCCTCGCTCTATTCAACAGGCACAAAAATGAAAGAATTTTGAACCGACGAAAAGTGAATTCTGTTCGACAATAGAAAGCGCTCAGCAAGTTGGTTAGATCCTGGTTCAGCACCAAAGCAATGCCCTAAACGAAAAATGACCTGTAGAAAGTTGATGGTCACTGTTTGGTGGTCAAGTGCCGGTGTGATTCATTACAGTTTTTTACCAAATGGCAGGAGCATTACTGCAGATGTGTACTGTGAAGAACTGAAGACAATGATGGAGAAGCTCGCACATCTGCTACCAGCTATGGTCAATCGGTCGTCCCCGCTGCTAGTACACGACAACGCGTGACCCCATACTGCACAACAGACAGTCTCCAAGCTGCAAGAGCACCATACTCACCAGACCTTGCACGTGGCTCCACTGCGGATTGGAAGACCTTTTTTCTCTTCGTACTTTTGTTTTATTTATTTCCTAGACATGCAGATTTCCTCACGATGTGTTCCTTGACCGCCGAGGGCATGATAAATCAGCACTTAAAACTATTTTATATTTTAAAGACCGGCAATGCATCTGCAGTTCTTCTGGTGATGCGGTTGTCCATGGGCGTCGATGAGCACCTCGGTGTTCCCGCCGCTCGTTCGGTGCCTTTTTTCTATAACAAAAATAAATACAATTTCATTGGTACCGGCTAAGGGTATGAACAAGTTTTGCTCACGTACAGTTAATTAAAAGCGAGCACTCGCGTAGAAACTGAGCCAGTACAGCTCATGAAAAAAACGTTACTTATTGTTCTTTTTTTTAAGAAACTATAAGCTCTTCGTTCGTATAATAATAATAAGATAGGAATACAGTTCATCCGCCTGAGACCTTTTGTACGGACTTCAAGAAATTCATTAAAAAGAAAGGTTCCCGTGTGTCCACCTCTTAGAGGCCATTTCAATGATCGAGTGGACGTATGCAAGTCTACAGAAGGGAAGTCTATGGGTGCAGATTACAGGTTACAGGCTTAGGAGAAAGCTAATGTTCCCCTATAACAATTGCTGCAAATACTACAATGTTCCGTCATGAAACTATGATATCTTTTATGTGTGAAACTGGATATCACTACGCTTGCTTATTTCTAAATGAAATCAAGTTCATTGTTTACAACGGATATTTTGAACCGTATAATGCGTAACTCTGTAATGGCCGAGACCGCATTACCATCGCATTACTGGGATATTGTTGTGGGTTGTCATTTGAAGATTTTAGAGGTTAACCTTCATTCCCACCTACGCACGATTTAGTTGACCCTTATCATTTTGAGGTATACAGATAGTGTTAGTGTCACACAAGAAGGAACAAATTAAACAATTAAACTTAAAAGTTTACATTGTTATGTATTTAAAAATATTTTACGAGGGTGGAATAACAAAATAATTAATGTAGTTGAAGCGTATAATTTTAAATATGATAATATCACACTTTTAGCACAAACGGCTCGACCAGAAAAACTAATAATATAATATAAGAGAGTACTAATGAGAGAATGAGTTTCTTTAACTAGAGAAATATTACTGTTGACGAAGCATCCTTTCTTAGTACTTATGGGTTACCAACGCATTTGCATTATGAATCCTTGTAGAAAATAAATGCGGATGTCATGACCGCAGAAATCATTTAAAATCAGGTGAAATGTATGCTCGTTGTGATAGTGATACCCTATAATTTCATAAAAAACTTATCCATTCATGAACAGAAGCGCTGTCTTCAGGAAAAGATTAAAGTCAGTTGCAATACCTTTTTGGACGAAGTTTGTACAACTACGCAAAGATGGCCCTGTTTATATATTTTTGAACAACACAGTTTGATTGATAGAAAGATTACTCCCAACATTGAATATAAACTTAAAAACAAGAATTCAAAAAATAAATAACAAGATTAAAAAAATAATAAAAAATTATGGAATTGTTAACATTAATAAAAATTACGTTTAAATAAAAGTATTAAAAATGAAATAAAATAAAACTATTATCAATTATCAAACAAGATAAACGGAAATATTTAGTAATGGTATAATTTAAATAATAATAAAAAAAAAGTTAAGAAAAATATTTAAAAGTTGAATTACTAGGAGAATTTAGGTTCATATCTTTTCTTTTATGAATAAAGTAATTAAAGAATATAAAGGAGTATCGGGATTAGCATGTCACATGTACAAAACAAATAGTAACGTAAGATCTATGTAAGATTTTTAATCTTTCTCTTAAATTTTGTGAGATCGTCAAAATGGATGTCTATCTCTGGGACTTTTTTCATAATGTAGAGCAGAGGTTCCCAGACTTTTTTCCTCATAGACCACTTTCAAAATTTAGCTGGTTCCGGAGGACCGCCTGCATCTACATTTCTACCATATTTCCAAAGCTCGACAAAAAATGTGAATACTAGATCTTACTACGGACATTTGCGTTGCGACTGAGTTCCAATAACGAATTGATTATTTTCGAAAAAACAAATGAGAATTGATTGGTTAATTAATTAATTGCTTGTGCTGTGAGTGGATGTCAAAAAAGTAAAGTAGGCCAATCGAAAAAGTGATTGGATCCAACTTTTTGACATCTCCTTATAGCACGAAGAACCAATCAATTGTCACTTATGTAGTTAAAAAAATAGTATATTTTTTGTGTTGTATTTATTCAAATATGGAATTACTACACTATTAATTATTATTTTTATTATATTACATTGTAATATGATAACAGTGGTAATATCATATCAATAGTGGCACATAATCAAAATTTAGCTTCAGTTTTGTTAGGAATAGCTGCAAGTCTCCCCGTTCCGTAATATTCAATCTGCTTCATAGCTCCTTAACAACACAAAAACTTTTTTCGACAAGATTTGACGATGGAAACGCTATCAAAAGCTTTCTTGCAATTCTCCACAGTTCAGGATATTTTTCGGGTATTTCTGTCTGCAGCCAAAATGTTTGATACCCTCTTTTGGATTTCACCTTCAGCTCCTCATTAGTGATAAGCTCGAATAGGTCCTCTTGAAATATCACATTTTCCACTTCTGTTTCATCAAATGGATTTATGATCCATGGTGGTATTTCCATTGTCAGAATATCTTCGAATCTGATTTTGAAGTCATCACGCAGGGCAATTAAATGTATGAACGTATATCTGAATATCCTCATCACAGCAATCTACCTATAACAAGTTTGGAAACTGGGAAAATTTGAGCCGATGAATATTTTGCGTCATAAATTTCAATTTTCCAAGAAAAGCTGAAATTACATCCTTTGTTTCTATTAAATTGATTGCAATTGTAAGTTAATGTCATTTAATTTCTTGAACAAATCTGTCAAATTCGCGATTTCTGCTTTCAAAATGATCAGGTTTTCTTTTAAATCTGGATCTTTACTTTACAGAAACTGAAACTGAACACAAAAAGTGAATCAAATGTTAAACATGAACCTTTTGACAAGCAACGTACTTCAGTATGTAAGAGCAATCGTTAGAAGTCTTTATTATTCGTGTGTGTGTTTGAATGTGTATTCAACGCATTGCCTCTGATTTTGTACATCAATCACAAATTGAAGCGATTGGTGCAATTTAACACTCAAATTTTTCGCTACTAAGTGTTGTATGTGGATGACACAGTGAACTTCAGTTACCTGTGGTATTATTCTTTTAGGATGACTTATAAACCCACGATATCGCCCGACCATGGCGGAGTTCCATCTGTTGCCATCGAAATAACTTTTGTGAATGGAATCGATTTTAAAAAAAATCTCTCAGGACATTAAATATTTTTGATTATTTATTTATAACTGTGATGCACGTTATAGGTACGTAAAACACGTACAATTTATGAAAATATATTTTCTCGGTTTTCTGTTCTTATAAGGAAATATCTAATAATGACTCACTTCAGTATTTAATTTTTAATACGTACCTACTACACGCAATCATTACATATTTAGAACATAAAATAAAAGTATGTATAAGAAAAAGGCCATATTTTTTCTGACATTGGCAAACACTAACATCGATTCTCTTTACTTTTCTTTTCGAAATTCCGATAGCAAATGAGTAACGTTTATCCTTGGCATTCGTATTTATATTGATAAAGAATCAAACAAGTTCATGCAAAATTGCAAGCACACAAATTTCTTGTCGTATTTCGTCCTTTGCACGTCTGAACAAGCGTTGCGGACGGCGGCAGCGGCAGCGGCGGCGCTTTGCAAGTTCTGCACGACACGTTGTACTGAATATGGAATATGCAAGTTTTTACAAGTAACAGTTGCTATGCTTCTTAAAATATTATCTGCCTACATTAATAGGTGAAGTCGAGCCAACAATTTAGTTCTTTACTCTCTAAAGCAAATAAATTTTCGTGGACTCCACTTACGAATTGTGAACCCCCATTTTTTTATCACGCCAACGTAGACCTCGTCAAGTCTCCTAAACTACATTGGGAACTAAAGATTTGTTGCTCGCTTTTAATTAACGATACGCGAACAAATCGAGTTCGATCCCTAGTGCTGCTCACTGGATTATGTAAACAATTTGATCCAAATAAATATTACTTTGATAATTGTTGCTATCATATCGATAAATGATATATCGATATTTATATTATACTTCACTTGCACTATTCAGGAGTAGAATGTGTCGATATCGATATACTGGTCATCCCTAATTGTGTTATGTTTGTTTACATCACTTCAAAGTTGTAATTTTGTTTTTTATTTATATAAATAAACACTAAATATAATTAACTAATTGAATATAAGTGTAATTTACCCTCTATTAGTTGTAATAACTTCTTAAACATCTTAACACATCTTAAAGCCATGTGTATCATGCATAAAGTGTTGTAATATCTGACCAAGACACTATTATTCAAGCAGTGAAGGACTATTATCCAAGAATGAGGACTACAATGATGACGGTAAGTGCAGTCCAACGATCGTATCGAAGAAAAAGCTATTTCTTCATGATCGTAGTACACGGGGACAGACATATTCATGTTTATAGAATTATCATAACCTAGATATCTAACTAACCCCATAATTTCTTAAGACAATGCCTATAGTCCTTAAATCTATAGTAACCTCTTTAACAAAGATTATGCACTGAAGTTTAAAACTCATCTTTCGGATTCCAGGATCTGTTCAGCAAGAAAACACCAGGAATTCTTTAGTATGCTAAATAATAACTATAATTGCTATGATTTACTAGATTTGCTATAAGTAATGAGAACCTATTATAGGTAATGAGGCACCATTTCAATCCTTAGGGTTGACAATGGTGCCTTCCGAATATTTGGTAAAAATGGATGTAGACACCACAAGCTGCACTTTGCCATCTTATAAAAAACTTGTAAAGGAGTGAGTTCTTATATTTTTACTGGAAGAGTTACTTGTGAAAAACTTATATATTGAAAAAGAAAATGTGTTGCAACAATGAAAGTTAGGTGTTATGTTTTCATCACTCACTACTCTTAGTCTGTATATTCGTAATCCATCAATATTACAAATATCCAATCCAGGATGTATTACATTTTTAAAATTTTTGTTTTGGTTTATGTAAATAGCAAACTTTATATAGAGTAAAACTTTCTTGATGATGCAAACATTGCCATGTGTATGACGTTAAAAAAAGGTAAAGGTTCTCAATTGGTATGGTACAGCAACACTGTTGCCGAGTGGGTCGGCTTGACTGGGGAAGGACTACACTCATAGAATGCGAGAGTGAAATAACATCATAATGCTTTTATTTTCCTGTTTTGTCCAATTTAATAACACTTTAGCATTATAAAAAGGTTAAGTATAATATTGAGGAATATTTAATATAGAGTGATGGTAGCTTTAAATTTTATAGTATGATGGCAATCTCCTACTCTGCTTTCTGTTTATACTCATGGGATTAAGGTATGAGTCTTTGTAAATGCTGTCATTTAAATATTTGTAAGATTAAAAATTCTCTATGACTCTAATGTGGGTCCTATGAATAATTCTAAGTTTACTAGATACTTAGAATTTACATTAACTTGAAGTGATAAATTCTTCAGTAAATGTATCAGGATAATGTTATTAAAATCTAATTATGCCTTACCCATGCACTACCATTTTATTAAAGAATGAAAAATGGTATATTGAGTAACACATTGTTGACTCTTTTTATGCAAGAAATTTATTACAGTAAATGGTGGCTAATAAGGTAGTTTTAAGTCAGAAGACTACCAAAACCCCTGTGCTGGCCAGGGGCACCAATTTAGTGGAGTCATAAGATTATTAATAACTAATATGTAATGGCTTAGTTATTTTTACACATAAAAATCCATCTTCAGAAATAGGGTGTCTGTATTTTATCAAATAATAAGATTTTTTTCTTTCTTTTATTACATTAGTAACAAAAAAGCACACAGTTTACCTGATGGCAAGTGATTCCTTTAGTCAAGCTGACCAATTCATGCTGCAGCTGCAGGGTACCTCTACCACTGTGTCATTATCAGCTATTGAACATCAATTTCTTTATTCATTCTTTAATAATAATCCCCAAGGAAAAGCAATCTATTCATTCTAAGGGTAATTTCTATCTTTATGGTGGTTCAACTGTGAATAAAATTTATTATTTATTAATTCTAATTTTCGTAAATCTGACAACAAAAAATCCTCCTCCTTTACATTTTATGACTTTTTTCACAAGTCTCGGCATACGGGCAATCAATTTGTTAATAGTGTCTATTATGATATATTGTTCCAAATTTCGCATAAAGCATTCCACATTTCTTCTCGCGACGATGAGCCACGATTACGGACGTTCCTATCAAGCTCTTCCCACAAAAGTTCAATGGGATTAAGATCCGGGCTCTGAGGAGGCCAAACCATGTTTTATGCAGATGTGCATTTATTTTATTTATCCTATGGGATTTTATTATAATATATGGATAATTATGTTGTGTATGTGCGGTCGTACACTTTTGGCCGCAGGGCAATATAAATTCAAATAATTTCTATTTGATTTAAGTCAAGGCAAATTTTTATATAGCTCGAATCTACAACTGATGGGGAAGAAAAGTTCTTGAGTGGCAACCCCATATTGGAATCGCATTGTAGGATGATTCCCCATCATGGAGTGATGAGCTATGCAAATCTACTCTGTGGCAGTTTGTGAGGAAGGTCTATATTCAGCGGTGGACTAGTGATGGGCTGTGATGACAATGTTGAAAGCAAATTATAAAATTACAAAGTTACAGTAGGTATGTATGTATATTACACATTTTTTGTATTTGACTGTTGGTTTCAGGAAGATTCATCGGGCGAAGGTGAATGTGTCACTTCTGCAGCACGTGCATTGCATAAGCGTCTTGTTGCTTATGCACATCTGGTCGCTGGCGATCCAGTGAGTGTGATGTTATTAGTTTACCTATAAGAGTTATTTGTTTAGTAGGGAAAATAGAGGACATATATTTTTAAACTAGAGTTTTAAAAAAAAAAAGAAAAATGCATAAACTTTTAGTGGTTTTTAATATGTCTGCAAAATTTTAAGATTATTCTTATGTCTGGAAGTGGCTGTTAATTGAATTGAATGATTCCACTACATTCATACATACAAACTTAAATACATACCATACTTGTTAGTTCGGTTGATATTTGAATGGACAACCAAAATTCATTCTTACATTAAATGAATTTGGTTCCTTTGTGATGGTTTAATTGTAACTAATTTGACAATCTTGTTACATATATATATATATATATATATATATATATATATCTCACACAGATTCGTTCGTTTCATTCATTGAAGTAGGCCAGCAGCCAACAGCTAGCTACTTACCAGCTAAAATTTATGTCGCTTTTTATGTTTCATGATAAAGGAGAATCGTTCGGGCGTGTGGGTCGAGCACTCGTATGCGCGCGCGCGCGATCGTGCCACTACGGAGGTGCGCGAGCTGCTTGTAGCCACGCCGTCAGCCCCACCCCCCGGTGTCGACGTGGAGCGCGTGCCCCGGGCAGAGCCCCTACTGCTGCCCGGCGACGAGCTGGACCCCGACACGGACGACGAGGACGAAGACGAGTGGGAGGAGCGCGTGGTCAGCCAGGCCACGAGTGGCATACAACTGCGGGTTTCGAACGCGGCGGTGGAGGCGTTGAAAGAGATGCGGCTAGCGCGGTTGGCTAGTGCGGGGGTGAAGGGGGGTGCGGGGCAATTGAGGAGAGAGCAGGCGCGGGCGGCGGCGCGGCGGCTGAGGCTGGCCATGGCGCCGGTGTGGGCGACTGGTGCGTCGGGAACGCGCTTGGCCGCTTGGCTTCATGGGACCCTATGTACTGCGTTGCCGCGTCGGCATCGCGCGCTGTACGACGAGGCGCTGGCCGAGTTACGGCGCTCAGTACCCCGGCTCGCCGAGCGCTTCTCGGCGCAACTCCCCGTCCCGCTCGACCCCTTGGAACCCGCTGATGATGGTAAGCTTATTATTTACCTCTACCGTCCTATTTTTAATAGTTAACAAACGAGTACAGAGTTCACCAAATGGTATACCTGGGCCCCATGATATGGAATCACAACGTAGATACGTTGTCACATATACGGACTAAGATGGAATGTCTCACCAGTAATAATGCCTCTCCGGAGCCCCACACTCACAAACCGAAACACAGCAGCAAATTAATTTCTTGGTAAACACAATTTAAGTTGCAGTTTAATTGTATCTAAAGCGCAAATCCACACGCCTGTCTTTCTTTTTTTTTGTGTGAGTATTGCTGTTGGTCCAGAGACTTCTACAGCTTTATCTTATTAGACTCGCGAGCGGGAGGCCCGCTGAGTAGGGAGACAACGATGATGCTGCGAAGATGGTGCGGAGTCTGCTGCTGCACCACCCCTGCACTCCGACTCCTATAGACGAAGAGCGTCAACGACAACAGAGGGAGGTGATAATATGATCCGAGGGCCCTCATAAGCAGATACGAAACCTTGACTCGGATCGCTATCTAACCTGCCTTACAATGACCTGTATTGTCTATGGGATAATTTTGAATTTGTGGGTACAGGATTCTTGGCACAGGAATCACTAATCGTCAGGTAAACAACTCTGTGCTCGTTTGTCAGCCCCAATACAATAAAAAAGCCACTCACCAATTTGTGCACGCGACTGTACGTCAAGATCTGAACAGGTGTACGGATTTCGAGAGTGTGTATATTATTGCACGCGAATACGCATGTGACCAACTGTATGTACTTGCTACGCAGTACAGTTATGCGGGGAGGACGAAGAGGCGCTGCTGGTATGGGTGTGCACGGGTGGGGCGGCAGACGAGCGATGGCTGCGGCGCATGCGCACGCTAATACCCACGCACGAGCTGCGCGCCGTCGGGGGCGTGGCCCCGCGCGCCGCCCCCGACCGCTGGTGCGCCTCGCTGGCAGCAAGCGTTCGCACGCAGCTCAACGAACTGCTCGCTGATATAGGGTGAGATAGAACTATGTACATTCATGTTTTAGTCGTGTGGTGAAAACCGGAATTTTTCGCGATTGACCAGAAGATGATTCTTAAAATATTGTCTTAGTGCTGCTGGGTTCCGTCTGTTGAAAGAAACCGGAGAAACCTAACTACTTGGGGCACTGCGTTCCATCTTAAATACAGAGGTGACGTTCAAATGCCACAGATTGCAGGAAGCACTAATCATGTATTATTATTGTATTGTCTCCCGTATAAATTAATTCAAAAAATATCGATCTATATCTTTTACTCCATTTGGGTCCCATCTGTGTTAACCATTTTTGAAATTTAAAGTGCCTCTGACGGTAGGTGTAGACGCAATGCTGCTGACGGTAATTGTACCTAAAGTGCCTCTGACGGTAGGTGTAGACGCAATGCTGCTGACGGTAATTGTACCTAAAGTGCCTCTGACGGTAGGTGTAGACGCAATGCTCCTGACGTTAATTGTACTTAAAGTGCATCTGACGGTAGGTGTAGACGCAATGCTCCTGACGGTAATTGTACCTAAAGTGCCTCTGACGGTAGGTGTAGACGCAATGCTCCTGACGGTAATTGTACCTAAAGTGCCTCTGACGGTAGGTGTAGACGCAATGCTCCTGACGGTAATTGTACCTAAAGTGCCTCTGACGGTAGGTGTAGACGCAATGCTCCTGACGTTAATTGTACTTAAAGTGCATCTGACGGTAGGTGTAGACGCAATGCTCCTGACGGTAATTGTACCTAAAGTGCCTCTGACGGTAGGTGTAGACGCAATGCTCCTGACGTTAATTGTACTTAAAGTGCATCTGACGGTAGGTGTAGACGCAATGCTGCTGACGGTAATTGTACCTAAAGTGCCTCTGACGGTAGGTGTAGACGCAATGCTCCTGACGTTAATTGTACTTAAAGTGCATCTGACGGTAGGTGTAGACGCAATGCTCCTGACGTTAATTGTACTTAAAGTGCATCTGACGGTAGGTGTAGACGCAATGCTCCTGACGTTAATTGTACTTAAAGTGCATCTGACGGTAGGTGTAGACGCAATGCTGCTGACGGTAATTGTACCTAAAGTGCCTCTGACGGTAGGTGTAGACGCAATGCTGCTGACGGTAATTGTACCTAAAGTGCCTCTGACGGTAGGTGTAGACGCAATGCTGCTGACGGTAATTGTACCTAAAGTGCCTCTGACAGTAGGTTTAGACGCAATGGTGCTGACGGTAATTGTACCTAAAGTACCTCTGACGGTAGGTGTAGACGCAATGCTGCTGACGGTAATTGTACCTAAAGTGCCTCTGACGGTAGGTGTAGACGCAATGCTCCTGACGGTAATTGTACCTAAAGTACCTCTGACGGTAGGTGTAGACGCAATGCTGCTGACGGTAATTGTACCTAAAGTGCCTCTGACGGTAGGTGTAGACGCAATGCTCCTGACGGTAATTGTACTTAAAGTGCATCTGACGGTAGGTGTAGACGCAATGCTGCTGACGGTAATTGTACCTAAAGTGCCTCTGACGGTAGGTGTAGACGCAATGCTCCTGACGTTAATTGTACTTAAAGTGCATCTGACGGTAGGTGTAGACGCAATGCTGCTGACGGTAATTGTACCTAAAGTGCCTCTGACGGTAGGTGTAGACGCAATGCTCCTGACGGTAATTGTACCTAAAGTGCCTCTGACGGTAGGTGTAGACGCAATGCTCCTGACGTTAATTGTACTTAAAGTGCATCTGACGGTAGGTGTAGACGCAATGCTCCTGACGGTAATTGTACCTAAAGTGCCTCTGACGGTAGGTGTAGACGCAATGCTCCTGACGGTAATTGTACCTAAAGTGCCTCTGACGGTAGGTGTAGACGCAATGCTCCTGACGTTAATTGTACTTAAAGTGCATCTGACGGTAGGTGTAGACGCAATGCTCCTGACGTTAATTGTACTTAAAGTGCATCTGACGGTAGGTGTAGACGCAATGCTGCTGACGGTAATTGTACCTAAAGTGCCTCTGACGGTAGGTGTAGACGCAATGCTGCTGACGGTAATTGTACCTAAAGTGCCTCTGACGGTAGGTGTAGACGCAATGCTGCTGACGGTAATTGTACCTAAAGTGCCTCTGACGGTAGGTGTAGACGCAATGCTGCTGACGGTAATTGTACCTAAAGTGCCTCTGACGGTAGGTGTAGACGCAATGCTGCTGACGGTAATTGTACCTAAAGTGCCTCTGACGGTAGGTGTAGACGCAATGCTCCTGACGGTAATTGTACCTAAAGTGCCTCTGACGGTAGGTGTAGACGCAATGCTGCTGACGGTAATTGTACCTAAAGTGCCTCTGACGGTAGGTGTAGACGCAATGCTCCTGACGTTAATTGTACTTAAAGTGCATCTGACGGTAGGTGTAGACGCAATGCTCCTGACGTTAATTGTACTTAAAGTGCATCTGACGGTAGGTGTAGACGCAATGCTCCTGACGTTAATTGTACTTAAAGTGCATCTGACGGTAGGTGTAGACGCAATGCTGCTGACGGTAATTGTACCTAAAGTGCCTCTGACGGTAGGTGTAGACGCAATGCTGCTGACGGTAATTGTACCTAAAGTGCCTCTGACGGTAGGTGTAGACGCAATGCTCCTGACGTTAATTGTACTTAAAGTGCATCTGACGGTAGGTGTAGACGCAATGCTCCTGACGTTAATTGTACTTAAAGTGCATCTGACGGTAGGTGTAGACGCAATGCTGCTGACGGTAATTGTACCTAAAGTGCCTCTGACGGTAGGTGTAGACGCAATGCTGCTGACGGTAATTGTACCTAAAGTGCCTCTGACGGTAGGTGTAGACGCAATGCTCCTGACGTTAATTGTACTTAAAGTGCATCTGACGGTAGGTGTAGACGCAATGCTCCTGACGTTAATTGTACTTAAAGTGCATCTGACGGTAGGTGTAGACGCAATGCTCCTGACGTTAATTGTACTTAAAGTGCATCTGACGGTAGGTGTAGACGCAATGCTCCTGACGTTAATTGTACTTAAAGTGCATCTGACGGTAGGTGTAGACGCAATGCTGCTGACGGTAATTGTACCTAAAGTGCCTCTGACGGTAGGTGTAGACGCAATGCTCCTGACGGTAATTGTACCTAAAGTGCCTCTGACGGTAGGTGTAGACGCAATGCTGCTGACGGTAATTGTACCTAAAGTGCCTCTGACGGTAGGTGTAGACGCAATGCTCCTGACGGTAATTGTACCTAAAGTGCCTCTGACGGTAGGTGTAGACGCAATGCTGCTGACGGTAATTGTACCTAAAGTGCCTCTGACGGTAGGTGTAGACGCAATGCTGCTGACGGTAATTGTACCTAAAGTGCCTCTGACGGTAGGTGTAGACGCAATGCTGCTGACGGTAATTGTACCTAAAGTGCCTCTGACGGTAGGTGTAGACGCAATGCTGCTGACGGTAATTGTACCTAAAGTGCCTCTGACGGTAGGTGTAGACGCAATGCTGCTGACGGTAATTGTACCTAAAGTGCCTCTGACGGTAGGTGTAGACGCAATGCTCCTGACGGTAATTGTACCTAAAGTGCCTCTGATAGTAGGTTTAGACGCAATGGTGCTGACGGTAGTTGTACTTAAAGTACCTCTGACGGTAGATGCAGGTGTATAGGCAATGTTGCTGACGGTGATTTTACTTAAAGTGCCTCTGACGGTAGGTGTAGACGCAATGCTGCTGACGGTAAGTGTACTTAAAGTGCCTCTGACGGTAGGTTTAGACGCAATGCTCCTGACGGTAATTGTACCTAAAGTGCCTCTGACGGTAGGTGTAGACGCAATGCTCCTGACGTTAATTGTACTTAAAGTGCATCTGACGGTAGGTGTAGACGCAATGCTGCTGTCGGTAAGTGTACTTAAAGTGCTCCAGACTTAACTTTAATTTCTAGAAAATCAAAGTTATCATAAAACACTGATTCGCAGGACGAATGCGCGCGCTGGATACGGGAGGTGGTTCACGGTCGCCACGAGCGCCATGAACGAAACGACCGACAAACGACAGGTACGAGTTTATTATAATAAAAGAGTTTATTATAACAAGCACACAGTTCACCTGATGTGAAGTGGATATCTACGTGAATACTCGATCGAATCAAAGTCATCAAATGTTTTTTACGGTTGTAAATATTCCATACTTAGTGGTCTTTTTCGACACATTTGTATATATACCCGTATATACAAATAAATAGGGGTATATATACAAATGTGATTGTGACGATATAGAAAGATAACAAGAAATCCCCACACTAGCAATATTGTCATAAGAGTCTCACCCATATGGACGCGGATGCTGGAAGCAGTGGCGGTGCATATAGATATGCAAAAAGTCAAAGTACCAGACCAATCACCTCTTGTGCAATGCTCCCTCTGTTTATGGTATGGGCATGTAAAGAGATTCTGTAAGGAATCCATAGAGAAGTGCAGTCATTGTGGAGGATCCCATCTGAAATCGGAATGTCCAGATTGGACAGCCGGACTACTACGTCGAGAATTGGTTTTGTTTTGCTCCAGAGTTTTGGTCAAAATGAAACATTGTATAAAATTATTTATAGGAATTTTATCGCGATTATTTTTACCGACTCTTTCCCGACTTGTTGGAATAATTTTATAAGATGCACATCACCATGCGAGCGTAAATATAAGAGATCATTATAATGAAATATTTCACTATCTGGACGTCTGACATCATACGGCAGAATTATGAACTGAGTGTATAAATTATCCAAATTCATAATTTTCGTGGTCATTGTTAAGCTATTTATTATTAACATAATGAACTTACGTACTTACTGTTTGCAGGGATGGAGATCGAAGGGGACGGCTACGTACACTCACCGGCCCCCACGACACGTGCCTCCGGGTGAGTAGTGAGCTGTTTTTTTCTTTTTTTTTTTATAAAATTAGGAGTAACAAACGAGCACACAGTTCACCTGATGGTAAGTAATTCCTGGGGCCCACGACATCTACATTCATCCGTGACGAGGAATCATAATGCAGATGCGTTGTCACCCTTGAGGACTGAGATGGAATGCCTCGTCGCCAGTAATAAAGGTCTCCGGATCCGTGCACTCGCCAGACAAAATGCAGCAACGTTATCCTGCTATTTTACGGTGATTTCTGTGAGGTCCTATCCCGGTCGAGTTGACCCATTCATTCTGCAGCTAGGAAGCTGCGTGTTTCGTCGCCGGTGACCCGACTATATGGAATGAGGGTTCGCAGTCCCGATAAATGACAACGCATGTGCATATTATATTTACTTTTAAGATGGATGTTTACTTTAATATTGATAGATCTAACAAACATGGAGTTTGTTTCTGGCTGCGGTACAAATGGGTCCCACCAACGTAGGACCACGCCCTCACAACACCAGCATAAGAAAGCACGACAACACTATTGTATTCTGTTTGTAATCTGGAGTTCAGGAATCGTGTAGAAAACCCAGGTGAGGGCGTGTAGGGCAGAATCCATCTTAACAGTGTTCTAGCTGCAGCATGAATGAGTCGACTCCATCGGGGACGGACCACACCCTCATAGAATACCAGTGTAAATAACAGCATAACACTGATGTCTTTCGTCTGGTAGGGAATCTCAGGTGAGAGTGCGTCCGGGAATCCATCTTACCACTAGATCCATGCATGCATGCGTCGGTGGGACTAGGGTAGGACCTCGCCCTCACAGAATATAACCGTAAAATAGCAGGATAACGTTGCTGTATTTTGTCTGCTAAGGATCGTGTAGGTAAGATTGTATCGAAGAATCCATCTTAACGACAGTGCTTCTGTAGGACCCGCTTAGTGTCGCGCGTGTCCGGAAGCACGCCGCTGGCGCTGGTGCCACCGAGGCGCGTACCCGAGCAGCTGGACCCGGTGGACATTCTGCAGCTGCCCATCGTCTTCGCGGACGACGAGCACCCAGCGCTAGTGCCCTCAGGTACTCTTCCCACACATCTGCCCAATCGCGACCATAGCGACTTTTGTCATTGATGATACCATATGAACACTACGGTATAAATCAATGTCTTAATAACTCTATAGTTACAACAGGTACGCAAGCAATATATTACAGTATATATATATATACTATATTATATATCGGCCCTAATATACAAAATATATTATATATAACATTTAAGGCGACTATCAAGCATTCAGTTGTTAAGTGTATATTATATGTCGAAGAATTAATTTTCCGACGTTATTTGTACAAAATGGTGTCGTAACACACAAGTGGATAGATATAATTAAATAATTTTTAAAGTTTTAAAAAACTAAATAAACACGCATACGCGTTCATGGTATTGTTGATATTTTCATCGAAACAGATTTTTCCAACAATTATTGTGTGGTGAAAATTGAATCGAAAGATTCCATTACATACGAGTACATACATCAAAACATATAAGCGTGTACAAAGATAAATCGATTTCCGGTATTGATGTCGGCTCTTTGTTTTATAGAATGCTAGAAACCTTGTTTATATTCCGGTTACCATCTTTGTTTACGACAATAGTTGAATGGCGGACTACGACCTTAAGTTTCGTAGACCTAAGCCTATTAGACTATTGACGCTTATCTGTTATATAAAAAAACAGTGAAAGGTGACTTAAGAACTGATACATGTGCCTGATTTAACGAAAAAAAAAAAAAACCACAACAGGTACAGGCGCGAGTAAAGAGCCGCACGGAGCGGAGGGCGCGCTGACGGTCCGCAGCGGCGCCCGCGGCAAGCTGACCCGCGTCATCGTGGCGCGGCGCGCCGACCCCGGCCCCGCCGCGCGGTCTCTGTGTACCGGCGCGGGCCCCGGGGCTCCCTGCGGCCCGCTCTACGTGCGCGACACGCACGCCACGCCGCGCACTCATAGACCACCCCATCCCCACCACCTAAACTCAAAACCTGAATTGACGGTCCTCGATCCTGACCATGCGCTAGGATGTCTCAACTAGAATCCTTGAAATTTAGCATCTCTTCTCTCTCTAGCCCTTGGCTTATCATGACGCCCACGTCGGGCGAGATTCCTCCCCTCGTGGTTACCATTGACGACTGTGCTAGTCTGGGCTCTCGTATACTCGGGCGCGCGATCCGTAGTCTGTTTTTTCTTTTTAATATTAAAGGTGACAAACGAGCACACAGTTCACCTGTGACAAGTGAAGACTGCGACGCTTGACATGAACATCCATCCAAGACAAAGATACAAGATGCACATTGTCATTTTCGAGGATAGATGGAATGCCCCCGTCACCCATCATTGGGTCCTCTCATGCCTATGCACACAATAAAAGGCACAACTGCTGGTATTTCTGTGAGGACGTCGTACTTCCACAGTTGAGCCGACTCGTCCATGTTGTAACCAGAAACTAGCTTCAGTGCAGCACTACCAATGTACATACTTACAAAGTGACACTTGGCGATTATGACAGGCAATATTCTCATCGTAGCCATAAGCATGTTGACGTTAATAAAATTATATTGTTTATACCGTTTCTTTTATTTTACCACTTTCACTTAACATATAGTGAATAAGTAATGGAGCGTCATTAGCCTAATTAGGTTAGGTATAATAAGGTTTAGGTTACGGTCTGCGAAACTTAAGGTCGCAGGTTCGAATCCACCATTGGTCTATTGTCGTGAACCATCTCCAGGCACAAGCATTTTCAGCTTAGCGAACCCGAGGAGGACGACGGCACGACGTGGCACCGTGTCGTCGTCGTGATAGTTCCGCGAGGGTTCTGTGGGTGCGATCATCACGCACGCCCCCGGGACGGGCTATCCCATCGTAGCGCAGGGGGCTCGCGAGCGTTGGTGGCGACCACCGTGGGGTTTTAGTCGGTGCGTTATATGCATAGCCTAGTATTTTGACACGCTAAAAAAAATAGCATTTTCAGCTTAGTTGGAGTGGTTAAACGGGATATTAGGAACGTTAATAGCAGTGCTAATATTTATAAAAAAATATATATAATTTAATTAAAAATACGTACAACGTGATCAACACATTTTTTTATGGCGTTACACGCAGTTCACTTGATGGTTACTCTTACGGCCCATGACATCTGCATTCATGCTAGACGAATTCACAATGGATATATACGGTCACCCCTGAGGACCAGGCTGAACCCTGAGGACCAGGCTGAAACGTTCGTCACCAGCTAATAAGGTTACGAAAAACAGTAGTAGTCTAAAGATCCATTGTATGATTCATTAAATTCCTGCTGTATACTAAAGCTCAAGTATTTTTTTTATCCCATTCCGGCGTTGAAGGAATATAATGTAACATGAAAGTAAAATCTAAATACCACTTGGTAGAGCTATGCTGCAGTTTCTAGCTACAGAATTAATGGGTCAGCTCGACCGGGGTAGGACCACGCCCTCACAGAATAGCAGCATAATGCTGCTGTGTTTCGTCTGGTGAGTTTAGGCATCCGTAGACCTTTATTACTAGTGTCGAGGCATTCCATCTCCGTCCACAAGGGTGACAACACATCTTCATTATGATTCCTAGTCAAGGATGAATGTAGATGTCATGGGCCGCATGGATCACTTGTAATGAGGTACAGCTGGACATGGGCCTCCTCTCCAGAGGCTATTAGAGCAAAGTCCACTGTGGATTGGCAGTCTTCACGTTTTCTCAAATATTTTCTTAAAGTTGCTGGTTCAGAAGGGATTTAACCCTTTTCTTTTTAAATACTGAACGCAACAATCAATGATTTATCAAATCTATGACAGCAACAATACTCTCTACTTCCAACACAAATTGGGTCGCCAGAATCGTATTTCTAAAACAACAATCGTAAATAATTAACGACCATAGATAAGATTTTCAACATAACCAACGCCAGGCAACGAATTTGTCAATGGGTTCAAACAAGGAAATCAACCCATACCTATCTTAAGATCTGTGTTGGAGTTTTTCTAACAATAAGGATAATCGTAAACAAATGGAAGCAATTTATAAATACATAGGTAAAGTCTGAAAAAGTTAACCGCGATAAACTCATCATTAAGCTGCAATCTCTTGGTGAGTAATATGCATTGTGCTTATTTCGGTAAGTAATGTACATCACACATCTTGCTGTTGCAACGGGCAGTATGTATGTAATGTATTTAAAGGTCTTATGTTGTGTTATTTGTGATTAAATTCAGTTAACATAGTCGCGAACAACTATTATTATTATTGTGATCATTTCTTTCGTCCAAAAGTTATCGTAAAATACAAATAAAACATTGAAATTTTTAAAGTTTGTCGTTATCCGTTAAGTGAGTGAACGTGTCGACGAAAACGCGTAAGGGACGCGATATCCACGGCGCTTTTTTGCCGCAGACTCAGCTTTAGCTATTTAATGCAGTATATGGAGTTGTCGCACAGCGATTACCTGCAGCAGTGATTCGTCACCTTACCCTCTAAACTGCAAATATTATAAACTTTGAGTGCGTGAGTTCGATTCCAACTTATAATTAATACTTATCTTTTATATAACTACGTTATGGCTTACCGATGCTCTGCGTGTGATAATGAGGTCAAATCAGTTGACCGATTAAGATGCCCAAAATGTGACTTAGATTACCACTTGGAATGCGTAAGATACATTTCAGTGAGCCGCTTACCACGCACAAGAATTGATCCCAATTGGTTATGTCCTGGATGCCTGTCAATAAAACCAAAGGGTAATAATAACGATACACCCGTTCGCACCACTTCGACTCGTAACACAACAACGGGGGCAATAAGTAAGTCGCCGGGGGGACAAACTCGACTAGCGACCACTTCTTCCGCAACAGTACATACCTCAAATGATATTTTTTCGGCTATAGAAGCAATCAGTCAGGAACAAAAAACTCTACTTGGCCATATTGAGCGAAAGATTGATGAGTTGAAAAGTGCTTAACAAAGGTTGATAGGCTTACATCGCAGTACAATGAAATTAATAACAGGGTCTCTCAGCTTGAATCTGGCTGCGATTTCGTATCCAAGGCCTACGATGACTTTCAAGGTAAATTAACTACTGTGGATTCTGTAATTGCTGAGTATGGGAAAAAAATTAGTGACATAGAGAGTGAGCTTCAACGGATAAAGATATATAACCAGGATTTGGAGGAAAACTTAGTGAGGAACAACAAAAAACACGAATGAACAACTTAGAAATTTTTGGTATACCTGAACGCCGCTCCGAAAATTTAATAAATATTATCGGTAAACTGGCTAATTCTCTTAATGTTCTCATCGATAATGGAGATATTGAGTTTGCAACTAGGATTACGACCCGCTTGAAAGATTCTAATCTACCAAAACCCATTGTAGTCAAAGTTTTAAAACAGGATCTAAAAAATAAAATTCTTAGCTCCATACGCAGAAAAAAAGGTCTTACATCAGCAGAAATGGGTTTTGATGGCAACACTCGATCCATATATGTTAATGAGCACCCAGTAAAATGTAAATCCTTGGGGTTTCAATATGTTTGGACAAGAAATGGAAAAATATTTATTCGCAAAAACAACAATTGCGTTGCAATAAATAAACGAAATATGAAGCAGTTAGAGAAGCTGAACACAGAAGCAAAATCTATAAATGTTCAGTAAATGACAGCTATCACCACACCCTTTATAAACTCAGTTGTATACATTTCGACTAATAACACTACACACCAAAACACTCACTTGCTAATCATTAACGTAACTTTATGCGTTAACCAGTCTTTAAAAGCTTTTTTATATACTTACAAACATTTTTGTACGATTTCTTATAAATTGAATCGTGAAATATTTGTACTCAAAAGTCGAGAAGTATAACTTAAAAATATATTTTCAAAACTCACGTAGTTTAAGAGGAAAAACATTTGAATTCTCGTACAATTTGCTCCTCTAAGATTACGACATAGTAAGTATAGTGAAGAGTTGGCTTAATCCACAAGTGAGTGATTCAGAAATTTCTGACAATCGATATGACGTGTACAGGTGTGATAGAGATTCCGTGGTTTCAGGGCATACTCGTGGAGGCGGTGTCCTTTTGCTTACAAAAAAATGTCTTCATGGTTTCCAGAAAACGTTACCCCCTTGCCCATATGAAGTTCTTCATGTAACAGTTAGACTACTTAACATCATATGTGTTTATCTGCCTAGTACAAACGGAAGGCATAACTTCATCTTAGAATATTTCACAAATCTACTTAAAGTTATCATAAGTCGGCACCAGAATGAACGGTTTCTTGTTGTGGGGGATTTTAATACGGACCATCTTTTAACACTAATTCTATTAGACAGAATTTTTTGGATTATGTCGTATCAGCTGGTCTAAATCAATATAATAATGTTTTAAATGACAATGGTCGTCTGTTAGATCTCGTCTACGTATCTAACCATATAGGTGTTAAACGTTCGTCTAACCCACTTACTCGAGAGGACATGCCTCATCATCCAGCCTTAGAACTCTCTATATGCGACGTTCGTTTTACTCCTCTTAAAGATCCACCAAAGAAATTTTTCAGTTTTAAGAAAGCTGACTATGACAAAATACAAAATCAATTGTCACAAGTAGACTGGGAAGAGGCCCTACTACGCGATAATGTTGATGTTTCCGTCAATCAATTTTATATTATTCTTTACTATATTATTGAAACCTCCATACCTTACTTCTATAGTTTTCTAAGTCCTCGATGGTTTTCTAAGTCTTTTAAAAATAATTAAAGAGAAAAAGAACAGAGACTATGATACATTTTCATTGCTCCGGCGTAGGCAAAAAATAGAACAAGATATCTGCTGGGATAAATATATAAGCAAATGTGAAAAGTTTATAAAGATTAATCCTAAAATTATGTGGAATTTTGCCTAAAATCTTAAGATGCGAAGTAGCATTCCCAATCAAATTCTAAAAGACCAAGATTTAATTATTAGTGGGAAAGGTATATGCGATACATTCCTTGAATATTTTCAATCAGTTTATAACTCATGTAACTCAGCACATTTCTTTGCCACCACTAATAAACCGAATTTGCATACCCTTTCATCTGTCCATATAACTCCTCAGGTTGTGTTTAAATATATCCTTCGAATAAATACCAACAAGGGCGCCGGTAGCGATAATATACCACCTTTATTTGTATAAAAATGTGCCAAAACACTAGCTTTTCCTCTGTCTTTAATATATAATAAATCTTTAAATGAGGGCGTTTTTCCTAAGAAATGGAAAGATGCTTACATAATACCAATCTACAAAAGTGGATCAAGGAGGTTGGCAGAAAATTATAGACCTGTCTCAATTCTGTCCACCTTTGGCAAAGTCTCGTCTATGGAACCATTTATACTCACGTATCTTCATTTATTCCTAGTGAACAACACCGGCTTTATGCGTCAAAGATCTACGGAGACAAATCTATGCACCTTAACGGATTTCATCTCCCGCAAAATGAATACTCTCGTTCAAATAGATGTGGTATATACGGATTTTTCGAAATGTTTCGACAGAATTGATCACAGTTTACTAGTTTCAAAGTTTAAGGATACATGGAGATTTGCTGAGGTGGCTTAACTCTTACTTAAGAAATAGGTCACAGTGGGTCAAAATCGGTGGTTACTGTTCGGATAAAGCTTCAATTCCATCGGGGGTTCCTCAAGGCTCTTTATTAGGTCCCCTGCTCTTTAACATTTATTTATATGACATTTCAAATTGCTTTTATCACTCCCGTTTTCTCATGTACGCTGATGACACTAAAATTTTTATCCGGTCCGTGATGTCGAGGACTGTCGTAAATTGCAGGATGATCTTGACAGATTTTCAAGCTATTGCACAAAAAATTTACTCAATCTTAATGTCAAATAATTACATTCAGTCGTCAAGTACATCCATTGCAATATAAGTACATATTAAATAATTGCGTGGTAAGTCGTGTTATGAAAGTAAGGGATCTAGGTGTTTTGTTGGATTCAAAGCTAATATTTTCAGAACACTACAATTACATCTGTCATAAGGCTCTTAGAATGCTTGGTTTTATCAAGAGACTTTCAAAAGTATTCCGGAGTTCAAGTCCCCTACTACCTCTATATTTCGCTTATGTCCGAAGTACACTTGAGTACGCTTCACCCGTTTGGTCCCCATCCTACATTACCCACACTCGTAACATTGAAAACGTCCAAGTAAAATTTCTAAAGTTCTTAAATCATTTTACCAAAAAATCCACGCGTGATTATAATATCTCGCTAACGGAATATAAACTTCTGTCTTTATCTAATAGACGAATTATTTCCGATATGCGGTTATTATATAATGTAATAAATGGCCACGTAGACTGTCCTACCTTGATAGAAAAATTGCGTCTTCGTATCCCAACACGCCGCCTACGAAGTACAAATTTATTTTATGTCCCTCTTACAAAAACGAAATATGCCCAGAGCTCAGTCTTATATAGGTGTATGCAAATCTATAATGATATGTTTGAAGAAGTTGACATATTCCATCTTAAACGAAATCAGTTTCTAAACAATGTTTCTGAAGCACTCCTGAATTCGCCTTAATAAGATACATGCGCGAAAACACAGCCATGCATACGCACACACGCACGCACACACACACACACACTACACTACAGATTAAAATGTATGTTACTCCTGTTGCATATATATTAAAAAAAAATATTATATAGTTGTAACTTCTTTGATGGCTAAATATCCTTGTTAATTGTATTTATGTTTTATGTTTCTTGTATGCTGTGAAGTCTCCTAATAAAGTAAATAAATAAATAAATACACCAAAAACTACAAGTATTAATAAATGGAAATAAATCGATGATATTAAATATTATCTGCAGTGCTACAAGGATCTCATTTGGGACCTATACTATTCCAATAGACAGTGGTAAATGAAACACAAAATATAGTCGTATATAGATATATTCTCAATAAAAAGACAATAGGAGCTACGGCATAGCGTAGGCGGCTCGTGCGGGCGCCGTGCTGGCCGCGGCCATAGACTTTGAAAACGTTAACAACACGACAACGATATGTGTGCGTCGCCCGCACGTGCTAACTGCACCAGCGCTCAGCACTCAGTTGCACGTGCTTTTATCACCCACACATGGCAACACGTGCTGCTTGACCTGCGTCGTCACTTAGCTACGAGTGCTGCCATCTATGCTCCGCGACAGGCAACACGTGTTGGCTGTACCCTATGCTCAGCATTTATTACTACACTGCGCACTATGCTCCGCACCAACAGAATACACTTCAGTAACAAAACATGCGACCGCACGCTGTCGCCCCAAATAATATCGTGCTCGATTATATTATATGTATGTATCCGGTACTTATACAAAATATTCTTTGAGTGTAAGTATCATAAATATAATAGAGTCGTACCTCGGAGAGTAAAAAATTATCATAGTATTTATTTGTATACATACATACATATATTTAACCTGTAAATATGACGCAATAGCAAGAAAGTACTTGGTCGTTTGAGTTTTGTTATAGGTACAATAAAAATCGAAATAAACCGTTATAAAGTATTGCTTTTTAAGTGTTTAATGTAACTATAATGAGTATTTAACGATATCTCCTAGATATAAATGTAGCGAATGTAATGCGTCCGGCGCTCGCTCGGCCGCCACGCGCGAGCGGTGACGTCACTCGCTCGGTGCTCCCTCTCTTGTTCGCAATTGACTCCCTCACACACTATACAATATCCCTAATTTAAATATAATATTCTTTTAATTACTTAAGCGAGGTCATACTGCCTTTGATCAACTAGATTATATTACTAGGCCTAGATGCCTGCGTTTATGTTAGAGCGAATTGTATCAGAGTGTGCAATTTATATAGACCTTTTCTCCTACGCTGCGCAAGGCCTCGTGCTTATTTGAATTTTGTGCATCGATGTATGACATATAACAAACTGCAATATAATATATTTAAGTGTGATATTATATAGCATTTCATGTCCATAAGTCTTAAAGCTTAATTTTATTTTTATCACTACATTTTGAACGTAATGTCACTTGATCACCCTGTGACTTGGATAACATATGTGTAAAATGTAACAGCCTATATATACATAGATCCCACTGCTGGGTATGAGTCTTCTCCGAAGGTCTGCCGAATGGCGGAAACGTCTTTGATTGTTTTTATATCTTTTTAGGATTAGGACTTTTTCCGTCGAAGGTAACGGCCTTGAAGGAAATCAGCACTTAAAATTGCAATTACCAATTTATTCAGTTTGAACTCACTTTGTTAACGTGAAATTAAAAGCGAACGACTAGACATTGAGCTACCGGCGCTTCCGAAAAATCTCTTTCATAAATTCTATACAGATGAACCTTCCTTTTTCGAGTGGCAACCTCCTGTTGGTTATCGCAATGTAGGGGGCTCCCCGCTAGGTGGATTGAGGAGCTATCCAAGCTGCGGGAAGTGGATGCAGGTGGCTCAGGCTTTGCGTTTGTGATGGGCTGAGATGATAATGATTAGTGTCTATTAAAACGGCGTCAGTGTCACAGTGCCATTTTTCTTCATAGTTGCACTCCGATAGATTATAGTATATGATGACAAAAAAACGTCATCTTCTACATACAAAGGGACATACGGAATATTAACAATAAACAATCAATCAGTTATTATCATAAAATTTCGAAAGTTTTATTATTAAGTTAAACAGTAAATTATTTGGAAGAATAAAGAATTAAGGCTCTACAAAATATACGACTTTATTTTGTAGAGCCACTCTACGCCGTAGCATCTAACGTTCGCTACGCTAAATGACCAAGCTTTCTCAATATGGTGGTAGGTCTGAACCTTTCTCTTATAACACATTACATCGGACTAAGGTGTTTGCGTGAATGCTCACATCATATCTCATATGACACATATCTTGAGCAGTTAATGTAGTTTGGTGCCAGATAAGATCGCATTGGTCGAAATCGAACACACCGAAAACTCAATTACAAGTGACCAGGAACTATACCATTCTCAGTGACTACGTTTAGACATTTTGAATCTATTTTCTAGATGTCACGGACCGTAGTTTTTGCTTACTGTTCGCTCGTTTATTAACCTTACTACAATAAAAAAAAGACAATGACAATATATATTTCTTCGATGTTCAAAGAGGTCGTCGCCATTTTTTTCATTATTTTAATACACTACAATATATTTCTTATGTAATTTAAGGTCAACGAACAGTTATGATTAAATATTTTTGAAAGAGAAAATAAAAAAAAACAGGCAAGATCAAGGCGACCAAGAGCAATCTAGAGAGTGATAGTGGTACAGTTAGATTGTGACTTTAATATGAATGGTTCAACTTTACCTGAGAAATACGCCTTCATTATATACCAATATGGAATAGCAGCATAACGCTGTGTTTCATAAAGTGAGTGTAGGAATACGAAAAAAACTACAGAGAACGACGCGTTCTGTCCTCGGGGGTGAATGAGCATGTGTATCTTGAATCTTTGTTGAGGATATATGTTGGGGGTTGTGCCCCCTACCTATCACTTACCGTCAGGTAAACTGTGTGCCAATTTGTCATCCACAGCTTGACATAATAATAAATAAGCCATCTGCATCGAGTCATCACACCGACCTAAACACCCCCATCTCAGATTTTTGTATTTAATTTTAAACTAAAGACCTATCTGATGTCGAGAAAAAATCGTCTTATTTTTCGTACTTGAACATAAAATATTTTATGCTTATGCCCAGCATGCTTTGTAATGACACCTTATTTTTTTCTATTCTTTTTTTTTGTAATCGCTATACCGGAATTTTTCACACAAGTGTCAACACCAGCTGTTGCAAGTGACAACTCGGTGTACGATGCAAGAACGCATAGAACACGAAAATATATACAAACGGTAACACTAACAAAGATATGCTTAAAAATTTCAGGTACGCCAAAAGACCCTTTCGTTTAAAATTCCTTTAGTATTAATATTATATTTTTAATTTCAAAAGTGAATTTCATTGTGCACTTTTCATATCGTTTTTTAAAAAATGTACACAAACATTACATTCAACAATCTCTGTGTTCAAAAGTCTGTATCTTAAGCAAACTAAACGCTTTGTGTCTTAATGTTAATTACGATTACATAGATGTTCTTCTAGACGATTTCGTTGACAGCGACATTTTATAATTATTTAAAATGTCAACTTCGTACACATCGTAGAGCTATAAATATTTGCGTAAACACAGCCAGGTATCTTCGTTGCCTTCTAAAATTGAGGTAGCACTTATGCACTACCATATACGTATATACAATGAAAGGCATCGTCCAGCACAATAAGGTGGCAACACCTTGCTACCGGCTAGAACACAGAGAGTGGGCGGCACGAGCGAGCAGCCGAGCGAGGCGGTCGTGACGTCATATCCGCTAGAAGCTATCCATTGCATAGCAACGCTATCTATCGCCGCGACGTAGGTAATGTAACAGTGAGTGGCGGTGCTTTAAGCGATCGCGGCGTAATGCTCCACACTCTACCTAAAGACGAATATGTACAGCTAGTCGGCGGGGTTACAATCGTTATCATGGACACGTGACGGCGGGGTCGGGTGGTGTGCGGGGGGTGCGCGGGGCGCGGCGGGCGGGGCGGGGGCGCCGCCCGCCGCCGCGCGTTACACGAACTCTCGCCTCCGCGACGCGGCGCCTCCGCCGCCTGTCGGGCTGCTCGGCGGGTCGCTCGGCGACGTCGGCGTCGGCACTTGCGGCGCTGCACCTTTGCTTCGCGCCTGCCAATTACAATTAGAACATCTTTTATTTTACACGAAATCCTTACAAATACAGTTATTATTATTATCAGTTTCTAACTCGGCCTGGTTGATCAATAAAATACTACAGAATATAATAAAAATATTGTATAACGCATATAAATGGAACAACCGGAATAAAATGGACAATGGAGTCCAAGAGGTCGAGGGTTAGGTCGAAAGGAAGAGTGACCTGCAGACTATACAATTATTATTATTATTAAAACAATATTAAAAAGAATAATTTTATGTATATACGTAGAGTTATTAATAAGTAATAAGCTGGGTACCATCAAAACTTGTACACGTGTGATACAGCATTATTGAACTGTTAGTCAGTAGTAAAGTTATTATATATAGTAGTGATTTATATAAATTACTACCAGTTTCGCATGCGTTTATATGTTTATTAAAATATGACTCGTAGTTTGAATAATCATAAAACCTAAAAGCGTAACGAAACCATAGCGCAATTCAGAAACAGTGCACAACGCCATCTATCGGAGCTTAGATGTAAACTTATTTGAAATATTTACATTACATTACACATACACTATACACATACATTTACAAAATTAGTGGATCCAACGAAGAAATTTTGAAGTTTTATTACAAAACAGGGAATGCGTGCCGCGAAAAATATTGTGACGTTTTTGGACTTAACGCAGTCTCCAAAATTAGAGTGGCACAAAAATTGGTTCAAGCGTTTTCAGTCCGGGAATTCCGATGTCAAAGCTTGTGTTAGGTTAACATTAGGAAACTACCCTAAAAATTTCCAATATTTCTACAGCAATGACAATATCTCACTACCTACAAAATGGCACATATTTATTACAACTAAATATAAATAATCTATGATAAAAAATATTTTAAATTTGTATATAAAATACGAAAAAATTCCCCGACCTATTAAAGAGTCTTATGGTATATTTGGCCATTACGTATAAAGTATTCCTAATTTTATTTGTCGTCTCAATAAATAAAAAGGAATGCAATATATATTACATCATTTCCACATTTCTACAGCAATGACAATATCTCACTACCTACAAAATGGCACATATTTATTATAACTAAATATAAATAATCTATGATAAAAAATATTTTAAATTTGTATATAAAATACGAAAAAATTCCCCGACCTATTAAAGAGTCTTATGGTATATTTGGCCATTACATATAAAGTATTCCTAATTTTATTTGTCGTCTCAATAAATAAAAAGGAATGCAATATATATTACATCATTTCCACATTTAATGTGTTCGTGCTATAGCCAGTTCAATAATTTTACGTATATCAGTTATAGTTAGTATACATGACTCAATCAAGTAAATTGTGGATACGAGACAAACCTTGGAGCGTCGTTTCCTCGATGTCGTGGAGGATTCGGGGGCTGCTATGGGCGCCGTGGCCACGGGGGCGGGCGCGGCTGCATCGGACGGAGGTTCTGCCCCCAGCCGTGCCGCTAACAGCGTCAATAGTTCCTCCACGCGGCCCAGCTTCACAAATAAAAACATCATTTTACATACCTAGTAATACAAATAAAATTAATTAAAACATAATATATACACGAAATCGAATATCAAAGGATTCCAATAAATAGGCATTACATAGTTCTTTTAACATAATACTAACGGCTTCGTCATTAGAGGCACTGTTCAAATCCCAGTCGAGAAAACTATAATTTTGCATCACAATTGTAGGTTCTACGGGTCTTTGTGTGTTTTGCTTTCCACGCATCTTTGGATCCGAATCTGAGGAAGATTCAGATCAAAGACTCTTAGTGCTCATGCATTAAGCATCGGAATAGGAAAGGGGACGACGAGTGTATGTCATTGTGTTTATCAAATTACGGCACTATAATAATATAGTGTGCAGCTTATTACCAGAATAGTCGAAGTTCTCCTTAAAATCAAGGTCGATCTCCGGTGCCCGGCAATTTGAAGTACTGATTTACCATGCACTCGATGGTGAAGGCAAACGTCGTTAGGTAACTTGCATATCCAAGAAATGATAAAAAAAACATTTCCGAAACTGAAGTGATGTGAAGTCCGCCAATCCGCAGTGGAGCGGCATGGTGTTCTATGCTCTAACATCCTCTGGACATAAGGCCTATGAGCCGTGGGATTTGTATATGTACAGGCTGTAACTTTACTTACTCAGTTTCAGTTGCAAAGCTAAAGAATAATGAAAAAAAAAATTGATTCTGATAAATTCAAATCCGGTCTTCTTCCGTGTATAAATTCTATGGTCTCTTGAGATCAGCCAACAATTAGTACGCTTTCTGAGCGCACTTTTATAGCCGTGGTCTAAATCGATTAAATAAATAAACTTGAAAGGTGTTTAAGCCAGAAATCATTATCCTCAAACCTTCTGCTGTAGCCGCTGCACTTCGTTGCGGACGTCGCGCCTCAGCTCAGCCAGCGCGGCGTCGTGGTTCGATGGCGCGGGGGTCGGCGCGGGCGCCTGGGTGAGCGCGGGAGAGGGGCGGGTGCGGGGGCGATGGTGCTTTGTACTGTCGTCGTCGTGGCCGTGGGCCGTTTCTCATCCAACTCCTCGTCGATGGCGTCGCGCCTCGCCACCGCCGCGCTCAGCACGCTGGCCGCCCGTCCTCGTGCGAACGCAGCCTATAACATATAATAGGATAACGTATAAACATTTTATAAAATATAACTTTTAGATGGTGATCGGGAAGCCCTCAATCCACACGACTCCCGCATTACACTTAGTTGGTCAATAGAATAAATAAATAAAAACTATAAACATATAAAGAAACAAGTATATACAATATAATATAATACATACATATATAAACACCAACCAGATGGGAATCCCTCGACAGGGCAGACCAAACGGTCGAGAGTTAGGGCGAAAGGGAAAGAAACCTGCGCACTATACGAGCGGTGTTATTATAATTATTATTATAAAAGTTACCGCTATTTTTTATAATTTCTATATATTATAAAATTTTTCAATAAAACAAGTAATAAGTCAATAATGTAACCCCCACAGTTTTTTATAACTTATTCCGAAAATTCATCAAGATTTTCAATACTTCAGACGTCAATCGTCAGATATCACCCGAACGAAACACCGAGCATTGCATTTGAAAGAAAGTGAAAGAAGTGGAAATCCACATACCTAAATTACCTCAACAAAAAAGTGAATTCAATATTCCTGCACAACAAACATATAAATAGTGAATATAGCGTATAAACTTACTTACTTTTTATATGATATTAGAATATTAATTGTTTATTTAGTATGATTTCGATATTATGAAGTTCATACATCTTTAAACAGGCTAATGTTTTTATTATAAAAATATTCTTATAGTTTTTTTTTATGATATTGAACTGGCACACAGTTCACCTGATGGTAATTGAAGAATGCCGCCCATGACATCTACGTCCAACCTCAACAGCTTCCGGACACACACGCGTTGTGAGGATAGAGATGGAATGACTCGAAACAATCACCATACGAAACACTACTTTGTTTAAGTTCTGCTGCTGCTTCACGTTGATATTCTGTGAGGGTCCGGTCTTTGCCCCGTCGACCCGACTCACTCATGCAATAGCCAGATCCGAAAATCATCAATTTGTGTAGGTCATGGACCGCAGGAGTCACCATCAGATCTAATAGAATAAAAAAATGTGAGATGCCCGTATGTATAATATACCAACGGAAACAACATTTTTTTTATAGCATAGGTGGCAAACGAGCAAACAGCTCGTGGTATGTGATCACCGCCGCCCATGGACATTCGGAACATCAGAGGAGTCGCAAATGCGCCGGCCTTTGGTAGGCTCTTTTCTTGAAGGTCCCTAACTCGTATCGGTTCGTAAATACCGCTGACGACAGCTGAAACCACAGAGTTGTGCGTGGCGGGAAATGACTATATATTATTCTAGATCATACAAATCTGATTCTTGGCAAGAATATATTAGTCGTCACCACATACTGCATCAGTTCACATTCGGTATCTTATCGGTTGTAAGTTCAAAGGTCTACCTTCAAGGACAGTGAAGTGGCAGTTCCGGTGGACAAGCTCGGTCCGTCAGCAGATGGTGGACGGTCGCGGGCACTGAGGCTCCGTGTGAAGGCAGCGCGGGGGGCGTCCGGCGCGTCCAGTGACCCGCCCGCCAGCAGGCGGCCCCATTTGCCTCGCACAGCGGCTTTGCTGTCGGTGACTACCGCTGAAGAGGTAGCGCCACCCTCGCCACGTTCTGCGTCAGCGGGCGGAGGGCCTGCTTGCGTGCTGTTCGCACCCGCTGTGCTGCCTACAAGTTAAAATTTGTTCCTATAATATAAATTCCTATAATATAAACTCACTTCATCATGAATCGACATATTCATCTACTATGGTGATTGCTATTCCACTTAAAACTAGCATGGAAGTTGACTAACATTGCACACAACCAGAACTGGTACATCACGACAGAATTCAAAATTTCATCATCATCATCTCGATGGTGGGCAATCTACCACTGTGAGCTTTTCGGGAAATGTTCTGCCAGACACAACTACTCTGTGGAATCAGCTATCGCCAGCGATATTTCTGAACCCATACGACTTAGGGACCTTCAAAGAAAGAGCCCACATCTTTCTTAAAGGCCGCACATCTGCGACTCCTCTGGTGTTGCTTGTCTGTATGTCCATGTGTATGGCGACGGTAATCACTTGCCTTCAGGTGAGCTGAGGGTGTATCTACTTTTTTAATGTCACTAATTGTGATAAACGAGGACAGTTCTCCTCATCTTATACGAGAACAAATCATGCGTAATAAAAATAAAAAAAACATTGGGTTTTTTATTTTTATTTCACATTAACAACTTATTTATAACCGCATCGTGACATTTAGAAATAATAAATAAAAAATGTAAAACTAATTTATTAGATGTATTTTATTTGCTAAAGAAATACAAGACGGAGGATTTAATACCAAAAGGCATTCTCTCTCATCTTCCAGCCCACCTTTGGCTTAAGCAGATACGAAATATATTCATAATATATTATTTATTTAACTTTTATGTACACAAAACATTTTATACAAAGAAACTAAGGTAAGAAAACTTTTCATGTAAAAAGGCGCAGCATATTTTTACAATAAAAATTTCTTTAGCAGGCCTGGTGTTGCATATATTATCGGAAAAAAACAAACATAATGTAGTAAAATCGAAAAAAAAATGTATTAAAATAAATATAGAACTATATTTATTTGCAAACACATGCATATAAATATAAATATATATATTCCTTAAAGATTTTTTTTTAAGTGCTACGATACCTGTGGTGGTAGTTGTTGCAGTGGTGGTGGGTGCGGTTGATGCAGGTTGCGCCCGGGGTCCGGGGGCCGCTGCTACACTGCGCTCGCGTCGGAACCGCGAGAAGATCTTCCGCACGAGGTGGTCCTGCGCCTGCTCCAATTGCGGTTCGCGCTTGCGACGCTCCATCAGCTCGCGTTCCCGTCGCACGTCTGCCACCTGACCATGGAACCATATGACAGAGGTACAAGGAACATGTTGAATCTTTTTCTTTATTGTATTAGCCATGACAAACGAGCACACAGTTCACGACCCATGACAACATTGTGCAAGGAGGAAGGGCGGAATAATGTAGTTGCATTGTCACCTCTGAAGACTAAAATGGCCTTGTTGCCAGTAATACGAGTACTCCGAATCCCAAGTGTGCGAATATTGTTTGAAGTTACCTTGCGGAATATGAGGCGATGTCGCAGGTTGTATGTGAGCGTGAGGTTGCGCGCGAAGCTGTTGGCGAAGGCCTGGTAGAAGTCGAGGACCTCGAGGAGGCGGTCCCGCTTGATGGTGTGCAGGTCACAGTAAGTGAGGGCGCGCACGTTGGCCGCCGACTGGCCCACCGCCGTGTCCTTCCAGAATGAGTCACCGAACACGTCGCCCTTGCCTGCGAATGTCAGCTCACTTAGTCCTGGATCTATATAGACCTCCACTATATAGATCCCGGACTAAGTCCACCACTATAGACAGCTGGATTTCATACATATATTTTCTATTTTTTCCAAAACCCACAGGTTCCCTCACGATGATTTCCTTCATTGTTGAGCTGGTGGTAAATCAGCACTTGACTTATATCCGTATCGGCGATTGTACTAAGTTCTCCCGCGTACCGTGAATAAAAGGAGAGCACTTAGCAACTGAGCTACCACGGATCTATATATAATAGGCAAAAAAAAATAAAGAGGCGCAGTTCCTTTTTTATTCATATCAGGGGTTGGGCTTCACATTGGAACACTGTTCTCATCTCTGGGCCCTGACACCCCAATCCCGCCTCCCAAAAACTCCTTACAATTGACCGAAATCAACGAAGAGTGGCTCGAATCTTTGATGATCAGTTACATTCTGATCGCCTTGGTTCACCATGAGGAGAGTTTTGAAGAGTTATACTACGTACAAATTCCAGCCGCTGAGTTTATACATCAAGATAGAATCCAAAAATTCATCTTTATCGTTTGGATGGTTGGCATTCCACCGCCGTGCACTTTACGCCAAATTTCTCCCACGCTCAACTACCGTTTGGGATTAGCTGTAGCCAGCAGTACTTCAGATACGACTTAATAACCATCACGAAAAGAAGACCTTTCTTAAAGCCTGGATGTCCACGGGCGGCGGTAATCACTTACCATCAGGTGAGCTGCTTGCTCGTTTGTCACATTTCCGTACATTATATATGTACGGAAATGTGGCAAATACAAAAAATAAACGATCCCACAGTTCACCAGACGGTAAATGATGACTGCGGCTGAGTACATCCACCCTCGACAATGATTCAAAGTTCACATGCGTTGTCACCACTGAGAATTGAGATGGATTTCTACATTACCTGTAATTGGATCCCGGGATCCTTTTTTTTGGCAAGAATGGGACTTTATGTCGGACTCGCACCGACTAAAACCCCATGGTGTCCTCCATCGTCGCATATGTTGGGGTCACGGAAACGCTTTCTCACACATCCGCTACCGCACCTGCTTAAGCTGACCAGGCGGCCTGTCCTCCGGGGGTAGGAGACCGACCCATTCATGCTGCAAACTAGCTGCTGCGTGCCCTATAACTGTTGCTCCTATATTTTTCAAGAAGGCAATTGCCACGAACACAGACATACGAGTGCAAACACAATCAGGTACTCTGATCGTAACCCCATTTTTTCGTAATCTCGGGTGAAATTAAGTACGAGATAGCGTTTTCATTATACAGGAACTCACCGAGTATAGCGACTACCTCGTCATCCTGTATGACCTCGAGGGAGCCGGTGACGATGAAGCAGAGGGAGTCGATAGACTCGCCGGTGTGGTAGAGCAGATCGCCGGGCGCGGAGTGCGACATGTGGAAATGCATGGCCAACGCGCGCAGGCAGCCGTCCGATGCCAGTCGGAAGGCTGGGTGCTCGTTGAAGACCTTGCGGTTCAGGTGCACGCAGATGTCCGCCTTCATGTCCTTGGGGCAGTAGTTCAGCACCTGAAGAAAGCGCCGGGACGCATTACTTAGAGCAGAGGTTCCCAGACTAAGATATGGTCTGCCTACATTGATAGGTGAAGTCAAGCTAACATTTTAGTTCTTCACTATCGAAAGCAAACAAATTTTCGTGGACCTCCACTTACGTAATTGTGATACCTCCATTTTTTTGTCACGCTAACGTAGACCCCCATCGAGACTCCCGTGGAACCCTGGGGGTCCACCTGGACCACTTTGAGAACATAAGTTAGGCTTAGAGTATTGTTCATTGTTTCTTTAACCACATATTTTTGTTACGCGTATTATTTGCTTCTTTTGTTTTATTCTATTCTTTGCTTTGTCTTTCATTATTCGTACAGCAAAGGACTGGAATAGTTTGTCCGCGTCTGTCTCTCCCTCCGATTACAATGTGGGGTTTTCAAGAGTAGAGTGAATAGGACTGCATTTCCACTTAACATCAGGTGGAATTGTGGTCAAGCACTTCCTTTTTTAAAAACAATGTTTAAAAAAAAAGGATTCTTAAGATGAAAACACCTTAACTTTAGTACAAGTTTCTTGGAACACTAAAAAAATCACAATATACTTACTAAGTTAAATACTTAGCACATCTGACTCTATAGTTCACTAATAATTGTACATATGTACTGGGTTACACATTAAACAGTGGTAGAGCTACGCTTCCGTTTGTTTCTATCTGCAGAATGAATGGGTCAGCTCGACCGTAGTCGTGACCACGCCCTCATCAGCGTGAAAAACAGCATAATGCTGCTGTGTTCCGTCTGGTGAGTTAAGGGCATCCGGAAACCTTTATTACAGGTGACGAGACATTCCATTTCAGTCCTCAAGTGTGACAACGCATCTACATTATGATTCCTTGCCAAGGATGAATGTAGATTTCTTGGGCCGCAGGAATCACGTAACATCAGGTGAACTGTGTGCTCGTTTGTTCCTCTCAATGTAATAATAAAAAAACATGGGTCAACTAACCATCGGGTGAACTGTTTGCTCCATTGTGAACTTCAATATAATTAAATGGGATCCTTCTCAGTCCTCAGTTGCTGCAACGCATGTGCATCTTGAATCTTCGTTCAAGATGGATGTGGTTGTTTGTGGATGGCAATCATCACTTACCAAATAATGAACAAAATCAATACTTTTATAATTTGAGACAGCTCATGCATAGTATACGGCTAGAAATAAAAAAATAAATAAAAAAGAAACGAACCGCAGAATGGCTAAGGTTAGTTTTAGGCTAATTTATTCTACATCGGTTCACTTCGAATAAATGTGTTTCGATTTTGCTCATTTTAATCTCGTTCTTTGTCTTGATAAACAAAACAAGTTAAAAGCGTCAAATAAAACGTACCTTATCAGTGTCGAGTCCTTTAGTCATGGCCCATGTGGAGACAACGTAGTCCATCACGCGCTCGCTGAGGGCCTTGGGCACCTCGTGCAGCTTCATGAACTCGCGCACGTTGTTCAGCATGTCGTGGTACTTGGCGGTGGCAGAGGTCATCTGCTGGATGATGGTGGTCACGTGCCCGAATATCGTCGCGTACAGCAACGCTGCGAGTTGCAAGCTCATACATTAACGCACTGACCCCCCCTTGATACTTACCAACCATGATACACGGTACTCGACCATGATCGCCTAGTTACTATAGATTGACATTTAGTACAGTCGTTATTACTAAGGAAAAGTATTTCATCGTCAACCGATCGGTTTAATAGACCTAGGTTTATTGCTTTGCAGTACTGCGGTTGCTGGTCTAGACCGGTTAAAGAAACCTGGACGTATTACCTCAATAACCTAAGACTAACCTAAGAGACCTTAATATAAGTAATATGTCCCCCCCGAAATTAAATAATAATCACCCCTAAAACAAAACCTACTTATTCTTAATAAGTTACCGAAAGAAGGTCAGAACTTATGGTTTTAATAATTTAAATCTTCGGTATCACACCGGGCCAAAACGTAAATCCTATTTCCTGATAAATCAACCGGGATGTCCTGTTGAATTTAGGCGATAATAATTGTAAACTATTACCGATCTTTATTTATTATATATTTAATTATAATCTTACGTACCTGTACATTGACACATGAATTATTGTTATTTACGCTATATATGATAATTAAGATGACCGTACAGCAAATAGTATAATCCCGAGTGGTTTCCGTATTATAATTATCTTTTTTTTGTGTATGTGTATTGCTGTTGGTCCAGAGACCTCTACAGCTTTATCTAATTAGACTCGAGAGCGGGAGGCCTGCTGAGCGGGGGGGCCACTGAGTTACCAATTATCAATACCAAAAAATCATCTTTGCACAAGTGGTTTTATGAGTTTGTTACGCATGAATGATGCCGGTAAGTATACTATATATAAATCAGACATACATCTATTTATGAGTGTATATTAATTTTTCTTATTCCACATCTTAATCGACATTCAACGAACATATGGCAATAAAACCATCACTTGTATAATCTCACTGCCCTCGTCGTCTTGGTGCAAGTGATTTTTGCGTTTGTTACTCATGAATGATACTATTAGTATAACGTATTTTAAATCTAGGCACACATCAAGCTATGAAAGTACAATAGAATTTTTTCTCATTCAACATATTAGCTGACGTCTAACGTACATATATGAATATAAAATCATCACTTGTGTAATCTCACTGATTCCCATTTTAATTTACGAAAAATACCCAAAAAATCGCCTTTGCTCAAGTGATTTTTTGGGTTTGTTACGGATGAATGGTACTGGTAGTATACCATATTTTTAATGCAGGCAAACGAATATGAATGTAAAATAGACTTTATCTCATTCCACATATTAACCGACATTCAATGTACGTTTGGGAATATAAAACCATGACACGTGTAATCTAAATGCTCGCCTACTTTAATTTACGAAAAATACCCAAAAAATCGCCTTTCCGCAAGTGAATTTTGCGTTTTTACACATGAATTATACTATTAGTATATCATAATTGAAAATCTAGACACACATCAAGCTATGAATGTACAGTAGAATTTTTTCTCAAATCCACATATTAGCCGACATTTAACGTACATAAATGAATATAAAACGGTCACTTTTATAAGTATCTCTTCAACCTAACTTTAATTTGCGCAAAAGTACCCAATGAATCGTCCTTGCCCAAATGATTATCTGGGAATGTAGCGCAAGGTCGGCTCCGATACACACTATATATTATTCAAATGCGAAATACACGTCAAGCTGTGAATATATTTTTTCATATAATAGCTTACGTTTAACGATCATATAAAACTACATGACACATAGAATGTTAAGGAGAGTATAGAAATGTAAAGTGTGTACTATCGTGATTGCCACAAAAAGTCTTATCTGTGAAACAGTATACAAATGGCAACACTATTTTTACCGATTTTAAAAAAGAAGAAGGATCACGATTCGATTAGTGTTTCCTTATATATATACAGAAATGTTTGTCGCTTTTAATAGGGATGTCAAAACGAGTTTGACCCAATGTTGCCTCCAATGTTACTTGCATTTTTAAGTTCTGATTTACGTGCTCGGCGTTGAAGTAAATATGTTGAGGAAATCTGCATGTCTAAGAAATATATATATCGAAGACATGTGATGTGCTTGTATAGTGCCATAAGGATTTGTGTCGAGTCGTTCTTTTCGTACTATGGTTAGTTCGTAATTGCGACGTGATTCGTACACTTCATATTTTACGAACAGTAAATATATACCTACATAGATTATTTTTTGTATTATCGTTGTTATGAATATACTGGTTAATGCGTATTGCTGCATTGTTATCACAGCTGTACTGTAACTTCGTCTACTTTCTGTATGATTTGGCTTGTTTAAAAATGTTAATACTGGTATTATAATATAATAAATATGTTATATTCAATGTAGTCGTAATGTGTAGCTCTACTATCGCATAGGACTGCGAATATCGAGACTCTTCGTGGGCCTGCACTTTGTAGGGGGGATAGAGGGGGTGTGGGTATTGGGGGCGGGGGCGTTATAAAAAAAACTAATTCAAAACATTATCATAAAGAAAAAAAAATAATAATAAAAATATACCGTAGCTGGTATGGTAATCTATAAAAGTATTAAAACCATGTTTTATATTTTTCTTAGGTTGTACTAAAGGTGCCAAATTAGCACACAATTCTTGTGAAATGTGATCGTTATGGCTCATGACCCTTACATTGAGCAGTCACCATATCGCATAAATTCTTAGCTTCTACTTTATGTATTCTGTGCCTTATCCTTCTAACTTTATAGTTCATACATAGTGAAGCCAGCTTTTAGCTCTTACCTCGAAAAATATTTTTCTATAATATTTGTGGTGACAAAAGAGCTCACAGTTAAACTGGTGGAAACCAATGGCGGCATCCGATGACACCTACGCCCCTCTTCAACTAAAATTCGAGATCTCTCTAAAGACTGAGATAGTATGTTTTTAAAGAAGATATTTAACATTTACTTTTATAGATTTAAAAACGTAACGAGCAAAGAACGAAAAAACGTCACAAAATGTGTATGAAGAATGAATGATAAATGCACTCACACACACACAGTGCGACAGTAAATCATAATGACAGTAAAACAACAGAACATGTTAGCCAACAAATCAGGAGACAATAGCTAAATAAAAATGGGAGAGGAATAAGGAGGGCGCGGCCCCCCACGCAGTACACCTGCTGGGGGGTCGCGCCGTGTGCTCCGGCTAATAACAGAAGAATTCCTGCACCTGCCACGATCATCATGCAGATGGTGAAGATCTTCTCGTTATCGGTCTCGGCGGCGACGTTGCCGAAGCCCACGGAGGTCATGCAGGTCATGGTGAAGTAGAGCGCGGTGACGTACATCGTCTTGCGCGAGGGCCCGTTCACGAGCTCGGGCCCGTCCGATTCGTTAGACCACACGTACGAGTACGGGCTCTGGGTGACGTTGGCTAGTTTCCACAGCCAGGAGTATTGCAGGCCCGAGTCGGCGTCAGAGCGGCCAATGCTGTACCATACGCAGGCGAGCCAGTGCGCCACCAGCATGTAGAAACAGAGGAGCAAGATGAGCATCGCGGCGCCGTACTCCAGATAGCGGTCCAGCTTACGCACCACGCGACCCAGCCGCAGTAGACGTACCACCTTCAGCGCACTGAACAGGCTGCCAATACCCTGCACATGGATATTATATAAATCAATAAATTAATGAAATAAAAGATACACGAAGATACCCAGCATTACGTACTCGTACTTACACAAGAAGATGGAGATAGAAAGATAAGATAGAGAAACCGAAGAACCAAATAAAGGTGAAAGGCCTTTATTGATCCTCCGGTCCCTCTCTCTCTCTCTCACCATTCAAAACATATACCATTTGACTCTTACGTTGAATAAAACAATATACAATAACGGACATCGCGTGGGATTCCCCTAACTAGATGGATCGACGATCTGCATAGACGGCTGACAGCAAATTAATGTGTGAAGGTAAAGATCAGGTGGACTAAAGCCGGCTGATTTAAATTTTGCTGATATTTTAGAGGGTATTCTTAAATACGAGCATCAAGATAAACAAAAATGTTGCTGATATTTTAGAGGGTATTCTTAAATACGATTATCAAGTTAGTCAAAAGTTTTGCTGATATTTTAGAGGGTATTCTTAAATACGAGCATCAATATAAACAAAAATGTTGCTGATATTTAAGAGAGTATTCTTAAATACGATTATCAAGTTAGTCAAAAGTTTTGGTTGATATTTTAGAGGTATTCTTAAATACGAGTAACAAGATAGACCAAATTTTGCTGATATTTGAGAGGGTATTCTTAAATACGATTATCAAGTTAGTCAAAAGTTTTGCTGATATTTTAGAGGGTATTCTTAAATACGAGCATCAAGATAAACAAAAATGTTGCTGATATTTTAGAGGGTATTCTTAAATACGAGCATCAAGATAAACAAAAATGTTGCTGATATTTAAGAGAGGGTATTCTTAAATACGATTATCAAGTTAGTCAAAAGTTTTGCTGATATTTTAGAGGGTGTTCTTAAATACAAGCATCAAGATAAACAAAAATGTTGCTGATATTTAAGGGTATTCTTAAATACGATAATCAAGTTAGACAAAAGTTTTGCTGATATTTTAGAGGGTATTCTTAAATACGAGCATCAAGATAAACAAAAATGTTGCTGATATTTAAAGGGTATTCTTAAATACGATAATCAAGTTAGACAAAAGTTTTGCTGATATTTTAGAGGGTATTCTTAAATACGAGCATTAAGATAAACAGAAATGTTGCTGATATTTTAGAGGGTATTCTTAAATACGAGCATCAAGATAAACAAAAATGTTGCTGATATTTTAGAGGGTATTCTTAAATACGAGTATCAAGATAGACCAAAATTTTGCTGATATTTTAGAGGGTATTCTTAAATACGAGTATCAAGATAGACAAAAATTTTGCTGATATTTTAGAGGGTATTCTTAAATACGATTATCAAGTTAGACAAAAGTTTTGCTGATATTTTAGAGGGTATTCTTAAATACGAGTATCGAGATAAACCAAAATTTACCAGTAAAATACTAATCTACGATGTAACTCCTGAACGTTAAAACGGACGCAATGTTTGCCAGCATAACCTTAAAATTGGCAGTAACCGTAATAAATCGGCTAATTTGTAAATAGACCAAGCCTTCGTTGCCTATCCTGCAAAAATAGCACTCTAGCATTATTATCTGTTGAATAAAAATAGCTGGTGACTCGATTTGCGAGGAAGTTAATCTTAGTCTACAGAACAATAATGCTAATTTAGCGAGGAAGTTCGTCTTACTCTTCAGAGAAATAATGCTATTTGTTGACTGCAAAAATCACTCACTACCAGAAGAACTGTTCATCTCTCACGGAACAATTACACGCACTTTTGTTTGCAAAAATATTGGCTTTAGTGCGAATTTAGCGGTGCTGTGTGGTATATTAGAGCAGAGTTACAATCGGACGCCACAAGATTTTTTTACGTCTATTTTCACATCTGCAACTGTTACCTAAATTCCGACAATGATTGTTGCTAACTAAAATTTGTAAAGAATACAAAAAAATCAAAACTCACATCCTCATCGTGGTCGAAGGCGTTGAACACGTCATAGGGCAGACATGAGAGCAGGTCGATGAGGAACCACGACTTGAAGTAGTTCTTCCTTATGACCTTCGGATCGCTGACCACCTCCCCGCCGGGGCCGACGAACGTTGTGTGGAAGTTGAGCACGATGTCGATAAAGAATACGACGTCCACTATCGAATCGATGACGAGCAGCGACACGTCCTCGCTGGTCTTGTTCTTGAAGGCCACGTTGTAGGGCACCATGATGGCGGTGTAGAAGGTCAGGCATAGGATGATCCAGTCCCAGATTGCCTTGAAGGCGCAGTAGTGGAGCAGGATGTGGGGAGGCGTCTTGGGCGCCTCCTGGCGGTACTGCGGCAGCACGTCGCCCGACAGCGACAGCACCTGCCACATGCCGCGAGCCGCGCAACACTATGTAGTATCACACCGCCCTCAGTAACGTCCGCTCGCGCCCGTTCCCAGTGCCCAGTGTCCAGTGCCCAGTGCGCAGCGGGGCGTGCGCAGTGTGCTCGCTTCTACCATACAATACCACAGCCAATAGCGTGCAACGTGCACAGCACGGGAACACGAGACAGATGGACATAGGTGGTGGCATCAACAATTTCTTATCGTGCAGCATCTCTGTGATACTGAGTGCATAGTGCGTCTGTGCATTAACTTGAAGGAAATATAACTACATTACGGCAGCAAATACGGAGTCCATATACATGTTATTGGGAAATGTAATTAACTTATGAAATTCCTATAAAATACAGCTTAATTTCGTTGAAAATTAAGAATGATTGATTATCATAATTAAGTTATGACAAAACGTCGAATTTTTAAAATAATAATTATTCCAGTGCTATTATTATTAGCTTTACTAACATTCCGGTTAACTAAATAAGCTTAAATGCCTGTCTTAGTAGATGGTTCACGACAATAGACGAATAGTGAATTCGATTATTATCGTCTTGTATATTTGTATACTTAAGTTTCGCCTACCACTTCGAATTGTGATTGTTGTTTGAGCGACTTTTAGTATCGCATTGTTGATTATGAAAACATTGCTAAATGTAAATTACAATGAAAAAACTCTAAACAAACGGACACTCCGAATTCGTCGTCTATTGATCGTAAAGATATAAACTAAATCGCAACATTCGGTTTTCTTAACAAAATAACTATAAAGTCAAATTATAAATGCCGTTCAAGTTTTAGAAGAAGAGCCGAATGATGCGATGGAGCCACCTGAGACGCATGCGTGCGTCGGAGGAGGCTCCTCACGCGCATCAACAACGATCAAACGTCACGCTAAAGTGAAATGACAGAGACAGATAGAGATAGAGAGAAAGAGAGGAAGCGCACACAAACAAAAAGGAGCAGTCTAGCGTCGCTACGTCGGATCGTCGCCGGGGCGGTGCGGATAGGAGTAGTGAAAGAAAGGCGTGCGTGTTTACATGGTGTGCGTTGGTACTGACATGCGCGAGCTGGCTCTGACGCTGGGGTTCCTTCAACGCGGGCAGTGCGGACACCAGCACCGAACGCGACCTCGTCACACTGCGCGCCAGCTTCGCGAACTTCGATAGACCTGCGCATATCATTACGTTCAGCCCGCTTGACAACTGCATAAGATAGGTTTGCTTTATTGTATTTGAGGGTGACAAACGAATTCACATTTAATGTTCACAGAGATATGCCACGTCACCAGTTATATGGTACCAGGTCTCCGGATCCGTATACTCACACTAGCACTGTGCTGGTATTTTGTGAAGGCTTGATCCTTCCACAGTCGAGCCGATCCATTCATTTCGCAGCTAGAAACAAAATGTAGCGTGGCCCTATCGCTGTTTCTTTGATACATTGGCATTTTTACTTATATTGGATTATAATTGTTATGCAATATCATAAATAAATTACATATTTATTAGAAATTTCAAAAACTTGTAACACTGATTTCTTTTTTTTTTTTCGAAGAGGCTTACCGCCCATATGGCTTCCTTCCGTATAATATTCTACTCATTGAACCCCATTCGCGATTCACTTCTTAAAATTTAAATTTCATTCCACTACCGTAGCAGTTCAACGGGCTTTAATATCCTTTACATAACTGAAAACTGAACTTGTTATGGACATGTTATTGTTATATTCAGGGAATAATCTGTGTGAAATTATATGCGGGAATGATTATAGAACAGAAAGAGATAGACGGAATATATTTTTTCAGAATAAAAAGTGCTTATATGATATTTATTTTCATAACTTATTTTAAACTATAAAAGGAAAACAAATAATTTCAAGAAGTTTCAACAAACAGTTTAACATAATGTTTGGTGCATTATAAAATAATTAGAAAAAAAGGTAACATATTATTTATTATTATAACATATTACTTATTATACACATATAATTGGAACCCTTTATATTATAGGTGATAACCGAACGTACACTACATACGTACACGACATGATCAACAAGCTCTGTTGAAACTGCCTCCAGTGTGACTTTAACACTAATCTGTACTTTAACGATTCAAAAACTACAACCAAACTTCCAGCCCAAGTCTGCTTCGTCTGGTTTTGCAGTTCTTGTATAGAACATAAAATCTCTACTATCAAGTATTGAAACGAATCTATATAAATAAAAAATATATGCTGTTCGTTGGTAAGCGTATCACTTGAGAATGGTTATTTTTTTTGGATGTCCGTATTTTTTTATTTTTTTAAAAGAATATTAACAACGTTATTACCATTACTAATATTCCGGTTAACCACTCCTACTGCTGACAATGCTTGTGCTGGGAGATGGTACACGACAATAGTCTAATGGCGGATACGAACCTACGACATCAAGATTCGCAGACCGTTCCCCTAATTAGCATTAGGGTATTGACGCTTCAAAAATGGTAGGAGCTAAGTCTATATGGTCATAAAAATTGGAACTGGCTGCCCGGTAAAGTGGCAAAGTTGATAATTTTCACATATTCACAAAACGTACACAAACAAATTTATTGAAATTCCGACGGGCCAACGTCTGACGGGTCAGCTAGTATCGTAATAAAAGTATCTAGAAAGAAGAAAGAAAGAAGTAAGATCTATATCCAACTACCAGACACAGGTCTCCTGCGTAAGGAGAAAGAATGAAGCTCCGCTGCAGATGCGCGGACTTCACATATTTTGAAATAAAGACCATTCTAAGATCTACGTAACAAGTAATGTATGATGAACTGAATTTGAATTTGGATTAGAATAATACTCATGTGGTCTCACCTCCCTTGGGGTCGTCGGCATCGATGGGCTGCTTGAGGGCGGTGATGTCGCGAAAGGTAAGCAGGAACAGCACCACCAGCTCGCGCTCGTTTCGGATGGGCGCCACGTGCACCAGCAGCCATAGCGGCGTGCCTGGAACGTAACAACACCAAAAGCTCAGAAACATTGCATCTAGCTGGACGTAGCATGAATGGGTCAGCTCGACCGTTGAACCCAGCACCAACACAGGATACAAGGGTGTTGATGTGATGATGATCAAGTCCTCCTGATCGATTTCAACGATGGTGATATCTTCTGGTTAAAACAAGTTGACCAATAGTTGGTCAACTTGTAATAATACGCCGACACCGACGGCGTCGCAAACAAGGTTATTCGCGATACCGCCATGTCACAGACCGGTTTTTTCAGTCCATACAGATAGAAGCGTCGCCGGACTTTCCTGCGCCACTTCTTCTCCAGCGCCCACGCATTTCGAAGTGGTGCTACAGGTAGCTAGCTAATAATAATAGCGATATTACTTCGTCAGAAGCAACTGACCGAGCCGAGGTTCAGCCCTCTCGGGCACCCTCGAGTCAGACGCTCTCGCGAAACAGGGTAACGGTCCAAGCCCAGGCTCCCTCTCGGGAGCCCTTGTGCTGATTACCCATTAATTAATAGAGGTTTCGACTGAGTGCCATAAGCGCTCGGTCACCTCTCAACCCGGTGAAACTGTAAAAGCCCTCAGGCTAACAGCGGTCATCAGGGCGAAAAAAATAAAAATAAAGCTTAGGTTACTTTTTAGTGGAAAACTAAAAATATTTTAGCGATAATAGGAAACATATTATCTTTTTAAATAGTTATGTTGTTATATAATAGTTATGTTGATGATCATTTTGAAGTTTGAAATTGTATTGTGTAAAGAGAAACGTGATATCTCGCATTTCTCTTCGTGGGCTGTTCCATTACGAACATACTTGTCTTTACTCACAGGTTGTTACCCTGACCGTGTTTAATTAAAAAGGTTGCATGTTTCGTTTTGTTAATAAAACGAAACGTTTCACAGTAAACTGGTATAATAATTACCCACCACCCCCCCGGACATCTACCGTTACCCTTCGCCTACCCCTTCACACCATACAGGATCCCACAACCCTCCGTTTTAATACAATTGTAGGTTGTTATTGCCGGGGCTTGGTCGTTACAGTCGAGATAAAACAAATTGTTCGGTGCATTAGTATTGGAGGTGTTTAAAATGTTCGCGTTACCCGACGATATTTCAATAATTTTTGAGATTTTATTCTATATGATAATGTCCTCCTGGTTACCTTCGACTATATTCACTAGGTTTTTACTGTTCCATTGTTTTTTTATTTTTATTTACTTGGTAGTAGTACCCGCGACTTCGTTCGCGTAGACTACAGGATGTCTGGTATGTCTAAGCAACGTTTTTTTTTTGAACTTTTAAAGCGAACAATTCCGTCATTCATGATTTTTGCGTAACTTTAACCGTTTACCCAGCGCACGCAATGGAAGCTCTCAAAGAGTAATGTATGTATACCTTATAGCCATCCTCGATGAATGGACTACCCAACACAATAATATTTTTTCAATTCGAACCAGTATTTCCTGAGTGTAGCGCGTTCAAGCAAACACTTCAGCTTTATAATATTAATATAGACTTTAAACCAATAATTTATAATGCTTAGGTACGTAGATTATAAGATACAAATTTTGTGTAAAATTGTAAATGCGAATCATTACGCTTTGATAAACATAAACTGTAAACTAAGTGTAAAATGCAAAACGTTATTGTCGACGGTGGTGTCTTTCTAAATAAATAAAAGAAATAAATATTATTATATTTATAACCATATATTATAATACCAGGATCATTGTTATTAATGAAAAAAGTCTGATGTAATTGAAATGTGAAGAGTCAGTAGTAGAGCTACACTGCAGTTTGTTTCTAGCTATATAATGAATGGGTCAGCCCGACCGGGGTAGGGCCACGCTCTCACAGAATACCAGCATAAAATAGCAGTATAATGCTACTGTGAATTCAGATGGGAAGGAATCCAGTGCATCTGCATTATGATTCCTTGTCAAGGATGAATGTAGATGTCATGGGCCGCAGGAATCACTTGCCATCAGGTGAACTGTGTGCTCGTTTGCTACTCTCAATGAAATAAAAAAAGCACGTCGCTGTGCTCTGCTGGCCATAGCTCGTTGAACCGATAGCCGATAGGGAGTAAAGGTTCTTGAGTGGCAATCTTAGGTAGTAGCAGTATCAGACTATCCCTCAGTAGATGGAGCGAAGACCTATGCAAGTTTGCGGGAAGTCGATGGATGCAGGTGATTCAGGGTCGTATTGTGTGGCTGTCTATGGAGATGCCCATGTAAAGCCACTGCTTGCCATCACAGTCCACTGACTGTTTATAGGCTGTGATGATGATGATGAATTGAAGCGACAATAGCGTAATTAGGTTTAGGGTACGGTCTGCGAAACTCAAGGTCGTAGGTTCGAATCCACCAATAGACTATTGTCGTGAACTATCTCCCAGCACAAGCATTTTAAGCTTAGTTGGAGTGTTTAACTGGAATTTAAGTAGAATTACTAGCAATCTTTTGAGGGTAGTGGTCTGTCCACTCCGCGGGACGGAAAAAGACGTAGAGGAAGGCAGAAAAAAAGATGGGAAGAGGATCTGCCCAGAGGTTGGAGAAGGACAGCATTGAACAGGCAAATGTGGAGGGAACTTGAGGAGGCCTATGTCACAAGACAGCCTGACCTGGTAACGGATACTAAATATTAAGATATATACAGACCGAAAAAAAAATTAGAAATAAGTATAGTAAGTATAGTATAATTAAGTATAGTTAGAACAGTTTTATTTTTTATTATATTACAAATTGTACAAGAGTCATTGGTCAGAGTAAATAAAGGCTATTATTATTATTATTATTATTACTAGCAATCTTTAAAAAAAAATTGAAACTGCTATATCTGGTAACAAACAAATGAAATCGCTTTGGTTAAACCCAGGAGAATATGACATAGATTATAAAATATAGATTCTAACAACACACCTGTAATGATCTTTAAACATAAACATATCCTTAATTATAATCATTTGTTTATTGTGTTTTTGTTGTTTGTTAACATGATAATTGGTAATTCTTAATAAATAAAAAAATGCTTAATATGACGCTTAAATAATTATGCTGTCTGAAAAAGTTATTGTAAAATTGGAACTAGAATACCTTTATTCTTAGGATCACTATTCTTATTTCAAAAAACATTTAATAGAAGTAGCAACTACTGAGATTATCTCCCACTCTTCTCAGCATACATATTTATTTATAGAATGCTATCTTATTAACATTACTAAGATTCCAGTTAACCACTCCAACTAAGCTTAAATTGCTCGTGTCAGGAGATAGTTCATGATAATAATCGAATGGCTTTTTCTTCGGGCTTTTAGCCGCTGTTAGCTCGAGGAATTTTACAGTTTCATCGCGTTGAGAGGTGACCGAGCGCTTATGACGTTCAGCCGAGACCTCTATCAGTGGGTAATCAGCACAGCCTCGGCTTGTACCCTGTAGCGCGAGAGCGATTGACTCGTGGGTGCCCGAGAGAGCCAAATCTCTGCTCGATCAATTGCTGATGATTATGGATTATCTAAATTAATATTTCTATTATTATTGACTAACTGTACCACCACTTCAACGAATGGCGTATTCGAATCTATAACCTTTAAGTTTCGCCAGGCCGTTCGTGGACCGTTAAGACTTTTAACAAGTCAAGTTGAAATAAATGAATGTGAATTTGAGAGTAAGTGAAGAATACTGACGATTTTTCTTGTAGAGCAGGATCTCGAACTGGTCGGCCAGGTGGTGGTCTAGCGCGCGGTCCACACGCTCCACCGCCTCCTTCTCCGTCAGCTCGCCATACATCCAAGTGCACCTGGCGTTACACAAACATCATCGTGACAGTGGTAAAGTCACACTAAAGCTAATTTCTTACTACGACATGAACTGGTCGAAAGTTTAGACAGAACTTGAAAATGCTAAAGTCACACTACAGCTAGTTTCTTACTACAACAAGAACAGGAGAATCTTTGCTGAGGGTGGATAAATATGTCGTAGGTTGCAGCCATCACTTATCATCAGGTGAACTATGTCCTCGTTGGTTAGCCCTAAAATTAAGAAAAATATATTATATTTATTATACAATATACTTTTCAAGTATCAGCCTATCCATTGGTCATAATTAGGACGAATTATATTCAGATGCAAAGAGAGATCTCTGTTTCTTTTTATTACATTGAGAGCAACAAACGAGCACACAATTCACCTGATGGCAACTGATTGCTGGCAGCCCATGACAACTACATTCATCCTTGACAGGGAATCATAACGCGGATGCTTTGTCACCCTCGAGGACTGAGATGGAATGCCTCGTCACCAGTAATAAAGGTCTCCGGATCTCTACACTCACCAGACGAAACGCAGCAGCATTATGCTGCTATTTTACGTTGATATTCTGTGAGTGGTCCTACCACGATAGAGCTGACCCATTCATTCTGCAGCTAGAAACAAACTGCAGTGTTGGTCTACCTCTGTTTTAGACTATACAATGTTTGATGCAATTCGTTGTATATAGATTGCGTCACGGGGACAGACGATGGCGGTTCTTATAAGGATTCCTCAATTCATTACGAAAACCTAAACCAACATCATGAGGAATGAAAGTACTCACCTGCACGACTTCTGCATGACCTCGGCTCGGTTGTAGCCGCTCATCTTGCAGAACGTCTCGTTGCAGTACACGATGGGGTAGTCCACGATCTGAGCATTCGCCAGCAGGAAGCTGCTGTCTGCTGTTGGACAAGCCACGGTCATCGCCCGCCCGACCAGAGCCATGTGGAACAGGGTAACCAGGTCTTAAGGCTTTTTTAAATCCAAAATATAACTGGTTGTAATACGATATGTATTATATCAAAGAACAAGGTGAATTTGAGCCACTTATCTAATAAATCTTTAGACCAAGTAGACTAAATTACCTATATAAACTTTAGCCAAAGTTTTATAAACTTAAACCGTTGTACTCGTGGCCAGAGTTTATGGGGCTGTAGAAATTCAAAGGCGCTTTTTTACTGAGATCGCAATAGATATGTTAATTATATTCATATAAAATGCAATTTAATTTGAACTTCAATTTATGGACAGACTAGTTTTAATTACACTCGTAATCGTTTGTTTTGTTGGTACTCCCCTGGGATCAATATAATTAACAATTGGGATAGACACAGTAGTGAATATTAGTTATAAGATATAATGGTCATAACTGTTACATGGATTGTAGGAATCACTTATCATCGGGAGTATGGTTATCTCCTCCTGATTTTGTAATATAATGTTATCTAAAGTTATAATAATATTTCATTTAACCTTTATTTTTCTGCTAAATAAATATAAAAATCCCATCAGGTGATGGGAGCCCCGATAGCTTGTGATGATTATAAACAATTGAAATCATATTTAAAGTCGGCTGTGACATAATCACCTTATTATAAATACAGCTTAAAAAAATATGTATACTGACGCTGGGAGGAGGAACGGCGGATTATGTTCTCCAGGAAGGTGTTTTGCGGGGCCACGAGCCCCCGGCGGCCGCCCGGCATGCCGCCGTCGCCTCACATGCCTCGCACCGAGCGCCACCTCACTTCCTGCGCTGAACGCCGAGCGCCGAATGCCGAGCGCCGGGCGTCGAGCACTGATCGCCGAGCGTTTTCCACTGAGCGCCGATCGCTGGACGTCAAGCACTGAGCTCGCAGCGTTTATAACCGAACGCTGGACGTTAAGCACTGAGCGGCGAGTGTCGAGCACCGAATGTTTTACACCAAATGCTGTGAATATGCGGCGAGCGTTGAGCACTGTCAGGATTTAGGGCTAGACAGCTATTTGTACCGTACAAGGTATTATGCTTAACGATGCTTTTTGATGATTCGGTTTCGTGAAATGCTCTTCCGTCTTCTTTAATCTAAAGAAAGAAAAATATATTGTTTTTATACATTTTAAAAATTTAAAATCTAATATAGTATAATCAAGTATGACTAAAAATACATAATGTAGTAAGGTTTATTATTTATAATGCCTGGACAGTATGAATAATGTCAAGTCGATACAGCCAATATGAATAAAAAAATTAAATAATAATAATAACGTTTGTTTTAAAGTATGCAGTGTTATTAACTAACATTTCGGTTAACCACTTCAAGCTGAAAGTGCTTGCGCTAGAATATGGTCGACACAATAGTCGAATGGCGGATTCGAACCTACGCCGTTCAGTTTTGCGGACCTTAACTTAAACCATTAGGCTATTGACGCTTGTGTTATTATTTAAAGATTTATAATGTTCTGAATAATGTCCACAATTTTGACAATTTTATAATTTAGTTCTGTTTAAACTATTGAGGCTAATCGTTAAAACTAGATATTAGTTATGTAGTTTATTTATATATATATTTATTATAAAAGTTCACAAAGGGCGGACTTGATGCCAAAGGCATTCTCTAGCAGTCAACCCAAGGTGTGGTGAGATATGTGTATGATAGGTGTAGCAATAAACTAATTAATAAAAGATAATAAAAAAACTAAAAACAACTAATACAAGCAAATAATACATGTATAAATATACAATATATATACATACAAAACACCACATACACAAATACATATATAAATTATACACACAAAATGGTATACAATACAATAACGGTAGCTACCAATAAATTCCATATGTGGATGATAAATTTATCTGACTTCATTATTAAGTAATTTAGAAGTTTTTATTACTGACCCTGCTGATTATATATATGTCTATTTTTATAATTTTATAATACATATTTCTTCCACTTTAAAAGTAGTGATCCTATATTTAAATAAAATTTTATTTATTTTCTTACATTTACGCGAATACTGCACATTGAATGAACCTAGTTTTACGGATTTTTATTGCTTCTCTGAGAGTAGTTTGGGTTAACTATCGACGTCAAACACCTCAGTCCTTCCCGTGACCGCGAGTGCATTAGAGCACTCGAAATGTTGCTATAAAAAAGTTTAATATAAACGTGTTTAAATTCGTAAATTTTATTAAATATAGAAAATATTAAAGTTTAATTTTTATTAAATTTATTTATTTATTTTATACTTCATGCACAAAATATATTACATAGGCGGACTTAATGCTAAAATCATTTTCTACCAGTCGACCTGAGGGTGGTATTGAAAAGCTAGAGTAGGTGCAGCTATAATATAAAATGGTAACAATAACAGTTCCTCAAAATATAATATATATATTCTAATAATATGCTAAATATACTTAAAAAATATGTATATATGAAAACAATGTATATATAGGATACCTAAATTAATATACTTTATAATATATAATAAAATAAATTAATATATAATTATATATATAATACATACTTTATAACATGATGGTGTTATCAATCTGCTGACAGTTTATTCAGGACATACTCACGCGCCTTCCTTTTAAACACAAAACGATTCTCAGCCATTCTGACTCGTAGGTACTCTGAGGTAGCTCATTCCACAGAAGAATATAGAAGAATAGATTGGACAAAGAAAGAAGAGAACATAGAAGAAGACGATTATGCGATAAGCGGGTTTTTATTGTTGACTGTATTAAGATACTGGAAGTGTGGGGACAAATATATTGGAGAAGGAGACTCCAAGAAGGAGAAAATAGTGGTCAATGCTCTTAAAGAGCGTCGCTGGCGAATATTAATTTATTATAAATATTAAACATAAATCCAGTTCAGTTTAAAATTTCTGTTAGATATCGGATTACCTTCTAATTTTGAGCATTATCAAACTGACTGGGCATTATAAATATTGTCCAATTTATCACTAGATTCGCAATATTTAAAAGAATTGTAGAAATATACTTTATCAACAACACTTAGCATCAATTGTCTGCCTTAATCGATATATAAAACAAAGTTAAATTAAATTAAGTTTACGCACTAATACACAAATATCTGCCAATTATAGTTAGCGCATTGTTTCTCAATACAAGGTTTCGGCTGTATGCCCTAAGTGCTAGGCTCGGCCACCTTCCAACCCGGTGAAGCTGCAAAAGCCATCGGGCTTACGGACATCAGCTATGAAAAAAGTTTGTCAACCATTTTTATAAAAATTAATTTCAATTTTAATTTCATGCTACGCGAACAACCTGAATTCGAAAACAGTGAAAGAAATTATTATTTTATATTACATGACATTTACAATATTGACCAAACTGGAAGAACGCTCTACCTAGAAGAGGTTATATATGAGAAGGTATATGTTCATTCAAGTGTATGGAAAAGAAGAAGAATTACTAAAAAAAATATTTCAGACATATCGTTCTAGAGTGGAGTCTTTTGGCGCACAGTAAGATCTGTGCATAGTTACTACTTCAAAAATATTCTTTACTTACTTCATATCAAAGTTCATAGTATTACGTCATAATATAGTATTTTACGCGTGGCTTTGCGTGAAGCTAAAAAGAAAATAAAAGCCTTTGATAATAAAGGATTTTTTAACATTATTATCTCAGGACTTAACATATTTTTATATGTATATAAACACAGTACACAAAATAGACAAAAATCCTTAAAAGCTACCTAACGCTAAAACTTCCTTTTCGTTCCTAATAAGAGGTGAGAAAATAAGGAACAAAAATTCTAAAGCCGTCAACATGCGTGCCTTATGTAAGAAATATAAATTTCTTTATAAGAAAATGTTTTTATTAAAGCACGCTATGAAATGTCTTAACGCTTTTATTACCTTGACCTGTATTATAATTTCCTTCTGGTCGATTTCAACCACGGCACTATCTTCTGGTTATTACCAAGTGCACTGAATATTATGTAGTGTAAGCATTTGTGTAAACACAGAGGAACTCGCTCGTTGTATCCTTCCCTGTTCCGATGTCATGCTCGTGCAATAAGATAGGAGGAAGGTTCAGATGCGGTGATAAAAAAAAATATTTCCAAGACCTGAAGAAGTACGTTAAACGGCAGAGGAGCCGCATGATGAACTACGCTCTCACACCATCCCTAGAGAGGAGACCTACAGTGGGGTTTAAATATATGTATTTAGGGTGTAACTTATTTATACTATGGTTAAATTGTAACAATATAACACAATATTGTAGAGATACACTACAATTTGTTTCTAGATGCAGAATGAATGGGTCAGCTCGACCGGGGCAAGACCACGCCCTCATAGAATATCAGCGTGAATTAGTAGCATAACGCTTCTGTGTTTCTTCCGGTGAGTGCAGGGATCCGGAGAGCTTTATAACTGGTGACAGGGCATTCTATCTCAATCGTCAAGGGTGACAACGTATTTGCATTGTAATTCCTTGTCAAGGATGAATGTAGATGTCATGGACCGCCGGAATCACTTACAATCACGTGAACTGTGTACATGTTTGTTACTCTCAATGCAATAAAAAAAATATATATTCTATTATATCTATTCTCTTCGGAATGTTTTATTTTATATACGAGCTTTGCCTGCATTTTAATAAGCGGAAACACGTCTTTTTTTTAAACCCGCTTTTAATTACCTTGACCTGTATGTATGGATTTACACTGCAGGCCAAAAGTTTAGGGCCACCTTTATTAAAGTAGGAAAATAAAATAAAACTCCAATAAAATATTAAATGTTTAATTAACCTGTTTAATCATCTAATAGAACATTGATTGACAAACAATATACTTTAAAAGGTAAAGAAATATTAACAGGCCATGCAAATAAAGTATGCATATATAGTTAACTAAACTGTCCTTTACATTTTATGACTTTTGAGACGTGAAGTCTCGGCATACGGGCAATCAATTTGTTAATGGTGTCTTGTAATATATTGTTCCGAATTTCGCATTAAGCATTCCACATTTCTTCCCGCGATTATGGACGTTCCAATCAAGCTCTTCCCACAAAAGTTCAATGGGATTAAGATTCCGGCTCTGAGGAGGACAAACCATGTTTTTAACACCCCTTGTGCCTCTTTCTCTTCTAAATATCCTCTACATAATTTTAAGCTATGCTTTGGATCATTATCTTGTTGGGAAATTAATCCATCTGCAATTAATCGCAACCCGGAAGAAACGGCATTTTGTACTAAAATGTTTTTGTACTGTTCCTTCAAAATTCCTTCAATTTTAATCAAATCGCTAGTTCATTGGCTAGAGAAGTAACTCCAGAGCATAATTGAGCCACCACCATGCTCGATTGTTGGGACTACACAATCTGACATCATCTTTTCTTGGCCACTGCGACGAACGTAAATTCTACGTTTTGAACCGAATAGTACAAACTTGGATTCATCGGTCCAAAGCACTTTTTTAAAATCTTCTTCAGTCAAATCTCGATGGGCAAGAGCCAATGCATTCGTTTTTTCTTGTTTTGCGGTCTTAGCAGAGGTTTTCGAATGGCAACGCGACCATACAACTTGGCATCTCTCAGTCACAGTTTTACTGTAGTCAATGATAAAGATTTAACTCAAGTTTTGTTTACTTCAACGCGGATTTCTGGTGTTGTTAAGCATCTATTTCGCTTGCTGGTAACAAAAATGAAATTATCTTCACTAGACGTGGAAGCTCTCGCCCGTCCCGAGTGTGGAGGATCTTGAAAACTGCCTGTTTCCCTGTATCCAGTTATTGTGCCATGAACACAAAACTTCGATAACTTCAGTTGTGAAGCAATCTAATGTTCGGATTTGCCTTCATTATGTGAAACAACGATGGCAGAACGCACTTCACTGCTAATTTCTCAACCTTTTCCCATGAAACACGTGTTATCAAGAGCTAAATAATCCTAATTATTGATCAATACGTATCAAAAGCAAAGTAATTAGTAATGAGGACATTATAAAAATATTATAACGACTCTACCACCTGGCTCTAGCGCAGCGTCTGTCAGTGTTTGAAAACAATAGATGTTTATTGATGTCCAATAACATGAAAGTAAACAAAAGAATGACTTCTTTAAATATTTCATAACTAACAATAGAATATGCAGATGTGCATTTGTTTTATTTATCCTATGGGATTTTATTACAATTGATGGATAATTTTGTTGTGTACGTGCGGTCTTACACTTTTGGCTGGCAGGGTATGTATGTATGTATGAATGAACGTAATGCAATGTTGGTTTCAGGGTTTTCTTGTATTTAATATTAGGTGTGACGAAACAGCACACATTTCATTTGATGGTAAGTTATAACCTCGGCCTGTAATATTTACATCGATTCTCAACAACAATTCAAGACATTGCATTGCATCTCTGTTGTTCGGTATAATTTCATCAGATGAGCTTTAACGTCGCACATCACGACAGAATTCAAAATATCTTCCTCATCATGTCGATTGTTGACGATCCATCGCTGTGCGTTTAACGCGAAATTTTCTGCCACGCACAACTACTTAGTGGAACCATCTGTTGCCACTGGTATTTCCGAACCGATACGACTTAGGGACCTTCAAGAAGAGCGTACACCTTTCTTAAAGGTTCTCACAACACATCAGGTAAACTGGGTGCTCGTTTGTTACTCTCAATGTAATAAAAAAAATACAAAATTAGTTGGTGAAGTTAAAAAAATACAATTCCAAATATAATGAACTATGTCTTCAAAAAAAAATAGTGAATGGAAGATTGAAGTAATTGAGAGAGACAAGGAAGGAACGAGTGCCCGAAAGAGATGCTTGTGTCGCGCCGGGGGCCTGTCACCGGCGAGAGGCCAAGGGCTCGTGAGCGAAAGTAATTAAAAAAAACATTCTTGCGCCAAAAATATCTTGGTAGCTTATTTAAATTCTGCCGAGGGGACTGAACTGTCAACTTTAAGAATTAGTAAAGTGTAACTATTTAAGTCAGTAAAGTTATATTTCGATGTTATCTTTATTTAATGAATAAATTTCCCACATAAGTCTGAGGGTACCTACAAGGTCAGTCAGGCAACAGACTTACTTGCATTTTCCTCGTAGTTCAACCAATTACGGGCAGAATTCATTTTTCATTAGATCTGCAAAATTTATGTGTGACTCGCCCAAAAATAGATTTATTTCCTCCGTATATATTCAATAGCTTCATGTCAAAGGACTGTTTTGATGTGACCTCTTAACTGTCTTTGCTTGATTGAATTGTATTTTTTGGTATATAACATAATTTTAATTTGTTATCTGGTAAGTGAGCTTTCAGGATGCTGCATAGTCTTTATATGCAAAAACATTTAAATGGTGTTATTCGTAAATTAGTAAATAAGAAATATATCACTGTATGTTTTCCGAAAATAATAAAATAAAATAAAATATAGTATATAATAAATAGGAATAACCCACTGTAAATATACGCTTCCCCCACAGACAATTGTAAACACGGATAGGACATTAACAAAATACTAGCGCAATACAAGTATAACGCTGCTGTATTTTAGTGTGTTTAAGGATCAGGGGGGTCCAATTACAGGCAACGAGATATTCCATCTCAGACCTGAAGGGTGTACATGTTGAATTTTCTTTGAGGATGCCTGTAGATGTCACTGGACGCATCTATTACCATCAGGGAAGTATGCGATAATTTGTCACCACTAGATACAGTCCTCGAAAGATATTGTCTGTCATAAAAAATCTCTTACTTCGCAAAGCTAACAATTTATAATAGCTTTTATAAAAATTTACGCCTACAACAAAATAGACAAACGAACTATAAAGAAATATAATGCAACGAAACGTATAGTAAAGTAAGTAAAACTTGGAAGCTGTCCATAAGAAATAATGCTACCAGTTGTATAAACATTAGTAATATTCCAGTTAACTATGCCAAATACGCTGACTACATACATACATACATATATAAACACATACATTTTTATATAAGCATAGTCTTGAAATTGTTGTATTTGTCATAGGGTTCCTTATTCGTGTGCGAGATTTCAAATTATTCATACTGGAAGAGGCTCAAAATTGAATAAGAAATAGCATTATGTTCATACACATATATATATATATATATAAATATAAACATTTTGACATACTCTTAGTCTTAAAATTGTTGTATTGGCATCAGGTTCTATATGTACGTGTGCAAGATTTCAGAACATTCAGTCGCGTGGAAGTTGGTCAAAATTTAATATAAACATTGCGGTCATACATAAATACAAACAAATATATACATACATTTTTACATACATACATACGTTTTAAAATTGTTGTATTGACATCGAGTTCTTTATACATGTGCGAAATTTCAAATTATTCAGACTGGAAGAGGCTCAAAATTGAATAGGAACATTGCATTACGTTCATTCATACAAACATACCTACATACTATATCCATACATATAGGTCAAGGTAATTCAGCATACGCAGCTCGTATATAAAATAAAATATATAGAATATATATATTTTTATTTCATAGAGAGTAACAAACGAGCACCCAGTTTACCTGATGTGTTGTGAGAACCTTTAAGAAAGATTCCTCCTCTTGAAGACGCTCTTCTTGAAGATCCCTTAGTCATATCGGTTAAGAAATACCGGTGGCGACAGATGATTCCACTAAGTAGTTGTGCGTGGCAAAAATTTTCACCCATAATTAAAAACCTGCGACTACGCAAGGCTCCCGGCTCCGACGGCATCACCAACAATCATCACCTTGTTACTCTACCCCATGTCCATTTTACACCTACTGGTGATAATCTACAACGCGTACATATCCAAAGGCACCTTCCCGAACACCTGGAAGGAACACGACGTCATAGGGATTCTCAAACCCTTACAACATCCACCCGATCCATCGCCCTAACGGCTCATAAGCCAACTCAAAGTCTCGGGTAAGGTATATGAAAGTTTCATCCTCGCTGGCCTAAAGGACTTCATGCTGTCCCGAGGGCTACCAATGAATGAGCAGTTCGGGTTTCGCACCCAACACTCATGCACACATCAAATGCACCGCATCACGGAGCACATTCTCAGTAAATTTCTTCAGGGCTACCAAACTAGGGCACTTTTCCTCGACGTGTCGAAAGCTTTCGACAAGGTCTGGCACAACGGGCTCATATACAAACTATATGAGCTCGGTGTGCCAGATTGACTCGGACTTATCATACGAGATTTTCTCCGAAATCGAACCTTTCGTTACGACGTCGGGGGAACGCGTTCCGACGTTCACCCCATTTGTGCCGGAGTACCACAAGGCTCCGTCCTAGGTCCTATTTTATACACACTCTACACCAACGACATACCACGCACTCACGGGGTAGAGTTAGCCCTTTTTGCCGATGGCACCAACCTCACGTGTCTGTAACAAACGAGCACCCAGTTTACCTGATGTGTTGTGAGAACCTTTAAGAAAGGTGTACGCTCTTCTTGAAGGTCCCTAAGTCGTATCGGTTCGGAAATACCAGTGGCAACAGATGGTTCCACTAAGTAGTTGTGCGTGGCAGAAAATTTCACGTTTAACGCACAGTGGTGGATCATCAACAATCGACATGATGAGGAAGAAAGTTTGAATTCTGTCGTGATGTACGACGTTAAAGCTCATCTGGTGAAATTATACCGAACAACTTCTTAGATATGGTAAATCCATCCCATGGTAAATTCGGCAAAAAATGCATAGAGATGCAATGCAATATCATTGTTGAGAATGGATGTAAATATTATGGGCCGAGGTTATGACTTAACATCAAATGAAATGTGTGCTGTTCCGTCACTCCTAATATTATATACAAAAAACCCTGAAACCAAGACTGTCCTCCACAAATCTACTGCAGGAGCCGCAACAGTAACCAAACTGTCACCACTAACGTAATCATCGTTATCTTTATTGTACGACATTTTAACGAGAGTTTTATACCATGGTCTGGTACTTAAAGAGTGTAATATAAAAAAAACTATCCCTACGATTACGTTTGACAAAAAAATAAAGTCACGTCGATTAGTGGGGGGTCGTCATACGTCCGTCGTACGGTACTACGATTTGCACGAGAATATTTTTTTCCTTTCGTTTATCAATTCCACTAGCTATATGGCCAGTATTTTGAGCTATGTATGTCGGTTAAACTTAGCTCTACTTTGAATATCCTTATTAACGATCCAAGATAATTTTAACATTTTTTTTTTGGCAAAAATATTATCATGATTATATTATAATGTAATTTAGCATATTGCTTTTCTCTGCCAATAAATTGTAAAGGCTTCGCTGCCAATTTTCAGCTAATCAACTTTATATTGTGAGTTATCATCAGAATATAAATTGTCTTTTCAATCTCTCTTGTTATTTATTTGCCCGATACAAAAAGACATAAAAATAAGTCGAATTTAGAGATACACTTGACTAGAAAAACAAAAAGATACCCTTGATTTCAGATATTTTTTTTTATGTCTATATAGTGCGTCATGCTACAGATCAAAGCTGGCTGTGCAAGAATGAGTCTGATGGTGTAGATGAATTCTTTCAGAAAACAATAATAAAGTATATAAAGTGGTCCTTTATTCCTTTTTCTCTCGCACAAAATATTAGGGAGAAATAACAGCATATTGCTGCTGAGATTCGTATAGTTAGTGTAGAGATCCATGGACTCAGTTATAGATGCTGAGCCAATCCATCTCAATCTTTGTTTTTTTAACACAGCTGATGGCCCGACGCCCGCCCGCAGCTTTTACATCCTTGGTTAGGGCACTAAGCACACACCTTTATTTTTGTATAACCAGCACAAGTGTTCTGCGGCTTGGACCGTTACCCAGCGCGTGAAAGGAACCGTCTGGAGGATGCCCGTGGGGCTGAACCTCGGCCTCCGTTGCCGTCAGATACCCTAGTCCTCGGGAGAGACTAAGTGTGTACATTTAAACCTACAACCTTAAGTTTCGCATTAAGTTATTTATAACTTATAGGTTACGTAAATCACCGCAACCCATGATATTTACGTTCATCATCCACGAAGTATCAGAATGCACAATATTTTTTTATTATATTGTGGGTGATAAATGGGGATACAGTTCACCTGATGGTAAGTGAAGTAAGAGTTTTGACAGTGGTAGAGCTACGCTGCAGTTTGTTTCTAGCTACAGAATGTATGGGTCAGCTCGACCGGTGTAGGACCACGCCCTCACAGAATACCAGCGTGATATAGCAGCATAATGCTGCCGTGTTTCGTCTGGTAAGTGTAAGCGTCGGGAGACCTTTATTACTGGTGAAGGGGCGTTCCATCTCAGTCCTCAAGAGTAACAACACATCCATTATGATTGATACAAGGATGAATATATATAGATGTCGTGGGCCGCAGGATTCACGCCATCAGATGAAATGTGTGCTCATTTGTTATTCTCAATTTAATAAAAAAAAAGTGATAATCGCGACCTATGACACCTACGTCCATCCGCAACGAAGACTTTAATTGCACATCGCTTAGCAAACACATTTCCGACCGAGATGGAATGTTACGTACAACATTAAGGGTTTTCGGATGCTTGCACTGATTGTGCTTTTTGTGCATTCTTTTTTATTTCTTATAGAATAGGTGACTAACGAGCTCACGACAACTCACCTGATAGTAAGTGATTGTAAGTGAAGTGAAGTGTAAGTGCGCAATGTCCATACATTCGCAACACCAAAAGAGTTGCAAATGCGCTGCACCCTTTAAGAAAGGTTATATATATTAGATATATTCTTGAAGGCCCCAAAGTCGTATCGGTTCGGAAATATCGCCGGCGACAGCTCATGTCACAGAGTGGTTGTGCGTGGCAGGACATTTCGCATAAAGCGCACAGTATTAGATTGCCAGCCGTCAAGATGAGGGTAAATTTTGAATTCTACCGTAATGGAATTAATCCGAACAACTCCTCAGAATACTCACATGGTAAATTGCATAGAGATGCAACATCACTTCGCAATGCCAGTGAATCGAGCCGATCAGAAAGTACCTGGTCGTCAACGACTCGAGCTACTCTTCGTTGAATGCTGGCAAATCGAAGGAGCTGGTGCGGGTGCACCGGCCCCAGATGAGAGAGATGGCACATGCGTATGAGTGAGAGAAGTCTTGCTAGCCGCCGTTTACCTACACTCCCGGCGTGATCCATCTCCGGTGGAACGACAACATGATTCGATCTCATTCGTGTTTGTCACTAGAAAGCAGAGTGATGTTGACATTGTTAAAGAAGTTTTGGTTATGAAACCTATGAAGATATATTTAAAATTCTTCTCGTGAATCATATATTAAATTATTAAGTTAATGTTAACCGTTAACGTATCTTAACCGCACGGAGTTTATAACTTACTTTATACCACACCTACAACTTGATTTAATGTTAATTGACTTCGTCTATTATACAAACATATGCTTGAGTTGGAAAGACTTAAGTTTGGTATCTTATTAACTTAGCACCGTGGTGGCTCAGTGACTAAACGCTCGCATGGTACCAGAGTTCGCCGAGTGTATTCCTGGTGCCGACACCGAAGTAAGGGATACGAGAGTACAATGTAGCGGCAAGAGCCGCATAGCGCCAGCTTTAACAGAATCAAGACCGAAGTAATTCATGTTTTGGCTTTAGTTTACCACACGCAAGAACAACGTAAACATGCATGTCTAAGAAAAAATTTCGAAGACGTGAAGTCCTCCTCCAATACACAGCGAAGCTGCGAGATAAACTATGTTCTAACACCCTCCTATGCATCTGCATAGGCTCTCAGACTCAGACTCTGCGGTTGACTAATTAACGTAAAGAGTTGAATTTACTGCGCTAACTTTGATTATTATTACGAAAGACGAAATCGATTCGTAAGAATGGAAATACTCGCGTGTTTGAACATGCTTGGCTCTAATTAACCCCCTAAATACTAGGGTGGCCACGTTTTAATGAGTTTTTAAGTATACATTTACTTTTGATATGGTTTTGGGTGCGGTCTGTGAAATTTAAGGTCGAAAGTTCGAATCCGCCATTCGACTTTTGTCATGAACCATCTCTTAGCACAAGCATTTATTATAATATTTTTATTAATTCTAGTAGGTAACTAGAATGTTAGTAATTTTTATAACACTGCTAGTTTAAAAAAACACCTTTAAAAAAAAACTTTTCCCGTTCTGAGATGAAATATCTGTACTTGGGTCTCACCATAAGAGACACAGTATTTATTTCATAATTGTATTCTGTAAGAGCGGCGTCCCATCCATGTTACACCAATTTCAGTTTGTCTTTACCGTTGTTAAAATATAAAGACCTTTCGTTACTTATAGGGATAAAAATCATTTTACGTTTTTCCTGTAATTTCTGCTTATTTGCATGAACTCACCGCTCGGGATTCCGTCGACGGAGACAGCTCGGCGTGACGTCATAAACGTAGCAGTTATACCCAATGAAAAGTTTGTATGCTTTCATGAGTATTGTAATCACTTAGATAGTAAATATCCATTATGGTTGTATCAAATGGTAAGAAGGCTTTGTTTGTATAGTACAACTAACTACCCCTTCTTCTCTTCTTATTTTTCAATCGATTTGAATAAAACAAACACTAAATATTAGACCAACTATGCCTCAATATATCATTAATTACCACGTTCAATTCGGTTCACCCGTTGCAGAGATTGTTGCGCACAAACGTACAGACAAAACATCTGTTCACGTTTTTATTATATTGTTATGTGTTATATTTATTTATATCCGCACTAACACTATTCAATTTCTTGCACTAGCGTCACGGTGCTTGTATCAATGAAGAAATAGTCATGAAGGAAATCATATGGTTTCTTAAGATTGCGATGGCTAGTCGAGTATATTTTCCAAGTAGATTGTGTGAATATAGAATAATTTTACTTGATATATTTTTTATATAATACTCTGTGAAATCAACTGTCGTCAGCGGTGTTTATGAACCAATACGACTTAAGGACCTTCAAGAAAAGAGTCACATCGATCTTAAAGGCTGGCAACGCATTTGCAATCGCTCTGGTATTGCGGATGTTCATGGGCGGCGGTGATCACTTACCATTGGGTGGGCTGAATGTTCGTATGCAACCTATTCTACAAAAAAATAAATATTAGGGGTCACAAACTATCCTCAACAAAGATTCAAGATGCATATACGTTACCACATTAAAATGCCTTATTACTTGTAATTGGGTTCCCTACTCGCCATAAGTAACATTGAGTGTTAAGTTAGTATTTAAGGCCGGTATTCTGCGAAGCGACTTCTTGGTAGGTGTATAAAAATCTTGTTTTTATAAGTTATATACATATATATATATATATATATATATATATATATATATATAGGCAGATTTACGCATTAAGTACTAGGATTAGATGCATAAACAGTTGAAAATATAATAAACAGAGAAAAAAATACATAGTAAATAATGGGGGCAAAATACAGAGTAAATAATGGGGGAAAAATACACAGTAAATAATGGGGGAAAATTTCTTGATACTTCACCGACACACTGCACAAATCTTTACGTTGTAATTATATGAAGGTTATTTTGTACTGAGTATAATTTATTTAGATTATAAGCACTTGTTAAATTTGATCCCAAATCCATTTAGTTTATTTTATTTGTTTATGAATAAGTAAGGGTATGGAATATCAACAGTTTAATAACTTACACACTATGACAACGACACGGCAATGCACTTTACACGTGGCATCCGGTTCTGTGCCCGTTATTGGCATCTACTATTGAAAGGTCCAACTGTTGATACATTTGGGTTAAGGATCTAATAGCTACTTGGGTACTTACTGTGTGTGTCGGTACAGTTCGTTTCGACTTTTCGTTTGAGGCACGGGAATGTCTTAAGCTAATGAAGTAAAGGGTCATTTTAACATCGCTCCCAGCAATGTTACGCAAGTGTGGTTTGTTTGTTGTCTCGTGTATACAGTATATGTATTTCATAGAACATGTGAAACAAATCTCAGTGAAATGGGTAATCACATCGTCATCACATTAAGGTCACCACCCGGTTTGAGGCCGCATCGATTTCCGTCGAGTCGGGCGGGCGCTCGGACGCCTGAAGCCTAATTATTCTCGTTCAAGGCGAACGAATCGATAATGTTTACGCGATCTGCAACGCCTGCAGGATGCACCGCCACGCCTCGCGCCCTTATGTAAAGGACACGACACTCACTTGCACGTCGAGGAGTCGGTCGGGCCACGGAGCGAGCTGGTTAGCGGCTTGCTGGGCGGCACTAATTAGCGCGTAATCGGATTCCGGGCGGGCGGCGGGTTAGTGCGGTCGTGTTCGAGTCGCGCGGCGCGGGGGCCGCGGGCCTGGGTGCCTCCGCGGACATGTTCACGGCGCTGATCGGCACTGTCGCGACGCTCCAGACGTCGCGGCGCCGCGAGCCTTACGACCGCGCATGTGCGATGGGAAATAAGGCCCGACACACACGCGGCAGGCTGCAACGGTCGGTCTGCTCGGTTCTTTTCAGCGTTTTCGATTCGTAGGTACGCCAACAAAATGACAGTCTTTGCTCAATTCATTCGACCTGTGTGTTTTCATTGCAGCCTTTCAATACAAGTAATTTGTTAAAAGCAAAGGTCCTGTAACGGATTATTAATTGAATTGGAAGAATAAACCACGCCAAGCCACGCTTTCACTTTAATTTTTCACGCTTTGACAGCGATATGAAAAGAATACCTTTGACAAACTATTGCGTGGTCTAAGACTAACTAGCAGATGTTAAACACTTGATTACGGCATGAAGAGAAACCTTTTTACAAACGTTTGTGTCTTTTAAAACTTCCACCATTAGAGCCAAGCACTTGACAGCGATACGAAGAGAACACCTTTCACAAACTATTGCGTGGTCTTAGACTTAACTAGCAGATGTTGAGCACTTGACTACGGCATGAAGAGAAACCTTTTTACAAACGTTTGTGTCGTTTAAAACTTCCGCCATAAGGTCCATTGATTTAACAGCGATACGAAAAGAATACCTTTCACAAACGACTGCGAGGCCCAGGACTTTAGCTACCAGACGCTGACCACTTTACTACGATATGAAGAAAAAACGTTTGACAAATGTTTGCGTGGTTTAAAACTTCCGCCATTAAGGCCAACCGTTTGACAGCGATACTAAAGGAGACTTTTGACAAAAGCTTGCGCGTGCCACACGCTAGTCTGTACCCACCTTACGGCCGCCCACCTCCGCGTACGTAGAGCCAATCGAGCAGCCCGCGTGACTTTTCATGTTACGATTCTCTGTTATTTTATTTATACTGCCTTCGTATTCTTCCTGAATAAAATCCTGTGTAACTGTAATGTTATGTGCTTTCAGGTTAATATTAATATAAATTATTTCAAGAGGGACGGGGGGAAATGATTATATATATAGGAATAATAAGAGAAACCTGTATATCTTTTGAATGTTTACTGAGGTATTAGTTTATATTTGTGATGATGTCTTGCTAATCGATTTGGAATGTAGTGCGCGTATGTCATAGTGCCGCAAGCATTTTCGCAAACACATAAGCTCGACACACAACACAGAGAACTCCACGTCACTTCAGGTATAACGGAATATGGTCGGAAAGTCGAGAAAGACATGACACACAGAGCAGAAAATCGATCATCTGTAATTCTAAAATTGGGTCTGGGTAATATAACTGACTTTGAATGTGTTATCCGTACGTCTGGTGTTCATGACAATGCATCTGATTGTATTGCACATGCAATACAATGGACTAGGAATTGGGATATCAAGCGAGTGCCGGTGTCAATCTAGGCTAAAGCTAACGGTATATATCTTGCGCTGATCGTGTCATCTGGTATCAACAGACTCCCCGCCAGGAAAGCGAGCATTCTGAAGCACCAGCCTTACTAGCCCCATGACTACGTAGGACGTGAAAGACTGAGTGAAAGCCCTCTATCCTCCAATACCTAAAGTGGCCACCACGTACGATCATGCGTTCCTCAATGAGACGGGATCCTAGGACCGGGGGTAGCTGACCCTTATATTAATCTTAAATATAAAAAACCTGAATAAAATCTATTCAATTGTTCCATAAATTAGCCAGTATCGACCAACAAACGCTACGGGGTGGCTTTTTATACTGTGCCTGTACAACACGTGATAAATTGGGATTGGTCCATTTTCATGGAGTCTCTTTACGTCGAGTCGTAATCATTGTCTCGCTTTTATTAGCTTTACATCGAACCTACACAGTTTTGTCCCAATTTTATTCCGATGTTAGTCTTGGTAGCTCGGTATGCAGACTGTATCTGATCCCCGACTTTTTATGATATATATTTTTTTATTACATTCACAGTAACAAACGAACACACAGTTCACCTGGTGAGTGATTCCTGCGGCCCATGACATTTATATTCATCCTTGACAAGGAATCATAATGCAGATGCGTTGTCACCCTTGAGGACTGAGATGGAATGCGTCGTCACCAGTAACAAACGTCTCATATTCATATAAATTGACTAATGTTAGATAACTTAATATAAAAATAATACACATTACGGTAAGAGAACATTAATTATTTAATAAACAAAAAAATACAATTAAGTACTGCTCCAGTAATTTAATGATTGCAGACTAAACGCTTAAATGAACTTTTACTAGTAGCTGTATATCTTGGTCCAAAGATCAATTTCCGAAGTCTGATGGTATGCTTTAAAACAGTTATATGAGAATATTTATATATAAAGATGCTGTCGTTACTTTACGTATTTCCTGTACGCTGATTGTTATATATAACCATAATGGGAAATCAAAATTAAATATATCATATACATAAAATCATTTTCGTTAAATAAACATTCATAACAAGATCACGTAACAGTTCCCTTCATCGAATAACTTAGTCGCTCAGGCGACTAGCCAGGCTTTATAATAATAATAATAACTTTAATTTTATTTAAGTAACTAGAAACAATAAATACAAAAGATAAATTTAAATTGTAACCTGTATCTTTTTTTCTTAAAATAACTTTGCCAACATTCCGGTTAACCATTCCAAGTATGCTAATGCTCGTGCTAAGAGATTGAGAATGGGGCTATTTAAAAAAAAACGTGCAATATATCTAATCAATAATTAATAATAAGTATTCAAATATGGAACTGACGATTTAGAATAAAAATATTGCTGGCTATTGAAAAGTTATATTGTTTTAAAATGAATTTCCGATTATTATAAATTCAAAATGTATCTATTTTCTGAATAATTTTCACCTTATTTTTATCGCGAAGGCAGGAAAGTCCTTCCTACAAGATGGCAATATGGGTAATCACCAATCACTGACTGAAAAATTTTCAACGTTTTATTTTTCACAACAGAATTTGAAAAATATGTGCTTGAGGCCAACCTATTAAGAATAACATTATACTTCTGTTGGTGTTGGTTCTCTTTCTTTGATTGAACATAATATTTTGTAAATAAATATAAAATAATACAAAATAAAAGGTATATAAAAACAAGGTAAACAAAACAATATAAGAAATAATATAATAAACATTTCTTTACGTTTTTTTTTTGCTTTCAATTAATCCATATAATGCAGCATTATACTTTCATCCCTAATATTTGAAATATATATAACATTGAAAAGTATGCAGATATTAACAATAATACAATGGAATACTACTTTTATTATCTATGTAAATCAATATTTGTACAATTAATTATATATTACACCTTTAGGGATAATAAAGGAACAACAAAACCCCAGTAAAACGTTTACGTTTAAACGTTAAAATTACCAAATATGAAATTCAAAATAATAGTATAGGATTGTTTGCGTCTTATTTAATAACCTTTTATTATTACATCAATGATTATTTAAATTATAACGTATGTGAAAATGAAAATATCCCTGAACGCTCTTTAGAATAAATATGATATAAACATATATAAAATATTCCCGCCTTTTTTATCATCGATTCGTTTCAGGGCTGTGGATTCTTTTTTTTCTGAACCGTTATTTTGATAATCAAGCAAGTGTATTGCTTCTATTTTGAATACAGATAATTAATTTCATTTCATGCGTTAATTAATGTGGATAAAAAAAATACTTTCATATTTTTTTAAATTTTTAAAGTAAATATATAAAATTACAATTAATTGTGTTTTATCATGATAGATCGATAGGAAATATTTAGAAGCAACCTAGTTTAATTATAAAATCAAACGGAGCTAATAATAACTGGATTGTCGAATAAATCTGTTTGTAAACAATATGTCTTTTTTACTGTACAGTGTACTCGTATAGGGAAAACATGACTTTCGAATAACAATAGTTTAGAGGGTTTAATCATAAATTATGTATATAAATTAATGGTTAAATATACACATATATTCCTTGAACCGTGAGACTTTGATGTCTTTGTAATCGACATCCATTGGTTAACACCAGATAACATTAACTGCACACGATATGTTGTATGGTATATAAGCAATTGCTCAAACAAAACTTCGAATCACAAAACCTATCAGCCCCTTTATAACGTTGCGCCGACCACCCTTTGCGGGTAAAGAGCATATCCGACGCTGGCGAATGGCTGATGCTTCAGTGCTCGCTTTCCTGGTTTCTAAGACCATCCAATCCATTGCTATCTGGGCAAGGTATATTATAGTGCCATGAAAAATACGGGACATAAATACAACACACAGAGCGAAAACCAATAATTTGTTATACACAAATATTCTTCCTCGACTGCAGACTTAACCTAAGACCCACGACGCAGCCAGCCACGTTCTCAAATCACTACGCCACGAGGTTGACAATGGGGAAAAACTTACATTACGCAATGGTGAAAACTCCGTCATAATGTCTAGTTAGTTGCATTCTTTCATTTAGACTTATGGAAAATCGCCCGACTTCTTTTATGGGTACTGTTGATTGCAACGAAATTAAAATTATTGTAGGAAATGGAACAGATAATTATGGTAAACGTTGAAGACAGACAGAAATGCTGAACATTTTTTGATAATCTATTAAATATTGCAATAAATAAAAAATATATATCGTTATCATATCATTGGACGCTATGGTTTTATCTATCAAAATGGCATGGATACGTATACGTACCCTGCCGGCCAAAAGTTTAAGACCGCCTTAATTAAAATTGGAAAGTAAAACTCCAATAAAATATTAAATGTTTAATCATCTAATAGAACATTGATTGACAAACAATATACTTTAAAAGCGTAAAGAAATATTAACAGTCCATGCAAAAAAGGCTTTAGTTAGTCAAACTGAATTTTCATCAAAAATCCCATAGGATAAATAAAAGAAATGCACATCTGCGTATTCTATTGTTAGTATCGAATATTTAAAGATGTCATTCTTTTGTTTTCTTTCAAGTTATTGGACAATAAACATCTATTATTTTCAAACACCGACAAACGCTGCGCTAGTCGTAATAATATTTTTATGTCCTCATTACTAATTCCTTTGCTTTCGTTACGTATGCGTCAATAATTAGGATTATTCAGCTTCTGAAAACACGTGTTTCTGACTTATTATTACCAGAGTTTACTTGGGTTTGTTCACAAACAATCTCAATTAGTCTAAACTGGAGGTTTCTACAATGAAGACGTCATAAAATGGGAAAAGCTCGAGAAATTAGCAGTAAAGTGCGTTATGCCATCGTTGTTTTACACAATGAAGGCAAATCTGAACGTGAGATTGCTTCACAACTGAAGTCTACGAAGACTTGTGTTCATGGCACAATAACTCGATATAAGGAGACAGGCAGTTTTCAAGATCGTCCAAGCTCGGGAAGGCCGAGAGCTACCACGTCTAGTGAAGATAATTCCATTGTTTTTACCAATATATCACAAGACACCATTACCAAATTGATTGCCTGTATGGCGAGACTTGTGAGAAAAGTCATAAAATGTAAAGGATTTTTGATGAAAATTCAGTTTGACTAACTAAAGCCTTTTTTTGCACGGACTGTTAATATTACTTTACGCTTTCAAAGTATATTGTTTGTCAATCAATGTTCTATTAGATGATTAAGCAGGTTAATTAAACATTTAATATTTTATTGGAGTTTTACTTTATTTTCCTACTTTAATTAAGGCGGTCTTAAAATTTTGTCCCGCAGTGTACGTTTATGGTGTCCCTCCCGTAAGTAGTACGACAACTTAGGGCGAAAATAGATTGACGGGTCACCAACCAGGCATAAAGAAAATGACCTTAGTCAAATTGACACCATTTTCGGGATATTGAGATTTTTCAGTTTTCTTTTGTTACTGTGTATATAAATATACTTTTATATACACAGTATCAAAAAAAAATGCTAATACAATAATATAAATATATTATCAATTGCGTTGGAAATAGGTGAATAAGTTTTTTTTTTAAAAAAACCAAATCCAGCAGTTGAATTATTATATTCAACTTGTGCCCCGCTGGTGAAAAAAAATGTACTAAGCTGCTGGTGCATATATAAATTTCCTGTTAATAGACATTTCAGAAAGTTGTAACACCGATTACTTTTTTCTTGGTATTTTTAAATAAAACTCAAATATCTCGAAAATGTTGAACTTTTGAACCGTTAAGACTTATCTTCCCTTAAGTTTTCTTATCTTATCTTAAGTTTGTCGTGATACTAACGGGACAGCCAGTATATATATCGTCATTCCATCTAATGGGGGTCCCCACTCAGCGGGCCTCCAGATCGCGAGGCTAATTAGATAAAGCTGTAGAGATCTCTGGACCAACGGCAATACACGTACACAAAAAAAAAACCCTTATGGGGTATCGTGACAGATTGAAGATACAAATTTGCCACTCGAGAAAAATGATTTTTCCCTATCGGTTATATTATAATTTTCTGTATTACATAAATATCTAATAATACTTCTTCACACAGTTCATCTTATTGTTGGCTGTAAGACATAAGTAACTGAACATCAGCTTACAGCGGTAGTCAAGCTCCACTTCCTTTCTGGATGTAACACGAATGACCGGCGAAAGTCCACGAACGACGCTTTCGAAGAATACCAGCGTAAAACAGCATCATAACACTGCTTCGTTTCGCCAGATGAAGTCTAGCGATCCGGAGACCCTTATCGTGAAGATTCTATTATTATTATTCTATATCATTCCACATCGAGAATGATACACAGAATCTAGTGTCATAGACCGCAGGAATTATTCACCATTAGGTGAACTGTGTGCTCATTTATAATATTGGTTAGTTTGTTGCGCGTTCTAATGTTACGTTTAGTCCGTAGTAAGAAGACACTAGCAACACTGAGGGATGGGGGGTAGTTGATTTTGGAGCTCTTACGTAATACAATAGGTACGTTCATAAAGAAATGATTTTTAGTATACTTTAAACACTTAATTATAACATCATCACATCAGGACACTTACCAGAATATAGCCAGGAACATCGATCCTGAATATCCGAATAAGTAATCAGGAAACGGAAATAAAACAAAATTTGTAGCTTTACCCTAAATTTAATATATACAAAAGGAAAGAGAGCGGCTATGGGCCGCTCGTCACTCGTTACTTAGCGCTCGGCGTTCGGCTTCCAGTTTACGGCACTCGGCTTTCGGCGCCGGCGCGCCGCACCGAACGCGCTCGATACTAGCGCGGCTACCGCTAATACTAATTCGATCAATGATCGACGAATTGAATACGATCGTATGTATTTCACATAACTTGCAGTAGTCGCTTCAGTATCAAATTTGACGTGTATTTAGCTATTTATAGTTGGGGCGATGGAGACTTACGCGCAGTTACCTACGTGTCGTGGTTAGACGGAGACGGCGATATACAAAACTATATGAAATCATGAAACGGAACATCTATCTGCACCGTCCTTGAGGGCTGTCATTCGCATGCGCAGAGAATTCTTGATGAATTGACACATTGAGGAAAGGCGTTAGGGCAATGCCATTACGCGATTGGCTCATCGGACGACTTGTCATTGCGTCTTCTCTTGATTAGTTGAAACGTAGTTCTGTGCTCGCCTCGATTCGTTGTACGTTCCGTTATAAGCGGACAGTTTCGTGATTGTGCCCATAAATGCATACGCAGTCGTATCTCCCCTCTCTTTCACTGATCTCTCAAGATCCGTCACCATTCCGTCCGCCCACGACGTGCGCAGTGCGCAAGCCTGCAAGCAGTTGGGTTGCCAGCGGACGCTATACGTAAATAATAACGTCCGTCGGTGATAACGTATTGCGTATGTTCTCTAAATATGTCGATGAATGTCCTCAGCGTGCTGTAGGTAGGTCACAGTCGTCGTATGCACTATGACGCTCACACCACACCCCGGCATCAGTCAATAGGGCCGCTCTGTTAATTTTAAAGGTTTTGTGTACAGTAAGGGTATCGTGTCACTTTTGCAGAATTTGCAGAATTCTGGCTTTTTTATTAAATGCCTTTAAAGTGTTTTAATGTGTGTAGGTTATGAATTTACTTATTATTTTGTACTTGACTTGAAAATAAATTATTTAAATAGGAACTATTAAATTTCCATTTGAATCTATTTAGATATCCCATCCTTCATTGGATATTTCAGATTTGTTTCACTTGTTTTAACTGAAGTCTTGAACAATTTTGATATTTATAAATTAATTGTGTGATCTAGGACAAATGCTATTTGGATTAGATGTTTTGGTTGGACAGCAGTGACTGTTTTATTTCAATCAAGCCAACGTTAATTATTTGACGGTTATTTTTTAATCTTACATTTATATAAAGATTAAGTTAGAGAATGCTTAATATAAACTTAATTTAAAAGATAAATAGATGTAGGAAATTATTGTTTTCAATTGGACACAGTGAATATAACACAATTTAAGTCCTACATTCCCATTTCACTATTGGATCACACACATTAAGGTAAGTATGAATTATATATAAATATATAAATATATATAAATATATATATATCTATATATATATATCTATATATATATATATATATATATATATATATATATATATATATATATATATATATATATATTATAAGTATGATTCTTTCATCCAAATTGTGTGTCGGACTGAGACAGAATACCTCGTCACCAGTAATAAGTTTACGGATCTCTACATCCACCAGACGAAATAAAGCAGCGTTATGGTACTGGTGGCTATTTTATGCTGGTATTGTCAGGGCGTGGTCCATGTGGTCGACCCATTTATGCTGCAGACTGCCTCCATGTTGTATATATATATATATATATATATATATATATATATATATATATATATATTTAATTATAGTCTTGAAGTATTAAACATAAATACGTCACAGTATATAATTACAATGAAATTAGACTAACGTTGATGATTAATATGTTAGAATATAATGTACTTATACTTAGCCCAGATCAAACTGTCTGTGAACAAATATATTTAGAAGCGAACGAACACTTGTTTCTACCATCTCAACTTCATCCCTCAAAGAATACAGGTCTTCACTTGCCATCAGATCAACAATGGACATTCATTTTAGTCATCTATTCAGGATGTGTGTGTTTAAGCTCACATTGATCATTCACCATCAGGTAAACTGATTGACAACTAACATAAAAAATTACACAAATATAACTTTAGCTAACTTTACAACATGGAACTTGAGCTAAGACATTTATAAATTACGATTTTACCTATATTCGACATTACCCTTAAGATAAAGCCCGAATCAAATGAAGGTCTCACCCTATTTATTAAGAAATAACTCTCAACGTGTAACGTATTAACGTGTGCTCATTTGTCACCGTTCCTTACATAAAAAAATCACGGTAAACGCACCAATAAAATTCTTATTTGCAAGTGATGGTTTACTACGCACGGATGAAGTACTGAGTATTTTAAAATAATATTTCATAGACAAAGTACGCGAATCCGCAGTGTACTAAACTCCAATAATATACGTGTTTAGTTAATAACTCTTACGCATTTATGTTGCTGACGGTACTATCAGCTGACGCCTGACAGTACAGTCCGCAGCAAAACTATGTGTCCAGCAGTATATGTGTACTATATGTGTTTAGTTTACAATTTTAGATGATTATTGATGTTGCGGACTGTACTATCAGCCGACGCCCGAGAGTACAGTCAGCAGCAAAAATCATACACAGGTCTATTCCAAAATATCTCATCCAAATAGCATAGTAGATCTCTCCTTTATATCAAGATATATAAACGAAGTATGCGTGTTTTAGGCACTATGTCGTGTTATTTAGGTCAGCGCTCAAGGGAAGCACATATGTCGCTGTGTTACTGATGTCGCGTGTGTGTGTGTCGCGTGTAGTGCGTGTGTCGCGTGCGGCGGCTAGTGCCTGCGGTCGGGCAGCGCGGAGTGCGCCGACGAGCAGATATCCTGTAACAAGTTTAACGATGTTAAGTTCTATTGAATGAAGCGCACCGACAGAATCTTCGTTAGTACAATACGGGGGTATAGATCTTCCCACCAGAATAGCAGCATGTCACCGCTGTGTTTCGTATAGCAAGTGGTGAATATACCTGGCAGCGAGTATAGCGAGTCCCGGGTTCGATTCCAGAGGAACAAAATATTCTAAAAGACCGTTTCGTGAATTACACAAGGGAAATCATCTGAATTTGCTAATTGTTTATATCATATAATATATTGTCTTATTTTTATTATATATTTAATGTCTATATTACATTATATTTATTGTTTAATATATTTTATTTATTATTATGTACATTATATTATATATATATATATATATATATATATATATATATATAAATATATATATATACATACATTGTTAATGTTTAGATTTTATTTTCTCTATCTCAAGGGTTGACTGGTGGATAATGGCAAAAAGCATTAAGTCTGTCCATTGTAAACTGTTTTTTAAAAAAAAATTGTTAACAATTCAAGATTAAAAAAAAATCATCTAAATATGTGTATCACAAGTGACACTCGATAGCAGCAATTCGCATGTCTCTCACTTATCAGGTGAACTGCGTAAACATCTGCCAACCCTTATAAAATTAAAAAAAAAATGTTCTGGTTATTTCTGATAAAGAATATTTGAAGTAAGCAAACGTATATATTTAACTGGAAGAGCGGCCCGAGCCTTCAGGACCTATGAGCGCATCCCCGCAGGTCCGAATTTGTAATGTCCCGTAAATAGTACGATAAACTTGAGTTGAAGATGGATTGACGGGTGAGAGATTGAGATTTTGAGTTTTTTCTAAAAATACCCACCCTTCGATCTGTCTTTTTTATATTTTCTTTTTTTCTTTTTTCGGGCTGACTCGCCGCTGTTTGCCTAAGGCTTTTACAGATTCACCGGGTTGAGTGGTCTCGAACGAGCGCTTATGGCGCTCAGACCTCTAATAGTGGTCCTTTGTGTTACTGTGTGTACTAATAGGCAATTTATTTTTAAAAATACTCTGGACCAATTGTTCGCTTGAGCAATCAAACCTATGACCGCTTGTCTACAGGTCTGGTATTGTAATGTCCCGTAAGTAGTACGACAAACTTAGGGGAAGAGAAGATTTTCAGTTTTTTAAAAATACCCACTTTTTTTTTCTTTTTTACATCGGGTTGAGAGTGTGTACAAATAGGCAGATAATATTTTTTTTTATATACTCGACTAATTGTTCAATCTGTGACCTAGGACCGCATCTCTACAGGTCTGATATTGTAATGGCCATGCGGTCAACTAAACAAATGGGTGTGTAGTGTATACCTGATAGGAGAACTGCGGGAAATGCTCTTCCTGTATGCGCGCGAGCCCGGGTTCGTGCTCAGGTGGGGTCAACTCCACCGACTCCCCGGTGAACTCGGAGTCGAAGTAGCGCGTGTCCGTCTCGGACTCCACTTGCGGCTTGAACGGCGGCGGGATCTGCGAACGTTCACAATCATAGAGTTATAGTTGTTTTTTTTTTAATAATAAGTACTGTCAACCATCGAGTTATAGAAGGTAGCTTTTTTTTTAAACAAAAAGAATACTAGCTGTGCTATTAACGTTAATAACATTCCGACTATTAGAGTCGCAGTTATTATAGTCGACGCATTTTAAACTGAGTCGTTGGGCAATAAATGTCACTGACAGTAGGAATGTGCACGCAATGCTACCTGTTATCGATACTTAGCTACCTGCGCTCGCGGGGTCGATGCGTCATCCCTAGAAAAGATAAAAACGGCCCTTTTCAGGGCAACATTACGATCTATACAGTTTCTCTATGATTACGTCGAAACAAACATTTTATCTTACAAATTAAAAACTTATTTTCAGATAGCGAAAAATTATTCCTATTAATACTTAACATAATTTAGCATATCGATCGTACCTATCCCATATAAAATATCGATATGCACCTCTACAATTCTTACGCACATCACTACACCTATCTATAAGATCTGTAAGTGCGAGCGAGACAGACAGATAAATATGGTTTATGACCCGAAGCCTCAGTTCATAATGCGTCGACTATAGTTACCATAGATGAGATGTGTTCTTTTAACCCTTAATCTCATATTTATTTATTAAAAAATATATACAATCATGGTAAAATGTCTTAACACTAAACCCTACCAGGACCGGTCAAATGTCCGTCTTTTATATTTTGTTTAAAAACGTCTAAACGCAACGTTAATATACCGCCATTAAACTTCACGACTCCTCTTAAAATATACATACAAATGTTTTTTTTTAAATTATTCAAAGTAGGTATCAACAATTATTGGCGTGGATTACTATGACATTTAATTCTAAGACATCGACACTCGTACCTTGGCGTTAAGGGGAAGCATGTTCGAAGTAAATTTTAATTTCAATCATATCTATTTATAGCATATGGCACATTCTATTTAAGATCTACTATTGATAAAGTACACTAGTTTAAATATCTTATCACATATATATAGATATCACATTCTCATATACACCCTGTATATTCATATAACTGACTAACGTTTGAATCTAACGTTTCTTTTTTTTAACAAACGAGCACACAGTTCACCTGATGGCAAGTGATTCCTACGGCCCATGACATCTACATTCAACCTTAACAAGGGAATCATAATGCAGGACTGAGATGGAATGCCTCGTCACCAGTAATAAATCTCCCCGGATCCCTACACCCGCCAGACGAAACACAGCAATAGTATACTGCTATTTTACGCTGGTATTCTGTGAGGACGTGGTCCTACCCCGATCGAGCTTACATATTCATTCTGCAGCTAGAAACAAACTGCAGTGTGGTTCTACCTAATTCTAAGAGTACATAAATATAATAAATAACATATTGATTGTAACAACAGTGACAAATACATAGATTTGGACATACCTTCTTGGCGACGAGGTCTGCCCAATTGATGGAAGCGAAAAACGAGTGGTGCATGATGTCCAGCGCGTCGTCAGGACCGGCGCCGAGTCGCTTGGCCGGCTCCTTGGTGAGCAGACCGCCCAGGAGCGCTCGACACTCCACCGACAACGTCCGCGGGAACCGAACCTGTCACACAACTTGTCTTCAACTTCACGAAATTCATTTTAGAATTCTTGTAGAGCGGAGGTTCCCAAACTTTTTTTCTCATAGAACACTCAAAAATTAACTGGTTCCGGTGGACCCCCTGCAGCTACATTTATACGATATTCACAAAACTCGACAAAAACATGGGAAGAACTATGGAAAGGACATGGGCCATTTTCGGCCCAGCTACCCGCGCTCTCAAGGACATTAATGAAATATCTGTAGAAAAAAAACATTTCATTTTTACATACTTATTATAAAATTTAAGGGTATTTAAATGGTAATAAAGTATAGTAATATAAATAATATTTAAGCTGATGATGTTAAAGTGTCAGTGTATTGACAGCAAAATCATATGATATAACCTAAAATTCTTATCTTATTTTTTAAATATCTCTGTATCCCCATGGACAATATTGATTTTAATTTGTTTATAGTAAAAAGGCATATATAGTCTGTTAATTAAACTTTAAATTTCATTACTGTCCTTGAACTTCGTTCAGTGGGCCGTGCAATATCCTTTGCGTAGCGGCTGAGTTCCAATATTTCAAATTCAAATTAATAGTTTTCGAAAGAAAAAAGTGAGAATTGATTGGTTAATTAATAAATTACCTGTTTATAAGAGGGTTCAGTAAGATGCAACACTAATTAAAATAAAGGACTCAGCTGCTACCGCATTTTGCATTAATAAATTACCTGTTTATAAGAGAGAGTTCAGAAAGATGCAACACTAATTAAAATAAGGGACTCAGCTGCTACTGCATTTTGCATTAATAAATTACCTGTTTATAAGAGAGTTCAGAAAGATGCAACACTAATTAAAATAAGGGACTCAGCTGCTACTGCATTTTGCATTAATAAATTACCTGTTTATAAGAGAGTTCAGTAAGATGCAACACTAATTAAAATAAGGGACTCAGCTGCTACTGCATTTTGCATTAATAAATTACCTGTTTATAAGAGAGTTCAGTAAGATGCAACACTAATTAAAATAAAGGACTCAGCTGCTACTGCATTTTGCATTAATAAATTACCTGTTTATAAGAGAGTTCAGTAATATGCAACACTAATTAAAATAAAGGACTCAGCTGCTACTGCATTTTGCATTAATAAATTACCTGTTTATAAGAGAGTTCAGTAATGTGCAACACTAATTAAAATAAAGGACTCAGCTGCTACTGCATTTTGCATTAATAAATTACCGGTTTATAAGAGAGTTCAGTAAGATGCAACACTAATTAAAATAAAGGACTCAGCTGCTACTGCATTTTGCATTAATAAATTACCTGTTTATAAGAGAGTTCAGTAATGTGCAACACTAATTAAAATAAGGGACTCAGCTGCTACTGCATTTTGCATTAATAAATTACCTGTTTATAAGAGAGTTCAGAAAGATGCAACACTAATTAAAATTTCTTGCCTTTTTTTAGAAAAAACAAAAACTGTCAATGTCTCTAAATGACACTTTTACTAAGGTCACGTTTTGCGTCTGGTAGGTGACCCATCAATCTATCTTCCCATTAAGTTTATAGTGCTGCTTACGGGGCACCCTGTAAAAACTCATAGATATATAAATGAGACGTAGACCAAATTTAGCTGCATAATTAGTCACTATTAAGAGGTGAACACGAGGTTTGCATAATCTAATAATATTAAACCCTTAAAAGTAATAATCGTGCGTGAAATGAACTCCTCGCAGCGAACGTGGAGCGGTACTAACCTCCTCGCTGAGTATGAGCGAGAACAGCACCTCGTGGTCGCGGTTGTAGAAGGGCAGGCGACCGCACGCCATCTCGTACAGGACCACGCCGGTGCCCCACCTGCCACCAACAACACAGACTAAGACGTGCAATAAAATTATATATATAAAAAAAACACCTTTCATATTCAATCGGTAATTTTAAAAGTAAGGTGCTGAAAGTATTGCGAGCAACTTTTTTTTGTTTTTCTTTTGATTTGATGTGTTCATCGTTAATCGGTACATGTATCAGATTTGACGTTTTGTATTTATGGATTAAGATTGTTTTCATGTATGCGCTATAGATAAACCAAATAAAAAAAAAACAATGAATGTGCAAGATGCGAAATTCCAGAGCGTTGTAGATGTCAGGAAAAGGAGTCAACGTTGTGGTCGCAGAGTGGTCTCCGGGTTGCCGTAGCACGAGGGTGCTGGGGGAGGTGTGGCCTCCCCTGGGACGTGCTTAGGGTGAATGCACAGCACCGGTGCGTTTCGTAGATGATCTCTCACGACACAGGTCCCCGAGGGTGGTAGTTGTTTTAGTTGGCACAAACCCCACATAATCTAGTTATGGAAGCACTGCCCGTACACATTGTGCGTATGTCAGCATAAAAGCACACCTACAGTGCTTTCATAACAGAGCATTGTTATGTTCCCACGTGTGTTAAGTTACAGTAAGACATTTTAACGTTTAGCTTGAGATGATGGTTTTGGACATTCGTTGTTGGCATCCAATTATTACGTAACACGCTTATTAAATTAGTTTGTAATTTAAGTTTAGTCTTTTATTTTTAAAAAGTCCAAAGGACGCTCCCGAACTTGATTACCTTGTCTTCCCCACAGGAGGCAGGGTATTTTGAGATTTCTCCACCTTCACCACAAAAAAAAGGCACTAGGGGACATGAGCGTTTTATTATATGTGACTATATACCAGTCTACTGCGGGTCCGTAGTCCAGGTCCTCGAGCACCTCGGGCGCGAGGTACTCGGGCGTGCCGCAGAAAGTCTTTGTGGTGCGTCCGTACGTTATGTTCACCTGCAAACAATGCAAACGTCATCAAGAGTTCAGTAATGTGCAACACTAATTAAAATAAGGACTCAGCTGCTACTGCATTTTGCATTAATAAATTACCTGTTTATAAGAGTTCAGTAATATGCAACACTAATTAAAATAAGGGACTCAGCTGCTACTGCATTTTGCATTAATAAATTACCTGTTTATAAGAGTTCAGTAATATGCAACACTAATTAAAATAAGGACTCAGCTGCTACTGCATTTTGCATTAATAAATTACCTGTTTATAAGAGTTCAGTAATGTGCAACACTAATTAAAATAAGGACTCAGATGCTACTGCATTTTGCATTAATAAATTACCTGTTTATAAGAGAGTTCAGAAAGATGCAACACTAATTAAAATAAGGGACTCAGCTGCTACTGCATTTTGCATTAATAAATTACCGGTTTATAAGAGAGTTCAGTAAGATGCAACACTAATTAAAATAAGGGACTCAGATGCTACAGCATTTTGCATTAATAAATTACCTGTTTATAAGAGAGTTCAGAAAGATGCAACACTAATTAAAATAAGGGACTCAGCTGCTACTGCATTTTGCATTAATAAATTACCTGTTTATAAGAGAGTTCAGAAAGATGCAACACTAATTAAAATAAGGGACTCAGCTGCTACTGCATTTTGCATTAATAAATTACCGGTTTATAAGAGAGTTCAGTAAGATGCAACACTAATTAAAATAAAGGACTCAGCTGCTACTGCATTTTGCATTAATAAATTACCTGTTTATAAGAGAGGTCAGAAAGGTGCAACACTAATTAAAATAAAGGACTCAGATGCTACTGCATTTTGCATTAATAAATTACCTGTTTATAAGAGAGTTCAGAAAGATGCAACACTAATTAAAATAAGGGACTCAGCTGCTACTGCATTTTGCATTAATAAATTACCTGTTTATAAGAGAGTTCAGTAAGATGCAACACTAATTAAAATAAGGACTCAGCTGCTACTGCATTTTGCATTAATAAATTACCGGTTTATAAGAGAGTTCAGTAATGTGCAACACTAATTAAAATAAAGGACTCAGCTGCTACTGCATTTTGCATTAATAAATTACCTGTTTATAAGAGTTCAGTAATATGCAACACTAATTAAAATAAGGACTCAGCTGCTACTGCATTTTGCATTAATAAATTACCCGTTTATAAGAGAGGTCAGAAAGGTGCAACACTAATTAAAATAAGGACTCAGCTGCTACTGCATTTTGCATTAATAAATTACCTGTTTATAAGAGTTCAGTAATATGCAACACTAATTAAAATAAGGGACTCAGCTGCTACTGCATTTTGCATTAATAAATTACCTGTTTATAAGAGTTCAGTAATGTGCAACACTAATTAAAATAAAGGACTCCAGCTGCTACTGCATTTTGCATTAATAAATTACCCGTTTATAAGAGAGTTCAGTAATGTGCAACACTAATTAAAATAAAGGACTCCAGCTGCTACTGCATTTTGCATTAATAAATTACCCGTTTATAAGAGAGGTCAGAAAGGTGCAACACTAATTAAAATAAAGGACTCAGCTGCTACTGCATTTTGCATTAATAAATTACCTGTTTATAAGAGTTCAGTAATGTGCAACACTAATTAAAATAAGGACTCAGCTGCTACTGCATTTTGCATTAATAAATTACCTGTTTATAAGAGTTCAGTAATATGCAACACTAATTAAAATAAGGGACTCAGCTGCTACTGCATTTTGCATTAATAAATTACCTGTTTATAAGAGTTCAGTAATATGCAACACTAATTAAAATAAGGACTCAGCTGCTACTGCATTTTGCATTAATAAATTACCCGTTTATAAGAGAGGTCAGAAAGGTGCAACACTAATTAAAATTTCTTGCCTTTTTAGAAAAAACAAAACTGTCAATGTCTCTAAATGACACTTTTACTAAGGTCACGTTTTGCGTCTGGTAGGTGACCCATCAATCTATCTTCCCATTAAGTTTATAGTGCTGCTTACGGGGCACCCTGTAAAAACTCATAGATATATAAATGAGACGTAGACCAAATTTAGCTGCATAATTAGTCACTATTAAGAGGTGGAACACGAGGTTTTCATAATCTAATAATATTAAACCCTTAAAAGTAATAATGGTGCGTGAAATGAACTCCTCGCAGCGAACGTGGAGCGGTACTAACCTCCTCGCTGAGTATGAGCGAGAACAGCACCTCGTGGTCGCGGTTGTAGAAGGGCAGGCGACCGCACGCCATCTCGTACAGGACCACGCCGGTGCCCCACCTGCCACCAACAACACAGACTATAATACGTGCAATAAAATTATATATATAAAAAAAACACCTTTCATATTCAATCGGTAATTTTAAAAGTAAGGTGCTGAAAGTATTGCGAGCAACTTTTTTGTTTTTCTTTGATTTGATGTGTTCATCGTTAATCGGTACATGTATCAGATTTGACGTTTTGTATTTATGGATTAAGATTGTTTTCATGTATGCGCTATAGATAAACCAAATAAAAAAAAAACAATGAATGTGCAAGATGCGAAATTCCAGAGCGTTGTAGATGTCAGGAAAAGGAGTCAACGTAGTGGTCGCAGAGTGGTCTCCGGGTTGCCGTAGCACGGGGGTGCTGGGGGAGGTGTGGCCTCCCCTGGGACGTGCTTAGGGTGAGTGCACAGCACCGATGCGTTTCGTAGATGATCTCTTACGACACAGGTCCCCGAGGGTGGTAGTTGTTTTAGTTGGCACAAACCCCACATAATCTAGTTATGGAAGCACTGCCCGTACACATTGTGCGTATGTCAGCATAAAAGCACACCTACAGTGCTTTCATAACAGAGCATTGTTATGTTCCCACGTGTGTTAAGTTACAGTAAGACATTTTAACGTTTAGCTTGATATGATGGTTTTGGACATTCGTTGTTGGCATCCAATTATTACGTAACACGCTTATTAAATTAGTTTGTAATTTAAGTTTAGTCTTTTATTTTTACAAAGTCCAAAGTCCGCGATCTTGATATGTCCGTCCTTATCGAGTAATAGGTTCTCCAGCTTAAGATCGCGGTAGATGATGCCCTCGGCGTGGAGATATCCGAGTGCGGACACGATCTCAGCGCCGTAGAAGCGGGTGCGCTCCTCGGAGAAGGCGCGCTCGCGGGACAGGTGGAAGAACAGCTCCCCACCGTTGGCGTACTCCATCACGAAGCATACGCGGTCAGAGGTTTGGAAGGAGTAGCGAAGCGCCTGGCGTACAAAGATAAATTGAAAATGGATAAAATAAATAGTTACTCGACTCAACATGGGTAGGACCCATGCCCTCAGATCATAATAATACTAACCCTTCTATGTTTAGTCTGGTGACGAGGTATTCCATCTTAGTCCTGAAAGGCTGCGTATAATAATTATAATCCCTTAACTAGGGTGAATTTCGATGTCATGAGCCGAAGGAAACACTTCCAACCACCAACACACCAACAGTAATAAAAAAAAGATAATTTTAAGAGTAGATACGAAAATCGGCTATATTTATAATTTTTAAAGGTACTAAGATATGCAAATAACCGTGAGGAAAGGATGCTTCGTCTTCTTTAGCACATGGTTCTCGGTGATGGTGTGCGCAACCTCGTCCTTCTGGATGATGAGGTTCTTCTTGAGGATTTTCATGGCGTACAGCTTACCCGTGCCCTTCTCGCGGCTGAGCACAACTTTGCCAAATGTGCCCTTGCCCAGCACCTTCACAAACTCGAACTTTTCCAGGGTCTGCAATGAAGCACGAAGGTGTAATAATATATTTAGTAATTATTTTAATAAATATAGTCAATCATTTCAACAACACTTTTTTCACGTTTTTTTACTTCTGCTTTACTTAGTATTTATATTTGTTGTAAAAAAAAAACGGGGTTGACTTTCTTAATTTAAAAAAAAGCAGTTGATTTTCTGATTTAAAAAAAACGCGGTTGATTTTCTTAATTAAAAAAAAACGCAGTAGATTTTCTTAATTAAAAAAAACGAGGTTGATTTTCTATATTAAAAAAAAACGAGGTTGATGTTCTTAATTAAAAAAAAACGAGAATGATTTTCTTAATTAAAAAAAATGGTGATTTCTGATTCTTTAATAATATGGTCTTATTTCTCATATGGAATATAATCTACACATTTGTTTCATTAATAAAACTTTTTATGTGCGTGAGTATTGCTGATAGTCCAGAGACCTTCACAGACATCTAATTAGATTCGCGAGCGGGACGCCCGCTGAGTAGGGAGACAACGACGATTTTGCGAAGCTGGCGCGGAGACTGCTGCTGCACCACCGCTGCACTCCGACCCAATTGGACGAAGAACGTCAACGACAACAGAGGGAGGGGGGGCGATCCAGATTCTGTTGATGTTGATGCTGTTAGCCTATGCGGCTCTTACAGCTTCATCGGACACAGGGCTCACGGAACTGAGGGGTCCGTGACGGGGTTTCGAGCGATTTTCGAGGGGACTCGGATCGCTATCTTAAGGGAGGAACCATCAATAAAACTGACATGCACAGTTAGTGTGTAAACTCCTTATAAACAAACAAAAAAGAACTAAATTTATTATAGTGACAGATAACTGAATATAGTGATCACTTAAAAACTAACAGTATATAAATGCTACAATAAAAATATAGGCTACGCTAGGATAAAAATCCTACTATTATTTGTCAGAATATTTGTCTGGCAAATATGCTTGGATTTAAGCATCGGGTTCTGGGTTCAATACTGGACCACTCCTGGACTTTACACTTATTATTTTTAAAAAAAAGTAATTAATCCTATGGCCTATTCATTTTCCAAAGAGCTATTGTCCAATATAGGTTGATGTAAATAAAATTCAAGTGAAAAACAAGTTAGAATATGTCTTTTAAAAGGCTGTTGTTACGGCTGGAGCAATACTCAAAGATGTCTGGTGTTAATTCATATAATAAGTAACTCGTTGTCGTTTTTTGTTATGTTGTTTTACAGTATTTTGGAGAGCATGCTTCGCTCGACCAACAACCCTCTACTTCTGTGTTCTTCTCATAACTTCGACTTTGTCCACTCCTCCTTCTTTGTTCAATCTGTTCTTCTCTGGAATGCTCTCCCTCCCGAAGTCAGGGCGGCTACAAATCGTTACGCGTTTAAGGTGGAAGTTCGGTTTCTCAACAGATCGGCAGAATCTGTCTCAATATTAAATAACTATATATTTGTATGTATGTATCATATATTTGTATTTTTACGCATATGTTGTTTATTTATATAATAGAACTAATATAATAGTATTTTAATGACGTCAAAGTTTTTAAGCATGCACCTTCCTCATTTCATCTCTGCATCATCCTAAGTTTGACTGGTAAGGAATGCCTTTTTTAAGTCCTCCTTTATACATACTGTATATAAAGCTTAAATAAATAAATCAATTAATTAACTTACATAAATCCTAACAACTAAAAGAGTATTCTCCTATCCTCCATTCGTTGTTGATATTCCTCGCATTCAGACGAAGCCATATAGACGAAACGACGTCTGGTGAGTGTAGGGATCCGGAGATTTTTGTTACTAGTGACGAGGCATTCCATCTCAATCCTCAAGGGTGACAACGCATCTGCATAATGATTTATTGTCCAGGATGAGTGTGGATGTCATGGGCAGCAGGAATAACTTACCATCAGGTGAACTGTGTGCGAGTTCGTTCCTCTAAAAGTAATTTAAAAAAAAATAGTACGCTGCTACCATCAACGTTTGTATCACCACTTTACACCAGGTGAGACTTTTTTTTGTGTATGAGTATTGCTGTTGGTCCAGTGACCTCTACAGCTTTATCTAAAATGAGATTATTGACGAACACTGGCTTATATTCATTTAAAAAAAAATACTATAGTCTGTTATTACCTTTAAAAATGATCTACCAGACTTGAGAGTCGCGACATAAGAAATCAAATTACAAAACTACAGTTCCATCTCCAACTATTCATGCGCATACATCAGTGTACCATTGACTTTTGTTCCTCATACATCATCATGACATTCCGGTGAATTGTTTCCTACCATCATCGTTGAACACCGAATGATCAGTTGGATATACAGTGTAAACTTTATTCTTTATAACGATAAACTCTCTATAACGTAGGAAAGAGCACAATTTTGTTGATTTACCTAATATATATATATATATATATATATATATATATATATATATATATATATATATGATAGAATGTATATATAGATAATGGTGTGTGGGCTCACAATGCGCCTGGGGTCCCGGAAGCTGGTGCCGAGCTGGGCGATGTCGCAGTCCTCCGCGTCGGAGGAGGTGCCGCTACCGCCGGCCGCGCCCACGACGGACGCCGCAGCCGCCGCTGCACTTGCGCCGGCGCCGCTAAGTTGAGATGCTACGTAGCGGATTGCCGCCACCCACTCCTCCCTGGTTATAGAATTATATATTTATCACTATATTTGTCTAGAATACTACAGCAGTACAGTGGCTGTGCTACTCTACAGTTTGTTTCCAGCCGCAGAATGAATGGGTCTGCTCGACCGGGGTAGGACGACGCCCTCACAGAATGCCACCGTGAAATAGCAGTTTAACGCTGCTGTTTCGTGTAGTTCAGGGATCCGGAGAGCTTCATTAGTGGAGACGAGGCATTCCATCTCAATCCTCACGAGTGGCGACGCATCTGCATCAAGGATGAATGAAGTTGTCGTGGTCTGCAGGAATCACTTAACATCAGGTGAACTGTGTGATTGTTTGTTACTATCAATGTAATAAAAAAAAAACAAAATTAAAAGTAGAGAGTGACAGAGATATGCGATGTTAAACTGTATAGAAGTGGAATAATTTAGTTTTTGTCATTGGTAGATCTACCCTGTTTGTTTCTACCTGCAGAATGAATGGGTCAGCTCGATCGGGTTAGGACTACGATGCTCACAGAATACCAGCATTAAATATGTTAATATATGTGACGAGGCATTTCATCTTAGTGCTTGAGGGTGAAAACGCATCTGCATTATGATTCCTTGTCAAGGATGAATGTAGATATCATGGGAATCATTTAACATCAGTGTAATAAAAAAAAACAAAATTAAAAATAATATTCTATGAGTGTGTAGTCAAGCCAGGCAACCCATTCCTGTCGCAGCTAGACTGCAGTGTGTGGTTCTACCACTGTTAATTTTTTTTCAATAAATAAAATTGACAAACAGTGCTATTACTAGTACCATTTCAGAACCGCACCAACTAAGCTTAAAATGCTAGGAGATGGTTACCTACAAACTTAAATTTCACAGACCATACCCTATACCATTAGCCTATTGACACTTCAATTCTAACTATCACCAACTATTTAGATTTGTAAACTAGAGGACATCAATAAATATATGTTACAATGTTTGTACAGGATATTTATAAATGTCTGGCCTTTCTATTTGAATTAATCATGTCACATTGACACATAATATTTATTACACTAGGCCTGCCCGCAACTTTGTCTGCATAGACTTTGACTACATAGACATTGGGTTTAGAGAGAAAGGAAAAATGTGTCATACAACATTATATGATTTATTTGTTTCCGCCAGTATGTGTAAGCTTTGGACGCTCAATACTCTTGAGCAATCTACATAACAGCTGACCATGTGAGAAGCAAGAAGTGCCCAAATGAAATGCTGCCACTTTCAGCTTTTGTCCCTGGGACTTATTAATGGTTGTAGTAGATGCAAGAATCCGATGTGTGAATGAATTTACGAGCAGCATGCTAAATTTCCTTCAAATCAGTTTACCTGATTTTGTGTTATTGAGTAACGAACATCCAAATATTTTACTAACTTTCACATTTATAATATTGTTATAGTGGGATAATAAATCATTAAATTAATAAACAAAATGTAACTTTTAACATTTTCCTTTAGGATTTAAACATTGAAGTTATGGAATAACCCAATAAAGTAAAAAACATATTCTAAAACACACAATAATTTATGGACAGTTGACAAAATTATGTATTTACCTGTTCCAATTAAACCTGATAGAATATTTTCAATATTACAAAACAATGATATTTATTGATGGGATTCCCAGCCTATAATTATGTATAACAAAATTTTACTTTTCAAATCTGAGTATGTTGTATTTACAAACCCTGGTATTCGTCACATGCTTTACATCCTCTCTGAGTTTGCCTGAATGCTCACAGCCCTATAGTATATCCTGTACAGTGACATCTGATCTGATCATGAACAGATGTCATCTCATAATGGAGATTGCGAAGGTTGTGACATCATACAATGTTTTATAGTTGAATCTCTTAGGATTCAATAGCAATTCTTTGTGTTAAAGCTATGGCGAATTTAGCTAGTTTCAGAACATCATATTATTAAGTAAAGACACTTCGCAGGGTAAAAAACAACTGGAGAATTTAAAAAAATGATACTTCTTTTTACATATGGATAAAATTAGTAAAAGACAGTATACTTTTTTGTAATGAATAAGTGAACAAACACATTATACAAATAAGCATTCATAGACTAATGGTATAGGTGCAAAACTAAACAGTAAAAGTTCAGATCAGCCATTCCACTATTATCATGGACCATCTCAGAGCACAAGTAATCTTTATTCTCTTGCAGTTATTGTCCGATGACATAAACTGTACAGAATATTTATATTGTGCTGTTTCAAACATTAACGCAAATACCGAGGCACCCACTCGTCATCTCCTTCCCTATTCCGATGTAATGCAGGTGCAAGTAAGATCAGAGGAAAGTTAAATTATTTTTTTATTACATTGAGAGTAACAAATGAGCACACATAGCACCTGATGCTAAGTGATTCCTGCGGCACATGATATCTATATTCATCCTTGACAAGGAATCATAAAACAGATGCATTGTCACTCTTGAGGACTGAGATGGAATGCCTCGTCACCAGTAATTAAGGTCACCAGATCCCTACACTCACCAGACTAAACACAGCAGGGTTACGCTGCTATTTTACACTAGTATTCTGAGAAGGCGTGGTCCTACCCCGGTTGAGCTGACCCATTCATTCTGCATCTAGAAACAAACTGCAGTATATCTCTACCACTGTGAGGGCAGTGTCAAGGGACAACACAGAACACACATACAACATACTCAGACTTGAAAACCATATATATATATATATATATGCAAACCTAAATAATAAACTATTACAATGCTATATATATGTATATACATAAATATATAAATGTACATATTACATAAATAGCTGAAAAATGTATTACTCATTTATTATAAAACCACAAAGTAGATAATATGAAGCGTTATATACTGTGGGAAATTTCAAACAAATATGATTGCCAGTATGTTTTACAAGTGATGAAAAGCAATAAGAAATTAATATTTAAGAAAAATTAAACTGCAATATCTTCAACATAACATGTAATCATATATTACATATTATGGTTGAAGACTAGTTACCCATTCAATGGGTATATGTACATGGTAAATACACAAAGTATGTTACAGAAACTAACAAATATACAGCACCAAATTATAGTTCTCATTTGATATAATAAATAATAAAAAGTAAAGTTTCAACTTATATTTTTATTTATAAATCCAAGGCCTAAGCCTCCTCTCTAGAGCGGGTTTTAGAGCATAGTCCACCATGTGGCTCCACTGCGGATTGAAGGTCTTCACATTTCTTCAATTTTTTTTTAATTTATTTCTTAGACATATAGGTTTCCTCACTATGTTTCCCTTGACCACCGAGCATGTTGTAAAACTAAATGCTATTAATAATTTCATTTGTGCTGGTAACGGGGAACGAACTCTGCTTACCCGCGTAGTAAAAAAACGAGGGCATACAATTGAGCTACCTCATCTTGATATAAAAATAAGTCATAATTCAAATACAAAAAGTCATAATTAATCTACAATGCCAAAAAATACAACGGAAGCTATTTAACAATATAATGAGCTGTAGAGAAGTAATTTGACGGAACAACATGTCCTTGGCCTCTTTCCCTAATGCACTAATAATAATTTCAGAAAATCTCACCGAGACCAAATGCTTACAAGACACAGATTTTTTTTAAATGAATGCTAGCTGTGCTATTTACATCAATAACATTCTGGTTAACCACTCCACTTTGGTTTTAAATGCTTGTGCTGGATGTCATTAGTCAAATGGCGGATTCAAACCTCCAACCTTAAGTGTCACAGACCGTACCCAAAACCATGTGCTATTAACTCTTCAAATCGAGATTTATTAGAGCATTATTTTTATAACAATATACTTAACTCACATGAGTAATTAGAAAGTAAATTAATTAAATTAATAGAATAATAAAAAAATAAGTAACCTAGTTGAGATACGAAAAATTTCGAAAAACAGTATTACTGGATAAATCTTTTTGTTTGACTATTTTCCAATAAATTTATTAAAATCAATGCAAAATAAAAAGGTAGTAAACACATGTTGTGTATATGAACCATTTTTTTTATATATGGCAACTATTGTTTTGATAATTCTCTTAATGTCAGAATAGTCAAAAAAATATATATATATTTATATATATACATATCTAGTAGGCAAGGCCTCTAGATATCACTATTTCTCTTCTGTTACTTATTAATCTTCTACCTATCCTTTAAAAGAATATAGGCTTGAATATATAAATCTAAAACATAACCTTTGTCCAACTTCACACACATGTTTACCAGGAAACTACCAACTAGAGTTCACCTTGTAAATAAATTTGGACAACAATGAGTCATAGAATTGTGCAGTGACTGCATCATATTCAAACATAAGTGTGTGTATTTACTAACATTGTATAGTAGTGTAAATAAAAAAAATTAGAAAGGAAAATGAATATCTCAAAATATTCTTTTAAACCATTTTAAGTAGCAACCCACAGATATGCCAAAAAAGTAAGTAAAAGCCTTGTGACCCTTGACTTTAAAATTATAATAATATATTAATTAATAGTTTATGTCCAAAACTATTATTTTATATTTTCATGTTCTTATTACATGACAATATTTAATTTTATAAAAGTTTAATAAACAAATCTTATGTATACAGGTCTAATTTATTAAACAGATTGCAATACCCAATCAATAAGAAATTAAACCGCTAAGGTTTCAGAAGTAACTGACAGAGCCGAGGTTCAGCACTCTGGCACATCCTCGAGTCAGTTGATTTTGCGCCCAGGGTAACAGTCCAAGCCTAGGCACCCTCTCGGCAACTTTTGTGCTGGTTACCCATTAATAAAAGTTTCTCAGCCACCTTTAAACACAGTGAAGCTGTAAAAGCCTTCTGACTAATAGTGGCCATCGGCCATAAAAATATACATTCTGAGGGATCGAGATATCAGGTTGAGAAATGTTTCCCTTATGCCTGACCATAGTCCACTGCTGAACGAAGGCCTTACACTTAGATTGCCATATATAAAAATTAATTTAAATTATTGGAACCTCATTAACTAATTTACTGTGCCAATTGAGGAATTAACTACAGTCATGTCTATATATTCTCTGTATAAGTGTGAATGGCATAGAATTTCCACAATTAATTTATGATTAATTCTTGGTGGACCATGCTCAGGTTTTAAGCACTCTAGGCCCCTGCACCAATAAAATTTAAAGTGCTTGATAGTGAAGGAAAATATTGTGAGTCAGGTTCCCCTGAGGTTTGAGAAATATGTAAAAAATACTTGAGAGCCATGTGAAGTTAATCTTCAGTGGAACTAGAAAATTTTGCTATAAAACATTTATTTTTTAAATATACTTAATTTATTCTAAAAACATTTATTTAACAACAGTTATTTGACAACAATTATTAAAAAAATAAAATGTTTATACAATGACAAGTACTTTTTTTCCAACAATACAGATGAGGATGATGAATTTAGACTTGTGAATGGTTGTTTATGTGTTTGTTCATGCCAGAAGTGTTGCATTCTCAGGCATGGACTATGCCCTCACAGAATAACAGAATGAAATAGCAGCATAATGCTGCTGTGTTTCTTCCAACGAGTGTAGTGATCCGGAGACCTTTATTACTGGTGACAAGGCATTCCATCTTAGTACTCTAGGGTAACAACACATCAGCATTATGATTCCTTGTCAAGGATGTGAATGTAGACACCATGGGTCACAAGAATCACTTACCATCATGTGGACTGTATACTCGTTCATTATGCTTAATGTAATAAAAATATCTGGCATTAAAAATTATGTGAATCAACTCACTAGAACACATAAATTATGTGTTTCTTTTAATTATATTTAATAATTAAACAATATATAACAGATTAAATACTACTACTATTTTCATGAAATTAGAAGTGAGAAATGAGCATATCACCTCATCTGACAGTATGTAACACCTGTCCGTGACACCCACATACATTGAATAAGGAATCATAATACAGATGTGTTCTATCCCCTAATATATATCACTAGCTAAAAGCTCCATCTTTGCTCACCAGATAAAACACAGCAACGATATAGATGAATGCCCCTTGGGCCACAGCAATAACTTACCATCAGATGAAACACTGTGTGTTTATTTGTTACTGGGTTAAAAAAATATAAAGAGCATCAAATAAATAATGGTGTTATTAATTAAATGCATTATTAAGTAAAACTTTATTGTTTAGTATGATTATTAATTACCTTGTAGGATAATTATTTACTTCTCTAAATTGCTACATGTCATACAATTTTTATTATTTTCATAACAAATACTTGTGTTTCTGTCAGGAAAAGTAATAGAAGCGATTCAAATTAATTTTGAATGAAAATATATTTATATAAAAACGTACGAAATAAAAAAGCACAATTAATGCTTCACAATTAAACTTCTGTAGATAATTTTACTATTTACACATATGAATGTATCATATTGAAATGTTGTTGTCCTAGGTCGCAAAATAAATATAGTAAACAAACTCACCTCTCCTTGTCAGTGTCAACAGAGAAGTTCCGCTCGATGACGGTGGTCCATTGTAGGCCCCGGATCGTAAAGGTGTGTGGCCGAGGCTTGTCCACTGCCATGATCTGACAGTCGCGGACGGTGAACTTGTTCAGTGGGTCACGGTAATTGTTGCGTTCGGGCTGTGTTTTGAATCCTACAAGATCCCCGTTGTCGAACAGGATGAAGTAACGATCTCGCCAGTTGCGGATATGTTCTCCGCGCTTCTGTAGCCAGCCTTCCTTTACGATGTTTCCAGGCGCCTCGGCCTCCGCCATGGCTGTTGTCGCTGTCGCCTGCCCGCGCCCGACGACTTCGCCCGACCGAGGCTCTTCGCAGGCGAGACTTTACTCGCCAATCTAAATGATCGCCTAGCTAGCCACACCACCACGTTTCTATATCACACTTGTAACGCGTGTTTCACCTGTGCTGAATCACACCGTGAGCATATGTTGAAAACATTTTCTTGTACAAAACAGCTATAATAATAATACACTAATTTTAACGTTTTCTTGACTTAGAAAAGGACACGAATTAGCGACGTAGCCTCGCGGTAGTTATGCGACAATTTCAAGTAGCGCTGTTTGACGAAAAACAATAAACGTAAGGGCAAATGAGTAATATATACGTGAGAAAGAGAAATCCGAGTAATCTGAAGTTGGACACGGGACTATTTATTTAGTTGTATAATAACCTATTTTGACAAATTAGTGCCATATGTCTGCCGCTAGTCGTATAAATGGCGTTGTTTCATGTTTTTTTATTTTTCTACCAACGTTCCTTTTATCACAATAATTTTTATTCTGAAATCTAATTGATCATTTTGATTTTTATTTGCAAAAAATTGTTAATTTTATTTATAAAAAAGTTATTGTAATTTCATGTCATTTTACATATTTTAATAATAATAACAGTTTATTTTCTTTGTTTGTTTTGTTTTTTTGGCCTTGAAGAATGTTATAAAATAAAGCAAATAAATTAAAAATTATTGGAGGGCACATTGAAAAGTTTTGAGCCTAAGGTTAACATTAAAATTCAAAAGAAAAAATAATACTGGCACGTAATAGCCATTTCTTTTTTAATTATAATCTGCTGTCTTTTGTTTTTCTTCTGTCAAAATTGCAAAATTTGTGATCGATTTAACAAACGAAGTTCGCGGTTTCCGTAGAAATGGATAAAATATTTACAAAAAAAGGATTAACGCCAAAACAAATTTATGAAGATATGTACGAGACTTTGGGGGAATCTGCTCCATCATATGCCCCTGTCAAAAGATGGGTAGCGGATTTCAAACGTGGCAGAGAAGCAGTGCAAGATGAACCTAGGAGTGGTAGGCCGCCGACGGCTACCACGGACGAAAATACCAATATAATATTAGACCTGATTTTGAATGACAAGAGATTGACGATTGCAGAGATAGCAGAAACAATAGGCATTTCCTATGAACGAGCACAGAACATAATTTCCAACGATCTTGGATTTTCTAAGGTCTCTGCCAGATGGGTACCTAGACTGCTTTCAGCCGAAAACAAACGTACCCGCCAAACAGTATCACAGGATTGTTTGGATCTGTTCCAAAGATATCCTCAAGATTTTCTTAGCCGTTTCGTAACTATGGACGAAACTTGGGTTCACCACAATACACCAGAGTCCAAAGTACAATCCAAGCAATGGAATAGCGTAGGGTCACCGCCCCCTAAAAAAGCTCGGGCCGTTTTGTCAACCAAGAAGGTAATGGCTTCAGTTTTTTGGGACTGTAGAGGAGTCATTACGGTTACTAAGAAAATTTTGTTCCACCAAGACGCTCCTGACCATACTACGGCGAAATCAATCGCACAAATACACAATTGTAGCTTTGAATTGTTGCCGCATCCACCCTATTCGCCGGACTTGGCCCCGTCTGATTAGCATCTCGGCCCTAATCTAAAAAAACACATGGCAGGACGAAACTTTTCTACGAATATCGAGGTACAAGAAGCTGTGACTGAATATTTTGATGAAATTGAAGATTCTTTTTTTTTAGAAGGAATACTAAAGCTAGAGACAAGATGGCAAAAGTGTATAGATCATTCTGGAGACTATGTAGAGAAATAAAATAATCATTTAGAAAAAAATCGTTTTTTTTAAGGTCGGGCTCAAAACTTTTCAATGTGCCCTCGTATTAAATATTTGTACCGAAGATTTAATGCCCTTTTTTACTTATTTTCCCTGTTTCCATTCAGGGGACAAGATGTAATAATGGGTTCTTCTGGGGTGTCCCGTAACTTTACTTACCTAGAAGTTAATATTCAAATCTAATCGGAATTTTATTTACAAACGATATCTCCTCACATGTTTATGTGCTTGCTATCTATGAGGGCGATCCTAGTGCACTAGTGAATCCCAAAAAAATTTTTTGGAATTCTAAGTGCACTATTAATTGAATCTGAAACTTATGCCTTGATTTTGTGTTTCCTACCCTAACAGACAGATTTCTATCTGTTGACGTTGAAAGAAGGATACCAAATAAGTCGGTACTCCAAGTTCTCTCTGGATCTCCATATTTTTGCTTGACGCAGTCAAACGCCCTTTGGTAATTTACGAAATAGAAAATAACAGGGATAATATAATTATTTATGGGCCTATGACCTATGGGATAACATAATTGAATTTATGGGCCTTTCCTTTATGATCTGTCATAATATGAGAATTTGTTTTATACCATTCCGGATTTTAGATTAAAAACTTTTTGCTCTTGCTGTTTCAGGAAGGACTTATGTATGAATGTAGACTTTATCTTTTTAAGATTCTTGCTTTTATATCTACTGCACCAGAAATGTATTTGAAATGTCAGTACTGCATTTTTTCATAGTTTCGGAGAGCAGTGTCGTCGAAGTCTGAATGACGCCGAGTAAAATGCATTAGAAACAAATAGAAATAATTCAATCTAATACAAGGGGTGAATGGACGTCCTCACATGGTAGGATATCAGAAGTCCTATTTACAGATTCAACACAAAAAATATAACTTCTAAGAAATTGCAGTACCTAACTGTCGTTGGTTTATGGTTAGTTCTCATATAATTCTAAAACAGAAAAAATATTTAATAGAACAATGGCGGAGCTATATTATCGTGTCGTATCGGAAAGTACACGCTCTAATAGAATTCCTGAAAAAAGTAATATTTCATTACTACCTGCTACCTAAGATTTGGATGACAACTCAGATCAATACCATCCAAACAAGTCAATTCTGGTAACTTGGCTTTTGATATAAATAAAAAGAGATGAGAATTCGTAAATAAGTATAATATTAGGTATTTACCAATGAAATTGCCGTTCTTCAGTATTGGACATTTCAAACCAAAAAAAAGTTTAGATTGGCTGTGAATTCTAAATTCAAATTAATTTTGTTTTAAAAACATGACATTCTTTTTACAAAATCAGTATTTTGTTTATCGATTAGCTTTGTATTTTCATTGTTTGAAAATTATTCGTCATAATGGATACTTTAAAAATTCGTGTAATTACGTAATATGAGTTCCGTCTTGGCATCGACGCGGCACAAACGGCACGTAACATCAACAACGTTTACGGAGAGAACTTTACAAACGAACGAACAGTGCCGGTATGATTAATCACAGTTTTTTATTAAACGGCATGAGCATTACTTAGCAGATGTGTACTGTGAAGAACTGAAGACAGTGATGGAGAAGCTCACACATCTGCAACCAGCTTTGGTCAATCGGTCGTCCCCCCTGCTTAGGAGCGACAATGGCGCGACCCCATACTGCAGAGACCCCATAGACAGTCTCCAAGCTGTTAGAGTCGGTGTAGGAAGCTCTCCCTCATCCACCGTACTTATCAGGCTATTACTTTTTCCAAAATTTGGACAACTTTTTAGCGGGAAAAAAAATTCAATTCCCGAGAGGTAGTATAAAATGCCTTTGAAGAGTTTGTAGCCTCCCGCTCAGCTGATTTTTACAAGAAGGGCTAAAATAAACTACCACTGCGTTGGCAAAGATGCATCGATTTCATGGGTGATTACTTTGAATAACAGAAATAAAAAAGTTTGAAAAAAAAAACCTTTAACTTATTTCATACAAAATCACAATTTCATAGGCATAGGCTTATTATATCCTGTATTATATTTCTTTTGTTTTACTTATTTGAACGACATACCAATAGTGTTATACTGTTGTTATACTTACCTAAATGGTATGAGCAACAGAGCATTGTATAGTATGTGACACCTTTGTGATATGTACATCATTCATACATATTTGTAGTGCGGTGCAATTAGAGATATGCTCTTCTAAATTTGCTGCTTGTACAAATTACTTTTGAATTCAATGTCTATTTTTAATCATTTGGATTGAAAAACATGATGTGTGATTTTGTGTTTAATAGGAATAGACCAAGCTTTGTCCTAGCAACTGTTATATTGAAAGGATTTAGCTTCGGAACGCGCATCTTACATTTGAAACAACTAGAAGTTTTCACCATAGACAAAATAGATTATGACAACATCATCTTTATCAGTTTCTTGTCTACAATTTAACACATTCAACGCTCAGCAGTTGCCGAGAATGGTTGTCCGACGCCCCACCACGACCGCTCCGAGCTATCTGCCCCCGAGCGAGCCACCTGGGTACCGATGGTTCCGAGAACAATTCACCGAGCAATTTTTATTGCTGGTGCTATTGTAATCCGAATTTAGTTTCCTAGAAAGTGTATTGTAAAGCCACCTGGGTGGTTACACTAATGGAGACCTTACGGTGTTAACTAAGCTAGTGTAGGGCTAGACCCATCCCCCCCGAAGGGTTCTCATCTTCTCGTGGCGGGCGGGCTTAGTAACCGTGGTTTGGAGTTAGCCACGGTGAAGCTAAGAGGAACCCAAACGGCTGGCTTAAAGTACTCTAAGGCCAACCCGAGGAGGTCGCTCCGGGTGAGCTAGCTATAGCCAAGTTCGCCTCGGATACGTGTCGGTGGGCTGCGGGGAACGCATGGACGGAGCGAGGCCGTCATCTGTACCATCCGCAGCCAAGGCGGAGTCTGGAGGTGGCGTTGCAGTGGGCACCACCCGCTCCATCGCATAGTCGCAACCACTCTCTGTATCCGAGACGGAGTCACGGAGGTAGGCTAGTGTATCTCCCTATCCTCCGTGACTCAAGCGGGATCGCACCGCTGATGCGGCTGCGGTGGGGCTGACTGCGGGGTAACAGGAGGGTGGGTTGCAAAACGGTTCTCCGCTGCCGAACTATGGTTTACGGAGAGAACTTTACAAACGAACGAACAGTGCCGGTATGATTAATCACAGTTTTTATTAAACGGCATGAGCATTACTTAGCAGATGTGTACTGTGAAGAACTGAAGACAGTGATGGAGAAGCTCACACATCTGCAACCAGCTTTGGTCAATCGGTCGTCCCCCCTGCTTAGGAGCGACAATGGCGCGACCCATGCTAGAGACCCCATAGACAGTCTCAAGCTGTTAGAGTCGGTGTAGGAAGCTCTCCCTCATCCACCGTACTTACCAGACTATTACTTTTTCCAAAATTTGGACAACTTTTTAGCGGGAATAAAAATTCAATTCCCGAGAGGTAGTACAAAATGCCTTTGAAGAGTTTGTTGCCTCCCGTCCAGCTGATATTTACAAGAAGGGCTAAAATAAACTACCACTGCGTTGGCAAAGATGCATCGACATTATTTTAATGATGAAATGAAATCAATTACATGGGTGATTACTTTGAATAACAGAAATAAAAAAGTTTGAAAAAAAAAAACCTTTAACTTATTTCATACAAAATCACAATTTCATAGGCATAGGCTTATTATATCCTGTATTATATTTCTTTGTTTTAAAAACATGACATTCTTTTTACAAAGCCAGTATTTTGTTTATCGATTAGCTTTGTATTTTCATTATGTTTGAAAATTTTTCGTCATAATGGATACTTTAAAAATTCGTGTAATTACGTAATATGAGTTCCGTCTTGGCATCGACGCGGCACAAACGGCACGTAACATCAACAACGTTTACGGAGAGAACTTTACAAACGAACGAACAGTGCCGGTATGATTAATCACAGTTTTTTATTAAACGGCATGAGCATTACTTAGCAGATGTGTACTGTGAAGAACTGAAGACAGTGATGGAGAAGCTCACACATCTGCAACCAGCTTTGGTCAATCGGTCGTCCCCCTGCTTAGGAGCGACAATGGCGCGACCCATGCTAGAGACCCCATAGACAGTCTCAAGCTGTTAGAGTCGGTGTAGGAAGCTCTCCTCATCCACCGTACTTATCAGGCTATTACTTTTTCCAAAATTTGGACAACTTTTAGCGGGAATAAAAATTCAATTCCCGAGAGGTAGTACAAAATGCCTTTGAAGAGTTTGTTGCCTCCCGTCCAGCTGATATTTACAAGAAGGGCTAAAATAAACTACCACTGCGTTGGCAAAGATGCATCGACATTATTTTAATGATGAAATGAAATCAATTACATGGGTGATTACTTTGAATAACAGAAATAAAAAAGTTTGAAAAAAAAAAACCTTTAACTTATTTCATACAAAATCACAATTTCATAGGCATAGGCTTATTATATCCTGTATTATATTTCTTTTGTTTTACTTATTTGAACGACATACCAATAGTGTTATACTGTTGTTATACTTATCTACATGGTATGAGCAACAGAGCATTGTATAGTATGTGACACCTTTGTGATATGCACATCATTCATACATATTTGTAGTGTGCTTTACATTGCGGTACAATTAGAGATATGCTCTTCTAAATTTGATGCTTGTATAAATTACTTTTGAATTCAATGACTTCAATGTCTATTTTTAATCATTTGGATTGAAAAACATGATGCGTGATTTTGTGGTTAATAGGAATTGACCAAGCTTTGTCCTAGCAACTGTTATATTGAAAGGATTTAGCTTCGGAACGCGCATCTTACATTTGAAACAACTAGAAGTTTTCACCATAGACAAAATAGATTATGACAACATCATCTTTATCAGTTTCTTGTCTACAATTTAACACATTCAACGCTCAGCAGTTGCCGAGAATGGTTGTCCGACGCCCCACCACGACCGCTCCGAGCTATCTGCCCCCGATCGAGCCACCTGGGTACCGATGGTTCCGAGAACAATTCACAGAGCAATTTTTATTGCTGGTGCTATTGTTATCCGAATTTCCGTCGCTCAACCTGTGAGCAGCCCCCGACAGCAGCCTGTCGGTCAGTTAATTAAAGTGACCTCCGCCTCAGCCCTTGCAAAACCAGAACGGCAAACCGGAAGTTAATATTGCCGCCACAATGCGCTACCAACACGTACTGTCCGCGATCTACAATTTTAAAGCTTAACATTGCGAACTATAACATCATTAGGAATGATAGGACTTCCGGCGCTAACGGCGGAACTCTTATCTACTGTTCAAAGCCCTTGCACTGCGTGCCCGTCGATACACCAACCCTCACCTTCCTAGAAGCCTCTGTTTGTCAGCTAGCCATGATTGGCCACGCCCCTATCGCGTCCGTCTATCTCCTTAGCGCTAGACTCGCTTAGCGACGCACTTGACATCGATGTCGTAGCTCCTTCTACGCATACCCACTTTCCATACAAAGCTGGTGCTACGTACCCGTCAGCGTGAAGTTTGATCACGTATAGCCCAGTACAGGAACGATCGGTGGTATAATCACCTCTCTAACATCGAACCGTCTCATCTCGCCTTCTGGCAACTTCCCAAGTCCCTAAAAGGAGGCACGGCCCAAACAATGCCCCCTTAGCGCGTCCCAATAAACCACCCGCCTTCTTAAACGAAGAGAAAGCGGAAAGTCTGGCTGACAATCTCGATCTCCAATGCACACCGAGCACACTACCGATCGACGCCGCTCACCTTGCAATGGTTGACAGCGAGGTCGACCGGAGGAATAAGGAACGGCGATTCTGTTACTCAAGTTACATGCACCAAAGTTGAGTCCATGATTAAAAGCCTAGGACCACGCAAGGCCTCCACGACTTATAGAATCTATATATTCTATTGTACGTATTTTATGTAAGAACAATATTATTTTAAATTAAAAATGTTTTCATAAGGAATTCTCGAGTAGGAAGGCGCGTCCATGTTCCGGCGCGCCTTGACTGAAGGGTGGAGAGGGGGATCTCCTCCACCCGAGGAGGGGCCGGCGCATTTCCCCATGTAAAAAAAAGGCGGGCTTCACCCGTCACGACGCCACCTGTCAAGGTGAAAAAACTGGGAATAGAGGTCCCCTCTCCCCAGCCATCTACCTCGGCCCTGCCCCAGGGTTCCCCCCCAGCTGCCCCACAGCAAGCCCCCACCGCTTCATAGTGCACCCTCACTGGCAACCAGCAATCTTCTTCTGATTCACAGTTATGAAAACGCCCACCGCCTGTCTTCAGTTCGCAGGATAAGTGGCCGATTTTCGCATTGGTCCTGTCAAATCGGTGCAAGTATCACCTCATCCTCACCACGGTAGGCATCAAACTACAGCTGAAAACCACTGAGGACCATAAAGCGGTAACCCGCTTTCTTAAAAAGGTGTGTTCTTCCACACCTACACCCTAGCAGAGGAACGCCAACTCAGAGTGGGGATTAAAACCTCCCACAGGAAATACCCGCAGACTTTATTAAAGAGGACCTTCTGTCCCAAAATCTCCCAGGCCTATCTGTGAATAATGAATAAATAACACAATAAAACGCCCTCATAAGAACGGCCCCCAGGCCAATGCCATAAGTGCCAGCTTTATGACCACTCAGCCCGAAACTGCTTCGGTAAACCCAAGTGCGACAAATACCTGGGTGACCACGGAACCGTGGACTGTTCGAGGCCGAAGGACAACGACCTTCTGACTGCTTTCGGGCTCCCCGCGTGTGTTCTATGCAACACGGAGGAACACACAGCCAACTATCTTGGCTGCCCAAAGGCCCCGAAGGCAAAACGCAAGCTTTATAAATCACCCCCTAGGTCACTATCTCGATTACCGCACCCGCACCCATTCTTGCCCCCATTCAACCTCTTCGCCCCGCATGCCAAATGCCGGTCAGCGTACTGACCGTCGCTCAACCTAGCTCAGTTAATTAAAGTGACCTCCGCCTCAGCCCTTGCAAAACCAGAACGGCAAACCGGAAGTTAATATTGCCGCCACAATGCATTACCAACACGTACTGTCCGCGATCTACAATTTTAAAGCTTAACATTGCGAACTATAACATCATTAGGAATGATAGGACTTCCGGCGCTAACGGCGGAACTCTTATCTACTGTTCAAAGCCCTTGCACTGCGTGCCCGTCGATACAACAACCCTCACCTTCCTAGAAGCCTCTGTTTGTCAGCTAGCCATGATTGGCCACGCCCCTATCGCGTCCGTCTATCTCCTTAGCGCTAGACTCGCTTAGCGACGCACTTGACATCGATGTCGTAGCTCCTTCTACGCATACCCACTTTCCATACAAAGCTGGTGCTACGTACCCGTCAGCGTGAAGTTCGATCACGAATAGCCCAGTACAGGAACGATCGGTGGTATTATCACCTCTCTAACATCGAACCGTCTCATCTCGCCTTCTGGCAACTTCCCAAGTCCCTAAAAGGAAGCACCGCCCAAACAATGCCCCCTTAGCGCGTCCCAATAAACCACCCGCCTTCTTAAACGAAGAGAAAGCCGAAAGTCTGGCTGACAATCTCGATCTCCAATGCACACCGAGCACACTACCGATCGACGCCGCTCACCTTGCAATGGTTGACAGCGAGGTCGACCGGAGGAATAAGGAACGGCGATTCTGTTACTCAAGTTACATGCACCAAAGTTGAGTCCATGATTAAAAGCCTAGGACCACGCAAGGCCTCCACGACTTTTAGAATCTATATATTCTATTGTACGTATTTTATGTAAGAACAATATTATTTTAAATTAAAAAAAATGTTTTCATAAGGAATTCTCGAGTAGAACCTTTATGACCATATCTAAACCAAATACCATTTCTGTAACTGTAGTTGATGTATTAATTTCCATTAAATATTTAGCTATTTTAAATGACCAAAAGTTTAAATTTTACTGACCAGATTTTTATTGACCAGATAATAAAATAAATAAATAGCGCTAAACTACTATGATACGCAGGTATTGCAAAAAAATATCACGGATAAGTCGATCTGTTCATGCTATAACTAATTCAAAAGTGCAGTGTTCCTACGACGTTAATATGCTCGTTTACTGTTATACTTATCACACCCTGATGTAACATTCAATATCAATTGTGTGTGTAAAAAAAATGTCGTGGCCCCCTTTCGGGCGTTCGCTATCAGTGTTATAATTTTATATAACACTGAAAGCGACCGCCTCAACACGGGGGCCACGAAACTTTATTCTCGGCTATATATATATATATATATTTATATAGCCGAGTTCAATCTCCGGTGCCGTCACAGCTCAGGAAATTTGCGTATTAATAACGATATTAAAGTATTGACAGTAAAGCCTTACCATCATAATTGCCAATATAGTTATTTTTATATAGTAGTTGCTTTTTTTATAGAATAGGTGGCAAAAGAAAAAGCAACTCTCCTGATGGTAAGTGACCACCGCTGCCCATGAACATTCGCAAAACCAAAGGAGTCGCAGATGCGCTTCCGATTTTGGAGAAAGTTATTTTTAGGTAGTATAGTAGTAGGTTGTAAAGTATTGTAGGTGTATAGGTAAAGATTAAATAGATTAAAAATTCTGTTTAAAATCCAGCTAATGAAAAATCTTACTACAATATTGGAATTTGAGCTTTGAGTTCCGTTTTTAATACTGGACAACTACTGGACTTTTTGTAAGCACTTATTATTTTTTTAAAAAAGAAACGAGTCGGATTTCTTGTCTGATCACCTCGCTATCCTCTACCTTCTGAAGTGGTAGTAGAGACCAATTTGCAATTTTGACGATTCAAAAGTGTTTTGTATAAACATACTTTAATAAAGCTTCTATTGATTGGATTTAATTTCATTTCTTTGCTGTAACATATTGTGAAATTCCTCTCAAAAGGTAAGAATGTTGACCTGGAATTTCTCAAAGCAAGATTGTAATCAATAAACAATAGAATTTCATACAATTCTATGCAGTCGGACGTGGGAGAGGAATTATTAGAGTTGTTAGTAATATTGATGATTGTCTACGTATTAGGCTGTCGAGATTAGGAGTTTGTTTTATAACTTTTGTATGACACTTGGGTGTCACAAGTGAGCACACAGTTCACTTGATGTAAGGACACACCCCACCTAATGATGCAGAAGGAGTCGATTCAACATTGGCAGAGCAATGTTGTAGATTGTTCATAGCTGCATTGTGAATGGGTCGTCTCGTCAGGGAAAACACACATAGATTACCAGACCAGAATATGTTTCGTACAGTGTTACAGTTTCGTAAATTTCATCTTAATTGTCACTAGAACCTTTAATAGTTGTAGAACATTGTTATAACTAGTTTACCATTAATATTTTCTTTTTAAAACGTGTATTATTTTGATATTAAATTATCAGTCAATATGTGTGTGTGTGTGTGTGTTTATAGTATATATGGTATCTAATATAAAGATAATTTTAATTAAATTGTATATTATTTTCATCAATATATGATTTATTACATTTATATCTATTGTATTCAAATTAAAATAAGTTTGATCTTGCTCCCACAATATATTCTCCGTTTAACCTAAAGGTAGGCTGTTAGAGAATTCCTTGTATCATTTAGTCCACCTATTTGTACAATGTTTTGTTTATATGTGCTAATAAAGAATAAATAAATAGTTTCTAGCTCCAAAATGAATGAGTCGTGTAGACCGTGACAAGATCTGACCCTCGGAGAATACCAGCGTTAAATAGCAGCATTACGCTGATGTGTTTCGTGTGGTAAGGTATTCCATCACATTCCTAAGCTCACTAGACATCACTTTGACCGTCAAGTCCGAAATTATCAGAAACGAAAAGGATATGAAAATAAAAATTAAACCTTTACTAATTAACAGGGATTTGATTGTCGACAACGAATATGTTATATAAAAACGCGAGCGCTAAACTGCACCGAAATAATGTTGTTATCCTCATATTTTTACCTTCCGTTTTCGCCGAGTTTTATTTATCTGTAGTTAATGAGATTGGAGTTTTTACTTTTGTGTTGCGACACTTGTCAGTCTGTGGCCCATTAACATTAAGTGAATAGATCAGAGTAGTTATCTAATAAACATACTGTATATTTTATTTTCATAACGAACTAATAAAATTTGCGCACAACAAGCGTAATGCGGATTCGTGCCAGCGAGAACGAACAGGCAAACGGAGAATAGGATAAAATCATGGCTCTCGCTCACCGTTATAAGTAAAATGAATCTTATTTCAATATACTACAACTTAAATTTTAAATGTGGTCAAAATTTGCTGTACTCTACTGAGAGTCTATGTAAGCGGACACTAAAAGGACTTGTTCAGAACAGGCTACGTAGTTCTACGTAGATCTGGGTATGCTACGGAGGTAACGTAGTCACAGAATGAGATTATCACGCGTGTGTAATACTTGTGACAATATAGAAATTGTGGTTTTTCAGTATTTGTAGATCACAAATTGGTTTTCAGGTCTAGGTGTACTATGTATGTCCCGTGACATCAGCATCTGAAACTTCCTCCGATCTTATTATACATATTAAATGGGAATAGGGAACGGAACAACGAGTGAGGGCCTCTGTGTTTGCGCGAAAGTTTACGCCACTATAAAATATTCCGCGCAGTTGATGTCATCTGGTAATATGCAGAAGACATCGGCCGGAAGTTTATTACCATCATCATACATACTTAGTGTGTATTAGTTAGTTAGTATATTTTTATACCAAGAATGTTTCGTGAGGCTATTGAAATTCAATAACATCCTAACTTCGATAGAGAAGATGGCCTGGTATCCTGTGATTGATAAAATTAAATCCCAAACCTGACATACTATTGCAAGACCTCAAAACACAATGAGCTTCCTTAAACGTCGAACACCTCAGACGTCCCCTTGACCACGTGGTACTTTAGAGCACTCGAAACGAAGTAATAAAACAGTTTAAAACCGTATAACTAGTTTTATTCAAAAACTAATCTAACATTTATTTGTTGAATTCTATTAGCCCAGTGGACTTTACATGTTTACCGAACTAGACTATTGAGTAGGGTGACAACGATGATGTTGGCAAGAAGACTGCTGCAATGCCACTGCACTCCGAACTGTGGGCAAAGAATGTCGACAATAGAGGGAGAATCCATTCAAAAGGTCCAATCAATCCAATTAAATGGTCAATACAAACAAACAAGTTCAATCATAATGGCCCTTCGAGCCGATTCCGAGTAAGCGCTTGGGGATCCTACAGTATAAGGGAAGGATTATACCCACCCTTCACGCTCTGTTACTCGTAACAGTGAATCCGCTGTTCGGTGCAACTATCCAACAGAAAAGTTGGAGGCGATCAGTTGGTACGGAGGAAAGAAGTTGGGCTGATACGTCGAGTCAGTAGCGTGCCACCAGCCCGAGGAAGAAGTCCATAGCTGATGGAAGTGACGGTCTGTAGTGTGCGCGAAGGCATGGACAGCTATCGAATAAGGGCAGATGGGCCGATTTGAAAGTGGCCTAGATATCACGTGTACTAAACTAACATTCATGATACGTCTTTTATATTCTTAATGATTTAAGCATTATTCATAGAAATGTAGCAATAGTATGCGATAAATTATAATAAGAAAATATTGATTTATGATTTATTATTGACAATTATGGATAGAAAACATTTCATTTAATTAATCATGAATTACTCGATACACGGTACGCGGAAGCGTTATAATAGTTTGATATTTCGTTACTATTTAAAATAAAAAAAAATAACGAAACTAAACCGAATTAACTAAATTAAAACTAATTAAATAATAAATTATAAACTCAATTATTTGGTGAACTAGAGTAAGCTGGACTGGAAGTCTGTCTGTACTATTGTCAAAATGTATTAATGAAATTTAGTAAATAAAACAAACGCGCAGTTGAAAATGTATGTAGATAATAATGTAGTTTAAGTGTCATATTTATATGTAAAGCCAATTTCACTTATAAGCAGGTTAGTATCAGATCGGCAGTAAAGCAATCCAAAGCTGAGGCAGATAAACTGAGATTTCTCATCTTCTCTGCCTCAGCATGATCAGAAGGAATATCATGATCGACAGTGTTGAAAGCGTTAGAAAAGTCTGTTATCTTTTGTTCGTCCATCCATTTCCTTATGTCATCAGTAACTTTAATTAGTGCAGTGGTGGTACTGTATCCTGGACGAAATCCCGATTGATAAATATTCAATAGGTTGTGTTTTGTAATAAATATGAAAATTTGTATGAAATTGCCTGCAAAACTTTAGATAGAAATGGGAGAATAAGAAAGAGATAGGACGATGACGATGATGATAGGACGAATTCATTGGGCAATGAAGGATAAGGAGTTTTGGGAAGCGGTTGTACATACGCCATTTTCCACAGGGTCTAATATATACCAGAGTCCTAGGAGTAATTTATAATATAAGTGACAGGTGGATCCCTCCTGGATTCAAGAATTATGGGAACTTTTTAACCTCATCACAGCACAAAGCTCTGTATTTAAGAACTAAAACAGCCTTTTTAGCCGTCCTGTGTGACAGGTGCAAATTGGAAATAAGGAATTTAAAGCAGTCGAAGAGTAAAATATATTATCGAGAATGTATCGGTGTTTAGCACTTCATACCATCTGATTGCATCGATTTCGAAGCAATTTGAACCACCTCCAATCTTCTACAGTGTGACTTTTTCAAATTTTCAGAAACCCGATCACGCCTTGCCATTGCCACTCGTACGCTGTTTGACATCCATGGGGCAGGGCATGCTTAACTCTTTCCTGATATATAGGTGCATTAACGTTATAGACATCGAGAATAATATTATTTAAGATGTGTGGAGACCTTCCCATCCATTGTAGAACATATCATATATATATGTCTAATATATCAAGGCCAAAATTAATAAGATTTTAAATTCTAAGCTCATCGATATTTATCTGAAATATAATAATAAAAAAATCTGATATTTAACAGAAAAATTACGTAGGTGCAGAATAGTGGGATTATATTTAGGAGGTTTAATTTTAAAAGATAAATATCGTCTATTTCATCATGGATCATGGAAAATTTGGAGCCAATAGCTGACCGTATGCAATCACCTGATCTAGTAATATTAAATATATAAGTCAATCCACGAGTCATCGGAGTCTATGTTGTAGTCAGTTGCCTTTAAAGGGAGAATTCCGAGATGAACTGACTTCAAAGTTTATGAGAGTGAGAGGTATTTCTTAATAAGTCAGTGACGAAATCACCCATTATGCTGATATGTGTGTAGTCACATCCAAAGGTATCAAGAGCAGTCTCAAGAGTATTAAAGTAGTCTACCGAAGGAGTACAATAAACCAACCCCAGAACCGCCCTAGTCCCTTTGACATTAATTTCCAAAAACAAGTATTCAGAATTAGCTTAGTAGTCAGACGGAGAAGCTAAGAGAATATTAAACGGGAGAAATTTTCAGAGATATGTTGCAACCCTTCCCCCTTTTTTCTCTATTCTATCATTGCTTATGTGTACAAAATTAATCAGAGGATATAAACATGACATTAAGGAGGGTTTTAACCAAGTTGGCATGAATGTTGGCAGTCTGAAGAAAATGTTTCTTCAAAGTCCGAGAAATGACTTAGAATGCTTTAAGCTGTGGCATGCACTATAAAATTTACCGTATGGCGAAACAATACATAATGAACTTTGGTTTAAAGAAGAATTACAATCAGCTGTTAAATCAGTACAAGAGGCAAACGATGCATCTGAATCACATTCAGAAACAAAGGATTCATCATCGGACATAATTTATATAAAATATATGTTCTCATTTATATAAATTATTGTAATCACCTTATGGTACTTTAGGTCGTTTTGTGTTAAGTACTCTTAATTTTGTTTGTAAAATGATTGTTTGTTATCAATTAATAAATAAATAATAAAATAACATTCGTATTTAAAAAGCCTTATTTAAAAGGCGGTTTACCTACCCATCTAATATCAACAGGCTGGATATAGGTACCTACTATTCAACTATAAGCCACCTCATTAGTAACTGTCGGGTGAACGCCTAATGGACCAATTTGTTTCAGTCAAACGAACTAAAAACTGAAGGTTTCATATAACTAATTTTTTTTATTGCCATCATAAAAAAGTATTCTCTCAAGTCCACTCTGCTCTTGTTTTTATAGAGAAGCAACGTACATATTTAAACATTTAAAACAAAGCAACCTTATATCATAAATCAATATTAAATTTATCCTTACAATTATTTTTTTCTTTCTTTAGCAACCGTGCTAGGAAACTAATTAATAAAATGCAATGTTAGGGAAATAATTATTATAAAATTTACAATTACTGTTACAACGGGAATGATAATTTAATTATTTATGCTGTTAGAAGAAAATATAGATAGGAAGGTAGAGATAATCAAGTCCGGTATTAACGTTTAACCGTACATACAACTAAGTAAAGAAATAACCTTTATATTTAAATCCCACTGTTAGGCATAGGCCTATTCTCTAACGGCGGGTGGGTCTCTAAAGCACTGAGACTTCATAAAACTAATTAAATGCAAAAATTATATTGAAACTAAAAACTTGATATAGATCGAAATAGACTCCGGATATGATTCCGTAATAAACCGGAACTGTACGCCCGTGATATTGTTTGAGTTCTGAGTGAGCCTCAGGATGTCGCTCAATAGATCTGACCCAATTTTTCCACATCTATTGACGCAGTTTTTTTTTCGCTAGCATAAAATACCTTTATTCAGCTAAAGACTACAAGTTACCTATAACCCTTTATCTATTTAAAAAAATAATGCTGGTCGTTGGTACTACGTTACGCTTGAGAACGGTTAGACCAATTTGGTTACTTTTTAAATTTTCATAACATTATTTTTACGTAAATAAAAATTGAAGATGTTGCCCGGAAAGTTTACAATATCGGGACAAGATGATTTTTTTTTTCATATTCAAAAATCGCTATTTTTGTATGAACTCAGTTTTAGAAGGATGAATAATTTTCACGAGATCACAAAACGATCGCAAACAAATTTATTAAAATTTAGACAGGACAAAGTCTATCTGGTCAGCTTGTTAAAACTAATAATAGATAATAATTAAAAAAATTAACAAAACTAAATATTAAGAAATACGTTCATCTTTTAGTTCTTGAAAATTCTTAATAGTTATTTTTTTTTAAAAAAGGAATAATACATTCTTTTTTCCTATACTGAAAAGGTTTTTGGTGTTATAGATCTGGAATGGGTATTGAGATTCCTAAAGCAGTAATCGATCCGGACGGAATGACGTATTCACTATATGAAACATTTAGAACACTGCCGCGAGGCAAATGACGTCACAAATAGATTCCAAATATAACCCGCTGAAGTACATAAAATTTTGACTACTACAAAGGTAATTGTGCTTTGTAAAAATTGTTAGGGTTGACAAATTATCGATGCGACTCAAGTATCGCCTGTTGATACAAATGCTGCGACGTCGCAAATGGTCAATTAATCGTCATTAATCGTTTTCGTATGGAACGAAGATATACATACATACACTAAGAGTTTAATAACTTTCCAAATAATATTATCGTCAAAAATGCGTCATAAATCCAATGCCCCATATAATCGTTAAAGCATATGCCTTATATATGTGTTAAGAAAGTTAAGTTAAGAAAAGGAAATCGATTATAGGGGAGGAAAAGGAACAGCCATGATTACGTAACGAGGGCAAGAGGTTGAACGGGGCGAGCTGAGGGGGGAATTGATATACGTAGCGCGAAAAGAGGCGCGCGCAGGACCTGCGGGGACGGCGGGGCTAGGGGAGGGGGGGCGTGCGGTCGATATCGGGCGGCCCTCGTTCAGTGCCGAGCAGCCGGCGCCCCAGAGCGCAGTGACCAGCTCGCCCCGTACCCAGTCCGCGACTGTCCGCGTGTTGCCATGAAGGTATAGACGCCTAACCGTAGCGCGGTAGTCGTATGACTTAGCTGTAGGTAACGGCGGCAGTCGGCCCGGTACGTGTCCCGTAGCTCTGTGTCCGCGGCCGCCGCCTCACCGTCGCCCACCATCGCCCCACCATCGCCACACCATCGCCACACCTCGCCCATTGTGATCGCAAATGGACCATACATCAAGTTCTCTTTTTACGTCCCATAATCATGCCTATATTGTTGGAGCTTACCGTCGTCTTCTTTGTGTAGTTGCAGAATCATTTTCTTAATGTCAATCGTGTCAAAGATGTCTTCATTCAATGTATTCACCATTGCTGTATGTATTTTACAACTATACCATTCGTTCGTTTTCTCAAACTATTTATTCAAACGTTTCACCTCCCCCGTGAAAGACAACGTCCAAATAAGATGAGCCAATCGATCAATACAACAACGACGTCACTCTGCCACTTCTCGATCGTACCCTACACAAGTATACGTAACACTTAGGCATGTTTCAGATCTTTCCAAGACAATAATTCACTTACAAACGAAAAAACTAAACTCGTAATTAATAATAGTATTAAATACATTTTAAAAAGCGCTGTAATATTCACGATGATTAATTACGATACAAATTTAAATGACTTTTGAGCCTGCATATCTTTCTACAGAATTTAATAGTAATGAAGGCGAAAATTTGTTTAACGCAAAAATTGTAATCGATTTTTAGCTCAAATTTGTGAAGTTCCTTGTGTTGATCTGATACCTTATACGAATCTATATACATCTGTTTGTCTGTTAGGTCTTTTAATCCAATGATGATGTGATGACCGTTACAGCATTATGATCTCAGTTACCCACTGCAGAAGTTATTTGAGGATCTTTATTCATTTTTATCATTCTAAATTACAAAGATTTTACATTACGCTCAAAATTGTTGTGGTATATGTATTTTTTATTTAGATTTCTATCTCTAAATGATAATAAAGAACTTTTAATTTTTATATCGTTGTAGTTTCTTTACCCTAATATTTCTTTTAAAACTTCTTTCATTTTGTTCCAGCAACACAGAATCCATTACATAAGCTCATATAATGCTAAAATTACCCAAAGGTCTTAAAAAGAAGAAAAAGGGTAAAAAGTCAAAGCGCAAAGGTGAGGAAGAACTTTTTACAGAAGAAGAATTAGAAAAATATAAAAGGGAACATCAACAGCAACAAACTGAAAGTGGAGAAGGACCTGCAAAAGAAAATGAAGAATGGTCAAAATTCAAAGACTTAACGACTGGAATAGATTCCGTGCTTAAAAAAACTCAGGGTGACTTAGATCGAATAAAATCTACATCATTCTTTCAACGTGTTCAACCCAAAGAGCCTGAACCAGAAGTAAAAGAACCTACGCAAAGACCAGTCGTAGAAGTTACCGAAGCCGATTTTCCTCAACTTGTTCAAGCCGCCGCAGCTGACGCGGATGACGACAAGAGTGAATACGGACTAACTGATGAAGAGTCTGAAACAGAGGATCAAGACGACATTTTTGATACCTCTTATGTGGATGCCGTCGAACGTGGCGAAGTAAAGCTTGCATACGTACCAGACTCGCCTGAAGAATTCCAAGATGATGGATTATTTGATACATCCCATGTCGATGCAATAATTAAAGGGCAAGAGAACAAAGGTAAAGGAGATAAAAAAACTTTAGATATTGGAGTAGCTGTCGAAGTTCTTACGGGTCGTATTGATAATTTAACTGTGACTACAAAAAAACGAAAGCGAGTTATTCCTGGAGATCTTTTATTAGAAAGTGTTGACACAGAAGTACCAGTAGTTGTAAAGGCTACAGAGAACGAGCCTGCTGAAACAAGTATCTTAGATGCTGATACAGACATCCCTATTACGACACCTATTGATCTCAGTGTTTCACTACATACGTCACTAATACATCAAAATAAAAAAGGTAGCCAAGAAAATATATTTGAGCTAACTGCCAACATAAAACAGGCAGAAAGTGGAGAAGATGAGGATGATGAATTCACATTATTAGCGACAGAATCACTTGAAACTAAAACTGAAGTTATAAAACTCGAAGAAAAAGAAATCAAACTTGAACCTGTCATAAAGGAATCATGGTCTGCTTTTGAAGCTGATAAAAACGAGTTTGTATTTGCTGAAGGCATAGTCGAAGACCAAATTGAAGTATTAGATCCATATATCGATCAAGATGATCCATTCGATACTAGTTTTGCGGAAGCTGTAATACCCGTTACGCATTCAGTCCAAGTTAAATCAGAGCAACTTATACTAGAAGACGACGAAGATTTTGATCCAAGAGCTGAGGAATTTCGTGAAAAATTAAATAATCGGCGTAAATCATCGGTGAAGATCCATTTGACAAATCCCTTGGGAATAAGAGAATCAATAACATCGGATGACATTAATGATACTGAAGAAAGTAAAATACCGCGTGATTTATTAGGAGGAAGTACCACTGACTTAACTCAGTTAGGAGATTCACCTTTAGATCCCTTGGACGTAAACAACACTGATATAGATCCATTCGATACTACAATCGTCGACAAAGTTGTAGCGCCGGGAAAAGTCGAGCTAAAATTATTAGAACAAGAATTAATCGGTTCTTCACCGACTCTTATTTATCGAGTTCCAAGTGATCCTGATTTTGACCCTCGGGCCGACGAGCCAAAACAACCAGAGCGTAGAGCATCTCGCCCAGAAAACCTTATAGTAAATAAAAGTGTCGTTTTCAATATAGGTGGTGAAGAATTTGGCAACGTAGACTCCAAATCTAAGCCAATCAAGCCTTTAACGCCCTACTATACGAGGGAGCTTTCTATAACTGAAGATATAAACGAAAGTAGCGAAACTGGTGATAAAGTTACCGACTGTTTACCACGAACTCGTTCTGACGAAGATTTGACGGGTATTATAAAATATCAAACTAAACGACGTCATTCAGAGTACCCACAGCCGCACAACACAAAAGTAAATCTAAAATCTAGTGATCTCCTCAACACTGGTAATTGTGAAATTCAAGCCAAAGTACTCACGCCTTCTGGTCCACAGCCAATACAAGAAAGTGTAAACGAAGGAGAAGAAGATCCATTTGACACATCATTTGCAGCTGATATTCAGCCAAGCAAAACAGAATTGAAATTATTAGCCAAGGAATTTGACAACGACAGTTCTAAAGCAATACCCGAATCTGAAGGTACCTCTGATCTTTTAGAACCCTCTGACGATATTTTTCAAGTAAAGGCATTAACACCTGAACCAGCAGATTTAACACAATCGCAAGTGGACTTTGACCCATTTGATACTTCATTTGCCACAGCTCTTAATCCCGGAAAAACGGAATTAAAGTTACTCGAATCTGAGTTCCTGAATTAATTGATTCAACATATTTCTCCAAAATGGCCTACAATCCTTTCTTAAGTATGAATGAGCCGGCAGCACCAGTAACGACAGATGTGCTTAATCCTTTTATGATGGCAGACATCGAATCATCAGAATTCACTGGTGACAACCCTTTTGCGACCAGTAACCCGTTCTCAGACTTTGGGGATAATTACGAGCCTCCAGCTGGTGATACTGTACCTATTAATATTTTCGGAGGAGATCACCCAACAGGACTTAGTGCTAAGAATTTTGAAGAAACTTCGCTAGACGTTTTTGCGAGTCAAACGATGGATACAGAAAAGCTAGTAAAACCTACCGAACTAGAATTGGTTTCTACTATAGTTGACTCTCCTAGTCCAGTAATAGGCGATATAAATGATCGCGAACCACCTGCACGCCCACTGCCACCAGAAACACAAAACTTAATTCTTAGTGTAACTGGTCAAATGGAATTTACTAGTACACATTTACTCGACCGTATACCACCAACGAGAACGCCAAGTCCCGTATCAGCGCGTGATATTCATTCTCCAAGCCCTACCCCGGAGCCCGACTTACTGGATGAGATGGCGCCAGAAGAAAATTTAGAAATTATTAAAAATAAGCCTGCTAGGCCACCTCCAGCACGACCTCCAAGGCCTGCACCTCCAAGTGTTCCACCACCTCGACCACAAGCACCACCGCAAGTGCCAGTGCAACAACCAAAACAACAACCACAGCCTCAGACACAGCCATCTGATGATATCAACCTCTTTGATGCACCAGTGCCTGTCACTACAAAATCCACAAAGGAAGATATATTAAGTTTGTACTCCGCCCCTAAAAAGGAAGAAAAACAGATAGATTTCTTAAGTGACGACATACTCGAGGTTATGCCATCGGATCCTGGTTCAGAAATACAACCTCATATGTCAAATATTATTACAACCACAAATTCTACCCCTTCAATCTTTCAAGACAATATAATTACGACAACGAACGAAGCTGTTGACAAACCAAATGATATGTCTTTGTTTACTAATGTAATGGATGACATGAGTACTCCAATGGATTGTTCAGAACCAATGGAAATAACTCCAATTCAATCTAATGCATCTCCTTTTGCGGAACATGCTAATGATAGAATTGAAGAAATAAAAGAACCCGAAATAAATCCATTTGAAACTGACGAAACTACCGATATGAGGTTTGTTAATAATGCTACTGATATATTCGCATCGAAATCTGACGACACATTTATGGCACCAAACACCGAAATGCAGACCGAAAGTCAAAACAACTCGTTTATATCCGACCACCCTATGCAAAACTTACAAGAAACTCCATTTAATGCCTTTGAAGAGAATTCAGAAAATACTGAATTTCAACAGAATGATGCTTTTGAGACAGACATCACAAATACCAAGGAAAATATGGTTGCCCCAACATCTGTAGACCTAGGATGGGATACTTCTGAAAAAATGTTAAAAGCCTCTATTCAACCATCAGAAGATGCTTTCGATGCTTTCTCTGCTAAATTTGATTCCACTATTTCTAACCACATGAACACAGGTACGTAAATTGGAAAATATATTCTTTGTTAAATTTAGATTCCAAAAGACGACCTATTGTGTTATACAATTACAGATGCATGGGGGGATGACGGTAGTTCAGATGCAGCACCAGCAGGATTTGAGGCGGAAGCGTTTGATCCATTCTTGAGCATGGAAGCACCGCCGCCGCCAGCTGCCACGCCGCGCCTTGAGCATCAAGACTCACGAGACTCAACCGATGACACATTCTCTGTGTTTATAAGGTAGCATTTTATTATCCTACTTTTAAAGTTAAAGTTTAGAAAATCTTTGGATTAGTTTTTAATACATGAGTGTTTCGTGGCCAACAGACCTAAAGACGACGCAGGTGGTCCAGAATCAGCGGTGCCAGTGCTTGCTCCTCCACCACGGCCTCAGGTGCTGCCCGAGTCACCACGCTACAACCCCTTCGATAAGGGTGAAGCTGAACCACAACCAAGAGTAGAGCCACAATTTGGTACACAAAGTCAATTTTTATTTAAAATATTCCCGTTCGTCTAAGTGGCAGAACATGGTTAGGGCCATACCACGCCCGCGCTCATCTAAATTGAGGCCTTGAACTATGTCCTCCTACAACATCCCAAGCGCTTGTAATGATTGCAGTACTCAAAATCCATAAATATTTGCTCCGAGGTTGGAACAAGATTCCATTTGTATTAATCTTATTAAGTCTCAACTCGCCTGATCATCCTGTTGTTTCATCAGATCAGCTTCGGGGTCCCCAGATCTAGGGTTCACCCGACTGAGTATAATGCAAATGAGTAATGTGTGTTCGTGGTAATGGTAGTAATATATATAGGTTGTATGAAAAAACGTAGAGCGACCAGGACATATTCTTTCTTCTCTATCTGGCGTTTTCTTTGTTCATGGCACGTGCCCACTTCAATAGTCGATATAATTAATCAATTTATAAATAACAGTTTATAAATCAAAAACATTTAAGCAGAAATCTGCGAGCATAAACCTAAACTATTTCATATACTCTATATTCAACAAATGTGCTAAATCCAGTAAGATTAAATGAGATTCTTAACAAAATCTGAAGTATTTTAACCGTAAGCGCGTTTCAAATTGCCACGTCAATTCTTACGGCCCCATTTTAGTGACAACTATAACAAAGATAAAGACAAATTATAGTGCTGACTTAACATACTAAATCTACAAAGTTATGTTCCAAACAGCTTTTTTAGGGACGATGAAGGTGTCACGAAGCTTGTGTAGACTAAAATTAAGCATCACATATGATATAGTAGCAATATTAACATGTTCTATGAGCTGTGATTATGAAATATGATTAGCTGTCACATACAGTATGACTACTACTACAAAATTAGACACAATAACCACAAGGACCGTATATATTCACCAATTTTCTTCCACATCTGTTCAAATTTTTAACAACTGTAGGTAATATTTTTCACAATTGATCACTCAGTTCACCAGATGATAAGTGGTTCCTGCGGTCTATGATACCTTTATTTATTCTCGATAAGGAATCATAATATATAATATATCTATAATCTTATAAAAATATATAATATATGAAGGTCATTCAAGTTAAACATTGGAGTTTACATGTTGTACTCTTCGACAGAGGAAACCCATCGCCGGTCGGGAAGCGGTGGAGAGACACCGCCCACGCCGCTGTTCGACGAGGACGTATCGGCGCCCCTTGAGGACTTCCCTCGGACCACGTACGCTGGACCCGGTTGGGAAATGCATCTAAGGCAGCCTAATAAGAAGAAGATCACGGGACAGAGGTACCCCGCATAATGATTGTGTGATTTATTGTGGTAGTATTGTCAGGTCGTTCCCAACAATTTCTCAGCGATCGAGACAAGTGAATCGCGATATATGAGATTCCTTATTACATTTATGTAATTATATACAAGCTCCTTTATGTACACTAAAAATATAGTCGCTTATCTTTGTATCTACCAAGATTAGCGGTAGATGGTCCTTTTATTCCTTAAAGCGGCAACAAACTTACTGTTCGTTTAGGGACAAATATTCAAACAGAATCCCAAATCCGCAATGTATCCATCCACAATAACAAGCAAAGATGAAGGTGAGACGTTGTCACCGCGGAAGAATAAGATGTAATGTCTCATAGGAAAATCGCCATGTGCTAGTAAATGTGATTAAAATTATTAAATATAATTACTAGCACCGGTTTGGCTTGGGTAGAAAGATCACACTTCCGAAACACTAGCGTAAAATGATAGTTTAAAGCTACTGTGTTTAATCTCGTGACATTACTGGCGACGAGGTATTCCATCTTAGCCCCCAGGTGTGAGAACGCCTGTTTATCTTAAATCTTTATTAATGTTGGATGTAGGTTAGGTAATTATGGGTCGCAACCATCGCTTACCATTTGGTGAACTATATGCTCGTTTGTGCTCTATTATGCTCGATATGTGGTAAACAAATAATGTTTATTATATAACTTCCTCATCTTGCGCAGATTCTGGAAGAAGATGTTTGTCCGCCTAATATACCAGGGCGACACTCCAGCTGTACAACTGCTGAACTCCGCCACGGACAAGGAACCTCTCCAGGAGTTACCCCTGCAGGCGTGCTATTCGGTGTCCGATGTGGGCGCGCAGCAGTTCGACCAGTACGGCAAGATTTTCACCGTAAAGCTGCAATACGTCTTCTATAAGGAGCGACCCGGTGTCAGGTACGTCCCAATAATTTTATTACTTTAACTTTATTTTTTCGCTTTGTGTGTGAAACACAATATAAATTTTATTTTGGTTTCCAAATAGACATAGAAATACACTTATATTTAATTTCAATAATAGACTAAGACTAAAAAAATAACTTAATTTTAATGCATATGTAGTATGTATATACACTCGTGAGGAAAAAAATCGACTCAAGTGTCATGCATGAGGTTGAATGTCTTTAAAAAAATAACTGAGCCCTAAATTATAATTTTCTTTTTGAATTAATAAAGCCATATGTTTTGGCTTCTAAATAATGTAACAAATGTCTTTTCCAAGAATATGACCCAATAGGGCCAATTAGGGGTTGTCATGCCATATAAAAGGCAATTTACCTGGCCTAACCATTCATTCTCCACTCTGGAGAATCTTCCGATAGCTAGGGAACTGGCAACTTAGGTGGCATTCAGATAGAAACGTGATCAGAGTATACCTACACGCTCAGTGTTTGAGCGCTTTGGTGTAAGTAAGAGAACCAAACTCTCTGACCAGCTCACGGACCCCTCAGTTCCATGAGCCCTGTGTCCGATGAAGCTGTAAGAGCCGCATAGGCTAACAAATCATAGCATCAAGCTTCAACATCAAGAGAATCTTGATACCCTCATCAGTTAGTCGTCAAAAGTTTACCGGTACACTTATTCCTTATTATTAAACACAAATATTGCCTAAAAATCTATTCTATCTACTGAGAAATGACTAAAGCGATTGCCCTATCGGAACAAGTACAGAGTCAGCGAGAAGCGGCTCGTGTGCTAAACATGAGTCAATCTGCCGCGTCCAGAGTATACAATTTGGTGATACCAAGAGACTCTTTAATCGAAGAAACAGATCCGGACTACTTCGATTAGAATTATATATTTATTTTATTTATATATTTTTATTATATTTTTATTTAGGAATATTAGTACCGCAAGCATACGGCTAGATTATTTTGCTACACTCTTGCGCAAAGAAATATATATGTATTAAAGTGAGGTGGGCTGAAGCCTTAGCACGTAGAAAGCGACTTGAATTTGCTTTTTATAAAATATACGTCAATAAAAATTTAATACAACTTTTAAACATGATTTCCTCTTATGCACAACCATGAGTGCGATATTGATATTCCATCTCTATACCATTGAACCAGGCCGGGGCAGGTGACGAAGGCGGAGCGTATCACCAGCAAGTTGTCACAGTTCGCGGCGTACGCCATGCAAGGCGACTACCAGGGCGTGAAGGAATTCGGCAGCGATCTGCGCAAGCTTGGTTTGCCCGTCGAGCACGCCCCACAGGTTCTTCTTCTTTATTTAATTTGCCACAATTTGCTGCTGCTATTATGCTGATGCTGATATTATGTCACTAATGAGGGTGACCACGTCACATAATACAAAGAATGTGTTTAATCATTTTAACAATAGTCAGAGCCATAGATCAGGTTGTTTCCGGTTGCAATTTGAGTGGGTTGGCAAAGTTCTTCAGATCCCTGCACTCTCCATACGAAACACATATGCAGCTATTTATCGCTGGTATTCTGTGAGGGCGTGGTCATACCCCGGCCGAGCTGATCCATTCACTCTGCAGCTAGAACCAAACTGCAGTGTAGCTCAACCAGTATTAGCTGTTAATGCTCGTTTGTCATCCTTAATACTATAAAATACCGCAAATATTTAATTTTTTGATCCGATTAACACAGAAGGAGATCAATATATCAATCACTGTGTGTGTGTATCCAGGTGTCGCAGCTTTTCAAGTTGGGCTCCTTGTCTTACGAGGATGTGAAGCAGTTCTCGTGCTGCGTGGAGGAGGCACTGTTCCGTCTGTCCGCGCACCGCGACCGCGCGCTGACTTATAAAATGGAGGAGGTAACTTCTAGATCTAATTATAAAATTACAAGGTTTGGAAGTCTTCAATAGCAGAATAACACTGTTGCGTTTCGTCTGGTGAGTGTATAGACCTGAACACATGAACGTAACATTTGAACTTAGTCTTCAGAGGTGATAACGCATCTTATTTATGATTCCTTATCGGGAAGGAATTTCTGTATTAGAGGTCGCAGGAATCACTTACTATCAGGTGATCTGTGTACTTGTTGGGTACCCTCAATACAACACGAACACAGGCGTTGAGTTTTTTACAGAATGCATTTTAGAGAGTTTGCTCAGGAATTACGTGATCTAATTCCCCATCCCCGTTCCTCCATCGGACCTCACGCCGCACTACAGATCATTTTATTATGAACATCCCTCAAACCAGAACGAAGGGCTTTGCTTCGTCTTTCATTATTCGTTCAGCAAAGGACTGGAATAGTTTGCCCGCGTCTGTCTTTCCCTCCGATTACAATGTGGGTGTTTTCAAGAGTAGAGTGAAAGTTTAAAACAAAAACAATAAAAGGATCAAACTTTAAGTTTATATTTGTATTACGCAGGAAATAATGATGAATGGCATAAGCTATCAAAGAGCGTTCAAAGTGTCTCCTATGGGTCTCCGCAGGGATCTATTATGTGTCCATATAATTTTCTTTCACAATTTAGTCACTTAACGGCAGGTGGGTTTTATAATCAAGTACTTACTTAATTAGTATTTTTATATGTTATATATGTAAAGAGCTTTGCATAAGAGATAACTTAAATTGATCCAATTAGACAAGTTCGGTTAGTAAAGCTAGTAGTAACGTCAGGCAAGTTCTGTTATTTTATAACTTTCAGTGTAGTTAAGAAAGTCACATGATCACAAAATTCATACAGACACATTCAAATAGGCCAAAAAAAAATTTATTTGTTTTAATTTTTTTTTAATCAAGATAAGTGTATAAAAGTGCGGCTGGTCAACTTTTGTTATAAAGGTAAATTTTAACGTCACATTATGTCGTTACGCGGGTGTATGCTTATTTATAATCTATATAAATGCCTGTGGATCGTGGAAGCCAGTGTCAAAGTACTAGAAGACGCCCAATAAAAACATTGATACATACATACTTATATGTACATGGATTCTGATCTATGTGTGAATATTATTATATACAAGCTGTACCTGCGAATTCATACGCGCAAACGCATAGTGCGAGACGATGTTTTTTTTCTTTCTTTTTCTCATCCGTTCGATTGAAACAAACACTAAATGCCCAATGCCCAATCTTGTACAAATAGATAATTTATATATTGAAAATTTAAAAAAAGAAAACAATAATGACGAGATTGTTTTGATCACCCATGTGCAGGTCCAGCTGACGGCGGTGGACGAGCTTTTTGTGGAGCAGGATGCGGAAGGCGCTGTACTTAAGCAGATCGCACGTGTGCGGATCTTCTTTCTCGGCTTCCTCAGTGGTTAGTGAATTGCTTTTAATAGTTGGAGTATTGAGATTTTAAATTTACTGCGTCTTTATAATATTAGGGGTTACAAACGGTCACCTTCATGTACACAGTTCACCTAATTTTTTACCTCGATTATCACCTATTACCTCCGGACACCTGAACATGTCACAAACGTATAGAGAACTAATGACAATACATTATGAGTCTTATAATAATAATATTTAATCTAATTTATTTATTTCAAGTAACATAGACTCATTTGTTAGTAACATTTTTTTTATGACAGTTTACTTATTTTATTAATACTATTAATAGAATCTTTGGGTTTTTGGTTGGTGGGTTTGTTTCGTGTGGCGAGTGTGGGGATCCGTGGATCCAATTACAGGTCACGAGGCTTTCCATCTCAGTCCTCAAGGGTAACAACACATGTGCACCCTGAACTTTGTTTAAAAAGTAAAAAATATTTATTACAGCGCTAGAGAAATACACAGAGAAAAGAAACACAAGTTAACATGTTTAGAAGAAAAAATAAATAAACCCAACGCCTTTTTTATTGACACTTATAGTTAACTGCAGCCTGTACCGTGACTAGTTACGAATACATTTGTTTTTATACCTTTAACACCTGCACGTCTATTATATCGTTAGTAGTAAAAATAAACGTGTAACGTATTTTTTGGTACATTTCAGTTTATTCTCAATTCAATATACAACTATGAGTAGCCATATACTAGTATAATTATATAAATATATAATTGTTTATTTATATACTCACATTATAAATACATATATAAATACAATTCACGAGATTGTTTAGCATGGAGATCTACTCATTCATCAGCAGTCATCGCTTACCATTCCTAAAATTACTTGATTACATTTTAAAACTGACTAAAAGATTCTATATTAATAAAAACTTAAATCATCGAAATAAATTAATTTCTAGCATAGGTACCACGTGTCCCATGACTACAAATACTCGATATATGTTAATACATTACGAAGTCCACACGTGCATTACGAACCACATCACTACGCACTTGAACCGGTCCAGCGGCCCGCCCCCCGGTGACGTCATGATACGCATATTTACTAGCATTTCGCGCTGTTTTCTTCATACTTGTTATGCTATCTTATGCTTATTACCTGCCTAATTAGTGTGATAGCAATTATATTAATATGGTTCCACCAATCATGCCTAGCTAGGGATCTTCATAACCGTAGAGCAATATTTGTATATATACTACCTTGTTCATTTATTAAAGTTATTAATATTATAACTGTTTAAAAATGTACTCATACAAAGTGTGCATTATATATGCATTTTTAACTCGATCCTATCTACAAATATCATATGATACAAATTTATATATATATATATATATATATATATATATATATATATATATATTTATATATATATATATATATATATATATATATTCCTTGTCATAAACGTGAAAAGGCTACTAGCCTGATGCATATATAAAACACGATTGTTAGTGCTAGGAAATATATTATGTTCACTGACTTAAATAAATGTTTTAAACTATCTATTTAAAAACAAAAACAGTCATCGGGTACTGTGTTCTTGTTTGCCACATCCAATATTATAAAAAAAAAAGAGAATTTCTATAAACTACTGTGCTTTATCTACGCAGGCATGCCGGACGTGGAGGTGGGTCTGAACGATCTCCGGCGCCAGGGTCGTGAAGTGGTCGGCCGCCACGACATCATCCCCGTGGCCACGGAGGAGTGGATCCGCGTCGAGAACGCGGAGTTCCACGCTTGTGTACAGCCCGATGACTTCGCAGCATCGCAAATACTCAAGTATGATGCTCGACTCGTTAAAATAAATAATAAACGCATAAAACGGACGAAAGTATCCATATTTTAGCTTCATCTTCAAGTGATGATATAATCGACTCTCCATGTACCCTTCTGGCAACCGATTAATGGTGAAAAATCTATCCGATAAATCCAGCGTCAACCTGTATATGCCATATAACATTTTCTCTGATTATTCATGGGCACAAGCATTAATAGCTTTAGTCACTGCTCTCAATAACACCATATGGATTATGGGAAAATGTTCTAAGTCTTAGTTTTTCATCCTTGGGATTTGACTCTTTATCTTTACAATGTATACTTAATACCATTTGTTATTTTAGTCAATAACTAAAAAAGCCGGTAATTGACACGTGTCCCAAGATGTGCTATGTATTTGCCTGTTAAATTTCAAAAAAGATATCACATTATACAAATAATTTATGTAAATAGGTAAAACGATACAATGATTGAAGAAAGAATTAATAAAAGTTACCAAACAAACAATTAGTATGTAAAATAAACAATTGACACAGAAAAAAAAAATATTTTAATTTAAAATTAATTTAATAATGCTGGTAACTCTCAAAGGAATATTTTCTCGAGCTAGTTCATTTAATTGAACTATATCTAACAAGATCTAAACTCGATAACTTCTGCTTCAAAGATTAAGAATATGAAATGTGATTTTATATGAAAATATTTCTTCAGTCTGCAAAGCGCAACATCCGTGGACTGTTAAAACTTTCACTCTCAGCGCGCCCAAAGAATTAGAACTTTAAATACAATATCGTATTTCTTTTTCGTTTCGCTCTTGGTCTGAGGGCTTCTACAGTTTCACGGGGTTGAACAATATTGTAGTTAATCAAAATCTATATCAGGTTTAAGCCGCCAGATGCATGCTACATCGAGCTGATGCGATTCCGCGTACGCCCGCCCAAGAATCGAGAGCTGCCTTTACAGCTGAAGGCCGCCTGGTGCGTCGCCGGGAACAAGGTTAGCTCACTTCCAAGGTCATTCATTTTTAATCATCTATTAAAGTAAATAATGTTTTTCTACTTTATAACCAACAAGACCGTAGTAAGCCAGAACTTAAAGTTATTATTTTATTTTTAAACAAAGTGATCTTTTTTTTATTTCTTTGAGAGTAACAAACGAGCACACAGTTCACCTGATGGTAAGCCCACGTTACCCATGATATCTACGTTTATCTTTGACAAGGAATCATAATGCAGATGCATTGTCAACCTTGAGGACTTTGAAATTCCATCTAAGTCCTTAAGGGTCACCAGTAATAAAGGACTCGAGATCCCTGTATACGAGACAAAACACATCAGAATTGTGCTGCTATTTTTCTCTGGTATTTTCTGAGGGCGTGGTCCTTCCCCGGTCGAACTGACCTATTCATTCTGCAGCTAACAAACTGTAGCTTAGCTCTACCACTGTTAAACTCTTACAAATCTGTACGAAGTTCTCTAGAACTTCAATATTGATATTGCGGATCTTCATTATGGAAAGGAAGATTGACGACATAACAAAAAACATTGCGGTAAGTAGTCTGAGAGTAAATAGCCCCACAACATCGCTCATCAACAGAATATATCATTTTTACAGGATTATTTTTATTTATTTATTGAATTTATTTATATAATGGAAGTAATGTAGGAAAGTTACAAAGGCGCAGCTTATGTTACAATTAAAATCTCTTCCAGGAAACCTGGTGTTGGACCTATTATCGGGGAAAAAGAAAAACATAGTGTGCACACAAAATAAAAAATAAAATAATAAAAACAATAATAAAATAAAAATAAATGCAGAACTATACTATACAAACATGCATAAATTTATTAATTAATACATAGATAATTAGATGTGTATGATAAATAGATTAATAGAGTGTTTCCCAAAACTGTAGCAGCCTGTTTAAATTTACTATTGATGACGTGATCAAAATACTTTATAGATAATTAAAACTGGCGCCGACGTAAATGGCGGTATAGATTCACACGTAAAGTTGCTGTGTTTCGTGTGGTACGAGCAGGGATCTGAGGACCTAACTGTTATTTTTAAAGAATATTAGCAACGTTATTAACGTTACTAATATTCCCGTAGACCACTCCAACTAAGCTGATAAATGCTCGTGCTACGATATGGTCGACATTAGTCGAATAGCTTTTTCGAACCTATTTTCAGAAGGCTATTGACGCTTCAAATAACATGTGACGAAGCGTTCCATCTCAGTCATAAGGAGTGTCAACGGGTGGATCTTGAATCTTTGTTAAGCACGGACGTCGACGTCATGGGCCGTAGTTATCACTTACAAATGGGTGAAGCTGAGTATCTCGAACTGTGTGATTAACTCGCTTGTCACCCCTAAAATTTGTGGTTTCTGGTTTGGTTGATGACCTGAAGAGAGAAGTCTCGTGACATTAAAACAGTAATAGGAATATAACAATATACTTAATAATAGAAGAATTACTACTAATACTTTATAATTAGAGAAGTTCGGACAAAATGTATGAGTGGCATTGACACCGGCTCTACATATCCTGAAAGATTTGGTCGATGCCGACTTTTATATTAATATGTTTGTATGTATTTAGGTGGAATTGCGCGCGGACGTGCTGGTACCAGGGTTTGCGTCCCGTGCGCTCGGACAGGTTCCGTGCGAGGATGTGGCTATACGTTTCCCCATCCCCGAGTGCTGGATTTACCTGTTCCGTGTCGAGAAGCACTTCCGATATGGATCTGTCAAGTCTGCCCACAGGTACATATTCGTAATACAAGTATAAATCAACCTGTTGGGATTGAATCATCTAACCTCGTTGCGTCTATGTTCATATCTGATTATTGAAGCACAAGTTATGAGTTAAATTTTTAAGCTTGCCAATGTCAAACAGAAGCCGTATTTGTACATGTTGCTTGTGATACCTACATACAAATAAGGCTTCTCTACACTATTATGATCACCAAGGTGGTCTCGTGATTTCGATTCACATCCGTAGACATATGTTTCTGTAACACAAATTGTTAGCGGTTCAGTCTGGGTGTATTTTATGTGATCGTATAATATTACTGCATGTGCATTATTTCAAACTAGGGAAGAGAACGACGCTTACCCGTCGTTCTCTTCGCATCTGTGTTTGAGGTAATACTTACTATATATACATCCTGCTTGTTGATATCATCTGATAATAATGAGAAGATATTACTGTGGTCGAAATCGACCGAGAGGACTTCATCATTACGTAATGTACCATTATTCTACTAGACAAGGTCAACTTCTCGAATTCGGGTACATTTTGATCGTCCTGTATAACTGGCGTGGCATCTCTCCAATTTCTATGTTCCGCAAAATTTCACTTATGTGATGTTAGCAATAAAATATCAATAAAATTGAAGATTTAATAATGCTGGTAATTAGCAAGAGAACCATACAATAATTTATTGGTCCTACAAGCCAGATCAATTAATCGAATTATATCTAACCGAGTATTTTTGTACAAAGTCAAACAAGAACTAAGCTTGGTTGCATACAATGATTAAGAATATAAAATGTTATATGAAATAATCTTTTCAGACGCACGGGAAAAATCAAAGGTATCGAACGTTTCCTGGGTGCGGTGGACACTTTACAAGAGTCTTTGATCGAGGTGACGTCGGGGCAGGCCAAGTATGAGCACCAGCACCGCTCCATTGTGTGGAGAATGCCAAGACTTCCCAAGGAGGGACAAGGTATCTGCTGGAGCTTGAATATTTTATTTAACTGTCTAAATCTATTTCTATAATAAAAGCCTATAAAAGAAAGAATATCGCAGGCCCAAAAACCTAAAAGTAAAAGAGTTGGAAATAGTAAATGTCAAAGTTTTAGGAAGATTTAGAGCAGTTTCCACTCTTTTTTTAGGTTTAAAGTTTTTTTTTATAATATTGGGGTGGCAAATGAACACAAACTTAATCTGATGGTAAGCGATGACTGTGACCCACATGACCATGAGGACTGAGATGGAATGCACGGGCATTCCCTCAGTTTCGAAATTTCCCAAATTCCAACATCCCAAATTCCCTCAGATCCGAAGACCCGAGTCTGTACTGTGGATCCCTACGACCACTAAGGCTGCTCTTCAACGCTTTAGGTGCATAGCATAAATTAGGTGAGCTGTATACTCGATTTTAATTTCTAATATTGTATGAATTTTGATGAAAAGGGGCTCATTCAACTCTAACGTTTTCATTCTCCTTTATCCATTGTCACTATTCTTCATTCTGATTTTGCATTCCCCTTTTCCATTATTTTCCTTTCTCATTCTCCATTCTCTTTCTCCATTTGTATTATAGATTCTCTTTCTCTATTCTCAGTCTCCAGTGTATTTCGCCATTCTCATTCTCCAATCTCTTCCACCATTGGTATTTTTGATTCTCAATCTCCTTTCTTAGTATCAATCTCTATTCTCATTCTCCTTTATCCATTGTGAGTAACAATGGAAAAAAAGAACAAACCATTCGTAGTTTTAATTTTCCATTCTATTTCTCCATTCTTATTCTCCATCCTCTATTCCGCGGAGAATGAAAATGGAAACTCTTTATACTCCTTCTCCTTCTCTTTCTCCTTCACTTTCCCCGAGCATTATAGGAGCATAAACAAACTTTAGCATGGCTGCACTGTTAATGTGATAAAAATGTCAGGTGCGTACACGACGCACAACCTGGTGTGCCGCATGGCGCTGACCTCGTACGACCAGGTCCCAGGTGAACTGGCGCGGCAGGCCTTCGTGGAGTTCACGATGCCGGCCACCCAGGTGAGCCACACAACCGTGCGCTCCGTCTCCCTGCAGCAGCACGATGCCGACCCTCCGGAGAAGTACGTGCGCTACCTCGCCAGGCATGAATACACGTAAGCATCTTTGGAATTTCGTTCAGAACATAGAGAGTAAGGGTAAATAGCAAACAGATCACCTGATAGTTAGTGAAGGAAATCCATATAAGATAAAGAAACATAATTTGGCCAATTTGTCACAGTTGAGAATTAAGATGGGTTGCCCGTGTATTCTCTGTGAAACCTATTCAGTATTTAGTTTCTTTGCCACACCGTAGAATATTTAACAGTGCTTCCCTTTTATGTTGGTGTTTTTTGTGAAAATTGGTTTATAATTGAATTACATAGTTTACCTTGAGCCTTCTTTTATATAAATGTGGTTTTATATAAAGGAAGAGAAACGAGTACACCCGATAGTAAGTGATGACTGCAGCTCATGATATGAATTTATTAGAACGATTCAAGATTCAAGCCTACACCTTCCTTTAAAGGCCGGCAACGCATTTGCGACTCCTCTGGTGTTGCGGATGATCATGGGCGACGTGACATCACTTACCATCGGGTGGGCTGCATGCTCGTTTGCCACCTAATCTATATAAAAAAAAATATGAACATGCCGTGTCACGCCTGAGGACTGAGATTGAATCTCACGTGTAATCTTGTCGCCAGATCCCACACACACGAAACACAGCAGCATTATATTGCTATCACTCTATGATATTCTGTGAGTGTGAGTGGTCTTTCCTTGGTGGAGTTGGTATTTTGTTGTATGTTATTGTAGTTTTTATTTGTCGTTGTTATTTACTTTATATATGTGTGTGCATTGCAGCGTGGGCATCGAGCGCACGAGTGGGCAGTCAGCGCCGGCTTACGCACTGGCCGCCGCCGCGCCGCCCACGGCCGCCACACCACCTGCAGCCCCACCGGAGCGTGCACCCTCCTCCGACTCTGACTCCGACTAAATAACACAAATAAACACACTACCAAAGCCCCTGCACCAATATCATCCACTTCTATTTCCCGAGGAACTCATTCTCATATCAAAACTCTTCGCAGCGCTGCTCTGATTTGAACAGTAATCTCACCACATTACCACTCCCTTACCTTTGGTTATACCCTTCAATCCTGAAGATTCACTTGTAATAATTTATACAAATTAGTTTTCTTGCGATACTGAAATTAATAATACATCATTAATATATAAACTGACCTTATTTTCTTGATATAAAACGCAATTTCTATTTTTTATTACAAAATTAAAGAAAACTGCTTATTTCATGGACCTGGTAATCTATCAGAAAAAGAAACCTAGAGCAGATACCATTGTCTTACAAAGGAATATTCTATATTGTATTATACTGCTCTATTAATTGTGAACCTATGTTAGGGAGAAAAAAATAATTATTGTTATCATAGTCGTGTCGTAATAGCAATTAGATAATTTCAATAACCACCGACCCTGGGGGCTTTATAAAAAAGTCATTTCCCACAGAAGGTTTTAAAATCTCTGTAACTTTAATTGATATATTCAGAGAAATCACAACCAATCGTAGCTTGGCGATTTCATATTAAGCTTATATCATGAAAACAATAATACATAATATAGTAATGAATATTTACTATTGAATACATGTTAACTTATACTTATTTTTAATATGTTTGTAAATAAGCTTTGAATGTAATCAAGTAGTTAAAAGATAAAAGTAGCGAAAACAAACATATTATGATATATTAAGCTTGGTATGTAACAATTACTTTTGAAGAGATCGGTTGCTTCTATTTGGGGCTAACTATCTTAAACGCACCTTGTAGTGATACAATAGATGGATACAATATAAAAAATATTATATAACTTTAATATAATCGGTGTATTGACTTTCTTGTAATCTTTTAGTGTTAATTCAATACTTACCCATGAAGACGGAAATCTTATTAAAGTTATAGATAAGTGATTCTATTATAGTTCCGTTGAAAACATTCCACAAAATGTAGGTCATATTTTTGTACCCTTGTCCCTTTAGATTTTAATTATAGTATTGTAGACATTGTGAGTGGCAATAAAAAAGTTATTCTCCGACAGCGTAGGTCGGAGGTCAAGTATTCTGTAAGATAAACTAATCTGAATGTATTGTAAATAAACATTGGATGCATAATTTGTAGTACTATTAAGAGCTAATCCATCTCGGACGAAAGCCACCGTTCTCTAGTTTTAGTAGGGTAGTGACTTATAATCTACTATTGCATTAGTGCGTTATTTAATAACTTTATCATATTCTGCTGACAATTGGACGTTACTTACCATGTTTGATGGCGTTCCTGACGCTAGTTACACTTTTGACATTAGAACAAATTCAAAACAATAATATATAATCTATAAATAATTGAAGTGAAATTGAATATTCACATAGATCTAAATGTATATACGTTACTTCCTATCCATATGTGTGTACTTGCTTATATATATTTAGAGTTACATAAGTAACAAGGCGATATAAGACACCCACTTCTTCACACGAGTGTAAACTCTATCAAATCTATCTCATCTACTGGAAAGTGTGGGTCATAGAAATACATTTTGCAATATGACTACAAGATTAAAATTAATAAGTGCTGTGTATTAGGCAAATTATTTATGAAATAAAGGTTTACATCAGTAATTTTGAGTGGAGGATTGATGAGAAAGTAAACGTTAACAGTTATTAAAATAATAAAAGGTTACTTGTAATAATTGCTCTTATGCTAATGCTTCTAAGATATTAAAACATACTCATGCATTCGTCGAGTGGCATATTCTCATTTCTATCTTGGAGTAGTGGGTAGATGTAAATCATAACAATATTTGTATATCGTATTTACTCTCAAATGTACTATTTGAGCACAAACTCCCATATACGTAAGATAGTTATTGGTCTCCTTAACAAACTAATAGTCAAATTCAAGAAAAGTTCAAGTTAATATTGGCGAACATCGTATTGGGAACTTACGGAAATTCTATTGTTGTTAAACTGTTTGTTGTTCGTAAGCCTGAAACCAGTTAAAGACTTCTTGTTTCACGTTATCATGCGAACCTGTGCAACAGGTTGTTTACACGGCTTCCCACTCGCTGGTAAAGATGCTGTAACTGTAAGATTTAATAATAAGAACAAGGCGCAGATGAGAGTTAAAGTTAATGCGAATGTCTAGTCATAAAAATCTATATAAAATCAAATAATATATCGTTTGTTGTATGTACCTATGTGCCCGTTGAAAACCCGGTGTCTTAGAATAAACTACAGTAGCCGGATGTCGTGAGCAGCCGGAAACACTGGTTCCATTGTTATAATTACAAGCACCTTCCCACTAAAACCGGGCCCTTATGTTTTGTTGTCAATAAAAATAATTCAGATGGCGATCATTGTTTAATTTTAACTTTTAAAAAAAGAAACGCAAACACTGTCATTTGAATGTTTAGTGTCCATGCGTTTTTACAACAATTATTCATAAGTGATATGGAGTTACTCCATCTAGTGGGTGGTCTTTCTACACTGCAATTACCAATACAAGGTTGCTTACTCAAGAACCTTTCTTCCCCATCGGTTATCGGTTCTACGAGCTATATGGCCGGACCATTGCCATTGCAGCTATGTCTAGCTTTAGTTCTTCGGCGGATATCTCCTTTCTTTAATCGATCACGTAGACACATATCAAGCCCTTAACCAGAGCCTGATACCCTCTCCGTAGCTCGCCGAGGGACTTCGTGCTTCCTCATACGTACAGCAGTCTCATACCCGTAGGTAATATTTTAGATGGAATGACGACCTATGGAAATCTGCGGGAAGTCGATGGATGCAGTGGCTCAGGATTGTACTCTATGGAAGTCTATAGGGGAGGCCTAGGTTCAACGGTGGACTAGTGATGAACTGAAATGATGATTTTAGAGTCTATTGGTAATCAATACAAATACTTTATTTGTTAATAATCATGGTAAGTAAAAAAACTATGCCAATCGGACAAGGTAACGCGCCTTTTTTCATTTGCGGCGATCTGAGCTCATAAAGTTTTTCACGCATTTTAACAATATCTCATTTGAAAACATTAGTAATTTTATTTTACATATACATATAAATATATACATATAACGAGTCTGGCCATAAATATTGTTACATAAAAACTTCTTTTTTTCAACTTTTTAATTATTATCAATTTGGAACTAGTATATTATTTTAAAAACTTCTTTCGATTTTGCGCCATTTCACATATTTCATCGTGTTCATTATCAAATTACAATATGGAATGGGGTGTTAAAGAAAATAGGATTGCAGTGATCGCCTTGCACAAAGTGGGTATGGAGCCGTCGGTCATATACCAGACACGTTAAAAGCTTGGTATCAGCCGTATGTTCGTATATTGTACTATCAACAGATACAACAACACTTCCTCTGTCGAAGACCAAAAAAGATTGGGGCGGCCACGTGCTGTTAGAACTACAAAGGCTGTTAATGCTCTTAAAGCCAGAATTTGTCAAAACCCTATTAGGAAGCAAAAAATCTTATCGCCAGAAATGAAGATTCCCGCTAGGACTCTGTCGCGTATTATAAAACAAAACCTGAAGCTCGGTGCTTGTTGTCGACATACAGGACATGCCCTAAATCAATCTTTACAATTAAAGAGAGAAATATCCTCTTTACCGTTGAAAAAAATTTCACGATTGAAGAACACTACAATAAGCAAAATGATAAAGTGTACGCTCACAGTTCTAAAGAAGCTGCTCAAGTGGTCGGAAAGGTACAACGTGGTCATCATCCTACATCAGTGATGGTTTGGTGGGGCGTGTCTTATCAAGGAGTCACAAAATTAAATTTTTGTGAAAAAGGAGTGAAGACTTCAACCAAAGTGTATCAAGATACAGCCTTGGATAATGTTATGAAACCTCTCTGCAATACACTTTTTTAAAATATACCGTGGACTTTCCAGCAGGACTGCACCTGGTCACAAGGCACGAACTACCCAATCCTGGCTTGAAACCAACGTTCCGGACTTTATAAGAGCTGAAAACTGCCCCTCATCTAGTCCAAACCTCAACCCTTTAGACTTAAAATTATGGTCAGTTTTAGGGGACATGGCCTGCTCAAACGACACGACAACATTGAGTCTCTAGAGTCTCAAAAATCTTTGGAGCAAGCAGTGGCGAAATTCCATAGATTCGTGGCCAAACAGATTAAAGGCCTGTATAAAAGCCAAAGGTGGCCATTTTGAATAGAATATTTTTTTTTTGTTGACTAATAAATGTATAGGTATGCATTTTTTTTTAAATGCAATTTTTTAAAATGCATATACTATATGAAATAGCCGTGTGGCTGTCAATTACACGTGGGTCCTAGATTCAAATTCGAATTGGTGCCACTATTTGTGCGAGCCATAAACTATCCTCGATGTCCTCGTATATAAATACCAGTATCATGTTTTCGCGAATATTTCCATAGAATATGTCACCGTCGTGTGATTCAACCGGAAAAACTTACTTCTTCTCCTATATAATGATCTTAATTCATCACTAATTATCTCAGCGCCTCGATAATCTATTACAGAAACTACATATACTCACTAAGGACTATCCTGAAGAACAGCATCCATAGCATAACATAGCATTTATCATATTTTAAGAACCTGATTTAGGAACAAACGCTATCATACGGAATATTTACTTATAGAAATTTATAGATTCACAGAGGTAAAAATACCAATCAAACAGGATCACAACAGAACAACAATGAAACAATTTTATTTAAGTTATATAATTATTTGTATCATATTATCCTAAAATAAATAGAGAAATAAAAGATTTTAAAAATCAAACATTTGTTGTATGGTCTATCGCAAAACATCACGATATATAGCGATAAATATGATAACATTCTATTTCTAAAGTATTTCATTTATTATTTTTATTTCATACGTAATTAAACCTTATTAAATTTATTATTCACACGTAGAACAAGTTTGATTTACATTATTGTGTAGTTGAATTGTAGTGAGGTTGCCAGACATTTATAATTTTGTGACGCAGTTCGTATAGGTATCGATTGTGATGTGTAGTCCAACACTATTGCTCGCCGTGTTAGTGGGACACATCGGGAAGCGCTAATGTCATTCCACCTACTTACCTCACAGTATTTTAACCTAAAGGAGCTTCACCAGACCAATTTTAGTTATCTTACAAGATACTTTTGATCCGTTAAACCATATATAGGTAAATAATATGATTTATATTTTTAAAATGACATTTTCAATTCACAATAATGAAATGAAATATAGATAAGGTTTAAAAACGATACGATACTACTGTTTTTTGTTTTTCAATTTTAAATATTAAAATAACAAAAAAATATTTGTGGCTATTTTGATTTAATGCTATATTCAAAATAATTATAAAAGTAATAAATGCTATAGTAATTTATATGTTTTGTAATGAATCCAAAACAATATAAATTTTGTTTTACAATTGTATCGTGCTGAATATAACACGAAGGGTATCGCTCCCTTTTTGTATATTAAGTAGGGTGGGTCGGGCCCCAAGGCCGAGTGCAGATTACTATCGCAACATGTGGGTTAGGGGAGTACGAAGTCCGTGCAACTCGGCGTCGGTACGCCGGTGCGGAACGCATGCGCGCAGCTCGCGCCTGCGCGTCACGCCGCTCGATGGCGGCGACCCGCGGCTCCGGCCAGCGCCGACCCGCGGCCGCGCGCCGACCGCTCGGCATACTGGCAAAATCAACGTGTGACCTCATCAACAATATCATCGCATTCCAAAACCAAACTTTTCCTCACTCAGGCTCACCTTCGATGTGTCCTATGCGACGGAGCGATGCAATCGATTATGTAACTAGTTCTCGCGAAGAATCCAGTGAGTGCATTCGCGATTCTGTCACTCGGTGCGATCAGACGATCGATATGTATGTTTGCAAATGTGCAGTGTCGCGAGCTCCGAAACTCGCTGGTGCCTGAAGAGTGGACATAGTGAGCGGAGCGTGGAGTGGCAGCATGAGCTCGTGGTAGCGAGGCGCATGGCGGCCAGCGGAGCACCCGAGCGCCGGCCGCGGCGCGGGCCTGCGCCCATCGCCTCCTTCGACCACGACGTATCAGACGAGGTGAGCCCGACAATCTTCTCGTCCTTCAATTCCGGAACGTCTTCCGCTAGAAACTTGGTCGTGATCACGTCTCTCTCATCTCCGCAGTCTAGCCCCGACTCTAAGCAGACTTTCCGGCTGCCGGAAATCCGGGAGTACCCAGCGGGTACGTCGAGTGGCGGTGAGGGCTCGGCGAGCCGCAACGCACTCGCTCCGCCCGAGCTGCGCGCTCGGTCTCACTCCTCCCCCGCGGTGCATGGTGATGGTGCATGTGGGCTGCAGACGCCTGCATCGGCGCCGCGCATCGACATCTCACGTGCCTCTAGCTCAAGTCATCACGATTCTCGTGACAGCTCTCCAGAGATGGCCCTGTTCTCGGGCGGCGGAGACGAGGGCGGGACTCGTCTCGAGCTTGGTTTCCGTGAGGACGGCGCGCTGGAACTGCGCTCGTCTACCGAGGAGCTGGCATTCCTGGAGGGCGCCCCGGGCGAACGGCGCGTCGCACCCGCAGCCGCAGCAGCGCCCCCGCCCGCTCCCTCGGTTTCGAGGCGCCACTCACGAAAGGACAGCCAGAGCTCCGAAGCCGCGCTGCTAGCCGTATCAGGGCGCACCAGCCGCCTTTCCAGCGTGGGCTCCCAGTGCTCCGCGCATTCGGCGCTCTCGGCATTCAGCCACACCAGTCGCGTCTCTCATCTTTCCGTGGTATCGGGCGCATCACGGTCTCCGTCACCTCACAAAATGTTACTCGAAACGTCTTTTTGTGGTCCGAAACCGATCGAGAACGATCCAGAAATTTGCGCGGCAGCAGTCGAGGAGCGGCTCCTCGAAATTGCCAAGTTAACCGCTGAACCCGTGCCCGCAATCGTATCGGCGCCGTCTGCTCCACCATCGGCTCCCACGTCAACTCCGATAGCTGCAATAGTTTCAACTCCTATAACATCCCCATCTACATCGATACACGTATGTACGTCACCTGTAGCGTCGATTAAAGAGCCCATACCTGACGCAGTGGATGCTCGGGATCATCGTGAAGTGCGCACGGAAGTAACGGTAGAAAGTGCGCGTCCCATCAACATACCGCGTCTAGTCTCTCCGGCTGCCCATCCTGTCACGCCATGTGCCGCGCCATCTACACCGGCGTCATGTTCCTACATCTTGGATGAGGATAAACGACAAAAAGAAACACGAAATCGCGCTCGAGCAGAACAAAGACGAGCCAGGTCAAAAGAGCGTCGCGAACCGTCTCAACCAGAAGTATATAAGAGCAGTAATCGTTCAAAGGACATAATTAGGATTAAATTGAAACCCGATCACGAGTACGACGATGATGACGATGACAATGAAAGTGAAAGAACTTTGGTTGGGGGAGAGCCCGCGCGGAAACCTGTCACTCTAGAATTACACGAGCGAGTGGTGGCTACCAGCCCAGCACCTCAGCGGCGGCTAAGAGACAGCCGCACGCCGTCGCCCATCGGCGCGCCAGTCTCTCGGAAATCGTCCTTTTGTTCTTTATTTAAATCGCGCGAAACCATCGCGTCACCGGATTCACCGTGCGACGTTCTGCGACGTAAGAAGAGCCTCAATGAAGGTCGATCTCGCAGCAAAAGTCGAGACCGATCCACTACGCCAACTTCAGCTTCCAAAATCAAGGGTTCCGTTCTTTCCTTATTCAAAACACCAAGAAAGAGTGCTACGTCACCATCACCAAGCTCAAGGGATGAATCACCGATCGTTCAGCCACAGCGACAGTTTCCACAGCAGCATGTTGAAAAGTCGAATCGTGGGGAAAAACTTAAATACTACGAAGATTCTAAGGATGGCATCATTCATATTCCATTACGTACGCCTTCCAATGAGGAATCCAGTCCTGGCACCGCTCGGCCAGCAGACCACAGGCAGCCGCCTGATGTCGTATCAGTTTCACCGCTGCGTGAGTCCGCGCGCCCCGCATCTGCTCCGCAGCCACGACTGCAACCTGAACGACCAGCCTCTGTTTCTACGGCTAGCGCTGCAAGGAAACCCACAAAACGAACAGTTCTGGCCGATGGTAGTATTATTATACCATTGCATTCGCCGACAGAAAAAGTTGTAGATAGCGTAATGTCAAATGTATCTCCGACTCCCGAACCCAGCCCGAGTGTGTCGGCAGTTGAACGGATTACATCTTCCGGTGATAGAGTAAGTGAGGATAGATTCGACTCGGTTGACGAGGTTAAAACACTTACGGAGCAAACAAGCGACTCCACTCCGTCCGACGCCACACACGGCTTAGAAGAGGACCATAGAAAAAGAAGAGAGCGCATAGTTTTCACTACGCACGTCGGTAGCAGGGATCAAGTATTCAGCACGCAATTCAGCATAACTAAAACGCCGAGCGTGACGAGTGAAATATCGGAATCAATACCGAGTTTCGTTGAGAGCGATGAAACTCGATCGGGGTTACGCGACACGCACATCACGGCGGAGTCGCCGGACGATCGGCCCCCGGCACCGGAGCCGTGTGACGAGGTGATCGGCACCCCGGAGCGGGATTCTTCCGGTTCGGAAACGGAAGAAGCGACGCGTAGGGGTAGTGAGGTAGAACGTCGTGGGTTGGTGGTGCAGGAGTCGTTCGAAGACGAGCTGCCGTACGTGCCGACGACATTACCATTGGAGAGATCGCTTGCATTGCCCATGGTGCCGGTGAGAGAGCGCAGCGGGGTGCGCGTGGCAGGGGTGCAACGACCCCGAGCGCCACGTGCCCCCGACCATGCGCCTCCTACCCCCCGCGCTCCGCCTGCCACGCCTCCAGCCGCGCCGCCCGATAAGCTCCGCATCAGGTTGCCACGGCGCACGAGAACCATTTCAGCATCCGCCCCTCCACGACCCGAACGCCCTCGGACTAGAAGTGGTGGAGACGGTAACTTTATTTAATATATAAAACCTACCTAATAATAATATATCTTATAAGTAATATGATATTCCGTATTACCCCCAGGGGTGAACTCATTTGTCACCATTTAGTTTCTTGAATGATTCTTATTCTTCTTTTAAAATTAGCAGTTAATTATAATTTAGTACTTACTTTCCATTCAAGATCTCTTGAATGGAAAGTAACCAGTACCTCTCAGAGACACCCTCATTTATTCCTAGTATTGCCAGATAGAATAAAACGTCTGCTTCTAAAAGTAACTTCAACCTAGTAATTGGTATAGGGATAAAATCCTTCCGATGATAACTTTAACATTACATTAACTTTAACTTGGCCTGAAATAAACATTCACAATTTCTCTCTACAACTTTAACTTACATTAAAAACAATGCAGTATGTTTTGGGATGCGTAATCTCTACGCCTCCGTTGTTGTGTTATTAGTTGTATGATTCTTCGGAGAGAAACGCCGTGATATTTTCAACTGTATAATTATAGTAAATAATCAAGACACCAGAGTCGGATGACAAAGCCAAATTGACATCTGTTAACCAGTAAGATTAATTGTTCATCATAAAATCAAAAGACTAAACTATCATAAAACTAAAAGGCGAATGCAATTCGCCACAATGTGTTCTATGTGTTTACGGATCAATTTTTAGATAATTTGTTTATTACTGGCAACATATTTATACATAACTTTATACTATAAAAGGTAGACTATATAATATACAAATTCACGCACTAATTCCGTATCAAGACCCCAAAGACTACTATAAAGACCTTGACAGATTCCGGTCTAGTTGGACTGCTTTAATGTAACACCAAAAAAGTTCTTGGGACGATTACTTGGCTTTATTTATATATTTATACAGTATTTGTGTGATTTACTTGATGAACTAAAAATCATGAATATTTCAAAGTATAAAAAAACTACATAAATTCTGAGTAGTTTCGAATGTTGACTACAGAGATATCACTAGCAACAAGCGACATGCGGAAGAAAGCCGAATGGATAGACTTCGAGGAGGTGCCGGAGCGCCGTAAACAGCCGAAGAGGATACAAACGCTACCTGCGGCGGAAACGGAAGCTGGGGCCGAAGGGGATACGGAAGCGGAAGCGGACGGGGCGGGTGGGCTGCTGTACGTGGAGCCCGAACACTGCCGGTGCGAGTGCCACGCGCGCCGGGACGACGAGCTTCCACTGCTGGCAGACGACGACCCGATCGCTGACAGGTAAGGGCCCACCCGCTTGTCTGATGATGAAGTCCTCCCAGACAATTCAAGCAGAACTATGCCCTCTGGTTATTATATTTTTTTTACTTTTACCTGAAGCATTTGTTAAGCGGTTAGTCAGGAAACATTATCTAATGTTGAAACAGTAACTAGTTTTTTTTTCAACTTCGTATCTATTTATCTACACAGACAAACGTTATTTACTTACGTTAGGTGTAAAAGTACATTAGTAGAATTATTTCTAATTAATTATTATATTATGTATAAATATATATATATATATCTATGTATAATATATATATATATATATATATATATATAATATATGTCAAGTTATTATTATGTTTTCTTTTTTTTACAATCCATACACTACACCTACCACAATGTCTATCCACGCCACGGGTTGATTGGTACTGAATACTTTAAGGCACTAAGTCCGCCTTATATCCCGTTTTTGTTGGAACATAATCCTTCTCTCTGGAGAGAGTGTTTTAACATAGTCCTCCAAGCAGATTGTCGGAATTGACGTCTCGGAAATATATATTTTTTTTATTTCTTTGTTATGTCTTAGACACGCAGGTCGCGACGATGTTTCCCTTCACCTCAATTCACGTGATATCAGCACTTAAAATAGCGATCAACAATTACATTGATGTCGAGAGAGACAATTACATCGAGCTCGGTTTCCTCGCGTACCGTATAAACGAGCGCTTGTACCCTAAACTACGCTTTATATAAGCCTAAGAGGTTTTATATGTACTTATATATATTACCTTAGTTGTCTATATAGCGTAACATCTATGTGAACGACAGTCGTGCTGTGTAAAATAAATATTTTTTTTTTCTTCTTCCCTCAATGTATAAAATGTCTGCCTTAGAAACATATACATACATAAATGTATGTCATATATAATCAATAGCTTCTAGTATTTTGGGGAATTCATGAAGTAGCGCAAAACTAATTCTTCGTCTGTGAGTTACTGAGAGAACTGGCAATAACACATTCCATACAAAGCGTTTTTTAAATTACAAAACAAAAGCCGTAACTATGATCCTCATGATTTCAGCTCATCGCTAGTCCAACTCTGAACGTAGGCCTCCCCAATCCTGAGCCACCCACATCCATCGACTTACCGCAGGCTTGTCATTATATAATTCATTAAAAGTTACTGCGCTTTCAACTACTCCTTACGATTGACTCGCGAGACAAGATTCAGAAGTGGTAAAATTGTTCCATTTCTACTTTGTTTTGGTCAGCGATATTCCTGTAAAGAATATTTAGATGCATCGCCTGTCAGTCTAAAGAGTTTGTCTCGAGGAACTCGTCTAGAGGTGCCCTGCCCTGTATACTCCTCAGCAGAAACCACATGTACCTCCATATAATAGGAAATCAAAAAAATAAAATAACCAAATAAAACACTTGTTCAACATCGATGCCACTTACAGACCTAATTACGGAGGATGTCTAAAAGCAGAAAAATAATACGGTACAAATTCTGAAACCATCCGATGTCGCTCTAGGAAGCCTGTAAATTCGCCAGGAAAATCTGAGGGGGCTGAACTGGTTCTAGCCAACTATGTTTAAGCACCGCATAAGATTCCACGAATGCCTTGAAGCCCATGTCATATTTCCTCTTATCGTAAAAGTTATACGGCCTCCGATTTATTTCCCCCACTAAACGAACACCACTCTGCGGTGCTCCTTGATCAAGCTGACAAATACAATAATACAGCCAGTTCTTAGCTGGCCCTCACACATATACAAGTATGACTCGTCAACTACTCTTTTCCTTATATGCTACTCCCCTATCAGAGCTAGGTGCCAACGTGTCTGGTTCCAGGCACTACTTCCCAGTGACCATTGAGACCTACCTTTCCGCTCATGACATTCCTCCTGCAACTGCACTCAATTTTCTTCTACGCTAACCACATTAGAAATTACACTGGACCCGGTGATATAAATTTAGTTGTGTCGCCAGGTCGATGGAGTGCGTGGAGGCGAACGCGCATGTACAGCTCAACGTCCAACTGGCGCGACCCAATCGCCGTCGACACCGCACAGATCATGTGAGGAAATCTTTTTTTTTTATCAAACAAGAGGATGGGAAACGACCACACGGTTCACCTATTAGTAAGTGATTACTGCGGCGTAGCTCTACCACTAACAGTGGACTGATGATGGGCTGATATTATAATGATGCTGATGATAATGAAGGACGAAAGATACCGAAGGTAGGGTTCGTCTGACGATAAATGTGTGAGAGTCCGTGAGAGTGTCGTCTTTATCAGACAATTTTTGGTAACTTTAACCGTTTTAAGTATCCAACTTTTTGTTTAGAATAGGTGCACTTCTTTTTAAACATGCAGCTTCCTTGATAGTTAGTGATTACCGCCGTTTATGAACATCTGCAATTGAAAATTGAAGGTTACTTAGAAGTTAGTTAATACCGCATAAAATGACAAGGATTTCCGGAGGGTACACGGACAATCTAATAACCATTTAACCGATTAATACCGCATTCATTACATAACAAAAAGTTCTGCCCTCCGACATAATCTTCTACTTGTTAACCAGACAAAAGATGCCCAGTATATATCATTGTAACCTATATCCCTCCCCTAATCCGATCTAACTCAAGTGAAATAAAATAACGATACTATATCGGAGAATAATCGATAAATCGACCAAGAGGACATCACTATTTTACGCGATTCTCTTGTATTAACATACACTGATGCGAAATGTAATGTCTTGTATTGCAGGCGACAGTACCCCAGTGACGTCCAGCAACGCCGCGCCTGTTCGCCATCTTGCCCTTTTATAATATATTACCTTTATTGACTCAATGCGAGATGTTATCATTTTTGAGATGTAAATTTACCTGTTCGTTAGATATATTATTATATTTATAGCGTCGTTTGTAACTCTCCTATTAGCCACCGTTGACCTTGCATTTTTTGATGTTTATTGAAATGTTCGACGTGTTATATTTTAATTATGCGATAGGGTTGTATTGTACCGAGTGTTGTGTGAGCGTAGAACCTTAAACAAGTATTATATAGATCTGACGTCCAACGATACATATAAGGCACGTAATACGTCACAGTACGTAAGGTAATGCAAATATGCAAATATCACAAAACAAATTTTTATGATATTGAGGTGTAAAAATCAAAATAACGTTTATTTATATTAGAAAATTTGACATAAAAGAATTCTAAAATTGTCGTTCATTGCCCATGTTGTTGAGGATATAAAATCTCCGCCTTTAAAAAATATTTATTTAGTACATAGAACGCTTATAAAACAATATAATAATTCATAAACATTTGAATAATATTTGAGATGTACTAAAATGGCGACTAACTCAACTCGTGCTGCAGAAGATTTTCAGTTCGTACATTTTGGCTTCTATTTTAGTTAAGCATATCCTATTTTGCTCATTAGTATTATCATTAGATTGTCAGATCTATATTTAATACTTTGTTTGCGGAGTGCCGCGTACTGCCTAGATAGTGACAGTCAGGCATGGTCCTTGACAGAGTCGGTTCAAACTGTCTAAAATGCCTCAGCACATGCCTTAGGCACTGCTCTAGACAACAGTCTCACTAACACAAAAGTAGCGCCGTATTTATTAACAACGGCGGCAAAGCACTGTGTGATGGTATTACCTGTTTATTTAGTTAGTAAAATGCTCAGACTGCCAACAGTTTTATCCGAATTCAAAGCACCCACGGAAATAATTCTGAATGGAAGTATAATCGTACATTATTGGTTTTTTAAATATCCAATTTTACTGTCATGTTTATGACAATTGTTTTGTGTCGAAAACATTACGACTGAGCATCATTGTACAATAGTGCATCACTTCGTCCCATGCAATATTCTCCGAAGATGAAGCTAGTGTTGCCAAGTAAAATCGTTTCTCATCTGTCGATACTGGTTAAACATCGGTATCGGCTTAATATCAATGATGTCGGGTCACTAAAGTAAGGGAAAAAGTCTTTTCGTATTTTATAAGTAAAAAAGTGGCAGTAAAATCTCTTTGGTTGTACTGTTTGTATCTGGCCGGTTTTGATACCATTAAATAGATGACATTTTAAAAACAGAAATATAAAAAGTACGTTAGCCACTCAGCAAATATTTATAGAGCTTGGTTTTTTTATGCATTGCAGATTTTCATCTGTTTCGGTCACTTCCGAATTCTTTAGGTAGTGTAAGGTTCTTGTCAAGAGAGGACTGTCAAATTTACTTGTCACAATTTTTGAACAGAAGTCCCAAAATTTCTACATCAATGGTATTATATCACTACCTACAATATGGCAACAAATTATCGAACAAAATGGCACATATATATTATAATCAAATATAAATAAACTATGATAAAAAATATCTTGAATTTGTATATATTTATATACAAATTCAAGATATTTTTTATTACGAAAAAACTTTTTCCCTGACCATATTGGGCTTATCGGTGTCAATCGTACTCTCAGGTGTGTTGTCAATGATATGTCATTATCGATCAGCCATTGATGATTTTTGAGTTTCAGACCAACCATCATACGAACAAGACCTGGCTGTATGGACTAAAGTCCTTTGCCTTTCCCATTAGGGATAAATTAATATCATCATCATCAGCCATTGATGAAACGGCATGATGCCAACAAAACGTTAAGTGATAAAAAAACATTAATTGTGTCGCAGGGAGATATGACGGGAAAGCAATATCAACTACTAAATATTCGAATTCACTTTCTTACAAATGTAACATATTTTCTTATTTCCTTGTAACATATAGGTATAAATGGCGTATGCACATGTTTGTATGCCGTACGTTTATACCATTCACATATAGAAATGACGTATTCGAAATTAAAGCTAAAAACAATATGAAAGAAAGAGTGAAAAAATTATGCCAATAATGAGTAAATCATTGTCTCTCATATTAAATCAAGAATTTTGATTGGACGACATATTGCTTTATGAATTCTTTTACATTCTACAGCATCGTTTCTCAATGCGATCCCTGGGGGGATTTTTTCTTACAGGGATGGGGGTTGTTTCGTTTATTATTAAATATCTGTTCTTAGTATTAGGAGGCACGTGATCTTAGATCGCACTGCTGCAATAAAGTCGAGCCTGCCGGGAGAAGCCTTGAAAGTTTAAACGTATAAATAAACTATTAAATAAAATGTTATTATAATATAATTTTGTAGTGAAGGGGTCGCAAGGCTTAGGGTCGTATAGAAATGGTTGAGAAACAATGCTATACAGATCAGATCAATTTCTATTGTCTATGCACAGTCTATATGTCTATGGTAAGACTGAACTATGACTGCGAATTGAAATATTGTAAATGACACTTGAGCGTTTTCATTGTAATGTGCGAAGGCGAGCAGATCAGGTCTGCAGCCACGTTCTACTAAATGCATTTATAAATTTTTATTAGGTCTTATTATCTTGATGTTTTCAATTATACTTCTTTAATGTAATGCTTCATAACTTTACTTAATATAAAACTTCTATACTGCAATAGATGTAAAGACAACACGCAAATAAATATCGAAGGCAAAAACCTACTGATTTGTCGCTAATACACAAAATACAAAAATATACAGCTCGTCTCCATCCAATGCAGTTTTTATTTGTGTATGTGTTGTTGGCTTCAATATTTACATGCGAGTTGTTGTATCTTTACACTAATTGAATTTATCAGCTAAAGGTTACACGTCTACATGACAGCGATCCTATTCGTAAATTAAACAGAGTTTTAATAAAAATTATAAGTAAATATTGAGATACTATGTAAATCGCTGTGGACCAGTTGAAGCTCGTGGCTGCGTAACATGCTCCTTTTCGCCGGTGGTGTTTTTATTAGCTATTGTGAAATTAGTTCTTCTCGAAATGCAATAATTAATAAGGATATATGTACCAATGTTAAAGTACTTCTACAGTTTAGGCAAAAGTCTGAAATATAAAAAAAAAATATAAATTTTCGCTTTCCATTGTTTGTCTTTTACTTCAACCTAAAACTGTGATGTTTCAATGTAAGAATCACTATTTGTATAAAAAAAAGTACATAGACCTGTGCATAGGCATCCCTCCTTTCTATAGGGCTCCACTGGGGATTGGCGGACTTCACGTGTTGAAGTTAATCTTTTAATTTCTTATAGACATGCTGCAGGTTTCCTGACAATGTTTTCTTTCACCATTGAACTTTGCTGATCACTGAGCAAAATTATATAAAATTAATTATTATTATAATTAATTATATTAATAATTATATATAAATATATATGTAACCCTAAATATTCAGGATTATATAAAATTTTATGGAATTAGAATTTTGAGGGAATTTTCCAAAAGCGCATGGATTATCAATTCCCACAACTATAAAAATAGCGAAAAATACTCAAAGGAAAGAACAATACTCAAGAGAGAACTTTAATTTCAAATATAAGTTAGTTATACGTTCGACCCTTAACAATAAACAAATCACGTTGGAGCAAATCGCAAGTGGCACTTCTCCCATTGACAAAGTAAGGTATATCTTATGTCACAAAATGAAATAGTTCACTTTAAAATCGCAAAACTCAAGTATTATATAATTTAAAAAAATACTAGATAAACTGTAGTTAACGAGGCATCGATACTTAAACTATTGGCGCCAAATAACTTTCACGTTCCAACTGTTGAACATGCTTTTTTTACAATTCATTTATTATCGGTTAACAGTGATCCATTAATACATTTAGTGGTAGAGCTACGCTTCAGTTTGTTTCTGGTTGCAGAATTAACGGGTCAACTCGACCGGAGTAGGACCACGCCCTCACAGAATATCAGCGTAAAATAGCAGCATAATGCTGCAGTATTTCGTCTGGTGAGTGTAGGGATCAGGAGACCTTTATAACTACAGGCATTCCATCTCAGTCCCCAAGGGTGACAACGCATCTGCATTATGATTCCTTGTTAAGGATGAATGTCGTGGGCTGCAGGGATCACTTCACATCACAGGTGAACTGTGTGCTCGTTTGGTACTCTCAATGTAATAAAAAAAATGTTTTCTTTCAGTATTGTAATGAAAGATTAGAATATGATTGATACTGAATGACTTCTACAGTCGAATCGAATAAATTATGATAGAATGAATGTATGTCAAACGTTACCCGTATGAATACTTGAAAATACGAATTAGTTTCTTGAAAATCAACACTTTCTGTTAGTTTGCCGCAAGGGTCCAATCACGTCGAGAGCATTTGTTTCGATACCATATCAAAACGCGAGCGTCACTTCTGAAAACGTATACCTCCACTATATGAAACTTTATTTAAAAAAAAAGTATGTTGACAGTAGTAATCAACACGTCAAATAGAATTTAAGTTGTTGGCGCTTCGGCCTTTAAAACTACCAAAATTCTCCAATTAATACCAAGAACAAGACCTGGCTGTATGGACTAAAGTCCTTTGCCTTTCCTAGTAGGGATAAATTAATATCAATCAATTAAGTTATTGGCGCCATGAAAGAGTTTCAGACCAACCATCATACGAACAAGACCTGGCTGTATGGACTAAAGTCCTTGGCCTTTCCCATTAGGGATAAATTAATATCATCATCATTATTGGCGCCATTTGATTTTACGTACTGATTTCAATTGTATAAATGATTTTTATTTCTTTATTTATGGCATATGGTAGGTACAATCCTAGGGCCCAGATGTTAAGAATAATGATGAGCAATTGAATGAATGAAAATTGTGGATTTATAACAATTTGATTAGTTAAAGTACGGGTATGTTTATGCACTTATACTAGAAAATATGAATCAGTTTATTGAAAATCAACCTTCTAGTAATTTATCGTATTACTTACGACAATTTGATCTTTGTCTCGTATTCTAAACCGCTTCTAAATATCGACCTGTCCTCCCTTTAGATAGCGATCCGAGTCGAGGTTTCGTACCTCCTTGAGGGGCCCCTGTTGTCGTCGACGTTCTTCGTCCACAGGGGTCAGAGAGCAGCGGTGGTGCAGCAGCAGTCTCCGCAGCATCGTCGTTGTCTCCCTACTCAGCGGGCCTCCCGCTCAAGAGTCTAATTAGATAAAGTTGTTATGGTCTCTGGACCAAAGAAATATTCACACAAAAAAAAAAGATTTTTGTAGTGTCATGACCCACAGCTAGATGGAGCGCGGTCCTATACAAGTTTGCGTGAAGTCGATTGATGCAGGTGGTCCAGGGTCGTGTGTGGGGTTGGCTTACATCCAGCAGTGGACATTTCGTGGGCTGTGATGATGATGAATGAAACACTTTCAGAGTTGAGTCGAACCAGATTCGAGCGTAGGACACTACAAGTTCCGCCAGATCGTATTACTAGGCTCTTGGCGCTTTAATTGACACTGTCGGATGGGACAATAATAGTGTCTTATAATATTTTTTTTTCTAAAATCCTTGGGTTCGATTAGCTTGGAAAATAGATATTTCAAAAATCTAATGGTACTATTTTTATTTATATCAAAATCGACCACGATCAGACCTTCCATCCTTGGTGTATTGGTCGCTATTTCTTAGTCATCCACGCACTCTTGAAAATTCATTTGTACGTAGAAATATTATTTTATTAATAATATTTATCATCAGCAATTTAGTAGACTGTTAATTTTTGTTAACGCCATCTAGAATTTTGCAAGACCCCAAAGTAAAGTATCACTTATTTTATAGAATAGGTGGCAAAGGAGCATGCCCCCGATGGTAAGTGATCACCGTCGCCCACGAACATCCGCAACAATAGAGGAGTCGGCCTCTAAGGAAGGTGTAGGCTCTTTTCTTGACGGTCCCTAAGTGGTATCAGAAATCGGTTGAGCGTGGCACGTAATTTCGCGTGGAGCACACATTGGTGGATTGCCAACCATCGAGATTATGATTTTTTTAATTCTGTCATGATGTACGAAGTTTAGACTCAGCAGCTGGAATTAATCAGGACAACTCAGGACACTCCTGGTAATGGTAATCTCATGGTAAATTCGGTAAATAATGCAAAGAGAAGAAATATCTCTTCGCAACGCCAGCACGTAGGACTTTTTTTTCATAGGGCTAGAGCCGAGACCCTGCCAGTCGCATAAGGCGACGAAAATGGGATTACGGGTTGGCGAGCGATCAAAGTGAGGGTTGACGACTGACCAGAGTGAGGGCTCTGATCGTTCTCCGATTTAGCTCAGGTAGGACGGCAACACGGAATGGTTCTGGGTTGCCATAACGAGGCTTACCCTGGGACAGCTTAGGATCGGTGCGTTCCGTAAGAGTTCCCAGAACCCTTTGCAATTTTACCTTAGTAACCCTGTCTTCCCTTCAGGAAGCAGTGTATTTTTTGAAGATCCCTCACCCTCCCCGACAAGGAAAAAGGACAACATGAAAGGTTGGAAAGGTTCTATTATCTAATTTACATTTATATTATGTATTACTTCATTTTAATGCAATGCCTTCGGGATATGGAGAGCGCTTATCCCGAAAGCATATCTGATAGGATTGGAAAATCGAGTTCGCAGTGAAACACTTATTTTGCAGGCACTCGCGTAGTACACTGTATGAAATTAATTGCAAATACGTTTGTCCTGTGATAATCCTTAATAAACTACTTGTCCTGGTCATAAGGAATTTAAATTTAATTAGTTTCGAATTTATTCCATTCTTCATTATTTCAAAATAAAATAAGGTTAGAGTGACAATTATATAATATATTAAGTTTTTTAGTATGAGATAAGATTTTAATAGTCTTTAAGAAAAACTTTTTTTTTAACATTTTAAGAAAAGGTGATCCCTCAGTTTTTCTTAAAAAAGCTCCTTGAAAAATAGGTAGATAACACAATGATCCTATGACGGTTCCGCTCTGCTATTACGATATACGGAACTCGTAAAGAAAGATTTTCTTGTTTTATCAAAAAATAAACATGTTTTGTTTTGTATGGAGGTATAATTGAAAAACGTAACTACATACACCCCCCATAAAATTAAGACGAAATCGCGTGTACCCGAGAATTCACGATCTCGGATCTTATTATTCTAAGACAAAGCGAAACTTGTCGCCCAAGTCGACCCATCGAGCCCATATACACCTACAGTAATATTCAATAGATTCAAGATGCACATGCGTTGTCGATTCAAGATGCACGTTAGATGGAATGTCTCGTTATCTGTAGAGTGAGTGTGAGATCCTTCCGCGTGGCTCTATCACTATGAAACAAGTAAATGAAACACTTATATAAATAAAAAAACAATTTTATTTTTCCGTACAAACGAGACGTTGAGTCGGCAACACACAGCCGATATAAATGCATTCCATTCACAGAATATATAGCGCAACGTTGCATATTGTTACACAGATTGCTACAAGATAAATAAATACGTAGTAGAAATGACACATTCATATCAAATGAGGTACACGAGTTTATAAAAGTATATGTCGTTGCATCATGTCTATGGGGCCTGTCACATGAATGTCCAAATTAAAAAAATAAAAGTAATGGGAATCTTTAGCGGGTGTGTTCGGTATTTATTATTATGCCAAGATGCAATGTTAACATCGGAATGGTATGAATATAGAAAAGATCAAATTTACTTTATGTTTATATTGTAAAGCCCCGTGGCATTTCGTTAATGAAATGATGGACGCTGTTCACTTGAAGATCTTGCCTTGGTTGAACTTGCGCCCCTCCTTGTCAACACCGCTCCATGAGAAGTAGTCCTGGACGAGCTTCTTCGCCTCCTCACTGGTCGGGTCTAGCTTCCTCCAGTCGTATGACTCATAGTCAATCTGTTTGATTAGAAATTTGAAGTTGATTTACACTTCGAGTTTTATTCTGAGGACCCATTAACACTTAATGAAGCATTCCACTCCATCCTTAGAGGCGACTACGCATGTGCACCTTGAATCTTTGTCAAGGATGGACATAGATGTCATACATAGGCCAGTTATCATTTACCATCGGGTGAACAATTTGCAGGTTTGTTGTCAGCCTTAATATACAAAAAATATCATTAATCCACTAAACCGTCATAGATTTATATATAAATATGTAATGTCAAGAGTTACATTTTACAAATAGTTCAAAAAAATAAGCGTCTAAATTGCCAATCTAATATTTATTCTCTACTATAAAATATTTTTCTCATACTCCTAGTGTATGGGAAAAACTTATTCCAGTTATTCCCATACCCGGCAGCTTAAATCGAACCTGAATTAATAGTGTGGCATATGTATGTCGGTTTATTGGTATTTTGAATTTGTGTTTTTCATACAAATCTAACTATGTTCTGTAAAATATTCTGTATGTTGAGTGGACATGCAAACCATGCTTTATTAGTAGACAGTAGATGCAAGCGCGGCGTACTCGTAAACAAGTGACGTCACACGCGAGAGCAAATTGATGTACAACACTCGGACGACACGCAAGACGATAACACTTACGCATTTACCATCTTTCGCGCACGCTAAAGTGTTTCTTTTGCTAATATTAAGTGATATCCTGTCAGTCTTGATTCTCCTTCTATTGTTTGGATTAACTCTTCTATCTGTCGCTTGCTTGTACAATTTTACATTAAGTGCACATATATTGTGTATTGGTATGATTTCTCACCTACGGATCAACTGATGAAGCGTCATCGGGAGTACCGTGAGTTCGCCCATAAACCTCGCTCAAAGGTGAACCTTATTATTGGAGAAGAGGCCTTGTATCTTCATCGTTGTGTCACCAAAAATCTTTACACATCCTATACACTTCCAATATGGTTTAACAAATGCTATTCTGAGTATGAGCTTAAGTTGTCGGTAATGGTAATTTATGAAGGAGAACTCTCTAGACCATGTTACTTGTTCAACCGCCTTCTGTCCCAGAGGGAGTATTGCTGGACCAAGATCTTTAAAAGAGCTGATGAGGCAAGGCTACAAGAGTACATGTACCAAGGAACCCATTGAAGAATTGAATACATCACCTGCCAGTCAGGTGACAGTGGGAAGGCCAGCTCCTGTCCGCGCCACACCCACACACCGGAGATGCTAGAGTTGTTGTCCTCACCGAACAGGCAAACTGATGCAAATGTTTGCTTGCGCATCTTATCCAAACGTTGGAACATACCTGAAAAACACACATTTACATACAATATATTTTGACACTTCAATCAGGACCCAACAAACGTTAAATGTAATCTTTTAAAAGTATAATTTTCATCCTGATTCAGTTTTTACATTAAGATGAAAGAATAGTTTGGGAGGAAACCTGTGTGACTTACCGACCATATGAAAAAGAAAAAAAATCATGAGCTTCTACCTTACTTGACCATGTGTGTAGCATGAAATAAAAAAAAGTCAATACCATTCTAACAAACCTAATGGCTGGGCGGGCTTACCAGTAATGAGATTACAGCTCATGAAGACCTTGGCTAGCTCCTCAGGGTACTTGTACTCGGCAAACCAGATGGAATAGTTCTCCGGGTCAAACTTCTCCCAGAAGTATGGGATGGACTTGGCCTCGTCCTCATTGGAGTAGCACCGCTTGAAGTCATCCATGTTGAATGTACTGCAATAGAATTACTATAATTAATGTGGTGCAGTAAGAGTGATGATGTAATGTTATATTATTGTATAAATATACATGTATTTATATATACATATATATATATATATATATATATGTATATATAAATGTATATATATATATATATATACACATAAATATATATATATACATATATGTATATATATAAATCCCACTGTTAATAGGTCTCTTTCATAATCAGCCCATGAGTCCAGGCTTATAGATTTGGGCAAGGTATTTGATTAATTATTAAGAAATATAAGGGATTTCAATTCCTGGGTGATCGGAGTGACATCGTTCAGGAACCGGAAGTCCGGCACAAGAATAGAAATAATAATATAAGTATAAATGAATCATGCTGCTTCAGTATGTAAAGGAGTTCTTCCAAGAAGGAAATTAGGCCACTTCCAAATTTCAATAAAATTTGAAAGGGTCCAAGTCTAATTGAACATAATTTGAAATGCTTCAAATTTAAAATAAGACAATACTCAATTTAAGTAAAAATGGACTTAGGCCATTTTCAGTATATATGGCTCAATTATAGAACTAACTGAAAACTTATGTGCCCAAATATATTTACTTGGAATATAAGTAAACTCAAATGCTTTATTGATAGATAACTTGAAGCTGTATGTATGTAATGTAACCATGGGGGCAGCTGGAAATTATTAACAAATAGACTGAGGCCACTTTTAAAATAAATGGCTCATTTATAAGTAGACGGTGACAATTGTAAGACTTAATTTAGAATTAGGAAATGTTTTAGCCAAAGGATAAGAACATAGAGTTTATTAGTACCCTTTAGGCATAGCATCGAAGGGATCCTTGAATTCCTCCTTGGGTTTATCCTCAACATCATCAGCAGGCTCGGCCGGGGGAGCTTCTTTCTTCTTAGGCTGCTCTTTCTTCTCAGACTTCTTGTCTTTCTTGCCACTGTCCTGCTATGGAATAAATACTTGGTTAATACAATATACTACAGAGTTACCACAAACATGTACTTTTGTAACTTTACAAATAAAGATTATTAGAATTATACACTGTACTATTATCTCACCTGGAAGCTCTCTTCACATAAATTGCTTGGATTTAGATGACATATTCAAACGAAATTATGTAAAATATAGCTCATTCATTACTTATGATTTTTCCAACTACTAGAAACTTACTCAATTAGTCATAGATAATCCATTATATGTAAAGAAATGACTGACAGCTCCAATGTGCCTAGTTCTGGCCAATCTCTTGTCTATTCTTCACTGGCATCCCAGAGTAACCTTGGTTAGTGAAGGATATGTGCCCAGTGTGTTGCCACTCCCTCACACATGTAGAATATGGAATTATGTTTGCTGTGAGCATTCCGTCTATATATTATCAACAGATATACATCAGTGACTGAGAATTCTGGTATCTATTCATGTGGTTATATCTTAAGATCTGTAAGTTTGAATGAAGAATTGATAATTGTGATTCTTAAAATTCAAACCTACAGATATACACAAACTATAAACAATTTGATGCACCATGACATTTTGAATACGGGTGGCCGGATAGAGCCCAATGGAAGAAAGTAGATGAGGGCTATATTGGAAGTCACACTGACATTTATATTTTGCAGCGAAGATAAAAATAGTGTTAATATAATCTCCAAAATAAAAGCCATTTATTGCAGAACCTTTTTGCCTTGTGTTAGCTCCTGGAACTTCTTATGGTCAAATACAGGTGCCGCAGAGCACAGCGCTATGGTGCCTACCACTGCTGCCACTTTCGGTTGTTGTGCTACAGTGTTGAACCAACGGGACACATTGACTAGCGATGCGCGGATGCTGGGTTCTAGAACATGCTGCAAAAGAAATATTATTTACCATTATATACATCACCATGAAATGGGAATAGCATAGGAGGTATGGACTATGAAACTTAAGGTCGTAGGGTCGAAACAGTTATTCAACTATTGCCATGAACCATCTCCTAACACAAGCATTATAAGCTTAGCAAGCTTAATAAGTTAAAAAAAATTATTAATATTAATTATTTAAATCCTGAATGCTCAAATTTTAGAAAAAAACATCACCATATCCCATTCTAGATTAGAAACTAGTTGATTTTTATCGATAAGAGTGCCAACAACACTATGGCGCATACGTACGAGATGCTTTTTTTTAAATAATATTAGGGATTACTAACTAGAGATATCACTTAACATCAGGTGAACTGTTCTCCTACTGTTAAGTGATATCTCTGACCCCAGACACATACATTGATCATCAACAAAGTGTCATGCATGGAATGGAACATAGGAATCACTTACCATCATCATGAGAAATTTTTGTGGCACAGTAGAGTGTGTAGATGTTATTGTAGGTATATATAATAGGTAATATTATATATAGGTATTGATTGATCGTTGTAATTATAAAAAAATAATGTAATCGATGTTTACATAGTGTTTTAATTTGTATACGAAATGTCATAGTAGCTCTAATGGAGTTACTGGCCACTGGGCCAAGATGCTCCTTTTTAACCAAATTTGATCCTAGGTGCCAAAGAAACTGTTAAGTGAATAATTTTATGCGTTGACTTGACATATGCTCAGAGGATGATGGAAAACAATTGCGATGGAAAATAACCTGCATGTCAAGAAAAAATATTTCAAAGACATGTGAACTCACCAATCCACAGCAGTACCGCAACCATAGAGGCCTATGATCACAAGTGCGTTCTATATAGCGTTACTTTAATTTTTGTAACAGTAGTGTTTGTTTTGTATTGTGCGTACTTATGCACACAGTTCACCTGATGACCAGATTTTTGTATTCTATGACATCCACATTCATCATCAATATGGACGGAATCATAATGCAGATGTGTAGTCATTTGTTAAAATCACCCAGTTTTGACTCGAAAAATTCATCCAAATAACGTACCATTTCTGCATCAGTATTAAACGAAACTCCGCAGCATAGGATAGCTTTAGCAAAGGGATCGAAAGAGATGGAAATTAACATGAATGTACTTGAACAAAAAACCAAATTATTCATAAAAAATCTTAAACATAATGCCAAAGGCATTAAATTTAAAAAAAAAATGAAATAAACTTAGTTGCCAACCTAATATAACCTATTTCACTCTATTATTTTAAAAACCTTTTAAGGTTTTATTATGTACCACTCATGTAGACAGTAGAACAGTGTTATTTACTACATAAGTGTAAGTATAACACCCACCTCAATAAAACACATGAATAATCAATAAAATGTACAATTACCTGGAAGGCGTGCAGCAGTGTGGAGAAGACGATGATGTCAGCGAGGGTGATACGCTCGGTGACAAGGAAGGTTCGTGTTAGCAAGTGCTCGTCGAGCAGATGTAGTGCCGCTAGGAGATCGCTCTTCGCACGATCCACGTTCTGCAGAATATGTGCAGTGCATTCAGTACTATACCAAATTAATACCATGTAACTCGGCAATGGTCATGTTTCACGGTATAATCAAACAAAGTTTAGAAACGAAGGCTCTAGATGAAAAACACTAGCTCAGTAAAAGCCTATTTATTCTTGCCTTGAAAACACCCAAGTTATACACAAATAAATTATAATAGTTATTATAATAGTTTTGACATGGGCAAACTATTCCAATCCTTACTGTACATACTAGGAAGGAATAAGCAAAATATTAGGTTCTTAAACAAGGAATATCAACAATGAAAGTATGCAGTTTGAAAATGTATATAATATTATATTTTTTTGTATAATATACTAAAATATTCATTAATGGGAATTCATCATCATCATCATTTCAGTCCATCATTTGTCCACTGCTGGTGACTCCACAGACTGGTCAGAGTATGATACGGAGCCACTCACAACCATAACTTCCCGCAGATTTGCAAAGATTGTCATTCCATCTAGTGGGGGGTTTACCGCAGCAATGGCTAATACAAGGCTGCTACTGGAGAACTATTCTTGTTATTGTTAGTTATTGGTTCTACATGCTATATGGCCTTTTCAGCTTACTTAATGAGACTAATGAATAACTAAAATTACAACTATTCAAAATCATTTTACACCAAATCAGATACCTGTTTGTTGAACTGCATGATGCCGAGGTAGGGGAAGACCCAGGCGCAGGAGGCAGGCAGCAGTTCACTATCTGCCCAAGAAACCCACTGCCATATACGAGCCTGTGTGTCAACATCTTCACCACGGAGTGTAGCATTTGCAACTATTGACAGATAAATAATTTTAGCTTTTAATTGTTATTTGGAATGTGTAGTGTTTAGTAGTTTTATTTGTCCCATGCAAGTCATGAACATTAAATAAATCTTTAGAAGATTTGCCCATAATCATGAAGCTGAGCAGTTGCATAAAATTGTTTTTTTGCAACATGATAAGTGATGACGGTGACCCACAGGTATCTTAATATAAATTCAAGATGCATGTATGGAGTCACCCCTAAGGACTATGGTAGTACACTAGTTTCCTACACTGCCCTTAGGAAAAGGAATAACGAAGAATATATTTAGAAGAAAGAATGTTTTCATGTCTACAGTACATATGTTGTAATTCTTACGAGTGTCTGAGGTTTTCTTTTAATGAATGCTAGCAGTGCTATACTGACATTCTGGCTTACTACTAATTAAAAACACTTGCTGGTCCACAGGTATATTTGAATGTGGGATTTGAATCTACAACCTTTCCCAGATCATACCGTAGACCATTTGCCATTAGGTTATTGATGCTTTCGTAACAAATTTTTTAAACAATGAGGTGAATTATATGAAAAGGTCTTTAAAAATGAACTATGATTCCACGATGTCGAAATAACATGCAAAGCAGAGAATTAATTATAATGTTAAATAATACAGAGATAGATAGAATAGAGAGATTAGAATGACTAAAATAAAAATATAACAAACATAATTATGTCCTCCTTGTAGACTCTGTCTATGGCCATATCTTCTGGTTATTACCAGATGACATCAATTGCACAGAATATTTTTGTGTTGTTAGCATTTGCACAAACACAGAGGCACTCCCATCATCTTATTCCGATGTAATTCATATATCAGAAGAAGGTACAGATGCAGTGTCCAAGACATGGGACAGACACAATACACCCAGACCCAAAAACATACATGTGATGTAAAAATATTGTTCTTTAGCTAGAAATTGAACCCAGGACTCACAATGCAGCAGCCAGGTACTCTAACCAGTACACCATGCACTCATAAAATTAATTCACTGAACTGCTTGATATAGTATTTCAAGTAATATATCTTTAGTGCTTTGGTGTGCTAAGTGATTTAAGTAGCAATTGGCAAACTTTAATGCCAAGGTGGATCATAAACCTAACAGTATTAACATATATGCACTTCAATGTTGGAACATATTGTATATATTAAAATAAGTAGTAATAAAACCTGCATCTAAATTATCAAATGTACTTGAGATATATATATATATATATTTTAAATGTCAATCCCCAAGAGAGTTTGCTCAGATGATACATATGTATGTGATAACTTCACTTAATTACAATCAGGTCACTAAGTTATATATATATCTTTGTGGTTATTGAAGAAATATATTTTAGATATAGTGAAATACAATAGTATACTTAACAGAAAAATGGTTCTCTCTGAATACAATATATATTGTAACAATTCAGTTTTAGATATTTGACGAAATAAACTATATTTTAAATAGTGACAGAACAGTAAAGTGAACAGAACAATAGTTCCATGATGTCCAAGTATTATATATACTGTAATGACACTTTTTCATTTGAACGAAAGACATTTTTGAGGTAATGACAGAACCGTATACTTAGAAAGAACAATAACTCCATAATTTCTAATTATCTATAGTGCAATAAGTCCGTTCGTTAATACTTAGCGATATAAACTACAATTATAGATTTAATAATAAGTTCAAATGTACTCAATGAATATGTTAAAGGACTTACCGTAATAGGCGATGGCGTTGCTCTCCGTGAGAACTACTTTTCCGTCAACACTTTCATAAGCCGGCACCTAAAATATTGGACAAATATTACACGTCACCGTCAAAACATCTGGTCAGATAACGCTGACACTTCACGGTCAACTTTTTAATGAAACACTCACTTTGCCAGCTGGGAATTTTTTCAGGAACTCCTCTGACTTATTAGTCTCACCGAACACAAAGCCGGGTGCTACTTTGAGATCGACCCCGGAGTACTGTGCGGCGATCAACGCCTTATAAGCACGGAAGTTTTGCGGATAAGTGTAAAGTACCTAGAAAAAATAAAGATACATTACATAGGCAATATAAATAATCAAAACATCTCTATTCATCACTATTAGTCAAGTACTTTGATTAAAGAGATAATTTAAGACAAAATTCAACCCACCCCGGCCGCCATGGTTGAGTTTTATCGGAAAGAGAAAGATTCTGAAGGGGTGAGGGGAAGGGAAATTTAACTGAAGTGACAGCAGCTGTGACTTGACATTGACAATATTGTAGATACGTTCAAAGTCAATCTAAAAAATAGCTCTGATTTTTTTCATAATAAATCTACCATTAAAATAATAATAATTTTTTTTTATTTCACAAACATAATTTTTAAATAAAAATATATATTTTAAATAAAAAATTAAAATCATAGAAACATTTTAATGTTGTAAACGATACGGTTTAATTATTGGAAGTTGTGAATAATAAAGTTTTAATAATAAATTTATAATTTTAAATAATAGTGTTAAATTAAATTTACTTTAAAAATACTTTCGTAAATATGTAATATAGTATAGTTACAAAGCATTATTAACAGATATACTAAAGTTTTATACAATTTCTGTTTCTCCTATGCATAAATACGTTATCTGTCTATTTTATTTAGATCGATGGTGTGTCCGTCGGAGTGGCTAAATTTGCAATTAATTTAAATAAATCAAATCATTTACTTTGTTGCTGATTGTTACTTTAATCATTTTGTATATAACTAAGTGGTTAATAAATAATCATAATGGTAAGTTTTTGAAATTAAGCAATTAAAATTAGTAAGGTAAAAAAATTGATAGATGATTTGATCGTTTTTGAGTGTTGGGTGTATACGGCCGCTCTTTTGTAGAAAATTTTGCTTATTTTATATTTTTTGAGGTCGATTCTACAATATCTTAATACATAACGTTTTGATATAAATACGTCAATAACGAATATAATGTTAATGTTTTTCTAAAAACGCTAAGACCAAGCCTTATTTTACGAAATTCCGAAGAAATATCGACTTCGTTAAATTCACTAGTTATCATTCTAAATCAATTAATAATATTTTTCAGGGCAACGAAAACTCAATTCCAATGGAGCTATGTTCAAACTGTAAGTGTTAAACTAATATTGACCATTTTGTAACTTCTGTCTCTTATCTTACTTGCAAATAACAGTATTTTATAATCTCTTTATTTAAAACTACATAATTTGCTTCTATAAATTGATAAGAATCTTACTAACCATTTACTCCCGACTTATCTTAACAATTTGTATTTAATCTTCAAAGTTAAAAAGTTTGTTTGTGAACACCCAATAGCATACTATACTTGTGAGGAATATTGTGTAGTGGAGCATCCAAGTGCAGCGTAGGGTGTGCAAACAAAAGATAACGGCAAGTTTGTTTCAGCGCGTGTTAACTGCCTTGATTTTAAGGTGGAGAACTGTGAGTGCCGTAGTGTCACTCTCGTCCAGTTGTCATCCCCATGTTGACACACCGCACGTACACCTTCCATGTCCAGGACAATTTTTGCCCCACCCCCCTTCCACTCAATTAAAATGGATTTTTAAGATTTAGATTCCACTTAATATGAATACAAAGGGATTACAGATCAGGGCTTTTAAGTTTTAAGCATGATGAAATTCATAGTTCAATTATTTTATCGGAATGTATGTGTGATTCTAGGTGTTAACATAATTCTATTTGTTATAATTTCTTTTAGTTTTTTTGTTTAGAAAAGTTACATTTTTTTTAAATTGTATAACACGTAACTATTGTACTTTATAATTATTTTATTTACACACTATTTTAAATGTGAAACAAAAATTGTTCTGGACGTACATAACATGGAGCTGTATGGGCTTTGGCTAGTTGCATCCGCGTCACTCTTGCCTCCTAGACATTTCATTAGAGTATTTTGTTCAACTGTGTTGTTCTGTATAGAATGTTTTGACTTTGGTATAGGATGTGATAGCATCAAGGGAGGTCCACTAACAAAAAAAATGCAAATTATTTATTATTATACATAAATCAAATACTATTTATTTATTTAGATCTACCAAGTGTGTACATAAAACAATTAAGCTACATTTCATTTTGCTAACTATATATAAATACTTAAATTAGAGGTAGGTACAGCACTTTATTATATAAAACAATTCTAATAAATATAGAATTTAAATTAACTACAAATAATAAATATCAGATTAAAACTAACTAACTATTTGTGCAAAATCTGTACATATAATAGAACACGTTGAAAGTTCTGATGCAGGGGAAGGGAAAAATAAGTCTGCTTATTCCACCAAAGAGTAAGGTTATATATATGTTGTAACAAAAAAACTTTTTGACAGCATTAAATACTAATAATAGTTTATAGTAAGTACAAAATATTTTAAAAGTTATATACAACAAAATTCCTGACCTTATTGTTTACAATATATCTCGTTAGTTTACATATTATGTTAATCAACATTTTATCTTTGTAAATTTTTAATGAAGCTTGTAACTATTTTCAAAGTTTTCATGTCGGCAACAAGATGGGAGCATGTTTTCTATTTTAGTTAACTATTTACAGACTATTTGCTATATATGCTAATAACAAAAAAGTATTTTATTGTAATGGTCTGTTTAGTTTGGGCTAACTGCCAAATTAGTATAATAAATTTTCCCTTTGTACATTTTTGCAATACTTTGTCTTGATTACTTTTTTTTAAATACTTCAATTTAAAATGTTTGACAGAATACTATTTCATAAAGTAATGAAGAGATTTAGTTAGTAGTGAAAATTAACTTAATGGCAATTAATTTTCATTTCTTTTTAATGTTGCCATCTACCCTCATAACTAGGGTTTATTAATATTTACAGAACTGTAAATATATACACTATTTTATTAGCCATTCCATTTTATGTTTTAGAGTTATGTTCATATATATCATAGTTTTTAAATGTGTCAACTGAAAAGGAAACATCTCTTTGAATATTAGAATACCTATGTAATATAAAACTATAGAAGTGCAAATAATAAGGACTGTACACTAAATTGTTGATAGCATTGCATTCCATCTTAGTCCTTGACTTGACAGTGCCCTTTGAATCCAGATTAAATAATAAGATAATACTATGGAGATGGATTGGTTATTGAATATTGGTGGTTTTCTGGAAGTTGATGGATGCAAGTGGTTCAAGATCATCCTTGCCACTGTGGATCTATGGGGGATTCATTAAACAACAACATGGACAATAATGTGGAAGTTTTATAACAGATCCCAGTTGACCATGATTAAGATATTTTTTATATTATTATGGGTGACAAACAACCATGCAGTTCATCTGATGGTAATCACTGTGGCCCCCTACATCTACATCCACCCTCAACAAAGATCAATATACACATACATTGTCTGCCCTAAGGACTGAGATACAGGGTCTCCACATCCCCGCATGCACCATACACAACACAGAAGCATTATGCTCCTATTTCGCAATGATATTTTTTGGGCTTGTGGTCCTTCCCCTGTCCAGGCGACCCCTTAATGTTGAAGGACCTGGCTGCAATGTGGCTAGCCCACTGTTCAAACTTTTAAATATTATTCCTATCACTGCACAACGAATATCATTACTGATCTTGGAGAATAAATTGTTATGAAGTCAACCCATTCAATATACAATGCAAATAACACTTGTTGAGTTCATATTGTCTGAACAGGAATATTATAGAAGTAATTGAGTAAAAAGTTTACATTTATACTATATATTACTTAAATGCGACATAATCCGGTAATCTGCTTTCAATGTGCAGCTCACGCACACCTTTCCGCGTGTAATTATAACATATATGAAATTCTCGTATGTTACAACTTTATTCCGTTACTTTTTTTAAAAAAAATAGTTTTAAACCTTTTTGTTGTTTAAAAACCTTAAAAGTGGACCTCCTTTGATTATAGAAAGTGTCTATGGCTGACAAGTATTCCGGTGCTCGGCTGAGTGGGGAGAGCTTTGTGCACTGAAACGTAGAGTTGCGGTAGAGGTGCTTTGAACGTTAATAATAGAAATTCGTTTGAGCTGAGGGGCGTGGGCGACGTAGAAGCTCGCGACATTCGCGCGACACGCGTTAAACGACGCCCGTGTTACTTTGAAAACCACAGGTAGCAGGACAATGCGTTCAAAAAGAGCAATGTATTCGTTATATCGAAAAAGTAGCCGACGCATTGGCATGCACTAATTACCGCTATTGTTACTGGACACAATGTACAGTGCCACGAGCATCGGTGATTTATGTTACGACTTGGTAGTTTTTTTTTAGCTGTGGTGTTGTCACGCTAGATTATTAGTCGCATATTATAATAAAAAAGTCGTTTGTAGTTGAATATTATAATAAAAAAACGCTAACAATAGACGTGTTATAGGTTACCATTATGAAAATCGACAAATACTTATTTTAATAGTCACGGAAATATTATAAAATAAAAACTGGATTTTTAAATGACATACGATCTGACAGTAATGCCTTTATTCTTTATTTATTATCTGGCTCACGCGGCCATTAAACATGACGTTTTTATGACAAAAACTAATGACTTAAAACAAATACGATGTTAAAATGTGTATAATTAAAACAACAGATGCTCTGGTTTTTAAAAAAATCGATCGCGTTAATCATCTATAAAAATACAAAATGGATATGTATTTTACGTAATGTATTCCACTGTTAAAAATCCCCATTAACCTAATTTGCTCAGGGCGATGGTCGCCCTTTGCAAATTGGGTTATATATAAGCTATTAAACGGATGAAGGAACAGCTAAGCCCACGATTGTGGAAGATGGTTTGACGTTGGCTATTCTTGGACTATATAATGGAAAAAACGGCAGGAGAATGGTTTAAATAACATGTTACATTATAAATATGAGAGATAAAAAATGAAGCAAGCGATGTAATTTATTAGACGTATATTGAAATAAAATGTCTTTATTTTTCGACGCAAGAAACTTAAATTTCACTTGTTATGACAGTTTGTTTGTATTACCATTATCTGATGCTTCGGCGCCTGCGTCGCGTATTGGTAAGAATACGTCGCTTATCCAGGATGCCATTCCCAACAGGAACAATATTTGTGTATCACAGATTGTTAGGTTTTCTTCACAAAGACGTACTTCCTCGACTCGAGTTAGAAATGGAATCAGGTGCCATGAAGCAAATGATAGTGATGATGACTTAACAATTTAAAAAAATATATTTATGGGATGTATGTTCAGTGTCTTTGACGTGGTATCTAAACGTACTCCCCGATTCTATTTCACGTCGAAGTTGGAAAGGGGACGACAAGTGCCTTTATGTTACGCACAATAATAAATCCACCATAGGTAATGTCATCTCGTAATAACCAGATAATCCAGAAATCAACCTAAAAATCTTAAAATATAGCCGCGGTCGAAATCGTCGAGGTAGATTACATCAGAGGCTTATATTGTGTTACGGTACAAATATCCGAAACTACAGAAGAAATTACATCAACAAAAAATATTGGTTTATTTATAATTAGCTAAATTGGCTTTAAATTATATCAGAATTGTTAAATACTGAAACTTTAATTACGATATAAATTTTATGAAGATAATTAAAGGTGAACAAAACCCAAGTTTTTTTTTGACCGATTATAAAGCACTACCACGGCTTACACACTACACTTTCGGCGTTCGATGTCTGCAATAAATAAATAAAAGTAATTAAAAATATCTTTAGTCAAACAAAACAATGAAGCCAAAAAATATCTTGCCGATTAGTCATACACTGACTAAAGTACCAAAACACGATTGAATCAATTTCCAAAAGCGGTATTTCTTTCCGCGTAAGTCAGTTCCACAAAGAGTCTTTAAGAAAAGAGTTGTCAAATGCTCGCAAGTCATCAGCTATTCCCCTTGTGCTGCACATATATGTTTTTTTAAGTATGCTAGCTTTACTAATATTCCAGTTAACCGCTCCAACTAAGCTAAAATGCTGGATGAACCACCTAAACCCTTTGACCGGTCTGTTATTAAAAAAACGTAATTATCACAATCATTTAAAGCAGTACATACTCATTCGTGCCGTCTTTGTCATTCCTATAACCGACGTAATAGCTGCGTGATAAGGTAGAAGGGTCGTGTGTGTGTTTAGTCAACAACACCTCGTGTTCTACACGATTACCAATTCTAAATATAAGGCAATAATTAAGCGTCGTGCGAAAATATTACGGTTCGAATTCGCCATTAGATTATGGTTGTGAGCATTTAAGCTTAGTGTGGCTGGCATTTTCGGAATGTTAATATCATTTCTGACATCCAGTTAAATAAAAAAGTAAAAAATATATGCAATAAAAAGTCAGTTTTTTTTGTGTTGCCCCATTTATGGTCGAAAACGTAACTCTTCATTGCAGTTAAGTAAAATAATAATGATGCTTGAACGTTTTTAACTGTTTGAGTAAAAAAAAAACTCGTTAAATTTTATCTAAATCTACAATCGAGAGCCGAAACTTAAATAATTTAGTTTTTTTTTTGTCATAAAAGGTTACGTGCACAAAATAAAGTAAATAAAAAAAAAAGATGATTATGACTTCCTGGTCGCTACGGGCCATGGCCAGGGGAGGACAAACGGGCAGGATGTATTGTAGTGGCGTAAGCATTCGCTCAAACAGAGGCAACCCACTCGTCTTTGCCTTACGATATTAAGTATGCGCAAAAGGATCTGAGAAATGATTCGGATGCATATGCAATGATTTCGGATGGTTGATGATTCCTATACACAAATATTGTTCTTCGGTTGATATTAGAACCTTGTAGTTCTAACCACTACGCAAACAAAAGCTATTTATGTAAAGTTAATGGCGTGACACGATATCAATGAGCCAGTTGAATCAATTATATCCTGTAATTGGATTACAATTACTACGCAATGTCGAGTGTAGTATAACATTGATTGACTATTGCTTAGGGCGCGTTCACATCGTTATAACTGTGTTTAAATCTTTTAAACCACAGAGGTACTCTTCGTCCATATCTCTATCTATGTATAATATAATACCGAGCAGAATGTTCGGGGAAGGTTCAGATGCAATAATATAGACACGGGAAATACAATATACTCACACTGAAAAACGAACAATTTAGTATACACAAATATTGTGATTTATACCCAGGACCCACAGCACAGCACAGCAGCAAATTACTCTAACAGTGGTTACGTAGTGACGTAAATTGAAGCTATTTAAGTAAAGATAATGAGGTGACACGAAATCAATGAACCAATCGAATCAATTATTCCTGTAATCGAATTACTACGCAATGTCGAGCATAGTACAAAATTTATTGACTATTGCTTAGGGCGCGTTTATATCGTTCTAACTGTATTTAATTCTTTTACTAAGCATAGTTTTATAATGATATCGAATGTTCGGGGTATTATTGTATTTTTTTAATTTTATTATGTGGGAAAAAAGCAGCACATACATCCTCAATAAAGTCTAAGGGTGCACAAGCGTTGTCTGAGATGGATTGAGTCAGACGCTCTCGCGAAATAGGGCAACGGTCCAAGCCGAGGCTCCCTCTCGGGAGCCCTTGTGCTGATTACTCATATATAGAGGTCTCGACTGAGTGCCATAAGCGCTCGGTCACCTCTCAACCCGGTGAAACTGTAAAAGCCCTCGGGCTAAAACAGCCCGAAAAAAAGAGATGGAATGTCAGTCGTCTCAGCATACCGGATTATCAAATCATTTACCTCGCTGCAAAGTCACGAGTCCTGGTTACAACTGTCTGCTAGTTCAATATTTTCGCAACATATTTGTATGTAACTTCCTGCGAACTTATTGCACATGATTAGAGGAGTGATCGCCTCCATGTGAGTTCCATGCGAAAATGACACAACAGTGGTAGAACCGCGGTGCAGGTGGTTTCTTGGTGCACCATGCATGGGTTGGCTCGACCAGGGAAGGGCTACGCTAAAGCAGCATAACGTTGCTGTTTCGTATTCAAAGTGTCAGGGACCAAGGGATCCAATATGAGGAGACGAGGAATCCTGAAACTTAGTTGAGGATATATTTTTATATCATGGGTAGTCATCACTTATCATCAGATAACTTGTTATACTGTTAATAGCATTTCTAGCATTTTTTTTTAATTACGAATACTTACCGCGATATTAGGTCTAGACTTGGTGCATGCATCTGTGTATTGATGGCTTTATGTAGACTTTACTAGAGACTTATATGTGTTGTGAATAGGTTGTCATTGTTATCTCAATTGTATTTCAAGTATTGTCGATTGATTGATGTTTATTGGAGTCAGATTCCGCATTATGGAATTACGCAATTACGGAACCGTTTTAATAATGTTTTAAATGTACTATCGACTCAGATCAATAAATATAAGTAAAGCTTCGTAAATAAAACTTTGAAAAACAAAAAGTAACCTAGTCGATATGCGTATTACATGGTCAAATTTTGTTTATATGCAAACAAGCAAAGGTTTCTTTGGCTTCGATTATTTATTTGCAACGTTCTATAAAATGATTGGTCTCAGATTATCGATATAATCTTTATAGATATTTTTAAAAACAAATTAAATTTTCAATAAGTAAACAAATAAACATTCAATGCTTGTTCAAACGACATGAATGCGTACAATGTATCGAATCTTTTACGAATTCGTGTCATGACCGCGATGCGCTGTCGTGTGTCATTATTTGAGAAGGTCGTGATACGATTTGGTTATATTTGCTTACCTATAATCTGCACATAAGGCCTTTAACCATAACGACTGTAGACTTCCTTTCTAATATACACAATCAGTCGTCATAGTTGAAGACAATAAAAGATCGCTTGTTCAACACTTCACCTTACTCATGACCAACTGAAGTTCGCTGCAACGGGTCCCTACTTGGAAATACGGTAAGAAATTCCTACATTCATCATCAACGGCGGCACAAGGCAATTGAACAGTTTAGTAATTGGTCCAAATAGTTTTGAACATTGCAACTGCACTTGCTCTGAATTAAGTACCCAACTTTGGAGTTGTCTGTCTTGACCGATAAAAATTAGCAAGCCTCCATCTTTATATCGACACTCTTATTTACTTCACCTTGTTAATTCCTTATTGGGGACAGTTTTGATCACAGTAGATCCTTATTAAGATCAACCTTTAACTTCGACGTAACCTTATTTGGGTAAGGCTTTACTTCGACGTAAACCTTATTAGGGTCATCCTTTACTTCGGTAGATGTTCGCAAACTATTTAATTATCGTAATTTAGTTTTGTAAAAGTACGCTGTTCATCTATATCTATATCATCAACATCTAACTTTATATTTAGTGACCGTTCATAGTAATGTTTGTGATCGTACTTGTCCATATTAGGGCTTCCCGGGCCGTTGCTACCATCCATTGCTCCCCGGCAGTCCCCGCAATCTCAACAAACTTCCCTCTTCTTTGTCTGTGAATAGTAGAAGCGTGACGCATCGATCAGCCTTTACTTCGATTTAACCTTAATTGGGTCAGTCTTACAAAACCTTACTGCGGTCAGCTCATGTTTCCTTAAAACCTTAATGAGGTCAGGCTTTACTTTTGTAGTACCTTACTGCTTCGGTAGAACCGAGTCTTAGAGTCTTGTCGTAGTCGGTTTTTGAGTAGACTTTTGAGCTAAATCTTTACCCAGCTAAATTATTCATGTCAGTGCCAGTCTTTAGCGACATAAAACATTTTATATGACACCGTTAGTCAATTGGGAACTAACGGAGGCTCATCCATATGGGAACGTTGGTCGTGAGGTTGGTGGAGCGTTGAACAGGCCTTTCTGGTGCCGCTGGTAACGTGCGTGTGCGCAGTCGACGCGGACGAGATCCGGCGGCTGGGCAAGCGTTTCCGCAAGCTGGATCTGGACAACTCAGGCGCTCTGTCCATCGACGAGTTCATGTCCCTACCTGAGCTCCAGCAGAACCCGCTGGTGCAGCGCGTCATCGATATATTCGACGCAGACGGCAACGGAGAGGTAAGATTCCATAACACTCATGCTAAATATAACCCTTAATTCACTAAAAAAAACTGATATCAATGATGGAATCTGTTTAATGGCAAATCGATTATTATTTGCAGAGTTTTATTAAATAAGCGTATGCCACTCCCAAGAACAATAACTGTACCTTTTTTAAACTTTTTTGTTTCTTGTATTTTTGATTGCGTCGACCTCAGCTTTTATAGAATATTTTTGTAAATTCTTACGTATAAGCAAGATAGCTGTTAATATACCTATTTCTTTAAACTTTTCCCACTGCTATGCTCTAAATTCCAGATTATAAATAGTGCGAATTGTCTTTTTTGTAAAATATGATTTCAATTTATTTACATAACCCCATAGCAAAATTCCATAGGACATAGACTGTGGAAATTACTAAAATAAAATAAATAAATAAATGAAATCAACCGCGGTCATAACTTTGGTATACAGTTTTTATCTCTAAGGTCGTATCGTATGCGCTTTGATATCATTATGCGTCATGCGAACTCAGTTTTGGCGGTCGCAGATCCACGTTGCAGTTAATTTCTAGCAACATGAATAGTTCAGCTGTGGGATGACCATATCCTCACAGATGGGTTAACCTTAGTGCTACTGTGTTTTACATGTTGAGTGTGGTTATCCGAAGACTCAATTACGATGTATTCCATCTCAGACATCGTGTGTACATTTTGAATTTAGGATCAATGTAGTTGTTTATGGGTCAATAACCTCCGAAGTCTTGAATGGAATGCGTTTATAACAACTATTAAGGGTTAGATTTATTTAGGTTTAAAGGCCCGCTGAGTGGGATTAAGGTTTTCAAATTCTTTATTTGTCCACCATAATATTTATCTGAATTATAATATTTATCTGAATAAATAATATTTTGAACTATTTGTATATACAGGCTGCAAGGTCGGGTTATAAAGAAGAAACTGAGGTGTTGTTTTGATGGTTTTCAGGTAGACTTCAAGGAGTTCATCCAGGGCGTCTCCCAGTTCAGCGTGAAAGGCGACAAGCTGTCCAAGCTGCGTTTCGCGTTTCGTATCTACGATATGGACAATGATGGTTACATATCTAACGGAGAGCTCTTCCAGGTCAGCTACCTCCTTCGTAGATATCAAAAATATAAAGCCTGATATATAAATTTCACTACTTGGCATAGGCGTAAGGAATTATTAAAAATTAAGTTTCATAGCACTAAATTGTAGGATGGGTCATCTTGTGCATAAACAGTCCGACTATAATGCCCTACGTGTCGCAATAAGACGTACGCAGTCTGCATAAACAATTTTAAAAAAGGTGACCTCATATGGTATATTAATAAATATCGATATCAGCTTGATTGGCTTTTCATACAACAAAGGCGTAATTCCAAAATTACGCTTGTTCTCTTCCCCATTTTAAATGATCCGTCAGCACATTCTTATCTCATAGATAAATTCTAATATCTCGTTCATCTCATGGCAGACTTCGATCTTCATATAATAACAAGATTTGTATTCCGACTAACTTTATCGATTTTATTACAAATTCTCTTACTGTCCGAGCTATACTACTCTGGAATTCCTGACCCGATGACATCAGGACGGTCAGTTGAAACCAGTTTTAAAATTGGTTCATGAGTACTTACTTAAGATACCTTTAGTAAGATAATTCCTTCATTCACGAAAGGAATTTATTTTTCCTACCTATTATTATATTGTATTTATATATGTATTATGTATATATTTATCTATATATATATATATATATATCTATATATATATATATTTATATATATATATATATATACATATATATATAGATAGAGAAATATTGTTAATATGTTTATTTGTATAACTTATGTTAGTTAGAAGGTTTATTGCTACACTTATCACAATATCTCACCACACCTTGGGTTGAACGCTAGAAAATATCTTCGGCATTAAATCCGCTCCTTGTAAACCTTTGTTACGGTTAATACAATATGGAGTTAATTCAAATATGTATATTAACCGGCTGCATGTCAAGCACAGAGGTTGAGAGAGCAGACGTCGATGTTTAGAAATATTATTACGTATAATCATTTAGAAGTAACCCCATTATATTTATTATTATATTTATTAAGTTGCTCAAGATATTGTTCCATGGAAATCTGTGTAGGTTTAATTTCAGCAGTGGACTAGTCATGATTTATGAAAACATTATTAATTTATGCGTTATGTATTAAAGATAAAGTTAAACTATAGGGCGCCTCTACAGCGGACTGGCAGAATTTTTTGTATTGAGGGTTGTTTCACTTGATGGTAAGTGATGACCATAAACGAAATATAAACATGCATGTGTAAGGTAAGAATGAATTTTATATTATGTGATGTTTATAACTAGCGTTCTGAATGACGATATCAATGAACATTGTCAATTGAAATTTAAAGTCTTTCACTTTAGAGGAAACAAGGGTTTACGTTTTTATTGTTTGCGTTATTATTAAAAATAAATGTATCGTGGACATTCCATCTTAGTTCTCAGGGGTGATAACGTATTACTCACCTTCATTATTAATCTGATCGAAAATGAGAGTGAGCGTCATGGGTCACAGGGAATCACTTAGCACCAGGTGAACTGCGAGCTTGACTATCTGTTGTCACTCGTATATTAGAAAAAATCTATTCCGGTAAGTAAAGAGTACACGTCTATATATTTACATTCATACGATAACGCCATGACTTCAGGTCCTGAAAATGATGGTGGGTAACAATCTAAAAGACACGCAGCTGCAACAGATCGTCGACAAGACGATCCTGTTCGCGGACAAGGATGAAGACGGACGAATCTCGTTCGAGGAGTTCTGCAACGTGGTGGGCAACACCGACATCCACAAGAAAATGGTGGTCGATGTCTAGGCGATCTAGATAGCCATCCAATGGCGTACGATGCTCGGGGACGGAGGCTCGGAGATTAAGTTGCTCTGCTCAGGGATTACAAGTTGCTAGTTCAGTTGGTCTCATTTCGAAACTAAAAGAGTTTTAAAATATAATTTCAATCATAAAACGTATAGGATATGCTATATGCTAAGCTGAGGGTGTTTGTAATTTTTTTTATAAATTCTGTGTGTCTCTTTCTATTCAAAATATTCCCACTCTAATAATGGGAACATACCGAAAGAAAATGTTTTAATTATTGATTGAATGTTTTTTTTATTCTAACAGCAACTCAACTCGCAACTTGTCATTAATATTTAACCAAAAAAAATATATGTAAATTATGAAAAAAAAAACGAAGGTACATTACATACATAAGGGGTTTTTATTTGATATTTTTTTTGCTGAAAGAGGCTTCACTGCATAACCGCTATTATTTCATTCATGCAAATGTTACGTTTGTGTGTATAAATATAAATAGAGCGTTTATTTTTATCTTAATGTAGTTGTTAGGCATACAATGCGTGACGTAAGTATTTGCAGATCACCATTGTCGCGCGTTTAGTAACTAATTCTATTGTCTCATACGACATAACTACAAATAACGCGAACTTATAATTACGTAATGATATGTTTTCCAGTTAACTCGGAACTGCGGCAGATGTGCCGAACCTTTTCGCTTGTGCCATATCGTGTTCTAAACATCTCTGTCCATCGATTGATTTTCTATCCCTAATTTTTCTTTCGTATTAAAAAATGACATTTAGGTAAAGCCACATTATAAAAAAAAATTCTTAGATTATGGCGACGTTTAAGATCAAGTTGCCTCGCATTTATGACATATAGTTTATTTTTACAATAGATGGGCAAAGGTAATATATTTTGCGGTGTACTTAAGGCGGTTAAAGTTTTTAAGACAAATCTTGTGATTACAAAGTACAAAGCGGGCGTCCCCGAGCAACCGTACCGCAATTTTCTTAATTCAGTAAATCTAAATCTTAAGACATACATATATTTACTTTACATACTAGTTATAAAAATAGAAACTTTATTGGTAGACGAATCAAATGTATTTTTATTATTTTGTTGCGATAATTTTAATTGGTATTGTTATTTAGTATTTTATTTGATTAGGTGTCGGAGTTCAAGTCCATCTCGATAGTAACCGTAGCTCACTAGCCATTGTTGTGTTATTTGTATCGATTTTTTTATATAGTATATCGTTTTGTTTCGTTACGTGGAGTATATCCGAACGTAATTATTTTTGAAACAAACCTTGACAAATTATTGTATATTTAGGCAAATAAATTACTACCCCAAGTCATATTTAACTGCTTGCCTATCTATTTACTGATTAAATTCATGGCTTTATGCTTATTATAAAAATGATCATATTTAATGCATTTTATACTTATAATCAAATAAAATATTTTTCAATCCTTAAATCTCGATTCCGAAGCAGAAGCTGGCTTTTGTTTCCGACATATATGTTTAAATTATAAATATTTAAAAGTGTATATTTATTATATATTTTTTGACCAAGTGCGTTCGGATATTCGCCGTTACATTGTTTGCGTTATATGCATCCATTTACTTTTTTCTAAAATCTTTTGTGAGTAGGGCCGAGACAATATTTCACTTTAGAATTCGTATCTACTACAGGTAAATAGTTAAAAAAATATTACACTTTTATTATTAGTTTTATATGTACACAAACACTAATGCTATAACGATTATTTTTTTTACTGTATTAAAGTTTTGCGGCCCTGTTCACAAGACAACTCCCGTCTCGTCTATATATAAAATACACTTAATCTTATACTACGCCTTATCCGAATTTTAACGATAGTGTGTTCTGGTGTGTCGGTAGCCTGCGGGTTTGTTGCGGAGACGCGTGCCTGGAATGTTCTTGTGGAGTCCTTTCTTACCTAGTATCGTCCTATACCTTGTTACGGACTGTTATATTACCAGTGATATATACAGCTGATAATCACACACTGGTATAATCTAGTATCATAAGTTGATAACTTAAAAGCGCAATGTATTTTAATATTTACTGCTCACTTAGCAGTTTTGAACTTTATTTCTGACATATTTGTTGATAAAGTACATTTTAAATATTCAAATATTAAAGTTACAGATATATCTAAACATATTTATCACAACCTGTGAATAAGCAAGCATATAATCATTGTATTATGCTATATTTTTAAAGTTGTCGAGAGAATCCCTATCCATGCATTATCCGCTCCTGTCCTATACCACCTCTCCAAATTTCCTCACTTTGTCCTCTTTTCACAGGTAATGAACTCGTTCCAATAAGAGGGTACATCTCTAACTTCCTCCAAAGCTACTTTACTAGTTCGATTATATTTAGTCATGGGCGTGGCCAGGGGATTTATGTATTATTGGGGTTCATAATTAATAAAGATCATATTAGATTAGCACATTTAAAATGATGTTACAATTTTAGTCTAACATATACAGGTTGATTGTAAATAATAAAATGCTCTCAGAATAACGACTGCCATATTTATAATTTACTCTTTTATGACTGAGAAATACCAGTATTTTTAATAAATAAAGTAACGATATTTTTTTTCAATTTCTCATACTTGTTACTAACATATAAAAATAACAATAAAACTATGTGGAGAGTAATAAAAGCGCAAAATTATATAAATAAATGTAACCATTAATGTTATGAAAAATATCCAATGGAAAAGCCATAGATAAAAAAATAACTATGGTCTTAGAGCATTTTAGTATTTTTCCATTATTCTTTTAATATGTGTGATTTCCCATCTGGCCACGCTCATGCTTCTACGTCTATCACTGTACAAACAAACTATTTTATAGCGAGGGCTCGTCGGCCTTCGTCTGGAGCTATTTGTGTAGCCCGTGCGACGGTAAACGACCCCCAACAATTCACTCGTTATCGTGAAAAAATTAATAATATTAGTTATGTTCCATTTCAAGCGTCGAATAGTGCTCGCTCGCCATCCGACTGATGCGGGAAAAGACTTGAATTATACGGATACACGATGGAATGGTTATTATGACATTTTTTTTCTTTTTGTAAGCTAGGGCCAAATTTGACAGATTGAATTATAACTGTCAGCTCGCTAAAAAACAAAGTTACGTCAAAATAATGTTAAGACTGACAATTTGTCAAGAATGGCCTTAGCGGTAACTACAGATGTATCAGTGTTAATATTAAATATATCTACCGATGAGTTAGTTATCTACCAATTTTAAATCTATTAGAGTAGCCTCACGTGTGTGTGTTATTAATTAGATAATTGAATTTATTGATCCTGAACTGTGGGCGGCGTAGAGGGACATTGTTATATTGCTATAAAACTGGGACAATTTAAATGTTTAAACGCACAGTCTTTATATCAAATATTATGAGCGAATAAAGATATAGTACAATATACCACAGGTCTGGAAAGCGTTAGATATAATGTGTTCACGCGCGTGTGTATGCGGTCAATTGTACCATATACCTATCGGCACGGAATCATAATCATTAAGTCTCTTAACATCAAAGATTTTGGGTCAGTTTGACAACACAGCGTGAGCCGGGAACCCGAATTACGGGTAATAAGGAGTTCCATCTCGGTGCTCGAGGAACAAGGGGATGATGGATGCACAAGCCACGGCCCCCATCAACCCTGATCCCGATCAGCACTGATTGTCGCGATTCATATCAGCCCGAAATATATCACAGAACTCTCCAAGATCCGCGCCGACAGCTATACGGTTATATATCTTTAGTATTATAATTTGCATCATTTCATTACGCCGTACCAGGGTTCAGTAGAGATCGTGGCGGACCACATCGGACGACACCACAGCACTCGGTAGCAATATAGCGCTGAATGCACTTGATTTTTGTATCTAGTCACACTGTGCATTAAACTATTATTATATATAAGCGGCTGTACGTTACTCGTTATTGTTGTATGTCGTGTGGTTGCAAAAAAAGAAAACGATGTACCTAATCAGTGTCATTTCTATATCAAATTCAACTTTATAAGCAAGTCAACATTGAGGCAGTGTTACCGTTTTAAAATGGTAAGGTACCATGTATATAAAAAAAACACGTAAAACTATTATATCTGATTTTTTTTTGGTAATAAATAAAAAAATTCTCAAAAGTTCATTGGAATATTTAAAATTTGAAATTGAGCAAATATTTTTAATATAAATTAAATTTAATAATGTGCATTTAAATAACCCTTCATAACTGTCACGGTATTAAAATAACATACCCTAGACAATATATTTTATATCTACAGCAATTGTACGTGGAGGTACTGAATCTCTAATATCCCTATATTACACCTTTCACAAATTCTTACAAGTGATGATACTTTTTAAACAGTTTGGGAAATAAACTTGTGTTAGGTACATTGGGGAGGAAAATCGACAGAGCAGTTTGTATACTAACCAGTTTCTTAAACAAGTTTTAACTCGTGTGTAAATTGGCTTATGTAAAAGAGCTGCAATCATTTAAGTGAGAACATTATACTCTGTTCTTAGCTTTGTAAATCGTTAATGTAGCTGTAATCTGAAGCCTTAAATGGAGCGGCTGTGTGTTAGTAGACTGAAACGCGTCTACCTCTACTATCTACGTCTATTCTAATTACTAAGGCAGTAATTTGTATACATTTTTGAAATGTCAACCCTATGTACTTGCAATAAGGCTTAAAATAGTCAACTGTGCCGATTGTTGAAGCTTTCTCACCTTTATTTCAAGAAAACAGAATGTAATGTTACAATACGAAGATTTAAGCAAATCGAAGAAAAGAAAGTACGATGCGTTTTAGATTATACAAAAGACTGATTTCATTGGAGACTATATCACTTTAGAAATTTTTATTAAGTAAATGATGTGTACAATTTGTTTCGTGTTTGACGTTTTGCGACTTATTATTGAATCTTGTACTGTATCTAAATATATTTCTTTTATGAATTGAGAATTGAATTTAGCATGTAATTATCTAGAAACTTAATTTATGGATTGTTAATAATGTTGAAAATAATTAATGATGACATCATCAAGCTAAGGATCCATGGTAAACCAATTCATTTCAATAATCATTGTTACTCTCAAAGCATGTACTATGATTGTTTTTAGTGCAATCTGTGGTTGATTTATTTAATTTCCTTGTTTCATTTAACTGGGCACATTTGCCAAAATGTACCAATATCATAATATTTTTTGTGAAAATATAATTTTAAATTTGATTCATTATTGGGTTTGGTTGGTATAACTAAAGTTATTGTAGTGAATGCAATATTGATTTTTTTAATGATCTTTACAACATTGCGTTACTTTTCAGCATAACTGAAACATTATTTTATTATTATTGTATTCTTATAGTCTTCCATAGAACTCGGTCTCCGGCCAGCACCAGCCGCCCCACAATATCTTAAACGTTACAAGTCCAGTATACTGTGGTCGCACTTCGCCAGGACGGTGTTGTAGTTTGTTAGGTCTATGTCGTGTATCTCCATCGGTAGGTAGTGTGTCCTAATTAAGTCAGTTCTGAAGTGGAACTGAACATAAGATTTATTAAATTTTCAAATTTCATTGTTGTTTTATTTCCTTTCTCCCAAGATGTAGATTCCATCCAGGCCTGACTGGCTTGTACGAAATTCTGCACCTGGGTGTTTGTAATTATTTATTGGAGTCATGATTATAAAGAAATGTAATTGCTTCCTTTTTACAGCACTTTTTTGTTTCTAGCTGCATAATGAATGGGTCAGCTCAATCGGGGTACGGCCACACCCTCGCATAATACCAGTGTTATGATATATAATAATGCTGCTGTGTTTCATCTGATAAGTGTAGGGATCTGGAGATCTTTATTACTGGTGAGGGGGCATTTCATCTCAGTCGGTCATTATGATTCTTTGTTAAGGATGAATGTAGATGTCATAAGCTGCGGGAATTACATCGCAGGTGAACTGTATGCTTGTTTGGTACTCTCAATATAATAAAAAAATCACCTTATTTAAAATAGTTTTGGTCTTAAAAATAGAAAATATTATATCAATATCTTCAGAAAATTATCTTCTACTATCCTTACAATGTGTTTTTCTTGTCTGTATGAGAAAAACCACTCCACTTGGGAGCTTTCTTTCCAAAAAGTAACATACTATATAGATAGTTGGCCCTTTGCCTCTATTCTTGATCTGATCAGGTACTGTTATGATCTCCAATATACTATGTTTAGATAAAAAAATCTAGTTTATGTATGTCTTAATAACCTACCAGATTAGACAAGGGATTGTGCAAAACAAGTAAAATCCTTAGACTTTGGACAGTAAGACAAGTGTGACTATGAACAAATTTATTTACACTAATACTATTTAGTGAATTAGTAAACACTAAACAAACTTGGTTGCTATTGACAGCAGTTTGGTATAGTCAGCTCCTTTAGCATGAGTCCTCTCTTTGAGAATGGTCCGAAGGATGGTAGGTATTGGGACGTGGATGCGAGTTCCTAGCGGTGTTCCGTTATCATCTATCAATACAACATTATTGCTGTCAAATTTTGGCACTTTGACATTTTGTGTCTGCTTCAGACCCACAAGTATACCTTTCTTCTTTTGACCTTTAATTGCCACCAATACTCTGTCTCCAATGAAGCCTTTCCCTATAAAGATAAATTTAAAATTCTATAATAAATAACTAAAGAAAAAACATACATGGCATAAGAAAATCTATAAAATTTCATTATGCAGGTTGCTTGGGGAATGGGTATAAAAATCTAACCCTCTTACAGATGGATTATATTTGGAATATAGGTATTTAATTATACTAGACTAATAAATATCCATGGAACTCAAAATACTCGGCTTCCTGTGATACAATACCAAACTACCTGGCTATCATGGTGTATATTGACTTTGTTGGATTTAAATATAAATTGGTCTCTAAATAAGTTCATATTTCATGAAAATATGAAATTAATAAAACGAATTTATTCAATTCCTTAGATAAATTGATTACTTTTCATTTTTGTGAAAATCAATTAACATTACCAAATAGTTTTCATTGCTAATATATATAAGTTGCAATTTCTTTTTGTAACCAATAACAATTGAATTGCATTACGTATAATATAGTAATTATAACGCAAGATGTTAGTTGTAATTAATGATAACAGTCTTTCAATAAAAATAAATATCTATAGGTTACGCAGAGATTTACGAAATACAGAAAACATACATCAATTAATTTTTATATTTAAGATAATTTAAATGAGTATAACTCATTTAAATTATCTTAAATATAAAAATTAATCGATGTATGTTAATATATAAAAAAAAACAACGTATTTTACACAACGTACGTTTTTTGTTGTAGACGCAAATAACTTTTGGTGGCTTTCCCTCGGCCATGGCTCTTTTGCCGATCTCAGAATTATCGACAACTCTTAGCCGTGTAAGCAATTGCACTTCATTCAAACATGTCGTTGTGTGAACTCCATTAGCTAAGTTGTAGGAATAAAATTTGTTTACTAAATTGCGAAACATTTTGGTTCCTCTACATTGATATTCATTTAAGTTTTGAGGTTATTCATAACTCCATTTGACATTGACATAAAATATAGTATAGTAAAGGGGTAGAAAACATCCAAATAATAGAAGCTTACTTTACTAGCAAGGTGTTTTAAGAATTTGTAAAATTACCATGGTAAGTTTGTAAGTTAAATTATAAGTTCACGTTCGAAATTACTATTTATTTGATTAAATATACTAAGTAGAAAAAATATTAATTTAAAAAATATCAAGTACTATGCTTTTTAACATTGCATATAGATATTATATTTTTTCGGTTTAAACATTTCCGTTCGAACCCTAGAGTACCAAATATAAAAATAATTTTAAACAGGTGGTATTGTTCTTAAAATTATATTTGTTACCATGTCTTTCATTCAACTACAGTTTCGAAACGATAATATTAACTTAAGCAATAAAAAGTATTTTGTTACAAATCAATTTTTATATGTTCGATTTAACAGTTTTAAATTTTATTAGTAACCGTCCTTAGTGTATGGTCTTATTATTTATTACTTTTTTTTCGATATACTGTGCATATAAGTAAATTAAATATTATAAAGTTAAATTATATTTTGGATGTAACATTACATATCGATTTTATATGACATTACCAAACGAGCCCTGGGTGAAAAAAAACAAAAATACATTTTTTTACTATTAATATGAACGATTTGCCAGGTATTTTGGAGAACGAATTAATATTTTACTACATTTTCAGCCTTCGTTCCGTGATCTTCTTGCTACATTCCTTCCACTCTCGGACACCGAAGTTTTAAGACATTTCCTACTGTTCGCACCCATAAAAATTTGTATCAAGCAATTTATTAGATTTTATTATTAAAAGGACTATATTAAAAAATAATTATTCTGAGCTTTATGCTTCTAAATAAGTATAATGATGAAATAAAAGTAAAACCAACTAATAATATTTTTTTTATTACAAGCTTGATTAGTCCGAGAGGTAATGCATTTATTAGGCCAAGTCTCTTGTGCGATAGTTCTCATGTCGCACGCTTAGAATTTTTGTGATAATCGGTTTGTTTTAGTACTGTAATATTACACTAGATGGCACTGTTACAAATTGTAAAGTTTACTAGTCAACGACGGTGTCGTTTTACTTCAAGGGCCGTAAAGAAAACTCTTTGTATTCATATCAATTAAAGCTATGCATGGAATCTGAATTTCTTGTGCCATATCATCATCTTTTCAGCCACTAGTCCACTGCTGGACATACGCAATAGATATCCACAGAGTACGATCCTGAGCCACCCGCATCCATCGACTTCCCGTCGAATAGTATCACGTCACTTCATCTAGTGGGGGGCCGTCTTACACTGCGATGACCAATACGAGGTTGCCATTCGTACTACTTCCTTCTCCATAGGTTATGGGTTCTACGCGCTTTGCGACCAACCTGTTGCCAATTTAGCTTACTGATTCTTTGAGCTGTGTCGGTTACCTTAGAACCTCCGATGATATCCACCACTTTATTTGACCACGCAAAAAAACATCGACCATACTCATTTAACTACTAATGAAAATAAGCGTTATCGAAGAAAGGTTTTAAATGGCAACCGATGATGTAGTACAGAATAAAGCGTACCGAAATTAACAGACGTTCGATACATGTTTTTTTTCGATAAGGATTCATAATGCATAACCACTGCCACCCTTGAGGGCTATCATGGAATGCCTCGTCATCAGTAATAAGTGCCTCCGGATCCATACAATCACCAGGCGATACACAGTAGCGTTATGCTGTTATTAATCAATGGTGTATTATATTTAAGCAGCAGAGAGAATTAAACTGCGTCATGCCCTGTAACTGTAATTTTTTTTTTAATATAGACAAACGTAATATATTTATGATGCACTTTCACGTCCAATATCCTGCATTGTCTAGAAATGGTCTTAACCAGTGCGTATTGCTAGTGATGACTTAAGGTACAGGGACTTTGTGCTTCACTGCTGGCGGTATGAGGAAGCTCGGAATCACTCAGCAAGGTATGGAGTGAAGGATATGCTCGGTGTTTCTCTGCGTGATAGAATACTCAACGTAGACATCCGCAGTATAAGTAAAGTGACCGACATAACTTAAAAGATTCATCAGGAGATCAGAGCAAACTGAAGTTGAAATGGGCTGGCCATGGCCAACCTCTAACAGACATTCCCATCGTAGGAAGACCCTCCGCTTGGAGCGACCTTTGTAAGTTTGCGGTAAGTTGATGGATGCAGGTGGCTCGGTATCGTGCTTTGAGGTAATCTATGGGGGAGGTCTATGTTGAGCGGTGGATTGTGGACATGCTGTGATAGATTGATAGATATATCCATGACCACTTCATTCACAAAATTAAAAACAAATTTTAGGTAAAATAAGAGAAGTTTCGAGTCAAAACTAAGCGTTTAACTTCTTATTAAATTGAAGACATGATTTGCTCACAATGGACCTGCTTTACTACGCCTAAGAAGGAGAGAGAGTGTTATTAAATGAACGCACTGAAAGCCAAGGTCAGCGTAGTGGATCTCGTGTTGATAAAAATTATAACTCTCAGAAAGTTGCCCATACTTGCTGGGTTGGCTAGCGGATACAGTGACAGCTATGTGATGATATATATATATATTTAAATATATATATATATATATATAAATATATATATATATATATATATATATATATATAGATATATATATATATATATATATATATATATATATATATATATATATATATATATATTTATATATATATATATTTATTACATTGAGGGTGATAAAAGGTTCACCTGACGGTAATTAATGAGTGTTGCTAAAAACATGCGCTAACCCCGAGTATTGGAAGTGGAATAATGATAAAACGAAACGGAATTCTTATTATTATATTTGTTCTGCGAATGGTCCATACTATATTCCACCACCATTGCTGTTGCATCTAGTAACAATCTGCTACGTGGCTATAACAATGTCAAAACTCTGAACATGGCATGTTTTAAATGACATTGAGACTAACAAAGGATCACACAGTTCATCTGACAGCAAGTGTTCCTGCGGCCTATAACTAAATTCATCCTTGACAAGGAACCATAATATAGATTCGCTGTCACCCTTGAAGATTGAGATGGAACGCCTCAACACCAGTAAATAAAGGTCTCCGGAAACCTACACTCGCCAAACGAAACACAGCAGCAATGTGCTGCTATTTCACGCTAGTTTTTGGTTATTATTTGAGGTCGAGGTGACACATTCATTCTGCAGCTAGAAAATAACTGCAGTGCAGCTCTACCACTGTCAAAACGTAACCTGTTACGTCTATGCGCGTGAGATAACAAAAGATTTATTGCAATACTAATACGTAAGTAAAGAAATGAAATAGCTCATAGTTGGCTACGAGAGGAACCTGGCGTCCAATATCACCGTCATCGCCAGCCACTTCCCACTGCTTAACATGGTATTCCCTAGTAATCAAATCATCAACAGCAAAGCACAATCCCGAGCCACCTGCATCCATTGACTTCCCACAAACTTGAATACGTCGTCACTCCATCTAGCGTGAGTCGTACTACACTACCACTACCAGTCCCAGGTTGCCATTCAAGAACCTTTCCTGCCCATCGATTCTGCAAGCTACATCACCACATGCCCTATCACATCATGCTCTTTTAAGCTATGTCGGTCAGCGTTGTTTTACTCCGGATGTTTAGGCAGAGGAAAGGCAGGAAGTTATGTCTCCATTTCAGATAGGAGTCTGTAGCCGTTATGGATTGTTTTTTTTATAACAGTTTCTAACGAGCACACAGTTCACCTGATGGTAAGTCATTCCTGCGGCGCATGACATCTACATTCATTGACAAGGAATCATAATGCAGATGCATTGTCACCCTTGATGATTAAGATGAAATGCCTCGTCACCAGTAATAAAGATCTCCAGATCCCTACACTCGCTATATTACGCTGGTATTCTGTGAGTCCTACCCCGGTCGAGCTGATCCATTCATTTTGCAGCTAGAAACAAACTTGACAAAGTGTCTATTAATGTCAAAAAGCTCTGATATATCTGATAGGGCATATCAGGCAGGGCAAGGCAGAGCAGGGCAGAGCAAAGCACAGAGCTGGACAGAGCAGCTTAGAGCAGGGCTTTATGCCTTCATAAAAACAACTTGCGGGGTTCTACCAGTGTTGCACGCGTGCTGGTGAACTACGGGGGATGGGAATGTTAGTGTTAACGCTGGTAGGAAATGGATGTTACAAGAACTTTCCCCTGGCCTTGCTGATAGGCTTCGAAGCTGAACAATCCTAGTGTTTCAGTCGGTCCCACGCATTGTACCTGACGCCCTTTGGCGTCCTCCAAGTTATGTAATTGTTCACGAACATTAAAAATTCCCGTCCAATTAAGACAAATCTTACATTTTCTTCCATTTTATTCACTAACCATATATTTATATAATCTATTTTATTTAAATACCCACATGTTTTATGAGAACTGTAAACATGTACATATAAAAATAATATTCTCTTCAAGTTACGTTTGTTTGCGTGAAAGTAATATAAAACAGCGTTCTTTCCTTCTGTGCGTTCCATCGTAACGCAGGGCTGTTTGTGCAGTACACCTCGCACCCTCCATTAATTACGCAATTAAATATTCTAAAGACACGCCAGACGTATACGCAAAGAATTGTACCCAAGTACTAGGATTTAATTACATGTATTTAAGATTTGCTGGATGCAGAGGCTGCGGTGCCCTCTCGCTCGGGCACAATGAGTCGCGACTTCAGTCAAGTGCTTAATTGTTTTGTTCCAAGTGTCACTTCCTAACTCGATTTGGGAAAGTGTTTTGTGCGTAGTGTTGGCGTGATAAGAAACTTAGTGAATACTTGATAAGTGCTCGACTTTATGGTGGGGTAGGCAGCTTTATATTTCTCTCCCACATCTTCTTTCTAAATACATTTTCAATACCGGTATAATATGTTTCTAACGGGCAAAGGTCCTTTGTCTGTTCTTCCCCTTCATTCTAGTTGGTTTAAGTCATTGATATATGATTATTGTTTTTTTAGATCTAGGTATGTTGTATATATATTTAGCATACTTGACACTGTATCTCCGATTCTATTAGGCATAGATGAGGGAAGCTGAAGAGGAGTGATTGCTCTGTTTGCAGGAATAATTACGACACTATTTAATGTGCTACGTAGTTGATGTGATATGGTAATAACTAGAAGATTTCGCCTCTGTCTCTGAATGAATCTGTCAGGAAGATAATGTCATTTTCATATTCTTCTTTAAGTAAGCTAGTAATGCATTTGAAGGTGTGAGAGCCACCCAATTTCATCTCGCTGGTGTCCTAAGATATACTTCAGAATAATCATGCCACTAGATTCTATTGATGTTTATGCTGTTCGCCTATGCAACTCTTACAGCTTCAGCGGACTCAGGGCTCAGAGAACAGAGGTCCGTACTAGCAAATAATCACGTCTGTATCTCAAATTTAAGTAAACATAAAATATCCAGAAATTAACTCTTTCAGCCAAACGCTGTGTATAAAAACCGCTAAATAGAGCGACGACCAATGCAATTTTGCAGGAAGACATAGGAAACTTAAGCTAGCCTAGGTAAGTGCTGCATGGTGACTTTACAGCCCTGGATGAATAGTGAGCTACGACGATGATGTTGATGAAATATCCAGATCGTTTTGAGGGGTTCTAATATTGGGAGCTAACGATGGCGAGGTAAAAATGGGCGTTTTGTTTTCAAATATCGTTTAATTATAAATGTGAATATTCTAATACATCAAGTGTAATTTAATATTTAACTTATATCTATGCATGTAATAAATAATAACATTTACAAATATGTTGCAATGGATCAATTACATATTAATAAAGCATTCTCAAATAAATGATAATTACTCAATTTAACTATACAAATTTATTAAAGATGGTATTAATGTGTATCATGCTTTGATTGTTTGTTATTGTAACCCCTTAGGTGACAAAGAAACACCTTATTCAGAAATACAATATTTTAAATCCATGACATTAAAAAAATACGCAGTTGTAAGATTGTTTAAAGACAACGTGGGCGAAGACGCAATCGGTCGCGAAGCTATCACGTTACCGGTCGTTAGCGCCAATTCGACAAGACGTCAAAACTGTCAACTACGCCGCCTTTTTTATTTGACATAATCAAAGGATATTGATTACGCGGCCATTGATCTTTTCGTTAGAGGTTTTGATTAAAGGCGGTAACCCAATAAGGTGCGGATTGGAAACAAAACGAAAGAGTGAGAGCTCGATTTACGTCATTAGGGCCGCGGAGGTACCGGCGCTTTTGTGGCGTCGCTTCCGGCGGTTTTGTGAGTCTTCCGCGCCGATCCATTACGTCTTATACAATGCTGTGAAGGCCTTTATACGGCTGGAGAATGGCCATGTTTTGGGTATCGGACGCGTTTGCATTGTGAAAAGATTAGATCGTATGTCAGTCTTCATTATTGGTGCTGTTTGGTGGTTCTGTTTCCCAAATAAACGAAATCATAGCTATTCTTATTATTTTAATGTTTTGTTCGTTGCGGTGTAGTTATCGCATGTGACAGCGTATTGGAGTTAAGTGTGTCTTAGGGTTGTGCTTTATGAAAAAAAAAACAAAGCATAAATCATTGATTCTTCTTTTTAATTTGACGTTTAAAATTTTTTCTAATTGATATTGTATAAGCATTAAACTTATGTTAAATTGAGGAAAAATATATAAGAATTAACTTTTCAATATTTTTAGAACTATTACGCTGTAAGTTTCACATATTCATAATTTTTGAATTGTTTACAAATCAGTTATCAGATTCATTAAGAGTAATCGAAAATCAAGATATCTAAGTGTTTTTTTTATTTCCTTCTGAATTTTAAATTAATAATTTTGAAACTAAAATATACAGCATTGATATGTCCTTAGTATCATTAATAAGGGTAAATACGTCTAAATTATAAGAAATTAACATACACTATTCCTAATTACTAGAAAGTAAATCACGGAATAAAGGTTAAAATATTATTTTAATATAGGCTAAGTCCGTGACACAGGAAGCCAGACAGCATAGGACTGCCCGTCTGTGCTCCTTCAAAAGCCGCCGGGAGACTTAAATTAGAGAATTTAGACAAATTTTAACTAAAATTAATGTTAGACACCAATTGGAATGTAAATTGGCACTTGTTTTTATTTATTCTGTGTTCCTTTTCTATTTATTTGGTGGTTTACTTTACGTATACAGTATACGATTACGTTTTTATATTTTATATTGTTAATAAAATGGGATAAATATGTCCTATTAAAATGTCAAAAACCGTTTGCATTAAATTAAAGTCTAACTTATAATTATAATAATTTTTATAAAGTAAATTTATATTCAACTATAAAATCCATCATTTTATAGTTGAATAAAATTTATAAGTTCAGTTTTCTTTTGTTGTTAAATGACATTTTGTATTTTTTTTTAAATAAAATCAACGTATGAAACAAAAAGTCAAGTCCTCAATGTTGTTACATATTGTAAGATATTGTAACATAATATATTTTTACAGAATGCCGTGGAGTGCTGGGGCTAAGTCGCATTCACGCTTCGCGATTCAGATTTATTTACATTCAAGCTGTGAAACAAAACAGAACTGACTAACAAGTTGCCATGCTTAGGTCGCTTATTTACTTCCATAATAATTCATGCCTTTGTGCCCGTGAAACTCAAAAGGCAAACGCGTATAATTTAGAGCCGGTAACATTTTAATCAACGTAGATAGCGATACGAACGGTGCCGTGGGGCTTACTCCCGCCTTCGTGCAGAAAAAAAAAATCTGTCGCCATTTTGAAAGAGGTGGCGAATCAAATAATGGCGAAATAATTTAATCAGCCGCATTGCGCGTTCTTTCGGCTTTATGACGTGGTGGTAAGGTGCAGTGTTGCTCGCGGTTGAGAAGGGGGGAAAAAGTGTGTGTCGTGTGTGCAACCGCCTTAATAGCCGCCCCCTGCCCCCATTCCCCGCATACCCCGCGCGCGAGTCCTTGCGGTCGCAAATTGAAATGAAATTGCATAATTCTACCGCGTGGCGCCGCCCGCCGGCTTGGATTTTTTTGCGCCTAATGAAGTGCATTTAAAGCTCTCGGAGCCCTTGTTGAGCAACGTTCCCGACTCCTGAAACGTTAAGTCCTCGCCCACAAGACGTCGAGTAATCTCAAACGAAGACTTTTTATTTCTATCGCCTGCAGTGCTACTTGTGTGTCGGGGATGTTGTTTTTTCCTTCTGACACACTATTGACAGACAAATCTAATTTGTTCTTTGGTGTAATACTGTTTTTTTTCTATTTTTGTTATCTTTCTCAAACTACCTCTACCTCAAACCAATTAACCATTTTTTTAAACTAATCTTATTATATTTTCAAGAATGTCTCATATTTACGAAAGTACGTGTAGCAAATGAGAATACAGTTCAATAGAATAGTTTTAAAGTGTTTTAGCAGAAACCACTTTGAATACAAAGTTATTTATATATGTCCCGCTGTTGGAAATAAGCCTTCTATAGACAGGTTGTTACAGCATACTCCACTGCGCGTCTGCACTGTAGTTTCACGGACTTATTAGGCTGGTAGAGATTACGTTTTGGCATAAAGACCTCCTTTTTGTACAATGTTTGTTTTACGTGTGTAAATAAAGAATAAATTGATAAATATATCGTTCTTTTTTTTTAAAGTAATTAGATTTCTCGCGATATTTTCTATCTCCGCTGAGTGGCAAATGAGCATTTATTATTGCCATTACCAGTTTCATCACCGGGAATCTAAATCGGTTTGCTCATGTATCTTTAATTAAAAGCGAGCCCTGAGAAACTTATTGTTAAGAATATTAGGTAATATGCTCTGTACGAATGTTTAGAATTTCTTCCGGTAACTTATTAATGTTACCGGTAGAATTTCAGAATATTATTTAAGCTTCAATCTCATACCTGGTAAACGTAAATTCTATTTCCCCATAAATCAGCCAGGATACCTTGCTAATGTTTATGCGATATTTTTGTTTTGTTGTGGTTAAACGCAATATTAGTAACGGTAATTAGGATTATTTTTCAAAAAGAAAAATAATCGGTTGTAAAGCTTTTTTTTTAAACTTTCTAAGCAAGTTCTCGACCACGATCCGAACTGATGTTAAGCGGAAATGCAGTCCTGGAAGGTAAGGCGTACTAGCTCAGTAAATGCCTATTCACTCTACTCTTGAAAACACCCACACTGTAATCGGAGGGAAAGACAGACGCGTGCAAACTATTCCAGTCCTTTGCTGTACGAATAATGAAAGACGAAGCAAAGCGCTTCGTTCTGGTTTGAGAGAATGTTCACAACAAAAGGATGAAATCCAGCAGTGCGTCGTGAGGGCGATGGTGGAACTAACATACCTTTCTTTAAGGCCGGCAAAGCATTTGCGACTTCTCTGGTGTTGCTGGTGTTCACGGACGGCGGTGATCACTTACCATCGGGAGGGCTTGTGCGTTTGCCACCTATTCTAAAAAGAATAAAAATCAGGAAGGTAATACAAACATACGGTTATGATATTATATATTTATAGTATAATCAAGTAGTATTAACATGTTTCCGTATAAAATTCTCTATTATTTTAATTTTAAACTTTACTTGACGAGAATGGTCCAAGCGGCCCATGACAGACATTCTGGTTAAAACAGATGCGCGGTCATCCTTGAGGACTAAGGTGGACGACCTCGTCACAGGTAATAAAGACCTAATTTTGATAACAGCGATATCTTTTGGTCATTAGCAGATGGAATCAACTGCGCAGGAGATATTTTAGTGCTCTATATATTTGTGTCTATAGCTCATAGAGGCAATCGCTTGTTATTCTTGTGGTAATCCATGTGCAATAAGATTGCAGTTAGACTTAGATGCAGTGTTGGTGACACTGAATATACATACACATCTAGATCCGATAAACAAGAAAAGTTGTTTCACATTTGGGAGTCGAAACCAGGATTCGCGATGCAGCTGCTTGGCACTAACCACTACGCCACATGGCTGCCAACTAGACGATATACAGGAGCGTTGATGTGAAAGCGTGGTTCTACACATCCGGCGCCGGCCTATTCAAGTTCAAGAAAGGTTGTAGTTGCAGCAAGAAGTTAGTTTGAAGAAGAAATTAATTTAAGTAAACAATGCGCGAGTACACATTATCAAAATTTATTATTGATTATTTTCTTCCGTCGCTAAAAAACATTTAAAAAATAAATACACCTTTAGACAGTCATAAATAATTTTAGGGTGTGTTACTTTGTATGATTGGTGACTATGTTATAGAGGAGAAGAAGTGATGAATGAAGTGATATAAGTTATATGAGAATAATGTTTTAGTCTTTTAGTATATTTATTAATAGACTAACTACACACCGTGGATCTTCTTCTATTTTAGTCATTTTTAAACGTTGTAGACGTTCTTTGTATTTTAAAGTTCATACTCCCCTAAATACCCAGTTATTTTTTAATTTCTAGTCACTAAATAAGATAAAAGTAACTTAATAGCAAGTACTACACATCCATCATTGGTGTACATCTATATAAACAAAAAATAAATGCTGTCCCTTGGTGAGCCTTATACCTAAACCGGAGAATGATTGAACCGATTTGTTTTTTTTTTTTAATATTTTTGATACTACGGTTTGTTTGAAAAGATTTTTTTTCGAACTGATGGCCGCTGTTAGCTCTAGGGCTTAGTTTTACCAGGTTGAGACGTGACCGAGCGCTTATGGCGCTCAGTCGAGACCTCTATTAGCTTGGACCGTTACCCTGTTTCGCGAGAGAGTCTTACTCGTGGGTGCCCGGCTCGGTCAGTTGCTTCTGACTAAGGATTAACTATCTTATTTAATTTTGATATAATTATTAGCTATCTACAATTACGGAGAGTAAAATTGGGAAAAGATGCCCGGAAAATTGGCATACTCGGGAAGAACTGAAAGCGATTGTTGTATGAACTAAAGACCAGAGGACTCAAGACTCGAACGATGGAAAATGTTCATGTTGTGTTTGAAAAAGTAGCCCGGCACGATTGTGGTAGGGCCACACTTTACGGAATATCAACGCAAAATAGCAGGTAGAGCTACACTGCAGTTTATTTCTAGCTGCAGAATGAATGGGTCAGCTCGACCGGAGTAGGACCACGCCCTCACAGAATATCAGCGTAAAATAGCAACATAATGGTGCCGTGTTTCGTCTGGTCAGTGTAGGGATCCGAAGACATTTATTACTGGTGACGAAGCATTCCATCTCAGTCCTCAAGGATGACAACGCATCTGCATTATGATTCCTTGTCTTGTGGTTTAATGTAGATGTTATGGGCCGCAGGAATCCCTTGCCATCAGGTGAACTGTGTGCTCGTTTGTTACTCTCAACGTAATTAAACAAAAACAGTTAGATGTTAATATGTTTTGTCTGGTGAAAGAAACTGGACACGTGAAGAACGAACCTGAGAAACTGATTACAAGACATTAGTTCTTAGGTGAGAATGTATATGCATTATGATTCCTTATTGAGCGTGAATCTTTTTTTTTATAATATTAAGGTTGACATATGAAATATCATAAGTCGCAGTCCTTCAACAGTAAATGATGAAGGACTGCGTCTTATGACAACTATATCCATATTCAATAAAGGTTTAAGATGCACTTGGATTTCTGCCTCTGAGCTAGATGGGGTGGAATGTCTCGTTACCCGTAACTGGGTCTCCAAATCTCGAAATCCCCACACCCACCATACGACACAGCAGAGTTATGCTGCTTTTAACGTCAGTATTCCGTGAAGATGACATCTTTCCCAGGTCGAGATGACCCATTTATATTGTCCAAGAAATTAGCGAGGCCGTGGCAGTACCACTGTTAAGTATATCTGATATGAATAGTTTAATATTACTACTTATCTTTTTTTATTGCGTGTGTGTTTGTTGCTGTTGGTCTAGAGACCTCTACAGCTTTATTTAATTAGACTCGCGAGCGGGAGGCCCGCTGAATAGGGAGACAACGACGATGCTGCGAAACTGACGTGGAGACTGCTGCTGCGTCACTGCTTCACTCTGACCCCTGTAGACTAAGACCATCCGAGGGCCCCCCATAAGGAGGTAAGAATCCTCGACTGGGATCACTATTTAAAGGGAATTAACTTATAAAGTTAATTGTGTTAAGTGTAGAGAAGTAATATCTGTATTATATAATATTATAACGAAATCAAGTTTATTTTTGTTAACAAAAACACATGAGTATAATTATGTCTTGTTACGAGACGAATTATATGCGCTGTTAAGTTCGAATGGCTTGTTGTTCGTAGTTTGTTGAATGGGTTCGAAAGTTCGGAGGATAATGTGAAAAACGGAAGTCAAGTCAGAGAAAAGTAATAACAATAATAATATAATATATTTTTTTTATTATATGTTTATAGTATCTTATTTATTTATTTTATTGACCAACCAGGTGGTAATAGAAAAGTAAATATCCCCAAATAATAATTAAGGACTTCTATGTTTTGTTTGTTTGTTGAATTTAAAGAGTTTTTCAAAGTCATTAGTTTGTCCTGTTAATTAATTTTAAAAAGTTTGCTATCTTCTGGTTTTTTTTCGGTGTGATGGCCGCTGTTAGTTTATATTCCGTGTTATAAAACGTTCCTTGCGTCCAAATGATGCTACAAAGCGTATATATAAAAAATCATATTAAAGATTCACATGGATGATCTAATTTTAACGTTCTTGCAGTTGAGTTATGTTAAATACCGACGGTAGTTTTCAAACATTGATGTGTAAGAGGAGGAAAGTTATAACTATAAATAGCACTCCAGCTTCATTTCTTAATGAACATAACGGTGCCAAACGGGCACACTTGATAAGCGATGACTACGATCCGTAAACTACGTAAATTTATCCTCAACAAAGGGTCAAGATTCACATGCTTTGCCATCACTGAGATGGAATGCCTCACTTGTAATTGGGTCTACTAACCCCGCAGCTGTGTTTCATAAGGACTCACTTTACGAAACACAACTGTGAACTGCACCAATTTCGTATCCCACGAGAGCTTTTCTCTTACCCAGTCACATCCATTTTACAGCTAGAATCTTGTTTGAAGTTTTGATTAAAAAATAATTAATCAAAAAATCTACTACTCTTTGTCAGAATATTTGTCAAATATTTTTATTTATAAATGCTTGGATTTAAGCTTTGTGCTCTGGGTTCAATACGAGAGAACTCTTGGATATTTCGTCAATAATTATTTAAAAAAAAAAGAAAAAATGAGCAACTAGTCGAGTTTTTGTATAAACCTACTTGAATTACGCTTTTATTGATTTGATTTGATCTGAAAAATGGTATCGCGTTGTGACTATATCACTATTGGAGAGCATATCAAAATTTATAGAGAATAGGAGAGAGAAGAAAATCTTAACACGCTACAAAAACAGTTATTGAAAATAAAATAGGTGGGAGTCTGCTCCCTTCTTTGTTATCCTATTAGAGAGGAACGCGGAGAACAGCATACATTACATACAAGTAATCACAGAAAAAATAAATGTCTTGTAGTATTAGTTAATTTAGGAAACAGCAACATAAAATTTGTGATGCAATATATTTTTCAAACTCAGCACGATGTACGACAGCAAAAACGATGTAGCAGTCATTAATAATAAAAAAATACATAAAAGGTATATATATATATATATTAGTAGTAGTAGTAGTTAGCGAATATTATATATATATATATATATAAATATATACACATACCTATATAGATATCCCACTGCTGGGCATAAGCCTCCTCTATAGAGAGGGTGTTGGAGCACAATCTACATTACGGCCACAATGCAGATTGGAAATGTTTTTTGATTTGGCCAACCTTTATTGATAAACGTGACCTCCAGGTTGTTAAGGAAGCGATAGATATTATTAATTCTGTTTGGAGATTTTATTATTGTATTGAGGGTGACAAATTAGCACACATTTCGCCTAATGATACGTGATTAACATACTACGACCCGTGGTATCCACATTCATCGTCAATAAGGAATTATAAGGCAGATGCATTGTCACCCCTGAGTACTAAAATTCCTTGTAACCAGTAAGAAGACTCTCAGATTCCTACACTTATCGACGGAACATAGCAGTGTTATGCTGCTCATTCACTCTGGTAGACCCGCTCCATTCATGCTCCAGTTAGCCACTATTATTGTATAATTAATATTAGTTATTTTTAGTCATTTATTTTTAATGTTCAGTTTATTGCTACACCTATCACAATATCGATGCCACGCCTTGGGTTGACTGGTAGAGAATGCTTTTGGCAATAAGACTGCCCTTTGTGAACCTTTAACTAAGGTTAAATAGTAAGCAAGTAAGTAAATAGGAAGTAGTTTTTACCGTGGTAGAGCAGTTTACACTGCAGTTTGTTTTAGCTGCAAAATAAATGGGTGTGCTCGACGGGGGTAGGACTACGCCCTCGCAGAATACCGGCGTAAAATAGGAGTATAACGCTGCTGTATTTCATCTGGTGAGTGTAGGGATCCGGAGAACTTTATTACTGGTGACGAGGCATTCCATCTCAGTCCTCAAGGGCAACAACGTATATGCGTTATGATTCCTTGACAATGATGAATGTAGATGTCATGGGCCGCAGGAATCACTTGCCATCAGGTGAACTGTGTGCTCGTTTGTTACTCTCAATGTAATAATAAAAAGTAAAAATAAATAAATTCTAATTAATATTAATATAATCACTCGAATGAATGTGTATGACGGTGGAGCGCGGTCCTGTACAAGTTTGTGTGAAGTCCATGGAAGCAGGTTGCCCAGTGTGCCTTGCGGTCATGTGTGGGGGTTGGCTTATGTCCAGCAGTGGATATTTCGTGGGCTGCGATGATGATGAATGAAACATTTTAGGAGTTGAGATGAGTTAGGAGATCGTGACGTACCAGATTCCAACGTACGTCACTAAATTCCGCAGACCTTTGGCGCTTTAATTTACAAGATATAATAGCATATTGAATTATTTATTAAACTCGTAAGCGAATCGCTAGCAAATAGGTTTACATTTGCAGCGACGAGATGATATTTTTGGCAACTACAGATATGCATTCATCGTTAGGCATCGGAATTCATTTTAAAAGAGTTAATATTTATTTATTAAATTTTGTCGACCTCGTCATGTATTTACTGTTTAAAAAGTACTGTACATTACCTATGGTCAGCTATCTAATGTTTGTAGTTAGCACAGCACGATGTATGTATGTATGCAGTCATTCGTAAACCCTCCCTATACAATGTGATCTGGTAACGTTTTTTAAAATCCTCCGCAACACGTTTTTTTTATTTCATTCTAATAGAACCATCAACAGAATTACATGTAACTTGATTTCTCGAAAAAAATTGTCATACTCGTAGGTTGCTAAATACACATAATTCCACTTCCAGGTAGTTATTATAATTTAAACTAGGTTGTAAGATAATTTAAGATAAAGAGAAAATGAACTATTTATATATTGTTAAATAAAAAATAATAATTTAAATAAACTTAACTAAACTAACTAATTAAGAATTAACAATAGTGACAGCTTTTCTTTAAGCTTTTTTTTTAAGGGAGTATTTTGAGTTTCGATAATTTTTTTTTGTAATTTTTTAGTTCTTCTACTTCTTCTTTTTTGAGTCTTATAGTATTTAATTTTATGTCATTAAGGGAAGCATGTATGTATGTATGTCCAGGGGTCGAGTCGTCGCCAGTGGAAATAATTATGTGAAATTAAATTTTAATTCATCATCCGCATCATGACAGCTGTAGTCCACTGCTGAACCCCGGCTTCCCTCAAAGATTAACACAAAGCACAATCTTCAGCCTAGAATCTTGTGGATGTTAGCTCTGTTATCCTATATCTTTTACAGCTTCATCGGACCATATCCCGAGTCACCTGCATCCATCGACTTCCACCAAAACTTGCACAGGTCGTAATTACATCTAGTGTTTATTTATTTTATTTATTTATCACTAAAGGTATACTAGACTATTCGTTCATATCGTACACCATCAACCACCAACTTGTTCACTTGTTGTATCAATATATATATATATATATATATATATATATATTTAAAAAAATTGTAAAAATGTATAATGAAGATGGGTAAGTATCTAGTCCAGAAGTGAGCAACCTTTTTTAGCAACGGGCCTATCCAAATTTTGAAATTGTTTGTCGGGCCGAAATCACACTTCTTAATAGTATTTAAAATTGTATTCGTATTATAAACATTATTTGGTAGAACTTAATATATTAGCGGGAGAATATCTGTAATATAAATAAACACTTGGCGGGCCGCACAAAATTATTAAGCGGGCCGCATGTGGCCTGAGGGCCGCGGGTTGCTCACCCCTGATCTAGTCTATACATGTTAACCGATACGTCTACGGACCTTCTACAAAAGAGCCTACACCTAACTTCAAGGCCGACAGCGCATCTGCGACTCCTCTGGTGTTGCGGATGTCCATGCAGCCGTGATCAGTTACCATCAGACGAGCTGCTTGGCCTATTTTATAAATAAATATTTTAAAAAAAATAGTAGCTTTAGTAAGTGTATCTTTGTTTGCAGTTCTAAATTTACGATCAGAACATAAAAAATATTAAGTATAAATATAAATACCACTGCTGGGCATAAGCCTCCTATATAATATAGATAGGTGTTAAAGACACAGTCAGCCACGCGCCTCCACTGCAGATTGGCATGTTTTCGAAATATTTTTTATTTTATCAGGAAAATCTACAAGATGTTTTTGTCTCTAACACTAGCCCCACCAGGACCCAAGCCCTCCATAAAACACTATAAACATATACTGCACCTTCGTACTATCCTCGTCGGTCGCACCAACAGAATTATTCGATGGAAGCGTCGCTGGAGTTTCTTGCGCCACTACTTCTCCAGCGCCCACGCATTCCAAAGTGGTGGTACTGTTAGTCAATAATAATAAAGATATTAATTTAGATAATCCGTAGTCAGAAACAACTGACCGAGTAAGTCGCTCTCACGTAACAGGGTAATGGTTCAATCCGAGGCTCCCTATCTGCTCTCTGGCTGCCCACTAATAGAGGACTCGACTGAGCGCCATAAGCGCTCGGTCACCTTTCGACCCGGTGAAACTGTTATAGACCTCGGGCTAACAGCGGCCTAATAGGCGCGAAAAAAAAACAATGCACTTTAGTCCGATATTATTGCATAAGGATTACCTTATTAGTGCAAACACAGGCACACGTTCACTTGTCTTAATAGACAAGTGAACGTGTCCCTGTGTTTGCACTAATGATTACGGCACTATAATATGTCCAGCGCAGTTAATATAAAGATAAGTATCAGAGACTAGGTCTTAGTGCAGAAATTGTCATTTCCAGTTAATTTCCACGTTTACTTGTAGGCTGCCACGTGTTTGATAAAAAGAAAATAAATCAAAAATATTGCGACGTGAGTATGCGACGGTAAGCTCTCTACAGAGCTTCCCTACGGTGGTAAATGGATGAGAGAATGAAGGAACTCTTCTTACGTACACAGATCCATCTTTTCCCTTATTTTCCTCTCTCGCCTTGAATCCGTACGTATTGATACTCATCATTCTCCTAGTCTTCCATGTGAAAATCATGTCACCCTATGACTTGACTCATCTGTGCAACTTTGACACTTCCTATTTATTCTTTTTTTAAATTATATTCAGATTGACAAATGAGCACTTACATAAGTAATGACTGCGGTCGATGACTTCTACGTCAATCCTCACCATCTGGACCATAATGATCTCACAAATGGAATCTACGATCGTTCACGACACTATCCCGCTCAACTTCATGGATGCAACTCCTGAAAATAACAGATTGTTTGTGATTCTGTGAGCGCTTGGTCCGTGTTTCGGTCGAGCTGAACCATTCATTCTGTAGCTAGAAACAAACTTGTTTTTTTATAATATTGAGAGTAACAAACGAGCTCACAATTCACCTGATGGCAAGTGATTCCTGCGGCCCATGACATCTACATTCATCCTTGAAAAGGAATCATAATGCAGATGCGTTGTTACCCTTGAGTACTGAGATCGAACGTCTCGTCACCAGTAATAAATTTTCGGATCCCTACACTGACCAAACGGAACACAGCAGCATTATGCTGCTATTTTACGCTGGTATTCTGTGAGGTCGTGATCCTACCCAGAGCTCACCCATTCATTCTGCAACTAGAAACAAATTGCAATGTAGCTCTACCACTCGGAATACATACATCGCTTCTCTGATAGTTAGTGATGACGGTGTCCGACAAAGATTCATGATACACATGCATTGTCCGAGGACTGAGAAGGAATACCTTGCTGCCTGTAAATAGGTCTTCGTCATGCTGAGATTTTACGTTAGTATTCTATTAGGGCGTAATCCTTCCCCAGTCGGCCAATTCATGCTGCGGCCAGAAACTAACTCTCCTGATGTTCTATACACAATTGTAAATTATTGTGATAATAGTTCTAAGTATTTCGAAGTGGCGATACAGCATTAACGGTGAATGAGTTAGTTCCTAAACCCTTATTATCAATATTATATTTTGAGATTCGACTATTTGCTCTAACGTAATTTCATCACTATCATACAGTAGTAATAAGTTAGCTGTACTGAGATAAATCGCCTTGCAAACTCGAAATACTACAGCCACCGAAGAGTACAGAATCGATATCAGCTAATTGTTGTACGTGTAATGTAACTATTGAAATATTTATTTTATAGACAATATTTGCAGTGTTGTTGATTGATTGATTGATTTGCAGACACAGATAGAGAGTTATATGTTCATAAATATAGCTCTCTAAATCTTCTCTTCTTGAATCAGTCAAAGAAACAACTAAAGTTAAATATTTGGACATTTAAACGACAACTGCCTCATAGAAACAGTAAAGCTAAATCAGTACATAATGATCATAAATAGAATTACTAATTAAAATATTATACATAATGTTTAGTGTAACTTAGATTCAAAAAGTATACGTTACAGCTAGTGTCTAGTTTCAACATGAATGGGTCGACTCGACAGGAGACGAACTGAAGTGACAGAACAACAATAACATTCCGTAAAAACACAAGGTTTTGTACGGAGTGGTAAATCTGAGAGTAAAATATTGGCAATGACGCATTCCATATTGTGAACGCATCGTGACTCTTTCTTGAGTATAAACGTATATACGAGAGTAGTTTTATATCATCATCGTCATCACAGTTTATCAATAGTCTATTGCTGATTATAAGCCACCCCCATAGATCACCAGAAGCACGATTCTGAACCTCAAGTATCCATCAGCTTGCCGCAAATTTGCTTCAGTCGTCGCTTCATCTAACGGCGGGTCATCTTATTTTTTTTATTAAATTACGAGTAACAAACGAGCACACATTTCACCTGATGGTAAGTGATTTCTGCGGCTCATGGTATCTACATTCCTTGACTCCTTGACAAGGAATCATAATGCAGATGCGTTTTCACCCTCAAGCACTGAGATGAAATGCTTCGTCACGTATATTTACATATTTAATGCTGGTATTGTATGGCTAGTCCTAACCCGATCGAGCCGACCCATTCATTCTGCAGCCAGAAACAAACAGCGTAGCTCTACCAATGATAAAAACTAAATTATTCCACTCCTATACAGTTTAACATCGCAGCATTTTATCTCAGTCCTCAAGGGTCATAACGCATCTGCATTATAATTCCTTGTCAACGATGAATGTAAATGTCATGGGCTGCAGGAATCACTTGCCGTCAGGTGAACTGCGCATGATATATTACTTGTCATATGTACTTCTCTAGAACAGCGATATGCGATGGAGCGAGCATTATGAAGAACCGATCGCTCGACAGCGGCACAAACAAAAATCCAAAACAATGAACAGTGAGATGTGACGTATCGGGTTCGGTATCCCTAAATATCTTGGGACCCGCACAGAATTTAATCATTAAGAAAAATAAGAGGAAAATTAGGAAAAGCAATTAAAGAGAAGAAAAGCATTTTAGGTAGTGATAATAGATTTAGTAATAGTATTTTGAACTCTCCCTTGTTCTGCTAGAATACAGTAATTGATTTAAAATATAATACCTATCTTGTAACACTGGTTTTTAGGCATGGCAATGTTTATGTAAAGCCAAGAAATATATGAGCCATATATGATACCTATGAGACATACCAGTGGGTAACACCCCCATTAATGAATAAATATTTTGAAAAAATAATAGGAGGGGGGAATAGGAAAAACAGTTTCCCAACTACCCTTCATTGTGAAGTGGCAGACTAATTGAAAAATAGCTTAAGTCGTCGGGTTGGGAAATAATCCGGCTAGGGTTATGTCTGGAAATCTACCACCATGGTGTATTTTTTTTGTTTTTGTTATTCGTTCCAGTAATACGAATAACTAAGATCTTGCACTGTGTTTCGTATGATGAGCTTATAATAATAATATTAATAAGCCTCTCGAATCACCTGAGCCGGTTGGGACTCCGCAACGGGCAGCCCCGGGCTCAAATGAAGAAGGCGCTGCTCCTTGACACCGCTCGTATAGTTGCAGGTTTCGCTCCCTTTCGACTTAAGCGACCGTTTAAACTCCCCTGCCTAGGGATTCCCGTCTGGTTGGTCTTTATATATCTATTATATATAGTTGTTTCTTTATATGTTTATAGTTTTTTATTTATTTATTCTATTGACCAGCCAGGCGGAGATGGAATAAAATATCCCCTACATAATAATAACATTTATTCATAAGAAATGTTGATTCCAGTTTCACAGCACACATTTCACCTTTTTTGGCTTAAGAACACAATTACGATCAGGAAGCAAAGTAATTAATTAAATTATACAATTACACATAATAATTGATAATATTTAAATTTACAAAATATTAAAATTATATGATAATAAGTTTTTTCAATAAATAAATAGGCAACACTAGTCAGTCAATAAACGTTCTTTGAATGTAACATCTCATTCAACGAGTGAAATTGATTTTTTATCAGCCACTGCTTTAGGTGACATTTGAATCGACGTAACTCAAATCGACGTAACTTTATATTTATGGGGATTTTATTATATATTTGAATGGCCATCAGATAACAATTATTTGAGTATAATTATACTTTTCGAGTTAGGCATTATGACTTTATCAGGGTATCGAGTTGTGTATATTACAGTATCTTTAGGAATCATCAGATTATTATCTACCTCGGACTTATTACATTTCATCTTCAATTGTACAAGTTAATCTGGTTTCATCGCTATAAACGTTTTGCAGTCGATTCGTGGTGTAATCAAGACCAATGAAACCGCTCTATAGCAGTGATATTACGGGTGACGAGGCATTCGATCTTAGTACCACATGGTACAATAACCAGCTTAAAATAGAACCATAATGCTGCTCTGTTTCGTCTGGTGAGTGTAGCGATCCGGAGACGTTTATTACTGGTGACGAGGCATTCCATCTCAGTCCTCGAGGGTGACAACGCATCTGCATTATGATTCCTTGTCAAGGATGAATGTAGATGTCGTGGGCCGCAGGAATCACTTACATCAAGTGAACTGTGTGTTCGTTTATCACTCTAAATACAATAAATAATTAAAAAAACAAACCGCCTAACATGGATTTTTTAAATCTTTACTGCGCTAGATTAATGTTCAAAATTCATTTACCGTCAGGTGAACTGCACTCGTTTTCCACCTGTGTATTACAAAACCATACGTCACTCTATGTTTTCTTTGATGACAAAACGTAATACTCTCTAATAACACCGTGAGTGTATTTATTCACGGTTATATATTTCGTCTCTCGAAATCAAACCAACAAAGAAATTAATAACGCAGCAGAAGTGTTCATCAAGTTCTCTGCATAAAGGAGCGTTCATTATGCAGATGTAAAATTACATTAAAATTTTAATTATCATGTACTCGTCCGAGCGATTCCGCCATACTCGACGTCCACCCCTGAAGGCGATGCAAAGGCGAAGAGAAGCGAAATAATTCGCGCTCGAAGGCGAATGCGAAATATTTCCCCAATGATTAAAGCACGAGTCACTCCCTTAGCACTCCATTATGCGAAACTGTAATCACGAAACTATCGGAGCAACTACGCAACACCTAGACTAAACAAACACAACCGTTTGCGTTACGTTACCATACCAAATTATATACGACCACGGACGTGAACGCGACGTGGTACGTTTTTGACTTGCGTCGCGAACGCGGGTTCGCCTACATAATTATTTAAGTTAATGATATACTACACCTTTCGTTGCATAAATGATTTCTTTTTTATTCGCCACGCGATGGAACAGGACGTTGCTATGCGCGTTAGTGCAAGTGCGAGAGGGAGGGTTAGTGGGGGGTGGGACCTCCCTCAGCTCAAAAAGCAGGCTCTTAAGATTATAATATTGTAGGAGGCTGTGACCGTCTCTCAAAGCACTGGCTGCTTTTTAATCTCGCTTACTTATGTATTCCTGTTTCTAAGTGTTTATTTCACATCGGTCTGCTATAGGTACGTATATGTATTACGAAGTTTGTACTTAAGCGCTTCACTTGAGTGGACATTTGTTATTGAAAAAAAAATCTTCAATGTATATATATTTATATATATATATATATATTTATTTTTATTACGTTGAGAGTATCAATCAGCACACATAGCACCTGATGCTAAGTGATTCCTGCGGCCCATGACATCTACATTCATCCTTGACAAGGAATCATAACGCGGATGCGTTGTCACCCTTGTATAATCAGCACTCTAAATAGTTAATTGCAATTTTAAGTGCTGATTTATTACATGTTTGGCGGGCGAAGGAGAACATAGTATGGTTCTCTTGTATAGGTCGACACTCCATCTAGTCGTATTTAAACAATTGTAAAATTGTCTTAAACTAATAATAGATATAAATAAAATACATTTATATTGTGATTTCCATGTATCTATATTACATTAAACAACGGTGGTAAAACCAGGATGCAGTTTGCTTCTAGATGCGGCATGAATGGGTCGGCGAGACCGGAGGAGGACCACGCTCTAACAGGTTGTCAACGTTTCTATAATTGGAGTTAAGGATGAATCATGTAACACACAAGTATTGTCTTTCTCAATAAAGATCTTCCTTAATTTGGTATTCTATTTTAGAATGTAGAATTGACGGTGACAATCTAGCACATAATTCATATGTTGGTAAGTGATTGTTACGACCAAATACCCATTCATCTACGACAAGGAATCTTAATGCATACGTTGTGATCAGAAAATTGTTTTTGTAACCTTTTCTGTAATTATAGTAGGCCACGTTGTGGCTATTCTCTAGGTACAACATGAATGCGTTGACTCGACCGGAGAAGGACCACACCCTTACAGAAAACTTACGTAAAATTACTTGAAGCTGCTAAGTTTTGTGTGGTGAGTGTAGTATACGTCTGGTTATTCTATATAGTATGTATAGACCCTTATAACTGGTGACGAGGCATCCCATTTCACTCTATAGAGGTGGCAATGTATATCTTGAATATTAGTTGACTATCCACCTGTTGTGGCCACCGGGTGCGATGGTATGTCACTCCTTATATTATAAAGTAAATATCAATCTATGGTGAGAGGACACAAATTACTTGTCTAAGATAACTTAGTAATAACTTACTCAGTAACTTGAGCTACTTGCTCGTTTGCCATCTATTCTTTAAAAAAAAGTATTATTAGTGCCTGGGTAATATTTAGGTTAGGGCTTATAGGGTTACATGGCCTTTTAGAGTTGTAATAATTGTACTAATGCTAGTTGAAATGTAAATGGCCTTTATAAGGCTGGTAACGCATTGTGGATGTCCATGGGTGGCGGTAATCACTTACCATCAGGTGAGATGCTTGCTCGTTTAGCCACCTATTTTATAAAAATAGAGTGGCTCTATGTCAACCATGATTGTTGTAAAAAAAATGTGGACTTATTTTATTGTCATTTTTATATCGAAACCTAGTAGTATTTGTATAAAAAATAATACAGTTTTTTAACTGATATCTCTTTATTATTGTAAATAAAATATAAAAAAACATAACGCGTAACAGAATCAAGAACGAGAAGAGAAGAGAGAAGGCGTGTTGGTTAGGTGGAGAACAATTTATTTGAATACTATAATTTTTACTAATTTTTATTTTAATATAACCACCAACATAATTAAATGCAGCTTGACTTAACAGGAAAATAGTTATAGCTTTTTAGATGCACATAATTCTACTTATAGGTAGTAACATCATGCAGATAAAAACATGTTATGCAATAACTTAAGGTTAAAATCAAATCTCATACATGTTAAATTATAATTAATAATTCAAATAAGCTAAATAGATATATAAAAGCTACATAGATATATAAGATAAATTGATAAGTGGAAAATTTTCTTTAAACTAGACTTAGTTTCCGGTCTTCGGAGTTTTAATATAATAATTTTTGGTTTAAGTTTATTTTTTTAAAAATGCTAGCAGTGCTACTAATACTCTAGTTAATCACTCCAACTGAGCTGAACATACTTGTGTTAAGAGATGGTATTACTGTTGGTCCTTTATAACCTTTACAGCTTTATCTAATTAGACTCGCGAGCGGGAGGTCCGCTCGCGAGACAACGACGATGCTGGCGCGGAGTCTGCTGTTGCACCACTGCTGCACTCCGACCCCTGTGGACGAAGAACGTCGATGACAACAGAGGGGGGCGATAATACGATCCGAGAGCCCCTCATACGGAGGTACGAAACCTCGACTCAGATCGCTATCTAAAGGGAGGAAATGTCGATATTTATATTATTCGAAGCGGCCTAGAACACGAAACTTAATTTTCGTAGACCTTATCTTAACCCTAGACGTAGACGTATCTTACTAACTTAGTACGGTGGTAAGATAAGGTTAAGATAACGCCTAATTGATGTTTCAAAAAAAATTACAAAATTTGTCTCTAAATAAATCAATAGGTTTTGTAGAAAATAAATTTAAAAGTGTTTTTCTACAAAACGAATAATACTTTGGAGTTGCTCCGCATTTTTATTATATTAAAAACACTCAAGTTAGAATTTTTCACTCAAATTTTTCTTTTCACTCAAAGCAATCTGAAATCGGGACATTGTCCTATTCGTGAATAGAACAATATTGTCACCCTTTTAAACTTCTTTGTTTTTAAAAAAACAAATTGGGAGCTTCTATTGCTGCGAATTTTACAAGCTTTGAAATGTAAATTGAAGATTAAAGTAATAAATTATATACTATTTATTATTAAGTTGCCTTGATAAACGAGCAGAGGGTTCACGTGATGGAAAGAGATGATGGAACGAAAGGAAGAAAAAAAGATATATTGTCAGCCCTTTTACCATACGGCTTTGTATAAAATGGCTGTGGATAAATAATTTTTTATGCTACTTACTTCGGATTTTCTATAAAGTTCCCCATTTAAATAAATCTTTAACATAAGCCGAAGCAAACAAAGCAAACAAACGGTATATATATATATATATATATATATATATATATACCTAGTCCGGCCATAAGTTATGTAAATAATAAATATTATTAAAGTACCTGCATATTTATTAGTCTCAGCAAAAAAAATTTCGCCACTGCTTGCTCCAAAGATTTTTCAAGAGACTCAATGTCACTGTGTCGTTTAGAGCAGGCCATATCCTCTAAAACTTACCTAATTTGAAGTCTAAAGTGTTGAGGTCTGGGCTAGATGAGGACCAGTCTTCAGTGCCTATAAAAGTTGGTTTCAAGCCAGTATTAGTTCGTGCCTTGTGACCAGGTGCAGAGTCCTGCTGGAAAGTCCTCGGTATATTTTTAAAATGTGTATTGCTGAGAGGTTTCACAACATGATCCAAGACTGTATCGTGATACACTTTGGCTGAAGTTTTCACTCCTCTTTCACAAAAATGTAGTTTTGTGACTCCTTGATAAGACACGCCCCACCAAACGATCACTGACGCAGGATGATGACCACGTTGTACCTTTCCGACCACTTGAGCAGCTTCTTTAAAACTGTGAGCGTACACTTTATCATTTTGCTTATTGTAGTGTTCTTCAATCGTGAAATTTTTTTCATCGGTAAAGAGAATATTTCTGGGCCTTTGACCTGCGTATCGCGACAGTAGGCGTTTCGATCGTACCACTCTCTTTAATTGTAAAGATTGATTTAGGGCATGTCCTATATATCGACGATAAGCACCGAGCTTCAGGTCTTGTTTTATAATACGCGACAGAGTCCTAGCGGGAATCTCGTTTCTCGCGATGAGATTCTGGCTTTAACAGCATTAACGCCCCGATGTTTTCTGGTCTTCGTCAGAGGAAGTGTTGTTGTATCTGTTGATAGTACGATATACGAACATACGGCTGATACCAAGATTTTGAAGTGTCTGGAATATGACCGACGGCTCCGTACCCTCTTTGTGCAAGACGATCACTGCAATCCTATTTTCTTTAACACCCCAATCCATATTGTAATTTGATAATGAACACAAAAAAATATGTGAAATGGCGCAAAATCGAAAGAAGTTTTTAAAATAATATACGTGTTCCAAATTCAAAATAATTAAAAAGTTGAAAAAAAGAAAAGTTTTTATGTAACAATATTTATGCCCAGACTAGTTTATATATATATATATGTATATATATATATATATATATATATATATATATATATATATATATATATATATTAATTCTTTATAAACGCTTTGTATGAATGTATATTTTTAATAATATTTATAATAATATTAATAAATTAACTGGCATGAATTTAATTACCGTATGAAGAAATTTTATTATTTTTTTTACTATGTGAAATATATATAATGTTATTAACTCCCTATATATAAAGATAGACTATATAGAAAGACGTTGGCCTCAAGCTTAGAGAGAGTATTGGAGAATAGTCCGTGATAATGTGGTTTAGCAGACTTCTATGGTAATATTTTTTTATTTCTTTCACCGTCGAGTACACGGTAGATCCACATCTAATAAAAACAATTCGATTTGGATTCGATTCGATCGAACCCGGTTTGCACACGTACTGCGATATCAATAGCAACCACCCGTCACTTACGGCTACGAGGGATTATATAGGTAATTAACAACCAATAGATTTTTTAACGTTGTTTCTACAATAACAATTCCTAATTTTTCCTGAACCTTTATACCTGCTCCGTAATCATATCAAACGGCTTTCTATCTTTCTGGTGATGTGACGTTATATGAGATGTGTATTTTAACAATCAAACAGTCTATACCTGATGGTTTCTTTCTGCTCCTGGTGCCCACTTTTATCCTCGATCAGGAATTATAATACAAATGACACCTCGTCAACAATAATAAGGTAGAAGACCTTAGAAGGCTACTCTTTTCCATCAGATGAATTTTATGCTAGTGGTCTTACCGCAACATTAATTGTAAAGCTTATTTATAACTACGGCGTGATTCTAAAACGTTAAAAGCCACTACTAATGGCTTATTGAATAATATAAACAATTAAATTTGTTTTCCTCCTTCTTTTTATTTCATATCTGATTATGTCAATTATAATTAGGAATTAAAACAAACATGAGAAGATAAGAGACAGATACACTGTATATATGATAATATTTATCTATTATGTATGTATTATTGTTTTAATATTCTTTTCTTTTTATTAAAATTAATAAAAAAATTATAAATATTGGAACTAATTTGTTCTCCAATCACATAGATAGTTTACCTGATGGTTAGTGATGACTTCGGCCCATGACATCTACATCGATCCTCAACAAAGATGCCCACGCGTTGTCACTGGACTGAGATGGAAAGACTCATTACCCGTAAACTTCGGATCTGTACACTCACCATACGAAACACAGCAGCAATATGCCGTTATATCGCGCTGGTGGCGTGCTCCACATAGAAATTAGCTACATCGTAACTCTACTACGGTTCCCCTATTGCCAGTAATTGGGTCTATTTATGCGGCACTCGCAATGGGAAATACGGCAATATTATGTTGATATTTTGTATTGATATTCCGTAAACGTGGGCTTCGATTGTTCCATCTCATTTCTCAGGGATAACAATGCTTCTTCCTCTAATGGTCTAAATTATTCATTGTTCGGTAAACTATATTTGTTTAGAGCCTTTTGTAGTGGATCAAGAGTATTTATGAATGTCTTTCAGGTCAATTTCAATCGCACCGATATCATCTGTGAATTTAATTTGAGATGAACAATTTTTTTTAAATGGATGGCAGTTTCCGTAAACCAGCAGCCGTTATGATAGAGTGGACATGTTATATGTATAGTAATACCATACTGTCTGCGTTTTCAATCATACTATTTATTCAAACAGGGGTTTACATTAAACAAGATATAGAGGAACATTTATTATTTTGTTTAATTCCCATTATATAATACTACCTCCTCTACGTTCCACTATCGGACCTCACGACGCACTGCTGGATATCATCCTTTTGTTGTAAACATCCCTCAAACCCGAACGAAGTGCTTTGCTTCGTCTTTCATTATTCGTACAGTAAAGGACTGGAATATATTGCCCGCGTCTGTCTTTCCCTCCGATTACAATGTGGGTGTTTTCAAGAGTAGAGTGAATAGGCAATTACTGAGCTAGTGCGCCTTACCATCCAGGACTGCATTTCCACTTAACATCAGGTGCGATCGTGGTCAAGCACTTGCTTTGAAAGTATAAAATAAAAACCTTTAATAACATAGTCTAAAAAAATAACAGAACTGTACCTTTGAATACGATGATGTTCTGCCCCATTTCGATATCTTTCTAGTTACTACAATATGATATCAACTGTGCACGATATGTTATAGTGCTGTAAATATTCGAGCAAACACACATGTCGTAGCAGATGTAATACTAAATTAGATTGAAGGAAGGCTTAGATGCATTACCATACACGAAAAGAAGAGAGAGAAATACATGCAACACATCCAGACCCGAATACCAACAATTTATTATTGTATACACAAAATATTTTTATTCTTGTTCTTTCATTTGTTGTCAAAAATAATTTTTTTTTGGGCTGATGGCCCTGATAGCCCCAGGGCTTTTACAGTTTCGGCGGGTTGAGAGGTAACCGAGCGCTTATGGCGCTCAGTCGAGACCTCTGTGAATGTGTATACAAGAACAATATTCAGGTTTAGTTGTATTTGTATACATAAATATTGTTTCTCGATTAGGGAACCGAATAAAGGGTCCGTAATGCAGCAGTCAGATAATCTAACCACTACTCCACTCAGACGGTTTAAATGTATGAAATATGTTTTTAAATATAGAATAAGGTACAAACGAGTACATTATATTTTTATATACACCCCCCTATTTTGAAACGAGCTTTTAAATATAGAATAATGTACAAACGGGTAAATTATATTTTTATATACACCCCCTGTTTTGGAACGAGTTTTCTAAGACAATACCTTGCTCGCTTGTATATGCTGATAGTAATTCATTCATGTACTTAAAGCTTTGTTGCGTTATGTGATCTAATGTCGGCACACACCGCCGGGTTGCACATAGTGTGGGCGGAGACTACAGACTTAGGTCATTGAGAAGGCACTGTTTGTAGATAGGCATGAATGATTGAAGTATATAATATAGTGTGCTTGTTTGTCACCCCAATATTTAAAAATATATATATCGGCGTCCTGTAACACAGGAAGAAAAGTAATATAATAGGTTATAATATTATTGTTTTATAATTATCCTTTACATGGCAGTTACTTTTAATTATGTTAAGATTAAAATACATGCACTTATTTGGTAGAAAAGAGAAGTCTCGCAAAAGAAAATTCTAAAAGATTTTTCCATAGGAAAATTATGATTTGTTTTATTTATATAATATTTATTTAACTGTAATAATTATTGCCGGTCTCTTACGTCATTGAGGTGGTATTTACAGGTAAGAATCCCGAGTGAGTATGGTACATATGTAACTGTTTTTTTTCTCATTTTTATATTGTATGTGCACCTACCCTAGCTTCTCCATACCACCCTCAGGTCGACTGGTAGAAAATACTTCCAGCATTAAGTCCACCTATGTAATTTACTTTGTGCATGAAGTTTAAAATAAATAAATAATACAATTGTATATTCGTTTATTTTGTATGTTGTATTTTTCTATTATATTGTTTTATTACTTTTAAAATTTTCAAGCGCTAATACTTGATTTTGTTGCGAAATATTTTGGTATACGTTATTAAATATGAATAATCATAATTTTTAGATTTTTATCAAACGTGTTTAACGTTTAAAAGGAAACCATAAATTTAGTTTTATTCAATTAAAATGTCTTATCCTTATAGAAAACCTTTTAGATGTTTGTACATAAAAGAAGGATATGTTGTTTACTGTACGTACCTATGTGTTCTTGGCATTAACATATGTAAGGCTTTATGTAACTGACGCTTTATATATCTTGCTCTGGCAATATTTTATATTATGCTTCGATCATTTTTGTGAATAAAAATATGTGTGATATTTTTATATTTTACTAGCTTTGGATACAATACGTTCGGACAATACGAAAGACGGATGAAATGAGAATGTTTATTAATTATAATTATCTTACGACTGTGGACAGTTTCGATGGATAATTAAACAACTTACTTAGTTATATATAGTAATAAATACTAATGAATTTTATCAGTACGTTTGTAAAAACTGCTATCAAGTATAAATTTGTGAATGGTATTGATGTATTCTAGAGTTGAAAGTTATGAAGTAAACAAGTAGGAATAAGAGGTTGTTATAAAATTACAAATTAAAAAAATCCACAGGAACTTAAAATATCTAAATAATTTTCTTTTTCTGAATATTAAATAATAATAAAAAAAACCAGCAATGAAACACCAAATCAAAAACAGCTGATGCTCGGATCCACGAACGCACGGGCGAAACTGTCTTAAAAACTAAAAATACTAACTTGCGTTCGTTAATCCGAGCATCAGCTGTTTTTGATTTGGTGTTTCATTGGTGGTTTTTTTTAGTAAAGTAATGTATTTTTTATGAAACTATCGTTTCATTTAGCTGTACTAACACGATGGAGCGTAAATAATGCTAATAAAACGTTTTAAAATATTTCAATTTTTTTAAATCGGGATCGATTTTTTTCCGTCCCATCATCAAAGGTATCAATAGTACTATCGTCTGTCTTCGTTTTCTGAAGCGTTCTCCTAATACCCAGTTTACATATAACCATTGCTATTTATGTGTTTATAATTAGATATTTTACAATAAATTTACTAGTAACTCCAACTTTTTTACTTTACTTTTATGAAAAAGAAAGAGTTATACAGATAATATAAAATCATTGGTGGGTTTTTAGGTTATTTTAATTATTCATTTAATTTATTTTATTAATTAGTATTAAAAGTATTAAAGGGTAAGTAATTTATATAACTGTATTATATTGACAGTTGTAAAGATGCAGACTGATTTATAAGATCAAAATGTACAGTAACCTACAACAAATGGGAGGGTGGATACGATGACGCAAGAAAATATAATAAAAATAAACGGCCCGTTAGGGAAGGAAGCTATAAATCTTTAGCAGCACAGGTCCCATCTAACTTATAGCCATCTGATAGTAATCAAATAAGAAAACCTCATTTTCTTGAAACGCTTTCTTCACAACGTAATTAGAAGAATCGCATCCGCAGTGAATTTTTCGCCCCAAAACCCATAATCTGTGTTCTCACTTCACATAACGTTTTTACCGATGACAAACTTATACATGCAGTCGTGGTACAGTGAATTCAACTTTATTCACTCACGTTAGGAATTGATATGACCGCAATTATGTTTTTGGTTTAGATAGAAGCGGGGCTGCCAATGGCGGGAAATTGCTTGACATTTTGTTAGCTGTCACATTAGGGATGCCATTGCGCAATATTTTTATATCGGTATTAGTTTCTTTGGTGACATATCACATATTTCATTTTAGTCTGTTTTAAAACATAACCATTTAGATTATTTAATTAATTTCATTATTCTAATATTGGATATATCGGCGTGACAAAACTACAGTAGTTAGAGAGAAATAATGCTAATAGATTCTTTATCAAGGTTGAATGTGGACGTCAGATCACACAATAGGTGAATTGGGTGCCTTTTTGTAACCATTTTTCTTTTAACATCTGTGTTAAACAGCGATTTGTAATGTAAATATACTACTATGACCAAAGTTGTGTTTTTAATTAATATGCATATATTTTTGAAAAGAAGTTAATAAGACTAAAACTTATATGTACGTACATACTTATAGAAGCCTAAACTTAATTAAAAACAGTTTTATTTAAAGTTGCTGTCTTTAGCTTTTTTGAATTACTGGGACTAAATTAAGGCCGAACTCTTAATCCTTTATTCACAAAAATTAAGCTTCGTGACTACCAAAAATCCCTTCTTCGATAACATTATTTGAAGGCAAATAACATTTGATATGTATATTTCCTCTTGGTATTTGTGTATTTATGTATAGATATAAATATATATAGATATATATATATATACTATATATATAAATATGTATATATATATATCTATATTTATATTTATTACGTATTATTTTGATGTGTATCTATGTATAATTTGATATTTTTATCTAATTAACCCTTTTATTATGCCTAAAACATTCTCTTGAATTCCCAGGGTTGACTGGTAGAGAATGCCACTGGGCATTAAGTCCGCCCTTGTAAACCTGTTGTTTAAGGAACATAAAGAGTAAATAAATAAAACCATGTTTAATGCAGAATGATGACAACTTTAACGTGTACCCTATTTTGTCATTTTGCTTATGTGGTGCTCATCAACCGAGAGCATATTTCTGAGGATCGGGATATCACGCGTTTCGATCAATCCACTCTCTTAAGCTGCCTAGCATGGGTTAGCATCTTGCTTCAGGTCTAGTTTAATAATTTGCAACATTTTTTTATATGTACATATATAAATTTTTGATTGTTTCCTCGAACACTATCTAATCCTGAGAACACATGACCTACCTGACCTTTTATGGTTTTCAATATAGGAATTGTTGTATAAGTGTTAATAGTCGATACACAATCATACGGTAGACCACTAGCTTTTGTAGTTTCTTAAAATGCCTGTGGGTTCCCCGCTTTGTACAAAGGATTCACTGAAAGACTTTTTTAAACAATCACGGCAAAAATAAAATATATGAAATGGCGGTAAATCGATTGAAGTTTGTTATATAATAAACGAATTACAAATTTGAATTCAGAAAAAATAATTATTTTGATTACAACATTATTTATGGGCAGCTTGTTAGGTTATCGTTGCCACAAGATCTAAAAATACAGGGGAGATGGTCCTTCACTGCTGGAAAAGCTGCAGACCCACTCATTGACCTAAGAAGCGGAATGGGACGAATAATCGATGGCGAAGAAAGCTTTTGAACCCCCCGCCAGATGGAACGACGACCTATTCAAGTTTTCTGGAAGATGAGTACCGGTAGCTCAGGATCGTGTCTTGCGGACATCTATGGAGAAGGCTTATGCTCAGCAGTGGAAAGTGGAAAGGCTGTGATGATGGTGATTAATTAAGGTAAGATCGATTAATTAGAGCGAGGAGCTACTAGCTAGTTAGTTAGATGACAATTTAGTATAAACAGCACATGCCGAAAATTACACTAAGATGAAAAAATATCTGCATGCAGCTGTTATAAAACTGAATTTATTATGTTCATTAAGGTCTCCAGTACATCATTGCAGAACTTGATTATGTATATATTAAATTAGCGTGGTAGGGTTGCAACCCTGAGCATAGCCACGCCACTTACAGTATTAGGGCTCCTTGTTCCCGTATAACTCGATAATTCGCGCCCGTCCGCCATTTTCTTGTCATCGGCAGCGCCCCAAATTATCCAATCCCGGTGCAAAATGACAGGCCTCGTAGAGGGTAAAAATCATATTATCCTGTGGGGTGGGCGCGAAATAGAAGGACATATTTTATAATACTTTATAATTAAATCTCTATTCGTATGTACATAACATGTGGTATTATGTTCGTGGTGTTTTGAGGTTATGTAGGCTTCTTTTTGATCACAATGGGTTTTAAATTGAAGTACTAAAAAATATTAGATAAAGATAAAAGGGAATGGGAACTTAAATCATATCAGAATAAGGAAATCCATTAAAAAGGAAAAACAAGTAAAATATTTAGTTTGCTTGTTTCTATTTTTCTAATAGAATCAAAAAGATTATAAAGAATTTACTAGTAATCAAATGAAATAAAGATTGTGATCAGCAACTTGAAGTATTGTGTATCGTGTGCGACTAATATAGGTATCCCAAATCTTGTGGCCCCGCCAGATAGAGGAACAGTCATGTCGAATTTTATTAACCAAAATATTATAAAATACATACTGTATATATAATTTATGATAATAAACTCAATCACTTAGCGAGTTGTGGAAAGGGCTATGCTCGTTTTTTATATACTTGATACAATTCACAACCTGCATAAAACCAAGGTAAACGACATAGCTTAGTAACTGAAGTCCAGATCTCGACAAAGGCTTTTTCAACAAAACGTTGGCAAATACTGGCATTCTTGGAATACTTGCCCTCACCCCTCTCGACGAGCAGTCGTGCTGGTAAGAGCACTGGTATCCTGTCACTGCTTCTGGCCAATTTAGCTGATCATAGAGCCCACATTCACAGGCTCATATGATTTGAGCAAGACAAAGCCACCCTTAATACCACTATCAACGCTATAGCGGTGCAGCATGAGTTGTTCCTTGAAAGAGTGACGTTGAGTGGTCGCCACGGAACCCAGACGTAACCCCACCAGATGTTTCTTGTGGGGTTATCTTAAGAAAACCGTTTGTGATAATAGTCCTCGATATTAATCAAATTTAAGAAGTAATATTGAAGTAAAGATCATTGATTCTTCGACAACTCTTATAAAAGTGCTTAATTAAGTTCGCAATAGTTTGAGGTCTTTTGTATTTTATATATATTAAATAAAAACCTCTGATACAAAGTGTATAAAAATATCTTTCATATCATCAATCCAGTCCTAAGTGGTAAATCATTTCGACCCGAGAAAGCTCAACTTTCAACACTATACTGAAAATAACTCGATACCGAATAATATTTCAAAGTATAAACTTTGTATTAATTTTATATGAATGCGAAAATTCACGGTACTGTAGTTTATTGTTGACTTTAAAATTGTTACCAACATTCTTTTATACAATTGAGGGTTGAAAGGGGCTTTAATGAGCTTACCACCCTTTTTATGAAATGTAAAGGGCGCCTCGGTGAATGTGAAAGGAATTACCCGCGATTCAGCGGACGATTAGTGAACGTTAGGTTTTGGCCGGGGATGTACCCGCATGCTTTCTGACGAGAGAAATGAAGAGTTATGATTAACAAAGGGGAATAGAAAGATCAGTGAAGCATTCTTGTAATTTTATTAACTCTGGACAAAGCATCAACGTTCATCTGTAAGCGGGAATTTTGAAAATTACAGAATGCAATTTGTTACATTTTCAACAATGGACAGATTTTTTTCTGAATAGTAACGACAAACGAGTACACAGTTCGTCTCATGATAAGTAGCTGCAGCACATGATATGAATCATGCTCACCAAAGATTCAAAATTTCTTACTCCATTGTAGATGCCAAATAGTAGATAGATTTATGAGTGGTACAGCTATGGTGAAACTATCAATCCGCAGAAACACAAATAGGCCTGCTCAACTGGGAGAGCACTATTTGAAAAATACTACTATAAAAGAGTATCTTAGCCCCTGTGTTCCATCTTGTGAGTGTAAGAAACCGATTTCTAGTGGTTTTACATTATTAGTTCTCGGTCGTATCAGCATTATGATTCCTTATCAAAATTTTATATTACGTTTAAAATTATTACTTTCTTGAAATTTGCTTCATCACCGTTAGTATAGTAAAAAAGTAAATATTGTTTAATAATACCTTTTGACAGGTAAAAATTCTCTAACTGGCACTTTACGGGCAACTCGGGCTGTTATGTGACTGAAATTTAGTTCGAAAGCTTTTGTCTCTAGCACTTACTCATAATTGGCGTAAAGGTAATTGTGATATTTTTAAAATGACATTTTTTAATAAAGCTAGTCTAGTAAATTGTTATATTATATACGTTGCAGTGCCTCTTTATTTATTTTCTTTATATTGCATTAATTAAAAACAAAATGTTGATAGTGCGGATTTAATGCCAAATGCAGTATTTATCAGGCAACCCAAGGTGTTGTGTATTTTTATTTATTTATTAAGACTGACAAACGAGTTCATATTCCATGATTCCAACTCCTGAAGTAAATTATAGGCGAGAATTTATAATTTTGCAAAAGAAATGGAAAAATTCGAAATGCTTGTAGTCAGTATCCAATCGATTGGCACTGTATATATATATATTTCTTTTCTTTTTTGTGAGTACCCTATGTTTTTTTTGTCCCGATAAAATATCCAACACTAGGCCTGCTGGAAGAGATTTTATTTGAAAAATAAGCTGCGTCCTTGTACATACCTTTCCTATATTACTTCCCTTATATAAATGCTTTGTGTACATAAAAGTTAAATACATAAATAAATAAAAAAACACCCCCTATGAAATAAATATTTCAGTTTTCTAGGTGTATTATAGCTGTACCGTTTACTTGGCGATCTATCCCTTGGTCTGAATAAACTCAGGAGACGCCAAGTCCAGAACTTTCTTAACTGAGCACATTTTATTACGTTTAACACCCAAATCACAGTAATGTATAGTATAATTTACTTAATGGTCCATTACTTTCAGTAAAATGTGAACATTTTAATTACAAGTTCAAAAGTTTACAAAAAAATGTGTGTTCTTCGCCAAATTAAATAACAGTTTAAAACTGGAAGAGGCATGCTCCGGTTGGTTTCTCCGCATTTTGTGATGATATAATGAGTCTAGGGCAGCGTATATTCAATTACTGGTAAAAAGGTCGTCTTTGCCTAGTGTCTAGTGAAGGCATCTCTGTAAAATAATGTATAAGATATATTATATATTTCAAATATATATAATATATTTGAAAGTCTTGAGTTGATAGTATATATGATGACATGATAGTGTTATCGTAATTATCACAATAATAAAAATACATGATAGTTCACACGGATATTTTTTTTAATTACTAAAGTGTCCAACTTTACTAACTTTACTAACACAACAATATATCCAAATAGTTATTCGGCCCGCCCCTTCGTCTCCGCCCGCCGAATGCTTCCAGCTATATTTTGTGATTTCGTCCCAAGTGCACTCCGCGACCCCTAAAGTAAATTAAAGTTAAGTCAGATTTACTTCCGCCGACGAGGTCCATTTCCTTTATCGGTTATTGAATGTACGAGAAGGGTGATTAAAAGATTGAGTTCTATTTTTGTACCTTTTTATTATTAAGGAAGAACATTCTGTTTTTAGAAAATTGAATACTTTTCTTCTTTATTTGAATGTTCAGATTATTTTATTATGCATAGTGGCTGTCTTTACATTCTGTACAGGTCCTATGTCCCTTTTTTTAAATTAAAAAATTAGCCTATACAAAATAAATCAAAATATTTATTTAAGGTTTCGAGAATGATTCTTGATCGTAAAAGGGATGAAATCTCTCACGTTTGTTTTAGGGACGTTAAGCTCACTATTGCGCGTATTTGATATAATATGGCAATTAACAGAAAATATCGGTCTTATTCCAAAAAATTCAAAAATAGAGCAGGAGGATCACATATGTTGTGGATGTTATAAAATTCACAAGAATAATATCAGAAAATTTGTACATAATGTGTTCAACATGTGTACAAATTTATAAGTAAACTATATTATTATTATATGACTAGTTTAAAATTTAATTAACAGTTGACACTGGACTTCTTACAAAGACTGTAATGGTGTGAAACGAAAGTTTCTTCTTAAAATATGAAAAGGTTTCGATACGTTATCGAAAAATTAGTTGATAAATTAATGATTTTCGTGAATGAATATCTGGAGCAACGAATACAAAGGTTTTAAATTCAATTTATTAGTCATCGTAACAAGATGACATACCGTTCAATGTTTGTTATTTATTTGTAGCAAAAGTATTTATTTTTGTATTATTTTTCATGTTTGTATTTACCTCATTAGTGACAATCTATTACTTTGTTTAATAACATTTTTTATTTAATTTTATATCCATTTTCCTTTCTTAATTTTTTGTATGACCCAAATGGTTAATGCACGCATTATGCAAACTTAAATTAAATAAGTAAATATTTCGTATTATAAGTGAATACTAACCTTTTTTGTAAAGCTAAATCTAAAGATACATAAATCTATTTATATTAATATTTTTTCCGACAGCTTTTAGTCATAATTTTTTTCACAATCATTCAGATGTTACGTCAAGAATGAGTACATAATGTGTGGAGAGCTTGCACTTAATACAGTGTGCTTTTGTGCTCAAGACATATATGTTGTATGTGCGTGGGACGGGTACATAGCTCGTAGTTTACATAATTACAAAGGCGGAGGCTGGATGGCGGGAGATGATTGCTCTACGGCAAGATGGCGACGGGCTTACAGTGCCAGAAATACTTGGCGATTTTCGACAGATAAATAATAATAATGTTAAACTTTATTAAATTTATAAATATTTACTGAAAAAACTGTAAATAGTAATAAATATGGTTGCATAATAATTGGCCTTGAATTATACATATAAAAAAATTGTTATAAAAATGAAACTAATGTACTTATAGTATATTGATTGATTTCAATTAATGCTTGTAGAAATTTTAATTATACATTTTTAATTCCAAAAATATCAAAATAATTTCTATCCAAATTTAGCCGACTTTCTTTATGTCTATTGTATTTTCGTCAACATTTCATTGAATGTCTGATATGTATACATTCAAAAAAATAATATATTTTAGGCGAACCGATTCAGAAGCTTATATCGAATAAGATCGAATCGCTTGTACTGGCTAACCCCGCGGCTGCCGTGTTACTTCATAGCGCATTTTATATATTTTTCATTTGCACATAAAACGCTCATTACGAGATGCATTTGCTAACGAACGAGACGATTCGCATATGACGTAGCGACGCAGGGACGTAGCGGCGTAGCACGGGAGCCGGTAAGCTACGCGGCGCTAATGCAAATGTTCATATTAAAAAGTAGTAAATGTACTGTTTTTTTTTAGAAAAACACTGTTGCTGTTAGGGATAAAGGTTAACATTACTACTCTCTGTTATATTAAGCTTAACTAGTTTGCTTTGCTTAAACTAAAAACTTTGAAATGCTAGTTGTTTCTTGATACGAAATATTTTTATAATGGAATAGGCAAATAAATCTTTTTGACCCAGTTTTAGCTGTAAGAAGGCTGCCCGCAGTTATATACGAAAAGCTCGCAGGTCTAATACAACTTGCTTTTAGGATACTATTAGGGTTCCTCGATTTTGAAGTACACATAGGATTTTTGCAACACATCAGGCCCAATAGTATCTTTTGAGCCGATCCGGGTCAGTCTGAACAGTATCCTGAATAAAAATTCTGACAAGGAAGTCCATTCTTGAAATTCGTTAAAATTTTCCTCATATGGTTTTTTCAAATTACATTTATAGAGGTATTCCATCGCAGTCTGGGGGGTGACAATGAATGCATATTGGATCTTAGTTGCGGATGGATGAGGCTGTCATAGGGAGTAGTCATCACTTACTATCAGATAAACTGGGCCCTCATTTCTTATGCTCTATATTATATATATAAAACCAGGCTCGATGTGGAACCTGAGCTTCCCCGTAGCAGAACTAAAAGTGACGTAAGAAGGGATTATTACAAAAACACAAAAACTGAAGTAGAACATAGAAGTAGTAATTTAACTAACCAGGGCTATATTATAGCAAATTGCCGGTGAGTCTTGGTCAATAAGCCCCAATTTTTGTATTGTTCATTTGTCCGAGATGTCGCCGCTCCATCTAGTGGGGGTCGTCCTACGTTTCGTTGTCCAATACGAGGTTGGCGTGTTGTTGTTTATTGTTATTTCTCTACTCCACAGTACCCACGGAAGTTTAGCATTCTGGTATCCCATATCATGTTAATATAAATAATATTTTATTTATAAGTAAAATAAACAAGTGTTATGAACCACTTTTCTATCTGTCTTTACATAAAATATTTTCTACTTTACACGATCATGAATTTGTATATATTCAAATGAAAACCATATTTTTATATAACGGTCACGAAGTCAGTTCTTCTGTTACTCCATCGAACTTTATAAAAGTGGTGGAATAGATATTCCTCAATATTTTTATAAAACTAACAGCTTTTTAATAGTGTACATAAGGGTGCAGTCTCCTACACTAGAGCGTCACAAAAATGGCCGGGTATATAGCATGGGCTTTGTCTCAAGTTAACGACGCAGTTCCGCCCCGTAACGATGTCCCCCCGGTAATGACGGACCTCGCCCCTCCAGCCCTCCGCCCTCCGACGACAATGACGCCAGCACTCATGCGACTACGGACATCGAATGATACTCTCATTATGTACTGTTATTAAAGTAATGAAGTCGACGACGCATTCCAATTTACAACCTCCGCGTGACTTTGTTTATCGCAAAACCAGTCGTTCTTTATATTTATACTAGAGCACATAATTATAGGCTTTTTTCGTGGTAGAGCCAAGCTGCCGCTCGAAACTAAATGTATCACAAATAGGTGAGCTACACCCGAAAAGGACTACTAGGAGATTTCACAAAACACCAACGTAAAGTAGAACTTATTATTGCTTTGTTTGTCTAGTAGATTGTTAAGGAGTCATTTACCATCATATTCCATTTAATTTTATAAAAATAACGATTTTAATAAAAATAATGAAATCATCACATCATAATTAACCGGTCTAACCGGGCTACCGTCAGCTTTTAAAAACAAAAGGACGTCAAACATCTTAGTCTGCCATTAGTGCTGTAAAGTGTACGAAACATCGAAAATTAAAACAAATTAAATGCGATAAAATCAATAAATTTAGTTTAATTATGTATAATATTAGCAAGTACAACTTACAAAAAGACAACAACTTAGAGAGAGATTGACAAATTAATATTAGTCACTATTTTTCTAAGTAATCCGTCCGTCCTTCTAATCTCAGTGACTTCGCTCGCTTTTAATCCATGGTACGCAAGCAAACCGAGTACGATCCCCGGTGCTGGCATCAATAAAATTGTTAATTGCCATTTTAAGTTATGATATACCACGTACTTGGCGGTCAAGAAAAAGTCGTGAGAAAACCTGCCTCGTCAGCATCTTTGACTTTATTTTATACAAACGAGTAAGCGACACAAGACACCCACGTTCATCCTCTAAAAGGAATCATAATGCAGATGTATTATCACGCCCGGGGACTATAATAAGGGTAAGTTGTTAATTGAAATTTGAAGTGCTTGTTTACTAAGAGCTTGTCGGGGAAACTGTAGATACATGGGTCGCAATGATCACTTACTATCAGAAGAACTTAGTGCTCATTGACCACTCTTAATGTATTTTATTAATTTATTTAAAACTTATTGGTGATACCTTACAAAAAGGGATACAAAGGGCGGACTTAATGCTTTAACGAATTCTCTACCAGTCAACCCGTGGCGTGAAGTGACTTTGTGGTAGGTGTAGTGCATACATTATTAAAAAGAAAAAATATATATAAGAAGTATATATACATATATATATACTTCTTATATATGTATACTTATTATTGTTATAATATATTATATATATATTATAACAATATTTTTAAATAAACTAAAATAACACGCTTTTTAAATAAAGAAAATATTTTGTTATTTTATTTAATAGCGTTATGTTGCTGTTCTGTTCTCTTTGGTGTTAACGTTAGTATTCCATAGCAGTCCTTCTACGATTTGGTCGGTGTACGCCTACATAAATTCAAGTTATTCAGACATCTGGAAGTCAATTTAAACATACATACATATATAAGTTAGCAGTAGTAGACAGTCTTCTTGTCTGCTCAAACATATTTTCTCCTTTCCTTTGTTGCGTATAATCGCTTTGTAAAATAAAAATTTTAGATTGTTATCGGGAAGCTCTCAATCGTCACGACTCCCCCATTACATCTAAGGAAGACGAGAGTGGCAGGAAACCAGCGGTGCATGGGACTATAATCCTGTCTCGGAAAAAGCTGAGTCCGTTAACTAAAGTGTATAATATTGTTTCAGTTGTTCATCAGTTTTTTCTGTGGCAATAAATTGTTTTTATTATTATTATTATTTACACACATACATACATATATATAATATTTTTCGTTATTCGTTAATACGTAAAATATAATATAGCCCAGATTTATTTTAAAACTTTGATCCCCAACAAAAAAAGTAGGAGAAAAGTCTATACAAAATTTCTTTTATCCAGTATGCCTATGAAAGTTATGGCGCAGAACCGGAGTAAGGAATCCCCGGGGTCCGTCCCCCGGAACACATTATGCTGATGACGTCGGGCATCAGGGGCGCTATAAGCAAGCGCATCGCATCTTATTTATGAGAGCCATATACTCCGCATAATTCACACTTAAGAGCTTTCTTTATATTGCACCCGGGGCCGCTATGTACCGGAATTGTCTACGTAATGTGTGCTTTTATGCAAAAAGGGGCTTTTACTGTTTATGAAGTTTTTTAAATTGATTGATATAGACATGAAAGTTTTATTATACTTGTATATGGAATATATTATTTTTAAAAGTGATTTTTTGTGTTTTTGGCTGATTTCCGTAACTATACTGCTGCCCATGACCATAGTTCCCATCATTACAATTATTGGGTCTTCTCGAGCAGAGAATGAACATACTCGCACAGAATACTAGTGTGGAATAGCAGTATAAAGGTATCTGATTCCTCAGGAAACTCTGAAATCGCGTGTATGTCTAGAATCTTTGTTGAGTATGGACGAACTGTGTGCTCGTATGTCACTCTTAATTTTACAAAAATATAAAAAATAAGTGACGAAATTACGACGAAATTAATTGGAGTCCGTATAACATAAATAATGTAGTTCCACAAAATTAACGTTTAACACGCTGGTATGACTTATAAGAAAGTTTTTTGAGTACAAAGTTAAATGGGGTGAATAGGGCGGCAAACATGGAAATGTGTATAATCAAGGGGCTGTAATATTTTTATTATTTTTAACGTCTTTTTCTTATCTGTCTGTCCAATGCTTCCAGCATGGCCTGTCTGGCGCTTTCCTAAACACAATATACTAAACTCACGTGTCAGTACTTAATTGTTAATAACACTAATAGTGAACAATTAGGATATTTTTAGGTGTTAGAGTCAAGCTGTAGATGCATGCTGTTGTTAGCTGAAATATTCGTAGGTTATTTGAATGGACGAGGATGGACTAACACGTTGATGGACACGAAAATACTGTAAAACATAACAGCCCTTTGCTGTTATGTTTAACTTGATGTGAGTCAGAAGGAAAATACTGATACAAAATGCTCGTAGTTCTCTAGCATATTTGTCTTGACCCAACGTTGGGATTGGATGTTACTTAGGCGCATTTGACATCAAGTTTAAATGGTTTAACAAACTCATAAATATTTCATTTAATTAGGCCTTGTCTTTAGAATACTTGAAGTAGGGACGTGAATAAAGCCGCAGTTAATTCACTGTAAACGAGTAAACCGAATTCCATCCACGACCAATCCGGCACCAATAAAATTGTTAATTTAAAGTGCTCTGCGGTATAGGAAATCATCGTTAGCAAACCTGTTCGTCTGAGGAATAAATTAAGTTTTTTTTTTCGAAGAGATATGAAGTTGACCAATTCATAGTGGACCACCGCTGTGGACTACTCTCATACCCTTACTATATTGAAGTCCTGGGAGTAGGCATCCTCTTTAGTTAGTGAGATGAGAGTGATCGGTGAGATTGATGATTTATATTATGGCTGTTACTTATTTTCGAATATTTAAATTGATAATATTAATATTTTCCGATGATTTTTGATTTTTATTTCCTATTTCATTCGACCGAATCCAATTTACATGCATTTTTGTCTATATTGTTATAACTACTTGGTTAATAGGCCATACCTATGAGGATGTTTCTAATATACTGATAGGTTTATGATCTGGGCATTATAACTCTCTTAAGGCTCAAACGCCCTAAATTTATTTTCTCCCTTTTTTTTCGAAATTCGATATTATATTGAACAAGAAACTTTTATGAGCAACGAACAAATCAAAAGTTTAGTCCCATGGAAAGAATACATCTTTTTTAATCTATTGAGAGTGACAAACGGACACATAGTTTAAACGATGAAGAATTATTATGGGATTTAGGAAACACTTCATGCCAGGGAAAACACATTTATCCCAACAACACAGATGCACACACCCGAGGACCAAGATGGAGTGACGTCTCGTCACCAGTAATGTGGTTATCAGGAAATATGTAGATCATCTGAAATATGGATTGTTTGAGAATAATCCTCCCAAATGATTATTTTATTAGTAATAATTAAATTAGTAGACCCGAGATTAAATAGCAAGCATATTTCTATATCATTTTGAAAAACCCATATCTCATGTTCTTCCCAAATCAATTTGATTGGATTGCGATAGATTGAGACGTACGTAAGTTTAGTGAGCTGTTGGGAAATGCTCTGCAGAATATATTCAGCGTACATAAGTTATCGCTTGCCTACATAATAAATCAACTCGAAGTGGTAACGACTTGATGCAAAGTTGGTCTTTCAACATTTAAGTTTTATGCACCCTATTTTCTTGGCCGTAAATATCATTTTTGCCAGTTCCTAATTCTCTAACGACAGCTATTGAGTATTTATTGTGAATCTAAAATCATAGAGTTAGAGTTTGTTCGAGTTTTGTAAGATATTTTCTATTTACTATGGAAAGCTGACGTGTTTGTGATCAGGAAAGGTATTCTAAGCTTTATACTAAAGGTTTTTATTCAGGTAACTAACATTCTTTAATACAATTCAATTTACTTAATTTAATTCAGTCTAAAACGGCCATTATGACATAAAAATATAAACCTATAATTATGAGCAAGTGATGTTAATATAGATTTAAATTAAAGCTGAAGTCTTATTATATAAAATTATTGATTTAGTCAGTTGTAGTAGATTATATAACTATTATTGTCTTTAGGACAGGCATTTTTTAAATATTGCAAATATAAAACTGAAGATAATTTCTTTGAATAAAAGACTTCAACGCGATCTCCATTATGGTAGAACTTTAAGGAGCATGTCACTTATAATTTACTTTGAAACTGAATGGATGCTTTTTGTTAAAGAAATCTTTTGTGTACATTCCTTTGAAGGAGATGGACCTAAATACGATGGAACGAGAAATCTGTGTAAATAATACAACGAAGTAATGACGACGTCCAATTTTCAAAGCAAGTCTTTTTCAAACGCTAGAAGCTTTCAAGACGCCCCTTCGTTAGCCAGCCATCCCCTCACATTTTTCTCCCCTCAACCCGCCCGCCCAGCGGCCGCAAACAAAATAATATGGAAATGCGAAATGAAAAAACACCTACTCTAATCAAGTGACGACAATGCGGTCCTCTAAATATCGGAGAAATATAATGATGCTCAGGAAGAAGAAATCTTTGTTAATATTTTTATCTAAGTAATTTCGTACAAAAACTTCCAACAAAATATTAATAATAAGTAAAATTTTTAATTAACAAACTTTATAGAGATAATATACCTGTTCGATTAGAATCTTTTTAGTTAATGATTTCTTTTATTTACGGGAATACTAAATGAAATAAAACTAATCTTAAGAATTTAGTTAAATGTTTTTAAATTCCTGTCGTTTCGAATGCTCAAAGTTAGTTATGATAACGGCATAAATAGATCTGAATAATTGTTCTGTCTTTGAATGCCTATACCTGTTCGTTTTAATTGTAATTGCAAGCTGTTTGGCTGATCTGTACGCACGTGAAACCGGAAACGGGTCGAGGTTGTACGCACGAGCACGCACTAATCGTAATATCCCATCGTGGTAGGCATGGGTATTTTTGTACTTACATTTCTCAGCAAACCTAGGCCTTGGATTATATTTTTTTTAATAACCATTTTTGAATTTACTAACTTTGTTTTATATGAAATTGTTCAATACTCATTTTGCATATTTAATAGGCAGCAAACCGTTGCTGTGTTTCGTCTGGTGAGTGAATGAACAAGGCATTCCGACGTAACAGGGGTGACAGCGCATCATCATTATGATTTCTAATCGATATTGAATGTGAGCGTCATGGGCAGCGGGAATCACCATCAGGTGAACTGTGTGCTCGTTTATCACCCTCCCACCTAAAAAAATATATAAATGTTTACAATAACCACTGCCCCTTCATAAGTTGCAACTCAACACCAAACAAAGGTGTCTTCTTTCACATGGATTTATTATTATTTTGTACAGATCGAGAGAAGTACGTCGATACAATGTTACTGTCAAAAATGTCACCCCTTAACGGTCTCGAGGCGGGCTTGTTTGCACTTTTAAACCGGTGGTTTTGCTTCATTTATTATGAAAGAAGTTTGAACTTTAGTCATTCGACATAATTGTCAACTCGTATAATGATATATAGATAATGAACATTCGATGTTATTCTTCACCGTTGAGTACGAAGTAAATCAGCACTTAAAATTTTAATTACCGATTTCATTGGTACCAGTGATTGATTATAAATATCGTATCGTATTTATATCCCACTGTTGGAGGCATATTCTCTGGAGAGGGTGTTAGAGCATAGTCAACCAGGCGGCTCTTTTGCGGATTGCTGGACTATACAGGTTTTTAGACAGATGGTCATTCTCAAGATGTTTTCTTTCATCGATTTATTATATAAATCAGCATTGAAAATTTTATTTAACATTTTAATGGCCGCGGCCGGCAGACTTAAAAACTCTTGTATACCATGAATTAAAAACGTCGCACGGACAGCTGTACTTTTAAGCCACCATTAATTAAATAGGTTGATCTAAGTTTGAATAGTGGATAGGAATAAATATGTGATTTTATATTTTTTTATAAGAATATAACAATTACAGTATAAAGCGGTCTAATAGCCTATTCGGACACGTTACGAACGCTACGAAAGTTTCACATTTAGTAAATTCTGTTTGTTTTATTATCATACCTCTGCTGGGTATAAACATCATCTCATAATCATCGCGATGGTTGGTATTGAACCACTGTGCGCTTTTTCTGCCTCGTACAACTAATCTTCGGGATTAGCTATCGCCAGCGGTATTTCTGAGCCGATACGACTTACAGACCTTCACGAAAAGAGCCTACTACACTAAACCTTACTGATAGGTCCGCAAAGTACCTGCAACTTCTCAGGTCTTGCAGCCGTTTATGCTTGTTCGTAGGACATCTCTGTAAAAAAAACAACAGGTCAATTGGCAATATTTAAAAAAAATCATCTTCATTTTCATCCTCGTCATCTCGACGGTTGGCAATCCACCACTGTGTACTTAACGCGAAAGTTTCTATAACTAATGTGTGGTATTTCCGAACCGATACGACATGGGCCTTGAAGAAAAGAGCCTACACCTTTCTTAAAGGCCGGCAGCGCATCTGGGGCTCCGGTAATCACTTACCATCAGGTGGACTGCTTGCGCGTTTCCATCCCATCCATCTATTCTATAAAAAAAATATATTATACGTTAGCTACATGTACTAATATTTTGGAGTCGACAATTTGAAGGTTAAATTTAAATGATCTATTAAAAACTTAAAATTCAAATAATGCATTTCATATTTCAAATGACATAATTGAAACCTCATCCGTTAAAGGAAACTGTTAAACTTTCTTAGTTCGGGGTCTCAAAGCTTCCTAGTGCCTTCGACAGTCGATTTGCGATTTCCTAAAGAGTGCTCTCGTCCTGGAGCACCCTTCCCGTAACCATGTCCCCTTCCCGTGAATCCCTCCAGCCTCCTTACACGGCCGGCCCCTCCACACCTCCGTTAAGAACTCTTTAATAGTTCTTACACGTTTTCGATAAACGATTGACTGGTACTTGGGGAGAATTTAGCTCATCGTTCGATTTTGTATTTCTTTTTGCTACTGAATTTACTTTAAAAATTGGATTGTACGTAATTCAATTTAATACGTACAATCTGCGTACAACAAATTAAGAACATAATTTGTTGTGCGCAACAATAGGCAAAATAATTTATTTATAAAATAAATAATTCTCCGTCGGTTCTTCTCCATATCCGAAGTACAAAAGAGTTTTTCGTAAGTATCGTTTTTATTATATTACGCGTGGTAAATGAACAACACAGTTCATCTCATGGGAGGACATCGATATCCATCTTCAAAAAATAGATTCAACTGCAGTGATATGCTATTATTTCACGCAGATATTCTGTGAGGATGTAGTAATTTCCCGGTCGAGCTGATCTATGGTAGTAAGAACCATCCATCATGATCATCAACCATCCTTCAGCAAACTTGCATAGGTCGTCGCTCCATCTAGTGGGCGCTAACCTACTGCCAGTTCGAAGTTGTCATTCAAGATTCTTTCTTTCCCGTCGGCTATCGGTTCTACGAGATAGGTATATGGCCAGCTCCTTGCCACTTCAGCTTGCGATTTTTTTAATTTATGTCGGTCATCCTCGTTCTGCTGCGGATGTTTACGTTGCGTATTCTATCGCACAGAGAAATATCACGCATAGCCCGCTTCATAGCTTGCTTAATGACTTGAGCTTGCTCATACGGCCAGCAACGGAGGACCATGTCTCTGTACAGTGAATCGTTACTGAAAACAAGCACTGGTTAAAGTCTTTTGTTTTTAGACATCGAGGAATATTGGACTAGTCGCAGTTTCCCGAATGTTATATATATATATATATACGTACTATGGTGCAATACTTTCTCTAGAATGGAGGTTTATATGCTCAGCAGTGGGAGATAATGCCTTAGGCATTAAGTCCGCCTGTGTACACTGTTTGTGCAAAAAGTTTTGTGTAGAATGCCCGAGGCGTCCATTCACCCGGTAACGGCGACTGATTGCCAATCTGTGACATTAGCGCACCCTTCGCCAAGACGCACGCAATTTTCTCACTCCACCGAATCAATCACATCCTGCACACTCTTCGTAAATTATCCCCCGCAAGCAAACACATGCGGTGCGTGAGCTACATATATGTGTGTTATGCTGTGTGGAAACGCAATAATTGAAACGTAAATGATCAAATCGATTTTAGTGATTTTATGACATGAAAGTATTGGTGACAATTGGGAAAAGTTCGACAAGTAAAAGTAGGTAAGTGTGATTACAGTTTATTAACGTCTACATCTTCAACAAAGATTCAAGTTGAATATGCGTTGTTCTCCCCTATCTGAGTTGGAATATCTCGCGTCTACTAACAGTGTCTACGGATCCCTTTTTTATAAAATTAATTGTGACACACGAACGAGCACACAGTTCATATGATGGTAACCGAAGCACAATTTAAGTGTTAGATTATAAGTACGAGTATATTTTATTTTTCTATGTATCTTTAAGTTGTTACCTGTTATTGTTACCCTTTGCAATTGCTGGATAGATTAAATGAGTAATTATTTTTTTTATTTATTAACCCCTACATACATAGACAGTGATTGAACTGAGATGGAATGTCTAACTACTTTGTGTCACTGCTTTTTTGGGGCTATCAAATATTTCTATTTCCCGGTGGTACTCTTTGAGGACGTGGTTGAGCTGAGCCATCCTCGCTGCAACTGCGGCGTAAATCTACCATTGTGAAACAAAAATAAGAACCAATTCCCGGCGCACAGTGGTGTCACGGTGAGTTTAAAAAATTGTTAAATTCTAAATCTATATAAAATAAACAAAAAACAGTCGATTCCAAAAATTTTCTGTTGTGAAGTCAGTCACCACTTTGAGGCAAGGGATTCCTGCAGCCCATGACATTTACATTCATCCTTAACAAGGAATCATAATGCAGATGCGTTGTCAAGGGATTCCTGCAGCCCATGACATTAACATTCATCCTTAACAAGGAATCATAATGCAGATGCGTTGTCATTCTTGAGGACTGGGATGAAATACCTCATCACCAGTTTGCAACTAGAAACAAAGTTACCATAAATTCTCAAAATAATGACATAGATGAATTAATTAATATAAATTGAATTTTAATTAACCAACACCATTTGACAAATAATTAAAGGTTATTGTGTTTACTTAATATGGAATGTCTACAGTACATACATGACAAACACATACAAACAATCCAAATCCATAAAATCAAATCTGATGAATGCACCAATTAAAGACAAACGCATGAATTATTAAATATGTATAGTTATCATGGTACATAAAAATTTATGGAGAAAACAAAACAATTATTGAATCAAAATTAAATAAAATTTCAAAGTTACGTAATCGAATACACAATCGAGTACAAATTAAGTGGGAATTAAATGAAAAGTAAATGACAAAATTAAATTAACTTCGAAATAATTAAATACAAATTAACATCTAAAAGAAAGACAACGACAAAATACAATAAATAAAAATTGAGAACGTTTGCCTCTGGCCTTTACGGTAGAATGTGCTGAATACTACGTTACTCTGAAATAACTCTGTATAATTCATATTCATCTAAATAAAAATTATAATTGCGATTAAATATATAAATATACAATGAGTACAATAAGATGATATGGAACCAATACGTGATACAAAAATAACATGTTTTTTTTTAATATAGATTAACGAAAAACTATTTTTATTAAAATATAAACGTAACCTTACTAACTGGCTTTCAGATATTTTCATTGGAATTTAAAAACTCTTTATCGTTGATTTATTTTTTATGTTAATTTCGTTTGATATTTAAATTATCTGTTATTATTGATTATAGACCAAATAATATACACACATATTTGAAGGGAATATTAACCCTTTTTAAACATTGAAATCGTCCTTTGAATTAGAAAAATTGACACGGTTGTTACACGTCAAATTCCACGTGAGGTTCCACTCGCTTAATATTTTTATAACTTGAATAATAAATAGCTCACGTTTACACGGCAGCCATGGCTACCTGTCGGCTAGTCTGCTTTATTTGTGTAAAATAATAATGTAACTAACTGTGTATAAATGTGTGTATTTAATAGTGTCAGAGAATGGAGAGTGGCGTTTGTGTTTGGGTAACTGGTTTTTTAACCACACCGAATATGTAATGCCGTTTCAAAATGCTCGTAATAGACAAACTGACACCGAGGTGATTTTATAAACGTTTGTTTGTCATCAAGTATTTCATGAGTAAATTTGTCCTATTTCTATCAATAGAATAATTTGTGATATTCCTAGATGCTACGATAATATAGACATTTACAAGTATATGCATGTATGCGTCTTCTATGTGCTCGTACATCTTTCATCCTATCGAGTTGAAACTATGTTCAGTTTTGTGCATATTATAAGGGGTGGAAAATTACCAACTACCTAAACAATTCTTCTACTAAAAAATTCAATATACATATCAAGTTTAGTTTTATATTATACAATATTTTTTATAATATTGCGGGTGGCTAATGATCACAAATTTCAACTGATGGTAAGCGATGACTGCAGTCCATGACATGTGCATCTATCTTCAACAAAGATTCATTATATACAACATGCGTTTGCAACCCCAAGGACTGAGATGGAATGACAATTTACCTGTAATTGGGCCACCGGATCTCTACAATCACCATAACAACATAGCAGTGGTGCTTTCCTGGCCATGACGTCACATTTATGTTGCAGCCAGAATATATATATCCCGTGTCTCTGATACTGCAACAGAACCTTCCTTCAATCTTATCGCACATGCATTACATAGGACTAGGTAAGGAACCGACGAGTGCCTCTGTGTTTGGGCAACACTTATGGTACTATAAAATATACTGCACAGTTGACGTCATGTGTCAGTAATCAGACGATATTGTAGTGGGCGAAATCCGCCCTAAACCATCATTAACTGATATTCTTTTATCTATTTACAGATCTCACTATTGATACCGTATTCGTTATTAAATTATGTAACAATATAAACCGAAGGTGCGTTGCCGTATAAAACGCATACCTTAACGCCGTTGTTAATAACAAAACGTACATACATACAAACATCTGCGTGTTTATCGCGTGATCTTGACACGCAGACGTGACGGAGTGACGACGTGACACAGGGAAGCGGGTAACCACTGCTCCTGTTGCCGTTTGTTTACTATTGAATTTAGGGTTCTTTAAAATTAATATAACAAAACTTTAAGATATTTGATATGGTCACAAATTCAAAATAATTGAAATTACATTTATAAATTTGTTAGGATTACGCAAACTATTGCCGTTTTTAATCGGTCTGCTCATTTTTAATATGAAAAATGAGCTCACTTGACCTGATGGTACATACGTTGTCATACTTGGGGTTTGATGGAATTCCTCGTTACACGTAATTAGGTTTTAGATTCTGTATTACCATGCATGAACACACAATATCATTATGCTATTTTCGTAATAAAATTTAAAGACCCTTAAAAACACCCTTAAGATAGTAAAAAATAATAAATGGATATTTTAGTATATATTTGATAAAAAGAGACTTAAGAAAATTAAAAGTTTGACTAAATTACGGAAGTATTAATACCCTGAGACCTTAATGGGACGCAGGGATGATTTAACATAAGGTGAACTGTGTGCTTACCACCGTAAACGCAATAAATGAACCTTCGTACAAAAATGTACTTTTACACTTATTTACTATTTATTATACAGAACACGTTCTCGAGAAATAAATACGCAATTTTTTTTTATAATCACTAATACCCAAGCCTCCTGTCCCTCGACGAATTATTGTATACACATAACACAATCCACACAATGGCGTCCGATAAGCATTTAAATAATTCCACCATAACAAATATGCAATAATCAAATTATATGCCAGCGTTGTGTTACTGTGAATAGTGTGGGGCTAGTAGGTGGGACCGAGGGTTGAGATACATGGACCTTTTGTTGAATGCCACTCTTTTATTAGACTAAATATTCTAAACGAAAGCGGGTGACGTGACATGTGATAAATAACACGTAATAAAAATGCATAACAATCGTTTGAATAATTCTATTGTTCATTTTTGTAAAGTATGATTTTTCATAAGTAATAATATAACCGGGGAGTTATCGTAGCGATGCTACGTCGGCGCTACGCCACGCTACGTGTATGTTATGAATATTTGGGCGTATATTGTAATTTGATTGTAATAATTAAGTATTAACCAGTGGTAGAATATTCCATTATCTTTTTTTAATCTAATTGTGTCGAACTAGCACTTTACCTGATGATTAGTCTGCAGCCCATAAACACCTTCATCCATCTTTAACAAATATTCAGTTAACTGCCGTTGTTACGCCTGAAGACAGAGATGGCCTCACTAACACTAACTGTGTCTCTGAATCCACTTTTTTTTGGTGGCAAACAAGAAAGCAGCCCACTTGATGTGTGTAAGTGATTATCGCCGCCCATGAACATCCTCAACACCAGGAATCGCAAATGCGTTGTTGGCATTTAAGAAAGGTGTAGGTTCTTTTCTTGAAGTTTCCTAAGTCTTATCGGTTCGGCTGGCGACAGCTGATTCCACGGAATAGTTTTGCGTATTAGGAAATTTCGCATAAAGCGCACAATGGTGGATTGCTAACAATAGAGATGATAAGGAAAGAAATTCCAAATTCTGTCGAGATGTACGATATTTAAGCTCAGCGGCTGAAATTATATCTGTATCTGAGCACACTCCTCATGGTAAATTCGGTAAAAATGCAAAGAGATGCAACATCCCTTCGCAATTCCAGTGAATCAAGGCAATCGGAAAGCACCTGTTCATCAACGATTCTAGCTGCTCTCCGTTGAGTGCGGTCAAATGTAGTAGCTAGTACTCGGATGCCCCAGCTCAGAAATGAGAATAATACAACCATCTATGGTTTTGAATCCTCTTCAAACTTATCAAACAAAACAGCAGAATGATGCTGTTACTTCACGATGATATTCTGTAAGAGCGTTATCTTTCCCCGGTCTAACTAATCCATTCATGCTGCACCTAGAAACAAGTAGTGTGACCCTACCACTATCATCTAGTCATTGTATTAGAGAGATCTCCATCTCAGTCACAATCTATGACCGTTTGTCATCCATTGTACTATATGATTTTTTATTGACAAATATAAAAATGAGTTTGCCAATTAATTAACAGATTAAAATAAGCAATTGAGAAAATTTTTGAGTTACATTATATTAATAATTAAATAGTTTTTTATTAGATAACCCTTAAAAACAAATCACACAATAGAGAGCAATGCCAAACTTCGTAAGATAAAAAATTCTCATTCAACGCGTCCGAACTTAAAAACTTGCCGTATTTATAACAACAGAATAAAGGTAAAATAAAACAGAAATTTGATCGTAATCGATCTATAATAAACTTAAATAGAATTAAGGAATCTAAAGAAAGGCTTGATAATGACAAAATAAAGCTGTTTTTATAATATCCGACTTTCTTTTCATCAGGCAGCATCCGCGATCCGTTGATCTTGAAACTTGATCTGTGCTGATCAATAGCGATCAATCGGATTCGATCTGTCAAAACAATGGGCGGGGGTGTGACGGGGGGGGGGGGACGGGTGTTGTGACGCGAATTACAATGGTGTAGTTTAGATGGGATTGCGAGTTTTTATGCATTGTTTTATAGGATGTTATAATATATAGTCATTTGTTATTACGATATCTAAAAAACTGGTCGCTAGATCAAGCTTTCTACGCAATCCAAGATTTCTTTAACTATAAGCATACAAACAAATTTTGTGTGAAAATGAGAATGATCTAGGGCAAAAGGCGGCTTTGTTTAACAAGATTTAGTTGTAGCTGCATTATATTATCGTTGATAGACGTTCCCAAATGTTGTTTCGTTGTATTTGTACTGTTTTTTAATGCTATTTATTATACAGTTGTATTTCTCATCGCCATATTGCGCGCCCGAAGGGGTGCCTAACTGTTGTTACTATTTACAAATGTTGGTAACTTTGTATACAGTTTGCAATGAATGAATTTATTATTGTTATATTTAAGCTAATTTGTATATACATCTCAATTTGCCAGATGCAAACACTCAGATCGATGACGGGCAGCATCGGTTGATAACCAGCTCTCCAGGCGTGGCAAATAAGGTAAAATAAAATAACAGGCTGTGATGAAGATGATTTATAAATTCATAACAAACATTTCCTCAGGTCAGGACCAACCATAGTTGAAAACCCTAATAGCATCTGCTCATCAATTTCCTAGTTAATTTTTTTATTGTATTGAAGGTGTCAAATTATCACATCTTGACAGCGGTAGAGGTACTCTGCAGTTTGCTTCTAGCTCCAGAATGAATGGGCTCGCTCGACGAGGGTAGGACCTCGTATTCTGTGAGGGTGTCCACAGAGAAAGCCAGCGTCTGGTCAGTCTGACGAGGCAGTCCATCTCAGTCCTCAAAGGTGACAACGCATCAGCATTATGATTCCTTGTCAAGGTTGAATGTAGATGTCGTGGGCCACAGGAATCACTTACCATCGCGTAAACTGTGTGCGAGTTTGTTACTCTCAATGTAATTAAACAAAAATCACACAGGTTTTCTGATGGTATGTGATTCTCACAGCCAATGACGTCCACATTCATATTCAATAAGGAATCATAATGCAATGCGAGGTCTAACCCCTGAGGACTAAGAGGTAAAGCTTCACCACTACTAAGCTCTCCGGATCACTCACTCACACAGTATCGTTATGCTGTTACTATAGACTGGGCGTAGTACTTCCCCGGACAAGACGACCTATCCGGGCTACAGCTAGAACGTAGGTCTACCACTGACAAATGCATATACATGAGCAAAACTGTCCTGTTACGCAGGCGGGTGGCACATAAGTGTTCTAGTTATAGATTAAAAAAAATTGTTTAAAGAGTACAACAATAAGAAAAACAACAAAGTTCCTGACAGCTGTAAAGAAATGTAAACTATCTTGTTGAATAACTGGACATACTAGTATACATAATTCGTAGTTTGTGAGTGGTGTCCTGCACAGAAACCAGTACGTTTTTTTGTGAAAAAAAAAGCAAAGACTGCAGCTAAAGTTTATCAAAGACTATCTTGAATCGTGTATTGAAGTCTCTCAATTCAACTTTATAAATCAATATATCAATAATTTACTTTGTAAAATGTACCGTAGATATGTCCAAGTAGACTATAAATTGGGTCAATACCAAAGGACATTATCTGCTCAAAACGTTACTCGGATATGCGTCTCAAGATATCTTTACACCTAGCAGTGGCCAAGTATTTTACGAAGAACGTTTTATTTTATTACGTATTTTATTTGGTTACGTTGTAGTTTGTTTCTCAACTGCAGAATGAATGGGTCAGCTCGAACACGGTAGACCCACGTCCGCATAGAATCCCTGCGTGAAATAGCAGCATAATGCTTCTCTGTTTCGTCTGGTGGGTGTAAGGATCCGGAGAATTTTATTCCAGGTAACGAGGCATTCCATTTCAGTCCTCAAGAGTGCGTTGCATCTGCACTATGAGTCCTAGTCAAAGATGAATGTAGGTGTCATGGGATGCATGAATCACTTTGTAACACACGTTTGTTAATCTCACTGTAATAAAAAAATAGCCAGTGCAAATGGATTTAGGATTTACTCGTGACCAGAGATATTAAAGGCTCACATCAAAGCCATTATGAATGTAATAATTTATAATTAATCCCTTATAATCTCCATAAATATGTATTTCATAAGTTTTATTATTATTGCAATGTTTTCTTCATTCAATTTATAAGGTGATCGTAATTGTTTTGTGATCCTTATCCGGCTTTATGCGTCATTTATTGATTTAGATAATGTGCCATCACAACCGCAAATCCCACCTGTCAGCTGTCAATTAGCGAGCTGTCAATTCGCGGCTGTCACTGTCAGCCGGACAATGGCGTGGGGGTTGGCCGTAGCGGACACAATTAAGGTTGCGTTCGCTGAGGTTCGAAATGCAGCTGCGGTCAGGTATGCGGATGATTTTACGTTACGACTTCGTGATATTAGTTTACATGTAAGGGTATTTATAATTATTATTCAATATGGAGAACTGGTAGAACATAACCTAATAAAATAGTATATTAGTTATGACGAATAATAACAAAAAAAACTCACTTTGTATCAAATATCAACTACCTCTGGCACTTTTGTCATCCATATTATGATGAACAGTCTTAATGTTTTAGTCTTAATTGATTAGATGAATTTAAAATTTATTTTGTGTGAAAAACAGTGCCTGTCTCCGTAAATATTAAATTGTGCTTTTTGTACCTGGCTGAATTAGAAATCAGTTACCGTAAAATTAACGTTTAGGAACGTAATAAACTATGAACTACGTAATAAAATATGAAGACTAATTTTCAATCTGTGAACATGGCAGTTCGCACGATTACACATTACACACGATTTTGATGTTAATTTTTCTGGTGGCATATAAATAATATTTGTTGTGGGTTGCCATTATTGTTTTTTCCCCTAATAGCCACGCTGGGCATGCGGGTTGGCGATCGCATGGCGTAACTGTTCGCATTAGTGAAGCTGCTGCCCGTCACTGGTTAGTTTATTTAACTACGCCAAGGAGAAGAAGAGCTGAAGATCGAGTTCAGTGGCGTGCCATGGAAGAAGTCTATGTCCAGCAGTGGACTGATACAGGGTGATGATATGATATATATAATATTGACATTTATTTATTATTTTTTGTAAGTAAGGTTACATAGACAGTTTATATTTTTATATATTTAGTCTACAATTATAGACACGTAAAATAAATATTACTTTAGAAATTATGATATAAACAATAAGCTTATAAATTTAACATTTTATTAAATTTAAATTACATTTATATATTAATAATAATGACGAGATCGGGTAGTGCCTTCCATACGGACGTTGTAGCATGTGACAAAGGTACTTACCCTTGTCCTTCGACAATGAGCAATGGCAGGACCCAGGTGTACAGAGCGTCTCCGTCCGGGACGCTGTATGGAAAGAGAAGGAGCTTCATTAGAGGTACCACAAGGCTCTTCGGTCTAAGATTTGTAGACACTGTTGCCTCCCTTCACTGGCTACCCTACGGTGACATTTTTGGGGAAACCGAGGGTTTTGTCTGTGTGATACAGGATCAGGTTATTAAGACCAACAATTATGCGAGATACATCCTGAAGGAAGGTACCTTCGACATCTGTCGAGCTTGCCATCCCTCTGGTGAGTCCCTCAGGCATGTAATCTCTAGTTGTTCACCGCTTTCTAACTCTAAGTATCTGCACAGGCACAACCTAGCCAGGATTGTCCACCTGGAGCTCGCTCTGTAATTTGGTCTTGTGGATCGGAGATTAGATTATTATAAGTACACGACGGCAGCCGTGATCCAAAATAATCGCGCCTGACGCTACTGGGAATGGGGACTACGAATATTCCTGATATTGTGTCGATGGATCGGGCACAGTTAAAGATATTTTTGGTTGACATCACCGCCCCATATAACGAGAACCTCGTGAAAGCCAAAACAGACAAAATTACTAAATATCTGGACTTGTCACACGAGGTTGCCGACATGTGGGGTGACGTATGCCGACCCAAATTATTCCTGTAGTCGTATCTGCAAACAGGTTAAACCCAACAAGCCTCTCGAATCTCCTAAGGTCGTTGGGACGGCGGGACGGACAGCTTAGGGCTCTAATACAGAAGACAGTACTTCTCGACTACTCGTATAGTCCGCAGGTTACTCTCCCTTTCGCCCTAACCCTCAACCGTTTGTGTCCCCTGTCGAAGGATTCCCGTATGGTAGGCATATACATACTTGTTTTATTATATGTTTATGCTTTTTTTTATTAATTTATTTTATTGACCAACCAGGTTGAGATAGAAAACAAACATCCCCAAATAATAATAATAACTTTTGTTAATAACATTTATATGTTGTAATCTAAATATTATTTTCATTAGTGAAACATTAATTTAGTAAGCCATAAACATCTGTTTTATGAATGCCTTAAGTGGTAATTGTTAAGACTATTCAAGAAAAACATTGTTCTAGGGTAACAATCCTGAGCTAGTCTATTAGGATTTCTTTCATTAACTATTTTTTAGTTTTAAATAGATCTTAATGACGCCAAATTTAGCACTTTCCTTAATTTGGAAATCCAAGTTGAATATTAGCAAATAGCATGAATCTCTTATTTTGACCCTACCTACGAAAGCGCGAGTTCTCTACTGTTCTCTCCGACCTAGAGGAGTAGTCAATTGAAAGGTACTTTCTACATAGCCAAATACCTTGTATTAATACCTTTTTATATAACAGAGGTACAAACGACCACACATTTCACCTGACGTTGAAACCATCTGACCTTTGTCACCTCCAAGGGCAGATGGAATGCCTCGTTACCTATAATTAGGTATTCGGTACACAAAAACAGTACTTAACACGTTTTCTAAAGCCACTGTTAGCCCGAGGGCTAACCCTGCGCGTAAAAGCAACTGACTCGTGGGTGCCCGAGAGAGTCGAACCTCGGCTCGGTCATTTGCTTCTAACAGATCAAAATGAAACACAGCAGATATCGTTGCACTGCTTTTCTGCAATAGTATAATATGTGGGCTATTTTCTCAGGCAAAACATATTCATGTTTCAGTAAAAAACGTAAACGTAAACGTAACGTAACAGTAGTTACTTTAAACGCAACCATTAATTATTATTCTATAAGTATACAAAACTACGGTAGTTATGAAGAAATCTTACTAATGCAAGTTTATACTTTAAGAAGATAAAATATTGGTAATGTAGGTACTGGAAAATGAATCGACGAAGCCGTTAGATTCGTTAAAATATTATGGAATAAAGTGTTTAAATACGAGTTGTAAATTGAATAAGAAATCGCTCTGATGTCTCTAATGAATCCATACACCAACTCCATCATGGAAACCTTCCTCATTCCTACGCGATATCCAATAAAAAATCACTCGAAGCAATTTTCGATGCTTGATTAACCAAGTTCCCTCGTCCGCCATTTGCAATCGCAATTACAATCATCGTAACCACCCTTCAGTTCAAAAATAAGCGCGATGTTTACTAGTGTTCATTCTTGGGTCTTAAATCGTAAAAGATAAAGTTTAAATTATGTTGTGGTGTAAGAAACCGCGATCTGGTGCCCGGGGGTTAGTTGGAACTCGCGGTGAATCGAGCCGGGCATAATTCTGTGATTCTTTTTGTGAAAAGTCGCGTGGCGATTGGCGGAGCTCGGCGTGGTGGGACGCCATTGGTCGGGCGAGGAAAAAACGCGGCTTTGTGCCACTCGGCGATTTATTCACCGCTATTAGTTATGGTTGGGTGAATGGATCCATGGCTAGTGATGTTCGTATAGTGTCGATATGGCGAAGTGACGTCCATGGGTACAACCGCCCTTTTATAAATATATATAAATATAAAATGATCTTGCGTATTCCTTCTATTTTGCTACTTTTCCTTAGATTGGGTCAGATCATTTCTATTAAAAAAGTTTCAAACGACATTTCATAATTAAATGATCAGCAATATTTAATCGTATTTTGTGCTATAAAAAGTTTCTTACAAAGCTATCTAATATGCTCGATTAAAAAAGGAAAATAATCAGAAATATTATATATCGACATAATAAAAATACAATATTATCGACATAGGCCCCTCACTAGCTCTGTTTACTATTCTCGAGGTGTATAATGGGAGCAGTGGCAGTTGGCAGTTACGTCTAAATCATCCCACCTTTTACTTATAGCGAAAGTGAGATGTCAGTATCAACTACTGCAGTTAGAGGGAGAGGGAAACAGCCCATTCATACTGTTGTGCGTATAAAATCACTCATCGCTTAATTACATCGTTTGAACTATAAGCTTTACACGGATAAGTTAAAGTTGAGAATTGTATGTATGGCGCATTCGTGATTTTGTTTGAGCAATATTTAGCATGTATGTTTTCTTTAGATATGAATGCAAATAGTAATGGCGCATTTTTATTCGAAATGTTTACATAAGGGGTCCGGGTAAAAGCGGCAGCCATGTTTTCGCGTTAGCAAGCTAGCACTCGAGTTTCCGCGGGCGATGGGGCCCGGAGAGAATTTTCGCTAAGTGAAAGCCACTGGTTGCGAGATAGAAGGGTTCTTTAGTCCATCGGATGTTTTAGTTCGGAAACTAAGAAGATACAGTTTAACTCGAGGGGCATTGTACTCTTGAGACCGAATGCGATCTGATAATGGACATGCCATAGACATGTAATGGAATTTTCCTTTTTCGTGTTTATATATTTTTTTAATTTATAACAATTTATCAATAGTTTGTTTTTTCCAAGTAATTATTTAACCATAGAGAGCGATAATAAATTATCGTTAAAACACTTGAAAAAAAAAAACCATAAATATGTATTTGTCCCTTTAATACGATCGATCATTGTCGTATTTTAAACATCGATAGTTATGCTGGAGCCAGGTAGGCTATACCGAGGATGCCCTCACTGAATATCAGTGCAAAACAACACCATAAAGCTGCTCTGTTTCATATGGTGACCATAGGGATCTGGGGACCTGACAAGTAACGAGATATTTCATCTCAGTCCTTGGAGGTGCAACGTATGTACACCTTCAATCTTTCAGGATGAATGTGGATGTCAGGCGACTGTGCTTATTTATTGCATAAAACATAAAAAACCCATCTTATTATAAATTCCAAACCATTTATCTCATTGCAGATCTCTACGATCTTAATCTAACAATTAGATCTGTATTTTAGCTCGCTTTACCAGCTTTCTTGCTGATTAATTTTCTGCAGGATGTATTAGTAATAGAAGTTATTTCAAGAGTTTGATTGATGACTAATTACTTACAAGATATGTAGTCAGATAAGTCAATCAAGAATTAATTGATAGCTACCGTTACTGTATGAATATATATATATATATATATATATATATATATATATATATATATATATATATATATATATATATATATTCATACAGTAACGGTAGTTTTATTCTTTTCTTACCTTATAATTAGTTTGCTGTTCCCTTAACAATATCTCATAAGACCTTGGGAAGACTGGTAAAGAACGCTTTTAACATTAAGTCTGCCCTTTGTACGAATCTTTGACTTTGTTAACTTTATTACACTAGAGTATATAAATAAATAATTACATAAGAAAGTCTAACTTATATATTTTTTAATGATGACGTCGCCGGCTATTCAGTATGAAGACTTATTAATTATTTCTAAACAGTATTTATTAGTTAAATAAGCACAATCGTTACTATACTAGTATTAGGGACTTCATCGTATTTACTTACTTTAATGAGGAGAGATGAAAGTCATTAGATATATGGAGGGATGCAATGTTAGATCAAGGAATAGATGGATGGAGTAGATATGTATTAGAAAGGAGACTAATGGAAGAACATGACATGACCTCAACCACAATTGACTGTTAATAATGTTGACAACTAAAGATTTTCATTTTGATTCATTAATGATTGACATTGAGCGTAACAAACTCAACCACTGCGGCCCACGATATCTACATTCATCCTTGTCAAGGAATCATAACGCAGATGCGTTGTCACCCTTGAGGACTGAGATGGAATGCCTCGTCACCAGTAATTATGATCACCGGATCCCTACACACGCCAGACGAAACACAACATTATGTTGCTTACGTAGTTTACCTAATAGTAATTGAGGTTACTCAATAAAGTTGGCACCCTCTTGGACATCGACCAAAACAGCATCGTTTTGATTATATTCTATGCTGGTATTATGAGAAAAACCTCAATCGCCAATCGCCAATTGACCCTACGTGTTGTTTAAGTTGTTTTTCGCTTAGTACCCATAGAAGCAGTAACTATGCCTTGACCAAACTTGTTTATGCTACCACGATATATGTATGTCCTAATTGTATTACTGACGGCACTGTGGCGAAGCGGTGAGTGATTTTAAATAATTATTAAGTTGCAGCCTAAATATAAATCCCACTGGACATAAGCCTATTTCCCACAGAGGCTGTAGGAGTACTGCGGAGTACTTAGAGATGATTTTTTCGTTCATCGCCTAGAACGTGTTAAACTTGCACATAAAGTTACAATCAACATTTTTATCGGTGCCAATAGGTACCGGACATCGAACTCGATTTGCTCGCTTGCTCGGAGTAAAAGCAAGCATTTAGATTCTGAACTACCACGGCTCTTTATTTAAAATAATTGTTGATACTCCTTTCTCTCTTTCTCTAATAAAAATTTAACCAAAGCCTTCAATAATAGGACTATGGTTATGTCAGATATAATTTTTTGTACATTGCATTCTTTTCGGTAAATTTTTCCTTAAATGGAACATAAAATGCTACAAATATTTCATCTGACTGATACATCGAGGGTTGTATATTCCGGGTCTCTCACACTGCAGCTCGTTGCATTTTTTTTACATGGGATTAGAGAAGACGACTGTGCGTGTCTTTTGTTTGCACATATGCTTTCGTGACTATATATCTTGCGTAGTTGAGTGGACGTCATCAGTTAATATCCTTAAGCCATCGATATATATGTCAACCAATAGATATGTACAGGGGATTGATTTTTGTTATATTAATTTAAATAACAATTATAATAATGAAAATAACCATAACACTTTCTATCTTAACAAAAGTCAATCAATCATCTCTAGGATGCCCAACCGGTATCTAATATTTATTTATTTATTTATTCTTTATGTTCCCTATACAACAAGTTTACAAGGGCGGACTTAATGCCCAGTGGCATTATTTACCAGTCAACCCTGGGAGTTCAAGAGAATATGTTGGCGGGCATAAAAATAAAAAAAGGTTAATTAGATAAAAATATCAAATTATACATAGATATACATCAAAATAATACGTAATAAATATAAATAATAATATATATATATATATATATCACATGCTATTTGCCTTCCAATAATGTCGTCGAAGAAGAGATTTAAAAGAAACTTCAGTGGGTGTATTCTTGAGTTCATTCGGAAGGGCGTTCCAAAGGAGTATGGCCTGTATTATGAAAGAATAATGGAAGAACCCAGTGCGATGGAATGGAACACTTATACATTCTCATTCTATTTATATATATCCATTATTTATATTTATCCATTATTAAAGGTATGAGCTAAAAGTATATATTAAAGGCCGTCAGCGCATCTGCAGTTCCTCTGATGTTGCGGTTCTCCATGGGCGTGGATAAGTACCTCGGTGTTCCCGCCGCTAGCTTGCTCCCTGTTTCCTATAAAAAAAATTAAAAAAAATATGTATAAAGACTTTGAATTTCCTACATTAAATTTACTTAAATTCGGTTGCGAACATTAGTAGGTTGGAGCGAAACATAAACGAAACATCACTAAGTCACCTGATGGTCATCATGAGGTGGGATCATGGTCAAGCACTTGCTTAGAAAGTTAAAAAAAAAAATTGTTTTTTTTTTTCTTGTCGAGCCGACCCATTCATCGCTCAGTTTAGAGTTTTGGCATATAGCATCTGTTAACTACTGTAACCAGCAGCAATGCCATCCAGAATAACCAGACGGTAAGTAGGTGTAATACTAGAACTACTAGTGCCTAATCATTAAGACTTATCGGTAACATATACTATATAGAAATACATTTTAAATTGAATTGGGGAATATGTACTTGGATTTGGAAAAATCGCTATCAATTTAAAAACTTAAAAAAAAAAGCACACATATGGTACAAGGTGAAGTCCTCTCGGTTATTACACAGCTGTTTGCAACATTATCAATGTCCATTGACAAAACTAAATCTAATACTTACAATCCAAAAAAAAAAAAATCAGCGACACAACCCGCAAGAGTCGCATTGTCCATTTGTCACAACATTGTACATTGTTGGCGCGTCTCGAGCCAACATGCCACGGTGGAGTTCCAACAAATAGCCACAACAATGGTCCGTTTATTGAACTATTGCCGGACAGACAGACAGTTAAGAAGTGACTACGCACAAATGGCCCATTGACGCTCCGACACCTCTCGAACGCTGACAGCGTTTACCTGTTCTCATCTTTTTTTTTCTCCCCCATTGTATTTCACCATCTATCGTTCTTTTGTTTGTCCGTCTGATAGCTCGCCTTCTTAGAAAGGCGTGTTACGAGGGTTATTATAATAAAGAAATATTATTGTTATATTTTTATAAGAAATGTGAATCATTATTGTTGTAACACTAATGTGGCATGAGATCCGTGGATTGTCTAATTATGTATACCATTATGTGTATTGGCTTTACCAGGCTTATCGAGACGTGGTGGCTCAGTGTTTAAGCGCTCGTTTTTAACTTTAACTTTTTATATTAGATCCCCGGTGTTGGAATCAATGAAATTGTTATTTGCAATTCTATGTGATGATCTAAAACGTGCTATGCGGATATAAAAAGAAAAATAATATTTCGAAGTCATCTCCGATTACAACTCCAATGATATTGTTAATTGCAATTTTAAATGCTGATTTACCACATGCTCTGCCGTGAAGGAGAACATGGCGAGGATAGCTGCATGTCTAAGAAATAATAATAAAAATATTTCGAAGACATGTTAAGTCCACCAATTCGTTGTGGGGCTGCTTGGTAGACCATGTCTAACACTCTCTCTAGAAAAGAGAAGCGAGAAATACGAGTTCCATCTCTGTTTCCAACTCCAATAATATTGTTAATTGCAATTTTAAATGCTGATTTACCACATGCTCTGCCGTGAAGGAGAACATGGCGAGGATAGCTGCATGTCTAAGAAATAATAATAAAAATATTTCGAAGACATGTTAAGTCCACCAATTCGTAGTGGGGCTGCTTGGTAGACCATGTCTTACACTCTCTCTAGAAAAGAGAAGCGAGAAATACGAGTTCCATCTCTGTTTCCAACTCCAATGATATTGTTAATTGCAATTTTAAATGCTGATTTACCACATGCTCTGCCGTGAAGGAAAACATGTTGAGGATAGCTACATGTCTAAGAAATAATAATAAAAATATTTCGAGGACATGTTAAGTCTACCAATTCACAGTGGCGCTGCGAGGTGGACTATGATCTAACACCCTCTCTAGATGGCCTATAGCCAAAAGTGGGATTTATATATATAGGCTTATTTTACCATGTTATTATCATATGTGTTTAACTCACATTTTTATACAATATTAAGTGTTACTAACATACAGTTCACCTGCTGGTTATCGATGATTGTTACGTCCATCCTGAAGATCCACATATATTGTCACACTGTGACACTAATATTTAATGTTCCTGTTATTAGGTCTCTGGATGCCTATCAAATATTTTTGATTACATTTAATTTATGTGTCCAAGTTATGATGTCTCAAGAAAAGAGCCTACACCTTTCTTCAAGGCCGGCAGCACATCTGCGACTCCTCTGGTGATGCGGATGTCCATGGGCGGCGGTGATCACTTACCATCTGGTAAGCTGTTTTGCACGTTTGTTGTAAGAATGGGTCGGCTCGAATGTGGAAGGTCCACACCCTCACAGATTACTAAAGTAGCAGCATTACGCTCTGCGTTCCGTCTGCTGAGTGAAGGGATTCTGTGATCCAATCGCATATAATGAAGCATTCAATCACAATCCTCAGGACTGACAACGCATATGAATAAGAAAACTTTGTTGACTATTACCCACTGTCAGGTGAACTGTGTGCCCGATCGCTAATGCTAATTGAAAATATCGATTATTAAATTATCTTATTACATTGAGTTTCAAATACAGAGTATATCTGTGTCAGTAGTAATTGCTGTATATAGCTGCATCTAGAAAATGACTTCCTTATTGTATTATAGAGGCTGCGTCATTTAGATCTCTGTAAACTTATTATTCATGTTACCTCGTGTTTGCTGTTACATGTAAAATTATATTTTCATCATCCATACCACCTATTCATAGTTCACTGCTGAACATAGACCACCCCTATTGACTACCAAAAAGCTCGATGCTGGACCACCTGGGTCCAGGTCCTACACTGCGACTGTCAGTCCAAAGTTTCCACTTCATGAACCTGTCTTCCCGATCATATAACGATTCTACTATGTAAAAAAAGTTTTGGTTTATCTATAATAATTAAAATTGTTATTTTTCATAATCTTAACCGAAGCTGTACTAAACAGTTGCCTTAATATAATTTGGTAATTCCCGCCATATTAAGACAGTGCTAAGGAAAGTTGCCAGTACTGAATAAGTAAATAATGTAATTGGAGTACGTGAATTTTTTAGAACTTTTAAAGATGAATATAACAATAGAAATGGTGAGTTGTTAAAACGAATAGTCTTACATAAGAATATTTTCCCCACCTTTAGATCGGTGGTTTTGCTATTAAGATAATGAGTCGTTGTAGGGGGAAAAACAATGCCCTCCTGAGAGTGTGGTGGAAGTGGCATCATTCATATAAAATATGTCATTTTCTATATACGAATAAGTGTACCCTATCTTTGTGTCTGTATATGTAAAAATTAATCATCTAAAATGTTTTTTTTTTATAAAATTGGAAACGAGCAAGTTACAATTGTAAATGATTCATTGGGCCACATCCACCCTCAATGTCACTTTTTTAAGTAAAATATATGATCGATCTATATTTATTGCATATTTCCTTTTCATTAGTTCCAAAATCACTTTTCAGATCCGTGTTAGCGGAGAAAATTTTTTGTTAGTCTAAGAAATATGCAATGTCGACTTTATCGACTTTGTCAAATTATGTAATTTTATGGAAAAACTGAACGCTTTACTGGCAACATTAATTGTAAGTCAATAAAAAATGGTGATGTTTGTTAAATTATTAAAAAGTTATTTTTGATTATATGACTTTAAGATTTAAAGTGAAAAAGAAATACTTTTTGCATTGTTGTATGTTTGAAATCGAAAATAGCAGGTTTTTTTTAACTTTTCAATATTCATCGTTATTAGCTAGTCTTGACTTTAGTTGCCTACTGAAACGTTATGGCAGAACGAAGAAATGAATTCATGACTAGTACTACAACGCTCTTATATAGCCATTGCTATTAAGCTATTATTTAAACATATATGACAAGAATCTCTAGGTGAAGGATAACCTAATATGCAGTAGTTTTAAAATACGACATAGACAACTATTTACTCTAACGCCATCTAGTGATGCGAAGCGTAAAAGAAAGTTTTTGATTCGTAATAACACACTCAAAAAATATTGACGTAATTTTTATTATGTGAATAATTAAGATTATTAATTGGTAAAGATAAAGATGAGATAGGAATGACTGTATTTCATATAAATCGTAGAAGTTTTAGAAATAATGTTTTTAATATTTCTAATATACTCAAGTATTACTTTGTATAAAATTAATTAAATATGTTCTCAACATTTTACACAAGATATAATACGCTTTGCATATTAACTTAATCAAGAGAACATGACCCTGTAATCCCTTAAGGTTTTGTCATCTGTGTTATGTAACAAAAACTTTAGTTAATATGATTCAAATTTATGCAATCCAACAGTAAAATCATAAAACACTTGCTGGTAATCGGCGAAAGTTAAACGATTTTATTTCGTAAAACCTTCTGGATAATCCAGCATTATTGCAGCTTTGTTTCGAACTGCTGAACATTGATGACAGTAATAAAGGAGGCCGCAGGCGACAGCGGGGCGTGCAGGGGCTTGCGAGTAGCCTCTCCACTCATTAGCGACTTGTCCAAACTCGTTATAAGTTGACACCGAGCGCCCACCGATTGACTCGTCCCAAACTAATTCGCTGCGCCGCATCCGTAGGGTTGCCGATGACAACTATAATATTTATGCTTCTTTTTTAGTGAATAAAATATTTTTTCTCCTATTACGAAGATATACGAACATATAATTTACCTGTTGTGATAAAGATTTCTGCGGCCCATGATACCCATATTTATCCTCAATAATGAATCATAATGCAGATGCCTTATCACATCTGCGGACTGAGCACCTGTGAAAGAAGAAATTTTGTATACTCGTATGTTCAATTTAGTGATGAAGTTGTATCGTGACGTCACCAAACGGTCCCAACGGAAGACTAGCACTGGTTGTTTGTAGCAAGGATATGGTATGTTGGGAGCGATTCGTGATTCGTATTTAATTTTATTAATCATGTGTGTATGTTTATATGAAATTGTGTTAGTTTTCCAACCAATAAACAAATTCTTTATTTGTTTTAAAAAGGGCCTCCGTTCCCTACACCCACCACTCACGAAGCAGGGTTATGCTGCTATTTCGAAGTATAGTTTAAGCTCAGCGTATCTCCCACTCATCACTGCTGATTTAGAGTAATTAGGAGTTGCACCATACACTTTTGGAATAACTAACTTAATTGTATAACTTATACACAGTCTATTAGATGGTAAATAATAATGATAATTTATTTCACATCTTTTACGCAAACAATCCTAAAATAAAAGTACCTTTATTCCTTAAGTATGTTGAGACATCCGGGTCTGAACTAGATAAAAGGTATATCTGTATTTCAAACCTCAGTGCTCTTCCTTAGTACAAGTAACACGATCATATAAATTGTAACAAAATGAGGATTTATGTGTATTATGTAAATTAATGTGTGTATGTGTAAGATAGTGTATATATATAGGTACACATATAACTTGTTTTAGTTTAACATTCCCATTATTGCATGGATAAATTGTCTCCACCTTAAAGACACTTACACAGAATTCCTTAGCGATGTTGTGTTCAAAGTGATGATAGGACGGAAGATTTATTAACTAGCATGGCATTCTATTTTAGTCGAAGCTTCTGTGTCGAAGACTGATAGAAATTATGAGACATTATATAATTGTCATACAGGGATAACACATCTGTATTAAAATTATTTTTCAAAGATATACGCGTGTGATCAGTAGCGAGAATCACTTATTGTCAAGTAAACTGTTTTGTCACAATCCAATTTTACGAAATAAGGTACAGATGAGTTAAATTTGTAAAATTAAAAATGTATCTTTATTACTTGTGACGAGGCCTTCCATCTCAGTCCTCAAGGGTGATAACGCATGCATTATGCATTATGAGTCAAGGATGAATGTAGATGTCATGGGCCGCAGGAATCATTTACCATCATGTGAACAGTGTGCGAGTTTGTTAATCTCAATGTCAAAAAAATAAATCATTCTGCTCTGGGTACTCTCAGATCAGTGGAAATTTATGAAATATCTGTAAAGCATCTCAAATTGTTATTGTATTAAAATGTAAAAGTATTATGGTAGGATATTTCAAATAATAAATTTGAATCTGAATCCGTATTTTGTTATGGTGACAACCCTACCCTATGAGCTCCGCTGTACGTGAGATCGTGACGTTCGCCGCGGATTGTTCCATATCGTAATATTGTATCGACGTAATTCGGTGCGAGCCTGGATACAGGATGTTCCTACTCGGCACCTGCAGAAATCGTGCTGAGTATGACACAAGTTAATAAAATAATAGTGCTGAGACTTAGGGGCATTTGCTTTGCAATATAAAAAAAAAGTAATGTTACAGTAAAAATAATTAATTCAGGGCAAAGAATTTGTAGACTTTATATAAAATTGTACCTGCTATAAATACTGGTTAAAAAGAAAATGGAAAAATATACAATAAGACATTAATGTTGTAATTGCTGGCTTTTGTTACCAATTCTTTATTGACATTGAGAGTTGGATAGCAACTTGTTTGCAAAGCAACGAGTTTGGATTGAAGGTCTGCGTGTATACACGTGTTTGTTCAGAAACTTTAATATCGTGATTCACGCGTCGCCATCGCTTATTAATCATTGTACGTTAAGTGAGCAGCGCCACCACATTACCCCACTCAGGCCGGGGGATAATGGCGCTGCTGTCGTCAGTCCGGTGTACCGGTGCATTCTTCTAAGCACGTCCCAAGGAGGCCTCGCATCCCCTAGTACCATCGTTGTGCTACGGAAAACCGGCACTACTCCGTGTTCCCTGATCACTCGCGAACACCTAATCCGCTAATCTAGTCGCCTTATACGATAGGCAGGGGGTACTATAGCCCTATTCTAAAAATCCGGTACTAAAGGGCTGATCCACGCAGAATATCCGCGTGAAATAACAAAAATAATACACGTCTAATACAAGTTAACGTCAAAATAAGAGTACAGTTTCGTTGCAGCTAATTTCTAGTTCCAGAGATGCATGAAGCATGAATGGGTTGAATCGACCGAAGTAGCGACGTGTTTTGGAATAGTTGAGCAGAAGGGTCGTGGAATACTGCTTAGTTTCCAACACTCAATTACTGGAGACAAGGTATTCCATCTCAGAACATGAATCTTCGATCTTTGTTTAAGATAGATAGAGGTTTTGTTAGAGCTTGTTTGTTACTCTTGCTTAAATAAAAAAGCTCTATTGCTTTTAACTCAACCGGAGTAGACAGAGGTAGTAAATTTTATCCGCATGTTTGCTATAATTCTTAGATTGAGTCTTAAATATGAACCGTGGTATACACGGTTCATATTTAAGACTCAGCACAGCACATTTATTTTGTTAAAGAGTGATTTTTTCTAGGAAAAAATACGCAGTTTTTAAAATTACGCGTTTATACTTTCCGCGTTACGGAGCATCCTGTAGGTGGCGATTGGCGGTATCGGCGTGCCGGCGGCCGCTCGTTACGTCCTTAATGAGCACCCGCGCGTCCCTACCCCTCGCCCCTCACCACCTCACTCCAACCCCGCGAACGCCCGCGACACTTATTTATATTTCACGCAAATTGTTCCCGCGAACACCGCCCTAACAAGGATTAAATTATTTATATTTCGAAATTAAAACACCGATAAGCCAGCTACCATATACACCAAGCGCCAATATGCTAATGTTTAGTGTACGACGAGTCAGCGATACTCGAGGAAGTGTGTGTGCTCTAATCAACCATTTCATCACAAAGATTAAAATCAGCCAACTGATCTTTAATATACTATTCCAACGTAGTACACGAGAACGTTAGTAATATGAATGCTAGTATTTTTTTTAAAAAGTGAGAACGTTAGTAATATGAATGCTAGTATTTTTTTTTAAAAGTGAGAACGTTAGTAATATGAATGCTAGTATTTTTTTTAAAAATTGAGAACGTTAGTAATATGAATGCTAGTATTTTTTTTAAAAAGTGAGGAACGTTAGTAATATGAATGCTAGTATTTTTTTTTAAAAAGTGAGAACATTAGTAATATGAATGCTAGTATTTTTTTTAAAAAGTGAAAACGTTAGTAATATGAATGCTAGTATTTTTTTAAAAGTGAGAACGTTAGTAATATGAATGCTAGTATTTTTTTAAAAGTGAGGAACGTTAGTAATATGGATGCTAGTATTTTTTTAAAAGTGAGAGAACGTTAGTAATATGAATGCTAGTATTTTTTTTAAAAAGTGAGAACGTTAGTAATATGAATGCTAGTATTTTTTTTAAAAAGTGAGAACGTTAGTAATATGAATGCTAGTATTTTTTTAAAAGTGAGAACGTTAGTAATATGAATGCTAGTATTTTTTTAAAAAGTGAAAACGTTAGTAATATGAATGCTAGTATTTTTTTTAAAAAGTGAGAACGTTAGTAATATGAATGCTAGTATTTTTATTAAAAAGTGAGAACGTTAGTAATATGAATGCTTTTTTTTTAAAAAAAAGTGAGAACGTTAGTAATATGAATGCTAGTATTTTTTTTAAAAGTGAGAACGTTAGTAATATGAATGCTAGTATTTTTTTTAAAAAGTGAGGACGTTAGTAATATGAATGCTAGTATTTTTTTTTAAAAAGTGAGAACGTTAGTAATATGAATGCTAGTATTTTTTTTAAAAAGTGAAAACGTTAGTAATATGAATGCTAGTATTTTTTTTAAAAAGTGAGAACGTTAGTAATATGAATGCTAGTATTTTTATTAAAAAGTGAGAACGTTAGTAATATGAATGCTAGTGTTTCTTTTAAAAAGAAATGGATCAAATCTCCACTTCTATTGAAGTAGGAATGAAAAAAAACCACACAGTTTCCTTTTTTTTTAAAACATTATAGGAGACAAATGAAAGTCTATTAGATGGTAAATAATATTGATAATTTATTTCAGATCTTTTACACAAACAATCGTAATATAAAAGTACCTTTATTCCTTAAGTATGTTGAGACATCCGGGTCTGAACTAGATAAAAGGTATATCTGTATTTCAAACCTCAGTGCTCTTCCTTAGTATAAGTAACACGATAATATAAATTGTAACAAAAAGAGGATTTAACAAATCATATGTGGAAAGAAAATATGTTCTTTTTAAAATGTATAATTAGAATAAAAGTATTCTGAGTGTGTATTAAAACTGTACCTCTTTGTGTGTATTATGGTAAATGAATGCGAGATGTATAAGAGGACACACCCTCTTATACATCACGCATGTATTAATTTATACTAAGCAAAGCTTCAGTTTCTTTACAGTTTCTTCAATAATGATTGCTGTCCAAAACATTTACATCTATCCTCAGCAAAAAATCATGATACACATGCGTGGCCATCCCTCAGGACTGAGATGGAATATATTGTACCTTGCAATTTGATTAACGCATCCCTATACTCATGATACGAAACAGCAGCGTATATTAAGTTGGTATTTTGCGAGGTTTTGATCCTTCCTCCATGGAAAATATAATGATTTGAAAGCGAAATAGTAGCAGATTTACCGACAACATTCCTACGAGAGGTAACGAGTGCATATAAGATATTACACCAAATTAAACTTAACCCAATTCTTGTGCACATTCTATTTACATAAATACAAATGTAAAAGCAATCCATTACGTATTTATGATCAAGGAAAAGAAGAGAGTATATTACACATATTAGATTATCTTAAGTATAATTATAAAACATAGAGTTGAAACATAGAGTTGAATTGGAAAGAAAATTTGGAATGAGAAAATATATAATATAGCTACAAATAAATTTGGAGCTTATTTACAGGCTCACAAGGGATAAATCGGATTTTTAATAGCAATTCTCAACCACCGTGTCGCCACACATTGGTGTGTCGCAAGCATCTGTCAAGTGTGTCACAAGATTTACAAATAAGGTAGATCACGACAGAATTCTAAATTTCATCCTCATCATCTCGATGATTGGCAATCCACCACTGTGCGTTTCACGTGAAATTTGCTGGCACGCACAACTACTATATGGAATCAGCTGTTGCCAGCGGTGTTTCCGAACCGATACCTTTCTTAAAGGCCGGCAATGCATCTGGTCGCATCGTCTGTTGTTGCGGGTGTTCATGGGCGGCGGTGATCACTTACCATAGGGCTGCTATCTCGTTCTTTGCCCGGGAGAATTTTGTATGTAAGGGTGTCGCGATTTTGTAAAGAGTATGTTAGTGCGTCGCTGGGTAAAAAAGTTTGAGAACCGTTGATCTAGACAATAACCAGAGCGATGCTCAACCATATAATACTAGTGGGGATTACAAACGAGCATATATTATTGTGACCCATGATATATGTCCTCAGTAATGTACTAGACCTCCGGGTTCCCATTTACCTAATGAAACACTAGGAGTGTTACGCTTCAATACCATCGTCGAGCCAACCCATCCATGCTACTGCTTGAAACAAGTAGTGTGCTCTGGTCGTGTGAGTAGTAGCGTAACGCAGTTGTATTTATTTTGTGAGTTTGAGGAATTCCATACCAATAATATTTTTCTATCATCATTGATTGGCTGTTGGAGAACGCCAAAAGACAATAAATTTGAGTAGTTTTTTTTTATATTAAGCAATCAAGAATAAATAAATAAATACTTATATATTTCATATGACATTCCATATACGTATAAATAGTAAATATATAATGTATTTTAATTTCTAATATATTCAAAGGTGTCGTCTGTAGAAGAATCCTAAGAAGTGTTAATAGATTTATTTTAGATTTAAGAGTAACAAATGACGACTTAGAATGAATGAAAATCGAAAATTTATCATGAAATATATTAAATAAAAGTACCAAATGTCTTTGTGTATGCTTGTTTATTTCAACTTTTGATACAGTACCAAGCTATTTGGAATATAAAATGCTCAGCCTTTTTAAGTAAAATTAAATATCGAATGTACACGTGTTTATTAAAACATAATATACGAATAGAATGTTGCAATTGTATAAAAATACAAGTTGATATCAGAATTATTTTAATTGATATATTGTATGATATTAGCTTCACTAAGCTAAGAGTTGGAGGGTCTTCGAAAAGTTATATCAAATCAAATCAAAAGAAGCTTTATTCAAATAGGTGTCTACTACCGCTTCGGAAACCAGCCTTTTTTTTTGTATGTGAGTATTGCTGTTGGTCCAGATACCTTTACAGCTTTATCTAATTAGACTCGCGAGCGGGAGGCTTGCTAAGTAGTAGGAAGGCAGCTACTAGCGTTAAGAAAATACGCTAGATGATTTTTTATTAAATGTTAAACCACGCAGTTTTCCAGTATTGAAACCAGAGCTCAAAGCTTAAATACAAACATATTTGTCAGACAAATAATCGGACAATGAATAGTAGAATTTTATTAGTTGGTATATATTAAGTACATGAGTTAATTCTGCCTTATGTCGTTTTCAAACTATACAATATCAAATTCAACGTACAAGAGCGAAATTATTGCCTAGGATCAATCTCTTCCAGTCCATCCTGGGCGAGCGAGAAGAAATATTGATAAGCGTAATAATAAGTTAATAGATAAGTAATATTAATGTATAATAATAAGTTAATAGATAAGTAATATTAATGTATAAACATACATATGTATTATTATTATATATCCTTTCGAATAATTTAGTCAAATAAATGTTTTGAAATAGAGTTTAATTGGTGCATTCTTGACATCATCTGGACGTATTCAGTTTAGTTTTGTTTACACAATGTCACGAGTATTTTACTATCGGTACTTTTTCTTTCACACCACAACTTCAGATGTCGTTGTCAAGGTACTCATAAGGTAAAGATTACTAAAGTACATGCACGTATGTACATTAGTTTCTTCTCAAATAATATTTGTTTAATTGTTATCGAGCCGTTGCCGCTGGCTGTTTAAGGAAGTCCAGAATCTAAGCGACTATGTATGGTGTTTCTCCGCGTGATAGACAACGCAATAGACATCCATCCATCAGTAGAACGAGATTGACCAACAATGCTTAAAGTGATAACCAATGGGACAGAAAGGTTCCTGTGTGGCAACCTCGGACTGGCAGATGCAGTGTACGACGCTAGATGAAATGAAGACCTATCCAAGTTTTGCTGAAGGTCGATGAATACAAGAGGCTCGGGATCGGGCCTTGGTCGCAATCTATGGAGGACGCGTATGTCCAGCTGTGGACTATGTATTGGCTATGATATAACTCAGTGTTAAAGTGATCGTTTTTAATTTACGGCATTCGAGCAAATCGATCCCTATAGCCGGTATCGACACCTATAAAATTTTTAATCACAATTTAAGTGCCGAGTGCCGTGTGGAAATTGGCATGTTTAAGAAATACATATATATTAATAAAAACATTTTCAATACATATGAAAATTGCGAGAACAGTGGGGACTCGCGGTTGATTATTGTTTTAACACCATCTCTTGAGAGGATAACGAGCATAACATACAAATTTATGTATTATTCAAAGCATCTTTGTAATATGCATATTTATTATCGCGCATCCCTGACAATGGGGAGACGCGACACAAAGTGGGTCGATACTATATCATTATTAGTGAGGATATATGTCACCCTTCCTTGTCATAATATCATATGTCTAATGAGGAGGCCAATTACACTGGAATCTTCACTCTAAATCATTTATCCATTCTACTGGGCGTAGATGTTTACGGGCAAAAAGAAAACTCTCCAGTTGATTGACGGCTATATATATTTTATTTTAATAGAATCACCAACAGACTTGTACATGTAACTCTATGACTCATTTGACGAAAAAAATGGCCACCGGTTGCTAAATACACATAATTCAACTTACAAGCACATCATGCTAATTAAAACTAGTTGTATAATAATTTAAATTAAGAGAAAATGAACTATTTATACAATATTAAATAAAAATTAATAATATGAATATACTAAACTAAACTAACTAATTATTCGTAGATAGGAGTGTTTTGTGTTTTAATAAAAAAAACCCTTAAAAGTTTTCTAGGTCAATAGACTTATCCTTACGAATAAATTTATTGTACAGTCTGCTTAGCCTAGGTATTAGGGAATAGTTATGTTGTAGACAAACAGAAATACAACGACAACTGGTAGAGCTACACTGCAGTTTTTTTCTAACTGCAGAATAATTTGGTCAGCTCGATAGGACCTGGTAGGACCACGCCCTCACAGAATAGCGGCGTGAAATAGCAGCATAACGCTGCTGTGTTTCGTCTGGTGAGTGAAGGGATCCGGAGACCTTAATTACTGGTGACGAGGCATTCCATCTCAGTCCTCAAGGGTGACAACGCATCTGCATTATGATTCCTTGTCATGGATGAAGGTAGATGCCATGGGCCGCATGAATCACTTGACATCAGGTGAACTGTGTGCTCGTTTGTAACTCTCAATGTAATAATAGTAATAATAAAAACGAAATATTCAGACAGTTTCTAGATACCAGATGTTCGCATGATGATGATTCTGATTCCGATAGCAAAGTGATTTGCAGAACCCCCTTCACAAAAAAATCACGCCCCTTGTCGACTCGTACAAACATCAGGCCAGACTTGTGTCGGTGTGCACCAACTTCACACTAGTTTCATTGTCAGTTGACGTTTCGTACTAATGACGTTTCTAATTTTGCCATCCCACAACACACGTATCACAAAGCACAAGAAAAATTGAGAATTACTCTTTTATCAAGTCTATTGTAATATTAAATAAATTCAAGCTGTTCTGTTAATGTAAACTTAGCAGCTGGAATTAATCCGAATGACTGCTCATTCGGATTAATTCCAGCTGCTAAGTTTAAACATCACGACAGAATTCAAAATTTCATCCTCATCGTCTCGATGGTTGGCAATCCACCACTGTGCACTTCACGCGAAATTTCCTGCCACGCACTACTACTATATGGAATCAGCTGTCGCCAGTGGTGTTTCGGAACCGATACGACTTAGGGACCTTCAAGAATAGAGCCTACGCCTTCCTTAAAGGCCGGCAACGCGTTTGTGACTCCTCTGGTGTTGCAGATGTTCATGGACGGCGGTAAACACTTACCATTAAAAAAAACTATATACTATAAAAAACTATACACTATAAAAAAAACTATATACTATAAAAAACTATATACTATAAAAACTAAATACTATAAAAAACTATATACTATAAAAAAAACTCTCCTTAATATTAAAGGTAAGATCAATATTACTGGTCACTTGATACGCAAGTCTCAAGACCGCATACAAAACCTATAAGTTAAGATGCACGTGATTCATGAGTATTCATGAGTCATGGACATCCAGTAACCTACCTGTCCAATCATCATGTAACTTTATTTCCAATGAAGCTTTCATTCGTCTCTCCTCCAATTTCGTAATGATCCCCTGGCAACCTTCTAAGCTTCAGCGTACTTGTAACCTCAAGAAGTTCAGATAGTTCAGGGTGTAACGGCCTCCTTATAGAAATTGAAATTGTTCCCAGTTCTTTTTTCTTCTTCGGTTGTTCGGTTCTTTTTTTGTACTCTTCAGCTTGAATGTCTTCCAAGACGAGGTATCTGAACGAAATTTATTGAGTTTTGAAAAGTAATGCATCCTGTGTATTTAATGTAATGTAATGTAATTGAAATGGAAAGTTTCATAAATTTTTCAATCAGAACCCTTGCACTTTTTATATACGAAAGCTCGACCAAGAATAAGTTGTAAAACGACCAAACAGTCACACCTCTTGGTGACTAGCACGAACTTCAGACCAGACTCCGTTGAAGCTCACCGACTTCACACCTGTGTATCCTTATAAGTTGACGTCTCGTACTTATGACTATTCCGATTTACATATTAATTTATGTTTGTCAGTATTAGGCCTTCTGTTAGAATGACATATTTTTTATGTCACTAACGTGGACAAACGAACTCGCAGTTTAACTTACGGATAGTGATACCTATAAATATTTACATTCTCTTCCTCAATATCACCATCTTGTTTTTTTTTCTTCGCTGAATGTATGTGTCAGCTTGCCTGAGAAAGTGTGTGTAGCGGCTTAGATTTGAGTTTCTTCTTGTGGGTCTCGGTCTCCGGAGACTCACGATATACGATAGATAGAGGTAGACGAGGTTTCATTTTGGATTTCAAGGCCAACACATTCTCGTCACGTTTCCTCAGGAATAAAGTAACGACATTGCAAAACTTCTTCAACCACCTAAACCTCGATTTGTAAGCATATAATAACTAAACATTTTCTCTTTGAACTGTTATGATTGGAAAAAAATTACAAATAGGTTTAGAATTTCAGTTACAAGGCGGCATATTCTTTATTTCTCCATAATTTTTAATATTTAAAGTAATTAAATCTAATATCTAAAATCTTGACCTTAACCTTAAAATAAAATAATAACACTACAGACACACACACACACACACACCGACCACGCGGGCGCGCTAACACAAAACAAACACACATACAAATAACACTACAAAAGCATGTGAATCTGCATTGTCAAAAGAAACATCAATAGAATTGCTTTTTTCCACTAAATATCAAATTATGAAACTTTAACGTTCATCTATAACAAATAATTTATTGTTATAGAAACGTTACACATAAATCCAACTTTGCAATTTTGCTCTCATCGCGACTTAAGAGTTCAAAAAACAACTGTTGAAAAAACATTTTTCGAATTCACGAGCATTTATTAAGCAACTCTTTAACATATTAAGACGAAATAAATAATAGTTTTTATACTTTAAACCTATAGGTTAGGCCGTTCTGTAATCACATATATTAATAACATATTATTAAATCTAAGCTATCTCTATTCGGAGAAGAAATGACATTGGAAACTGCATTAGTCTTGTCATATTTACCTAATACAATTAAGTTATATGGCATATAATTAAAGGAGCCATACATTCTCACAGTACTAGTGTATAAGCCCCGCAAAATGATACTGTGTTTCATATGATGAAGAAACTACATATCCAGAAACTTACACGTAAGTTTACAGCTAGTTTCTACATCACGTCAAAAAAAAATCCGTGTTATATAGCAACATAAATCTGCTGTTTCATATGATCAGTATCCGGACACAATTTTTTTTATTACATTGAGAGTAACAAACACGTAACAGATCACCTGATGGCAAGTGATTTTTGCGGCCCATGATATCTACATTCATCCTTGACAATCATAATGCAACTGCGTTGTCACCCCTAAATTGAGATGAAATGCCTCGTCAACAGTAATAATAAAACTCTCCGGATCGCTGCACTCACCGGACGAAACACAGCAGCATTGTGCTGCTATTTTGCGCTGGTATTCTGTGAGGGCGTTGTCCTACAACGGGCGAGCTGGCCTATTAATTATGCAGCTAGAAAGAAACTGCTACATATCTCTACCACAATTACAGGTGGCTAAGTATACAATTTCAGTCCACAGGAGGAACAAAAGAAGTACATCCTGAAATGTTGTCGAGGATCGATGTAAATGTTATGGACACTGAACATCACTTATCATCAAGTGAACTGAGTGCTTGTTTGCAAACTCTATAAAAATCCAGAAAACTACGATTGACGATGTTCGTATCGCGATTCCTTATCGAGAATGAATATACATATCATGTATCATAGAGTTCATTTGCTCTAGGATGACCACGTTTTCACTGTACACGAATGTGTAGTGATGTTCTTTATAAGATGAGGAGTAACAAACCACCATAAAGACCCCTTTGTTAGTGATGACCACGTCCCCTTTCATTGCCCCATTCGTCGCCATCATAAGGACCGTGACAGAATGCCTCTTTACCGGTAATCGGGCCCTTTGTCTCATCATACAAAACACAAGAGTGTTATGTCTCTATTACACACTGGTATTATGGGGTCGACCAGTCGAATTGACCCATTCATGTTTCAAGTTACTACCTGCAGTGTAGCTCTAATGGCTCTGTCGCTTTACTTCTAGAAAGTGACCAGAACATAAACCAAACGTAGAAAGTAAACCAGAGACCTTATCATATGATTGAGAAGTGGGTGACAACAAATGTTTAATTAAATAGCAGTTTTAGTTGAACACATTAAATTTTGTTTGAGGAATCCAGTAGATGGCGTTGTTATATAGAGACCGATACGCGAACGGACATTATGAATAAATATAATTAGATGAACACAGTTTACTCGAACAATATAGTATATCCCTAATTGTATATACTGCTACTACTATCAATTGTACATATTGCCTTTAATTTTTTATGTTTAATTACGTTTTTTGTAGATATTCGCAAGTTTAAATGAATGGTTGATTGATAATTTGTATGACCATCGTGCAGTAAACGCTACCACCACCTTTACCACCTTTTGCTAAAATCATTTGTGACATCTCATACGATTAATATATGCGTTAGCCATAAGATATTTCTTTAATGGATTTATACGTATATTGTTTTTTTTGGTGGCAATAAATGTGTATTATTATTAATAATTTAAAAGAACCCTACACACACACCCTACAGACAACAATAATATTTTTCCCACCGATCCAATTTTATGGCTACAGTATACAAGTTCAACATAGGTAAAGTCACGTCGCAGCTTGTTTCTAGCGCCATTAATGAGTCGGCTACTAACTACCATGCCCTCACGGAATACCAGCGTAAAATAGCCCTTAATACTGACATTCCATCTCAGTCCTCCGGGGTAACAACGCATCCGTATTATGATTATTTATCGAAGATAAATGTGGCTATTACGCGCCTCACGAATCACTTATCATCAGGTGAAGTGGGTGCTTGCTTGTCACCCTTATTACACAAAATTATCTGAACGATGATAATGAACTCCTAGATGATGTCCTAAAACTAGGTTGGGTTCCTGTTCCTCCATCTTTTATTGTGAAACACAGTCGCGATATCTTTTAGTGCAGGCGCCTCCACTAAATGATGTCTATGTCCTCCTGGTCGAATTGGACCGCGGCGTTATCTCCTGATTATTGCCAGATAACATCAACTGTGCGAAATATTTAATAGTGTCGTAAGCGTTTGTGCTAATACAGATGTAACTACGGCCCATGATATCGACATCCATCTTCATTTTCAGTAGTACTTCATTTTAAGTTTTATATGCGTTGTCACCCCTGATATCTGAGATGAAATTGATAGCGGTAGAGCAACACTGCAGATAGTTTTTAGCTGCAGAATGAATGGGTCAGCTCGACCAGTGTAGGACTACGTCGTATAATATCAGCATAATCTTGCTGTCGCCTGGTGAGTGCGGGGATCCGGAGACCTTTATTACGAGGCATTTCTATCTCAGTCCTCAAGGGTGATAACGCATCTGCATTATGATTCCTTGTCAAGGATGAATGTAGATGTCATGGGCCGCAGGAATCACTTACCATTAGGTGTACGTTATGCTCGTTTATTACCCTCAATGTAATAATAAAATAAATATATATTACAATCTCCGGGACCTTACACTCACTTTATGAAATATAACAAGGTTATTCTGCTATTTCACGCTGATATTCTGTGAAGGCATGGTCCTTCCCCCCGGTTAAGCTAAATCATTTATACTACAGCTAGAAACTAGCATCAACGTCGCTATACTACTGTCATCTCCAAGATTTAAGACAAATGCGTTAACACCAGTAGATTGGTATCCCATATCTTTTATTCTTCCATCGGTTAAAAGTTCTTATTAAACTTTAGTTTCTAGTGGTATTATTGGTATTCTGTGAGTTTTTTGTTGGTAGTTATAATATATATGGAGTGCAATGTGGCTCTGCAACTGCACAAAGAAAGTGCCGTGAGTATATCAATCGTACCTCCCTTCCCTAATCCAGTGGTACTAATAGGAGAATATTGGTTTTTTTTTGTGCGTGAGTATTGCTGTTGGTCCAGAGATATATGGCCCTATAGCTTTATCCAACTAGACTCGCGAGAGGGAGGCCCGCTGAGTAATTAGACAACGACGATGCTATGAAGCTGGCGCGGAGACTGCCGCTGCACCACCGCTGCACCACCGCTGCACTCCGACCCAACTGTGGACGAGGGCCCCTCATAAGGAACTACGAAAGCTCAACTCGGATCTCTATCTAAAAGGGAGGAGAGAATATTGGTATTAGTCCATCGTCTTCAAGAGAAGAGTGAAAAGGTATTTGCTGAGCTAATGCGCTCTATCATCAACGTCTGCATACACTAGGTAAGGATCGTAAAAAAGCAAGATCTGTCTCTGTCTAAAGACAGCTCTCGCTTGAGTTTACGTGGAACACTAGTTAACCTAGTTCGATCCCCGATGTTCGTTTTTAATTTCGGGCTCGGGCCGCTGTTAGCACGAGGACTTTAAGTTTCACCGGGTGTAAACCGATGTTGGCACCAATGAAATTTTTAATTGTAATTTTAGGTGCTGATTTACCACGTCTCGGCTAAGAAATATATTAAAAAAATATTTTTAAGATATATGCTGGAGATGCATGGTCGCTCATGCTCCATTTACCACCTCTAGGCAGTGAGGGTATGACCAGAATTGGGATATGAATATTTATATGCTGCTTTTAACATTACTGACTTGCTTAAAAATATATATATTGCAATAAAATAGTAGGCAGATTTAGTTGTTTGTAAAAGTTTAAAAAAAAATTAAATAACTGCCATATCTCTATCAAAGTATATATGAATCATATATTAATAATAAAATATATTATTATTACTATGTCTTTTAATATTGCCAAAGTTATATTTTTTCTCGATTATAAACGATTTTTTAGAGCACTCGGTCGCCGACGGCAGCCACGTCTTACGGCCAGCTTGACAAGCTGTAGTGGATAGAGAAATATATTTCAAATTGTAATTTTTAATTGATTGATATTATTTAGAAATAATAACATTTATTTATTTTTTAGGGATTGTAAGATGTAGAGGCAGAATATAGCCTTTTAGAATGCCTTCTCGCCATAATTAGTCTGTAGAATTAACTCCAGGACTTTCAAGAAGACTACCTCTTTCTTGTTTACAATTTGCTTTATAAAGAACTTCACTGCAGTTTGTTTCTAACTGCAGAATGAATGGGTCAGCACGACCGGGGTTGAACTACGCCCTCACAGAATACCGGCGTGAAATAGCAGCATAACGCTGATGTGTTTCGTCTGGCGAGTGAAGGGATCGGAGACCTTTATTACTGGTGACGTGGCATTCCATATCAGTCCTCAAGGATGACAACGCATCTATATAGCATTATGATTCCTTGTCAAGGATGAATGTAGATGTCATGGGCCGCAGGAATCACTTAACATCAGGTGAACTGTATGCTCGTTTAAAACTCTTAATGTAATAAAAAAAAAAGAAACCTATCTATCACGGCAAATTCCAATAATTACATTTGGAAAAATGGTGCTTTTAATATCATAGTATAGTCTCGATGGCCGCGTGGAATTGTGATAAATAGTTGTGATGGAATAATATTTTTCCATCACAAATTGCCAGTTTCCCGTGTCCCTGACACTGCATCTGAACCTTCCCCCGATCTTATTGCACTTGCATTACATCAGAATAGGGAAGTGGACGCTGAGCGAGTGGCTCTGTGTTTGCTCTAACTCGTACGGCACCCTCAAATAATCTGCGCAGTTGAGGCTATTTGGCAATGACCAGAAGATAAAGTGGTTAATGGATAACATAGATCCGACCGATTGTTAATTAAAAAATACGAAGGTATCTTATGACTTTATATATAAAGCCTGTAGGTATATCACATAATTATATTAAAACTAAATCCTAAATATCTACAAAGATATAACTCGGTTACATTTGTGCCTGATTTATGCCGAATTTTTTTTTCTCAAATGAAGCAATGGCCCCCCGACTCCAGCCAGCCGAAAGAAGTGTGAGTTCATCCATATCAACTATCCTTACTAACTTGTAGATTCCAGTTCAGAGCCTAGAGCTCGTTGAATCTGTAAGAGTCGCATGGGCTAACAGCACTAACATGAACAAGAATGGAGACGTTAAATATTAGAAAATAGTATTGTTAGTTTATTTTTTATGATTGTGTAGGTGTGATGCTGTTGGTCCAGAGCTTACAGCTTCATCTAATTAGAATTGCAAGCGGGAGGCCCACTGAGTAGAGAGACAACGACAATGCTGGTTCAAGAACTGCTACTGCACCACCGCTGCGTCCGACCCCTGTGGACGAAGAACGTCAACAACAACAGAGGGGACGATATACGATTCGAGGGCTCTCATAAGGAGGTTTAAACTTCAGCTTGGATTGCTATCTAATAGAGGGTATATTAGCAGTAGTGATGACAAACTAGCACAGTTCGTTTGATGGTAAGCGATGACTGTAGTCCTAACATCCACTCTCAAAGACTCAAGATGTACAGGCGTTGTCATCCCCTAGGACTGGGATGAATGCCTCATTACTTGACTAACACCAACACAGCAGTGCTACGTATATTCCACGCTGTTATTCTGTAAGGGCTGGTTCTTCTCCGATCAATCCGATTCATTTATTCTTTTATATTATTGCATTGAGAGTAACAAACTCGCACACAGTTCACCTGATGTTAATTTATTCCTGCGGCCCATGACATCTACATTCATCCTTGACAAGGAATCACAATTCAGATACCTTGTCACACTTGAGGACTGAGATGGAATGCAACGTCACCGGTTATAAAGGTCTCCGGATCCCTTCACTCGCCAGACGATACACAACAGCATTGTGCTGCTATTCTAACCTGGTGGGAACCCTAGTCGAGCCAACCCATTCATTTCAAAATGCAGTGTAACTCTACCAGTGCAGCAAAAAACAAGTTTCAGCGTGGCTCTACTATCCATACCTCTGACGAAATAATATCAATGGCATATCACCAGTATCATAACCCATTTCTTTCACTTATTGGACGAACCACAGCAGCCTAAGGCTTCTATTTGTATTCTGTAAAAACATTGTTACCTGGCCGAGCTAGTTTAAAAATTCACCGTGGCTCTACCACGTTAACGTACAGTAATCAAAAGTACAATATACAAAAAATATATGTATAAAGTTAAAAATATAATATCATCTATTAAGTATTAACATGCATAAATGTTAACAATTTCAAAAAAAATGTTTAATTTATCTTTATAATATTTTGATCAATGATTAATACTTTAATCGATATTAATGTGCTACATTACAACTTCAATTGACAACCTCATTGAAAACTATCAAACCTCATTCAATTCGATCAGCCAATTGTCAGTGGCCGCCTTAATTATCGCTGGCCGTTAAGTGTTAATATTTAAAAATAGAACGCGCCAATGGCGGTCGGTGGCGCGTGATTGGCCGCGCTCTGCCCGGCCGGCGGGAATGCTGGATAACATGGCCGCGCTATTGTTTTTAAATGCGTCCCAGCCAGTTGTAATGGCGTCGCGTATGTTATCCGATATTTTGATTACAGTAATACCGCATATCAACGATTTCAGTGCTGAATTTAATTTGTTTGTTTACCTTAATTACGTGCGGCCATTTTGATTTAAGATTTGAGATGAGAAAATGGATGCCATAATAAAGTTATAACGTGTTTTAGCCAAGCGGACAGCAAATTGCTCTATCCTCAAGTGTTACTATTTTTATATTATCTTTGTGTCTATAGACGGCTGTGATTATTTGATATCTAGCTCCTACAGAGTATATATCCTATAGTGTCGTTTTCATCATTAGGTACGTATGGTTTTTTTTCTACTTATATTATTATTATTAATATTAATAATTTATTCTTTTTTGGCACACATAAACGATACAAAAAAAAAACACCAAAAAGACTTTTATCTAATCCAAAAAAAAATAATAATAAAGACATAAAAAACAAGTGAAACCTACTGTGCGCCAAATAAAGAAAAGGATCTCCACTCAGGTACTGTTGTGACTACGGGTCCCAACCCTAACCTTCCGTGAAGCCTACACCAGAGAAGTAGAGAAAGATTTACATATTTTATAAAACGATTCTGTTTTGGTATGGTAAGTGGTAAATGCAGTTCATACAATCATGTAGATCGATCCTCAACATAGGTTCAAGATGCACGTGCATTCGTACCGCTTAGGATCTCAACAAAGGTTCAAGACGCACGTGCATTCTTATCGCTAAGGATCTCAACAAAAGTTCAAGACGCACGTGCATTCTTACCGCTAAGGATCTCAACAAAGTTTCAAGACGCACGTGCATTCTTACCGCTAAGGATCTCAACAAAGGTTCAAGACGCACGTGCATTCTTACCGCTAAGGATCTCAACAAAGGTTCAAGACGCACGTGCATTCTTACCGCTAAGGATCTCAACAAAGGTTCAAGACGCACGTGCATTCTTACCACTAAGGATCTCAACAAAGGTTCAAGACGCACGTGCATTCTTACCGCTAAGGATCTCAACAAAGGTACAAGACGCACGTGCATTCTTACCGCTAAGGATCTACGAATTCTTAGACTCACCATACACAGCAGCGTTATGCTGCTATTGTCGACAGTAGCCTGAGATACGGTTTGCGAAGGTCGTAGGGTCGTAATCCAACATTTGACTATGGTCGTGAACCTTCTCCTAGCGAAAGTATTTTATGTTTAGTTCGAGTGATTGATTTGTATTTTAGTAATGTTGATTAACTATCTACTTAACTAACTAACATTCTTTTCAACTGGTTTTCTGTGAGAGCATAGTCATGTAGAGCCATTCAAGTCGCAGCTTGCAGCCGGCTCCAACAGGTCCCTATTATGTTGATTTTATTTATTTATTTATTTAATTTTATGTACACAAAACATTTGTATAAGAAAACTAATATAAGAAAAAGTATCTAGTGCAAAGGCGCAGCTTATTTTAGAATAAAAATCTCTCCCTGGTGTTGGACATATTATCGGGAAAAAAAATAGAGAAAAAAAAATACAGGACTATATTTATTTACAAACATGCATATAAATAATAAATAATAATACATATAATACGTAATGTAATCATAATTAATATATATATATATATATATATATATATATATATATATATATATATATATATATGTATATATCATACAGTAAAGCTAGCATAATATTTCATTATATATTCAACTGGACAAAGATTAATATCTGTAATAATAATGAGTGGCATACATACATATAAATAATAAATATTCACATTGTTAATTTAGAAGAAGATTCAGATGTAGTATTAGAGAAGTTTCCCAGAGCGTTAACCTCACCTTCTCCAAGATTAACTCATATCGAAGATCACAGTTAGGCAGTACTGCTTAACTATTATCTCCTATGTTTTGTTAACTGAATGATTGGGAGCAACGATCAATTGCCAGCAACGTTTAATTTCATTAATATATTTCATGGTATCCGTCTCGATGCCTCAACGAAAATCAATAAACACTAATTTGAAATATTGGACAATTTTTTTCATAATATTCTATGAAATTTACATAAATTTTAACTACATATGGTGCGCATGGATGCTGGCATTCTAACACTACCTTCTGACATGCACAACTACTCTATGGAATCAGTTGTCGCCAGCAGTATTTCCTAACTGATACGATTTAGGGACCTACATGAAAAGAGCCGGCAGCGCATCAGCATCTCCTCTGGTTTTGCGGATGTTTTTGTGATCACTTACGTCTCGTTGGCCACCTATTTTATGAAAAAAAGACGCATCTACTCACGTTCACGTAAGTATAAAAAGAAGAACAAGAGGTTTGTAGGTACTTAAAACATCTTCACACGAGAACTTAACTAGTTGAAGGCTCAAATATCTTTGGCGGCTTTATAAATTCCGATAACAATAAAAAATATATCCATAACATATAATTAAGTCAACAAGATTGCAAAGTAGTTAGGTTTCATTTAGAAGTTAGATTGACTTAATTACTATATATTGTATATATACGTATACCAATAAAAGACTTCTAAAAATTATCTAGTGTTATTACATAGGTCTATAAGATTATGTTTAGTCGATTCCTATGGTGACTTTTTCATATACATACTATTCAGTTATGCGGCCCTATATTAAAAGTAACTGAGAATATATACAGAATCAATTACAAATAAATTTAAAACTTGAATATAAATATACTAAATAGGGCATAACATTTGTTTCAAACTGGGGAAGATATCATCTAGTTGTCATATACATCACGATTTCTTATAAAAAAAAATATTTAACGGCATTCATAAAATAAACATTAAAAGGTCGTAGGGTAAAATGACATATTTTAAATTATAGATCTACACTACATGTATTTACTGCACTATTAAGTTTATAATGACACCAATAACAAAGGCATTGTACTGACTCTCTCACAACAACTCACCTTCATAAATCCTTAACATAAAGGTGATCTAAATCGCTTAGCGCGGTATCAAGGTAACTATTAATATTAAATATGTCTCTGGAGATGGGCTAAAAGAATTCTACCAAGAACAATGAAGATAAGGAAAATGAATAGAGAGCTTATTTTATATTATCTATTGATAATAAATCCAATCGATTACAAATCGATCGAGATGAAAATACGATCAAACTAGATGGTCAAGATGTCGAATTTATCTTATCACTGATAGTTTGAAATATAGTTTCGTAAAAAAAAAAATTTTTTTCTAGATCCAATATATCAGACCTCAATATTAACTGCAATACCATAATTTATTTCTATTTATAATTGGTAATACGCAACGAATAAAGTCGTGTTATTAAAGTTTTCAATTATTCGTACACATGCTGAATGATATTTATAATTTATAGAATATTCATGACCAAATCTTACTCAGTCGAAGTCAATTTGATTCCCCACATTGGGGGTTGGGTGCATTTTAAGTTAGTCGAGTGCTCGCTACCCTGAGTCATGCACTTTCTACGATCATAACAACTTTGTGTACAAATTGATGACTTCGATAAAATGTTACCGTGGTAGGGTCAGGCTGTAGTCTGCAGCATGATTGAATGGGACTTGACACGGAAACACGAAGCTCACACAGAATACCATACCTGCGTGTGTTGTGTTTCGATTTGTGAGTGTAAGGATTTAGAGACAGTTATGGAGAAGAGCCATCCATCCGGACTCGGAGGATCAGGAAACGAATCCAAGCTACGATTCCCAATCGAGGGTGAAAGTAGACGGAGTGAATCAGGTTCATGATTTATGGCAATGTGATAGGAATGTTCATCGCTGGGTGATTTTATTTATTTATTTATAAACTTTTTGTACGACTAACATATGCACAAAGGCGGATTTCATGCCTAAGGCATTATCTACCAGCCAAACTTGAGAGGGTTCAGAGAAATCAAGGACAAATGAATAATAATAAAGAAAAAGAAACATACAGTACATCTAAATACTTATACAATTATATATACATATCATTATATATCATCTTTTGAATTTACTATATTTACATAAACTATAAAACTAAAATACTTTTAGCCATGATATGGATAAACTGTGATGGTGATGACGATGATATCGTATATATACTAAATCCCATTGTTGGGCATGTCTGTTAGAGAATGGTGTTAAGTCATAGACGACAACGTGGCTCCGCTACGAATTGGCGGACTTAGCGTAAAAAAAATCATTCTTTCCTAAGCAGCTTCAGGTCGTAGGTTTCCTCGCAATATTTTCCTTCACCGTGATGAATCAGCACTTAAAATTGCAATTAACAATTGCATGCATCACAAATCGAACTCGGTTTGTTTCGAGCACTTACGATACTTAGCTACCACGACTTTGTAAAAATCGCACGTTACTTACATATCCATAATAGTGAACGAATGGATACTTTGCGTGTACGATTTTTTTGTGATACGCTTAATGGTCGACTGAAAATAACATTTTATTTTAAATTTGCCAAGTATTTTTGATAGATGTTTCTCAAACAATTTCATGTGGCGGCATACGAAAATGCCAGAATGATAAATAAAAGCCTTGACTATAAAGTTATAATAACATTTTATTAAATAGTTTATTAAGACAAAGCAAACCATAAGTCTATTATTTCATGTTGTTATCCCATGTGAACATTTATATTAATAAAACTATATTAAGATTCCTTTGATAAACGAATCTTTTGTATAGAGGTATTATTTATTGAACAGATTGCGACTCTAGTGTAAACCTTTCTTAAATCGTGGTTTTATTAAATCGTATTTCTTTCTCTTCATTTCATCTTTTATAGTTTACTTATTTTTTGTATAATTCAATAATTTATTTTCACATTATACATTAGCAACTTATAAATCTATTTCCTATCTATTTTCTAAATTAAAAACTTATAAAAACAATACACAGTTAACGACAATAAAGAATAACATACATTTAAAATTATATTAATTTGTAAACAAGTTTGTGTTACTTTAAAAAGTTACTGTCAGGATTTATTGTAAAACTGTTGTGTTTGAAAAAAAAATGGGAGAGGGCAACTGGTTCCTGAGATACAGGATTTATTACTAGTTCAGAAATCAGAGACTTCATGCATGCATATGATTTTTAATAAAGTAGTCCGCAGGTTTCTCTCCTTCCCCTGCCGAGGGATTCCCGTCTCGTTGGTCTTTATTTGGTATTGTATTCATTTGTTTTCAGTATTTATTTATTTATTTTATTGACCAACCAGGTGGAGATAGAAAAAAAATATAAATATAGTATTATTATTCCTATTAAAATTATATAATCAATTTAAAACCATTTAACTGTGACAGGCAAAACCTCTATATTCCAACGTATATCCATAATGATTCAAGTCCTATCTATAGTCGGCAATAGTTGCGAGGTTGCTAGCGCAGTGGAGGCAGCCCTGCCGCCGGGGCGTGGTCGTGGACGCGTCATTACTGATCTAGGGCTACGCTATATACCGCACCCGTAAATAAACTCATACACGTTGGCCCATAACTTGACCAGTTACTAAGCTAAGTTAAGTACATAACAGAGTATGTACTTAGCTTAGTTATGATCTCAGAAGAAAAAGACTTATTTTGCGACCTTTACATTGACTTGTAAATTATTTATTTATTTATGGGAAACATATAATAGTTGTATTCAAATTATATTATAGTAACAACGCTATATCAAAATCGGACGGTATACAGCCAAGTTTCCACTAGTTATCAAAAATAAATATAATTGTTTTAATGACAATTAATTTTTAAAAGAAATATCATGAAGAAGATTATAGGTTATATGTGGTTGGATCTATCGAGAAGTCGAAGTGTGGTGTTTAAATATAGTAGTGTATGTTACATTAATAAGAGATATACATTTGTAATTAAAACAGTGGTAGAGCTACGCTTCAGTCTGTTTGTAACTGCAGAATGAATGGGTCAGCTCGACCGGGGCATGCAGAATATGAGCGTGAAATAGCAGCATAATGCTGTTGCGTTCAGTCTGTTGAGGGATCCAGAGAATTTTTATTACTTAGAAACTGTTTTTATTTAATTAGAAACTGGCGACGAAGCACTCTGTCTCCGTCCTCAACGGTGACAACGTATCTGCATGATTATTCCTTGTCAAGGATGTAATGTAGATGTCATGGACCGCAGGAATCACTTGTCATCAGGTGAACTGTGTGTTCTTTTGTTACTCTCAATTTTATACAAAAAAAAATAGATTTATAAGTTATTAACAAATCTCTGGTCATTTAACTACGTGTATATTATACAAAACATAGGAAAACATACTACAGAAGTTTATTATTGTACCGACATTACATCGATCGATGTTCAATGTTCATTATTCCATTTATACTTTCTATTTGAAATATGTTGTAAAATAACCAAGAGCGGCACGTGACATCTGAACGAAGCAACATCTTATCAAGTTAAGTGAAGATATCATAATGGTGTAATGCGTCGGCGGAGTGAGGTGAACACTTCGCCGCGACATCCTATCTCATCGCATTACGTTATGCATCCGAGCCAACCGTCTTACCCACAAAGCGATACAGAGCAGCCGCAAAATGCCTATAACTGAGTTTCCTCGACGTCACAGGTTGGTATGGAGGTGCAGCGACGCGCAATTATGCACCCTCGGGGGTGAAGGGTGGCGGGAGGCAGTGAGCTGGGCCCGGGGAGGGGGCCAGCGGGAGCGCAAGGGTGCTGGGGGCCGCGCCCGCCGCGATACTCAATAAAAGAGTAGTGTTGCGCGAATTTGTGGCTGCCCTGACTCGCAATGATCAGGGCTGTCGATACCTTGACATTTTTATTTTTCAATAAATAATGTTTATTTTCATTATTTCTTTAGTTTCTGATAGTAGAGTTGATGATAGTAGTTAAAATTAAAATATTGCGTTGTAAGTTTACACTATGTAAATAAATGGAGGCAGTATTAATTTTAAAGCCTTAAACCGATCTCAGTTCTAATAGTTAATCTATTGCATGTTATCAAATGATTAGTTGCAGTTTTTTAAATATTGTATTGTAATGTAATTCGCGCCTTAATCCATCAGTTAAATCAAGTATAGGGACTTCTTTTTTGCTAAAAAAATATTGTAACTGTTTGTTGCCTCAAAGACCATTTAAACGCGAAGCTTTTGTTGATTACAAAAGCTTTCATCTGTCGTATTTTACGTATTTATTATGATAATTCAATTCTATATTAAAAAAAATTATCAGCATATACATATAAACCCCATTGTTCGACACAGATCGCCTACAGAAAGTTGTGTGTCCACTGCGAATCGGCAGACAAGTCATTGAAATATTTTTTTCTCTTAGATATGCATATTTCCTCACGATGTTTTCTATCCATGACGGCATCGGGGTTTGTTTTTCGTTAATTGGTGTTGATTGGTTTAATCGCAAACCGTGAATTAAAATCGACCGCTTAGATACTGTGTTACTACGGCTCCAATCCAATTAAATCAATATTTAATTGAAATTATTACAAATAACTGAACAAAGAACAATTGATATACATCATTCCAAGATAGTTTAAAAGTCAAATTCAACAGCTGTGAGATAAATAATCTTACCTTTATTTTCACAATTGAATTGATCTATCAGATCGTTCGATATATTTCTCAATTTTTACTTATAAAATAACTTCTGAAAAATGAACTGAAGAAACATGAATATTTATCTTATGTTCATATATCTAACAAAATAAACATATATCGGGATGACATTATCCTAAAAATATATTGAATTGTGAACCCTAGACGTATGGATGATCTAGATCAGAAGCAGGCTGGCTATTAAATCAACGAGAGCACACAGCCTCTCGCCGCGCCTTATAATTACGACGTGTCTCTCATCTCTAAGTGGAAATCTGATAAGTGGAAATCAATCTTTCAATGCAACATATTTCTTCTTTTGGTTTTTTATAATACTGGTGACAAACGAGCACACACTTCACCATTATGTGAATAACAGCGTCCCATGACTACAACCCTTCACGGCCGACAAAGATTGAAGATCCGTTGACACACATGACGTTTTGAATTGAATGACTCATTACCTGTTATTGGGTTCCTAGATATGCTGCTACTTTCCTGTGTCAGCTATTTCAAGTTGCGACAGAGCAGCATAGTGGCTCTATCTGAAAATAATAATTTATGCTATCATTTGAAACGGATATAGGATACATAATTCTTATAAGTAGAGTTTATTTTTCCTCTTACCAATTTTAATAATATTTCGTACTTCTTAATAAGTCATTGTGAAGTTTTCTATTTCAAAGTATAGACATTATAAAAATATAGTCTCAATATTTTTCACTTCTTAATAAGTCGATCTATAGTATTCTCTTTCAAAGAATAGACATTGTGAAAAATATAATCTTAATATTTTGCACTTAATAAGTCAATCTACAGTATTCTCTTTTGAAGAATAGACATTGTGAAAAATATAATCTTAATATTTTGCACTTCTTAATAAGTCAATCTACAGTATTCTCTTTTGAAGAATAGACATTGTGAAAAATATAATCTTAATATTTTGCACTTCTTAATAAGTCAATCTACAGTATTCTCAATGTTTTTATGATTTTCACAATGTCTATTCTCTTACAAAGAATAGACATTGGGAAAAATATAGTCTTAATATTTCGCACATCTTAATTAGTGTTTCCGACATATTCTCTTTCAAAGAATAGACATTGTGAAAATTAAGGTGAGATTCACCTGAAGTTTTCTTTTAAAAAAGTTTTGGAGAAGACACAAGGAAATTAAAAAAAGGTATATTTTTTTTTTTTTCTCAACATATGTAATATAAGTATGATATCATACACTACAGCCTCGTGGTGTAGCCGTGGGTGTGTTTCCCTGCCCCTTATCAGTAATTGTGCATTTACAAGTTGTTGGTTTACAGGTAAGTAGTAGAAGATATCGGCGTGGTCCTAAACGGTCTTGTTGATCTTACACAGGTAACTGATCTTAAAATAATTATTTTATTTGTTAACTGGAGCCTCCGTCATCCTCATCAAAGAATTTTGACAGCGGTAGAGATAACGTGCACTTTGTTTTCAAACTGTAGAATGAATGGTTCAGTTCGACCGGGGTAGGACCTCGCTCACACAGAATACCTTCGTGAAATACCAGCATAATGCTGCTGTGTTCCATCTGTTGAGTGAAAGGATCCGGAGACTCTTTAATTACTGGTGACGAGGCACTCCGCCTCAGTCCTCAAGTGAGACGACGCATCTGCATCATGATTCCTTGTCAAGGAAAAGTCAAGATGTGATGGGCCACAGGATTTAGTTAACATCAGGTAAACTGTGTGCTCGTTTATTACCCTCAAAGTAATAAAAAGCATAACATATTAAAAACAGCAGCGCCATGGTGCTGTTTTACTGCAGTTTCGTCAGTTCTGTGCACAAGGCACTTCCCTCACTGGATGTCCACAAGTCGAGTGGAGTCGGTGCACCTCGTACTTAGCACTGGTCTCTTTTATTTATGTTTGTGTGATACTGTTAGTCCAGAGACCTACAGCTTTATCAGAATAGACTCGCGGGAGAGAGGCCCGCTAGGTAGGGAAGCACCGGTTCCAACGCGTCTTTTTCAATACTCCTATTCTTTAGGTGATAACCTAAACTCCTGGAAAATGGTTTAAGTACATCTAGAAATTAAAAACAATGGGGTTCTACTTACTCTGGTTGCGATATCATATCTGATCTTAAATTAACTCTTTTTGTAATTAAATCTCTTTTTGTCTGCTTCGTGTGTGTATTACGTTAAAGTGTATTGTGTAAAACTATGGTGTGTCCTCTTGTTAGAAGCACCACTTTATACACGAGAGACAATCGAGACAAAGTGGTTACTTTGTGTTGTAATTAGTATCGAGTATCACTTCACACATTCACAAAGAATGAGATCTTTATAGTGTCATCTACTTAACAGATCACTTTACAAAAGGCTGACTTATCACTTGACTCCTGATGTTTTATGATGTAACGGTGTATTTTTTTTAATTAAATGGTTTCAGATTTCATCGGATGGTAAGTGATGGCAACGGCTAATGACATCTTCATTCATCCTTGACTAGGAATCATAATGCAGATGCGTTGTCACCTTTGAGGACTGAGATGGAATGCCTCGTCATCACCAATAAAGGTCTCCGGATCCCTACACTTACCAGACGGCACACAGCAGCATTATGCTACTAATTCACGCTGGTATTCTGTATGGGCGTGGTCGAGCTGAACCATTCATTCTACAGTTAGAAAACAAAGTTCAGATCCCTAATGCTACTATTTCTCGCTGATATTTTGTTAGTCTTCTTTTTTCTCCAAATACATGCCGCATCAGCCCGCGAAACCTGCCGGTACCGAATTCGCTTAATCAAGAATGATAATTCAATATGTCAAATCATAATCCCTCTGGTTGCTGATGATATTTTTATGATGAACTTTACACTCTTAATGGATGACAAAAGAGCCCACAGTTGACCCGATAGTTCCTGCAGCCCATGATTCATACATCCTTGATAAGGAATCATAATGCAGATGGGTGGTCACTCCTAAGGACATTTCAGCACGCATTCATGTTAATACTTCGTCACCTGTAAACAAAGTCACCGGTTTCTTTATTTCACTCGACAAAAACGCAGTAGCGTTGAGCTACTACTTTATGGTATTCCTGAAAGCATCTACTCCAGTCAAGCTAATCCGAGTCTTGCTACTTACTAGCAAGTAACTACTGTGTGTCTCTACCAGGAAAAAACATTGTCAGTTTCTTCTAATGAGATTTACTCTGTGAACAGATCACTTATTTCTTCTATTCTGTCTATTTTTATTAAAAATTACAGTGAAAGGAAATGGTTTGTTAAATGGAACAACAGACAGATGTCTTAATGCTCATCTCTGATCTGTCTTTAGTATTATATATATATACTATAGCTTTTAAATTCCAAGCTAACACAACACAGTTACATCAGCTGGTATATACAGATCCCAATGCTGGGCAAAGACTTCTTTTCTAGAGAAGGTATTAGAGCATGGACGACCACGCAGCCCACTAGGGGTTGACGGGCTTCACATGTTAAAGTATTTCCTTATGTTTTCTTTCACCATCGAGGACGTAGTAAATCAACAAACAAAATTGCAATTTAAAGTTTTATTGGTGCCGGTACCGGAGTTCCAACTCGATTAACTCTCGTATCATAAAATTAAAAGCGAGTGCTTGAAACTGCTAGCTTTCAAGTATCATTACATCTCTCGTCTCAGAATATTATTTAATAATAAAATTTAAAATTGCTATCATCACAAATTGTCAATATCTATCAGTAAGAGAAAGCTTTATTGACTCACTGGCATCTGCAGATTTCGTCTGCGTGGAATTCAGAATTAGGTCCGGAAAAAGAATTATGGGACCAAATATTTCACCCGTCATATCGCTTTATATTGTTTTTTTATTCAATGCCCGCGTTTTAATGTTTTTAAATGATTATACTTCTGTAGACGATATTGTATCAGTTATTATTTTCCGCCAATACGTGTAAGTTTAAAACACTAGCTACTCTTGAGCAACCGACATAAAGCGGACCATTTGAGAAGCAAAGAGTGCCCAAATTCCTGGCACTCACACATTTCTGTCGACCCACATATTTTTCTAGACACCCAAATCCGAAGTTCACAATGGTGAAGTCGTTCACAGTTACTTGTTTTAACATAGATTGATAACAATCCTTAAGCCGTCTCATTTACCGGGATACAAAGTGTTAATCCAGCCAAATTTCATTTAGCCGTTTAGCTGTTTTTGCGTGTATGAGTAACAAACATCCAAACATACACTTTCACGTTTGTAATATTAGTAGGATTATTGCCCTAATCGGCGTAAAGATACCATATGTGGAAGGGTCCGTAGAGTGTGATGCAAACTTACGAGTCACGTTGCAGATGGAAACTTCGCTAACGAGGTCTTCGATCTCAGTTATCAGGAGTGACAACGCATGTGTATCTTGATTTCTTGAGATGTGTAGCAGTCATCACATCAGGCGAACAGTATGTTTGTACGTCATCACTAATATTATATATATATATATATATAAATAATATATATATATATATATATATATACACATATATATATATATAAAAAAAATAAAAATATAATAAATTACGAAATAAATATAATTTTCTTTAACACACACAGTATTTTATTTTCATTTTATTTTAACAACTTACCACGAACATTTTAAAATATTAACAGTGAATGAAGAAGCCATTTAAAAAGTTTCCACTTAGGCTATGAAGCAACCACAAAATACACTTGAACATTCTAAAGCCAGTTCCCAACATTGTTTTGTATAGAACTTGTTGCATGGCTTCCATTCACATATTATTAAGCTTGTCTAGCTCTAAACAATGCACTAAAACAAAACATACTGCCTTTTCTGCAATGTTACTATGATATATATATTGTGATAGTTTCTTTCTTTCACCCACGATATATTCTCTGCTCAACCCAAAGGTAGGCAGGTTGAGAATACCTTTTGGCATTATTATAGCATAGTTGTAGAGCTACACTGCAGTTTGTTTCTAGCCGCAGAATGAATGAGTCGGCCCGACCGGGTGGGACCACGTCCTCACGGAATACCAGCGTAAAATAGTAGCATGATGCTGTTGTGTTTCGTGTGGTGAGTGCAGGGATCCGGAGACCTTTATTACTTAAATTTCTTTTAGTAAGAGTTCAATGTGTGCATGATACCTCCATCTATACTAAACAAAGAGTCACGTGTGTTATAAACCCTGAGGGCTGAGATGGAATAACCCGTTACTATATCGGGTCACCGGATACCATACGAAACATAACAGCGTTATGCTGCTATTTCATATTTTGGTATTTTATAATCGTTCTAGCGGACCCATTTGTTTTTACCACGTTTCAAAGATAAGTAACAAATTTTTATTCAGTCTGTTATAATATATTGACTTTCCTCTAAAAGCTGTCTAAATTTACCATAAAAAGTCAAACAATCAGAATATAAAACTTCCAAAAGACGTTTTTCCAAACGATTTTATTAATCCATAGATAAAACTTACTCGGTTTATTGAAGTTGTACGTATAATATTGTAAATGAAATAATAATAAATTTTTTTTTTAAAAAATATGTACCATAAACTACAATTTTTGATTCTTTTTTTGATGAAAGATCAATAAGAGAAGCGTATATGCTTAAATAAACCGAATATTTAAATGAAGTAAAAAGAAAAAAAAAGACAATACTACACCCCTGCGTACTAAAACACGATACGCGGCCTTTTAAGACCAATTTCGCTTACAGGTGTGATCGCAGACACCTCGCGGTTCCCTTTCAGGGGTCTGCGAGGTGTTTGGACAAGTTTTGTTCTGCGCATTCGGATGCTAAGTCCGTTCACACGTTACGCCCCCGCGGCCTCAGTGTCGTGTTACCTGAGCGGCCTTTACGATTGTGGCCCTGGCCGTATTGTGGTCCAATCGCTTTGTGTCCAACACTCGCTCGCCTCTCGCCGTAAATACGCACCTTGGACGTTCACACGCGGTTTTTTTGCCAGCTCCCGTTTCGCCATACGGACGGTCGCTCGTCTAGAAATTGAGATCGTTTCGTGTTCTTTTTCGTTTTTTGGCCGTCGTCCCATTTTTGTCTTTGTGAATTGAGGCCATTTTCATGGTTCATCATTTGAGATATGATCGATACACAGATAAAACATGAAACAGAAATAACGCTACAGAATAATCTATGACGAATGGAAAAGGAGAAAAAATATTTTAATAAAATAATTTTAATATCATAAAAAACAGTTCATAGATATCAATAATCACAGTTACCAGAGTGATAGAGAGAGCTATTGTTTATAAAGGTGTGCCTTTCATTCTAATGGCTCAAAACTCTGACCTGTTTAGACAGTTGTTCCAAAGATTCCGAGCCTAGTATTAACGTCTTCATTCAAGTGTTAGACTTTTGTTTAAAAATGACTGATGAGAACCAACCATTACCCTTTCTTCTTGTGTAATTATTTTTTATTCAATATTTTTTTTAAATAATAAAAATGCACATATATACCTACAGAATATTAACATACAAACCTACATAAGCTGACACTTGCACATGCAAGAGAACGTATTAGTAACAAGTAGTAGTAGGAAAGTCTTCATGTCTACTCAAACTTACTTTTCTTTTGTTGCGTATAAACACTTTGTAAAATATAACTTTTAGATGGTGATCGGGAAACCCTCAGTCCTCACGACTCCCGCATCACATCTAAAGAAGATGGAAGTGGCTGGACACCAGCGCTGGATGGGACTGTAATCATGTGTCAGCAAAAGCTGAGTCACTTCCGTTTATCTGAGTGTATAATATTGTTTATGTAAAGTTGTTTATTTTTTATTTATTTATTTAATGAACGATTTAGGAATGTTGTACATATTTTATTGAACAAAAGTAGGAAGAATGACCGTTGTGTGGGCCATTAGAAAAGTATATCTATTATTCATTTCTGGCTGGCTGCCGTTAAATAATAACGTATTTATTTAAGCTAGCTTTTTATGAGCACGGTCATGACTGGACGCATTATAAACTGAGGCTTCGGGTCATAAATCATATTTATCTCTCTGTCTCGCTCGCACTTACAGGTCTTACGGAGAGGTGTAGTGATGTGCGTAAGAATTGTAGAAGTGCATATCGATAACGGGATAGGTACGATCGATATGCTAAATATAATTTTTCGCTATCTGAAAATATTTTTTTTTAATTTGTAAGATAAAATGTTTGTTTCGACGTAATCATAGAGAAACTGTATAGATCGTAATGTGGCCCGTTTGAAAAGGGCCGTTTTTATCTTTTCTAGGGATGACGCATCGGCCCCGCGTGCGCAGGTAGCTAAGTGTCGATAACGGGTTGCATTGCTTGCACATTCCTACTGTAATTTATTGCCCGACGACTCAGTTGCGTCGACTAAGGTTGGATCTGGCAAGGACCACGCACTTGTGGAGTACCGGCATCAAATAGCGGTACGTCGTTATTGTTTCTTTCTCTACGTCTCGACAAACTGAAGCTTTATGGTCACACTTTAGGTCCATCTAGCGGCCCTGGTCCTCCATGTCATATGTACGGTTTCATTTGTAATATATGAAAAACGAGCACACAGTTAACCTGATAATCGATGCCCATGAGACATCATTCATCCTCAACGAAGCTTCGAGATGCACGTCCGTTGCTGTCCTGAGGCCGGTGATGAATGCATCCTCAGCTGTCATTGGATCCTCGAATACTACTTCACGATTCAAACACAGCACAGCTCATGCTAGTATTTTTTAACGGCCTTCTCCGGTCTAGGAACTAAAAATACGATAGTTAAAACATTCATTGTGATAGTGAGTGAGTGTTCTCAGCAAATAATGTTCATTTTGAGATCTCTAATCGCTGCCACACATGATACGAGTGTTTTAAACAAATAATGTAATTATATATCTGAGAAAGAGTTAAACTAATATAAATCTATGATATTTAATTAAAAATTGTAACGTATACACTACTTTTGGCAAATATTGGGAATAGACAAAAAGAAAATACAATGCGATCTTCATCATCTACGATTTATGTTTTGATAACTTTATTGCTAATGGCGGTGTCTATAAGGTATTTGGCATAAAATAAATATTTAGTGACAGAAGTATTATAAAAAGCATCTTAATAAAAGTATTCATGTATGTTTATCTTTTGGTCACCTGATTTATTATATAATATTTTGAATATATATCATTACCGACGCAAAAAAAGGGTACGTAAGTGTCAAAATCTACGTGTTAGTATGCTTTTGTATGTCTTTCTGTATATCTAAAGTAAGTAAGATAGAGTGATTTCGAAGTAATCTTTTTCATTTGAAAGTTGCCTTAGAACTTGGTTCAACCAGTTGCATGGATCATATCAATGGTGTAGCTAAGTTTAAGCTAAGTTTCAATTAAAAATAACCATTTATTTAAATACCAACATTACAAAATTAATATGGAAAATGCATCGTAAATCTAGTGAATTAGAAAGTTATAAAAGAAGCTCAATAGTCGGCAAAATAACCATATGCCTAAACTAAAATATCTGGTCGGAAAAGTCTCCAAGGTCCTAGGTATTTGGCACTTCAATCACCAATGGAAATGAGGCTTTCCATATCAGGCCTTTTTTGACAGTGGTAGAGCTACACTGCAGTTTGTTTCTTAGCGTTAAATAGCGGCATAGTGTTCTTGTGTTTCGTCTCGTGAGTGTAGAGATCCGGAGACCTTTATTAACTGGTGGCGAGACATTCCATTTCAGTCCTCAAGGGTGACAACGAATCTGTATTATGATTCCTTGTCAAGGATGAATGTAGATGTCATGGGCCGCAGGAATCACTTGCCATCAGGTGAACAGTGTGCTCGTTTGTTAGTCTAAATGTAATATAAAAAGGCCTCATAGGTGTCAATACACGTGTATCTTGTATCCTAACTGTGGATGTTACAAGACTCAATTATCATTCACCATCAGGTGAACTGTGTGCTCGTTTGTGAAAATCTAAAGCTCTAAAAATTCTGTTTCGGAGACTCACTTTATATTGTATTTTTATGATGTGTCAATGACCTTGATTCGACGTCTACCAAATCACACTCATGGGATACGTACTAAATTATGTACATACGAAAATACCTCCTAATTGTAATATTTTAAGATATTCTATTGTAAAGAATTGAAAATACAGTAGTTATCGATATGAACCGTGTCTAAGCAATCGTTATTTGAAAGATAAGTGACATTTATATTATACAGATTACCATAAAATAACCATAATTGACAAAATTATTCTTGACATTGGCGCGACGGGATCTCGTCTTAGAGTGTGTAATTATTAAAATTCTTACCAATACCTTTCTTATTTATATCAATTATTATTACTTATAACTAGCTGACACGACAAACGTTGTCCTGTCAGAGTTTCAATAAATTTGTTTGTTCATTGTTTTCTGAATTATAAAAGATATATAAGATATTAAGAATGTATAAAAAAATCAAAAAAAATATCAAATTGATCCGAGCATTCTCAAGTGATGAGTTTACCAACGCATTGCATTTAATTTTATTTATATGGATAATTTATATTATATATTTTTATTAAATTAATGATACAGTATATTGAATAAAGTATATAAAACTCGTTTGTAAAAGACTGGTATCTGCACTAGGTTTCCCTTGAAGGATTACCTCGAAATACTGTTGCCTTTAATTTGAAAGGAAAATATAAAAAAAAAGGTCTGCGAGTGAGAGTCTAAGATGAGTGTGTTGTATGTATTTATGGCTTCGTTATTGAAATGATTCTTTAATAGCGTATATAAACCAGATGGTGTGAATGAGGATTTTATTTCAATAGTTCGATAGTCATTTTATTTAATTTTATTACGAAAACGATAGAAATTATCGTATGTTTTGAAATATTAAAAGTAAAAAAATCATAATGACTATATGTATATATATGCACACACGTTTTCCACGGAATGCTTAAATATGTATTTTAGTATCTGAGAGGGACTACGTATAGGCATTCTTATAAAGTATATAAACATATAGTAAAGTATATAAAATGTAGAAATAAGAGTCAGTTATAACAAAACAAAAATAAACATTCATAAAACGAATAAAAATTAAAAAAATATGTTGATAACAAATATATCAATTTCATTAAAGATTTTTATATTTATATATGTATATCTAAAGCTATAATTTGATATATGATAAATGAGTGAATAATATCTGCACATTTACAAATAATGGTAAATTAACATAATGCTATTTATTTATTTATTTATTTAGACAGTGGTAGTGCTACGTTGCACGTTAAGCCAACCCATTCATTCTGCATCCAGAAACAAGCTGCAGTGTAGCTCTACAACTGTTAAAATGTTTATGAAATATTATTAATTCAAATATTTTCGGTAACGACTCGTCTATTAGTTTACTATTTTTTGGGATGGAGTATTCCAGCTAAGCCTTCAGATGCAACATCGTTTTTAAACCTAAGATGGATAGTCACTGCCATATTATTCAATCCATGGTGAGCTCTATACTTGATGCTAATCATTTATGGATTCAATTGAAAAATTTGTTTGATTAACAATTGTTTTTTAAAAAGATAATTAAAAAGACAATAGATTAAAAAAAACAATAAAAAATAAGTTCTTACATAATTTATTTTTTTATTGTTTTAAATATATTTATGCCCATGATAAGTTTTGATTTCTCATGACCCTCAATTTCTTGATTCATTATTTAATTTCGGAAATTATAATTAAAGTTAATGAAAAAAAATATTTTTAAAAAAAAATTATATTTGTACAATAGTAAATAAGTTGGTTTTTTTTAAAACTATTTCGTCTATATTTTCATTACAACTATTTTTATTGTATATAAATATAAAAAAATAATATAGTTATGCTTTGAAATAATTTAGAAATTTAAGATACACATTCGCTTTGGGCACATATTTTAAAAATCACAACAAGATGGATATCCGTTGTTACATTTCAGGCCTGAGATAGAATTCGTCGCCACAATCAGATCCTTACGCTGACCATTCGAAACACAGCAGCATTATGTTGCTGTTTCAGACATATCATACTGGTGCAAGGACGTGGTCCTTCCATCAATTCAAGTTGTAAATAATAGCTAGATGCAGTGTGGTTTAGTTTAGTCAGTGAGTCATAATGTTGTACAACTTACTATACTTAATTGTTTATATAAATTTATTTTATAACAATAATGCACAATTATCAAACCGGAATAAAATACAAGTAAAATTCAAAATCAACATTCATTTAAAACAAGCTACACGAAATGATTTACGGAATATTCATGTCCCGGGAAAAATGAATTTTAATACAGTTATTTTTCAATGAACGCGTATATATATATTTTCTTCAGTTATACTTTGATATCAGAATTAACGGTGAAGTGAGAAATAGTTAAGTTTTCAAATACAATACTCTGTAACGAAACCTTTTCTAATTTTAATTTTTATTTGTTGTTTTTTTTCGTTTTTTTTATTAAATGTCAAGTCGTTGATATTTATGTATAATTATGTTCTTATAATTTTGTGTACGATTAAGGTATTCTAAGAACACTGTACTTAAAATTTTAAGTACTGATTTAAATAAAGTCTCACCCACACCGCGAGTGGGCGACCGCCCCGCACCGGCTCGTTTCTTAAAGTTAATCAACTTTAAATGAACCCCGCACCTCGCGGACAACTTTCGGACTTAAATTCTACGGCGAGGGGCTCAATTCAGAGCGGCAGAGCGAGGGTTGGGCGGAGCTCGTGGAGGAATCTGGCCAATAGAGTGCGGTAACAAAATATCCGTATTGGCTATTAGCGAGGCCCCGCCCGGCTGGCGGCGTTCAGTTCAGTCGGCAAACGGCTTACGTACCGGGGGCTCCGTGGCACTTGGGACCGTTCAGTCCTGTGGCGTGACGGAGGCCCGAGGGTGGCGGGCAGCCGCCGACGAGCGCGGCGGGCGGGCCGCAGACGCGCTTCCGACGCCGTGGCGAGCGCTCGTGCTGCCTCCGTCTCATTCCACGTCCACACATCACGCGACTCGCCGCCGACTTGCGACTACGAACGCTCCACACCACACGACCTGATACGGGTTTCAAGTTTAAATTACAAGTGTCAGAAGCTGTGAACTAAAACAATACCAACGAAATCGTTGTGCCGACAGGGTATTATATATAACTGTACACGAGACAGTTATGTAAAGTAAAGCTCGCCAGTTGCAACGGGCAAGATGCAGGCGATGAGCGCGAGTGCCGGAGCGCCCCGAGCGCCGCAACGGTCGCCGTTCGCCATCCAGGAGTTGCTGGGGCTCTCGGACGGTCGCGATGGACGGGAGCGTTACGACGGCGATGGCCAGATGAACCGCGATGGCAGGGGCCCGTTCGCACCGCAGTTCCCACTACCAGCGTCGGTTGCCAGCCGCGTGGCATACGCTGCAGCGTTCAACGCACAGGCAGCCGTGGCGGCCGCCTTTCTGCCAGGCCCGCCGTTATTACACGCACCGCCCGGTAAGTCCAAAACAATGCTAGTCTCTACCTTCTAATTGATTAGGTATTTTTTTATTTCGAGCTGATTAGGCCGCTGTAAGCCCGAGGACTTTTACAGTTTGACTGGGTTGAGAGTTGATCGAGGGCTTATGGCGCTCAGTAGAGACCTCTATTAGTGGGTAACCAGCACAGGCTTGGACCGTTGCCCTGTTCCGCGAGAGCGTCTGTCTCGAGGGTGCCCGAGAGGAACAAACGATTAGGATATTTAAATATTTCGCTTGTATATTTTTTACTTATATGTTAAACTCAAACGAATCAATCGCTTCTAAAAAGTACATGCCCGTAAATTCCAATAAGATCAACGTTACCCAGTTCCAATTGAACGCAGTGGACAATTCTGAAGACGAGGCAACGGGTTCGGACAAAGGTTCGTCTGCTTTGTGCACATAATTAGCGCGTGTGGCGGCGCTTTGTGCCCGCGCGGCTCCGGTTACACGTGTGAAGCGACCTTAGCCCGAACAGCTTGCCCTGCATGAATTACCTACGATATTATCTTGATATTCCAGTGAGTGATAGATAGAAAAACGTTTAATTAGCACACATCCAATTACAAGCGAAGTAAACACAAGTATGCAACATTTTGTCTACGAGTCTAGTAGTCTATCTAATACTGTAAAGTATATTTATATACATATTTTCTCTTCCCATTACATCTGATTAGAAATAAATATATACAAAGGTCATTTCTAATAAGTTACTTGTTTATAACTAAACATTTTTATTGTTATTACTCCATGGAAATCTATGTTTACCTGAGTTATGCTGTTTAATATCTATTTAATTTGTGATATGTGTTATATAATTCTCTGGATAACAAAATTAGATATATATATTTATTTTTATAACATAATATTATAACAGAAAATATATTTTAATGATATTTTTTTATAAGGAGAGACGACTCTATTATAACTATTCAATTTTATTTCGATCGATTGTTACTGTTCCATTACTAAACAATAGTGTTTTATACTTTTAAGTATCACTGTCTTATATTTTCAAGTCCTAGGAAATATATTATTATTATATAAATGATTTTGTACGCAGTACAAACATAGTAAATGGATTTAAGTCTATCTGACTAAAGTCAAGTGAAGGCTGTCGGTGGGGTGGTAGAGATCCACAAGTTGTTAGGTCCACCAATACACTGTAATTTTGTGCACGAAGTTTTAAATAGGTGTACGACGTTTTTATTTTAAATTTTTGTAATTTGTTATATATCTTAAAACTATAATACATTGATTTAACTTGAGTTATAACTTATAAATAATTACATTAATAAAAAAAATTTGATTTATAGTAGAAGAGTTATAATTTACAATATATATATATATATATATATATATTCCATCCACTGTACCTTTTATTTCTAAATAAGGCATGTACAATTGAAGATTAAGTAAATATATATTGCATAAGGTTACATTTTTAAGGTTTATTACACACTCACACATTTGATTTCATTTTGAGTCTCTAGTTGTCTATATAGAATATTGTAGCTATTTTGGAATATAAATGAGACTTATACTTTTTATTGTTTAAATTTGATTAAATATTACAATTTTAATTTGATATTTACATTTGTGATAATTACAAAGGTACAGAGAAAATCTTTTTCCATCCAGCTAACGATGCCGTTCCCGTCGGCCGCGGATTTTTTTCTTATTATGACCGAAGCTACGGTTATAATTTGATTTTTAAATCATATTATAAACGTTAATATTTTACAAGCTATTATACTGAAAGCACATTGTGTACTTTTTCATTTATCATTTCAATGTATTTGTATATGTTTAGTATTATTTTTTATACATAAAGCAATCTAGGGTAACAACCAATAGTGTTATACCCTATTATTTTATTTATCGTATATCAACGAGTCTTAATACTTCATTATTAGTAAATAGATATAAAATATAAAATAGGTTTTTATACATACAATAGATATATAATATTGTTATTACTATTAATAAAATCTACGGTTCGGTAAATTTAAATGTCCGACTATTTTTCAAAACAATATTTCCGTTTACAATATATCAGTTTTGGAAGTAATTTCTTCCAATAACATCCGTTCAGTTCGAATCTGCCGTTCAACTATTGTCGTGAACCAACTCGTAACCGTTCTTCATCGTCTATCTTAATATTCATCGTCACCTTTAAAGTTTAATGGAGTGGTTAATAATGTTACTTGTTACTTAGTACTTAATTTTATTGCTGGCTTTCCGTTTGTAAGTAACACTCAAATCAACTTTGAATTTAAATGCCTATATTAAAATTAACGATTGGCATCTACGTTTAAAATTGTGATGTTCATACTTTTAAGTTTTGTACTATATGTAATGGTATTAAGATGTTTTTTTTTAAACTTAAACACACCGTGTCAGTTACTAATTAATTACTTATATTCACGTTTATATTATCTTGCGGGTTCAGCAGAGGACTGTAAAGTCGTTTCGTGCCAACTATTGGATCTCTAGCATCACGTGAAGTAACCAAGCTTAATGTGTTCTTTCCTTTTAATCGTATGGTATATTTACTATTTCTAATTACTTTTCTAAGTCCTTATCTATTGTTTATTGCTTATAGGTTATTCATTCATATCCTCGTCTAGTTGGTCAATTAATTAATTAAATAAAAATAAAACATATTTTATTTAAATCAAATTAAAAGAATCTTTATTCAAGTAGGTTTATATAAAACACTTTTGAATCGTCAAGATCGCTAATACGTATCTACCGTTGCTTCGGAAGGCAGCTATTTTTTTTAAATGTTAAATTACAAAATGTCCATGAGTTGTCCAGTATTGAATCCAAAGCTTATTTAATTTAATTAAATCCATATAGTATTTGTCAGACAAATATTCGGACAAAGAGTATTAGATTAGTGGATTTTTAACCAATATTATGTAATGGCAAATCTATTATTATTTTAGAAATTTTATTGATGCGTACTCTATTTTTGTATCTTTTATTTAATGAAAATATTACTGTTATTATGGAACTAGAAGTGACAAATGAGTTTGCCTGAGCGCAAGTAATTTCTGCAGCCCATGACCATTTATGTACATTTATGGTTAAGAAAAAATGAATGAATAGCAAACCCTAAGGAATAACATGGAATACCTCGGTGTAGTAATTAAGTGTTCGGTTCTCAACAATCTTGATAGGAAGCACAGCAGCGAAATGCTTGTATATTACTCTGATATTTTCTGTGTGAAAAAAATAGATGCATGTCTTCTTTACCAATGTTTTCCCGTTTAAAAGACATTAATTTTATTTGCTCGGCCAAAAACGCGTTTGTTAAATTTGTCTTTTAATATATTGACTACTCAACAATTCTGACAATTCAACGTCATCGATAGATTTAGGATTTCGGCACAGCCGAATCGAGGTAAACACTAGAATAATTAGCGTCGAATCAATGCAGGCATGTACAGACAAAAGGGGGGTGTAACAATGCGCGTGCGCTCCTGCCGGCTCATTGTGCCGTCGACTCGCGCCTGCCGACCCCGAACTGCCCTCGTCGTACTGGTTATATCTGTCTCGTGAAGTTAGTACCGATCTGGTATAACCAAGGCGCACGAAGACTGAATCGATCAGGCGTTCTTCGGATGTTGGGAGGTTTCTTTCTTATTTTTGATGTTGTAATCATATTTCGAATTATTAAGTATTCTAAAGACTTGATTACTCCTTATTTAACTTAAAATATGCATTTCCGTTCAAACCATTCAAACTAAGCTCGAATGGTTCACGACTAAAGTCGAATGACAGAATCGAACTTACGACATTAGGCTCCACAGATTTGAACCATTAGGCTATTGCCGCTTCAACTATAACGCAATGATTTTTTTTATTTTATCACTACAAAATATTACTTCGACTCCTGTATAGACATTCTATTCACGTGTAATCCTTTGATATATTTGAGTATGAAATTACAAGTACACGGTAATCTACGTTTATTAAATATAATCTACCCACATAACTTAAAAATAATTTATTCCAAGTCGCGAAACATTAATAATACATCTTTTCAATTTCTTTTAATAACAAGAAAGAGAGTTATATGAATTGTAAGCAGTGGTAGTCGCTGTCTAAACTTTACTTTAACCGACGATACGCAGAGTTTATTCCTCGATTTCTTTTAATAACAAGTAAGAGAGTTATATGAATTGAAAGTAGTGGTAGCCGCTGTCTAAACTTTACTTTAACCTACGGTAAGCAGAGTTTATTCCTCGATTTCTTTTAATAACAAGAAAGAGAGTTATATGAATTGAAAGTAGTGGTAGCCGCTGTCTAAACTTTACTTTAACCGACGATACGCAGAGTTTATTCCTCGATTTCTTTTAATAACAAGTAAGAGTTATATGAATTGAAAGTAGTGGTAGCCGCTGTCTAAACTTTACTTTAACCTACGGTAAGCAGAGTTTATTCCTCGATTTCTTTTAATAACAAGAAAGAGAGTTATATGAATTAAAAGTAGTGGTAGCCGCTGTCTAAACTTTACTTTAACCTACGGTAAGCAGAGTTTATTCCTCGATTTCTTTTAATAACAAGAAGAGTTATATGAATGAAAGTAGTGGTAGCCGCTGTCTAAACTTTACTTTAACCGACGATACGCAGAGTTTATTCCTCGATTTCTTTTTAATAACAAGTAAGAGAGTTATATGAATTGAAAGTAGTGGTAGCCGCTGTCTAAACTTTACTTTAACCTACGGTAAGCAGAGTTTATTCCTCGATTTCTTTTAATAACAAGAAAGAGAGTTATATGAATTGAAAGTAGTGGTAGCCGCTGTCTAAACTTTACTTTAACCTACGGTACGCAGAGTTTATTCCTTGATTTCTTTTAATAACAAGAAAGTGAGTTATATGAATTGAAGTAGTGGTAGCTGCTGTCTAAACTTTACTTTAACCGACGATACGCAGAGTTTATTCCTTGATTTCTTTTAATAACAAGTAAGAGAGTTATATGAATTGAAGTAGTGGTAGCCGCTGTCTAAACTTTACTTTAACCTACGGTAAGCAGAGTTTATTCCTCGATTTCTTTTAATAACAAGAAAGAGAGTTATATGAATTAAAAGTAGTGGTAGCCGCTGTCTAAACTTTACTTTAACCTACGGTAAGCAGAGTTTATTCCTCGATTTCTTTTAATAACAAGAAAGAGAGTTATATGAATTGAAAGTAGTGGTAGCCGCTGTCTAAACTTTACTTTAACCGACGATACGCAGAGTTTATTCTCGATTTCTTTTAATAACAAGAAAGAGAGTTATATGAATTGAAGTAGTGGTAGCCGCTGTCTAAACTTTACTTTAACCGACGATACGCAGAGTTTATTCCTCGATTTCTTTTAATAACAAGTAAGAGAGTTATATGAATTGAAAGTAGTGGTAGCCGCTGTCTAAACTTTACTTTAACCTACGGTAAGCAGAGTTTATTCCTCGATTTCTTTTAATAACAAGAAAGAGAGTTATATGAATTGAAAGTAGTGGTAGCCGCTGTCTAAACTTTACTTTAACCGACGATACGCAGAGTTTATTCCTCGATTTCTTTTAATAACAAGAAAGAGAGTTATATGAATTGAAAGTAGTGGTAGCCGCTGTCTAAACTTTACTTTAACCGACGATACGCAGAGTTTATTCCTCGATTTCTTTTAATAACAAGTAAGAGAGTTATATGAATTGAAAGTAGTGGTAGCCGCTGTCTAAACTTTACTTTAACCTACGGTAAGCAGAGTTTATTCCTCGATTTCTTTTAATAACAAGAAAGAGAGTTATATGAATTGAAAGTAGTGGTAGCCGCTGTCTAAACTTTACTTTAACCTACGGTACGCAGAGTTTATTCCTTGATTTCTTTTAATAACAAGAAATAGAGTTATATGAATTGAAAGTAGTGGTAGCCGCTGTCTAAACTTTACTTTAACCGACGATACTTAGTGTTTATTCCTCGATTTCTTTTAATAACAAGTAAGAGAGTTATATGAATTGAAAGTAGTGGTAGCCGCTGTCTAAACTTTACTTTAACCTACGGTAAGCAGAGTTTATTCCTCGATTTCTTTTAATAACAAGAAAGAGAGTTATATGAATTGAAAGTAGTGGTAGCCGCTGTCTAAACTTTACTTTAACCTACGGTAAGCAGAGTTTATTCCTCGATTTCTTTTAATAACAAGAAAGAGAGTTATATGAATTGAAAGTAGTGGTAGCCGCTGTCTAAACTTTACTTTAACCGACGATACGCAGAGTTTATTCCTCGATTTCTTTTAATAACAAGTAAGAGAGTTATATGAATTGAAAGTAGTGGTAGCCGCTGCCTAAACTGTACTTTAACCTACGGTACGCAGAGTTTATTCCTTGATTTCTTTTAATAACAAGAAAGAGAGTTATATGAATTGAAAGTAGTGGTAGCCGCTGTCTAAACTTTACTTAAACCTACGGTACGCAGAGTTTAATCTTTGATTTTATTTTAATAACATGAGTGTTTAAAAAAAACTTAATATTTTCAAATGTTTACTACTTTAACTAGGGCTATTCACAAAAATGTTTATTTATTTATTTATTAATTACTCTTTATTTGCACAAGTCGCAAAGGAGCGGAGCTTAATGCCAAAAGGCATTCTCTGTCCACCGACATTTGAGTTGAGCAAAGAATATATTGTGGGTAATGTATGAATGTGAATAATATACATATTGATGAAAGTTATCTGTACTTTGCACACATATATACGACATATATACGACATATATACGACATATTTAAATACTTTTTATTAATATACAACTATATTTGTTTTATTAATGGCTATCCATAAATAAATAAATCTTCTAAACTGTGAAACGAATAATAGAAGCACATCTGTGACATCAATTTACTGTAATCTTTCTAAATCTTCAACACATTTTTGTCATATAATAACCAAGATGCCAATTACCTATTTAGGTATTATTTTTCTATCACTAAATATGACCTATGAACCGTTACATTTTTTTATGTTTTTTTTTATATCATTGAGAGGAACAATCGAGCACACAGTTCATTTGATGGTCAGTGATTCCTACGGCCCATGACATCTGCATTCATCCTTGACAAGAAATCATAATGCAGACACGTTGTCACCCCTGAGGACTGAGATGGGATGCCTCGGCACCGGTAATAAAGGTCTCCGGATCCCTGCACTCAACAGACGAAACACGGCAACATTGTGTCGCTATTTTACGCTGGTATTTTTGAGATCGTGGTCCTGCCCCGGTCGAGCCGACCTATTCATTCTGCAGCTATAAACAAACTGCACTGTAGCTATAAAACTATGCTATAATAATGCCTATAAGTAGCTCTACCACTGTAATAAACTTAAATATTTAAAAAAAAATCCACTAAAAACTAATAATAATAAGGCAACGTAAGCACACGTCACGTCAAACATAATCACCGACACCTCACAAAGTGCTGTACAAAACATCGCTTTGTACAGCCTGAGAAAAGACAAGACAGTTGGAGGGCTCACACCTACCCGAATGGGCTTTGTGTTCGCACAATGCGCAGCGCACAAAGCACCATTTGTGCGCAGATTTCGTCAGTCTGATAAAAGGTTAGCTGATATCCGCACAAGCCTCAATTAGTGGTCACTCGGTTAGAACGGCTTTGAAAGCTCCATTAATACGTGGCCCATGCGTGGGCTTGTTTTGTGAGCCTTTACAAGTGCTTTATTGACGGCAACGGCACGGTTGACAGTGTTATGTGAAAGAGATGTATTAGCCTTGATTGCCTTATAAAGGGCGCACTTGCTGTCATGCGGGATCGAGTTCGAATACCGGCTGGCACTGAAACATATCACAAAGGCTGTTGATAAGTTCAATATTCAAGGAAATATGTAATACTGAGAATAGGTTAGTGAAGTATTTTTTTGTTATGTTATGAAATCATTTAGAAAAAAACATAGCAGTGTAACGTGTGTTACGGCCAAATAAGCTTTAATGCTTCGCTTCTGGTAGGAGATAGTTCAAGGTTGCAACTGAAGGTCGCAAGGGTGAATCTACGACCTTCTATTTTGCAGGACGAATGCTAAATAATTAGGCTATTATATAACTATATTATATAACTTTATATATTTTGATAATTAATAACTTAAATACATAATATAGTTTATATAGAATAGCGGGTTTTATGTAGAATATAAATATTTTTAATTTGCAAATTACAGAAGGCTTTTCTACAAAAACATTGTACTTTCTTTATGTAATTTATTTAAGGATTAACGAATTAACAGTGTAGTTAGCTGCCGACTATAAAATGAATAGTTCCGTTGTCGCTGAGGGCTAAGGTCGAATGCAACGACGCATGCCACCTTAACTTGTAATTATTTCCTCGGAAAAAAGCAGTACAGAGAGTGGTGCTATTTTGAGCTGGTAGTGTGACGCTGTGGTCATTCCCCAGCCGAGCTAACCCATTCATGCTGTTGCTAGGGGCTAGCTGCAGCGCGGCTCTAATACTGGTAAAATCGATGGTACTATGCCGGTACTAAATATCATCTCAATCAGATGAACGATCCACAAATGCACACAACATCAAAACATTATATATATATATATGAAGTTTCACTATATACTCCTTTCCCCCTTCTTATTTATTGCATAGTGGAAGAGCTACACTGCAGTTTATTTCTAGCTGCAGAATACACGGGTCAGCGCGACTAGAGCAGGACTACGCCCGTACAGAATACTAGCGTAAAATAGCAATATCTTCTTCTTCTGATGAGTGTAGGGATCCGGAGACTTATTACCGGCGACGAGGCATTCCATCTCAGTCCTCAAGGGTGACAACGCATATGCATTATGATTCCTTGCCAACGATGAATGTAGATGTCATGGGCCGCAGGAATCACTCAATAATAAATGTGGAATGTTATGGACTGCAGGTATATCTTACTGTGGTATTCGATTTGTTTGGAGTTGATTGTCTTTTGTTTTTTTTATTTTCATTTAATTTTAGGACTTTTTAATTTATAATCATATGAGCGTCTTAAATTATAAATCGCTATAAACTAACTCTTCTCTTTAAAACTAAATTCTTCGAAGAAAGAACAGTGTTCTATTCAGTGTTTTACAGTGCTCTTGTGTGAACACTGTTGTTTGCCACCTATTCTATAAAAAAATTACTTGCATCTATATTAACCTTTAGTGTATCCATTATAATTTTTCTTCCTACCTCGTTTTAAATACTTTCTCATAGTACATGACGATCTTCTAGTTCAATTTTGAGTAAATCTGTCACAGCTCAGGATCATAATTGTCATCTGTTTTTTTTAATTTATGGCAATTATTATTTCGATAATTCCGCCAGTGTCTCTTTCTCATTTGTTTTAATTAAAAAATATATATACTCACACTGCTAAGTCAGTATGTTAGGTTCGTTTAGAATTAGCACTATATTTAAATTCTTATTTCTCATTACTCACTTACTTTTCACCTCAATTGGGAGAAGATAAAAGAACTTATTATTTGTTTCTTTTTTTTATTGTGAGTCTATGACATACTTTTTTTAATTAGAATTTATCAATTGCAATATTTGGACAATGTAAGAGAAACGTTACTAAGTAAATCATACTATTTTTTACAAGACTATATATGTGATACAAATATTTGGAATTAGAGCACGTTGATTCATTTAATCAAGTATTACTTTTAAAAACAATGTTTAAAATAGTAATTTTAAGGCGGGTAAAAAGTACTTTTAATAATTCTATTTAAATAAATAGTTTTGAGTTTGAGAGTCAAACACAGCTGTCCTGCTAAGGTCAATGACTACCAAAATTTTCACGCCTACTCCAGGAACCGTACAGTCGCTCCCTTGCGTTGGCTGGGTGGAAAGTATCCCGGCATCCGTATCGATCCCCGGGGAATGTCGGGCACGAAACAAATTAGACAAGCACATTAGCGAGCTTATCGCCGACTGCCGGGCCCTGTTTATACCGACTCCATATGTGGAGATATATCCTGAAACTCGCATCGCTTCTGCGTTATCTTTTATCTCATGATTTCCAACGTAAATTAAGTGTCTTAAGATGATAATTTAGTCGAGTATAAATACTCCCATATATCATATTACTGCCATATTACGGAATATAATGATTTTTTTTAAATCTAAATTTATTGTTATGCGTCGATTTTAAAAAGTATGTTTGTAAGTAAATGGTATTGGAAGCTCTCTTAAAGTATATAATGTATTGTACTGAAGATTGGGCGAATTGGTTCCAATCGAGAGATTCAATTGTACTGCAACAAGCTGATGGTGTAGTCTAACCTTACTGGAGTATTCTGGTTATCAGCAGATGACATCATGCGATGTAGATGCCGTAAGAATTATTCGCACTTATACACTCGTCATCTTTCCTCGTCCGATATAGTAATTTATATCCAGACAATATTTTTCTTAGGCTGAGAATGGAATCCAGAAAGCGAAGTGGGCAGCCTGGTATTCTAAACACTACGCATTATTAATAAATATTTTGATGGTTAATAGAATCTGACGTTACTATAAGAAAACTTGATTTACTTTAAACATATTGATTCCATAATTTGTGTACGTAAATGAAGTATATTTCGTTGCTTCAGGTTTGCAGAACTGTCATTGTTACAACGTTTCATATGTTCATATATTTCAATGCTCTAAGTTGTTGATCACACGACCCTTTTCAACCTTTATTGGTGAACTTTTAGTGTTTGTAGACCTGTCATTGTTACTGCTAAACAAATTTGATTTACTTTAAAAATACAATTTATACAATACAATAATAGAATTTAGGATTCTTAAAAGACGTAAATGAAGTATATATGTTTCAATGCTATAAGACGTTGATTACACGACTCTTCTGATGTCTTTACGTTCAACAGTTCCGTGTTAGTGGAGCTGTCATTGTTGCTAGAAAATTTCGACCGTGCAACCGGGCATCGCTTGCTGAGGACGACGGGTCTAACCCGAAAGGGTTGTCGGTTATTGGTTCGCGTAACCACTCTCGCACACATGCACACACACAGCGACACGTGTGCAGTTAACCCTCCGCCGCGGAACCAGTTCGTTGGATTGTGGTGCAAGTGATGAACTGAGTGTTAAGTTTTTTTAATTAATCTTATTGACTTATTTTAATATGGTTAATTCTCTCCTTCGCGCGTATAGCCGTTTCTTTTATGTATAATCGAGAATGTTCCGGATCGTAGTTGACCATGATCACCTGCTTCTGCGCACACCTTTATTGAATATTCCGAACACCTGTTCGATACAATCGTCTCTCTTTCGTGCATACAGCCATACTGCTTACACCTCTTTTGTTTTGGAATGTTCCAGAGACATGATCTATTATACTCATCTCTCTCATAGACTCACCAAAATTAGGAGAAAATTACGTAATTATAAATTTCATACGAGGTGTAAATCTTATTAGACGTTATTTAAACCTTTATTGTTACGGACACATAAAAGGCAGTTGGTTGTAATACCTAGTTGCATTATTTACCAATCAATCAAATGAATGGAGAAAAATGCTGAAGTATTTATAAATTTAATAGAAGTAAATGGAACAAAATAAATATGTATATTTTTATGATCAACGCAGTAGCTGACCTTCGATATATTCTGGCGATTCTTTGTGAAAGACTTTGCTAATATTAGCGAATTTATAACCTTGCCCCTGTTTTTAGAGTGTAACTACTGAGCTAATGTATTTCACCTAATAGGTTTCATTTCAGAGAATTTTACAATGTTGCTCATACTGTTATATAAATCGCTCTACTATGTATGTTAATGATGTCGTTGTGGATATTAGACCGAGGGGGTCGTTACCCCCTAGAGAGGATGCCCGGGTAAAAGGGACAGACCCGAGACCCGTTACCTGCTGCCCTTCAGGCTTGCCGCTACCTAGTGAGTCTGGTTATTAGTAAATGATATCAACTGCGCAGTATAAAGTATAGTGCCGTAAGCATTCGGGCTAATACAGAGGATGGGAGGGAGTTTCAAATACAGCGGTCAACGACTGACAACTGAAAGAACTGGAAACCAATTATTTGTGATGTACAAATATTATATTAGTATACAAGACACAAGTTAAACGGTTACTAAGTCTATGGTAGTTACTAAGTCTATGGTAGTTACTAAGTCTATGGTAGTTACTAAGTCTATGGTAGTTACTTAGTCTATGGTAGTTACTAAGTATTAACAAACGGAATAAGCACTAACTTTGTACGTTAGTGCTTATTCCATTGGTTGTCTTATTGTACTTTTTTTTCGGGCTGATGGTCGCTGTTAGCCGAGGGCTTTTAGAGTTTCACCGGATCGAGAGGTTGGCTTGGACCGTTACCCTGTTCCACGAGAGCTCGCGACTCGAGGGCGTCCGATAGGGCCGAACCTCGCCTCATATTGTACTGTAACCGGGGCTCAGTTATTTTTTTCAAAATTTTAAATCAATAAATGATAATGATATTAGTAATCGAAATCCAGGATTCCCAGCCAGCCAGGTTTTCTGACTACTACTCCACGTGACCTACCATTATATATATATATATATATATATATTACACCACTACATTATATCGCTTGCGCTTATGCTTTGTGCGCTTGAGAGGCGCGGGGTTGTGTTTTCGCGTAGGTGTGAAGCGGCGATATTAGCCGCGCTTGTTACGTGAACGAGAAAACAACTGCTTACTTGCCTGTATGTATGAATGGCTGCGAGGAGATGAGGAATTAACGGCAGCCTCTCCGCACCTAGACGCGCTTTGTTCGCGCCCAAGGAGCGTGAGATTGATTGCGCCAAGCACTCTGCGACCCTAATATTGTACGCTGACACCTTACCTTTTGTCATCGCCACGCGAACAATGCCGATTGCGGCTTTGCCACCTTCCACCGTCCTTTGTTTGCGCTTGGAATTTTAACTAAAGCTACTGTCCAAAACCACTATCCGATCATAACAAGTAATATATCTCCAATTCGATCGGCCATCGTGCTCGTCCTTGGGTACGAAAAGTAAAGGCTCGTGTGTGCAAATTTTCTCGCCATCTTCAAAAGGAAAAGATTTGTTCAGCAATTACTCGCGTCGCTCGCTAATAGAGGCGCGGCGAGGCCGTCAGAGGTAGCGAGAGGGTGGGGGGAGCGCGTGCGGGGCGCCGGGGCGGAGGGGGGGTGTGATGGAGGTGAGAGCGCTCGGCTCGACACCTCCGCACAAAGCGACAGCCGCCACTAATAGCTAGTTTCACACAACTAGGCGTCGACCCGCGGGCCCGTCTGCGCACCTCCGATATATATTTTAATTAATTGTTACAAGAGCTGTCGCTAATTGCCTTTAACAATGTTCACATCACTAGTTATTCCATCGTGATATGTATAACTCTGTGTTAATGATATGTTTATTTTATTGATAATAAGGGTGACAAATGAGCACACATTTCACTGACACGAACTGAACGGAACCGATATCTAACACTAACCATACGAAACACAGGAGTGCTATTCTGACATCGTACGCTGTTAATAACGTGGTCCTCCAACGGTAAAACCGACCAGTTCATGTTGCAACATTTTTGACGTCTTTGGTTTTTTTTTACTTATGACTACAAACTGACTGTGACGTTTCATGGCGAAGCCTTCAATGTTCCAATTATACCTTGTATAGTCCATCTTAGAGTTTGGTTGACAACGCAAAGAGCATCTTGAATCTTTGTTGATGGACGCAGATGCCACAGTATGTGCCACCAGTGAACTATATATAAAAAAAAATTGTTTCCACTTGACAGGTGAGATCACTTCAAAAATTAAAAAAATTAAATCGACCAATAACTATCATTACTTCATTAGTGTTCCAATAAAATTATATACGGAAGAAATTTAAGTTTTATCTGCCAAATAAAAACTTCTATATGGGATTGTGAAAATAGTTCTACGAAGAAAGAAATAATAGAAATAAATGTATTATTGATGGATTTAATTGAAATAAAATATAAAAACTATTTCGTGACACTAACAAGATTTCAGGAAAATTCCCAGCTCCAGGCTCCTCGCGTCTGATTAATTAACACCAACGAAATGAGAAAAAAATTCCACGAAAAAACAAACAAATGCAATCGTATTTTTTTCTAGTTATTGACAAACATACAAGTTTCACGCCAAAATAAATTTCAATCGTAGCGTGTTTGATACGCGTTAGAGCCGAAATTCGTTTGCCGCATGGTACGAGCACTTCTCTAGTCTCTAATTAGCCTGGAAACGAAACTATCACTTCGTTTCGGAAGTTTAGACTTTAACATTTGTGTAATAGGGCTTACATTGGCTTTTGTAGTGCGGTAACAATAATAGAGGACACTCGACCTCACGGAGTCGCGAGATTTCCTGCGGATTCCGTTTTTTTTTTCTGTAAAGTTGTGTAACTCTTGGAGGAAACGTCGGGCGATATTTGCTAGGCGAGGGTCCTTCCCGCCCTCGGTTCGACAAATCGAATCGTTGCGAATACTGCCGAGTGGACTGCACTCCGCTTTGTGCCACTCAATGCTGCGTGTCTTAACATTTTTTTTTATTATATAAAAGTAAGTGTGACAAATTAGCATAAAATTGGTGATACGTTCTCTGCGTGTTTCTACAAACGAGCGCGTTTTCGTGCAATACAGGCAGATTTATTTCATTTTTTCCGGACTCATTTTCCCGAAATTGTATCAGCCCGAAAAAAAAACAGAATAAATCTGCGTGTTTTGCACGAAAACGCGCTCGTGAGTAGATGATTTTACGAGATGTTACCATAAATAATTCTGGTGAGATAGAGAGAGCGTTTTTTAGACGACTTAAAAAAGAGGTTCTATTTTCGGCGTGTATTTTAGCGGTTTTAGACGACTTAAAAAAGAGGTTCTATATTTGGCGTGTATTTTTTTTATAATTGTAGTGGTGAAAATCGAGCACACGGTTTACGTGATGGTTAAGGCGGTGACATCTCCAACCTTCCTCGACAAGGATTTTTGCGAAGATGCACGCGTGTTATCAGACCTGAGATGGAATAGCGTCACACATCTGTCTCCAAATCTCTACACTCACCATTCGAAAACAGTAGCCTGTGCGGGCGTGGCTCTTCTGCTAGCGCCGACCCATTCTTATTGCATTCAAAAACTAACCGCAGTAAAGCGAGACCGTTGTAATTTCTTTCTTTATCATAATTATCTTTTATGACACGGATTCTTAACAAATTTGTATTTGTAGATCGATTTTTTTCTATTAATATACTTCAATGCATATCTATAATGAAATTTAACTATTATATGAAAGTATTAATTGGGTCACCGTCAAGTGAGATGCCCAGAGCGTCGAAGGTTAACGTTGAATGGGGTACCCTTCTATCTTGTCTTACGTAATTAACACAATATTAATGACCTTGAGTTGTCTGTGTATGACGCTCGGATCTTTTGAACGTACCCTTCTGTAGTTCCAATATTATATGCCAGTTTGTTTTAGTTCTGCGATGCAACAATAGATGGCGTTATTTTAAATCGTCCACGTTCGAATATAGAATTCATATAATACACGTTTTAGACAGTTGCACAAATTTCCTATTTGGTAGAATTACTCGGGAATAGCCTAATGGATAAGAGTACGGTCTGCGAAACTTAACGTGGTAGGTTGCCATCTCCTAATACAAGCATTTAAGCTTTTTTTTTTTTTAAGTATTTTTTTCCACATATATAAACTAATTGTTGATGAATGTAAAATTGTTGACCAACCAGGCGGAGATAGAAATAACATTTAACATTTGATATATTTACATTTCATTATAAAGCAGAATACGGGCTAGCTCCAATAAAATTCTTGCCATGAAAGTGAACAGGAAGGATTGTTATTATATCAACCACTGCACTGTCTTACAATAACATACAATAATTAAAATTCAGTGTATATTTACTTTAAAAACATGAGTCTTGAGCTTGAAATAAACAATTATTATAATTATAACAATTCTGTAGGACAGAAAACTGCAACAAGTAGTTTTGACAGTTTTCTTTTGATGTTAACTTAACAGGACCTAAAGAATTCTGAAAAGACCGAAACAGTTGAAAATCTGAGGGTGCAAGGTCAGGGCTATAAGGTGGATAAAATTAACACTTCCCAACCAAGCTCTCTCAATATTTGCTGAGTTTCGTTGCAATGATGTAAAACCAAACCCTCTCCGTTGATCCATTCCGGTCATTTTTCTCTTTTTTTTGCTTGGGTCTCATCAACTGTTGGCAGTAGAGATCCAAATCAATGTTTTAGGCAAGCGGTAAAAGTACATAATGAACGATGCCTTTCCAATCCCACAATACACTCAGCATTACCTTATTGCGAGTTAATCCAGGTTTCGTTATAGTCTGTGGAGCTTGACTGCCTTTTGACCATGATGTTTTTCTCACGTTCTTGTTATAATCTACTTTTTTTCATCAGTGATCAATCTTTTCCAAAAACGTAACGTAAACTAAACGTTTAAAGTTTAGTTTACATCACGTCTTAATAGAGAATCGCAAATAAATACACGATTCATTAGGTTTCTTTCAGTGACCACGTTTTTGTATATCCACACTTTTTCAAATGGCTCAAAACTGTTTTGCGATCAACTCTTCAGCTATGTCTAACTACTACCAATCTTGCTCCACTTTTCAAAAATGACATCGACGTCATCTGTAACATGTAGACCAGAGTGAGTTTCATATTTGACATCAAAATTCCCGGCCTGAAAAAGCTCGAACCAGTTTTGTGCTACTTTTACAGCAGTGTCGCGTTAAGTACATAAACGTCACAAATTTATTTCGCGGCTTGTCTTGATTTTTTTCTACAAACATGTACACTACAAAATGTCAAATTTCTTCGTTAGATTCACTCATTTTGGCGGACAGAAAAACAATAGAATAATGGCGGGAAATCGTTTTTAATTTTTCTGTTTTTAAAATGGTTAATGGTACGGCACCAGCCAGATACGAACAGTTCAACCAACTTTTTACTTTTAAGAAAACTGCTAAAACCTTTCCCTCCGACGATGCTTAACGCATATATTAATCGTATAAGAAGAAACGAGAAATTAAGGTAGGTAAAGATAGCAGATGTATGATGTGTAGAGTATGATGGTCACACAGTGGTGATTTTTAGTGTACCCACGACCTCAGAATTTAGGCTTTAGGTATATAATTAACCATTAAAATAACAGTCTATGTTCGAAAACATCGTAAGGAAACCTGCTTATCTAAGAATAAAAGAAAATTGCATATTTAAGATATACATAATTAAAAAAATGGAGCATATGTGAAGTCTGCCAGTCCGCAAAACAGAGAGACTATGGTTATCTGTGGGACCAATCATTCACCACTTTATGTGATACCTAGAGTGTAGTTAGAGGCTATTTAGGATAGGTGACCAGGATTTTGTCAAGAACATTCAAATGCAAACACATCATCAAAACTCGTCAGCCGTTTTGGGGGCGACCCAGTCTCATCAAAGGATCTACAATCATGGCAATAACAATGGTAAAAAAAACATAAAATATTAAACAGTGTCTTTAGCTAAACCTTTTAGTATATTATATAAATGGAGAACATGAGTACACAGTTCAACTGACGGTAAGTAATGACAAAGATTAAGATGATTGCCAGCATCTGGTCTCCGGATACCCACACTTACCAAAAGAAAACACTACTATTGTTTTCTTTAAAATCTTTGTGAGACCTCGTAGAGCTAAAATGTTCCTTTGTACTACGAAAAGTTCAGAATAAGAACCTCACTCCTCCAGAATATCAATGAGCTTTCGTATGGTGAACTAGGTGAACTGAAATACTAAAGTCTTAGTCGTCAGGTACGTCATCAGACATAAACTACATCTTGATGCGTTACCAATGAATCAGTAAATGAATATAATTATCAAGCCAAATCAAAACTCTTGACAAGATTAAAGATTTTACTGCATTGGATGTTCATATTAGGTACCTACACCGGTTATTAAGTGAACAAGACAGTAAAAGAGAATCAACGGTTGCCACGGGTTTCTTTATGTATGAAAAAAATTTATATTTTATGACAATAAGAATTACATATATATATATATATATATATATATACATGAAGTAAATAAATTCGGCTAAACCCAAATCTAGGATGTCTTTTGGCATTAAGATCTCCTTATTGTACAATGTTTGTTTTATTTGTGTAAATAAAAAAGATCATCCATCGCTTTGCCGATCATTGCCTCGACCAAATGCCTCACTACTAATAATTAGATTCCGAGTCAGTTTATTGTTGCTATCACTTATGATAAGATTGATGCGAAATTACAAAACTTTTTCTTTTCAATTGCAGTTACAAACGAGTACATACACTCTTGTAAGTGATTCCCTCGCCCCATACACACAATTCTTGTAAGTCATTCTCTCGCCCCATACACACAATTCTTGTAAACGATTCCCACGCCCAATACATACAATCCTTGAACAGATGCCCCCACCTCATACACACAATTCATGTAATTGATTCCCTCGCCCCATACACACAATTCTTGTAAACGATTCCCACGCCCAATACATACAATCCTTGAAGCGATGCCCCCACCTCATACACACAAATCATGTAATCGATTCCCTCGCTCCATACACACAATTCATATAAGTGATTCCTTCGCCCCATACACACCTAATTCCATCCTCAGGATTCAATATGCTCATGCATTGGCATACTTAACTGGGTCTTCTGCTCCTTAACCAAACGAAACACGTGAATTTCTGGTATTCCGCGAGGATCGCCATTAACTGACGGGGCAGACGGGTTCTCGAGTGGCAACCTCGTATTAGCCATCGCGGGGCGGATCGGTCCGCCCTTAGATGGAGTGGCCATCTATGCAAGTCGATGGAAGCAGGTGGCTCAGAATGGTACTCTGTGGTAGTCTTTGTGGGCTAGTGATGGCCTGATTTTTTTAAAATAAAATAATGGTAACAATGAAGAATGCCTATAACTACTAACATTGCCGTTAACCGTTGTAACTAAACTTAACCGCTTGTGCTAGGAGATGGAGATCGCGAATGGCGGATTCGAACGTACGATATGTAAGTTTGGCAGACCGTACCTATGATTCCGCTCTTACATGGCTCTTTACCGATCGAACCGACCCATACATGCTACGCTTAATAACGATCTGAAGCGTGGTTCCATCCAATGTTTTTGTCGTAATTATAAAGTGAAGAATCACCGCAAAGTCAAATTGTAATACAAATAACGTTTCAATTAAATCGTCCCCGTGCCATTACGTAAGGAGAACTCTAATAAAACTTAGCTTTTTGGCAACGGCTCTAGTTCATCGAATAGCGTCCCTCTTTGCCGGAGGGTAGGGCCTCCTCCCGCGCGGAGGGTATCGCCGATTATGATAATGTACCCCGGGCTGAATATAAATTGGGCGCTTATTTACAATGACTTATTTAATGTGAGTTCCGCGTTATCGTTATGGTAATTTTATGAACGGCTCTGTATTATGTATTTATTTCTCTATGCTATGTCGCATACTTACGCAGTTAGATGTAGTATGATGAAAAAATAAGTCGATAATCTAACAAATATATTAAAGCAAGTGTTTTATTTGTTTTCGTTAGATAAGGTTTTTGTTATTACCTTGAGAGTAACAAACGAGCACACAGTTCACCCGATAGCAAGTGATTCCTGCGACCATGGCCTTTACATTCATCCTTGATAAGGAATGCATAATGCAGATACGCTGTCGTCCTTGAGGACTGAGATAGAATGCCTCGTCACAAGTAATAAAGGTCTCCGGATCCCTGCACTCACCGGACGTAACACAGCAAAATTATGCTACTATTTTACGTTGGTATTCTGCGTAGGCGTGGTCCCACTTCGGTCGAGCTGACCCATTCATTCTGTAGCAGGAAATAAACTGTAGTGTAGTTAGTAGAGCTATTAAGTATATTCTGTTTCTTCTTTTTATTATATTAAGGGTGATCAAGGAGCAAACAGTTTACCTTATCGTGAGTGATTCCTGCGGTCTTTGACACCCACATATATATAAGGAATCATAATGCAGATGTGTTGACGCCCCTAAGGATATAGAATAGCTTGTTGCCAGTAACAAGGGTCTACGGATCCCAGACTAAATACGACAGCGTTACGCTTATATTTTTTGAGGGCGTCGACCGACCCATTCATGTCGTGTCTAGAACCAAATTGTACCGTTAGAAACACGCAGTAAAGTTTTCTTACCAATTTCGCATATGATAGAAACAACAATAATGTTTAAAAATTATGACACTTCCAGACTTAAATAATCTTTGTTTGATTTCAACACGTTGCCGGTTGGTAGATGGGTGCTGCCGTTATAATTGACCACTTCCTTACAAGAATATTAGTTTCAAATAGTATACGTACGTTTACGTAACGTAACGTTGCTGTGTTTCGTTAAGTGTGGATGGGAACGATTGTGTTTGTTTGCTGCAGTTATCACTTACTGTTATATAACTTTTATTTTTACGTCGAGAGTATCAAACTCGCACACAGTTCACCTTATGGCAAATGATTCCTGCGGCCCCGTGACATTAACACTCATCCTTGACACGGAATCATTATGCGGATACGTTGTCACCCTTGAGGACTGAGATGGAGTGTCTCGTCACCAGTAATAAAGGTCTCCCGATCCCTGCACTCACCAAACGGAACACAGCAACATTATACAGCTATTTCCACGCTGGTATCCTGTGAGGTTGTGTTCCCTCCCTGGTCGAGGTGACCCAATCATTCTGCAGCTAGAAACAAACTGCAGCATAGCTTGTATAAAACAGATACACTTAGACTTATATAAAAGTGCCAAAGTTTGTTCTCAAGTATCTTCTTTGTCGGAGTGTAGTCTACACGACTCTACTAGTGGACTACAGATGTTATTGAAAATATTTTTCTCTCGAATTTCGAGCACAGGGCGACCATTTTTATATAAATATTATTTTATTTAATCTTACAACATGATGTCTACGTCAGGGGCGTTGTCAATTTTTTTTCTTTCTTTATTTTACCTGCGCGGTATCGCTGACGGCTTATAAAGTCGCCTTAGAACCAAAACGTTCCCCAACAAAATCTATACTCTCAACGAACCACCCTCCTTATTCCGGCGCCCTTTGGACTTTTTAAGCTAAGATGGCTCAATTTTCTTACGCCCGTTATTCGTTTCCTCGAAAAACTCCATTAGTGGGTGGCGGGTGTTTCGGGGTAAATGTGGGATTAGCGTTTGGGTGGACGACAATGCGTGGAAGAGGCGTGTGTTCCTCTCGAGTGCCGGGGCTTGGAGACGTGGCTCGGTGCGAGCTCATTGGGTTTGTTCGGGCCCGCTCCTTGTTCCAAGTGCTTAATTACGACGTGAAGATTTAGGGCGGGCGATGATTGCGTATTTTGAGAGTTCGCGATTATGCGCTCCTCTGAGTGCTGTGTATTTTGTTGGAATAAGAAAAAAGAATTGTTTTTTTTAAAGTATCCCAGCAATGACATTAAAGTTACTGAGCTTAAAACATATTAAGTTGGTTAACGACGATAGTCGGATGGGGGATAACAATCTGTAACTTTAAGTTTCGCTGACCTTGCACATTGGGCTGTTCACGCTTACTTAACAAACTTAATTCGTAATCGAACTATGATTTTGTATTTAATTTGAATAAGAAACCTTTAAAAGTTTCTAATCCGTTTTGAATCCTATACTTCCTATAACTTCTCTCCTATAACTTTAATTTTATTTAAAAATATTTTTTTTACTGTGAAAATATTTCAAAATACTTATTTATTTGCATTTATGCAGCTGTGTTTCTTATGGTCAGTGTAAGGATCCGGGTATCCAATAACCGGTCTCCATCCATCTCTTTAGGAGTCACGACACATGCGCATCTTGAATCTTTGTTGCGCGGCGGATGCCATGGGCCGCAGTCACTTATCTGAACCAACGAACCAAGATGAACTGTGTGCTCCTTTACCACCCCTAATATTATATAAAAAAAAAATTACATAAATAAACAATTGTGTGACAATTTGGCTCTAAGTTAATCATATTTAGTTCAAACACTAGAGCGTAATAACGATATACAACCTGAGACTGGGGCGTATTCGCAACGCGAGCTGTTGCAAGCCTGAAAGAAAGATGTTCTCTCTAGGTGAAAGCGGGTGTGCGGAGGTTTGGGGGAGGTGAGTGGGTGTTGGAAAGGCCGCGGGGCACCCTCATTGTTAATTAACTCGCAGAGTCGGCATCGTGTCGCTCGCCGGGTCCACCGGCCTGCAGGGCCTCTACTTGGACATTATTGATAACAACAATGCTTAAATATATGATAAAGAATCTCTCTTTATAATTAGGGATGCGAACAGTTCACCCGATGGTACTTTTTTGGTAGATTTCTTTTTGATGTTAAGGGTAATACATCAACTGACGGTAATTGGTGACTGCGGCAAAAAACACATGCGTTTGTCACTCATAACTGAGATGGGGTGGCCTCGTTACCTGTAATTTGCTGTCGAGATCCCTCACTCTCACCATTCGAAACACAGTACCGTTATGTTATTATCACGTTGGTATTCTGTGAGTTTGTGTTTATTCTCTCAAGCGTCAATAGCCTTATGGTTTACGGTGCGGTCTGCGAAACTTATAGATCTACTTATAGGTCGTAGATTCTAGAATCTGCCATTTACTATTGTCGTGAACTATCTCCTAGCACAAGCGTGTAAACTTATTGGGAATGATTAACGGGAATGTTAGTAATCTTAATAGAACTGATATTTTAATTAAAAAAAATATCGCTGGTCGAGGCGACCCAGTCATGTTGGGTAGCGTGGCTCTACCATTGAATTTTTATATCAGGCAATTTTTTTCCATTATTACAAAAAAAAAAGTTGTAGCTGATTTTTTCACGTTTGTGTTGTGGTGGTTGGTACAAGAATGCTCTCCTTGTATCCATATAGAGATATAATATTTCAGTTCCTAGAGAGGAACTGAAATATTTTTTTTCATTTATCATCGACATATTCACACAGATTCTTAGTTGTCTATGTACGTACTCTTATATAACATGCAGCCGTGGCAGCTCCGTGTCCTGAGAATTCGATTCTAACTAACTAACGAGCAAAACGGGCTCGATGTCCGCAACCGATGATTAATTAATTAATAGATAATCGATTTTTTTTTAGTCCCATGTAAGAAAACATTGTGAGCAAACCTGCATATCTTGTAAATAAATAAAAAAAAATTAGGACATGTGTGTATATAGATATATGTTTTTTTTTAATTTATTAATTCAAAGAAAGTTTCATAAATAATATATTCAATAATTTCTTATAAGAGATCTCTTCTACGATAATCTCAAAAATTATCAAAATGGTTAGTTAAATTTTTATTAAATTAAACATTTTGATACTTTAAATACTTTTGTCATACAAAAAAACTACGAGAAAGCTTTATAAAACGGCCACAATACACAAAATTACAAGTTGCGTCTGGACGCTCAGCGCGTCCCTAGCTCCCGTAGCTCGTCGCAAAGTCGAATTTTTTCTTTTCCCATTGCTTAAAATTTAATTTCTTATTGCTCGGCAGCAGGCAATCCCGCGGTAATGAGCGCTTACCGACACAAAAGTACGCCGCTTTGCTCCACCAATAGATTTATATTAAACAATGACGAGACGCGTCTAGTTGAGAGGAAAATTTTAGATGGAGTCGCTATCGAGACTCTATTTAAGGTGCTTTGATAGTAATGTCGAAATATTTTATTAGATGTTCCAACTGATTGAGCCATGGTAGCTCTCTATCTTCGGTACCGGCACCAATGAATTTGACATTCGCAAAGGAGATGGAAAACAGTGGGCCAAAATGTGATAAGATGCGATGTAGTTTAAAAAGTCATATTTTGTAATTTTAAAATATAAAAATCAGCTCAATTCTCAATTTGGAAACGGAGAAAAATGGGAAAGATAGTTTTTGTGACATTATCGTTTTAATAAATCGATTAAAGAATTACAAAATACACTAGGTAATTAACTCAAAGTAATTAAATGCACTATATATACTTCTATACAATATAGTGTATTTAATAACACTTTTATTAATAAAAAAAATACAAATAATATCTGAAAAACCAAAATGATTATGGTATGATTAGCGATTTCGTTTTAGTTAAAATGCTTTTTTTTATGACGCCATTTTTACATTTTTGACATTGATACTTGCCGATTGTTTCTTCTACATTCTTTTGATTAAACAATCAAAAGAATGTAGCACATTGGATACCGAAGATCGCTCACACGTTTGACTTGGAATTGTTGTTTTGGATTTAAGTTATATTAGTATTTATAGAGATTGTAATATAACCTCACTTTTACTAAATCTCTAAAAACTCAGCTCTCAGATTGTCAAAACTCTCAAAATTTTCAGCGAGAGACTGTTAAACCTGAATCTATTAATTCATACCATTTTCATCTCGTTACATCTAGGCCCAAGATTGTATGGAATCGTTTCTATCTCCTTTATGATGATTGACTACGTGCTCGGTGAAGGAAAACATCGCAAGGAAACCTGCATGTATAAGTAAAAAAAAAAATATTTCAAAAACATGTGAAGTCCGCCAATCCACAGTGGAGTTGCGTGTTGGAAGTAGAGAAAGCCTATGCCCGGAAGTGGGATTGGTTTCATAATACCAATACAATTATATGCTTGTACATCTTGCGTCCTTGTCTAGAATGGATGTAAATGTCATTGGCCGCAGTGATCGAAGACCGTCAAGTGAATTGTTTGCTTCTTGGTCGTAATATTATAGAATAGCTTCCTGATGACTTGTCGTGATGATGAAAATTATTATCATCTATGTTATCAACCTGTGCCAAATTATATAAATATATACAACTTAGTCCGATATTCAGTTTCACGCCAAATATACTATAAAATAACGGCATATGGATATACTATTAGAATATATAACTAAATTACGGGTATATATTATATATATAAAAGTATTGTCTTAATTAGTGGCTAATTCTTATTAATTTCCGAGCTTTTCTGGGCCATTGTATCATCCGATGCGACCAGTCTTTAACCGTCAAAAGACAATTATACCCGACGACGCTCCTACCGGCCGCCACCCCGGACACGACATCGCGACGTAATTAGTCGTCAGGTAATCGTGGACGACGATTCCAGGACGGGCGATAATTGAGTGTTCCCGTCCTCATTCCATTAGCCGGGGTAATTCGTGAAAATGCTTAGAGTTCTTTGGTGAATTTGTAGGCAAAAGAAATTTCGCAATGGTATTTTAAAGCAGCTAGCCCTGTTTGTGATATAGTATAGTTTGTGTTATTGTATTCCTTGCTACGAACACGAGGGGTTTAGGAGTAGGAGAAACTCGTCATTGTTTCTTGGCATTTTCTTCATCCCCCAATTGTGATAAATGTTGTTTCATCATTATTACGTTGTAGTCTGAGTGGTTCTGCTAGACTACTGCTAACAGAACCACTCAGTCCCTTCTTAGTTTTAGATTTTAAGTATTTATTTAGTTTTATAAATAAAAAAGCGACCAAATATGTTTCAGTAATAATAAATTATCCCCGATCCTCATAATTATTCTCTTCTCCAAGGATCAAGGTAAAGATTAACACGGCCCGAGAAAAGTCATCATGATAAATTCTATTTTTTATTATTCATATGTTTATTATATATAGTGTTTACGATGGTAAACTGGCTTCCTGAGTGCCTTATCGTCTTAAAAGTCCAGCAACGAATCTTGGAACTGCTATCGACAAAGATCTCCAACTAAACGCACAAGAAAAGTAGAAGTACGAAAAAAAATTTATATAAATGTGAGCGTATATTTCATTTGAGTTAACGCAACAACTGCGAGGAAGATTTTTTAATTTTATTTTACAGCTACTTACTCTAATGACACACGAATTTAAGTGCAAAATGTAATTAATGAAGCCATTTTTCGTACACTAGTCTTTTCCAGACGAGCTGGCGTTGCTCAAGGAAGTATACTAACACCCAAGAATAAACGTAGTCTACTGTATAAATGTATGCAAGAAAAACGACTATAACAAGAACAAATAGAGGCTAAAGTCGTATGACAGCAATTTGGATTCCTTTGCTTAACTAGGTTGAAGGTACTTGGCGTCGCGGGATGTATCACTTTGTTTAGAGGACATCAAAGCTCGTCGCCGCCGGCTGAATGCCAATTGGTTTTTTTATCGTTTTCTCGAGGCACGAGATATCACCCCTTCCCACCCCCGCCCTCTCTGCACCCGCCTCCCCGTCTTGTCACCCGTATACAGTTCCGGTGTATTTACTTCGTGGTATTCAAGGAATCTGAAAATGTTTTTGTTTCTATCGATTTGACATCGAATCAAGAAGATTGAGTTTAAAAAAGTTCTGTTGTATCACTTTTCAAACAATTATTTATACATCAAAGTTAAATGGAAATTTGTATATAATTAAAATAAAATTTTTTTTGTAATTTTTTTTTATGAAACCAAGGATGACAAACGAGACAACAGTTCACCTGCTGGCAAGGGATGATTGCAGATACCTAGATCGTCAAGTAATATTCAAGATTATCACCCTGACTGAGGTGAACTCGGAGAATGGTCAAGGGCCTATTAGAAACTGGGTCTCCTGAATCCTACTTAAGTTGATATTACTTTACAAACTTACCTATTTATGCTGTAGCTATAGTGTATATCTACCGTTGTAAAAGTACTTCTTCATAATATAATACCAATTTTCCAGTACCTAGATATATTTTAGTAATAATATTTTAAGTTTTATTTGCGGTATTGTTAAACTCTATTGGATATCAATTATTTCTGAGTAGTCATTTTTCAGTGAACTCACATGTTATTGTAAACTGTAATCAATCCTTATTAGTATTGAAAACTACTAAAACAAAACTTGTCGATAGTTTCTAAAAGTCAAAGTCAAGGTATCGATTCTCACAGATTTTATGGTTAGCGTATTGGCACGGATTCTTTTAGAACGAGACCTGGAAATTAAGAAATTTGCATGGCCTAGCTTAATCACGGATGCAGGCACAGTGCTACGAGATCTGGGGCAGGGTGGGGGCTCAGTTGGGTGGCGTAGAGTTTATCTTGTACTGAGACTTTTTAACCCGATGGTAATTTCACAATGTCTTTAAGCTAGTGCTTTTTTTTCTGGAAAGCAGTTTCATGAAAATTTTAAAAAAGCACATATACTTTTTATCATCGGGATGTAGGTTATTCTAGATCATATCAACTATCTTCATAAAAATATTAGTATATAATATCACATAAAGACCTAAGTTATCGTATAACTTGTTTTAATTTGCAGGATATCATTAACTGTAGTGGAATTATGTGTATTGTAATTTGTAACCTTTTTTTTCAGTGGTAGAGTGTTAGTGCAGTTTGTTTCTATAGCTGCAGATTAAATGGGTCAGCTCCACCGGGGTCACATAATATCAGAGTTAAATAACACCATATTACTGCCGTGTTTCGTCTGGTGAGTGTAGTGACGAGGCATTCCATCTCAGTCTTCAAGGGTGCCAACGCATCTGCATTATGACTCCATGTCAAGGATGAATGTAGTGGTCATGGGTCGCAGGAATCACTTGCTATCAGGTAAACTGTGTTTAGCTCGTTTGTTACTCTCAATATAATGATGAAAAAAACCTAAGGCTATTTTATTCAAATCAAGTTGCATGTAATTCTGTTGGTGGTTCTATTAAATTAAAATAAATTAAAAAACATATTTGACGGCTACGTGCTTAGTGGATAAAGTACCTCCTGTAGGGTCCTGGTTTCGATTCCAAGCCTACCAAAAATATTTCTGCATCTCAAGTAATGTAAGTTTTCGAGTCTGGGTGTGTTGCATATATCCCATGCCCATTGGATCTTAACCTCCCCCCAATTTCATGCACTCGTATTACATCAAACAAGGGAAAGGGACAAATAGTGCCTCTGGGTACCCGCGAATTCTAACGACACTATTATATATCCTGTGCGGTTATTGTCATTTAATCCTTTTACCAGAAGATAACGCCGTGATCAAAATAGACTAGGAGGATATAATTTACATAACAAACTAAAGGTTACAAACAAGCACACATTTTAAGGCCCATAAACAAATAAATTTATTTTCCAAAAAACACAGAATATCAGCGTAAAATAGCAGCATCTCTACTGTGTTTCGACTGATGAGTGTGGGGATACGAAGAGCTCTATTGCTGGTGGCGAGGCATTCCATATCAGCGCCATCATGCCGCCAACATATCTACATTATGATTATTTGTAGAGTATTTATGTAAGAACTACATACCATCAAGTCATTTATTTTCTGCCACGCACATCTACTCTGTGGAATCAGCTGTCACCAGCGGTATTCGAACCGATACGACTTAGCGACCTTCAAGAAAAGAGCCTACAACTCTCTTAAAGTCCGGCAGCGCATCTGCGACTCCTCTAGTGTTGCCGATGTCCATGGGCGGTGGTGTACACTTACCATCAGGGGAGGTGCTTGCCGTTTACCACCTATTCTATAAAAAGAAAGGTGAACTGTGTTGCCATTTGTCAACCTTAACACAATAACACAAATCACAAGTTATCCTTTCTCTCATGGAATAAAGCCAGCACACACCAATAAGTATTTTAAAGTTGTTAAATATACTTTTAAACTTTTGTTATACTAACTGAAGGGTTTAACAAACATTAGATACTGCCTACAATACCGTTAGTGATTGGTCTATAAGTGCATTCGTTCGTAGGTAGAAACTGTTCCAACTTGCCAATGTATACGTCATATTTATGTAAACTGTATAAAGTGCTCTCGATAACTTCGCCATCCTCTAACCAAACCAAATTAGACCAAGAACAATCTCGTTCCCTCCTCCGGAATAGCTCGCGGCTCTGCGCTACTACCAACCAACCTCGCACCTAGCCTCTATGTATAATATCGCTACGTACACCCGGTAGCGCAGAATATCACCCGACTCCACCATCGCTAGTTGGGTTATAGTTCTTAACTCCTTAAGTTAGTGTTGATATTGGCTTGGTCAGTTGGCGATATGAATTGCGATAGCAGTGGTCCTGCGTGCACGTTCTGCGCTAGCAGGAAACGGGGTAGGTCGCGGTAAACGGGTTTCGTGCGTTCATTCCTCCAGTTTAGCTAGAGCTGTGATGCGGTGTTCTGCAGCCCCCTCTGCGTCCGATTTGTTGGCGGTGAGAGGGACGTGGTGTGTCAAGAGAAAGTGGTCACGCTGGAGCAGGTCTCGTGTGCCCTAGTGCTCACTTCACACGTAGTACAAAGAGCCCTAACTGCCTGCTATTAACACTGCTCAACCCCCCCGTTGACGTTCGCTAGTGATGTCTCCGCAGAGCGCATGCGGATCTAGTGTTTTTTTTTATAATTATTTTATTCATTTTCAAAATATGTTTCATTAATAACTAAATACAACCTAATCTAATTTAAAAATGTAAACACTGATCTCATTGACCAATTTACTAGTTTTTATTGAATACACATTTTAAACGTTTTTTTTAATTGTTTCTAATGTATAACTACCTACCAGATGATTACTGATAATCACGGCATATGACAGTTTCCATCCTTGACAAAGGTTCAACATACGTTGTCACCACGCAGGAGTGAGATGGAATGACTAGGTATCTATAATTGGGTCACAGGAACCCTCATTCGTAAAACGAAACATAGCAGCATTATGCTGCTATTTAGTGCTAAATTATTTAGAGCGTGGTCCTTCCTTAATCGAACCAACCCATCCATAGTGATGTTTGACCGTCAACCAAAAAGGTTGGCGGCCTACTAAATAATGACGTTGGTGTAGATAGAATTTGAATTTAGCGGCTGGTAAACTAACTTTTACATGAATGGGTCTACTCTAGCAAGATACGAGAAAGGACTTAAGGAAAATACCCGGGATGGAATAGCGCGATAATGTTACTGTGTTTCGTATTGTGAAAGTGTCTCTAGAACTGTGTGCTCGTTTGTCACCCCTCATGAAATATTAAAAAGGAACACTCGCCATCGTGTTGTGAATAAAATTCAATCAATGGAAAGTCATTGGGTGACCGAGGATTCGAGCTTATCTACGTAAAAGGAGCGGATATTATGGTGACTCTGCCCAGAGATCAGGGCTGTATTACATGCGCAAGTGGACCTATTTACCTTGCATGTACATCCCATCTGAACTTAATAAAGTATTCCGATGAAAACGGGCTCAATTTTGCAGAAGCCCTTAACTTCTTCGATATTGTGAGAACGCGGACGTCCTGTTGTGAAGGATTACGAACAACTGACGTTTCCCTAAACATTCATAAAGAGGTCATGTCTTCCACACACACATACACTGGTGTGAAAGCCGTAAATTTGAAAAAGTTAATTTGTGTACTTATTCTGTTATTTTAAATTTCATTGAACTTTTACATCTCATTTCATTATTTTATCTTAGCTAATATTGGGATAGTCTGTTGTGTAGTCGTGTAGTCCTTAGATGAGACTCGAGAGGCTGGTTGGGATGAACCCGTTGCAGACACGAATATATGGCTAATATCACTGTGCAATCCACCCCATAAGTCGGTCAACACGTTCTCGATCCACTTGCACGTTATCAAGTTGATGAGTGTGTCTTAATCGAAAATTGTTTTTGATATTCGACGGTGACGTCGACCAAAAATATTCTCGTGAAAGCTGAAATAGAAAAATAAATATAAATACCTATTATTATAATACCTTATTATTATTTTTATTATTACACAAACTCTTTCTCTATTAAGCAATTGCAGAAGGACCGTGATTTCATAGATAACGTCTTAACGACAAACTGTTTTGAATGATGACAAAACTATAAATTCAATTAATAATGCATTGCGAACTTTTCCTTATTTTATTTTGTTGACGGTTTATACAAAAATATCATATAGATACTTTTGCATTCTACATACACAGAAAAAAACTGAATCTTAGTTGGAATGCGTTATATTTAAAATAAAGTGAATTTCACTTCTTTCAATTTTATATTAATATTAATATAAAGTTGAACGCTTAAATATTACATAAATTTGTAACTATCAATAAATTATAAGGCAACATAAAACAATTTTCACGTGAAAACCTTTAAAATGCACCAGTAGCAGAAATTGTACCTAATTTACATTTATAATTGAGTACGTTAATTGAAAATCGCATCACTAAGGCGCACTGCCCGCGGCCTCTTTCTCCGACATTAGATACTCGAAATTACACTCAATCTTGTGCCCGTTAAGGTTCAAAATCTTTAACTTTTCTCACAATTGTATAATCTACAATGATGCGAACGAATATAAACTTTATTACTTTTAGGTTAGGTGTATATTAATTTGTGTATTCTCGGGACAATGATTTGGGCATAAGGTAGCCAAGGACTCTGTGAGACGATGAGGCCCCGCTGTTTTTGTCACAAGTCGGCAAACCGTCGAATTATTACCCTAAATTGTGTGTTTTAACGAAGTGGAAAAAATATTTGTCAGTGGCACGAATGAGGCTATTATTGCACTAGAACTGTCATTTGTTTATGTCTGTCCTTTTCACATGAATTGAGTTGTATGAGATAAGATATTTTAACGCTGTTTTTTTTTAAATACAGCATACGTGGCCAAAGATGCTTAACATATACATACGAAGTGTTACTGGTCGAAATATTTTTTTTGAAACTCTCTATTAAACAATAATTTCATATGGCTACTTATAGCTATATCTTTATTTAAAACAATTTTTTTAGTTGTATTTTTTATACGTTTCCATCAATTTAACAATACATCTGGGTATTTTGTTTTAAGTTTTAATATTGGTAATCTAGAATTGTTCACGTAATTATGCAATTAACGCGAGCCTAGTAAGTGTTAAGTCTAAATGAGGTTATGATTGCACAGACCCATTATATATATTAAAATAAATAGTATCATCTTATTCATAACATTCTAAAGTTGAATTGTCTGTAAGATATAAAAATAAGCTCCTACATTTCAATATTGGAGATTAACCATTAGACTACTGATAGGCTACTGTAAGATCTTATAGTTCCAGTTCTCACGACATGATGGATCAGTGGATTCATTGACAGTGGTAGAGCTACACTGCAGTTTGTTTTTAGCTGCAGAATTAATGGGTCAGCTTGACCGGGGTAGTACCACGCCCTAACAGAATACCAGCGTAAAATGACATCGTACTAGTGACGAGGCATTCCATCTCAGTCCTCGAGGGTGACAACGCATCTGCATTATGATTCCTTGTCAAGGATGAATTAGATGCCATGGGCCATCAGGTGAACTGTGTGCTCCTTCGTAACGCTGTATAATAAAAAAAAACGTGATGACTGGTCCAATCGACCGAAGGAAGTCTAATGAAAAAAAAATATAAAAAAAAAAATCCTGTATCGTCTCAGTTTTTGTCGTATTCCAAACATTCATACGTCTCCCGCGTGGGTAACGTGAAGCAATAAGGATCTCGAAATTACAATAATCAGTGCACATTAGCGGAGTGTTACAGCACAAAGCGAGAGGCGTATATCACGCCGTCGCCAACCCTTTCATTGTGTTGTTACATTATTCATCCGTCACATTGTTGTGACAGCGGACACACCTAGTCTCGCCACCGGCGCGATTAGGGAAGTGTCACGTTAAGTGTTACATTATGTGACACTTCCTTACACCGACAATGGCCCCGTGTTACATTGGCGTCGCGCTCATTGTGATTCCTCGCACCATTCTTTGGCGTGTTGCACGTGGAATTATTCAATGAATGGGATTATTCGTAGGTTAGTTTTTTTGTTGTGTGTATATTGTAACGGGTTTCGTAGTTTAAATTATACTTATGTCGTTTAATTTTTTGGGTTCTTATATAAATATGTTAAAGATGTATTACAACAGTGATAGAGTTAAGCTACAGTTTTCTTCCCTTCGGCTCGAATAGGAAAGGATACATTTACAGAATATCAGTGTAAAATAGCAGCATAACACTGCTGCGTTTCTTCTGGTGAGTGCAGGGATCCCGAGACCTTTATTACTGGTGACGAGACATTTCATCTCAGTCCTCAAGGGTGACAAGGTATCTCTATTATGATTCCTTGTTAAGGATCATTGTAGATACCATGGTCCGCAGGAATCACTTACCACCAGGTGAACTGTATGCTCGTTACTCTTAATGTAATAAAAAAAATTAATAATAACTAATTATTTCTCCATCTTTTTTTTTCGGGGCTGATGGCCGCTGTTAGCCCGAGGGCTTTTACAGTTTCGCCGGGTTGAGAGGTCACGATTATGGCGCTCAATCGAGACCTCTGTTAAGGGCTACCAAGAGGGATTTCTTTCTCCAATACATCCTATTTTGTATTAGAGTTAGCTAAATGGCGTGCCCTGGGAGATCGAACCGCAGATTGTTGACGAAAGAATGATTGAATCATTCAATGATTGCAAGAATGGAATGAAGGACTGAGTATATATATATATATGCCTATTTATTACTTTAAGAGCAACAAACGAGCACACGGTTCACCTGATAGTAAATGATTCCTGCGGCTTATGACATCTACATTCATCTTTACAAGGAATAATAATACAGATGCGTTGTTACCCTTGTAGACGGAGATGGAATTGGAAACAGCCTCGCCACTAGTAATAAATGTCTCGGATCCCTGCACTCACCAGACGAAACACAGCAACATTATGCTGCTATTTTAAGCCGGTATTCTGTGAGGGCGTGGTCCTGCCCCGGTCGAACTGATCCATTCGTTCTGCAGCAAGATACAAATTACTTTATTACTATCTTTGCACAAGCATTATTAAACTTAGTTGGGGTGCTAAACTGGAATGTTATTACACTGCTAGAATTTTTTTCATATAAAAAGATAACGATTTAATAATGGTTATTTTTTTATCGTTCGGTGCTGAATTCTATAATGAGGTTAATAAAGAACTTTATATAATTTGATATTGTATCCTTAGTATCCTGGAAGGCGAATTAATCCAAATTACATCTACCAGCTGAAGCTGAAGCATTCTTATCTGCTAGCATTTTTTTAAAAAACAAAACTAGTTAGTTTACAGAATCATAAGTTTTGATTTCTTTAATTTACGGTTTTGAAAAATAGCGATTGAAAAGTGACATTTGTTGACATAAGCGTTACAATTGATCGGCGGTAGCGTTTTGCAATAAAATTTCAATTACCTTGGCATAGCGGCTCGCGTCTCAAATTATAAGAGATCTTTTGTTAACGGATTAGCTGCGAAATGCCGAGGGCGAGCCAGTAATTGAAATAGCGTCGAGTATTAGACTCCAGGAACTACCAGCAACACTTGACCCTCCTCTGCCTTCTCTCTGTCACTTAACTGGAACTGATAGGGTGATTTGTACCATTCTGCGGGGTCAGGAGCTCTGGTCGTGGCAGCATCCAAGGCGCATTCCTGCCGGATTACGAGCAGGCTGGAGCCAGGTTCAATTAACCGACCCTCGGCTGCCGATTGGTTATTAATTTATTGCCTTCATATGTTTCACGTGCGTGCGGTTCGGTTTGGAGTGTGGACTATTATGCGATCAGTTGGTCTTATATTAGTAAACCGTTAATCTTTTTAAATGGGGTTTTGTGTTGGTATTTTTGATAATGTTTCGATTGTGTAATTTTTTTTTACTAAACTGTGTTAAGGGTGCTCTCCAATAACACATCTCCATTTGGTTTTTATTTTTTTACCTTAGTTTCTGAGTATTAAATAAAATTCGTCGCCAAATCAAAAGTGTTTTTTGTATGTAATTATTTCGGGAAATCGTTATTTTCCAACTTGACCACCAAAAATATTTAAAAAATTTTATTAAACTATTTTAGCATAATTTAAAGAAGTGTAAAAAAAACCACAACACAGATAATTAAAAAGATAATTGTTAATAAAAGTGAAAAAAAAAATGTAAATGAGACGAGCGTGCGTGACAGGACTAAGCGCGATGATCCTAAATTAATTAAAATAAAGGCGAGATAAAAGCGCGCCAACTCAACGAGCTGTCAAAGCGCTCGTTAACCGGGCGCCATCTTGCACGCATTTGCATGCGTCATGTATGCAGATAACGGCGAGGACTTTCCCGCCAAAACGCTACAATAATTTTAGATACATTAGATTGAAAAATCTCTATAGAAGATAAGTGATGACGGAGGATGAATTATCCTTTTGTGTACGTTTATATTGTTGTTATTATTCTTTATTTTCAAAAGTTAAACAAACGTAAAAAGTTTCATTCCAGCCTTTGGTGCAAGAACAGAAATTTATATTATTTATAATATATATATGTAATAAATAATATAACGTTCTATATGAGATGGTTTTAAGAATATCGTATCCTTGTTAGTTGGCTGTAAAAAATCACCTTAAAATGTAATACAAAAAGTAAAAATTATATTTTTGATGGCTTCGTTTAGTAAGAATATATCTGTTTGTTGTTAATCCAACAAAGACCACCAATTACGGCGGTATATAGTCTGCCACGCAACTCAACTGTGGAAAGTGCGGACTTCAGACGTCCTCAAAATATTTGTTATGTACATTCCTCAGGCATAGAGGTTTCCTCGCGATATTTTCCTTCACCACCAAGCACGTGATAAACAAATAATTAATAATGCAATGAACACAGTTCATCGGTGCCAGCATCGGGGATCCGACACGGTTTGTTCGCGTAGCGTGCACCAAAAGTGAGCCCGTAGAAGCTGTCTGGATAGCTCAATATATAATATTGACGGAAGTCAATAAATACCACAAATTAATCATAATTTTTTTTTTCCAACTCCTATTAAACAAATTGAATAGACGAACAAAATGTCATAACTGTTCAAATTTAGACATACTACGTTGCTATGGTAACGGTACTCAACAAACTCTATGATTGACGAACGATGATTGAAGAACTCGAAAGAATCCGATCGCCGAGTCAATCATTTTCCGATGGCTGTATTAACAATCTCGAAACGTTTGTCCCCCAATTAAGCGGGGCTTAATTTGAAAGTTAATCAATAAGTTCGAAAGCGGACATTAGCGGATTGACGGGCGGGTCTATTCATGGCGAGTCATTAGTTTCGGGGCTCGTTGGGGCGTTTAGAGGTTGCGGGACGGGGCCGGGACGTCTCCGGCTGTTTCTATTAATTAAACAAGTGGAATCCGATACGAATTGACAAAGTCGACTGAGTGGCGACTCAATTAAGTCATTCCTTTGTGTGTAAACAGATCTCGAGAGAGGCCGGGAGCCACTGTCGCGTTCGATGACTGACGGATGGCAGTACTAGCTCAGATTTTTTATAACTCCGTTACAGAACATCAAAGGATTACATTAATTGATACGGTGGCGTCTACACTGATTTAGATATATATTTTTTTAATAAAACTCAGTGTGTCTCCGGCTTTGTTTGATGAATTTTATTACACTTGCACGCGGAACTTGTGCCGTATATTCGGATAAATGAGACATGCGATTTTTTAGCTTTAATCATCTCCGCTAATTTTATACAACATTTATACCACAGAAAAACGTTCACTATTGTCAAGATGACTCTCTATTTAATAATTCTGATATAATTTAAAGACACTTATGTTTTTTTTTCGGGACGTCAATTGGTTTTTATGTTGGTACGTGTATACGTAAACACGACATCTCTCTCTCAATAAATCGAGGTTGTTTTTTTAATACGTTAAGAATTTAGTACAATAGAACCCTATTAAATTTCCTTTATGTAACTATTATTGTTTGTTTATAATTAATAAAACAAAAAAGTTTAAATGTATTTCCTCTTTGTTTTGTATTTTTATTTTCTGTTGCGACGTCAATGCACCGATTTGATAAAAAAAAATGATCTATTAGGTTTTTTTTCACTAAAATGTGTCATTTTCTTTCTTTATTTACCTTTATATCATTTTATTAAATACTATATTACAATATATTTTGTACATGGTGTGCATTTTTACAATAAGATGGAGGATTTGAAGCATAAGATTCTTCCGGATCCCTTTTCTCACCAGACCAAACACAGCAGCATTTATGGTGCGATTTCACACTGGTATTCTAGGGCGCGGTCCTTCCATGGTAGAGACTGATACTAAGATTAATTTTAGTATTAGTTAGTCTCGACCGTGGAATTCTGAACTAATCTAAAAATACTACAATCTAATGAAACATGTCATAGGGTAATTAAATTTAAAGACGTTTTTTAAAATGAAGCCATGTTATGGTCGATGTATGTAGGTTCGATCTCGCCATTCGACTATTACCGTGAACCATCTAGAATAAGCGTTTGAATCGTTTAAAGGAAATTTTAGTCATTACTAACACTGGTCCTCCTAGAAAAAAATATTAACAAAGGTTTTGAACTCAATGCCTTTTGAATTCTTACTCTACGAGGTATTCCATGAACCCAGGGGTGCGAACAAAGCGTCACCATTTTGATTCCCTATCGAGAATGAATGTCGGTATCATGGGCAGCAATTACATACCATCAGGTGAACTGTGCTCGATTGTCACCCTCAATACAATAACAATTCAAATACACAGCCAGTAGAACCATCCCTACAATCATGGTATGAGAATATATGCCTGCGGAAAGCGGAGATGATAAAAAATACTTTCTCCATTTTCCGCCTGAAATTTTAAGGTCACTATGGAAATGAGTAAAATAATCGTGCATTCAGATCGTAGTAAAGTCTACTTTAAACGGCATCCACTTTCTTCTGTCTAATAACAATCTATAGAAGAAATACCAGTTCACATATACGATTGTAAAATAGCCGAAGCCCTGTTGTTGTTTACGTCGCATGGGGTGTCTAGGAGGAGGCTTCAAGGGGAGGGTCCTCCTCACATCGAGGGCCCTTGCATCCATCGAGAGGACTAGCGGCCGACAAAGGCTTTATCCGCAGTTTTGAGCCGCTCAGCTGATGCTTCACTTTTCCACCGATGGGCTAAGAGCAACTTGATCGCTAAACTTACCAGAATATGTTAATAATGAGCCCGAGTGCGGCTTTCTCGTGTCACTTAAGTTGCTTTTGCGTCATAAGCTAATCGGTGCTAAGGATTTTGTCGTAGGAAAATTACCTAATATAAGATACATTAAAAGTAAATAAATTCTACCACTGGGAATAAGCCTTCCTAGAGAGTTCTTTCGAGCGTGATCCGCCACGCAACTCCGCCGCCCATTGGCGGACGTCCACATGTCTTTGAAATATTTTTTTTATTTATTTCTTAGATCTGTACAATATTTTCCTTCATTGCTCGTTGTAAATCAGCAACTTACATATGAAATAACAATTTCATTGGTGGCGGATCTAGATTTGGGTGTGCATCGTGAAATTAGCGAGCGCGTATCACTGAACGAGTACGGCGATATACTTAAATATGTAAATATTTGTTACTGTAAAGAAAATATGAAGAAGTCCCGCTGAGTTCTCTTGAGTTGAGTTTCTTCTGAGCTCGTCTTAAGTGTATGTCTTCCTTTTCCGGTAGTAGTTTTACAATCAATTAGTATGTATAACACATATTATTCTATGAACAGAGACATTTGATTTGATTTGAGTAAAGTTTTGTTCCTTGGAGCACAGTTTAAATAACAACACTATTCGTAGATCGAGTTTGGGTACGTTGGTATATGAGTTTTAAAACTTGGTATATTGGCAGATGCATTGTAAAAAATCCAAATAAGGAGCGACATATCATCCAAAACTGTGTAATGTTAATTGATCTAGATTAAACAGTGAAATAATGGTATGGCATATGTAGTTCCGAGTGGTGGGGCCGGCGACGTTGTAATTTCTAGCTGCTTTGTGAATGTGTCAGCTTGATCAGAATAATAAGAATAATATCGTGTAATAACACCATAACACTGCTGTGTATAGTATAGATATCCGGAGACCCAAAAACAGGTTGACAACCTTGAAGAGTGAGATGTATGTATATCTTATATCTTTGTTGATGTTGGATGTAATTAGCATAGGTCGTCACCCATTTTTTTATTACATTCTGTTACATTGAGAGAGATAAACGAGCACATATATCATCTGATGGTAATCAATTCCTGCGGCCCATGACATCTACATTCATCCTTGACAAGGAATCATAATGCAGATGCTTTGTCACCCTCGACGACTGAGATAGAATGCCTCGTCACCTGTAATAAACGTCTCCGGATCCGTGCACAAAACACAGCAGCATTATGGTGCTATTTTACGCTCTTAATCTGTGAGGGAAAGTCAGGCCACGGTCGAGTCGACCCATTCATTCTGCAGCTAAAATCAACTGCAGCGTAGCTGTTAAACCACTGGCCACTGTTAAAACTTATCAACTTATCAGGTAAACTGTGTGTTAATTTCTCGTTACCACTAGTATAAAATACTTCTCAGTCCTCAATGGTGATAATGCATCCCTGTCCTTGCATTTTCTACTGTTCTGTTGTTGCTGAGTGTTCTGAGTTTGCACATTTAGTATTTTTTCAAACACACAGAATTCAAAATTTCATCCTCATCATCTCGATGGTTGACAATCCACCACTGTGCGCTACACGCGAAATTTCTGCCACGCACAACAACTCTGTGGAATGAGCTGTCGCCAGCGGCATTCGAACCGATACGAGTTAGGGACCTTGAAGAAAAGAGCCTACACCTTCCTTAAAGGCCGGCAAGGCATTCGCGACTCCTCTGGTGTTGCGGACGTTCATGGGCGGTGGTGATCACTTACTCGGGTGCTTCTTGCTTGTTTGTCACCTATTCTATTAAAAAAGATGTTGAATCTTTCTTTGAGGTTATATAGATATCATAAATCACAAACTCACAAACTGCGCTTGCTTATCACCCCTAATGCTCAAAGTATGTTAAGAAATTATCTTAAGTAAACTAACAAGTGAAGTGAAAATCTAAGTATATGCGTCCCATCGTTGGGCATACATCACTGATTCTTGAGGGTCTCGTGTTGATTAATAGAAAAATTGGCACTTATGGGAACCAGGGGAACATCAAATATGCACAGATTTGTTTTATTTACGTAACGCATGAGAGCATATACAACTTCATTGCCGGATAAACAAACTTCAGATTGTTGACGTAAAGACTTTTTTGTTTTTTTTGACGAGTTTTTGTTTTTAAGATCTACTTTAAACATACTCCGATGGTACTGGAGCTAATTGATTATAGTAAATCGTTTATAAATATATTTATTTGTAAATTTCTCTACCAAGTTCGTTTTCTAACGTTAAATGTCATGCAAAAAAGTAAGGTTGCCAAACGAAGCCATTGTGCACTCAATGGAAAGTTATTTTTACTGACTCTAACGGAATGAACTTCATTAAGAAGCATATTGTCAGTACCGAGAACTAATACGTAATACCTCGTAACCAATAATAAGGTCCTCACTTTATCTTCACCAGCGCAATGCTATATTACTATGAAAGCGTGCTTCATCCCCGGTAACCGAGCTATTTTTATGTAGTGAAAAAAAAGAGCGCACACTTCCCGTTATGGTAAGTCATCATTTCAACACAACCATCCACGACGAAGGTTCAATTGCACACACAATGTCATCGCCGAGGTCTGAGAGTGGAATGCCTTGTTACCAGTAATAAGTTTCTTGGAGCCCTCATCTGAAGCACAACGACATTATTCAATTTAATACTGATATTCTGTTCCAAGCCAAAAACTTTTGCAGCCTAACTCTACCACTGTTAAATTAGGACCGTGTATAAAATTGTAATAAGTATTGTGTGATTACTTACTGTAACTACAAACCTTTTATACGTGTTCTTAAAACAGCTACAAAAATTTTACATACGTATTTAGTACCGTGTATAATTTTGTTAATATGTATTGTTTAAGTTACCTATTGTAACTAAAAACCTTTTATATACATATATACTTAAGCAACTATAAACTTTTCATATGTGTACTTAGAACAACTACATTTTTTTTACATATGTACTTAGAACATCTTTAAACTTTTTACATACGTACCGTGTATAAAATTATTAATAATTATTATTTAAGTTACTTATTGTAACTAAAAACCTTTTACATACATATATACTTAAGCAACTATAAACTTTTCATATGTGTACTTAGAACATCTTTAAACTTTTTACATACGTACCGTGTATAAAATTATTAATAATTATTATTTAAGTTACTTATTGTAACTAAAAACCTTTTATATAAGCACCTAGAATAGTGTATAAAATTATTATTTAAGTGCTTATTGTAACCACATATATTTTATATATGTACTAAATACAAATTTAAAATCTATAAAATGTTTTTGCTACCGAAACAAATTAGTTCAAACATCCGGAGTTGCGCAGGAGTGTAATCTCGCTAAGTCGACAGCGCACTTGACGCATCGAGTGGGGCAATCCGGGCACAATGGGATGACACCGCGACAATGGGGACAAAACGGGCCCCGACTACGTCGTGTAATCCTTACATTGTTTGCCCGACTTGCAACCCGGTACCTCGAGATTTTCTTTTTTTTTCACTGACAACACACGGGAATTTAGACACGTTACGTGCTAAGCAGGCGCCCCGGGACCTTTAGAGAGGTTTATTTTAACCGCTTAGGTTATTCGGAGATTTTCAAAAGATTATGCTAGTTAGTGTCTAAGATAACTACTACGAAGAACAAAATTTAATGCACTCCGAAGTGGTGCTAAATGTCGTTAATAATAACAATGTCATTAATTTAGTTAATCCGTCAGAAGTAACTGACCGAGCCGAGTTCGGCCCTCTCGGGCACCCACATGTCTGTTGCTTTCGCGTCCAGGAAAACGGTCCAAGTCAGGCTCCCTGACGGGAGACTTTGCACTGGTTACCCATTAATAAAGGTATCGGCTGAATGCCCTAAGAGCTCGGCCATCTTTCAATCCGATGAAACTGTAAAAACCCTCGGACTAACACTAACATAAAAGTAAAGTAACAACCTATATATATATAAATCTCAATTCCGGGCATGGACATCTGAGAGAGGATTTCATAGCATATTCCAACACTCGGCTCCACTGCGAATTGGCAAACTCATGGCACATCTCGTCTTCGGCTTTTTTTTATTTTATTCATTTATTATTTCTTAGACATGCAGGTTTCCTTACTATGTTACCCTTCACCGTCGAGTACATGGCAAGTTAGCACTTAAAATTACGTTTAACAATGTTCCTTGGTGCCGGCACCGGGGATCGAACTCGGTTTACTCGCGTAGCATTTCGACACTAAGGTTCAGTTAGAGCGGTTAACTAGTAAAATCAATATCACTATTGACTATTAAACTTCTTTTAGAAAAAAAAATACAAACCTTTACATTAGGAAAATAATAATAAGCCAATTTGCTTCCTTTTCAAGTGATTTTATTATAATCGATTTTCTTTATTTCAATTGGCAGCCGAGGAAAAATATTAAATCTTGTTGAAAAACAGAGAATTATAAATTGTTGAATTTCGGTTCTGGATGTGCTGCTTGTGTCCGTATGTTCGGTGTATCTGACACTGCATTTGAACCTTCCTCCTATCTTAGTATTGCGTTACACAGAGGCATTCACTTAGTGCCTCTGTGTTTGCGAAAATGCTTACTTACTTACTTATCAGTCAAAATCGACCGGAAGGATATCATCATATGAAAAGTAGCAATAGTACGTTGGTATTCTGTGAGACGTTTTCTCGGTCGAGCCGACCCATTCATGCTGCATATCAATAAGATGTATAGTAAACTGTTGTACACACAGACATATTATTCCAATCTATCTCAAATTTATATATAAGATGGTTATAATGCGTGAATTTAAAAACTTTCTTTCATTTATTTTGATTATAAGACTAACCACTCCGTGGAACTTTCTACCGTGACCGTAACATCCTCGAGACAATTTACAATTTCACCGTAAAAACATGAATCATAATGCGGTCACTTCGGACACAAAGCCGCTTTACACGCACCAGTTCATTTATTTATTTATCCGCCACTCCACATATAATTGAGGAAGTCTTTACACCGCCATTGTGTTTTTTTTTTCTTCGCTTAATATTGTTAAATTTCTACGACAATTGTGAACGGGTGTTTGAAGAAATAATAGGAGCACGTTGCTGGCTGAATGCTTAGCTGCCTTTATCGATTGTGCTCATTGTCTATGGATCGCGAAATTCGATTTAGTCTGTGGCGATTCGATTACAGCGCACTATTTTTGTTGTCCCTATACGTTTTTGTCTAATACCTTGAAATCTGATAGGCTTAAGAAAATCCTCGCCTTACAATTAATCCGAGAACAATCTAGGTGACTTGCTTGGGGCGTTTTAATTTGAAATATCTTTTAAATCGCGTTATATTTGTGCTGGTTAATGATAGGATTTTCTTTATTAAATAATCATCTACAATCTTTATTTTTCGCTTCATAAATGTACAGGTTGAATAAAATTAATTATTACGGAATTTATTCTTGTTAATTTTTTTAATTTTTAGCCCTTTTTAGTGTTTTGTAGAAAAGTAAAATATAGTAAAGTAAAATATATAATTCACTAGTATTCGCGGTGATATAAGCAATCATTAAATGTACCAAGTATTTATAAAATAAAAAACGTTAACAATAAATTCACTACATTTTCATTATAATAAATATTTTTTTTGAATCTAGCATAGAGTTCTAATTTTGAAAAAGTTATATTCAAGTTGTTTTTTTTTATTGACATTATATCCGATGGGACTGAGAGATGACATTTCATTTCCTTTGTCTCATTTTTTGTTGTTACTTCACTACGTATTGCTACTTCTGTTATTATTCTGTGAGACTAGATTCTGGTAAAATTATTATTATTCCATCAATAAAAACTAAACTGAATCAATTATATAAAACCTTGGCCTTAACCTCAAAATAAATATAATAATATTACTATACATGACATCCAATATGCGCTCGCGCACACATACAAACAAAACTACGAATATGTCAATTTGCATTTATTTATCCCTTTATTATTAAGAAAACCAACAGCGGTTGTAAAATATATAATATAAATAAAAAGTTTTTCTTTAGTTCAGGTTTTTAATTATCCTGGAGTGGTTGTTGAAATAAATGTTTATCCTTTACTTATTATATTATTTGATTTTCTTATCTAAATAATCAAACATGTTTAACCATAACAAATTTATTGTTGAGCGATACCTTCTATTTGAAGTATTTATTAACTTACTAGGTCTCCACCTTGTGCTATGAATAATTAAGAAAACATTGTATTATTATTAAGTTAAACTAGTTAATAATTCATGTTACTCATAGTTACATTTAGTAATGTATCGATATCCAGAGCATTATTTTAATGAAGTTATCATTGTATATTGCTTGGATTTTCTTTTTATTGTATTGTCATACACAAGCGAGCATACAGTTCAACTGACATTCATCCTAAATAATGAATTATAATGTAAGTGCGGTGTCACACCTGAAGCCAACGTTGGAATGCCTCGTCACCCAGATGATCCGATCCTTGCAAACACCTGATAAAATACCCTGGTATTCTGTGAGGGATTGGTCCTTCCCCGGCCATCATGTGAACTGTGTGCTCGTTGGTCAGTCTTTATATTACAAAACAAACGACAAACAAACTATGTCTACTATTTTTATAATATTAAGATCTGATAAACGACTATTATCGGTTAGATTTTAATGGTATATGAACACATATATATCACATATAGGCTCGCGAGTCTGATTAGATAAAGTTGTAGGGGTCTCTGGACCAGCAGCTATACAACCACACAAAAAATCGTCTCCTATAATAAGGGTCTTCGTATCACTTAAAAGGAATGCTTGATAACGGCTATTTCAACAGTGTTTTAGGGTTGATACCCGCAGAATACTAAGAGAGACTCCCTTAAAATTAGTTATATAAGATTAAAAACTTAAATATCAACACAATGGTTTTTTTCACAATCTTACTGAAACGATAGACTTCTCTGACCTAGACCTGTTTTACTGAGGTCAGTGGCTTATTCCGTTTTTAATTTACACATAAAAATTTATGTAAATGTGTTTATATATACACAAATATGACTGTGTGTGAATATGTGTGGATTTGTATGAATGTGTGTGTATAAGTGATTGTTATTACTTAAACCATTACAATTATATTTACAGACTATTCATTTAATGATATTTCAGTAAGTTTATAATCTAATTCTAGTAACTACGTTTTAATAACAGTTTTTTTTGTTTTAATAATATTAGTAAACGCGATAGTATGTGCAAACTGCAGGCCCATGACGCCTATGTCAGCAATTTTTCATTTCAACATTCAACCTCAGCAAAGATTCAAGATGCGCATTCGTTGTCAACTCCAACGAATGAGATGGAATACTTCATCACCTGTAATCTGGTTTCTAGCCCTCCACTCACCATACGAAACACAGCTGCATAAACAACCAAACCTGCATACATGCTACCCCAAAAATTAGCTGAAGCGTGAATCTAGCACAGTGGTTGTATTAAAAATGTATGAATATTTGCAAACGCTTAACATCTCATTTTATCTAATTGCATGAAAAATACGTACAAATGCGTAATTCCAAAACTTTTCTTCTTCTCTTTTCGGAGAACTTTTAAACTTTTAAATGATCCGTCATCACCTTCTTAACTTAAAGATAAATTCGAATATCTCTCTTTATCTCATGACAGACTTCTTCAAACTTCATTTAATAACAAGATCTGTATTCTAGTTCACTTTAATAGTTTCGTTACAAATTCATTAGTTGTCCGAGCTACACTACTCTGGAATTCCTTACCCGATGACATCAATTCAATTATTTGGTAGCTAACTCTATTATATTTTTTATTTATTTATGTATTATGTATTTAATATCTACATATGTATGTCTTATTGTTTATTTGTATATTTTATATTAGCTCGTCTTAGTTGTTTCTCTTTATTAATTAGTTTATTGCTACACCTATCACAACATCGCATCGCACCTTGGGTGGACTGGTAGAGAATGCCTTTGACATCAAGTCTGACATTTTTGCACCTTTAATTTCGTTAAGGTTAATGCAATAAATAGTAAATAAAGAAATACAATGCTTTATAGGTAGGTAATATAAGGTCCCCTTTTTCTATGACTCACTAAACAACGCTCTTTGTGCTAAATCGTTTACCCCTAACTCATTTTTATAGTTACAATGTCACTTTACCACGTGAAAACCCATTAGCGCTATTAGAAATACCCATTGTGAAAAGGTCTTAAAATATAGATGTGTTAAAGTAGTTCGTACATATTAGATTACGACAGAATTCAAAATTTCATCCTCATCATCTCGATGGTTGGCAATCCACCACGTGCGCTTCACGCGGAATTTCCTGCCACGCACAACTACTCTGTGGAATGAGCTGTCGCCAGTGGTGATTCCGAACCGATACGACTTAGAGTCCTTCTTAGAAAGGAGCCTACACCTATGTCTATACGGATGTCCATGAGCGGCGGTGATCACTTACCATCGGGTGGGCTGCTTGCTCGTTTGCCTCCTATGCTATAAAGAAAAAAGTTGCTATATATTATTAATTGATTTATGTGCATAATCCAACACGCGGTTCCACTGCGGATTGGACTTTACCTACATGTCTTACGACATATTTTTAATTTCCTTTGACCTTAGATACGCAGATTTCTTCACGTCGTTTTGCCTGCAACGACAATCGTGTGGTAAATCATGGAAATTAATTTGGTGCCGGCACCGGGGATTGAACTCGGTTTATCGCGTACGTTGAATCATAAACGAAACGCTTAAACACTGAGTTACAACGGTTCTTGAGATCTGAATATACACGAATTAATCTCATTTTCCCTAAACGTATTTTCATTATGAAATTTTCTGTATCTAAATAGGTTTTCTGATTACATTCGAAAACTCCATTTGTGTACCGGACAAGAAAGATTCTCGCATAAAAATCTCCTCGTTGCATTAGATTGGTTAATTTAAAACGAGTTCAGCGGTGCGTCCTGGAGCTCGGAGGCTGCAGAGTTCCCCACTCGCTAAATCACAGAGGCACTTTTCAATTGAAATTCCTCGCCACCCTTAATTGTTTGTTGCTCAATTAATGTAATTCTTCCTCCGCAGGTTTCCCGCAGATCAAGAGCCCCTACAGCCCGACGGCGCAGCCTCACTTGACAGGTCAGTACCTGACACAATGTAATTTTAATTTTTTTTAAAATAATATTCCGGGGTGATAATCGAGCACACAGTTCACTATTTTTTTTATTACATTAAGAGTAAAAAGCGAGCACACAGTTCCCGTTGGCAAATGATTCCTGCGGCCCATGACATCTACATTCATCCTTGACAAGGAATCATAATGCAGATGCGTTGTCACCCTTGTGGACTGAGATGGAATGCCACGTCACCAGTAATAAAGGTCTCCGGATGCCTACAATCACCAGACTTAAGCTGCTATTTTACACAGGTATTCTGTGAGGGCGTGGTCCTACCCCGGTCGTGCTGATCCATTCATTCCGCAGCTAGAAACAAACTGCAGCGTGGTTCTACCACTGTTAAAAGTCACTCATCTCACCTGATGGTAAGTGATGACAGTGTCCCATGACAAATACATACATACTCAACAAAGATTAAAAATTCCTTCAACTCACACCCAAAACATACGAAACACGGCAGCATTATGGTGCTATTTCACGCCGGCATTGAGGGCGTGGTCCTTCCCCGGTCAAGCCGTTTACATCGCATCTATAGACTAGTTCTACCAGTATTCTAATTCTTTATATATTATATATTTATATATTATCAACTCGTCGACAGTTTTGGAGTTGTATCAAGATAAGAATAAACTAGAAATAAGTATAATTAGAGATTAAGAAATGAAGTGAGATTTATTCCGTAGACAACTTATTTTTTTTTAAAGAGTTAGTAAGTAGAGTAGGTAGCAAACGAACAAGCAGCTCACCTCATGGTAAACGATCATCGCCGTTCCTGGTCTTTAAAGAAAGGTGTAGGTGTAGTGTAGTAATTATTCTCTTGAAGATCGCTACACTTCACTTAGATTAGATATACCCGTAGTGTAGGGGTTAGTGTACCTGGTTTTCCCAATCAAGAAATAATATCTATGCATCTCAAGTAGGTATTCGGGTCTGGGTGTGTTGTATATATGTTCCGTATACCTCACACTACATCCAAACCTTTCTCTGATCTTAGTGTCCATGCATTACATATAGGGAAGAGTACGACGAGTGAGGGCGTCTGTGTTCACGCAGGCCATGTCCTCTAAAACTGACCATTATTTGAAGTCTAAAGGGTTGAGGTTTGGGCTAGATGAGGGCCAGTCTTCAGCTCTTATAAAGTCCGGAACGTTGGTTTCAAGCCAGGCTTGGGTAGTTCGTGCCTGTCACCTGCGTTTCGCGACAAAAGGCGTTTTAATCGATCCACTCTCTTTAAAGTAAAGATTGATTTAAGGCATGTCTTGTATATCGACGATAAGCACCGAGCTTCAGGTACTTGTTTTATAATACGCGATAGAGTCCTAGCGGGAATCTTCATTTCTCGCGATAAGATTTTTTGCTTCCTAATGGGGTCTCGACGAATTCTGGCTTCAACAGCATTAACAGCCTTTGTAGTTCTAACAGCACGCGGCCGCCCCGATCTTTTCTGGTCTTCGACAGAGGAAGTGTTGTTATATCTGTTGATAGTACGATATACGAACATACGTCTGATACCAAGCTTTTGAAGTGTCTGGAATATGACCGACAGCGCCATACCCACTTTGTGCAAAGCGATCACTGCAATTCTATTTTCTTTAACACCCCATTCCATATTGTAATTTGACAATGAACACGAAAAGATATGTGAAATGGCGCAAAATCTAAAGAATTTTTTAAAATTATATACGTGTTCCAAATTCAAAATAATTAAAAAGTTGAAAAAAAGAAATGTTTTATGTTACTGTATTTATGGCCAGACTAGTTATACATGAAGAATAATTAAAGGTTTAAATTTAAACGTGTAATGATGAACCTTAATAAAATAATTTATATTACATATAATATATACAGTCGTTATATTTTTATAGTATTAGGATGTCAAACGAACACACAATTTTATTATCAGCAGTAAGCGATGGCTGCGGCCCATCACACCCCTTTGTTCTCTTGGTACTTAATATAGGTTTAATTTATAATAAATTTTATTATGTATAATCTAGGTTTTCGTCAGATGTTTCCCTTCAGTAGTAACGACCAACAACAGTGTCAGTTTCCAGTTGCGTAAAGTACGACCTCTTCTCAAAGAATTCCAACGTAAGATGAAAGTCATGCTTTCATCTTACGTTGGAATTCTGCTGCTGTGTTTCATATGGTAGAAGGGATTTTGAGACCCATTTCCAAGTAACAAGGCATCTAAGTTCTCAGGAATGACAACGCATATGTGTCCTGAAACGTCCGCAGACGTCACTTATCTGGTGAACTGTTTACTCCTTTGTTGACCCAAATAATTAAAAATAATGTTTCATGTCTAAAATCTATACTATTTTTTTCTTACAATATCAATGATTTAGGTCTACCTGATTATTATCAACGGTGTTTTGTTTATGATCTATTTGAATTTCTTCATATTCATCAGTGATTTGAAAACTATATTAAATAACATCTGTTGAATTGTGCTTAGGTAATGTGTTTAGAGCAACGCGAAGTTTATTATCATGTTGTACTTCAGGTATTCAACCAGATGTGCATTACCGGCAGTGTAACGCTGCTGTGTTTCGAATGGTGGCTGTTTGTGGACCGGCGATTTACGAGTGAGTTAACGACGCGATCTCACTCCTCTAGGACAATGGAGTGTATCTTGAATACTTGTTGAGGAAGGATGCTGATGTCAGGATTTACTTATTCTTAGGTGGCGATTGTGCTCGTTTGTCACCAAGATATTATAAATAATAAGCCGTAATCAATACCTTCATTAATCTTGCTAATGAAATATCCTCATCTGTAATGTTTTATCTTCACTCAATGAATTATAAACTAAGAGTCAAAGTTGTATGTTTTTATTATCAGTAAAGGCTGATAAATATTGAATGACAGTTTATTAATATTAATTATCATATATATTTCTTTCCGTTATTTCGTTGTTATTACTGTTATTATATCTGATTTACTTATAAGCAGATAGTTAGCAATAAAATACAAATTTTCTCTGCTTGGTCTCTTCAGAGAGGGTGTTAGAGTAAAGTCCGCCACGCAGCTCCGCGGACTTCAGTTGTCTTCTATTTCTTCAACGTCAATCACAAAGTAAATCAACACTTAAATTGCATCTAACAATTCCGAAACCACCGTCTAAAATCACCGAGCTCCTGAAACGTGATCGAAAAGCGACCGCTAAGGCACTACGTTACCGAAGCTCTTGAAGTACATGAACTGTAATTAAAATATTTACGTATGTAAAACCTTAAAGTATATAATACCCACATTAATAATTATAAAATATCATAATTATTATATATACTTTATTGTACACCACAAAAATAAAATATAAACAAGTCAAAAAAAGGAAAAAGAAAATATTACTAAGTGAGTAGGTATAACAAGGAGGTCTTATCACTAAAGAGAGATCTCTTTCAGACTTTTAGACTTAGGAATAATTGAATTGAAGGACAGTAGGTGGTATGTGTATATAATAATAAACTAATACCTCAATGATCTGAACCAATATAATGTTATATTATAACAAAATGGTACACTAATATATACAAACTCAATAAATATAATGGGCATGCATAAACTTACATAAATGATGGTGATTACAATTCACTTATTGATTTTTGTTTGTTTGTCGGTCTTAAGCTCGTCTTGTTTTGTCTATACAAAAGTTAAGGTCTTATCTTTTTTTTAAAAAAATAAGAATATTGTTTATTAACATTACAAAAATATTAATTGTGTTAACCACGGCTATTAAAGGAGCAATGTAAAAATAGACAGGGAATATATTTCAGTATAATTTATAATGTCAGAAATGATATATTTGTAACATATACTCAAGTAATACTATTGTCTGTCACTATCTTCATAAATGGGGAAACTGTGTAAATGAACTATATCATCAGATTTTGCTGTTTTTTTTTATTATATTGGGAGTAACAAATAAGCACACAGTTCACCCGATGGTAAATTATTCCTGCGGCCCATGATATCTACATTCATCCTTGCCACGGAATAATAATGTCACCCTTGAGGACTGAGATGGAACTCCTCGTTACCAGTAACTAGTCTCCGGATCCCTACACTCGCCGGACGAAACACAACAGCATTATGCTGTTATTTTACGCCAGTATTCTGTGAGGACGCGGTTCTACCCCGGTCGAGCCCATTAATTCTGCTGCTAGAAACAAACTTCATTGTAGCTCTACTCCTGTCAAACATACTAAGTGATCACTTAACAGATTACCATTAAGTGGAACTATAAGCTATCTGTGTCCATTGACTCTACGAAAACCTCTATATGTCGTGTCTCCATCCAGTAGATTAAAATGTTTATAATAGTGTGATAAACCAGTGGTAGAGCTACACTGCAGTTTCTTCCTAACTGCAGAATGAATGGGTCAGCTCGACCGGGGTAGGACCACGCCCTCATAGAATACCAGCGTGAAACATCGGCATAATGCTGCTGTTTTTCGGCTGGTGAGTGAAGGGATCCGGAGACCTTTATTACTGGTGACGAGGCATTCCATCTCAGTCCTCAAGGGTGACTACGCGTCTGCTTTATGATTCCTTGTCAAGGATGAATAGAACTGTCATGGGCTGCAGGAATCACTTACCATCAGGTGAACTTTGATCTCGTTTGTTACTCTCAATGCAATAAATAAACTTCATAAACATTATCATCAGCACATCCTGTCCACAGTCCACTGCTGAACATACTCCCCATAGATTGCCACAAAGCAAGATCCTCAGCCACCTGCAAATTTCCTCCATCGACTTCCGGCAAATTTGCGTAGATCGCCGCTCCATCTAGTGGGGGGTCGCCCTTTATTGCGATAGTATATGAACAGGCAATTATCCATTCTTGCGTGGTTGAAGTTGTAAACTTAACCTTTTGAATTTATATTTAATGGTTGGATTATGGAACAGATCAGCCGCAGTCACAACTTACTATCATCTATAGTAAAGAATGTCTAATACTGGCCAGAGGCACTCAATCCTCGTCATCTTCCCTAGTTAGATGTAATATGTAATACAGGACCTGAGGAAGGTACAGATTGCAATGTCGACCAGACCCGAAAACTTGGCTGAGTATCGAACTAGAGCCGCGACGCGATGCCAAGTACTCTATTCACTATAAATATACATATATATATATATATATATTGTATTACAAATAATAATAAACTGACAACGTGCATATAAATAAGCCGCGTCGAGAATAGCCAGCGTTTCGTATTTTTCAATTTTCCCTCATCGGCTAAGAACTAATATTGAACAATACGTGCCACTGATTTAGGAAAGTGGCTAGTGGCGGTGGAGGCGGGGGATCCCTGGCGGGCCACCCTCTGCCCCCCGCGCGCCCGCGTCCCCCTCTTTGTCTCTGTAATGAATCCGCCAAACGCCAAACGTCACCGCGCAGTCGCCCACCACAGCCAATACCATAAATCATATATCAATACTAACGCCACCGGAAATTAAACTCTGGAATAACGACATACAGTAAGTTTCACCTCAATCTTTATTTACTTACGACCTTTTGTAATGATAACTGGAAAATAATTTGCTTAGGTAGAACGTGAGGTTTTAGAAAATATCCCGTTAAATGCAAATTAGAGAGGTCGAGATGAAGGATGGCCGGGGTCGCTCCAGTTACTTAATTATGTAATGAGTTTCCTCCAGTTGTTACGGTTCCAGGGCCAGAGATAATGCTCGTTAGCGAGGATGTATCATGTGCACAGGCATTGCGACCCTAACTCTCTGAAAACGGCTCCGTACAAGTCACCTGGGTCTCCCCGCCCGGCAGCCATTTGTAAAAATTGCCTCCGCCGCCATTTTTGCGCGGGAATTTCATATTTGTAACGCCGCGGGGTGTACCGCGGGTAGATTCGACATTTCGCCATCATGGCCGCATGCTTTGTTTCTAAAACAAAGCCACACGCTGTGCGATGGCCGTTTCTACAGCCATTGTTTAGCGGAAGCCGCCATTTTTAATTTGGATATTAGGGGCCCTTGTTATGTACCTTAGAACAAAGCCTATATGAAGTCGCAGGAAAAGTCATCACAAGTACTAAAGGGTCAATGGTGGGGACAATTTTCTAATTAGCACTTTGGCTTTCAGCAAACAACTCGCTGCGATTATTTCGTGTTAATAAAACGAAAATAATTCATATATCACATAAAAATATTATTGTATATTATATATACTGCAAACATGCAGTATTTATTTGTTGAAAATAACTTTCGCTAGACTACGCATTTCATTACTGAATATGAACGTTAATTTTAAGCAGTTGAAATGATATTATTCATACAGTTCATTCATATATATTTGTCAGTAGTTTAGTACATTAATGCAATATCAATAGGATACGATAACGATACGACTTAGGGACATTCAAGAAAAGAGCCTACACCTTTTTTTAAAGGCAGCTCCGCCCCTGAACATTCGCAACTCCCCTGGTGTAGTGGATATTCATAGGCGGCGGTAATCACCTAATTCATAAAAAAATTAAGATTTTACACACGTTTTAAACACGATTTCCGGCTAAAGAAATTTTGTACATGAAAAAACCAATTCCCCTTTGCCGAAAACAAATCTATTCAGATGTTTCATTTCGTTGTTTTTTTCTGCAAGTTCCTGCAACGACGCGTTGCCGATCAGGAGTGACGTGACAGCCGACAAAACAGACAAGCACAACATTAGCACATTATTAAGTAGCAAACTTGGAAGCGACAACCTTCTCGGTTACTCGAAACATTTGTTAGGAAATGTTTTTTCTGTCGCTCAAGACGAGGCTCGACTGTTCGTAGCACTCTGATATCACGCGATTATCGCCTCTAAAGCAATTATGACAAAGCATTGATTGCTACACGGCGAGTTGCCGGTGTCGGGTTCCAAGGCGCCGCGTTGAGTGGCGACAAATTGTAATAACAAGCAATACAACGTCAACGCCGCTACGGCCACTTGTTCCGCGTCAGATGTGCCCCGACGTCGTTTGATTTCGTTAATACGTGTTTATATTTCCAATTAGTTGAGATCTTGGTTGCCTTCTAACTAGTCTGCTCCTCTATTAACCTATTTTACTTCTTAAAGTCAAACTGTAAGTGCAGAAGGCTATACGCAAATGTCTAAAACAAAAAGACTATTCACTAACTCCCCAAGCATTATCTTTGGTCAAATAACAATCTGCTTTTATTAACCTTTCGTAATATATTTGTGTGTTACTACACTAGAAATTACTTTATTTTTCTATAACTATAGCTATAGGAACATCCTTAAATATTTATTGTCTTAATACTTTTCGTAGATGCATGATTTGTGCTTTCGAAATTTTATAACACAAAATTTTTACACGAGATTTAAGAAAAAACTATGACTATAAACCATACACTTTCTATTTATTGCTATATGTATTGTTTGTATTTCCCAATATGGCAATAAAAAGATATTGCCTTAGTATTGAATTTAGTTAAATTTTAGGTATGTGTTACCTTATTTTGGATAATTTTATTATTTTTAACTGATAAATGAAACATGGGGTTACCGAGATATCTCAAAGTATCAGTAAGCTGAATGGCAATGGGCTGACTGTGTAGCTCGTAGATACGATAACCGATGGGAAGGAAGGTTCTCGAGTGACAAACTCGTAATGACTATCGCAGCGTAGGCGACACCCCACTAGATGAGCTATGCGCTTCTACAGGAAGTCGATGGATGCAGGTGGCTCGGGATCGTACTATGGCATTCTGTGGTGGATATTCACCAGCGAACTAGTGATGGACTGAGATGACGATTGTGATGATGTAATGAAAGAATATATTACAAGTATGTAAATTTGTAATGTTTTAATATTGGTAAGGAAGTAAACATACAGCCTAGATAAATAACAAGAACACCTAATTAATTGTGACCCAAATAGGTGGTAATTTACCTAGCTCTTTTCTAAAGTAAAACTTAAGAATGAAATGCGTTATTTGCAAATGTGATATTTTAGTTCAATAGGGATGACTTCTTATCAAACTAAAATGTCATCAATTTCTCAATTATCTCCAGTCAACACTGACTGATAAGACTTCACTTGCAGACTAAATAACATGATAAGAACGACATTATTTTTATAACTTTAATAATACACTACAACTGAAATTAACTTGACTAAGTTTTTCAATATTTCTCCCTTATAGTTCAAGTGTTTGCTACAAAGTGTGACTCGGTTCTCGGTCAAGTTGCAACTAATTGTGTCAGTGTTGGATTACAAACGGGTGTCAGGACCCTGCATTGTATCACACGCGTGGCTTTCTCACGGCCTCTTCAACCTTCACCGAAGAATGGGAATAGTTGCTGTCAACAAATCTATTGCGTATTTATGACGTTACTCTAAAGACATTTTACTCAAGTCGGATTTCTTTAACTTTTTGTGGTTTATTTAAGATTGAGGTTACCGATTAGATAAAATAAACGTTGATCCTTTTGATTATTGGATATTATTTCCTATAATTTTCATTGTTTTCTTGTTAAGAACTTTTAGGTAGTACTTTTTGTGTTCAGAGCTTTGCATGGTTATCTCCAAATACTATCTTCCATTTAATAAGATCCCGGTAATGAGTAAAGTATTGTGTGCATTTAAGTCGAATCCTTTAAAGTAAGAAATATACATATATATATTAATTCTGTTTCTCATAGAATATACACCTTAACCTTACTTTTACTTCCGATAGTCTCTTATGTATTCAGATACTGAAGTTGTATAAGCTCTTCTTATCGAAGAAAACAACGCAGACCTTCAATAAAAGCGTTTATAAATTGTTTTAGATAAATTCTTAACTTAAAGTTTAAGTGTTATTGTGAACACGAATGTTCTGAACATTGCTGTCGAAGTTGTCTATACGTAGACACTTCAGATAGGACCTATGTCTCGTTACTAACATGTGTGCGTCTTCCAGTATTGTATATTGATTTAATATTTTCAAACAAATAAACAGTACATCGTACAAATACGAAATGAAGTATTATTGGCAAAACGTCAGCCATTACCAATTGAAATTTTGCTTTGAAGAATTTCTCTCACCCTTACAACATTCGAGATGTCACCGATACTAAGCAAAATGCTGATGCTAGCACCTCAATGTTTGCTTTCTCAGTAATCCTGCATGCTGTCCACTTAAGAAACACAATGCGGAGAACACTTGGATAGTCACTTGTACTTTCCCACAGAACGGTTGGAAATTTGGTGAAGAAATTAATTAAACACTCGTAGGCGTTGTGTGAAGTGCTGTGCAAACTGCGGCTGCACTCGGCACAGCTTCGCATTACAGGATTCAATTAGTGGTGGATACTGGGAGCGACGTGGGAGGCTGCTGGCTCCGCGAGATGGCGCGTCGCAGCCACTTGGGATCGTTGCTAGAGACAAATGAGATCTATTCTATCGCACAGATATGCGATTACGACAAAATAGGGTACCGATCCTAGTTTTTATTTATTTTTTATATCGTCTAAGTTTCAAATGTTTACATTACACATTGGTAAGTTTAATTCTTGTGTTAAATAATTCGTAAATATCTATTAGAGCTGTCTCATAGTTCACTATTGAAGCCATGAAGAATCAGGTTTAAGTCCAATAAAAATGTTTTATTCATTGTTTATTTTTACATTTAATGTAAAACTATATGAAAAATAGTAATCGATACAAGGATTATGTACAAGAATTTAAGCAAGTTTAGTGTTTCGTCTATTTACAGAGACTTGACTTCAACAAATTTATATTTTAAACTGTCTGTTATTACTTCGTTTATTGTAGAGACGTTAAAGTATTCGAAGAGGTAATAAATAATGTGCCTACTCTTGAGATATTTATAGAGAAGAAGAGATAGTTAAGGGAAAAAGTCGAATTAACATCAACTTTTGCTTTTGTTGCAATCACGATGAAAATATCTCGAAAGTTTAAAATATACATAATGTATTTAATTCATTTCCAGCAGCATTAGCAAACTCAGAATTGTCCAGCGAGTATCTATTTCTCGGTAAAGAAGTCCACAAAATTACATGAGATACCGCCCTAGCCCCGATTAAGAAGGTTAAAGGGCCATTCGTGCCACAATATATAAACTAGAACTAAGAATGTACGGAGGTGGATATTTGTAGAATAGATAGACAAACGTAGTACAGTGAGCTGTTATCGACGAACTATCATAAAGGAAGGTCATTGAATGGAAATAGTTGAGGATCCTTAATTATTGTAAAACAAATAACATAATCAGTAAGATAATGATAAAGAGATAGGACTCGGAGAATTTAAATGTAATATTTGTAAGGGCGATTGTGAAAACTACTGATAAATTGGGAGGAAATAGATATGTTGGTAAAATTAGAAAGTTATGACTTAATACACCCACCTAATAAGAAAAAGATATAATTTATTAAATGATGATGTAAATGAAAAATAAAATTTATTTAGTTTAATAGTATACAAATTTCGTTTTTGTGCAATGAAAACAATCCACATTTCGCTAAATGTTTGGTCTTTTTTGACATCTGGTTTTTCCTGTGATACTTTTCCATTAAGAAACTTATATTTGAATATTATAATGCCATATCCATTCTCAAGAACTGTACTACATATATCTAATCAAAATCAAAATCTTGGTTTGTTGATTTATTTTATATATTATATTTTATATATGATATATTTAGGGTGCTTGGTTGATTATTAAGATTATCGAATCAAATTAATCGACTCTAGGAACAACGATTTACAGCTTAGTCTTCAGGGATGTCAATTTAACGTATGAGTGACTGCAATTGAATCAACTGTGTTGTTTATTGATCATATTTATTTCCGTATTACATTAACCACAAAAGAATAAAACTCTTGTGAATTAACTTTAACAGTACTGCTTATAAACCTGAATATTTTTTATGTTTTTCAAGAAATTTAATTACAGTATTATTGTAGCTTTTAAAGTAATCTTAAACCTACAGGCACCAATTTTCTGAACTTCTGAATAGATAATTTAGTACCTATGATTTCTGCAACTATATGTAAAGAGGAAGATATCGATAAACTTTGGGTTATTTAATTTGAAAACTAGTTTCAATTTTGGCCAATCAACTGTGTACATCGCAACATGCGATGTATTCCATTTCAGTCAGGTCAACACGGCAACTAATATTATAAAACAAAAAAGTGCTGGATTTATTTTAACAACATTATATCGATTCAATTATAAAAAAAATATTAAATGAGTAGATTTTATAAATCAAAGTTTTAAATGAAAGGGTCATCATTTATTAGTGGTCTTAATATCTTAATTGACTGCTTACTTTTAGTTTAGTTGTAAATTTCAACGCGAAAGGTTAAATAACGAGTCACGATTTCATAATTACTATCAGAGACGAGATTATACGAAAGTCGTCGAGGTGCGTGGTATAATGTGGCTGGCTTCTTGAAAGGCTTTAATAAGACTGCTGGCTGGCCACAAGCCGTGGCTCGTAATGAGCAGGCACTTATGGCGGGACACTAGCTATTATAATTGCTAATGGCCTCCTTACACCACACTTATATTTTGGAGATCGTCTTTACCAATCAGCATTTGCGAATTACGACGTCATTATTACAATGGGAAAAGATTTAAAATGCTCTGACTCAAGCGAAAGTAGAAGACGGGCGTCCTATCGACACTTAATTCATTATACGATCAGTGGCTATGAGTAGGGATGGTATGGGGGTCGTGTAATGATTCAATATTTATAGGAAATAATGAAAATGTTTGCTGTGATGAGAAAGTATTTGGTGTCAACGTTCTGTACTGTCCATGTTATAATGTTTCTATGACAACTCTCTTTTTGGATTTAGTTACTAGCTACAAAATGCATGGATTAACTGACAGCTCGACCACGGATGGATCACACCCTCACAGAATACCAACGTGAAATGGTAGCATAGAGATGATGTCTTTCGTTTGGTGCGACCAAATTACATAGTCCACAGGGCTAACGCTCTAGTTTGTCATCGCTAATATTAAAGAAGTATTACTTGAATTATAAATCTGTATCGACTATCGAAGGTGATTCATGCAAATTATAATCGGCAGATCTATTCCGAGTGTAAAATGAAACATGAGTTGTAAAATTCAAGCTCTCAGCTTCGATCCGTCGAACGCGATACCAAAACAACTCAATCGATCCGAATCGAAGGAACGTAGAGCGACTTTGTTGCGCCTTCTCCTCGATTCTCAAGTGGCCCTAATTGGTTATAAGGTAACCTGCGGCCCCGCCCAGCCCCGGCCCACGGCCGGGACGGTAATCTCATTACCCTGCCATTATATTTCCACGCGTCGCTGGAGTCGCCCGGGCGCCGTATTGGCTCCTATACTTTTTGTTCATTTTGTTAGATTTTAACGATCCCTTTGTAGGTGTGCTAACCAAACGTTAATACGATACGATGTTTTTATATATTAAAGGCTTGCGAATGCTGTGAGTATTATTGCCGGATGTAGATGTTGCTTTCAAGTAGTGGATTCGTTCGTTGTTACTATGGGATGAAAGCTTTATCAATTAGCACGCACTTTACGCAATTAATGAGTTGAATTTTAATTTGTTATAAAATTATATACATTATCAATTCGAGGGAAATAGGAATAAAAAAAGATACAAAAAATTGCTGAAGAGTAATGGAAGCTTTATTCAAAGATATACGGTACGATATAAATATTTTATAAATGAAAAATTTCATATACTTTGATCACTACCTCAGTAACTGATAAAACTTGTTAAGTTTTTTGTGTCTCACATTAAGGTTTGGTACTCGTCTATTACAACTTGACTATTATACATGACAGAGCTACGATGTAGCTTGTTTCTATCTGTAACGTGTCTGTAAATGGGTCGCCTTGACTGGGGAAGGATCAGCCCTTAGAGTACTATATTGGACGTGAAATAGTATAACGTTAATATTAGTTTTAGTGACGGTAGGGTTCTGAACTCAGCTAAAGGTAGCCGGACAGTTCATCTTAGTACTGAATGGTGATAATGTTCATCTTCAACATTTGTTGATACGTTCACACATAACATATCCTGTTTATGAGGCGAAGTGATCGCTTACCACCAGGTGTACTGTGTGCTCGATTGTCATCCTTAGTTTTTATAAAAAATGGTGTTATGGACATGTCCCATTATTTTTCACTTGAATCTTATGCTCATAAGCAATAAGATGGTATCGTACACGTAACGCGCTCGTCGCGTCTCCAATCGGTGCTGTGTCTAATGAATCGTGTGCGTTTGCTTCTTAAATTGTTCCTCTCCATCGCCTCGGGGCGCGTGAACTGAGAAAATAATTGCATCGCCCCCGTTCCTCGGTTCGAATCTGAACGATTTTGCGCTTGCTTGGATGAACACTGGAATATTAAGGAAATTTCAGCTTAACGATGTACGTGTTGATGTCAAGATTAGTCAAGGTCCGTTTTGCAGTTTTAAAGAAAACTTGAAAATTGTATTTTAGCTTAATTCAAGCGTGCGTTGAATTGCGAAATAACATTGAATTGTGTTAAGTTATTTTCACTGTATTATGTTTTATTGCATAATGCTTTGGGACTGCTTCATAAATCTCTACTGACATAAAGACTATCTTCGTACTGTTATACCCCTAAATATAAGCGAGTAATGGTGACACAAGGAAATAATGTGGCTATCAAGCATTCTATATTATTTTGTTCGAGAATTCCAAGTAAGAAGTATTATCTTCCGCTCAGATATCTAATTCCCATCGGCGAAATCAAGTTAGTCTTGGTCGAACCCTCATACGTCGCGTTACCAATTCGGGACACATTTCAAATCTTTAAATCCATCTCCATAAGAGAGCTCTTTGAGCAGTTTACAATATGGGTTCCAATGGAATCCCTGAGAAATATGGAAATAATAATATTGACTTCCGCTTTTAATATACTTCACAATATAATAATAATAAATTATTTATTTCAAGTAACATAGACTCATTTGTTAGTAACATTTTTTTGCTTGCTTTTAGAACTGAGAATGAACATTCTAAACCTAGACTCTCCGTTACTAGATTGTTTATAATAAGTAAAATATTTATAGGACAATGTATAAGGTTTTATTATAAAATCTCAGAGTATGTTCCAAGTTATGTTCTCAGTTGCAAAATTCAAAAAAATAAGAACTGAATGTTCGTATGTTAAAGGTTATTAATTATAATAAGTGTGATTATTAAAATGATAACACATACGAAATTAAATGTTTGCTCTTAGAAATATATAAGATTTTGTTAATGTCTGAAGAAACAAAAAATACTTGTAACTTATTTCCTTTACAAAAGGTTTAATAATAAAATCGTTCTTGTGTATTACACTTTATACGCATATTTAATAAAACTCCGCAAATTATAATCGATTTACTATTAGAATTAAAATTTTAGTTATAAATCAGTTAGTCAAAAATCATATTTGTTCATGTCAATATGATATTAATACATATGTCGTGCAAATATACTTGGATGTAAGTTTGAGCTTCGGATTCAATACTGGTCAACACTTGGACATTTGTAAGCACACTGATTTTTTATTAAATAATCATTATTAGTATAGACTGGTGGAGTTATTTGTCATTACTTCTCTCTAGGAACTTCCGTAGCGATGGTAGAGTAAAATTAATAGAAACAATTTACATGTTTCAACAGATTTTTTTTAGCTTATTTGTAATAATATTCTTTTGATTGATTCTATGAGTACAAGCATTAATATTAATTAAGATAATTCTATTTTTGGAGCTGTATTCTATGTGTATTATGAGATTTAGTCATGTTACAAATTTATCTTGATAATTTTACAAATACCCAAAATTAGGGTTTGCTGTCTCGGTTCTCTAGTAGGCGGGAAATATTTGCGCATGCGCATACGATTTACATCGCATTGATTGCTTTTATTGTTAGCATGCGCATGCGGTTTACATCCTTGGTACACAGAGTGCGGGTCAGCTCCAACATGATCCTGAAGCTGATAGGGAGCAGATTGACTGTCGCTATTTGCTTGAATGCACTGAATACTTGATAGTATTAACAGCAACATATTAATTACCCAAATATATACTAATCTTTATTTTAAGTTTTTTATAGTAACACAATTAAGTCTTTCAATCAAATCAAATTCAATTCAATCAAATGTCAAGCATATTATTTAAAATAGCAGCCCATGTAATCTACGTCCATCCTCAAGGATGCGCTTTAACCCTTGAGGACTGAGATGGAATGCCTAGTTACCCGTAATGGGTCTCCAAATCTCTACACCCAGCATACGAAACACAACACCGTTATTCAGTAGTTGTTAGTTCATCCTAGTATTCTGTGAGGGCGTGGTTCCTCTCCGATCGAACCGTTTTTCAGCTGCAATTCGTGAATCTAGATGCAAAGTAACTCGGTCACTATTTATAATAATTTATAACTGAATTCATTGTCGTGTTGCAATTTTTTTTAACACATGGTACCTTATTTTTTAATGGGAAAACCAAGTACTCCAGGAGTCAAAAACCCCATAGCGATTGCAACAAAGTATAAAATAGTTGACTAAACAAAGTATCTCATGCCAATTATATAGTGTTTGAAATATATTTTTTGAATTTTTTATAATATTATGGGTAGTAAACAGTTCAACTGAAAGTATTGTATTTTTTGTCTAAATATTTTTTTTTTAATTACATAAACTCATTAACATACTCCTGTGAGGTCATTTAGTTATTCGGTCAATTGTATTTCCAATAACCCATATAAATGTGGATTATGTTGGTTATTGGAACTTTTTTGTGTAAACATTTTTTTTTAAATTTATTTTTAAAAAGTGCTTGCACAAAAAGTAAGTAACTTAACTAACTTAAATGAGAAACTAGAATATTAGAATGTTATACTTTCACATGCATCTCTATGCTATAAAAATTTTAATAAGGAAATAAGTTAGTTAAGTAATAAGTAATTTTAATACTCCAAGTACAGGCTGGCTACGGTGTTCGGGTTTTGGTTTTTTTTTTCATTACATGCTTTTTCCAATTACTTTATTGACTCTTTACGTGAAGTAGAAGTTTGTCTAATGCTCTTGTGGTGCGAGATACTGGCTGTTAGGAAAGCGGTGATGACACAAACTTATGCATTATATAGTTGATGATGTTTTTTAAATTATTATGTATGGCAAAGGAACACCTGGTCGTTACGACAGTGAACAATGACATCTACGTCCATCCTCGTAATTCAGGATGACCATGCGTTGTCATCCTTGAGGACTGATGGGGAAAACACTCAACATATGTAATACGGCACAGTTTTATTCTGTCAAATTACATTGGTATTCAGATTGTTCATACAATTGAAACGATATCTAACATCGATTTCATCCAAAGATTTTTGGTATGACTCTGATACCAGATCACTCACTACCAAAGTTTATGTGATATTTTAAAGTGTTTTAGTTTTCTAAAATACTAAAGTATACCAACTTAACTGTTCCGTGTAATCCGCTGCGGTAACCTATTTGTAATACTTATATATTCCAGTTTTCAGTACTGATGTAGGCAAGTATGCTCCTCTCAATTGATATATGCGCACTTATGACTTGAACAAAAATAGCAATATTGATTTTTAATGACATGGAGGGTAAGTTTAATTAGGTTAAATAGGTTTGTATTATTCACTTTTTCTAACTTTGTTTCTTTTTTTTATCTTTTATTTACAATTTTATCAAATTAAAATATTAATTTAATGAATATAATGTTGCTTAGATATATAGATTTTATAGTATTAATTTTGTATACACATGTAAAACCAAATCATTAAGATTTAGTAAACGTAAACTACAACTGTAAAATGCAAAATGATATGTTTATAAATAAAAATAAAATCAAATTATAAAATACTCGCGTTCAACTTGGATATACCATATTTACTGAAAGAAGTAATTTTTCTGGTGTAATAAAAAAGTAAAGTAACAAGCTAATATATATAATCAGCACTGAAAATAGCAAATAACAATTCTATTGGTGCCGGTATCGGGGTTCGAACTCGATTTGCTCGCGTAACGTGAATTGGAAATGAGCGCTAAGGCCCTGTATTATCACATCACAAATTTCACGTGAAGCAACAATGTTTTCCTTAAAAAAAACCTACTCCCATCCATCATATTTTCTCCATCTCTTCTTCGTAAAATAATTAAAACTATACATACCCGCAAAATAGGATTGCGTTACACAAATCTAAGTATATCCTTACATCATTACGAGGGTCGCGACAACAATATCATTTTCAAAAAAAAACGGCGGGAAACGGCGCCCCGGCCCCGGCGTAACGAGCCCCGAGGGGGTCTCACCCCCGAAAACCTGCCCCCCGAGCCCTAACAGCCACCCGACACGTCACGGTGCTTAGCTAAGTGGATGATAAAGTTATTATGTAATTGCGAATTTAAGCCAAATACTGTTGTAATTTCTCTGATTGAGGGCTATTACACCTTTGAATAGAAAAATTGTTTTCCTGCACGAATATTGTTTTGTATTTGCTGCGACGAGTTGGTACTTCATGTTTTGAACCGATTCTCTCAGTTACAGAGAGGACTAAACTAGCTAATAAGTAAATATTTACAGTCACTTCTGCGTTCATTTGAAGATATCGCAAACTTCATTTTAGTACAGATGGACTTGGAACAAAATATTTACGGAAGTAGTGACAGTAGACATTAGAAGGACTAGAAGTTATGTATAAATTTAACTATGTTATCAAGTTACAATTTAAAACTTATACAAATATAGAAAGGATGATAGCAGAGCAAAATATTCTTATGAAACCTATAAACCTATAACGTCTCGAAATACTTTACGAACTTACGTGTCCCTAAAAAACCACGGTGTCGATACAAATGTATTTAGATTTTAATTTGCGCCAGACAACCCACCAGGGACTGGACCATCGTCAAGGAGGCAGGGTTAAGTATTTAATGTGTTCTTAGGAAATTTATGATGAAGTAGACTCCCTGATAGCTTTCGACCACAGCGATATCGTCTGGATATTACTAGATTACGTCAACTGTGCAGGATATATTATAGTGCCGTAAACATTAGTGCACACAAAGTGGCACTCCTTCGTCGTCCCTCCTCTAGCTCTATGCAATGCGTGCAAAATGAGATGGGAGTTTTTTGTTAAAGACGCGAGATGTACGCACACTAAAACAATATGTGATACAAATATCTTGTACCTATGAACCTAGGACCCGTGAAACTGCTGTGTTCCACCTTCACTTCCGTAATGCTATGTGACACAATTGCAAAAATATCATATGATAGGGATCTGGAGGTTATGTTACTGGGTTTTAAACTTATCAAATGATAGGGTACCGGATGTCATAATATGACAGGGATCTGGACGTCCTGTTACTGGCTTTCAAACTTAATCCTCACATGTTTTGGTTGTGATGGACCGTATCGGTGTTATGATTTTTTATATAGAAGAGGTGATAAAGCAGCAGTTCACCTAACGGAAATTGATTACCACCGCCGAAAACGTTCGAAACACCAGAGGGAAAACGCAGGACCGTTGGAGGAATCTTATAAATGTTACTAGATTCCTTATCGTAGATGAATTTTGGTATTGGTTGGATTGGTTGGTGTCATGGGTCTCAGGAATCTATTACCATCATGTGCTCATTTGTCACCCCTAATATTACAAAGAAATAGATCGTAAGATTCGGATGCAGTGTTAGCTACATGGAATATTTTACAAATATTTCTAGACAATTCTGCTGCACGAATATGGGACGCGTTATGAATCGAACCGATGACTTAGCATCCACGTTCTCTGACCGAAAGACTACAATTCAAAATTAGCAAGTACTCGCAAATACAATTAATATGAAATATATTAAAATAAAGCTAAAATTTGCCCGAATATTGATTTTAATTCCGAATTTTCACACTCGGGGTTCAGGGCATATCAATTTTGACTCGCGATTATATTTCTCAAGTGAACCTTAAAATTGAATGAAACCTAACTTTTGTTTTGCAACACCTTTTCAAAGACACCCCAATCTTCGCCAAAGAGAATTTCGCCCTTAACTTCAAAGTGCATTTCCATTTATATTTTATCTTTTATCCTGCCACATACTTGTTGGGAGTACCCATCTAAAACTCTTCACGCCTAATGACTTTTATAGATCTAAATTTTTTAAGGCTGGCGGTTAGATAATCAGAGTGGTGGCTTAATTGAAATATCGATTCCTAGAGTCTGTAATGACCAGGTGACTGTTTATTGCCGGGCGTATATGCGTAGGAGTAAATCTTTAATCTAAAGGGTACATCAGACCTATCCAAATATTCCAATTACACTTAAAAAAATTATTGTTAAACCAGCTTATAACCTGAGACCTAAAGAATCACTAAAAAAATTTCTTCAAGAAGAATTTTGACTCTCCCTTCTCGGTATTTACTTAAAAATGTAATGTATACTCATAGAAATAAGAATGAATTTTCTAAAAATTGCAATATGCATTATGTTAGTACAAACAAATTTATTCTGTTCAATTAAATTGTGTAGACTAGGTAAATATAATTAAAAACAAAATAGATAAACCTTCTAATGTCTGTGAATAACTGTTTAATGGACAGTGTATACATTTATACAAGAAAATCCTAGAATACGTTTAAAAATTACCAGTTCTAAAATTTTACAAAATAGTATGGGAGTGTTTGTGTGTTAAAGTCTATTATTTATATAATATAGTCTATATTATTATTTTTTTTTTTTTTTATTACATTAAGAGTAACAAACGAGCACACAGTTCACCTGATGGTAAGTGATTCCTGCGGCCCATGACATCTTCATTCATACTTGACAAGAAATCATAATGCAGATGCGTTGCCACCCTTGAGGACTGAGATGGAATGCCTCGTCTCCAGTAATAAAGGTCTCCGGATCCCTGCACTCACCAGACGAAACACAGCAGCGTTAAGCTGCTATTTTACGCTGGTATTCTGTGAGGGCGTGGTCCTACCCCGGTCGAGCTGACCCATTCATTCTGCAGCTAGAAACAAACTGCAGTGTAGCTCTACCACTAATAATAATTTAAATAATAAGACACCTTGGAAATTAAATGAGCGCTCCAGATTCTATCAAATAGACTAAACTTTATTTAGTGGAATAGATTAAAAACTTTCTCCAAGTCGGTAATAATAATTCGACAATCAATAAGTGTAATGCTTCTATATTGAATAAAGACATTTGATTTGATTTATTGGTAACGAAAACTATTCGACAATCAATAACTGTAATGTTGAATGAAGACATTTAATTTGTATTATTGGTAACGAAAAAAAGTTATTTCACTTTTCAAAAATTACTGTATAAATGACGGCCACTTCGCTGGCAACACTCCGCGAAGCTTTCACGAAGTTTATTGAAATGGTTAGTAGTCAATCTGATCCTTTCTTCAATATTTTTAAAATGATTTTCTTTATCTGACAAATTTCGAGGGTTGTTGTTAAAATCTACGCGTTTAAGACAAGTAAAAGTCTGGCAGGGTTTAGTTCCGAGGCGGTCAACGTCACCTCTTCGTGAAATCACCTTTTCAGGAATCAGCTCATAAAACGACGCTGAAGAATTGTTAGTGGTGTGCGAGGTGACTCTGTCTTACTTAATTCATATGAACTGATTATAGTGCCCAAATTCCTGTGTAAGAAATTGTGTCTCATGTTTGACGCTTTCAGAAACGTGTAATAAGAACTCAGAAATAAAAAAGCCTAAATACTAAAAGCATATCGAAAAATATCTATTCCAACACTACATCATTAGATTAATAATATTGGTATATTAAATTAATAAAACAATGATGACCCCACAAAAACAAGTCTGGGCGAGGTTAATGAAATGAAATAATTCGGAAATTGAAAAGCCTAAATTCTGATAACAAATCGATACATATATATCCCAACGTAACTCATTAGATAAATAATGTCAGATTATTATTATTAGATATCTAAATAATACACCATCAGTTCCGATATAATTACTATATAAATAACACCGATGTAAAAAAAAAACTATAAAACTGTCTTTGAAAAACTATTTATAAAGAAATGCGTTCTAGAAGGCCGTTGAGCAAAGCTCGCAGAGGATCCCGCCAACGAATCAGTATGTTAATTTATTTTATTCCCTTTGTTTGATGGCCAATGGAACGCGTCGCGTTTTGCCTCGATAAAGCTAGACTACACTATTTGTTTTATTGGAATTGCTAAAACATTATAGGAACGATGTACCTATAATGTATATATAGTACCTATAGCTAGTAGAACAAATAATAGTGCTTGGAACTATTCCACCTGCTGTTTCTCCTTTTTATTATATTTCTTTTTATGCGACAAATTAAGCACACCCATGAAATTTATTTCTATCCTAAACACCTTGAATATCTTATTGCTTATATTTGGGTCTCTATTGTCACCAAACGAAACACGGCAGCGTAATGGTACCATTTTACGTTAGTATTCTATATGGGTGTGAGTCTTTCCTAGTCGGGGTGACCCATTCGTATTGCAGAAACTACATCCAGCATAACTCCACCAAAGTATGATATAGTAGTATTTTTTTAAATTATTATAACACTGAGTTTAACAAACGAGTACACAATTCACTTGGTGGCAAGTGATTCACATCATCATAATACAGATGCATTGTCTCCTGTAATATAAGGGTCCTCGAATCCCTACACTCACCGAACACAGCACCGTTATGCTGCTATTTCACGCCCGTCAGGGAGTGGTCTATCCCCGGTCGAACTGACCCATTCATTTTGCAGCTGGATACAAACTGCATCGTAGCTCTACTACTGTAAAAGTAGGCATATTACATAAGGATATCTATTCTCAGATAGAATAGATAGATAGTTCTATTCTCAGAGTACATAAACGAATGTAGGTTGTGGATTAAATACTCAGTCAAGACCAAAATATATACGGCCAATGAACGTTTGAGAGTTAAGGCTGGTGTTTACTGTGAAATCCCGGGTTGGTGATAAAGTCTTGCTAATCGTATATTATTAGAAAAAGTTCAGATTATTGTGTGGCTATGTGTTTGTGCAAAGTATGAAACATGTCACCATGATTGACATATAAATATACTCTTCCCGTCTGGGTCATTACACAGTGTTAAGTTAAAGACGTTATTTATTCGCGTTATTTTTATTTTTTTGTTTCGAGTGCCTCTTAGCACTCGTGGTCACGAGGAGGATTGAGCAATTCGTTGGTTGCAACCGTCAAAGCATTGACAATCGTTGGAGTAGATGCAAATTAAAATAGGCAAACGTCGTGGGGGATACCACTTAGCCGAATGAAAGATGATCTACGCAAGGCGGCTGGCAGAAGTGGGATGCATGAAGCCAAAGATCAGACTAAATATATAAACTTGTGACGGTTAGAGCTCAGTAATGGCTACATTATATTGTAATATTTTTGTACGAAATTACTGTTTACGAAAGCAATAAAGTAATATGAATCAACCAAGAGAAACCTGTTCCGTCAAATGCAGATCATTAGCTCATCATTAGTACACCCCTGAAGAAGGAGGTACTTTAAGGGTTATCCTTAATCTCGTGCATCTTCGTGACGTCTCTCACCAACCAGAGCAGATCGTCATGCCATCTCGAGAGGGTATTCTAAACTACGCTTGCGGGCAATACGTTAATAATATAGAACGTTATTGGTATTTTTTATAATTTAAGGTTAATTAGATTACGTTTAGTGTTATAATTTAATATTAATGTAAAATTTTAGCTTCGATTTCTACTCTTCTTTATTTAAATGGTGTTTAATTTTTTTTTAATTCACTATATTTTAGACGAGTGCTCGTTGCAGTCAGCCAATGGTTTACTTGAATTTCAACTGAATCAAATGCACTCGACCGCTACGTTACACACTCTAAGCTAAATAGATTTTTTTTGAATTTAACACTTTTCTATTAAAATCGTTTTCAACATTTCACTAATCTTGCCGGTTAAGCGGTTAATCAGATGTGAGAAGTTCAAAATGAGAGAGTGCTTATTATAGGAAATACAGAACGAATACGTCGTCATAATGACCTAATACCAATTTTCACCACCGAAACAGAAGAAGCAGCATATCTCTACAATGTTAGTGATAGACAATAAGAAATAAAAAGAGGCATTTAATGGAACTGGGGAATTCCGCAATTTGCCTATGCCACAATACAATACAACTTGTCCTACGTTAGTTAGTACTAATAAGTTATAACTAGGTTTATTTAACGTGGTATTCATTGGAATGACTAATCATAGGAATACTAAAAACTAGTTCAACTATGGATAGTTTTTAGCACGAATGCGCCACACTACTAGTTGCGTTTAGTGAAAGAAGGTAAACCTTGCTACTGGTGATGAAGCTCTCCAACTTAGAGGTAGGAGCGCAAACGTGATTCCTATTCCCGTCTACATGATTCCTTGCGGATGTTAAATCTGGGTATGTACTTCAGGCACTAAGCATCAGGCGAAATGTCACCTGCAATCTCGTAAAAAAGTGTCCAATCTAGTGTCAATGATGAATTACTTTTGAGTAGTGTTTATTAAATTCAATTCCTACTTGAAACTAACGTTTAAAAAGAAAATATTTTAGGTCTAGACGCATCGAAATACATATGTCGGTGATAAATAATTCGGGTATTACCTTAAAAAATCTACATTGTGCAAAGTTGTGGTGGCCATTTTTCTTTTCTATGTAGGATGGATTGTCAGATTTAACATATCTATCATGATGTTTAATTATTAAATATCATCATTATCAGTAACCTGAGGCAGTCAATTAGTCCGATCTTTGGCTTTACGCGTCAAATTTCTGCCGCCTTGCACAGATCGTCTTTCATCTGGCCAATGGGGCGTCCTACGTATGCCTGAATGCATTCTTAACTCTAAGATACTCCAATGATAGTCAATAATTGGACGGCTGAAACCAACCATTGCTCAATCCTTCTCGTGATCAAGAGTGCTATGAAGCTCTAGAAATATAAGAAGTTAAAAATAAACGTGATTAGATCTGTTTTATTCAATACACAGTATTCGCGTCATCGTCATCAATAAACAATGGTAGAGCTATGCTGCAGTTTGTTTCTAGCTACAGAATGAATGGGTCAGCTAGATCAGGGTAGTACCACGCCCGCACAGAATACCAGCGTAAAATAGCAACATAATACTGCCGTGTTTCGTCTGGTGAGTATAGATATTCGAATACCTTTATAATTGGTGGACAAAGCGTTCCATTTCAGTCCTGAAGGGTGACAACGCATCTGAATTATAATTCCTTGTCAAGGATGAATGTAGATGTCATGTCAGGAATCACTTACGATCAGTGAACTGTGTGCTCGTTTGTTACTCTGCTGTAAGTCCGTTGCTAAAGATTAGCTTCCTCCAAAGACTGCCACAGAGTACTGAGCCACCTGCATCCATCGATGTCCCGCAGACTTAGAACAGGTCGTCATTCCATCTAGTGGGGGATTATATGGCCAATACGAGGTTGCCCTACTCAGCGGGCCTCCCGCTCGCGAGTCTAATTGGATAAAGCTGTAGAGGTCTCTGGACCAACAGCAATACTCATACACACAAAAAAACGAGATTGCCATTCGGGAACCTCTCATCCCTGGTATAGGATTAGGTATTAGGTATTAGCGTAAATATGAGAAATCATAGAAGCCAGTACTAGTAACTACTTTGTAGTGCATCCTCGAGAGGCTGTCTTACTAACTTTCGTTATCTGAATATAATACGATGTTATATAAATTTAATAATATTTGTTGCGTGCGTCGTATAAGTAGGCGTATTTGTTCATCGCTGTAACAAACACCTGGACACCAACGAAGACAGTGGCTTCGTGCAACAAAGTAATTAAATTGAATTGCGGCCATTTTGTTTCGCCACGTCGTCGCCGCGCGTGTGTGTTTTGTGAAGACAAGCAAACACGCGGTAATTGAGTCGCATTGTGCGAGACATCTGAATGCTTGTACTTATGACGTTCATTAATTAATATCAATTCATTTAGTTGTGTACACGAGAAATTTTGAAATTGAAAACAACTCAAGTGTATGTTTCTTATACAGGTAATTGTGGCTATTGTATAGTGACCTTGAGGGCGTGTGGCTTGTCAATGTTCCGACACTGGGAATTAAATAACCACGATTATAACATACGATAAAACTACGGTTATGATACGACAGTGGTAGAGCTACACTGCAGTTTGTTTCTAGCTGCAGAATGAATGGGTCAGCTCGACCGGGGTAGGACCACGCCCTCACAGAATACCAGCGTAAAATAGCAGCTTAACGCTGCTGTGTTTCGTCTGGTGAGTGCAGGGATCCGGAGACCTTTATTACTGGAGACGAGGCATTCCATCTCAGTCTTCAAGGGTGACAACGCATCTGCATTATGATTTCTTATCAAGTATGAATGTAGATGTCATGGGCCGCAGGAATCACTTACCATCAGGTGAACTGTGTGCTCGTTTGTTACTCTTAATGCTATAAAAAAAAAAAATCGATACCATCATACCATAATCCGTCTGAAGTAACTGACCGAGCCGAGGTTCGGCCCTCTCGGGCACCCTCGAATCAGTTGCTTTCGCCTTTCTCGCGAACCCTTATGCTGGTTACCCATTAATAATGGTCTCGGCTGAGTGCCGTAAGTGCTCGACCACCTTTCGACCCGGTGAAGCTTAAAAAGCCCTCGGGCTAACAGCTATAAAAGATAACACCATATTATATGTGATATTATTATTTTTATATTATTCAAATATGGATGATAAGCGAGCACACATGAAATTCCTCATTTCCTGGAATACCAACCTTCGGATATCTAGATGTACCCCTATGCTATCGTTATAAATACCTTACATAGGGTTACCATAGTAGAAGAGAGTGCCTCTCTATTTACGCAAATATATCTTGGACAGTAGACAGCGTTTGCTAATGAATAACACATGAATATCATTAGTAATCGAAATGGAAGATAAAATCATAATAGTAGATTTATCACTGCTCACATGTTCTAAACTGAGATGGAAGTTAGTAACACCAAACGTCTAAATATTACTCATACAAGAAAACCCAATTGCGTAATGTAAAATACGACTTGTATTCATTTAATTTTTTTAGTTAAATTTGTAGTACATGTAATGAATACCTAATTAAAATTATTTCTTTAAAAATTAATCAATTTTTGGCAAATTAAAAAAATAAATAATAACTTTTTCATTGTGACAACATGATGTTTTACGGCCGCCATTGTAAGAAAATAATTTGCGAGCATTTTATTGGTGTTTTAGTACTCTTATTTTTTATTCAAGAATTTACTTTATACAGTACGTTTTCGGTAGTTTTTTATACATTATAGTTTGTTTAATGTACTGTACTATATAACAATCGTAACACTTTAAATTGAATCAAAACTAAAAAGGAAGATATTTATCGTTTTTAGATTATATAGATTTTAAATTAGATATCGACACAAATTTATAAACATAAATAATAACACAACATTATTGGCTGTGTTGTTTGGTATCTTAGCCTTTTCTGATAAGGTTAAACTCAATTCACCAAAAATAAACCTATAAACCAAAGTTGGAACATTTATTGAGATGTGGACCTAATTATATATTTATTTTAATAAAATTGTATCCATCGTTTATCTTCAGCCTACCCTCATTTGAAAAAGGTTGTTAGTTGTAAATTGGACATAATTCTCTTTACTATTTATAAGCACAGATTTCTCTGGAATTTCTTAGCCAACTTGTTAATAATCGTGTTGTTGTGTTCTTGTTTTATTAATCAAAGGAAGCACTCCATTTGATAACAAAAACATTTCATTAACTTTGATTGCAATACAATTGTTAGTAAAAGAACCTAGCTAGGCTAGGGTATTCGTTGATAATTATTATATTGTATAAAATACGGTTATTTTACAGTTATATTGTAGCAATCCACACGATGTCAAAACGTAAGTATATCGTTAAAGTCCACCCGTCTTCGATCGTGTACACTTCGTAAATGACTATTCCCAACCTTTATCCCCGGTCTCGGCACTTGAACAAAAAGCAATCCGCTGTCCGAAAGCCTCGCGGGGGCACAACAAAGGCATCCGAGATCATAATATCGCTACACAATGGCCGGCCGGGACAGCCAGCGCCGCGCAGCTTTGTCCCAGTTTTGCTCCATTTTTCTTAACACCCCCGTGCCTGTGGGAACAAGGCGCTGTAACGCGATCCCGCACCTTTACGGGACTCTTGTTTTCGGTGGTTTTTTGCTCCGAGACGTGTTGTGTCGAAATGGTAAGACGCGGCGAATGTGTGCACTCCTTTATGAATTTGGGAGTTACCTTGAAGCTTACGTTTATTGCACGAAAGTGATGTCTAGTCGACGTCGCCAATACTACCAAGCGAACGATATCTTTAAACCTTAAGTTACAGCATAAATAAACATTTATATTAAGTAGTATTAAGACTTATTGTGGGCATTAGGACATCCAACTCTCTTCTCTTGAAGACACCCGTGTTCTAATCTCAATTTACTTCATCTTGTTGTTATAATGGTGACAAACGAGCACACGGATAGTTCTGCTTCCAGTTCCTGGATCAGGGTTGGTAATATAAGTGTTTAAGGACTGCATTCGTCAACTGTACTCTGTGGACTGTAGGTCAACTGTGTGCTCGGTTGGGAAATTTACTTTACTTTAGTAAAAAAAGTTAGTCCGGATGCCCTTGACCATATTTTTTGTTATGTTCGAGTTGTAGCAAGGAATTGATGTCATAATATACTTTAATACATCGATATCTATAATTATAAAAATAATATAAGCAAATACCAGAAAACTTCTGGGATATTACTATTTTTTTTATTTGTTACACCGAAATGTAGTAAATAATTCTTTGTACAATAGATTTTTGTATTAGTAACAGTGTCCGTTTCTATTTTAATTTAGAAAAAAAAGACAGATAGTGTAGTCAGAATGACACAACACACATTCGGAGACTAGATCATATGGAATAATGTTACTCAGTAATCATATAGAACAACAGCCAGACTAGATAATATGGAACAACAGACACATAGGGACTAGATCATTTGAAGCAATAGAGAGACACTAGATAACATGTAACAACAGGTAGAGACTTGATAACATAGAACAGCATACACATAGGGCCTTCATATGGAACAACAGACAGGGACTAGATAACATGGAACAGCAGACACATAGGGCCTAGATCATAAGAAACTACAGATACTCAGAGAATGGATCTATTCAACTAGGTGCTAAATAAATTGTTTCGGCTACGCATGTACTGTAATTCTTGTTTTGCAAATAACATGAAAATTTTACCACAAAGTTATTGTTTATAGGATTACTGAAGGCGAAGAATATTTACGTGAATATTTATGGCAGCTGGTAGTGATGATGATATTAATTTATCCCTAATGGGAAAGGCAAAGGACTTTAGTCCATACAGCCAGGTCCTGTTCGTATGATGGTTGGTTTGAAACCTGTCACAGCTGGACACGTTTGCTGTCATAAGCGGCCCACAGAGCGCTTAACAAACATTACACAGCAAATAATTTTGTAGAAGATTAATTTACTTTAATAAATTATTTATATGTGTTTTTTTGTTTGTTTGTTTCATGTACATAATGTAGCGGTTCGACAATTTTATTCAGGTAAACTATTTAATTTATTATTCAGTTGTATTTCCTGTCTTTTCATTTATTTTTAACTAGCATTGTTGACACCATTATACTATCTTTGAAAACAAAATAATGTGATAATGATAATCTAACAATGTTTATGTCCAAGTCTATTATTGCGTTCATATAGATGGATTATGTGGATGTACATGTTCGGCGGTAATCACTCTCCATCAGACGAGCTGCGTGCTGGTTTGCACCTATTCTACAAGAAAAGGAAAGACGGATACTTTTTTTACTAGTTATCCTTTATACTACCGTGCTCTTTCACAATTATAAGTAAGAAATTATTTTTTGGCGGGGAAAAGATTGGTCACATAATGCTCATTTTTATTCAAGAACTTAGCTTACGTAATATCGATTGACACAGCATGATTTAGTTTGCCATCTTAAGCCACCACTTTTCAGAAACGTATATTAGGCTTTATTACTTACTACATAAAAGTAAAAACTTGCTATTTCAATCGAAATAAAAAGTAAGAAAATGTCGAAAGAGGGGTTATTTAAAGTATGAATATAATTTAAAAAGATAAATAATATTACAGAAGAATTGGCTGTAAGGATTGCTACCTTAGTATTTCCCGAACTTAATGAAGTCTCGATGAAAAATATTATTAAAAATCATTTTCCTTTCCTTAAGAAAGGTTTTTCTTGTTGATATATGTGAGGATTATTGCTAAGATGTCTGTCTGATTGAATTCATGTCAAAGGAATCAATCAAAGCCGAAAGGAAATCCCGTAGATATAACTAAAGCTTTAGGTCATTTAAACAAGCCTCAATAAAGCCGCTGTTCGTCGCAAAATGTTACCGAAAAAAAACATTTAAAAAAAAACATAATTTAAAATGTGACAAACCCGCCCGTCGAGGATCCATACAATTAACGTTGTGAGTGAAAGAAATTGGCAATTTGGGAGCAACAGGGCAATCCGCGCTGCCGCTTGCAGAATATTTGATTTGCACACCCGAGCGTTTTATCGACGTCCCTCCACCTTCCGAGCCGCGGTGCGCGGATACAAGTCTCGACTGAAGATCCGAATATGTTTTCTGAAATTATCTAGTATACAGTTGGTAGAGTTTAGATAAAATTTGTTTAATTCCTTAAATACACACCTTTTAATCGTCTTAAGATTCGTATCCAACAGCGCAACACTGGTTTTTTTTTGTCTTGATTCTTCTTTTACTGTTATACAGCTCTGGAACGCCCTGTCTGTCTGATGACATTAAACGAGCTTTTAACAAACGTAATTTTAAAAGACTGATTCGTGAGTACACGAGGGAAATCAACTGAATTTGCTATTTTATTATTTATATCAATTTATTTATATTATCTTATTTTTATTATATATTTAATGTCTCTATAATATGTTATTCATTGTTTAACAGATTTTATTTATTATTATGTATATATTAAGTATATTACATACACTTAACAGTGGTAGAGTTACACTGCAGTTTGTTTTTAGCTGCAGAATGAATGAGTCATCTCGGCCGCGGTAGGACCACACCCTACTGGTAACCACTAATAAAGGTCTCCGGATCCCTACATTCTCCAGACGAAACACATCGTTATTATTCTGCTATTTTACGGTGGTATTCTGTGAGGCCGTGGTCCTACCCCGGTTGAACTGACCCATTCATTCTGCAGCTAGAAACGAAATACAGTGCAGCTCTACCACTGTAGATGATAGAGTTACTGACTGAGTCCACGTTGATTTTCCACTCCCTCATATAATACCGTCGTGAAATAACAAAATAATGTGTTTGGTATTGTATAATTATCTGGAGACCCAATTACAAGTAAAGAGGCAATCCATCTCAATCCACAGGGATGATAACGAACATGCATCCTAAACGTGGAGGATGATTGTAAACGTCGTGACATAAATATATATATATATATATATATATATATATATATATAAATACTAAATATATGCACCTTTATTTTTATTATTAACTATTAATAATACATACAAACACATGTTCATTTTAGTTTTATATACACACATTTTTTCTATGATTTTACATTTTATATTCAGGCTCCTTCTAATGTGACTGCGTACGACTGAGAGTGGGGTAGACTGAACATCAGCATTGTGTACTTGCCTTAAACATAAGATCTTTCTTTCTTTTTTTTAATGGATTTATGTCCTGGTGAACAGTGTGCTCAACTGTTAATCCTGATATTATTTAAAAAAGATCAGACTCATTAACGATTAGAATTGATAAATTAAGCTCATGTCATTACCGCGTTCGCGTTCCTTACAGCCAAACCCTCGGGCCACAAGAGCCTGGCAAATCTAATCGCGAACGGATCCGCGCAAATTGGCCTAGCGATTGCCAATCTCACGCCGCTGCCGGAAGTGGCCCAATGTGCGAAATAACCGTGAACGCGTCTTCTCGTGCTTTCAATATATTGCATTTGCGATGCTTTATCATGCCTTTGTACACTGATTTGTGGGTAAAATATATCTTGTGTATCCTCAGTCAGACTGCAAAGTAAATTATAACAACATAAAACTAAACATTAAACAACACGCATAGTTATTATTTTAAATATGTTAAAAACAAATTTGTATTTTGTATTTTAAATTTGTAATTTGTATTAAATATAAATTTTCAAATGACTCTGAGGTCCGGAAGAGCATGGAAACATAAATGATATGATTCCATTTCGTGTGACACATACAGAAAAAACTAATAAAAGTGTTTTAATAATATTCGGTTCTCATTTAGCTTTTTAATTCTATATTAAATTTATAGGCTCACACCTGAACCTATCTATTTAGTTTATTATATAATTATATATGCTTTAAAACCATGTCATGGTTATTTTCATTAGACTATGTTCCACAACCATCAAGGTTGATCTTGGTAAAAGTAGACAGCTTTTATACTAATTAGTAGATTTAAAAAAGTAATTTATGTATACTATTGTCTGCTTTAATATGTTAGTAGATGGCATAATGACTAAAACACAACATAATATTTAAAAAAGAAGAGTTTTTAGAACGTCCGACATGTCTTTTAAATATAGAATAGTCGGCATTCTGCTATGTCGGGATTTATCGATTATTTTATATATTATTTACATCATTTTCACTAATATTTAAGCTAACCTCAGTTTAAACAAGAGTTTTATTGTTACATTATATACATAATAAATAACAGTATGTGATTAATTCTTCAAATCCAAATACCAACAAGTAAAATTTTTTGGCAATCAAATTTAGGACAGCCTTACACATTTTAATTTATATTTATTTTTATAAAAAAATATATTTTAAATTCTTGGTTTTCACATATGTATATGATAATTTTTTATTAACTATCTTAACTAAATAATCTCAATCTAATTTTTAATATTAAAAGTATTATTTTGCATTTAATTAAAGTATAATGTATTCCAATTCATCAACGTTATTTGTTATTTCCTTAATGCCATGGAAACAAATTGAATATTTTTTAATATATATCATAAATATAAATTTTCTAAGACGTAACTATCTCTCCGCGACAGAAAAAGTGCATTGAATTTTATAAGCAAGCTCGCTTTGTCGTGACTACTATCGCCATCTAGTAGCGTCGTTAAAAACTAAAGAATTTTTTCTAGTCAAAAGGTAGCCCAATTATTTTATTAATAATTTTATAGTTCTCTTAATTAATATTAGAACTATTAATACACAATTAATTCCTCATACAATAGTACTATTAGTATTTATAAATATAAACGCGGGTACGGATAAATTTGAGTTGATAATTTTCCCTACTTTATTATCTTCTGGGATATTACTTTTTTTTTCTATTTAAAATTCTCCACTGTCCTATATATGTCACACAAACCGAATTATAAAATTAGTTACTTATTATGAAAAGTTTCAGTAGGATTTTTTATAGCTATTAATCTTTATATAGTATTATAAGCGAAAGGCATTTGTTCCTACGCCTTTTAACTGTATTCCTCTATAATATATTATTATGCTATGCCAGTAACTTGGAAATACGACGAATGTTCAAAGTTTATGTAATAACGAACGATAATAAAGTTTATGAAAATAAATGATGTAAATCCAAATATGTGAACTAAAAACATAACTCTGATGTGTTACGTATGGTGTGCAACGAGCAAACTACGCGACGCATATTTTTGTTTTTTACGATGACATAAACGGGCACACAGTACAGTAGTAGATGAGTGATAATTCACAGTTCGCAGTTCACGACATCAATCCACAAGAAAGATTCAAGATGCACATTGCATTGTCGTCCTCGAGGACTGAGATGAGATGCCTCGTTACCCGTAATCGAATCTCCAGATCCAATCATTCGAAACGAAACACAGCAGTACTTCTAATACTCTTGTATTCTATAATAGACATCTTCGTTTCCTCTAACAACGATGGCGTGACCAAGTGAAGCCAACAATTAAGCGTGGGCCACACGCTCTGCGTTGCCTTACTTCTTTCTTCTGAATAAAAGTCCGCACATCGGGTTATGTACGAATGTATCGTTACGAGACCTTTTACATTTATATTTAATGCATACGTTTCCTCGTGATATTGTATTGAAATGTAACACTACATTATCTGTATTACTGTTACTTTGAACAGTGATAGAGACACACCGCATTTTGTTCCTAGCAGCCGCACGGATAGGTGAAGTGTAGATCTCCGGAAACATTTATCATTGGTGGAACAACGCATCTGCTATAAGATTCCTGTGCTAGTTTTTCACACTTAATACAATAAATAAAACTGTATTATTTGCTAAATAGTTGACCTATTTTTTGTATTAGGTTTAACAATCGAGCGCACGAATCGCCTGTTGTTTTTTCTAAAATATATCAAAGGATCATTTTGAATATAAATATAAAATTTAATTAAGGTATAATTTACGTTTAAAAAAAAACAAAAGAAAACACCAATTTCTTGCAAATTTTTCCTAACCAAATGGTTGAATTTGACGCTGGTAAGAGTTTGAAATATGTCATAATTAACAAAGAAATTGCCATATTTATTTATTATTATACCTCTTATTTATAAATTAATGTTTTATAATCTTTAAGTATACATCAACAGGCAACACTCAAGCTGACATGGCGCTCGTGTGTGTATGCGTTTGTTTGTCCGCATGTTTATGTTATTACGTGGCTGCTAACAACGTCGGTCGCTAAAGTGGCGCTGTTTCTCCTACAAGTAGCTTTCCTCCGCCGAGAGCCTCACTTCCCTCCCGGAGGCAAATTTCAATTACTGCTCTGTCGCTCGATAGTGAACTCTATGCTTCACGTGATAAGGTTGACAGTGATGTGGTCGGGTGGTGCGTGGTAGCGCATACATTACCATTGGCTGGTCGTACGTAGCGCGTAATGACCCGTTTATAATATTTAAAACGTCTTCTAAACACGATTCCACTCGGCTCGTGTAAATAACGGAACATGGTTTTTTTTCGTACCTTGAGAGTACCATACGAGAACACATTTCACATGTGTTGTGAAGTGATTCCTGCGGCCCACGACATCTACATTCATCCTAAACAAGGAATCATAATGCAGATGCGTTGTTACCCTTGAGAACTGAGATGGAATGCCTCGTCACCAGTAATAAAGCTCTCCAGATCCCTACATCCGCCAGACGAAACACAGCAGCATTATGCTGCTATTTTAAGCTGGTAAACGTACTCAAGGGTGACAACGCATCTGCACTATGATTCCTTGATGAATGTAGATGTCATGGGCCGCAGAAATCACTTGCCATCATATGAACTGTGTGCGAGTTTGTAACTCTAAACGTAATAAAAAAAACGCCGTCGTTCTTATACCCCGTAAGAAGTAACTATTACAGGACTAGTAGATATCAGTTCAAGTACGACCTAAGCTAAATTGATTTATCAAATTAGTTAAGTCCTTGTAATGTGGTAACAAGTCATTATACCATTTCATCAATTTTTTTCTCCATATAGAACTATCGTAGACCGTCCAATAATACATCATCTTAATTTTCACGGAACCACGTAAGAAAAGGGTCCTACTTTTTTAATTATAATAATAAGAAATAATAAAACAGTTTATTGCCACAGAAAAAAAAACAAATTTACATAAACAATATTATACACTTTGGCAAACGGAGGTGCCTCAGCTTTTGCTGAAGCAGGATTATAGTCCCGTGCAGCGCTGGTGTCTAGGCACTGCCATCTAGCCCTTAGATGTAATGCAGGAGCGGTGACGTGTTAATGTATGTGTAGTTTAGTATTTATATATGAAATAATATTTAAAATATTTGCTCAGCGATTTGTTATGCAGTTACTGCCAACTATACAAGTGACCACGTGCCTTGACCTCTAAACAAACCGACACACGCCACCCCTGCAAACTAACACCCCTTGCAATTGGTCATGGAGCCGCAACAAAATCAACTGCAGCGGTATTTCACCCCGTTCCATCTTCATCGACTCCTACACACTAAACCATGAGCACGTCAGGAACTATAGTAACAATGTAACGACGCAATAACTTACTAACGGGCGGCAAGCAACAGAACCGCTCTAAATTTAATAATTCATTGTCGTATTCATTGGCACCGAATTCAATTACACGGGGCGTCCCCAGGCTCGCCTCCCCTCGCCGGGGCACCCCCGGGACTCGCCCGATCTATTCTATTAACCCGACGTTGCTTACTAATTCAGGCGGCAATCACATTCGGTAATTATGTGACAATCCACGGGCAAACTGCGAAGCTTAGGGCTGTGGATTATTGATAACAAGAGTGTAGCGTGGTAACATGATTGTATGCAATCATTTGCTGCTTTATTTCGTAACTCAGGAAGCCTTAGGAAATTATTCTCATAGGCAGCAAGACATGGAACATTTCAAACAAGTGTTATCCAGAACATTGATTGATGTGAGATCGTCATATCTTCTACTAGTCTTGATGAGAAAAAAACTGTCTTTTTGCAAAGGTAACAACATCTTAATTTGAAAAACTGTTTGAAATTTAATATAAATGTAACCTAGATGCAATTAATTTTAGGATGTGATCTGTTAAACTTAAAGTCTTAGGTTCGAATACGAAAGGTGAACCGTGTCCTAACACACGCTTATGAGCTTAGTTGAAGTGGTTATGGTCTAATGTCAGCAACAATATGACTAACATTCTTTTTAAATTTCTTATTCAAGTTACTGTATGAATGAATGGGCTTGGAGATGGTTTCGAAGCATAGTCTGCCATACAAATCCAATTCCGATTGAGGGACTTCTCATGTCCTCAATTTTTGTTATTCATCATACATGACGTAAGACGTGCATTTTTTTCAGGATGTCTTTTACCGCATGAATGTAATTAACAATTTCATTCGTGCCAACACCGTGGCTCGCGTGCTTCGACACAAAAAATAATAATGGGTACCGAATAAAAAAAAACATTGTAGTATTAAACGTCCATAAAACAAATTATATTAGTAAGGTTGTCTGTCTTGTAATCTTTTATTAACCAGCACGTTTTGTACCACCAGGAGTATCGTCATTGGAAGCGGCCAAAGACTTCACCGTCGACGGCCTCACCGGCTACAACGGGAAAAAGAAGAAGAAAAAACGCAGACATAGGTAAATATTAGAACCTAGCGGAATTATAAAAATATTGGTAGAGCATTGTCTCCAGGTATTGAGCTACTGTTGTGTTTCGTGTGGTGAGTAAAGAGCCAAGGACCCAATTACAGGTAACGAAACATTCTATCTTAGTTAGGGGTGACAACGCATGGCTTGCAGGTCTGGAGCAGCTAGCTACTACTACAACACGCAGCCGCACCATAATACATCCAACACAAAACAAACAAAGATTCAACAGGCACATGCGTTCACAAGACTGAGGTGGCATGCGTCGCCACCTGTAATTGGGTCCCCTACACACACCATAGAAACGAAAAACCATAGTATTAAACACTCCGGTATTCCATGTGGTGGTCATTGTCCCCGATCGATACATTCATGTTGTAACCGGACATTAGTTTCAGTATTGCCATTGTTAACAAAATATATTTCAACATATACATTTTGCTTAAGTTAATTTAGTATTATATTATATATTTTTATGGCTATCACATAAGCACCTGCTTCATCTGTCACCCGCAGTTGACTGTTAGAGAATGCTTGTTAGTATTGAGTTCGCCTTTTGTTTACTGTTTTTGTTGCTTATGCAAAAAAATAAGTCAGCGTTCCGTATTTTCACTCTTATAATATGACAACTCCATCTATAAGGTACTACATCTATACACACACTTTTAGTAATGTCAAATACATTACCGTAAGGTTAAGTTATTAAAGATTTAGAATCTAGCTATTTGAATATATGGTAAGAATAATAGGTCACTTTTAAATTTGCCCCCACATCAATTTAAAACGGGTTTTAATAATTTAAAACGGGATTTAATAATTTATAACGGGATTTAATAATTTACAACGGGATTTAATAATTTGTTAGTAAGTGAACCTTACTACCGTGTACAGGACTATATGAGCGGCCGAATGCATAGAATACATAGACCTCCCCCACAAACCGCCACAAAGCACGATTCTGACATTGGTTGAGCTTACCTGTTGGTTTCTAGCTGCAGAACGAATGGTTCAGCGCGACCGGGGTAGGACCACGCCCTCACAGAAAGCAGCGTAACATAGCACCATAATTCTGGTGAGTGCAGGGGTCCGGAGATCTTTATTACTGGTGACAAGGCATTCGATCTGAGTCCTAAAGGGTGACAACGCATCTGCATTACGATTCCTTGTCAAGGATGAATGTAAATATGATGGGGCGCAGGAATCACTTGCCATCAGGTGAACTGTGTGCGAGTTTGTTACTCTCTATATAATAAAATTAAAATAATTAAATACAATTCTGAACCAACTGCATCCTTCAACTTTCCGCAAACTTACACACAAACGTTGGTCGGTGGTCAACCTAGTGGGGGTCGTACTGTACGAAGATGTTCAATATAGGGTTGCCACTAGAGAAATTTTCTTACCAATCGATTGTAATAGAGTTACTTAATGTAATAATAAAACCATTTGAAATTTATATTGAAAAGAGCGACTGCTGAGTACAATAAAAACAATTAAACTGTGCGTGATCATCAACATCATCTCATCCTGTCCTCAGTCAACTGCTGAACATAGATTGCCACAAAGCACCATCCTGAACCACCTGCATATCTTATCGCTCGAAGACAAAAATTACAATAAAAAAGAAAACTGCTAAATAACTCAACCCCACTTCACAGTAGAAATTCCGAACGGTGCTTTTACAATGTCTAGAAGTAAAGTAAAGCAACAGACTGTATATATAGGTCCCACTGCTGGGCATAACCTCTGTAGCGAGGGTGTTAGGTTAAAGTCCACCGCGTGTCTGCCCTGCGGATTGACTTCTTGTGTCTTTGAAATATATTTTTTTTAAATGTCTTTTTAAAATAAATTTAAAACAAACTATACGAACCAAGTAGATGGGTGTGTGTATAACGCGCGTTTAAATTCAATATACTTAATATGGTTAAACGTTAATTAACTTTTTAAATGGAAAGTAGATCTGCATAAAGCCGATATAATTAACGTCTTGCATGCGGAGGAGTTTATAAACGAATACATCTCAATGTAGGTTAACACTGATTACGTATTCATACATTTGTGGACGAATAAAGTATGTGTTAGTTGAATATGATGCACATTTAATGTCGTTTTATGATAAGAAAAGATTATAATGTACAGACTTGTAAGATTTATTTGATTTATTTACTCTTTACCTAATTGCAAACACCTTAACAAAGTAAAAGTTTTTGTGAACCTTAGAGAGGACTTAACACCAAAGGCATTAAATAAGTGTTGCAATAAACTAATTAAGACTAAAAATAACTAATATACAAATAAAGAATAATACATACATACATAGATATTAAATACATACATAAATACAGTATACATACAAAATATAAACGCATACGCAATACAATAGCGATAGCTGCCAATAAATTCCATATGTGAATGATGAACTTAACTGACTACAAATAACCTAAGTAAGTGGACACGAACCAAACTGTTAAAACTGTTTTTATTACCGACCTTCCTGATGTCATCGGGCAAGGAATACCAGCGTAGTGTAGCTCGGACAGTAAATGAATTAGCAAAAAAAAAACCGGTAAAGTGAGCTTGGAATACATATCTTGTTATTAAACGAACGATCGAAGAATTCTGTCATGAGATAAAGAGAGATATTGAAATTTATCTTTAAGATAAGAACGTGATGACAGAATTATCTTTTTATTTTAAAGAATTAGCAATGCTATTACCATTACCAATATTCCAGTTAATCACTCCAACTAAGCTGAAACTGCTAGTGCTGGGAGATGGTTCCCGACATTAGTCTAATGGTGGATTCGAACCTACGACCTTAAGTTGCAGACCGTACTAAAGGCTATTGACGCTTATAAACGATGAGAAGATTTAGCATCGTCTTTTATTTACTTAATGTCTGTCTATTAACCAATATCTTGTGATACTTATAGTAAAAACTTAAAGTTAAGTAACACCCTGTATATATAATCCTATTGCTGACGTAAGCCTCCTTATACAAGGTGTTTGAGCATAGTCCGCTTTGCGCAGTCCACCGATGATTGGCGGACTTTACGCGCTTTATTTTTTTTTTATGCGCAGATTTCCTTCCTATGTTTTCCTTTACCGACCACATGGTATAATAGGTTAAATTTATAACGATATCATTTACAAAAATCATCTTCCATGAAAAGGATTCTGGGCACGCAGAATGAGATAAAAGAATGGTCATCGTTTATGAGGTTCGTTCCTTCAATGATAAACCCATGCATGAACTTGAACTAAAACTCCGATCACAGGCCGACTAGTTAGTCGTATTCAAGACATACATACATATCCCATTGACTTGTTGACGTGTTGTTTTACTGACAAATAAATTGAGATCGAAATACAAGTATGATATTTCTTAGTCTATAGAAAATCTTATATACCTAATAGAATAGATTAAAACCATTTCCATTTATTCTTTATTGTTACAAATTGAATAGGAAGATAACAAACAATATTATCAACTAGTCTACACGTGATGTCGTGAGGAATTGTTAATATTGAGATGAAGTAATCATTAATATTTAAGAGAAAGTAGTTTTACCCGCTACTCTCTCTAAAATATTGCTCCTTGGGGGGCTGCTAGGTGAAATGCTCATATTTTATATAAATGATAACATATTCTTCTTAATAACGCTTTTGGTTGACACTTCTAAAATACGATAATATATAGATAGATAATAAGGAATCACAATACATGTATGTATAATGGCCGGCAAAGCATTTGCGACTCCTCTAGTGTTGCTAATGTTCATGGGCGGCGGTGATAACTTACCATTGGGTGGGCAGTATGCTCGTTTTCCACCTATTCTATAAAAAAAAAACATGTAGCCCGGAATGTATTGATCATCAGGAACACATCAAGGGTGGAAGTTGGAATTAGCGACTCCTTCGAGTTCGCACCGTGTTATAAATTTCTATTATCTTTTTGCTTTCAAAACAAAAATCCAGCACTTAAGACTTTGTTTCTTATTTAGAATGAACGCATCCATACCCCCCCCCCACACACACACACGCACACATACACACACATATACACACACCTACCCAAATTTGTGGACAACAACTTAGTATGTACAATAATAATGCAATCATGCATATCAGCATGGCATAGGAAAAATTAAGTTAAACCCAGTTTTAATATTTAAATATGCGAATACTATTTATCATTCTTTTTAGTTCAAGTTGAATATTTTGTTTTTTTTATTTTTATAATTTGTTATTATTTAGCGTCATCTACCTCTCATCCCCACGGTTCCACTGAGAACCAGCATAACCAGCATTTACGAAGATTTGTCAGCTTCGTGATTTAAGTTTAAGCATTTAATAGTAGTTATGTCATTTCCAGTTGCTGTTTTATGTGTTATGTTTTTTATATATTTTTTTTCTATTAGATGATACCTTCATTTATTAATACGCTATGTTTTAAAGAGTTTTAGGAATGACATTAATAATATAATAATTATAATGATTATTTCGTTAGCAATGTTACAATTATTTCATTACTAATAATTGAAGACTACTTTTTCCCGTAACATAGTTGAAAAAAGAACATAAAATAGAAATTAAATCAAATTTAAAACGTTTTGTTTGTAAGTAGGTATATGTGTGTCTATATATGTATATATGTATATGTGTATGGGGTTTGTGACTTTTATTTTTATAAGATTTTTTTTGTTAACTTTACCAACATTCCATTTAACTGCTTAAACTAAACTTGTGCTAAGAGATGGTTCACGAAAATAATACGCTTATATATCTGTTATCAATTATATATTTGCATCTTTATTTAGTTTTGCCTTAACCACCAATTCAATAAATTCAGGGTATATAAGGATTATTCCTGTTATCCGGCTCATTGTTATCCATGTCTACCCATCTGCGTTCTGTTTCTGCGGCAGGACGATCTTCACCTCGTACCAGCTGGACGAGCTGGAGAAAGCCTTCAAGGATGCCCACTACCCGGACGTGTACGCGCGGGAGATGCTCTCGCTGAAGACCGACCTTCCGGAGGACAGGATACAGGTAAGTGCAGATTGCTACGGTATTTAGCTATCTACGGATAGCCTATACTGGTTATTGCGCATAAAGGATTTCTTGCTAGGTTAGGATATTTATTAGATAAATTGCTACTAAAAGTAACTTCTTTGAGACGTGTTTTCTTTTATTCAATGTCTGAAGGTATGATATTTTTATTGTAACGTTGTACCTTTTACATTTTTTTAGGACAGCTTTATAATAAAAGAAATTGTTGACGATATTCTTTGATTCTCGATTCGTAATTTAAACACAAATATAACATTTCTACTGTTCGATTCAACATAAATCTCTATATTGTGCAAACTTCTCAACAACAACCAATGTTTAAAGTAAATAAAATTGATTTGAACTTAGATTAACTTATTTTTTTGTATGCATCACAAAATGCAGCTTCAATATTGAAATCTGCGTAAATCCTAACAGCAGTTTGTATATATAATCCTTAGTCAGAAGCAACTGACCGAGCCGTTCGGCCCTCGGGCACCCTCGAGTCAGTCGCTTTCGTGAAACAGGGTAACGGTCCAAGCTGAGGCTCCCTCTAGGGAGACCTTGTGTTGGTTACCCATTAACGGAGGTCTCGACTGAGCGCTTTAAGCGCTAGGTCACCTGTCAACTCTGTGAAACTGTAAAAGCCTTCGGGCTAACAGGGGCCATCAGCCCGAAAAAAAAAAGTTAGATCCAACTTTGGAGTATAGTCTGCCACGCGGCTCAGATGCGGATTCTGCGGATTGACGGACTTCTCGCCTTGCAATTTTTTTAATTTCAATTCATGCCAGGTTTCCTCACGATGTTTTCGTTCACCGCGTGCTCATGATAAAATAGCACTTAAAATTGCAACTAACGATTTCATTGGTATCGACGCCGGGGCTCAAACTTGTGTTAGAAATCTAAAGAAAATCTTATATACCAAATAGAATACACATTATAAAGAAAATCTTATATACCAAATACACATTACCATAGCCAACAGCTTATTTATTTATTCTACAATGTTACATATTTAACAAACAATATGATCTACGAGTCTACTCGTGATGTCGTGTAGAATTGGTAATATTAAAATTAAATTATTATTAAATTGATTTTAGAGAAAGTAACAGGTAAACACACTCCAACACACACACAAAATTGCAACTAACGACGCCGGGGCTCGAACATGTTTCACTAGCGCTTACCCTAACATCGACCGCTTTTCTGGCTGATGACCACTGTGGGCCACTGTGGCCACAATGAGCCCGAGAGCGTTTACAGTTTCACCGGGTTGAGGTGACCGAGCGCTTATGGCGCTCACTCGACACCTCTATTAGTGGGTAACCAATACAGGCTTAGACCGTCACCCTGTTCCGCGAGAGCGTCTGACTCGAGGGTGCCTGACCCTCACGCGGGCACTTAGACACTGAGCTGCTATGGTTTACCATATATTGTTATATACTGACAACGCATTTGAATCACTTATCTTAAGTGAACTGTGTAATTTCATTCATTACCCCTCGAACTATAAAAAAAATCTATCTATAAGTCTAAATGTCCCTTGTCCAACGTCTTTCCGTTTCAAAAGTTGCAATTCCTGCAGTGCATTGATGCGGAGCACAGTTGTGTGCGCACAATTTGCTCGAAGAAAGAGCGAATAATTGGATTAGAGGCAAAAAGCAAGCGCCCGTCTCGGATCGCGGTGGGCCCACAAGGACGCCCATTATCCCGCGCACGTCGATCCACGACAATTGACGAGTAATTCGACTCTCCGATATCCGACGCAAAGCTATCGGCTGCACTTATGTGTACGGTGACCATGAGATCGATTTTTTTTTATTACTTTATGAGCAACAAACGAGCACACAGTTCACCTGATGGTAAGTGATTCCTGCGGCCCACGACATCTACATTCATCCTTGGCAAGGAATCATAATGTAGATGAGGTGTCACCCTTGAGGACTGAGATAGAGCGCCTAGTCACCAGTAATAAAGGTCTCCGGATCCCTACACTCACTAGGCGAAACACAGTAGCATTATGCTACTATTAAACACTGGTATTCTGTGAGGGCGTGTTCCTGCGTCCCCGGTCTATTACAAGGCATGTGCTTTTGAATGAAAAAAAAATTGTTTACAATGATCACAAATGTCCTGGGCTGTACTGACATACACACACAATCATCGTACATCACTTACCATTAAGTGAACTGTGCGCTCCTTTACGCCAAAAGTAATAAAATAAACAACGATGAATTTCCATTCGTTAGGTCTTTGGTTCCGTCAATCACTATACGAACCAAAATTCTTTAAAACTGCTACGATATGGAGTCGAATTTAGAATCCCATAAAGATTATGAAAAATCCGCTTTGTGTTATGCAACAGCGTGGTCACATTATTCGCAAATCAATGTTGTAGTGAATTCGACACCCGGGCGGGGCAATGCGATACTTTGCGCAAGGAGCCCGGGACCGATTCAAGGAAGGAAGCTTCTCTTACTGGTATTGTTAACGAATGCCCCGTGTGCTTAATTTTACCCTTGATTTTTTTACCTTTCACAAATACTTTTGTATTTAGAAAATCATGATGACAGATGTTCGTAACTTTGAACTAATTTATTTTATCCCGATATAATTTTCTGTTTAAACATATAACAGAACTCATTAAATTAATGGAATCTATTGAGTTTTGTCTTCCACCTCGTATTGCCGAGCGCCATCTTGGATGAAGGATCGATCTGACATGAGTACATACAAGTCATACAATAAGTAACTTCTTGGCATTTTTGAGGAAGTTTTACGTCCAACGTTGGAGTAACGTTTGACTGAGATATATAAGATGACAAAGAAACTTCTCTAATGGCGATAACGTAGAGGATGTTTAGGATATACCATTAAATATAGTGTACACACGATAGATTCCAACCATTCTCAGCTTCTGTGAAATTCATTTTCCAGTAACGTGACTTCTCTATAATAGTCCTAATTATTATTATTTTGATAATTGTCACCCTCCTGGTTACTCACTGCCTTGCTTTCAGACCCTGGCCTTACTAGCCACAGTCCCAATCCATCAGCCCATATTTCCAGGTGGCCCAATATACCTATATATAGTACAAAAGAAAGTACACTTCAGCTCTAATAGAAATGCTTCAAAGTCACTAACACTGCATTCTATCCTTCGAACTTATCTCATATGACTTACGAGTGCGAAGAGTACCGAGTTTCATTTGGTGATCTCTACAGGATCGGGAGACCCAGGTAGCGAAGCTTTTCGGGCTGATCGCTGCTGTAAGACCAAGGGCTTTTACAGTTTCACAGTGGGTATCAAGCACAAGGGCTCCCGAGAGCCTCGGCTTGGACCGTTACCCTGTTTCGCGACAGCGTCTGACTCGAGGGTGCCCGAGAGGGCCGAACCTCGGCTCGGTCAGATGCTTCTGACTAAGGATTTTCTCAATTAATATCACTATTATTATTGAGTATCTATATCACCACTTCGGAATGCGTGGGCGCTGGAGAAGAAGTGGCGAAAGAAAGTCCAGCGACGCTTCTATCTGTAAGGACTGAAGAAAACTAGGCCCGTGGCATGGCGGTATCGCGAATAACGGTTGCGAAGCATCTCAGTCTTACGGAGAAACGACGCACGTGACCCTCAAACGGATGTACGCGTTTACGGCTGTGGTCAACTGACTATCAGAATAGTTTTACGCTACTGTGTTTCGTCGTGAAAGAAAGTGATTTTATTACTGGTGACGAGGCATTCCACCTTAGTTCTCAAAGGAGTCAACATCACGTCCAGCAATGGCCGCAGGCCTTATTTATATCAAGGTGAACTGTGGCTCGTTGTCCTAATAAAAATAAAAATTAAAAAAAACAAACTTAACACTATTTCAAATTAGGTATATTCCTAGCGGGCTCAGAATATAAATGCACAATTAAGTATCTTCAACTTGCAGAATCATTGAATAATCAGAAAGTGTAAACTAAATTGTGTTTCTTAATTCCATATTGAGTAGAAAAGTTTGTTCCCTCCCTTTCTAACTTTATGCGCATATAAATTATTGTATTTTTCTGACACTTCAGGTGTTCGATGCATTTGATATACTTTTTTATGGTTACATGTTTTCGCCAACTGACATCTGATTCTAATAAGATACTGAATACGACGTTATATCTTTCAAAAATTTACCTAAATGAATTTATATATTTTATTATATAGTTTTTGAGATACGAGTAAAAATTTATTTTAATTATTATAATTATTAATATGATAAAGTATTAATTTACTCTTATAAAGGTAAGGTAAGGTAAAGTACTCTTAAAAAACTCCAGATAATTCATAATTTAGTATAGTTATATACTCTTATATGTTTACCCCATTGTGTAATTGTTAAATATAAATAAACAGTTCCGCACTTCCGGTGGAAGTGAACTTCGTATAATTGTCGCAACTTCTGTTGGCACGGGTGAATGGGTGGCCGCGCCAGTCAACTATGTCGCCGTAACAATACCCAACACTTTTGCGTAATTACTCCTAGCTACAACCATAATTATTATTAATAGTTTTTCCGTCCGTCGGTAACACACAACGAGCTTCAAGTGTCGCGCCTACCCTCGGAAACTGCGGGGAAAACACAAATACAAAACCCCCCCTAATGCCTCTCCCCTCCACCATCGCACGCTTATGAAAATTTAATTCCCAAACCTGTATATACGATGTAAAGTAAACTCTAATCAGACTGCATAAAGTGTATAGCCACTCAATTCCTTATAAACAGAAAAATTTGCATTGCCTTTTCAAATTGAATCTTACTGTTATTTATTTAGAGTGCGTTTTGCTGTACAGAGGGGTCGTTATGAGCGATGGCTTAATTTTCGGTATAATGGCCTGCTAGAGATTAGGTTTCCCCAATTCCGGCGCGCTTCATTACGCAGTACCAGCGTCGATCCCGTGCCTCGCCTATTCACCAACACGTAATTAACAATCGCACACATATCAAGCTAAGGTATTTCTATATTTATTTGTAGTTAAACCGTTTATTGTACTAATTTGTTTAGCAGACTATCAAAATCATTCCTTAGAACTTTAAAACTGCTTTGAAACTTATGTCGTATTTAAATAACAGAAATAGTCAAATATAATTGCCGTATTTTGTGTGTAATGAACAACATGTGCAAGATAAATATATTACATACAACGTAAATTATAATAATAAATTCAAAAAACTAAACTTCAACTTCGTAATCTTTTAGTCGTTTCATAACTGTAATTACTAAGGTAAACAAGACCGTAACAAAAGTCAAGCTATTATCGACTCGACATCACTCGACTTTGTTGACATTTCCGCACTCACTTATAACTTAAAAGTAATCATTAAAATCATCGATAATTGCAACTCCCGGCCTCCGAGGCCCCTGCTAATGATTAACCGAGCTGCCGACTGTGCCCTGAAGATGATTCAAATTGCATGAGTACTGCTTTGTTTATTTTCAAGTGGGGGCCATTCAATACACCTTTCCGCGTAGTTGTGGGGAACCTGTAACAACGCCATCTAGCGAACTAGCGCGTCAACCTGTTGCTATGGCAACTGCGCGTTCATTGGCCACTTCTTTGCTATACAGACGTCGTGGAGTGCAGTAAGCGACGACAGTAAGCACTCAAATTTAAATCTTAATTCCTAAGTGTTGGAAACTATTTCTACTTATGTCAGTTACGGATGTTGTGGTTATTTCTCGCGTTTTTTCAATGGCGCCGCCCTTCTGAGCGACATGGCGGATCGTCAGTGTGCGCCGTCTTTTTGCGTAGTTTTTGTTTGTGACATACCTTCGTTTTTGTGTTAGTGTTAGTTTTCATATCTTTGTTATGTTGATGTTTTTTTTATTAAATAACTATTTGATAAACGTTTGTTTGTACTGAAAATGTTAATGTTTAACCTTTTTGATGTTTACCTGTGCATTCAGCGTATATTTTTAATTTAGTATTTTATCATATCGGGCAAAACTTAAATCCTATTTACTGATAAATCAACCAGGATGCCCAGGTGATGTTTAGGCAATAGTGATTGTAAACTTAGTATATAATTATCATCTTACCTTTACATAAATAATTATAAAATGTAACACGATATGTCATAATTAGAACGCCTTTACAATACAGATAAACCCGAGTGGTTACCGTGTTGTAAGAATTAACCTTGAAATATATAAATAAGTTTAAATATTCTTCAAATTTATAATACGATGGCATTAATGAAAGAATGAAACACTAATCACACGTTAAAATCACAAAGTAGGTATTTCAGTGATATTATTACTAAATTTTAAAATTTGTCTAAAATCTACAAAGAACATTATAATTTTTAACGCTCTCGAAATTTTTACGCCTATTATAGATATTTTATAATTCTGAATTATATATTGGAACAAATTATACTTTATACTTATTTATAAGTAGACATTTATGATATTAAAAAATACAGTATGTCAATCATTTAGGTCCGTAGTTGTTACGGCAAAAATATACCAATAACAGGAACGAGATATTCATCGGGTAGACTATTAGTACCACCGGAGCACCGGTTATCCGTCCCGGTCCGGTAATTTGGCACGCCTCTAACCCGGTTAACCGGCACTCGGATGCATGCATATCCGTGTTCCGATATCGAACCTGACATGATTTACAGTCGCAGCAAATCGTTATTGTTTAATACAGGGCAGACAAATGGTTAATTACTTTACGTAGTACAGCTAGTTCGGGTAGTAACGAGTGAAATAAATGGGTCGGCTCGTCTGCTGAAGGAGCAAGTTCTCACAGACTACCAGCGTGAATCAGTAACATAACGCTGCTGTGTTTCGTAAAATGAGTGGCCAAGACTAAATTTCTGCAGACGAGCTTATTGAACGTCAAGACATATTCTCGCCGCTCCGACGGCTCTCGACTGCGACTCGATCCATTCTACCCACGCGTATGCGCACGCGCACGCGCACGCATACACACTACACGGACGAAGTCACACCTCACTCGTCGTTTTCCTTCAGCAGCGTCCTACACGATATTCACTCCCGCCGCTTTTAAAATATCGACCTGCCTTCCCTTTCGAACCTCCTTATGAGGGGCCCTTGGGTCGCGTATCGCCCCCCTCTGTTGTCGTCGACGTTCTTCTTTGACAGAGGTCGGAGCGCAGCGGTGGTGCAGTAGCAGTCCTCGTGCCAGCATCCTCCCGCTCTAGAGTCTATTCAGATAAAGCTGTAAAGGTCTCTGCACGAACATAATCACACAAACAACCCTTGTTGTGTATGGATTTACGTTTGTGTGCTCGTTTATCATTCTAATTATAAAAAATGGTCCTACTCCAAAATTATGATTTTATAAAAATCGCAAACAACAACAGATTGTAATTTTGAACCACAGACTATCATTATAGCAATAGACTAATGTGATAAAGTGCTCATTTAACATAATAGCTTTTGGGGGCCACCCTTATCCTCCACTCCCCCCTCCCTACTCCCACCACTTCTCCCATCCATTCGGAGACACGTACGCTGCGTCTAGCGGGTCCGTTTGATGTCACAATGCTTCTACGCGAAATTGTCGCTAAGTCAAAGCCAAATTAAAACTAGCCTGATGACTTCAGACAGACTAGACACTAATATCGATTAGGGCTGCGAAGGTGGAGCTCCTGATGTATTATTTCACTACGGTTGACTGGGCAATACTGTTGGTACCTATTAGAACGTAAACGATTTCAGATTTTAAACACTTGTTTTTTTTAATTATTCTAAGGGTAAGAGTCGAGTACACAGTTCACCCGATATATACACTTACGTTCATCCTAAAAAAACGTTTCAGTTCCTATGCGTCGTTACAACGTTGTCAAAAATGTCACACTTCTTTTATTTCTCCGGGCTGATGGCCGCTGTTAACTCGAGGGCTTTTAGAGTTTCACCGGGTTGAGAGGTGACCAAGCGCTTATGGCGCTCAGTCGAGACCTCTATTAGCTTGGACCGTTACCCTGTTTCGCGAGAGCGTCTGATCGGGGGTGCCTGAGAGGGCCGAGCCTCGGTTCGGTCAGTTGCTTCTGACTAAGCATTGTCTCAATTAATATCACTATTATTATTATTGAGTATCAGTACCACCATTTCGGAATGCGCGGGCGCTGGAGCAGAAGTGGTGCAATAAATGCCACACTTCGTCTCTAGCTAACTACACCGGCGTTTTGCATCTTTAGCACTGGTATAGCGTGAGAGGTTGGTCCTTTTCCAATTAAGTTGATCCGATTTCTTCTTTCTGATTTATATAATAAATTAAACAGTCCAAATATACGAAACAATAATTCACAGAACACACTCTAGACCTAATTATATCGAAACGGAAGACGTTTATGAATACGACTATTTATTGAGTGATACATTAACTCTTACGGAGTTTGCTAAATTTTTAATTAATTGTATTGAGGGTGACAAACAAGTACAGAAACACCTGATGGAGAGTGATGAGTGATGAGTGAGTGCTGCGGTCTATGACACCCACATCTTCGATAAGTTTGTAGATCAGCACACGTAAGTACCATTAACAATTTCATCGAAGCCGACACCGAGGATTGAATACTCTGTTATCTTACGAAGCGTGAAATTAAAACCGAGCCGCTTACACTGCTAGTTGGTACGACTCATAAACTAACTTGATCTGAGTATTGTTGTGTCTTAGTAGATCATCTCGAAGACGAAATAATATACCATAATAAATTAGTAAGTACCCAGACTCCTCCTTCACCTTAGATCTCAATGGCAATGGATATACATTATTGGCTAATAGATAGTCTGTTCATACCATAGTCCACGTATCTGGTGATCTTCTTACCTGTTATTCCTGTTGTTTTCTTCAGCTCAAAGGTCCATAGTTTGCAGGGTTTAGCTGACTACGGATGAGTACCTGTTATTTAACATGTGGGGTGTGTGTTTGTATACATATAGGTATATACATTTTTACGTAGAATGGGGTGCAGGTAGAGTTCACTTTAAAAGTCAAAAGCAATAATGTTCGTCGGCAACTACATAATAGTGCTGACAAGCCGGTACTATTACCTTATAACTATATACTTTATGATGTTCATAGGCAAACTTATAGGATCACAGGATATAGTTGAATTGTAGACCTTTGTTACCCCTAATATTATAAAAAAATATATATCTGTTCCAAATATTTATTGGTCCATAGCATGAATAAATGCACTAGCTATACAGAAAACTACTACCACCAACAGTGATAGAGCAACACTGCAGCTTGTTTCTAACTGCAGAATGAAGGGGTCAGCTCGACCAGGGTAGGACCACGCCCTCACAGAATACCGGCGTGAAATACCAACATAACGCTGCTGTGTTTCGTCTGGTGAGTGAACGAATCCGGAGACCTTTATTACTTGTGACGAAGCATTCCATCTCAGTCCTCAAGGGTGATAACGCATCTGTCATCTTGTCAAGGATGTATGTACATAGATGTCATGGGCCGCAGGAATCACTTGACATTAGGTGAACTGTGTGCGCTCGTTTGTAACTCTAACTTTCCATAATATGTATAAAACTTTGCACAAGCAAATAACATATAGTTTCCCTTAAATTATGGTATAAAAACTAAACTTAATAGAAGGTTTGTGTCAACCACCGCCCACACTCAATAGCCATCTAATAATAACCCGAGCGCCGGACATAACAATAAAAGCTCGTGAATCGGCTAAAGCGAGCCGTTTCCGATTGGATTGCAGCGGAAGTCGATCGCGTTTCCCCACAGTTACACAATTACACGTGCCCCGCCCGCCCCACGCCGCCCGCCCATACCTGCCCGCTTTGTCAAATACATTGCAGCCACTTTATTTTTTTTTGTACTGTTTTATTGAGTTTGATAAAGCCTGAAATAAAGGCTCACAGTGAATAAGGCTTGCACAGACCTACAGAACAGCGGAATATAACACATATTACAGAAACCGAACACCTAAATAAACGTAACTAGACATTCCATCACAGTCTTCAAGAAGTGTCTAATAATTTGTATCTATGATTGATACAGATGATGTAGGCATAGTAAATCTCAGAGATGACTTGCTAATAGTCATATGGACTGTTTGGTCATTTGTCAGAACCTTAATTTAGTTAAAAAAAACTCGTTTCGTTCAAGCCAATATGGCAGATCTTGTCTCTTCTTAACAGAGGTTAAAAAGTGTTTGGTGTGATGCGTATTAGAATGGGTGGCAGTTAGTGGTATTACAACGAAGTACTTATATGATTCGGGAACATTGTGTTGATTACAATTGTGCTCTCAGGAAAGCATTGGGCTGTCTAAGGTTTTTATAGGCAGTCTTCGTATACGATAAAGAACCGTTCGTACCTTGAGAAATAAAAGGACTCAATTCAAAAAAGTCTCCTTTTACGAAATAGCTCAAGAAGAATTTTGTGGGAGTAAGTATTTTTTTAAATACCAAAAAGATAACTTGACAACTCAACACATAACTCGGATCTCTTTTTCGTTTTTTCTTGAGTTCAGTCGTTTGCCTAGTAATAAGAGTAGTTGATTACGTTTCTTTTAAGTGTCAAAAATACTTTATATACTTTTTAAAATATCTGACAACATTTATATAGGAAGTAATATTCTAAACAAATTTTATATATTGAAAAAAAAGGAATTTTATATATATAGAGAAATTATTATAACCATACTTTTTTTTATAGTACACTTCAAAATATTCGACTATTTAGAGTTCATTCTATTCTTTTTCTATTCTACTTCATTTTATCACTGTTTCTATTCCTCTTGTTTCGGAAGTAGGTAACCGTCATTCCACTGTGGCAGCGGCGTCCACACCCAAATGACAGCCAGGAGCAGGTGGCTGCCGCCGATGGGGTATGAGGGGTGGAGAGGAGGGAGAACGGGGGCCAGGACGGATGTCCGGCCAAATTTAGCAATTAGCATGCGGGTCGGACGATGCAATTTTCACACCAGTTTCCCCATTACCCACTGCCTGAGATTGGACACATTATGTTACAATACGTTTCGATTGATAGGCAATACTTTAGATTTGTAATATTGAAATTATAAATATTTGTATTATTATGTGAGTTTACTGTAACAACCTCACTAGAGAGAAGGTAGGTAGGTTGTATATATGTATATATACTTTAATTATAATGTTAAAAAAATAATTACATTATAATCACCTTACAAGTACATATTAGACTATAAAAAAAGTAAAGTAAAGTAACACCTATAGATACAAATTTGGCACAAGCCTCTTTCCTAGATGGTGTTGAAGCAAAGTCTCAAGCGCGACTTACTGCGGGTTGGTGGCATGTCTTAGATATATTTTTTTTAATTTATTTCTTAGACATGCATTTTTCCTCGTCATTGTTTTCTTAATCGCAGCACCGGGGATCGAACTCGGTTTGCTCGCGTACTGTGAATTAAAAGCGAGCGCTTAGAAACTGAGCTACAAAAATAAAAAAATAGTGAAAATTTATGAAATAACTAACCCTTCATTACGAACATTGCATTTGAGTCCAAGTATTATAAGATGTTTTTTTTCCTTTATTAGGGTAAACAAACAATGGCACAACAAGCAATAGATACACAATATAAATAACAGTATTAAGCAAATGTGCCATCCACAACCACTAATTAACCGGAAAGCTTATAACTGAATGACTCCTGAGGACTGACATTTTAGTCCTGCAAGATGACTACGGACCCAATAATTATTTATTGAAGGTTCAAGTGTTTATTGGACTCTTTAATCACATATCTTAACGTCTCAACCACTGTTGCGTGCGCCAAATTTTAGAAATGTATATAGTACAAATTGTAATGCTTTTTTAAAACGAGTAAGGTAAGAGAGAGCAAAGTAATGAAAAGTACTTTTTCAAACCCTATTACATAAACAAAATTCTATCAATATAGCAAATAGATATTTCTGAAAATTCTTTTATCCTAATTTTCGAAGCTTCAATAACCTAAAGGGTCGGTCTGCGAAATTATACGTCGTAAGCTCGAATCTATCTCTATATGTATATCTCAAAATATAGCAGAAGTATTTTTAGTTCATATTTTACGGTTATGGAGAATGTAATGTTAATATTATTCTTTAAGAAAAATCATCAAATTCAAAAACAAACTGATAATTGATCTCGACATAATCATGAGCCGGTTATCCGGACCGATTTACAAAAAGCCCAAAGCCGGGGACAATTGCTGGTTTTAGTTGTAACAATTAGGGGAGCTTATCCGGTCGAGAGGGTGTAATCCCCGAACGGACCCTGTTTGTATCATCACGACTAGACACAAGTGGGTCGGCTTGATTAAAATGCCTTATGTCGCCACTTGTATTTAGTACTTTTTTAATGTAAAATTCAGTTTTTAGTATTCAATACTATAATATATTACAAAGAGGTATGATTTGTTTGTTTTTTTTTTGTAGTTCGTATGATTTGTCTTATCTCAGGAACCACTGAACATTTCAATTATCACTATTCTCGTCTAAAAAAGGATTTATTTTATATGGACAAAGTATGAGGTGAAGCTGTACTGTTAATCATTTATTATCATTGTATATTCTCAAACGATTTTGCGTAATTGGTCGGAGTAATTAAATTCTTAATAAAAAAATTAAAAGGATAACGGGTGACAAACAAATATACAATTCACCGATGGTGAGTGATTCCTGCGGCCCATGATTCATCCTCGATAAGGATACAATACACATACGCTATCCCCTCTGAGGACCGCATCGTTACCAGTGATAAGGGTATCCAGATCTTGACCGAAACACAGCAGTTATGCTGGTGTTGTGAGGGTGTGGTCCTTCCCTGGTCTAGACAAATAGAAGAAAGACACAAACTACAACTTATCACTGTCTAAAAACTGTCTTCTACAAACCGCATAAGTATAAACGCAAATTAAATAGCCACAAAAGAGACTTTGTACACAAAACAATTGTACGCCGCCGCGGCCCGTCGGGGCCGGGGCGTCGGACTTCATCCGATTACTACTGATTTATCGGCGCTCTCCATCTGTAATAATCAATTTATGAGATAAACTATAAATTATCACATCACCAATATACAAACGAACACTCTAGTCGACCGTATTATAATGGAATAGGAGCGATTTTCGTCTATACCGGACGAATATACGGTTGTTTTCAACACGCCCTCGAAACGTTCCGAGGGACAAAACCCGGAGCCCCTAATTTCTAATAATGCGCCGGTTCAGTGGCTTAAAAGTTGTATTTGTTTGTATCGTAATGGCTGTTTGAAAGTCGAGTTAGTTTGCTTTTTTAAAAGCTTTCAACTTGTTACTAATCCTCTTTTTTATCTGTGCAATAATGTTTGGAATTATGATTTTTCTATACAGTGTTGCTGTTTTTCAACAAATTATTTATTTATATTTAGTTTTTTCACACATATCATTATAAAATACATTCCAGACTCTTTATAACGAAACTCAAGGAACCGAGAATTTTTTATCGTTATAGAGAGTTACCGTTATATGGAGTGAAGATATATACATATATATATGTATATGTTTAAGGTAAATCAACCAAATTGCGCTCTTTCCTACTTTATTGAGAGTTTATCGTTATAAAGAATAACGTTTAAAAGAGTTTATACTGTATATCGAAGGGCTAATCTATAGGGAGAGTTTTACATATAGTAAAGCCACGATCACTGTCTTTTGATTAAATAAAAGGATTTTTATTTTTTAATTAAATGTTAACTAATATATATTCATGTAACAAATAAATAAAATAAAATAGCATTTTCGATTCTTGATCACTAAATAACACCTAAAGAACCAAAGAAAGGTACACGGACCGCATCAACATTTAGTTAAACCTATTTCACACAAATACTGTTATTTTATTTATTTATTTATGATCATGAAAAATCGTGGTGGTCTATGACATTCAACACAGGATGTGGCAGTTGTGGCAAGTGGAAAAAAAGGAGAAAGAAGTAAAAGTTTGGTATTGAAGTTATTTATAAAACTAAATTATCAATAAGAAAAATACGCAGACACATACATATATTATTAATATAAAATATACATATACTAATATATATATATACATTCAAACATACAATTATTGTCCATGTATAGAATACATTTATTTATTCTTTATTTGCTCAACTTAAATATTGTAAAACAGGCAAACAATGTTTTTTAAGTAATAAGTAAAAGTAAAAAATATTTATTATACTATACTAGCGCTGTCTAGAAAGACGAGATACACGGAGACAAGAAACACAAGTTAACACATTTAGAAGACAAAATAAATAAATTCAACGCCTTTTATATTAACACTTTTAGTTAACTGCAGCCTTCGCACTAGACAAGCCTGAACCGCGATGGTTAGTTACGAATACATATTAAACCTTTAACACCTGCACGTCTATTACATTGTTAAGAGTACTAAAATAATTTTTTAACTATTATTTTTTATTTTCGCCAAAATGCAAAAAGACATCCAAAAAACTGGGGTAGGACCATGCCCTCACAGAATACCAGCACCAGAAGCATAACGCTGCTTATTCCTTATCCATCCACCATACGAATAGGTGGGTGAAGACATCTGGTTACCCATTACATATAACATGGATCCATCTCAGTTGTTCAGGACTGTGTGATCACCAGCCGCAGTCATCACTCACCATCAGGTGAACTTCATTTTGCCATCACTAATAATTATAATAAAATACCCCGTAAAGATTTTCCTTACATTTATCACATCCTTTTAAGTGTACATTAAATTATAAGAAAAAGAGAACCTTGAATTGAATTAGGGAATTAGAAAACAATTTTACGAACGAATATATATATATATATATATATATATATATATATATATGTTATGATAATATATAAACTATTACGTAAATGATATTCTAATAGGTAAGAAAGATTGACATTACACTTTACCAGACGTGACATTTTGTTTTTAATCGTATGTCTTTTTGTATTGCTTCAAATGATTTTTATTTATTTATTATATTGGAGTAATTGATATTAAAGGTTCGATTTAGTAACTTAATGATTAATTAGTTACCAAAAATATATATTTGCATTAAGTACAAGTTGTACTTATATTATGCAAATATATATTTTTTAATTTTAACATAACCATCAAGTTTACTTATCCATTGTTGGAACATTTCTCATAATTACATTACAGACCCCCTTACAAATAAATTACCGCGAATCTATGTTTACAACAATTAAGAGAAATGATGTACCAAGTCCAGTGAGAGACCGTCATCCCCCATCCCAACGTATCCATCCCCTAACGCATTAATTTTCGCAGCATCATTTAATGTCGCCAACTCATGCACTATCATTTTATTAACCGCCCTAATGCGACTTTATAGTTTTCCTACTTAAGTATTTATGTGAGAATAAATATTTCGATCTCGGTCACATATTTTTTAAATAGACTACATTAGGCCGCGTGGTGTAGTGATTAGAGTAGTTTTAGTCGTGGATTCGATTGACAGCTAAGGAACAATATTTGTCTATCACAAATCATTGGTTTTTTTTGTGCGGGTGTGTTGCATGTGTGTGCCGCGGCCCTGACACTATATCTGAAGCTTCCTCGGATCTTATTCCGCTTGCATTGCATCAGAATAGGGAAGGCGACGACATGTGAGGGTCTCTGTACTAACAATTGAAATGCACTATATATTAGGTATGTACACATGTATATTTTGAACGTGGTAGAGCTACGCTGCAGATTGTTTCTAGCTGCAGAATGAATGGCTCAGCTAGACCGGCGTAGGACCGCACTCTCACGGAATACTAGTGTGAAATAGCAGCATAATGCTGCCGTGTTTCGTCTGGCGTAGTGTAGGGATCCGGAGACCTTTATTACTGATGACGAAGCATTGCATCTCAGGCTTCAAGGGTGACAACGCATCTGCATTATGATATCTTGTGAAGGATGAATATAGATGTCATGGGACCGCAATAATCACTTGCCATTAGGTGAACTGTGTGCCCGTTTGTAATGTATTAATAAAAAAGAATGGATCCAGATTACTAGACGAAACACAGCAGCATGTTTCAACTGGTGAGTCTAGGGATCCGCAGACCCTTATTACTGATGAAAAGGCATTCCATCTTGGACAAAAGGGGTAAAAACACGTCAAAACTATGATTTCCCATCGAGAATGTGGCATTATGGGCCGCCAGTCGTTGCCTACCATCATTGGAGCTGTGTGCTCGTGTGACACATTCTAATAAAAAAAAGTAGAAGCTTATGTTTTGAATATGAAGAAAGAACCGGATACCTTGTTGGTGACGAAGCATCCATCATGATCGTGAGGGGTGAGAGCACAATTGCATTATGATTATGTCATGGGCCGCAGGAGTCACCATTAACTGTGTGCTCGTTTGTCACCCCTAATATTACATAAAAAAAACTATAATTCTTGTATTATTTGGAATATCATTGTCCGTTTATTTAATTTGCCGACAAGTAGACGTCGAGGGATAAATGTGTTATAGTGGTTTATGATCCAAATCAGATTATAGATTCTTTTATATGCGTTTCATTTTTCTTACATTTATTATTTTTATTATATTCATATCAAACCACAGATAACGTAATAAAAATACATGTATGTAAGACTATATAAATAAGTTCACTTAAGGGTTCTAATAACTTACAATTTCATCAGCAGGCGGCCACAGCATGCATTTAAAAATAATTCTTTTTCGGTTTAAGGGAGATATAATGTGCCTAAATTATCCTTATGATTTTATATTTTCTTTATTAAATATTTTTGTGGTTACTTCTTCTGTAAAATCTATTCGTTCAACATTACTTAATGACTAAAGCGAAAGGTCGTTAACCAGTGCATGTTGCTTGATTTACGATAAAGAGACTTGGCGCTTCGCTGCTGGCCGTATGAGAAAGCTCAAAAGCACTCACCGAACAACTGAGAGGCCTTTGCTCGATGTTTCCATGCGTGATAGAATACGGAAAGTACACATCCGCAGTGGAAAGAGGGTGACCGATATCACTCAGAAGATTGGCAAGTTGAAGTCGCAATGCAGGATTCCCACTAGATGAACGACCTACGCAAGTTGTGCGGGAAGTCAATGGTTGAAGGTGATTTTGTTTTAAATTTAAAATAGGCTTACGTTTGACTACAATCTCGCTTGGAAGGTGAAGATGAGGCTTAAGATGGTTCACGAAGGCGTCTGTTCACTTTGGCTCGGGATCGTGCTTTGTGGGCATATCTTTATCAATAATATATATCTCCCTACACTCACCAGACGAAACACAGCTACATTACGCAGCTATTTCACGCTGATATTCTGTGAGGTCGTGGTGCTACCCCAGACGGGCTGACTATTCATGCTGCAGCTGTAAACCACAGCATAGTACTGCAAAAAAATCTCTTACAAAGATTCAAGACGTGTCCTCTAGACTGACTTGTCAGTTATAATCGGGTCTTCGAATTCACACACCATAAGAAATACAGCAGCGTTCTGCAGAAAATCACACTAGCATTCCATGAGAAGAGAAGTAGTAGTCAGTAAACAGCTGAAGCGTGGTTCTAACACTATTAAAAACTTTTACTCATAATTATAACGGCCATTTGTCTGTCCCCAAAGAGCCGCGTGCCACGACTTCTCGCTTGCACAGCCTGTCATATATTTATATTAATTATAGATACAACGATCAACATATACCCCTCCAATATAACAATCGTTACGCTATAAGTAACCTAAATGCCAACAACTTTAGTGTTATTTTACTACGACAGTTTACGATGCATCAATAGCTATTTTACTGTCGCTTTTTAAAAGTTTAATTTGATTTAGTATGAAGCGACGTTTTGAAAAATGTTCGAGATTATGGCGCAGTAGATTTGTTTAGCTAATATTAGGGTACTTGTACAAATATACCTCCACACGAACATACACACTCTCATCATAGTTTGATTCTTCTTCCTTCTTCTTTTAATTTTTACTCTCCTGTCTCTAATTTATTATTATAAGTAACTGACACCTAGCCGTGTGGTGTAGACGGAAGAACAGATCAACCCATCTCTTTCTGTGAGCGTCGTAAGAGGTGACCACAGGATTTAACACCAAGTGACCAAGGACAGATGGCGGTATATACATCTCAAGTTGCCAGACGCAAATGCTCAGAACGATAACGGGCGACAACGTTGCAGGTGTTTGTTTACTACGGTTGCCAACCCACGCTCCAGGTGCGGCAACTAAGGCAAATATAAAGGCAAAATACCCCCATGTTTTGTATGGGACGACTTTGTTCAGCAGTTTAAAAGTGGTAGAGCTACACTACAGTTTGTTTCTAGCTGCAGAATTAACGGGTCAACTCGACCGGAGTAGGACCACGCCCTCACAGAATACCGGCGTGAAATAGCAGCATAATGCTGCTGTGTTTCATCTGGTGAGTGTAGGGACCCGAAGAGCTTTATTACTGGTGACGTGGCATTCTATCTCAGTCCTCACGGGTGACAACGCATCTGCATTATGATTCCTTGTCAAGGATGAATGTAGATGTCATGGGCCGCAGGGATCACTTACCATCAGGTGAACTGTGTGCGAGTTTGTTACTCTTCATGTAATTTTAAAATAAGCAGTGGACTGTATGTAGGCTGCAATGAATTTCTATATTGGCACTCCTTCCTGAAGCTGCAATGTTTATGTTCACACGTGACGAGGCTCTGGTGATTGGTCATAAAGATATTTCTTACTTGACACCGGTGTCTCAACAGACAAATATAAAAAAGACATAAATAGTTTTTTTTTTATTGTGACTTTCTAGATCCGTGGAAGCTCATCGACTTCCCGCAAACTTGCATATATAGTCGCTGCATAGGTGGAAACCAATCCTGAATTGCCAATTCCGGGTTGCCATTACGTTCAATTATTACCACTAGATACAGGGAAATCGTGACGTTCCAAACATAAAACAAATATCGTCATTCGGGTTGGCAGCATCCCGCCTCGGGCGACAGCGGCGACGTGCTGTTAGCTAAAAAATTGCAAATTGTAACGAGCACATTTCGGACGGCCGCCACGTGGCGGAACTTCGTTATAAGATAATGATCCCGACTCACAGCATCCCGCTGCGATCGCCGCGGTCGGACGGTGAGAAAGAGATACGTTAGTGGTGGATAATGCCCTTGTTTGTTAGCTTAACGACGGCCTAATACCCTATGCACGAGTACGCTGTCATACAATTGGTAAATATTTTTTTTTTTTGCGACCCCCAGTTCACAAAGACCTTGTATAACACGCCTCGATTTTAACAAATGATTTTATTAAGCTTTAACATATAATTACCGATTAAATTATTGTAAATTTTACACACGGATTTTTTTTGTATAGGAGAGTAATTTTGTTATAAATAAAAGTATATTTTATTCATATTTTAGTCATAAAATCAAGTTTTTAATTATTGAACCAATCATAAAGTGATAGTATTGTCATTACTTCTCAAATCCTGTGCGAATTTCAGATTATTCAGACGTCCGGAAGGTAGTGAAAATTGACTTAAAAAAATTACATTCAAAATACATTTATTCATACATACATACAGGACTAGGTAACAGGTGATATTAAGAATCAAAATAATAATTAAAGTAAATAATCTTCAAAATATACGGATGTATTAAGAATCAATGATAATAATTCATTATTTTAGTTATTTAAAAATTTTAAACTTTACTTTTCTTATTGAATGGCTTCCCTTCCCTTTTTTCCTCTTTATCAATACTTCTCAGTATTTATTACTCCCAACTATCTTAGGTTATCATGTATAACTGTCCTTTGCACCATCTATAAGTATGTGCCGTATTATTTACCCTATTTATAACTAAGCTAGAGCCGCAATATTTTATTTCGTTATTATTTTTTTTATTGTGACTTTCTAGATCCGTGGAAGCTCATCGACTTCCCGCAAACTTGCATATATAGTCGCTGCATAGGTGGAAACCAATCCTGAATTGCCAATTCCGGGTTGCCATTACGTTCAATTATTACCACTAGATACAGGGAAATCGTGACGTTCCAAACATAAAACAAATATCGTCATTCGGGTTGGCAGCATCCCGCCTCGGGCGACAGCGGCGACGTGCTGTTAGCTAAAAAATTGCAAATTGTAACGAGCACATTTCGGACGGCCGCCACGTGGCGGAACTTCGTTATAAGATAATGATCCCGACTCACAGCATCCCGCTGCGATCGCCGCGGTCGGACGGTGAGAAAGAGATACGTTAGTGGTGGATAATGCCCTTGTTTGTTAGCTTAACGACGGCCTAATACCCTATGCACGAGTACGCTGTCATACAATTGGTAAATAATATTTTTTTTTTGCGACCCCCAGTTCACAAAGACCTTGTATAACACGCCTCGATTTTAACAAATGATTTTATTAAGCTTTAACATATAATTACCGATTAAATTATTGTAAATTTTACACACGGATTTTTTTTGTATAGGAGAGTAATTTTGTTATAAATAAAAGTATATTTTATTCATATTTTAGTCATAAAATCAAGTTTTTAATTATTGAACCAATCATAAAGTGATAGTATTGTCATTACTTCTCAAATCCTGTGCGAATTTCAGATTATTCAGACGTCCGGAAGGTAGTGAAAATTGACTTAAAAAAATTACATTCAAAATACATTTATTCATACATACATACAGGACTAGGTATAGATAGATGATATTAAGAATCAAAATAATAATTAAAGTAAATAATCTTCAAAATATTGTATGTATTAAGAATCAATGATAATAATTCATTATTTTAGTTATTTAAAAATTTTAAACTTTACTTTTCTTATTGAATGGCTTCCCTTCCCTTTTTTCCTCTTTATCAATACTTCTCAGTATTTATTACTCCCAACTATCTTAGGTTATCATGTATAACTGTCCTTTGCACCATCTATAAGTATGTGCCGTATTATTTACCCTATTTATAACTAAGCTAGAGCCGCAATATTTTATTTCGTTATTATTTTTTTTATTAATGTATAATACAATAAATAATATATAAATTTATTTGTTTATTGATACGTTGTATAATTTAAATTATTTATTTAAGTTATCCAGTGGCTTGATAAAGTGTAAAGATTAAAAAAAAAATGAATATCTTTTATAATATATATAGAATAAATAAATATGAGATATATATATATATATATATATATATATATATATATCATGTTTATATATATCATTTATTCATATTGCCCCTGTTTCTACGGAAATCTCTTCCGGCAGACCCGAGCAAGGATAAATATAAAGGAAGTAAAAAAGGTGTAGGTTAAAATTTAGGGTACACGATAGTAAAATTTAATTTCAACATAAATAGGTCGGCACATAATACCAGTATACCGCTGTCGTGTTTCGGTGTTAACGTGTGTTATCCCGGAGAACTGAGTACAGGTCTCAGTCCTCAGGGTGCCAACGTATCTTAGAAATAATTATATTATAATATAATATCCATTTATTCCTTCTTGGCACATATGTGTGCCGGTGATTGTTTATGAACAATACTTAGCAAAATCAGGTACAGTAAAAACAATCAAATACAAACAAAGAAAAAAAACATGAACATAACTTTTACCTGATCGAAAAAGAAAAAGAAAAAATAGTAAATAAATGAAAGATAAGTGAAACCTGCTGTGCGCCAATTAAGGAAAAGGATCTCCAAGCAGATACTGTTGTGACCTTAGCGTTACAACCCTGATCTTCCCTGGAGCCTACACCAGAGAAGTGGTGGTCCTTATTTCATAAACTATAATAAAAACAATAACAAAGTATTAAAACAAAGTAGTAAATAACAACAAAAATATAAAAAAATATTATATGAAAGTTGACAGGATAAAGTTATTGTGTGTTGAACAGGTTAAAAAATAAATAAAATAATACAAACATAATAGAAAAAAAAGAGAAAATAGAAAATTTTATTTTGGGTGGCCCACATTTTTGACTCATGTGTATTTGCTGTTGTATCTTGAATCTTTATTGAGGTTTGATGTAGATGTACTGGACCGCAGTGTTCACTCACCACCGGGTGGACTGTTCGCTTGTCAGTCACTTTTATATAAATAAAAAAAAGATCATGAAATCTTCCACTTACTACAACCTACCACAACTACAGTCACCGAAATGCAATGGAAGTCGTTATTTTGTACAGACAGTGCTCGTACTCGGTACTCGCTCACTCCTTGCAAAGTATATTTGATTACGTTCGAGTTGATTTGTGAACCCCTAACCCCCAACCCGCCAAACCTCCCCGAACACAATGGCGAGGAGCGGATTGAATCTCTCGTAATGGATACCAATCCGCGCCCGCTGCTCCAAAATACCACGCTCTTCTAGAAATTCGAAGATCGGTCCAAGTCTTGGGAGCTTGGATGTTTCGATTTATAATTGTGCCAATCATTGAGGTAACTCCGGTACCTATAGCCTAATGATTTAGAGTACTGTGTGTGAAACTTTACGTCCTGAGTTCGAGTCTAGCATTCAGTTATTATGGTGAACCACATTAGACTGAGCTGATAGTATTGTAGATAGAAGTACATTACAAGTAGACAGAGGTATGTGGATTTTCTAGTAGTGTAGGCTGAGATGACTGCAATGGATGAAAGTGTGACACGCTAGCACACATCTCACATCGTAACTAATGAATCAATGTGTACATACGTGTCATCGCTGAAGATTGAAATTAAATATTTCCAATGACATCAGCAACACCAGAGGAGTCGCGTTGCGATGCCGGCCTTGAGGAAAGTGTAGGCTCCTTTCTTGAAGGTCCTTTCAGTTATTAAAGTCGTAGAGCTACACTGCAGATTGTTTCTAGCTGCAGAATGAATGGGTCAGCCCACTTCCTCACAGAATACCAGCATAATGCTGCTGTGTTTCGTCTGGTGAGTGTAGTGATCCGGAGACCTTTATTACTGGTAATGAGGCATTCCATCTCAGTCCTCAAGGGTGGCAACGCATCTGCATTATGATTCCTAGTCAAGGATTAATATAGATGTCATAGGCCGCAGGAATCTTTTACCATCAGGTGAACTGTGCGCTTGTTTGTTACTCTTAATGGTATATAAAAAAAAAGGTCCACAAGTCATATCGGTTCGGAAACAATGCTGGCGATAGCTGATTACATAGAGAGGTTGTGCGTGGCAAGAAATTTCGCGTGTAGCGCACGGCGGTGGATTGCCAACCATCGAGATGATGAGGATGAAATTTTGAATTCTGTCGTGATGTTTGACTATGTTTCAACTCAGCGGCTGGAAGTAATCCAAACAACTCCTCCGAACACTCTCCATGGTAAATTCGCAATAGCAGTGAAATGAGCAGATCGGAACGTACCCGGTCATCGACGATTCGAGACGTTCTTTGTTTTATTGTCATAAAAAAATTATACGCTGTCGTTGAATTGAACAATTGTGGCTCAAGTTTCTATCAACAGTTTGGTTGTGTGACATAAAGAAATGATATTCTTTTCTTCTCGTTATCGCTTATCCTTCTTCACTTGGGCCGGCGGTTAATCCTTACCCGAGTGTCCTCCGCTAAACGTTTGTTATCATCCCATAATGTAATGTGTCCACTGGATTCGAACCGCATCTCTTAATCTATTAGTTCGCCTGCTGGCTATTGAACGACGCCCACTCCGAATTTTATTACATTTATTGCTTTTTGAGGAAAGGCCATTTCTTTAATAGAAATAAAAATAAATCATTTGTTTAGTACACCAGACTACAACTAAATTAATATATATTGTGTTAAAAGTAATACCTATTTTTAATAATAATAAAATAATCAAGTCTAACAGTGGTAGACTAGTGTAGCACTGCAGTTGGTTTTTAACTGCACAATGAACGGGTCAGCTCGATCGGGTTAGGACCATGCCCTCACAGAATACCGGCGTGAAATAGCAGCATAACGCTGCTGTTTCGTCTGGTGAGTGAAGGGATCCGGAGACCTTTATTACTGGTGACGAGGCATTCCATCTCAGTTCTCAAGGGTGACAACGCATCTGCATTATGATTCCTTGTCAAGGATGAATGTAGATGTCACAGGCCGCAGGAATCATTAAACATCAGATGAACTGTGTGCTCGTTTGTAACTCTCAATGTAAAAAAAAGTCAATGTTGGCGGTGGGCAGTGATGAACGGTGATGGTACAGAGACATAGACATTCACTACTGGCCGTATGAGAAAGATCAGAGTCACTCAGCGAGCTATGGACCGTGGTTCTCTGCAAAAAAATAAGAAACACAGTAGCGTTATCATGCTATTTTACGCTGATATTCTGTGAGGGTGTGGTCCTCCCTGATCAAGATGATTCAGACAGAAGATATCGCCGACCGATTCATGCAAAAACTAAAGATTTATACATATAAAAAGAATGGTTGAGGTTGGCAACGCAATAGGAAAATAGAAAACAAAGGAAATAATCCTTCTCCAAAAAGCTCAATTTTTTTTAATTATAAACAATTTAAGGTTTGGTCGTCCCTTATTGAGCTGAACTAGACAGAAGATATCGCCGCCCCATTGGTACTAAAACTAAAGACAAACGCAACGCAATAGGATAATAGAATAGATAGGAAACTGTTCTTCTCCAAAAAGCTCTCATTCATTATTCATTGCGTTCACTTTGTTATTTTTTTATTAAAAAAATTGCTATCAGTGCAATTAATATTTAGATAGTAACTTTTTGGTTTCAATCAATATTCGCGTAAATATAAAAAAATCAATAACAAGCTAATTAAATAAAAAACAAATGTAAGATGACAATTACGCGTTATTCTAAAAAGATCGATTGTACGGTTTGTTAATAGTTTTCCCTATGCCCGGGGCGAAGGCGCCGGCTGGACGACGGACAAGTTTTAACAGGCCCGAGATGTCGTCCTCACACTTTGAGATCCAGCTCCCTTTCCTCCTCTCCTGGACGAATACTTTGGAATACTTGTGCATTGTAGTCTCTCGATCTCGATGGCTCTATTGACTTTACAATGTGAACGATTTTAAAGTTTTAACGAGAAAATACTTCACTGTTTCTAGTTAGGTAAAGACACATTTACAACAACGGCGGCAGAGTTACATTGCAGTTTGTCTCTAGCCTTTGACTGGGGAAGGACGATACCCTCATAGAATAACGAACCGCTTCGTATGACGAGTTTAAGGTACTTAAAACACACGAGAAGGATTCTGTCAAGTCTCTTAAGGAAGATCCTTTACCGACTGATATAAGAACAATAAGCAAAGAAACTCAGTACGACATTTTTAAAAAATAAATTAGAGAAAAGCGATGGTGATGATGATGAGGTGCTTGTACGGATTCTTTTAATTATGGAATAATAATTTGGCATTATATTTTATATTTAATGTGACCGTTAATAATTTTTGTGAATTGTCTTCGTTTATTTTTTGGAATAATGATTTTGTTTGGACATCTTATTGTTAATCAATAAATAAATCCAGATATACTGTAATATAGTTATGGTACGTACAGGTGATGTAGTATTCCATCTCAGTCCTCAGGCTTCACATGGCATCTATCACTTACCATTAGGTCAACTACTCGTATGTGTTCGCTAGTTGAACTTAATATTGTAAAAACAACACAGCTCAACCTATGGTAAGTAATCCATTACGCCCGCGAAACCAATTAGGTCTACATTAATGCATACATAACCTTTCAGATAATTCCTTATTTATTCTACATTCCTGAAGTTACAAACGTGTGTCACACCCGAGGACTAAGTATTATCTAAAAACGTAATCTAACCAAAACAATTTTCGGCTAAAACTAGTTTGGTTGGATTAGTTATTTATAAGTTTTTAACTTCAGTGTGGTCACCATACAAACTTGACATACAGATATATGTAATCGATACGGCCACAAGCAATAGCAAAATTTCATCCTCATCATCTCGATGGTTGACAATCCACCACTGAGCGTTTCACGCGAAATTTCCTGCCACGCACAACTACTCTGTGGAATCAGCTGTAGTCAGTGGTTTTTCCGAACCGTAACTTAGGAACTTCAATAAAAGAGCCTATACCTTCCTTAAAGTCCGGCAACGCATTTGAGACTCCTCCGGTCTTGCGGATGTTCATGGGCGGCGGTGATCACTTCGATGGTAAGTGGGCCGCTTACTCATATGCCAACTATTCAATAAAAAATAAACCTCAGCTAAGTGTCGTATGCAGAACCCTCGACTATGACCGGTCATTCGTATACACGACAAACGCAATGCACCAAGTTTTCACAAAGTATTGTCATGTCGCATTACTGAATCGTTTATGCAAAGCAGCTGCTAAATGGTGCGTCGGTAACCTGATAATCAAACCCTTGGTACACCTCACCCCAGCACCCATGGCCGGCCACCCCCCGCCCCGACGGGGACGGGGTCCGCACCACTTTATTAGACAAATGATGGTGCGCAATCGAAGCGAAGCCCCAGACACGGGCTTGTGCATCGCCTATAATAGAATGCAATAAATTCTTAGCTCTTTTACGATGTTTTAATATATCGTTATTTAATAGATTATAAAGAAAATGACGAATTATTTCGTACCAAAAACAATAACGTTTTATTTCTTTACATCTCATTATTAATAGATTTTAAAAGCAGAGAAGTTTCTCGATTGGACAATATTTTATTATCTGTCCGAAATCTAACTTAATACAATATTACGGAATTTTCAGTTCGAAGATCATTGAGAGCGATTAAAGTAAAATTAATGATCTTGATGATTGCTGATGCTGACCAAAGTCTCGTCCGCTGACCACCAGAGTAAAATGCTGAGCCAGCAGCATCAATCGATGTCTAGATTGTCACTCCATCTAGTTAGGTCCAACGCTGCGAAGGTCAATGCGAGATTGCCTCCAGAGAACCTTTCTTCCTAGTTATCGGTTCTACGAGCTACATGGCCGGCCCATTGCTATTTTTTTAATTTCGAATATCTACGTTTTATTCGATAACGCAACATATGTTGCGTTTAATGAAACGTTTCTGTCGCAAAAGGGACGGAAAATAGGTATTCGATCAGGGAGACAAAAAGAGAGAACTAGTCTGCTAGGTGTTTTTCTTACTCTCTCTCTCTCTATGTCTGCCCTTTTTGCTCCTAACTTTTTTACTTTCTACTTACAAACAGAGATGTAGCCAAAGAAGTTTCCACCTTTAACTTGAACGCGTATTTTTTTACGTTTTATATATATACGATATCAATATACTATATATAATATAGATTATTATATATATATTGATATCGTAATAAGTATTTGTACCCAATGCACAATGGGTAAATTAAAACAAAAGGCAATATAAGTGTTTCTTGCCGGTCCTTCTCTTAAAATGTCTTAATTTTCTCCAATGAAATTTGACATTCATTAGAGATTGATTTGAAGTAAGATAATTTAAATATTTAATTATCGACGTTAACTTTTGTGTTACCTCAATTCTCTGATACCTCTGAATTATATATAATGATTATTAAATATATAAATAATGATATATTCTTATAAATAAGTATTAAAATATAATAGATATTTAAACGTTGATTTCTATGCAGACCGTTCTTAATTTAATTTAAAAAAAAAATATCTTAGTAGTTTTGTTTTCCGCATAACAAGACATTTTAATTTTAAAATCAAACAATCAACGCCATCTAGAGGTGCCCAAAGAAACTTCACGAAATATAAGTCTAACCTTAAAAAGATTCTTCCAATGAAGTGTGTGCAATGAAGCTTCCTTTTTTTTTGAAGAATTTCGCTTATGTAACTCAATTAAGCAGGGCACGGTTCACGACGTTATTCGAATGGCGGGTTCGTTCCTACGACTTAGTTTCTCTGACCGTACTCTAAACCATTAGACTGTTTGCTTCTATTTAACATTGTAATATTTTTATATTAGTCTTTACTTGCCGTAAATTGATAATTGTAGATCTAGATACTTTTCAGTATTACCCCTAGGACATAGATCTACACAAAGACACAAATTCTTTAATTGATTATGGTCATTAATAAATCAAATATAACACTTCAGAAAAAAAAACCTTAATATAATTATCAATAGTAAATGCTAATATTTAAATGTGCATTTAACAATGATAGAGCCACGTCGCAGCTAGTGTCCAACAGCGCCGGGAACGAGTCCCATGATCTGAGACCACGCCATCACAGAACACCTACAGCCTAAATTAGCAACATTAAGCCTCTGTGTTTCGTATGATGTGTGTTGGGATTCGGGGGATCCCGAATCTTTGCCCTCGGGGAATAGCAACCATGTGCAATTTGAATTTTGTCAAGGACCAAATCTAGATGTCATGGCAGCCAGCCATCACTTACCATCGAGTGAACTGTGAGCTCGTTTATCAACTTTAGTATTATAAAAAATACATTATTATCATAATTTCATCCCATCATTAGTCCACTGCTGGACACTGGCCTCCACAGATTACCTGATCTACCCGCATATAAACAATAAAATACTATTCTCATCAGCCTATACTCGTCTCCAGATGCACTTATTTAGTTCACATGGGTGTCGGTGCGTAAGAGCGTTGTTAAATTAATAAACAACATTAAAACTAACGCATCATTAACTATATCATACTAAGAGCGAACAAGCTGGGGACGGCATTGATCCCACGACCCTCCGTGTTGCAGGACTGGACTGTGGCAAATCGCCACCGTCGTACGACGTTACACAGTTTATTTTTTATATAAAAAGAAATCTCGCAGTGATATTAATTTTACTAACATCAACTTCAACTACGCTTAAAATGCCACAAGCATTTCGGATGTGCTTCATGCCATTAGTCCATGATATATATCTTCTAAATAACTCTGAGAGTAACAAACGAGCGCACAGTTCACCTGATGGCAAGTGATTCCTGCGGCCCATGACATCTACATACATCCTTGACAAGGAATTATAATGCAAATGCGTTGTCACCCTTGAGAACTGGGAGGAAATGCCACGTCACCAGTAATAAAGGTCTCCGGATCCCTTCACTCACCATACGAAACACAACAACGTTATGCTGCTATTTCACGCTGGTATTCTGTGAGGGCATAGTTCTACCCCGGATGCGCTGACCCATTCATTCTGCGGCTGGAAAGAAACTGCAGCGTAGCTCTACCACTGTATAAAGATTCACTATTCGTACCCATTAAACTATTGACGATTCGTATTGTATTATTTGTATTGCAGAATTACATATCCTGATACTGGGAATGTAATAAATATTGAAGGAAAATCAATCAAACAATCATTCTTATTTATAGTTCCTAATTGTGTTGGCACGTATTGGTAAGCGATTTGGCAACTAGGGTGTTCACTTAAAACAATTATGATATATGATTAAGATAAATGAAAAAAAAAAGACCAGCATCAATAGTCTATTGGTTTAGGGTCTGCGAAACTTAATATCATATGTTCAAATCCATTCGACTTTGTCGTGAACCATCTTCTAGCTCCTCCTCCAACTAATCTGAAAATGCTTATAATTTTCAGATTAGTTGGAATAATCTTAAAAAAAAAACTTATTTGTAGTTTTTTCTTATAATCATATAAGAGGTGTTTTTTTTTCTTCGGGCTTATGGCCGCTGTAAGCCCGAGGACTTTTAGGGTAGAGAGGTGACCGAGCGCTTATGGCGCTCAGCCGGGACCTTTATTGGGTTGTAATTCAGGTAGAGGTGTATCATCTGTCCCTCGACGGTAAGTGACATTTGCATCCGTCATAATCCAAAATTCAAGGTGCCTTGTCATTCCCTGAGGACAGGCATTCCATATGCCCAGTTACCTGTAATCTTGTTTCTCTAACTCTTTTTTATGTATATATAGAATAGGTGGCAATGTAGCAGTAGCCCGATGTTAAGTGATCACCGCCGCCCATGGACATTCGCAACACCCCAGGATTTGCACAACAGCAGCCTTTTGCCGCTATTTTAAGGTCTATATTATGTAATGACGTGGTCCTTTAAAATAATATTAGGGGTGGACGTTTACCCGATAGTAAGTGACGACAGCGACAAACACAGTGATGTTAAACTTATATTGCACACTGATATTCCGTTGGATAGCGTGATCCTGCCCAGGTCGAGCGGACCTATTCGTGTCGTAACCAATTAGTTACTGATGGTGTAACTCTTTCAAGTAAAACGTTGTCGACTATAAATTGTAAGCATATTTTGCAACATAATTTAGATTGGTGATCCAAATGGGACAACAGTCTATTTAGACCAAAAGACAAAGATCTGAATACCGATCTGTTTTTTTTCTTACCGAGCCACTGAACTACGCAACAGACATTTTGCAACCTGTATATACAATAAATCTGTATATACGATATAGTCCACACCTGGGTGTTGTGGTATCCATGAAGATTAACTTCGCAAGAAAAAGAAACTCATTTTGTGTATAAAATAATGTTGAAGCTTTTGTATTTATTCCTTTACATTTGTTTAGTTTGTGCATCTTATTTTTTTTAATTTGATTTACTAACAATCATATAATTACTTATTGTTAGACCTGTTCTGAAATAAATTTTATTATTATGCTGGGATATTGATTTTTAACATCGACTGGTTGCTCAATGAAATAAATAAGATATTGTAAAATAAAAATATATACAATACATAACATAAACATATAAGAACCAACCAGATGAGTCCCTCGAAAGGGGTCCCAACGAAACATTATTACTATTACATTATTATTATATATAAGCTGTTCGCTTTATTTACATCTCGTGTTTAACGTCAATAAATAAATAATCAAAAGAATATGGAAAATGTTGGATATTGCTCAGATAAAGACTCCAACAAAGCAACTTAAATAAAACTTGTTAATCCAACACAATCTTGAAACGCCAAAGAAATGTCTCGCCAACAAGCGGCGAGGGCACTCCAGCCTCCACTAGCCACGACGACAGGAAATAACCCGGCAAATACTTTATCGGTAGACGTAAACAAGCTGTCAGGCTTTAATCCTTCGAGATGGCCGGCGGCAAATCTACCGGATAATACCGGTTAAATAGACCATGTCGGTACGGACTCGTACCGGTAAATAAAGTCCGGTTCGCTCGGCGTACCGGTAATCGAGTTATGGTGTTCTATGGTGGGTGGGAGTGGGGAGGCCTGTGGCGTGATTTGTGTGTTGCCAGTTACGGCGTCTAATGTCTGCCGTATCGGTAGACCGGATTATGTTGTGGAAATTCTTTTATTGCTTACGTCTATTAAAAAGTTTGCGCATGTTGTCTGCACTGGTCTGGTATAAATTTATGGCTCGGAAAGAGTTTTTAGATTTTATCGTGCATAACCCGTTGGAAAGGTTTTTACGAATGAAATGCAGCGATGACAACTATATTTATTAACAAGCAATGGTAGAGATAAGATGTCGCTAGCATCTAGCTACGACATGAATGGGTCGCATTATGCCCTTACAACACCAGCGTGAATTTTCGTCTGATGTAGGGATCCGGAGACCCTTATTACTGGTGGCAAGGCATTCTAACTCCGTCCTAAGGGATGCTAACTGCATTAAGATTCAGGAACCCTACACACTACAGACGAAACACAGCAGCGTTATGCTGACGTTTTACGCTGGTATTTTGTGAGTGTATGAACCTTCCCAAGTCGAGCAGACCCATTCTTGCTTCAGAAATAAACTGCAATGCATCTGAATTATGATTTCCGATCTAATTAATGTTTGTAACACGGGAATCACTTACCCTCAGGTGAACTGTGTGCTCTATTGTCACCCTAAATACAGATTTTGATTTTTTTCAATTATTTATTTCGCGTACGTACTAATAGTTCTCGATAAAACACCCAAGTTTTATCAAACTACGCCGTAGCCCATCGAGAAGTGTTTGCCGTCGCAAAGTGTAGGGTACACAACTTAAAAATTGAAAAGGTGAGGTCCTCCAATTTGCGGATACGTGTCCTCCTGAAGCCGCCAAATTGGACGGCTCTCTAGCGAGAGGAGGCTGGAGGGCCCGCGGGATGCTGTTGGACCACAAAACTATTCACAGCGAGCCCTTTCAAGACGTCACCTCGCTCTATTTTCCCATTTCGACACTACGCTTTACAACTTGGGAAACACACGTGCCTTTTGTGTGGTGTTTTCTTCACAAACGGTGGAAAGATATCTCAATAGTTTGTTGTTTGTTTATCTTTAATATATTTGTTGAATACATTGTTTACTTAGAAAACATAAAAATATTATATTTGCATCTGTAATGTATGGGGGTGGAGATCACATAATACACAGGTGTATTACATATTGATAAGTGATGAATGTGCTTCATCACATCTTCATACATCCTGACCGAACATACAAGATTCACGTGCGGTGCCACCCAAGGACTGAGAATAACTCGTTAGATATATTTTCCCTATCGACCTGTACTAAACCTGACTAATGGATGGGAACGATGCGAATCTGATAAGGAACGTATTGACGTTTTTTTTTTGCTTTAATTCAATTTATATTTTCACATAACGTTAATCAACAAAACTTAACAGTTCATAAATATTGAAAATATCTATTTTAATGAAAATTACGTTAATCACATATGAGAAGCAATCCATGTACTTTCGGCATGTCGGTTCCGGAAAGTCGAAGTATGTCTAGTCATTTTTGGGTTAGGTTTTGCAAGCACACTAAGTATAATAAAAACTGTGTTTATAACCTATAAATATTATTTATTACTAAATAAGTTCTTAAATATTATGCGGGCGATGGTCTGGATTCCCTTATGACACGAATCGAAGCAACCAACGTGCGTTTTTGGAGTAGTCAGTCAAAATATTCACTGATCTAACTCGAAACGACGAAGTCGAAACGAATTAATTCGAGGACTACCTAGCGACGGGATACATACATAAAAACAACACACACTCGTTAATAAATGTGAACGAATTCTCATTTTTAAGGGCCGGTCAGTGTCTGAATGCTCGCTTTTAATTTATTTATTTATTTAATCTTCAATTGTAAACACCTTATTTTTATAAAATAAGGATACAATGGGCGGACTTAATGCCTTTTGGCATTGTCAACCAGTCAACCCATGAGATGGAGAAACTTTGACTGTAGGTGCCTATAACAAAGTAATAATAAATAATAACTAATTATTAACTTAATATTCATAATAAGAAATAAAATACATATAACATGCATACATAAATACATATAACAATTAGTTTCATAAATGACATAGTAAATAGATAAGTATCATATAATGAAGACCTTAAATATATAATAAAAATAGATAATATAAATATAATTAAATAATTAAGTAACAAATTCAGATTTTCCATGTATAATACTCACGAATCAGACTTTTAAAATTATTAATTTTATTAGGAGCTCGTTTAATGTCATCGGGCAGGGCGATCTAGAGCTGTATAGCCTGAACAGTAAAAGAAGAATGAAAGAAACCACAAGAATTGAAGACATTTTTCCACTCGTTTACCACGTGTTAGATGAAATTTGTGTCTGAAATAAATAAAAAATATTTACGTCATGTTAAATCCGCAAATCCACAGTGGACGAGGCTCTTAAATTATCTCTATAAAAGAGGCCAAAATATAGATATTGTGTTAGTTAAATTTGACTTATTTATATTATATATTACTTCGTCCATCAGATATATGATCCCTCATTCCCTCGTCGTGTGGTCCACAGCTACAAGTTTACAATAATCAATAACATTGGCACTCGGCAGTGCCTAAGCAAACACTCCGGATTCGAATCCACGGCCCGAGAGCTCTCGGTCAATTATACGGACAAAAAGTTTTGTTTACTCAAGGATTTTTTGTCATTTGTATTAGTAATGATTTCTTATATTTTTTATACTTTGAATAAAACTAATTATATTGATTTTATAGGACCTTTCCGCTGTGTGCCGAATGAGGTGTTTGGCGTCCTTATGTTTTTTTTTATAGTATTAAGCGTAACAAACTCGTACACAGTTCACCTGATGGCAAGTGATTGCTGCGGCCCATGACATCTACCTTCATCCTTGACAAGGAATCATAATGCAGATGCGTTGTCACCCCTGAGGACTGAGATGGAATGCCTCGTCTCCAGTAATAAAGGTCTCCGAATCCTTGCACTCACACAGCAGCGTTAAGCTGCTATTTTATGCTGGTATTCTCTGAGGGTGTGGTCCTACACCGGTCGAGCTGATGAATTCATTCTGTAGCTAAAAACAAACTGCAGTGTAGCTCTACCACAGTTAACCCAAACTAAAGTGGTGGAGGCAGTTTCACTTTGTTCCTATTGACCGAGAAAGGATCACGTCTTCACATACTGCTGACGAGGCATTCCATCTTGGTCCTCAGGATTGAAAGCCGCTTGCATTATGACTCCTTGTCGAAGATGAATGTGGATGTCGTGGGCCACAGGAAACACTTACCATCGGAGCAATAAAAAGAACTGTCGCTGTTTAATTATGTGTTTTTTGTCCAATCCACGCAAAAGTAGCTCATCAGTATCTTGAGATCTTACAGTGGTACGTCTGATTTGGGATTTATATTATCAATCACATGATCCCAATCCGATGGTAATACTCAGCCATCGTCTCTATTGAAGTTAGAATGCTTTTTTTTTATTTCAATAGTCTCGTGAAAGATCCTTGAGAGACGGTATTTCTTTGCGAGGATTTCTGGTTTTTAACTTAACTTAAATGCTATTGGAAACAGTTATTTTCAATTTAAGATTTCAATATGATTTCGGTTTAGCTGTTCTAATTTCGAAAATTTACAAATCATATCTCTCTATTATATTTCAATTATGTCCTTCCTTCATCATCGTCATCGCAGCCAATCCACAGTCCACTGTTGAACCTAGTCCTTCTCCATCGACTAGCAGGAAGCACGATCCTGAATCACATGCATCCATCGACTGCCAGTGAACTTGCATAGATTGTCGCTCCATCTGGTGAGGGATCGTACTACACTACGACTGACTGTCCGAGCTGACCACTCAAGAACCTTTCCACCCCATTCGTTATCTGTTCTATAAGCTATATGAACAGACCATTGCCACCAAGCCACCATCATATCTTTATCATGTCCTATCTCCAACTGGAAATGAGACAGAAAGTCACGTCCTTTTCATTCTTCTCTTTATCCCGTTAATTGCAAATCCACTTCAAATATTTTCTAATAACTCTTATTTATTTATTTATTAAATGGATTACCAACGCAAGATACAATATTATATTTTATACTATATAAGAATAAGGTATTCTATGTAACAGTTATAGTATACAATATGATAGGATACAATATGATTAAAAATGTGTAAATGAATATAAACTTAAAATAAGAATTCAAAACATAATTAACAAGATTGAAAAAAAAACAAACAAATTATGAAATTGTTAACATAAATAAAAATTGCGTTTAAATAAAAGTTAACTTGCTCTGGAAATTGAAACAATACAAATATGTTAGATAAATTGAAAGAAATTAAAATTAACAAAATTTAAAAAAATCAAAATCCTGAAAAAAATAAAACATTAAAAAAAGAAAACAGATTTTAAGTAAAGTACGATTGAACTTGTGTGTTGACAAAAATGCAAATGAATTCAAAATTGCACCTAGTGAGCACAGATATAATACATACATTGCAGTGGATAATGAACCAAATTATAATCCATGCATCTCTTCTTTGACCTTCCTCTGTCTTTCCACCCTTCCATATTCATGTACATCCCTCGTTCAGTAAAATGATTTTCATCTCTTCTCACCTTATGTCCAAACAATGCGTATGCAATTGCAAATGTCCAAAAAAAACTGTTCACTGCGCCCCATGACATTCACATTTAACCTAAATGAAGTTTCAAGATGCACATTTGTTGTAATTTTAAACGAGCACACGGGGTCACCTGATGATAAGTGATTCCTTCCCATGTATCCCGCACACGTATCTTCAATGAGAAATCATAATGCACATGCATTGTTTCACCTGACAATGGAGGTGGAATGTCTCGCGTCACTCAATTAGTGTTTCTGCATCGGGTTGTCCTATTCATGTTCTAGCCAGAAACAAGCTGCAGTTAGCCCTGCTACTGTTAAATAAAATAAAATGAAATCATGTAGTTGTGTATTAATTCTTCATGTCATATATTCGTATACAATGATTCTATATATATATATACTAATATTTTAGATGTAAACATACATTTACGAGACATTTTATATTTTAGTTCATAAAATCCCTTATAACATTTAATCAACAAGTCGTTTCACCTAATTCATAGCCATCGCTGTAAATGCACTGCACAGAATACGAGATAAGCTAAACAAATCACATATTAAGGAAATAACTTATTTATCATACAATGATATACAAACGGAAGTAATACATATAAATAACAGAAGTATACATGTCAATAAGCACATACACACATACAAACAAACTCGCACACGTAAACATAAAACTAACATTATTGCTGGTTAAAATAAAATACTGTTCATAAATAGCTTCTAACCAATCGTGTTATTCTGAATTTGGTCTTATTAATTATAATTAGTTGTTTTATAATTTATTTTATAAGTCGCTGTTGGATTTCCTAACAAATAAATAATAATAATATAACCTAAAAATTATACAGTACGTCGCTTGTTCGGGCCGTGCGAGATCGACACAAAGAGCCATATTAACGTCTTATTATTTCAATATTGTTGCAATACACACAACCGGCACCGGCATTATGTGTGTCTAACTTCACTAATGACCGTGTACCCAATACACAAACATATCTATCGCCCGCAAACACATAGCGCCACCATTTTGAATCTTAATTGAGGGACGGTAAAGAGCTAAGGTGTGTAAACGGGAGAAGGTTCGGTTTGGTTCGTATATAAAGAAATGACACGGGTTGCTTTTGAGTGTGGAGTGAGGTTTGGAGAGAAAATAAACGCGTAATTATTGTTAGTGGAAGATGGCTGAGAGGTTCGGGGAAGGCCTGTGTGGGCGAGGGCTTTTTATTAGGCATTGATTGATGAGTCAGCTGAAGGGATGGTTTGTTGATAACTCATACCTGCTGTAGGCATTCGTGTTGGAAAGATATGCAGTTTTTTTTTATATTATCGTCCGCAATCGTCATTCAAGTTTCTCTCTCTCTTTCCTTTTTTAATGGTATGATTTATTAATTTTAATGATCGGTATCATTGAATGCTGGTGTTTATTACAGTTAGAGTTTTCAATATATTTATTAACCGAAAGCTGGTAGAAAGGTAAGTGTGTCTTTCTCACTATACCAGACAGTGACAGCATGTTACACAATTACATATTCGGTTTCGTACAATTACTCTAAACCTCGGTCTATTTTATCTTATGTTCATATTATCGTGGGAAAACAGTTCAATATTTTTTTTTAATAAATTTTACTGTAAAATATAATGTTGTAGAGTTATGCCGCAGTTGTAAACTACCTTCAGCACGAATTGATCGACTCAACCGAAAGGGTCATGCTTTGTGGAATACCACAGTAAACTTTAGTATAGCGTTCGTTCCGGTCTTCACTTTCTACTGCTCACCTGGAATTGTGTGCCATTTTGTCACCCCTAATAACGTTTAAAGAAGCCAACACCCGCAACATGTAAACGTCGGACACGGTTAACAATAGTAAATGCAATTTTATTATTTCAACACAAATTGACCGTTACAATATAACCTCAAAGTTTGTACAGTCACGGTCCGAATGACAGAAATAAAAACAGGAAGTGCACGCAATCCGCGTCCGGTGAGCGCGGCCCGTGACAGGGGCGCCGGCGACGACAAGATGGCTGCACAATGCGCGCCATGACAGCCTACGACAGAATAATTTCTAATGTTTACGCGAATATTGCACACTGAAAAATATTTATTAAAAGAAGAAATTAAATCTAAATGTTACACAGGGAGTACTGAGGGACTTCCCGATGTTAGTCACATCAACTCTCCTGCGTAGATCGGACCAAAAATATTGAAGTAAAAAAACTGACGGTAGTTCGGGTTAACTATAATTTTAGGTAGTCCCTAACACACCTCAATTCTTCCTTGACCATGAGTTCTGTTTATCACTCGAAACGTCTAGATAACTAAAGTTTTAAATAAACGCAATATAATCTTATAAATTGTTTTAACCTACGATAGGTTTTTATTTATATAGAAAAAGTGCCAAACGAGCATGCAGCCCACCAGATGGTAAGTGATCATCGCCGCCCATGGACATCCGAAACACCAGAGGAGTCGCAGTTGCGTTGCCAGCCTTTAAGAAAGGTGTAGGCTCTTTTCTTGAAGGTCCTTAAGTCGTATAGGTTCGGAAATACCGCTGGCGACAGCTGATTAATTACACAGAGTAGTTGTGCATAGAAGAAAATTTCGTGAGTAAATTGCCAACCATTGAGATGATGTGGTTAATATCGTGCCAAACCTCATAACTCGCCATCTTTGTATGCTCTATATTTCCGATTTAGTATCTAGGTTGCTTTATTACAGCAATGCGAGCAGCAGTAGCTAGATTTTGTTTCTGGTTTTGTTTTGTTTTGATTTTGTTTCATCAAACCGACTCAGGCTTGGAAAGACCAGCAAAGAAAAAAGCGTGAAATACCAACTTCATGCTGTTGTGTTTATTATCAGGTTACGGGAAGCTAGGCATTCCATCTCAGTCTTGTCAACTCATGTGCATTTTGAATCATTCATGAGGAAGTAGTTTATGGGCTGCAGTTTTACAATAGCTATTCCATCTTAGACCCTGGGAGTGACAACGCATCTGGATTATGATTCCTTATCGATAACGACAACTACTCAAGGAGTCGACAGCGGTATTTCCGAACCAATAGGAACATTTCTTAAAGACCGGCAGCGCATCTGCGGATGTTCGTGAGCTGTGGCGATCATACAGTTGCTTGGTCGCTTGCCATCTATTTTAATAATAACGAATGTGATGTCATGGGCAGTAGGAATCACTTACCAGGTAAACTGTGCGCTCTCAATTCAATGATTAAAAATAACAGATTGGTTGAGGTGAGAAACATATATAATGTTGAACTCTAGTTATCTGTACAGACTCCCTTAAAACATTGATAAGAGTCACAGGCTAAGCAATTGGAATCGTAAAATAATTTCGTTGTAATAAATATTTGCTTCTACTCTACTTTGTATCCACTACTCACTAACTCCTGGCTTTCAATACGTTGTTACCCAAAACATAATTAAAAAAAAAAACTATTATACCACAGACAATATAAACTAACAGTTCAGTAGCTTCAGTTTGATTGACACAAATGAACCGACTACGTGACTAATTTTAACATTGATTATTGACATTATCACGTCGAATGCACACAACAGTTAAAAAGTGTAACATCTAAGTAAACACCGGCCGCTAATGCCCCGGACAATAATGAGCTTGATTATGTTGGCACAAGTGTGCCGGCGCGAGGGCCATTCGTCCGCATTCCTGTTTCGTATGTTTGCGTTCCTCCACGATTGTCTGTCTGTTTGTCGAATTATATCGAGATGTTTGTTTATCGTTACTGTGCGACTCTTTGTGAGTCTAGCCACTGTGTTCTCGTCATTGCCACGCTTTGTTTCGTGATCGTGTGGTTTTATTTTATTATCATTATTTTATTATATATATATATATATATATATATAATATGGTAAAGAAATTTAAAATATATGAAACATAGAGACCACACACCAATCCCTGACACTACCACCAAAATATTACCTACTTGCTTCTTTTGCATCTCTTTGAAATAAGGTGAAATATCAATCGAAAACATAAACGGTAGATTTATGGTAATCTAGCCATCGCGGTACTGCCTAGTGCGAAGGCTGCAGTTAACTCCAAGTGTGAATAAATTGTAAAAGGCGTTGGATTTATTTATTTTATTTTTGCGTTTCTTTTCTCTGTGTATCTCTCTAAAAGTGTAATAAATATTTTTTACTTTACGGAAAACATTCTACAAAAAATAAACGGCCTTGACGTGGTAGCTCGCAGTCCAAGCACTCGCCTTTGATTTATGGTACGCAGGCAAACCGAGTTCGATCCTCGAGCACAAATGAAAATTATTAATTGTAATTTAAAATCTTGAGCTATACTTCCATGTCTAAAAAATAGCTCAAAGAAAAATCGAAATCATGTGAAGTCCACCAATCAGTCTGCTGCGAGATATCTGCGTTCATCCTCACTCCTCACTCCTGAGATCTCCAGGATCTTCGGATTCCTACACTCATACGAATCCATACAAAACACAACAGCGTTACAAACCGAAGGAACAAACTGCAACGTATCTCAACTCCTATATACCTTCTTTCTTACCATCATATAATTAAAAAAACCGTATTCACTGACACAAAAAAGGAACGTAATTTAAATTTTAAAATTATAATACACAGATCCAATTCCCCGTCGAAAACCTCCCCCACCCCATAATCTGTATTAAATCCAATATTATTCGATCAACTTCGTCAGCTAAACTACATAAATCGTTTCTCAATAAGCAAATCCTCGTTCAGATATGATAATTCCATCTGCACCGGTCGCTGCGGTAATTAAAAAACATATTATGGACATGTCCAGTCTTGTAGGGAGCCCCCCACCCCACCATCCCCCACACTCGAGGTAGCCGAGAGCCAAATTATTGGACTGTGCTCTTCATTAAATTAAATCTCCACGTTCTCCAGCGGGCCTTTATAGGGGTTGAAAAGATTTTTCCCTTATTATTTAATACGAGACAGGGGTGGAATTGAAGGATTCTGCGGTTATTGCAATAACGTTGGCAACGGCTTAGCTGTAAGTTTGTGAACAGGATGAGGAGCTTTTCCATCTCACACTGGATATTCGCCTTATATTCCATGGTATACAAGCAACGTGACTTCAATCGCCGTCGCTGAGACCAATTAGATTGTTAATCACAGTGTTAAATTCTGATTAATCACTTTTTATCAATATATGTGAGTTGATAAACGAGCATATAGTTTACTCGATGGTAAATGTAAAAATCACAATGCAGATATATTTCCAATCTCGAGGACTGAGATGGAATGCCACTATAATAATAATTACGCACACACAAACAAGAAATACAGTAATGTTATGCTGTTATCTTTCGCTGGTATGGGCGTACCTTTCTCCGACGAGCTGACCCATTCATGCTTTTCGAAGATAGGAGCATGAGTGTACCTCTGCAACTGTTAAAGTTGTGTGTTTTTTTACAAAGTTGTGTGGTAGCATATCCACTATGGATTATCTATATTTTTTTAATAGAAAAGGACCGTACGTATTTGTGGATTATTTTAGGAAGCTAAGAATGAATAAAACGAGCAGACAGTTCACCTGATGATAAGTGAAGGCTCCAGCTCCATCTTCCACAAAGATTCAAGATGCGTTGTCACCCCGGAGGACTACGACCGGGAATAATTATACTGTCGACGGCAGACATCTAAACGACGAGAAGTTCGCACTATTCCAGTACATTACTAGTTACACACACGTTGTCGGTTGTCTTTTATAAGTTTAAAAAGATATTAACACTCCTTTTGACTACTACACATAATAATTATTTAGTTAAAAGTTGTTTAGTTAGTTTCTTTTTCCCGACATTTTTTTAATTACATGAAAGTTAACCAGATTCAAGTGACTCGTGCGGCCCATGACATCTACATTCACCCTTTACAAGGAATCATAATCAGATGCGTTGTCAACTGAGATGGAACGCCTCGTCACCAGTAATAAAGTTCTCCGGATTCCTACACTCACCAGATGAAACACATTATTATTCTGGTATTTTGTGAGTGCGTGGTCTTACTGACCCATTCACTCGGCAGCTAGAAACAAACTGCAGTGTAGCTCTACCACTTGCACTTAAATTATATTAACCTTAGCATTTTCAGTAGCATAACCAAGAAAATTCATGCTCGAATTAGGAGAATAAGGTGTATGTAGGTGGTGTGTGATGTATTTCGTATGTTGAGTTTAGAGAACCGGAAACCCAGTTAGTACTGGTAACGCAGCATACTCAGAACTCAGACTTCAGGAGTGACAGCGCATGTTCAGCTTATATCTTCGTTTAAGATGGATGTAAGTGTTCATGAATTGAAATTGTCCCTCACCATCGGGTGAGCTGTTCGTTTACTATTTTTATTTCATTAAAAAATACATGCAGACACGAAATTCGGGTAATTCCCATCTTCTACCATATTTTAATAAAATGATGATTATTTTTATCTCTCAATAATTAAAATAAGTAAATATGCTAAAGTATAGAATTATACAAGTATAGTCTTTGCGAGAGACTGATGTCTATACTGGGATCAACTGAATGATTGATTACCAGGTACTTCATCTTACGGACTAGTTTTTTATAAATTGGGAAAGACGCACCATTCACACTAGTTTCCGTTTGTAAAAGATAAAATTTAAAGGAAACAAAAATATATACAAATAAAATAATCCAATTAAACTAATACATATGTGTAGTCCGTACGGCACACAAGCACTTGCGCTAAGTGTGTTTATTGTCAATAAATATAAACACATTCAAATCAACTGCAACACCTATTTTTTACTCGGAGTCGGTTAATAGATATAACTCTGCTAATTGAAATATACTTAACAGTTGGCTCTCGTACAACAGAATGGCAATAGTTAATTGTATCTTTAAAATGGCTGACTGTGCAGTTTAGTAACGATAGTAGCGAACGGTTCCAATGACGAGCGATCGCGTTTACACCCGTCAAACAAACCAGCGGGCGATGATTAGACGTCAAATTGACGTGCACGGTGCAATTACTCGGCGGGCAGCGGCTGGTGATCGTACGAAATCGCTTATTCACGCCCGCTAGTTGACCCGTGAGTGCAGCTGGCGACTGACTCGAGGCAAAAGCGGAAGCGATTGATATAGCGTTATTTGGTTTATATAACGCACAAATAAAGCACAATGAGTCGTTGATAATTCAATAATGCATTTTAATATACAAAAACAGATCTTTGTTTCAATTTTTTTTTTTGCATTTTCCTTTCAAATATTTTTATACACTTTAAATATCTTTGGCGACTTTACAAGATGATTGCAATTACGATGGTTTATTTTTTTAAATTACTTTATATTGCTTACAAAATTTTAGCCAGGTTTATAATTAGAATGTGAATAATGAATACACCATAAATCGGAGATAATTTAGGTAGTTATTTATAGCAATTTTATTAACAACTGATTACTTTATCAACTGGAAAGAAAACAAATAGTAATGATTTAAATATTTTTAAGTCGTTTTTAAATTATTTAAAAAAGATAAAGAACTCTTTAATGCATGATTCTTAATATATATAAAAACATGTCAATAGACACAAATAAAATATTTTAATTATTAAAATATCTTAATACCAGCTGCTCTATAGGTTAAGAGTATGATCCCGCCCGAGGGGCAATATTTATGAACCATTAATGTGTCCTTATCGTATGTTGACACAAACGTTCACGGTACTATTATACATACCCGTTTGTCTATTGTCATAATCATCATGGTCATAAACGCTACCGCTTACATTCATACCCGCTACCTCTTATAGCTCAAACCACACGACAAGAGAACGGAGCATATAATTTGTCCGCGACAGGCACTTGTTTATTTTGCGGGCTCTGTCGGAAGCTATTTTTCTAGTTAGCGCCATATTTTTTTAGGTGTCCTGTTGTTGCTCCATATCCAGCAACTGTTAAACGTGAGATATTTAAAATTAACAAACGTATCCTGCACGTGCATTAACAAGTACGGTTTAATAAATGGCTTGAGGCCTATAATAAATGTATTTACGTCGCACTGTTGGGCACTACGCGGTTTCCTCAGGATATTTTCCTTCTTAAAATTCATTATGTAACAGGAACCGGAATTACGGGTACCTAATTACGGGAAACCTGTCCCTCGAAGATAACAACGCATATGTATCTTGAATCTTTGATCTTCTCGAGGATGGAATTAGACGTCAGACTAAGTAAAAAAAAAAACATTAGTCTCGATTACGATTAATATAGATAGAAACAATGGCAAATATTTACTGTACCATCTAATTTAAAAGATTAAAAATAAATAAAATCTATTATCATTCATCTATTATCAAACAAATACTTATTTATAATTTACTTATTAATCACAGTGATGGCTGCTACTGAAGGTGTTGGCTTGCGATTGAAGGCTCCTTTGCGTCTGGTTGATTAAAAAGAAATACACTCATATCGTTGAACTAAGTATAACATATCGAACACCATACAATTCCCATGCTCGCATTAAAAAAATGTTTACTCTCGCCGCGTATTGATGTGGGCCTTTATAATACCACCCTCGAGGATTAGAGGGAACGTCTTAGAGGGGTCGTGGAGGAACGGGGGGGGGGGTGAAGGGGGTGAATAAAATTCAGTTATGAAAGTATGAAAACGCGACCGTATCGATTTTATACGTAGCCGACCGGACGGTCTGCCGTCGGTATCTGGGCTAGGATACGGCGGAATATGGTACGACAGTAAATAGCATTCCAATCAATAAAAAAAAGCTTTCAGTTATTATTCTATTCAGTTATTGTTCTTTGCACGGATTTGACCGAAGTCTGGTGTAGACATTCTAGTAATTGTGTCGATATTAATACTATTAACTTGTTGCGTTAGGAGCAAACATATTTTTGTTACCAACAGATGGATATTTCATTTAGTATATATTTCCTCTTTTATTGCACTTACCTTAATAAAATAAAAGGTTTACAAGGGACGGACTTAATGCTAAGGCATTATTTACCAGCCAACTCAAGGTGTGGTAAGATATTGTGATAGGTCTAGCAATAAATAAATTAATAAAAAAGTAAAGACTAAGAAAAGCTAATATAAAATATGCAAATAAACAATAATACATGCACATACATACACCCGATGATAAGTGATCCCTGTGGCCCATGACATCTACATTCATCCTTGACAAGGAATCATAATGCAGATGCATCCACCCTTGGGGGCTGAGATGGAACGCCTCGTCATCAGTAATAAAGGTCTCCGGAGCCCTAAACTCACCAGATGAAACACAGCAGCAATATGCTGCTATTTCAAGCTGGTATTCTATGAGGGCGTGATCCTTTCCGGATCGAGCTGACCCATTCATTCTGCAGTTAGAAACGAACTGTACCTCTAGTACTGTTGTAATATATCGATAAATATACTATATAAATACAATACGGTAGCGGTAGCTACCAATAAATTCCTTAGAGGATGGAATTATCTGACTACAGGTATCTTAAGTAATGAACTCATGTAGTCATGAACCAAACTTTTAAAATTGCTTTAATACTGACCTTACTCATGTCATCGGGTAAGGAATTCCAGGAAGTAAGGACAGTAAATGAGTTAACAAAGAAACTAGTAAAGTGAGAGGAATACAGATCTTGTTATTAAACAAAGATCGGAGAAGTCTGTCATGATATAAAAGAGATAATGGATTTATTTTGGATTTAAATATTAATTACATAAATAAACTTGCTTCTTTAAACGAAAAATAATAAAGTAGTTAACCGACTATATATATAATATATTAAAATGTTTTGACAATAATTTGTATTGAAATTAATCGAAATAATAAAAAAAAAAGTGGCGAATGATGTCTTGCTGCGACGTGAAGAGTTCGGATCGTTTTAGGAAGGACCATGGCTTGAATACTACAGGAGATCATCGTTCTCAGAATGACAACATACGCGCATCTTGAACCTTTTTTGAGGATTAATGTATAAAAGGTGTCATCGCACACCGCAAAATCTCATTTACCACAAATCATATGAACTGTGTGCTATTTTGTCACCCCCAAACACTGTAATAGCTAATAAGGTTACAACCTTCTTAGCCCCGTGCACTACACAGTACCGTGTAATCCACTGCAGTGTACTGGTATTAGGATTTAAAAGAGATACTATCTATTTTTTTTTCGGGCTGATGGCCGCTGTTAGCATGAAGAATTTTACAGCTTCACCGGGTTAAGAGGTGACCGAGCGCTTATGGCACTCAGTTGAGACCTCTATTAGTGATTATCTAACACTCAATTAATAACATACAACTTTTTTTTAATATTATAATCGATTTACTACCTTTGTTTATTTTAATATTGAATGCTTCTTACACTATGAAATAACTTCTACTTTAAATTAAGTGTTCATACAATCCCGAGTGCTAGAATTTTCTACAGAATGCTAGCATCGATATTAACATTTCTAACATTCCGGTTAACCACTCCAACTAATTTTAAAATACTTATACAAAGTAAGACAATCATGACATGTTACGCAACATGTACCCTAAAAGATTGGGCTATTTGTTAGGCTATATGACTATTTTTGGTGTATCGTTAATAAAAAAATAAAATAATTTACTATAAATAGTTTTTATAACATTCACAAAGTTTAATTAACACAACTATCGGTTATAAACGTTACCGTCAATTACTAAGAGACCGGAAAGATTTCTTAACCGTCCTACGGCCGACGTAGAATCATTACCCAATCAAGGAGTGCGCGTAGCTCCGCTAACCTGTCGCACGTAACCGCGTATTAAGTTATTGTCCGATCGGAATGTGTCGGACGCACCCCAAATTGAATAATAAGTTGTTAGAACGAGCCGGGGCGGGCGGGGGCGGCTTTGTGCGGCAAATTGCCGCAAATTGGAAGCAGACGCAATCGCAACTCCATTACCGCGCGCCTGCACTGGATTGGTCGGCACGCCCTCCCCTCCACTATTCAAAGGCGAAGAAATGAAATTATGCACTCCGTAAATAAGAGCCTTTGTGAGCCGTCGGCTCCTTATTTAAACTGTCAGCGTCTCCGCTGGTTTAATGAAATTGCTGACTGTCCGAATGACGTCACTCTACTCCCCCCCCCCCCACTACTTCACTTCAAGGAGCGTTAGCTTACTAAATTTAAATGCATGAAATCCGTGCCATTTACCCTAATAACATACAGTTCCAGTTAAGTTAGATATGAAGATGTGAGAACCCTTTATAAATAACGAGTAGATTAGCTCCGCGCAGGGTTAGGCTTCTTGAAAATATAAAGGGTGAAAAACAAGCATCCAGTTCACCTGACGACAGTAGTCCATCACGTTCACATTATTTTTGGGGTGACAAAAGACCAGTACCAGTACAGTACAGCTGATGGTAAGTGATCTCTGCGGCCCATGACACCCACCCTCATCCACGATAAGGAATCGTAAGGCTTCATGTTTTGTCATCCCTGAGGACTTATACGGAATGACTCATCATCAGTAATAAAGGTCTCCGGATCCCTACACTCACCGGAAACAGCAGCGTTATGCTGCTATGTTTTATGACATTTTACGTCAGTAACTCATCTTTTGAGTTTGGTTGTTTACGTTTGTGTGCGTGTAGAGATAGATTAATATATGCTATACAACGATAATTGAGACTTTTAAAAGTGGTAGAGTCATACCGCTGTTCGTATGTAGCTGCTGCACAAATGGTCTGCTGTATCGGAGAAGGACACAGTAAAATAGTAGCGTGACACTGCTGTGTTTCGTCTGATGAGTGTTAGGGTCTGGAGACACTTATTACTGGTATTACTTACCATTAGGTTTAATGGTGTGCCTATTTATCACCTAAGCTAGCTAAACCTAGCTAGTTATAACAAAACTGACTTTCCGTAAACGTATTAAACAAATTATATTTTTTTATATTTTTCAGCAATAGTTGACGTTCAATAGTTTAGATTACGGTCTACGAAACTTAAGGTCGGAGGTTCGAATCCGCCATTTGACTAGTCGTGAAGCATCTCCTAGCACAAGTATTAGCTTAGTTGGAGAGGTTAACCGGAATAGTAGCAAAGTTAGTAGCACTCCAAGCAAAAAAAAATACAATAAATTACTAAGTATGCGGTACACTCAATTTTAACTTACCAATAACGCATTGGAAATCAATTCTGTATTTTTAATCCACTCTTATACAGGAATAAACAAATAAATAAAATACTTTTGGCTTGGCATTTATCCATTCAAAGAGACGAGAGAACATTTGAAGACTTTTATCCATAAACTAATATACAATGGTTTTATATTGTAAACTTGTAATTTATTATCCTATAATATTAACTTAGGATCGATTACGCAATCTTAAGTAGTAAATAATATTCAATAAATGAAATTGAATAGTTTGGCATATCATTAAGTTATTGCGTCATTAGCAATTCATCTTATACTATACTTCATAATAAGATATTGTTAATAATATTCCTTAAAATGTTATAGTATTTAGTATTTCGTTTCTTAGGCACACTGAAATATTACTAATTCAGCATCATCAGCAGCCCCCTGTACATCCCTTGTCCTTAGATTGGCACAAACCTCGATCCTGAGCCACCTCATCAACTTCATGCAAACTTGTATTGTCTACCAGTCCAAGGTAATCACTCCAGAACCTTCGATTATCGGTTGTACAAGCTATATGAGCAACCCATTGAATCTTTTTTCTTTTTATTACATATAGAGTTATAAAACGAGCACACAGTTCACCTGATGTTAAGTGATTCCTACGGCCCATGACATCTACATTCATCCTCGACAAGGAATCATAATGCAGATGCGTTGTCACCCTTGAGGACTGAGACGGATTGCCTCGTCACCTGCAATAAAGGTCTCCGGCTGCTATTTCACGCCGGTATTCTGTAAGGTCGTGGTCCCCGGTCGAGGTTTACCATTCATTCTGCAGTTAGAAACAAACTGCAGTGTGAACAACTTATTAATATTTCATGTTATATCACATTATTAGTTAAGTAAGCAGTTCTATTAAAATTCATAATAAAAACCTGGAAAAAGTGGAAATACCATACAAGAAGAGCCTCAGGCAGATAATTATCCCTGCTTTGTATTTTAAAATAACATTTGTGTGATTACGAACGTTTGTTTGATTATTAATTACGAACGGTTTCTATTCATATATGGTTCATATACATATTCATCATTCAGGTTCATTATTTTTTTTTGTTTTGCAAAATCGATATTGGAACCGTGCGGCGGTTTTCGAAAAAATATCCTTTACATATTATTTAACATTATAACCAAAAAGATTATTATTCCAATAAACAATGATATTAATACCTTAATTCAACCGTTAAGACCAAACATGTTATCCATTATCTTACAAAAGTTAATACATTTAAAGCAATAAAAACAAGCAGGTCCCAGCGCGGTGCCCTGAGGGCACCCCCGTTCCCCAGAGGCTAAATCGCTTAGCACCTTCATTGTAGCATTAGTAGATGGCGTGGGCACTGCATTATCCCCTTTGTGTCCCTGCAACGGATTAGACGTCGTCACCCCGCGTGGCGGGAGCCGACGGGGAATTAATTCTTTCTACTCAATAGCATTTTATTATTCTATTCCAAGTAGCGTGCGGTCCGTGACGGAATTTTACAATGGTACGTATAACTTAATTTATTAATAGGAAAACTTACTTTAATAATATCCAGCTATTGTATCATTCTAATAATAGCTTTTTTTATTAAACGTGTTATAACAATTTATAACATGTTTAATAAAATAAGTGATAGAGCAAAGATGCGTAATTAGCGAAGTAATTGATAACTCTTATTATCAACTACTTTCCTATTCCAGTCACCAGGGGTGAAAGCGTGTCTGCATTAAAATTTCTAATCGAGGATGTATGAGTGTGTTAAGGGCCGAAGGAATCAGTTACCAACTTGTGAACGTTTGTCACCTATAATACAATAAAAAAGGCCTAAGCCTAGATAGCCATACTAGCTGCGCGAAGTCGACGGGTGCAGGTGGTTAAGGATCGTACTCTATGTCAGTCTGTGTAGGAGCCCATAGTCACTTGTTCAGAAGTGGACAAGGGACTATGGGCTGAAATTATGAAACGGCTATATGGATAATATAACAATATTTTTCCTCTTTCTCGAATTTAGTTTTTCATTTACACTTTTAGCTAAGGATTTAAAGTGTGGATTTGATACCTAGTTGCACTCCCAGTTGATCAATCCTGAGTAAAGAAATTAATAAAATTTCCACACATACATACATAAATACACACATATATATATATATATATATATATATACATATATAAATATATACATACAATAGGAAAATAAATATCAAATAAAGTTTTGAAAGAGTTTTTATTCGAATGTCTCTTGACATTATCTGGAATGTTGTTCGAGGGGATGTGTTTTATATTTTATTATTAAAAAAAGGATCCTAGCAAAGGTTTAAGAATTAGTATGACTTACATTCCGGTTATCAGCTCGACCTAAGCTAAAATTCTTGCGCTACGAGATGGGCCACGAGAATAGTCGAACGATGGATTTAAACCTTATGCCGTTTAGTTTCGCAGCCTCTTGAATTGTACAAAAAGAGTGAAAGTACAAAGGGTAAGACGATGACAGAACCCAAAGAGCCAAAAAAGTAACAAATCCTGCATGTATAAGAAATAAAGAGAAAATAAATAAATAGAAGACGTTCGCAGTCCTCCAATCCGCACTGGAGCCGCGTGGTAGTAGACTATAATCCAATGCCCTCAAGAGAGGAGGCTCACGTCAAGCAGTGAGATCTGATGATGAGGATGACGACGTCCAGGTTCCTGCTGTTTACTGCCATATGATATCAACTGCGCAGAATATTTTATAGTGCAGCAAGCATTTGCGCAAACACAGAGGCTCTATGCCAATGTAATGCGCCATAAGATCGGAGGAAGGTTCAAATGCAGTGTCAGGGATTTTGGACATACATACCCAAAGAGCAATAATTTGTGTGCTCAAATATTGTTCCTCGAACCCAGGATTCGCGACGCAGCAGTGATATAACCATTACACCACACGTAGGATCTATACAGTGTCAATGGTAATTCGACGTATTCCCGTTAGGATGTGAAAGTTATAGATTACTTAAGGTCTAAGGCTTAGATACGCATTAAACCTATTTGCAAGATATTCAAACAGCGATTTTAAATTTAGTTCGAATACGAATTTCCGGCTGCTTCCTTTGTGATATTTTTTTTTCAGTTTCTTGGAAACAACTTCTTAGTCGTTATGCATTTTTGGAGAGCTAAGAAAACGGTAATGTTTTTAAAATAATCTTCAAGACAAGTTTCATTACGTTTTTATTTGTTATTAAGGCATTTTAGTGGAAACAAATATTGAGATAATTTTTTGTTTTCGTCGCATTTTTAAATTTCAACCGATTGTTGTTTTAATAATGGTAAATAACCAGTGTTTAATCGTTTTTATAAATCAGAAGAGAAAATGAGATTTAAATTAATACTTTTTTTTTAAAAAGAATTATTTTGCATTTTGACTTATTTATGACTTAAAAAGCTAAAAAACATAAAAATGGTTCACTTTTGCATAATGCGATAAATAAACGAGGGTTAAAATCATCGCAAATAGTCACCCCTATCGCCTCCTAACGTGAATAAGTCGAATTATCAATAACCCTGTATAATGTGTAAGTTATTACATTACGTGTTTCCAAATAAAACTTACTTGAATCGTTATAATTATAATTAATAATGCGTTCAGTAATAACAGACTTTCGTACATTTATTTGATGGTGATATTGCGTCCCACTTATAGCCTAGTTTACAAAAAGCAACTTTATGCTAACACGTATCGTCATGTTTTTCCTTGGCAAGGCAATGATTGACTGTAAAATTAACACAATAAAGCGAAAGCATTTAGAAAGGGTTGTCTCGTTATAGAAGGCCTCATAGCCAGTAAGATCTGTGTAGAATCATAGACCCAATTTCTGGTAACGAGGAAATGAAAATCTCAGTCCTTAAGTCGAAAAGTCAATAATATGAGTGTTAATTTGCCGCAGTCAGCACTCAACTATGTTAACTGTGTGATTGTTTGACACACTTCGCACTTCAATAAGGTAATCCTGCTATCCATGATACCAATATCCGTCCTAGACAATGAAACAAAATGTAGAATTTATTCTTTCACAGTAGATTTTATAGTTCACCATAACCTTATGCATTAAAAAAGAAAAGTAACGTATATGTAGAAATCCCACTACCGGGCATTGGCCTCCTCTCCAGAGAGGTTGTTAGAGCATAATCCACCACGCTGCTCCTCTGCAGATTAGCAGACTTCATATGTCTTCGTAATATGTTCCTCTGCTCCTGTTTCCTGTTGCGATGTTTTCTTTCACCGCCACCGCCGTTAATTCAGCACTTCAAATTGCAAAGAACAATTTGATCGGTGGCCGCCACCGGGGCTCAAAACTCAGTTTGCTCGCATACCACGCCTCTCTAGTGCATTATACGTCGTAGTTACACAAAAATCCGTTGCCATAAAAGTGTGTTTTGTTTTATGTCTGACATACCTTAAACTTAGATAACACAGGACGCCTTAGTCAGTTCAGTAGCCTTCGGTTTTAATTACACATTCATTTGATGCCTAGATTACACGTAAAGTTTTAAAGGCATTTACTCATTACCCTCTGATATTTATTACAATAAACTGTATTATCAAAGACGGCAAGAAAACATTGGAAACGAAATAAGCTTTATAATTTGCGTAGTAATTTGTTAATAGGCTTAAATAATGGCTATTCGGTAACATATTCGCAACTGACATTCCTTTCAAATGATTACGAACGTGGCATTAGGCTTAGCGCTCTAATACCGGGTTGTAAGAGCAACATATTCCACTACACCATCCTACCGAGTCCCGACAAATTGTTTCAAAAGCATTACAAATACGACCCTTGAACTAATGCGACCGGCTCACGCTGGCCTCCGCTCCCTCCGTTTCTCGTACGTGTTTGGACGCGGGCCGGGGGTCAGTGGGCGCTGGCAATTGTCACATACAAGTAATAAATTGTCGGGTGCGAGCAATTCGCTCGCACGGGCGTCACGCGTCATTAACGGGCGCGAATGTGCTGCCAAATTAACAATTACACGGGACCTTTGTGCCTCTATGTTAATTAGGAAATTCGAAGCACCGCGCCCGAGCTACCGCCCTGGCGCATACCTTCCGGAGCTGCTCTACTATACTGTTTTTCTTGTTTTTTTTTGTAATGACGTAACAAACGAGCACACAGCTCTGATCTGAGATCTGTGACCCATGATATCCACATTCTCAGCTTGACGGTGTGTGTTTAAGGTTAGGGACGTCGACTTCCAGCCGAGGAACAATATTTATGCATCACAAATCGTTGGCTTTCGGTTCCGGGTGTATTTGTATGTATGTTCCGTATCCTTTACATTGCACTGGAACCTTGTTCCGATGTTATTGCACATATATTACATCGGAATAGGGAAGGGGACGAGGAGTGAGTGTTTCTCACGCATATGTTCACGGCACTATGAAATATTCTGCGTAGTTGATGTCATCCGGCAATAACTGAAAGATGCCGCCGCGGTTGAGATCGACCAGGAGGGCATCAACATCGTTCTCGATACAGAATCACGATAAAAGATGCGTCGTTACCCCTTAACACTAAGATGGAATGTCTTGTCCACCAAAACATATTAAAAACATTAAATTATATTAATATCTAGGTACTTTTGACTTTTGAAAATAGCTTAAAAAAAAGATTATAAAAAAGAAATCTTCTAATCGTCTACATGGGGTTCGTTCCCCGGCGGCGTCCCGCAATATTGATTGCAGCTCTCAGTCTGCTGACAGACTAATTGCGAACAACGAGATTAGTCACGCCCCAACCAAGATTACGTCTAAACCAGCCACTAGTTGTGGATGGAAGGGTATTCCCCGAAGTGTTGCCTGATCACGTCAGAGCACTTCTAAATCCTACAGCTTCACATTGTATTATGTAACAGGAGTAAATTGTACCCTGAGGCTTTTTAATATAAACAATCTCAACCTAGTTCGTCAACATTTTCATTTTCTTCATGTGAAGAGTAAAAGAAAACATCAATTCGATTAGATATAATCTCTTGTTGGTAAAGTCACTGTGACGGCCAGCTTTGTGTGACCTAACGAGAACAATTATTACATACAAATTCTGGTAGATTACAACTGTGCGGAACATACTATAGTGCTGGCAACATTTGGACAGACGCAGAGGCAGTCATTCGTCGTCATCTTCCCTTGTCGGAGGAATGTTGAGACGTCTGAGAACTATATTGTAAAGGAATTTAAGTTATGAATGAAATATATATATATACATAGCAATTAGCAATAACTATAGTAGAGCAACGCTGTAGTTTGTTTCTAGATGTGATATCAATCGATTGGGAAGAACAACGAACTACGATATACCAGCGCATAAAAACAGTATAAACCGCTGTGTTTCGCCCGGTAGATGTAAGGTAGCAGAAGACCTTTACTGGTGAGGCATCTGCTTATCGAGTTGTATGTATGTCAGGTGAACCGTTTGCATTGTTCAACCCTAATATCATATTAAAAAAATATTTTAACATTAAGAATGTTTACTTCAATAACAACTAATCCGATCAAAACACAACCACTTGTATCCCGGAAAACCAACAAGCGACAGGAATTCTATGTATATATTCCTGTGGGATATAGCTCTGAGGAAATAACGTCGTGAGACAATAATCCAGCGACTGCCCAATCTCGACGATCTCGAGGATTACGCGCTTGCTTCCATCCAATAATGCGGTACGGCCGATTGAACTATGTTCGCCGAGGATAAAGTTTATTCACTTAGTTTATTATTACAACACGTTAAAATATTAGTATAAAATGGTAAAGGAAGTTTGTTTCTAGATGTAGTATGGACGGACTTTCGATAGCGGTCCGAACCTCCTTTTGAGAGGCTCTCAGATCTTATATCACTCCCCTCTGTTGTTGGCGTGGACGTTCTTCATCCACGTGGGTCGGAGCGCAGCGGCGGTGCAGCAGCAGTCCTCGTGCCAGCAACATTCTTGTCTCTCCACTCAGCGAGACCTGCTCACGAGTCTGTTCCGATCAAGCTGTCAATATCACTAGACCAACAGCATAAAACATAAGAAGAATATCAGCGTAAATATACCATGTGTAGGGATCCGGTGATCCTTCACTGCTGCATGGCATGCAGGGCATTCGATCCTAGTACGCAGAAATAACACCGCATATGCATTATGATTTTTTATCTAGATTGAAGGAGCCGTGGCCGCCATGGGTCGCTAGAATCACTTACCGTCTAATCAGGTGTCATAATAAATGTGTTAAATAAAGCTTTTGTATTTGAATTTTCATTACGTGGATCTATCAATACCAGGCGATGCTGTCGATATAACTAATGCTTGGAGAATTTACGTGAAAACTACGCATTGATAAAAGCTAATTTTATGGGCTTCCGTCTATCTATTGGTTATATTGACAGAATTTGCTGGTGATAATATATCCAATGAAAATTCAAATTCAAAAGGCTAATGTAACAACAATCAATAACAATTCGCATACCTGACAATTGACTTATTGGCGCCCTTTTGAAACATTGTTACATTATGCTTTTATACACTTTGTTGCGTAAGTGTAAAGAATCAGACCTATGTTTACATAAATATTTACCGCAAGCATTACATAGAACGCACACAGACTCACAAACAGACTCACGTACCTAACGTAGGAGTGGGAATATAATACGCGCTGGGTATTAATTTGCGAGAGCACGCGGATCGAGTTTAATTAACAAATTTAATTAGAAATTAACTGTTTCGCAGAGTCGGCGGGCTACAAATAGGGCTGTCACAAACTTTATATTGTTACTTTTTATTTATTAAATCTTTATATATATATACATATAAATTATATTTTTAAATCCTCGTTTCAAAGTATTGGATGAAATACTAATGACTAATTGTTATATTTTCTAAAAAATCAGTAAGACTTTTTGTTATACCAGCCGTTGTAAAATTTAAATAAAATATGTAAAAAAAATTTGAGACTTTATATTACTTTTGCGAAAGAAATATATAAATCTAATTTTCGTTCTTTTGAACTGGTTGTACGTTGTTCTAATTTATCATATTATATAATATAAAAATAAATAAAGATAATGTTTTTTTTTATTATAAATATATATCTACATAGATTTGACTTACACGTATGCTCGTAAGGAAGAAAATATATTTCACAGTACGAATAGGGTTGCCAATTTTTATTATCTTACCAAATTGGTAATCAAAGTGGAAAATGGCGTAAGTTTGAGGTAAACTAATTGTAAATTTGTTTGTTATTGTCTAATCTTATGAGGCATAGTGGAATATCGTATACGAATACTAACAAAGTATATAGATATATATAGATAAGATAGTTCCATCAATATATATATCACCTGCATAAATTAAAAACAAACTCTTTTAAGTAATTTAAAGACTTTTAAAGATTTATAGTAGTATGTAAAAAACCCATGCTTTTTGAAGCAACGCCATCTAGGCACTATGTTAGAGATTAACCGCGTTCAAAAATCAACGAACAAGCATAACCCATAAATATTGTTAAAAATTAATATAGGCAACCCTACGGGCAGTTGGTACAGCTCCGGGGCCGAATTTGAAAATGTAATTTAGTTGCGTTTTGTCCGCGCTAATTGGTTTGTTTCCGTGCTTAGTTACCGCAAACTGAGCGCTCTCGCTCGATCGTCGCTAGTTCGTTCGTCCGTTCGTTCGCCGTTCGTTCGTCCGTTCGTTATTCGGTTCGTTCGCTCGCTCCAGAACGACCACTCATCAACCATTCGCCAATCATTCGCTGGCTACTCGATTAGGCTTAAAATTTATTTTGTAACAGTTGAGCCTTTGTTTTGCAAACTAATGAGCAAATTATAGTAGACCGTTAATAAAGTCAGGAAACTGATAGAGCGTATTACTCATTGATAACCGCTGAGTGGGCGATGGTATTACAAATTATTATATTAATATTTTAACAGGATGAATGGATTTCACAATAAATTTCCCTAAAGGAATTATATTTGTGAATCAAATGACTTTCGGTTTTAAACCTAAACTATATATTGAAGGGACCTCAGTTATGTTAGCTCTAATAAATAATCTCAGAGAATACCAGTACTCACAGAATACCGATACACAGAGAATATTAGTGCTCAGAGAATAACTATACTCACAGTATAACAGTAGCCATAGAATACCAGCCCTCGTAGCAGAACTTGTGAGTAATCCGTGGTTAACCAGTTTTCACAGAATACTAATATAATGTAGAGTAACAACGTTGTTTCGTATTGGGAGTGGAGTCGTTTTGTAAGTCCAATGGCTGGTAGAGGCTCAGATCCGAGTAAAGTTGGCAAAATCTTTTAACTTTTCTTTTCGCCTTGTAGATCAATTTTCATCAATACCTCGCAACTCCAATGTTGAAGTATATACAAGTATATAAGAATAAATATTTTTAGATGCAAACAACAGTTTATGCAAACCTCCTTACGCTTAGCCCATTATGATCTTCTGGTTGATTTGGACCATTGCTATTTCACTGGATGTGGTAGGTTTAGTGTAGCAATCCGGAGATACTCATTACTGGTGACGAGGCATTCCGTCCTGGTCGTCAGGGGTGGCGATTCCTTTTCGAGAATTAATGCAAGTGTCGGAAATCACTTAACATCAGGTAAACATTGATCTAGTTGAAAACAAGTCCTGTTTCATATGGAGATCATAGGGATCCGGAGACAAAATTACAGGTAACGAGGTATTCCAAATTATTCCTCAGGAGTGATATCGTACGTCCACCTGAAGCTATATTGATGGTTGATGACTATCAGATTAACTGTTTTCAAGTTTATGCCCTTAATATAATAAAAAAAACATAAACTATCTTGACTGCTATCTGAACTTTTTTTATTTTGTCGACAGGTCTGGTTCCAAAACCGTCGTGCGAAATGGCGCAAGACGGAGAAGTGCTGGGGACGCTCCACCATCATGGCGGAGTACGGGCTGTACGGGGCGATGGTGCGCCATTCGCTGCCATTGCCGGAGACCATCCTGAAGAGTGCAAAGGAAAACGACTCCGTCGCACCCTGGCTACTCGGTGAGTTACTATAGATTCTTTGTCATAAGGGTTTCTTCAGTTATTTCATTCCTCATTATAGTAAAATAGTTAGTCTTTAATTCATATTGGGATAAAATAGAAAGTGGTAATATCCTTTTCCGTTTTCTAAATGATCATCACAATGATAACTGTGTTACGATTCTGTTAGAGCAGAGGTTCCCAACTTTTTCTCTCATAGACCACTTTCAAAATTTTGCTGCATTTACCCTGCAGCTACATTTCTACCATATTCCCAAACCTTGATCAAAAATTTGGAATATGCAAGTTTTTACAAGTATTGATAGGTGAAGTCAAGTCAACATTTTAGTTCTTCACTATCAAAAGCAAATAAATTTTCGTGGATCCCCGCTTACGAATTGTGAACCTCCACTTTTTTGTCACGCCAACGTAGACCCCCGTCTAGTCCCTCGTGGACCCCTGGACCATTTTGGGAGCTAAGGTGTTAGGATTAGGATCGATGAATCCCCATAAACATTGACACATGCCAGTGGAAATCAAACCTTTCAATAGGGTAATAGTCGCATTTAAATACCAATTAATTTTGACAAGCTTCAGCACTTTACTTTCTAACACTGTTTCGCTGTGAGATCTTGATCGAGCCCTAGATTGGGGTACTTAAAAAAAAGGTAACATTATTATTGGTGATGGGGCTTTCCATCTTAACTGTCGAAGATAACAATGTTTATGTAGTGTAATTCCTTTTCAAGTTCATCCTCATCAAGCCCATAACATCAACACATTGAATAGTCTTCAAATGTGTATTGAATGTGTTGATGTTATGGGCCTCACGAATATAAACTTATGGTAAGTTGGAGGGTAAGATATATAGTGAGTAAGCTATATGCTCGTTTGAAGATTTCTTTAAATGTACACACTTGGTATTCAAGTTCGATTTGGCGTAGGATCTTTCCAAGAATAATAGTAATCACGCGACAGGAGTTCAGTATCGAATCCACTCTGATCTGAAGCAATTTTTTTGTTAAAGGGGTCCAATTGCTTCGTATATCGACACTTCTACACTTAATTGAGGTGTGTTAGGTAGGATTGGCCTTTTCACAGATCATCTGACGGTAAGTGATGCCTGCGACCCACGACACCTACATCCTCGATAAGGCCTAAGGACGTTGTGACCATTATGAACTAAGATAGAATGGCTCCACACTAGTAATGAAGGTCTCCATGCTATTAAGCGATTTACTACCGAAGCAATGCAACATCAGTATAAAATATCTCAGCAATGTTGTGTTTCGTGCGAAGAATAAATGAAATCGGAAACTTTATTTGGTGATGGGGAATTCTATCTTAGTCGCATCTCCGTAATTCCTCATCGGATGGATGCGAGTGTTCTTGCGTAGTCAAGTATTTTGTTTTTATGGTTGTTTGTTTGTCACCATCTAATTTTATGTACAAAATCTTAATTAATTTAAATTAAAAACCACCGGATTAGCTTTGTTAGACGTTTCTTTTATTTTTAAAGCTTGCCTATAAGTTTAAGTCTCCTTATTATTGCTATAACTTTTTTGTTATTATATTAACAATTAAATCATTATATTCATAGCCATTTTTAGTCCCATGCATCATGGACATTAAGCCTTTGTAAGCAATAAAGGCTTAATCTCCAATACCGTTAAGGTGCTGGTGTTTACTAGATCTAAAATAGCCAACAGTTTCTCCCCAAATTATACTCGTTAAAACTAAACTAATAAAGTTTTGTCTTAGCTTCTCGATATTCGATAGATCGTAAATTTAAACATTTTTATACAAACAATTTATATATATATAATAATTTTTTTGATGCCGTATCAAAGCTCTAAACAAAAGGTGGAATCTGGCAGGAAATAGGAAAAATCTATTAAAAAAAACATTTTGACTTGTACATCTTCGCCGTATATATTTGTTTAGATACCTGTAAAGTTTCAGACCAACCATCATACGAACAAGACCTGGCTGTATGGACTAAAGTCCTTTGCCTTTCCCATTAGGGATAAATTAATATCATCATCATCATTAGATACCTGTACGACTATATTATTGTATAATTTGAAATCGAGTTAATAATTATTTTTGGCAAAATTTAATGATATTTTAAGTTCTTGCCTCGTTAGTTCGTCTATAAGGATTTTTATTATGTTAATATTTATATACATAAACACTTACACTTAAATTCTTCTTAAGCAAAGGTAAGTTAGTTTTTATGTCTGTGGCTCAGGTTATATTTATGAAACTTAGACGATATAAAATACAAAAGTGACAAGTATTAAGTATCTTCGAGTTTAATAACACTAAGTTATTGAGAAATTGGTATTTAATGACTACACGTAAACTTCAAATCAATCATCAAATCAAATGTCCTATTGTGTTCAAGATCAAACTTACTGTCATATTTATTAATACTAATGAAGTACTAAATATTATTAATACTAAGGCATCCATTACTACTTTCCAAAATATACTAATTTGAACTCAACACACAAAAACAAACAATAGAGTCCGAAACAATAACTTTTATTTATATGAAATTTACGTTCACCGTAGCCGCAGTCATAGTAACAACGATTCTTATATATATAACTTTAATTAAGTATTTAACGGAATTTCCCAACACAAACAATTTCTTACTTAAAAGGCTATCCTTTGACTTTGAATAATGTAACCGGTTGTTAAGTTGTTGTTATGAATATTTTTGATTTCTTTTATTGAATTATATATTAGTATATTAAATATCTTATGCAAATTGGTCGCATGTGATCTTGTAAAAATGAATAAGGTCTAATAGACCAGAACCTCGCGAAGTGTCTGACCAGATGGTTTTGTTCAAGAGTCGAGCGCGATGGGGAATGCCGGGCCCCCGTAGCGGCGAGCCCCCGCCCGCCCGCCACCGAGAGACGGTGAGTCTCACCAACTATTAACAAACAAACACACATGCTCGAAACAATGCGCTGAGTTGGCATAATTAGCCGATGCTTGAACAAAATCATTAGTCCATTTGCATAAAGTTACATACTAGTTATTTCTCATTAGTGTAGGAAAGTCTTAGTATTTTTTTTTGCTAATTATTTTTTTTTAATTATGTGCGAATTTGTAACAGACAGTTATCCTGCTAAATAAGAGAAATAAAATATTCTTGCAATAGCTTTCCGTAGATCAATGCATTCGTTAAGATGTCTTTGACAGTTAGATTGTAACGTTTTACTTTAGTCCAATGTATATTTTTTTATTTAGACTTTTTTAACTTCTTGATCTGGTTCATTTAATTATTTTCATTTATTTATACTTGTTAATGGCCTTGTAGTTTTCTATATTCAAGCTTGGAAAAAAAACAAACATTAGTTCTTGTGCGGATATTCACGATTTTATTTGATCAATTTGTAATAATAACGAAACGAAAAATAAAAACATTAAATATAGAATATATATATATATATATATATTAACAAAACCACACTTTCGTAAAACGTTTGCTAATGTGTTTTAGAGCATTTACGCGGATTGAATTTACATTACTTAGTGACATTAGCTTTTCAGCGTTCAACGAAATTATAATAATTATGTTAGTGACATGACAAACTGTATTTTTTTAATGCATTTAGGGTAACAAACGGGCACAGTTCACCTTATGTTAAGGGATCCATGCGGCCTATGACACCCACATTCATTCTCCATAAGGAATCATATTGTAGAAGCATTGTCACCCCTAAAGGACTAAAATGGAATGCCTCGTCACCACTCAATAAGCATCAATAAAAATAGAAATATGAATACATATTTTATTACCTTCATCTGAATTTACGATCTGATCCGAAAATAATTATTAATTGTGCGAGCGACTTCAACGTCAAATTATAATCATGACCTCAAACTGTTTATATAAATCCCACTGCTGGGCATAGACCTTACCTCTAGTTTGAGAGCATAGTCAACTACACGGCTTCGACACAGATTGGTAGACTTTATACATATGCGGATGAAAAAAAAAACATATTTCTTAGACTTTTTCCACAGAACACCGAGCATGTGTACGTACGCACTTAAATTTGCCAATTGCCAAACAATTAACAATTTCATTTGACACTGAGCCATTATTCATATCACCATAATTTTACTAACATCACATCTTGTGCTCTGTTCAAACAGAAACAATACTAACGTGCAAATTGAAAACTGAAAACACTTCACTACAAATATCCCACTGAACGTTAAAAACAAAGCAAGAGGTGCGCCTACATTGTTTTAAACTGTACACACGTTTTCAAGGACCATTGATTTATGACAGGATTACTTCTAGTGTGTCAGGAAAGTAGAGGGCGCCACCGCCGCACTCCCGAGAAACAAAGCCGTATATAATTTTTAATCTCGACAACGGAGATGTTCATTTTTCACGGCGTGGAGTCTCATAACACACAACTCAATATATACAGTTGGAATACGCGAAAGTCGACTGTGTGTGGAGCAAATAAGACATATTGTGTGGAAGTGTTATGGGAAGACTTCTCGACAGCTTATGAGGAGCTTTCTGTTTGTTTCAGTGGAGATGTGGGAGTGCTTTGCGACGGCTCTTTTGTAACGTTTGTTCTAACATTGTTTTAGTACGTTTTCTCTTGGTTTCGCTATTATATTTTATGCTTGGGCATATTTCACACGCGATAACTTTGAAGATATAAATTCAACTTTGTGCTTTGATAATTTATTTTATTTACTTACTCTTTATTGCATTAAACCAAACATATTTAGAGGTTCAGGAGCGGAGATAATGCCATATTTTATGCCATAAAAGCATTCTCTACTAGTCAACACGAAGCGTGAAGCGTCAATAAATTAATTGAAAAAAAGAAAAGACTACATAAAAATAAAAGAATACATAGATATATAGATAAATATTATATACATAATACATACTAGTATATAAATTCAATACAACGGTAACTACTAATAAATTCCATTGAAAATGCAATTAACTGACTACAGTTATCTTAAGTAATCATGAACGAAACTCTAAAAAATTTCTTTTGATACCAACCTTTCTGATGTATGGAATATATTAGTAAATAAATTTACCATCACATCGTGTAGGAGAGGCCAAGCCTGTCGCTGGTGCATCACGGCTGTGTTGTGCTTGGCCCATGGGCATCTGAAGCTTCGGACAATATTATTTACATCGGAACAGGGATGGGAGTGAAGACCTTTTCGTTTGCGGGAACAGTAACGGCACTATAATATATTCTGGGCAGTTGATATCATCCGGTGAGAAAACCCAAAATAAATCGATCGTCGTGAACGAAATCGGCTGGAAGGACACAAATAAATTACAACTCTTGTCTTCTTAACAAATGTCCAGTAGATTTTTAGATTTTCATTACATCAATAAGTACTAATATTTTTCTTGAATTCGATAGATTGGGATTTGCTGTATTATTTATTTTATTTATTTAACTTTTATGTACACAAAGTATTCATAGAAGGAAACCAAGATAAGAAAAGAATTTACAAAGGCGCAGCTTATTTTTACAATAAAACAACTCTTCAAACAGGCCTGGTATTGGACATATTATTGGAGAAAAAGAAACAGTGTACTCTAAAAAAAGATAGAAAACAAAATGATTTTTTTCTTTTTTTTCTATTGATCTCTGGGTGATACACGAGAACATAATTCACTTAATTTCTGATTTCTGTGGCCCATAATACCCAATTCATACTCAGCAAGAGCGTCGTCAGCGCTGAAGACAGAGATGGAACTCTCGTTACCTGAAATAAAAGGTTGGAACCCTACACTCACCAGTCCAAACGCAGCAGCCTTATTCTGGTATTTTGTAAGGGCATGAAAATTCTCAGCTCCAGCCTCATTCATAGTGTAACTTGAAACAAACTACAACGTGGTTATACCAATGTGACGGTTTTATTCTATTCCATATTTACTCGGACCGATGTCGACTTTTTAGTTAGATTATCTCTAATCTAACTGACTACTAATCTAAACTAACTGAGACCACAAAAAGATGAATTTTAAATAACAACAAACTTATAATATAAAGCACATTATAAATTTGTTGTTGTTTAAAATTCATCTTAAAAAAAATTAATAAGCAACCCCGTGATTATAAAAAAATTGCTTATTTTTTTTCTTAATAGTTGTTACCTATGATTGAGGCACAAACAACTTTAGCACTATTTCTTATCTTGTAACTGTCAAAAATTTGAGATTTACAGAAATCTTATATGGCTTCTAACAATTTGTTGAAACTCCTAAAATCCCACACTTAAAAAGCAAAGCCCTAACAATCTGGTATCTTAAACGTTTGCGGTTTATAAATAATATATTTAAAAGTATAACCAATCCAACCAAACCTATCAGCATTATGCATTATGATTCCTTATTGAGGATACATTAATGTGTCTTGGGCCGCAGGAATCACTTTTTACAAGGTTTTTACAAGTCGTGAAAACTATAATATTTAATACACTACGCAATTATTGGTAACGACCTTAACCATGTTAATATAACGATATATTTGTTTCGAATTTGTCCGTCTGTTCAACGGTATATCACACCAATTAGTGTTCGATTTGTTTTCATTGTATTCAGTTCACCTAATAAGTAAGTGATTCTTGCGGTCCGTGACACCCACATTTAACCTTGATAATTAATCATAATACTGATGCGATGTCTTATGGACTAAGATGGAATATCTCGTCACCAGTAACAAGGATCCCCTCCCCCACCAGAACAAACACAGCAGCATTATGTTGGTGCATTACGCTGTTACACTGCGAAGGTATCATCCTTCCCTGGTCTAGCCGACGTATTCATGGCGCAGAATAGCTCTGCACTGATGAATCTGTTATAAGTCTTGAGTCTATAATTTTTAAGAATATTTTATGTGTTCTGCAGTAATCTCATCTCCACCTACCGGTAGTCCCCTGCTGAACATAAGTTTTTACCACAGATAGTCATATTGCACGACAAACTGAATCCATCGACTTCCCCTAAACAAACAAAACCTATCCAGAATCCAGTTTTCTAACAAAAAAGAAAATTATAATATATCAAAAGCTCCGACTCTTAAAAGAAACTTCATCACACACAATCTAATTAAAACAGCAAATATTCTTACTTGCGGTCGAAACGCGAGTGTGAATAGAGCCTAAAGTTTCCCTTCAAGCCTGCGCGTTGCTGTACGGGGTGTAGGGGAGCGGGTTGAGGGGGAGGGGGGGTGGAAGGCAACGGGCGGGACCGGCAAGATGGCGGCGCATTGTCTAAGCCTTGATTAACGGAGATTTAAAGGGCTGCCTGCGCGTACATATTAATTATGTACTTAGCTCTCCCACCGCGCGGTTTTTTCACCTCCGCAATATATATATTCAGGTTTTTGAACGGGAACCGGGAGATGTCAGCCTCCGTTATGTACTCGGATGCAGGTTCGTCTCTCGAGGTGGGGTCGAACGGGACCGCCGTATTCGTTGTTCGGTGTTTTTAATTTTGAGGTTTATTTATTTATACCTTTTTTTTTAATTTGAAGATAAGATCTGATTTTTAGATTACATTATAACAATGATAGAGAAATGACAAAAAAGGAGAGCAGTTGAAAATTTTGGGTTCTACGATACAAAAGTTTCGTATGACTCGAGGCAATAAACATTCATTTCTCACTCTAATGCAAGAGTAAGTAATAATATATAATAATATTCTACGGATATAAACAAAATGGAAATTGAATTGCTAACGATTCATTAGTAGGGCTGGAGTTACGTTGCAGCTATATAATAGTCAATAAACTATGTGACGGTATTCGAAACTTAAGGTCGTCATCTGCTGGCAATTGGCTATTTCAGTTTAGTTGGAGTGGTTAGGCGGAATATTAGTTAATGTTAAAAAGCGTTTCTAACATTCTTTAACTAAAAAAAAAAAAGAAAGCAACAGGAAACGAGTCGCATCGACCGAAGATCAACAATAGCATACCAGCATAACGCATGCTGTGTTTCCTTCAAAGGGATTCAGTTACAACTACTTAGACATTCAATCTCATGCCTCGGGAGTCATGAATCTTCTTTGCGTATGGATTCATGTAGATAGCGGACCACTGTGAACTCATCACCAGGTGAGTTTATGTCACTCCTATTATGATAAAAAAAATATATTAAAGCCTCAACTGCCGCATTCTTGGACAAAGTCTTATATCGCATTTATACAATGTTCCAACATTAAATCTATCTTTGTTTCTAACAGGTTTAGTGTCACACCACCACATTCGACTAAATGGTCCCATCGAGTTAAATGTTGAAAAACTGTCACTTCATCTTGTTATTTCTTTTAATAATGAAATGAATGAAAAAAAATAGTGTACAAAGACTTAAAGATTTTGTTCCAGCTAACGTTTGGTGGTTTTTTTTTAAAGAATGCTTACAGTGCAAAAAACATTACAAACATCCAGTTAATCACTCGAACTAAGCGTAAAATGCTTCCTAGGAGATGGTTCTCGACAATAGTGGAATGGTGGAATAAAATCTACGACCTTAAGTTTCGCAGCCCGTGTCCTAAACCGTTGGGCTATTGACGCTTCGAGAGCAGGCGTAGTGTAGGAAAAAAGCCTTTCGAATATGTTGCACTAAATAAATACACATAAATAACAATTTACATATACTTATATACATATGTACATTTATACTTACATAAATTAAAATGATTGTGCTTGATCATTTACTACGATATTCAAATGATGGATTAGAACTATGACCGCTTAAGCTTAACAGACCGTACTCTAACATAAAAGCTATTGACGCTTTCAGAAGAAGTCAATAAATTGTCATTTGTCAAGTTAGAATGTTATATAAAACGTACTCGTAAAAGTTTGTCACTCTCTGCGACAGTTCAACAACTTTACACAACTCTGCGGTATTTCAATTCCATTGAACCGATTGATAATGAGAATTGACTGCTAAAGCAATGTGGGGTGACGACAAAATTCGAGGAAAGAAAAACTAAAATATTGTTGAACAATGTGGATTGAAATACTAACATAATATTTAGATACATAATACCAATTATCTCTCGAAAGCAACTGAAGAACATTTAATCATTCTTAATAGCAAATTCAACATGAAGATTAAAAAGCTTTAGAATTATTATCGTAATTTATAAAAAGCAATAGATAAAATCTATTTTATTAATTTCATATAATAAAAGACCGGGATGGTAATCATGAAACGAGGTCACTTGTTTAGAAAAGACAGGGCCAATAACAGATTATTATGGGATTAAGGTAGATCCATTGCTCAGGAGTGAGACAAAACGAACTGAATATACTTCTGTCTGTGGATTTGTGAATGAACAGCGCCATCTATTGCATCATATAAATCGATACTAAAAAAACGATTTTCCAAAAAATTCTTCGAATTTCATTGATAATTACGGCGTCATGTGATTGGTGGTCTGGTCTATACTGGTTGGTAATTTTTGCTAATAAGGTTGCAGACACTTACCGTTAGCATACGTAGCCACACTATTAAGATAAACACTGGCGATACATGCTTAGTAAGTGTGTTTGGTGCATAAGGAGGTGATACAAGAGATCCATAGAAGTCAATATACTAACGGGCACCAATGAATTCCCGACCCCACAAACAAAATAAGATAAGACTGAGGGGTAGTTCATAATTAATTATTACGTTATAAGGTCTATTCACATTGACGAAAATTAAATCGGAACGTAAAAAAGAAACAAGGTATCCTACACTTATATCATTAGCAATAGTAAATTGTATTATAAGTTAAGAAAGTCGGACATATATTTAAAGTCCTCATGTTGACCTCAAATTGGTTAAGAATCTTTCTCTCTCTTCAAGATATAATGTTTCGAACGAGGTTAAATTAGAAATTGTTTTGTTGTTCAATATATAAGTATAAATTAACTATATTTTGGATTGTAGTCAAATTTGCAGCTGAAGCTTGTTATTTCCAATAAAGGTCAATATTTAAGTATGTTTAGTTAGTATTAGAATAGCAGCGTAAAAAAGCAACATAAAGCTGCTGTGTTTCGTATAGTGAGGGAGTGGGGAACCGGAAATCGGTACCTGGTAATGAGGAATTCCATCATAGTCCTCATGCGTGACGGCATATGTGCATCTTGAATCTCTGTTCAAGATTTTGGGTTTTATGGAGCGCAGTTCTTTTACTATCAGATGAAAACGTGCTCGTTAGTCATCGTCGTTTTATATAAAATATCTTTTAAATCGAAGCGATAAAGATTCCTATTGATTCTAAAATCAAATTTCTATTACTATTAGCATTAAGGAATCATATTCTCTTTCAGATTACATTTGCCACGCGCTCATACCTTCGGTACAATTACCGCCACTTACTTAGCAACCAGGCCGCAACGCAAGAGTTTCTAACATCACATACCTGAACACTCGTCTCCATTGCATTAAATTCTATAATTTCAGCCAAAGTGCTTCCTTTTAGACGTTTGACACTCAAGCTGGGTGTAGTATCCCGACGGCGCCGCCCAGCCGCAATGAGACACATCAAAGCCCCGACAAATGGACCGTAATGCACCACGAGGGCATCTTACTGAATTATCTGCCTATTATGCACTCGCTTTGTGCATAACGCTTTCATCTCGCAAGTGACACCACGCAGCATTATCGCGAGTGAGAAATTACTAGATCCAAGAGCTCTCCATCATCCAGTCATCGGATGGCATACCAGACAAAGGCATTCCTTCAAAATTAATACGGCTCGATGATACTTGCAAAGTTTGATGAGTAAAGTGACTCTTTGTTGGCAACTTTAATGATAGCAGGACGCGAGACGGAATTGCCATTTTAAATATTCCTTTGATTCTGATATCCAGTTGCAAATGGCGCAGGCACATTCGCGATGAGAGCAAATTATATTTTTTTTCCTAGATAGACCAGCTTCTGGGCACTTTGAGGCAACCTCAATACTTTCTTGTTACTTTATTTGATATGGTAATTGCCTCTTCGTCTATAATGATAATGACTCAAGTAACTACTGATAGAAGAAATTTCAATCTGTCTATTTATATCATTATTAGAACCTTGTGTTACCTTCTGCTAAACAATAACGCTCAAAATCTCTTTTATATTTCAGTTTAGCTACATATGCTATAATATCCAGGTTTTCTGGATGTTCTAGCTAGAGTCGAATTGCAACGTTGAGAGATATCAATTTCGGACAATTCCATGCCCTACTTGAATAAATGTATAAATCAAGCTGTGGATACTCTTAAACCACAAACACTCATCTAAGCAGTGTTAGTACGTTTTAATGATCCACCAGCATTAGTAATATTATAGAGTAAATCAAGAAATACCTTTCTAAATAGCACAAAATTTTATTGGGATCCGGAGACCTTATTACTGGTGATAAGGTCTTCATTCCATTCCATGTTAGTCCTTAGTGATAGTAACGCTTCTGCTTTATGATTCCTTAACAAGGATTAATGTGGGTATCAGGTATCACTTACCTTAGGTGAACTGAGTTTGTTTATCACTCTAAATACAATTTAAATAGACTTCCATAAAGGTGCACCTAAGATTTAAGATTTCACTTGATTTGTGACCAAAATCTATAACAAGAGACTACGTATGATTTATTATAGTGTAATGAATATATGACTATAAATCAAAGTGTAACTCACTCCTCCTTATTCTAAGTTACAAGTTAGTTAGATATTTTAAAGTAGTAAGTTTAAAACAACATGAGGGATTGATTGAATCCACTAACTTTAAATTACTGACAAGGAAAACATTTTTTTTGACCTCTAATATTATTTTGTATGTTTTAAATTCCATATCAATAATGCGAAACGAGGGTCATGTCATAATAAATTAGACACTCCTTACTCATTTCTTTGACAATTGAATCAAGTATTTGCTGATAAATTTGAAAATGTAAAACTTATTATATCAAATCAAATCTAAAGGTATGATTTAGCAATTTCAATGGAAATGCCGGAGTCGTATTTAGTTTGCTCGTTTAGTTTTAAAATTAATCCGATTGCCCGGCCATTGAAATGACGATTTGATAACATCAATATATATATATATATTTATTTTTGTAACCATTTCAAGGATTAAAATAGAAGCTGTACAGATTTGAGGGTAAAAGTTATTTAGGATATTTGCTCCAATATTTACAATATCTTACTTTCCTTTCTTTCCTCTGTTACGCTATACCGTTGCGCTTGTTAACTAGGGTTCTGGGGAGATGTTGGGATAATTCCAACTGCTAAATTTATGTATCGCACAGCCCAACAGAAAATTGCATCCTCACAATCTTGATAGTTATTAGCAGTCCACGACTGTGCTCTTTACATGAAGATCTTTGTGCTATAAAAAAATCTTAATGTAAAAATTATCTTTCTATAAAAAAAATACTTTACCAAAAAACGCGTTTATAGTGAATATTGGTAAAATCCATAACAATATTAGTATAAAATGAAAATGGATAAATTTGGATTTTGAACTTTCAATTAGGGAAATTAGAAATTCTTTAGTTTTAAAATTTTACTTGAACGCTTGTTTTCCACGCACAAATCTAATTTTATTTTCATGATCTGACCATTGTCGTATCCTTCCATCTGAAATAATATGAAACGTAAGGTCCTAGGTTCGCATCCTCTTTTCAATTATCTTGTCCTAGAATTTACATTTAAGCTTAATTGGAGTGGTTATATTGTAAGTTCATAGCACTACATTGTTAAAAAACAAATAATCGTTCTTGTATCGTATAAAATCCATTAGAGCCTCTATTCCCATTTCTTCAATTTCAAAGAAATCGCATAACGAAATATAAATAGGTAGGTGTTAAACTATGAAACATGTGAACATACAAAACTTTCGACGTCCGTCCCCACGCCTGCAATACACTTTGGACTTCTAACGTGATGTGTTAAAAGCTGCTCACATTACAATTAATCAATCTAAGTTGTTTTGGGGCGCCTCCACACCTAAATCAACCACCACCCCCCACCCCCACAACCCTCTCTTCGACGTTAATGTACAAAGTTGCGCGAGCGTAGTGTCCGGACAAATCTGCCCATTACACCGCGGCCATGTGATGCAGCCCTCCAGCACTAACCGATCGTTTATTTTCATTTGCCACTAACTCTTTGCCAGTACTTAATTGATTTCGACCTTAAATTTGACCACTTTTATGCCGTTTTGAATTCAATAGCAGCAAAAGCGAGAGAAAAATCTCTACGTAATAAATCTCTAAGTAGTGTAATCTACTAGGGGAGTATTCATATCATTATTGGATTAAGAGAAAATATCACGTTTCTAGCAATATTGACGACTGTGCAGGATGTGTTAATTTTCTTTTTTATGACAGTGGGAGGCAAACTAGTCAGGGGTTCAACCAAATAATCACCTCCGCCCATGAATATCTAGGCACCAGAGACGCTGGCTATGCGTTGCTGGTCTTTAAGAAAAACGTACGCTCTTCTCTTGAAGATATTTTAGCTGTCGTTCTTTGTTTTAAACGTACTGTGCTAAATCTCCCACCATCAATATTTCGTACTATTTCTCTCCATTTAGATATTTTGTCAAGATTAAATGTAGTTTAGTGGTCCCACTGGATTAATTTATCATTAGTAGAAGTGTCCTCGTTGTCCATGCTTTATTATAAAAAAAATGTGACAGTATAATACGATTGCTGTAATAGCTGTGGTAGTTCAGTGTCTAAATAGTTAATGGTGCAATAAAATGGTGATTTGCCTGTTCGAAACGCGAAAAGTATATAATAAATATTTTCGAACACATGTGAAGTCTGCCGACCTGAGTGCCACGTGGTGCTTTAAGGTCTAACATCTTCACGCGAGAAGGTCTATGCCCAACTGTTGAATAATACATATACGCCGTTACTTTATTTCACATTTATAGTATTAAATAAAAACATCTTCACGTCGTGATGCTCAACTCATCCCTATAAAGTACTCGTAGATGCTGTGATTAGGCATTCAGTGCGGAGTGCGAGCGGACTGTAAAAATCTCGTAAAAAATACTATTTCGCAGGATATTAAAGCTCGTCTCGGTCGAAAGCTCTCGTCGTTCTGTCGGCATAAAATGAAAGCAAAGACTCGAGTTAATATTTCCTTTTCAGCGAAATCTTTAGTTATTTATTACTATTTTTCTTTTAAAGTTTTTAGACGAAGTTTCCAATGTAGTTATTGTTGGTAATGAATAAGAATTTATATAAATCTTTTTTTGACAAAAGTACATTGCAAAAACGCTAACTGCATTAAATTACAAACAAACAGCATTATCTCAGCCTAGCCTTACTTTATCTTCTGAGGCATTCATCCTCAACAAAGATTAAAGTTACACATGGGTTTTCACCCATAAGATCTGATATGGAATTCCTCATTAGCTGTATTTCGCTCTAGTATTCCATGACAGCCAATCCATTTATGCTGCAGCCTTGGCTCTATCTCTGTAAATTGTTATCTGATAAGTTTATGAAAGTGTTTATGCATACCCTTGATAGATTAATTCCAGCCGCAGAGTTTAAAGATCGTACATCACGACAGAATTCAAAATTACATCTACATAGTGGTCGTTGGCAATCCACCACTGTGCCCTTTACCGAAGTTTTCTGCCACGCACATCTACTCAGTGGAGTCAGCTGTCGCCTGCGATATTTCCGAACCGATACGAATTAAGGACCTACAAGAAAAGAGCTTGCGACTTTCTTAAAAGCTAGCAGTACATCTGCGACTCCTCTGGTGTTGCGGATATATATAGGTGGCGGTAATCACTCACCATTAGAAGAGCTGCTTGTTCTATTACCACCTATTCTATAAAAAAATGTCGCTTAACGTAGTACGTTTCTATACAATTGAACACAGTTATATATTACACATACAATTGTACATAGTTATATATTTGCTTTGATTGGAAATCGAAATACTTAATCCGAGACTTAGAGTGACCTGCTGGACGATATTCGTGAATTATTGGAAGTTATCGATCTTTCGAATCATCAGTAATGGCCTATAATTCATACAAAAATCACATAGAAAAAAGAACTTTCAATTTAATCAAGAATGTTCGAGCAACTTTTCCAATTTTCCGTTCCATATAATCCAAATTTGGACTATCACGTCCACTTAAAAAAATAACCACATCGAACCAGCCGTTTCAAGTCACGGGCTAATCAACAAATAGCAGCGAGTTCTTATTTATATAACACTCTTTGTCTGTTTATCTTTTGTGCACGATAATTTTCACAACGCCTAACGCCAATTTGGACGTAGTTTTTCATTGATGTATTGAGATACGCTTTGGCTAAAATTTTGTTTTATTTATATAGGTAGAGAAGTTAGAAACGTATATTTATTTTAAAGTTCTGCTGTACATATGAAATAGCAGACATAGCTAGTAAATAATAAAAATGAAGAAGACAAAGCAATGCGTTCTTTAACGACTTGTCTCGGAATGCTTCAGCGTTCCCTGGAAGCTATCTTAATTGCAATGTTCTTGCAGTTCGCTAACCGTTACACGCTCTTTATTCTTTCGTCTTACTTGTGCAAAATAGCAACTATCTCGAAGAAATCTTTGTCTATATATCTTTGGGTTGACTCTCTTGAAACGTCATTAGACTAATGGTTAAGGGCAAATCTAAATTCATTATCAGCACAATCCTTATCATTGTATACTTCATCTACAACAATATGGAATGCCACGTAAGGGTAAAAGAATCGTGATAGTTTAGGATTAGGTTATACTTAACGTCGTAGTTTTGAATCCCGTTATTTGACTATTATCGTGAAGAATCGTCTTCGATTGGTTAACGGCTAAGTCAATAGTGTTAAAACAGTTGCTAGAATTCTTTAAAAAAACTCACAACATTAACTTTTATTACATATTGTTATCAACTACAAAGTTGAGCATAGAATGTAACAGAATTGGAAAATACGATACCTTTAATGGAGTTATATTAAATTTACTAAATATTTAATACGTCTGTTTACAAATTTGCGTTAAATTAATAATTTTATACAGTCAAATATTGTATCATCTCGTCGCATTTAAAAAATCGATTTAATAAAAAAAATGCTTCTGATAGCCTAATAGTTTAGGGTACGGTCAGCAAAACTTAACGTCGTAGGCCATTCGACAATTGTCGTAGACCTCTACTAAAGCACATCTGTATTAAAAATTTAGTTGAAGTGGTAATCGGAAACGACAGTTTAGGTTTAAACTTAATAACTAAAAATATATTGCACATATAGACAAGAGTATATCTCAATATCGGGGTTGTACAGCTTTGTGTAGAGGTAACAATTTTTCCCCCGATCCCTTTTTATTTTTGATGTCTGTCTCTAAAACTGAAACATATGCTACTACTCTTATATATTAGTCTTCTAATAACTATCATTTCACATCTTCAAAATCACAGATATGAGAAAAAAAAATTACCAATTTATTTAAATAATTTATGAAGCTCTTCGATGTTATTAATTTTACCGATTTTGTTTAAATTCTGAATCGATTAATTATCTCGTCAACCAAGAAATGTTTCTTAGTTGCATGAAGGCATGCATGATCAGATAATACACTTGCTTATTCAAGGACCCCACCTACTTTTTTCCGTTTCGTCGATGATACAACTCCTTCGGGTTCGGCTTGAGCGACGAGGGCTTAAGGGCGTCGATGTTGTACGTTGATTATGCGGCGGAGGTTGGTGCCTGGATTCATTGTAATTCCTGAGGCTTCATGTGAACAGTCTTTTAACAATAGTAGAACCAAGTCGCAGCCTTGTACTAGGTCTAGCAGAAATGGGTCGGCTGACGACCTAAATAAAAAATAAATAAAAGACAATCCAACCGAGTTCGCCTTACGTTAAGTAACTACTATGGTCATATACATATTCTTGAGGAATTATTAAAGTGAAGATGCATTGAAGGCCTCTTCACGAGTTAAATGGGTCTCTCACTAATCAGACGAAACAGTGGACCAATATTGGACTATATGGTATTTTGTGACACCTCGAGCGACCTTGCTGGTCGAGCCGATCCCATCATTCTCGATCAGTTTCTGCTTATCTTCAATGTGGGTCTATTAATGCTGTATGTGAAATACTTTTTCTTTTATTTTTATAGGTGACAAACGAGTGCACAGTTCACCTGATGGTAAGTGATAACTTCAACCCATAGCATCTTCATACTTCCAACCTCAAAAAAAATCGCTAAGGACATACGCTGTCACCCTGGAGGACTTCTTTTTATAGAATGCTCTCACTGGTGCTATGTGATCACCACTGCCATCAGCATCACCAGAAGTCGCAGATGCGCTGCCAGCCTTTAAGAAAGGCGTATTTTCTTGAAGGTCTCTAAGTCGTATCGGTTCACAAGGCCGACGATAGCTGATTCCACAAGAGAAGTTGTCCGTGGCAGAAAACCTTTTGTGTAAGTCCACCGCTGTACTGATTGCCACATCGAGATGATAGGGGTGAACTTTTGAATTCTATTTTAGTGTACGATGTTTAATCTCAGCGGCTGGAATGAATCCGAACAACTCCACAGAACACTACCCATGTATTGTACATTCGTTAAAACATGCATAGTTAGTGATGCAACATATCTTCACAATGCCAGTGAATCAAGCCGAAACTGAGAAGATTAGTCTTGTTTCTATAAGTTATTGGGACTCAGGATAACTTCATTCACCAAATAAACACAGCTGTTATTCTGTGAGGGTGTGTTTCCCCGTGACGCCGACCCATTCATTATGCAACTAGATACTAACGGCAGAGTGATTCTACAACCTTTAATAAAATTATCAATTTTTCTTTTATAAACCTCGCAAATACCACAATAGTAAATAATGTTTCATTTTTGATTTAGCCACATTTCACCTTAATAACAATGGCCTGGAAAAAATATGGCATATACGGCAACCCTAACTTTATTACGTGTGTCAAGAAGTCTTCGAGCTCAAGTTAATAAATAATGTAGTAAACTTGAGGCGGGCTGAGATAGGCGGTGCAGTCGGGTTACAATTTATGGTTGGCAGGGGAAAATAGACGGGAAATCAACATGTACGAGTACTTTCCTATTACTTACCTAGCCACAAAATATAAATGACTTTCTTTCACCTCTCTTTACTTAAGTATGTCTTTTTTGAAAAGGATCTATTTTTGTAATATTTGGGGTGCTGTTATTAAGAGATAAGTATGGCCCATGATATCTATATTCATACGTACTAACGGATATTCCTGAAAAGAGTCAACACCTGAAACTCGTGCGGTGTTGCAGATGCCCATAGCGGTGGTGATCTCTTGCTATCTGGTCAACTAATTGCTCTTATGCCATATGTGTTATAAAAAAATTATTTACAAATATAGAGTATGTTATTATATTTTACGTAACGAGGATGGAAAACGATTACATATTGTTGTTTTAACCTTCGAACTGGAAATAAATGTTATTTGAATTCACTCCACTTGGTTGAACTTTACTTAATAATTTAAGTCAACTTTAGTATTTTTTATGGTGTTATGTGTCACAACAAGTACCATTTCGAGTGATTGTAGGATATTCCTTTTTTCATTATATTAACGGTGACGAACGAGAATACAGTTCAACTGATGGTAGTACTTACGGCTCAAAACACCCACATTCTTCTTTGATAAGAATTATAATGCATGCACGTATTGTCACCCCTGAGTTATAATGCTTCGTCACCAGTGATGAGATTTCTTTCTTACACCAGACGAAACACGATAGCGTTTAACTAATATTTTACATCGATATTAAGTTCTGGTCTATCTATAACTGCGGCGTGAGTCTACCGCGTAAGATGCACAGTTCTGTGTTATAGAACAGATGGGATAGTAAGCTTGTCGACTGGCAACCTAGTATTAGTTACTCCACCACTGTATGAGGTGATGTAATATATAAGTTAGTACAAAATCCATTGATGAAAAGACTCGAGGTTGTACGTTATGATAAACTAATAATGGACTGTTATAACGATGATGACAAAATTAATTAGACGACTACATTCTGTGTACATGCCACATTAATTGGACATTACTTTATTTCAGATATTCCTATATATATGTCCTGTACTTCTGTAAATATCTGTTCCGTATATTTTCTATATAAATCTCCGTTATCATCAATACCCTGTCACATATACATTATTAAATGAAATATTAGTAGTTCGACTATTCGTTTGTTGATGCATATATTATTAAAAGAATCTTGAATCGACCTTTATATTACTACAACTAAAAAAATCTTGAACAACATATGTTCAAATATTAGTTCCTCGTGTTTCTATCTCTAAGAATAGCTAAGAATAACACTAAAGGTTTCAAAGCCACAACTAAGAACAGCTCATGATGTGCAGGCATGCACCGCAAGTCGCTGGAGGCGGCGCAACATCTGAAGGAGTCGGGGTCGGAGCGCGAGGGCTCCGAGCCGGAACCGGAGCGCCCGCACTCTGCCTCGCCCCACCGACACGACCTGCACGACAACCTGGTAAATATAACCAAATACTCTCTCCACTCCACTCTATCCAAAGTTGGCATCCAAGCTATCTCCAAAAATTCATTAATGTTTCGATTTTTTTAATGTTGATGATGTTTTCCTGGTAGATTTCAACCTATAGTATCTATTATTACCAAATGACATTATCGTCGCAAGATACATTATAGCGCCGTAATTATTTGCGCAAATTACTAACCTGTCTACCCCTTCCCTATATGATGCATGCTCAATAATATCGGAGGAACGTACAGATGCAATATCAAATACACGGGACCAACAAACTCGACAAAGTTTGTTCCTCTGTCACAATCAATAATCAATGACGAAGTAATAAAAAATACTTCAAAAGCTCAGAATCACCAGTGGAAATTTGTAACTATGAAATTCAACAAATAACGAAATCCAACGAAGTGGCCAACTTAACCATATATGCAAATTGGAGTGGCCAGAGAGCCTTCCCCATAGACTGCCGTACATCGGAAATAGGGTGACCATATTGACGCTCATTTGAGGAGAACTCAGGGCTGCCACGGGTCAAAGATAATGATGAAGATTGTTTAGATACAGATCAATGTTCATACGTAACATATATTGATATATACTTGCATTGTTATATGCTTGCTATTTATGATAGTATTATAACAAATGGGAATATTTAATTTAGAGACACTTTCGTATCATATCTCATCTTGTTTCATATCAAGAACGATGCGTTCGTCTGTCACCCTTAACTTCCATAAAGAAAAAGGTTTCATGGGGATTCATCGAAGACTAATCGTATGAGGATATGGTGTTCGGTCTGTTTGTGCGCGTATATCACATAGCATAGATAAAAAAAACTTCAGAAAAGGTTTAGTTGAAAAATCTGATATTGAACATAAAATAATTTCCCACCTCTCAATTTCTAGGCGCAAAGCTCCCCCGGCAGCAGCACCACGGCGTCCTCATCAGCGAAAGGGCGGGCTTCGCCGGAGCCCGGCCGGGACCACTACGAGGACCCCGAGGCCTTCCGCAACAACAGCATCGCCTGCCTGCGTGCCAAGGCGCAAGAGCACCAGGCCAGGCTGCTTTCAAATAACTTGCTACTACAGGTAACCATACTTATAAACAATTGCTATATTACTTAGGACAATCAGTCACGGAGATTTAGATCGCGCTAGCGAAATTTCCACGCATGTATATTTAAATCCCTATTTAAAGCAATGGTACATTGTCGACTCCTCAGGCTCACGAGCTTTTTGTCTTGCCTACGTCCAAACCAGTCGATGATCTTGAAGTCTTAGAATTTAAATTTATTAATCTCTATATTATTGATGTTTTACTGATTCATCACAATATATGGCAGGAAAGAGCTGAGTGCCTCTGCTTATGAATGTGCTAAAAGCTATTTAATAGCATCATCAATTGACATTATCTGATCTCAAGCAGATGGATGGCATCCGCCTTCATCACCCTTATGTAGGAGTAGTTTGTCTGGTCCTTTAGCAAAGTCTCTTAGTTCAAGGTACTCGATGAACGCAGCAGGCTGCTATACGACGATTTGCTGCTTCAGGTAATTATTGTTTGTAAATTCTTTACTAAATGTATGGTGATGATAATGACGAAGTAGTCCTGGGCCATCCCACTGGTTACGTATCACCAACTCCGGCACCATATGATTTTACAAAAACACACTAACGAATTGTACTTTTAATCATTTGCCTATTTTTGTTAAAGAGTACATCAAGGTAGTTTAGGTCCAACTCTTTTTAAAAATTAGTAATTTAATAATTTTGTGGATGTTTTACTTAATAATATTAGAGATGACAAAACAGCACACAGTTCACTTGATGGTAAACGATTCATATGTACATCCATCCTCAACAAAGATTCAAGATACACATCACCCCTCAGGACTAAGATGGAATGGTTCGTTGACTGGAATTGGGTTCCCGGACGTTTATACTTATCATACGAAACACAACATCGTTATGTTGCTATTTCACGCTGGTATTATCAGGACGTGGTCTTTCCTTTAGTTAAAAACAAGCAGCAGCCCTACTATTGCTAAAAAAAATCCAGAGTATATAATAGAGCCTAAATATATATAAAGATTCAGGCAAACACATAGAGACTCACACATTTTCTAACACCTTACCAATCCGGTGTAAGACAAAGAATCAGATTCAGCCTCAACTATACACAGACTCACCCAGATCTCACAGCCATAAATTTTCCTTATCCGAAATTGGGTTTTGTAAGGTTTTGAAATCAAGACTAATATTAGGTATTCTACCTGAATCGTCAAATATTGTGTATGTCGCGAAACATATAGACTGTTTGGTCTTCAGGTGCGCGGTCTTCAGCGAGCGGGGGCGGTAGCGGGAGCGGGTATGTGCGCGGTAGCGGGCGCGGGTAGTGAGGAGGAGAGTCCGCTGGACATAGACGTGGGCACGGAACCTCCTCCACCCGCCCGCCTCTACTGACCGCGCACGCACCACACGGCATGGGATGTGCCGGACACAATTACTGAAACTAATTAAATTTATCCTGCCCATCGGAGTGGAAAGAAGCAAAAAAAATACTGGCAACACTTATCGTTTCAATGTAAGAACATTCGTACAGAGTATTCGTAGCTTAATACTAATTATATATTGCAGGAAATTTTCAATTCCATGAAGTATCATCAACTATTTAAAACTGACGTTGAACTACGCTGACTATTTATTTGATTGAACTAAACTATCCGAACGGCTCAGTCAAGTCCAATAAGCGTTCCAAATGAATTCGTACGGAAACTTTCACAAGGAACCAAGCTTCCTTTCACTTCGATTTGGTATAAAAGCATACATCTTACGTTATTAGTAATATGTAAATTGGTTAACATAATAGTAATGACTTTCAAAACTAAAGATTCGCTATAATCATTTAATAAGTGTAAATATGACACGATCTATATATTTCATTTACAAATTAATGTGAAGCTAGTTGACAAACTATTTCTGTCACTTAATAGTTATAAGGACGTAGTGTACGTGACCCCAACGAGCGCGTCCACTCCAGTTTTCGTGCAATACGTTTAGTTAAGTATTTATCCGTTTAGCCAGTTGTGTTAGCGTTGTACAAAGTTCACCCGCACTTAGATTTATTGTATACCACAGAGTAAATAGCACAGCGGACTAACTTATTTCAATGATGGCTGTAAAGTTACCAACCAAGTTACAAAACGATATTTCGTCGTTCTAAATTATTCTATTCTAATGGTAGTAAACATTTTTAAACTAAATCTAAAACTTTCTATAATATCTTGGAAACTCAGTTTTTTAGTTACTGTACACTTGAAAATTTTGTGTTAAAGAAATCGCACTTCAAAAATATGTACGTATGAAGTGGTCATTTCAATTTATGATTTATCTATTTTTTTTAAAACAACAACATCATTATTTACAAAATTTTATAAAACAAAAAACTATGTACATTAACCTAAAAACTAAAATTATCATATAGCTCTCTGATTGGGACTTAATGTACTTTAGTCGAGTAAATCAGAAGGCAGAGAACTTAAGCCATCCAAATCATTTAGAACGTTCATATAAAACTTAATATAATATAGCAAATATTTTGATACCCTTCTATAAAATAATTATTTTACTTAATTTAAAAGTTATAAATCATCGACGTGATTAAAAAAAAATTCATGCAATGAATTACAATTTTATGTTGAAATAACACAACAAAGTAATAAAAGGACTAGAGTGCAAACATTAAATATAGTATGAAATAGTTTTATTCTTTATATTCAAGTAAATAATTAAATTTAATAAAAAAGTTTATAAACAAAATTCTTGATCAGTTAAATATTTTCTTTTTTCTCAATATCAATCATTGCTGTAAATAATTACGCAATCTTATTTGACGAAGAAGTTCGTGCGTGTGGTGTCGCAATATGTTTAGCGAGTAACTTCAACGTGTAAATTTTGAAGTCACTTGAAGTTCATTCTCATTATATTTTACATAACTCTCCAAAAGAAGTATAAGTTCAAAAACATAAAGTAAAAATGTCTGTGATGATATCTACTCTGTGGTCTCGTTGTGCTCTGCTAGTTGTAAGTAAACGTCACGATGACAATGTAAATCTAACTAGTGTAGTGTCAAATCGGTACTAAATAGTTTTTAAAACAAGTGTTGGACGTCTGTCGAAAAAAATTAACATTGTACATTATCCTGCGACGGTTGACATCTCCTTGAAATTGAACATCTTGTACATTTTCTTGTAAAATTCTAATATTAAGTGCAATGTGACTATTTGATTAGGATTAAAGTGAAATACGGCTTATTTTTGTGGACCGTCTCATTGCCTTTTGGATTATTACCTTTTATTGCAAAGTTTAAATGTAGCAATATTGGAATAATTATATACTTTGTTTGTCTTTAATTATCGTCAAAGTATTGATGCAAAATTTAAATACAGAAAAAAACGTTAAGCGAATTAATTTATAAGTGTATACAAAAGTTCAATTATTCGCAAGTGTCTAATACAACTCTTGAGAAGTTAATTTCTGCGTCCATGTGAATCTAGAATTTAAATTTGATTACTCTCTGTAATCGAACTGTCAACGAAAATTTTAATAATACATGTGTCTTCGCCCCTGTCTTGTTATAATATATTTTACTGATATAAATTACGTTTAAACGAATAAATACATCGAAAACATTCCAAAAGACTTGATCTCTTCTAAGTAAAAAAAACAAAAAATATTTAATTTTTTGAAGATAAGCCTTTCTTTTTATTGTAAAAAAATCATGTCAATCTTAACATTGACGCCGGTGTTGTTTTAATAAAATAACAGATATATTGACATTATTAAATATGTGACACTTTGGTATATATACCAATCGCCTTATTTTGAATTATAGAAGTAAGAAGGAGGATCTTTATTGGGTTCTATTATATGGGTCTACAAAAACTGAACTCCATCCATTATGAATGAAATAAAGGTGACAAATGACTAGAATGGCGCTAGTGTAGCTAGAAGTTATGACAAAACTATCGGTTGTCGATAAAGTATGCTACGAAACAGCACAAAATATTAGTATTTTTTTAAGGTACTGGATGTTTACCAACATAATCTAAAAATAAGAAAAAAAGATGAGATTTTTTTTTAATAACCCTTTATTTTACAATATTTAAAATAATAACAATTTTCGTCTATCCCTAATGAGAATGGCGTTCATGAAAATTTTCCCTATAGTTGTAGCAGTGCCATTGTAATTTCGTAAATATTTGAAGACACATACATAAAGATACTCCTCCTTATTTCTGTCTCCATAGCCTAAGTTAAGGAATGTATCTTTTATTTCGCCTAAATTCTTGAATTATTCATAGCTGTATCGCAATGACAAAGACGATTCGTGACGATATATCGATTGATTTTAGTCTATATGAAATATTAAGTAAAAGCAAATATTGTTACGGTGTTAATTTGTCGAATAGTTTTAAATAGTAATTATTTGCGCTACAATTTTAGATGACAGTAAGTTAGATAATATTAATTTAAAAATGGGCGCAACCTGGTTGAAAACCCAGAGATCAAATGTAAATATACCCGTTCAAATTGGTTGTAAAACTTAATTTTTCTGCATAAAATTACAATATTAGTATTGTCTAATTAGGTTATTTAATTTAATATAAAATATTTTTTTCCGCAATAATGCTTAATTATTTCCTTATCAATAGAATCATACGTTGTAATATATATGAAATATTTTGGCCTGATGGATCGGATGTATAGTAAATCGATAAGCCCAACACCGTACTTACTTGTACTTAATATCTATAGTATTGTAATATATTTATTGAATTAAACGGAATTTAAGTAAACTGCGAGAATTTCATCGTGGAACTTAAGTTCATTTCGATGATTAAACTGTATAAAAATATAACATTTGGTTTGACTTACCCCAACCATCGCATCCCTTCCACGACTATTCTTTTCTTTTTTTTTTGATTAGCACACAGTTCACCTGATGGAAAGTGATTCCTGCGGTCCATGACATCTACATTCATCCTTGGCCGAGATGGAATGCCTCGTCACCAGTAATGAGTAAGTAGTCTATCAGTAACATTTGCAGATAGAGTTTCAACTAAATGACAATACATAGACAAGATTATCGGGACGTGGAATATGCATTCCCTTCACGCCTACGTTTGAGCAAAAATACTGTGACGGGTGCTATTTATTGGTTCACCATCTAGACCCACATCCTCTCATAGCTGACTTATGCAGCGCCAGTGTGGCTGAAACTGAAGACTGCAGATCTGAAAAATGAAAAACTTATCGTTACACAAAATCGTAGGACGCACGCCGTTGCGTCAGGAATAACAACATAGCGGCCAATCTGAAGATATGGCTCCATATTGCAAGTCTATGGTTAAATTTGTGGTCCAATTCGCACGACGAATGTTAGGTCGATCTGATGATGGACCACACGAACACCTTAGAAATATGGCACCGCTCTACGGACGGATGCTATCAAGAGATATACTGCTGACCCCATCTGGCTAGGATGCGTATCCAAGAGAAGCAATAAAATATTGTTCTTATTCGTGTTAAAAGTCCAAGTATATATATTTTATTTAAAAATATATTTAAAAAAAAATAGCTAGAGTAATAAATATGACATATATACACAATATATTCGAGTTTATATTTTAGTGCATTCTAATCTAAAACCCAGGACAATGTTCCCTCAAAGGGCTGGCGTAGAATATCCTAAAAACTTTAGTAAATGTAACAAAAAACTTACGAAATCAATGTGGATGTTTAGGAATCCAATTAGGGCGTGCACAAACGAGCGATAGTCTTTTGGAGACATTCTTGTCCGTCGAAATGTATCAGAGTTGCATCGTTCAACGCACACGTAGGAATAAAAGTACTACGTACAAAAGAAACCGGACTCAGGATTCTCTTTGAAACTCTCTTTTCTTCTTCTTAAACCTAAAGTATGATGCAAGGCAACATAATCTCGAGAGTATTCGCTTCTATAGCGAGCGTCCCTTGTGCGGTGAGTCAAGCAAGTACCGACGTATATTATACGAAATTTCACCTGCCCTTCCATTTACAGTAGCACTAAAATGTTAGTTTAACTGGAGAATCCATTGATAAAAGAATAAAACAAAACAAATAGATAAGTTTTTACAGTATTATTTACTAAAGGTAAACATATATAAATAAAACTTCCTTAACGAACAATCGTTTAATAGCCCATCAATACAGAAAAATAGCAAAAGTAACAAGATAACATGACGTCATAAAAAGTATTACATATTATTACATACACACTTTCAAATAGTCTGCGATGTGTAAAGTTCATCGACTGCAAAGGCAAAATCTACGTCAGCCTCTGGATAGACAACACATTTTAAATAACTATTAATTTTTTTTTGAAGTGAATACTTATAGTTTCAAATTACAAATGCGACCGAAAGTATCACTCAACTGCTTGACATTATTGTACTATTGGCAAATGGAAAACTATAGTTTTAATAAGGTATTCCTACATATTTATTTTGTTTTTGTCATATGTCAAAAATTTTATTTATTTTCAAATTATTTAATATTTTAACTAGTATAAAATTAAAATATTTTATTATTATTAATATAATAATATAATATTATCTCACAATTTTAATTTAGTTGGTTACCCTCGTCTAGGTATACGTAAAAAGGTACAAGAAATATTATTGATGTCACTTTTTTTTCTCTATAAGTTATGCTAAAGTGCGCACTCTTTCAGTATTATAATTAAATTCCCCGGTCTTTTAATACTACTATATATTAGAAATGGATCGAGGATGTTTAATTTAGCTAATCCGTCAGAAGTAACTAACCGAGTCGAGGTCCGGACTCTCGGGCACCCTTCGAGTCAGTTGCCTTCGCGCACAGGGTAAAGGTACAAGCCGAGGCTCCCTCTCGGGAACCCTTGTGCTGGTTACCCATTAATAAAGGTCTCAACTAAGTGCCCCAAGCGGTGAAGCTGTAAGAGGCCTCGGGCTAACCGTGGCCATCAGCCTTAAAAAAAAAAGGTTTTTTTATGTGGGATAACTCGTATCAGGTCGACGTTTGACGCCCGAATCTTAAAGTTAAAAAAAAATCTAACCAAATATTTTTTTAAAGCTGAAATTTAACGACTTAAAGCAGCGTGTAACCATTGAAACTATACTGATCAAATAACTTTTTTATTAAAAAAAAACAAAGTAAGCAACCTGCACCTAACCTATAGGTATATAATACTTTTTATGTCAATCATATATTGTGACATATATCTCTTAAGATTAAATGCTAAATAATCTTATATAATAATTAATTATAACCATTTATAATAACTGAATTACATATAACATCGTTGAGAAAGCAGTATACTGTAAATTATAGTGTCGAGTTTATTTTTCGAACTTTTAGTAACAATATTTACTATTATGGAACTCTAAATATTAGTCACTGGATACTAATGCAAGTCTGCAAGATGACCTTGACTAATTCAAACGATAACCGCAGAAGATCTGAGGTAACCGACATAGATCAAACGACCTGAAGTGACCGTAGCACGTAGAACCGATAACCGATGGGTATGAACGGTCCTTGAGTGGCAACCTCGTATTAGCCATCGCAGTGGAGGACGACCCCCACTAGATGGAGTGTTGAACTACGCGGGAGTAAGTCCACGGGAATTCCATGGATGCAGGTGTCTCGGGATCTATCTACTCTGGTGGAAGTCTGTGGGGGAGGCCTATATTCAGCAGAGGACAAGTGATGAGCTCAAACGGGGAGATGACACTGGGGATATTTATTGTTAGTATTTCCATTGTTTTCCGTATATTTTGTAAAACCCCATGTCCTCATAAAATAAAAAAATATATTATAAATTTTATATAATATCAATATACATCAATGTTGTGCATAAAACATATAAACACATATATTTCGAGTACACACTAGTGGCACATTTATAGTCTTTTGTGGGATGCTAAGGCTTTCCAAAAATAAATATAATCGAATTAATTCTTTTTTAAGGAAAACCCTTCTACAATACCGTTACCTGTTCTATGACGGTACAAAACGAGAAACAGTCAACAGAATCAGTTACTGGTAGTGGAACGTTCCATCTCAGACCACATGGGTGACGGTGTGTACATCTTGAATCGTGATTGAGGAATCGTTTCGGACGTGACGTAGGGCCGCAGTCATCACTTACATCGGGTGCGAGTATATAGTTCACCTGATGGCAGCCACTTTTAACACCGATAAGATGCATAATCACCCCTGAGATCTAAGATGAAATGAAATATTAATAAATGAAAAAAGTCTAACTAAAACAATAAGTGAAACTGTCTAAGTCGCGTTAATATAATAATGTATATATTATAAATAATGTTATAGAACTTAGACTAGTTATAAAACCAATTTCAATATATGTATATATTTATATATAGTATCTTAGAGAACAAACAAAAAGTATGCACATCAAATATATATTAGCGTGACCATGAAAGCTGGCTGAACTTCCTCCCTGAATTGTTATGCTAAACCTTTGAGCGGGAAAAGAATCAGCAGCCCTCTTGTCCCAATATTTTACGTTTGAAGTTATTGTCACTGTACATATATATTATTTGTTTTGTAAATTTGTTTGAGAAATACTTAAAAATATCTCCAGAATTATTAGCGCCCCTGGCTCATTTGCCACCTATACTTTAAAAAAAAACATGGTATGTAAAATTTTATAAAAATTCAATTCCTGTGTGTTTAATTAATCCAGATTCTGTTGATGTTGACGCTGTTAGCCTATACGGCGCTCTTGCAGATTCATCAGAACTTGTTTAATTAATAAAACGCAAATTTAACAACGAAATTGTGAGAAAGTTGAAGTCATGTGCGTTCCGAATAGCTGTCCAAGAAATCTAAATTTATAAATATACTTATGAAACTACATCTACAACAACTAATGCAATAACAGTAACTTGTAAAGCGTCAAAAAGTATAAAGCATTACAAAAAACAAATATTTCTCATACAAATCAAGCACAATAAATGCGAAAAATTTGGCAAATATTCAAAACATCCTGAGACGTTCAACATTATTATTAATTTAAATTTTAATCTTAATTTATCATTTCAAATAGCAACGACATAAACGAAATATCAAGTACGTCCTCAAAAGTTATGTATATATAAGGAAAGGTTATAGTTAAGAAAAACAACTTGAAAGAAATTTAAGGTTACGTTTTCCTGACCTTTAGAACTTATAGTTATTTTTTTTGGCAAGTTTTGACTTGGAAGTCAAGTTTCACAGTAATTTGCGTAATTTTAGAGTTTTGTATGATTTATTCGTACTGACAGTTACGAGAAAATACAATAGTTTAAATATTTTTATAATATATATATAAATTCTTTTTTAATCTATTGTACTGTTCTTTTAAAGTCAATTTGCAATTAGACAGTTAGAGGTCAAGAAAAACGTTCTAAAACCAAATGTGTTTTCCTAAAATATTTACTGACAAGTTCCTTGTCAATGGCCACACTATATTCCTCTTTTTACTATCATGGCTTGAGATATACACTCAAAGTGGGGCATATAAACTAACCGATAATGACTTACATATGTATGTACCAGATCAAGAGTAAATAATTTCACTTAGAATAAAAAAATATTTGTATTTAAATGCGCACCATAATATCACTAAGAATAAAGACATATTTTAGGTGTGTGTATACACCACAATTTTAATTACCAAAAAATAACGTTATTTGCCCTGACCGTAAAACTAAAACGAGACGAAAAATTTTCCAAAAAAAAAAAGTGAATCGCAATGACACGACACGACACTCAAAATTGTTCCCGCCATGTTGAGTTTCAGACCAACCATCATACGAACAAGACCTGGCTGTATGGATTAAAGTCCCTTGCCTTTCCCATTAGGGATAAATTAATATCATCATCATGTTCCCGCCATTTTATTGTGCCCACTAACGCCGCTTGCGCCGCACGCCACTAAGAGGCACTTTCATTAATACGCGGTACACAGTATTTTTACGTTTTTAATAATATGAGCACAATTTTGTGGAAAACTTCTAGAAACTCATTTTTCTAAGTTGTCCGTTTTTTTCCGATAGTTACAAAATAGTGGTATAAATAATTTCATATATTGTTAATATCAATTTTAATAGGTAGATTTTGTAAGTGTATATAATTAAGTCTCTTTTTAATTAATTATTGTAATCGTTGAACACAGTTTTTCTAGTATAGAATTTACTCGTGGATAAGAAGAAATGGGATAACTACTTTATTTTACTTAATCCTGTGACAAAACATCGTAAGTACGAACGACTAGAATCCATTTTAGAAAAATAAATATCGATTTCAACAATCGTAGCATAAAATAAATACAACGTACAACAGGGCGGAATATTACGAAATCCTAAACTCAAGTTAGCGAATAATACACACGCCTACGATCTTAAGGTAGAGACTTTCGGATGTCTTTTGTCTCTGACGAGCATATGATAACTAAAGACTTACTTGATACCCTAAGTATACTTTTGAATATGTTTATGTTTTAAGATTTCCCGTAAACCAAGCCTATATTCATCATTTTTTCATAAACGGTTCCAAAGTATTTATATTTTTGTCAGTAATTATTAGGTACAGCATGGTCACCATTTTAGAAAGAGACACGGTACTTCTTGCGCCTCTCTTTCTGCTTTTGTTTCATATAACATTCCTGTTGTATATAGTACGTCCTATCCAAAATAACCATACTGACCATAACGTAATTAAATAATTAGTCAGAATATCGTCGTAAGCGCACAAATTTACAGATTTATGGCTAAGTTTGTATTACTAAATGTTTTCCATTGCAGATTCTATTATCATTTTTCATCGGGTTAATATATGTATAAAAATAAATAAAAAATATCATCCTTAACAAAATAAATGTTATCTTTCATAGTATATAGAAAGGAATCATCATTGAAGCTCTTAGACATAATTCCTTCTATCTTTTTGGTGAATTTCCATAGATAAGTATATTTTCAAATATTACAATTATTATTATGGCTTAATACTATACACTAGCTGTATTAATAAACATATAATGGGAACACCGTATAAGTCTGTAACTTATTTTGCATTAAGGCTTTACCAACACTTGGACTTGGACGGTCACATGCAACAAGGCGTAATATATTTTTTTTTATATATAAAAAGCATGTAAATATTACTTTTAAATATAGGTGGATGAACATATATATATATGTATGTATATATGTAACAAACCAAAACTATGATTATATCGTTCCATCATCTAAAATATCTTTAATGTGTCTATATAAATATTTTTTTTATCTTAAATTGATTTCATTGATAACAATGTATAAGTAAATAAAATCTATTATTCTCGTTAAAATCGTTGGTTTAAATCCATTTGTACAACTACATGTTTTGTATGAAGGAAATTTTCATTCCAATATTATAGAACCCTTAAGTTATATATTTCTTAATCGAAGGGAAAATTAGATAAAATCAACGTATATAAGTACCATAGATAAATTTCCATTTTAAATTATTTGAAATATTACAGTAAAATAGCGAAGCCTACCTACGATCCAACGATCTTAAGTTATCTTAATCGCAGACCGTAATAATAAAATGGATAATTCACAGGTTTCTCTCCCTTTCGCCCTAACCCTCGATCGTTTGGACTCCCCTGTCGAGGGATCCCCGTCTGGTTTGTCATTATATATATATATTATATTGTATTTTACATATTTGTCTTACTATTTGTTTATAGTACTTTATTATTTATTTAATTTATTGACCAACCAGGCGGAGACCCAGACCCTTAAGTATTTAAGTAAGAGGAAAGAGATATCGAAATACGATGTACGAACCAACCAAATACACAAAAGAAAATATTAAAAAAAAAATTAAACGTTTATAAATTGTACACCATTAAGGGTTAACGAGTATATCTTAATGCTTAAAAAGTTCATTAAAACTGGAAAAAAAAAGAAAACCGGTGGGTTTGCACACTGACTGGCGGACATAACATGTCTTCGGAATATTTTCTTTAATTTATTTCTTAGTCATGCAGGTTTCCTAAAGATGTTTTCTTTCACCGCCGGGCACGTTTGTAAAAATGAAGATTGAGTCGTATAAAGCTCAGTAGAATTCGAGATATATAGAAAACAATCCTATAACATAAATCCTAAGAGAACCAAGTTACGCGACTGTGTCCGTTGCGAGTTAATAATCTATCTTGTTGGGCCCCTCCATGTCAGCGCTGGACTTCAGCACTAGGTAGTAGCTGTTCACGCATAGGATGCAGTACACCAGGATACCTGGAAGGGTCAGGGCATAATGTCAATAAGATGACAGGTTATATTTATATGTGATGTGATTTACTTCATGTCGATATCAATAGATCAATAGAAATACATATAATGCACCAAGTAGTGTCACGTTATGATCACCCCTGATCTAATTTCATTTTTTTCATTATATTAAGGGTGAAAAACGAACCCCTGGTAAGATACCCCTACAGGTCGTGATAGCCACACTCGCCCTCGATTTTGAATCATAATACAAATGCGTTGCAAACCCTAATTACTAAGATGGAATACTTCATCATCAGTTTTAATGGTTTCCCGATCCTTGACCATACAAAACAGCAAAGTTGCGATGCTATTTTACGGCGATGAGGTGAAGGTCGGTGAAGCTGACCCATTCATGTGGCAGTTTAAAAAAACCAGAAGTTACTTGGTACTGTGTTTCGACTGAAGTGTAGTAACTGAATGAAACCGGAGACCTTATTACCGGTGACATCCCATTACGTCTTAGTACACCAGGGCTGACAACGAGTCAATATTTTTCAATGGTAGAGCTACACTGCAGTTTGCTTCTAGCTGCAGAATGAATGGGTCAGCTCGACCGGGGTAGGACCACACCCCCACAGAACACCAGCGTAAAATAGAAGCATAATGCTGCTGTGTTTCGTCTGATGAGTGTAGGGATCCGGAGACCTTTAGTACTGATGACGAGGCATTCCATCTCAGTCCTCAAGGGTGACAACGCATCTGCATTATGATTCCTTGTCAAGGATGAATGTAGATGTCATGGACCGCAGGAATCACTTGCCGTCAGTTGAACTGTGTGCTCGGCAGTTACTCTGAATGTAATAAAAGTAATTATAATAAAAACACCTTAATTTAATAAACCAAAATATATAACTAAAAACTCAACTTACCAAAGAACAGCACACCTTCCAGGAAGGCCAGGAATATATCAGACCCTGAGCCGTGTGCTTTGAAGGCAACCATGGACACCAGTACGTACACCAGCGCGGCCACAAACAGAACGCACATAACACGCACCCAAACACGCAGATACACTGTGTTTCGCTGGAACAGAAAAACTCCTTATTTAATTCATCAGACATAAGGATCACGGAACTTAAGGGTCCGTGAGAAAGTTGACTACGGCCAACAATTAACGCATCTATGTGGTGTTGTTAGGAAACTTTGATAGTGTGATTCAGGTTCGTGTGGCTTTTACGTGTGGCATTGTACATGACGGGATAACGCCTACACATTACTATTCAATTAGAGCATGTTAAGACGGAAACGCACCAAACTCTGAATTTTTAATTCTTTTCATCACACCACCATGAGCCTAGTAAAATATTATCATGAAATAGTTTTAAATAGTGTTAACTGCATAATTTGATCTGACGTTAAGCTGTTAAACCTTTAATATTTCATATATACATATACATGAATACATCTATCCATTACTCTGCCCAACAGATAAAGAACAAAAACATCATTCATAGAGCTGTATCAATTTATTATTTATTTCATTTATAGACCAACCAGGCGGAGACACAGACCCTTAAGTATTTAAGTAAGAGGAAAGAGATATCGAAATACGATGTACGAACCAACCATATACACAAAAGAAAATATTAAAAAAAAAAATTAAACGTTTATAAATTGTACACCATTAAGGGTTAAGGAGTATATCTTAATGCTTAAAAAGTCCATTAAAACTGGAAAAAAAAAAAGAAAACCGGTGGGTTTGCACACTGACTGGCGGACTTAACATGTCTTCGGAATATTTTCTTTAATTTATTTCTTAGTCATGCAGGTTTCCTAAAGATGTTTTCACCGCCGGGCACGTTTGTAAAATGAAGATTGAGTCGTATAAAGCTCAGTAGAATTCGAGATATATAGAAAACAATCCTATAACATAAATCCTAAGAGAACCAAGTTACGCGACTGTGTCCGTTGCGAGTTAATAATCTATCTTGTTGGGCCCCTCCATGTCAGCGCTGGACTTCAGCACTAGGTAGTAGCTGTTCACGCATAGGATGCAGTACACCAGGATACCTGGAAGGGTCAGGGCATAATGTCAATAAGATGACAGGTTATATTTATATGTGATGTGATTTACTTCTTGTCGATATCAATAGATCAATAGAAATACATATAATGCCTCAAGTAGTGTCACGTTATGATCACCCCTGATCTAATTTCATTTTTTTCATTATATTAAGGGTGAAAAACGAACCCCTGGTAAGATACCCCTACAGGTCGTGATAGCCACACTCGCCCTCGATTTTGAATCATAATACAAATGCGTTGCAAACCCTAATTACTAAGATGGAATACTTCATCATCAGTTTTAATGGTTTCCCGATCCTTGACCATACAAAACAGCAAAGTTGCGACGCTATTTTACGGCGATGAGGTGAAGGTCGGTCAAGCTGACCCATTCATGTGGCAGTTTAAAAAAAACCAGAAGTTACTTGGTACTGTGTTTCGACTGAAGTGTAGTAACTGAATGAAACCGGAGACCTTATTACCGGTGACATCCAATTACATCTTAGTACCCCAGGGCTGACAACGAGTCAACATTTTTCAATGGTAGAGCTACACTGCAGTTTGTTTCTAGCTGCAGAATGAATGGGTCAGCTCGACCGGGGGTAGGACCACACCCCCACAGAACACCAGCGTAAAATAGCAGCATAATGCTGCTGTGTTTCGTCTGATGAGTGTAGGGATCCGGAGACCTTTAGTACTGATGACGAGGCATTCCATCTCAGTCCTCAAGGATGACAACGCATCTGCATTATGATTCCTTGTCAAGGATGAATGGAGATGTCATGGACCGCAGGAATCACTTGCCGTCAGTTGAACTGTGTGCTCGGCAGTTACTCTGAATGTAATAAAAGTAATTATAATAAAAACACCTTAATTTAATAAACCAAAATATATAACTAAAAACTCAACTTACCAAAGAAAACAGCACACCTTCCAGGAAGGCCAGGAATATATCAGACCCTGAGCCGTGTGCTTTGAAGGCAACCATGGACACCAGTACGTACACCAGCGCGGCCACAAACAGAACGCACATAACACGCACCCAAACACGCAGATACACTGTGTTTCGCTGGAACAGAAAAACTCCTTATTTAATTGTGATCAGAGTAGACGGAGAACTTAAATATCGGTTTAGAGAGAGAGTGAAAGAGATTTAGGCATAAGATCCGACGGAATACGGCCATTTTTTTTTGTTTGTGAGTATTGCTGTTGGTCCAGAGACCTCTACGGCTTTATCTAATTAGACTTGCGAGCGGGAGGCCCGCTGAGTAGGGAGACAACGACGATGCTGCTAACCACTTCGACTGCTAACAGGGGCGATGATACGACTGATCGCTATCTAAAGTTGACTACATAGATTCTGTTGATGTTGATGCTGTTAGCCTATGCGGCTCTTACAGCTTCATCAGACATAAGGATCACGGAACTTAAGGGTCCGTGAGAAAGTTGACTACGGCCAACAATTAACGCATCTATGTGGTGTTGTTAGGAAACTTTGATAGTGTGATTCAGGTTCGTGTGGCTTTTACGTGTGGCATTGTACATGACGGGATAACGCCTACACATTACTATTCAATTAGAGCATGTTAAGACGGAAAGGCACCAAACTCTGAATTTTTAATTCTTTTCATCACACCACCATGAGTCTAGTAAAATATTATCATGAAATAGTTTTAAATAGTGTTAACTGCATAATTTGATCTGACGTTAAGCTGTTAAACCTTTAATATTTCTATAAATAAAAAATAATGTTAAAGTCTATATATATATATATATATATATATATATATATATATATATATATATATATATATATATATATATATATATATATATATATATATATATATATATATATATATATATATATATATATATATATATATATATATATATATATATATATATATATATATATATATATATATATATATATATATATATATATATATATATATATATATATATATATATATATATATATATATATATATATATATATATATATATATATATATATATATATATATATATATATATATATATATATATATATATATATATATATATATATATATATATATATATATATATATATATATATATATATATATATATACATATACATGAATACATCTATCCATTACTCTGCCCAACAGATAAAGAACAAAAACATCATTCATAGATCTGTATCAATTTATTATTTACATTAGTATATTTATATTTATTATTATCGTATTGCCCTTTCCTGATTTATCTTTAGGTTTTTTTTCAAGTTTTTTCAGTGTTTTTCAAATTTCCCTACTATTCTCGTAACCACATGGCTGGTCGGATCCAACAGTAGACCAACAACACTCGTTAAAAAAGATTAAAACAATAATTTATGACGTGTCAATAGCCTAATGGTTTAGTGTACGGTCTGCGAAACTTAAAGTCGTAGGTTCGTATCCACCATTAGTCTATTGTCGTGAACCATCTCCTAGCACAAGCATCAGCTCAGTTGCAGTGGTTATCCGGGATATTAGTGATGTTAATAGCATTGCTAATATGTATTTAAAAAAAAAAATAACTTTATAAACCAGCACTCTCTGACTCACAACCAGGACTATTTACCTTATGGACAGCATAGATGAGGGTGACGGCCAGCAGCACGTGTACCAAGCTGACCACCGCCACGACCACGGCAGCGGTGAACCAGCGCGAGTACACCCTGTCCGCATCGTCCTCGGTGCCCACGTAGGAGTTCGCACTCGCCGCCCACAAACTGCACAGCACCACGAACGCGAGTGATACGAGCTGACGAAGACATGGGGATCATGATTTCTTTTTTCATATGACAGAGTTGGAATACGAGCACACAGTTCACCAGATCGTAAGTAGACGTAAGATAACATAATGCCCCATAACCTATATCCTTACCCAACAAATATTCAAGAAGCACATCCGCTGTCCTTGAGAACTGAAAAAGATATGCCCAATTTACCTTTCTGCCTATTATTGGGTATATGGGTAATGAGTATTTCTGACTTTAGATCGGTTCAACTATAACATCAGGACGTCAAACACCTCAATCCCTCTAGTGACCATGAGTGCTGTAAGACACTCGGAAAACCCTGACAGAAAAGTTAAATAAATAGAATTAAATCTGCCCAATTCGTGTTATCACTAGCTCGATGGTCTATGCGGGACGTCATGGTTGACGTCACACCATTTTACATCGTTACATCTATTGTCAGGATTTCAGATGCCGATGTGTTATCACTCCTGAGGATCACAATCGTGAGCCTCCTTATTAGTGGTGTCTGTTTTTTTTTATTTTACTATACGAATTAGCGGCACTATGTTACTATTTAACGCAGGTCTAAGGATCAAGTCACACTGGGTAGGAATATCTTAAGTCTTTATACAACGTGTTCCCTACAAACTTAAGGGGAAGATAGGTCAGCAACCAGACAAAAAAATATATATTAGTAAAAGTGTTACCATTTTCGAGACTTTTTATTTTTTCTAAAAATATCAAGAAAAAAGTAATCAATGTTACATATTTATGCAATATGCAACAGCAGCACATTATTTTTTTTCACCGCAAGCAAAGGCAAAAGTTAAATAAAATAATCTGTTGTATTTCTTTAAAAAAATCTATCTCAACATTTTCCAACGAAATTGATTAAAATGATATTTGAATATGTAGTACAATCATTCTAGAGTATGATAAAAAAAATGATCTGCTTATTTGTACACATAGTACCAAAGGACAGGTCGAAGGTTAACAGGTCACCTTACTAAGGTAACTTATTTTTGTCTGATAGGTCCCGTCAACCCGTGACCCGTCAACATATCTTCCCCTTAAGTTTGTCGTGCTACTTACGGAACACCCTGTATACATATACGATGTTATCAACTTCGCAGGATATATATACGTAAACACGTAGCCCAGATAATCGAAGCCTAAGTTCCGGATACAATCCTATGACAGCAGTTGAATGTCCTTGGATAGACTTTAAACACAGACGACAAAGCTACTTGCTTCACAAATAGGAAGTGATCTTCACCAGGAGGTATGTCACCAGCAGAACCTCATCAAAATTCTCAGCTACGCTGCAGTTTGTTTCTAGCTGCAGAACGAATGGGTCAGCTCGACCGAGGTAGGACCACGCCCTTAGAGAATACCAGGGTAAAATAACATCATTATGCTGGTGAGTGTAGGGAACCCGAGACCTTTATTACTGGTGACTAGGCATTCCGTCTCAGCCCTCAAAAGTGACACCACAGCTGCATTATGATTCCTTGTCAAGGATCAATGTATAGATGTCATGGGCCGAAGGAATGACTTACCATCAAGTGAACTGAGTGCTCGTTTGGACTTTCGATGGTAAAAAATAAAGTCTTTTAGTTATATCCTTAGCAACATTATCATATCTGTAGGCTTACCAGGTGTAAATAAGCGATGATCTTAGAGCCGACCTCGAGCCCAATGCACCAGCAAAAGGTGGTGATGTGTGGCAGACCCATCTTCGCGCTTTTGACTACTGCGGTGTCACTGGAAAAAGAAACAAGGTGATATAAAAAAAATAAAACTCAAAAGAGTTCTTGTAACATTAACGCTCGGCTGAAAAAAATACCTCTTTGTTGTCTAGCTACCGTTACTGAATATATATGGAAAAAATAAAAATCAGTTTTAAAATTTATTCGTCAAAGCCAATGTGGTCCAACGAAAGTGGCTGGCATGGCCACCAAGGTCTCCTCAATGACTACTTTACGGCAACATATCGAGAGAACTGAAAAGATATGCCCAATTTACCTTTCTGCCTATTATTGGGTATATGGGTAATGAGTATTTCTGACTTAAGTTCGGTTCAACTATAACATCAGGACGTCAAACACCTCAATCCCTCTAGTGACCATGAGTGCTGTAAGACACTCGGAAAACCCCGGGACAGAAAAGTTAAAATAAATAGAATTAAATCTGCCCAATTCGTGTTATCACTAGCTCGGATGGTCTATGCGGGACGTCATGGTTGACGTCACACCATTTTACATCGTTACATCTATTGTCAGGATTTCAGATGCCGATGTGTTATCACTCCTGAGGATCACAATCGTGAGCCTCCTTATTAGTGGTGTCTGTTTTTTTTTATTTTACTATACGAATTAGCGGCACTATGTTACTATTTAACGCAGGTCTAAGGATCAAGTCACACTGGGTAGGAATATCTTAAGTCTTTATACAACGTGTTCCCTACAAACTTAAGGGGAAGATAGGTCAGCAACCAGACAAAAAAATATATATTAGTAAAAGTGTTACCATTTTCGAGACTTTTTATTTTTTCTAAAAATATCAAGAAAAAAGTAATCAATGTTACATATTTATGCAATATGCAACAGCAGCACATTATTTTTTTTCACCGCAAGCAAAGGCAAAAGTTAAATAAAATAATCTGTTGTATTTCTTTAAAAAAATCTATCTCAACATTTTCCAACGAAATTGATTAAAATGATATTTGAATATGTAGTACAATCATTCAGGAGTATGATAAAAAAAATGATCTGCTTATTTGTACACATAGTACCAAAGGACAGGTCGAAGGTTAACAGGTCACCTTACTAAGGTAACTTATTTTTGTCTGATAGGTCCCGTCAACCCGTGACCCGTCAACATATCTTCCCCTTAAGTTTGTCGTGCTACTTACGGAACATCCTGTATACATATACGATGTTATCAACTTCGCAGGATATATATACGTAAACATGTAGCCCAGATAATCGAAGCCTAAGTTCCGGCTACAATCCTATGACAGCAGTTGAATGTCCTTGGATAGACTTTAAACACAGACGACAAAGCTACTTGCTTCACAAATAGTGATCTCCTAGGTATGTCACCAGTAGAACCTCATCAAAATTCTTAGCTACGCTGCAGTTTGTTTCTAGCTGCAGAACAAATGGGTCAGCTCGACCTAGGTAGGACCACGCCCTTAGAGAATACCAGGGTAAAATAACATCATAATGCTGGTGAGTGTAGGGAACCCGAGACATTTATTACTGGTGACTAGGCATTCCGTCTCAGTCCTGAAGAGTGACACCACAACTGCATTATGATTCCTTGTCAAGTATCAATGTATAGATGTCATGGGCCGAAGGAATGACTTACCATCAAGTGAACTGAGTGCTCGTTTGGACTTTCGATGATAAAAAATAAAGTCTTTTAGTTATATCCTTAGCAACATTATCATATCTGTAGGCTTACCAGGTGTAAATAAGCGATGATCTTAGAGCCGACCTCGAGCCCAATGCACCAGCAAAAGGTGGTGATGTGTGGCAGACCCATCTTCGCGCTTTTGACTACTGCGGTGTCACTGGAAAAAGAAACAAGGTGATATAAAAAAAATAAAACTCAAAAGAGTTCTTGTAACATTCACGCTCGGCTTAAATAAATACCTGTTTGTTGTCTAGCTACCGTTACTGAATATATATGGAAAAAATAAAAATCAGTTTTAAAATTTATTCGTCAAAGCCAATGTGGTCCAACGAAAGTGGCTGGCATGGCCACCAAGGTCTCCTCAATGACTACTTTACGGCAACATATCGAGAGAACTGAAAGAGCCTGAACTGCCACGGAAGTATCAGAAAACCTTTCTTTACAAACCACGACCTAAACGATGTCGTTCAGACCCGTAGCCTATGTAATCACTAGGGGAGGTCATTTTGAAAATGTGATTAATTAATTACTAGTTTGATTAATTAATTACTAGTTTGATTAATTAATTTCTAGTTTGATTAATTAATTACTAGTTTGATTAATTAATTACTCGTTTGATTAATTGATTAATAGTTTGATTTTTGTTCTCCTACAAAATTATCTTATGAAATGACTAGAGGTATTAAATTTTATTTATTTATTTATAAAAGGTTCTCCAACAGTAAACATAAAGAATATATATTTATAAATATTGTGTATAGGTTACGGTCCAATGCGCGAACCAATTACGGGAGTACACAGCACTTAAAATTGCACGCACTTCAATAGAACAGTATTAATTGTAATACAATAAAATGAGAAAATCAAAAAATATATAGAAATCAATAAAAAAAAATATAAAGCTTAAAACTAAGAACGTAAAAAAACAATAATGAACACAATATGCATATGTATATATATATATATATATATATATATATATATATTATATTCAATGTTCCCTCGTATGTATGTACGAGGGCACATTGAAAAGTTTTGAGCCCGACCTTAAAAACAACGATTTTTTATCTTATGATTATTTTATTTCTCTACATAGTCTCCAGAATGATCTATACACTTTTGCTAGACTCTAGCTTTAGTATTCCTTCTAAAAAATACGAATCTTCAATTTCATCAAAATATTCTGACAAGGCTTCTTGTACCTCGTATATTCATCGAAAATTTTGTTCTGCCATTTGTTTTTTTAGATTGGGGAAGAGATGGTTATCAGACAGGGCCAAGTCCTTCAAATAGGGTGGATGCGGCAACAATTCAAAGCTACAATTGTGTATTTGTGCGATTGATTTCACCGCAGTATGGACAGGAGCGTTATCTTGGTGGAACAAAACTTTCTTAGACAACATACCAGGCCTTTTTATTTTTATTTCTTCACGCAAACGTTGTAAGAGTGTGCAATAATAGTCCGCATTTATGGTTTTACCTTTTTCAAGGTATTCAACCATAACGACCCCTCTACAGTCCCAAAAAACTGAAGCCATTACCTTCTTGGTTGACAAAACGGCCCGAGCTTTTTTAGAGGGCGGTGACCCTGCTCTTTTCCATTGCTTGGATTGTACTATGGACTCTGGTGTATGGTGGTGAACCCAAGTTTCGTCCATAGTTACAAAACGGCTAAGAAAATCTTGAGGATCACTTTGGAACAGATCCAAACAATCCTGTGATACTGTTTGGCGGGTGCGTTTGATTTCGGCTGAAAGCAGTCTAGGTGCCCATCTGGCAGAGAACTTATAAAATCCAAGATCGTTGGAAATTATGTTCTGTGCTCGTTTATATGAAATGCCTATTGCTTCTGCTATCTCTGCAATCGTCAATCTCCTGTCATTCAAAATGAGGTCTAATATTTTATTGGTTTTCGTCTGTGGTAGCCGTCGGCGGCCTACCACTCCTAGGTTCATCTTACACTGCTTCTTTGCCACGTTTGAAATCCGCTACCTATCTTTTGACAGTGGCATATGATGGAGCAGATTCCCCCAAAGTCTCGTACATATCTTCATAAATTTGTTTTGGCGTTAATCCTTTTTTTTGTAAATATTTTATGACGGAACAGTGCTCAATTTTATCCATTTATACGGAAGAAAAACAAAAGACAAGACAGATTATAATTAAAAAAGAAATGCCTATTACGTGCCAGTATTATTTTTTCTTTTGAATTTAAATGTCAATCTTAGGCTCAAAACTTTTCAAATTGCCCTCGTATGTAGCAAGTACAATTTTCCCTCGAGGGTGCGCAGTGGCTTTGAGATGTTCGAATATTTTTTCCTTATAGTTGCTACGAGAATTATGAAAAATGTCAATATTTAGATTTTATAATTATTAATAAAACACTTTACTGTTCCAACAACTACTTTAATTGGCTTTCAAGATCTTGCCCTCTTTAATTACCGAGTATGAAGGTCGCATTACAAGTGTTTGCTTCTGACACGTGATTGAGAGAGTTGCAAATATTGTTGGTAATATTAGATAATAGATAGCAGATTGATAATGATTTAAAAATTTTTAGGTACCAAAAAAACGGTGCGATTTTTCATTAAATTTCGCCACAATTTTACAAATCTTTCATATGATTTCGGATAGGCTTGAATCGATAAAATATGATAACGGCAAGAAATAAAAACAACACAATAATAAATCTGTAAAAACAATAAAAATGTTAAAAATATCCCTGCCAGTCAGGAATCTACAAAAAAGCACAAATCTCAATAAAAACAAAACTAAACCGATAGGACCTCTAGTTTCAAACCAGCTCACTGACCCCTCAGTTCCGTGAGCCCTGTATCCGATGAAGCTGTAAGAGCCGCATAGGCTAACAGCATAAACATCAACAGAATCTAGACGGACCTCTAGTTTAAGAGTCTTAATAATAATTTTGTACAAATTGAATATTTTAAGAAACGCCGGGAGATCATACAGTATCACATCAGTCCTCAAGGACATCTATGCATTGGATCACATCCGTCATCCTGTCTTGGATCCTCGTTGAGGATGGATCCACCATCAGGTGAACTGTGTGCTATTTTGTCACTCTTAATATTTAAAAAAATATTAAGGGTGTGTTGTATATCCCCTTCAAGATAAAACTGAAGTAATTATTTCATCCCGCAAATTAAAAACGATTACTCACACAGCCCCGTTCGGTTCCATCGCGCACTTTCCTACGACTGACTGGAGCCTAAATAAAGTATGGGATAGGCAGAGGGCTAAATAAAAAGGGCGAGTTTTTTACGCGTAAACAACGGTATCGGTACACAAGTGTCCAATGTAAGGGCGTAAGAGATTCTATTATTGTTTTATTTTATGTAGTATTTAAGGTGACGCATTCATTTTCGATAAGATATTATAATGTAGATGCGTTGACCTCCCCGAGGACTAAGATTTGATGCTTCGACAGCAGTAGTAATCTCTCCGGATCCCTACACTTACCAGACAAAAACAGCAGCGTTACGCTGGTTCGATGGAAACAGGTGGTCTAGTGATGAGCTGAAATGATGATGATGATCATTCTGTGAGGGCATGGTCCTTCCCCTGTCGAGTCGACCCATTTATTCGGCAGCGAGAAACAAACTGCAGCGTGGCTCTACCTTTTCTAATAAGTATTCCTTTAACTATCGCATTTTTTTTATGTTTTTAAGTTTTAACCGACGTCAAGCCGGTCGACTCGTTAGTTGCTATTCTACATGAATATTAAACTAAAACATAAAACCGTTCGGATATTATATATCATATGATATATTGCAAATGCTTTGAAATATCCGAACGGTACAGTATTTTTTTTTATAAAAGAATATTAGCAATGCTATTTAACTTTACTAATATTCCGGTTAACCACTCCAACTAAGCTGAAAATGCTTGTGCCAGGAGATGGTTCACGACGACAAATAGTCGAATGGCGTATTCGAACCTACGACCTTAAGTTTCGCAGCCCGTACCTTAGACAATTAGGCTATTGACGCTTCAACGCTTCTTATTACAGTTACGGTGGCCCCAAATGTTCGAGTTTATCTTCCAATTAGTATTATATAGAAGATCTATTGGAACGCTCAATATTCAAGTGTTATGATAGGTTGACGGAAGAGAATTTTTTCTTTTTAAAGAAAATTGGGTTTAACAATACTAACATTCCGCTTAACCAGTCCAATTAAACAGAAAATATTTGTGCTAGGCGATGGTTCCACAACAATAGCCCAATGGTACCTTAAATCTTTAGGTTATTGACGCTTAGGTTAACTGAATTGAAATTTAATGGAATATGTGTGTGCTAAATGAACTTACGTGGACTTATGGACTTAACGGTCGCGTGGCGTAGTAGTTGGAGTACCTGGCTGATGCAGGTTCCTTGATACCCAGTCGAGGAGCAATATTTGTATGTCACAAATTACCAGCAGTGGAAAAAGTGTTAGAGCATACTCCACACCGTGTCTCAACTGCGGACAAATGCCTAAAGGCATTCTCCACCATTTGACATAACGTTTCTACCTTCTGAATGTGTAATATGCATACAAAATGCATCGGCATAGTGTTGGTGGTGTGAATTAAAAATAAATAAATAAAATACTGACGAAATAAATGAGGCGTTTTTGTTTTTTAAAACTCGTAAAATTTTTTACCAATATAGACTATACTTGGACTGGAATAATATCCGTTTATTGAATACAATATTGAGTGTTTATCTCATGACTTGCACCACAGTTCGGGGCCCGCTGCGGTGACAGCGACCCCATCAAGGACACCGTCTTGGCTCATCCACTACAAACTACAATAGACGGCTTGAGATTTTTTTTTTTATACATTAGAATTATTAGACATTTTAATGCACACAGCATTATTTTTTAGAGCACGCTGTTCTCCAGATGGTTTTTGTTTTGCAGCCTCATATACCTACATGTATACTCGTAAAGAAATCAAATTATTTATAGTTTTATTTAATACTACTGTGCCCGCGACTTCGCATAGACTACATGATGCTTGTTACGTCTCATGTAAAGCTACGCTTTTTTTAGAACTTTTAAAGGGGAATAATTCCGTTATACATGATTATTGCGTTATATATCTTGCAAATAAGTTTAATGCGTACCAAAGCCTTAGACCTTAAGTTTAGTAGCATTCTAGTGGAAAAATCTTAAAAAAATATTAATATAATATCGTTTTTCTTCTCGCATTTTTAAATTTGGACCGATAATTGTTTTAATATTGGTAAATAACCAGTTAAACACTGGTCGTTTTCAAAAATCAGAAGAAATAAGATTTAAATTGATACTCTTTTTTAATAAATTTTGATGTTGCATTTTTGATTTATTTTGAAAAAAGCTAAAAAACATAACTCAAAAATGGTTCACTTTTGCATAATACATATGGGGGTTAAAATTATTGCTAATAGTCACCCCTATCACCTTTATTTAATTACCAATAACCCTGTATATTCAACTCGATAAAGTGTTCCTTCACAAGTTTTTTAAATAACGTAGCAGTTTTCAAGGCACTATTCTTTTCAGGAAGAGCATTCCACAAACGAATTCCCTGCACAGCGAAGGAATTGGTATAGAAACTAGGTTTATGAGCAGGAAATTTAAAGAGAGATCTATACCTATATGTTGGTTACAGTTGTAACAGAAGTTATAAAAGGGACACGCTGACTTACTTGATCCTGACTACAGAATTATTTATTTATTTAATCTTTTTTTTAATTACATTGAGTTACATACACATGACATCTACATTCAATCATAATGCAGACGCGTTGTCAACTCTGAAGACTGAGATGGAATAAAGGTCTCCGGATCCCTACACTCACCAGACGAAACACAGCAGCATTATGTTACTATTTCAAGCTACTATTCTGTGAGGGCGCGGTCGTTCCCCGGTCGAGCTGACCCGTTCATTGTGCAGCTATAAGCAAACTGCAACGTAGCTCTGCCACTGTTAATCAATCGTAAGTATCTTGTTTAAAAAAGGGTACATTGGGAGGACTTAATGCTTTTTGACATTCTCTACCAGTCCATGTTTTTATGATTTACGTCACCGATGATAATGGTCTGGGGGTCACCTACGCTCACCATACGAAACACAGGCACGTTATGCTATATTATATATTTTACGCTGATATTGTTAGGACATGGTCATTTCCAGTCAAGCCGACCCGCAAACAACCAACTAGAAACACAACGTTTGTTTCAGCTAAATCTGCCACTGAAATAGCGTTAACATAACACTGATGTGTTTTGTCTGACGATAATAGCGATCTGCGCTACGCTCACACCTTTTACAACACACTCTGCAACAAGATAATAAACAGACTATATTAACCTATTTTTTTTTTAAATGCAATAATAAATGATTAAATAAAAAAATCCTTAAAAGTTAAATCAACCATTAAACGCTAAAATATTATAACAAACAAATAAAAATAAACTTTTATATTACTTAAAAGTAATGGATACAACAGTATTTATTTCTTTGCATAACTTGTTTTTATAAAATTCTCCCATGCAGGGAATAGGGATCTGATTTAGGTTAAGGTAATTAAAGATTCAATATGTATATGCATGAGGGTTAAGATTAAGTGCCATATTACCTGTAATTAGGACCTTGGATCCCTACACTAACCAAACAAAACACAATAACATGTCACAACACTGTGAGGGTATTGTCTTCCAGATTCGGTCCACCTTTTTTTTTTTATTACATTGAGAGTAACAAACGATCATGCAGTTCACCTGATGGTATGTGGTTCCTGTGGCCCATGACATCTACATTCATCATTTGAGAAGACGAGACTGACTGATGAAACGCCTTGTCACCAGTAATAAAAGCCTCCAGATCCCTACACTCACTTAACACCTAAACAAAACAAAGCAGCATTATGCTGGTATTCTGTGAGAGTGTGTCCCTACCAAAGTACAGCTGACCTATTCATTCTGCAGCTAGAAACAAACTGCAGCGTATCTCTACCACTGTTAAAACCTATTCATGTCCAAGTTAAATATTACATAATAAAATAAAATATGACAATAAAATAAACCTATAATATTATTATTATATCCAGCAAAGAGTATTGTTTGCTGGATACCTCATTGATATATATGGTTTATATTATATTGAGTAGTATAACAGGTTGATAATAAGAAAAATAATGATGAAATAAACAGTGCTGCTATATGTGTGGAATTTGCCCTCGCCTCAAGAAACAAAAGTTTAATTTCAATGCTCCTAGAAGTAACACTATCACAGTTAGCGTGAAAGCTCAGTTTGACTACCAATGCAGTTAAGAAATACTCCTAAGTTAGTCTATTTCATTTCTTACCTCCATAGTACTATGTGGGTACTGTTATGAGGAAAGCCTCAGACATGAAATCAATCATATCAATATTAATTATTCAAATCCGAGCTTCCTAAAATCTTACATCCCAAGCTTTCCTCAGAAGTAACTTTAATAAAATAGAAAAATTTATAATATAAAATATTTGGCAAAATATTAATTGAATGAAAAATAGTGATATACATGACACTGAGATATGGATTAACTATATAGTGTCAAGTTTTCCTCTTCATTTATTATAACTTTTTTTTTATTACACAGAGTAACAAGTGACAAGTGATTCATCTGGCCAATGACATTTACATTCATCTATAACAAGGAATCCTAATGCGGATGTGTTGTTACCCTTCTGATAGAATGCCTCGTCACCAGTAATAAAGGTCTCTGGATCCCAACACTCACCAGATGAAATACCTTAGCACCTACCATTATCCTGCGACTTAATGCTGGTATTCTGTAAGGGTGTGGTCCTACCCGTCTAGCCGACCTATTCATTCTGCAGCAAGAAACAAAATGCAGTGTAGCTCTTCTACTGTTAATCTCTTTTGGATAAAGTATTCACATGTATAGATATTATGACCTCCCAAAATATCTTGGATCTGCTACTTTATCAATTTAAAGGGAAAATTAAGAAATTATTGCTTTTTATTCAACTACACTTTGTTTTTATTGTATTGACACAGTTCACCTGATGTTATGTGATTTCTGCTGTCATGGCATCCATTTATTTACTTTATTTGGTACAAAGTAGAATACTACACTTTAACTAATTGTCTTATTACTTACAGTAAAACACAGCATGCACAAAAAAAAATCTGTTATTCCTACATTAAACAAAAAAATAATCAATACCTACAAAACATAAAAAAGGAATTAAGTTGAATAGTTATAGCCATGCTGCAGTTGGAATATGGATTAAGGAATACATCCTACAGCTAGATTCCAGGGTCAATGATTATCACTGGGAACTATTCTTCAACAGGAAACCAGCAAAAAAGAAAAATAGCAAATCAAATAATAGTATGTAATGAATGCCTCTTGTCAGTATTTGAAGTGTGACAATCCATCATCTACATCTTATTTGTTTCATCCATCAGATGAACTTTGTGGTTATTAATGGGTGATTAATAAGCACACCAGATAAACAAATTTAAAATTTAAAAAATGTTCAACTTTAAATGCTTTACTTGCATTATATAATAACATTATACAGAATTGATGTTGAAGCATTGTGTAGGTCAATATTAAGCTGTTCCACATGCTTGGTGCTGAAGGAAAACCATGTGATGAAACCTGCATGTCTAAAAATAAAAAAAAATATGAAGACATGTGAAATCTGCCAATATGCAGGGGCCTGCATAGTGGACTATGCCTATTGGCATAAGATAAAAATCTACATTCATTTAATATGAATATTAATTCTAATCTATATTTTCTAGTTATGTTCATATGTATAGTCAATTTTATTACTAAACAAGTATGGCTAAACCCATGAGTTGTAATTTACAGTTTTGAGAAATGGTTCATTGGCCGGTTATCTTATTTTATATTGTGCTTGTTTGTATTAGCTACGAAAGAAAATAATTTCTCAAGTTTTTTAGCTACATCCAAATAATAATATGACGATATTGTGCATATTTCTTTAACGGTATGTAGTAGTTTATTCAATTAATTGTGACTAAAGACTGCTAAAATTAATCAGAATTTCAAAAAGGGTCATTTTGAATATTGTTATTAAGCCCCCTTTTGTGTATAAATTATTCTACTTGCGTATATGGACTCTGTTTCGAATCGTGAGATGTTAAATATCTAAAAATATCTGAAGCTGTAATCAAGGTAACTCTTAAAGTTATTTCGTCTTTTATTTTGTAATTGTTGTAATACGCTAATATTTATTTAAATATTATCAATTTTCGTACGTACGTAACGTATAAAAAATATTATTTGCTACGATTAATAATCAATATAAAAGTATTAACATACCTGCAAACAGTATCTAAAAACACTAGTTAATAAAATGTATTTAATCACAATTGCGCTATCCTTAATACACAAACAGAATAAAATTACTGTTCCTCTCGTTATTATTTCAACCTGAATGAACCAAGAAATACCAAGCCAGGAAATTTGTTTTCATCTCGTTTATTGAATCGAGAAAGAGAAATCAAATCTTTAATTCCATATGAAAAAAAAAGACAAAACATTTGGAAATTTCAACTACGTATGTATGACGTCATCCATTGGCGTAAATGAGTACGCTCCATTTCACATTCCTGTTTCAACTTTTTACTACGACAAGTATTTTCTAGTTTTACTAACCAACACAAAAAATATCGAGTAGTGGAATTAAAAGTACTACACAGGATAATTTGTACTACGTACAACACGAATGCGCTCTGTTATCCAAAATGCAAGCCGAAAGAGATGTCAAAAAGTATGTGTCCTTTAGCAATACTATAGTAATACAATAACTAGAATAGCAAGGGCACGAAAAAGCATTAAGCCAGTCAGCAAAAAATATTAAGTCACTTTATAGCTCTATTTTTATTATCTAATTATTCCATTTATGAATGACTACACCGAATTTGTCACTGTAATCAATATCGTCATCTATGGCTAACTTCACTTGTTTTATATTATAAAAACAAATTGTGAAGAGTTTTGTAACTCTAGTCTACAAGTACACTAGGTACACAACTATGGTCTTTTGGTACTGATACTAAACATTTTTTATGTGGTATGACTCAAAATAATGTAAATATTGCTCCCATTCGTTAATAAGTGTGTATATTTATTTTTCTTATTGACAACTCAATTTTTTCGTAATAGCCTCGTTGAAACTATTTCAAGCAACTACTTTGGCACCTTTTTTTAAAAATCCTGTATATCATGATTGTCCATGATGACATAGCAGTACAATAATGAATATGTTGACCATGGTGTGATCTGGCTGTGGAGCCGCAGATCTTGGACTCAATTCTCACACAGGAATAATTTTAGTGTCATTGATATAAAAACCTTGATATTATAAAAAGTTACGAAATAAAATACTGTTTGATTAATTAAATTTCATTTATTAAATAGAATCGTAACAAATTCTTACATCTCGTCACCCGCATAATGTATAACTTATATCTATTACACAGCCTATTAAACTATTTGGTATTACCTAAAAAAATACGAGTTCTACTTTTTTATACATTTTCCTTTAAAATAAACAAGTATTGTTAACATAACCTTCCATTAATAAGAAAAAAATTAGAACAATCTTCAAGCTATAATAAATGCGATATTTACGGTGTTTTAATTTCTACTTCTGAATTACTATTTGTCTCATTTTTGTCTCGTTTAACAACTTTTTACATCTTCTTAAAACTTAGCATATCTATATATAGCAACATCTTGTATAAATTACTGGCAATTATAACTACCCTAGATATATACGATTCACAAATGTTGATGGAACTCAGCAGCTTTAACGAGTAGGAGATATAATGTAGCATTTCGGAAGCAGTTCAACTAATATTTTAAATATTCTTATAGAGTTATGATATTTATGCCTTCGAATCCCGAAAAATACTCTGGCATTCATTTATATTTCTTCTCAAGTTCAGAGTCATACAGCAGGATCTGACGTGTTGACTTGTTTGTAGATTCGAGCTGAATGTTGAAACCTTTTCTCGTCATCTTCATACATTATTTGCTTGTGTCGGCTATGGACGATAACTATACAATATACTGATACACCTAAAAAAAAATTACAGTGAGTCCGATGATAAATCGCCCTTATTATTTTCTTGAAGGGGAAAAAGAATTAATTAAGAAGCAAGATAAGTTAAAAAAAAGAATTATTTCAAATTTTGACAATTTAAGAAAAATATTGACGTATGGTTTAGAACCTTAGCCTTTCCAGAAAAGTATAAATTCATATGAAAAGTGATATGGCGTAAAGATATTATAATCAACTAGTATTTTCGCCCGCCGTTAGTTTTAGGTGAACGTGATTTTTTTTATTTCATGGAAAAGTCAAATACGTTGTTAAAAAATGTTTCATGACGTTTGTTCACTTATTGGTTCATCTTAATATAAATCTCTTTTGCAATAAAAGTAAAAAAATGAGTAAGTAAACAGTTAATTATTATATATCGTTACCTAATCCGGGAAGTATAAAGTAAAAGACGTGGGTATTACGTACGATACTACAGATCGTGGAATAAACATTTTAACAAGCGAATCTGGTATTATCCTTTACCTGACTAACAGTAAATGGTTTTAACGCCAGCATGACCTAGTGGTAATGGGTTCGATTTCCAAGCGAGGAAAGGTATGCATATACCCTGCCGGCCAAAAGTTTAAGACCGCACATAAACAACATAATTATCCATCAATTGTAATAAAATCCCATAGGATAAATAAAAGAAATACACATCTGCATATTCCATTGTTAGTATCAAATATTTAAAGAAGTCATTATTTTGTTTACTTTCAAGTTATTGGACAATAAACATCTATTGTTTTCAAACACCGACAAACGCTGCGCTAGAGCCAGCTGGTAGAGTTACGTATTGGTCAATAATTAGGATTATTTAGCTCCTGAAAACAAGTGTTTCTGACTTATTATTACCCGAGTTTAATTGGGTTTGTTCACAAACAATCTCAATTACTCTAAACTTGTGTTTCTACAGTGAGACGCCATAAAATGGGAAAAGCTCGAGAAATTAGCAGTGAAGTGCGTTCTGCCATCGTTGTTTTACATAATAAAGGCAAATCCGAACGTGAGATTGCTTCACACCGGAAGTTATCGAAGACTTGTGTTCATGGCACAATAACTCGATACAGGGAGACAGGCAGTTTTCAATATCGTCCACGCTCGGGAAGACCGAGAGCTACCACGTCTAATTTCATTGTAATAGCCAGCAAGCGAAATAGACGCTTAACAGCACCAGAAATCCGCGTTGAAGTAATCAAACCTTTAGTAAGTTAAACCTTTATCATTGACTACAGTAAAACGTCGACTGACAGATGCGAAGTTGTATGGTCGCGTTGCCGTTCGAAAACCTCTATTAAGGTCGCAAAACAAGAAAAAACAGATGCAGTGAAAGTGCTTTGGGCCGATTAATCCAAGTTTGAACTATTCGGTTCAAAACGTAGAATTTACGTTCGACGCAGTGCCCAAGAAAAGATGATGTCAGATTGTGTAGTCCCAACAATCAAGCATAGCGGTGGCTCAATTATGGTCTGGGGTTGCTTCAGCCAAGGAACTGGCGATTTGATTAAAATTTAAAGAATTTTGAAAAAGGTACGAAACATTTTATAACAAAATGCCGTTTCTTCCGGTTGCGATTAATTGGAGATGGATTCATTTTCCAACAAGATAATGATCCAAAGCATAGCTCGTAGTAACAAGGCGTGATAAAAAACATGGTTTAGCCTCCTTAGAGCCCGGATCTCAATCCCATTGAACTTTTGTGGAGCTTGATAGAAACGTCCGTAATCGTGGCCTATCCTCGTGAGAAGAAATGTGGAATGCTTTATGCGAAATTTGAAATAATATATCACAAGACACCATTAACAAATTGATTGCCCGTATGCCGAGACTTGTGAAAAAGTTATAAAATTTAAAGGAGGATTTTTAATGAAAAATCAGTTTAGCTAACTATAGCCTTTTTTTGCATGGACTGTTAATATTTCTTTACACTTTTAAAGTATATTGTCTGTCAATCAATGTTCTATTAGATAATTAAACAGATTAATTAAACATTTAATATTTTATTGGAGTTTTACTTTATTTTCCTATTTTAATTAAGGCGGTCTTAAACTTTTGGCCTGCAGTGTATGTGCATCTCAACCTTCCTGCTATTTTATTGCACATGCATTAAATCGGACGAGTGATTGCTTTCATACGGCACTATAATATATTCTGCGCAGTTGGTATCATCTTATGATAGCCAGAAGACATCGCCGTGGTCGAAATCTATCAGGCTTTAATCAAACCACATAACTTATTGATATACCATATCAATTACATAAATATTTACAAGCTGCAATATATTGTAGAGTCACGTTAGAGCTAGACCACTCCATGAATGGGTCGGCTCAACCAACCACGGACCTCTTGCTTGGACCACGCCTTACCAGAATATCAGCATAGTGCTGTTGTATTTCGTTTGGTGAGTGTAGGGATCAAGTGGTCATAGGTATTTTATTTATTAAATTGATAGTAACAAACTCTCACATAGATCACCTGATGGCAAGTGATTCCTGCGGGCCATGACATCTATACATTCATCATTGACAAGAAATCATAATGCAAATGCGTTGTCACGATTGAGGACTGAGATGGAATGCCTCGTTATTAGTAATAAAGGTCTCCGGACCTTTACACTCACCAGCATTATGCTGCTATTTCACGCTGGTATTTTGTGATAGCGTGGTAATACCCCGGTCGAACTGACCCATTCATTCTGCAGCTAACGAGTAACGAGGTATTCTATATTAGTACCCAGGCGTGGCAGCGTATGATGAACTTCAATCCTTGTTGATGACGGTCATTGGTTAGATAACCCGAGGGCTTTTACAGTTTCACCGGATTGAAAGGTGACCGAACGCTTATGGCGCTCAGTCGAGACCTTTTAATAAAGGGGTAGGGGTTTAGTGGGTAACCAGCAAAAGGGCCCCCTAGAGGGATCCTCGGCCCTGTTACGCGAGGGCGACTGATTCGTTCGAGGGCTGAACCTCATCGCGGTCAGTTGCTTCTAAGTACTATAAGTAGTAATATCAGCATTAATACTAAGGATTACTTACTCATGGGTGAACTGTGTGCTAGGTATTCAATAAATTTAAAAAATCTTATAAATCGAATCTTGTTGTGTGTGAGACTTACAAGCTCTAGTGAGATGTACAAATATGATGACCGCCTCAACGGTCAGCATCTCGCCGGTGTCCTGCAGGATGAGGCTGATGCCGGTCAGGCACATCACGAAGAATATCGCTGTCAGGATACCAGTGATCATCGTCCATGGCAGGGTGAGTGACGCTAGCTTCTGCAATTAATTGGAATGTTCCTTGAAAATATTTTTGGTGGGAAGTGTGGAGGGGGGAGGGGAAGGGATTCTAAGATTTTTGACATGATAATTATTCTACTGTCAGCTTATTTCTTTTCACAGTTCATCTGATGCTAAGGCATGAATGCGGCCCATGACATCTACATCAATTCTCAACAATGATTTAAGTTTGAATGCGTTGTCACCCATGAAATCTGGTTCTAATTAACTCTTCTAAGGTCGTCACCAATAATAGAGGTCTCCAGATCTCTACACCCATGAGTCGAAACACAGCAGCGGTATGCGGCTATTTTACGCTCGTGTTTTGTGAGGGCATGGACCAGTCGAGCCAACCCATTCGTGCTGGAAACTAACTGCAGCTTTTAATTGTTTATTTTTGTTAAACAGTAAAATGTAGTAATAAACACACGGAGCATCAAACGTCAAAACTGTCAAATGTCAAAACTTAATTTGTTTGACGTTAAAACCCATTGCCGAGAGGTAAGTAACTTTACAAGCTATTAATGATTTTCAAATTGCGCATAAGCATATGACATATGAGTGTTTATATATTTATTACAAAAATATATTATGTTCTTCCCTTGGTCCATTACTCCTCTACACACACAACATTATCAAGAGCAGGCATGGGTCTACTGGCATCCTGGTTATAAGGCATGTGAGGGTGGATTTCCACTGCCCCATGATTTGCACTCTTTGGGACATGCGACCGGTTCTCCTTACTCCGACTGACTTAAGTCCAGAGTTTATTTAGATACTTTCATCTCAGCCATAGCCCTTGCAAACTAATAATCACTAACGGTGACAGACATGCGCAGAGCACAGCTACCTAACCTACATCCATGTTGTAACTTGGTTCTCGGTTCCCTACGCTTACCATATAAAACACAGGAGCCATAGCCTGCTATTTCATGGTGGTTGTTTTTTTTATTACATTAAAAGCAACAAACGAGTACACAGTTCACCAGATGGCAAGTGATAATGCTTGCTGCCCATGACATCTATATTCATCCTTGACAAGAAATCGTTACGCAGATGCGTTGTCACGCTTGAGGACTGAGATGGAATGCCTCGTCACCAGTAATAAAGGTCTGCAGATTTCCAAACTCACCTGACGAAACACAGCGTTATGCTGCTACTTTACATTGGTATTCTGTGAGGGCGTGGTATTACCGTCGAGTTGACCCATTCATTATACAGCTAGAAACAAAACGTAGCGTAGTTCTTCCACCATTTCCGGTCGAACCGAGTACTTTATGCTATAGATAAATCTAGCAACAATGTAGCACTGCCAGTAGTGAAACTTGTAAATTGTAATTTTAAGCAATGATTAATCACGTGCTTGATCCTTAAGGAAACCTGCACGTCTAATATTAAATAGAATATTTGAAACAGATGCAAAGTAAAATTCACCGCATGGTAGTGTATGCTACTATGTCCTCGTTAGTTATATCCTCTTTAGAGAAGAAGCCCATGTCCAGGGGGATGTATATGTTACCAACTTTATAAGCTGCCACAATGAGCAGCAAAGAGCACAGAAGATGGATGCCACTGACAGCTGCCGCAGTGACGTACAACACGTATTTGTGTGTAGAGATTGTGCCGTCACGACCCAAGGGTGCCAGCGTCACCAGCAGGCTGTATGCTGTAAGCTCCAAGAGTGCCCATACCTGGAATTATAAGGAATATAGATCAGAGACCTCTGGGAGGAATGTATATGCTTTTGGTTCAGAGTACTTGGGTGAGTTCTGGATATGACGATGTAAGGTTATGTCAAAATTGGTAAAGTCACGTTGCAATACGTTTCGATTTCGCCCGACTCGAGCTGGGAAGAAGCACGCCCTCACCGATTATCAGCGCGAAATGGCAGCAACGGTGTTGTGTTTCGACTGATAAGTGCAGGGACCCAAAACCTTTATCACGGGGCCATTACGATTCCTTATCGAGGATCACTGTGGGTATCATGTCGCGGGAATAATTTCCAATAGGGCGAACTGTATACTCGTTTATCATTCTCTATTTAATAAATCAAAATTGGAAAATTTCTTTTGTCTGCAAATTCTGTTCCAATGAAGTTACTTTAACAGTCATAAAAAATAAGCTACTATAATTTAATACTATTATTCATAACCATTCCACCATTTATTGATTTATTTATTTATATATAGTTTATTCACCACACAATAAAATAAAGAACAAATCCCAAAAATTAAAAACATTGCTGAAAAGGCGGTCGTAACACTAAAGAGCGCTCTCTTCCAGACATCCTTTATAGTTAGGAACAATTGAGTTAAATATGTTAAAATAAGTGGCTACCTAGGGTACCTAACTACTTATAATAAACTTATACTTAAATGAGCTAAACCATATAATAACAAAATAGTACACTAATATTTACAAAATAAATAAATATGGTGGACGTGCATCAATTAAATACATATAAATTATGGTCAGTGATTACAAAGTGACGAGTAATGATTTTTGACGACGGCCCTAAACGTGTCTAGAATTTTCGCACGTCGAATTTGCGGAGGAAAATCATTCCACAAGCTTAACTGTAAAGGAATTCTTTTAGAACTAAGTTCGATACGTATGTGGTGCGGGAATGTGTTCTCCGGTCGACCGTAGAACTCTATCCCAAGAGATTTTTAAGTTTTTCTTCAATTCTCATGTTTCGGATACAAAATGGAGTACAGAATTTTGAAATTAAAATAGCGAATCACCCATATTATAACCTCAACCAACTGTGGCGTGTGGTCGTTAGTGCATCTATTCCCAGGTTCAGGTTCGATTCCCAGCCTAGGAACGATATTATGGATCGTAAATTATCGGGTATGGGTATGTCGTATGTACGTCCCGTATCGCCGACATTGCGTGTGAACCTTCATCCGACTACATTACATAGGAATAGGGAAGGGGACGTCGAGTGAGTGCCTCTGTGTTTACGCAAATAATTACGGCACTATAAAATAATCTGCGCAGTTGATGTCATTACCAGAAGATTACACTGTTGTTGAGATCGAACAGGTGGACATATACTAACAATACATAACTCTGCATCCAAAACTAAACGCCTAAGTCGACAATTCGAATTCTCCTCACCTTCGTGTTGGACACAAACAAACAACGCCGAACTATCGAGTACACAACCCTAAATATATTAAAAAAAAACATGTTTTAACTTTTAGTCATTGATTTCCCTATTTGCATATTATGTTTAGAAAATTAAGAAAATTAAAAAGATTTTTAAAAAAAAATCTGATATAGTTGAGGTCGCCACATAAAACTCACTAACACATTTTTTTTTAATGAATGATAGCAATGCTATTAACATTACTAATATTCCGGTTAACCACTACAACTAAACTGAAAATATTTGTGCTAGGAGATAGTTCACGACAATAGACGAATGGCGGATATGAACCTACGACCTTAGGTTTCGTAGACCGTATCCTAAACCATTATGTATTGACGCTTCAATATTTTAATATATCATCTTTAACAATTTTTTTTAATTTATTTTATTTATCCTCTATAAGTATTAATATGTATTTTCAACGATGAGATGGTCAAATTTTGCAAAACAAAGAATGCTGCAAAGCGAAGTACTGTCCACAGTGCCTTGGTCGCTACGTGAAAACTATTAGGTTGCCAACTACGTTCTTTTCTTTCTTCTTTTTATTTTATATTCCACATGTCATTTAATGTTTTTGGAATAATGCTTAAGATTGTCTAAGGGAAGATGTTTCGTTCTAACGGAAACTATGCTTTTGTTTTTTTGTTCGAGTTTATTTATGTATACTTCAACCGCTGCCAGAGGTATTTCCGATACTACTTAGGGACCTCCAAGAGAAGTGCCTACAGCTTTCGTAAAGGCCGCCAGCCCATCTGAGACTCCTCTGGTGTTGCCAATATTCATAATAATACTAAAACAGTTTATTGCCACAGAAAAAATAAACAAATTTACATAAACAATATTATACACTTTAGCAAACGGAGGTGACTCAGCTTTTGCTGAAGCAGGATTATAGTCCCGTGCAGCGCTGGTGCCCAGCAACTGGCATCTCCCTTAGATGTAATGCGGGAGTCGTGAGGATTGAGGGCTTCCCGATCACCATCTAAAAGTTATACTTTACAAAGTGTTTATACGCAACAAAGGAAAAGAAAAAGTAAGTTTGAGCAGACAAGGATACTATCTACTACTAACTATTAGTAATATGTTCTCTTGCATGTGCGTGTGTCATCTTGTGTAGGTTTGTGTGTATGTGTTTGTGTTAATATATGTGTTGTTTTGTATGTATATATTCTGTACGTGAACGTGTGCGATTTTCGTATTTTCGGGTTATTATGGTTGTGGAAGTACGTAAAAAAGTCTTTCTGATTCGTATATTTCCAGTAGGCACGTCACTTGTCGCTTGCTCGTGTGGTGGCAAACTATAAAATTCTACAAAGAAATGTTACATAGATCACGAAGTAAGCATTAACAAAGTATTATTAAATGAATTGCTGTAGTGCCTACAACTAGATTTTAGTTGGTTCAGATTATACATTCAGCATGAGGCATCTAGCGGTTTAAACAAACCTGTAATCAACTAAATCAATATTTAAACTGGTCTTACTTTTTATAATACTTAGGAAAGATGAAAGAGACTAAAGATTAAGCACCAATAGTCAAACAGAGTACAACCTGCTATTAGTATTAACGTCGTAGTTCAGTGGATTGGATGGAACAGAATGAGTCTACTTGACCGGGGAAGGAACCCGACACACCCAAATCCAAGTCATCGACCGGGCATATAGACGAGAACTTAGAAAGTTAAGTATAAGTAATAATATAAACGTTAGGGGACTCTAACGGGGGGTTTAACTACGATATTGTGTGATACCGTACACTCAAGTTGCAGCCAATATCTCCAGCCGCTTAAACTTTTGTTTGTCATTATTAAACACAATCAAGACATTCCTCGCACCTTGGTCATCCAACAGCATCTAATGTTACCTGATAACGATGAAGAATGTGTACTCTCTTAATTTATCAGCGATGACGTCACGACCTTGTCACAGTTCTTTTTAATCTGATGACAATGATTTCTCTATTACCGTTGCTTCGTTAATTCTCTTACATTTTATGTAATAGGCTAGCCATCTTAGTCCTTTGCGTTATTTTTTACTTTTATGAAGTTTTTTTTAAATTAATATTCTTCCATTGATAATGTATTTTTTTTTGTTGTGAATTGAGATTTTCAATACCTCGTTGGTATAAATTACCCGTAATTTTGTTAGAGTTCATTAATGTAGATTTATACCTCTACATATGACCTAGTCTGCTGTGTTTCGCCTGGTGTATGAAGGAAACTGAAGACTTGGATTCTAGACATTCCATCTCGGTTCTCAAGGGTGGCTAACCCATCTGCCATTGTAATTCTTTATCGAGGATCAATGTTGGAAGTCGGGAAGGGTCGAAGGAATCCCTATCAGGTGAATTATGTGGTTTTTTTATCAATCCATATGTTAATTAAGCAAAAACGTAAATTTCTTATATTTATCAGTACGTTACACATTATAGTTTTTGTTTGTTTTGCTTTTAAAAACTAATAAAAACTGACGATGGCACGCTTTAACTATGACATTAAGACTTCAAACATCTCAGTCCCCTCGTGCTCTGAACATTCAAAAGGTTTAAAATTACTTTGATTTAATTTTTTTGTGTTTGAGTATTGCTGTTGGTCCAGAGACCTACAGCTTTATCTAATTAGACTCGCGCACGCAGTAAAAAAAAGGATGAAACTACATTCGCTTAGCAATTAGTTTTCTATATATACTCATAGATAAAATTGTAAGTACATATTTTGGATCATAGATAATCAAAAATATATTTAAAACAATTAAAATAATAAAGTAAAACAACAAACACAACACACATCTAGATAAGGCATTTATCGAAACTTACCGTGTACAAATACGCAATGACCAATGTACCTGTATGAAGACTGACGCAAAAACAGCACCTCTTCACCATCGGAACCCCCATTTTAACATCTACAACTATGGACACAGTCACCAAAATCGCGTGTTCTATGCTTTCGCATATATAAGATGCAGTATAGGGCCTGTTATACTACCGGAGCGGACCCGACGTACGAGGCACATAGCGCTCCACTCGGTACTGACGTAAAGCTAATGTTATCACTACAATTTACGTTGAGATAAACTACTGTACTGTTTGTCGGATAATACAAAAGAAGTGTGACAAACGTTACTATATTTATGTTATCACGAATGATGAAGAAGGAAGGAGTTGGATAACGGACAAGGTATAGATGTCACTTCTAGGGATAACGGGTTATTGGCGCGATCGGGTTTGACCGGACTCTATCTCGAACTCCAACGTAATCTATATCACAACCCGGAGATTACTATACATATATATGGCTGGTCTGATCATTTTACAAGTCTAACGTTTTATTTATAGTATAATATAAATAATATTTATTTATTTATTTATTTTAAACTTCAAGCACAAAGTAAATTACATAGGCGGACTTAATGCTGGAAGTATTTTCTACCAGTCGACTTGAGGGTGGTATTGAGAAGCATATAATATAAAAATGGGAAAAATAACAGTTACTCTACAAAATATAATAATATTCATAATTTACTTAATATATATATATGAATACAATAAAAATATAGGATACATAGATTAATATAATATATAATACATACTTTATAACATGATGGTGTTATCAATCTGCTGACAGTTTATTCAGGACATACTCACGCACCTTTCTTTTTAACACAAAACAATTCTCAGCCATTCTGACTCCAAGAGGTAGCTAATTCCACAGAAGAATAGATTGGACAAAGATAGAAGAGTCCATAAACTCTGTACGATGAAGAGGACATAGAAGAAGACGATGAAGAAAAAGAGATGCGATGAGCGAAGTAATAATAATTTATTTATTTCAAATAATATAGACCCATTTGTTAGAAATATTTTTTTTTTAGGTGGCAAACGATCATGCAGTTCACCTTAAGTGATTACCGCCGCACACGAAAATCTACATCAGAAGAGTCGCAGATGCGCTGCCGTAGGTCTTTTCTTTAAGGTCTCTAAGTTGGAAATACCAGCAGATTAATTGTGCGTGGTAGAAAATATTGCGTAAATCGCAACGCACGGTGGTGATTTACAAACCATCGAGATGATGAAGATAAAATTTTGAATTTCGTACTTTTAACATTTATGCCGTTTCTAGAGCTACCAAGTAAGGCCACTTTACTTACGTTAACAGTGGAATATTCCATGTAAATGTGGTTTATTTTATTATTTTGTGTGAGTATTGCTGTTGGTCCAGAGACCTTTACAGCTTTATCTTATTAGACTCGCGAGTGGGAGGGCCGCTGAGTAAGGAGATTTATTAGAGTATATTCCACAACGCGGTACCCACTGCAGATTGAATGTGATAAAGTAAAGTAACAGCATAGATACTCGTATAGGTAAATTTCACTGTTCGGCTAAGGATTCATCTGTACAGTGATTATTAGAGTATATTCCACAACGCGGTACCCACTGCAGATTGGCGGACTACACGTGTTCGATATTTCCCTCCTTTCCCATCGCCCAGCACGTGGTTAATCATATTAAAATTACAATTAACAATTTCATTAGCACCGGCGATCGAACTCGATCTGCCAGCGTACCGTGAAGTAAAAAGGCATAAACACTGAGCAATCATGGTAGAGTAAGGGGGGATCCCATGTACGCCAACATTATCTATACATTGTATAAAAGATAAACGGACATTTAACCAATTTGCACTCAATTACAATTGTAATCTGATTACAATCAATAGATAAAAAACAAAGGACGGATTGCGTAATCGTGCATTCTGTTATTCTGTTATTGCCACCAATAATATGAGGTGTGGTCACTTTGTGGCATGGTTACAAAACGGCCGCTGCTTCCTGGGTTCGATGTCCAGATGACAAAGAATGTATATGAAAAAAAAAAGTTCTGAATATGAATACCCCGTGTCCCGGACACTGCTTTTGAACCGTCCTTCGATCTTATGGCACGTGTATTACATCAGACTAAGGAAGGGGACGACGTGGAAGTGCCTCAGTGTTTGCGCGAATGCTTACGTTTTTTTTTATATATCATTGTTGACAAACGAGCACACAGTTCACCTGATGGTAAATGATTCCTGCGGCCCATGACATCTACATTCATCCTCGACAAGGAATCATATTGCAGATGCGTTGTCACCCTCGAGGACTGAGATGGAATGCCTCGCATTCACCAGAGGACACACAACAACATTATGCTGCTATTTTACGCTGGTGTTCTGTGGTGGCGTGGTTCTACCCCGGTAGAGCTGACCCATTTATTCTGCAGCTAGAAACAAACTGCAATGTAGCTCTACCACTTTTAAACTGCTGAACAAAGTCGTCCCATACAAAACATGGGGGTATTTTGCACGATTACACAGTTCACTTGATGGTAATTGATCGCTGTGGGTTAAAAACAACTATATTCATCCTTATCATTGATTTAAGATGCACGTTCTCGTCACCTTCGAGGACTGGGATAGTATGCTTGACCACCAATAACTGTGTCTTCAAATGCAAACGCTGCATACGAAACACTGCAGCTTCATTATGGTATTCTACGAGGTATTGGTCCTATCGTGATCGTGCCACCTCATTCGTGCTGTACCTGGAGACAAGCAGCAGCCTACCTCATTTTAAGACATTGTGAATCTTCGTCATACTTTACCATCAGGTAAACTATCTGTTCCTTTGTTATCTCTAAAATGTTGGCACGCTTTTCATAAAAAAAGACGGAGACATCATAGCCTTAGAGGCCGGTTTATCAACAGTCTAAGCGTGTTACTAAGGAACTGATAAATTTGTTGAATAAATTAGATAATATTTGCAAATTGAAGATTGAAGCGTAAATTATATGACATTGTATTCTCAGAATTGTATCACAGTGACGAAATATTTAGCACTGAGTATATTGAAATTATATAATACTGTTCGACATCGTCAGAAGTTTTTAATCGGTATAATTTGTAAAGAAAATTAATAAACAGAAAATTCAATCTCAAATCTGCCATTCGACTTTTGTCGTGAACCATCTCGTATCACGAATATTGCTGCCGAATTGGAATGGTGGACGGAAATATTAATAATGTTGTTGCTTTCTATCTATAATGTCTCAGAGTTCTAAAAATATATGTTGATATTAAATATCTTGACATAATAATCCCATACCAGTCCTTCGTTAAATAAAAAATATATCATAGTCGTTATTGTGCCTTAATTTCAATATTACTTTCAGCAAATCGTATCAAAAACTTTGACGATTATGTCATTAATGTATTTTGCGAGGAGAGTGCGAACTTTATATTCAAAAAAGCAAGTAGAGCTGGCGTGCTCGGTGACAGGTGGTGGTCTGTCATTGGTCAATAGAAACATAAAAATAGACTCGAGATATTCCCGAAACTGTTGACAGCTGCTGCTTAGAATATGTTATTAAGCTGTCGGACTGGAAAGTATATAATAGTACTTTATTGATTATCATATAACAAATGCATGAAGTCTATGACCCTTAACCAGGATTTTTTTTTTTTCAAGTACATTTTTACAATAAATCTTGACTGAAAAGTATACGAAATAACAACAATGGCGGGTATATCATCTTTAAGTTTTCGACGATATACATAGATGTACGACAGTGAGGAGACTCTGTCACTATATCACGTCAACCCATGGACTGAGGGTAATATTTCTTGAACGGGAATTGTTAGTTTTCAGAACTGGGCGTGGGTTTTTTTCCGATCTGGAGTAAGATAACGGCGAGCGATATATAGCATTGTTTTGTAATTTTAGGCTGGGATTCTGCTAGTGTCGTGTCTTTCTTCGTGATGCAGGAAGGCTGTGACTATCTTAATGTTCACTGCATTATACACTGTGCCTAATTTTAAATTTCAAGGAACTTATCTGTATGCCATGTCGCTGTGGACAAGTTAATATGATCTCATAGTCATCGTAGAAATAAGATTTTAATCCACTCTTTCTAAGCCAAAATAAATTAATCAATGCTATTGAATCGTTTCATTGTAAAGCTGATAAACAATTAAAAAGGAATTGTCCACATTCCTTCTATACAGCATCATAAATTGTTGTGCGTTATCACTTATCGGTTACGATGGAATCTATAAAATTATCGGAAAATGTATACTTGCACAGTGATTCCTTGCTAATGGCGCCGATGACAGCTTAGTACAATATAGTTTGATTGGTTTCGATGAATATAAACTGCACTAACAGTGAAACCAAATTGACCAAATAGTTATTTATTGTTGTCTGTTCATTATTTTATATTGTTAAACTTAAACTATCGCAATGTTTTATTTTTTTTAATTGCGTAAAGAAGTTAAAGATGTGCTTGCCAGTGGAAATATGTTGTTTTTGTGCTAAATTGGAGGTTGGAGCCAAAATTTTGGGAGTTGTACATGTGGTTAGTATATATTTTTTTTATAAACTAAGCATAACATCCGTACGCAGTACTTAGGGATTCTTAGACCTTCATTAATTGTAGGTATTCCATCGCCTCAGGAGTGTCAGAGCACCATCATGATGGTTTCTAATCTACAATGTATATGGGTGTCATATGCCGCAGGAATTACTTATTTACTGATACTATGAATTACTATATATTATCAGATGTACTGTATGCTCGTGTAGAGTTCTAAATACAATAAAAAAACACAGTTCCTGATGGTCTCGGTAAGTGACCATTACAAACCATAAACACGAACCACTCTAACATAGATTCATAATGCAAATTCATTGTCAACTCTGAGGACTGAGTTGGAACATCTCGCTAACAGTAAGACGATCTCCAGATCCCAACACTCACCAAACGAAATAGCAACTTTCTAATCCACGCTCGTATTCTGTGAAGGCATGGTTCTTGTCCAACCGAGTTAATCCATTCTTGCAACTAAGAACAAACTCCTGAGAGTTTTCTTTAGACGCGAAGAAGCCGCTTTATATAATAACCAAAATCTACTTCAACGCCACACAACAATTCAAAAGATTCCTAGAGATTATTTTCGTAATCCTCGTATGTTTACCGAAGAACAACTATTCTGTAGAATCAACTGTCACCACCAGTATTTCCAAACCGATACGACTTAGGGACCTTCAAGAAAATAGCCTACACCTTTCTTAAAGGCCGGCAGCGCCTCTGCCACTCCTCAGGTGTTGCGGATGATCATGGGCGACGGTAATGTCTTTCCATCAGGTGAGCTGCCTGCTCGTTTGCCACCTATTCTATATTAAAAAAGAACGCAAGTTTTGGATTTGCTAAGGGCATACATATTTTCAAAATGAAAGTAGTAAAAATTAACTCAATCATGTGAAATCTGAACAAAACACTATGCCTTATATACCATACCTTCAAAGAAATTTCTATTTTGGTTTTCATTCAGTTTGTTTAGACTTTTGAAGACTTATACAACAACATATTTACTACAGCAACTAAATCACAAGGAGAAAAATATATATGTACTCATACTTGCATAAAATAATTATCTACATAAAGGAGGAAGACGCTTGGCGGATATATGTGTATGTGAAAACATCGAACTCTAAGGAAGATAAAACACTACCCTGCGGAACTCCAGCGTTCGTATTAGACCAAGAATAAAAGGTATATTTTATGTAATACACGTTGGCAGCGTAACGGTGGCCAAACGGGTAACTGGGAAACCAACTAATCGCTTTTAGAGATATATTAATAGAGAAAGATATACCGATTAGAATGTCTACTTTATTATAAGCGTTGCTAAAGGCATCGATAACTTTTCAATTAAGAAAAACATTCTTATGAATTGGTTAAAAAGTGTAAGCTTGATGAAATTTACAAGTTACGAATATCATATTTCTTTAGAGGTAAAGAGATATTTTGAGCAAATCTATTCTAGTTTACATTCGCGACTTATGTATGACGACTTTATCAATTCAGCCTAAATATAGCTATTACAGTTGAATTATTTTGAGTCACTTGATAACGTTAGATAGTTCAAACCTTTCTAAACAAATAATTTTAATTAAAAACTTAGTTATTGTCGTTACTAACATACACACATTCATCTGATGGTGACCCTCTGGCACATTGACACCCACATTATTATTCAAAACATGTAAAATTTTGATACATTAGGGCCATAGTCTTGAAGAAAGACAATGCTTTAATCCGATGATAGAATGAACCTCGTTAAAAACTGTAATAAGCCTTCTTCCGCTTGTAAAGGTCAATAAGAATGAGATCGAGACAGAGACAGAGAAAGTAGTTATCTAAATTTAGCCATTGGCCCAATAAATAAATGGAGGTTTTAGCACAATACCAGACGTTGACTATTCCAATAACCAATACAATACTGAACTAGACTAGACTATATGTTCAGTGGAAAAAACCCAGTGAAAAAAAGTGAAAACGAGAAAGAAGAACAATAAGGACAGTGACAACGAGCACACACACCGCCTGATAGGCGGTGTGTGTGCTCGTTGTCCATAAGCATCCTCTGTGTTCTATCAAGCTCCGAATTTGTTGTGCTGTTGCAATGTAGGTGTAATGATTTGTTACCCTTAACTAAGCGTAGCAGAATAAAAAAAAAAAAAGTATTGTCCAGTTAACATTTAAAAAAAGATTACTAGCAATGCTATCAACATTACTAACATTCCGATTAACCACTCAAATTACCATTAACACTAACTACAAGACGCTACCGGCTTGCCCGGAAAACTGACAAATTCGTTTCTATTTCTATGAGATTCTTGTATCAGCTCGATAGCATAACTCAAAATTCGAACGATGGAAAACTTTTACAAAATCATTTAACGGTCACGATGTTTGTTTTTACAACCCTACAACATGTTCGATTTTTTTAGTGAAGGGGCTGGCTGGCTGCAAAAAAATTGATTTTTAAAAAAGAAATAAGATATAAAAATGTAAAAATTTTGACACAGTGAGGTTTGTAGGTAATTAAAACCTCTTTACAGTATCTCTACTCGTAATATATTATCTGCTCAATCCAAAAATAGGTTAGCTTTTTGACATTATGTCCGCCATTTTGTACAATGTGTATTTTTCTTGTGCAAATAAAGTATAAATAAATATTTTTTTTCTAGTAGTAGAGTTAATCTATATATACATAAGTGTAAGCTAAAATAATATAAATACACGTGATTTAAATATTGCAAGCCTAATATATCTGTTAACAGTCTTGTATCACGAGGGTTATAAACATCTTGTCGGTAGATATGAATCTCTCACTTTGACATCAGAGGCGATAACGAACGGACGTGTTTTTTTATTGCCACTTAGTTAAGAAGTGTATAATTGTGCCCTTAAATATGTATTCCTACTGTGGCAGCTATGGCAATTGGGCCTTATATTCTGTGATGTTTCTAGACGTTGTTTTTTTTTAATTTCACGCATAGGTCAGCAGCATTGGAGTGGTAACATTATTAAAGGTGATACATTCCATCGTAGTCCCCAGGAGTGACATCTGCATACTCTATACAGGACTTGCTCTAACACACACTCTAGAGAGGAGGACTTTTTTTAACGTGGGGAAATGCCTTTGAATACCCGCCCTCGCAGGGGCAAGGACGGGTTATTAGTAGAGGAGGATATATACCCTGCCTCCTGTGGGAGAGACAGGGTAATGTGGTATTTCTAACCACAAAACCCCCTCAGTGCATTTGGGTGCCCATTTCTGCCTAACAATAGAGACTAAATCCGGTATAATGGGTATCGCAGCAATCAATTACCAGGATGTTTATTTGTCACCTCCAATACAATTAAAAAAAAAAAAAATCACTTATACGATACACTACGGGCGACGACGGTTCGACTGGGGAAGGACCACGCCTTTAAAAAAAAACAATGTCCAATTGCAATATATCTCTGAATGTTCCCCGGACCGGATGTTCATCCACAGTCACCATACGAAACACAGCAGTATTATCCTGTTATTTCAAGCTGAAGTCTTCCCTGGTTGAGCTGGTGCATGCAGCATGTTAATTGTAACACTTCTAATAAGTTCATATGTATTACTTTATTGCAGGTGTTATCGACAGTTATAGCGATCGTTTACGGGGCAGTGGCTGCGACTGTATCCTATCTACCATCATCGCGACGCCTGTTCTATGCACTGGTGAGCGCCGCTGCAGTCGGCATGCTGGTTCTGAGCTGCCTCATGACATATGGAGCGTTTAAGGTAAGGCATTAATTTATTTAATCTTAAATTGCAAAAAATAATAATAAATATCAACAGTATATGTAACAAACTTAATATACATAATAATAAATGAAATTTACTAACCAATAAATATAATATAATATAGACATTAAATATATAATAAATTATAATAAGAATCGTGTGGAAAAAATGGACTCAAGCATCATGCTCGACGTTGAATGTCTGAGCTTTGACTTGTAATTTTCGTTTTGAATTATTGAAATAATACGTAAATGATACAAATGTTACCTTTTCCAAGAATACGACACAAAAACATGTTGTTAATGTTAATCACCATTCTTGCCCCTGTTGACAATAACGCTAGTTAGGTGTTACATGCCCCATAAAAGGTCATTTACCTGACCGACCCTTATCAGTTAGTTGTTACACGCCAATCGGTAAACTTATCATTTATATATTATTGTTTATAACAAATATTGCCTAAAAATGGGCACATCTAATGAAGAAGTGGCTCGTGTGTTAAACATGAGCCAGGGTGCTGTGTCTAGAGTTAACTGGTAGCTTTAACCGAAGAAGCGGCAGATGATGGTGAGCATCAGAAAGGATGCCCGATTCATCGTCAGTATTTCGCTTAGAAATCAGGCCCTCTCTGGCGTTCAAGCGTAATAGGAACTCAGAGAAACGCGACGAGTGACTGTTGTCAGCTAGAGAACTAACCTGAATCCAAAAAGGCCGGCTATTGGCCGTAACTTGACCCCAGCCCATTGAGCAGCCCGACTACGCTTCGCAAGATAACAGGTGAACTGGTTGGACGAATAGTGGAGCTCTGTTATCTTCTCAGATGAAAGCAGAGTGTGTCTCCATGGCAGCAATAGTCTACAATGAGTCTACAGAAGACCTAGAGAGCGATTCGCCCAGTGAATTTGCATAAGTGAGAATGTATCATTGGAAGCAAAACCTTATTTTATATTTTATAGTGCCGTAAACAGGCACTCCCTTATCCTCCCCTTCCCTATTTCTAAGATCGGAGTAAATTTCAGATGTAGTCTCGGGGACACGGGGCTTATAACAACCAGACGAAAACCAACAATTTTTGTACACAAATATTGTTCCTCGACTGCGAATCAAACCCCAGACCCCAAGGTGCAACGACCAGGCTACTGTACTAATCGGATGTTACTTAACCGACTTTCAATGTTCGGACGGTAGTGTTAAGTTTAGTCTATCTCGATGTCGTGAATGGAGACTGGTATTTTGATCAATAATTTGATAGAATTTTTTTTTACATTCTGAGTAACAAACGAGTACGCAGTTCACCAGTTGGCAAGTGATTCCTGCGGCCCATGAAATCTACATTCATCGTTGTCAAGGAATCATAACGCAGATGCGTTGTCACCCTTGATGACTGAGATGGAATGCCTCGTCACCGGTAATAAAGGTCTCTGGATCCCTGCACTCACCAGACGAAATAACAATATTCTACTGATATTTTACCCTGGTATTCTGTGAGGGCGTGGTCCTACTCCGGTCGAGCGGACCCATTCATTCTGCAGCTAGAAACAAACTGCAAGGTAGCTTTACCACTGTAAAATAAATTAATATCTCCCGTATCGTGTACCCCACATCACACTTGTATACTTACTATCGTATTGAACATTATCAGAACATCTAATCATTTAAAAAACATATAATATCTTTTTTTATCTGTCCTCAGTTGTGTACTATCACTTCTAGTAAAGGTGCCATCTCAAACTAATTAATTACAATCCTTTTTATATATACAGGGTTATTGGTAATTCGACGTATTCCCGTTAAGAGGTCTATCATCTACCCAATCACTATTTTAGTGGAAAAAAAACCTCAATAAAAATATTGAAATAATATCGTGGTTCGCCTCGCATTTTAAAATTTGGACCGATAGTTGTTGTTTTAATATTGATATATAACCAGTGTTATGTAATGGTTAAAAATTAACGAGGAATAAGATCTCATATGTTTTATTCCGAGTATGTTAGACATATACACTGTTTATTATTCAGTTGGAGCTAAACAAATCTCAAAACTCACAAGGACACTAAAATCGCGTGTTCTGTTCTACTTAATTCCGACAACATCTAAACAAAAAGACACACAAACCCCAAGCAGAAAGCTAGGCGATTAATTCGGAAGAAGTGATAATGTGCAAGGATGAAACACACTCAGTTAGGTTAAGGAATACAGAGAGACTATAATGAATGGGTGAGTACCAAGGGTGGCAAACCTACAGGTGGGGCTAGTGCATAGGAGCTACTAAAGGATACCGGGAAATATCAACTTCAAAGGGGAAAGTGTAATATGGAAGGTGTTCGGAGATCTATAATCTGACGCATAGTTAGACTTGCTTGATCAAAAATATATAAAGGCTAAACAGATCGATGGGCTGATGAAAATTGATGCAAAATTTATTCGACAGAACGTCTAAAAATATATAACGAGGAGGTGAGTGATGAAAAGAAGGACCCAGCGATTGAAAACGTTTAAAAATTGGATGAGTTGCCGTACGGGAATCCGGATAGTGGATGATCATCGGGCATTTACAGTAGGAGTGGGAAATCCTCATGTCATCCCCAAAAATTAGAAGATAGATCCAATATTTTATTGGCTACTTGTTTTGTTTTAAAATTAATACAATTTACGATTTAGATAACAGACTTTTTATTTATAAGTTTACATCCATGCCAACCTCATATTTACATATTTAAATGCACAGAAGTATTTATGAAAACATATAAGGTCAACCTATTTCATTAATAAATCATTTGTGTCGATCGGTATTCCTTAAGTAGGTCAACAGTTTGGGAACTTAAATTTAAATGTTTTTATAAATCTGAAAAAAAAATGAGATTTAAATGGATACTTTTTTTTTATAAATTTTTGATATTACATTTTTGACTTCGTTCGCGTAAAAAAAGTAGCCTTCCAGACTATAATCTATGCCCGTGCTAAATGTCATCCATACAAACATCCAAACTTTCGCATTTATGATATTATTGAGATGATGATGATGATGTTATTATATAACTAGCTTATACATAAAAAAGTACAAACAAAGAAAACCTTATTCGTAATCAATTTGTAGAAATGAACAATTGCGTTCGCGACAGTGCGCATGCGCAGCTATCCCCTCCACGTTTCGTTCACCGCTAGACATATATATATAACTGTAAAGATGAGAGGTGAATGTCAGTCCGCAGCCCTCTACCATCATGTGGAGTGTGTGCTCGTTTGTCACAGATGTAATAGAATGTAATTTTTTCAACTACCACCAATTCCTAAGGTTGACACATGAATACAGATGAAGAGAGTCTTATGTCTACATACAAGTAACAGCCTGTAGATATAAATCCCACTGGTTCCACGGCGGATTGGTGGACCTCACACGTCTATGAAATATATTTCTTTTATTATTTCTTAGACATGCAGGTTCTCTCATGATGTTTTTCTTCACCGCTGCGCAAATGGTTAATCAGAACTAAAAATTGATATTGAAAATGTTCCTCGGCATCGGGGTCGAAGTCGGTTTGCTCGCGTATAGTGAATTAAAAGCGACCGTTTACACACTGAGCTACGACGGCTGAAGAAAGAATAGTTACTCTTTTTAATACACTTTCATTGGCTTGATACGTATGTAGGAATGTTATGAAGTTTCTTAATTACTTTATCATCCCACTGCCAGATTATATACAAAGCTATCAGGGTTCTCACATCTTGTATTAAAATATATATTAGGTACTTTTATTATACGACCTCCTAGATATCTTACAAGAGTAAGATATAACATATATAAAAAAAACATGATTTATATTTTACATATTGATAATATTAACAACTGTAATATAACTATGATTATCGTTTTATCATTTGACAAATCTAATCTTAACTAATTTACTTATTATTTAGATTTCCATTTACGTAACTAAGCATGATTAACGAGCGCACAGTTCACCTGATGCTAACTGATGATCGACACCCGTTAACAGTGGTAGAGCTACGCTGTAGTTTGTTTCTAGCTGCAGAATGAATGGGTCAACTCGACCTGGGTAGGGTCACGCCCTCGCAGAATACCTGCGTGATATAGCAGCACAATGTGTGAAGAACAATGTGGATTCATTGATGTATGTAGATGTCGTGGGCCGCAGGAATCACTTACCATGAGATGAACTGTGTGCTAATATGTTACTATTAATGTAGTAATAAAAAAATAATAGTCACTTCTGTGGAAATCTGAGAAACTCCTACGAAATTCCTAGTCAACTTTAGTCATTCTCCGCTTACTCAGCATACCAAACACAGAGTTATACTAATATTATAGGAGAGCTTGCGCCTGTCTCGATCGATCCCACCTATTCATTCACCCTCTCGGGAACACTTGTGCTGGTTACCGATAAATAAAGGTCTCGGCTGAGTGCTCCAAGCACTGTAAGGGCCCTTGGGCTAACTTGGCTAAGCTAAAGTGGCCATCAGCCATATGGATCGACCGAGTGATCTCCTGTGGATACATCGTTTAGGGTTTAAATAGTGTTCGCGTCTTTGTGGCATGTGGTGTATTGATATGTGACTAAGGGTGACAAATAAGCACACAATTAACCTGACTATAAGAGATAACTGCAACCGATAAACATCTACATTTAAACTCGAAATGGAATGCCTCGTTACCCGTTTTTATTGGTTTCCCGTATTCTACACTTGCCATACGTAAAAGCATTATACTACTATTTCAAGTTGGTATTTTGTTTGCCGTGGTCCTAGGTGGCAATGGAATTGGTAGTAGATCACATAAACCTCGAGGTTGTCACCTTTCTCGTTTCCACTAATTGGGTCTTGGATTTAACGAAACACAGGGGCATTAACGCTATTTCACGTCGGTATTCTAGCAGGACCACTGATTACCTTAATAATTGTAGCATACTCTATACAAGTCCGGTGAACGGTATTACATGGCACTTGGCACTTGATCTTGGCATGGAAGATGACGTTTTTGTGGGCAAAAAAGTTTCTGTTTCAATTTTCATTTCTTTTTTATTGCGGCGCGACGTATTCGAAATCATAATATAAAATACATATTATCAATAATATCTTGTTACTAGATCGCGATGAATTATTAAATATGTAGATTACACAGTACTAATATTTTATTATACTTAAAAAATCTGTTATAATTTTAGGCATTAAATATTTTTTGTAAAAAATAAAGATTCAAACAAAAATTTTTTTGAAGACCGTACTTTAGATAAACGTCATCACCCGAACGAAGGCAAATGGCACTTGCCTTCGTTCAGGTGATGACGTTTATCTTTTGACGTTAATTCGCCCGAATTGTAACTGTTTAGTTCTGTCATTATTTATGTCTCATAAATATTGTTACAAGCTTCCGGTCCTTCTTATGCCAGTTGACCAAACAATTGTGTTTATAATTTATTATTTAATTGTGTAATTATTTCAATGTTTTTATTAATAAGGAAGTTTCCTTATTATTTTCTCGATTACATTAGTTTCCAAACAGCAAACAATACGCCTCCCGCCTATCGACTTCCGGCGTACGGAGTATTAAATTAAATGTTTTTAATCGGTGATAATTATTATATCAGTATTTCTTAATATAATTGGTCGAATACTATTGCGATATTTCTACGGTTAATGCTTAAATCCTCACGAGTAGAAAAAACGTATCGTGAATGTCAATTCAGTTGTTATATGCTCGCCATAGAATAACAAATATTAGCGCCTGGCAGAAATAAATACATATTATATATCCTCAACATTTTGCTCCCATATATAATATGATAATCTCCATAATAATGATAATATAAATTAATTCCTTTTTGGCACACATAAATAGCAAAATCAGGTACAGTAAAAACAAACAAAACAAAACAAAAAAATACTTATACCTACTCAAAAAATAATAAATAAATGAAAGATAAATGAAACCTGATGTGCGCCTAATATAGAGAAGGTTCTCCACTCAGGTACTGTGTGACTTAGGGTCTTCAACCCTGATCTTCCATGAAGCCTATGCAAGAGAAGTGGCGGTCCTCATTTTATAAACTATAATAAAAATAATGAAGTAATAAAAATAACAAATAAAAAATATAATATGAAAGTACAACGTACGTTCATATACATTGTCATTATGTAAGATAGTTCACCGCAATCGTTTTTATTTCGAAATTAAACAATAAATAGGACAACAATATGTTTAACGATTTATCATATATTTGAAAAACTATATAAATCCCATTACACAAGTGCAGTTTCAATATTACATTACGGACAAACATTTAAATCAGTTTTAAGGTATGAACAATAATGGTCAACTAATTACAAACAAAAACAAAAAAGTATAAAATACAATATTTTTTTAAGTATTAGTAATTAGTATTGTTATTTACCAAATGGCTACTGTCCACAGCCTACCAATAGTTATAATTAATATGTAGTAGTGTATCCCTTATTTTCAATAACAGCACTGCAACGACGTGGCATTGATTCAATCGATTTCATACATTTTTCTAGCGGGATTGAATTCCATGCTTCAACGAATGCTTCATATAGTTTGTTTTGACTGGTGTTACGTTTGGTTGAGATTTCTTTTTAACAATATACCAGAGATTTTCTATCGGATTTAAATCCGGACTCTTTGCTGGCCAGTCTAAAACGGATATACGCTTTCGCTAAGGAAACATTTGACGCTATTGGCCGTGTTTTAACGGTCACTGTCATGCTGAAAGATCCAGGTTAAAGGCAAATGATCGTCCGAGTAGGGAATCATTGTATGCTCTAAGATATTTTTGGATTGTCATTGATCCATGTACCTTCAATCTTCCGAACGGGTCCAACTCCACATCCGGAAAAACACCCCCAAACTTTTATGTTACCGCCACCGTGCTTGACTATACTCCTTGTGTATTTATAATTACAATCATTGTTTACAGGACGTCTAACATAACGCTTTACATCGGAATTTACCATATTTATCTTTGTTTCATCTGAAAATAACACTCTCGTACCGTCCAATTAACATATTTTTTGCGAATAATAATCGCTTTTCTCGGTGTTGCTTGGTAAGAAGTGGTATCTTTCTCGAAAGGATTGAAATTTGAATTTGAAGAATTGGAAGGAGGAAGATTCTTCCAAACAATTTAGCTTCCACTAATCTTCGGCGTATCAGTCTTGACGAGATATTTCTCGGGTCATCAGGCGAAAAAACTTCATTTTTTATCTGGTTGCAGCCTTTACTTGGGTCTTTTTAGCAACACGAACGATTAGCGTATTTTCTCTGGGAGAGGTTTTTCTTGCTGTATAGCTCATAGAATCAATAACTGATGGGGAAGAAAGATTCTTGCGTGGCAATTAAGAACTTGTTAAAGCTGCAGTGTGCGACTCCCCACTAGATGGAGCGAGGACATATGCATATTTGCGGGAAGTCGATGGATGCAGGCAGGCTTGGGATCGTGCATTGTGGCATGTACCATGTATATCAGGACCTTGCAATAAATTCTCGCTGTGTTTTTAACAAAATAAAAGCTTTATTTAAAATATAAGGTACACAAACATTTCACCCATAGTAATGCCCATCACTAGAGACCACTTTCTTCCATCTTTCTGGCAGCATATAAATAAATAAATAACTTATTTAATCAATTCAACAATTGCAAAGGTACATGGGTAACAATAACAGGTAAAGATGCGTAGAAAAAATAAAATAAAAGGTATATGAACTCCGCGTCGGAAGAACGATTCGTCTTTTGAGGCTATCCAAGATTCAACCCATCCTTTAGTATCTTCGTAAGAATGGAAGCGCTGGTTGGCCCGCCCATGCGCCATCGAACGGAATCAGACAGGGCTATATCAGGTGTATACGGCGGGTGGGGTCGAACTTCCCATTGAAGTGTTATGTGTAGGTTTCCACAGGTTATGCAACATGCGAGTGAGCGTTTTCATCTAACAAAATCTCTTTGTCGTGTCTCGGCTCGTATAGCGGCCGTTTTTCTTTTAGAGCTCGACTCAAACGCATCAAATGACGTAGGATGTACAGATTTCTAAGATAACCCGTAAACTCGTTGCCACCTTGCGGTCTCTGTATCGTCTTAAAAACTTGTGCGTATGAGTGTGTGTGTGCGTATGTGTGAGTGTGTGTGTGTGCGTATGTGTGTGAATGCCAGAATGTTCTGAATAGTTGTTCTAATTGATTAAAGCCACTGAGCTTAAACATCATTGTCTTGATGGTTGGCAATCCAGCACATTGCGCTTCACGCAAAATTTCCTTCCACGCAAAATTACTCTGTGGGGTCAGCAGTCGCCGGCGGTGTTTCGGGACCTTTATTACTGGTGACGAGACATTTCATCTCAGTCCTCAACGGTGATAACGCATCTGCATTATGATTCCTTGTCAATGATGAATGTAGACTTGATAACTGTATGCTCGTTTATTACTTTCAATTTAATAAATAAAAAAAAGTTATTTTCATATCTTTGTGTCCTATTTTGAGAATTAACCTTAAAAAACATTATTAGGTATTTTAATGACTAATACCTTAATTGTTCACAGAGGAAACCAAAATACCTGTTGGCCTGGGTAATGATGACTTGGTTCTGGAGTGTGCTGCTCGTGGGCATGGCGATCATGGGTACCGTTCTGCTAACTTTTTCCATTGACGGCAACAGCTCCTCGGAAATTAGCGTGATGATATCTGTATACTTGATTTACGGAGGTGAGGAATATTCTTATAAAATGTTTTTCCGTATGCAAAACTAAGTGTAGTTTTATGGCTTAGTGGATAGAGTATCTGACTGCAGTTCCGCGGGTGTTCGATTCAATTTCCAGACGAGGTTTCTGTTACCAGACATTTTTAAGGTTATTCGTGATACCGCCATGTCATAGGACGGTTCTGTCCAGTCAATACAGATAGAAGTGTCACTGGAGTTTCTTGCGCCACTTCTTCTCCAGCGGCCACGCATTCAGAAGTGGTGGTACAGATAGCCAATAATAATAATAGAGCTATAAATGTAGATAACTCTTAGTCAGAGCAACTTACCGAGCCGAGGTTCGGCCTTCTCGGGCACCCTCGAGTCAGACGCTCTCGCGGAATAGGGTAACGGTCCAAGCCGAAGCTCCCTCTTAGGAGCCCTTGTGCTGGTTACCCACTAATAGAGGTCTCGACTGAGCGACATAAGCATTCAATCACCTCTCAACCCGGCGAAACTGTAAAATCCCTTGGGCTAACAGCGGCCATCAGCCCGAAAAAAACAAAAGACATTTTTAATTTATTAGTATTCTGCGCAGTTGATGTCAATTGGCAATAACCAGGAGATATCGCCTGTATCCAAATAGAGCTGTAGGTAAATTATTCTTCGACTATGATAGTCGAGGAATAATTTACGAGAATAAATGAAGTAGTCATTTTATTTCGCAATAAAAGAGCCACGCTTTAGTTTGTTTCAAGCTATAAATGGATCACCTCGGCCACGGCAGAAACACAATCTGGCAATAATGCTGCTGTGTTTCGTATGGTGACAGGAGGGGTTGGGAGACAATAACAGGTTAAGAAGCGTTTTATCACAGCCCTCAGGGGGTGAAGGCGTATGTCCATCTTGAATCTTTATCGAGGATTGGTTTAGATGTCATGGGCCGCAGTCATCACTTACCATCAAGTGAATTGTGTGCTCGTCTGTCACCCCCAAAAGTTGTACAAAAAAAATCGAAGGGAAATATGAAGTACCCTGACTAATCTTTAATTGCGAGACAATTATCAGCAATTTCTTCATACTAAATTTAAATGTCTCTCTTCTTCCAGTGTCGTTATATTATTCAGTGTCGGTGGTGAACAGCAGAAGAGTGGAGATGGTGCGAGAAGACCAGACCGAGGCGTCCTTGCGGCTAATGAGACAGAGAGATCTGCCTAAAAGCCTCATCGTCAAAGAAGACGTGGTTTAGCTGGACGCCAAGATATTGACTACACGTGAAGAAGCTGGCAGAAGCAGGAGAAAGAATATGCTACATTTGTAGCTAAGTTAGATTACGATAAATCTCAATTTCATATCGATTCTCAATTTTAAGACAATAACTTTTGTCCTGTCTCATAAAGCAATGCAGAACCGAAAGTCTATTTGACAAGAACCTCACTGAATACTAACAGAATAGTAACATGAAGGTGCTGTGTTCTGTATGTTGAGTGTACGGATCTAGAAACTCAATTACATCGATATGCCTATCGAGATACTCCATCTTAATTCTGATGATTAATGCTGAATCTTTTTTTTATTATATTGAGAGTAAAAACCGAACACACAGTTCACCTGACGGCAAGTGATTCCTGCGGCCCATGACATCTACATTTATCCTTGACAAGGAATCATAATGCAGATGCGTTGTCACGCTTGAGCCCTGAGATGGAATGCCTCGTCACCAGTAATAAAGTTCTCCGGATCCCTACACTCACCAGACAAAACGCAGCAGCGTTATGCTGCTATTTTACGCTGGTATCACAGAATACCAGAGGGCGTGTCTCTACCCCGTTCGAGCTAACCCATTCATTCTGCACTAGCAACAAACTGCAGTGTAGCTCTACAACTGTAAAAACCTTTCGATCTTATGGCCTAACAAGGTAACACGGTACTCTGACTAAGTTAGCTGATATTGGAAGTATAATCTGTATGATGAACCAAGAGTTGCAATTACATACATATATTGGTTTTAACTAACTCATAGCCTATGATTATAATAACATATAATATTTATATATTATGAATTTTTTTTTTGTAAAATATTAATTTGTTTTTTTTTAGTGTTTTTTATGTAATTTAGTATTATATTCTCTTTATCCAGTCGTGTTGATGCCTTGATAGACTTCATTCTTATTTTCTTGCAACAATTCCGAGGACTTGACTTATTAAAGAATGCTTGTTAGCATTGAGTCTGCCTTTTGTTTGCCTTTTTTTATGTGGCTTATGAAAAAAAGTATATATTTATGTAGTAAATAATTATGAAGATAGATATTAATAAATTAAAAGTGTACAAATAAAGAAAGTATAACCCTTCAAGATTTTTGATTTATCTCTAAAAGCCGTAGTAGTTCAGTACCCAGGCGCATGGCTATATAGGTATACATATAGTTATAATATACATATATAACCACTGTTTAATCGTTTCTATAAATCAGAAGAAAAAATGAGATTAATTAATTCCATAATTTTAATTCCATACTTTTTTTAAATAAATTGACGTTGCATTTTTGACTTGCTTAAAAAAAGCTAAAAAGCATGATAACTCAAAAATGGTTCACTTTTGCATAATGCATATAGAGTCTAAAATTTTCTTATATAATAGTCACCCCTATCATCTTTATATATATATATATATATATATATATATATATATATATATATATATATATATATATATATATATATATATATATATATATATATATATATATATATAGGTGGTCATAACACTTCTTATAAATAAAGACAGTATAACTTCAACGTCCAATAATAATCACGCAATAATATAACCACTCAAATAAAAAACTCATTAAATGCATGAAATATAAAACATATTTATTAAAAAGATCTTATTATTTTCTGTTACTGGCCGCTTGGGCGCCTAATTAGAAACATTTTTAAAAAGCATCCATACCTCGTTCTTTTTCTTAAATTGGAGAATAACATTTCTTTCTTGACTTTTTCTTTATTCTTTCATTATTTTGGCGGCAATTCAAAATTTAATCTTAATTTAATCTTGTTCAAAACGGGCACAAAAAAAAACTTGTGACGTCAACTAGGCAAATAATTGTTAATTTACATATAGATCATAAGTGGGCGTACAGAAGAATAGCTGAGCATTTAAATTGTTCTGTTAAGAAAGTATTTAATGCAGTTGATCATTATAAAACACATGGAACTGTTGAAAATGTTCTTAGAAAGGCTCGGCCAAGAAAAACGTCTTCCAGAGAAGTACGCTAATCGTTCGTGTTGCTAAAAAAGACCCAAGTAAAGGCTCAAACCAAATTAAAAATGAAGTTTTTTCGCCTGATGACCCGAGAAACATCTCGTCAAGACTGATACGCCGAAGATTGGTGGAAAGCGCTATGTTAGACGTCCTGTAAACAATGCTTTTAATTATAAATATAACACAAGGAGTATAGTATAGTCAAGCACGGTGGCGGTAACATTAAAGTTTGGAGGTGTTTTAACGGATGGGGAGTTGGACCCGTTCGGAACATTGAAGGTACAATGGATCAATGGCAATACAAAAATATCTTAGAGCACACAATGATTCCCTACTCGGACGATCATTTGCCTTTAACCTGGATCTTTAAGCATGACAATGACCCTAAACACACGGCCAATAGCGTCAAATGTTTCAGCAGTTTTTGTGCCAGCAAATAGTTCGGATTTAAATCCGATAGTAAATCTCTGGTATATTGTTAAAAAGAAAGTCTCAAACAAACGTAACAACAGTCAAAACGAACGATATGAAGCATTCGTTGAAGCATGGAATTCAATCCCCCTAGAAAAATGTATGAAGTTTATTGAATCAATGCCACGTCGTTGCAGTGCTGTTATTGAAAATAAGAGACGCCACTAAATATTAATTATAACTATTGGTAGGCTGTGGATAGTAGCTATTTCGTAAATAACAATACTAATTACTCATACTTAAAAAAATATTGTTTTTATAATTTTTTGTTGTTTTTTCTAATTAGTTGACCATTATTGTTCATGCAACATAAAACTGATTTAAATGTTTGTCCGTAATGTAATATTGAAACTGCACTTGTGTAATGGGATTTATATAGTTTTTCTAATAAATGATAAATCGTTGAACATATTGTTGTCCTATTTATTGCTTAATTTCAAAATAAAAACGATTGTGGTGAAGTATCTTACATAATGTCAAGGACCGTTTGTGTGTTGTACGACCACCCCATCGTATATATATATATATATCGTATATATATATATATATAAATATATATATATATATATATATATATATATATATATATATATATATTTATACATATAGCTTTACTCAGCCATTAAGTTACACTATATAACTCATGGTTCCTATTCGTAAAGGCGAACTACTCCACTGCGTTTGATTAATTAATAGTTTACATAAATGTTTAAACTTTCAAGGCCCCAGGAGCCCTAATTTTATTTCAACATTAGGATGCAAGATCACATCCAGCGTCCTAATACAAAATGCTCCAAGAACAGTTAATATCACAAACAAACAAACGAAAAAAACCACAAAATCACGCATTACAAATATATTGCACCCATAGCCTATCCGTTGAAGGTACTTTGTGTAAAACTTAACCTCGCCTTTTAAGCATTAAGCTTAGATGGAATAGTTATCGGGAATGAATATAAAAGGTAGTAAATATAAAAAAATATTATTGCTAGACATTTTTTTCTATAATGTCCATGCTTATGCATACAGATTGAGGATACATTTATAAAACAAACATAAAAATAATTAGTGGCGGACGGAGAAGTTCTAAAGAATACGGCGCAGCGCACGCGCACGCACCAGCCGGAAAATTAGCCATTTAACTAGGGACGGGACGGAAATCAGGTAAATACTATCGACATTTCATTGTCGATTTAACAGAAAGTTTTCAAGTATTCATATCATGACAATTTTAAATCGTCACCACCAACATTTTTTAATCCATAAAACTGCTCTGATTTTAGCGCTAGTTTACATTTTAAAATTATAGTTCGCCGGCCATGTTTTCTGTTGGTTATTTTAGTTTATGGAGCTAACTGAATTATTTTTTTGGCATTCTCTGCCAGTTAACTAATTGTTGCAGGTAATTAACGAAATAATAAAATTTAACATAATTAAAATTAACTAATTGCATTAAAATTCCGCGGTGTATGTATGTATTATCTTAAGCATAGGTGTTGGTAAGTATGACAGACTTTCATTCTAAATCTATTTAATTTTATGTAAATTGAGGTCGTCTTTTAAACCAGGAGGCTGATTGAGACTGACAGCAGTCATGTTGCACGTAATATAGGCAGGTGTAGCTATCTGCGGTGTGGATCAGCTCGACCGGAGATGAATCTCGCTCCCACAGAACACAAAACAGTAGCATTACACTGCTGGTTTTCGCATGGTGAGATCAGGCATTATATTTAATTAGAAGGGACACTTTTATTCATCAGGGATGAAAACATCATCTTGAATCTTTGTTGAGAATGGATGTATGACGGATCATAGTTATTGCTTAACATCAGGCGAACTGCGTTTTTGATTAATTTTTTTTTTATTACAAACTAGCACACAGTTCACCTGATAGTAAATGATTCCTGCGGTCCATGACATCTACATTTATACTTGACAAGGAATCATAATGCAGATGTGTTGTCAACCTTCAGGACTGATATGGAATGCCTCGTCACCGGTAATAAAGGTCTATTTATGATCTATCCAATTAACCATTTTGGAAGCAATTGAGCCTTAAATTTTATCGTAACAGCTATTCCTATAATGGAAACCTTGGCTGTCAACACTATATTCTATATTAACGGGGAAATTAAAATACTAGTTCAAAATATCTGCCCGCCGTAATTAATTACTCTCTCTGAGACATTGGCCCAGTAATGGGATGGATTTAGGATATATATTGTTCTAGTGTGTCATGGTGAAAATGCCGGAACCTGTTTATAAGAGGCTTAATTTAAATAAGTCGACTGAAGTATTAGTTAAAATATAGCTTAACTTTTATGATACTTCGATTAAAATATTTGGTCTATTAAGTCCTAATATGGTGAGAGGAAACGGAAGTCATTATCAAGCTTAATTTGAAAAGAAAAAGCCTAAATAGGATTTATGTGACATCGCACATTATGCAAGTGGATCATAAATGATTGTTGGGAAAGTATATTAAAATTTTCCTTCTTTCTAATTTCTTAAGGCCTGCCAAGCGTTACTTAATATTATTATATAACATCAACTAAAAAGAATACAACGAATAACGACAATCAAACGCAGAAAAACACACAAAGCATTATAATTACTAAATTATTACTACGCCGTCTGTTACTCAAAAACAACTCAACTTAATACATAAACCGACAATAATAAAAATGAAACCTTTCATCGTTTTATCGATAACTAGCAAATGACATCCCTTAAGCTCATCACGAGACAGACAATGGAGAAGGTGTCGCGTTGAATGCAGATGTCGTAAATATTATAAATATGACATAAAAAGCGTCCGCTGTCTATTCTTGTCGTGAACATGTCGGCAGCGATGCAGATATTGGTAAGTACTTTCCATTCTACTTAACTTTCTAAGTGATAATTAGTATTTTAAGCTTCCCTTAAATATATAATAACTATTCACAAAACGTTGTTATTTTATATACAAACCAGTAAAGTGAGTAACAATTAAGTTTATAACTAACTAAGACTAATTAAAACTGTATAGGAAACTTTGTTTTTGAATTCATCTCAAATGAAAAGAAACTTTATTCAGTTAGATTTATACAAAACACATTTGAATCGTCAAGATAGCTAGTGGAACCATTGCTTCGGAAGGCAACTGCTAGCGAGAAGAAACGGCAAGAGACTTGACTAGCTGTTCTTTTTTTAATGATAAGTAACAAAACATCAAGGAGTTGCCAAGTATTGAACCCAGAGCTTAAAACTTAAATCCAAGCATATTTATCAGACAAATATTGTGTTTAATATCAAATCGTTTATTATTTGCGCAATTTTATCGCATATGCGTATTCTTCTGCCCAAGAATGGTATTCTGTAGCTTTTTTAAACAAAACATTGGTGTTTGTTGTATTGATAGCGTGTACATCAGCTTTTGTAGAATTGTTTTGTAAATTGTTACGTATAAAATACAAAAAGTTAATTTACAATAGTAGAGCCACGATGCTGCCAATTGCTGGGTACATTCATCATTCAACATTATCATTCATTGGCAGGGATGAATGAAGATGTCATGGCCCGCAGAAATCATTTGCTACATCAGATGAACTGTGTGATTGTTTACTTTCGATGTAATAAATTAAAATCATTTTTTTAAATATATTAGGGGTGACAATTGACCACACAGCTAGTAAGTGATGACTGCCTCCCATGACATGTAATTATACCTAATTGCCGGCATTGTATCTGGTAAATAAGATGCAATGTCTGTAATTAGGGACCCAAAACCCTACCTATTATACGCTGATGTTCAGTTAGGGCGTGGTCCTTACCGAGTCGAGCCGACCCATTGTTGTTGCATTTACAAGTTAGCTACATCGTATACCTCTATTGTGTTAAACCTGGTTACACATTAGACGGATTACAATTTTTTCCATATATATAGTTTTTAAAAATTCTTAGAGGTATTAAATATAAAGGCCTCCTAGACAACACCCTCCGTGTTGGAGCTAACAGTTGGACTATCCATTAGGTTACTCCACTGCACAGACTTCAGGTGTCTGTGACAAGTTTTTTTTATTTAATTCTTAGACATGCAGGTTTCCTCGCGTTTTTCTTCACCGCCAAACACGTGATATATCAACACATAAAATTACAATTAACAATTTCATCGGTACCGCGAGCGAACTCGGTCTGCTCGCGTAACAACGTAAGGTTCTCTCTCTCTCATGTAATGATAATAAAGACATTCCCGTTGAGATATTGATTATAATTAATAGTTCATTATTTAAATTGAATACGCCATCGGTCAAAGTCATCGTGCTTATTATAATTAATTAGAGAGCTTCGATTGTGGGCTTCACAGTAAGACAAACTGCGTCATTCAACCACTGTGCATCTCTAACAATACGTAAAGTTATTTCTTCTTCATTATACATTACATAGTGCAGTGAAGCAGCATGACAACTTCGTAACACAATTTTATTAGTCTTTTTTCATTTTGTTTAAATGCATGTTTTTTAAATGCAATTACATCTAAGGGAGATGAGGTGGCTGAAAACCAGCGCTGCACGGTACTATAATCCTGTTTCAACAAAAGCCGAGTCACCTCCGTTTGCCAAAGTGTATAATATTGTTTATGTAAATTTGTTTATTTTTTATGTGACAATAAACTGTTTTATTATTTATAAACTGGTAATTCAGTATATTAGCGCTCGCTTTTGCTTCACGGTACGGCAAGCAAACGAATACGGTCCCCGGTACCGGCAGCAATGAAATTGTTAATCGCAATTTAAATCGCAGCGTGAGGAAACATTGCATGTCTAAGAAATAATAAAAAAATATATTTTTACGAAACCTGTAAAGTCCGTAGTGGACTATGCTCTAGCAATCTCCTTACAGAGGATGTCTATACTTTTCTTTTACCTTCGTAGAGTTTACTCAAAGTAATACCGGTGGCGCAATTACACGCAAACTGATTTAAGACCAATTTCCTTCCACACCATCTTCATGGGCTCTGTGTCCCATGAAGCTGTAAGAGGCTAACAGCATCAACATGAACAGAATCTTGACCATCTTCATGGTTGGCTGTCTCCCACAGTTCGGTGTATTTATATATTTAGGTCCAAGAAAGTTTGTGTGCTCATTATTGGCTGTAATAATATGCACTCTCCTTGAACATATGTAAATCCAAAAATTTGTGGGTACTAAAAAAGTTCGAGAATCCAGTGCCAAAAAATAGAAACTTAGTATACATATATTTGACACTGGCGAGTTACACATAATTGCAACGGGTAGATATTTGCATATAAATTCCATAAAAAGAAAAATAAATCAGTTGAAAAAAGAAAAAAACCACCAACAATCAAGAGAAAAACCTTTTTCCAATCAGTATTTATATACAATATTCATTATATTAAAGTAAATAACATTCAGGGTCAAACTTAATCTGAAAGTAGAAAGAAAACACAAATGGTACAGCCACGATGGTTGTTTTTAGACGCAGCATAAATGACCCAGCGTATCATGCGTAAAATATGTAACGCCGGTGTGTTTCGTCTTGTATTCTCTTTATCCTCAGGTGTGGCACCACATCTGCATTATGATTATGCCTTATCGATAATGAATGTGGGTGTCATACGCCGCTGTGAGCGCCTACCATCAGGTGAACTACATTCGCTTTTCTGGATTTTGGCCGCTGTTGGCCCGAGGGCTTTCACAGTTTCGTCGGGTTGAGAGGTGACCGTGCGCTTATGGCGCTCAGTACAAACCTCTATTAGTGAGTAACCAGCACATGGGCTCCCAAGAGGGGGCCTCGGCTTAGACCACTGTGCATCTCTAACAATTCGTTAAGTTATTTGGACCGTAACACTATATTGCTCATCTGATGTAAACTGGAGTGAGTTAATTAGTTAGTCTGATCTAATTCTCGTGCATTAATATCACAGGATGGCTAATATGCAGTGTTCGGGACACGGTGCTCGCATATAACATTGCCACGCACAAATAAATCAGCTGTCGCCAGCGGTATTATCCAACAGATATGACCTAGGGACCTTCAAGAAAAGAGCCTACATATTTCTTAAAGGCCGGCAGCGCAACTGCGACTCCTCTGGTGTTGCGGATTTTCATGGGTGGCGGTAATTACTTACCATCAGGCGAAGTGCTTGCTTGTTCGAGACCTATACTAAAATAATATATATCACAGAAAAGAACCAAAAAATAATAAAAAAAAAACACCGCCTTGTAACACTGAACAAATATATACTGTGGCAATCACAGTCGTATCATCATTACCAAGGTGCTGAAACCGAGCGTATCTGTATATTCATAAAAAAATATAAACCAGCTCACGCGATGGTGTTGCGAGATTAAAGCGATAGTAAAATGATTAGAATTCATTTTAAAAATAAATAACATTTACTTTTTGAAATTATTAATGTATTTTTGTATTATAAATTTAATTTTAATGAATTATCTTTCTGTACATTCTTTATTACTTACACCTGCTTAAGCTAATATCTTGAGCTGATATTCCGGAAAGCGTCCTTCCCTGGTCGAGCCCATCTCAACACCTATTGAAGAGCGCGTAGTGTAGTGGTTGGTAATCTAACTGGCTGTTGCGTCGTGGTTCCATAGTTCGATTCCCAACCAATAAACAATATCGTGCATTGTGCGTCGATTTCTGGTCTAGATGTATTGTAAGTATGTCCCGTGTCCCTGACACTGCAAATGAACCTTTCTCCGATTTTATTGCTACATGCATTACATCGAAACAGGGCAGAGGCCGACACGACCAGGAACACGCTATCATAATTTCTACAGCTAATTAACAACTGCTGCGTAACTCTACCATATGATAGACAAATTAATGTAGTATTTTTTATTGATCAAGAAAATGTTTAGTGAACACATTCAGTTGTAAAGTTTTCATTTGCCTTTGCTTGGATCTTCAAGATTTTCTCTCGCTTTTCCGTTTTAGAGTCTTCTTAGTTATTTCAAAAATAAATATATACGTATGTATTTCATATATATTTACGTATTTATGCTATATTAATTTATATCAATACACTATATATAAGTATGTACATTTGTGTTTGTATATGGTATAATATTTTGATCGATTTTGAAATGCGCGTGCCAGTTTTTCTAACCACGCCAAGGATTGTCTGGTAGATAATACAGACTGGCATTAAGTCCGCCCTTTGTGGTGAATACAAAAGTTATTAGATAAACGAATTACGTAATATTTTGTGTTAATAGATAAAATAACTTTTTATCTTTAATTTTAAATTGAAACCTCCTCGATATCCTTATAATAAGCATATATACATATTTTTAAAGCAAACAACTGAAAATGGTGACGTTATGACTAGCTATATCGTCTTAGTCTCGCATTTAGCGTAAAGAATAAGTCTTTATTGCGCAAGTGGGCGTGTGAGTCAGCGGTGTTGGTCGTCGAGCTCGTCGGCGCAGTTCCCAGCGCTTTCTCCTCCGCACCTGCTGCCCAATACCTTACGTCATTGTAATTGCAACCAGCCGCACATTGTTCATTCCAGACAATGCTCTATGCACCACACGTCATTTCCTGCGGTATGTCAGAAAACTTTTAGGTAGGGTGATTTTTATTTATCTAGCAATATCAAGATTAATAAAAATCAAGCGCTGTTCATCAGTATAAATCATTTGAGCTTGACCGATTTAAAAAAAAATATATATTTCTTTTCTCTATGACATTTTTATAAAAGCTCAAGACCGTTGCTCGATATCGACTCACAATCGAATTTTCACAAATTCACAAAACGATCACATACAAATTTATTGTAGTATGAACAGGACAACGTCTGTAGGTTCAGACAATATTTCATAATATTTCTTAAACAATCTAAGAAGATATGGCTTAGATGAAGATGCCCTTGTGGTCAGTACACAACGGCGCATCGTCTGGGGTCAGTGACTTAATAGTGGGTGAAAGTATATACACTTGCCTTACGCAAGCCGCAAGCGTCACGCCACTTGTCATTCCACACTACTCCCCGGCCGGGACTGGGTCATGGAGAATTTGGTACGCGACTTGAAGCCGTTGGTGTTGGCAACACTTGATAGCCAATAGCAGCTTTAAATCTGAGTAAATTTAATAGTTAAGCCATTTATAGCAGTGTTGGCGAACCTCTGTATAGTGGCGATCGACTCGTTAAATCAAGATTTCCAATAGACGGGCCACACCAACCGAACCAGTGATCTCCATAATTTTGTCGGTGCTTCAACAAAAAAAGGTCACCATACTCTTTCGCAGTGATAAATAACAATACATACTATTTAAATTATGATTTTAATGAAATTAGGCCGCGATCGAACAAACATAGCTTCGCGATCGACTTGTTCGCCAACACTGATTTATACGATCTGCTGATGATACATTCCTTAAATAAATAATAACACCAGTGGTAGAGTTAAACTGCACTTTGTTTCTAACTGCAGATTGAATGGGTAGGCTCGACCAAGGTAGAACCACGTCCTCACAGAATACCAGCGTGAAAAATTGGCATAATACTGTTGTGTTTCGTTCAGTGAGTGAAGGTATCCGGACACCTTTATTACTGGTGACGAGGCATACCATCTCAGGCCTCAAGGGTGACAACGCATCTACATTATGATTCCTTGTCAAGGATGAATGTAGATGTCATGGGCCGTAGGAATCACTTGCCATCAGGTGAACTGTGTGCTCATTTGTTACTATCAATGCAATGAAATAAAAAAACATAAAATAGACCTACCTAGAGAGTATTAGAGAATACTCCGACATGTTACTTCATGGCCAATTCCTTTCACGTGTCAAATTAAGTGTACACGATGCCGAGTCACCTGCATCAATTGACTTCCCACGAGCTTGCATAAGTTCGCTCTCATCTAGGGCGGTCATCGCGTTCAATGCATTAAGAATAACCCAAGAAACAACGTATATCAGGACAGAATACAAAAATTCCATCCATCTCCACGAATAGTATTGGTGGTCTTAGTAATCCCCAACTGTGCACTTTACGGGTAAAATTTTCTGCCACGGAAGACTACTCTATGAAATCAGCTGTTGCCAGCGATACTTTCGATCCGATACCACCTTAGAGATCTTCAAGAAAAGATCCATCACCTTTCTTAAAGGCCGGCAGTGCCTCTGAGACTTCTCTCATGTTGCGGATGTCCAGGAGCGGCGGTGATGACTTACCCTCGGGTGAGCTGCTTACCCGTTTGCCACCGAAACTGTACCTAACTATATAAAAAAAAATCAGGCTCCAATCTGGTCGCGTGAAAGGCATTGGCGAAGTATTAAAGCAGCTCGTGCCTTCGACCTCTGCCCTTAGCCAACCTTCACTCGAGCCAACTTTCTCAGGAAATTTCCACAGCCAAAGTTCAATGTAATAATATCACAACGTCATTAATACTCTTTAAAGTAGAGCTACGCATCAGTTTGTTTCAACATGTGGCATCAGTGTGTCGAATCGGAAAGATCGCGCCCTTAGAATACCAGCGATAAAATCTAGTGACCTCATAAAAGATAATGAGGTATTCGACCTCAGCAATCAGGATTAACAACGCGTGTGCATCTTGAATCTATGCTGAGGATTAGTTACCATAAGAACTGTATGCTCATATGTCGCCCATAATATTATAAAAGAAAACAATTTTATTATTGATTTAATTTCTTTTAGTTTCTCCAAAATAATTTATTCCAGTAATGTTTTAATCTACTGTAACCCTTTTTATGACGTTTCATGGAATTCGTTATACGCGAATAAAAGAATGATTTGTACTTTGTGACAAATAACTTAGTCGCGTCGAGAATGTATTCAATTTACATAATATATTTTTTTAAGTTTAAAAACCAAAACAATTAAGATTATTATATTGCCTTCCGTTCTCAATACGTCTAAAATTTCAGATTATTCAGACGTCCGGAAGTAGTTGAAAACTTAATTTAAAATTTTCAACCAATCCCGTTCCTTCCAATTCGTCTACAATCACACAAACATGCCTACATACAGGTCAAGCAAATAAAGCGTGGTAGAAGGAAATATTTTTCTTACAAAATGTAATTTGTAATGTGTATATGATATTTTAATACAAACAATTAAATAACATCTTTGAAAATTCTGAAATACTGCTTCGTTTTTTTGACATACAATAGCACCTTCTTTGACACCCAATGCTCTTGATTACTCATATAATATACAAAAGAAACTTAGGGTCCCATTTCCTCGTTTCTAGATTGTGCAGATTATTAAGAATTTATAAGTAAAGACAATACCGTTGATATCTTGATAAGCCTTTTGTATTTAAAGCTAAAATAAATACGGTCATAAACACAATTTCCGCAAAAGATCTCTAACTATTTTAGAATACATTCGGATTTTGTAATAAATATTAGGTAATGTCAGTTTAGACGTTTTATTGCAATTGTTAAGATAATTTAAGCACTTTTATTCTTGGGAAATAGTTTGATTGTACATTTAGTAGTACATATATAATATAATATACAATTTGGTTGAAAATATCTTGTAATGCTATGGGTGAATATTGTATCTAGCTGTTGCTATCGTTGAAATAAAAAAAGATGACAAAACACTAATAAAATATTTTATTGTTACAGATAGTTATTTGGACCATATCTCTACTATCCAAAGCAGAATCCATCCAAATTACAGAGAGTGTAGAAAAGAACTCGTACATTAACACTACAACTTTATACGCTGTTGATAAAAAATCCTTAATAAAGTCTAATACGGACCGAACTGAATTAAACAAAACCATAGCGATAAAGCCTTATGTTGATACCACAACTTGGAAAATTAATACAACATTTGCAATTCCAAATGAAGATTATGATAATGTAGCGTACAGGGATAAACCAGAGAAATCAAAGAAAATTAATAATATTAACGATTGTAAGGAAGTTCGAAATATGGAAGCGGAAAAAGATTACAATAAAGAATTTAAATCAAAACTTGTTTTTCCAAAATATGATAATGAATCACATTTAAATAAAGTCAAAGCTATTCTTAACGAAGTAAAAGAGATTGACAAGGACGCAAATGCTCATGGAAAAGAGTTATCGATTAAAGAGTTTAAGCCTAGTCCTCACTTAAGCAGTTATGATACTTTAGATGATTTGCCTCTTCAGCGTCTTCAAACTTTTACGTCACCAATAAAAACGCCTTTATCATCTTTTTACGAGTTAGTAGTTGTAGTAATTTATAAGTACTTTTCAGGAAAATTTACTTTTAAAACGTGTGATTTTTTCAAATTGTCTAATTGTTAAAAGTTCAATTCAATGCATTGGTAAAACTTACGTAGAGCAACATAATACTGATATGTTTTGTATGGTAAATAATAAAAATCAAAGAGCAACTTATGTAATGACGCATTCCATCTCCAGGATTTTTTAACAAAGACCTCTAACTATTAAAAATAATCTGGTATTACTTCCTTACTAGGAAAGCCTAGCCTTCAAATAAAAAAGTAAAGTAACAGCCCATACATGGTAGAGCTTTTCTTACGTGGTAGAGCTACACTGCAGTATGTTTCTGGCTGCAGAATGGGTCAGCTTGACCGAGTTAGGACCACGTCGTCACAGAATACCACCGTGAAATAGCAGCATAATGCTACTGTGTTTCGTCTGGTGAGTAGGTATCCGGAGACCTTTATTACTGGTGGCGAGACGTTCCATGTCAGTCCTCAAGGGTGAAAACGCATCTGCATTATGATTCCTTTTCAAGGATGAATGTACATGTTCACAGGAATCACTTACAATCAGGAAAGGCCGCAGGAATCACTTACCATCAGGCGATAGGCCGTCTCTCTAGAGAGGATGGTGGAACATAGGTCGCTACGCGTCTTCATGTCGGATTACCGGCCTTCAAATGTCTTTAAGACATACGAAATATGTTTTTATTTCTAAGACATGCAGTTCCCCACAATGTTTTCCTTCCACGTGGTAAATTGGCATTAAAGCTTGCAATTAATAATTTCCTTGGTGCCGAGAGCGAATTAGATATGTGTGTGTGTTCCCGAAAACTGAATTACCGCCGTGGTAATTAAGTTTATAAATAGTACTTTTTGGTAAAACATAAAATCTTTCGAACTACTACCGATAGATTTATATTGTTTTACTTTAGGTATAAACTTTATTAGTAAACATGCATTCTCTATATTATATTATTTTTAGTAAAACTAATAAATATTAATTTAGGAAACGTTGAAGAAAAAATAGATAGACTTTTTACCTAAAGTTATTATTAAAATGTCAAAGATCTGAAAAAAAAACTAAAGTTTCTCAAAATTCATCTCCACAGATTTCCTAAAGATCAATTCAAGCCACAAAACAACAATCAAGAAGATTATGTAGCTTTTCCGTACAAATACGAAAATGCTATCAGTGAATGGAGTGCCCACGGGTTGCAATCTAAGCCCACAATTGAAGCACCAATTAGTATACCGGCTGGAGGACTGTATAAGCTACCTGATGTTTTAAATCAGAAACCACATTTGTACGGGGAAGACGATGGCTATAATTTGGATTCTAACGACTATGTAAAAGAAATTTCAATTAAGAAGAGGTACCTTATAAACTATAGTTCTTATTCTATTATGTTTCATGAAATAAGAGGAAAGATAAATGGCAACCCAATTACTGTTATGGAGGCATTCTATCTTCTTACTTCGTCAAAACTAATGCTGTGTTTCGTATGGTAAGTGTCAGGGACCAGTTCAGCTCTCATGAGTGATGTGGTTCTTGAGGCTTTGTTGTGGATGGATGTACTGTATCATGGGTTATCCCTCATCAGTAACCACTGTGTGCACGTTTTGAAGTATTAATATTATTAAAAATAATCTATATCCTCCGATCGTATTACACATAACATTTTTTTTTTACTTTAAGAGTAACGAACGAGCACGCAGTTTACCTGATGGTAAATGATTCTTGCTGCCCATGACATCTACATTCATCCTTGTCAAGGAATCATAATGCAGATGCGTTGTAACCCTTGAGGAATAAGATGGAACCTAAGGTGGACCCATTCATTTTGCAGCTAAAAACATAATGCAGTGTAGCTCTACCTCTCGGGAAGGGGGCTGATATGTGATTGCCTCTGAGTTGGTACGGACTATAAAAATCCTGCGCAGTTGATGTCGAAATCGATCAGGAGAACATCAGAGAATCAGTTACGCGCATGACTAGATTAATTCACTTTATATTCTATGACATAATGCCACATCTAGCCAGTTTTTTCCATGCTCCGTTAACAATTTAACTGGAATAAGTTTCTTAAGATACATTATACGAACATCTATTTCTTAAATTAAAATATTGTTATTAAACTTCTAATATTATAATTCTTAATAGGTTGTTTTTAATCTTTTTAAACTTTTTGTTTCTTTTAATTTCTTAATTATTATTTATTATAAATTATTGATTAAACAATAATTTAATATTTAGATTTATTATCGAAGGTTCAATTAACGTATTCATCAGTTTTGTACGCAATTCCATAATTAAAAAAACCTCGAGGTGAAGGTGTTTATTGCTCTCAGACAAAAACAGTAATCATTGAAAAATTACTGCCATAAGTTAAGCGATCCGTCGGTGAAAGGATATAATCACTGAGAAGATAATTGCTAACTCCAATATTTACTTTCTAGTCTCTTTCCTCCCTTGTATTTACATTTATGCCTGTGCCGTTCATATTTGCATAAGTTAATTATGCTACGGTTGTATATGTTTACGGTACTTTTTTATTTTACTGAGTAGTAATAATAAAGGTTTCCGGATCCCTACAGTCACCAGCATTATTCTGCTATTTGACTCTGATATTTTGTGAGGGCGTTGTCCTAACCCGGTCGAGCGGACCCATTCATTCTTCGGCTAGAAATAAACTGCTTCGTATCTCTATTAACACCTACGTACGGTACTTAAATACAGTAATATTTGTTTTGTATCGTAAACTTTTGCTCATTAAGCTTAAATAGTTTAACTCTACCCTGTTTCGTTTGGTAATTTTTTGCGACTTGCATGACTTAATATTTGCTCAAAAATAGTCTAAATTGAGGATATCCCATAGTCTGATAAAAAATTCAAGGTCACGTTTAACGAAACGTTTCTGATGCAAAAAAGACGGAAAATAAGTAATTAGCCAGAGTGAGTAAAAAAGAGAGAACTATGCTATACTTCTGGTCTGGTATATATTCTCCTCTTTCCTTTTTTTCTCTCTTTATTTTTCTTTTTTTTCCACTACGTCCTTACAATCCTATCTTCACGCCAAAGAAGTGACACTTCTATCACTTTGCAAGCACTATTTAATTATTTTTAATTAATAGAAATGATGAAATGACAATGTATATAGTAAGAACATACAATAATTGACATATTTTAGGGGAAACCCGTGGCGGAGTCTGCTGCACCTGGTGACCGCACTACTGCCCGTGGGGCTCATCGTGTCCGCCCTGACTCCTGGCATCATCACCGTGCAGGGCAACGATCCGGAATCACAGTGAGTATATATAATACCTAATATATCATCGTCATCATCTCAATCCAGAACATATGCCTCTCACGAAGTTTACACAGTCACCCAGCAATTGCCATAACGAGAACACTCGACAATCTAAACGTCGATTCTACGAGCTATATCGTAATTGCCACTTCGCTTTATAGTCAGTCATGTAATACATAAATAAAAAAATACTTAGCCCTAGATAAAATAAGACTTCCAAACGAAACAAACAGAAATTATTGTAGTAATGGTTTGTTATGTTATCTTAGTATAGTAGTTTAGTTACTGTTATGGTGATACGCAAACTCTTTTTAGAACGACGGTTACGGTGACCGATATGTATTAATATAAAATATTAACAAACTAAAGTGGAAATGGGCATTAACAGTGGTAGCGCTACACTGCAGTTTGTTTGTTTCTAGTTGCACAATGCTCGATGGGGGTAGGACCACGCCCTCATAGAATATCAGAGTGAAATAGCAGTATAATTCTGCTGTGTTTCGTCTGATGAGTGTAGGGAGACCTTTATCACTGGCAACAAGGCATTCTATCTCAGTCCTCAAGGTGAAAATGCATCTGCGTTACATATAATATACATAAAGCCATGTAGCTATAACCGATAATTGATGGAGAAGAAAGGTTCTTGAGTGGCAATCTATGCATAGTTGTGTATAATCTAATTATCGTTTTCTATCAAACCCACCCAAAACCCACGTGGTAATAAAATTTGAGGTAGGTGCTTAATGAATAGATAAAGTTGTAACTTAGATAAATAAAGCTAGATTATTATACAGAGATACGAAGACATAAATAAATATTAACAACCACCCTGTATACACAAAACAGTGCCGGAAATATTTACGCGAACATATAATGAACAAGGCACTTGCCAGCCCACTTCTTCTCAATTCTGATATTAGGCTGCGATAAGATCGGAGGAAGATTCAGATGTAGTATCACATATATTTTTTAGGAAACCAAGGTTCGCCTATAGTAATTGAAGCCTGAAGCCCATGAACACCTATATCTATCCTCTGTTAAAAATTCAAGATGCGTTGCCACATCTGACGACTAAGGTGGAACACCTCGGTACCAGTAACTGGTACTCGGAGTCCCTCGACCTCGAGTTTTTGATTTTCAGTCCACAGGGATGACAACGCATGGTCATTATGAATCTTTGTTGAAAATGGATTACGTATTTCAGCACAGTTCGCAGCCCTTACCACCAAGATATAATGAGTGTTTGTATGTCATTATTATTTCCTCCTTTTTTCAAACTTGCTATTTTAACAAATAAAACATTCCCGTTGAACATACCATCTAACCTTAAAACCTGGTGCTAGGATATGGTACTTGAATGACGAAACTTAAAATTCGCTGTTGTAAATTCTTTACGCCATTAGGATAGGAGAGGATTTTTTATTTTTAAAAGAATTGCCATGCTATGTTATGTTGCTATGCTATGTTATGTTGCTTGCTATGTTACGGATATACCGTTAGACACTCCAACTAAGCTTAAATGCTTGTGCTATGAGATGGTTCAAGTTTCATCGGCCATACCCTAAGTCATTACGATAGTGACAACAGCATTATAGTGCTTTTTCACACTAGCAGTCTGTGAGTACATGATTCAGCCCATAAAACCTGGAAGAGTCCTGTCTTTTTTTGTGTGACACATTGGTCTCCCAAGATGGTTGCCATCGGTGGTCTGTGGGTTTCGGGATCTCCATAGAGACACACAACCGGTACATTGCTTTCCTAGATAATTCTCTTCCCACTCTAATTATACTACGAGGTCTTTATAAAAAGCCAGTTCCTACATCGATGACTTCCTCTAAATCTACATATATTCCATTTCGTATTACGTATTCGCGTGAATCGCGTTTCTCCTCGGAAACGCTTCGTGCAAAATTCCGCTCGATATGAAACGGAATTGCGTCGTTTACACGTTTATTGTGGAATTAAGCGCTTGGTTATGATAACTCTGCGCGCGAGTGATTTGTCAAAGTAGTCTGGTGAGGAGAGATCGCCGAGGGATCTGTCCGATGAGCGTCGGGTCTCTACACGTTTTGAAATCTTTGAGGACAGTTTTGTGGCTTTTAATAAAGTAGAGAAAGTGACACAAATTCACAAACTTAACTAAAGTTTATAAAAATATTGTAAATTTATCTAAAACGTGATTAGGAATTTTAATTCTTAAAAATATAGACTGCGCCTTGTCTTAGAAGCGTTTTCAGAGTTCGGTAGATTTCTTTTCGAATTGGCAATTGCAGTGTTTTGTTCTGTGACGTAAGATTAATGGAGATTGATATTATGAACGCAAGTAATTAAGTGAAGTCACAGCCTATATATATATCTCTGTATATACATAGCAGTGCTGGGCACAAGGCCTCCTCTCCAGACTGATAGCAGATTATATATTATAGAAACAGAGAGTATTGAAAACATGCAACTCCAATGTGGTTTAGCGAACTTTCAGGGACATTTAAATATCTTATATTTTATTCATTAATTTTGCATGATATTTTCTTTCACCATCGAGTACTCTGGCATCCCAACGTACGCGAGCAAACCGAATTCGATCCCCGATGGTAATGATGCATCATTGAACTGTGAATTGCTATTTTAAATGTCTTCGGTGATGCAACAAACGAAATAGACAGTAACTCTAAGAATTAAATAAATAGAGAGTACTTCGTAAGAACTAAAGAAAACTTAATGAATGCACATTGCTCGGAACAGTGCTTCCTGGCAATCTTCACGAGGTCCTATCATCAATAGACGCTTGAGATGATTACGATTGATTATATTATATCTTAACTGTCCAAAATTCAATAAATTTACTTGTAATCGTTTTGTGAATTTGTGAGAATTATTTATCATTTGTAATTCATCACACAAATCGTGATTTATATTGTGAATACACAAAAATTCAAATTTTGTGTGAAATTGAAATTGAACTTGCTGTTTTATTATTATTATATTATTTGAATTTGCCAGTTATCCCGTCTAACTATCAAATTTTTCTTTCCATAAAAACTTAATACTACTATTACTAACATTAAAAAATAACTAAATCGGTCCAGCCGTGCTCAAGTAAAACGCTTACCAACCAACCGGGACTGTCTCACATACAAAACATGGACACAGTAACGCCAAGCGGATGTGCGGGTACTTCTCACGGAAACAGCACGCGAATCACGGCACGCACCTATCCTCTTAGTTACATAAGATAATCAATTTTACGGCGACGCTAGTTCTGGTGAATCGAAGTGCTCATTGAGTTTTTTATTACATGAAGAGTTTGTATACATTGTAGAGCCACGTTACAGTTTGTTTGTAACTTCTTCTCTTACCTCAACAATCCAATCACTATGTAATTATAGCAACATGTAAATTTCTATTTTATTTACACAAAGCATGTGTTTAGTTTTTTTTTATTTTTATATATATTATTTTCATATCATTTAATTTTATAAAAGTACATTATAATTCGTTTAATAAACGATTCTTTTGTCTGGTGTTAGTGGCACAGGAATCTCTTATCATCAGGTGAACTGTGTGCACGTATGACATCTTACAATACAGTAAAATCTTTATGCTATTCCCAGCTTTGACGCAGTAAATAAAAGTAAAGTTAAATTACAGTAAAATGCGCGTGCGTATGGCGCGAGAGTTTCCCGCCTCGTGGGACACGCGGACGCATTGCTTCCGCTGCACACACGGTGACTTGTCTACACGTACCGAGCTCAGTGCTTAATATGTCAGCTAAAAGAATGTTGAATACCGCGTCACCAGTAAACAGGGTCTTTAACAACAGACTATGTCTACACGTACCAAGCTCAGTGCTATATGTCACCTAAAAAAATGTTGAATACCTCGTCACCAGTAAAAAAGGTCTTCAACAAAATACTGTGTTCGTTCGACACTCAAAATAATAAAAGATCATGATCCACAGACACTATGAACGTCTGTCGCGACATTTGGACGTCTCGTCTCCGCTGCCATCTGTGAGCGATGAGTGCAAACGGCGGCTTCTCTGCGAGATACACTCTGATCGTAACTATCCGTAAGTACATTTATTTTATGAAATAAAGATCGAAGACCTGTGATAGCCCAGCGCTCGGTTTTAATTCAAGGTACTTGAGCAAACCGAGTTCGATCCTCGGTGCTAGCATCAATTGAATTGTTAATCGCAATTGTAAGTGCTTATTTACCACGTATTCGATGATGAAACACGAACGAAAACATAGTGGTGAAACCCAAACACATCATTAGCATGATGCTATCAGGCCGATATATAGTGAGGGCTTTCGATGTGAACGACTCTTGTATACTATATACATAATATTCCTTCTATATTTACCACCAGCAATACGTCTCCACGCGATCATACGAAACGCTGCTACAAGATCCGCTGCGAAGATCCGCATGCAGTCTCCAAGATGCTGCATTGGCTTCTGACATATCATAAGTCCGGAGACAGTAGAGGCCGAGGTTATACTTAACTATATGTACAAGTTAAATAAATATAGTAATTATTATTTCATCGTATTCATCAAAGCCTATCCATAGTTTTTTAAAACATTCTGTCAAGCAATGTACACGTTCAGTCTGTGGGTGTCGTATTCTAGGCGGGCATACAGCGATTTGCGTGTTCAATATAACAACGAATTTAGGGCATGACTATGTCTACTGTGGCGGTTTAGTGCCTCTAGAATGTTTGCAGAGTCACGAACAGATGACTTTTTTGCCATTATGAGAAAGAGATGTGCCTCTGCGATGGACCGCTTACACCGAAATTCTAATGGCATCCTTCATTTGTCTATCGATGGGTTTCTCCACTGTTGTGGAGATGGATTGAACTCCATTCGATCACATGATATTTAATTTTTATTGTTATTTCAAATGTCTTATGTTATAATCGTATTGTAATATTTTAAATTAATGTAAATTATACTAACCCTATTTTTAACATGCAATGCTTAAAATTAGTACTTACTTAAATCTGAAAAAAAAAGAAAATGGTCCACTACAGAACGTAGGCCCCGTAGATTCTGCCACAAAGCACGATACTGAGCTACCTTCATCCATCGACTTCCCGCAGAGTTGCATAGTTCGTCGGTCCGTCTAGTGGCGGGTCGGGCTACACTGCGTTTCCCTAACCGAATATGCCACTCAAGACTCGTCTTCCTCATCTGTTATCGGTTCTACGAGCTATATGGCCAGCCCATTGCTATTTCAGCTTGGTGATCTTTTAAGGTGCTACGTCGATCACCCGTGTTCTACTGCGGAGGTCTACGTGTACTAACACGCAAAGAAATACCGAGCATAGCCCGCTCCGTAGCTCGCCGGTTATATATACATGATATATTTTTATAACATTATTGAGTCATAATACTCTAAAATATATAGCAAATATATATCAAATACATGTAAGAGAGAGTAAATCATTTTTTTATATTGTTTTATTTATATCGCATTTGAAACCTTTATATATGTATTTTTATGAAAAACAAGATTGAAGTTTACTGTCACAAACTTTAATCAGGTCAGAGATCGACAAAGCTAAACGTACACTATGAAATTTCTAAGATAACTGTCATATACAAATGAAGCAGAAACTACATATAATTGCTATGAGAAAACTAGAAAGGAGATATTCAGCAGAATGGATACTTCACTATTAAGTACTTTCTCGAAGTGCCAGCCTCTGGCAAACATCACGCGTGATGACAGGCCGATGCTACCAATACGTTTAATTAAAAGCCCCCATCGTCTGGCAATCGAGTTCATTGTAATATGAAGTGACAAACGGAAACACTTTCCATATTTTTTACTTCTATTTAAATAAGAAAAGTATGTGTGGTTATGAAATCAGCGGAAACGGTTAAATGTATAGAGATTACTATACTATACTATATATATATATGTATATATTCATATGTTTTAATATGGTAGGACAATTATGTAGTATGAAAGTATGTAGAAAAATAATAAAAATTATCTGCCTATATACACAGACAGATATCAGAAATTATTTGACAGTAAAAAAAACAAAAATCTCTCTCGGAACTAGTAACGTTTTTACTTATTTTTTTGTGTTGTGTAAGGTGACCCGTCAACCTATTTTACCCTCTATATATACAACTATAAAGAAGCACAAGAAAAACTATTACGTGACTGACCCACTCAGAAACTACTAACTGTCTACAGCTCGAATAGGTAGATCGGCGAGGGTAGTATCCAATACCATGATTGGAGAATATTAGCATAAAATAGGGCATGAATGGGTTGGCTCGACCCGGATAGGACCACGTTATTACAACATATAAGCGTAGAAGAGGGACTGAGGGATTTACACACATATATTCGCTAGTTTCGTGGCCGCAAAATCGGCACGCCACAAACCGGACGTATGCCAACCGGAATAGTATCTGCATAATACACACTAACGCGTTACGTAACTAGCGATTTTCCACGGCGTTACTCGCAAAAAATATGACAAAAATTATTCGGCCGTTAGCCCGATTATTTCTGTCATAGTCATCACGAGAATCGCCAGTGACATGCAACAGAAGCATTAACAACAAAAATTAAAAATAAATAAAAGTGATTTATATTTTATTTTATTTTATAAGATTTTTAGGCGCAAACACAGATGCTTTTGTCGTCTCTTGCCCTATGTTTGCTAATCCAAACATAATCCAGATAACTTGAACTGATTATAAAGCTTTTACGGAAACAGAAATTTTTAAAATCAAATATCCCGATTTTTTTTTTATTTAATTGAGAATAACATACGAGCAAACAATTCACCTTATGGCAAGTGATTCCTGTGTCCCATGATAACTACATTCATCCTTGTCAAGGAATCATAATGCAGATGCGTTGTCACCCTTGAGGCCTGAGATAGAATGCCTCGTCACCAGTAATAAATGTCTCCGGATCCCTAAACTCATCAGACGAAACATAACATCATTATACTGCTATTTTACGCCGGTGTTCTGTGAGGGCGTGGTCCACAACTGGAAACAAACTGCAGTGTAGCTCTACCACTGTCTGTCTTTGACACTGCACCAGATCCTTCCTGTTATCTCATTGCACATGTATTACCTAAGGGAAGGGTATAAAGGTGAAGGTGTCTATTTTCGCAAAACCTTTACAATCAATTTAAGTCATCGGGATTACCAGATGGACAAAATAGATTTAGTCCAGATCGAAATCAATTACCATTAAATAGCATGAAAGAACTATTTATTTATTTATTTATAAACTTTTGTACAACTAACATATGCACAAAGGCGGACTTAATGCCTAAGGCATTATCTACCAGTCAACCTTGGGGGGGTTCAGAGAAATCAAGGTAGGGACAGAAGAATAATAATAAAGAAAAAAGAGACATACAGTACATCTAAATGCTTATACAATTATATATACATATCATTATATATTATCTTAGGAATTTATAATACTAAGTAAAATAATAGATATTTATATACAGTTACATTAACTATAAAACAAAAAAATATACATATTATAAATACAAACATATCTAAAAGTGAATATATATATAAATATATACATAATTATTATCGATGTAGTGAATCTGCTGACACTACTTCCAACAAATGCTTTCGAATTTTTCGTTTAAACTCTAAGCGACTTTTAGCCATTCTGATTTGGGAAGGTAGCGCAACTATAACTAACTATCCATAAGGTTCAAATCAAATTAAAAGAAGCTCTATTCAAAAAGGAGTACAATATGTACAACACACAAACACTTTTGAATCGTCAAGATAGCTATAAGGACCACCACTTCTCAAGGTAGCTGCTAGCGAGAAGAAACGGCAAGAAACTCGTCTTGTTGCTTTTATTTAAATAATAATTTACAAAAATTCCAGGAGTTGTCCAGTATTGAACTCAGAGCTCGAAGCTTATTTGTCAGATAGTTTATTTTTTCTACTCTTTAGAATGTACCTAATCATATGAATGAATGTGGAAATGTGTCGACCGGATGTGCTAATAGGCGGGCCGAGTCAGACGTCAATTGACCGGCTTGCTCTCGACAACTTGTCTCAAGTGGTTTATTGATCCAGTCCTCGTTGAGGATATATTATAGATATATTTCAACAACGGTGGATCGACAGGGAAAAGCTCTACGTCCCCACAGAGTACCAGCATGAAATGGCTGCGTTTCGTATAGTGTAGGCCCCAATAACAAGAGACGAGGCAATCTACCTCAGTCCACAGGGATGATAACGCATTTCTATTCTGAATCTTTGTCGAGGAAGGATGTGCTTTTGAACATTGATATGGTTTACCATCGTAGTTATCGCTTACCATCAGGTGAACTGTATCCTTGTTTGTCAACAGAGAACGCTTTCTTTTATAATATTAGGTATATTATAAATAAAGCCTTCTCTGTAGAAAAGAGAGTGAATCCTTGTCCGTCACGACTCTCGTCAGTAGAGATGTGACAGTATTAGACTCAACATTAAGATTGTTAGTGTTTTTTTTTTAATGAATACAAATCAGTCCTTGTCTACAATTCCACGTGGTGTTAAGTGTAAGTGTGTAGGCGTTGATGGTCAGCAACTAGCTCAGCAAATACCTGTTCACTCTTCTCTTGAAGACACTCACATCATACTCGTACGGAAAGTTTCCTGCAGGCAAATTATTCCAATCATTTCGCATTAAGAACGAAGAGGCACATCGCTTCGTCTGAATGCGAGGGATGTCCACAATGAAAGGGTGGATGAAAAGGAAATGGGGTATCATGTTATGTATCTCCTCGTGCGTGTTTTTTAAGTTACTAACAACTGCGACCCGTACTTTATCACGCGTGGAATACTAATTACTTTACGTTGTGCTATGTTGCATTACTTACTCTATGTTGAGTTTAAGATTGCGTTGTCCACACACGTTTGTGTAATAAAAATCACTGTAGAGTTTCACTCGTAACCCTGAAAAGTTAAGTGCTGTTACGTTTCAGGGTTGCGTAGACCCCGCCAATCGTTAAATCATCAAATGTGAGTAAAAACCGATAAAAATCACTTCCGATCAATGCCTTACTCCCAATCTTATCAAAAATATTTGAAAAAGTTGCAGTAACTAGTGGTCGTTCAGTGGTCGTATTACGACCTCGTAGTTCATTACATATTCAAGTTTGATCTCTATTGAGGTTCATTTGACAAATATTTATTACACTACATCAGCTGCGAGCGGTTTAGTTTAATAAATTTTTAATATATATTATATATATACATATATATAATTGTTTACCGATAATGTCTATTCAGTGCCAGATGTATTGGAGACTTTTTTTAATTATATGATATTCAATATGAACGTAAACAATATTTTTTTTATTTAATTTAATTTTTTGCACTCCTTATCCATATGAACTTTAAGTACGCTTGCCTGCTTTTACTTGATTAAAAAGTTATAACAAATAGGCAACAGTATGCATAAATAACGCAACTAAATTCAAAGAACATAGTAAAGGATTTTTTTTATATAGTCTCAGAAAAAACTAATATTATTGGTGTAGCCCAAGGTTTATACACTAGGACCATTGTTATTCATATATATATATATATATATATATATATATATATATATATATATATATTTCATGACCTCCCTGACATTATAGTCGATAAAACGACTATATTTACTGATGACATTTCAGTTACAGGTACGATTTAAAATCGTATAAACAGATGTAATAAAATATTGACCTTAATAATTGAATGGTTTGATAAAAATAATCTAAATATAAATTAATTCAAAACAAATTTGTTTCAATCAAGTTTACTTATTAAAAAAAAAATATTCTTATTGAATAGAAAGGAAAACTTCCGCGGAATGCTGCTAGTACGCTTTTTTTCGGAAGTGGCATAAGACTGGAAGGTCTATGAAGGTCGAAATAGTTGTCTAATCCGTCACATCCTGCCGTAATTAAAATTTTGAAATATATCATTTTGTAATATGTTTGTGATAAATATAGACGTGTTAACGTTTGTACCTGACAAGCGTTTAATCTTTATTGAGTAGATATACGATTAGGTTCATTCATCGCTTGCAATGTTTCATAAACACTAAGTATTTCCTGCTAACCTGACTCACCCAGACCCAAAAGCCAACAAATTATAATACATAGACGGATCCCTTGTGACACTGCAAATGAACCTTCTTCCGATCTCAGTGCACATGCATGAATTAGATCGGACTAGGAGTTGTTATGAGGAGTCGTTCGGATTAATTCCAGTCGCTGAGTTTAAACGACAGAATTCAAAATTTCTTTCATCCTCTTCATCTCGTTTGTTGGCAATCCACCACTGGTGTGCTTCACGCGACATTTCCTACCACGCACAACTACTCTGTGGAAGCAGCTGTCGCCAGCAATGTTTCCGAATCGATACGACTTAGGGACTAAGGTTCTCTCTCTTCTTCTCTATCTTCAAGAAAGGAGCCTGCATTTTTCTTAAAGGCGTTTACGATGGTGTTGCCGATGTTGGTGGGCGGCGGTGATGACTTACTATCGGATGGGCTGGTTGCCCGTTTGCCACCTATTCTATAAAAAAAAACAATAAAAAACAAGGGAAGTTGACAATTCAGACATACACACAAAACAGAAGTATGTTTATGTGGATGCTCACCATGCTATATATAAGTATTTAGGTAGTATATTCAGCAAGTTGCATCTGCCCAACGACCAGTAGATAACCATAATTGAAATGGTCTAGAATTCCCTGTAAATAACTTCAGTGTAACAAATAGGTTTTACAAAACAAAGTATTTCGCTCTAGCACTATTTTAAAACAATACCGTGCTATAAACATTGTTACAGCATTAAGGTGCTTTCACAAGACCGCAAAAGGCATGGCTCTAGTCCAATGAAACAATAGGGCAAAGGACAAAACTTGTAACCGAGATTAACGAGTCCCGATCTCAAGCGACCTTTGAGTTTCGAAACTCAGAATAATATCGCGACGTATCCTTTCACATTTTTATTACTGTTTTCACAGACTTTCGCTAAATGTTGGCAGTCTATCGCCCCATGTCTTCCCGTAGATGTCGTAAATCGGTAAACCGAAAATAAACATGCAAACATATTTTTACAAAATATCTGACAAATTAATTCAAGGCAAATGGTATATTTGGCCAATGATAAATATGTCTGTCCTACATAAGGAATCCGGTAATCACAATCTGCCCTTTCCCTGTTCTACCCCGCCCCCTTAACTATATCACATGTAATTGCTTTATGCATGATACGTGTAGTGTTAAATTTTGTACAACAAATTGCAACCATGGTCTTTCATTCATTAAAAGCATTTCTGCATATTGTTGAAAATGTTTTGTTACCTCATCATTCCTTGTTTTATTACTTTTTCTTTTATACATTGAGAGTAACAAACGAGCACATGGCAAGTGATTCCTGCGGCCCATGACATCTACATTCGTCCTTCACAAGGAATCATAATGCAAATGCGTCGTCACCCTTGAGGACTCAGATAGAATGTTACCAGTAAACAAAGGTCTCCGGATCCGTTCACTCACCAGACGAAACACAGCGTGGCCTTACTTACCATTACCTTAGTACCTTTTTTTTCTTTTTTTTTAAATATTAGCATTTTTTTTTACATTACTAATATTCCGGTTAACCACTCCAACTAAGCTGATAACGCTTGTGCTAGGAGATGGTTCACGACAATAACCTTAAGTTTTGCAGAGCCAAGCCATTAGGCTATCAGATCACAGTGTTGTGTAAATGTGTAAATAAGTTGAGTTAAACTGAAAATTGTACAATTTATAAGGCAACATTACAAGAATGATAAATTGCAATATATAGCAACACAGAAATGAATGCAAACGTTTATAATTAAATAAATTTAATTCTCATGAAGTTATCATCAGTTATTCTGCTATTTATTATTTAAATAAATTTATAATAATTACTGATGATTATTTCATGAGACCCTTATTATGGTATAAACATGATATTCTGTGCCACAGGAATCATTTATCTATGGGAGAACTTTGTTACAATTAAAACTGTATATATGTATATGTTTATATATTTATATTTATATATATATATATATATATATATATATATATATATATAAATAAACGGGTATACAGTTCTTATGAAACTATGGATGAGATTAGAGATTAATAATATTATAAAAACGTAATTAGTAATTCATTCAAATATATTCGAGTTTTAGCGACGATTTCTCTTCTGGTTTCTGCTTAGAAATCATCTTAACAGTGTTAATATGGATTAAGATAATTTTAACCTTTACCTCAGACCGTAAAGTATCTGACATATTCTCTGGTCCCGGGATAAATTGCATCCGAATCCAATCCAATAATCTTATCGCTTATTCCATAATGATAAGGTATGCTGTCTATGTATTTGTGGTGTGGTGTATACCATCATAATGTTGTTGTGTTTCGTCTGGTGAGTGAAGGGATCCGGAGAACTTATTACTGTATTATGATTCCTTGTCAAGGATGAATATAGATGTCATGGGCCCCAGTACTCACTTACCACGAGGTGAAATGTGTACTCGTTTGTTACTCTCGAAGTAATAAAAAAAAAGGAAACACCATAGCATAATGGTGCTATTCCTTTATTCTTTCTGATATTCTGGGAGAAGGTGGTCCTCCAGTCGAACCAACCCATTCATTTTGCAGCTAGAAGCTAGCTGAAGCGTGGTTCTTCCAGTGTAATAACTTTGCAACGTGAGCTTTAATCTTCGAAACTAACGCAGCATTACTATGCTTTCACTAACCTAAGGATCGACAACAGTGGTATTTATTTCAACGTAATAACACTCATTTTCGTCTAACTTAGCTGTATTCGTCTTGGTTATATTTAAAGACGTAGTGTGAGAGATATAAAGTTCTTGACACCGCCATTAACGTACTAGTGATGTTGCGAAGTCATTAATATTTGAACTTTTTACTTAGTAATTATCTTCTTTTTCTCATATTTGTTTGGAAAGTAAATGTTTTTTTTATATATTTGTTTCTTCTTTTATTATCCAACTTTGGGGAGTTGCCAAAAAATATATTCAAAATAAGAAGTGAAAACTCACTCCCCTTACGTCAATTCTACCATAATTTGAAGAATGCTTCCGTCAAGAAGAACTGTTTCAAGAAAGTCTGTAGGATATTTATTTTTTTATATCACTTATTTCTCTTTCTATCGTTTATAGAAAAAAATTATTATTACATATACACACATTTTAACTGGTGGAACCACGATGTAATTTTTTTCTAGCTCTAGCATAAATGGGAAAGACCGCGCCCACGCAAAATACCATCGTAAAATAGCAGCATAACGCTACAGTGTTTCGTATGGTGAGTGTTCGAGTGGAGTGCCTTCAGCGACATTTATTACTGGTGTGAGGGGTTATACCTTAGTCTTACGTTGTGGTGAGTGTCGTTGGAGTTGGAGTGGAGTTGAGACGCCGGGATCTAATTACAGATGCGCATCAACACATGTGCATCTCTGTTTTTTTTTTATTTTATTTTTTAAATAATATTGCTAGTAGCGCTGTTAACAATTTTAACATTCCAGTTAACTGCTCGACCAATTAAGCTTAAAGTGCTTGTGCTAGGATACCGTTCACGGCAATAATCGAATGGCGAATACAAATCTACGACCTTTAGTTTCGCAAACCGTACTGATATAATCTAAACTGATATGCATATGTAATATTAAACGCCGATACTTCATTTGCGCGGTCTCCACGTGTCCACATTCCACTTTCATGATATTATTTCAATGAATCAATCAGTCGGGCTAAGAGCTTCGAGAAAGCACTATTTTCTAGTTCATATTCCTGCTATTTCTTTATACCATTTATAGATAATGAATAAATATCATTTTTTATAAAAAAACTTTATCATCCCACCCCGTGAGTACCCCAAACCATTGAGTTAACGATGCTTCATCTTGAGGATGAATGAAGATGTCATCACTGCAGGTAATAACTTACCATCAGGTGAAAAAAAATCTCATTGCACTGAAAAAATCTCATTACACTGAAAAAAGAACTCATTGCACCGAAAAAAAAATCACTCCATTTTATTGTAGTGTAGAACCGAGTCTCCGTTAACAAAAATACGACATCTGAAATTCCCATCAAAAAGCCAAAACCATGAGATCCGTAACTTTCCAAGTTATCTAGCCTTCGCCCCATAATAAGTTTATAAAAACTAACGTCGCCTATTTGTACTTAATTACGTAAGCTTACCAAAGTACCATCTAAGTTATGTCATTGCTAACTTGTTAGACACACCGCGTTAATATGTACCTTGCGTATTAGTTATACAATAACCTACTACGGATATGCAAATAGAGTAGTATTGTGTTTGACCGACTTCATGCGAGGAAGATAAAATATTTTTTTTACAACAAATCTTGGTCTATCAAAGAATATCGATCTATATTAAATCATCTCTTGAAGTGAAGAAGATATTTCATATTTCCCTTGATTTAGACACAATTTTTTTTTATAATGTTGGAAGTGATAAACGAGTACACCGCTCATCTGATGGTAAATAATGACGGGGGCCCATGTTTGGTACATCCATCCTCTACGGTGATTCAAGAAGCACCAACATGCAAGCAGCACCGCATGAACACTCACATGGAACGCTTCCTTACCAGTATTTGTGTCACAGAATTCTTACACTCAAAAACCTGGTGCTTAATAGAGCGATATTTCATGTCGGATAACTTCGTGCAACTTTACAAAGCGCAAGTTCGGCCTCACATGGAATGGAATGGCCTGTTCTCTTCTCTGGGCAGGGGCATCCCATTACCAGCACCTTTCATTTGACCGCATTCAACGGAGAGCGGCTCGAATCGTTGATGACCAGGTTCTTTCCGATCGGCTTGATCCACTGACATTCCGAAGAGATGTCACATTACGCGAAATATCTCGCCGTGACTACTCTGTGGAATCAGCTGTCGCCAGCGGTATTTCTGAAACGATAAGACTTAGGGACGTTCAAGAAAAGAGCTTACACCTTTCCTAAAGACCGGCAACGCATCTGTGACTCCTCTAGTGTTGCGGCGGTAATCACTTAACATCTGTTACCATAATTTTATACTATAAAACAAAAAAAATCTTATCTTCACTATTGATAATACTATCAACAAAGGTTGATGTAACTAATCCACTAGTCTTTTATTATGTAACCACCACCGTATATTTATATATATACATATGTAGACGCTCTAGCTCAGTGGCGCGTTTAATGCCACGGGCATGCGGGCAAACCGTAGTTCGATTCCCGTTGCCGTAACCAATAAAATTGTTATTTGCAATTTTAAGTGTTTATTTACGACTAGCTGGGAGTTGAAGGAAAATATCTTGTTGGTGATTTCTGCTACGGTAGAAGCGCGAGGTGGCTATGCTATAACACCCACCCTAGAGAGTAGATCTATGCCCAGCGTTGGGATTTATATATATAGACTGTAACTTTAAATATATACTCCTCGTATATAGACGGTTGGTCGACTTATTGCAGACATATTAAGAACAATAAAATAGTTACATAACTGTACTATATGTTGATTGGTTATATTTTAACTCTTTCTTTTATTTATCCATTATAATTAGGAGAAAAAAAAATATTTCCACGATATGTGGGAAGCGTATCTAGAACGTAACGCGTAACGCTTTCGATGTTCGATACAAATTATGAATGCAATGCAAATTTAACGAAATCGGTGAAAGTGCGGTGATTTACAACGGTTTGCAATGTTTTGACAAATATTTAAAATGTCAATTAAGTTATAAGCATTGAAGAATACTCTACTATTTGGTTGGTCGGTTGGTATAGCGGTACGAGGCTTATGCTTCGCGGGTGGGTTCATATCCCCGCCAACCATTATACCACGAATTAATTTTAAACAAATAATGTTTCAGTAATTTTAATCGTTAATCCAACGTTACTGAAATACTAGGAGATGGTTCACGAGTACAGTCAACGCCCAGAAGTGCTTGAAAGCTAAATTAAAATAATTCCATTGCATGCATAGGGATGTTAAGAATAATCAGCAAAATTTTAGATTAATCAGACGTCCGAAAGTGAGTGAAAATTGTTTTTTTTTATTACATTACGAGTCACAAACGAGAACAAAGTTTAAGTGATTCCTGCTGCCCATAACATCTACATTCATGCTGAACAAGGAATAATAATGCAGATTCGTAGTCGCCCTTTAGGACTGAGATGGAATGCCTAGTCACCAGTTATAAAGGTCATCGGATCTCTACACTCACCAGACGAAACACAGCAGCATTATGCCGCCATTTCACGCTGGTATTCTGTGAGGACGTGATCCTACGCCGGTCGAACTGACCCATACATTCTGCAGTTACAAACAAACTGCAGTGTAGCTCTACCACTGTATTTTGTTTCTAACTGCAGTTTCTAACTAATTTAAAGATTTCATCACATTCATGTTTAGTAAGTAATTAAAAAGTGAAGAACAGTCTACACATATAAATCCCGCTGCTGGGCAAAGGCGTCCTCTCAAATCCAACCGAAGATCCATTGTGTGAGCAAATAGTCCAGCAAGTGAAGCCACTGCGGATTGGCGGATGTCTTCCTAATATTTTTTTTTTCAAATTATTTATCTATAGGTGATGCTCACGATGATTCCTTCACCAGCCGAGAACGTAATAAATCAGCATTTAAAATCGCAATTAACAATGTTAGTGATGGCATCGGGAATCGATCTCGCTTTGCTCACGTACTGTTAAATAAAAAGCGTTCGCTTAAACACTGAGCTACCACGGTATATACATACAGAACAAACTAATTATTAAAAATCAGTTTCTGAGTCTACTTAATAACAGTTCTAGGACTTCAATCACGCCATTATCTAATGAGGAACACACGATAAAAAAGAAAGTAGTCAGAGTTGAAATGGTAGCGTTCAACCGCACGTTAAGTTATCTTCAGCACATTAGGTCAATTAGACCGGGGTAGTTCCACGACTTTCTGGAATACCGGCGTAGAATTAGTAGTTTAGAACTACTACATTTCTTATAATAGATGAAACTGGAGACCTTATAACTGATTTGAGCTGGCAAAGCATCTGCATTAGTGAATGCTTATCGAGTATGAATGTGGAGCTACAGAAATCACTCATATCAAACTCTGTGATTGTTTGAGTCAAAAAAAAACTAAAAAAAAAAAATATACTCAAGTGACGTAACGCATCTTAACTTTTAACATCAATTCGACACCTCGACACCAACACCACCCAACACACGTAACCAGACCCCCACGACGGGCATCCCTCCGAGCCGGCAGAGTCGCCCGCCGTGCACACCAGTCGCTTCCAGCCCGCCGACGTACGCGGTTCCACGGTGGCCAATACCGACGGTGTACCGGATCCCCGCGAGTGTCAGTGAACGGAGTATGTCATTTGTTTTCACTTTCCACGGACCACGCTGAACGGTGAGCGAGACCTTTCCATTTGTTTTATGCGCTCGTTTGTTTTTTTTAATTATCGGTTTCATTAGTTGTCGATTGTTTTGTTTTTTCTTTTCGATTTTACTCGCCAGTGCTGTTTTTTTTTTATTTGTTTTTTTTCGTTGTTATTGGACGTTGCTGTCAGTTGTGTTTTTTTTTTATTACACTGGCTTAGTGTTGTCACTTGTGAATGATGTTATTACATCAGTGCTAACACTGATTTCAGGCAGCTTTAATTATTTTGAACACTATTTAGATTTAATTTTTATTTAATTTATTTTAGAATATCACATGGTACATTTAATCTATATATGGTATCATGAATGTAGCTATAAATTTTATTAGTGACGGGTCAAGGGTTCGATGCCTTATGGGATGTCCAATTAAAAAGTGTCCAATTGTGAACCGCGTTCAAAAATCAAGGATTTTTTTTTAAATATTTTATATATTTTATATAATATTTATATTTTTCATATAAAAATATAAATATTATGCACAAAACCAGATCTTTCGATGATTAATAACAGCAATCTTTTTCTTCTATCGCGTCAGATATTTGGAGTAGTCATAATTAGTAGTAAAAATATAAAATAGTGCAAATACAAATAATACGTTAGTAATAAATAAAATAATAAATTTGTAACTTAAAACAACTAATAGTAAAAATGAATAAAAAAAAAGTACATTTTTAAAAGTAATTTATGGAATTACCTACTAAATACAAATTTATTTTTAACACAACAATAAAAATATTCACCTGGCCGATTTCAAACACGGCAACATTATTTGGTTTTCAGAAGATGGTGTCTACTGCGCACAATGTACTCGTTTGTTATAAATATTTACGCCGAAACACTCTTACCGTCGCCATTCCTAACTTTTTTTATATGTGAGGAAATGCCTTCTGCATACCCATGCTTCCGGGAGCAAGTATGGGTTATGTCGGGCACGCAGCGTCCAAAACCCCACAACATTCTGTCGCCGCTTATGGCACGGTCACGGAAACAGGCTGCGGAAGGCCAGTCCATAACACCATAGGCCGGCCGTTTGGGTTCCTCTTAGCTTCACCATGAGTGACCAAGCCTCAGTTACGTAAGGCCCGTAAAGACGTTACAACCCCACGCCACAAGACGAGAACCCGTTCAGGGGGGGGCCGTTCCTAACCTAACTCTATAATTATTACCTGCTTTACAAACCCAAAGAAGAGTTCGGCGTGTTTTTCGCAACACCGTATAACTTTTATCAGAGGTAGTGTAGCTTGTTGCGTTGTTGTTTAAGTAACGATGTAGCTTCTCGCGCTGACACTGATAGGGTCCGCCCGACTGCGTTAACGTTAACGTTACTGTGTTATGTATGGTGAGTATAGCGATACGGGGTAACGTAGTATCTTATCTCCGTTCCTAGAACTGACATTGCATGTGTATCGTGTATCTTCGTTCTGAGAATTATGTGTATGTGACTAGAGGAAGTCGTCCATTAACCAACAAGGGAACAGCGTGCTCGTTTATCACTGTCTAATATTACAAAATCTCCATTATACACCATACAAATAAATCACGATCAGAGAAATAAAATTTATAAACTAATAGAATGGACACTCGACGAACTTATCGCTCAATCTGTCTCTACTACGCAACCTTTAGATGGACAGGATAGAAAACTTACGAGGACAGCGGTGCACATAAAAAATAGACAAATAAAAACATATTATTTAAAAATATATATATATAAAATATCCAGCATACTGACAATAGATGTATAATATATATAATACATATGTTGTCTGAATCAAGTTAGGTCACGAAGGCAAGCCGCATCTTACTGTCTAGGTCAGAGACTGACCCAGATGAGCCAGATGATATTTTTAGATTATTCCGAGTCAGAAAGGTTGGATGAGATGATTAACAGCGCAAAATACACCATCAGTACCGTTTTTTAACAACAAAATAATAATAACAGAGCACTTTTACTTTTCTTTCTAACAACGAAATCTATTGTATATATAGTATATACTTAAAATAAAATTACACATAAAGAAATATATTATAGCATATCTGTGTCACTTTTAGACAGTGATAGAGCTACGCTGCAGTTTGTTTCTAGCCGCAGAATGTGTCAGCTCGACTGGGGTAGGACTACGGCCTTACAATACCACCGTAAAATAGAAGCATTATTGTTATATTGTATAGTGTTTCGTCTAGTGAGTGGTATCCGGAGACCTTTATTACTGGTGACGAGGCATTCAATCTCAGTCCTCAAGGGTGACAACGCATCTGCATTATGATACCTTGTCAAGGATGAATGTAGATGTCATGGACCGCAGGAATTACTTGCCATCAGGTGCTAATGAGCTCGTTTGTTACTCTCAATGTAATGAAGAAAAAAAATCTTGCATATACCACAAGATATTTCATTAAATATTATTCTAAAAGTATAAATACAAAGCCATTAAACTCCGCCATTGAATTTTAACTGCCCCCACTTATCATCAAATTCCCAAGTTTAATGTTATGTTTGCGTATGCAAAATAATATTAAGTATAAATCAGTCCACTGTTCGCAACTTTACAAAGCGCAAATTCGGCCTCACATGGAATTCTGTTCTCATCTCCGGGCCGGGGCGCCCCAGTACCAGCTTCTTCCGTTTGACCGCATTCAATGATTCACTGTCGTTGCGAAGAGATGTTTGCATCTCTTTGCATTTTTTACCGAATTCGGTATTATATTTCGGATTAATTGCAGCCGCTGAGTTTAAGCATCGTACATCACGATAGAAATCAAAATTTCATCCTCATCATCTCGATGATTGGCAATCCGCCACAATGCTCTTCACGCGAAGTTCACTGCCACGCACAACTACTCTGTGGAATCAGCTGTCGCCAGCAGTGTTTCCGAACCGATGCGACTTAGGGACCTTCATTCCCCTAGTGTTGCGGATGTTGATGGGCGGCGGTGATCACTTACGATGGTATGGTGGGCTGCATGCTCGTTTACTGCCTATACTATAAAAAACAAATAAGATCTAAGGAGAGTTCGATTGCAGTATCAACAAGTGGAAACGAGACAGAGTAACAGGGACAAATTACTTCTTGTGACATCAAACAATCTGTCTCATTGCATCGATAGCGATACATAAATGGCTAAAATTCCGGCAGCTGTTAGATTAAATATAAAACAATGGCACATAAATACGCGCAAAAACATAACTCTCGTCGTGTAAAAGGAGACATTCACACATATCGGATATATCTACATGTTGCACGTTACAAGCGATCGTGTTAGAAAGCTCGCAGCTAGGCGACGACCCATCATCTCGTATGCAGGCCGAAAGCTGGCTCCCTGCCGCCGTCGGTTTCGATTTCTTTTGTTTATATAACCGTACACCTCGCAATAGCATTTGCATGTCGTTTAATTTTTATTTGTTTGTGATAACGGTCGTCTAACTCAGACATATACTGGACAAAATATTCATTATCAGATCTGGGTGTATTGTGACTTTAAAATGCTTCTGTAATTTCATCTGTCCCCTTTATTAATACAAACTATATTCCTTTATATATACTAACAAAGCTTGGCCTAAATGTATGTATGTATGTATATATGAATGATATGGAATTTTGCAATTAAATTTTCACCCCGTTTCGGACGTCTGAATCTATCGAGAACGATTACAATACCGTAATTTTGGTGAAACTTTTTTTCTTTAAAATACTAAAATTTACTATGGACCTAAGTATGACAGGTGAGCGCACATCTTACACTCGCACGTCATAGTGCAAGTTGTGGTTAGCTTCTAGCAACAACTTATAGGTAAGCTCGACCGGGAAAGGACAGCGCCCTTACAGAATGCCAGCGCAAGATAACAGCACAACGCCACTGTTTCGTGTAGGGATCCGGGAAACCAATTACAGCATTCAATACTATACTACACATTACAAGACAGCTGGCAACGGATGTGCATCTCGTTTATAAGGATAAATTTAAATGTCATGAGTTGCAGTCATAGCTTCCCATCCGGTCAACTGTGTGCTCCTACTTATTATAAAAAATAATCAACTGTATTCGACAAAATTCCTCGTCATTACTGTGGACTTAAATGCGGAATGCATTGTCGTTACCAATTAGCTCTTCAGTTTCCTGCACTCGATACGCACAGCAGTGCATGCTGGTTTTCTTTCCCGGTTTCAAAACATAGAAAATCACACAAGAGACCGTCTTTAACGATCAACAATTCGATTCCTAGATAGAAATCTCTCTTGTAGATTGCGTGACACCTGAAGTTACATCACTACAGCTCACACACAGAGCTTTGTGGACAAACACGTAGTGTTGTGATTGCGAAACCGACGCGGACTAAGATCGATCGGTTCTCTAGTGAACTAGATCATTTGTTTTTGTTTGTTGAGTTGCTTAGAATAATGTAGGTGTTGAAACAATTCACCAATTGCTGTTCAGCTCATGTCGAGACTCAGTTTTATTATTTGTTATTCTATTTATTTTTATTATTTCTTATGTCTATTCGCAAGGATAAGCTGAATCGTGATGGTGGTTCGGTCCCAGTAGACCCTTGCGCGGTTATTTTCTTATTTCCCGGGTCTCACCAGGGTAAATGGCAAACTCGACGATGCTGTCATTCAGGAGGTCTTAATAACCTGATTCTGCATCGCACAGACGGTCGGGGACTGTCTTTACCCTCGCCTGCCATTGCTCGTTGGCCAAGGACAGAGGGGAAAACCCTTTGATACATGCTTCATGCAGTCACGGCGCATTATTATTATTATTAGAAATTCACAATATTTAAAATTAAGTTTTTTTTATATCAGGGCTGTCAAGCGATTGTACAGATGGTGTTATCGTGGGCTTCAATCGTCACTTACTATCAGGTGAACTTTGCGCTCGGTTCTCATCCTACCATAGAAAATATGGATGATCAAATAGAAGCTACTTTGCTCCTCCCTAATATTTTAAAAAAAAGGTGAAATCTTTGCTCGTTTGCCTTAAAACGACAAAAAGTAGTAACCAATGTTTAGTAACCTTTGACATGTATGTCGCTATTATTCATCATTGACGAAGAATCAGGTTGAAGGTACCAAGTCACCGTTGACGAAAGAGATGGCGATATATTTTCCTTTATATTACTTGAATCGGCTTTACGGTTATCTCACCGGAAAACTGAACAGAGATATTCTTCTGTTTCATTCAGATATAATATAGTGGGATTTTCTACTAACACTGGTTTATGTGTTTAAAAACACAACGCGCGCAACTCTGTTTACTGTAGAAAGAAGCGTCAATAGCCTTGGTTTTTTTTTTTTTTCGGGCTGATGGCCGCTGTTAGTCCGAGGGCTTTTACAGTTTCGCCGGGTTGAGAGGTGACCGAGCGCTTATGCCGCTCAATCGAGACCTCTATTAGTAACCAGCACAAGGGCTCCCGAGAGGGAGCCTCGGCTTGGGCCGTTACCCTGTTCCGCGAGAGCGTCTGACTCGAGGGTGCCCGAGCGGGCCGAACTTCGGCTCGGTCAGTTGCTTCTGACTAAGAATTATCTACATTAATATCTCTATTATTATTATTGGCTATCTGTACCACCACTTCTGAATGCGTGGGCGCTGGAGAAGAAGTGGCGCAAGAAACTCCAGCGACGCTTCTAACTGTATTGACTGGAGAGAACCGGCCTGTGACATGGCGGTATCGCGAATGTTTATTTATGGTGTGGTCTGTGAAACTTAGGGTAGAAGGTTCGAATGCGCCATTGCTGCGCAATGGTACTAGCATTGCTAGCATCCTTTTTAAAAAAAAAACACGGAAACCATTCGGGTTTATCTGTACTTAACAGTTGTCTATATTATGACATATAATATAACTTTTATCTTTATCTTTTATATTATCTTCACCTTAAAATATATAGTAAAACGGCAGAAAGAAAAAGAAAGAGGAGAACATAAACGGACCCACTATAGCATAAGCATCTTTATCTCTCACTGGATAAGTGCCTATTTTCCGTCCCTTCTGCATTAGTAATGTTTCACGAAACGTTACATATAGAAACGTTATTTACGCGAATCGGGGACCGGTGAAATGAAACGCTCTGCGAAAATTAAGGTCGTGGGTTCGGATCTAACATTCAACTATTGTCCATGTGCACGATTTCCTAGCACAGGCGTTTCAAGCTTAGTTGGATTGGTTAACGTAAAAATAACGTTAACAGCACTTCTAGCAAGTGCTAGGTTATTGCGTAAGTGTTGACTACCTTTAAATCCGCTGAAAGCCTTCATGCTAACAGCGTCTATCGTCATAAAAGAAAAACTAATTAGAGATGTCCACTTCAAACTTAATCTGTTGTAAGTTTGTTTTCTTTATATCCCATGCGACCACTTCTTACCATTCGGAATATAACACAACCATATCACTGCTCGTTAAGTAAGTAATGGCACCTTAAGTAGGGCAGCGCGTGTCGGACCACGGCAAGGCTTATTTATGGTATTGTTCACCAAGCCATTGTCCTTTGATAAAATATCGTTTAAACTTGCTTCAACTACATTTCATAATAATAATTTATTTATCGATAAAGACAGACACACTACCGACGATATCATTTTGTATTTTACACTTACAGTTTATGTTTACTGAATACAAAACTACATGTGTATACAAAATTACTATTCCAATATGTACATACGTATCTAAGCAATATTATATTGATATAATATAAATAAAGTTAAGAAACAATGTAAAAGTTAGAAGAAGTGAATACCAAAAACTAAAAACGTATTCTACTCCCCCCACACACAGGCACAAACATTCAACTATAGTCCATGAATCCCCAACAAATTGTTGGTACTACGAATGCTTCGTAACCTATCGGAGTCACCAACATCTAAGAGCTAAGATGGAACGCCTATCTGCAAAACAAACCACAGTCGCATTACTTTACACGAGGGCCACGGCATTATATTATATAATATTTCACAGCCAGAATACCACACCAATAACGTGGCCGTGGCCCCTCTCGGTCCGGATATATTTATGGTGCAACTTAAAACTAGCTGCAGTGTGACTCTATCACCTAAATGCCATAGTAAGTAAAGTAGTAAGGACGTCTTAGTTGTAAGGAAGTCTCTGAAAGCTTGGTCCGTGAAGTAGTATGTCCCTACTACGTGATGAGACCTGTTTTTATTGCATTATTATTTTGGAGGCGGGCAATCTCACCGCACCGGTGCTGCCACGCTATATTAATGAATATTCATGCCATACTTGCCGTTACCAACGAATGTAGGTCACTGACGATAAGATACAATTATACTCGGCATTATTGCCACAAGTGTGTACTGATTTTAAATTACAATATTTTAATCTTATATAACCACGATATTCAACAATCCGGTTAGTACATGCTTTAATTAATATCAAAGAGACAATAACCTAATGGTTTGGGGTAAATCGTAATTTAATCGTAGATTCGCCAACACCAGAATCCGCCATTCAACTATCTTCGTGAAGCATCTCCTGGTATAAGCAATTAACTCTTAGAACTCAGACATTCAAAAGTGTTGTTTTCTTATTTACTTTCTTGTGTTGTTAGTATTTTAGTAACAGCAAGATTTAGCAATCTTCCATGAAAAAAATGACCTATTGCAAGAGTAGTTGTTTGTATAAATTATTTGAAAGTTATTGATAGGCTATATTAAAAATGCTTCGAGTGCAAAGGGTTAAGCTTAGTGTAATAATGTTAGTAATGTGTTGTTAATGTTTAAATGAAGCAAACTAGGATTTAAAAACGCACGACGGAGATGTTATTGACTAACGCATCTTGCTTTTTTTCATTTTATTATTACTATCGCTTTCGTTTTGCTTTATCTCTCTTTTTTTAATGTTTCATTTTGATTAACTTTTTCTCGCTTAATTGACTATGGTCATTAGAAAGGGTCGTTAGAAATTTTTAATCACCGCGCGCAAAGACAATGTGGGATTCAGTTATTGTCAAGAGAATCGCGTGGGATTCTTCAATCGTCGAGTGAACTCTCATTTCGAGTAGTGCATAGTTTTTTCATGCAAAATCAAGCCTCGATTAAAATGCATATCCTCAATCTTTACCAGTAGGATGAGGATACAGGACTCCGGAATATATTTATTTATTAAGTAAAGAGTACGGCCATATGAGGAAGCTCAAAGTCATTCAGCGAGCTATTGAGAGCGCTGTGCACGTTGTTTATGTGCGTGATCGAATAAAAAACGTGAATATCCGCCGAAGAACTTAGGTAACCGATTTAGCTCAAAGAATCAGTAAACTTAAGTGGCAATGGACATATAGCTTGTAGAACCGATAACCGATGGTGATCTCGAGTGGCGACCTTGTATTGGACACTGTAGCCTAGGACGATCCCCTCGACTGCAAGTCTGCGGGAAGATGATGAATTAGCAATGAATTAGTGATGGGGTGAAATGATGATGAAGTAAATAGTAAAGTAACAATCAAATATATATATATATATATATATAAACAAAATTATCCATCAATTGTAATAACAGTAATAATATTTTTATAATATCCTCATTACTAATTACTTTGCTTTTGTTACAAATTGGTCAATAATTAGAATTATTTAGCTCCTGAAAACACGTCTTTCTGACTTATTATTACCCCAGTTTACTTGGGTTTGTTCAGAAACAATCTCAATTAGTCTAAACTTGTGGTTTCTACAGTGAAGACGTCATAAAATGCGAAAAGCTCAAGAAATTAGCAGTGAATTGCGTTCTGCCATCGTTGTTTTACATAATGAAGGTAAATACGAACGTGAGATTGCTTCACACCTGAAGTCATGCGAAGTTGTATGGTCGCCTTGCCGTTCGAAAACCTCTGCTAAGGCCGCAAAACAAGAAAAAAATATGCAGAGGGCTCGAGATTGGACTGAAGAAGATTTTAAAAAGTACTTTTGTGCCTAAGATAAGATGATGTCAGATTGTGTAGTCCCAACAATCAAGCATGGTGGTGGCTCAATTATGGTCTGGGGTTGCTTCTCTAGCCAAGGAACTGGCGATTTGATTAAAATTTCAGGAATTTTGAAAAATGAACAGTGCAAAAACATTTTAGAGCAAAATGCCGTTTCTTCCGGGTTCCGATTAATTGGAGATGGATTCATTTTCCAACAAGATAATGATCCAAGGCATAGCTCAAAATATTGTTGAGGATATTTAGAAAAGAAAAAGGCACATGGGGTGTTAAAACCATGGTTTGGCCTCATCAGAGCCCGAATCTCATTTGAGCTTTTGTGGGAAGAGCTTGATAGGAACGTCCGTAATCGTGGCCCATCCTCGCGAGAAGAAATGTGGAATGCTTTAAATTTGGAACAATATATCACAAGACATCATGAACAAATTGATTGCCCATATACCGAGACTTGTGAAAAAAGTTTTTGATGAAAAATCAGTTTAGCTAACTATAGCCTTTTTTGCATGGACTGTTAATATTTCTTTACGCTTTTAAAGTAAATTGTTTGTCAATCAATATTCTATTAAATGATTAAACATTTAATATTTTATTGGAGTTTTACTTTATTTTCCTACTTTAATTAAGGTGGTCTTAAACTTTTGGCCTGCAGTGTATACATATAAATCCCACTGCTAGGCATAGGTTTCCTCTCTAGAGGTCCAAATTTGCGATCTTAACATATATTCGAAATATTTTTTTATTCATTTCTTAGACATGCCGCCGAGCACGTGGTCAATCAGCATTTAAATTTGTAATCAATAATCTTTACGGTGCCGAGACCGGGCGTCGAATTCTATTGGCTCGTGTATCGTGAATTAAAGAGCTACAACGGATCTATTTAGTTATTGTATTATTATTCGATTCTATAGATAGCTTTTTCTTTTTTATGTGTGTATTGCTGTTGGTCCAATGACCTCTATAGCTTTATCTAATTAGACTCGCGAGCGGGAGGCCCGCTGAATAGGGAGGGGTAGATGGCACACGATAAATGTTGTTGTGTAACTTTAAATTTCTTCTTCGACGGCTTTCTTTAGTCCGCACGAGACAAAATATCTACATATTGATTCCTGAATAACCATTGAATGTGGATTATGATTGAGTGCATTTAAGGAAACATATGAATTGAAGTTAACGAAAGGGCTTTGAACAAGCAAGCAAGGTTTGGTTATGAAATTAAGTTCCTCCAAGTCTTACAAATGGAATAAAGTCAAGGTCATTCAAAGGACTTTATTGAAGGTATTGAAAGTTAGAAAATTTTAAAGCTTTTGCGGAAACTATAATGACATTTTAGAGACGTTCACACTATTGTTGATATTGAAGTAACTCATACAACTCATCATAACATCATAATTCAAACACTGCAAGGAAGATATTGAAAACGACATCACATAAAAGCCTTTCTTAAAGACCGACAACGACGGCAAAGACTTTTATTACTGGTGACGAGGCATTCCATCTCAGTCCTCAAGGGTGATGACGCGGTCAAGGATGGAAGGAATCACATGCCATCAGGTGAACTGTGTGCTCGTTTATTACTATCAATGTAATAAAAAAACGCACCTGCAGTCCTCTTGCCTTGCGAACTAGATGGTCATAGGCATCGGTGGTCACTTACCATCAGCTGAGAGCTGCTTGCACGTTAGTCGAGTATTCATATGGAGAATGGCAACACTTATTTATCTGTCAAGGGCGCTCTATATATTCTCGGGTTATAATAATGGTTCTATGGACTTACGTTCGAGATATTGGAGAGTTTGGCACCATTGGCAAAGATAGGAAAGATAGGATTAAGTGTTTTTTATCTTTTCTAAAAATACCAAAAAGAAAGTTATTAGTATTAAAGTTTTCTGAAATCTCTATATTATACAGGTTTTTTTTATTTAATTTATTTAAGCAATATTCAGCGGCAACTCGGTACAACTTTTTCTCCGCCGAAGGCAAAATTTGAAATAAATAATAAATGATTTTCTTTTTTTAATTTTTTGTCGTTCTTAACCTTTTTCAATGAAATTGATCATAATGATATTTGAATTAGGCATAAAAATTTTTCGAGGTTATGAAAAAAAAAAAACAAAATGATCTGCTTACTTAACTAACTTACCCGCGGTACAAAAGACAGATCGAAGGGGGAGTATTTTGAGAAAAATAAAAATACCTCGAAAGTGGTGACATTTTTAATAAGGAAATTTTTTGTCTGTTAGGTGACCCATCAACCGATCTTATCCCTTTAATTTTGTTGTGATACTTACGGGACACGATATATATGAAGGTTGTATAAACCGCAAAAATCACTTACCATCATATACTTACGTATTGTGTTTATTTGTCAACCATGTGCATGACAACATTTTAATAAAGTAGAAATATTTATTAACAAATTGTTGCATTAACATAATAAAACAATTTGTTCACTTACAGTCTAAAAAGCGTAAATAGCCTAATGGTTTAGGATACAGTCTGCGAAACATTAGGCCGTAGGTACGAACACTCCATTCGGTTATTGTTGTGAACCAGCTCTAAGCACAAGCATTTTAAGTTTATTTGGAATGATTAATACGGATGGTAATAACACTGCTAACATTAAAAAAAATCTTCTTTATCAGCCATAACGATTGTTAGCTCGAGGGCTTTTATAACTTCACCGGGGTGGAAGGTGGCCGTGCGCTTAGGGGCACTCAGCCGAAAACTTTATTTACACTTAACCAGCGCAAGGGTTCCCGAGAGGGAATCGGGAAAATTGCGCGCGAAAGTAATTGAATAGCTGGTGTGCGGGGGCCGAACCGCAGCTCGGTCAGTTCTTCAGCTTCTGTCAGATTAAAAAAATTATATCCATAAAAATCCACATAAATCTGGTAATACAACTGTTCGGGAATCTCCGTGAGCGTTCGGGCGTCTCCGATACACTACTCGCAGCATGACGCAACCACTTTCACCCGCGCTAGCGCAGCGCCCAAACGCGTCCACTCCGATTTTGTAATTATATCGGAATGCGATGCTTTCTTATTTCGGTTCGATTCGTTTTCCTCAATGGTTATGCAACACGCCGACATTGATTATCATACTTCCGTGTTTATGTGTTCATGAAAGGGAAAACTGGAACAGTTTTGAGACCATGTGTTAGCAGTCATTTTTGTTTTTGACCTACATTAAATTCAATAATTTTTTAAAAAAATGTAACGGCTCTGACTTGAAACGTCAATACCTTCTACTCTTAAGCCTTAAAATAAAAATTGCGCCTTTAACCAGCGATAACATAACCATCGAGAGTTGCTTTTATAAAAAATTTGAAATAACAAATTTCTTCATATTTTATATTAGTCATATTTAATTTGAACAAATAAGAAATGAGTTTGATTCGTGGTATTATTTAATGAGTAAAAGTCTAAAATGTAATTTTGACCAAATTGTTCATATAACCACGACCTCTTTTCTCAAACCTCTTTTCGAAAACCTACAACAATGTCTCTTTGCGGAGTTACATCAATACATTATGACAGGTGTAAATATATTTACGCAATGCATATACTATAGAACCTTACTGAATGCCTACACCACTGTATTGGTTTCGCAACGTTTACAATGTGGGAACCTCCGCATCGGATTGCTGTACGATCGACTAACAATGCGGGGACGTCACGCCCCGCCAAATGTCAGCCGCTCCCGGCTCTGTTGTCTATGGTTATTGTTGCTGGTTAACATTGCCATATTAGAATGCATGAGTGGGTATTTATAATTGGCATTCTAATCTATATTTGTATAGACAAACAAACGATAAATCAGAATTAGTTTTTGACTGTAATATTTTTACCTTTTTTAGGTTTGACGCCTATGGGTGTTTTCAACTTGATTGAAATCTTCTAATTATAGTTCTGAATGAAGTTTGCCATCTATCCCGAGGACTTCCCCAAACCCCAGAAACCCGATTAGGTAAATAGGCCTGTAGTTTTGACCCTTAGACTGGTGACGAGTCATTCCATTTTAGTCCTATTGGGGTTCAACGGTTCCTTATCAAGGATGAACGTGAGTGTCATGGGCCGTAGGATTTATCGTAGATACCATCATGTGAACTATGTGTTCGTTTGCCATCCTTACTATAAAAAAGATTGTTGTCCCCAGTACGTAAAAAGTTTAATTATAGGTAATATTTTGTATATTATGTTGGCATTGATCGTTCTGCTTTTTGCATTAATATCCATGTTAAGTAATTTGCTTAGATTTTAAATCACTATTTAAAATACCACTTAAAACTTGAAAACATTATCTAGAACGAATCCATATACAATCTACTATACGGCCCAACTGTTATTACGAAACGTGCAACTATTTTGGCTTCAACATAATTACGGCTCTCCTTAATAGTCTGTGGTATACAAATGTCATACTTTGTAAACAGCTGTTCGGTCGCTTTGTATTGACTTTGTTTTTTTTTAATTTAGCAGCTAGTAACTTTTGCGTTTTTGTTAATTATTATTGTTCGACAAAAGAAATTTACGAATTAATTAGGCAAATGCTAACTGGAGATATTCGTTTTGTTTTGTTGAGCCGTAGTAATTCAGTGTCTAAAGTGCTGGCTTTTAATTATACGGGCTGTTTTTTTTAGTTTTATGGCTGAAGGCCACTGTTAGGCCTAGGGTTTCACCGGTTGAAAGGTGACCGAGCGCTTAGGGCACTCAGCCTAGACCTTCATTAATGGGTAACCAAAACAAGGGTTCCAGAGAGGGAGCCTCGGCTTGGACCGTTACCCTGGGTGCGAAAGCAACCGACAGAGGGTGGAACCTCAGCTCGATCAATTACTTTTGACGGATTAACTTTAACATTCGGGCTGATGGCCGCTGTCAGCCCGAGGGATTTTACAGTATCACTGGATTGAGATGTGACCGAGTGCTTATGGCACTCAGTCGAGACCTTTATTAGTGTGTAACCAGGACAAGGAATCCCGAGAGGGTATATCTAAGTGACAGTCATGTTCCATGGTGTTCAAGTTATGAAGACTTAAACCGCTTTTAGGTCATATTCCGAATGCTATTCTATATATTCGATGTATTCCCTGATTGATTGGTATTTTATAAAGCATCGATATATATTATTTTATAAAGCATTGATATATATTATTTTATAAAGCATTGATATATATTATTTTATAAAGCATTGATATATATTATTTTATAAAGCATCGATATATATTATTTTATAAAGCATCGATATATATTATTTTATAAAGCATCAATATATATTATTTTATAAATATTGTATACTAGCTGTGCCTTCAACTTCGTTCGTGTAGAAGGGGTACAATAAAAAATATAAACAAACTCTAAAGGGGTACAATTCCCTAATACACGATTTTTGGGTAATTTTAACCGTTTACGCATCACACGCAAAGGAAGCTCTCAAAAGGTATATTTTTTCCCGTTTCTGTAACACTTTTCATTGATACTACGCATCTATTGGTTGTAGCGTGATGTTATATAGGCTATAGCCTTCCTCGATAAATGGACTATCGAACACAAAGATTTTTTTTAATTAGAACTAGTTGGTTCCTGAGATTAGCGCGTTACAACCAAACAAACTCTTCAATTTTATAATATTAGTATAGATATCTATAATTGTCTTCAATACGTTCTAGTCCTTGGTTTGGTTCGTCGTACTGTAGGAGAATGGTAACTCTGGTGCTCACTTTAAAAAAATATTATGAAGTCGTGTGAAGTCCCATAATCCGCAGTGGAGACGCGCGGTGGCCTAAGCTTTAACATCCTCTCTAGAGTGAAGGCCTATGCCCAATAGAATGTTACTTTATTACTTTTCTACGGAAGTGTACGATGACTGAGAAATCCTGGAAAGTTAGTGTCAATTAGAATTTCAATATCTGTACTATTTTTTTTATTACATTGAGAGTAACAAACGAGCACACAGTTCACCTGACTGACTAAGTGATCCATGCGGCCCATGACATCTACATACATTCATCCTTGACAAGGAATCATAATGCAGATGCGTTGTCGCCCTTGAGGACTGAGATGGAATGCCTCGGCGCCAGTAATAAAGTCCCCGGATCCCGGATTTTACGTTGATATTCTGTGAGGACGTGATGCTACCCCGGTCGAGCTGACCCATTGATTCTACAGCTAGAAACAAACTACAGTGTACCTCTACCACTGTTATACCTGTACTATATAGATGTGATATTTGTTTCATAGTTGTGAGAAATGTTTAACAGTGGTATTCTACATCTACAGTTTGTTACAATGCAGAATGAATGGGTCGGCTCGACAGGGGAAGACCAGAGAACACCTGCTTAACATAGCAACGTAACTCTGGTGTTTTGTCTAGTGAGAAGCATTCCATGGCTAGAGGTGACAACGCACTTGCGTAACTATTTATCAAGGATGAATATATGTACGTGTCGGGTGAAAGATTCACTTACGATCAGATGAAATCTGTGCTTGTTTCTTACTTTCAATATACTAAAAATACCAAACTCTAATTATCTAATAGCTTCTTTGACCCCCAGCAATAGACTAGCAATTTATATCTTAAGGAATAAAGACAAAAAGCTTTGATGAGAAAATTTTAAATATGAATTCAAAACTGTTTCCTATTCTAACAAATTGATATCAAATCGATTTAGTTATTTATTTAAAAGAGTTTTGTATTTTTTCCTATGATACAAAATTTCGTTACATCTACATTATATATTGATTCCTCTAGTATCTCCATCACGGGTTCGAAGCCCGTGGGGTTTTCCCCTTCATGTTAGCAGCGGCCGTTCACCCGTGCGGCCTGCACGAAGTTTTCACTTTTGCTTTATGACTTCTAACAGTTACCTGTCATTTTAATACTTTTGTACATCTTTCCTTCTGACCCTAATCATTTGTTTCTTTTGTACATTTATCTGTGCCTTTTGACCTTCGTCTGTTCATTTGTCTGTACCTTCAGTCCGACCTCTATCGTCAGTTTCTTTTGTCCATTAATCTGTGCCTCCTGGCCTTCGATACCAGATACAAACAAGCACACAGTTCTCCTGATAGTAAGATTAAAGAAGCGTCAATATCCTATTGGTTTAGGTTACGGTAGGCGAAATTCAAGTTTGTAGGTTCGAATCCGGCTTTAGACTATTAATGTGAACCGTCTCGCGTGGTTAACCGGAATATTAGTAATTAGATGATGGATGAATAGAACATCTACATCCGTCCTGAACAGAGAATCGAGTTGCAATGGTACATGATGGGATGTCTATTGGAGTATTTGCAGCATGGCTACCAATGTTTGTATAACATTACTTATAAATGAAGGTCATCCCATAACAACGGATTTAATTAATCGTAATATTTTGCTAAAATTTCGCTATCCGCGTTAATATTTGCATTATGCTTTTGATAATTTAATTATGTTTATATTTGGACTTTTCGTCCAGAAAAGGTCGTGGTGCTTTAGAATATTGGTGCATCAACCAAAATATTATCGTATTTTGATTCTATCACCTTCATTTCCTTGACATAATTTTTAACCCATTGTCCAAAATGGAAATGGACTCGGACTGAGTATGCCGCCAGTGTGGGTATTTATTTAAACTTCATTGGTCACACCTTTCAAAAAAGGATACAAAGGACCGACTTAATGCCTTAAGGCATTTTCTACCAGTCACAACCCGTGGCGTGGAGATACATTGTGGTGGATACATTGTAAAAAAGACTAAACATATCTTAAATCTTAAAAAAAATATATATGTATATATATATATATATATATATATATATATAGGAATTAGAAATAATTCTAGCAATAAAAAAATACAAATAAAAATGAAAATAACATACCATACATATAGAGGTGTACCATACATCTAAGGAGGAGAGAGGTGTCTGAAGTGAGGTTTATATAGTAGTGTATATATATAATACACTACTATATAAATATATTTACATATAAATATATAATTAACATATAACAAACAATGACAAAAGTAATTTACCATATTAATTAGCATCATCTCTAAATAGTGTTCTCGTACCAGCCTTTTAAAAGAGAGCTTATCCTGCTCGTCTTATATCTTCGGGCAAGGAGTCCCAGAGACGTTATACATCTACAATTCTATGTTATTCTAATAATTTTACTAAATTAGTTGTTTACGCAGCATTTTTCTCTTTTCTTTTTCGGGCTGATGGCCGCTGTTAGCCCCAGGGCTTTTACAGTTTCACCGGGTTGAGAGGTGACCGAGCGCTTATGGCTCACAGTCGAGAGCCCTTGCGCTGGTTACCCATATATAGAGGATATATGGGTAACCAGCGCAAGGGCTCCCGAGAGGTAGCCTCGGCTTGGACCGTTACCCTGTTTCGTGAGAGCGTCTGACTCAAGGGTGCCCGCGAGGGCCGAATCTCGGCTCGGTCAGTTGCTTCTGACGGAGGATTATCTTAATTAATATCACTATTATTATTACCTGTACCACCACTTCAGAATGCGTGGGCGCTGGTTTTGCAGCAATGAATACTAACCTTTAAAGGGTTGTAAGAACGTTGATCTTTAGACACTCTATATCAAAAAATATTGTCACACTTGTTTTACTTTATGTAAATACAGAAAATCACATTTCTGCTTTTCGCTTTCATTCTACATGACTTGCTTTTCGGTTGTTAACATTTTTTTTATTCGTATATGTGAGTGTTTACACTTCACGATTCCCATTGTCTTGTAATTAATGTGTACAACTCTCTTAACTCTGATACATGCAGATAAGCGTTGTCTATTACACTTGGCTGCGTTCGTCTTATTATGTATGAACGTAACTACTTCCAGCTTAATAAAGCTTCCGCAAAATATTGCGGATAGATAATTATATAGTTAATATGTGATTTAAAAAAACAGTAACAGCCATACATAAATCCCGCTGCTGGGAAAAAAAATTGAATTTGAATTGGGAAGAATAAAGAATATTAGAGCATAGTTTGACACGCCGCTCCACTGCGGATTGGCGGACTTCGCATGTCTTTAAAATATTTGTGTTAATTATTATTATTCTTAAAACATGCCGGTTTCCGTATAACATTGTCATTTATCGCCGAACACGTGGTAAATAAACACTTATAATTGTGACAAACAATTTCATTCGTGTCGCATAGAAATACGAGCAAATGAGACCTGAGAACAATTTATATGAATTGTTTTAATGTTTATTTATTAACTCTTTTTTGCATTAAACTAAACAAAATTAGTGGTTAACAACGGGCGTAGTTAATGCCAAAGGTATTCTCTAGCAGTTAACTCAAGATGTAGTGAGTTATTGTGATAGCTAATTAATAAAAATAAAAAACTAAGAACAGCTTACATAAAATATATAAATAAACTAATATACTATAACATCATACATATATAAACAGAATACAAAAGCGGTAGCTATCAATAAGCTCCTTAAACAATGGAATGTTCTGTGACCTACGTATGTTTAATTTAACTTAATGTTTGAATAATTGACATGATACAATTTAAGAAAACTAAAACACCACATGGTTTCTTATTTTACTTAACTTACAAGGAGTATCTTACTGTAGCGTGTATGCATCGGATCGACCGGGGAAGAACCGGGTCAGGAATGGGGGCATTCCATCTCAGTCCTCAGGGTTGACGCATGTGCATCCACGAGTATTAATGGTAAACTATTTTATACAAACTATTTTTTAAATTATAGATATCATTTTAATTTTTAAAAGTACACACGTGTACCACACAAGGAAAACCTTTTCGGAAAATTAATATAAAAATTTCTTTTCGTATTAATTGGTATCGTCGTATATCCATCATATATATAAAACAATATATCCCACATTTATAATACTGTCTCCCCGTATGCACAGATTTTAAAATCCAACCAGAAGCTAGAACAATATGTAAGGCATTTTCTAAAAGATATTCCGTGTGAAATGTCGGTAATGGGGGGTTTCCATCGTGATAGATAGTTGGCTGAAAGCGAGGAAACGTCTGCGAAAGAGAAAACGTCAGATGCGAACCGTACGGTCCACTTACTATTAATGTCTGTACGTCGTTTTACACAGTAAAGTATATATATATATATATATATATAATTACATATAATAGCCTATATATAAATCACACTGTTAGACATAGACAATATAACATATCTGGTAGATCTTAGTACACAATCCGACTTCTCTGCGACGCACTTCATGATAAATATTTTTGTTTATGTATTTTTTAGAAATGCATTTCACCACGCTGCACTCAAAATTGCACCATGCACAACTCGGGTTTTGCTGGCATACCGTGAATTAAACTTAAAATTAAAATTAAAGCGGGCAATTGAAACACTAAGCTAGCACATAATACGAGTACTTATGTTCATTGCTAGCGTAACCAGAGAAAGATTTTTTTTAAATGATTATAAAGTCACTTATGATTGAATATCAATAAATTATTACAAGTATAACTAATGTATTATATGTAATAAAATATTAAATTGTACATTTAATTAAACTCTTTCCTAATAGTCACAGAGTGGACCGAGGTATTCAACGTCCTGATGTCGTAGTTAATCCAAACTACCGTCAGCTATTAATTATTAAGCTTTGGTTCAATCTACGTAGGACATCACAGTGGCTTGCAGGCTGACAGTGGCGTGTTAGCTTCAGGATTTATTTTTATAATCACAGATTCCTCAGCCAGTGATAAAACCCTTCATCTCACACAAGTAACAGTCTTCTCTTAAGAAACTAAGAAATAACGACGTTTTTTAACTCTCAGTAGCCGCGTTAATAATAAAACTAATTAAAAGTAATTTTTAACCACCCATGTTTTGTAACCATCTTCTTTCCAAGTATTTTTCTGACATAGATTTATAATGTAATGGTGGGGCCGATAAAGTCTGCAGACTTCTACTGGCAACTATAGTTTTTTTAGACTGACAAAAATACAATATTGTCATTGGTTAGAATTATATGAATCCATTTTAAATACGGTCGTTACATTGACCTTGAGTAGCGGTACTTTAAAGCCAAGGTCATCCAGTAATGACGAATAAATTAATCGTGATGTGTACAACGCTTTGATAATTTAATTCTATTTATTCGACTATTGGGTCAGAGGAGGTCGAGACCTTGGTCCAAATGACATAAAGAATCTCCCGAGTTATTGTATTTATCTTAGTTTCCTTGACACTGTTTCTTGAACCCTTTCTAAAATCAAAGAAAGATATTTTTTAAATTGTGAAAATTGTTTGTGATATGATATTTTAGATCGGACCATTGTATCAGATTTGATAATCCTAGCAAAATAACACAGATTCCTACAAAGGATGATTCGTGAGGCTATAGAATTTTTAAAAAATGCATCATAATTTCAATAGAGAAGTCTGGCTGCTACCATCGACTTGGGATCCATAAAATAAATTCCAAACATGCCAATGCAAGACCTCAAAGACTGAAGACGAAGAATTCCTTCTGCGTAGATCGGACCTAAAATAAATAAATAAAAAAGTTAACGCTAGTTCGGGTTAACTATGACATCGGGACGTCAAACACTACAATTCTTCCCGTGACCATGAATGCTGTAAAGCACTCGGATTCTGACTAGACATTGGAAGAATTATCGCAACGATAGTTGCTTTATTTCAAAAAAAAGAAAAATAATAGCACTCGGAAAAATTTTATACCGACAAAAAACTTTAAAATAAACGCGATAAAATCCGTAAAGCTAGTTTTATTCAATGTACAGAATTCGCGTATGTATAAGAAATCATTTTATTTGCGGTCATCAATAAGGGATAGGAAAAGATAAGGCGTAATATTGTTGCTTTCATTTCTTCCTACCTACTTGTTCCTAGATTCTGCTGATGTTGATGCTGTTAGCCTATGCGGCTCTTACAGCTTCATCGGACACAGGGCTCACGGAATTGAGGGGTCCGTGAGTTGGTTGCCTACTTGTTCCGTTCGGGTTTTTTATTTCATTAGACCCTGCTGTCTATGTTTTTGTGTTTCGTATGTTGAGTGTAGAGAACTGGGGACACCAATACGCGAACGGGACATCCCATCTCAACCCTTAGGGGCGATAACGATGTATCTTGAATCATTGTTGACTATGTATATACATAATTGTCATGAGGCGCAGTCATCACTACCATCGGGTGAACTGTGTGCTCATTTATCCCTTTTACGTTGATACACACGATTAATTGAATATTTAATGAAATCATCGATATATTAATAATCATATGTAATTAAAACGAACTTAGCAAACGTAGATAATTAATTGAACGAAGAAGCTGAAGAAAGTAAAGCTGGGTCGTTGACCGCAAACAGTGTCACGTGAGAATGCTTCGTTACGGCAAATTCTTTTTTTGCGTATCAATATTTTATTTTATTTCTGGTAATATGGCTTTTTAAGGAAATGAAATTATACACCAAAAATACTGAATAGACTATAATCGCTTATTTAATGCCCGTAAGTACAATAATTAAGATACAAGAAAGACATATGACATGGCGGGAAAAACACTAGCGACGTCAGTGAATAATAAGGTAATATGTATCTACAACTGCGTTCAGAAACAGTTTATAATTACGTTTACTTATTCAACACATTTAGAGATTAAAACTGTAGAATTGTTTAAAAATTCTCAAGATTCCTATATTTAAGTATAGGAGATAACTATGAACTAAACTTTGAATCTAATCTATCTATCTTTAACTAACCTTCAAGATGCGTTGACATGGCTGAGGGCTGAGATGGAATAGCTTTATATTTTCGAAATAGTTCCATCAAAAGAATAAAATTTAAGTTTTTAAATGTCAAAATTATAAATATATCATGGTACATATAACCAAAATGTGTGATATAATAATAAATATTCAAAGAAAGCTATCGTTACTTGTCACGCGACATAAAAATCACAATGTTAGCAACTTGATTTCTTTCGATATGCGTACTTCTTTGTACGCATATACGCTCTATATGTACATCCTACTAACTTTTCTTTTTTATTTCTTTTTTTTGAGTGTGACAAACCGAACTTTTTTGTCGGTTTCCATTTCTGTCCATCAAATAGTGATTTTAGTAAGACCATCCAAATCCAATATTTATGTGTTTGGTTTTTTTTATTTATTGCTTTTTTGGTATTTAATCAAGATCTATCTTAGTTTTTCTTCTCGAACCTGGTCCAAGTGCTTGAAAAATAATAAAATACAAAATATGAGCAATAATATCTCATTGCTTACGTAACATTTATTTAGCAGCTGGGAAAATATTTATTTAAGATGTCATTTATCTATTATACATTATGTAATTTGTTTATATCGAACTTTTAGCTGCTTTAAATTAATATACATATGTATATTTTTGTATTCAAATATGTTTATATGTAATAAAATTTTTAATATAATAATATATAAATATATATAATATAAATATTAATGTAAGTGTATGTAATATAATATAACATAACAACATATTTATCCATATCTATATTTCTACACAACCGAACAGCGTCCGCCTTTCGATGGGTTTTTTAGGTTTTTTGGCTGAAAATCAGCGCTGTGTTACATGTCTGTAGCACAGCATATGCTGAGCCAACCCCTTTTCGGCACAAGGTTTTTTTTCTAGATGTTAAATTTAATTTCTTTTGTTATTGTTCTGTTTTGATTTACATTTTGTGCTTGTTTTGTTTTGTCCTCATGTGTCGAATAAATGTTTATTCTATTCTATATGTATAAATTTATTCTAAATAATTTATTTACATTATTTTATACATTGTGAAACTTAAAATTGTATTAATTTAATTTTGTTAATTTTTCAGATGATTCCTGTAAGATATGCATGGATGTGTGCCACGCTGTGGCTCTCCTGCGCCGTCCTCAGCACGACAGCGGAGTCTGGCGAACAGAACACGACCACCACGAAGACCATTCGCACGACGATACTCCCATCGAGGACCACAAGGACTGAGCTCAAAGTATCAAGGAGCCTAAACCCTTTGACAACAGAGACGCTTAATGTAAGAACAAAATCTGGACACGTAACGCAACTCATAGTCAAAAAGAAAGACTTAAAATCCACAACACACGCCAGTACTAGCACGCCTGTGCCAACCACTGTCTCAATTATAACAACATTCCTTAACACAACAGGTGATGAGAGGAATAAAACAGATAGTAGAGATCAGAGGAAACTTAATTATATGGGACCTGTTAACAGTGACCTGGCCGGTTTCGATTACTATCTAAATCGAAACAAGGACGAAAGCTTTAGTGATATCAAAGCAGAATATGGAAACTGGTCTCCAGTATCCGTATACCCTGAATCACATATTCAAGAAGACGGCAGAAAACCCGACGTTGATCCCGAAACTGCCAGTTACTATCCAACTTATGACAACGATAAAAAGACGGAAAATAAAAAGGTTTACATCACATCATCAAGTTTTGTTGATTATGGCGGACGTGTGAAAAACTACAGATTTGATCCACATAATCCAATCATTAAAAATGATAGGAACCCAGTGTATATTGAAGTTGTAAGTACTAAAGTGTCAGATGGTGAAGGTGATGCAATTAAAGTGCCCGATCCTGTTGTAGTGAATTCAGATCCAATGTACATAAAGAAGGCTATTGAAAAATATAACAACAAACGTGGAAGGTCTATTTTGTCAATCGGTGACGATGGGATCCCGGAAATTCACGGCATAAGAATGCCGGACGATGAATCGGATAAGAAGACTTGGCGTAACGCTAGAGTAGTCAATGGTGAATTGCTGCCTTACCCCGAAGGATATACTCCACCAAAAGCAATACCCGAGGCAGACGTCTACCCAGATTTATCATCGGCTGAACCGTCGCAGGGCATCGGTCCCTTCACAAAAGAAGATAACTTTAAACACAAAGATGGACCATTTACTAAATTCGACAACATTAAATTTGAAGTTGACGACGCAGTTGGCTCTTATACGAGTAATAATAGTCCAAATTATCTGTATAAACAGAAAAAAGATAGTCATTACTTGAAATCAAGCTACGGTCCTTTCACTAAAGCCGATAATTCGAAAGTAGCCAACTCGAAACTTATCGAATACATTAAGCAAATAAACGAACAAGAATCAAAACGCGATTACTTTAGTGGACGCAGCTCACGAGCCCATGGAGATTTGGACTATGCTGAGAGCCACATTCAAAGGAGAATGCTCCACCACCCAGGGGATGTAAATTTTCCCAATTCTCTAGCATATACGCCTAAAAACATGAAGATAAGCTTCGATGAAAGTTTGAGAAACCCTGTTTTACAATACGCTCATCCCGAACTTGGAGTGCAACCTGCTAAGGCTACTCGTGATGGTATAGATAATTATGAGACCATCGAAAGGAAGATGAAATATTACACAAACGTACCCAAAAGTGCTCATCCATACCCTATGGAACCAATAAACGGGTACACTCATCAGCGATCACAAAGCAAGATACCCTCTGGCAATAGATACTATGAAGACGAATATAACAAATTCTCGTATTATGAGCGCAATCATAGTCCGAAATACCCCTACACTTATGGCTATGTAAAACGTATGCCAGAACCTTCTCTATGGAAGAGATTCACTGATTCTATGAAAGACACCATTAACACTGCTAGTCAAACAGTCCAATCACTAACGCGACCCATTATTGACCCAATTGCAAAGGTAACCCAACCTGTGCTTGATCCAATTGTAGAAGCAACACACAAAATTTCACACAACTTAGGCCTTTATCCATCTAACGCAATTCAGAGCCAAAGGTATGCTCAGGACAAGATTGGTGTCGCTGCAGCGGCAGCTTCTGGAGCTCCCGCTATGCTCCCAGCATTGGGACTTATGGCTGGTGGTGCGGCGTTAGGTCTTGGAGCAGTCGCCATGGGTAGGCTCCTGGACGTGAACTTAATGCGTAGTTCAGGTCTGAAAGAGGATGCCGACGAAGATGAATTAGAAAAAGAACACAAACGCGCATTTGCTGCTGTGCCGTATGACATAGATAGACAAATATTAAGCACGCAGAAGTTCTTCGATGATAATTACAAGATGCCTAGTGAAAATGTTTACGTGGTAATGTCACCCGATGATGGCGATGGCAATCGTGCCAAACGAGATGTATTGAGCTTTTTCAACACGCCTTATCAAACTGGTATTTTGAGAAGAGTGAAGCACAGTGTCAAACGATCGTTATCGGAAGACATTCCGGACGATTTACAACGTGTGGATAGTGGTCTCGGTTCGTCGAGTTTGACGACGGCAGCCATGGACCTAGTGAGACAGACGGACTGGCGAGACTCGCAGTGTGCAAAGTTCACGTTTTGCAAAGTGCTGACTTCGCAACCGTCAGATTCCATCTTCACAATGGAGAAGAAAATGGAATCTCTGCTGAAAATGTAAGTGTCATAATTTTATATTATTTAAAAGTTTTAAATACATCGTCTGGATTATACTATTACCTACCAGATATTAAACCAAATACCAGATTTGTGTTAAGATCAAGTTCTCCCCAACAGCTTTCACTGAGGTCTCAAAAAATAACAGTAATATTACTCAATAATGTCATCAACGTCCTCCGTATTCTCTAGTGTAAATTAACAGCGACGAAGTGCTAGCAAGGCTGTCCGGAACGTGTTTTTCCGGGTGCAGTAACCTAGCTTTCTAGAGGTCAGCACCGCCTCCAATGCAAACGGTATACTCCTCTGCTTTCGGGACGCGTAAATTATATAACACCTCATATAACACTTTCATGCAAACCTCCATTGCATAAACGCCAAGTTGGACGGAGTGAGCGGCCGCTGAGTCTTTTAGAAACGTCAATGTCGGTGAAAGCAAGCAAGATGTTTTGCGTCATTTGATACGCGCTATAATTGTAATATTAAACGATTAACGGTAATCAATGGACTTAAGCTAATGGCCGCTCTAAACTTTGCGCCTAAATGTTAAATTAAAATCATAAATGACTGACAACGAGAAATACTTATGTGTTCATCTTCCATGTTAAAATCTAGAAAGGTTAATCACTAGGTTTTGTAGATTTGTAGCAGCAATTACCCGATTGACACGGATTAAGAATTAAACAGGTGAAACTTTCTCTGAAGTGAGCGTGTTTGTAGAGCAGTGTGTTCAGTCATAAGTACGAAATAATTATTCAGATGGATATAAAAACGGTACAAGAAGTTCACATGAATAAATTTATTTTATACGCAATTACTTACCGATTAGTGTTAGACATACAAAAACTTTGGATACACAATAACCAATTTGTTTTATTTAATTATTCCAATGCTATGCTTAGATGTTTTCTCAAGTATGTTATCTAGTTTTCATCGCTTTGTTTAAACCATTTTACACAGAAAATGACTGTATTTCGTTCTTTTATAATTTGACATAATTTCTTTTTCAGTGTATTTTATGCATAAGGTAAATTTACTTTTTATTTTAAATGTTGATCAAGTAAACAAAAATAAATTTGTCGTTAAAGTGTCTGTTGTTATAACAAAAAAACTATATTAAAATATCAAAACAAAAAAGTCAAGTAATATAATATAAATGACGTCATAATTAACTGAACCTAAATTCAATGGCTTACCTTTTTTTTGTGAACGGACTTAAGAAAATTTATGTACTCTCTTTTTTCCGATTGTTTAGACTCTAGGATGTGTATCTTGAGTATTTGCATCGAAATGATTAAAATTTTGCTAATTACTCATTACAGTATCAATGGGTCGGCTCGATTAGAGAGGACCACGCCTTCACAGAGTACCAGCTGTTTCATATGTTGAGTGTAGTATACCAGAGACCCAATTACTGCAAGGATATCGGTATAAGGTGATTAAGTGCTGTGTTCTCATAGGTCACTTTGGAATTATTGAAAAAAAATTGAAAATAATATATTGTATACATGTAACAATACATATAAATGAAATACATATAATTAATAATAAACATTGAAATTTGTAATCCTAAATAAAAAAATAAACTCTACTGACAAAAATGTTCTATTGACAATTGAGAGAAACTATGTTTAGAACATATTCTTATATAAAATATTAAATCTATGTAAACATTTGATTCTTTTTCGCGCGCTTTTCTTTAACGATATTAAATTGTAAAAGAAACTGAAGCATTCGTTTTTAACTTATTCACAATACATGGTAATATTGTTTAAAAATATATCGCGACGTCATAATAGAGAGAAAGAGAAAGAGAGAAACAGTATTTTTAAAAACCTAACGTAAGTTCTGCCAGAGGACTTATTTGTCATAGAGCAATTTGTTTCCCTAACAATGAATGTGAGTTTCACGGTTGGTCAACAGAGCGCGTAGTGTAAATATGATTCTACATGACAGCCCAATCAGGAAGGAATTATGCACATATTAACCACACGCGGAAGTATCAACCTATATACATACGCTATAAAAAAAAGAATTGTTTATGATTCTTCATTTGTTTTGTACATAAGTTGGTCGTGCGTGTGAAGGCTTAACTTCGTAATGTTTTACGGTTGACTGTTTCTTGGAAAAGTTGAAATTGAAGCACATTTATTTTCAACACGTTACTCCAGTGGAAATAAACCAGCAGTAGCCCTTTTTTTCGGTCTGATGGCCGCTTTTAGGCTGAGGGCTTTTACAGTTTCGCCGAGTTGAGAGGTGACCGAGCGCTTATGGCGCTCAGTCGAGACATCCATTAGTGGGTAACCAGCAGAAAAGCTCCCAAGAGGGAGCCTTGGCTTGGATCGTTACCCTGTTCCAGCAGTAGCCCAAACAGAACCCCGATTTCCGAATAAGAATATCAGCGTAAAATAGTTGCTTAACGCTGCTGTGTTTCGTGTGGTGAGAGAAATCGGAGCTCTTTTTACTCGTATATAACTTATCGAGAGTGTGTGTTCGTTTCATGGATCACATAAATAACTTTACATTAACTGTGTGCTCTATTGTCACCGTGTAAACAATATCAATCGAAACTCGGAAGATATTTACAGTGATAGAGCTACACTGCAGTTTGTTTCTAGCTGCAAAATGTATGGATCAGCTCGACCGGGGTAGGACCACGCCCTCACAGAATACCAGCGTGAAATAGTAACATAATAATAAGTAGGTGTCATGGGCCGCAGGAAGAAATCATAATGTAGATGTGTTGTCATCCTTGAGGACTGAGATGGAATGCCTCGTCGCCAGTCATAAAGGTCTCTCCGAGACTCTACACACGCTGCACAAAACACAGCAGCATTATGCTGCTATTCTGTGAGGGCGTGGTCCTTCCCCGATCGAGCTGCCGCATTCATTCCGCAGGAAACTCAACTACTCAACCGGGGACTCGACTCGACGAACACCTTATTACAGATGAGGCATACGATCACAGTCCTCAGGAGTCACAACGTGTGTGCATCTTACATCTTTGTCGAGGATGCCGGTGTCATGGACCAAGGCCATTACTTCACCTGATGGTGAAGTAATGACTTCGGTCCATGACTGTGTGCTCGTGTATTACCCCATATAATTTTAAAAAATAATCAAACCACGTAACCTTAACGTCGCATCGTAATTAGAATTATATCGAATAGATTTATTTAGGTGACACGGACGTAATTTGCTATTGAGTAATAAAGAAAAAAACTTCTACAAATATTATGATCTAGTTTTTTTTTATGCAAAACGCAAAACCAATTGGCTTTTGTGAGCGATAATAACTTTGATTTCCTACTTACAATAGTGTTCAGAATTCCGTAGTGCTTTTCAATTATTTTGCACGAAACAAAAATATATTTTTTACACTTGTTAACGTAGAACGCTAAGTCGTATTTTCAAACTGGTTTATTCGGTCAGAACTGACCAAGTCAAGGTTCGTCCCTCTCGGGCACCCACGAATCAGTTGCTTTCGCGCCCTGGGTAACGGTCCAAGCCGAGGCTCCTTCTCGGGAACCCTTGTGCTGGTTAACCATTATAAAGGTCTCGGGTGAGTGCCCTAAACGCTCGGCCATTTTTCTACTCGGTGAAGCTGTAAAAGTTAAGCCCTCGGGCTAAATATTAGCCATAAAAAGAAATCGAACCGGCCACTTTCATTATTATCGTGACGACGATGTCATCTGATCAAATTCGATCACAAATAATGCTGATACTGTATGGTCTGGTACAAGATTACTAATTGGGCTGACCTTAAATAAAAAGGGAAAATAGTGTCTAAATTTATATTTATAATCCACCTCAGGGCCCCACCACGGATTGATAGACGTTTCTGACTACCACAGTGAATTTGGATCAAAAATAAATTATTATTCCATTGTACAGAACCTTCAACCCACAAATATAGGACCGCTATATAACAACACAACTAACCACGATATATAAACACGAAACATTAAATTCCTTCACAATTTTGTTTTACAAAAGCTTGCAAATATTCTACATTGAATATATTTTTGAGAAATGATAGGCTACGAGTATCTTTGTTTGGACACATAAACAGGAATGTAGAATGCAATGTAAAAGAGACCAAGAAAATGGACAGATTATATGAAGAATATTTGCAATTGACGGAAGAAAGAGATGAATGGAAGGACATAGCGTACTGCCACGACCGAAGCTAGAAATGGGATCTTGTAAGATCTAGATCGTCTAACTAGTGAGCTAGTACAGTCGGTAAAATTACGATATTCGTCGCTAAACTTTCACCGTCGTCATACTGGCGTCACGTAACTGCATCCGTCTGCATGTCCATCCGTCCGGCCACGACCGCCGTACTAATCGGCACGTGTGGAAATCAAGAAAGCGAGTGGAAAGGGACAGTGAGGAAATTGCCAGCAACTTGTACGGCTTGAGAGTGGATGAGGGGAAAATTATATTTTATGGGATCTACAAAACGTGTCTCGATTTTATTAGTGTCAAAAGTCAGAGTTTCATATAACGACAATTTGTAATATGTTGCTGAAGAAATATAAAAATATCCAAAATTGCATTAGGCTTATCTTTGTTTTTATTTTAATGGGATAGTCTCATTAAGTATTGTATAACGAAATTTCATTACTTTTATGAAATATATATAATATAAAATTGCCTAATTCTACACTCCTTTCTAGTTGTGTTAAGATGACTTTTAACCAATGAAAATAAAAAAGTAAGCCATTGTATAATCTGTACAAATTTGATTTCAAGACAATTGATGGCGTTTTATTATAAATCATCTTTGCTACTAGGGGATGTATCAGACTAAAGTTTTCTTATTTAAAATAAACAGTATATCCTTGAAGTTAATTACTAATTTAAATACATAAATAAAAAAGGTACAATTTTTGAATGATATAGAGAGATAACGTAAATGCATGATGTATTTTCCGATACCGTGGTGCTGGCGCTGGTGAAGGGTAAGCAAAAAACAACACTTATAGGTACAGAGAAAATGCAGTCAAATAAGTATGAGAAATAAAGATGGAAATATTGACGATAAATCTTAGCGACAGAAATATCGTCGTCTTTTATTAATATCTTTGGAAAACATCATCGTCTTTTATTAATATTGAACGGTGGTGCGTTCTACAAAATCAATCAAAAAAAGTTAAAATCAAAATCAATGGGAATAATCCGAAAGATGAATGGAAACTTATTCGAGTAGATTTAATACCATAACATACACTGATATTCTTATCTTACATTCAAATTAAAAACATTACATTCTAAAAGCAAAAACTGAAACTATACGATAATAAGACTAAATTACCTATTTTTCGGGGAAGACAGACCTGCTTTATCAAGGCATAGAGTTATTTTATATATATTTTTTTTTTAACTTGTTATTGCTCTCACACTCACTAGTTCACACACCTAGTAAAACATTTAACATGACCGAATGAAGTTTTATTTTGACGTTTTCCACGTAAACAAGATTTAAACGAGCGGTAGCGGATGTTATTCCGTTAAACGCTACGATAAGAACGCACCCAAATCCGTTTTGTTAAAAATTACTTTACAAGCCAATTACTTGTCACATTGTTTATTGCACTGCCTAACCTCTTCAAACTCAAGTAATGGCACTCATTACCACATTTATCAATCTGGTTAGCAACCGCAGGTAAGGGAAGACTGTAGAAGAGTCCCATTGCTGTTAGTTTCTCGCTGTAAGATGAATGGGTCAGCCCGACTAGGGAGGAACCACGCCCTCACATGTATCCAGAGGCCCAATTACTGGTAACGAGGCATTCCATCTCCGTCCTCAGTGATGACAACGCATATCTATCATAAAACTTTGTAGAGAATGGAAGTTTAACTTACATTTAAACAAAACTCACGGCGAGTATACTTAAAGGAAATTGTGTAACTTTTCATTCCACTTTCGTTCTCGGATCAAATGAATATTTAATGTGCGAAAGGCAAGTTCTCATTACATTTTGTAACTGGAAACCTCTACAGACAGACAAACGGATGCCATTACATTACAAAAACTGTTTCCTTCCTTGAATATTTGGGCTGACAAACGAGCACACAGTTCACCTGATGATACATGACGTCTGTAGCCACATCTACATTTTCAACAAAAAGCGGTGAGCTAGGAAACGATCCGTCTATCCACGCTAAGCTAAGTTGTGAAGAGTTCCGCGTAAGATGTGCGAGGAAGATGCAATTAGCGCGTGATTTCCATCCAGCTGATGCGTTATCGTAACTACTACCACTACCCAGCGAGTATGTAAAAACTTTTCTTCATATAACCCCAATATGCACTAGAGCTAACTTGGGCTAGGTCATCAATATATAAAACGATCCTATTGGTGATTATCACACGTCCGGAGACCTTAATTGCTGGTAACGAGGCATTCTATCTTAGTCCTCAAGGGCGACAACGCACCTGCATTATAATTCCTTGTCAAGAATGAATCATCAGATGTCATGGGCCGTAGGATACACGTACCATCAGGTGAACTGTGTGCTCGTTTGTTATTCACAATGTAATAAAAAAAACCCCTCATACTTTCGCTACGCAGCCACGCACATCTCTAGCAGAAAGGGTTCAATTTCTGTCTGTACGAATGCTCTAATCTTGTCCAACTCTCAACCACTGGATGGATTTGAGTGCGGTTTTCAATGTTGTGATCTTTCTTTATCGAGAAATATTCAAGTGTGTTAAAATCGCTCTATCAATCAGTAGAGTTGAGATTTCAACCTAGTCAAAACTAAATTCTATCCTGGTGAAGCCGTGCCATGCCAAAAGTTTGTGTAATAAGATGATTAATCGAAACTGTAAGATGATTGGCAGTCGTTATTAAAAACAATAAAAATCTTCTTTCCAATTTCCAATATTTTTCCCACAAAACACTTTATTAAATCAAAAAATAAATTTTGGTTTCGTTGTACACTCTAGACAGCTTGCCGCCAAAACTTCTGTCATAATCTCTAACGTTACGTAATGCCGGCCGCACGCGCGTCCGGTGAAAGTGATCCGACCACATTCAGCCACCGCGGGTGGGGGGGGGACTTGGGCGAGCCGGCAAATTATTAAATATATATTATATAAACATCGTTTTATTGTTGCATAAATCACGATAACAGACGAATGATGATTAATCGAAAACATTTTTTTTATGGCTGAAATAGGTAAGACTGTTGTCACATCAAATCACAAACTAGCTTAGAGTTTGTATTTTGTATTGTGATATAAACCTTATTACACGACAAGACATTTTTACTGATGACGAGACATTACATCTCAGTCCTCAAGAGTGACAAAGCATTTGCATTATTATTCCTTGTCAAGGATGAATGTAGATGTCATGGGTCGCAGGAATTACTTACCATTAGATGAACTGTGTGCTCGTTTGTTTGTGTCTCTATGTAATAAAAAAAAACCGTTGTCCTCAGAGGTGACAACATGCATTAGGAATCCTTATCGAGGATGAATATGGGTTTTGTAGACGTTAGGAATTTTTTACCTCTAGATGAATTGTACGTCAGTTTGTTAACCCTTCTGTCATAACAAAATTGAGAAGTGTTTCCAGTTTAGCGGTATTCTCTTTGCAAATAAAATCTTAAAGATTAAAGTGACAGCTCATATTTGTTTCTCAACAATATTTTTATTAGTTCTCAATTTATACGGAATTAATAATAATAATAATTTCCTTAACAAGTTAAAAATTTTCATTCGTAATGATTGGAGACTCCGCTCTTCCATAACTAAAGAACAGGAAATTATAAAAATTATCTAAAACCTTAAATTAATAATTAAAATATAGAAAATAAAAGAGAAATTATATCAAATTAAAAAAAATACCTTTTGTAATTATAAGCGTGTATGTGCATGGGTGTGCGTATGTTTGCGAGTGTGTGCGTACATATATTCGTTTTCAATTGCACTCATGTTATATTTCAACAAGTTTTTCTGTATCCTCGTACGTAAAGGTACTTGGGACTTTATTAAAACTTTTTTACACTCAAAATAGTTTTTTTTATATATAGTATATCTATTTCCTTGTTTAATTTATTATAAAGAGTATGATGAACAGCGAGAACAATCGTTATTCGAAAAATATTTTGTCAACCTTAATATTACAAAAGATTACATCCTGGTCGGTATACCGCGGTGATATCTTTAACCATATAGTGTATAATGCATACGTGAAAACAGAAGTACATACTAAACACTGTGCGTTTGGTCGCGATGTTTAGAGTTGATACTATAGTATTTCAGTCCAACATGGTATGGTAATCATGCTACGTCTCAAAAATAGGTTATACAAAACATTTGGTTAATAAATATTTTGGTTCAGGATCATAATCATGGAGAGTGACTCTTCCCCTAGGACACCATAAGGTATACACAATAAGGTTTTTAAGAGTGGTAAGCGGGTAGGCTTGCCCCAGTCGAGGACCACGCCCTCACAGGATATCAGTGTGATTACCAGCCTCCACTATAAGAACACAAGGTTCTTATAGTGGAGGGAGTGTCCGGGCACCCAATTAAAGTGTGACGTGGAATTCCATGGCAGTCTTCAAGGGTCTTATACATCTTTAATCTTTATAGTAGATGTCTTAGAGCGCAGTTATAATTTACCATAAGTTGAACTGTGTGATCATTTGTTACCCCTAATATTATAAATACGGTAGGATCGGGGGATGGAAGAAAGATTCGGCCATTATTAGGATATAAAAAATACACACCTTAACACGAATACCAACCATGTTGAACGCTTATTTTTTTTATTATATGTTCTTTAGTTGATGTCATCTGGTAGTGTTATCAGAAGATATTGCCGTGATCGGAATCGACATGTCATCATTGTGTAATTTTTAGTTCTTCGGTTACTTATTGTCACGATACCCGAATATGATTTGATTTGAGCAAGGCTTTTCCAGCGATTGCACTTAGAATCTAATATCAGGAATGTCTCCTTCCAGGATATCACGCGGCAACAGCGGCAGTGCGGCTGCAGTGGCACAACAGCTGGGCGACGTTATGGCCGCCAGCCGCGACCACGACTGCTCCCGATTCCTCTGCGACCGACACTGACCAGCATGGACCCAGGTCCCACCATTCCACTAGACGATATCATTACAAACAAGAAACGACGAAGTAATTGCACACCCTGTGAACTGAATGGGTTATCGTTATATTTTTGTACATCAAAGATCACCTACGAGATAAGGGACGATAAATAACCCAGTTAAACTAAACAATATATTTCAGAACGTCATAAATAACAAACACTTTATCACAGGTGTGCATTACGCTGCTTGAGACTGTACCAGACTGTACCAGAATTTGTCACGACATACGTAAGGTATGTCGTGACAAATTCTGGTACAGTTAATGGCAAGGTTGTAGAAAAACTGATATTTATTATCCTAAATAAGTGACGATAACACGTAACGATTAAAGACTCATATTGTAACTGAGACGCAAGTGGCAATCTTTAACACGTAATAAAATTGAAAACAGATTTTGTCTGTTCGTCTGTGCGTTCGTGCACGATAAATCAATTTTTGGTTTCAATTGGTGTATCAACATAAACAATAACTAAAATTTAGTCTTTGTTTCATTAAAATCGATTAACAAATAAAAAAGATATACCAATTTTAATGTACGCCTAGCGCGGGTAGATGAGATATATATTTGTGCGTTGGTAATACTAGGCTAGGCTTGACAGCTAGTATAGAATAATTGCATATAGTTAATTTGAAGATATTTTTGTGACTAATATATTTTTATATAATATTTCTTTTCTGACCTATAAAGAGGATGTATATGCATCTATTGTATTCATTGAATACCATCTTTAGCACAACATACAAGTAACAACAGAAAATAAGCTTGGAATGGAATCTTAATAATCTATTTATTTGAGCTTTGCAAATTATAATACGTAAATCTATAAATAAACGAGGAAAGAGTTTTGTTAACGTAAGCAATATTTGCTGTTTATGAAAAATATAAATTATTATTTAATTTTATAGGATAGAGAAATACGATTAAATATATCATTTATTAAAAAAAACGAAACTTATGAACAAATTGAATATTTTTCTACAGGCAATCTTAACGATGTTTTTACTGAGTTAGTGCGTTTACCATCTAGGGCTAGATCAAGTAGTCGCGAAGCACTACGAGTGGTCATAAAAAAACGAGTACAAAATCCTTTTTAGTTACCCATTGTGACATGAATGAAATAAACTTATCATTACAATTTGGCCATCAGACGGAGTTAAGAAGCCATAAAATAAATAAATTTTAGAAAATCTATATTCAAATTGTGTGAAATTTGAAAATGAATGTATTATTTGTTTTAATTACCAATAAGCGAAATACTTTCTTTTATCAATTAATAATTGCTTAGCTTAAGTAGTCTATGATAAAATTGGTAACATAACACAATATAATATCAAAGCTAAATTATATTTCAGAGACTAAATTATTCGTATTACTTAGTGAAAGTTTTTCGAAAGATAAAAGTCATACCATCCTTTTCAAATTACCTAAATAACAGAGTAACGGCAATAAATTTATCATGGATGTATAAAAACCTGTGCGTAAAAGACACAATTACGAAAAATCACACGTTAAGAACGTCCGCGATCGTCAAAACAATAAAAGTCATACATTTGATACTAAAAAGAGCGCGAAATTTAAAGTCGTTCCACCATCCTAGCGGACATTTTTAATATCGAGCGCATATTTGTTTATGAATGCACCATAAGTGTTACTCTATGGTAATGACACAGCCCATTATTATCACGATGTATTTTTTTATATACTTTAAAAATTATTGGTAATAATTATAATGTAATCAAATATCTATTTATTTAAATTATTCTAGAGCGCCAGTAAGATGTAAATACGCTTTGTGAAAATGTAAATTATTTATTTATTTCTATAATAAAACATATACAATAAGATGTTTCTTTTATTTATGTTTAACTTCAGATATTTAAACGGCAAATATGTACGTTTCCATACTAATATATTTATAAAATGAAAATTTTAAAGTAAGGTATAGTCTGGTGTTTATCTCGTACTATTTTTCTTTATTTATTTTTAAAAGGTGGAACGAGCAAGCAGCTCACCCGATGGTAAATGATACTGCCCTCCATTAACATCCCAGGAACACCAGTAGAGTCGCAAATGCGTAGCCGGCTTTTAAGGAAGGATTTCTTGAAGGTCCCTAAATCATATAGGTTCGAACACACATCTGGCGACAGTTGATTCCACAGAGTATCGTAGAATACGTGGCAGGAAATTTTGCATAAATCAAACAGTGGTGGACTGCCAACCATAGAGATGCTGAGGATGAAATTTTGAATCCTGTTATCATGTGAGATGTTTAAACTCGCGGCTGGAATTAAACAACTCCTCAGAACACAATGCAAAAAGCAAAGTGATACAACATTCTTCGCTATGCCAGTGAATCAAACCGATCGGAAAGCTCTCCGTCGATTCCAGTTAAATGGAAGAATCTAGGGTGCCCCAGTGCCCAATTACCTTTTTCTCAATAATTTAAATAAAATTACTTTAAATAATATCAGAATTATCAAATGAAATGTAAATTAATAATAAACTTTTTTTTTGCTGTATGTCGTTATAAAATTAGTGGATATAATTAAATCACTTGTTTAAATGAGAGATCAAGCTTTTCTTATAATATATAGGTATATAAAATGGGACAAAAAAATAAAAACACATTTTTTTTTAAATTTAACAATATATAATTTTAGTTACAATAAGTTCCATAATTAATAAGCATCCCAATTTAACCATAAAACTGAAGATAACGAAGATCTATTGATGGTATTAAAGACGACGATGTCCTGCTCGATTTCGTCCACGGCGATATCAACCGCGCAGGATTTGTTGATTTGTTTTATTATAATTTAGTTTTAAAACTGTGGGAACATTGTGACAGTATTCAAAATACAAATATTTAATAAATTTCGCTAAATAAAATATATATGATTATAAATAATGTATTTTATCTATATCAAAAGTAAACGTATATATTACAAATCAGAGAAAGGGTATAAACCCTAGGTGTATCACATGCAATAAGGAAGGTTATACAATAGACCCAGACCCTTAAACAAATAATTTACAATTCACACAGATTGTTCCCCAACTAGCAACACGGCGATGTGAGATGTTCTCAGCCCTAAGTTTTTTTTAATAACACAAAAGAAATATAAAAAAGTAAGCCCGTAACATGCAACTCCTGTTGCGCGGATGTTTATAATTCAGTGAGCACTTACCAACAGGTGAATCGCTAGATTGTTTCTATCTATTCTATAAAAAAAATTCAATGCTCATGTTTAAAAAAACCCCAATTCCTTCAGTCAGTATTGGCAGATATGGAAAATGAATGAAATAATTTTAAATGCCCATTTAACTTAGCACATGGCGAATTGCAACTGTGTTTGGTTCCAACCAATAATTTTATATTAATATTAATGGTCAGATTTCGGCCCTTGAGCTACCCCATCTGTCAATGAATCAATATTTTGAGACAGTTATATAAATTCGTGACGTTAAACAAACATATCGAATTACAAATAAAGAGAAAAGAGTAAAAAATATGTAAAACTATCCAAAAAAACTAATCAACTTAATCAACGACAAAAAAGGACATTTGACTTCGAAACGAAACATGATTTTAGTAGTAAAGGAAGTAGTGAAAAGGTCACGTTAGTCTGCGGTATCGGACGCAGCCCTAGCGGCGTCGCCAGCTCCACCTTCGAGAGGCCGCTCCAGCGCTTCGCCCTTACACGCGTCCAGCTGCTCATTGCACTCAGCGCACGGCTGCAAGTCTTCCTCGAGACGGTACAGCTGGTGCCAAAAAACACACACACATTACGTTCTTAAATTGAATTATAAACAGTAAACGTGACCATTTAGGCTACACATGTCTCAACCTCCTTGCCCGAAGATATAAAAAGAGCATGAGCACCTTTCTTTTAAAAGTTATATAGTAGTAGTATATATATTTATATATATATATATATATATATAAATATATATATATAAGTTTATTTTTCTTCTTTTTTTACAATGTATGTATCTCCACGCCACGGGTTGACTGGTAGTAGAGAATGCCTTAAGGCATTAACTGCGCCCTTTGCGTGACCAATAAAGTTTAAATAAATAAACGTCATACAGCCAAGCTAAAGTTAGTATATTATGAATACATCTTGGTGTTTCCTTGTTTCAGTTTGGTGTCAGAGAATGCGAGCCTACAATAGTATTTTAAATTTATTGAGCTTAACAAACGAGCACAAAGTTCACGTGATGCTTAGTGATTCCTGTGATCCTTGATATTCAACCTCCATAAGGAATCATAATGCATATACTTTGTTACCCTTGAAGACTAAAAGCGAATGCCTTGTCACCAGCAATAAGGGTCACTGGATGCGTACAGTTACCAGTCAAAACCCAGCAAGCATCATATTCTTAGTTTACGCTGGTATTCTGTGAATGCATGGTCCATCTTTGGTTGAGGTGACCGGAGATGCTGCATCTAGAAACTAGCTGCAGAAGGGCTCTACAACTGTGAATAACGCTGCTGCTAACAATTAAAATCATGAGCTACAAGATATACAACTTAAATGTCACAGTGAATCTTGAATCTTTATTGAGCATAGAACTTATGGGCCGTGGCCCATAAGTTCATACTTATACTATAAAAAATATATATAAAAATATAGAGATATATATATATACATATAGGGATATAAAATATACCTTCCCGTCGACACCGACCCCGTCGAAGTGACGTGTGCGGTGCCCAGAGCAGGGCAAGGGGCGCGCATGCTGCCGGCCCGGCGGGCGCAGCGTGTGCTCCCCGCCGCACCAGCGCACCGGCACTCTGCACATGCGTACACCTTTCATGTAGTCCTCAATAGCCTCTAAGCTTCTTGATCAAGATAAGATGTATCTTGACCAAGAATCTTAATCGGGTCCTTATCTTACACCTAGCAACGACACGCGCACTGCACACACAAACAAATATCCATACGTTTACGTTCTACTGTTCACAATCCGTATCACTGAATACGCACACACAGACGTTAGAGTACTTCAATAAAATAACACACGCAGATAGATACTCACAATAACTTTTAATGTTCTTTTTTTTGTGTATTGCTGTTGGTCCAGAGACCTCTACAGCTTTATCTTATCACACTCGCAACCGGGGGCCCGCTGAGTAGGGAGACAACGTCGATGCTGTGAAGTTAAGAAGCAACGGAGGGCGATAGTTCGACGGCTAGCGCGGTCTCGCGTGTCTGAGTTTACGTGTATATTTAATGTTGTACACTCTCTTACACACACATTCAACTGCCATACATCTATTCCACTGAAGGCGCATTTGATACATTGCGCACACGTACACTACTGTACTGCAGCAATGACATACGCATAACACACAGACACACGCATTCATACACACACAATTACCATCTGACAAAATTAGCAACAGGCCACGGAAACTGTCGAGGTTCGTCGCTTCGGACACAAAGACTCCGCGTACTGTTCCCACGGTCGTGGGGCACCAGAAGACGCGGAAGACGCTTTTGTCGCATACCCGCGATGCAGAAGTGAACGCAGAGCTGAAGCAATGAGGGGGACGATCACGATGGCCAACCTAGTGCTATGCTGGAGTCTGAAGATGCATGGAACCAAGTAAGCAATTATGCAAAAATCACTAAGACGCAACGAACAAGAAAGGTGCAAGGTCTGAGAATTGCGAAAGAGCGATGAATGCTAGACCACCCCCACAAGTAATACCTGACGGTCGTCCCGTGGGGGCTTCAAAAAAGTCCGACAATCCCCGTATCTTTACGCTCCATAAAAAGAAACACCTGCACACAGACACACACAGACAAATACTCACTTAAACTTTTCACAACTTCTACTGTATGCAACCTATTAATAAAACCCTCGTAAAATTTTGTGTCTTGATTATCAAACGTTGTTAGTCTGTCTATCCCGCGATTGAATGTAGAGAGGAGAGGAGGGAGGTTCTGATGTCCAGAAAAAAAAACCAACAACTTGTGTTAAACAAGACCGATGACTTGGCAGCAAGAGACTGACAATTACATCACTTTCTCGTCAATGTAGTGCAAAGAGAAAGATTACGTTTGGTTATCAGGCGGCCGCACTCGGCAGGGGGTCGCGGGTGGGGCATGGGGTGCGCTTGGGACGGGCATGGCGGGCAGGGGGGGCGGTTGGGCCGCCTGCCCCGGCCACATGAGCGCTGGCTGTCCGCACGACCCGCACAGCGCGCCCCGACCCAGCTTCCGCATCAACAACGCCGCCTGCACACGATAACATGAAGTACCTTACTGAATTCAACTGAGCTGAAAGTATAAAAGCAAACACATGGGCACTCTGGTGTTGTTTCCTACCCTTATCCAACGTATTAAATTAGTGCAGGGTCAAAAATACAGGATATATACACCCAGATCTGAAAACGAATAGTTTGTGATGCACAACTATTGCTCCTCAGCTAGGCCGAACTCATGACCCTCGACACCGCAGTCATGTTCACTCAATACGCCACTCAGCTAACTGCAGCATGAATAGGTCTATTCATCCACGAACGGTCTACACGTTCAATAAATAGCTCAGTACAATAGTAAGTTAGTACTGCTGTTTTTAATCTGATGATTGAAAGAAATCAGAGAACTTACTGGTTAAGAAGCCAATCCATCTTAATACACAAATTTGTAAAAGCCTGATAGAAATTTTAAATTCCACAAGAATCACGTTAACACTTTATGTATAACGTCCTTTAATTATCAACATTAATTCAAATTAATATCTACAATGTTTGATCTCGCAAGATATTACTTAATACATATATAGCAATTAAAGCTTATTCCTTTTTTATATGGTGGCAAACGAGCAAACCAGGTAAAATAATCAACGCTGGCCGTGAACATCTACAATACCAGAGGAGTCGCAGAAGGAGTAAGTGAAGTAAGCGCCTTTTTCTTGAAGATCCCCAAGTCGTATCGGTTTCAAAATACCGCTGGCGACAGATTTCACAGAGTTTTCAGCACGCAGACAATGTTGAGTAAAGCGCACGGTGGTAGATAGACAACCATCGAACTAAAATATAAACTCAGCGGGAATTAATCCCAAAACTCCTCAGACCACTACCCATGGTATACCGTCTCTTCGCAACGCCAGTGAATCAAGCTGATCAACGATTCAAGCCGCTCTTCGTTAAATGCAATCAAACGGAAGGAGTGATGGGATGAGTATTTGTTATCATGTTACGTGCGATCAATGACACGCCAAAATTTATGCGTGATGTACGGCGATTACCACACATTTCTCATGTTTAGGACTTGCTAGGATTCATTTAATATGTGTATACCATCCGCCAGGCATAGCACATGTCTACACCGATCAGGATAAATATTTGAGCTTATTTATTCTAGATACACACAACAGGATCTCCAAGCATCTCCTCGAGCTGCTGCAGGTATTGGTGTAGCTGCTGCAGCTGCGCCTGGACCTCCTCGCGTCCCGTCATCAGGTCCGTCATCCCGGCTTTCGTCTCTAAAATACTCATCATGTCCTCCATCGCTTCCTGTAACATACTTCTATTGACAACATGGCTTTTTTACATTAAATTTCATTTGGGGTGTTACGAGCATACAGACATGCTAACTGACGTTCGGTCTTCGACAGAGACGGTCTTCAAGAGGCTCATGCGTTATCTTATCTGTGAGGACTGATATGATGCCTTGTTACCCGTCACGCCTCCGGATGCTTACACTCACCATACGAAACACAGCAGCTTTGTTGTTGCTATTTCACAGAGGGTTTGCGAGGGAGAGATCCTTCTCCGATTAAGGGGGTCCATTCATGTCGGAATTAAATAATACCTTCAGCGTGGCTTTCTCTGGAGAGATAGTTGGAGCATAATTCACTACACGACTATTTCAGATGGTTGATCTAACTCATCATTCTTATCGGCTGGACATATAGCGTATTTTAATTCATCGACAACCGCGTGGTGTAATAGTTAGAGTAACTTTCTGTTGGGTCCAAGGCCCTGGGTTCATGACACTACATTTAATGATAATGATGAAGATATCGCTTACCAGATAACATGAACTGCGTAAAATATATTATAGTGCCGAAAGCATTCGCGCAAACACAGTGGCATTCGCTCCCTTCTCTATACCTTAGGTACTAACTTATCATCCCCTTCTTTACTGTATTGCGAGTAAAATAAGATCGGAGAAAGATTCAGATTCAGTATGACGATGTATAAATCATCTTGAGTTGACAGGAAACACACAACTCACCCAGAGTCGAAAGCCAATTTGTAATACACAAATATTGTTTCTCAGCTGGGTTTCTAGCCCGGGGCGCGCGACGCGGAAGCAATATAAACTAACGCCACGCTATTGCTCTATTTAAAGTATTGGTTACCATCCAAGTTTTATCCTGCCTTCTGAACTTATCGTGACAGACGTCCAAGAGCTTCTCAAGGTCCATCCGAGCTTCCTCGAACTTTTTTTCCGTTAGCAATCCGGCCAGACGGGACATGTCCGCCTGTTTGTATGAAAGAAATAGTTTTTTTTTTCACAAGGATTTTGTTCAGCTTTAAATATATATATTTACTATTTTAATAACAAACATATACACATATCACAAGAAACATATTATTACGAGCGAGAGGGTTCGTTGGATAGAATAAAGAATATAAAAGTCGTAACGTTATAGTAAATTTATTAAAGAAAAAGGAATCACATGTAACACCGATATGTGTTGCTTGATATTAAAATCGAAAACGTCCTGTAGCCGCGACCTTATCTGCTTTATATAAGTGCAGTAAAAATAAAGTTCGGGAATTTTCCGGTTTGTGGTCGAACATGAAGGGAGATTTCACATACACATCAACGGGAGCAAATCGGATCCGGATCTTAGTCAAATATGAGCATTTTCACTTTCGCGTGATTGAAAGTGAAAATGCTCATATTGTGTCGCTATGTTTCCCACATATTTCTGGAATATTCCGGAGACACGTTCGATCACAATTGTCTCTCTCTATCACGCACATAGTTATCCTGTTGACACCTCTTCTGGAATGTACCAGAGACATGATCGAATATACCCGTTTTTATCTTTCACACGTACATATATGTATGATGTCCTTCACACACACCATCTGGAATGTTTGGGAGAGGGAAGGGCCTGAAGCCTGAAACGGCCTGAAAACATGTTTCAGCCTGCTGAAGACGCCTCCAAGTGACAGAAATATTAAAAAATGTTTCTGCGATTTCAACGTCGTCATGTCGACCTTCAACCCATCTCCGTTACAATATAATCTGAATTCTGATAAAGACTTTTATACAAACTTATAATGGTGTAAACATTGCTAACATTTCCGTTAACCAATAACAGACCAAACAGAAATGCTTGGTTCTAGGAGATGATTCCAGAATAATGGTGTGTTCCATCTGGTGAATGTTGGTATCCGAAGATCCGATTAGTGGCGTCGAGGCTTTGCAAGTCCTCAGAGATGACAGTGAACCTGCATTATGATTCCTTATCGAAGCTAATTATGAGTGCCATGGGCCGCAAGAATCACTTACCATCAAGTGAACTGTGATCTCGTTTGTCATCCTTTAATTATATTCATTACCAGTATCGGCACACACCGCAGAAACTATAGGGCCAAATGGTGATGACGTCCGTTTGCTGGACCGAAGGCGAAAACTTCTGTTTAACTAGATGACTTCAACTGCACAGGATATATTATAGCGCCGTAAACATTTGTCCAAACACAGATGCACTCGCTAGCCGTCATTTACTCTAGATCCGATCCGAAGATTGATGGAATTTTCAGACAGTAAAAGACGTGGAATATAAACACAACACATAAAAACCGATAAACTAACAATTTGTACACAAATATTATACCTCGTCTCGGGTCCGACGCATACTCAAACACAATGACACGCGGCTGTCAAATATCTACTTCTCAATGCTTACCACACACACACATCTCTTTTAAGAATGGAAAGGGAAGAAAAAAGAAAAGGAAATACTTCACCTTATCTCGGAGTGCGTCCAAAACCTCGTCTCGATCCGACTTTTGGTCCCGCAACATCTCCACGCTCTCCACAAGATTCTAAAACAAATTAAATAAAACACATGCTTGGTGAGATATTGGTATCAATTTTATCAGAAAAAAAAGGACCCTTAATACTAATGTTGAGGCATTTCATCTTAGTACTCAAGGGTGCCCAATGAATCTGCATTATGATTCCACACTAAGGATGATTGTGATGTCATGGACCGAAGAAATCACTGAACATCAGATGAATTATTTGCTCATTTGTTAAGGGCGATTAAAACAGTAACTGAAGAATTTAGTAAATGGAAATAAAGATCACAACTTTAAATCCACCACTTTCGAATTCCTATTTATAATTTTCATCTAGATAAGAATTTTAAAACCAAATTTCATTGGTGATGTATCGCTTTGCCGCGCATCGTACTTCCTAGACTATCTCAGCTTTAGATTTATAGTAAAGAAAGAAATTCAAATAAATGGTTTATCAGCTTGTTTCTGACCGACTGGGCTAAGTACTATGTCCTCGTAGAAAACTAGCGTAAAATATTAGTTTAACAGTACTGTGTTACGTCTGGTGAAAGAAAGAAACCAGAGACTTTAATACTGGTGATGAGAAATTCTATAATTTTAATTCGATCTAAAAAAAACCGCATCCGTCTGCATTTATAATATGATATAGATAAAATCAAAGGCATATAAAAAAACCTTTCGTAAGTAAATTATGATAAGAAAATATTAGACAATAATAATAATTATAGAGCGAAATAAATTTGAAAATACACAATCTCTTAAAACGAATCCAACAAACAAGATGGTCCTTACGGATTTACCTTCTTCATTTCTGATTGAAAAAATCTGATTTCTTACTATCCTTATATATAGTCCTTCAAATACTAACGTTTAATTCGTCACCAAGCTTGCTCTGGAATGTGTAGAGCGCCTGGTGCGTGTTGTTCACATCCTCCAACTCCAGCAGCAGGTCCTCATAGCGCTCGGTTAGCTCACGTAATGCTGCAATTTAATATATTTATATTTGGTCATCAAAATGCTCCAGACACTTATAGGGTTTTCTAAGAAACTGATGACATAGTACACCTGATGTTTTGTGGTGGTGTAGCCCTATAAACATCTTCATCGATCCTTGACAAAAAATCAAGACGCATTGTCAATCTTGGGGAATTTGTTACTTTTTTTATCACGTTGAGAGTAATTAACGAGCACACAGTTCACCTGATGGTAAGTGATTCCTGCAGCCCATGACATCTACATTCATCCTTGATAAGGAACCAATGTAGATACGTTGTCACCCTTAAAGACTGAGATGGAATGCCTCGTCACCAGTAATATCCGAATCCCTACACATCTATATCGTCATTCATTCTACTGCTAGAAACTGCAGTGTAGCTCTACCACTATAAAAATTGAATGCATTACACCTGTAATTAGGTCTCTGGAAACACACTATAAGAAACACTATATCGTTATGCTGTTCACGCTGATACTCTTGGAACGAAGGCGTTGTCCTTTGTTTTTTATAATATACGGGATAACAAACGAGGACACTTTTTAAGCGCTGGTGGGTATACTATATAATAACTGCACCTCATTATGTCCATCCGCCCTCAGCACAGATTCAAGATGCACACTCATCGTCACCGTTGAGAGCCGTGATGGAGTACCTCAATACTGGGTCACTGAACATACGAAACACAGCAGTGTAAAGGTGCTATTTTGCCTTGGTATTCCATCCCCGGAAGGAAGAACAAATGCAAGTCTGCGGGAAGTCGATGAATACAGGTGGCGTAGGATCATGCTTTGTAGCAATCCTTAGGGGAGCGGGGAATCCTATTTTGAGCTGTGGACCATTGCTAGGCTGTCATTATGATGATTATTAAAATGTAGCCAACCTGTTGCCTCGGTGTTATTGCCGGCGCTGGCGAGCTGCTCCAGTCCGCACTTGAGCTCGGAGCGCATCTGGCCCATCTGCTCTTGGAAACCGTGCATCTGAAAGCCAAAGGTCATTGTTCCCTGATGCAGTTACACTCGGCGGTTTGTTAAAGAGCCTATAAACTGGGAGAAGCGTTTTAGAAGTGACAAGGTCTATTCTTTGGTCTTAGGCTAGACAAATATGGACGCGCAGAGACCTACATATAGTCTATATCCTGCAAAATAGTAACTTAGCAACAACTTCTCCAGATAAACTCTAAAACATCCTAAACCAATTTTATGAGGACTTTCCTAACACCATTACAATTACTTTAGAATTTTAATTACATTACATTACACTTGCCCAAGAATTGGCTTCCAAGACTTGTCATAAAATGAAAACAACTTAAGACAAAAGGTACTATAATTATTCACTACATTTACGAAATACTCGAAATCAAAAGATCGCTGTGGTCGGAATTGACCACAGGACATATTGACGTAATGTCCTCCGATGCGAACTTTATCGATTATCTTCTAATTGTTGAATGATTACAACTGCTTAGGACATATTATAGTGCCGTAGGCGTTTGCGCAAATATATAGTCACACTTACATAATCTCTTTCCTTAATGCGAAATGATGCACATGCAATAAGCTCCGATGAAGGTCCAGATACAGTTTCAGAGAGTCAGTGAAGAGATATGTAAACTACACACCCATACACGAAAACCAACAATGTTTGATGCATCAATATTAATTCCAGGTTAGGAATCGACCGCATGTTCTGCAGCGGCCAGGTGCTCTCACCTCTACGCCACTTTATCGTTATGACACTAACAGTAGGTATGTGACTAGAAAAGCAATTTTTTTTTTACTGGACATTTTACACGTGATTTGTAATAAGTGAGTTGTATGGAGAACTGAGACGTAGTCCTTCATCGCTAGCAGTATGAGGAAGCTCAGTCAATTAGCAACTCATGGAGAGGGCACGGTGTTTCTCTACTCTGGTGATCTAAGCTGAAGTGGCAATAGGCCGGTCACATAACTCGTAGAACCGACAACCGATGGGAAAGATAGGTTCTCGAGTGGCAACCAAGTATTGCCCATCCCATTCTGTGACCCCCACTCGATGGATGCAGGATGTAGATGGTTCAAGATCCTACTCTGTGGGTAGTCCGAGGTGGAGGCCTATATTCAGCAATGGACTGGTGATGGACTGCAATGATGATGATAATGTAATAAGACTAAAATTACAGAAATAAGTATCACTTTATACCTGCGTGGCGAGACCAGCATCGAACCCGTTGAGCTGCACCGAGTAGTCTGACACGAGTATCTCCAATCCGTTGATGCGCTCCTCCAACTGCAGCGCTACCTCCAACTTCTCCGCTGTCAATGTTAACTTAACCTTGATTAAGTAAGTTTTATTATGACCGTGTTTTCATTCACCTCTCTCTTCCATTATTTGCTCAGCAAATCCCACTACCTTTATATTATGTTTCGTAATATCCATCTGCCTTTTCCTTCTTCCTCCTACATTCCTTCATGCCTTCAATCCCTCCTCATATATGTCCAAACTATGCGAGCCTCTGAGTTCTGAACTTAATTGTCGCTAACGGTTTCAAAAAACCTGTTGTGTTCAATCTTCATCTTGTGAGATAAAATCACGATAATATGTTTCATATAAGCGTCCCTGTAACACGTAACGAGGTATTCCATCTCATCCTCAGCGGCGATATGACTTACCATCAGGTGAACTGTGTTTGTCAGCCCCAATATTATAAAAAAAATACTAACAAACAATCTTTGCAGTCTTGGCGGCTGCGTCTGCCACCAGGTCAGACTTGCTGGTCAGCTTTTGGATGTTATTAACCATCTCAGCCTTCAAGGATTGCAGGATCGTGCTGTTAAAAAACATCGCTTCCTATTATGATACCTATCACTGTCCCTTAAGAAAGTTATTTTTATTGCTATAGTCGCGCTGGAGTTTGTTTCAAGCTGCATCATGAATGGGTCAGCTCGACCGGGGAAGATAAAACGCCCTCACAGGATACTGGGAGCCTACAGGGAAATCTGGAAGTTTGGCAGGAATCCGTTAGGGCGTGAATCGTGCTGATATAAGTATAACCATTCTGTGTTCCGTATGGTGGCGTAAGAGATCTGGCCACGAGGCATTCCAACTCAGTCCTTAGTCCATTAGTTTTCTCTTAGTTTACCACGCATAATCTTATAAAAATATATATTATCTACCTTAACGAATATGTAATGTGAATAGAGTTGGATTAACATTAGATGAACCGACGAGCAGGAACATCAAAGGATCAGCTCAACAAGGGAAGGACTAGACTCAATTCTAATGATGAAATAGCAGTACGCTACTGTGTTTCGTGAGTTTAGGGATCCGGAGAGGCATTCCATCTCAGTTCTCTGAAGTGACTGCTTCCATCTTTGTTTGGGATGGACGTAGATAGCATGGATCGCAATAATCACTTATTAATATTATTAAAAAAAACTGTAAATTGTTTTGATTGAGAAAAAGCAAACAGGTGACTAACTTGAATTCAGGTCTAGTGATTGGCGCGTTCAGGTTCTGCTGGCTTTGACTGAGATCCGCGGCGCTGTGGGAGCGCCTGCGTCGAGAGGTGCCCGAGCTTGGTTTGCTGTCTCCGGGTCCTGACGTGCTCGACAACGAAACACGCAAATGCGCCTGTTGTTGGGACAGTTGTTATCGTTGTCATTTCAGCCCATTGTTGGAGCCCAATAAGTACCGACTTTCGGAACGGGATCTCATAGCGGCAATGCATATTAATAGGTGTGATCTGGTCACCCAAGGTGAAGCGAAGAGAAACTCACTGAGGACCATCCCAGCCAGCCTGTGGTGGCGGCTATGTGTTGAGGTAATTTTGACCCGCACAGGTGGACAACGAAGGATGGGAGTAACAGTGTAGCCCTTTTTCTCATATCAGGGTAATATCTTCAGAGGATATTCCATCTCCTGGAGGATAGTTTATGTGAGATTTCAACCCTGTAAAAGCCCTTGAGTGAAAACTCTCAGTGCATTGGGTATTGATAAGATCTGAGAAATAGAGTTTAAGAATTAATGTTTCAGCTTACTTTATCAAATTCTTCTGCCGCCAACCCTGGCAGACCCTCCTGCAACTCCTTGATCAGGTCCTCGGGTATCGCACCCACTGCAGCCAACTCGGTCAACAGGCCTACCATCCTGCTGATGGCTTGCTCTGCGGCTTGGACTCGCGCGTTCACCTGATGCGGCACAAATGCGGTTCAACGACGGAGACCAGCTGCGGCCCAGGACAAATACATAGATTCTCTACATTCGGGTTGACCATACATTGTCACCTCTGAGGACTGCGATGGTATGCCTTGTTAGCAGCAATTGGGTCCCCGTAAGCATGTTTATGCTATTATGTCAAGTTAGTATTCTGTGAGGCCGCGGTCCCTGATCCCTGAACCCTGATCGAGCTGAGGATTAATACTAATCGAAAAATTGGGTCATCGCGTCGGGAATTTAAGCAGCCAAACAAGACCTATGTAAGTCATCGCACTTAGTGACCGGGTGACACCCATTTACGAGGTCTTATCATATATACTAAGAAATTAATGCGATTAACAAAAAATCCTGAACGCGTAGACATTTGCTATTGTCGCTTACTTGTCCAGAACATTCTCGAACGTCTCGCATCCATTTTTATGTCGCGACCCACGAAAAGCCAAAAAGGTAAGTAAAAAGCCTTGCGGTCCCCTTCACTATGAAATTATAACATTTTAATTAACAGTCTATTTACACAATGCACGTTTATGTTTTCATGTAGTTATCAGATGGTAATATTTAATTTTATAAAACTACATTATTAATTCCTATAATAATTCCTTTATTATAGGAATTAACAATGTAGTTTTATAAAATTAAATCTTTTGTGTATCTTATTTATTGAAAAGATTTTATACTTTTAATAAGAAACGCGACCAGGTTCATAAACGATGGTCTAGGAAGTATGCTGCACCCGATGTCACCCGTAAGCAATTAACCATTATAATGCAACAGCTCCTACTCCTGTAGAACTTGGTGGGCTGTTTGGTCATGTTCAAATGAAATCAGTGGTCCTAACAGTTCCATAGTCACACTGTAGTCAGATCTTAGCTGTAATATGAATCGATCAGCTTGAGCGATGCCTTACAGAATGACACACATAATTACAGAATAAGTGAAACGCTGGTGTGTTTCTTGTGGTATGTGCAGGGATCCGGAAACTCGGTTACTGCTACTGAGTGTCATCACGCTTCATCAAATAGGCATGTGCATCTTGAATCATTATTGAAAGCCCGCAGTGCCGATTTCCCATCAGTTGGACTGTGTGCTCGTTTGTTTTTTTTATGACTGATGGCCACTAGCCCGAGGGCTTCAACAGCTTCACTGGGTTGAAAGGTGGCCAAGCGCTTAGGGCACTCAGCCGAGACCTTTATTAGTGGGTAACATAAACAGCTCAAGAGTTCCAAGAGGGAGGACCGTTGACCTGCGCACGTATGCGACCGACTCGAGGATACCCGACCGACTAGAGGGCCGAACGGATCTCGTGACGGATTAAGCTCGTTTGTCACTAAAAAAGAATTCATACAAGTTTCGACTCTTTGGTATCCTACCTGCATAGCTTGCATAGCATCCGTGAGGCTCGCATTGCCCTGCAGCAAATCGTTCCTCAGCTTCTCATTGTCTGGGAACTTGAGGTCCGGGGGTAGGCCGGCCGCCTCCGCCAATTGTTTCACCACCGCCTCCAAACTCTCAAATTCCGACTGAGTCACTACTTCCACGCTGCCGACGCGCGGGGGGCCTAGAGTAAAAAGTAAAGTAAGACAGCCTCCACTCTATAGAGGGTGTTAGATCATATCGCGGATCCAGTGCGGATTGGCGGACTACACGTCTTCGACTTTTTATTACTTCTAATGCCTAATGCAGGTTTTCTCACGATGTTTTCCTTCACCGCTGAGCACGTGATGGAAAACCTCGTCACCAGTAATAAAGGTCTCCGGATCCCTGCGCTTACCACTTGAAACACAACAGCATTATTACTGCTATTTTATGTGTGAGATCGTGGTCCTACCCCGGTCGAGCTGACCCATTCATTCTACAGCTATAAACAAACTGCAGTGTAGCTAGACCACGTGTTTGTGTTTACGGTTATAGACGTAGTAATTCGATTGCTAAATTAGCAGCTATTTTAATCGAAGTTTACCATTCACGTGTAATGGTGAATGGTAAACTTCGATTCAAATTGAAATTGTAGATTAAAAAAACATTATAAACCAATTATTTTTGATAATATTAAAGGTGACAAACGAGCACACAGTTCACGTGATGACTTCCACATTTAGTAGTGGCTAGAGTACGTGGCTACTGAGTTTCAAGTCCTGGATTCGATTCCCAGCCGAGGGACAATATTTTTATAATACAAATTGTTGATTTACAAATTTAGTGTACTGTGTGTAACTATGTACCGTGTGTGTGTAACTATGTACCGTGTGTTTGTAACTATGTACTGTGTGGTGTGGAACTATGTACCGTGTGTTTGTAACTATGAACTGTGTGGTGTGTAACTATGTACCGTGTGTTTGTAACTATGTACTGTGTGTAACTATGTACCGTGTGTTTGAACTATGTACTGTGTGGTGTGTAACTATGTACCGTGTGTTTGTAACTATGTACCGTGTGGTGTGGAACTATGTACCGTGTGTTTGACATTATATCTTTCTCCGATCTTATTGTAATTGCGTTACATCGAAACAACGAAGGAGTGCCTCTGTGTTTGCGCGAATGCTCACGGCACTATAAAATTACTGCGCAGTTGATGTTATCTAGTAATAACCAGAAGATATCGTGGTGATCGAAATAAGCCTTCGTCATTAAAATAAAGGAAATATATAGTTATTGTTAAATACACTTACCACTTTTACTTGGTCCTTTGTTCACTGCAAGAAAAATATATTAATGTGAATAAGACGTTTTTTCATTCGTGTTTAATATATACCTAGTCCGGTCATAAGTTCTGTTACAAATGAAAATGCATTTTTTAATGAAGTAGTGTAATATTATTAAAATTTAAACCTACAAATTTATTAGTCTCAGCAAAAAATAAAAAAATATTCTATCCGAAAGGTGGCCCCTTTGGCTTTTATACATGCCTTTAATCTGTTTGGCCACAAATCTATGGATTTACGCACTGTTTCAAAGGGAAATTACGCCACTGCTTGCTCCAAAGATTTTTTAAGAGTAACAATGTCTCCGTGACGTTTAGAGCAGGCCATGTCCTCTAAAACTGACCATAGTTTGAATTCTAAATGGTCGAGGTCTGGGCTAGATGAGGGCCAGTCTTCAGCTCTTATAAAGTTCGGAACGTTGGTTTCAAGCCAGGCTTGGGTAGTTCGTGCATTGTGACCAGGTGCAGAGTCCTGCTGGAAAGTCTGTGAAAGTGAAAGTGATCCAAGACTGTATCTTGATACACTTTGGCTGAAGTTTTCAATCCTTTTTCACAAAAATGTAGTTTTGTGACTCCTTGATAAGACACGCCCCACCAAACCATCACTGGCGCAGGATGATGACCACGTTGTACTTTTCCGACCACTTGAGCAGCTTCTTTAGAACTGTGAACTCGTGAAATGTTTTTCATCGGTTAAGAGGATATCAGTGCCTTTCACATGCGTATCGTGACAGAAGGCGTTTTGATAGATCCACTCTCTTTAATTGTAAAGATTGATTTAGGGCATGTCCTATATAGCGACGATAAGCACCGAGCTTCAGATCTTGTTTTATAATTCGAACCACTTTTCTTGAATGCAGACAAATAGGTCCGTCGGTCGGTCTATCAGCCCGATCTTGTATGGTAATACAAGAACAGCTTCTATCTTTTTTATAATATAAATGACAAACGATAACACACCTTCATCCACATACATCATCAAAGATTTATTTATTTATTATTTATGTTCCATAAACAACATGTTAACAAGGGCGGACTTAATGCCCAGTGGCATTCTCTACCAGTCAACCCTGAGTTCGAGAGAATATGTTGGTAGGCATAAAAATGAAAAAAGTTTAATTAGATAAAAATATCAAATTATACATAGAAATATTCATGATTCTTGAAGCGTCAACGTTAACGGTAAATTAAAGCTCGTAGATTCGAATCCGCCATTCGACTTTTATCGTGAACCATCTCCTAGCACGTAGTTGGAGTGTTAAACCGGAGGGTTAGCAGATAAAATATTTAATAGCACTCCTAATATTCCATACGGAAAAGATTCAAGATACATATGCGTTATCATGACTGATTACTGAAACGCCTTGTTAGGTTCAATCGCGTCCAGGGTTCCCTACTCTCACTATACGAAACACTACAGCGTTATGAGAGAGCGTGTTCATAGCCCGCTAGTGCCAACCCATTCTCGTATCTACTAGTTTGTAGCATTGATACCATCATATAATATTATAGTATTTACCTACGAGCACCATCGAGCCGTCTCGTTGTATCTCTGAAGAAAATAAATAATGATGAGTCAAATATATTCAGTCAATTTGTCATTAATTCAATACAATGGAAGTTATAAGAGAAACCTTGAACAGTAATACTTGATTCCGAAACGACAGTGCCAACTTTGTGCTTGGGTTCCTGAAATTAATAAAACATTAAAACTTCTGTACACGAATACTGTACGTTGTATGAAACTACGGATTTTATTGGGTTTATTTTAGCTTTTTAATGTCGATATTTCGTGTGCTTTACAACTCCCATGGTCACCAGAAGGGACTCAGGTGTCAGATGTCCTGATTTTATTATTGACCCATACTACCATCAGCTTTTAATTACATATTAAAAGCTGAAGAAAACACAGCAGCGTTATGATATGTTTGTATATACCTTTCCTTTTTCTTGTTTCTCTTTCTCGTGCATTTCTTTTTCTTGTTTCTCTTTATCGTACCTTTCTCTTTCTTGTTTCTCTTTCTTGTGCTCAAATTTTTCTTCTTTATCTCTTTTCTTTTTACCTCTTTGTGCTTCAGATTTGTTATCTTCAGAATCAGTAAGATCATATGGTGCATCTTCACCTTTCTTTTCGGACATCCCCGATTCCTTTCTTGATTTTTTTTCAATTTTCCCCTTTTCGCGAACCTTCTTCTCTCCAGCTGCTGCTTTTAAGCGTGCACGTTCACGTTTTGTCGGTGTCGGTGGCCTTCTGAGGAAATCGTCTGATGTGTCTGCAATCCTGATTTCCACTTGCTGTTCAAGCATTCGTAATTGTCGTGCGAGAATATAAAGAACCGTTTGGATGAGCTTGAAATTGACTAGAAATTGCTGCAAAAAATGTTAAAATATAAAAGAGAAAGAAATTTATCTATATCATTTGTAAGAAAGAAAAAAAAGACAGAAAGGACATGTTTTCGTATCTCACGTCTATATCCACTTTACAATCGTAATGAATAGTCCCCGAGTATTATAAAGTGATAGATCACTTACTTCTTCGGGCGCCATGGCCATATATATGAGATCCTCAACCTTCACGAGGAGAGTGTTATCACTCATGTTCGGGTCATCCCTCAGAAAGCGAGACATTTCAATTTATTTCATCAATATTTGCATTAATTCCAAAGAAAATATTGTATCGCTCGAATTCCTTCACTGTCAGACGGAGAATGTAATTCTTTCTGTCAGCATTATTCTTGTAAATTTGACGTTTTGTTCTGGAAATGTTATTACTAAAAAGGATGTACGAAAATGAACCCTGATAATAAGCTCAGAGGTACCCTTCCTTATTTAACTTCATATTGATTTTTAATTGACTAATGCTCTCATTTTAGTTTTTTCATTATTATTTCATGTAATTCTTTTCGTGTTAAATCAAGACATTTTTGATTAAGATATTAAATTTTAGGGTTCCCTTATCATTAGTATATTTTATAGATACATTTACATCCATGTTCAACAGACTCGGAGTGCAAATGTGTTATCACCTCTAAGACTGAGATGCCTCAGAGAATGCATCAGGTACCTGTAATTAGGTACCCAGACTCCTGCGTTCACCATCCGAAACACAGTCACGTTACGTTGCTATTTCATGCAAGATGTCTTGGTCTTATTATCACTTAAAGGTAAACCGTGTGCTTGTTTGTCACCATTAATATTTTATATCAGAGTGGATAATGCAATTACAAATCACACTATAACAGATTTCATCCTATGATGAGTTCTCGTTCATTTTCTTTCGCCGCTGTTTGGACATTTCCACCATTTCAAAAATCGGTGCGTACTGGATCGCTTCGTAAATTTAACTAAAAAAATATTTATATATTGTCTACCTGCTTATATATACCCTACATTATTGTTTCACAATCTGAAGTAGCAATCTGTTCAAAAAATGATACATGCATAGAAAAGATACGTTTATTAAAGGAATAAATTTTGTTGCAGTTTTATAAAATTAAATATTACCATGTAATAACAACATGAAAATATTAACTTACAGTTTGCTTTGTGTAAATATTCTATTAATTAAAAATGTTATTATAAGTGAAGGCAAGGCATTTTATTTAACTCATTGGCTTTATCGTGGACCGCGCCATAAAAATGGTTATTATGGAATATTATGCAATTAAATTTAAACTACATCAAACTATTCAATCAATATTCAAGAATTTCAATACGTCTACTAAACCCTCAACGTCATAGCGTAATTATAACATTTGTCCACTGGTCTTCCGTCTTTCTTAAAGGCCGGTAACGGATCTGGGACTACCCTGGTGTTGCGGATATTCATGGGCGGCCGCGATCACTCACCATCCTTATAGAACAGAAAAACATATATAGCTGTTGATGAATGTCCTCCCGGTACATCTATATAGGTAGACCACGACATTATTTCCAGATGACATCAACAGCACATAATATTTTACACTGCCGTAAACAATCGATCATTTCCTATAGTCGACGCACTTTAAACTGAGTCGTCGGGCAATAAATGTTGCACTGACGGTAGGGATGTGCACGCAATGCAACCCGTTATCGATACTTAGCTACCTGCGCACGCGGGGTCGATGCGTCATCGTGACCTTCATTAGCACTCTGACTCCTGATTGGTCGTTACGAGTAAGGGTTGCTAATGATGTTATTAATGCTAACATAATTTAGTATATCAATCGTACCTATCCCGTTATCGATATGCACCTCTACAATTCTTACGCGCATCACTACTCCTCTCCATAAGTCCTGTAAGTGCGAGCGAGACAGACAGATAAATATTATTTATGACCCGAAGTCTCAGTTCATAATTCATCGACTATAGTCCGATGGTGCAATGCATATGCAATACGATCGCAGGAAGGTTCGGATACAGTGTCAAGGACACGGGAACCCAGACACCGGAGGAGAGCAACAATTTGTGAGGCACAAATATTGTTACGCGGCCGTATGGAGGTAAAGCAATGCACGAGGCATAGAATATTATTTAGCAGTAATATTTAATTTAATAGTTGCCATTTCGTATGGTAAAGTGAACATCCTGTAACTTAGTCTCAGCGGGCCTCCCGCTCGCGAGTCTAATTAGATAAAGCTGTAGGTCTCTGGACCAACAGCAATACATATACATAAAAATAAAATAACAGAGAACAGAAGACTTTTCAAGAGCAAATATTCACACATTGTTTTTTTTTAAAAAATGCTAGCAATGTTATTAATATTACATTCCGGTTAATCACTCCCAACTAAGCTTAGACGCGTTTTGACAGAGAATAAAAAGACATGACAACAATAAGACAAGACATGGCTTCGGCCTTACGATCAAGAACAATGAAGACGTGGCTTCGGCCTTTAAAACTACCAAAATTCTCCAATTATTACCAAGAACAAGACCTGGCTGTAGGGACTAAAGTCCTTTGCCTTTCCCATTAGGGATAAATTAATATCATCATCATAAGCTTAGACGCTTGTGCTACGAGATTGTGCACGACGATAGTCTAATTTGTTTCCATCTAGGTTGGACGGAGGTGTTAGGGGTAGCAGGTACCAAAATTAGTTTTAAAAATCACTAAGAGTAGTTTTTTTTAGGGTGACATTCGAAGCGATGCTAAACTACGCCTGAGGTCATGTGACCTCACATTCAACTTGTACCGTAATGGCAGATTCGTTGCTACCCCCCACCCACCCGTAATAATCTCCGAATACCCCACCAGACGATACTCAGTTATTGTACGCTGATAGTTTCGAGGTCGCGGTGCTATGAGCAGCGCGTCCACACCGCCACTGATAAATAAAACCCCATTATCGTTTAACATATTTATTATTATAATTATCTGACGTCGTCTCGACGCGTAAATTCGAACAACAAGGTGCTGTCGGATCGTTTGGTTTCCCATTAATACTGTATCACCTTGTGCGACGGCGACGCGATAAGGGTCCGGCGTGTCCGATGTATTCAACTAATTGCAACATCGTGGAATGCAGAGGCTCGATATAAGAATCACACAGATTAACGAATTTCATATAAATAGTATTTAATTATATAATATTATAAATAACAACTAATTGCACTGCCTAACTGGAGCTGAACATCTATGTACAAGCTGCGCGATGAAACTTCAAAAGATCGCGGAATATCATCAAACAAAATAACACTCTACAAATAAGTAATTTTTACTACTTAAACAGCCGTCGACTTTGACAATGGAATTTTAGGGGTGGGGGGAAGCTTGATGTATCGATATAAAATTATCGATGTCGACATTTGTGGTTGGACTACACTACGATAAAAGGTCCTAAGGTTTTAAGTCCAGCTCCATGTCAGCGTAGGTCAACGGCCACCGAATGTACAGTTTCCAGATGTGTTTAATCTTCAAGGTTACGGAACGCGGCGGACATGTCCTCTAGCAGCTGCTCGAAGTCTGCCTTGATCTTTGCCTCGCCATCTTTCACTGGGTCCTGGGGAAATGGGCGTTTGTGTAATATATATGATGCTTTATATATATATATATATATTTATATATATATATATATATATATATATATATATATATATATATACATATATATATATATATATATATACGGAACATGTACACTTGGAAGAACATTCGGAAGCTGGTCGGCGATGGTCTAGATCAGAGAGGTTTCTTTTTTCTCATAGACACATCAAAATTTAGCTGGTTCCGGTGGACCCCCTGCAGATACATTTCTACGAAAACTCGACAAAAATGTGAAAATGTGGAATTTGCATGTTTTTACAAGTAACAGTCACCGAGCTTCTTAAAATATTATCTGCCTACATTGATAAGTGCAGTCAAGCCAACATTTTAGTTCTTCACTATCGAAAGCAAAGAAATTTTCGTGAACCCCCATTTTTTTGTCACGCCAACATAGACCCCCGTCTAGTCTCCCGTGGAATACTGGGCGTTCACCTGGAAGTACGGGTCTAGTGGGACCTCAAAGAAGCTCAACTCAACAATGGACAAGTAGCAGAGACAAGTGACAGGTACGAACCTTGAACTTCATGGAGGAGAGCTGATATAGTACGTTGCCCATGGCATCCCTTATGACGTTCCACGTGACCTTGTTGTCCGATTGGGCGGTGGATTCGACCGCGTGCCGCGACATGTCGTAGAAGGCGATCATGGTCTTGAGCATGCCCACCGTCTTGTAGAACGGACAGAAGCGGTCGTATGCTGAGTAGCTGTTGGAGAGGATACGCTACGATTGTACATGTCTGATGCAGTGGTGACACAATGAAAACTGTGCTGGTGGTGCCGATTTAAGGATCCAGAGCTGCCAAACTTCTTCCATGTTTTTTTTTTCTTAAGTGTTTTCTTTTCATAATGTATATGAGACATTATGTATATGTGTAAGATATATATATATATATACACATATATATAGCATAATGCTGCTGGCTTTCGTCTGGTGAGTGCAGGGATCCGGATACCTTTACTACTGGTGACGAGGCATTCCATCTCAGTCCTCAAAGGTGACAACGTATCTGCATTATGATTGTCAAGGATGAATGTAGATGTCGTGGCCGTAGGGAATCACTTGCCATCAAGTGAACTGTGTGTGCGAGTTTGTTACTCTAAATATGATTAAAAAAAATTAAGACGGACTGAATGTCCATAGAAACCTTATTGTATGTATATATATAATTTATTATGAGAAATATCATTTGCAAAACTACACTAAATATAATAATTCGTTAAGTTTGCTACACCATATAAAATAGCTGTTTCAAAATATATATTTATAAATACCACTGCTGAGCGGGCACTAGAGTGGGCGATATACTTTAGTCCACCATACACCTCCACTGGGGAATGGCGAAAAATTTTTTTTATTTATATATCTTAGGCTTCAGGTTTCCTTGCCATATATTCCTTCAATGTCGAGCACAAGGTAAGCAGACACATGAAACATTGTTATCAGGTGCCGGGTCACCGAAAGCGCTTGGATATCAGACTATCATAAAATCGGCTTTACCATTCGACCATTCAGAATTCAATTAGCATTCGCCGATGAGGAACATACGTCACGATTCGAGGAGACAATGTACCTGTTCTGTTGCAAGAAGTCGTCCTTAAGCAGCTTGGCGACCTCGAGTGTGATCTTGTCGGTCTCGGCCAGCGACGCTTTACCGACCAACTGCACGATTTCCGTCAAGTCCTCCTCCTCCTGCAGGATCTCCTTCACCTGAACGGAACAATTTTGTATAAAATATTAGTTTTCACTTTTATTAAATTGTGAATAACCAACGAGCCACACAGTTCAACTGATGGTAAGTGATTCGTGCGGCCTATGACATCTGAATTCATCCTTGACAAGGAATCATAATGCAGATGCGTTGTCACCCTTGAGGACTGAGATGGAACGCCTCATCACCAGTAATAAAGCTCTCCGGATCCCTACACTCGCCAGACGAAACACAGCAATATTATACTGCTATTTTATTTCATGCTGCAGCTAGAAACAAATTGCAATGGAGCTCTACCACTGTAAAAAGTATTCTAAATATTTTTAAATACAACTGACAAATTTGCTTATTGATATTGTCTATGATTTTATACAGATTGTATATCTAACCATAAGCAACACATTAGAAGCTAATTGAGAGTATTGATCATCGAAAGGTTTTTAATTGCAAATAATTTAAATTGGAGAATAAATATTTTATATTTTGTGCTAATACATACATATTTATTAATTTAAACTTTATTTGCACATACTGTAGAGAGACAGACTTAATTCCAAACGGCAATCAGAAAGTATGACAGCATAAGCATTATAAAAAGATGTTTATAAATATATAACATACCACGTAAATATATACATACATAGATTCTGATATGTGATCTTTTTATATAACACACAAAACAGAAAAAAAAGGGTTATATAATATATTTTTTGTATGAATTTGTGCTTGTATTTATGCTTGTATAAGATCATAGCGATAGACATATTATCTCCTACTTATCTGATCCCCACCTAAAGTTGTCTAAGTTAGTCTGTTGTGACAATTCATCGCAGCTCACCTTAGTTCTGAGTGGCACAAACTCGGGGTAGTTCTTCTCATAGAAGTCATCCAGTGCACGCATGTACTTGCTGTGAAAAAAATATATAAACAAAACTTAAGACTTGCAGCTCGATAAGTGTTCACATGAACACACACAACGCCAGAGGAGTTGCAAATGCATGGCCAGCATCTAAAGGAAGTAGCAGGCTCCGTTCTTAAGTCACTTTTTTTTGTTGTAGGTTCGGTAATTCTCAAAAGATACCCTGCCTCCTGGTGTAAAGACAAGGTTATGTGGGTTACACCCACTTAACCTTGTCTTAGCCCTGTTCTAAAAGCCCTGGACTAAAGGGCTATTCTTAAAAGTGCCCGACATCATGTGCGAAGCTGTGAACTAAATTATTATCTTGTAATAATTGGACTATCTTTAATAATAATTAAGAAATGCACTAACTGACTGACTATGATGGACTAAAAAACGTGGATATTAGCAGAAGAACTAAGGTTACTGACATAGCTCCCAGGATCAGTAATTTAATGAGGCAAATGGCCGGCTATATAACTCATAGAACCGATATCCGATGGGGAATAAAGTTCTCGAATGGCAACATCGAACTAACAGTTTCAGTATAGAACTCCCAAGCCAATCAGGATTATACTCTGGGATAATTCGTATGGGGGAGGGGGGGGCTATGTTCAGCAGTGGTAGAGCTATACTGCATTTGGTTTCTAGCTGTAGAATGAATGGGTCAGCTCGACCGGCGTGGAACCACGCCCTCACAGGATACCAGCGTCTGGTGAGTGTAGCGATCTGGAACCCTTTATTACTGGTGACGAGACATTCCATCTCGGTCCTCGAGGGTCACAATGCATTAGCACTATGATTCCTTGTCAAGGATGAATGTAGACGTCATGTGCCGCAGGAATCACTTGCCATCTGGTGAACTGTGTTCAAGATTGTTACTCTTATTGTAATTTAAAAAAAAAGTGGTCTAGATGGGCTTAAATGTTGATGATTATAACCTGACTATATTTACGGGTGTATCACACAATCAATCATATTTGTGATTATTATATTATGAACTAGTATTCAGTAGTATTATAGAATAAGCCACTAACCTGTAAGAAATGAGCCAGTTGATTGAGGGGAAGTGTTTCCTCTGGGCGAGCTTCTTGTCGAGACCCCAGAACACCTGCACAATACCGAGCGTGGCCGACGTTACGGGGTCGGAGAAGTCACCTCCGGGTGGCGACACGGCACCGACGATAGAAACGGAACCTGGGACCGACACGTGAAAATTTAGCCGATATATATATATATTTCCCCATTATGCATATACAATGAAAACGAAATGGAGAAAAAAATAGTGAAAATGAAACCTAATTCATAATTGTTCATTTACCTCGGAATATTATACAATTAACTTTCACATTGTTTAGAAATCGATTATATAATTTGCTATTTGAATAAATGCTATTATATTGTTAAACATATCCTAGAAGATAAACTGGAAATCTGAATGAAATAATAAAGTAAGTAATTGATGACCAATATCCTGATTACACTAGATAGATTATGTTAATACAATATTAAATTGGTTTCAACATAATCTAGGGAATATGTTTCTGCATTTAATGATCTATTTTATACTATTTTTACCATATTCTGGCTAATAAACTATTTGATTCGACAGTATCATCTTGTGTCAATTCCATGTTAACACTAGATTAAGTAAGATTGTAATTAACACACTAACATTTGCTGCGTTTCCGGGATTTTAAAAGTTTTTCAATAGTCATGTGTCACAATTGGAAAATTAAAGTTAATAAAATCGTGCACAGTTTTTATGAAGTAAAAAAAAAGTAATTGAATGAAACGAAAAGAGTTTTACTACCACAATAAATTACAAAGGTTTTAAAAATTGCGTCATTATCATAATTTTAATAATGTCTACACAACTTCGAAGAATAATCTCTGCATTATTTTACAATTTAACTAAACTGATATAATAGGGCAACACTATAAAAATTAGCTAGTACCATTATTAGGTGTGTCTTCGACATTATAAAAAGGATAATATTTAAACAAATTCGTTACCAAAAGAAAATTACTCACCCTCCCTATCAGGGTTACCGAGACACTTAACCCTGCCGGCCCTCTCGTAGAAGGAGGCCAGACGAGCTCCCAAGTAGGCTGGGTAGCCGGAGTCAGCGGGCATCTCAGCCAAACGACCGGAGATCTCACGCAACGCCTCGGCCCAACGGGATGTGGAGTCAGCCATCATGGATACGTTGTAACCCATGTCACGGAAGTACTCGGATAGGGTGATGCCTTGAAAAGTTTTAACAGTGGTAGAGCTATGCTGCAGTTTGTTTCTTGCTGCAAAATGAATGGGTCACCTCGACCGGGGCAGGACCACGCCCTCACAGAATATCAGCGTCTGGTGAGTGAAGGGATCCGGAGACCTTTATTTGGGACGAGGCATTCCATCTCAGTCCACAACAACGCATCTGCATTATGATTCCTTGTCAAGGATGAATGTAGACATCATGTGCCGCAGGAATCACTTGCCATCTGGTGAACTGTGTTCAAGATTGTTACTCTTATTGTAATTTAAAAAAAAAGTGGTCTAGATGGGCTTAAATGTTGATGATTATAACCTGACTATATTTACGGGTGTATCACACAATCAATCATATTTATGATTATTATATTATGAACTAGTATTCAGTAGTATTATAGAATAAGCCACTAACCTGTAAGAAATGAGCCAGTTGATTGAGGGGAAGTGTTTCCTCTGGGCGAGCTTCTTGTCGAGACCCCAGAACACCTGCACAATACCGAGCGTGGCCGAAGTTACGGGGTCAGAGAAGTCACCTCCGGGTGGCGACACGGCACCGACGATAGAAACGGAACCTGGGACCGACACGTGAAAATTTAGCCGATATATATATATATTTCCCCATTTATATGCATATACAATGAAAACGAAATGGAGAGAAAAATAGTTAAAATGAATTCATAATTGTTCATTTACCTCGGAATATTTTACAATTAACTTTCACATTGTTTAGAAATCGATTATATAATTTGCTATTTGAATAAATGCTATTATAATGTTAAACATTTCCTAGAAGATAAAATGGAAAATCTGAATGAAATAATAAAGTAAGTAATTGATGACCAATGTCCTGATTACACTAGATAGATTATGTTAATACAATATTAAATTGGTTTCAACATAATCTAGGGAATATGTTTCTGCATTTAATGATCTATTTTATACTATTTTTACCATATTCTGGCTAATAAACTATTTGATTCGACAGTATCATCTTGTGTCAATTCCATGTTATCACTAGATTAAGTAAGATTGTAATTAACACACTAACATTTGCTGCGTTTCCGGGATTTTAAAAGTTTTTCAATAGTCATGTGTCACAATTGGAAAATTAAAGTTAATAAAATCGTGCACAGTTTTTATGAAGTAAAAAAAAAGTAATTGAATGAAACGAAAAGAGTTTTACTACCACAATAAATTACAAAGGTTTTAAGAATAATCTCTGCATCATTTTACAATTTAACTAAACTGATATAATAGGGCAACACTATAAAAATTAGCTAGTACCATTATTAGGTGTGTCTTCGAAATTATAAAAAGGATAATATTTAAACAAATTCGTTACCAAAGAAAATTACTCACCCTCCCTATCAGGGTTACCGAGACACTTAACCCTGCCGGCCCTCTCGTAGAAGGAGGCCAGACGAGCTCCCAAGTAGGCTGGGTAGCCGGAGTCAGCGGGCATCTCAGCCAAACGACCGGAGATCTCACGCAACGCCTCGGCCCAACGGGATGTGGAGTCAGCCATCATGGATACGTTGTAACCCATGTCACGGAAGTACTCGGATAGGGTGATGCCTTGAAAAGTTTTAACAGTGGTAGAGCTATGCTGCAGTTTGTTTCTTGCTGCAAAATGAATGGGTCACCTCGACCGGGGCAGGACCACGCCCTCACAGAATATCAGCGTCTGGTGAGTGAAGGGATCCGGAGACCTTTATTTGGGACGAGGCATTCCATCTCAGTCCACAACAACGCATCTGCATTATGATTCCTTGTCAAGCATGAACGTAGATGTCATGGGCGACTTATCCTCAATAATAGAACATGATGGATAGGATCAGGTGGCGTGAAAAGATCAAACCAAATTGAGGACTGCAAAACTTAAGTTGTAGGTTGTAATCTGCTCTGACATTATTGTCGTGATCTATCTCCTAGACTTTACTCAGTTTTTAATGACGATGTTATAGTGCGTCGCTGCAGGCGGAGTTGTATAACGTGTGAGCGTACCGCAGCATATTGTGCGCTCACTCGAACTCAATGGTCTCATGGCAACGCATAGTGATGTACAACACTCGTATCGTATTTTTATCGACAAATCATTAAACATACAAAATTATAATAAAGTAATACATTTATTTTATCCCTTTAGTATTAAGTATTAAAAACAAAAGGTTTTATATACAAATTCAAAATAAAATAGGAACTTTTACATTTAATACTATTTAACAATGAAAACAAACTATTAACTATAATTATATTTCTAACATTAAGATCGTCACTGTGCAAAACATGATTTACAAACTGGCCTGCAGCGATACAGTAAACGCACTATAGTGATATCAATAGCCATTGTTAAAAAAAGCAACTTACCGGTGTAAATGGAAGCCTCACGGGCAGCCACTGGCATGTTGGACGTGTTAGCGACCAGCGCCGTCCGCTTCATGATGGACTCCGTCACTCCCTCGATCTCCACCGTCAGCTCGGGGAAGTCTCGCAGTACTTCAGACATCTCGTTACCTGGGAGGAAATGGAGCTATATCATTATTGCTATCAGAACATGACTATACGTTATACGCATATGCCATAAAATAATAATCATACTAATTAATATAATATAGAATTTTCCTAGTAATATTATAAATTTTTATTATATACCACTGGGTTTGTTAGTTTTTAACAGTGGTACAGCTACGCCGCAGTTTCTTTCTAGATACAGAATGAATAGGTCATCTCCACTGGGTTAGGACCATGCCCTCACAGAATACCAGCGTCTGATGAGTGTAGGGATCCGGAGGCCATTATTACTGGCGCCGAGGCATTCCATCTCAGTCCTCAAGCGTGACAACGCATCTGCATTATGATTCCTTGTCAAGGATGAATCACTTGCCGTCTGGTGAAAACTGTGTGCGAGTTTGTTACTCTTATCGTATTAAAAAAAATTGAAAGTTTGTATGTTTGTTACTCAATCACGCAAAAACAGATCCGAATGACATTTGGCGCACAGGTAGTTTATAACTTGGATTAATACATAGGACACTTTAGATCATCCGGTAAATAAGATTGCCTGAGCACTGTGTTCTCAATTTAAGTAAAACTAACATCTGCCATGTTCGCAGACTTCAGAATTGGCTTCAGCGAGAATTAAAATATATGTCATATAATATCATATGATTTCTTTCTTTATGTCGGTTGTTCAAGAGTATCGAGTATATCGGGAACCTAGTGCTGGTTATTAATGAATAAAGGATTTGGCTGAAGGCCCTAAACGCTCGGCCACCTGTCTATCAAACTCACCAATAGCCATCAGATAAAATCTGAGCATAGACCACCTCTCTGGTATTGGAACTTTATAAGTCCTACATCACTTACTAAAAACGTGGCCATGTGTGTCACCCTTTCAGTACACACACATCCATTAGTTACATATCAGAAAAAAATCCCCGGACAAACAAATCTATGCTCAAGCGTGGGACTCACCACGCTCCCCGCATCCCACGTAGATGATGACGTCCGAGTTGGAGTACTTGGAGAGCGCCTGCGAGATGACCGTCTTGCCACAACCGAAAGCTCCGGGAATGGCAGTGGTGCCACCCTGGACACAGCTGTTGAACAAAATCATGGATTACAATCAAATTTCATAGGACCTTTTTAAATAATCTATTCTGGATGGGGATCCCTCTTCCAAGTGAGGGTGTTCACCCCTCAACCTCCACGCGTGGCAGACGAATAGTGGAACTTGTGTATTAGATGATATGTTGATAGTTTTTCTTTATTAAATTCAGAGTTGCAAACTCGCACACAGTTCACCTGATGACAAGTGACTCCTGTGGCCCGTGACATCTACATTCATCCTTGATAAGGAATCCATAATGCATATGCGTTCGTCACCCTTGAGGACTGAGATGGAATGGCTCGTCACGAGAAATAAAGCTCTCCGGATCCCTTCACTCACCAGACGAAACATAGCAGCGTTATGCTGCTATTTTACGCCGGTACCCTGTGAGGGCGTGTAGTCCTACCCCGGTCGAGCTGACCTATTCATTCTGCAGTTAGAAACAAATTGGAGTTTACCTGGTGATCCCTCTCCAAAGTGTGGGTTGCTTCGACCTCCACGCCTGCCAGACGACTCGTAGAACGAGTATCAAATGAAGATGAAACAAATTAAGCTCTTTTTCGTTGTGTGAGGGGGAGAGAGAAACATTGTCCGAAAGCGACTTACGGGAAGAGCGAGTCGAGCACACGTTGCCCGGTGAGCAGGGGATGATTGGCGGGCAGCTTCTCTGTGACCGGGCGCGGCTGACGCACGGGCCACACTTGCAACATGGAGTACTGTGCCTTTTCACCGTCGAACTCTGTCTCTAGCACAATGTCCTAGAGCAAAAAAAATCACAATCAGGTCACCCCGTGAAATGCACGGAATTTTTATAGTGCCATTTAGTAAAAATTAGCGCAAACAGACTCACTCGCCCCATTCCAATTTTTTTTTTATAGCATCAAGAGTAACAAACGAGCACACAATACCTGCGGCCCATGACATCTACATTCATCCTCGTCAAAGGAATCACGTCGTCACCCTTGAGGACTGAGATGGAACGCCTCGTTACCAGTAATGATAACGGTCTCCGGATCCCTATACTCACCAGACGAAACAAGGCAGTGTTATGCTGCTATTTTACGCTGATATTCTGTGCGGGCGTGGTCCTACCCCGGACGAGCCACCCCATTACATTCTGCAGCTAAAAACAAACTGCATTGTAGCTCTACCACTGATATTCCAATGTAACTCATGTACAATTAAACCGGAACAGGAAAGTACAGATGCAATGTTGCAGATGAAGTTTTTTTTAAAAAAAAAAGTGTGTAAAGTGTCAGGCACATGGCATACGGCCGGCGTACAAGTAACAGCCTACATGCGAATCCCACTGTTGGGCATAAGCCTCCTCCCTAGATCTGATTTGAGTGCAGTCAGCCACGTGGCTCTACATGTATGTACATACATACATTATGTATTATGTAATTCCCTATCCTTTACAAATGATATCTTCTAGCCATCATTAGATGTGACTCAATGTACAAATATAATTATCTCGAATTAAATTACAAAAAATATCAACACGATATGTCCAGCCTTTAAATATAAATCTCACAGCTGGGCTTAGGCTTCTCCAGAGAGAGTATATATTCTGTATTATAATTATTTATCTAAAGCAGAGGTTCCCAGATTTTTTAATAGACCACTTTCAAAATTTAGCTGGTTCCGGTGGTCCCCACATTTCTAGCATATTCTCAAAACTCGACAAAAAATGTGGAATATGTACATTTTTACAAGTAACAATCGCTGAGCTTCTTAAAATATTATCTGCTTCCATTGACAGATGAAGTCGACCCAACATTTTAGTTCTTCACTATCGAAAGCAAATAAACTTTCGATGACCCCGGTTTACGAATTGTGGACCCTAATTTTTTTTGTCACGCCAACGTAGATCCCCATCGAGTCTCCCGTGGAACACTTGGAACTAAGGATCTAAAGGATGCTTTGTTTTTTAATTCATGTGATGCTTACACAAACAAAAAAAAATCCAAAACTAATACACACTCAACATTAACGACTAAGACGGAGGGTGTCATGGGCAGCAGAAGCCACCATTTACATTGAGGTCGACTAACGACCACACAGTGTTCCGCGTGGTAAATGACTCCTATGGCAATGTCACCCACATTCATCCTGAATAAGGAATCATAATGCAGACGCTTTGTCACCCATGATCCCTCACCAAAGTCAGAAAACGGCGTTCTTTGATGATTCTTTTGTGCTTCCGTCCTTCGTTCGTGGTCCGTGGAGCCTCATGCTGTAGCATGTAAAAAGAACAACACAACTGGTATAATTATGCTTAAGCATACTTACGGTGACTTTGTAGTTGCCGGCGGGAGCGATGTATGTGACAGTTCCCTTGGCCTTGGGTGGGATCAGCATCTTGTGCTTCACCAGTGTGTTCTCGTGTACAATACCGTACAAGTCTCCGCCGGTAATGTGAGAGCCCACCTATGGAATAAAAAATATTTATTTATTTATTTAGGCATGGAAGACTTACAGCTTAAATTTAACAAGAGTAGTATTAGTATAGTAATTATACAGCCAATAACAAGTCCTCACGTATAGATACAGATTAACAAATTCCGAAATATGAGCAAACAAACCATGAAACAATTCACACAGTAAAAAGTATAGGCATTTTTAAATTATAGTATAGTGTAGGGCAAATGCAGATGCGTTGTCAGCCTTGAGGACTGAGATGGAATGCCTCGTCACCAGTAATATAGGTCTCCAGATCCCTGCACTCACCAGACGAAACACAGTAGCAATATGCTGCTATTTCACGCTGGTGTTCCGTGAGGGCGTGGTCCTGCCCCGGTGGAGGTAACCCAATCATTCTGCAGCTAGAAACTAACTGCAGTTCCCCCATTTTTTTTTAAAATATTATTCAATAAGAATTAACATTTTTTTTATAGATAATGTATTCTCCCTTGTTATCTCAATATCTTAATTAGCGTAAAGTGCATTTTGTACTATAATACCTGTATAATATATCCGAAGAAAAATCCAGATAACATCAAAGCTACCACTGCAGAAAATTCTCTAGTACATGCAAGACCGAGCCTCATATTCATAGCGATAAGGTTAGCGTTTAGGCTGTGCTACATACCCTTAGATTTTTACGTGTTACGTGTCAGTACAAGTTATTGGTCTTTGATGTTTGATGAATTCGGGAAGAATTGCTTTGATGTTCTTGTATAGTTTATAGAGACTGAGTAGTTTTCGTGTCTCGCGTTTAAAAATTATTCTTATTGTCTAAAGTGTTTGGCGTACAATAAGCAAGATTTATTTATTCTTTATGTTCTTTAAACAACAAGTTTACAAGGGCGGACTTAATGCCCAGTGGCGTTCTCTACCATTCAACCCTGGCAGTTCAAGACAATATGTTGGTGGGCATAAAAATAGAAAAAGGTTAATTAGATAAAAATATCAAATTATACATAGATATACACCGAAATAATAAGTAATAAATATAAATAATAATACATACATAAAAACTTAAATATATATATATATGTTTTCGAAGAAGAGATTTAAAAGAAACTTTACTGGGTGCATTCTTGACTTCTTCCGGATGGGCGTACCAAAGGAGTATGGCCTGTACTATGAAAGAATAACGGACGAAGAAGATTGTTGTCCAGCGAATGATAACACGAGTATTAAAAAAGCGTATATTAAGTTAACATACCTTAACAGTAAGTGGATTGAATTCCCAGTCGATTTCTCGAGCCAAACTGGGCACGTTAATACCCTTCGGGATGTAGATGGACTGAGTCAGCTCATTGATGTCCTTCAGGGGCCGCTGGATACCGTCAAAGATGGAGCCAAGAATACCAGGGCCAAGCTCTACGGACAAGGGTTTGCCAGTTCGCAGCACGGGATCACCGACGGTTACGCCTGATGTTTCTTCGTATACCTATGAAAATAAATTAAGATTATTTATAAATATGTATAAATTATGAAATCTGAATAAAATTTAATAACATGTTTGAATGTAATCCCTAAATTAAAAAAAAAACTCTTGTGTCGATCGGCAAACTTTAGATGTAACTTTGAAATATTATTTAATATAAGATGCGATGATAATAATTTTCCTCTAAAATAAAAATTTGTCGTGAATACGATAAAGCTTCTTGTCCCGTCATAGGGTACATGCTAAAACATGTACATTCGGTGGATTCGACAGACTAAAGTATAAACACCACAAAGATTTTATATATTTCCTTCGCCCCCATTTCCTCTCCGTAAGTGACGTAATAGAGCGTTTAAACGAGTACTACGAAAATATAACGTCACAAACGGCAAACTTTAAAGAGGGCAGGCGCAAAAACTACTTGATGGATTTAAATATTAAAAAAAACTTTATTTTAAAGAAAACAGTATCGGGAAAAATTTCTTATAAAAAAAACAATCAAAATTCTGCACCCGTAGACCAAAAAAAAGACTTGAACGGCTAAATACGGTTTACCATGAAACCCACTCATTCGAGGGAAGCATCTGTCAATTAAAGAAATATAAACCCTGAAAAATATCATAAATCAGGTTGGCAAAGGCGGCAGGCGTCGACCGCTAAATTCTATGTATTCAACTTCTTAGCAGTAACGAAATCAAAATCAAACATCATTCCTAGATTCTGTTGATGTTGATGCTGTTAGTATGCGGCTCTTACAGCTTCATCGGACGCAGGGCTCACGGAACTGAGGGGTCCGTGAGCTAGTTATAAAACATCATTAGCGGCAGCAACTCGGTGCCAATTGATTGCACGCAACAAATACACAAAAAAAAACCTAATCACAGTACTCATGAGTACCACCCTGTCAATTTTTTTTTTTGAACCTATGGCATAACAAATGCAACTTGTTTTTTTTTATTTGATACTGCAAAATACCTTTTCTAAATTTCTATAACACCTAAATAGGAATAGTCTATGCTATTATATATGTATGCCTTTTGAATGATAGCAGTTCAGGGTAGCACTTACCTGGATGGTGGCCAAGTCACCTTCCAGACGAATGATCTCTCCTACCAGCTCGTTGTAGCCGACACGCACCAGCTCGTACATGGCCGATCCGGACATTTTCTCCGCCGTTACGACTGTGTATAAAAATAGCATTTGAAATACATTCCCCCACAGAAAGCAGTTTTAAGGATCTCAAAGACGTTATAAGCCTTTTACTGATCCTGTTAACAAATACATTTGAAGATGTTTCCGTGAGCAAGGTGTGAAGCCAGTTGAACTCAAGATACCACCGCAGCCCTTCTTCCACGCACTGAACTGGTTTTTCAACTGCCATGTACAATGTTCCATATGTTGTCAGTTAACACTGAACAAAAATGAAGTATTTCCTCAACTACTAACAATGAGTTAACATTGGACCACTGGCTTCATGTAAGTGTCCATAAACAACTAGATTAGTGAACTGACTCTCTGAACTGTATCGCCCGCCAGCTGGCCCATGGATACAGCAATTGGCATTTTAAGTCTATTATATATGTATATATATATATGTATATATATATAAATATATATTATATGCCTATGGGATAGGCATTTCTATAAAACTATAAATGTACTTCTTAAAGTCATATAACCCCTAAGTGGATATTTCCACAGTTAACCAACACCTAGGATCTGTCGTATGTAGCCCCCTGATGTAAGTATATATAACCATCATCACCTTACAGTAACCCACTTAGCCCCATCTTCTCATTCCTCACCACGGAGTAACAATTAATTTCCCACATAACCTTTTTTCGACTCGATGACATTTCTCTGCTATGTATAGAAATAAATAAGCAAAAAAAAAAGAAAACTAACCGGGTCCTGACACGGCAAACACATAGCCGAACCTCTCCTCATTCTCCTCATTGGCGATCTTCTTCAAACCGCCCTTTGACACCATTTTGAATTAGGAGTTTGTAACTGAGAATTAAAAAGAAACATTTTGGATAAATGTTAAAATATTAATTAGATGTTATCATTTTAAAATTTCTATTTGTATAGACATACTATCACACCTGCTAACAGAAAGGTAGATAAGCAGAGAGCCAAGTCGACAATATCAATCAATGGAAAGTAAATATGTGCTACTCTCACAAAAGCTTAAGCTTAGTTGTGAGTGGTTAACAGGAATGTTAGTAATGTTAGTAATGTTAATAATACTAATAACATTCCTGCTAGTAATATATAAAAAAAATTGAGATTTGATTTCATTTACTTTAAAAATAAATGTATTAAAATAAAACAATTTTTTTTTACACTTACTAAATCTTAGTAATTTAGTCTTCAACATTAAACTTATCAAGCAGTCTTTCTGGAGTCTATGGACAAACTAACAGATTTGTCAGCTGACCCACAGCTGCTATCAGAGCATATGTACTGATAACAACAAATGTCATCAATCAATGTCATTTTAAATCGGAATTTGAGAATAGTTCATTTTGTAACATGTTTTTGAACATTCTTTTATGATATAAGGGGTTGCAAACTAGCATGCAGTTATCACCTGTGATAAGGCTTCATAACACAATTAATGCCCAAGTTATAAGGTCTCCCATTTCTTTATCAAGCTATTAATTACTCTCTCCACAAGGTGTGTAAGTCTATATCTAGTTAAGTAGACATATTTCTGTTACAACTAACTTATACTTGCAGTCTACTAAGTTTGTTGTATATATATATATATATAAATATGTAATATAAGTTTTAAGGCCAGGTTACATAATTGTATCTTAAAAAGGTAAAGTTAAGTAAAATATTGAAAATTGTGTCTGTGTGTGAATATAATTACATAATATCAATTTTAAGCATTTTTAACATCCTTCTTATCTTTGAGTAGACTTTATTTTGGCATTTCTTTATTATATAGTAAAATGTCTTTTAATTTATACTTAAACTATACCTCACAACTGGTTGAATTTAATTATTGGAGATCATCTCAATCTACATCTACTAAATGTTATTGATTTTTTACATTATAGCCAACACCCCAACATCCTGAACACTCCGCAGGATTATGATTGAAAGAAAAGGGTATCGCTGAATGTTGTAGAAACAAGATCATAAAATTTTAATTTAATCAGAAATGAATCAATGTATTCAACAAGAAATTAGTTAGAGATAACTTAAGCACATACAAATGATTTAGCAAGGATCTCCCATTTTAAATAAGGTCATATCAGATAATAAAAAGTAATACGAAATTTACATTTTTATAATTTTAAGGGCATGCCGCATACGTAAATTTGACAATTGAAAAATGCGTTATGAAAACCGTAATAGTCAAGATTCTAATTGGATTTTTCTTAAAATTATAATAATGAAAATATAAAAAGCAAGATCTAGATTTAGAAACAAGTAAGAACTGAAAATTTCAAGAACCCTATAGAAAATTTTGAATATAGGACTTTTCGAAGAACTATCTATCACATGACATGGGTGGATCTTAATTAGGGACCTATTATTGTCGCGTATTTTTACGACCACACCTATTATCTAAAAAAATGAGTGGAAGAAGGAAACTTAAAAAGACAAAACACAGTAAAGAAAACATTAAACTGTAGAAATATCTGACATTACAGGACATCGAAGAAAACTTGACAATGGCGGATTTACGAAAATCTCCACCAATAAATAAAATTTAAGATTATTACTTACGTCTAATAACACAAACACAAGAAATATCGTACTTAAATAAGCTTATTTGCTATATAAAATATAAAAATTCAACTCACGGGACGGTAAAGATTGAATAGACGATCCGAGAATGGCGGAGATCACAACTTATCACAAGACCAATGATTAAAATTTAGTCAGCTGACTTGAGTCTATGACTTTTTGTCTATAGTACTACTAAACCGTAAAAATCAATGAGGTATTATTGATTTTATGTTGTTGGATAACAAATCGTAAAACCGTATTTTTATATGGTGTTAGAATTATTATATTTACTATATTACTACTATAGACTATTACTATTTGCTACTATTAATTTGTGTATTAACAAAATGCTTATAATGTAATATATCACTGGCTGATAACAAGTTGCCGAATTACGTCGGTAATATATTACGGTGGTATACGGAATAAGGCGGTAGTTACAAAGGTTGATGGAGTCATATGATAAACACTATATGTTTTTGGCTTATCGGCTACAATATGTTATACCAGCTATGTTATCTCAAACACACCGCTTGTTACAGTTTGATTGGTAATAGATGAAGCTGTAATATTCGACATCTTGCTTGCACTGTTATAGAATTAATATATACCACATATAACAGGAATGGACACATCCGAAACGTGAGCTAGGGCCGTTAAATAAAAAGTTATTTCTAAAAGGATGACCATACTATATCATATTATAAGACAAAAGATTAACAGAAGATTATATTAACCCCAAAGCAATGACATGTACTTAGATTATGTTGATGTTAATGCTGTTAGCCTATGCGTCTCTTACAGCTTCATCGGACACAGGGCTCACGTAACTGAGGGGTCCGTGAGCTGGACAATGACATGTACTGCAACATAAAATGTCTTTATGATATATGGGTAGTAAATAATTGAGTAAAAATTGCACCTTAAGGCCTCTAAAAGCAGTTTAATTATTATAAAATTGACGACAACGTGGCGTAATGATTACAGCTCTGTTGGGACTCTTAAAACATAATAAACAATTTTTTACATCACTAATAGTAGATTTTCGGTTATGTTGTATGCATGAAACGAGTATTTCTGGTGTCCCTGACACTGCAATTTATCCTTTCGCAGACCGAGACAGGATGGTTGATGAATGAGAGTTAGTGTTTACACGAATGCCCACGATTTTATAATGTATCGTACACAGCTGGTAATATACCAGAAGATATCACCGTATTCAGAATCAGAGTAAAATTTTAAACTTTATCCATTATGTTATTTTCGCGACGCTAGTTTGATAATTTTAACTGTTTAGCATTTTATAGATGCGCGCACAAAGCCAACGAAAACCCAAACAATAAATTGTTTCCATGTGGAACATATTTTTATATAAGTTATAAGTTGCACTTCTAACGCGCCCTCATAAGTACAATAAGTTTTTTATTTAAACATAATATGTTACATTACTATCCATTGTTAGAGGGATATAATAAACATACAAAACTTGGATTGTAACATTTTAAAAAAGAATTCGTTAGTTCGAAGAATTCAATAATTACCAAATCAATTGCATTATGCTGATTTAGGTTATAATTTTTAAATATATAGATATTAGATTTTGAATTTAATAAGAAAGGATGTTTATCGATTTATTTACAAGATCAATAACTCATCGTCTATGATAAGATAACACGAGGAGCGTCCCATTTTGTACATTCCCACTAATTAAGTATGAGGTTGCTTTGCGTACTTTTTACCGTTACAAAAAACGGAACTTGTTCGTCATGGTTTCGATTACATAGTAGTAGGAATTATATTTTATGGCACACAATTTTTTAATGTTATTTAAAATTATATCTGAGCACTGAAATTAATTAAAATACTTGATTTAAGAAGAGAAGATTGCATTGATTAATGTGAATTATAATATATTAATATGAATGTAATTTGATATTATGTTATAAGTTAATAAATCTATCGTTAATATCGTTTAATTCGATACTATCGAATATAAGGGAAGAAAAGTGACAAAGTGTGGCCAACCAAGTAGTTTAACCATTGAATCTGGTGAAATGGGGGTAAACTCTCTGTTAATCTTTTTAGCAACATCAAAATGACATTTTGGTATTTGAGACTACTGTCCGTGCAAGTTTACCTGCAGAGCGAAATACAGATCGCCGCCATTCACAACTGTATATAATTAGCAGTTAATTATATTATAAATAGAAAAATAATAGGTTTGATGCAATATTTGGTTGTGATTTTATATTCTTTTAAAATACTAAGTTTGTTAGGGAAGCATTATCATTGACAAGCACGTTTTTTCCAAAAGTAATAAAAATATTTTTGGAAATTCTTTATATTTAATTAGGATTACAAGTAATAGTTTATCTTTAGTGAAATGCAATGAAAATATAAAATTAAACAATCGAATTGGCATGTCTGTTTATGACAGTATCAAACAATCGAGGTGTTCCCCATGAAACACACCCGTGTGAATCCAAGGAAAAAGGTGCAAGCAATGGGATAATCGGAAAGTATCTGGTCATCAACGATTCGAGCCGCTCTCCGTTGAGTGTGGTCAAACGAAAGAAGCTGGGGTGCCCCGACCCAGACATGAGAACAGTATTTCATGTGAGGCCAAACTTGCACTTTGTAATAGTTGCAAACAGTGGGCCGAAATGAAATACTGTCTCCCTCTATTAAACACGCCCAGTTTTTTAGAGGCCAATTTGGTCTAACCCTTCAAGTGACGTCGCTCGATATATCAACGCCAAGGATTCCGATACCAGCTGAGGTAGCAAGGAGTGTTTTCAAAATAAGGAGCTGCGACAAATTGAATCTTTTTAGCAGTAAACGCGCAAATTTGAGTCTTCATGGGGTTAAATTGGACTAAATTTTGTCGGCCCAATCTGAAACTTTGTTTAACAAAATCTCGACTTTAGACCCAAGTTTGTTCCGATACTCATTAACGTTTTCTAAAGAAATATTGGTACGGCCAGTGTATAACGCAACCCCTGTGCTGTCATCCGCATAGCAATGAATGTTATTCATTTACAAGGTAGGAGACAAATGCACGGATTCCCGAAGGGAGACCAACTAGTCTCTTGCCTATATTGCCAATGTGCACAGACTTTGCTTCTGCAATGAGTTATTCCAGAAGCAAAGTTACGCTATTTAACGGGAGCGACCAAGTTTGGGACTGTTGAAGATGGAATAAAGAGAAGGTGCGAGGGACTGGGAAAGACGGTCCTCCGCACCATCACCCCATTCTACCAACTCGTGTCCGTCCGCGGGCGATAGGAAGAGTGGTTGCGGACCCTATACTCATGTTTGGGCCATGCAGCCACATAGGTGGTACGACCCCCGCTTGCTGCTAAAAGGGATTTAATAATAATATTTTTATGCTTCGTGCTAACCAAAAATCGTTTTTAGTGGGCAATTTATAGATTAACGGAAAAAGGACGAATGTGGTTTTGTGGTTTGGTAACTACTTGGAATGTTGGCAACACTGGTGACTTAGTGAAGTGACACCAACCGAAAGCATATTTTACATTGGCATTTACCACCAAACTTCTTAGATTTTTTTATTTTCGTTTGGGGAATTCCTGTTCTATTTTCCTTTTATATACCAAATTCATAATCATTTATTAACGATGTGATAATCGCACACAATCTTAAATGTATGGGCACTTCAAATCTTGTTTCACCATTGCATTAAACACGTTTCTTATAGTGTACGTATTTACAGGTACAAAAAAGATATACAACTGAGCAAATCATTAAGTTGGTTATTGCGACACGGAGCCAATAAAGAAGGACTTACGTTGAGGTAAAGGTTTGTTTAATTTGTTTTGTGTGAAAACAGATTTAAGTGTTAGTATGTAACTGTCATATATTCCTTTGTAATGATGCTTGACGATATTTAGAATAAGCATTTTTGAATATTAACCTTATAATCATATGTTTCGTCAAATTATTTACATTCATAAGATTTTCTTAATATACCATAATTTGTGTACTACTTGGATAATATACATAGCTTTTTCTATTATAAAAATTTGGCCATTTGTTTGATAACAAGAACTAGTCTAACTCAATAATCCTTCATTATTAAAATGATTTACAACTGAAATGATTATCAATCAATCAAATATAAAATGCTATTTATTATTATATAAACATAAGATTATAAATATTCAAAATATCTCATTGTTTTATTTTTTAATTTAATTTTGGTTTTGGAAGAAAGTTATAAATCACTGTTTGGAAAATAAGCACATTCAGGTGAATTCTTAAGAATGATTCAGAGAATGGTCTGTGGAGGATTTTATACATTGTATTATATATAATTATATGTATTATTCATAAGATTATCTTGGCAAACCTGGGACTGAAATTGAGCTGTATATATCTGTGAAAAAACAAACATAATTTATTTAGCTTTTATAACCGCTTAAAAATTTTTATGGTTTTCAAGTTTGGGTGTGTTGTATGTACACTGCAGGCCAAAAGGTTAAGACTACCTTAATTAAAGTAGGAAAATAAAGTAAAACTCCAATAAAGTATAAAATGTTTAATTAACCTGTTTAATCATCTAATAGAACATTGATTGACAAACAATATACTTTAAAAGTGTAAAGAAATATTAAAAGTCCATGCAAAAAAAGGTTATAGTTAGCTCAACTCATTATTCATTAAAAAATCCTCCTTTACATTTTATGACTTTTTTCACAAGTCTCGACATACAGGCAATCAATTTGTTAATGGTGACTTGTGATATATTGTTCCAAATTTCGCATAAAGCATTCCACATTTATTCTCCCAAGGATGTGCCATGATTATGGACGTTCCTATAAAGCCTATAAGGGATTGAGATCAGGGCTCTAAGGAGGCCAAACAATGTTTTTTAACACACCTTGTGCCTCTTTCTTTTCTAAATATCCTCTACATAATTTTGAGCTATACTTTGGATCATTATCTTGTTGGAAAATTAATCCATCGGACGAGCGAAACTGTCTCAAAAACTAAAAATACTGAACATAATAATCATTCCCGCCAAAACAAACCGCTGCTTTTGCGGCGGACCGTGGCCGCCTTTGACGGCGCTTTGATCTGAGCCGCGCCGCCGCCACGCCCGGACGTGCGTTGATTCGAGCATCAGCTGTTTTCGATTTTGTGTTTCATTGCTGGTTGTTTTTTAGTAACGTAATGTATTTTTTATGAAACTATCGTTTCATTTAGCTGTACTAACATTATGGTGCGTAAATAATTCTAATAAAACGTTTTAAAATATGATTGTTTTCTGTCCTATAATCAAAGGTTTCAATAGTACTATTGTCTGTCTTCGTTTTCGGAAGTGGTCTCCTAATACCCAGTATACATCAGACTAGGGATGGGTATTACAAGTAAGTGCCTACGCGACTGCGCAAATAACAATGAATTGCCGTCACCCTAAGGTCTTAGAAACCAGGAAAGCGAGCACTGATTGACTGTCCAAATACTTAAAAGTAAACAAAAGAATGACTTCTTTAAATATTCGATACTAACAATAGAATATGCAGATGTGCATTTCTTTTATTTTTCCTATGAGATTCTATTACAATTGATGGATAATGTTGTTTATGCGCGGACTGTAAACTTTTGGCTGGCAGGGTATGTCGGTATACACTGCATCTGAGTCTTCCTCTCATAATATTGCACATCCATTACATTAAAATAAGGGAGGGGATTATGAGAGAGTGCCTCTATATTTTTGTACATATGCTAACGGCACTATAAAATGTTCTGTGTTAAAATCAAAACATTTACTATTATCAAGAGGACATTTTATTTAATAATTCTGATGTAATTGAAAGCCATTTAATTTAGATAATTATTGCAAAAGCTAACCTCCTCATATATATATATATATATATGTAAATATATAGGTGTATATATATATGTGTATGTATATATATATATATTGAATAATTAAAGAATTAAAAAAATAAAGAATAAACTTGACATTTGAGTGGAATAGGGTCTAACGAGTTTCTGAACACAATTCAAGGTATCTGTGGACATAAGCTTCCATTACTTTAAATACTGTAAATATAGAGGAAGATGCAGGGAGTTTGAAATTAAAAATGATATTGTATTTAGGAATCCAAGCAGCTGCTCAAACACACTTATTCTGATAATTTAGAAGCATCAGTAAACACAGTGAGCCAATCTATCCAGCAACCAAACTTAAAATATATATATATATGTCCTTATAGTTCATATTTGTATTTTCTAAATATATTGTTGTATTTGTATTTCAGTACAGATGGGTATTTAGAAATTAGTCAAATATTGGAACACAAAACCTTTAAAGGAAAGTACAATAGAACTGATATTGAGAGAGTTGTGAATAACAATGACAAGCAGAGATTTAAATTGAGATGGAATTTGGAAAAAAACATTCTAGAGGTAAAAGCAAACCAGGGACACACCATCAGTGAAGTTGATGATTCAGACCTAACACCTATTTTAGAGGTGAGTAATTTTAATTATTATTTATTTATTTATTTACTCTTTATTGCATTAACCTTAACAAAGTTAAAAGTTCACAAAGGGCGGCCCTAATGCCAAAGGAATTCTCTACCAGTCAACCCAAGGTGTGGTGAGATATGTGTATGATAGTACAATATATATATACATACATACACCACATACATACACCACATATACAAATTATACATATATATATACATACATATATATATTGAATAATTAAAGAATTAAAAAATAAAGAATAAACTTGACATTTGAGTGGAATAGGGTCTAACGAAGTTTCTGAACACAATTCAAGGTATCTGTGGACATAAGCTTCCATTACTTTAAATACTGTAAATATAGAGGAAGATGCAGGAGTTTGAAATTAAAAATGATATTGTATTTAGGAATCCAAGCAGCTGCTCAAACACACTTATTCTGATAATTTAGAAGCATCAGTAAACACAGTGAGCCAATCTATCCAGCAACCAAACTTAAAATATATATATATGTAAATATATAGGTGTATATATATATATTGAATAATTAAAGAATTAAAAAATAAAGAATAAACTTGACATTTGAGTGGAATAGGGTCTAACGAAGTTTCTGAACACAATTCAAGGTATCTGTGGACATAAGCTTCCATTACTTTAAATACTGTAAATATAGAGGAAGATGCAGGAGTTTGAAATTAAAAATGATATTGTATTTAGGAATCCAAGCAGCTGCTCAAACACACTTATTCTGATAATTTAGAAGCATCAGTAAACACAGTGAGCCAATCTATCCAGCAACCAAACTTAAAATACATATATATATACATACACAAACATACATATATATACATACACAATAGCATACAATACAATAGCGGTAGCTACCAATAAATTCCATATGTGGATGATAAATTTATCTGACTTCACATTACTTTAGTAAGTAATTACGAACCAAACTTTTAAAACTATTGTTATTACTGACCTTCCTGATTTAATCGGGCAAAGAATTCCAGAGTAGTGTAGCTCGGACAAAAAAAGAATTTGCAAGAAAACCGGTAAAGTGAGCTGGAATACTTGTTATTAAACACAGATCGAAGAATTCTGTCATGAGATAAAGAGAGATATTGGAATTTATCTTTAAGATAAGAAAGTGATGACGGATCATTTAAAATGGAGAAGAGAACAAACAAGCAAAATTCTGGAATTACGACTTTTTTGTATGGAAAGCCAATTAAGCTGAGATTGATATAGTGAGATATGGTCATATTTACGCAAACTAAAAATAAATCGAATGCAGTAGTTCCACGGGCACTCCAGCTTGTTAAGAAGTTCAAGGGAGAGGTCTAGGTAACACATCTGCATAATCGATGATAGGCATGACCTTTGCTTTCATGGGAAGGAAATGCTTTTGCCTACAAGAGACTGTAATGTGACAGAGACTGTGGCTAATTTTTGTGACTGTATGTATACTTTAAAATGGTATTAAAATATTATAATAGACAGGCCTTAAATTTGAAATTTTAATCTTATCTAGCAACTTAGAACTACCTGCCAGCATTTCTAGACATTTTGAAAGATTGACGGTGACTCCAAAACGAGATTACCAATCCTGAATAGCATTTAAGTTACAATTTACCTTGTTAATCCCATTATGGAGTTTCTCAATGTGAGATTGTACATATAGCTGCAGATCATCAGCGTACAGATGGTACGCGCAATCAATGTTGGAAGTGATGTGTGAATGAGTGAGAAAGTATACCGCCTTGTGGCACACCAACATCTACGTCGGCCAAAGTTGAGTAATTTTGCCCTACATTGACTGGACTGCTGGCGACCGCAAAGATATGAAGAAAACTATCCCAAGGAAGTAGAAGCGAAGTTGTAAAGGGAGAGCATAGATAGAAGGACATCATGATCCACTGTGTTAAATGCATTCGATAAATCAATCAAAACCACCACTGTAATCTTTTTCTCATCCATACCCTGTCTAATGTCATCAGCGACCTTGATAAGAGCAGTGGTAGTGCTGTGACCGGAGTGAAAACGTGACTGATAGGGACTCAGCAGATTATGTTTAGATATAAATAAGGAAACTTGCTTGTGCACACAGGATTCCAGAGTTTTGGACAGAATAGGCAGAACAGATATCGGTCCAAAATGTCTAGGTAAAACAGGATTTGGAACAATAGGTAGAGGGTGAATAAAAGCTTTCTTCCAAACTAAGGGATATTGACCAATCTAACATTGTGAATTGAAAAATGAGTCATATTAGCTAAGAACTTTTGTGTTGAGAATGGAAACTTTATCGTCAATACTAGAATACCACAGTGGCTAAATTGAGATTGGAAGCGTCATTTGTAAATTTAACATTATGAATAGAAGAGAAATTGCGTAAGCGCAAAATGGTTGGGCAGTGCTTGGGAGGTATAAGCTTGTGGTTGTTGAAGGGCGTATTTAAATACCATCCACATTTAAGATATATAAAGTATATTTTTAGCGTAGGTACAGCACATGGAAAATACAGAAACAATAGCGTCACGTGGCGCGAGAACAAAGGGTCGAGCAGACAGTGCGCACAGCCTCCCGGCGTCAGAACGTCAAATGACTGGCGGGCGCGGCGAAACCGAGCTCAGCCGAGGATTCCCGACTGCGCCCTAGCAGCTTATTGCTATGGGATATCGTTTCGTCTCGCGCGGCGCGCATTCAATATACTTAAATTTAACATTAGGAGACATTTAAAATGTATCCATACAAGCCTATACGAAGCGTATATAAGGTCATAAGGCCAAGAGAAACCCGAAACGGTCCATGATTGACAACATTATCAGGTGATGCTGTTATAATAAGGTCAATCAAAGAGTCATCAGAGTTAATATTATGGTGTGTATCCTCTAATGGTAGAATGTGTAGGTTAGGCGACTCAATGATGCTTTGAAGCTTTTTCGAACGCGAAGAACTTTTCAAAAGATCAGTATTAAAATCCCCCATGATTAAGCAATGTGTATACTCAGACCAATGTTATAGAGAGGCGGTTTCAAAAGAGGCGAAATAGTCAGTAGCAGGAGGGCAATATACTACTCCTAGAATCATCCTTGCACCCTTGAAATTGAATTCCAGGAGCAAGTACTCAGACGAAGCAGAATAGGCAGAAGGAGAAGCTAATAACATTTTATAAGAAATTGAGGCACGTAAGTATATCGCTATACCTCCTCATTTATCGACTCTATCATTTCGAATAATGTGACAAATGTTCAGGAACTTATCACATGCAAAGACTTTGATAAGTGGTTCGTTTAAAGAAGACAAACTACCGTTAATGGAGTCGTCACAAGAGTTAAATAATATGTCAGAATCAAGTGCTGAATAATAAGATTCAACATCAGACTTAACTAATAATATATAAATGAATATACAATTAATAAATAATTATAAGTATGTAATAAGCTAATTAACAATAAATTTATCAAAAGATCATAAATTTAATTAATTATCACCATCCCTTTAGTTAACTGTTTACAAGAAACAAAACCAGAAATCAAAAGGATAAAATAAAACATAAAAAATAAATAAAATACAATAAAACTGAAGAAAAATATCGACAACTTAATAAGAAATTATAAGAGCTAACATACAAAGAGAACAAAAAAAAATACAACTTTGCTATCCCACTAAAAATAACAATTTGCTTGGCTGTATGACATTAAGACTAAGGTTAGAAAAGTTGGAATATCAATGTGAACACTAACTGTCAAAAAGAACAAGACCTGGCTGTTTGGACTAAAGTCCTTTGCCTTTCTCATCAGGGATAAATTAATATCATCATCTAACCGTCAGAGTCAAACGCTATATGTATATAAACGGGAAGCGCGGGAAAAACGATTGTAGACGTATGCGTTTTTCGACTTTCAATAAAATTTTATTTTGTTTCTTGGATTTAGATCTGTAGTTTAGTGTAGTTTATGTATATATATTTGTGATTTCTTAGTTTTATTTGTTTAAATTTTATTTACGAGTGTAAGTTAAAATTTATTTAATAAAATTCATTGGTAAGTTTTTTTATATACTTTTACTTCTTATGGAGCAACCTGATGACCCTGGGGGCTAAGTCCCTGGGGTTGGTTATTATTTAACAATTTCCAATGAGGAGTCTGGCATGGAAACCGACGGATCCGTGAAGTCTAGCAGGGGTGCTCGGAAACGTAGGGCCACTGTGAATAAACATTGCTCTCATTGTAACAAAAAGAGACTAAATCGGAAACAACATGAGGGCAAGGAAATAAAACAAAATGAATGTGATTGCATTCCTTTATCTAATAATAATACCAATACCCAAATTAGTACTGCTCCCCTGTACACTGACTCGCAATTTAATTCGTCCAATCAGTATGAAAAACCAGAATCTGTAGCTCGATTAACATATCAGGCAAGTGATGCAGCAACATATGTTGTTCATATTCAAAGAATACAGCAAACTCCTAATGATAATGTTACAGTTCACCTATTGCTTTTGGTCGGTTTTTAAAAAGGAATTCTATCTACAACATTGTTAACGGAAGCTTAAAACGAATTGGCCATAATAGACTGACTCTGTCTTTTAATAATTACCAGGACACAAATTCTTTTCTAAACAGCCCTGCTTTGCAATCAGCCGAGTATAATGTTTTTATCCCAACATTTACTGCAACCAGTATGGGTGTTTTAAGAGGCATACCTGCTGAGTGGTCAGATGAAGAAGTTACGGAAAATATTAATTTACCTGTTGGATGTGGTCCAATTTTAAAAGTAAGAAGAATGAGCCGGTGTATCATTACTAGTAAACGCAGTGAATTTAAGCCTACTGAATTTGTCTTACTTGATTGACAAATGTTACCTAAATGAATTTTTATTTGCTACACTGCTCTCCCAGTTGATCTTTACATTTTCCCCACAATACAGTTTTACAATTGTTGCAGATTTGGTCATGTAAAAGCATTATGTAGGTCAAAACCAAAGTGTATCCTAGAGAAAGATACTGTTGTTTATACCAAGGTTACCATTTTGATACAAGTAAAACATGTTTAGAATTTGATCGCCAAAAAGCCATTAAAGAAACTATGGCCAAGAGCTGTATTTCGTATGCTGAAACATCTTATGCTGATGCTTTACTTTCTTCTTCCAATATCGAGGCTTCTACTATTTCTACTCCTCAATACAAACAGCCTTACAACTCTTACAAAGAGAAGTTTTTCTTAAACCAAAATCTATTCCTAAGCTATCCAAAGGTTATAAACACAACAAGAATTAATTAAGGACTATGATATGCCCTCACCCAGAAATGGTTGTGCATTAAACTCAAATAACAATAATGAATTGACATTACAATCAATTGCAGATCTAATTAAAATTCTCATTAACACTATCACAATCTAATATTCTTCCACCATGCAATGCTGCCCCCTTTAATTGACACTATTGTTCACTTACCAAATTATATTAATAATGGACAAGCAACCCAAAGCTCTACAGTGGAACTGTAGAAGTGCTTCGTCTAAGAAAAGTGATATAATTTATCTTATAAATAAATATAAACCTTTTATCTTTGCTCTACAGGAGACTTGGCTAAAAACAAGTGCTCCTTTTAGGTACTCTGGATATGCCTGTCTCTGTGTTATTTCTTAATGTAAATAATATACAATTATAAGTACATATGTATACAAATAGTATTCTATATGATATATTTTATTAATTACTGTTACTTTCCATAATGTAGTATTTTATATTAGAGATAGTTTTATAACCTGCTGATCCTATCCATTATCCGATGTAAATTTCGTCTGATGTAAAATTATTTTCCTTTACTATTCCGTTTTCTAACCTTTGTCTGTGGCAATACGCACTGCGTGAAGTCATTTAATGTATATAAACAAACTTCAATAATTGAATTGAAGCACTATACATGAATTACTAATTTAAGATAGTAAAAATAAATAAAAGAAGTGTAACTACTTCAGTATAAAACTAAATATAAAGTCTTAAGCCCTCGAATTATTTTATGTGAAGGAAGTAGATCAAATAACAAACCCTCCACTCACTAGACCAAAGACAGCAGCATTATGCTGCTATTTTACCCTCGTATTCTGTGAGGGCGTGGTCCTACTCCGGTCGTGCTGACTCATTAAATCTACAGCTAGTAACAAACTGCGGCGTAGTTCTACCACTGTTGACAACCTCTACCATTGTTTTCAACAGTGCAGCATTAAGTCCACCCTTCCTTACACCTAATTTAAAGGACCAAAAGAAGTTAGATGATAATGAAAGTTAAAAAATGTATAGTTACAGTCTAGATATTAATCCCACTACTAGGAATAGGCCCCTTCTTTAAGAACTAGCGCTTAGACACTGAGCTCTAACAGCTTTAGGTACTAATTTGTGTTATTTAATGGTTAATTTGTCTTTTTCAGCCCAAATACAAGACAGTTGTGCACGGAACATATTACAATTGTTGGCCAAAAATAAAAACAGAAGGCCTCAGTCGTATGAAAAGGCGTCACATACATCTATCAAAAGGCACACTTGATGCAAATATCATCAGTGGACTCCGTAGCAACGTACAGATATACATTTTTATTGACCTGGCCAAGGGTCTCACAGATTGTATAAAGTTTTTTGAGTCAGACAACGGCGTTATACTGACAGCAGGAAACGAGGAAGGGTTTTTAACGCCGAAATATTTTATGCAAGTGGTTGATGTTAAAACAGGTACAACAAACGTTTTTTTAACAAATATATGTTACTAACTTTGCATCATTGTTCTAGAATTCTTTGTTATTAAAGGGGGTCACAATCTTTTTATTAAAAGAATGAATATTAATGTAGTTTCATACAATTAAATATTACTATGTAATAACACTAAAAAATAAACTCATATCTTGCTCTGTGTAAATTAAACTTACCATTTGACTTTTACGTGGTACTATTTTACCAGGACAGCAACTTGTATGAACGATGGAGGCCCTTGAGAAAGGTTCAACCCCCGATCAACCCGACCCCTGCAAAGTATTAGTCACAGGTAACTTCAATTTCTCACAAATCATACTAATAAATGGTTGAACATAATGATGTATGTATCCATGTTTGTTTTGCGCACTATAAATATAAGATAAGCACAATTAGTGCTAGTGATTTAGGCATTCCATCTTGTCTTCAGGGTGACAGTATCCACACTAGATTCCTTATCAACAGTGAATCTGGCAGGAATCCCTTATCAAGTGAACTGTGTTCATCACCCTAAATATAATAAAAAAATCCTAAAGATTAGGTCTAATGATAGCCATGAGAATCAGTTGATATAGATCCGTCAGACCAATTGCCTTTTCAATCCACAACAGGAATATAATCATTCTGTCATTTATGGTATTTAATCTTTGTATTTTATATATCATACAAAAACATCATGCGTCATTTGCAGGATGCTCTCTGGCATTCCCATGGATCTTCACAGGAAAATTGTTCTAAAAGTAATGCATACGTTAAAGCGTTTTTCTAGTAGAACTGGTAATAATTCATCCTGTACAAATTGACAGTTTTAGTTGAATCATGGTTTTATTTTGCATAAACTATTCAATTTTATCTTATTTATCCACCGACGTGTATCACTGATATTGTATAGGACAGCACTAGAATAGCCAGGATAGGACTACTAGAATACTATCTTTTTATCATGGATTGAAAATACTAGCCTAGTGTGTCACCCGGATTCCCGGGGTGTTGGCTCCATATTCACGCGATAAAGGTTTTTTTAAATTTTCACTTAAACATTTTTATTTTATTTTGGGTTATAAACTAGTACTAAGTTCACCACATGTTGATTCATGCAGTCCATGACACCCATGTACTGCAATGGAATATAATGCATATGCTTTGTTATCATGAGCACTTATATGGAAACCTCCTAACCGTTTGATCTAAAACTTGTTTTAACCAAGCTATATTTATTTCTAGGCTTTCCAATATACACCCAGCCACAAGACATAAAGAGAGTGTTTAGTCAATATGGTAATGTGACATTGGACAAATTGTCTAAAGAATTTGCCACATTATCCTTTCTCAACGAGGAGGAGGCCAATGCAGCCATAGAAGCCTCAAATAAAGTGGATATATATGGAGAATTTCTTACTGTGGAACTATACCAAGGCCAAAACCTATCTGAGCCAACCACTCCCAAGAAGGAATTCCCGCTAACCCAAAAAAGAAGTAATCATAGATTTTTGTATTATAAATTTCCGCTAATTTATGTGTTGCCATATTTATATATAAAAAATATAAAATACAAATCTCGACTAGGCATATGCCTCCTCTAGAGAAGTATAGTCCACCGCGCGGAAATATTATATTTTATAATTTATTTGACATGATGTTATCCACACCATCCCTAGCATGTGGTAAAACATTTGTTGTTCCCTTCCCTTGTGTGTTATGCATTGCAAATTTTATTTGTATTAATTAAGTAGATTTAGTGGTTTATATAAAAAAAAGTAAAGTAACAGCCTATATATATAAAACCCAAAGTGTAGACAAAACATCAACCATAGTGCTGTCCCATTCCAACAATATATAGAGGTTCGGGGGACGGAATCCGCGTGCACCACCATATCTACATAGGCAAACGTATCTCTATGTCCCTATTACTTCACCATTATATTACAATCCACTCTTTTATTAATAGCCCTGTAGGAGGACCCTAAATATCCACTGTTGGGCATAGGCCTCTTCTCTGGAGAGGGTAGTAGAACATATTTTATACTTTACGTATCTTGCACAAGCGCATTTATTTCCTTATGTGGTTTTGTGATTGAAAATAAGTCATTGCTTGATATAAGTAATATAATTTTGTTTAACAGTAACATATTATTAAAATTAAAAATCATGTTATGGTGCTATAAAGTTTGACGGGGTTGGTAAAAAACATTTAGAATGTCCTCATCTATTTCTGCAACAGTGACAATCGGCTCAAATACTCAACTCAATTCAAACCATGGTAGTACCAAACTCACAAGTATCACTGTACTACCAACCATTAACAACCAACCTTTCAACATTGAAGTCTGACCCTTGTACTCTTGGGAAATCTGGTTTCGCAATTACTTAAGTTTCCTGTAGTCAGATGAGTTGTATTGTATTATATTATGCATATATATATATATTTATATATATATATATTTCTAGTTGAGATCCTGTCCATCCAAAGCAAGACTGGAAGTGGTCGCTTTTAGCGATAACCCAGATCATTTACAATTTGTTTAATATGTCACTTTCTTATTATGTTATTTAATGTGCACAATAAAGTATATTCTATTCTTTTCAATAAATGCTGTAATGTTTCGTATGCTGAGTATATATATATATATATATATATATATATATATATATATATATATATATACATATATATATATATATGTATTATGTATTTAATATCTATAAATGTATGTATTATTCTTTTTTTGTAAATTTGACTTTTCTTTGTATTAATTACTTTATTGTTACACCTATCACAATATCTCACCACACCTTGGGTTTACTAAAAGAGAATGCCAGTAACATTAACTCCCCTTACAAATGGGGAGGACCCCATTTGTAAACCCTTAACCAAGTTAAGTAGTTACAGTCATAACTTCAAATCAACTTCAAAGTTAACATACACCGTGGTATAATATTTTGAGTTAATTCCAGATGATATTGTGAGCCCGTACAGAATCAACTTCTCCGGGGACTTCCACAAGCAGTCGGAAAACATATTGGCGGCGATACGGCTCACGCAAGAGGACGTCTCTAAGCTTGAACAACTGTACACTGATCTAGAGATAGTTTTGCAAGCGTTGTGGCCCGGTATGAGACAGAGACAGCTCTATGAACTGCATGGATCTGTTTTTTTTTTTTTTTTTTTATTACATTGGGAGTAACAAACGAGCACACAGTTCACCTGATGGCAAGTGATTCCTGCGGCCCATGATATCTACATTCATCCTTGACAAGGGATCATAATGCAGATGCGTTTGTCACTCTTGAGGACTGAGATGGAATGCTTTGTCACCACAAAGGTCTCCGGATCCCTGAAATATATATATATATAATATGGTAATGGAGGGTGCTTAAGTCCGAGCATATTCGTCGGACAATTATTCTGACAATGAGTATGATTTTTTGATTAGTTGGTTTTCAACTAAAATTTTATATCAGTTTAATAATAATAAGTGTTTATTTCGGACCATAATCCATAGACAAGTACACAAGTATACATGTGATCTTAAACACTAGTGTTAGTTATTTAATGCATTATTTTCATAACAACTTTAACAATAAATAATATACTGCATTAAAATAATAAATTAATATTTACGCCATCTTGCGGCATTAACATTTGGGACATATATATCGGGTTTGTCCGATATAATCTGCAAAATATTGTTAGCACTCTTTTGCCTATCTCTTGTTAAAACGCTCCGAGCAAACATACCAGAACACGCACTACAGAACTTCAGAAGCCCCACTACCACCCTGAAGGCATTGTTATATTTTATACGAAGGGCATTGGTAGTCCTCTGCGTGTACCCGACCCACAGGCTGCACGAGTACACAGACTGACAGTATGCCTTATATAAAGCATTTTTACTTCTCTTGTACAGCGAATCGATTATTATTTGTGGAATTTTATTAAATATACGTATTCTATTGCCCAAGAACGTCAGTTTTTAAAACGAATGAAATGTTATTAGAAATACATTATTTGAATCAAATGTATTATTAATATATTATCTTATGGACAATTGACAATAAGCGTGTGGGCAGTAACTCAGTCACATTGTGCAAACACATTACACTGGTAATATTAATGTCTGTGTCGCAGATTGCAAAGCAGTACCCTTCGGCTCCATAACCACGGGCCTCGGCATCAAGAGCAGCGACGCGGACTGCTTCATCGACATACCGCGCGACGGCAACAAGGCGAACGTCAATTGCGTCATGAAAGCGAAACGCGCGCTGCAAACGTATCCAGATATATTCACCGAACTCATACCCATACCGCGAGCTAACACGCCCATCATTAAATTCTTCCACACGCCCACGGAAACCAACTGTGACGTCACATTCAAAACGGCACTCGGCACACAGAACAGCAGACTCATCGCGTTCCTCCTCCACTCCGACGATAGATTGATACCAATGGCCCTCATCATCAAATACTGGGCGAAGGTCCACGGCTTGTCCGGGACGGGGAAACTGACCAATTATGCGCTCATAATGATGATCATTTTCTATCTACAGCTAGATACGATTTCTATACTACCCTCAATTCATTGGCTACAAAAAGACAACGCCGACGATTACATAATCGACCATTGGAATGCGGGCTACATGAAAGATCATAAGCTACTACCGATCTCTTCGAACACCTCCCCTTTGTCTGAACTCCTCGGCGGCTTCTTCGAGTTCTACTCGACCTTTCAATTTAATGAAATGGTGGTCTGCCCGTATCTCGGGTATCCCGTTCGCAGAGAGCTCTTCACGACTACGTCCCTATTGCCGAATGAATTTGAACGGTACAAATTGAATGTAGACAATAAATGTACCTACCCTTTGAAATTCACCACGGCAATGTGTGTACAGGACCCCATCGAACAGAGCCACAACGTAGCCTCTGCTATTTCAAGCGTAATGGCTGGTGATATTCAGGCCTATTTCATATACGCTGCGAGTGCATTCGACCAAGATAAGCATAACGATTGCGAGGAATTTCTAAAGATCATACTATTTCAGAAACCGAAGATTACTAGGCGTACTAGGAACGTTATTAGTTACAAAATCAACTTCGGCTCACGGGACATGGCCAACCTGGTAGACCCTAATTGGAAATCCATCGTGAGCGATATTGTGGACGTCATCTTTGTGAGGATGCTGAGAGTGCCTTTGCGGAAGATAGAAGAAAGGATCACGGAGACAAAGAAAGAGAAAGTAATAATGACCGGAACCGTGACGAAATCCGTGTGGAGGAGACATCGATCCTCGAAGATATACAATGAATCCCTCGCACTAGAGTTCGTGGAGCAACAGCAAAAGATTACAGATGACATCATAAAAACTGAGAAGGATGTGCACGATTTGAATTTTTATCTGATAACAATGTACACGAACCACCCGAAGAAGGTTACCCTCGTGTTGAAACTGAAGAACGGTGACGTGGACTGCTTCAGAGAATTTGGGAGGTTCTTTACCGGTTACGTCATACATTGGTCCAGAATTCTCCTGCGTCCGCACCTGATGAATTCGTGAGCCGAGCCGAGAGATCTGTATGGTCTCCGCCAGAATGTACTGGCGGAGACCATACAGATCAAAGACGCCAACATGTATTCCAGCAGCGACAGTGATGACTACTAGATCGCGGCACCAAATCATTCTAATCATGTGAAAGTCTTACGCAGTTACTCATTAAGTGATTGTTTCTAAGTGTCGTTGCAAAATGGACGTGGACTCTTAATATACGCTTAATATCTCGACCAGAAGTTCCCAGACTTTTTTTCTCATAGAACACTTTCAAAATTGAGCTGGTTCCGGTGGACCTACCTGGCATCTACATTTCTACCATATTCTCAAAACTCGATAAAAAATGTGAAGATTTGATCTTACTATGGAAATTAGGGTAAAACCACGAATTAACAGTTTTCGAAAGAAAAAGAAGTGATAGTTGATTGGTTAATTAATTAATTGATTGTACTGTGAGTGAGTAAGTAAAAAAAAAAGTAAAGTTGACCAATGAAAAAGGTTATTCTATCCAACTTTACTTTTTTGACATCTACTCAGCACAAAGAACAAATCCATTCTCATTTATTTCATTTAAAAAACTCCCCATTCGGAGTGGTAAAAATAAAAAGATAAATAATTTCTTTCTTTGTGTTGTATTTATTCAAATATATAATTATCATTGTTATCAAATTAGATTGTAATATGATAGCAGTTGTAATATAATTAAAATTAAATATTAATAACGTAACGTAAATTTTCGCTTACGAGTTGTGAATCCACATATTTTTGTCACGCCAACGTATACCCCGGTCGAGACCCCTGGGGGGTCCACCTGGACCACTTTGGGAACTAAGGATCTAGACGGTACTAACCCTTGATTCAATTATTTTTTACGATTCGAAATACATAGATTATAAATAAATAACGTTTAAGGGGAATTCTTATTAACTAAATTATATCCTGTCATGTTATATTTCTCATATCACTCATTATTACAACACACTTTACGCTTAAAAAATAATTGTCAGATTTCCATGTTATCTTGCATGCTACGTACAAAAACAAAGAAATGTACATAATAAAATAGGAAGGTTTTACACAATATAATATATATGTTAAATCCTCAATAGATTATTGACTTGCTCAGATACAAAACTGACGTAGCTGTATTGTCTCAAAAATATTTTTCTTCATAAATTTATCCTTGTGTGTAATTCTCATTAAAAATCACAATCCAATGAATGATGAAGTAATATTTTAAATTAATGATTAATATAAAAATAAAACCAACTGTCAAAGGAAAATTGACACTGAAGTCTTTTTTGATAAAAAAGAAACTTGCTTTTACTGTTTTAATGGAGTTATCTCCTAGAATATGGCGTCTACTTAGGTGGTTGTCCAATTAATTCAAAGTCGTCTGAATTGTAAGAACTTTTTCTATAGTACAACATTGAAAAATTTTAGAAAATCTATTTGTATTTCAGTAGTTAGCATAATGTTGTTGTTAGCATGATGATATGCAGTTTTAAATGTATGAAGTTGGAGTGAGATTAGTAAAGGCTTTAGGGTCGTTAGGAGTATGGCGAAAATTTTGGTCTATAGACGAGCCCACGACAAGGATTTCGAATATTTATAATTAAATATTCTATAGATTTGGATAGACGTTTAAATTTGGTGTAAGATTTTTATTAGCGACTCCTCTGGTGTTGCGGAAGTCCATGCGCGGCGGTGATCACTTACCATCTGGTAAGCTACTGGCTCGTCCGCCATCTATTCTATAAAAAAAAACCTTATCATTGGTATCGTAATTTATTAATATGAGCAATGTTAGAATGGTAGTTGTAGTGACTAATAATTTCAGGACGTAAGCATCTTGTTTTTTTTTATTCAGACTCACTAAATAAGTTAGAAAACCAATTGGTGTTTCCTTTAAACCCGACAGTGAGACAGTTTTGACAGTGGTAGAGCAATACTGCAGTTGCCGCTGCAGAATGAATAGGCCAGCTCCACCGAGGTCGGACCACGCCCACACAATACCAGCGTAAAATAGCATCATAATGTTGTTGTGTGCGTCTGATGACGAGGCATTCCATCTCAGTCCTCAAGGATCTGCATTATGATTCCTTGTCAAGGAAGAATGTAAATGTCGTCGGCCACAGGAATCAGGTGAACTGTGTGCTCTTTTGTTACTCTCGATGTATAATTAAAGAATAAAAAAAAACTGTTTTTTTTTAATTACAGCACATAGACTTCTTGTTCATAGGATGTAGGTTCATAGGATATTAATAGAAAGAGAAGAATATGGTGTGTTCCATACGTCGTTATGAATTGAGAAGACAAGAATTGCAATTATTTTCGAATGCATTTGATTAGAATGATAATTTGTTACTCTTCTCAAAACTGAAATATCAATAAACTAAAAGATACGAAAAAAGCAATATTTTATGTAATAAATATATAGTAACGATATAGTGTAGAAATAAATTTTAAGATACAAATTAAAAACTGCACTATGATTAAAATTCTTCACATTTGCTAGTACTATTTAATATTTTAGAAAAAATATTAAAAATAAGCTTTTTACAAAATTTATTTTAAAACAAAAAATGCAAAATCACATTTTTATAAACAAAATGTCAAATTTTAATCCTAAATAAATGTAAATTTAGGGTTATTATTAAATGTAATGTCCAATCAAGGAAAAATCAAAGGGCACTGAACATTTACATTAATTAAGCAGTAAACAGATATAACAATCTGTAATAGCCTATTCTCTAGGAAGTACTGATATCTTATCTCGGACAATCATATTGTTATACGTACCAACTGTTTATTGCATTTAACTTGTTAAGGGTCTCAATTATCAATTGATAATCATATTCTCATGTGTACTTTTTAAAATTATATTAATTCTTTGGCAGACATTTCATAAATCTTAATTCTTCATCTTGTCTATGAGGATAGTAAAGAATCTATTTTTCATTAATTTATCAGACTCTGGACTTAAGCCGGTCGGAGCAAGGAACCGCAGTACCAGGAGGGGATTTACCGATGAGAAGATCCTATCATTGGAGCGTGTTAATGTTTAGCCTACTTATAAATATAAGATAAACTTGCAGATAATGCAGTGTGAGTAGCGTAGGCCCACTTCTTTTGATTTGGCAAATTAAAAGAAACTTTAAAATGCAGAAACATGCCTACGTAAAAAGATTCGCCATTCTTGTCCTAACCGAAACGCCTATATTGTAGTTATGTTATTGTGACCTATTTAAACAAATTATTTAAACTTCAGCTTATCAAACTTTTATGGTTACATAAAAAAGCTTGGGTTTGAAGAGCCGATGTTTATATCAATCAAATTACCTAAATGTATTTTTCTACAGTACTTCTGAATTTCATAGTTTATGTAAACACGATTACATTGAAAAAAAAAGGAAACCTGTATTCTTTTTAGCCTCTCTTAAAAGAATTTCGCCAATAACATATTAGTCAAGAAAACATGTCTTTACTTTTTATATAATAAATGGTCCCATTTGTAAAATCGAACAACTGTTACTTAAACACTAATATTAATAAAATAAATTTATATAAAACGTGGAACAGAAATGGAAAATTTACAAAAGTCAAAAGGATAATAATATTAAAGCGACGAAGAAGATGATCCTGAAAGAAGTAGAATATGTCAATAGTTCACAAAATAAAGCCTGTCTCGACAGCTGTCACGAGTATCAATCCTACGGCTACGATGGTGTTATAATTATCGATTATGTGACTATCGTATCATTGCGACTTGGATTATTTGTACCTGAACGATTTATAATGGTTTGGTTGTAAACCTATAAGTTCCCAAAGTGGTCCAGGTGGGTCCACGGGAGGCTCGACGGGGTCTGCGTTGACGTGACAAAAATGGGGGTTCACAATTCTTAAGCGGAGGTCCACGAAGCTTTCGATTGTGAAGAACTAAAATGTTGACTCACCTATTAATGTAGGCAGATAATAATTTAAGAAGCTCAGCGACTGTTACTTGTAAAAACTTGCATATTCCATATACAGTACAACGTTTTTGTCGGGTTTTGATCATATGGTAATTCTACCATAGCTGCAGGGGTCCACCAGAAGCAGCAAAATTTTGAAAATGGTCTGGGAACCTCTGTTGTAAACGGATAACTCGTATTTAATTTGCATTTTAATTCAAGATATATATAGGAGTCCGGAAATTACGAACTAATCTTAATAACACTACGAAATAATCATTCATCACCATCGTTTTGTATTTTTTAATTCTATTTTGGTCTATTAATTCTAAAGATATTAAATTTATATAAAAAGTGATGTATTTTTTTTATTTATATTTAAAACGATATCAAATTAAAATATTATAATTTGATATCGCCTTTGTATGATAATACGTTTAAAATAAATTATAATATATATTTTTTTATAAATTTGGTATTTGGAATGATTTTATAATAATACTTAGAAAATGTAAATCAAGATTTAGAAAATAAAAAGAAACTTCGATGTTATTTGCAAGACCTTTAACTTGCAGCTGTGACTAAGCGAACTTGAAGAGCTCCCTGTTTCCACCAATAAACAATGATGGTATTTTTAACGAATACAAAATATAGAATATGTTCGGCTTGTTTTTGATGCCATCTGTCACTGGACTCGAGTTATATTATGCGAACCAGGATTTCTTCTTTGAATCCGCTATCATGTTCAGTATTAGCAACATGTGTACTATTGTATACCAAAATATAGTGGAGCCGAGGTTCAGCCCTCTTGACAGTTGCTTACGCGCACCGGGTAACGGTCCAAGTCGGAGAACCCTTGTACAACATAAAACAAGGTTACATATTAGTACCCTTAGCGTTCCGCCACGTTTCGAACGAGCAAAACTAACAAAACTATAAAAGACCTCCGGCTACAGTGGCCATTAGCCCTAAAAATATAGTCTGTGGTCATTTATGTCACTGTCAGCGGGATTAGACAAAGCAATTTTGAGTCTATATTTATTGTTTACTAAAGTAATAAACGGGGTTTGTATATTTATTTATACTGTACTTACATAATATACCTTGTTAGTTTTTCTTAAAGGTATATATATATATTATAATTTTTATGTTAAAAAGTATATCAGCAAGTGACGGTCTTTTATATAAGTATAATTATAAATAATTGCTGACTATGACAGAAATGTGGCTGGTGGATGACCGGTAATTTAGAGAAAATTTTAATCAATCGTTATGATGATTATGATTAGATCGTTTTACTATACAATTCGATAGCGAAAAATTAATAATTTTAAATTATCATATAATACCTCGTACCTCTTGGCTACATCTTGTGACAAAGTAAGAATTTCCTAGAATATATGTTCAATCATTGTGATATTTTTTTATTTATATACCATGCGGTGCAGTGATTAGAGAACCTGGCTGTTTGCAGGTTTTGTGTTCGATTTCTAGAATCAATATTTGTGTATCACAAATTGTAGGTTTTTGGGTCTGACACTGAATCTTCCTTTGATCTTATTGCATATGAATTACATTGGAATTGGGACGAGTGAGTGCTTCTATGTTTGCATAAATGCATACAGCACAATAAAATATTCTGCAATATAATCAGAGGATATTGCTGTAGTCAAAATTGACCAGGAAAAGTAGTTGAAGTAAAAGTATAACAATATATTTCATGTTCAAATAATAAGTATATTAGTTAGAAATACAGGTTAGGGTCTAAAGAGTTACCATTGACAATGTTTAGAAAGTTTATAGAATGATTACTTATTGTCATATTAAGGTTAACAAATAAGCTCACAGTCCAATTGATGGTAATTGATGAGGCCCATGACATCAACGTCCATTCTGAACTAAGATCCAAGATGCAGATGAGTTAGCACCTCTGAGATTGGAGATGGAATACCTCATTCAGCAAATGTCTATTCACTCTTTTCTTGAATACACTCACATTATAGTCAATTGGAAAGATTGCTGTGGGCAAATTATTCCAATTGGATCCATTGTTTAATAATATGCCTAAGTCTCGAAAATGCTTAATTTACACTTATGACTAAATTTAAATGCTAATTTTGTGTGTCTTTGAATATCAAATACTGGTTAGATAGTCTTAAAAATTGATATTATTAATTAAAAAGTATTGTTTCTTACAGATTAGGCAATTCAAGTCTATCATGCTGCTCGTCTTAAATAAATAAAAATGGGACATGAAGGTAACCACAAACCACATGTATACTGTATGTTTTACTACATCCACCTTGGATAAATAAGCATGTGTATAACAGCACTAAATACAAACTAGTGCTGTTTCCTCTGGTGAGTGCAGGCATCCGGAGACAAGGCATTACATATCAGTCCTCAATGTTGACAACGCATCTGCATTATGTTCCCTTGTCCAAGATGAATGTAGATGGCACGGGTGGCAGGAATCACTTGCCATCAGGTGAACTGTGTGAAAGTTTGTTACTCTAATGTTATAAAAAAAAATGACAATCTGCCTAAATATGCAAAAAGTTGATGAATCCAGGTGGATAATGCCAATGTGTAGTGAACTGATGACAGACCTTTAATCATTTTTAAACAGCACCATGTCTTCTGGCATTGATTAATACTGTGTGCATGGCAGGGTATTTTCATAGTATTAGTATTAAGGAGAAATGGATATATGCTTGGATTAACACATAAGATAGTGGCATTTACATTGACTATTAATAAGTCTTAGAGTGAAAGCTGGAAGTTGTAGGAATTCATTTGGGCACTCCTTGCTTCTCGCATGGTCAGCTTAAATTCGGTTGCTCAAGAGTATTGAGTGCTCTAAACTTGCTAAACTGGCAAAAAATAACAAACCATAGAAAGTCTTCACACTTTACAAAGGAAGCCTATGCCCAGCAGTGGTATATATATATATAAGGAACAGATATATAGGAATTTACTAGACCCTTTTACATAAACATAATAAAAATGTCATCCCCCAATGTCCAAAGTGGAAGAACATTTTGGATCATGCATGTCATAGGTTTTAAAATCATCTTGTCACTGCTCAAATTTTGTTTCATCATGGTAGTATTAGGAACAAAACAACATCATGGATGGTCTTCACATTCTTCCAGTTATGTTAGCCGCTAGTTAAATTTTCCCAACAGTTTCACATGCGAGACCAATGACTGTAGTGATTGTGTTTATTTCTCATGTAACAATATTTTATTTTTAGATCACATCTTTGACATAAGTAAGCTGAACTTAGAAGGTGATTTCCACTGTCAAGTGCAGCAAATTCTGCAGTATATTCGGCTAACCAAGGCAGAAGTGGAATGTTTGCAGATACTATTTGATGACTTACAAAATACTTTGGCAACTGTCTGGCCGGGTTAGTATACATTAAGTTTGATTATTGTTGTTATTTAATTGACAGCTGATGGCACTAAAGATATTTCCATAGCATATATGCTACCATTATTCAATTAAGATCACTATGATATTAATAATGTATAGTAATATAGTCAGAAATTAATTTAAATCTGCCTGGTTGGTTAATAAAAAACTGTAAAATAATAATAAAAATATATGTACAATACATCAAGAAAAACATACATCGGGACCAGATAGGATTCCCTCAATGGGGAAGTCCAAACGTTCGTGGGCTAGGACAAAAGGAGAGTAATCTGCGAACCATACAAGTGTCGACGAGCACCACCTTCCGCATTTGAGCTCATTTCAGCATCAGGCGATTCAAAAGGCTAGCTGGAAATAGCCTATTTGCAGATATGAAGGGATAGTTTCATTTGTATAAAGTAATATATTAATGCCATTATAATAGCATATTATTGCAGTATTAACAAAACACAATTGTAATTAATTTTTTGTTATGTAGTACTTGTATTTTATTTTACTGTTTAATCTATAAAATATATTATTTAGAATCAGTTGTCGCCAGCAGTAATTCTGAATTTATTTGACTTAGGAATCTTTAAGAAAAGAGCATATGTACTTGCATTGGACATAACATCTGATGCAAAGTGGAAAAAATTGTTGATCCTGAATTATGTATATGATGGAAGAAAAATAGTAATGTTTCTATTCTTCATTAAAATATTAAATTTTTATTACAGGTTGTGAAGTCCATCCATTTGGCTCCATTGTTACCGGCCTTGGAATAAAATCTAGTGACATGGACTGCTATATCAGCCTACCATCATGGCTAAAGACTCCCGGGGACACATATGTTTGGAAAGCCAAGTTAGCCCTGATGAGACGCTCCCACATTTTTAGAGATTTATTTGCTATCACTGGTGCCAAGGTTCCAATTGTGAAATTTTATCATGTCCCTACGCAAAGATGCTGTGACATTAGTTTCAAAAGCCCTTTTGGAGTTGAAAACTCCAAATTATTAGCGCATCTACTAGGCTTAGACAAGAGAGTAAGACCTCTTACTATTTTAATCAAGTATTGGGCACGAGTGCACCAGCTTACGGGGACTAATCGCATACCTAACTATACCCTGACTTTACTAATAATATTTTATCTACAACAGAAAACCATTTTACCGCCTATATGTAGATTACAAAAAAATGAACATATGATAGACAATTGGAATGTTGCCTTCGAATGTGCCCCACATGTTAGTGGGAACAGTGAATTACTATATGAATTACTGGGTGGGTTCTTTAAGTACTATAGGGACTTCAGATATGATCTCTTTGTTATCTGTCCATTTATGGGTCGACCTATTCGAAGAGAGGCATTTGAAAAGACTGAAAATGTTCCTTGTGAATATCAATTGTACAGAATCAATTTACAAAGCCGTAACTGTCAGCCATTTAGATTAAATAGTATATTGTGCATACAGGACCCATTTGAACACAACAAGAACTGTTCAGTGGCCATGTACCCAAAATTAGTGAATAAATTAATGTCATTATTAAAACTATCCACAGATGTATATGAGAAAGAGAAATGTGAAAAGTTCCTATGGGGAATTCTTTCAGTAACCATACAGTCCACAGAGAGTCCTGTGGCGAATAAGAAACGTCATAACCTAGATGGCATCACCAAACAAAAACCTAGAGTTATTAAAAAGAAACAGACACAAAATTTTCAAAATGCCTTTCGTCAATATAAAGAAATATTTAATAAGAAAACTTAAAGTTTGTAACATTTATATTATCCAATGCCGACAGTTATAACTGTTTAAATGTAAAAAATAAAATCAAAGGTCGAATGCTAATGAAGCCACTTAATTTCACTGTTGACTCAAAGTATAAGAACGTTAGGCTTGCCGGTCTGTCGCCTACAACCAATTAAAACTCTCTGTTCCCTTTTAACTCTTGCAGCTTCATACAAGAGCTTAACTTGTTGATGGACTGATTTCCAGGTTTTTTAAAGTATTATCTTCCTCAGCCTTCCACTTTCTACTTCTATGATACACACGTGAGCAAAAAAAAACGATGCACGCCGTACGCTTGCGGTTACAATATTTGCGTATAAAATCTGTTGCTTAGATTTATTTTTTGACTATATTAGATTAAAGAAAATATTAATAAATTGTTTTTTATTAATAAAAAAATATATTTATACAATACTCCTCTTAAACTCTAAAATAAGGAAACATTCACTCTAAAGAAAATACAGACAAACAATCGAATTAAATAATAAAATTTCATCAGTCTAATAAAAGCTTCTAATTGGTTATGGTGTCTAACTGGTGTATGAAACACCAGATAAGATTTTTCACTGTTTCTTGAGAAACGTCATCCCATTCTTCAGCGAGTGCGGCTTGAAGCTCCGATGTCGTAGCTGGCGCAGGATTTCTTCTTTAAACTCTTCCCATAAATGCTCAATAGGATTTAAGTCCGCTCTACATGCTGGCCACTCCATGACTTAATTTCGACCTCCCGCAGGTACCGTCAAACAGAAGCTGCAGTATGTGCAATGGCATTGTCCTGCTTTAGCACAAAGTTTTCACCGATAAAGCCTGTGCTATTCTTCTTCCATTGATGTGTCAAATTTTAATCAATGTTTGTGTTTAATAATAAGGTATAAGTCAACCAACAACCAACAACGTCAACGTTTGGTTGTTGACGTTGACGACTAACTGATAAGGGTAGGTCAGGTAAATGACCTTTTATTGGGCATGACAATGCTAACAACCTAATTGTTTTTGGGTCCTGTTCTTAAAAGATAACATTAGTTTACATTATTTAGAAGCCAAAAGCTTTGATTATTTAAAAAGAAATTTATAATTCAGGGCCCAGTTATTTTTTAAAGACATTCAACCTCGAGCACTTGACGCTTTAGTCGATTTTTTTGCTCACTAGTGTACTTTTTAATTAATTACATTTTATGGTTGTATGAAGTAGATTCTACCGCTCCAATTCTCTAATATTTCTTTTGACCATTTTTAAAACTTTGTCATGCGCTTTCCGCTCCTTTCTTAACTTATGCGTTTAATTCTCCAACTCTGAATGACTCTGCTCTTTCTCTCTTTGTGTCATTGTCTCCATTTCGCATCCATTTTGGGCTATGCTCCAGACAATAGCATTTAAATATTTGCATATTTGGCTTGATATTGTAGATATAGAATTGTTGTCATCAAATGTCTTCTTTTTTATTGCTATCCTAGTTCTGATTTCTGGTGTACTGGATCTGTATCTGAAGTCAAAAGTGATTGAGCTGTATAAATATTTGACGGAGTTTACTTGTTATTATGGTATTGATAAATATAATTGGGGTATCGACCATTATATTTGATGTTACTGCTATTTGGATAATAATTAATTTTATGGTTAAAATCGATGAAAACTGTATTCATTTCCATGATTAAAGTTTGAAGTACTGCTTTGATTTTTGCTACTGCGTCTATACCATCTGCAATGATATCCTCTTAAATTATAATCCCACATTCTATAAATATATTAAACATTAGCTGCGAATGTGGACACCCTTGTCGTAACCCCTCCCTGATACATCTTTGCTTTTCGTTCTTCTCTCCACTACTGTTTGAAATGTGCATTTAATGGAATGTGCTCTTAGGCGTAATATTACGTCTATGAATGTGCTATGGAAAATAAGAGTCGACCTAAAGGTTGTAAATACCAGGTCATAAAATCCCAAAAAAAAAAAAAGTTTGCAATGTGCCCACGAAACAATAGCTGGCTTGTTCAATGTTTTACTGTTTCTGCGTGGGGCAAGGCGAATTTCAAGGCGTTTTTTTGTTTATCTAAATATAAACTGAAAAACAACAAGACGCTTATGAGTTAAACATCGTAAACACTGACCGAGTTAAGCACGTTTGCATCCGTTTCACATTAGTCCGTAACTTGGACTTGAACTACACTGCAGGCTCAAAGTTTAAGGCTACCTTAATTAAAGTAGGAAAATAAAGTAAAACTCCAATAAAATATTAAACCTTTAATTAACCTGTTTAATCATCTAATAGGACATTTATTAAAAAACAATATACTTTAAAAGCGTAAGGAAATATTCACAGTCCATGCAAAAAAAGGCTATAGTTAGCTCAACTGATTTTTCATCAAAAATCCTCCTTTACATTTTATGACTTTTTTCACAAGTCTCGGCATACGGGCAATCAATTTGTTAATGGTGTCTTGTGATATATTGTTCCTAATTTCCCATAATGCATTCCACATTTCTTTTCCCCAGGATGGGCCACAATTACGAACCTTCCTATCAAGCTCTTCCCACAAAACTTCAATGGGATTGAGATCCGGGCTCTGAGGAGGCCAAACCATGTTTCTTAACACCCCTTGTGCCTCTTTCTCTTCTAAATATCCTCTACATAATTTTCAGCTATGCTTTGGATCATTATCTTGTTGGAAAATGAATCCATCTCCAATTAATCGCAACCCGGAAGAAACGATATTTTGTTCTAAAATGTTTTTGTACTGTTCCTTTTTCAAAATTCCTTCAATTTTAATCCAATCGCCAGTTCCTTGGTTAGGAAGCAACCCCAGACCATAATTGAGCCACCATTATGCTTGATTGTTGGGACTACACAATATGACATCATCTTTTCTTGGGCACTGCGTCGAGCGTAAATTCTACGTTTTGAACCGAATAGTTCAAATTTGGATTCATCGGTCCACAGCAATTTTTAAAATCTTCTTCAGTCCAATCTCGATGGGCAAGAGCCCACTGCATCCGTTTTTTCTTGTTTTGCGGCTTTAGCAGAGGTTTTCGAACGGCAACGCGACCATACAACTTCGCATCTCTCAGTCGCCGTTTTAATGTAGTCAATGATAAAGGTTTAACTTGGGTTCTGTTTACTTAAACGCGGATTTCTGGTGCTGTTAAGCCTCACTGCTTTCTCGAGCTTTTCCCATTTTATGATATCTTCACTGTAGAATCACAGTCTAATATTCTTCCACCGTCCTCGCGCTTTAATTGACACTATCGTTAACTTACCAAATTATATTAATAATGGACAAGCAAGCCAATGTTTTACAGTGGAACTGTAGAAGGGCTTCGTCTAAGAAAAGTGATATTATTTATCTTATAAATAAATATAAACCTTTTATCTTTGCTCTACAGGAGACTTGGCTAAAACAGGTGCTCCTTTTAGGTACGCTGGATATGTCTGTCTCTGTGTTATCTCTTACTGTTTCTTTCCATAATGTAGTATTTTGTATTAGAGATAGTTTTAAAACCTGTTGATCCTATCCTTTATCCGATGTTAATTTCGTCCGATGTAAAATTCTTTTCCTTTACTATTCCGTTTCTTTACCTTTGTCTGTGGCAATATGCACTGCGTGAAGCCATTAAAAAAAAGAAACAATATAATAAACCACCCTTATTACTGCTTATGTCAAAGTGGACGAATTACATCGTTAAGTTTGTTTTTTTATAGAAACCGTTGACCGATTCGGGACGGTTGGAGATTTGAGTTCTAGAAATTTTGGGCTCGGAGACTGAGTTTTTAATCTATGTTTAAAGCATCTTGGAACTAATCCAGGCTAAGATGTAAAAAGTATGTTTTTTTCAATATAATTATGAAATGTTAGGAGTTACAAAAAAATATTTATATAAAATTTGTAGTTAGGTTCCAATAAAAAAGGCAATTGGTTGATCGGCCTGATTCACGGGGAGTGTTTTGAGTTGTTAGACTTAACTCCTGCCGCTGAATTAAAAAGTACATCGTGACAGAGTTCAAAATTTCATCCTCATAATCTCGATGGTCTACGCACGCCACGCCCAATTACTCTGGAATTTGGGGTCACCAGCTGATATAGTAAATACGACTTAGGGACCTTCAAGAAAAGAGTAGACTCAGTGTATTATTTATGATGGTCATTTAGTTCTCATTCACAGTCGCAAGCCACATCAGGAGCGTATGTCAAATTAATATAGAAATAAAGTATATATATGTAGTATATAAAAATATGTACTTATAGAGTTGATATTTTTAACAATAAAAAAGTTCTAAGTAACCGAGTTTTCAATGAGCACTTAGAAGATTAGTTTTATAATTGTTTTGTTTCCCAGCTTTTATTTTAGGAGCCGTTATCCGTAAAACATATATCAGTTTATTAATAACACGTTAATAATAATACAATAAATCATAATTAAATTTACGCACGGTCTTAATAATCAAAAATAGTGAAGTAATTTTTTTTGTAAAATTTGACATTTGCATCCATTTCGGAACGAATGTTATTGACAGTAATATTATCGTTTGATTCTTGTTATCAAAGTATCATTTTTTATTGTCGGTGACTCGGTTCATAACAATTTTCATAATTTACAATCTGACCGTTGCCTTGCTTTGTTATTGTTAGATGGCTGTTTAACTGTGACAAAGTTGGCGGTTATTTCCTCATTATTCTCTTAGTAACAAAACGTTTAATTGTAATATGAAGATATTATTATTTTTATTGTATATTGGACTGTCCCGAGCTAAAAATTTAAAAGAGCGCGTAGGACCAGGATATGACTGTCCCTATTGCCAACCCGAGCAGGTGCATATTTCGTTTGGATGTAAGTAATTTTATTTTTAATCAAAACAATTACGGTTGTTAGTCTTTGTGTTCTACGACGCATGATATTGCAAAATTTAAACTTGGACTATCTTTTATTGTAATTTTTATTGATTTTATTTTTAGCATAAATTTAAATTGTAGTTGTTTTAAATTTCACTATTATATATTATTTTTTATGTTAGATCACCTGAAATTCCGTCAGTTTGTTGTAAAAGTATACTTAGTATATTTGTAACAAATATATTATTTGAGAGCTTTAAAGTGCATTAGGTAAATGGATAAAAGAGTGTCCCCACTTTAGTGCAAGAATTAAGAGGATAAGAGGTTGGCTCGACTTGAGAAGGACCATATAATCACAATACCATGTAGCAGTATAATAGCTGCCATTTAATTTTGTGAATGAAGGGTTCAAGTAATGCATTTACTATTCCATCTTGTCCATCTGGATGACACCCAACATATATCTTGAATCTTTGTTAAAGCTGTATGTGTCAATGTGCTGCAGTCGGCAGGTGAAATGTTGTGTGGTGTGTTGTTTTATAGACTAAACTCTAAAGGTTTTTTAATATGTATAATAATATATTATCCATTGTTTTAAACATCATTTCAGTGCAACAATGGCCCACTTTAGTTGAAAAAAAAATTGGATGCAAGTGTTGAAAAGTGGCTTTATATCTATGAGCACCACTGTATTATTTGTAAATGACTAAGTGGTGTAGTGGTTAGAGTATCTAACTTGTTTCCAAGCTAAGGAATATTTTTTTTAGGCATCACAAATTGTCAGTTTTCAGTTGTGATGTGTCTGGGTGTGATGTATGCATATCCTGTGTTCCTTGACAGTAAATCTAAACCTTATGAACTCTTAAAGTACATCAATTACATCAGAATAGGGAAGGTGATGATGAGTGAGTGCTGCTGTGTTTGCACAAATGCTTACAGCACTATAAAATATCCTCCACAGTTGACAATAGCCAGAAGCATAACACTCGCAATAACCAGACCGTCATCATCTTCAATATGAAAATTTGTAATGTGGTATAAAAAAATGCTTTTTTTCTGTTAGAATTGGTTAATAGTTCTAGCAGTTTCACTGTGTTTGGAATAAAATACTATTTGTTTTGAATTGGTCATGCTTCCCTTTATTTCAATCAATTTTTTTTTTTTTTTTCGGGCTGAAGGCCACTGTTAGCCCGAGGGCTTTTACAGTTTCACCGGGTTGAGAGGTGACCGAGCGCTAATGGCACTCAGTCGAGACCTCTATATATAGGTAACCAGCACAAGGGCTCCCGAGAGGAGCCACGGCTTGGACCGTTACCTTGTTTCGCGAGAGCGTCTGACTCGAGGGTGCCCGAGAGGGCCGAACCTCGGCTCGGTCAGTTGCTTCTGACAGAGGATTCTTTAAATTCGCTATGATTATTAGCTATCTGTACCACCACTTCGGAATGCGTGGGCGCTGGAGAAGAAGTGGCGCAAGAAACAGCGACGCTTCTATCTGTATGGACTGGAGAGAACCGACCAGTGACATGGCGGTATCGCGAATATACTTGTTTGCGACGCCCTCGCCGTCGGCGGGGGCGATGTGAGGGTGCAATGTACGTGTGTTGTGTTTTATGAAGGGCTTGGGCCCTGGTGGTCACGTCGTCGGGTCATCGATGGCGTGCCTCGGTCTCCTTCGGACGCGGGTGACTCTGTGATTCGCGATGGGATTGTAAGTGGCGGCACTTACAATCAAGGGGTTAGAGTGTGTGACGGCAGAGTCGAAATATCGGCGGGAAGCCTGCTTCAGGTACTGAGCTATGGTCGGCAGCTCAAGATCTATGTGTAGATTTTCATTACGCAAGAACCACGGTGCACCGGTGGCCTTGCGCATGAAACGATTTTGTATTACCTGAAGTCGGTGAATGTGACGCGGGGAAGCATGCGCAAAGACGGGGCTTGCGTATGTCATTATGGGTCGGATGCACGCTTTGTATAGTGTAATTTTATTACGCAGGGACATTTTGCTATTTTTATTGAGTAACGGGTGCAAACGACCTAGGACGAACGCTGCTCGATTCCGTACGCGGTTGACATGCGGACCGAAGGTGAGTCTTTCATCTAAAGTAACGCCTAAGTATTTGACTGTCTGTTCCCAGGGGATTGGACGATCAAATAACTCTATAGTTGGGAGATGCGGCGTTTTGTTGCGCCGAGAGAAGTACATGGCTGCACTTTAACCCTACCAACCTCGATCCTCCATTTCCGAAACCATTTCCCTAAGGTGTTGGCTGCAGATTGGAGGCGTCTACAAATAGCGTCTGGTTTGAACCCAGACACATAGAGGCCGGTGTCATCGGCGAAAAGGGCTAGCTCTACACCGCGAGTGCGCGGTATGTCGTTGGTGTAGAGTGTGTACAAAATAGGACCTAGGACGGAGCCTTGTGGTACTCCGGCACAAATAGGGTGAACCTCGGAGCGCGTTCCCTCGACGCGGTAACGAAAGGTTCGATTTCGGAGAAAGTCTCGTATGATAAGTACGAGTCGATCTGGCACACCGAGCTCATATAGTTTGTATATGAGCCCGTTGTGCCAGACCTTGTCGAAAGCTTTCGCCACGTCGAGGAAAAGTGCCCCAGTTTGGTAGCCCTGAAGAAATTTACTGAGGATGTGCTCCGTGATGCGGTGCACTTGATGTGTGCATGAGTGTTGGGTGCGAAACCCGAACTGCTCATTGATTGGTAGCCCTCGGGACAGCATGAAGTCCTTGAGGCGGGCGAGGATGAGCCTTTCATATACCTTACCCAAGACTTTGAGTAGGCTTATGGGTCGATAGGCTGATGGATCGGTTGGATGTTTTGAGGGCTTGAGAATCCCTATGACGTCGGCTTCCTTCCAGGTGTTCGGGAAGGTGCCTTTGGATATGGCCGCGTTGTAGATTATTACCAGTAGGTGTAAAATGGACATGGTAGGAGTTTCATCACCTTGTTGGTGATGCCGTCGGGGCCGGGAGCCTTGCGTGGTCGCAGGTTTTAATTATGGACTCAACTTCGGTGCATGTGACTTGGGTAACGGAATCGCGAGGTGGTTCCTTACTCCTCCGATCTACCTCGCTCTCAACCATTGCAAGGTGAGCGGCGTCGATCGGTAGTGTGCTCGGTGAGCATTGGAGCTCCAGATTGTCAGCCAGACATTCGGCTTTCTCTTCGTCTAAGAAGGCGGGTGGTTTATTAGGACGCGCTAAGGGAGGCATTGTTTGGGCGTTGCCCCTTTAGGATTTGGGAAGTCGCCAGAAGGCGAGGTGGGAAGGTTCGATATTGGAAGGTGATTATCCCACCGATCGTTCCTGTACTGGGCTATGCGTGACCGGACTTCACGCTGAAGGGTACGTAGCACCAGCCGGTTACTTTCAGTGGGATATAAGTCGTGGGCACGAGTCGCCGCATTCTTGCGCCTCATTAGGTCCTTTATGTCGCTTGGCAGGGTCCATCGGTGGTCTTCCACCGAGGGAACCTGCCTCGAACAATCCTCGACGACTGTCTGGATGTGCCTAGTGAGGGCATGAACTGCGAGGTTCGTGTCGTGGACTGGAAGATATGTTCCTAGGAATAGCATCTAGGTGTGGTGATGTGGCTTCCTTCAGGTCGTTCCTGAGTCGGTGCCAGTCTACTATGGTTTTGGTGGAGGGTGAGGTTGGGGCGGAGGGCCCTAACCGAAGAAGAACGGGGCGATGATCGGAAGCGAGCTCGTGGATTACGTCTATCCCTTGGAAGGCGAGGTTGATGTTCTTACAGATGGCAATATCAAGCACATCCGGTGCGTGACCCAATATATATGGAAAATGGGTAGGCGTAGTAGGCGCTACAACGTCGAAGTCGAGTGCGTCGCTTAGCGAGTCTAAAGCCAACCCCGGGGTTGATTTTAATTGCATTCCACCGAGTGTGCTTGCTATTGAAATCTCCTGCCAAAATGACTGAATTTCCAAGGGAAAGGAGTGCCACGAAGTCGCTTCGTAATACTTGTGCATCACGTCTGCAAGGCAGGTAGACGGACGCGATTGTGATGGGGGCATGGCCGGTCATGGCTAGCTGACAGACTGAGGCTTCTAGGAAAGTGAGGGTTGGCGTGTCGACGGGCACGCAGTGCAAGGACTTTTTGTAGTAAATGAGAGTTCCGCCATTAGCGGCAGAAGTTCTATCATTCCTAATGATGTTATAATTCGCAATGTTGGGATTGCGAGTGTGCGGTTTGAGGAATGTCTCCTGCACTAGGAGCACGTCGACTTGGTGATCGCGAACGAAATTGAAGATTTCGTCGCGTTGATTGTTAATACCGTTCGCGTTAAAAATGCGACGTTAAGGAACGCGGTTTTACTCTGCCGTTGTAAAGGCCCTCTATGCTTGAAAGTTGACGATGGCTGACACTACATGTTGGTAGCGCATTGTGGCGGCAATCCTGACTTCGGGCTTGCCATTAGAATCCCTTAAGGCTTTTGCTAGGGCTGAGACGTCGGCGCCGTTGAAGACGGCGGCGAAGCGACACACTAAGTCGAGGTCGCTTTCGATAACCGGCCGTCCGGCTGATGGAGGAGGCTGCTCAACCGGTTGAGCAACGGTCGCTACGCCGATCGGCGTATGCCATGTGGGGCGTAGAGGTCGGACAGGAGCGAGAATTGGCGCGGGGGCGGCGGTCGGGGTAGCGACCTTGGGCGCGATTTTTAGTGCCGGACGTTTCGGCTTGGGGGCTTTTGGGCAGCCAAGGTAATTGGCTGTGTGTCCCTCTGTGTTGCATAGGACACATGCGGGGGGACCGAAAGTGGCCAGAAGGGCCTTGTCCTTGGGTCTCGGACATTCGGTGGTGCCATGGTCACCCAGGCACTTGACGCATCTGGGTTTGCCGAAGCAATTGCGTGCTGAGTGGCCATATAATTGGCATTTGTGACACTGGCCTGGTGGGCCGTTTTTATGTGGGCGCTCTATAGTCAGCCCAGAGAGGTGGCAGCAGGTTTTCAGGTTAAATACCTGCTTCCCGGCCTCGGATCTTTCGAGGGCCACAATCACCATGTTGAATGGCTTTTTATTATGGCCACTGTACATCCTATGCACAGACAGGACTGGGAGATTCTGGGCCTGAAGGTCCTCTTTGATCAGATCAGCTGGGATTTCCCGCGGGAGGTTTTAATTACTACCCTGAGTTGGCGCTCTTCTGCCAAGGTGTAGGTGTGAAAGAAAACACCTTTGTCTTGCAAGAAGCGAGTTACCGCTCTATGGTCGTCCGTGGTTTCTAGCTGCAGTTTAATACCTACAGCGGTGGGGATCGCTTGATATTTGTAGCGATTGGATAAGGCCGATGCGACAATCGGCCACTTGTCTTGTGCCTGAATGAAGACAGGCGGCGGGCGTTTCGATGGCTGTGAGACAGCCGAAGGTTTTTTTGAGCCAGCTAGGGCGCGCTCAGGAGCGGCGGGGGCTTGCTGTGGGGCAGCTGTGAGTGGGCCCTGGGGCAGGGCCGACGTAGATGGCTGGGGAGAGGGGGCCTTCATTTCCCGTTTTTTCGCCTTAGGAGGCGGCGTCGGGGCGGGTGAAGCCCGCTTTTTTCTTTTTTTTTCAACCAGCGTGAAATCGCTGGTGTCTTGGGCTTGGGGATACTCAGTGGACGCTGCGTTATCCAGCTCCATTTCGGAGACTGCGGATGAAGTGCAGGATATGGAGGAGGCCCTTGAGGAGGGTCTATCCGGGAGCGGTCTTTCTTTGATTATGTCCTGGAAGACATCGGGGTATTTATTTTTAGTATGCTGATGAAGTGCAGCAACGACTCTGAGGAAGAGTCCTCCATTGTGCACTCTGTTCACTTTATTTTTCCTACTTTACTTGTGGGAAGTGTGGCCACCGGTGGGATGCCGGGGTGAATAGCCTACTTCCCTCCCTGCCGGGTATAGTCCAAGTGCCAGTCTTATTGTGCACTTGGGTGTGTGCTTAGAGCTAACTAAAACTACACGTGGGACTATTATAAGTCCAGCAGGTTGGTCAACCTTGGCTAGGGCACTACCCAAGGCCAAGTTTTGCGTCGACTCCTTCCGGTTTCGCGTTTCCCAGAAGGGGAACCACGGGCGTACGGGGCTAGCCCTACACTAGCTAAGTTAACACCGCAAGGTATCCACTAGTGTAACCACCCAGGTGGCTTTACAATAATCTTTCTCGGAAACTAATTTCCGATTACAATAGCACCCGCAATAAAAATTGCTCGGTGTATTGTTCTCGGAACAATGGGTGCGCAGGTGGCTCGCTCGGGGGCAGGTAGCTCGGGACGATCGTGGCGGGGAGCCGGGCGACCGTTCTCGGCGACTGCTGAGCGTCGAATGATTTTCAATCAATACTGTATAGTGTAAGTATTTAAGTTTATGTAGATTACAACTATAAAAGTATGATGAAAATCATGAAAATTGGTACAGTGGTCTAAAACAGATTCTCATTTTTATAGCTAGTTAAATAAAGTAGAAGTGTATACATATACAATTAAAATCAACAAATAATAGTTAATAATAATTCAATTAAATAGATTTAAAATTCTGGATAAAAACCACCTAATCTAAAATATACCAGTTTACTCAAATGTTTTGGAATATTTATCTGACAAATATGCTTAGACATTCACAAAAATTTTATTTATATTTATATAAATGTTTATTTATATATAAAACATACACAAAATCAAAATTGTTTATTTTCATAGGCGATTGAACATGCCAACTATTGAATGAATTATAATATAAAGCAAAATAATAGTAGATGTTATTAATATTTTTTTAATTAAACTAAGGGTGACAATGAGCACCTGATGGTAAACGATCTTCAAATAGGCTTAGTATATGTACTCCATACACAAGAAATGATTGCCTGAAGTTAAATGGCCTATGAACTCGAATGCACAATGCATTCTAAACAAATAGACACTGTACTTTGGTAGGTATAGATGAAATCTGTTGATTCAATGAACGCTATGACGGTTAACTCTTGTACTTAGATAACCTTGCACAGTTATTATATTGTCGTAACTAATCTAAACAGACGATAACGCTCGCTGAGTGACAAATCGATTACGCTCAAGTACTATTTTCAATTAGCCGCGTATTCGTTATAGGAATGGTATATGAGATATGTGACATATAATAAAAACGGACTACGAGACCTTTAATTACGCCGTGGTCTCGTAGTTATTGTGGTGACATCGGTTCCAAATTAGTTTGCAAAGGTTCTCACTTATCAGACGATCGGAAGTGAGTGGAAACTGAATTAAAAAAATCTATTCATACATACATTTTGATGAAGCTAATAGTAATAAAGTGTGTTAAAAACGTATAATTTTCAGTGTGAAATGATCAGAGAGCTCTTACTTATGTCGTAATCTATTACAATTCTACTTTCTTTCTATGTGATTCGATATTGATTCTAATCAAAATTGTAAAAAAGCAACATGAAACAGCTGTGCGGGATCGCTAGAACCCTAGTATAACTTAGAACATTGTATATACAAATAATAGCGAATCAAATGTAAATCCGATCGCCCTGTGACCCACAGTAACACAACGCCTTACACTCCGACATCTAGTCAGACACGCCATCCGCACCACTCTAAAACAGATAAACAAAAACGTTATACACCAATCACAGGGCCCCCTTTAAAGTAGACGTTGCGATTCGCGCAACCCATACAGCCGACCGACAGGCGGGACGGACCCGGTCCATCCGCCTCCCCGACGAACCGAACACGTGTTCGCGTCCCGCTAGTTGAACACCCGAACCTCTGCAATACATAGAGCCGCAATTTGCCGTAGTTTACAGAGCGTTCTCGTGCGGTGTAGTTCGATTGCGAGTACCCTAGGGGAAAACACTAGAGCTACATTAACCAACGTCCAAAGCGGAACCTCCGTCTGCAGTCGAGGTTATTAACTCCTGCATTCGTTGAGGACCTCGGAGGACCGCGAGATCGCCCTGTGCTCAAGGTACCCAGTACGCCCTTATTGTGCCAACTGCTTACCGCGAGCATTTCTTGCACTAGGTCCCCTTTCTTTTGAGAAAGGGACCACCTAGTGCAAGTCCTTTTAAGGACGGTGACAGCCCAACGCAACCAACATCTGCAGCAACGCTTGGTATCGAGTCAACGTGGTGTGTACCCCCCCGCGAGGAGGGGGAGCTCCCCGCAGCGACGTCGTGCCAGCGCTCTGCAACGCGAAAGGCACAAACCAAACAGGACTGTAACAGTCACAGCTCTTGAGAGCAGGGTAACGCCTCAAGAAAGAAGAGAAGATGTCCAAACCGGAGGAAGATCCTCCACCCCCCCCCCCCCGTCTAGTTAGAGATAGGCGCCCGAAGGCGGTAGTAGATAGGGCGCTCATGGAGCGAAACTTGTTCGCCCCCGAATCGTCTCGAATCCTACCACCGGGGTACCTAGTCCGATCAAAACCGGGTAGACCAGCGAAGGACGTCGCGCTCGACGCTAGTGAGGTTGAGCCCTCACCATCCGTGGAACCGACGCCGTTACCACGCCGGACCCAAGGGCGGAGACGGACGCCGTCATTAGAAGACCTGGTCCACGAGGACAAGCGCCCACGCACGGACGACATGAAGTCGCCGACACCACCACCTGTAACGAGGCACACCGAGCCTCCTACCTCACCTTCACCACCCAAAGGACGGAGAGAGTCCGAGGAAGAAATGCGGGATTTCGAGGAGGAATCGCCGGAAGGGGAACGCGGTTGGGACACCACGTCCTACGCGACCCTTCCGTCGATGTCGGAAGAACCTCGCCCCCCCCGTGGCATGGCATTACCCGCTCCCCCCGCATCTCAAATTCCCCCCACCCCCCGCCCCACCTCCCCTCAACCGTCGACATCCTACGCCATGATGGCATCCGAGCCGGCATCTCCACGCCGTGCCGCTCCCCCTCCCCCTTCCGTTCATCCGCCGCAGCGCCCCGTTGAGCGTACGGCGGATGACAAAAAGTATCCCCCCATAATCGTGGAATGCCTGCCAAACTGGACCAGCCACTTCAAAGAACTGACCAAGAGGTTAGGACATGCACCCAACGCCCGTCCCTTCGGGAAGGGCGTAAGATTCCGCCCCCAGACGGCGGCGGAATATAGGGTCACGCAAAAATACCTTATTGAGAAGAGCAGCGAGGACAATAGCATCACATGGTTCTGCTACACTCCAGCTGAAGAACTGCCAACAAAGGTGAGCATCCGGGGGCTGCCCATGGACACACCTGCAGAGGCCATCGAAGAGGCGCTGAAGGAATTAAATTTCCCGGTGACCTTCGTGCGGCTGATTCCGCCGAGGAGGGGCAAGCCGGGATGCGTTTTCCACGCTAAGATGACCCACTTGCCCCACCAAGAACTTCAGCGCCTCTACAGCGTTGACGAGCTCCTTTACATGCCAGGCATTACCATCTCTGCCTGGCAAGGACGACAAGGGCCCTCGCAGTGTCATCGTTGCCAGGGATTCGGCCACTCGTCGTTCACCTGTTTTAGACCGTTCAGGTGTGTCCGATGCTCGGAGGAACACCCTGCGTCCTCCTGTCCCCACCCGAAGGACAGACAGCCGAAGTGCGCTAATTGCGCAAAGGCCCACGCCGCAAACGACCGACGGTGCGCCGTTATACAGCGCATCGCCAGGAAGAAGGGTATAAACATCCCCCCACCCCCTCCCCCGCAGGCGCAGCGGAGAGCGCCCACGGTGACAGAGGACGGATGGACGCAGGTGGGCAGGCAGCCCCCCCGCGCCGGACCCCCCGCCCCAGCCTCAGCCCCCTAGAGCAGGACAGAGGACAAGAGCCCCCCCCCAACCTTCAACTACCACATCTACAGCGCCCAGGGCAGCACCACAACCACCTCAGCCACGAGCACCAGCACCAGCACCAGCACCAGTAGCAACAACATCAGCAGCGACTGGTGCGACGCTCATCCCCCCGGCTAACAACGCCACAGAACGGGGGGAAGGTGTTAAAATTAAAAAGAAGAGGGGCAAGAGGAAGCGCAAGGGGAGGGTCCAGGCCGAAGGAGCCACCACCTCGACGCCGATACCAGCCCAGAGCACCACCGCAGAAAGGTCGAACATACCAGTGGCAGCTCCTAGAGAAGGAACATCAAGGGCTCAACCACCGCACACAAACGTGTTTAATTTATTACTAAACGCCGCGAGTAGAGCACCCCATGTAGGGTCAGTACAGTCTGTGGCGCCCCCGACTTTCGAAGACGTAATTTTATTATTTGTTAGGCAGGTTATGGGACTCCTCGGGGATATTCTCATAGCTATCACTTCCGGAGAACATCCGCTCGCCGCGATCGCTCGCGTGTTGACATCCCTAGGCACGGCTCGAAATGGCTCCGCAAATTAGGGCTATGTATTGGAACCCGAACGGCATTTCCAACAAGCTGATCGGGCTCAAGGCTCTCGTCCGGCGATACGACATTCAAGTTGTATTGCTGGCCGAAACGAAACTAAGACCTTCGGATAGTCTGAGACTGCCGAATTTCCACGTGTATCGTCGCGATGAGGTCTCTCCTACCGGATTGGCCTACCGTGGCACGGCCGTACTGGTCAGGAGGATCTCGTGCACGAGGAAATAGAGCTGCAACCTTACATCTCCATGCGCTCCATCGGCGTCCGGCTAAAAGCCTCCGGGAAGACGCTGCGGCTTTACGCTGCGTACCGTCCTCCCGGCACTCCCCTCAATCCAACGGACATCCGGAACGTATTCGACGGCAGCACGCCCACGATTATTGCCGGGGACTTTAACGCCAAACACCCGGCATGGGGGTCGAACACCATAACCCCCGCGGGCAGGCTGCTGTACGCAGACTCGCAGGGAGGGGATTACGACGTGCTCGGGCCGAACGAGCCGACGCATATTCCCTCCTGCAGTCGATACAAACCTGATGTCCTGGATATAGTGCTTAGTCAGTGTGTCCAGACCCCCGTCCACCTGGAGGTCCTCTACGATGAAGACACTCAGCACCTTCCGGTGCTCATAGTGACGGACCTCAGTGCAGTCTCAGTGTCTCTGAGTTCGCCTACTACAAAAACGAACTGGGAGGCTTACAGAAGCGCACTTGTGACGATGGACACTGGCCGTCCCATCAGGACGGCCGAAGACGTCGAGGTGGTCGCCAAGCACATCACCGAACGTATATCGGATGAGTGCAAGGTGGCCACCAGAATCGTCCAGTCATCGTCACAGTGGCGTGGTGAGCTTCCCAGAAAGCTGAACATCAAGCTGAAACGTAAAAAGGCACTCAGAAGACTCTGGGCACGCACTCGTTGCCCACGAGTGAAGACACTTTTAAATCGGCTGTCGGATGAGCTGTCTAAGGAAGTGATGCTGCACAGGGGAGAGTCATGGAACCGTCATCTCGACCAGATTTCGGAAAACCAGACCTCCCTTCATCACTTAAATAGGCAGCTTACCCGCACCCATTTACCGGTGTCTCCACTAGTGGATGATACGGGTCGAGTTCATTATGAAGCATCGGACAGGGCTGAAATACTGGCTACGCACTTAGAGGGGCAGTTCACGCCGAACATAGCCCTAATCGCGGCCGCGCAACATCATAGGCAGGTAGAGGACCGCGTACGGGAATTCATGTTATGTCCTGAGGAGCCTCTGCAGGGAGAAGCCTTCTTCTCTCCAGCAGAAGTGCGCAGAGCTATTCAATGGCTACCACTGCGCCGTGCACCCGGACAAGACGGAATACCCACCGCGGCGCTTAAGGCTCTGCCGGGGAGAGGTGTCGTTGCGCTAGCCCGTTTATTTAACGGGATTCTGCGCACGTGCCACTTCCCGGAACAGTGGAAACTGGGGAAGATTTTCGTGCTGCCGAAGGCGGGTAAAGACAGGAGACGACCGGCAAGCTACCGTCCTATTACGTTGCTATCACACGTAGCGAAACTTTTTGAGAAGCTGCTGCTGCGGAGGATCAGCCCGTGCATCACTGTACGGGATGAACAGTTCGGCTTCCGTAGCGGCCATTCTACTACTTTACAGCTGGCACGTGTGCTACACTACCTCGCATCCGATCACAATCGTGATCGGGTGTGCGTCGGGGTCTTTCTCGATATCGAGAAGGCCTTCGACAGGGTGTGGCATACGGGACTGCTGTACAAGCTAATAGAACATACCACCATCCCGCCTCAGCTCGTGCGTTTGATAGCATCGTATCTGGAGGGTCGCAGCTTTTACGTCTCCGTCGATAAAGCCGATTCGGCGGTACGGCCAATACAAGCTGGCGTTCCCCAGGAGTTGCCTTGCGCCGCGACTGTACGCGGTCTACACTGACGACATCCCCGCTCCCTTAGGTCGCGCGGAGGAGCGGGAAGATGACGTCCTGTTGGCGCTTTTCGCCGACGACAGTGCGTATTTCACGTCTTCGCGTCAAGCCAACCACGCAGCCAGAAAAATGCAGCGAATGTTGGACCTGCTTCCTGACTGGTTTGATAAGTGGCGGTTGACTGTCAACGTTGACAAGACTACCGCCCTTATCACCAGAAGACGGATCAAATACCCCCCCCCGCTCGAGCTCCGCGGACAAGCGATCGAATGGAACACCAGAGTGACATATCTCGGATGCCGTATTGACAGCATGCTGCGCATGGAACCGCAGGTCGAACACTCAGTTCGAACTGCGCGAGCAGCGAGTGCAATGCTGGGACCAGTACTGTCATCCAAACTACCTACGTCAACTAAGATAGGAATCTACAAAACGTACATTCGATCGCGCTTGACTTACGCCGCTCCGGCGTGGTACCCCCTCACGTCCGCGTCGCAGCGAAAGCGGCTGCAGGCCCAACAGAATCTGGCTGTTAGGAGAATCGTGGGAGCAGGTCGCTACGTCAGGAACGATGTAATCGCGTCTAACCTTAAGTTAGAATCTATCTCAGATTTCGTCACCCGTATCGCGCGTCGTATGTACGAACGCGCTGATACGGGAGTACATCCCCACCTGCGAAACATCGCTCCTCTGCACTCACGCCCCCCCGACGGGCGACCGCTTCCTCGCGAGCTGCTGTTACAGTCTCCCGACTAAGGGAATGTAGGTCGAGACGGTAACCTGCACAACAGACCGTTGAGGATAAGTGATTCGACTTTTTTCGCAATTCCCTTCTGGTTTTGTATGTGACGTGAATACGGAAACATAGCACTTCTACTTGTGCCACGAGTTGTGACACCGTATGCCGACAGGCCGTGTTCCTGTCGAGTTGATGTTCGGGTAGTGGGGGAATATCCCCGGGGCCCGGTCCCTGCAATCCTGCATTAGGATAGTAGACGTTCTTCAGCAGCCGTAGTTTCACTAATCGCATTCACATTTCACGATAGAAAGAACCACAGGTGTCCGGCCTAGCGAATAGTTTCATATTGCTATTAAGTTCTAAAATGGAGTCAGGTTTGTTTTTGAACCTATAATTGTAGAATCATATTCAATAGTATTGACCAAAATGTTTATTCTTCGCAATCCAGCAATCGCAAGTGAGCTTTCTTTCGGTCACTCGACTTCGCCCACACAGCAGTGTTTCGTCTGGTGACTGTAGGGATCTTTATTACTGATGATGAGACATTCTACCTTAGTTCCCAGGGTGAACTCTGCATAAGGGTAACTTACCATCAGGTAAACTATGCTCGTTTGCAATAAAATATCGGTAATTTAATTCGATGCTCAATTTTTTGATGGAGTCGTTTAAAAGGTTCATAAGGAAATAAATGTCGAGAAAATTTGGTGGTTTCCGAGAGATGGAGGTTCTGTTTAGGAGTGTAAAACAAAGTTTCACGGTGTTTACATTCACGATTGGACAGAGTAAAGATGCGCTGTCATCGAAGGAAGAAAATAATTTTTACCGATAATATAGAGGATTCGGAAGTTTCTGTCACTCACCGAGTCTAGACGCCATTCCACTATTTCCGTTTTTATCCACTCCTCCTTCTTTGTTCAATCCGTTCTTCTCTGGAATGCCGTTCCCCCCGAAGTCAGGGCGACTACAAATAGTTGCGCGTTTAAGGTGAAAGTTCGGGAGCTCTTTCTCAACAGATTGGCAGAATAATCTCACTATTAAATAATATTATGTATTTGTTTGTATATATATCATATACATTGTATTTGATGTATTTTAATCGCGACAGTTTTAAACCATACACCTCTGCTTTACCCTGAGGTTGACTGGTAGAGAATGGCTAAGGCATTAAGCTCGCCTTTATACATACTGTATATAAAGCTTAAATAAATAAAATACACCCTAATTGCAATAGGCAAGGAAGAATGGTTGCTACCATCGGCTTTTGATCCTGTGATTAATGTAAACAAAACCTCTAGCTAACTAAAACCTGTAACGTATTCAAAATGTCGGACTAAAAAAAGTCAAAATAAACACAATAAAATCCATATAATATATATTGTTTCATTTAATTCGTAGTGTTCCTTATCATAACACATTATATATTTTCTATAATTCCAGCAAACACTTCCCACATAGTGGTGACATGGTCGACCTTCAATGACACTAGTGACAGCCGCGTGCAGTATGGCGTGGACGAGATGGACCAGGAGGCCCTGGGCGGCAGCACTCTCTTCACGGACGGCGGCCCTCAACGGCGCAGCCAGTGGATACACCGCGTGGTGATGAAGGACTTGAAACCCGCCACGCAATACGGTTACTGCTTGTTTTTTTTTATTGACGGTGTCTAACGAGCACACAGTTCATCTGGTGGTCATTGATTCCTGCTCATGATCATGACACCTTGACATTCGTCCTCGTTAAGAAATAATAATAATAATATTAATTTAATCCTTTTTGGCACACGTAAATAGCAAAACCAAGTACTGTAAAAACAATTGAACAAACAAGTAAAATACTTTAATCTTATCGAAAAAGAAAAACAAAGAATGATACATAAATGGAAGACAAATGAAAACCTGTTGTGCGCCAAATAAAGAAAAGGATCTCCACTCAGATGAAATGAAAGTTGACAAGATAAAGTTATTGTGTCTTTAACAGTTTACAAAAAAAAATAAAAAAATCAAATAACAAACAATAGAAAAAGAACATTTTACATCGGGTGACCACATGATTGATTCATTTGAATTTGCTACGGTAGTAGTTAGAGTATATGTTCCAAATGAGGCTATCATGATGCAAATGAGTTGTCTCGCCTAAAGACTAGGATAGATGGCCTCTTTACCATTAATTAAGGTCTTCGGATCAATCACCATATGAAATACAACAACGTTTTGGTTTTAGAGGCTAAGTAAGGTAGGCAGTGAGAAGAAAATTGGGTATACTCCCTTCATAATTGTTGACGAATTGCAGTATACCACGTGGGCTCGGATTATGGATGGTCCGAAGAGTTCTGGTTTAAAACCCCACCGGCTGGTGAGGATTGGGTGGTACGCGCTGCTATATTCGGGGACATGGGCAACAAAAACGCTCACGTAAGTTTCTGCTTTTTATTTGAATGCTTTACTTTGCTTTGATATCCCAAGGAAGGACCATAGTAAAACAAAAATGTGGTATAAACATTTTCACTGAAATTAGTGTTAGTAAGTCTATCTATATGCTGTGTGGTCTTTGTCTTGGTCAGGGTAGCTTCAACGTCGCGATTCCTAGGTTAGTTACCTAGCCGAAGAGCAATATTTTCGGGCCACGGTGGATTGTGTTTTAGTCGTCTAAACCTTCCACTTATCGCATAGGCCTTAGAGGTGACAACGTTCCTGCGTCTTCACCAAAACTGGAGATAGACGTGTCAAGTGTGCCTCCAATGTGATCCACAATGATCACTCCGTTGGGTGTTCAGGTCAAAATATACTATGTATATTAAAGAAATAAAATTATGCATACTTTTTACACTCTTAAACAAACAGGAACTCCTTACTTATTTCTCTGGCCACGTCAAGTGTCAAGGTATTCTTCAACTTAAAGGTTGCAAACCGCGGTTTGCATGAAGAAGTAATATGTCGTCACCTCCAAGTCTTATGCGATAAGATCACAGATGGCTTTAGACTGCTAAAGTGGAGGTAGTAATATATCATCAACATCATGAAAACAGTGGTAGAGCTACACTGTAGTTTATAGCTACAGAATATATGTCAGCCCAACCGGTGTATGACCACGCCCCCACAGAACACCGGCGTGAAATAGCAGTATAATGCTACTGTGTTTCGTCTGGTGAGTGTAGGTATCCGGAGATCTTTATTACGAGGCATTCCATCTCAGTCTACAAGGGTGACAACGCATCTGCATTATGATTCCTTGTCAAGGATGAATGCAGATGTCATGGACCGCAGGAATCACTTGCCATCAGGTGAACTGTGTGCACGTTTGTCACTCTCAATGTAATGAAAAAAAATCGCAGCATATCAATAATCCATAGGGCTCGCCTATAAATTGCTACAAAGCACGGTTCTGAGCAATCTGCATTCATCGATTTCCCGTAAACTTGCATCGGCCGTCGTATTGGGGATTAACCTCATACACTACAGACTACTATGGGGTTGCCACTCAAGAAGCTTTCTTCCGTATGAGAAAGCTCGAGTGTCTCAGTGGGGCTATGGAGCGGATTATGCTGTATTTCGAATAGAATACGCAACGTAGACATCCGCAGTAGAACGAGGGTGACCGGCATCGTTCGAAAGATCAGCAAGCTGGCATTTAGCTAGTAGAACCTGACACCGATGGGTCTGTAATTGGGTGTCCTAAATTACCGTCCCCCCTTGTTCTTCTTCCTTCACATTCGGTGTGTGGAACACCTCGATTATACTGTCACTTGAGCTGCTATGCTGATATTTATGTTTCTGAGTGTCCATCCCTGCATGCCCTCCCTGATCCTGCAAGTGCGTGTGGAATTGCTATATAAAATATCATCAATTCCATTAGTCGCTGTCCTATCTCCAAGACGAAGCACAGCGGGGCCACTTTGACCTCATCCTGCACGTGGGCGACTTCGCGTACGACATGCATGACGATGACTCGCGCGTTGGCGACCAGTTCATGCGCCAGATCCAGCCGTTAGCCGCTCTCGTCCCCTACATGGCCTGCCCGGGGAACCACGAGGAGGCGTAGTGAGTTACACTTGGTTATTATTGGATTAAAAGTACGCGCTTTTAAAATAATGAAGGTCTTGAAAATGAAAGACACTTCGTGGTTAGAGATTGAAATACGAGCTCGCAATACTTCTCTATCTTGTCTTTTAAAGTGTCTTGTTCTAAAGTGATATCTGGTCTGCAGGCACCTTTCATCTTGGTTCCATCTTTGTCGATGCGTTGTTGTCATTGATCACTAAAATGCGATGCACTTGTAATACTATCATATGTCCTGAGCAATTGATTAGAGAAACCAGAAAATGGCGTCGTGGTCGATGCTATTGTAAATAAAATTTTCATATATATATGTATATACCATATATATACATATATTATTACCTCAACCACCTACCTAAACTACTCCTAATGGGCTGTAGTGCATTGTTTGTAATGAAGTTCTAGTAGTGTAAGGAGGTATACTAATTTATTGTCTGTTTATGTCCCGATTTCGATAAAAGACAATTTTTAAGCTCAATTTACGCTCTATCTACGTAGATGGCGCTGTTGTAAATTCGTTCAAGCACGAATGGACATAGCGAATAAATTATCCTAATTATGTTTAATTTTTAATACTCATGCAAAATCCTATTTCAGCAATTTTAGCAACTATAGAGCCCGCTTCTCAATGCCAGGACCTCACGAGAGTCTGTTCTACAGTTTTGACATTGGTCCTGTCCACTTTATCTCAATCTCCACTGAACTCTACTATTTCCTTCAGTATGGTCTGAAGGTCCTTGAGAACCAGTACCGTTGGCTTCAGCATGATCTGAGTGAGGCTAATAAGGAAGAGAACAGGTGAGTAGCAAAAGGTTTGGTATGAATGGTCCATTGGAAAAATTAGAGAAAGAGTTAGTTACTTTCTTTAATAAGTTTAATAGTGACTTATAGAAGATAGTCATTATAGTCCATAGAAGTTCAATCTAACCAAACAAGATGTAAACTTAGTACCAACAATGAGGCCTAAGACAGAGAGCCTTCTGGTAACTGAGAGTAAGTTAGTATTCAGATTGGTTCAGGTCTCACCTGACTATTAACTTACTAAAGAGTCCCGACCCCGGCCCTTACATTTAGTATATACGAGGATACAATTAGTACAGATATGGAACTTACACTAGTGGATGTGAGATTTATATAAGAGACTAGTAAATAATGAAATGACATGTGGCGTGATCCCCAAGTTATATATATAGTAATAGTGAAATTATAATCACAATCAATTTTAGTGTAGTGTGTTCACTGACTGCCACTGTGATGGAATGCCACCTTACCAGTAACTGGATTTTCGGATTCCTACCTTCATATCAGCATTATGAAGCTACTTCATGCTGGTATTCTGTGGGGGTGTGGTCTTTCCGGGGCCGATCCGCCCCATTCACGATGCGACTAGGAATTAGCTGAAGGGAAATCCTGTTATTTAAACATTATGGATAATCATATTTTTTCTTTAATCCAATAACAAGTTTTTCTTGGTATTGGGAGTGAAAAACAAGCTCACAGTTCACCTGCTGGTAAGTGAGTATTGTGGACCATGATATTTATATCCTCAACAAAGATTCAACATGGATATACCCGGTCATCCCCGAGCATTGAGATTGAGTGCCTTATTACTTGTAATTTAGTCCCCGGATCCCTACTCACCACGCGAAATCCAACATTGCTATTTCACGCTGGTGTCGTGGGACCTTCCGCAGCCAAGCCAACCCAATCTTATTGCAGTTTGAAAATAACTGCAATTGATCTACCACCGTAGTGTAGTATGTATGTTTCTGTGTGTATTCTTGTGAACATAGCTGTAATTTTGTCTTATTTTATGAGAATTTTTGATAAATAATGTTATTGTTTTGGTGTTTCTGAAGTGTCCTCACTAATTTGTTTTCTTCTGAATGTGCAAGTTTTATATTTAACATTTTGTAAGTCTGTTAACATTTGGCAGTAATGTGTCCTTTTTAATTCTACAAGCAACTAGGTCACTATAGTGATTAAGAATTTTGTGTCTGGTATAGTTTCTATCTCATATATCTATAATGGCAACCCTATAGACTTTTTCAGATGGCTTACCTGTCTATATAAATAAATATTAAATGCTGTACATTGGTAAGCGCATTACTTGAGAATGGCATCACCGAATTGGTAATTTTTTTTAAATTGGCAAATTCGGGAGAAATTTAGTTTTGTACTTCTATGGGATTTTGTATAAACTTAAGAGCATAACTCACGATCAACAAATTCACAAAATAATCACAAATAAATTAATTGTAATTCAGACAGGACATTTAGTTATCTGGTCATTTAGTTATCTAGTCATTTAGTTACTCGTAAATATAACTTTTGTGGTGACAATTAAACATAGTTTCACGGAAAGGTCTCAATCCACACAATGACACAGAATATATATATATATAATAATACAATTGCACAAGTGTGTTTACTTTGATTATTCTTAGATATTTTTTGCTTAATAAGATATATATAAACTTGGACCAAATATATTAATAACTTATTTTGGATTTTTTAGACAGTCTGTTAAATAACAATTATAGTGATTACCGTAGCATCAATTGATAGGATTTTTATCCGAATTATCCATTGTTTGTCTATGTGTGTGTTGTTAAAATATTATCAATTCATTTCTAAACTCTTTGTTGGTAACTAAAAATATATTTTTAATTGCCACTTTGATTACTCCTTGGAATTAAAGTTTTTAAATTTTTTGATCTTTATTTAACATTAATATTGGCTGTTAGAAACGAAGTCGTCTGAAAAGGATTGTATGGAACTACTTCTGATAATTGATGATTAAAAAATGTATCAGAACCCCAGATTAAAAATATAAAGTAAAACGAGATAATGTCTGTGTTATTCTAGGGATTGCAAAAAGTCAACAACTGCTGCCATTATTTTTTAATATTCTGACTAAGGTGTGTAATGTTTAGGACTAACTTTTTTTTTTAAGTTAAACTGCAGCAGAACCTTCACATTTATCTGTGCACGTTTTTTATTGAATCGTCGTACTAACTATATAACGCAAGACTTCACATTATATTTTTATGAAACTAAGGGTGCCAAACTAGCACATAATTCATGGTAAATGGTAAATACGGTCCATGACATCTACGTTAACAGTGGTAGAGCTACGCTGCAGTTTCTAGCTGCAGAATATATGGGTGATCTCGACCGGGGTTAGGGCCACGCCCTCACAGAGAACCGGCGTAAAATAGGACCGTAGTGCTGCTGTGTTTCGTCTGGTGAGTGTAGGGATCCGGTGACCTTTATTACTGGAGACGAGGCATTCCATCTCAATCCTCAAGGGTGACAACGTATGTGCATTATGATTCCTTGTCAAGGATGAATGTAGATGTCGTGGGCCGCAGGAATTACTTGTCATCAGGTGAACTCTGTGTGAGTTTATTACTCTGTGTAATAAAAAAAAAGAAAAACGTCCATCTTCAACAAAGATTCAAGATGAAAACGAAAGAACGAACGCCTCGTCACCAGTAATAAAGGTCTCCGGATCCCTGCACTCACCACACGAAACAGAAGCACTATGGTATACATTGGTACCCTCTGAGGGCGTTATCCTACCCCGGTCGAGATGATCCATTAATTCTGCAGCTAGAAACAAACTGCAGCGTAGCTCTACCACTGTTAGCGTATATGGCAAGCCTGATGTCCTTAAGGTCACCAGCAGCGACGTCATGTTGCTATTTATTTCAAGCGTCAGTGTCGAAGTCACTGATAGTGTTAATTGCAATTTTACATGATTATTTCTAAAGCACTCAACTGTAAAGCGAACCATAGTGATTGATCCTGCATGCTCTAAAAATGAAGCACGTGTAAGGCAAGCCGTGTGGAGGCCGACCTAACGCCCCCACTTCTGGACCTGGCCTTCTGGGTCATGATTCGGAATGATCACTATTATTAGTTTATGATTTGTTTTTTTTCCTAGTAGAAGGCGTAAAATAATAGTAACCTAAAAAACAATGATTCAAGATAAGTAAAAAAGATGACTATCCCTGTAACGTTAAACTTTGAATAAATGTTTTTGTAAGTGTACAAATATGTCTGCTGTTCAGGAATCAAACTGAAAATTAAATTATGTTCATATAATTTTTTCATGTAGTAAAGTTGCAAACAAAATTGAAGCATGGAAAATTTTTGATTTTTGTTGTTTTCTTGGCTATATTTTGCCTGACAAATATTGCCTAATTAATACAGGCTGAACTATGATAACTTAAGGCCTCGGTAACTGAGGACATCGTGTATTTCGTTGGACGTGTTGGGCATTAGCAAAATAAATTTATTGCCAAAATTAACTTATAGAACAAAAGATAATTTTTTTTTATACTCCAATGAAAATGTATAACAATATAAATTTACCTTCATTTCTCGGAGTTTTGCAAATAGGGTTGTTGTACATATTACGTTTTATACTCCGTTTTAAAAATAGCGTCATTTTGTTGCCAAACCTAACATCATTTACGGGGCACGATTATTTTGAGGGAGTGCAGTCTTCTGTTTTTTATAAATAGATTTTATAGTGTGACGTTTGCTGTACCAGTTTAATGTTGTACAGGATGAATAAAAATCGGTTTAAATTTAATTAACAGATAAATTAATAAAATTTATTCTGATTAAATTTAAAAGTATAACTAATAATAGTGTAGTATATGTAATAATTATCTATAGTAAAAAAGATACATTAACAGAATGTATCCGAACAAAATTTCAAAGTATAATTATTATCTATGGTTATTTATTCCATCATTCATCATCCATCATCCATTTGTGTTTTGTTCCTCCATCCGCCGTGTTATTTTAAATATTAACGTTTCGAATAAAACACAAAAATAACAAATTTTTTTTATTCCATTACGCTGTCCTATATACGTGGGGTTCGTCGATTTATCTAATGACTTGTTTCATTGAATATTCATTAAATGATATAAATTGGGACAAAAAGAGAATCAAGAACGGGCGGTTGATCAAATTTATAAACGAGAAAGACTTGGCAGGGTGTCACTTTATGTCACAAAATGTGACTTAGCTCGCACTCCATTCAATAGTTTGTTAGCGAGCTTGGACACTCATCAAATATCTATCAATCAATAACTGACGTATCTAGGTCGTCAAATCACCATACTGTCATATGCCTTAATTGTGTTTCATCAAGGTTCAGTCTTGAGCCCGTATCTGATATTTCATATCATATATATATCACAAAGAAAGCACGGCAACTTTTTTTTTCTTGTGTCCCTAATTTTTATTTAAAAAAGAAGAATTCTATCTTTGAATGGATATAACTTTGTTGTTTGAACCGTGTTTCTGTGCTAACATACGCCCGCTAATAACGTGCCAACCGAAAAGCAATTTTATACTCGTATACTGTAGGTTCAATTCGTCAACAGGCGGTTACGGCCTTGGATCGTACTGTTCGGCCACAGACCCATGTACTGTAGCAACGAGCATGTATTATGCTTCAATAACTACGTGCCCACTCGCGTCGGACTGCCTCTTGTAGGATTGGGTGAGTACATCCACGGAGTACAGCCACCCGTTATGGGGTAGGGGAAGTTCCAAAGAACCATAAGGAAATGTTAATCCACATATTAGGCACACAAACAGTCAATCGGGCAGAGCAGTTGTTGCATTTTTGATCCCAGCTGTGGAGGGTAGTTGTAAATTTCGTCAGGATTTGTGTGAAGTGTAAACTACCCTCGTTCTGTGACTGCTGAAATTCCAGGGCGAAGAGACCGTGGATCGTTTTGTACGGTCATAGGCCAATGTACTGCAGTAACTCTGACGATATTGACTGCAGTTTCGAGTACACCAGGAAGGGGCTGCCGATTCTAGGCTCTTTCGGTAAGTCTCATGTTGAAGTATATATTAAGAAATGTAAAGGTAAAATACGAGGACATGACAAAAGCAATGAAATACTACTGGTAACATCGAGAAGTTATACGTCGCCGATTTTGAAAATTAAACATTTTTTTATGTTGTTTTTTTCCGAAACCATCTAGAGGTAATTAGGTCACGGCAATGGGATCTCACTCGATGTTATTTTCGCGTTAATGTTTATTATTCTTATAAACAAAATGTAAAGCCACAATTTTTGGTGAGTGCTTGTTCACGAGCAATCGTTAGCCGAATTCAAAAGTAAAGAAGCAGTCAATGGCGATTATTCAAGACAGACAGACAATTTTGAAGGAATAAACCATGGAATTACATACATAGAGCTAGATTGAGAACGAGAACTCGGTATTAGATCATCAGCTTTTTTTCCTGTTCCGCGAGAGCGTCTGACTCGAGGGTGCCCGGGAGGGCCGAACCTCTGCTCTTATATGTATTAAGCGTTGTTCAAGATGGTTGTCGCACAAACTAAACGATGTGCGGAATGAATTTCCTGTGGTTTGCTGCAAATTTATGATAGATAAAAAAAGTTTATGAGGAAACATGGGTATATAATTAAGCTTCAGACGACGAATCATGCTTTGTAGATGGGCTGACTCCAAAGAAATCGTGGCCATGCACAATACAAGCAGAAATAAATGGTTGCCTTATTGCTCTATAATACGGAACATATTGCTACACTTTGACCCTAGAAGTTCAAAGGATAGTTGACTCTGAACGCGCAAGGATTTTACTATACTCGACGATCTTCGCCGCATAAGGCAGGGTCAAGGGAATGCATTCGCACACAGACCAGCGGCCGCACCAGCGCTGGCATCCCCGTGTCGTGGGAGATGCCCCTCATGGCCTTTCATCTGGAAATGGGCAACGGAGCCCGCCACTTAGAGACTATGAGCTTAAGCAAGCACTGCTCTAAAAATCACAGTCCTCAGCAGCTGCTCTTACTACATGAGCCCACCGTGAATGAGTGAGAACACTAGAATACTACATCTGCACTCTTCTCTCGCCTCGGCTGAGGAAAGAAAACGGCCACTCGTCACTTCCACCCACCATCTAGAGCGGCCACATTGAGATGGTCCAATGCCATAGGCCCGTCGTATGTAGGTTTCCTCTTCATGACAAGGTGCAAAACCCATTCGGGCGGGAGACTAACCATGGCTCTGGTCAACTGTATGTGAGCTGATGAACAATTTGTTTGAGGAGCGTTATATATTTACCCACTTAACATTCCAGGGTTGGAGCCGCTACTAAAGCAGTACGGTGTGGACTTGGTGATCTGGGCCCACGAACACTCGTACGAGCGGCTGTGGCCGGTCTACGATGAGAAGGTCTACAACGGCTCTCTGGAACATCCTTACACAAATCCTGGGTGAATATACTTTAGTAGTACAAACTATTTGTAGCATGAGCTGGTCGCTTACGGTTGCTAACGGATGGAGTACCTAACTGCTGGCCACGTAATCTGTAATTAAGTCCCTGTATCCCACTCACACAGCAGCGTCACTCTGCAATTTCACGCTGGTATTCTCTGCCAGGGTGAGATCCTTCCCCGGTCGAATTGACCCATCAAAGCAAGTTTCTAGTTGCAACATATCTTTACCACTGTTAGTCAAAAGAAACCTGACGCCTGAGTGTTGAAGTTGACAAAATCAACGGAACCTTGTAAATGTTGTTTGATTTGTATTTCCATCCTTCGGCTTATTTTTTTAATGTTCAGAATTCGAAGTTTTTACTTAAAAACTTGGTATTTCATATACACGGATGAGTAGATTTGAGTTATATTTTGATACAAGTTTCATTTTAGAATATCAGGGGTGACAAACGGTCACACAATTCAACACAAAGGTCGGCCGATGACATTGACATCCAGCCTCCAACCCTGAGGACAGATATTCAATGCCTCGTTACCTATATAATTGGATCTCTTGACTTTAGTCCTCCGAGCCGGATTTTTAAAAAAAATTTCGACCCGGACTGTACAGTGCATTATACGCTTCTATTTCACGCTGGTATCCTGTTGAAGGTTGCGGCTAAAAATTAGCTGCAGTGTGGCTTCGTCACTTTTATATACTATTTACATAGTCACTTATAATCGGGAGCTTGGTGGCGAATTCTCTTCACATTTTAGACGTCGCTTTACATAAAATAGAATAGAACATACTTTATTGCAATCTTTAAATAACATTACTAAATCAAATTGACGTAGTAAACAAATTATTAAATGCGCAACGGGCGATGTTATGGCTAAAAGCCATCTCGTCCAAACAATCTTTGGATGGGTCGGACCAAGAAAAAAAACAACGAAAATCTACAAACATATTATATTGCCAATATTTTTAGGGTTGTAAAATATTGGTAAGCTTTTAACTAACATTTTACAATGAATATTTGCGTGAATTTCGCAAAATCTGACCCTCAGTGCTTTTACTGGTTCTTTTTTTTTATATTAAGTATGCAAAAGTAATGATTTTCGGAGTGAGTTTTGGTAAAACTGTGAGCAAATTGCAAATAAAACTTCCAAATTATTATCCAAAAGGTAAATTACTTATATATATATATTTATAAAAAACATTTGTTATATTTTGTCTTTTTTTGTCATTCAATCCATTTACGAAATTCACGCTGTTTTTTTTAATTGCTTTTAATTATTACTCGGCTGACGTAATTAGACGAACGAAATCGTGTCGGCATCATCAACCACATCATTATTTTTAAAATACTCTGATGAAAACGTAATAAAGAAAAGTATAAATATTGTCTAATTGTGTTGGTTAGGTGACATAAACACTAATATTCACTAATAATTATAAAAATATATGCTCTATCCGTACCATAGTTGATTACTATAGTGCTGTATCTTTTTTTTTTCGAACCTTTTTTACGCCCGCGTATTGCGTAGCCCGAGGTCCTTCCGGCCCTACCCTAAACTTAGACTATTGGTGCTTTATGCTTCTTTTTACTTACTCTCCATCTTGCATCTCTTTCGCACTTACTATCATAAAAAACTTAGATCAGTTCAAATATAGAATTATTTAATTGAGTCTAGTAAGTTAATCTAGTTATTTAATTATTCCTTTTTTTTTAAATCTAATTATTTAATCAAGCTCATGGATATATATAGAGCTGTTTTTGTAACAGGCCATAGTAAGTAGCTAGAGTTGTTTATTATTTTACTTGGTTTTTTCTTCTTTTTTTTTTTACGGGTTATTAACTAAATTGAATATAAAAGTTGAACGAGTTGTTTTGTTGTGTTCCAGTGCGCCGGTACACATTGTGACCGGCTCCGCCGGCTGTCAGGAGAGGACTGATCCCTTTAAATGTAAGTAATGTCATCTGTGTGTCTGGAACATGTTCATTGTTACTGCTACTAATACTTGAGCGATGAAATCTGTGTGGAGGCGGAGTTATAAAGTTACAGATTTTTTTAACGATCCATATTTTACAAACATGACGAAAAAATATATTTTGGTAAAAAAAAAGAATTTAAATTGTTTGGATTTTTTTTAATAATATTATTGATATGTGTATGTGGTAACTGCGGTCCATAAACAATAATATACATTTTGAACAACAATTCAATATGGACGTTCCTTATGCTTTGGGTCACCGGAGCCCCACGAAACACAGCAGCGTTATGTTGCTTTTTCATGCTGGTGTTCTGTAGGGCGCCTACCCTACCCTGGTCGTGTCGATCTGATGCTGCTTCTAGAAACAAACTGCATTATGGTCGTTCCACTGTTACTGTTGTTATTGTCATCAGCCGATCCGCCGGCGTGGTCGGCGTTCAGATCCACGGATTACGGCTACACGAGGTTCAAGGCATACAACAAGACCCACCTCTATATAGAACAGGTGATTATATTGAATATCTATAGAATAGAATAGAACAAATATTTAATCCATCGATACATTTTAATTAAAACTATATAACAAAACTCAATAAAACTGAAAATATGCACATCAAACTGACTGCTGAAGAGATATCGTCTATCGAGATTAGGTGTCAAAGCGGGCGAACAGGTCATCTGATGGTAAGTGACCGCCGCTGGTAAGAAACTACAAAACGCACAGTGGTGGATTGTCAACCATTAAGATGAAAGATGATATTTTAAATTCAGTCTCAATATATCTGTCTATGACTTAGTGTCTACACACTGTTCTATTCATTCCCAAGCAGATACAGGAGTTCATATATGTTCTTTATGTTATTTGTATTTGAGTATTGTAAACTAGCAACACACAGTTGCCCAGCGGGTGGGACGTCCAACAAATACTCCCTAGTTTTAGTGATTAACCTATACCTTATTATATTTAAAATTCATATTTAGTAATTTAGTTAATCATCATATTAATTTGGCGTTGTAAACAATAATTTCACTTTTATTAGTTTGTAATCTGACTTCAAATTGATTTTTTATAAACCGGGTGAGGACGCGCCATTGTGGCCGTATTTTTCATACAAGTAACACCTTGCACAACGTTACACTGTCTGAATAAAAAGTCATTCCACAAGACCCACAAGTGTTAACAGTATACAATTTCTTTTAAGTCTTTAAGTCTAGTATAGTGTGCAATGTTTGTTTCCAGGTGGACGTGGACCTGAGGGGTCAGGTGATCGATTCCTTTTGGCTCATCAAACATCGTCATCATCCATTCATCAACCTATAACTTGCTTATGGTCAAGTTGAGCTTTACTGGAATTCTAATTAAGTGCATTAACCAAAAAGTTGGGGCAGGAACTTACCAAATTGTGTGTACATTTTGTGTAATGGGGTATAAATGGAAACTAAATATCGTACCTTTAGAAAGAAAACGACCCAAGTCCAAAAAGTAAATACAAAATGAGCTACGATCGTAAAATTACGTAAAACAATATTTATAAAGACGGTGTTCAAAGAAAATATGTATTTACGTGATGATGAGATAAAACTATGTGAATCATGAATTTTTGTTACAATGTCACTATTAATAGGAATAATAGGGTACACATTTAGAACGAAAGGGACCTAAGTAAAAAATAAATAACACAAAGACTTAAAATATCACTATCAATCTCAGGAAGATTCAATATAAACCACTGTATTGACTTGAAGACAGTGTGAAGCCCGACTGTTTGATGAAAATTTTCATTTAATAATAAACATAGAGATAAACTGTGTGCTTGTTTGTGGCCTCTAATATTATCAAAAAAGTCTATAAAACAATACAAAGGTGTCGGTCATTTATCTCACAAAATTGTCTTTTGCCATTTCCCAAAAAGTAGTTTTTTTTTTTAGTTGAGTCTATTTCATCTTAAAGGTGCGATTATCTAAACAAAATGTATGTCCGCCATATCTGTATCATAGTGTTAATTGTTATGTATTCGGTCCCCGGTGTCGGCACCAATGAAATTGTTAGTTGCAATTTTAAGTGCTCATGTACCAGATGCTGGAGTGGAGGAATCCACCGTGAGGTCATCTCACAAACCTTCACGTCTGAGCGACAAAAAAAATTTGGAATTTTTGAACGTAAAAAGTTGTTAATTAGAACAAAATTTCACCGAATTAAAAATATACAAAATAAATAGCAACCTAGGCCACCTATTCTTGAATCTTTGTGACCAGCCGTGGACTATAAGGTTACTGTTTACTCTTTCAAGAATTAGGTTTGTGATTCTATTTCACTGCGCCAAGTAATGTTATGTAAAGATCGCTTTAAACAACGCTTGATACTTGGCGTAATTATAATGTAAATTTTTTAGAGATATTTATGAATCTCTACTCGATTCACTTATATTATTGATAAATAAATATATTTTTGTAAATACAACTGTTGTATTTTATTTCTAACTTAAGACAACAGTTTTAACTGTGGTGGAGCCACTCTCTGCAGCATGAATGGGTCGGCCAAGGACCCGTGCCCCCACAGAGTACCGGTACGAGATAGCAACATGACGCCGCAGAGATCCTAGCTAAAAAGGTATTCTATCTCAGTCCCTCGCAGTGTCAACGCATGCGCATCCTGACTGACTTTGAAGAGGATGGATGAATTCCAATGTAGTTGTTACTAATATTACTTAAATAATTCTGTTTTGTTTGGTTCAGGAAAATCAATGGACTACCCACTAGATTTATGCACGGGGTTAGGGATCGTGCTTCGAGATACAGCCGTTGGATAACGATGGACTTGGCAATTAGGCAAGTCCACCATTATCATGTTCATCGTTTGTGACCATAAATATTATATATACGTATATATATATATATAAAATAATAAGTACCGAGCATAATTTATTCTTGGCTTGTTTAGTAACTTAGTTTTTTGTTTGAAAGATGGTGTAATAGATTACCATACCTTGTCGAGATAACCTGTACCTACATATAAACCAACACACGCGTTAACATGAGCACACACACATGCAAGAGGTAACATATTAGTAATAGTTGTACCAGATAGTCTGTTTGTCTATTCTGTTTTATGTATTGCTTTCCATTGTTGCGTATAAATATTTTGTAAAATGTAACTTTTAGATGGTGATCGGGAAGCCCTCAATCCTCACGACTCCCGCATTACATATAAGGGAGATGGCAGTTGCTGGGCACCAGCGCTGCACGGGACTATAATCCTGTGTCGGCAAGTCGAGACACCTCCGTTTGCCAAAGTGCATAATATTGTTCGTGTAAAGTTGATTCTTCTTCTGTGGCCATGAAGTGTTTTATTATTGTTGTATACTTGGCCACCGCATGCCACGTGTTAAGCCCGGCAGAGGGGCGTCGGTGCGTTGCGTGCGGGATCCCGGATGCCTGATGCTCTGAGACCACCGTGAGAGTTTTACTCTCTTCTATAATAGAAGTTCTATTCCGTCTTTCCCTGGGGGCAACGTATCTTTTGTAGATTTCCCTCCTATACAATAAATAAAGGACATATTAAGTCTGTAACGCTATAGACATTAATTCAAGAATCGATAGCATCAGTCGTTTAAGTTGACGTGTCGATACCGTATCCTGGCTAGTGTGCGTAACGTCAACTTGTTACCTTGCAGGGCCCCGGTGCACCTGGTGACTGGCTCAGCAGGATGTCAGGAGGGGAGGGACCATTTCAAGAGTTTGTATAAATACATACATATAGTGTACGCAACAAACGTGACGTGTGTTTTCTGGTGGAGCCGCTCTGTAGAGTCCTTGGAAACAATCGATACGAAGCGTCATGGTCTGCGACACTTTAATGTCATAGTATATTATATATATATTAATAGATAAATATATCGATGATGATGTTCTTCTGATCGATTTACATGACAGCGATATCTTCTAGCTATTCCCAGACGACGTCATGCGTGGGATAGTGCTATAGTGCCGTAGACATTTACTTAAACACAGACCCTCACTGGTCACCTTCCTTACGAAGTAATGTGTGACCAATAAGATCGAAGGGAGGTTCGGATGCCGTGTCAGAGACACAGGACATATATACAATTTTTTTTCTATTACATTGACTTTAATAAAAAACGATGTACATAATTCAAATGATGGCAAGTGATTCCTGCGGCCCACGACATCTACATTCATTGTTGACAAGGAATCATAATGCGGACGCGTTGTCACCAATGTTTCAGGATGGCTGCCGCCGTTTATCGCCACTATCTTAGGTGAACTTGTAGGGACACACTACAAACAGTGCCACACGAACACTTTTTGTTTATAGAATAGTTAGCACATGAGCAAGCAGAGCAAAGCACCTGATGGTAAGCGATCACCGCTGCCCATAGACATTCGCAACGCCAGAGGAGTCGCAGATGTGCTGCCGACCTTTAATAATGAAGTCGTCGTAATATATCCCGCGCAAGCAAACATTCCGCTCCTAACCACAACTTGTCTCATAATTTCGTACCTTTGCCTACAAACTGTATATTTCATTCGTCATACAATTTTTAATAAACATTATAGCGCGCGCCAACTTATATAAATAAATTATTTTATTAAAAATATTAATTCTTAATGCCCGCAAGCATCCGCCATTATCTTAATAATCACCGTCTTATAATTGACGACTATGTAACTGCAACGTAACTCTACCACTGCCGAAGACCCTAGACTATTGTATTTTTATAGCACTGTAAGGTCTATATTGTATGTTGTAAACAGACAACCCTCACAAGTGGTCCGCGTTTCGCTCCCAAGACTACGGCTACACCAGGTTCAAGGCTGTCAACAACACACACATCAGTATAGAACAGGTAAGACAATATAAAAAGTAACACCCTATATATATAAATCCCAGTATCTAAGTTTTGACCTTCACTCTTAAGAGCGTGTTAGAGCTTAATCCGCTGCGGATTCGGACACTTCACATGTTCGAAATATATTTATTTGTTAGACATATTTTCCTTCATCGCCGAGTAATCCGATAAATCAGCACATAAAATTACAATTAACAACTCCATTGGTGCCATAGCGTTTATCATTCTCAGATGCAGGTGGCCCAGGATCGTGCTATGGGGAGGGGGGGCTCTACCGCAGGACTGGGCTGCGGTCAGGCCGTGATGATGACGAACATGTCTTTACTGATGTTATTATCTATTTTTATATATATCTTAGGTATTAACAGCTTATTCACTTATTGCAGAAATCGGTTATTGACCTTACTAAAGGGGTACATTGGTTATATATTATATATATAAATATATACACTGTTAGGTATAGGCCTCTCTAGAACGTATTAGAGCATATTCCTCTACGTGGCTTCACCGCGGGTGGGCGGACTTCACATGTCTTCGAAGTGTATTTTTTTAAATATATTTCTTGAACATGCAGATTTCCTTAGCGCGATTTAAGATAACCATCAACGCCATCTCGTCAGTTTTTAATGGAATGATTATTATTCATAGGTCTCTGTCGATCTGGGCGGCCAAGTGATCGATAAGTTTTGGCTTATCAAGGACAGAAAACCGAAGAATTGACGATTTATCGTAAAATGGCAGTTAAATATATAACATCAAGATAAATGTAATCATCAAATAATTATATTATAGACGAAATTATTAAGTAAACGAAAATAGTAGCAGTACATGATGGATGCCGTGTTTCCCGCGCATTATACTGGACTACGAATAACAGAATATAATTAAAAGTGACAAGTTGTCGTTTTACGAGTCAAGTCGAGTACAAGTATTATCTGCGTTCATAAGTTTACTTCATTATATAACAAGGTTGTATATTATACAAACTATTTATAACAATTATTTAAGAAAAATGTTTGTAAAAATTTAAAAGAAGTAATATATCATTTGAGTTTGGTGCACATAAGCTTCTCAGAATCTTACTCTGTGGAGGACAGAGTAAGAATCCGAGCCACCGTCTTTGGATACTTTGTTCAGCAGTGAACTAGTGCTGGACTAAAATTTATAAGTAAAAAATGTATTTATTTATTTGTAATATGGAAAATAGCAATAACGTGCAGCGTGGAAACGCGCGTGTATACGTGTAGGTTAAATGCTTATTGTTGTTAGTTGTAAATTGTTAGTACAATATTTCTACGCGTTGGTTTAGTCATGGACATCATTTATTTACACTTTTCGTAACCTAAACTAACGCTTTCAAGATGGACTTAACGTCCAATATTCTCTGTAGGTCAACCCTGGATGAGAGGGAGAAAAGTTTGCTATAAATATAGATAAATAACATTAATATATTTGAGTTTAAACATTGAAAATAATAATTGAGTGGAATAGAAAATAAAAAAACAGTAAGTATTAAAAAAATAAAACAACAGTGTAATTATTATATTTTCATCGGTTCTTAATACGACGAAAAAAATCGGTTATTCACGCCTGGAAGCGGGTGAAAATTTAATTGAACAATTGTATTAAATTCATAAATACACGTTTACATGCAGGTCAAGCTAAGAAAATAGTGCTGAGTCATTTTACATTGATTTAGAGACAAAACGAGAATGTTTGAAAATTTAAGAAGCAAAAAATGTTAATCAACCTAAAAACTTCATTTTTCTTGCAACATCTAATAAAAAACTTCATCATTTTAAAAAAAAAATACCACATGTCATATAACTGATTTTGAACTGTATTTTGAGAAGTTTCAGACCAACCATTATACGAACAAGATCTGGCTGTATGGACTAAAGTCCTTTGCCTTTCCCATTAGGGATAAATTAATATCATCATCATCTGTATTTTGAGTACGAATCGAATACATATTGTGAAAAATAATGCTGAACTTAAAGCCAAAGATAGTTGAATTTACATAGAAAAATATTTTGTTAAATTATCAAATTGAAATATTTTATTGTAAGTTTTCTTTAGTTAGTGTTGTTATTCTTTCTTGTCAAAATTCGAGAGAACATGCAAAAATATTGTACATCTTCTTCGTTGTTTTCGTAAATTAGTGGATTACAAAAATAAAATTCGTGGAATAAATTTCTTTACAAATTTTTCGCGTTTATTTTTTATCGTAGCATTTCGAGTGAAAATCTTTACCTCGTAATTAGAGAAAAAAAATCCGTTAAAAATTTTATTCGATTTTATCGATACTGCCCGTATTTGCGTAAATTTAAGGAATCAAATTGTTATATTCATTAACATAAAATAAATATATATGGCACATGAATATGTTTTTTAACCCTTCAGAAAACAAATTTTCCTATATATATAACGGGTTGGTCAATTCAAGGCTACTCAAAATTAAAATTTAATGTTCACAATGCTTCTGAATGGAACAAACACTGAAGCGAACACCTTGGGTATCCTTTTTTGGGTAATTTTTATATCAATTATAGTCCACTACTGAACATTGACTTAGACAGCCAAGAAAACTTTCTCGTCGCTCGCCTATTGCTTAAAATCAACCCATCACACAGTCTCGACATCTAAGAGCGATGTTCAAATTGAACATCTATCCAAGCATTACGCCTGACGCTTGCAAGTAAACCAAGACGACGGTATTGCGATCTTAGATGTCGGCGAGCGCGACGTCGTCTTCCTTGCTAAAACTATTCTATATATGTATAACTACGTACAGTTATACATATATAGAATAGTTTCTAAGAGTTTACTAAAACTACATTCAGAACACGCTGTGCGCCTCTAAAAAAATACTTAAACACTCCTGGCAAATTGTTGAAAATAAATGTCGCTTATCTACTTATAGAAATAGGTTCTCTAAGCACATTCTCCATTTATAGATAATTGATAAAAAAAATAGTAAGGCATAAATAAGGCACACATACATTTTCATAAAACTGTTTAATCCAGCCACGAGGCAAATATCCTTATAGTAAAAACAACTTAATGACGTAGTAGAAAATATGTTTACGTAATATCCTTAGACTAACTTACAACTAAATATCACTACTTAGTACTTTGCGATAACCGATTTGTACTTAAGGTGAGCGGAACTGCAGATAGTCAAACGAACGAGGCACAAATAGATGTAACAGCAATGCTTGCTGGAGAGGGGATCTAAGAGTGTCTAATCTAGGGGAACCTATCACCGTAACGACAGTCTAATTGCAGGTAATAACAACATGCAACTACAAACATTTACTTAGCGAAATGGAATCTTAACAATAAACATCAATTAAATATTTTAATTTCAACAAAGTGTTTTGCTGCAACAACCGCACCTGGCTAGATCATGGATTCTCAAGTTATTTTCTCAGTAAAATCTTGAACACTTTCTGACACTGCGTTATAGTTTTTCTTCCATTCTTGGTATTTACGTCAGATTATCTATGCGAGGAAGATCAAGTGCCTTCTAAATGGCCGCTTTAACGTATAATATCTTCTGTTTGGTTTCTGGCAATATAAAAACACCGTAATACATATCTTTCTTTAGATCAAACTTTAAACAATCAACGCATGGTCTGTCCTAAACTCAGTTCGCCATCGCTTCTGTTAGATCTAGCTTTCTTGCTATTAATGGGGCCTAAACTAACCTCTCCCTCACTTCGCAACGGTAGAATTACACTGGATATATCTGAACTATATTTCGAAATAATTGAAGACGCGCTTGATTCCGATATGGAGGGGATTTTGATTTTCCTCAACCTCCTCTTGAATTTATTATTGATTTCACCCAAACTACTTATATCTGACGATGAGTAGTCACCATCGGCGGAGCTTGAACTGCTAAAATGCCTAAAGGTTTTTCGAACATTCATATTTTTGTCTTGATTGTGATCGAATTTGGACGAGGTGGCATCAAGATTTGACAACACATCACGAGAGTTTTGTGGAAGACGTAAGCTGAACCGCGGTGAAGATAAATTTATTGACACAGCTAAATCATCAACTTCATCCAACTCTATGTGGAGGTCTTCATCATTGGTAAACACTATGGGACTGGTATGGTGATCGACACCGCGGGACAATGCGAAAGGTGATGTTGTCCTGGTTTTAGTTTTTGTTGGCGAAGTCATTACGCTTCTAACATGACCGGGGGACGTTTGTGTGTTCTTTTGCGAGGCCGTGAAGTTTTTCTCTTCATTGACAGTATCTTTTGATGTAGACGATTTGGCTAAGTTCTTCTGTAAGATGTCATTACATTCGTTGACGATTAGTTTTTTAATGAAATCTTCATTTAAAACCTTGTCAACGTCGTCCTTGGGAAGTTTTTGATTTTCAGACGGCCAGAGGTCGTTACGTATTGGTTGTATGGTTCTTGGTGAAGTTTGGGTCGCTTTCAAAGATATTTTGTGAGTTGTGTTGCTCTGAGTGGCATTGTCTTGAGTATCGATTAAATGGATAAATTCGAAAGTGTCCACTGAGTTTTTAAATGAAAGATTTGATGATTTCGTATAAGTGGTGTTATGAATATTTGTTTGAGTGTGATCAATGACGTTTCTTTCGTGTATATAGTGATTGCCTGTCTGGTTATTTCTTAATTTATTATCTTGTGATTGAGATTTTTCTTTTTCTGATCTTTCTTCTTCAAAATCATCTGCGTAGCTTTCTTTATCACTTTGACCGTTTGGGTTAGAAATGTGTGAAGACCTAGACGGCGATTCTTTTTCTTTTTCTTTAAGGTTTTTTGATAACGTAGAAGATATATTTTTCTCGATATCCAGTACTTCCTCTAGTAAGTTTTCATCCGATGTAGTGAGAATATTTTTTTCTTTCCTTTGAGGACTGTCATGAAAGGAGTTTTCTCGGCTTAAAATTTTATCTAGAATTGGATATAAAGGAATATTTTTATCAGGTAGTTCAGACATTTCTCTTTCGATATCGCTGACTCTGACGCCACCTAACGTAAGTTTAGTATAGGGGATGTATTCTGCGTTGTTTAATAAATTTTCAGACCTATTATTTTCGGCTGGCTTTGGGTTAGATTTAGACGGCGATCTTTTAGAATTTGGACGTGTTTTACGTATTCTCGACGTGGACGGACGGCCGTAAATTGTGTTTAGTTTTCTCTTCCAATCTTCTAAGTTGCGATGTTGTGGCCTCTCTGTTTCAATTTTGTTTTTACTTGCTCTGTTTCCTTTACTATCAAATCTTGTTGACGGTTTAAAAGTAGACTTAATTACATTTCGAGTTATTAATCTATCTTGAGTATCTGTACTGACATTATTGGTAGATTCACTACTTTCACAAGTTAACATTTTAGATACTCTCCTGACAGCAGGTTGGGTGGCGCGAGGTGTGCTATAAACCACATTGGGATAGTGAGTGATAGATGTTTTCTCAACTTTTGGCGTCGGCTCGTGTTGGACAGCAATCACAGCAACGTTGCTCTGCGTTGTTAATTCTTCTCCATAGTCCTTTTGCTCGGGTAGGATATCCAATTGTAAAACTTTCTGCTCTTTTAATTCGCTTCTGATATTGATGATCGGCATCTTTTGTATATGCAGAGGTTTTTGGTTACGTATGTTTATTTTTGGTTCTATATATTGGTGCGAAAATTCGTTATATGAAATGGATGGGGCATGACTTTGGGCATTATTACCTTTAACCCCTTTTAAATTATTTCGGGGTTGTTCGGGGTCGATTTGTACAATTTTTGTATGAGATACAGCTAAGTTTCCTTTAGTAGTATTTTTTTTAGATACTGGTGTTTTGTTTACTTGAACCGAAGCATTAACAGATTTACGCCCTGGTTTAGCTGACACAGGATCAATATTCTTATTTTCGCCGTCTCTTTGAGATTGTTTGAAAGAAGTTTTATCAATAATTGTGTGACCATGAAACTTTGCGTTTACAATTTCTTCTATGTGAACCTTTTCGTTGAATTCTTCATCCAATGGCGTTGGCAACGTCTTGATTTGCACCTTCGGCTCGCGATATTTCATCAGTTCTCCAGAGATCAGCTTGAGGTCGTCCGCGGTTGATTGCAGCATCTCGTGTAACTTCCTTAACATTAGTTCGTCCTCTGGTCTAATCGCCGGTTCCGGATTCCACGTTTGATCGTCAGTAATATTAACCATTTCCATCTTCTTGCTGCGTTCAACCTGTAATAGCAAATCGGTACAAATGAAATGTAAAATTTCAATAACTACTATAAATGCTGTCTCACCTTAGTCAATAAAATTAGTTATAAAAACAAAACCAGCACAGTAACGTAACTATTGTATTGTTATCGGTCTTTAATGTTTACTAAATATATAAGTGTGAAAAGTAAATTAAAAAAAAATTACATGCATACAGGTGAGGCTAAAAAGCGCGTCAAAAAGGAAAGACTATGGTAATAATATGTACCATTTACAAGAAACGGTACTCTTTATAATTATTTTTGGAGTTGTACTCTTTCATACATAAATAATATTAATTGCACTAGAATTTTTATTTGGTAGGGTAACCATGATAATTTTTGTTGTTACACTAAGACACTTGGTACTATAAACTTTTAGTGTAACATTACATTACGCTATTTTAGTACGACACCACTCACTCACCAGACGAAACCCAGCAGCGTTATGTTGCTATTTCACACAGGTAATCTGTGAGGACGTGGTCCTACCCCGGTCGAGCTGACCCATTCATTCTGCAGTTAGAAACAAACTGCAGTGTAGCTCTAGCACTGTCAGCGTGATCATATATGAGTATAGTGGGCTCATCCGTCATTGTGAACGCCGATTACCGGTAACATCGCTCGTGATGAGCGGAACCGCTTGGTGGTATTTGTTTCTAGCTGCAGAATGTATGGGTCAGATCGACCGCGGTAGGACCGCACCTTCGCAGAATACCAGGGTAATATAGCACCATAATGCTGCTGTGTTTCGTGTGGTGAGTGTAGGAATCAGGAGACCTTTATTACTGGTGACGAGGTATTCCATCTCAGTCCTCAAGGGTATCTGCATTATGATTCCTTATCAAGGATGTGTGTTGATGTCATGGGCCGCAGGAATCACTTGTCATCAGGTAAATTGTGTTCGTTTGTTACTCTCAATTAATAATTTAAAAAAATCCTAGCCGACTTGACAGACTGTTGTTTTTGAAACGCTAAAGATATTAAGCATCGGAAAATATAAGATGTATATTTCTTTTAAAAAATGTCAAAAATAAATTTAGGAAATAAGTCTTCTATTGTAATATGTCTGATACTTTGAAATGGTTGTAAAAACAATTGTAATTATTGAGTTTCCTGAACTTAAGAATTCCCTGTTTTTAATGATAAGAGATCGGTTATTATAGTGCCTTGATTACTATTTATATTGCAATTATATACTGGAAAATAATCGATCTAACACCTCGATTTTTCGACCTTCCTGATTTCATCTGGCAAGGAATTCCAGAGTTAAATATGATCATACTAACCAAGTATCTATCGACAGGGTAACGCGGAGTTTCGGATCTCATCTGTTCGCGAGACATAGCGGCTCGGGCATCCTGTCCCCGTTGGTCCGATCTGTTGGCAACATAAAAATTGTTATTGTATCATTTCCTTAAATTAAAATTGTTATTGTATCATTTTCTTAAATTGAAATTGTATCATTTACTTAAATTAAAATTGTTATTGTATCATTTTCTTAAATTAAAATTGTTATTGTATAATTTCTTTTAAATTAAATTTTTATTGTATCATTTCCATAAATTAGAAATGTTATTGTATCATTTCCTTAATTTAAATTGTTATTGTATCATTTCCTTAAATTAAAATTGGTTATATAGTCATTTATTTTAAGTCCTATGAAGGAAGACTGGAAAATTTGAGAATGACAAATCTAATATAATTAGTAATTGTTTTTAAAATAATTAGTATTTTAAAGTTTTCATAAAAATACAGTTTAAACAAAATAAAAACTTCACGGACAAACCGACATCATACGTTGATATTTTGTTTTATTTATCCATTTGAATGCACAAATAACTAGACAACTAATCAGTTCATTATCTCAATCCATCCCTAGTTTCAGTTTACTCAAAATAGATCATTTCGACAAGCAAGCCACGTTCTATGGCAATCTTCATATGGATAGTAACGGAATGGATTAAAATTGTTATTGTTGTTTGGAGCCAGGTTTTAACTTGCAAGTTTATCTTAGTGTACATAAAATACTCGCGAAATTCGATCTAAAAATTTCACATTTACACATCCAAAAAACCTGAACCAGTTCCTGTTTGAAGTTTTTATTAAAATAAATTATTACTCATGGTTCGTTCAATATATTGTTTTTAATCAAATCATTGCACTTTTTCAGTGAATTCATATATCGAGCGCCATGTACTACTATTAAAGAAGTAAATTTTAAAATTAAATAAAATTATTAATATCTTATTTATTGCTAGTATATAATATATAGATAATATTAAATATATTATATATATTGAAACATACAAGTAAAATATAATTGTTAGGTTACCGTTTTTATGAGGCGTAGATCAAGGTATAGGAAACAAAATAAAAGGTCCATGTTACAAAATCACATCAATTGTATTTCACCAACATTTACATTAACGCCTTAATCGAAGCATTTCACTTGCTTACAGTAAGAAAGATACAAGTCTCAAAATTATTATTTTTTTTTTTTGTGTCGAATTATCTCCGACAACTACAAACAAGCCTATGGGTACAGGCGGACTATAAAGTTTTGAGGTAATAAATATGCATACGAATCATGAATATCACATTCCAGGGCTGAAACAAGTGAAATTTCTTACTTATATACATTATTTCTCGAGTAATATTACATATATAGAAATATACACAGAAAAGTACGAGATTCAATGTATTTTATATCTGTTATCGAAGAAAACTCTAAGTTTATGTATGCATATGCATGCTCACACTGAAATATCTTGTGTGCTTAAATTAACAACTATACTAGGACTATAATGTCGTTATATATTTTAGCAATAGTAGCCTAATGCATTGTCTATTGTTATTTTCGGACAGTAAATAAACTCCACTAGTTAAGTATACATATCGCATATATATTGATTAAGAACAATTAGATAAGCATCTATAGCATATGGCGCTTTGTATACTATTTAATAATTACAAACCGACACAAATACAAAAAAACATATTTACAAATACATATTTAATATAAGTGAAACATCTTATTCTGCTGTATTTTATACGCACATTTATTACCTCAAGTAGGGTTGCACTCTCTGTGCTTACAATTTTTTTTTTAATTTGCCGCTTTCCGCGAAAACTGAAGTCGCCAAGCCCGGGCGGGCGTTCACATTTTAATACTAAACATCAATTTCGAATCTATCAGACATAACGGGCGGTAAGTGGTGGCGTAACGTGCATAACGCGTTACCATGGTGTACCAGTGAAATGTTTTTATTTCACTATCGTTAGGCCCGACATGCCCGTATCATAAAATCCACACGATGTGGATCTTACAATGAGAGGAAATTATCTTAAAAGTATAACTCGTGAGTGATGTTTGTACATTTAAAACGAGGAAAAAATTTTAATACAAAAGAATATTATATAAATAAACTACACGGGCTCACAGTTCTTATTAATACTGAAGGTTTAGCCTTCAAATGTCCAGTGGCTATCCCACGGCGTTCATATTTACAAGTAATAAAGTATATACAACGTACGTATTATGTACACGAAGAGTCTACAATAAATAATAGACAGTTGCATGTCAATTTAATTGAACATATACAAGAGTTTGACGAGATCGCGACAACTCGGGACACGATAAGCGAACGATAAGTGACAGCTCACAATAAATTCATAGAAATATTAATCAAAAGCATACCGCCAGCCACCTCATCATGGCAGGCAGGTTTTCAAACGATGCCTTGTTGAAAGCATTGGAAAAAGCAGAATATGAAACTTGTTATCTGTAACTTTTCGGTGATACTCTATCCAACCACAACTTGCATGGCTGTAATTGGAACCAAATTATACAGGACAAATTGATCAGTTGCAGAAATGACCAGAACAGAGAACAGTGAGGGTAGCTAAGGGGAGACACTACGGTACACAGATTTAATAAAGTATACAATCGATTATAATGGTAAAAAAGTATATCCCACAGTTGGGTCTCGTCGGACCGTAGTTTGCCCAGTTCCTATGAGGAATGGCACGCGGTAGTACAGCATTTGATAATGTAATTTATCATTTCATTGGTCCGGGGATCGAGCTACGTTGAAATTTAAAGCGATCGCGTAGACGCTTAGCTTCCACGGCTTCTAATAATGTATACTCTAGAGAGAACAACAAAGTAAACGAAAAAGAAAAGAACGATTCCTCTTAGCACCACCAGTGGCGGTTACGTCAGGTCATTACCATTTAATAAGAATTATTTTATTTCAAACATTCCTTGTTCAACTATTAATGCTTTCAACAGGCTTGAGCAGAAATAAGCTTTTCTGAACTCATTTTATATTAGCTACCATTTTTGTAGCAGCTCTTCGCAGCTTGGCATCGTAAAATTCAACCAGACGATTATACGAGACAGGTATATATATATAAGAGACAGCTTTGGTATAAGAAATTTCGAACTTCGCTCGACTTAACTCGTCAAACAATATAGAGCTTATAAATATGAGTAGAACTAGCAAGATATATATATATAAATAAAGACAGAGTCTCTGATAGCCTTCGAAATTGACACACACTACCATCTGTTTAAAATTATGACATACAAAGATATTTACTTCACTTTATACAAATATAGCAGCGAGTTTTAGAGTTCCTATAACGGCCGCGTTGCTCGCGGTTCTGATAATTTGACAATTCACAAAATGACTAGGCACGCCCCCCAACACAAGCGGTCACTAATACTGTAGCCCACCCGCGCAACACAAACTGAATCTTCGGCCCAACGCATAGGATGACAACTCCCGAAGCCAGTCCGCATCACGCACACACACCCAACGAGACGCGACTTAACCTTACAAAATAATCAACCCGAACATCGACCGCAACTAGAGTCTTGAACAATCTCCAATCGACGCAGATAAGGTCGCCGGAAAAGAATAAAGGCAAAACATAAAGCCGTACACGGTCCGAATTTTGCCGTCGGATCGGAGATGGAAACGGAACTCGAGCCACTCTGAAATAATCACAACACTAGTATAAATAAAGACTAATATCGAATGCGCCGTAATAAATAGACAATATACAAGGAGCTAATTCTGTACAGGGGAGCCATGCGCCTCCGATATACGAAACTACATCCGACAGTCCGCACCCGGCTAAGTAATGTCATGATCGTACATCGTATTGCACTCGTAGTGTACAAGAACCACAAATAAATGCCAAGTTCACTATGGTACGGGACCTAAGGGTAACTAAGACGATGGCATCCGAAGGGACTCCGCATGCGACGCATCTGCGCGTGCGCATACCAAGACAAAAGATCCATGTAAAAATCTTCCAAAACGGATATGTACTATATTCAGAATATTGCATAGACGGCGCACCACTAATTTATTCCGCCTTCCATAGGGCGGTGAGACAACCAAAGTGGAGGAACGTATCCATTACGCTGAATATGGTCTATACCGACCGCGGACAATTCCGTCAATCGTCAATTTCGGTGAGTGCTTAATATTACTCAAATATTTACAAAGTTATATACACATCGGTTGTGGCGACCGGGCCGGTGGCCGATAGCCCACGAGGGCGAGAGGCCGAGGGGCCTGGAGCCCGAAAGGCCGGGCGCGACGAGGCCGAGAGGCCGTTCTCCTCCCGCTGCTATAGCGAGAGGGTCAAGAGGTAGAATCGGGGCACGGAGGCGCTGTCCTAGGTCTCCCTCTCCTTCTTCGGCTTGAACTCCTCTCCGAGTATCGTGGCGATCTCGCCCTGCATGAATGCCCACGGAACTGTTGAGTTCGCTAACGGGCACTTCTCGCCACTTGGGCAGTATACCTGAGGAAGAAATTAGATCCTGTGAATTTGTTATAACAGTAGGTTAAAGCGGAAAATAGAAACGCGTCACGAGAGAGCTTTCGTAAAGAAGAACGTTTGAAGGAATATAAGTAAATAGGTAAATTACATATTGTGTTATTGTCGTGATTTCGTGATCATAAAACAACGGGGTAATTATTGTCGTGAAGTTCAAATATGATTCAAAAGGATGGGGCAAAACTCGCTCGTGAGGATTATTTTAATGGAGGCAACATTTAATACAAGAACTGCAATATTTCGTTATTTTAAAAAATATAAATTGTAAAGCTGTATAAATATATAGATACAAAAAAGCCTTCAGTTAACCAAGAGCAGATACAAATATATAACCAACCTCGGAGCCCTGCTGGCGTTTGATGGAGTCTCTTGAGCAGGGGAAGCAGAATTTGTGGTGCGGCTGGCTGGGGCACTGGACGAAGTGCGTGTCCTCGAGCCTCTCCTGGCACAGCGTGCACTTGAGCAGCGGGGCGGCCGGTTCAGCATCAGCCGCCTCGCTGGATGACACCGACGTGGTGGAGGACACGTGCCGCGACCCCGACGACCGACGCCCGCCGTTCGAGCCTGCACCAAACCAACCGTTAGCGCCTCGCCAGCAATGCGCGCGCGACCGACAATGTTGCCATTCCGCGCATTGCTTGCGAGACGCGTTGTCTACGGTCTGTTGCCACCTTTGTCTCCAAAATCTACGCTAAAGTTACATTATTCACTTCAAAACTATGCACATGAAGTGCTGTAATTTTTTTTGTAATGACGTTTAATTTAAAGGTGGCAACACTAGCAAACAGAAGCGGGCGCAGCGGTCGTCGGCGGCCGGGCGCGCGTCCGACCCGTTTCGATAACGGTGGCCGAAAACGAAACCGATCGCACGAGCGACTTTTTACCCGCTGCGCGCTTTTGAACCGTTCGTGCGTGAAACCGAAACGATACGGCCATAATCCTGACGTGTATTGTTAAATTTACCATATCTGAGAAACTTTGTAATCATTCCAACGAACTGTAAACAGGAACGGTCTCGACAACTATGCATTATTATTGACAAAATAATTTTATTTATAGATATATAATTTTTAGAGGTTATGTAAAATATAGCCAGACATATAACACGTAGAACCGACAACCGATGGGGAAGAAAGGTGGCAACCTCGGACGCCTGTAGGTAGTCGTCGCAGTGTAGGGCGAGGGCAAGTCGGTGGATGCTCAGGACCATACTTTGTGGCAATCTATGGGGAAGGTATACGTTCAGCCGTGGACTACGGATGTGTATAAAATGCTGTATGTAAAATGTTATAAATTTGTTTGTCGTTGAGCATATATACATATATATATATATATATATATATATATACACTTGTATTTAAATCGACACTCGACTTTATCAGCTAATGTTAATTATATATTAATCAATTAAACTCAACATGATAGAACAACATTATAGAGCCGTGGGTAGCACTAATTCAGCAAAAATCAGTGACTAACGCTCGATTTTAATGTCGCGAATTAACAGGGTTCGATCCCGGTGCCGGTACCGGTTTAAATTGTTAGTAGCAACTTTATGTACTGATTTAACACGTGCTCGGCGGTGAAGGAAAACCACACAAACCAGTATGTCTTATAAATCAGAGGCCTATGCCCAGCTGTGGGATTATTAATCAATTAAAAATATGTCAAATATAAAATATTTATTTCAAATTTCATAAAGATTTCAGCTAGGTACAATAATATCTAATACCGTGATAACACTCGTAATATGTCATAATGTATGTATGTCGCAAGCACTTTAATGAGACAAGTAACATATTAGCTGGAGTTGTTTTTTTTAATGGATTGAGTGTGACAAACAAGCACACAGTTCACCTAATCAGGTGATCAGGAACATCCAGTACACATTCATGCCCGATAAAGAATCTTTATGCAGATGCGTTGAAAAAATAATTCACCCCCGGGGAAATCAAAGGGCTGAATAAAACTGTTGCGAGGTGAGGACCTTCCTTAGCCGAGCTGATCCATTCATACTGCAGCGTGGTTGTTGTCTAATTATTTCAATATAACATTTTAATGTGAAATCTAGACCGATATAGAAATCTTCTACATTTTCAGAAATACTAAAATGATCTAAGAGATATAGTCAGAAACACGATGGTCTCATCATCTTTCCTGCATACCTAACTAATATGTTCCTTAATCTCTTAGGAAAATAGCTACAACTGTCCGTCGGTGATCATAAAGTGTTTTACCTGAGGAGTTTGGCGAGTGTTGGCTGGAGCGGCTGTTGGATCGCTGTGGTGGTGGCTGAGGTGGTGAGCCTCCAGCTGAACGTGGGCTACCAGGTGGTAGGGTATCCGCCACAGACATAAGGGCCGCCATGGGAGAAGGACCGCCTGCAGGGGGCGAGGCCGCGGCCCTGCCGAGCGGGGAGCCTCCAGATCCATTGGTAAGGGTCGTGCCACTGGCGGCGCTCACACCTCCCACGTTGCTTACGCTGGTCGTGTACCCTGAAACACCTTCCATGTTTACTAACTATTTAAACTAAGTCAGTAAATAAATGACTGAAAGATGCTTTATAAGTCTGTATATAGTTTGACATTACTTAGAAAATTTAAACTAAAATACAACAAAGGTAGATCGTTATAGACAAGGTATTTATGTTTATTTATCAATGTATTTAGTAATTAATTTTACTGTATAACATCTAACATAATATATTCCCTAATTTTATCGTACAAAGCTGTTTTTTATATTACATTACAACATTAAGGAATGTCAAGTCACTAATAATTGTATTTATTAAACGAACAAAAAACACAAAATTCCACAATATTGTTTAATTTACTATTTAACTTTACTCGCTCGGATGTAAAAAATGTAGTCGACAGATAACTAGTATCTTAAGTTCAATAACGTAAAAAAATATGTTACCAAGCCTGCACGAAACCGGTAACAGTGGTTTTTTTCCGTTCTGATATGAAAACAGCTGGCACGGTCACGGACAAGTAATAATAATAATAGTGGAACATAGTTTATGGAACACAACCAGTCCAACGAACACCTGCCCGGAGTGATTCTAATTGTATCTTATATTGTTACACTTACAAACAATGCAGCTGAAGTAGAAACAGATATGTCAAATCATTAAACTACGACTACATTTTCATTTAATCGACTATAATTCGCAACCGAAATACCTAAACTTAAGTTTTGTTTTAGTAATTCTTAGATAAATATGTTAATAACAAGCCAGTACAAGGCAATTTAAACACAAATTCAAAGCATCGTTAACTCCACTGTCAATGACTATGTGTTTAGCATAACGAACAAAAATACAATTAAATCTCGTTTCCTGTTATTAGTTATTTAAAACAATACCCTAATGACGCATAATTTGATGACTAAACCAAGTTTGTAATAGTGTCGCCTATAAATTATTTCGATACGAACGCGTTCGGATACGTCTCTAGCACTCTTCAATGTCCGAATAATAACGTCTCGTGCGACTACGAGTATCGCAACGGGCTTAAGATGACACACCGCATGTGCAGTGGAGCGATAGTAAACACGTACACGCACATCACGCACACAGTGACTTAAATAGCATTTGTTGTGCGCTTACGTCGCGCGTGTGTCACCGGCGCGGCGGCCAACCGCGGCGGTAGACGGGTAGGTAAGTATGCGGCGTTGCCAGCGTGCGTGCGGAGTACGCGCGGCCGACTTGTGAAACACTCGGGACACGATCACACGGCCGACTCTTCAACTACGTTCGACACGATTTGAATCGTACGTGGACGAGGCATTAAACAAATATAACAGTGTCACATCGTGGTTGTCAGTTTCAGTGTGGCCTCGGATCATTAAATGCAAAGAAGCAGCATTGTCTAATAAAATGTTGAAGTCATTCACCGGCAAGGTTATTCAGTGTAAATGTCTCTTTTTTTTCTATCTTTCTGGTTGTACAGATTTAACATTTTGTGAGTGTCACTTTGTCTATACATTTATTGACTGGCTGTGGAGATATATTTTTCATTGTTTAACCATATGTTGAAACTCCATATTAGAACACAAGAAAGAGCAAGAGGAAGGTAAACATAATGTTACGATGGTTGTAAAGGGCGCGAGCGACGGTCGCGCGGCCCATATAGAGGAGCAGTGACGTCACCTGCGGTGACCTTTTTGGCCGACAGCTCCCTACACGCCAGCGGAATGTGGTCGGGCGACTCTGCCAAGCGTAGGCAGGCGTTATATTTTTTCGCCCGCCGTCTTACCTACATACGTAGAGCGAAAATGTCGTCACGCGGCGTTGCCGCGCCGCTGAGCGCGTTACGAGTGCGTGTGTATGCGTACGTAGCGCGCTAGTGTGCAAGAGGCCGCCACCCGCCATCGCGGGCTAGCTTTCGAGAACGCACAACCAGTCTAACCGGTTTCGTATTTATGGAGCGAGTTAATGCACCTACCTACATATGAATCCCTTGGTCGCTTGCGCAAAACGCTCGTCCGCTCGACACGTACGCGACCAGCTATCGCGGTTCAACGCGGCACGCGTCACTTGAATCGCTATTTTTATAATGTTAACCCACATTGTTATTGGTAAACAACGGCATTTATGTTATGTTGCATAATAGGGCAGTTTTTTATTTTTTAAAAGATATAACCGTTAATCTTTATTTCGACTGACGAATTATTGTAATGATTTCTTTAAAAAATTATAATAATTTCATTTTTTTTTAATAATGCAGGGAAAATGATATAGACGTATTTACATAAATCTATAGGCTGATTTATTTAATCGCGTGCCGTAGTGATTAGAATCCGAGGTCCTCGGGGTTCGATTCGCAGCCGAAGAATATTCGTGTATAACAAATTGTTGTATGTTCGCGTGCTGTCTTTGACACAGCAACTAAACCTTCCTTCGATCTTATAGTACATGAATGACATCGGACTGGGAAAGGGGCGACGAGCGGTGTCTTTACGCAAATGCTGAGCTGACGGCACTATAAAATATCCTGCGGAGTTGATGCCATCTGATCGATTTCGACCACGGTTGTTCTATTATAATTTCTGATGATGTCCATAAACGCAGCGAAAAATGTAAATGAAAAGTAACAAAGACTTATTTTTATCTTTTCTATTATTAATTAAAAGTGCGTTATTTCGCTGAATATTTAGGCGATTCTGTGAAATTTATATATTTCGATAGTTTATTTGAACATGAATATCAAAACATGGTATAATAAAAGAATAAATAAAAACTAAAAATATATATGCAGTTTCGGCGGATACCTATTTTCATTCGAATTACTTGGTTGTATGTGCGCTAAACCTGTTGTTTTATGGAGATTGATACAAAGAAAAGTTAAAACATTATGATGGAATTCTCTACTTTTAATTTTTTTTTGTGATTTTTTTAAATTGTTATTATTTAGCGATTCGGATTAATTAACTAATATGTAATTATAAATTTATACCGAATTTCATTGGTTTATTTGTTTGCTCCTTTTTAATAATGAATATACCAAACGAGCACATAGTTCAAATAATGTTAAGTGGTATATTCTATTTGAAATACAGACTTTTGAAGCAACGGAGATACACGAGGAAAGTGAAAATATAAAACTGAACTTACCGTTAGTTTTGAACGAGGTCGCGTCGAAAGACGGTGTGCGGAGAGGATGTTTCTCTTGTTTGAACACTCGTTCGGGCGCGAAAGGTGCAGCCAGCGATACGGCCGGCAACGACTCGCCGCGAGTTAGCGGAGGCCGGGAGTGTTCCTCCAGGTGCCTCTTCGTCGGCTCATGGTGTGTTTGGTGGTCATCGTCCTCGAGTGGCCGCTTAAGTGTTAGTCCAGGGGCCAAACGGGCGCCGCCGTGTGGAAGGTGGTTAATCGGCAAATGTGTTAGCCGCCTCCCTTCGTGCTCCTCTCGTCGACTTCCGTACTCTGCCAGAAGACCCGCGCTGGGCGTGGGACGGGAGTGATGGAGTGGAAACCCCGCTGTGGGAGTGTGGTGTGCCGGTGGTGCGGGTTGCCCGCGGCCGGTCGATTCCCCACCGTTCTGGTGCGCGTCCAAGGGTGCCCGGTGACTGCCCTTCGCGTGGGTCGGTCCTCTGCCTTCTTGGAACCCGTGCGCCCGCTTCAATTGCCTAGTAGTATCCAATACGACTTCGATACGATCCGCGCCTTCGTAGTTAACACAGCCACGGCACACCGCCTCCGAGAATTCGTGCAGCATTGCCCACGGCATGCGGGGCAGATCGCACAGATAGCAATGCTGTCTCTTCTGCATTACCGACATCTCGCCGGCCGTCGAGCGGAACGGGAGAGATCGGCCTTCTTCGTTTCCTTTGAAAATTGTCACTGATTCGTTGTACTTGCTACGTGAGACACTGTCACCATGGTACACGCAAACACTGGTTTCACATTCGTATCCACGGGCGGAAAGGTATCGCTACGTGCTGTTCGCGCGGCGGCCGAGCGGGGACTGAGTGCGGCGGCGGGCGCCGGGCGGGCCGCGCCGCTATCGAGCGGTGACGTCAGCGCGCGCAGGACGCGCCGTTAGCCGCGCCCGTCCCGCTCCCGCACCGCGCACGCCGCGCCATCAGCATATGCACTCGCAATAATAATTACACCAACACAGCACAGAGTCTCAGCTCGTTTCCAAATCGACCGGAACTACGAGCAAATACGAAAACTCCCACGGAACATCGCCGTATTTGCTATATAGCTATAGCCGTATAGCTTGGTTAAACTCTAAATACGCTTAATAATAACAAAAAGTTGTAAATGTAAAGTTTATTTGTCACCGGCTGGTAAATTAAAAAATATCTTGAATGAGAAAATTTCGCACAACATGACAAAAACCCGGCGATCGAGGTAAAATGAGTTCATAAACAAAAAATGATTCACCGGCCGACAACAGTTATGCTCTAGTCAAAAATAAATAGATTGGACGGCGTTTATTCTGGTTTTGTTGGTCGCGCTTTGATCATTCAGGCGCGTTAGTCAACCGGGGCGTTGAGATGGTTGAACGAGAAATAATTCCGACGTAACTGCGCCAGGCTTTGCGAAGTGAATCACGAAGTCGGTGCACACCCAAGGAGCCTCGATTCCGCTAACAGAGTTGACATTATTCAACGAAAGTAAACAGCTGCCGTCGTAGAATAACAATTAGCGTTAACGTGTATAACCGCTCGATGCATTAAATTTCAATCTATTCTCGCTCGGTTTCCTTTCGGGCTGCATTCTGAATTATTATTATAGCAACGCGGTCGGATCCGGCTCGCGGGCGGGCGGCGGGGGGACGCGACCGGTACGGCGGCCATCTTGAGACGTGACGTCACGTGACGCCCCAGCCGCACGGAGCGGCAACGTCGCGATCCGCCATGTTGCCGGTTTCTGTTGTGCCTTTAAAACAATGGAGGCTCTTCGGTTTTTGTATGCGCCAGAGGAACAGTTACGCGGCCAGGTACGATGGCGCGGATGACGAGTCGATCGTATTTCTTACTGCACTAGCATCTCGATGTACATACAATTATCTAAATCTTATGTCGGTTTGCATTCCCGCAACGTTATTGAAACTATAGCGTTACGCATAACTGGCATTGTTTATCACACTTATCAAATAGATTCCGGTAGCTACGTTAGTTAGTATGATATGATACAAAATAGGAATACTGAATGTGTAAAAAACGAATTGTTAAGTCATTTTATTTTATTGAAATTACACCACTAATAAATAAAATACAGACAACAAAAAACATTTTGAAGCTGCAATCGAAACATCGATCTCTGGTTCTGATACAGAACGCAAAGTAGTCGGAAAATACATAGAATAATGAATGAGAAAATAAAATTATTAATATGCGTATATGCGTGATGTAATAAATGATGTACGAAGTAAATATAGGTATCAAATTAGACGTTGGTTTGCTGTAAGATTAAATACACAATTACCTCCAGACTACTTTATCAATAGTAGAGCTACGCTGCAGTTTGTTTATGGCTGCAGCATGAATGGCGTAAAAAACTGTTAGGGATCCGGACCTCTCTATAACAAGTCGTTCCATCTTAGTATACGAGGGTGACGACACATCTGCATTAATATTCCTTATCTAGGATCAATATGGGTGTCAGGTGATCTGTGTGCTTGTTTGTCACCATCAATATTACCACATACCATTAAACAAATACCGTATATTGACTATATTCGATTGAAAAAAAATGTATATAAACCGACGCTTTCTAAGCTTTCTTCTGTAATAAAAAGTAAAATTTTATTCAGTAGAACGGTGGGATGTTTCCACCCGTTTGGTAATAAAACAAAGAAGCTAATGGATAATGAACAAGGCCGGAACCGGCGGATCCCCGCTCGACCAGCAATCAGAAGAGTTGGCAATCAGGTAATCAGGTTTAGCTTTGAAGTGCCGTATACGATTCGTAGACTGTTTTTTTTTATTACATATGAGCACATACAGTTCACCTGATGGCTAGTGACTCCTGCGGCCCACGAAATCTACATTCATCTTTGAAAAAGAAAATCATAATGCTGATACGTTGTCACCCTTGAGGATTGAGATAGAATGTCTAGTCACCGGATAAAAGTCTCCGGATCCCTACACTCACCAGACGAAACACTGCAGCGTTATGCTGCTTTTTCACGCTCGTATTCTGTGAGGGCGTGGCCCTATCCCGGTCGAGCTGACCCATTCATTCTGCAGTTAGAAACTGCAGCGTAATTCTTTCACCATAAAAACATTTGGCAGGTTACTTCGAAATTCTAAGCGTACAAAGGGAGTTTAGTTTAACGAATTTGATTTATTAATAAAATAATGAAGCAATAATTTATCAAGGGAATTATATTTTTTTATCAGCTGATTCGATTGAGGCAGCCGTGAGATTTGATAGAAAAAAAAACAGTAAACAAAATAAAAAATTGGGACAACCCAATGGTTTAAAAAAAAATTGCCCTACCTGGTATAATAGTTTCTAAGAACTTTCGGTCACACTCATGACGGTCACGTTAAAGTAACCGTTGTTTTTTTTTAATATTTGGATCGTTACAGAACTGTAATGATTTACCGTCAGCTAATAAATATAAATTTTTGGATTGACCCTCGCAGAAGAAGCTCACAGTGTCTTGAGGTCTTGCAATGGTATGGTTTGGGATTTAATTTTATTAATCACAGGATCTCAAACCGATAGTAGCAGCAAGTCATTATTGATTATTATATATATAATTATTGAAATTAAGATTTATTTTAATTTCAATAGCCCTACGTATCATTCTTGTTAAAATTCTGTGTTGTTTTGCGAGGATTTGTGGTTTATCAAATCTGATGTAATTAATGCTGGGGCCGATGTAAAGTTTGATGGAATACTGCAGACTTGTCGGTGCGTCGGTCGACGTCTGCACGAATCGTCGGGAATAGAAATGTTCAAATGAACGCGAGAAAATTTGTAACATTTTGATTCATTGTGATCTTTTTCATCTTAACATTTGCATTCGCATAATTTTTTGAAATTAAGTTCAGATAATTTTGATCACGCCCCCACCGGATACCAGGGTAAAATTGAACGCTGCCGTGTTTCATCTGATGAGTGCAGAGATCCGGAGACTCGACACCTGGTGACATGACATTCCATTTTAGTAGCACGACTGTATGGAACGCTTCTGTATATTGTATAATACCTTTAGAGCAGAGGTTCCCAGACTTTTTTTGTCATAGACCACTTTTAATATTTAGTTCGTTCCGATGGACCCACTGCATGAAATATAGCATTTCTACTATATTCCCAAAACACGACAAAAACGTTGAACACGTTGTACTGCATATGCAAGTTTTTACAAGTAACAGTCGCTGAGCTTCTTCAAATATCTTCTTTAAATATGTAGGCATACATTGACAGGTGAATGGCAACATTTTAGTTCTTCACTTTCGCAAGCAAATAAATTTTCATGGACCCCGCTTACGTAATTGTGGACCCCCATTTTTTTGTCACACCAACGTAGACCCCTGTCAAGTCTCCCGTGGACTTCTGGGCGTCCACTTGGACCACTTTGGGAACTAAGGCTATAGAGGATGAGTGTGCTCGTATGTCGCCCTCAATACAAGAATAAAAACACCTAATATCATATATACTTGTGTCACATTGAATTATATGCAGATGCACTGCACAGATGTAGTGGAATAAAAATAATTGTAACGTCTTTTCATATCTCTGCCAGTATCATTTTGTCAGCTGGGGCTAACGGCGGCTGTTGCTAGGTTCGGGCAAGGGGGGCCATTTTACAATCGTTGTGAAAGTTCTATTCAAAGTCTTTGTACTTTTTGTCAGTGTTACGTCCATGTGCTCCCGTATCCTGTATGATTTAAAAAGGTTCACCAGATGTTTGTTGCTCATGAGAAAATATCAAAGATTGATCGTCGCCGGTTAATTTTGCTCGCCAGTTAGGTTTGTTAACCGTATATACTTTAAGATACATATGTTTGAAGAGATTTAATTTTATTTATTTACTCTTTATTGCATTAATCTTAAATAACTAACAAAGTTAAAAGACCACAAAGGGCGGACTTAATGTCAAAGGCATTCTCTACCAGTCAACCCAAGGTGTGGTAGGATATGCGGATGATAGGTGTAGCAATAAACTAATTAATGAAAAGAAAACTAAAACCAACTAATACAAGCAAAGAATAATACATACATATATTGATATTTAATACATAATACATTCATAAATCCACAACATATGTATATATATATATATATATATATATATATATAAATACATACACAATAGCGGTAGCTACCAATTAAATTCCATATGTAGATGATAAATTTATCTGACTTCACATTACTTAAGTAAGTAATCACGAACCAAACTTTTAAAACTGTTTTTAGCAAATGAATTTGCAAGAAAACCGGTAAAGTGGGCTGGGTACAGTACTTGTTATTAAACGAAGATCGAATAATTCTGTTATGAGATATTGGAATTTATCTTTAAGATAAGAAGGTGATGACGGATCATTTAAAATGGAGAAGAGAAACAAGCAAAATTCTGGAATTATGCCTTTGTTGTATGGAAAGCCAACTAAGCTGAGATCGATATTGTGAGATATGGACTAAAATTTTTCGTAAATATGACCATATCTCATAATATTTATTTGCAGTTGTTCAACAGGCGCTCCAGCTTGTTAAGAAGTTCCAGGGAGATGTCTGGGTAACACACATCTGCATAATCAATGTTAATGCTGTCACGGCAAGGAAATGCTTTAGACGATAAAGAGACTGTAAAGTGGCGGCTAATGCCTGTGACTTGTATTCGACATTTAAAAGTGTACACAAGTTATGAATAAAATAAAAAAAAAATCATTAGGTGATCGGTTAGAAAGAATGAAACTTTATTTAATTTGTTTTTGTGTATGTATTGAATGTAATGGATTATTTTATTTTGTTTTCACCCACTTCCGAGTTAATAACGTGAAATTTTGTACACATAGGATTATTAACAATACAATGATTTCATGTGCGGTGTTTCGTAAATTGATTAATTTAAAAAATATATAGATTTTTTTTTCACATATGAAAAAAGAAATTAATATAATTCCCGAACATTGGTTTATGAAACTTCCAATTTTTATACGTTTTTTTCAATATCATTGGTGACAAACGAGCACACAGTTTGATGGTAAGTGATGGCTGTCAGCATCCATCAAATAAAACATCTTTATTAAATATATAAGCATTACACTTATTTCCCGATTGTTAATATATATACTTATATTATAACTATATAATAAGAAAATATTGTTTCAATGTTACAACCCCTAAAGACGTGCATGGGGTTCTAATCACATGTATACGATTTTATAGTGCTAGAGCCAAGCGTAAATAGTTCCTAAATGCATTCACGGCCGTGTGGTGTGGTTGGAGATTAGGCTGCGTCGCGGGTCATGGATTTGATTTCCAGGCGAGGAACAATATTTCGTGCACAGTTACGTACGTCCTGTGTCCCCGACACTGCATCGGAACGTTCCTCCGATCTTATTGCAGAAGCATTACATCGGAATACGGAATAAGGGGACGGCGAGTGAATGCTTCTGTGTACGAGTATATGTAATAGTATTAAATATTCTGCGCGTTGATGATATCTGCAACAGTGACAGAGCTACACTGCAGTTGGTTTCTAGCTGCAGAATGTATGGGTCAGCCCGACGAGGGTAGGACCACGCCTTCGCAGAATACCAGCGTAAAATAGCAGCATAACGCTGCTGTATTTCGTCTGGTGGGTGTAGGGACCTTTATTACTGGTGACAAGGCATTCCATCTATCTATCTATCTCAGTCTTCGAGGGTGACAACGCATCTGCATTATGATTCCTTGTCAAGGATGAATGTAGATGTCGTGGGACGCAGGAATAACTTGCCATCGGATGAACTGTGTGCGAGTTTGTTGCTCTCATTGTAATAAAAAAAAACAGAAATATCGTCGTGTTCGACTAGAAAGAAGGACGTCGTCATTATCTAACTGCAAGATGTATGGATCTACAAATACCAGTGTGAAATAGCAGCATATCGCTTTTGTTTTGCATGGAGAGTGTAGGGCCTACAACCCTTATTGAGCATCAATATAGATGTCACCCTGCCACCTCATAATACTATAAAAAAACATTATTAGACCAAAATATTTATTTTTTTAAACTTTACTGTTCACACCTTACACAGGGCGGACTCAGGTTGCAGCAATACCTCAAGGCATTCTCTACTTTTCACGCCGTAAAATCCATCCAAATTTTCGACTTTTCCGGTGGACTTTTCCAAATTTTTTCATATACACCTTGTCCCGATACTTTTGAAAAAAAAAATGAGGAAAACCGATCGTGCCGTTCTCTTTTTTTTTCTTTTGAAGTTTGTGTGATACTGTTGGTTTTGTGACCGGTTTTATCGGAACAGACTCGGGGCGGGGGCCCGCTGAGTAGGGCTGTGCCGTTCTCAAATGCTGATCTTTCGTACACGCGGCAAATGATTATTATTTATAAAGACTTATAATAATACTACATAATATACACTACTCTGTCAAGAAAGTACCGGGAAAACATCAATAATACACCAAAGGTTAGTTATTCATCCAAATTTATTTTATCACCTTTAACCTTTTACCGAATGAAAACGGGTGCCACGAAGTGGTAATTTGAGTTTAGGAAAAAGGAAGAAGTCGACTGGACCCGCATCTGGTGAATAAGGTGGCTCGATGGTATTTGTTGTGTTTTTGGTCAAACATTCGTTCGCAATGATGGCCTTCCGCGAAGGCGCATTATCGTGGTGCAAAATCCAAGAGCTTTCTTTCAAACAAATCTGGCTTTTTCGTCGAATTTGCTCTATTAAACGCCACATAATGCTCAAATAATATTCTTTATTTACCGTTTGACCATCCGGCAGTGAACAGAACTTTGACTTTTGATCGACTCTGGCGCGGTTTCGGTTCAGTTGGCAGGCGCCACTCCGAAGCTTGTTGACTAGTTTGCATGTCAAACTCGTAAACCCACGGCTCGTCACTAGTAACAATGCGTTTCATGAATGTTGGGTCGGAATTGACTCGTTCTAGCTAGTACTCAGCGGCTCTTATGCGATTGAGTTTTTGGAGAAAATTCAGGTCTTTTGGGACAAGCCAAGAGGCAACATGTTTCACATCCAAGTGATTATTTAAAATGGTACGGATCGACTCGTGGGATACAGAAAGTTCGGCGGTTATCTGTCTCAAACTTGAATCAGGATTTTCACTATATATCCTTCACTTTTGCGATGTTAACTTCAGTTGCAGACGTTGATGGCCTACCAGTGCGAGGCAAATCTTCCACCACATCTCGACCACTTTTGAACGCTTTGTGCCACTAAGAAGCATGTGTTTTTGTTTAAGTCGATTCACCGTAAGCCTTCTGTAACATTTTCAGTGACCTCGAACACGAAATTCCATTGGCGATGCCAAATTTAACACAAACTCTTTGTTTGATGTTTTTGTCTAGTATGAAATTCGCAATACACATGAGATATGATATAATTAAAAACAGCACTGTATTTAGTCTAAATAACAGATGCAACTCAAAATCCGCGCCAAAACGGAAAACAAAAAAAATAATTTGGAACCATAAACAAATCATCCATTCCCCATACTTTTTTGACTGAATTTATATACATACTTTATGTCAGAATGCAATTACAAATATGTTATATTCCAAAACCAATGTTAATGGTATGTTATCAAAATTGCCTCTAATGATGTCTTATCTAATTTCAGCTCATTACTTTGAGTTTTGTGTGTTCTTAAGTCATTATTAGACTTTAACATTAGGTTGGCTTACTTGGCTTTTTATGGAAGTTTACGATACAGTAAGTTGTGAGGACGTAAACGTGGAGACATTTGATTAATTACCGCATTATACGGACGAACAACATTTATACACATAAGTTGAGCTCTTTCTGGGTGTGTTGTACGTATGTCCCGGGGTCCCCGACACTGCATTTGAATGTTCGTCCGATTTTATTGCTTAAGTATTACATCGGAGTAGGATAGGGCAGGACGAGTGAGTGCCTCTGTATTTGCCCAAATGCTTACGGCATTATAAAATATTTCGCGCGGAATATCCAATGTAGAACGAGGGTGACCGACATGGCTCAATAGATGACCAAATATATATTTTTACAAATATAAAATACAAATACCCTACGAAGAACACGCGCTATCACCCTTGAGGACTGAGATGGAATGCCTCACCACACTCACTACTCTCCAGACCTCTGCCATTTCGGTGAGGGCGTGCTGCTTCCCCGATCGAGGAAATCGGTCGGCAGTTCACGCTGCAACCAGAAACGAGCTGCGACGTGTTCTCTACCACTGCACAGCGGCGGAATAAAGTGGTTGGGGCGAGCACGGCGCCTGCGTAACACCCCCTCCCATACCCCGTACCCTCCACTGCATCGCTTTTAAACTTAAAACCGAAGTACAGGCACGTGCTTCGGTTCGTTTATTTACAAAAGAGTAAGTATGCGCGGGTACATCGCTCTCGGAGCCCTCGGTCCAGATGCCTGTTCACTTGTGAGGGCTGCCCTGGGGAGAAGTAACGCTAGAGCGCCGTCTTTACATTTGCCGCGTATTGATTTTGCGCAGACTACTTGCAGTGGGCGGGGTTTGGGTGTATAGAGGGGTGGGGAGTGGGGGGGGGGTAGTGGCGTTCCTCGGGGTTGCGTTGTTTTCTTTTAGCGATTTTCATTTTCTACCGTAGTTCGGTTTTTGGAGAATATTATTAAGCGTTATTATTTTGACGAATTTATATCCTACTGTATATAACTATATATGTTTATATATAGTAGGATGCAAAATCGTGCCTGTCTAGATTTTCGTACATAATAGATGTCTAGATATGTCTCCGGAATATTTTTTTTATTCATTCCATTGTTTCCTCGCGATGTTTTTAATTCATAGACAAATACAGCATTTAAATTTGCAATCAACTAATTCCGTCGATGGTCGGAACGAGTGCCGACACTGAGCCACCACGGCTCTCCTCGGTGTGTTGTGTGTCAGAATAACGCAACATACTTTAACTGTCGTAGAGCCACGCAGTAGCTGGTTTATGGATACAACATGAATGGATCGGCTCGACCTGTACGAGAACGTTCTCGTTGAATACGAACGTAAAATACGCACACGACCAAACACAGCAGGGGTTTGTTCTGTGTTTTTGATTCGGATACTGTTTTCGGACGTGATTCATCGTGATTCTTCAGTAGAGGATGGATGTAGATGTCATGAACAGCGGTCACCGCTTACCATCAGGTGATCTGTTCGTATGTTACCGTCATTACAATAAAGAACAATATAAATATTTCATTAGACTGTAATGTATAAGGTTCTACTGGGCGACAGCTATTATATATAGATATTATCTATAATTTATGGGGGTTGGGGGTAGGGGGAGGGCGGCGTTCAAATTGTTCAGACAAGCTGGCAAAATTACCATCAACATCGCTTCATTGGGCAACCAGCCAGCGTACGCATCGCGTACATAGTGGGAGAGCGATCGACCGGCCGGCCGGCACATGCGCGTAGCCACCACGTGCCCGTGTTTACGTTCCTGCAGGAACTGCCCGGCGGACGCACACGATGATGATAATGTCCTTCAATGCACCGACGGACATCAACCGTGCAGAATATACTATAGTGCCGTAAATATTTTCGCAAAAAACGAACCTCCCACTCGATAGAGCGACGACCGGTGCAAGTCTGCGGGATGGTGATGCCAATCTGTGACTAGTGATGGCCTGAGATGATGATGATGATGAAATATCATTGCCCAAATATAGGCTTTGTAATTGGTAGTGGTACGCTGCAATTTGTTTCTAGCTGCAGAATGAATGGATCAGCACGACCGGGGTAGGACCACGCCCTCACAGAATACCAACGTGAAATAGCACAAAAATGTTGTCTGTGTATCGCCTGGTGAGTGTAGGAGGATAGAAATCCCATAGAATAAATAAAAGAAATGCACATCTGCATATTGTATTGTTAGTATCGAATATTTAAAGAAGTCATTCTTTTGTTTACTTTCAAGTTATTGGACAATAAACATCTATTGTTTTGAAACACCAACAAACGCTGCGCTAGAGCCAGGTGGTAGAGTCGTAATAATATTTTTATAATGTTCTCATTACTAATTTCTTTGCTTTTGTTACGTTTTGGTCAATAATTATAATTATTTAGCTCCTGAAAACATGTGTTTCTGACTCATTATTACCCGAGTTTAGTTGGGTTTGCTCACAAATAATCTCAATTAGTCTAAACTTGTGGTTTCTACAGTGAAGACGTCATAAAATGGGAAAAGCTCGAGAAATTAGCAGTGAAGTGCGTCCTGCCATCGTTGTTTTACATAATGAAGGCAATTCCGAACGTGAGATTGCTTCACAACTAAAGTTATCGAAATCGAAGACTTGTGTTCATGGCACAATAACTCGATACAGGGAGACAGACAGTTTTTAAGATCGTCCACGCTCGGGAAGGCCGACCACGTCTAATGATAGATAGATAATTTCATTGTTGTTACCAACAAGTGAAAAAGACGCTTAACAGCATCAGAAATCTGCGTTCAAGTAAACAAAACCCGAGTTAAACCTTTTGACTACAGTAAAACGGCGACTGAGAGATGCGAAGTTGTATGGTCACGTTGCCGTTAGAAAACCTCTGCTAAGGCCGCAAATGCATGCGCAGATGCAGCGGACCATCAAGTTTAGACTGAAGAAGATTTTAAAAATATTCTTTGGACCGATGAATCTAAATTTGAACTATTCGGTTCAAAACGTAGAATTTACATTCGACGCAGTGCCCAAGAAAAGATAATGTCAGATTGTGTAGTCCCAACAATCAAGCATGGTGGTGGCTCAATTATGGTCTGGGGTTGCTTCTCTAGCCAAGGAACTGACTTTTTGAACCTAACGATTTGATTAAAATTTAAGGAATTTTGAAAAAGGAACAGTACAAAAACATTTTAGAACAAAATGCCGTTTCTTCCGGGTTGTGATTAATTGAAGATGGATTCATTTTCCAACAAGATAATGATCCAAAGCATAGCTGAAAATTATTTAGAGAATATTCAGAAGAGAAAGAGGCACAAGGGGTGTTAAAACCATGGTTTGGCGTCCTCAGAGCCGGATCCCGGATCTCAATTCCGTTGAAATTTTGTGGGAAGAGCTTGATATGAACGTCCGTAATCGTGGCCCATCCTCGCGAGAAGAAATGTGGAATGCTTTATGCGAAATTTGGAACAATATATCACAAGACACCATTAACAAATCGATTGCCCGTATGTCGATACTGGTGAAAAAGTCATAAAATGTAAAGGAGGATTTTTTCATGATAGATTAGTTTAGCTAAATATAGCCTTTTTTGCATGGACTGTTAATATTTCTTTACGATTTTAAAGTATATTGTTTGTCAATCAATGTTCTTTTAGATGATTAAACAGGTTAATTAAACATTTAATATTTTATTATAGTTTTACTTTATTTTCCTACTTTAATTAAGGTGGTCTTAAACTTTTGGCCTGAATGGTATATGGTCATATAATTAAACACACTCAAGTGATATAATGTTAACTGAGATTTTTGATTATTTATTTTTATTTGTATTACAATAGGAAGTTGCAATAACATTTAAATCGTTTCTGTTTGCATTATGAGATAAATATTAGAAATATTTTCAATAAAGTTGAGACATTCTACATTTTTAACCAGTTTAACTATATTTCAAGCTGTTTGAATTGAACAAAGGTATGACCAATTAATTAAAGACACTAAGTTACTAAAAAAATAAACGTAATCAATATTAAAATGAATTTAATATAATTATTTGTAGACATTTTTTTTTAAGACATGTAAAGTTATCAATATTTTGTCGCATGTCCTTTAGCGCCAATAATAGCTCGACATCGCTTTGCTATTGAAGAGATACTATGTTTGAGTTTGTCCCTATGTATATTTAGAAGCCTTATAAAATTGATGAACGTTAGTGGTACGTTTTGTGGCCACTATTTTTTTCACATGGCACAAATTTTCGATAGGGTTGATGTCGGTACTATACGGGGGCCAATCTAGGACCGTTACCGATCGGCTCTGTAAAGTCTTTGGCCACTGTTACTGTGTGTTTTGGATCATTGTCTTGTTGGAAAGTCCAAACCACAGGCAAACTTTCCTCTTCATAGGGTAAGATAGTTGCTTCTAAAATATTATTGTGCTGAAATTTATCCGCGTTGCCTACAATTTGCCTCACAGGTCCAACAAAATTCCCGGAAGATCAGCCTAAAATTTTTATAATCCCTCGTCTATTTCTGACTGTTTTCTTCGTATGCTTTGGATCCATTTCTTTATTCGGAGAACGTCTCACATACTGTTTTCCTTCAGAATTAATCAAATTCATTTTTGTTTTATCAGAAAATAGTACATATTTCCACTGTACGTTCAGTCCAATGTTTATATTTCTTGCAAACTCTAATCTTGTTTAATATTTCGTTTCTTTAAAAGCGGTACCTTACGAGATATTCTACCAAATATCGCCTTATAATTGTTCTTGCTGACACTCGACCCTCCAGCACTAAATACTTCCGACGAATATGCTCTGATTCTTTAAATGGTTCTTTATCTGCTACGTGGGGTTCTTTTTTTAGGTCTCGATTTCCTAAGTACCTATTCTGTTGTGTAAAACTTCTTGAAATACTCGACAGTATTTATTACCATATACATATTTAGAGAATCGCAAGTGATTCACAATTTTCCAATATTCCTTTGTCCTAAAAATTCAGAACGAACATCCTTATAGAGGAATTGCAATTTTTTTTTTTCATAGTAGCTATTTGATAATCATCTACAAAATGATGAAGGCAGTTTTTGCATTAGACATGTTTCTTGAAAATGGAAAAAAAGATGGCTGTCTTTTTTATTTTAAATTAAGAACATGAAACATTAAACTATATTTAATTAGGCGGCCGGCATCAAGAACATTAAAAAGGTTGTGATTTATTTAAAAAACGTATAAGGTCTCAAATATTGTTAAATACAAGTCATTATTGCCTTCATTTCGATAATATGGCGTTAATGTAACGATTAATAGTAATTGAATAATACGTATCTTCACTATTGATACCCTATCAACAAAGTTGTAGCTAAATAGGTGTCTTTTATTATGTGACCACTGTATATATCCTCGTGTATAATAATTGACGGTTTGGTTTATACGTGGGTGTTGGATTATGTCGAACCGGTCGATAATTCCTATACTTGGCATGTTTCTTCACCAAGGTCAATATGCCACACACACATCGGCAACCAAGTTTTGGACGTACCGCGATTTTCCGTATTTTTTACCCTGACTACTGACTCTTTAAAATGGTAGAGCGATACTGCAGCATCGTCGGCCGATACGAGGATTGACCACGACCTCGAGGAATACTGACGTCAAATAACAGCATAACAATGCTGCGTTTCGTATGGTGAGTGTAGGAAATCGGAGACACAATTATTTGTAATGAGTTGATTTATCATGATTATCTTATAGTAACGCTACTGTGTTTCGTATGGTGAGTGTAGGAAATCGGAGACACAATTACTTGTAATGAGTTGATTTATCATGATCATCTTATAGTAACGCTACTGTGTTTCGTATGGTGAGTGTAGGAAATCGGAGACACAATTACTTGTAATGAGTTGATTTATCATGATCATCTTATAGTAACGCTACTGTGTTTCGTATGGTGAGTGTAGGAAATCGAGACACAATTACTTGTAATGAGTTGATTTATCATGATCATCTTATAGTAACGCTACTGTGTTTCGTATGGTGAGTGTAGGAAATCGGAGACACAATTACTTGTAATGAGTTGATTTATCATGATCATCTTATAGTAACGCTACTGTGTTTCGTATGGTGAGTGTAGGAAATCGGAGACACAATTACTTGTAATGAGTTGATTTATCATGATCATCTTATAGTAACGCTACTGTGTTTCGTATGGTGAGTGTAGGAAATCGGAGACACAATTACTTGTAATCTCAGTCATGAAGAGTGACACCGCATCTGCATTATGAATCCTTTTCAAGGATGAATGTAGTCCCTCCCATCACTTTCACTCGTTCGCCAAGTCTAACAATAACCTACACTAAGTCTCTACGCAAGTCCACCCGTAGTTTTACTTAATTGGCTTAACCTTTAAACGTGTTTGCTGTTCAGTGACCTTTACATAAAGCGAAGTGATAATTTCTCGTAATCGGTAATTCACCTCCGTTTAGATGTTAGACCGGAAGTGACCTCAGTTTTTGGCCGTACTTGGTACCGACCTTATTGTAAGGATAAATTGTTATTTTATACTAGTCGATTCGACAGACTTTGTCCTGTCCAAATTGCAATAAATTTGTTTGCGATCGTTTTTTGAATTCTTAAAAAAATATCCAACCTTCGAGAGTGATTTAAAACCTATGATTTTTACTACATTGATAGTAACAAACTCGCGCACAGTTCACCTGATGGCAAGTGATTCCTGCGGCCCACGACATCTACATTCACCCTTGACAAGGAATCATAATGCAGATACGTTGTCACCCTTGAGGATGGAATGCCTTGTCACCGGTTATAATGATCTTGAGTTCAAACAAATCCCATAAGAAAAATAATTAAATATATATGTCCCGAATTTGCTGAATTTTCCGGTCAACTTTCTTTCCACAAAAATAATAACCAAATCGGTCCAGTCGTTCTCAAGTGATACTCTTACCAACGAACCGCATTAATTATTATTTGTTTATATTGTGAGTATTTAATTTTAAATAAAGAGTCATAGCAATGCTATTAACATAGCTGATATTCCGGTGAACCGCTGCAACTGAGCTGACCATGCGTTTATATCGAGTGTAATGAGATCATTGGAGATGCAGGAAACTTATTGGAATTATTTGCTCATATATTTCTTGAGGTTTATGTTATTTATTTTATTTCCGTACCGTTAGTAGTGCGGTGTATTATAAATGTTATGATACATTATAGAAGATAAATGTAGTTGTCACGGGCCGCAGGAATCACTTGCCATCATGTGTACTGTGTGCAAGTTTGTCACCCTCGATACAATAAAAACTTGATATAAGCTATTAAGACACTGATCTTAATCGTTAAAGGTTCAAGGGGTATCAATTCAAATCGGTATGACCCTCATCTGCGTATGCTTGATGGGGAATAAGATGTTTTGTCTTATTTAGGATAGTATTTCTTCGATAGTTTTATAATAGATTTTTTTAATTATCATATATAGGATGACAATGAAACTTGTGATTCCTGCGGCTGATGACAGCAACATCCTCGATAAATCATAATGCAGATTCGTTGCCATTCCGGAGAACTAATATGGAATACCCCATCACCAGTAATAAGGATATGCGTCTTATTAGTATAGTGGCACAAGAATTATTTTCCTCGTTTGTAGCGTAATCCAAATGACCCCATCTACAGAAATGTATTTGAGTCCGAGGTTCGTTCAAAAATAACATACGATTTATTCACATTTAATCATCTCCACTAATTGTACACTCATATAGTAAAGAAAGTCCACTATTATCAATACGTCACCCTATTTAACAATTCTGATATATTATAAAGTATATGTTTATTTGACCATAGCCCTACGTGCCATACTATCTCCCTACGTGCAGCAATCTCCCATAGATTGCCGCACGGCACGATCCCGAGCCAGCTACATTCATCGACTTCCTATAAATTTACCATGGTGAGTGTTCTGAGGAGTTGTTTGGATTAATTCCAGCCGCTGAGTTCAAACATCGTAAATCACGACAGAATTCAAAATTTCACCCTCATCATCGGTTGGCAGTCCACCGCTGTGCGCTTCACGCATAAAGTTCCTGTCAAGCGCAACTAGTGTGTGGAATCAGCTGTCGCCAGCGGTGTTACCGAACCGATACGACTTAGGAACCTTCAAGAATACAGCCTACACCTTCCTTAAAGGCCGGCAACGCAACTGCGACTCCTATGGAGTTACTGGAGTCATGGGCGGCGGTGACCACTCACCATAAGGCGAGTTGCTTGCTTGTTTACCACATATTTTATGTGAAAAAAAATATTGCTATATCACGTTGGTGTACTGTGAAGAGCGCGCTCCTTTCCCGATCGCGAAAGTATATCAGAGTTATACTCATGTCCAAGTATACTAATAATGTTAGGGCGGACAGAATTAAAAAAAATATACTATAATTACAAAAATTCTTATTATTACAACTAAGCTTAAAAGTTGGAGATGGTTCACGAAAATAATTAAATGGTGATTCTGGTGATACTTACGCACGCACTATAATAATTAATATTACTGCTTTAATTTATAACGAACTGGCAAACCCGTCAAACGTTGTCCTGTCCAAATTTTTTTTCCATAAAAACCCAATTCATAATATTACAAACATTAAAAAGAAACATTCGAATCGGTCCAGCCGTACTCAAGTTATGCACTCACCAACGAACAACATATAAATTTTATTTATATAGTTAAATAAAATTGACCAACTCTCGGCTGACTAGGTTTACAAAACGTAACACACCATTTGTCAGCACTGGCTAGCGGATACCTGTGTACACTTATGTAAGAAAAGCTTTCACGCTATTAAGTTCACACCCACGCTTCACCATCATGGACTAATTGCACGGGTGCAAATTACATGGTATTTTTAGGTAGGCAACAGCGGTACGACGCCATCTTGGTACAGTCGCGCACAAATTTATGGAGTTGGAATTTTTTTTGAACAACTTGGATTTTTTTTATAATATAGGTAGCAAACTAGCACACGTTTATCTGATGGCAAATGATGTTTCTTTAAGTAATAAGTTAGTAGTCAAATTGGTTCGGGTGGACACATGTTGCGCAGTAAGAAACAAGGAATGTTGATGAGGAGATGGTTCGCAACAGTCGAATGGCGGATTTGAACTAACGACCTCATGTTTAGGAATACGTACCCTACTGGCGTCGACGCTACGATGTGTAAGTTAGAGAAAATAGGTGATAATTAAGTAACACCTGTTTCCACTTTGAGAGAAAGACTGTCCACTGATTGGGAGTGTTTAGAATTTTCAACAAGTGTACAATTTAATTTACTTAATTGGTGGTCAGCAATTTACTTGGTAACATTTCAAGTTATAATTAGTTAGTATTTAAAAACTAGTTTTAGAGTAAGTGTTTTAGTCAATTTTATTTGATTATGTATTTATTTATTTATACTTTGTACATCGAATTGTCTTATGATTTAATAATCATATTATCTGTACTTAATAAGTACAGTTTATATAATAAAGTAAATTAGAAAATAATAATGTAGCATAAATAAAAAGGTAACCTAACATTAACTTTCTTTTTTAACTTTCTTTCCTATCGGTTATTGGTTGTATGAGCTGTGTGTACTGCCAGACAGAGCTTGCCACTCTATATATGTATATATATACATATATGTCCTCATTCTGGCATTCGCAAAGCTCGTACAACCGATAACCGATAGGGAAGAAAGCTTCCCGAAGCAACTTCGTATTGCCATTCGCAGGACCACCCCCAACAAGATGGTGCGACTACTGATCCAAGTTGCCCGAAGTCGATTAAGGCAAGTGGCTACGGATCGTGCTCAATGGCAATCTACGTGGAAGGCCAATGTTCGAACTGAGATGGTTAAAATGATGGTGTTTCTGTTCAAATTTACATTGAAATGGCTACAGATTACGTATTCATGTAATAAATTATACCCAGCCGAAGCCAGGAGCTGGACATATTTTTATAACGTAGCTATAGGGCACGCTTTGCGAAACTTAAGGTTACAATTCGCCATTCGATTATTGTTGCGGACCTACTGCTAGCACAAGCGTTTTAGCTTATTTGGTTAACAGGTATATTAGTAACGCTAAAATAAATGCTGGCATACTTTAAAAAAAAGGTGACGAGTATACATTTCAACTGAGGGTTATTACCCTTTGGACGCCCACCCTTAACTCGTCAAGCTGCCACCCCCGTTAACTGAAATAGGAGTGCCTCTTTACCAATGGCTGTTTAAACCGAAAAATCACGGATTATTGTATGTGTGTTTACAAGTGGGAAAGGTTAGAATGTCATCAAATACAGGAGTGCGTGGCCGATTGGTTGAGACAAGGTTCTGTAATATTAAGTAAGTATTGTAGTAAGTAAGTATTGTTTACATGATATAACTTACGGTGACAAATGAGCACACAGTTCACCTGTGAAAATGATGAGTGTGTTCCATTAACATCTTCATCCATCCTCAGTAAAGATACGAGATGCATATACGTTGTCACTCTTGAAGATGATGGAAAGCTTCGTCTCCGGGAATCGAGTCGCCGGTTCCTCCACTTACTAGACTGAACAGCATTTCACGCTGGAATTGGAGCCGACTGATTCATGCCCTAGCTAAAATATAGATATCGCGACGTTGTATGACGCCGTGACAAAATTTCAATAAATTTGTTTGCGATCGTTTTGTGAATTTGTGAAAATTATCCATCATTCCATTCGTATTATGGTCTACATACAAAACTTCCATAGAAAAATTAGTTTGTCCCAAATTTCCCAATTTTTCGGGCATATTTATTTACCAATTTATTTTTTCATAAAAACCTAATTTCGAATATTACAAACATTTTTTTTTTTTAACCAAATCAAGCTGTTCTCAGGTGATGCGCATATGGACACCAAACCAACGAACTTAATATAATTTTTATTTATATGGATAATGTAATTATAGTATGTAGTATATTTGTCTTTACATACCTATGCTCAAAGACGAACTGTATTTTCTATTACTTCGAATTCCGCAATTAAACAATATTACGTTTACCATGCAGTCTCAGCTACCGTGTAAGCATTTTTCTCCCTTTATCGCTTCACCCTTGAAATCCAACACATAGGGGGGCGAGTTACGACGCCATAGTACATTCCAGCGCCCTATACCTAACATTGGGGATGAAGAGGGTGGCTATTGATTTGTGACGTCACCCGTCGTCCCCGGGCGAGACGGGCCATGTAAAGCACTAATGCGTCTGTCGGGGAAATATGTGGGGGCAGGTTTTAGCATATACGCTATAGGTCGGCGGAGGAGATGTTACATCGCTTGTCACCATTGATATTTCTCTTTGTTTTTAATATTATTGATAGGTGGTAGTTAGGTGTGCACCTTGAGAATTACCATTCTATTGTTCAGATCCACCGATCTGTGCATTTGTATACCAAGCGTATAACAAGGGTATTATCGCTTATAAATTCATATTTTTTATATTATGCTAATATTGCATCGCGAAGAAAACAGCGCTGAACATTTTAATGCAGCACATGTTGAGTTTTTAGCGTTGTACATGCTGAACATTTTAGCGCAGCACATGCTGAGTTGATGTAGCGTTGCATATGCTTCACATGGTGAGCTTTAGAGCACTCGCATGACTACAACTCCCTTGGTTTTCCGTAGTAGTGTCTCCGCCTCCTTCCATTTCTCATACGAGGAACGGCGGTATAAAGTTGATATTTTCCCCGAGTATTCTGTGAAAGTGACCTTTGTTACATTTTCTTGAGAACGCCATTTAGTGCAGTGCATGGACCGACACCAGATTACCAGTGTGAAATAGCAGCATAACTCTTCTTGTGTTTCTTATTGTGAGTGTGGGACCCAGAGATACAATAAGGGGTAGCCAGGCATTCCATCTCAGTCTTCAGGGATGACAGTGAACATGCTACTTGAATCTGTGCTGAGGATTGATGGTTTACCATCAGGTGAACTGTGTTTGTGACAAAAACACTAGGTTTTAGTCTCATAATGATAATAATAATAAAAAAAATGTACAACTAGAAGATGTGCGCGTTATTTTGTACTCTGTGTGCAAAGCATGTCGAATATTATGTATAAAGACCGCCAGCTAAGGGTGAGGGGTGAGGGGTGTGGATGGGGTAAATGAGTTTGCAGGGCGCACAGGAGTGAACTACGCGTTAGCGAAAACATACGCTTACCTACTCGGTATCGCAATAAAATATATGGTTTATATACACCCGAATACTATGTAAAATATATTACATATGTTAAGTTTAGAAATTAAATTTAAATTGCTGAAATAGAAAATGCAAAAGCGGTCATGTAATTATATTATTGACTACATACCGGTATTAAAACTGATACAGTGCCGTAAGACGGAGACGTTCCTAGGCGTTCCCTTTCTTAATGCGATAAATGTGCGATAGGATTGAAAGATCTTAGGAAGGTTCTGATCCAGTGTCCGGAACACACTCGTAAACAAACAAACAATGGGTGCCTCGCAAATAATCACCTCGGTTGCGTGTGAGCACACGATCCACAACTGAGAAGCCACAACTCAAGGATATATGAACAGGAGACTTCTTCTTTCGATCTTCGATAAATTCAATTCGTTATGATACGATACATACATTCAAACATTTTTACAGTGGTAGAGTTACGCTGCAGTTTGTTCCTAGCTGCAGAATGAATGGGTCAGCTCGACCGAGGAGGACCACGCCCTCGCAGAATAATAGCGTAAAATAGCTGCATAATACTGCTGCGTTTCGTCTGGTAAGTGTAGGGAGCCGGAGTTTATTCATTTTTTTTTTAAAAAATCATTTATTCCATCTCAGTCTTCAAGAGTGACAGAGCGTCTGCATTATAATTCCTTGTGAAGGATGAATGTAGATGTCATGGGCCGCAGGAATCACTTACCATCGGGTGAACTGTGCGCTCTTTTGTTACTCTCAATGTGATAAAAAAAAATCACGACTCCACGCCCTTCGGAGTAGAGTCGTATGTGTTTATAAAATATCGTAACCCAACATTTGACAACGTTTAGAGATTAAAATTATTATCTGTTTCATTTATATCTGGAAAAATTACACTGAAGCTTCTTTACTGGTAGCAGCACGAAGGTTTCTTCACTACAGGGGCAGACGCCTTCACAGAATACCAGCGTGAAATAGCAGGGTAACGCAACGCTGTTCTGTGTTTGGTGAGTTGAGAGCAAAAAGTAGGTGACATACTCATATTCTAAATTTCTTTAAACATTTCCTTTTTAAGAAGATTAAAATGTGGTTCTCTAATAAATCGTATACATTTTACTTTTAAGTTGTACCAATCTGGCAATTGTTAAGCTTACATAAACTCTTGATAAGCCAATTAAATTGTCACTTAGAAGAGGAATTGAAGAAAAAGAAAAGGAGTTTCAGACATGACATGATATAGGAAACAATTAGTCATATAATTCAAAATAGGACACAAAACATTTTCAAAGGCTATCGTTATCATACAAATACAAAGACAGTTAAATAAAAGAAAGACATAATCTTATCCAATAACACAACAACTGGTATACGTAACGTTAGATTATTATCCTGACCCAGTGACGCATAACAAAACATTCCAGCGTATATTTTGCAATAAACAACTACTTTGTAAAGAACGGACCGAAAACGCTCCCCGGCAACACCACCACGCTAGTTCTAGACCTATCGTAACGTTTGCGTGTCGTTTACCTCAGACCATGCAACGCGGGGTGACGTGTAATCTTCTAGAGTATTGATCGTAGCCAGGGCAGCCGCGGCGCATGCGCAACACCATCGATTCGTTAGCGACGTGGTCGATGCTTAGGCACGCTTGGTTCGGCGAACAGCCAGACGCTATATAGCGTACCTAGATCAAAAGTACAAGTACCTCTTTATCATTCTGCCACGGACGCGGTAATGAGAGTCGACGGTAGGTTGAGATCGAAATTTTTGCTTTATTACTATTTTACAACAAGTCAACAAGAATCTTTCTAATTATCCTTCTCGCTCCTTTCCAGTAGAGAGTACGTTCAAACCGCTAGGAATACTACGTCGGTTTATAATTATAAGGCAAAACAAAAAGATATTATTAGAAAGTAATTATTCCAATAATAGATTTGTGAAGGACGAAATCAAATCGTTTAAACAAAATAAATTTACGAGAGGTAAAATAAAATAAAAACACTTTGTTGGGGTTTGTGGGTCGGTGGAGGAGAGGTACATTGACGCTAACAAAGACCGGAACAACGATTACTGTTAAACAATTCCTCTTAGAACTGTAAGCTTGTCAATGTACGAGTATCTCCATGGTGGAGCCACGCTGCGGTTCGTTTCTAGTTGCGGCATGAAATGTCGGTTTTACCGGGAACGACCACGCCCAAATAGAATACCAGCGTGATATAGCAGATTAATGCTGCTGCGTTTCGATTGGTGGTGCGGAGGTATCCAACGTCTGTTCTCAGGAGTGATCTGCATTATGGTTCCTTATCGAAGATTAATGGGGGTGTCATGGGTCACAGGAATCAGTTACATAAGGGCGCTTAGTAACAGATAACCGATGGATATATATAGATATTTATATATACATATATTTTTTTGACGCGTCAATAGCCTAATGAGTTAGGAAACTGCGAAACTTAAGGTCGTAGGTTTGAATCCACCATTAGAATATTGTCCTGAAGATGGAGTGGTTAACCGGAATGTTAGTAATGTTATGAAAGCATTGCTAATATTCTTTTATAAAAACAAAAATAAAAAAGAAATGATATTCCACGGCTGCGCAGGGACTTTCTGTCTAATGAGGGTATAGGAAGGCAGACTACCAACCTACCCACGCTCCTACATTTCGTACGGTGACTTCACTGCTTCTGCCTCGTTAGATCCGTCTTCGGCATCGGGGGTCTTCGGCATCGCGACATCTTGAGTGTTTTGCAGACGACGGCTGGACACGTCATGGCATTATTTATTAATTTAATTTAATTATCCTTTATATAACTTAAGTTAGTGGTTACAAGAACTTAATGTAAAACCTCACGATACGGACCATGAATATTTTTTTCACAAATTCACAAAACGATCACAAACAAGTTTTAATTTGGACAAGATCATTTGCTATCAGGTTTAAGAGCCTGGGTAGCTCAGTGTATAAAGAGCTCGTTTTTAATGTCACGGTATGCGAGCAAACTGAATTCGATCCCGGGTGCGCCAGCATCATGAAATTGTTGATCGCTATTACAAGTTCTGGTTTACCACGAGCTCGCGGGAAAGTAAACCATCGCGAAATACGTACATGTCTATCAAATATTAATAATAAAAAAAAATATATATATAATAGATTTCAAAGACCTGTGAAGTCCTGATAGGATATCCACAGTGGAGTCATGTCGTGTACTGTGCTCCAATATTGTCTCTAGGGAGGAGGTCTATGCCCAGCTGTGGGATTTGTAATCTTACCTATCTTTACCGTATCTTCTTTTACCATCGGGTCGTTGTAACCATTAGTTTAGTAAAAAAAAATGACATCTATTATTAAAGTTATAATTCACACAATTGACGAGGTCCATTGCATGTAGATAAACCAACTTCTTTATATTTTGTATTAAAGGTGACAAACAGTTCGCCTGATAGGAAGCGATTCCTGTAGCCAACGACACACACATACATTTGCGATGAGGAATTATATTGCACATACGCCGTCTCTAACCTCGAGTACTAATATAGAATGCTTCGTTATACGGGACCCGGGAGAAACATCAGCGTAATGCTGTTATTTAAGATATTATTCTGTTAGGGAGTGGTCCTTTACCGACTGAGCTAGGAACAAACTGCAGAGTGGCTCTATTTTTTTAATTTTGGCCATGCTATTGACTATACTAATATTCCGGTTAACCACTCCAACTAAGCTGATATTGCTAGGAGATGGTTCACGACAATAGACAGATACCTGTACAGTTCTCACGAGTGAACAATTTCCAAACCACCCTACTGTTCAGAAGGGTGGACAGAGGGACGTGGCAAACTCCTCCCAGCGCAGAGCCGGCCCGGGATCAATATCCGCAGCCCGCGGGATCCTTGGCCCGGTTGCCACGTGACCCGGTCTTTACGCCGTCTCGCCCCGACGACCTGCCTCGGATCCTGACAAATGTCTTGTGGAATTTTCTGACACGGTCCACGGACACGGATTACGTACTATCGTCGGCGAGATTCACTCGTTTATTTATATATATATATATATATATATATATATATATATATATATATATATATACATATATATATATTATATTATATATTTAAAACGAATATTATCAATGCTTTTAACATTACTAATATTCCGGATAACCACAGCAACTAAGCTGAAAATTCTTGTGCTAGGAGATGGTTCACGACAATAGACGAATGGTAGATTCGAACCTACGACCTTAAGTTTCGCAGACCGTACCCTAAACCATTAGGCTAGTGAAATATTAATATAAGACCTGAATGCTTCGTCTGGACGATGATAATGGCCACACGGTGGTTTATATTATATTTACGGCAATGAGCCTTCACTACGTTATCATCTTCAAACCGAAAAGATCATGTCCACCTGATTGATTTCAACTACGGCGTCATCTTCTGGTTGTTACCACATGACATCAACTGCGCAAACTAGTTTTATAGTGCCTCTGTGGCACTCACTCGTCGCGACCTTACCTATTCCGATGCAGTGTCAAGGAAACGGGACATACACACAGAACGCGCCTAGAACCGAAAACCAACAATTTGTTATATATTATACAGTGGTAGAGCTATACTGCAGTTTGTTTCTAGCTGCAGAATGAATGGGTCTGCTCGCCCGGGGTAGGACCATGCCCTCAGAGAATACCAGCGTAAAATAGCAGCATCATGTTCCAATATTTTGTTTGGTGAGTGTAGGGATCCGGAGACCTTCATAACTAGTGACGAGGCATTCCATCTCAGTCCTCGAGGGTGACATCTGCATTATGATTCCTTGTCACGGATGAATGTAGATGTCATGGGCCGCAGGAATCACTTGCCGTCAGGTGAACTGTGTGCAAGTTTGTTACTCTTAAGATAATAAAAAAAAAACAAAAATTGATCCTCGGCTTTGAATCGATCCCAGGACCCGCGAAAAAGGAGCTAGGCACACTAACCACTACACAAGCGGTCGCATGTTTGTTTAGTATACTGAGAAACTAGTAAACAGTCCATCAGATGGTAAGAGATGACTGCGGCCCGTGACATCTAAATCCATCCTGAACAAAGATTCAGGATGCCCATGCGTTGTCACACCTGAGGATATCAATGGAAGACCTCGTAACATGTAATTGGATCCCCGAATACACTGACCGTTATGCTGCTGTTTTTCACACTGGTGTTTTATGAGGTCCAAACCAGGTCGTGCCTACACATTCACGCCGCATCTAGAAGCAAACTGCAGTGTGGCTCTACAACGTGTAAGATTAGATTATATATTGTATTCATGGTTACTTATAGCTTTGCATTTACCATCCCTACTCAGCGGGCCACCCGCTCGCGACTCTATTTAGATAAAGCTGTAAAGATCTCTGGACCAATAGCAATACTCACACACAAAAATAAGCATTTAGCACAGTTTGATTTATGAAATATTGTAAGGTAAAAAAGTTTAAGAGCCGTGATAGTTCGGTGTCCAAGAGCTCGCTCTTAATTAACGGTACGCCAGCAAACTGAGTTCGATCCCGTGGTCGGCCACTGGCAGAATTGTTGATTGAAGTTTAGGTGCTGATTTAACAACGTGGCGGTGAAGGGAAACTTTGTGTGGAAACTTTAACGTCTAAAAAAAACTCGAAGAAAATTTGCAGTCCTTTAATTCTCGTTGGAGACGCTAGCCTATGTCCAAAAGTGGGATTTATATCTTATATATAGGCTGTTGATTAACTATAATTTAATATCGAACTTTGTGTATTTCTCAAATAAATAAAAGAAAAATATAAGTTAATTCTAAGCTTTCGTAAAAAAAAAATGAAACCTTGAAGCTTTTGATAAAGGAAGCGACAATGACGGATTTTAATGTATTGCAGTTTTCCTGAAGTATTTAAATTTAAATGTGACTAAAAAATCCGTAACGACAGAAGGCTCTTCAAAAACCGTTGACTGCGTGTGTGGAGGGCATCGGGCAATTACCGACCAGGTGGAAGTAGCCTTATCTATATTTATCTATACGTAGTAAACTTAAAACTCGTGGCGTAGTGGTTTGCGTACCAGGCTGATGCGTCGCGGGTCTCGGATTTGATTCACAACCGAGAAAAAAAAGTATATCGCAAATTGTTTATTCTCGTGTTTCGCTGTGTATGTCGCGTGGTTTTATTCCGATCTTATTTCACTTGTATTACATCGGAATAGGGAAGGGGGCACGAGCGAGTGCCTCTGTGTTTGCGCAATTACTGCACTATAACATATGTTGCGCAGTTAATGTCATCTGGTAATAACTAGAAGATATGCAGTCGTTGTCGAAATCGCCAAGGTCATCGTCTAACTCAAAAAGTTTTTATGATGCTCAGAAACGAACACACAGTTCACCCGATGGCATGGCCGTCCTGCGGGAGAAGACATCCGTATTTATCCTCGAAAAGCACCCAGAATGAAGAGAGAAAGAATAATTGTTTACTAGTATAGGCGTACATTTAATGTTACGTTTCAACCTGTGGGGTCTAAAGTGTAATATTATATTTATTTATTTATTAACAATAATATATTGTGTTTGAATATATTCATAAAATAAATAAATAAACTAATCTAATTCATAAATTCACTAAAAATATACAAAGTGAAATAACAAAAAAATATAACAGTCAAATTTTATGTCCAGTTCTTATTATATAATTGAAAAATCCGTTGTCAAAGAACTCCCTTGCCTCGTAACTAGTCAGGTCTTCGGTTACTTTGTCTTTGGACGGCTCCATAGATCATCTATTGGGATGTTCATGTTCTATTGGAGTTTTTGACGATTTTTTTAAAAAAAATCACTACTAACGATTGTAACCAATATTAATATTACCTTTAACCTCTCTAATGATGTGTATAGATGAATTGTGTTGAACAATGGGACTGACGTTCATCCTCGATGAGGAATCATAATGCATAATCTCCGGATCCCTACACTCAACAGACGTAACGTAGCGGCAATATGCATTATGACTGCGTGGTCCTACCTCAGTCGAGCCGACTTATTAATGCTGCTGCTAAAAAAAAAATTAAATGTGGCTCTACCTGAACCTCTACACGAAACCGTTCCAACAAAGTCCTACCGGAAAGAATATCACGTTGAAATACTTGGTATTCAGTAAAGGCGTGGTCCTTTCGCAGTCGAGCTGACCCATAGTGCAACTAGTAATAAGCTGTAGCGAGGCTCTACCACTGTACGTTGGCGTCACGATATATATGTTAACTAATGAAACATAGTGGGGTACCAAAGCACGGCTAGGCGCACGGATTGCGTCCGCGCACCTCGCCACGCCGGGGCAGCTTCCCAAACTGGTTTCCACCGTCCCAACTCGTTAGGCGAGGTCAGGCCACCGGCTTCTGTGCCTTACAGACATTCTGTGAACAACATTTTTGTGTTTCCACGAAGTGTACCGGACCAGTTTTCGGTTGTTAAGTTAATCTTGTAAATTTTAATACTTATATATATTAGTTAGCCAAACTCTCTCCTAATTATCAGGCCTCACGCTCTCGAGTCTAATTAGATCAAGCTGTAGAGGTCTCTGGACCAACAACAATACTCACGGACAAAAAAGTAATATATATATATTAGTTAGAAGCTTTAATAGTCTAATGGTTTAGGGTACGAACTTACTGCGGAAGTTTAGTTCGTAGGTTTGAATCCATCATGGGCGTTGATCGGTTGCCATCGGGTCAGCTACTTTCTTAGTTTGCTATCTATTCTATAACAAAACGAATCACTCGTTGAGCGACTCCATTTAAAATAGAGAAACGTATTTACAAGACGCTTTTTATTTCGACCTTAAGCGCCGCACCTCTTAAATTGTTAATTTAAAATTTAATTGCTAAATTAAAAAGCGGCAACCGACAATACTTAATTATAATTTAAAAGAGAGAACTCAGCGCCCAACTGTAGACCGGAAACGGTTACGTAAATCATAGCAAACCTAAAAATGTATAAGAAACGTTCCATTTCATATTGTTTAAATCGTAAGGTTAACTTACTACCTTGCTTAATGCATGCTTTTTGATTAAATCCTTAAGGTAATTAAATATGTAGTAATACGTGAAATATATGATGAAAAATTAACCACTTACAACTAAGCTTAAAACGCTTTTGCTCGGAGGTGTTTAACGATCAGAGTAGAATAGCGGATTCGAAGCTACGACGTTAAGCTTCGCAAACTGTACCCTAATCTATTAGGCTACTGACGCTTCATGGCAATAATGATAAAAAAAGACATATCACCACTAACGTGTGCCGCTATATATTTCAAAGCCTCATCCTTATATTCAAATTGGCGTAGACAGCTTCCCCACAACAGAGATGATAGTCATCGTTTCTCGTACCAACGTAGTCCCTTGTTTTGATCTCAGACATGAAAGGTAACGTCAAATAGCAACAACGCTGTTGTGCTTCTAAGTTACTTTGTCTTGCGATTGTGGGGACCCAGTGATCTGAATACACGGTAACGAGGTATTGACATGGAATCATTAGGGTTCACCGTATTCGGATGGATTTTCTGCTATCAGGTCTCTACAGGAATGGTAGTCACACTGCAACTCTAGCTGCTACATGAATAAGTCTGGTCGACAGGGGAAGGATCAAAACCTATCACAAAATACTATCGTGAAATAGCGGCACAGCGCTGCTATGTTTCGTATGGTGAGCGGGAGGATCCGGAAATCCTATTAAAGTAAACAAGACATTCCGATTCATTCCTCACGGGTGTCAATAAATGTGCATCTTGAATGTTTATTGAGGATAGATTACAGTGTTAAGGGCCGCGGTGATCCCTTACGATCAGGTGAACTGTGTGCTATTTTGTCACCCCTCATATTATAAAAGAAATGTTTCTAATATTCCTAGAGGACCTAACACGGCTCACGAAATAAATAATCAGATATAATGGTTTGAAATAATTTCGTTATGCATTAGCGTAACCCGATCAACCGTAGCTGGGTAGGGTACACGGGCGTTTGGTAGTTTGTTTACTAAACAAGTAAATAGTGAAGAGTTGGTGGTGGGCCGAGGTCGCAGAAATAGGCCAAGGATGTGGCGACCGGGTCGGCCGCCGTTTATTGATCCCGGCCACGGATGCTGTGCGGAGGGAGATGCAGCGCTACACTAAGTCGAAGTATCGACGCGAGACCCGCGTCTCAGAACGGTGGAGTGTTCTAACTTATTTTATATGCAGCACCTTAACTTAGACTTTGGTTTCCTTTTTCTAGAGTAAGTGGCTAACGAGTACACCGTTAATATTATAAAAATTATAAATGCTCCTCCGACCACATCATTCGTCAACAAAGATACAAGATGAAAAAAGCGTTGTCGCCGATGACGGAGATGGAATGTCTTGGTACCTAACGAAACACAGCACGCTCGTATTCAGTGAAGGTGCGGTCGAGCCCTGCTAGAATGAAATACATTAAAGAAGTCAACATAATTCTCCTGATCGCCTAATCCTTCTTGGAACAGTTTCGGCAAGCCGCACTCCAGTTGCCTCCCTTGTCACGGTGTACGCCTATAAAAACAAGTATGAGCGCAACTTCTGCGGTTTGCCTGTTTCGCGGCCGTGTTTACATAGAAATTAACGTGCTGCAGGAAATTCCACGAATGTGATAGCATTATGCGTTGCATTAATGTTATCCAGTGCATGCGTGCAAAGTTCGTCAGGGCTTGCGTTTTTTTTTGGTATCGGAGGGGGGATAATAAAATTGATAGTGTTTTTACTATTTTGAGCTTGTATTCTTATGCAGCTACTTTACGCTGGTATTCTAATGTTGCTTTTTTACGCTAGTATTCTTATGAAGCTACTTTACGCTGGTATTCTTATGAAGCACTTTACGCTGGTATTCTAATGTTACTTTTTTACGCTAGTATTCTTATGAAGCTACTTTACGCTGATATTATAACGTAGCTTTTTTACGATGGTATTCTAATGTAGCTTTTTTACGCTAGTATTCTTATGAAGCTACTTTACGCTGGTATTCTAATGTTGCTTTTTTACGCTAGTATTCTTATGAAGCTACTTTACGCTGGTATTCTAATATAGCTTTTTACGCTGGTATTCTTATGAAGCTTCTTTACGCTGGTATTCTAATGTAGCTTTTTTACGCTAGTATTCTTATGAAGCTACTTTACGCTGGTATTATAATTTAGCTTTTTACGCTGGTATTCTTATGCAGCTACTTTACGCTGGTATTCTAATGTAGCTTTTTTACGCTAGTATTCTTATGAAGCTACTTTACGCTGGTATTCTAATGTAGCTTTTTTACGATGGTATTCTCATGCAGCTACTTAACGCTGGTGTTATAATGTAGCTTTTTTACACTGGTATTCTTCGAAGCGCAGCCGAATTCATCCCTGTTGTAGGTAAAATAATGCAGTTTGTTTTATGTAGCTCTACCACTTTTAAAACTTGACCAACTTTACATAAATAAACTCGTAAATTACAAGGAAGGAGCGGCCGTCTTGCGTACATCATAATATCAGTTGGAATTATCGAAAACGTAAAGATAGATAAGCACAGCAAAATATCGGCTGTAGGTATTCTGGGAATAAGATATCGGAGCCAGGAAATTGTAGGTAATGGACACACGGACAGACGAACGTTACTGATACGGCAGACAGCGCGGCGTATTTACCATCGACTGTTTGTTTGTTCGTTTAGAACTAAACTAAAAGTGTCCACTTGAAGGTTAATGGAAAATAGTTTTCATCATTATCATTTAACAGTGGTAAATCTACAAAGCAGCAGAATTAATGGGTCAGCTCCACCGGGGTAGGACCACGGCCTCACAGAATACCATTCCGGAGACCATTATTACTGGTGACGAGGCATTCCATCTCAGTCCTCAAGGGCGACAACGCATCTACATTACGATTCCTTGTCAAGGATGAATGTAGATGTCATGGGCCGCAAAAACCACTTATCACCAGGTGAACTGTGTGTGAGTTTGTTACTCTCAATGTAATAAAAAAAATCGTCAGTTAAGCCCACCACTAGGTCACTGCTGAACATGGGGACAGACTGCCATGGAGCGCGAGCCTGTGCCAGCAGCATCCATGGACTTCTCGCAGGCTTAGTTAGTTTTGGACTTGAATTAATATTAAAGCTTCTGTTTCTTTTAACAGTGGCAGAGACACTGCAGTTAGTTTCTACACGCAATATAAATGCCCTCGCAAAATACCAGGGTGACAACGCATAGACACTTTGAATCTTTGTTGTGGATCGATGTAGATGACGAAGCATCAAGGGTGCGTGTTTGTCACCTTCATTACTATACAATAAAAACCAAGAAAATCGTTTACCGGGTAACAATTTCAGTCATATAGGCGAATTCAATGTCCTCGTTTTATCAATCAACTTGAAAAATATCGATCGAAGTTCCAAGAAATACAAATACAATGTTAGGTAAAATTAAACACCGTTATCGGAAATAGATACACAGATATGCGTGTAAATGTGAGGCGTAGATACAATTCTGTTGACAGATAGTCGCTGTCGGCGTGTTAGTTGAAGGAAGGCACCGATAGGGGAGGCGATACGGCCGCGTCAGACAGCGGGCCCCTATGTATATCCACTGATGAAATCGAACTCCAAAACTCAGCGAGCTTACGTTTAAGGGGAAAGTTATCAAAGTCACCTTGACAAAGGTTATTAACTTGTTTTAGGATACCAGAGATGCCAATACACTTTATCACTTAGAAGATCAATAGAAATGTCATAAGATACAATTTAATTATAATAAAATCCATGTGCAAATTAGTCATCTTTAAAGTAGATTAAAGTTAACAATAAAGAAAACGTAATATGGAAGAGTCAACAAATTAAAATTGATCAAAATAAAATATGCTTATAATTGATTAGAAAAACAAATTAAACATATATTAGTTATTATACCAACAATAAATAAGACTACATAAAAAAATGACATCTTTGAAATCAGATAATTCAACACTAAATATCATTTTAGTTATCTAATATGCTCTTATATCCTTTCTAACCAGGAAGCCCACGCCCAGCAGTGGGATTTATTTGTACAGGATGTTTTTACTTTACTTTGTTTGCATATTTATTTCATAACCTTATTTTCAAATACTCTATCCAAGCAATCGTTTAAAAAATTTACGTGTTATAGCAATCCAGCTCGACCAGGGTCTGGGCCAGGTTGACAATATTAAAAAAATGTCTTCGCGGTGTTGATAAGAAATTAGTGCATGAATTTGTAGCTTGCTGTGGGTCTATCAAAGACGCAAGTTTTTTACATGGCTAACTTAGGTAACAAAAAACCTGTAAACATTGCAGTCGTAAGCGTCACTAGCCTAATGGTTTGAGGCACGGTCTGCGAAACTTTTCGTGAACCATTACCTGGCGCATATGAGCATTAAGGTTACTAATAACATACAACTCACTTACTTTAGCATTAAATAACAATTTACGTACAAAAAAATACAATAATTAAATAATATCAAAAGAAAATTATGCCATTTAAATTTAGGGAAATAAGATCTACATTTTTTTTTTCTCATCATTCTTTTCATTATTATTTATATTGTGTTTTTCCGAATCTCCCAATTCTCGGGGCGATTTCTCCAACTTTTGTTTCCATAAAATCCTACCAACCGTTCTCAAGTGATCCATGCGCTTACCGGAACGGACAGTATTTAATTTTCATTTATATAAATATCTCTCTGAACGAACAATACTTACAGATGACTTCGTGGAAGCGATCATTACCGATGAATAGGTATTGTAAATTCATTTGCATACAGTTTAACTACAAGAACAACTATCATCATGTCTCGCTCATCATTACGTGTCAAGTATTATTATAAGGGTTACTAACAGTTAACTATTAACACATTGCCGTGTGCTTTTAGTCACTTACCATGACAGTTGCTTACTCGTTTGCCACATAAAAAAGAAAAAAAAAGAGTAAAATTATATATGTGTACTTGTAACAAAAACTAATTCTAGTTGTCACGAATGGGTCCCCTTTCAACAAATGCAGCTAAAAAACAATAGTATCTTGCGTAGATTGTGTGGGAATATCTAATATCTGATATATGTGTTTCAATTTATAATATTTATTTATATATTTGATCTTTATGTACCGTATGTAGAGGCGGCCTTAGGCATTCTGTACCAGACAACCTTAGGGTGATGCAGAGATGGAAATGAGATAGAGGTGTATGCTTAAAAACTTTGTGGCGATTAAAATACTATTATATTAATTATATTATATAAATAAACAACATATAAGTAATTATAAAATACATATATAACAAATACAAATATATATACATACTTATATATGCTGTATATACAAATACATATATAATACACAATCATTTAATATTGTATGTGATTTCGAATAATATAATTTGATATATATATATTTATTATATTATACTATAATTATGTAGCTTTGTTTTGTTAAATAAATTTACTGTTTGCTAAGAACCTCAAATTCTCGCCATCTCGTGGCCTTGAATGGTAGACAATACTAATTGGCATTAAGTCCGCCCATTATGCCTTAATCTTTAAGGGCTTACCGTAAAGTATTAGTCTATATATAAATCCCACATCTGGGCTTAAGAGGAGGCTTCAGAGGGTGTTAGAGCATAGTCCGCCATGTAACCACTGCAGTTTGGCGTAATTCACATGTCTTCGACGTATTTTATATTTTTTCAAAACTATTTCCTAGACATAGTTTTCCTTTCAATATTTTAATTCACTATGGTAAACATGCATTTAGAATAGTCCCATTTGTCATTTCGTTAATTAAACGAACGAAATTTAATGTAGTTTTATGAAATTAAATATTACTATGTAGTAATAACATAAATAAATAAACATGGCTTACATATAGTAAATAAATTATTAATAAAAATGTTTTTTACTTTTTACTTTTTAATGTGATTATACTTTTACAGTGAAGGGGTCGCGAGGCTTTTTACTTATATATTTAACCTTTTCGTGGCCGCGACATAACAATGGTTGAGAAGTAATGTTCTGAAATAAATAAATAAAAATTAAATTCCCGGACTCAACGCTATGAAAACTTGTGTTGCATAACACGACGGTTACATACCGTTTGCAAATATTTCGTGGTGGCTGGGAGAGGTGGCTGATAAGGAAGTGTGATAAGTGTGGAATTTTAATACCCACGCTAGAGTTTAAATTTGACACAGTGTAATAATACGAAACGGATCCTGAACACACACATCGTTGTTTTCTTATTTTTAACAATACACACTTTTCTAGCGGATGGTATCGACCAAGTCTTAATAAATACCAACATAAGCTTTTATAAATCCACTGCAGGGACTTACGAAGAAACTAAAAGTATGAGGGAAGTCTATTTTATTTGGTAGCTGGAGCTAGGTTATAGACTACTAGTGTAAAATAGTTTAACGCAGCTTTTTTGTAAAATTCCATCTCAGTCCTCCTCAAGAGCGACAACGCATCTTGAAGCTTTGTGGATGAATGTCGATAATATTGGCCGCAGTGATTACTTGACGTTTGAACTGTGTGCTCTTCTGTCACCATTTATATTTAAATTATAACACGTACATACAAATCCATTCTCCATGAGAAATCATAATGATCGCAGAGAAGAAATGTCGCTCTGAAGTACTTGATTGGAATGCCTTGCGACTAGGAATTTCTGTAATCAGTTCAGTTCACCAGGTTAAAGTTAACGCTTAGTAACTTAAACTGATCTTCACTGGTATTCTGTGGAAATCGGGCACTTCACTAGTCGAGCTGACAAAGTATTGCTACAGCTAGATTGTAGCACCAATGTCGCTCCACCACACGTATCAGATCAGTAAGTGAGCATTATTGAATCAGACGTGATGTTGAACTTTCAACTATATATAGTTTTGTTGGAAGCACAGATAACACGCTTTTTTATTTTAGGCCTATATATTTTTTTTTCTTTTAAGAAACTTAGGGTGACAGATGAGCACACATTTCATATCAAGATAAGTGACGATTGCGATCCAAAAACACCTACAGCGATGGTCAGCAAAGATCCAAGATGCATGTGTGTTGTCATCTCTGAGTGAGGTGGAATTGCCCCTTAAACTCATCATAAGAAACACAGCAGCGTTACGTTGGTATTGTGAGCGAGGGCTTCTTGCCCGTTCGTATCGATCGGATCGATCAGAGATGGTCCGCCACTGTGCCTTATTATGTCCAACAGTCGACACTGTTGGCGAATACGTGGAACGTTTATTTCGTTACTTTGAGATCAATATAGGGCTTTGTTACAATGCACGGGCGCTTGCGTGTGTGATAAGCCTTATCACTGCTGAGGGGGAACTTTCCGCGCGCCTATCACCTATCACCTCGCACCAGCAGCGTAGTGAGGTGCCATCCTGTTTCACAAACATTTTAATTTACAAATAGGGCGACAAATATGTTACACAGTTAACCGGATATCTCGATTCCTGCATCACATAGGCACCATCGTATTTTCTCGATATGCAGACTGCCGCATAGTCTAGTGGTAAGATTATCTTACTGTATAGAGATATGGTATTGCGGGACATGGGTTCGATTCCCAGCAATATTAGTGCATCGTAAGTTGCTGTTTTCCGAGTCTACGTGTTCTATGTGTCTACACACAGCATCTGAACTTTCCCTCGATCTCATTGTAGTCTAGAGAAGGTGCGTGTCTTAGTATTTCCACAAATACTATTGGCGATGTAATATATCTGGCACAGTTGACGTCATCTGCCGATATATTTTAAACAGTTGTAGAGCTAAGTTACAGCTTGTTTCTAATAGCATGAATGGGTCGACTCGATCTGGTAAGAACCTGTTGGGCATAGGTCTCCACTCTAAGACAGAAGTATTAGACCACATGACAAAAAGAGCTCTAGTTATAATCTAAATTCTTGAGTTTCGCTAAGAAAGAAATTTAAAGAAAGTAAGTTAAGTATTTTAACGTCTAACCACAATATATTCACGATAACATATTGTTAAAAAAATATTCAATATAAGCTGTGTGATGTACACGCTATCAATAGAAGAAATAAAAACTTGTTACGTCTATTTTGCGCTTAGACAAGGTACAGAAATCGTTCGTGGTCAATAGAAGACGCGTATTTAATAAAATTCTGCATATAAACATTTGCCATTAAAATTTTGGTTAAAGACCAACTAATCAGAAAATCCTACTAATAACTGGTTTCAATACTGGGCAATTTGTAACTTATTTATTAAAAAAAAAAGAACAAATAGTCAGATTTCTTTTGTTTCTTCTCGCTAGCAGCTGCCTTCCTAAGCGGCGGTACCTATTGTCACTCTTGACGATTTAAAGGTGTTCCGTATAAATTAATAAAGCGTATTATGATTTGATTGCGATTTGTCCACCGGTGGACGTTCTGCACAATGTATGTGTATCTTACAAAATATATCTTTTTTTATTTATTACTTATACATTATGTTCCTCCATTCCTTCACCGCCGACTACTATATATAGAAGTTATTAAACCCAAAATATCGATTGGCGTAAACAACGGCTTTGTAAATTAGTTGATTGTTTGCCCTCGGTAACATCGGCGAGTGGTCTCTGATAAGGGGCGCGTCTTATCAGTTGTTTGTTGCACGCGACAGCGACGTGTTCAATTGCGTTGTGCGTCGTCACTCCACGGTTATGACTCGGTTCGCCATTGTGCAAGGCCCTCGAGCTGTAATCACCTTCATAATGATTATAACAGAGCCACGTTGGCTCAATGTCTAAGCGCTCGTATCCAATGCCGCCGCAGCGCTGGCATCGATGAATTTAAGATTTAAAATGCTGACTTGTCACGTGATCGACGGTGAAGGAAAACATCGTGAGGAATACTCCATACAAGAAAATCCGACAACACCACCAGTACTAGCAATAATAGCGGAGACTCACCAGACAATACGCATCAGATTATTACGTTAGTTAGTATAATCCTGGAAGCACGTGGTCCTTTCCCGGTCGAGCCATTCACGCTGAAACTAGAACTAATCAGCAGCGTGGCTTTACCTAATCCCCACGGAATTAGCACTCTCTGTTTTTTTTTAATTACATTGAGAGTACCAAACAAGCAGACAGTTCACCTGATGGCAAGTGATTCGTGCGGCCCATGACATCTACATTCATCCTTGACAAGGAATCATAATGCAGATTCTTTGCCACCCTTGAGGACTGAGATAGAATGCCTCGTTACCGGTAAATAAAGGTCTCCGGATCCCCAAACTCACCAGACGAAACACAGCAGCGTCATACAGTTATTTTACGCTGGTATTCTATGAGGGCGTGGTATCGCCCCGATCGGACTGACCCATTCATTCTGCAGCTAGAAACTAACTGCAGCGTAGCTCTATCACTGTACGTCTCTATCTCTGAACATTTTTTATTATTTCGTTATGAGTGACATACGAGCACAGAGTCCATAACATGGTAAGTGATTCGTGCGACTAACGTTACCCACGTCAATCCTCGATAAAGAATCATAATGCAGATACGTAGCCATCCCCGAGGGCGAAGCTGAAATGCGTTGTCTCCAACAATAAGGGTCTGAGGAACCCTAAGAAAAACAGCAACCTTATGCTGCTGGTTTACGTCACATATTTTAATATCCTTATCTAACCAGTCCACCGGTCCGATATCACGTTAATACCATTCACAGCTTTATTTATAGTTACGTTCGATACATAGATACAGGGAGATAATAGAAGGAGTACTGCAATTGCGAAGATAGCGGATATATTAATTAATTAGGTGACTGTAAAATCATTTATCTTTTTTATATATTAAAGGTGATAAATAAGAAATAATCAATATTCAACTCAACCTCGACGAAGATCCAAGAAATACTCTATACTCACCATACGACAGACAGGAGTGTTATGCTGCTCCCCGGCCGCGCCGACCCATTCACGTTGCGGTTAAAGACTAGATGTATGTACACAATTTTTGTGTTAACCTTGCGGACTTAGTAGACAGTATATGATACAGACTGAAACAAAGGGCAATCAATATTCCATTTCATCCAAAGTATCAACATATTTGTATACAAGGTTTTGGTTTGAGTGGACTTCTCTCACCGTCGACAACATAGTAAATCACCACTTCAATAAGAACTACTTCAATTCAGTTTCGTTCTCGTCACTCAAGTCACAAACGAGGAGAGCGATAAATAAATATCCGTGCGAAGTCTAGCAGTCCTATTAACATTACCAACATTCCAGTTAATAAACAAGTTTAAAATGCTTGCGCCAGGAGATGGTTCACGGCAATAGGCGGACTCGAACCTCATCACCATCATTAACAAAACTGTCAGTACACTGCTGGCCCCTTCTATGGGAGACCACTGAGCTCAGTCTTCTACGCTTCTCCTCCAGTCTCTGCCCGCTCCGCTACTAATTTCATCGCCCTACCCAGTTACAAGGCGCCCTACACTATGTTTGCCGATTCGCGATCTCCACTCAAGAACCTGTCTGTCCCAGCGGCCATCTGTTCTGCGGCATATATAACCTGTCTACTGTCACTATGCTCGGAGTGTCTCTTAGTAATCGAATCCGGAACGGAATTTTTCAGCAGAGTACTAAACTTACCGACATAGCTCAACGAATTATCAAGCTGATTAAATTTCGCAGGCGGACCTTACAAGGTACGTCTTAGCCATTAGGCTTGGCATCAATGTAATGAATATTGTCAAGTCTATCTTTTATTATGGAGACGTGGTAGTTCTGTCTGAGCGTTCGTTTTGAATTCACTGTACGCGTGAAAAACATAACGGAAGACGAATAGTTATGTCTTATGGTCTTCAATTTTTTTATTTTATTAAGAAAAATACACCATTAACGAAAACATTTTGCATTTTAGACTTACTATATGTTTACTAATTCTAAATGAGATGCCATTACAGGCGTATTCAAGATTAGTATCATAATGAACTAAGCAACAGTATACTGTAAAAATACGAATTTGAAAGACTTTTGTAATTAAACAAACTTAATAACTCCAGAAATAAAAACCCACCCACACACACCTGCAGAATACATACATACACACCAACACATACATTAACATAAACACACAGTCTGCATGTCATTTTGTAAAATGTAACTTTTAGATGGTGATCGGGAAGCCCTCAATCCTCACGACTCCCGCATTACGTCTAAGGGAGATGGCAGTGGCTGGAAACACTGTTAGCAAAAGCAGCAAAATCGCAAATATATACAATACAATATATAAAGACCAACTAGACGGGAATCCTTGGACGGCGGAGTCCAAACGGTCATGGGTTAGGGCGAAAGGAAGTGAAACCGGCGGACTATACGACCGGTGTCAAGGAGCACCGCCTTCTGCATTTGAATCCGGAGCTGCCCGTACCAGAGTCCAAAAAATATTGTGTAGTAAATATGTACCTCCACAATAAAATGCTGAACAGTGTAGATATGTTCTCATGCTCTCATAAATCCCGTGTCAAATGTTGCTCCACGATTTATAGTCTTTGATTTAAATTGGTAATTTGTAATTTGAAATTTTTAAATTTGTAACTTTTAATTTTTGTCCAATTTTGTTTTTCTTTTTTTGAACACACTTTGATTGCTTTCTGTAAACTCAAATACCCATGTATGCTTTGTACTGGTGTTATCAATATTTTAAAGAACTCAATGGGTCGCAGCAATTACTTTACATGTCAAATAAAAACATGCGAAAGATTATAAGATACCAAATATGTTCGCAGTGAGGCATTTTAAAGGGAATAATTGTAAATAGTTTTATATTCTATATATATGTTGTATTTTTATTTTATCTTTTGTTTCTGTTTGTCTCCAAGTTAAACAAAGCAATCCATGGAACAAGTTAGAAGAATAATAAAAACGTAAACTGAACATTACATTTACAAATGTTCCTTAAACTTACTCTCTAAGTCATTAAAAATATCAATATTGCTATTTTTATTCAAGACATATCTATCCTAGGATACAAGATAATAACGTTCTGTTATGGTATATATTTGGATTTAGTATCTATTTCATATATATTATTAGAAGTGAATGTACAGTAATATATTTGTGTTTCATCAGCCGCAAGTATTTACTACAATTTATTGGAAACGAGTTCGAGTCCCGGTGCCGGTTACAATTAAATTTTTATTACCACGTGTTTATTGATGAATTTCTTTCACCTGCATGTTTAAGATATCTAAAAAAAAAATATCGAATGTGAAGTCCGAAAGGTACACCACACTATCGTCGACTATGCTACTATAGAGGAGGACCCAGTATTTTTTTATGTATGTAGGCCCTGTATTTTTTACAAAACTTGTTAATAACAAAAAAATTTTACCAGAGTTGCAATGAGGAGTGTTCTTAGGAGATTATCAGATTAATTCTAGCCGCTGAGTTTAAACATCAAATTTTCTGCCACGCACAACTACTATATGGAATCAGCTGTCGCAAGCGGTATTTCAGAACCGTTACGAATTAGGGACCTTCAAGAGCGGAAGCCTAAACCTTCCTTAAAGGCCGGCAACATATCGGCATCTCCTCTGGTGTTGCGGATGTCCATGGGCGGCGTTGATCACTTACCATCGGGCGGGCCGATTGCTCGTTTGCCTCCTATGCCATGATAAAAAAAAATATCACCCAATCGAGGATCTGTGTCAAGCGCCTCGTGATCCAGCTCGAGTCATTGCCACGTCCACTTAAGTAAATATATAGATTGTGATATGATAAGGCATTTGCGTCAATGCAACGAACCATCGCCTCTTATCCGGCTGCCATCGGTCGGCGCTGATGTCACGGGCCTTTATGTGGAGCAATTTGTGTCCGTTATCGCGATATGGCTTATCGATTCGAGTGCGGAATGCCTAATTCCACGTGGTGCGGCTATTTTAGAAGCTGCCGATGAGATAATGAATATTCTAGAAGATTATGGAGACAAATATTGTTAAGATTACACATTATACATATTTTGTATAAAGGATTTTTTTGCAGTGACAGACGAACTCACGTTTAGTCCGATGAATATTCATCGGTGAGAAATGCTAGAGCGTTGCACAATTACTCATGAAAAATTTCAGACTTATTCAAACGCTCCGAAGTCAACACTTAATTAAAGAATTCCTTTACATTCGTGGACCAGTAGTGGAACCATAGTCATCGACATCGTTCAAATGGTCAGCAAGTCTTTTTTCGTCGTTACATTTAGAGTAACAAACGAGTACACCGTTCACCTGATGGCAAGTGATTCCTGCGGCCCATGGCATCTACATTCATCGTTGACAAGAAATCATAATGCAGATGCGTTGCCACCCTTAAGGACTGAGATGGAATGCCTCGTCACCAGTAATAAAGGTCTCCGGATCCTTACACTCACCACTCGAAATGTAGCAGCATTATGCTGTTATTTCACGATGGTACCGTGTGTGGACGTAGTCCGTTCCCCGGTCGAGCTGAACCAATCTGTAGCTAGAACCACATTGCAGCGTAGCTCTACCACTGGCAGAGCAACCGATGGGGAGCAGTGCACGACGCGGTGTGTTGTCATCTCTAGGACGAAGACAAATACTTTGGTAAAATAATTATAGTTGGAAGAGCCATTAAAATTTCTTTACTGATCAAAATAAACAGCATCATCACAGCCTATCAATAGTCCAGAATTGATCATTGACCATAGACCTCCTCCCATAGATTGCCGCAAAGCACGATCCGGAGTCCTGCCTGCATCCATCGACTTCTACAAACTTTGCATACTTCGTCGCTCCATCTAGTGCAAGTTCGGTTATAATCATAATGAATATATTTTATGAATTATTTCCCTCAGATCAACAAGCTGAAGCAGCACTCTGAGTCGTCTAATAGCTTGTAAATTGGAAAGGTTCTGGAGTGGCAAAAGCTTATTTACAAAAATAGCTACAGATACACAAGTTTGCGGGGAGTCGACAGTTGATGTGGGCGACAACCGTATTTGATGGCAAATAATTATTGCCTTAAATTACATATCTTATATACATTTTACATTTGAATTATGTAATATTAAGTTTTTTTGTAATGCAAGCAATTCATCTTGTACCATGAACCTTATAGGCAAGCCTGAGTACATGTGTTCATTGTGCACCAATAATTTATAATTATTTCAAAGTCCGATTGTATTAAGCCAGTTTATTGTGTTGGAGGCTACAAGATCTATAATTTAATTGTGCAGTGAGTACAAGGAATCGTACACTAGTGGACTTTCAGTTTCAACATTCATTATCATATTAAAATGACAAGATTGAAGTACTTAATTATAAAGTTATGATAGCACCTAAATCAACGACTTCATCAGCCTTATCTGTATTATTAATTTGTTTTTAAATTAATCCGACAATCACAACTGAGTTTTCTTACTGAAAATTACTGTTAAAGCTTGTTACTACGTAAACGTCTGTAACCGGGCTTAAGGCAAAGCGAAGTGCCGAAGGGGATCTGACAAATTTAGTTGATTGTTTTAAATACCGGTACGGTATGCTTGTAATTAAAGTGATCAATGACGGATCGACCAAAAATCAACCAATCACGGAGCACCCTTCACTCCACTTTTGTTTGGGAATGAATCGACCAAGGCAACTGGAAAGTTGGACGAAACGTTCGTCGTGTTAAGACGTACTATAGTAATTAAATATACGCGAATAAATACTACACATAACATTTTTTTTTATACAGTAACCCTGTATAAAAAAAAATGTTTAGACATATTCCCGTTAGGAGGTGATATTTGTGATAGACTATCTATTTGATAACTATTTGTGATAATTTTAACCAAAAACGTTATGCAAAAGTGAACCATTTTGAGTTATCATGTTTTTTTTTAAAGAATAGGCCTCAAACGAGCATGCAGCCCACCCGATAGTAAGTGATTACCGCCGCCCATAAACATTTAGCGGTAAACGGGCAAACTTGTTTCTGGGGTTAAATTGGACTAGATAAGGATACAGGCTTTGTGGCAATCTATGGTAGAGGCATAATCAGCAGAGGACTGTGGATAGCATATGGTCATGCTGATTTTATTCTATACATACAGGTTAACAAGTGTTAGATGGTAAGTCAATATTGGAAAAAGCAAATGGCATTAATATAAAAATTTGCTAACACTTGGCATACCTCAGGAAATAAGCCTAAATATTAATATTGCGTAAAACTGTTAGCACAAGCAACTGTGTTTGTCGATAACACCAAGCCAGCACAAACATGGTATTTCCTAAATTGAAATTATATTTGATAGGTAAACAACACTAAAGGAATATTTCCGTCATATGTCATCCATTTGAAATACATTACCTTTTATGGAATCAGAATTATTATTAGTATACGAGCACAGTCGCTTTCATGATAAGCGATCTTAGCTAATGTGTTGAGCTGGTGCTGGAACTGGGTCTTGTTGGGGTTGAGGTTAAGGTGTTGTTGAGCTTGGGAACAAGATATACTTTTACCCTCACGACTAAAATAGAATATCATTTTAAATATATAGCATTTATTAGTACTGTCCTGCATCGATTGACCATTGACCTGTGGATGATAATTGTAGTGTGTTGATATTAAAGTAACTTGGAAGGACTAAGTTATTTCAGAAAGGAAGTAGTTAATTACATACATAAAAGTAAAAAAATTAACGACATGATGAAGTGACGTCACATGTAATGATAATTGTGTTTGTTTTAAACTCGAGTGAAGAAAATTATCAGACGATATGTTATATTATATAATTATTATATCTCTTTTCATAATAGGTATACTTTTTGATAAATTAATTTTACTAAAATAACGTGTTTGATTATAAAAAAAGCCTATGTACCTTGGATCCAATCCAACTTATCGATTACTTATGAAACGAATTGCGTGTATTACAAAAAAATCTATATATATGTGACATAGTCAAAGTACAAAATATTTTTTTATAATAATGAGTTAAATCTCTCTTTCACCACATCGGAACGTATGCTTTAGTAGGAAGAAGTCCCAAAGAAAGAAAGTAAATAAAATAAAAATGAAAATAAAATTAAAATATAGGTATTTTATGACATAATTTTTTTTTTACAAACTTTATGAAGTCCCTGGCTTCTGAGCTAGGTTCTAAACCTGTGTTACAGAGGTCAGTGTCTTCTCCCATTAAATATTGTTATGATTTATGTAAATATATATATTTTTTTATACTTTCAAAGCAAGTGCTTGACCCACCTGATGTTAAGCGAAAATGTAGTCCTGTATGGTTAGGCGCACTAGCTCAGTAAATGCCTATTCACTCTTCTCTTGAAAACACCCACATTGTAATCGGAGGGAATGATAGACGCGTGAAAACTATTCCAGTCCTTTGCTGTACGAATAATGAAAGACGAAGCAAAGCGCTTCGTTTGGGTTTGAGGGATGTTCACAACAAAAGGATGAAATCTAGCAGTGCGTTGTGAGGTCCGATGGTGGAACGGGGATGGGGGAATTAGATCATGTAATTCCTGAGCACGCTCTTCAAAATGCAATCTGTAAAACACTGAATGGCTAGCCACCTTACACCTGTGTTCAAGACTGAGCAGATTGGTTTCAGCTGCGTCACCAATTAGCCTCTTAGCCTGCCTTTCCACCGAGTTCAAAGCTGCGAGATGGCGATGGGAGTTTCGATTCCCAATAAATGAAGGCGATCAGTAAGTTCCACAGATAGATCTTGGAAGGTTGGTTGCACCTTGGCGCACAGGCTCCTTTTGGCTGAAAAAGACACGCCTGTGTTTTGGTGGCATTAAATCTCACAAGATTGGCGTCGTCAACTGGAAACCTTCTGTAATGTGAGACTCATTCGCTCTTCTTTGGGACTGTACTTGATCCTTAGAGGCATTAACACCTAACCGGTAACTCTCTACAACTGTGTTTCTGTCGTTTGCATACCCAAAGATACCGGGTTTCAGCAGATCATTAATATGCAGCAGAAACAGAGTGGCAGAGAGAACAGACCCTTGAGGAACTCCAGCGTTTATCGCCATTGTCTCAGAGGAGCAGCCATCTATGACTACTCTCAGAGACCGCTCCTTCGGGAAGTCAGCTGTCCAGGTGATCAAGCCAGGACAAATGCCATATGCTGGAAGCTCGCTGATAAGGCTATCGTGCCAGACCCTGTCAAAGGCCTTTGAAACATCAAGTGAGACAGCTAGTGCTTCACCGTTGTTCTCGAGAGCCTCACCAAATAGATGAGTGGCGTGCACTAGAAGATCAGCAGTTGACCGGTTTCAACGAAACCCGTATTGTCGGTCGCTAATGATGTCATGATTTTCTGGGTATGCCACAAGGCGTGCATTCAATATACTCTCCATTATCTTACAAATAATGGAGGTAGTCGAAATTGGTCGATAATTGACAGGATCGGCGCGGCTACCTTTCTTGGGCACGGGTTGCACATTCGCAAGCTTCCAGGACTTAGGCACTATTCCGGTCTTTAAGGAGAGACGGTACAGGCGTGTTAAAACAGGAGACAACTCGGGAGCACAAGAACAATCGCTGGAGTACCATCAGGCCCATTGACTTTGCTCACGTCTAGACAGCCTCTTGATTAAGAATGAAAAGAGATTTGCAAAGAGATCTGCTTTCTCTTTTGCCGTGTGGGCCAGAGAGCCGTCAGGCTTAACCAACGGGGGCAGTGAGGATTGACAGAAGTTTGCCTCAATCGCTTTGGCAAGAGACCAAAACCCGACTACCAGTTGGCTGGGCAGAAAGTTTTGTACCAATATGTTTGATGCGATCAAGGCGAGCTTTCTTTAATTCCTTTTTAAAGGACTTTGCGACTCGGTTAAAGGCTATCTTCTATCTTCTTCGTTTTGACATCCGGAGATTTGCGGTTTCGAGTATCAACCCAGGATAAATATGCCAAATGCTTAAGCTTTTCAGCTTGGACGCAACGCTGACGTTAAACCAAGGGTCAACTTTACCCACCAATGGGTACGATGTGAGGAATAAAATAACTAATAATAATGGCTTGACTCACCACATCGGTTATAGTTTCTGCACATCTCGACGGGTCATTGGAAGAAAAGCAAACCTGGCGCTATATATTTTATTTTATATAAGTATATAAGTCACTAGCCCTGAAAACTTATTGCCGCCTAGCGAAGGCTGTCTTACATTTAACGGGTAAGCAAATGTTCATTACGATACGCTTGTTATTCTAGTCATAGGCATTGTAGGAAGGGACCTTGTGCTGTTTAAGTAATAGTTGAAATATATATATAGTTTCCTTATTGTTAGTACTTGAAAATTTTCATAAAGCGTCTTAGTGGGAAATCTGAATGAACTTTTAGTATAGATCTCTGAGCTCTTTCTAACCGGATCATTATGGTTTTACAAGCCCCTCCCCAGGCTTCAACGCAGTATTCAAAAATAGATTGGGCAAGTGCGTAATATATTTTTCGGAGTAATGTTAAATCGGCAACATACCTTAATTTTTTAAAGACCCATATAAGTTTCCTCGCACGGGAGATTACAAGGTCTAGATGAGGACGCCAACTCAAATTGTTATCAAGTATTACACCTAAGTATTTAATGTGTGTGGATTTAGTAATCGGAAGACATGAGCAGTTTGTATTTTGTGGAGAATTAAATGAATGAACTCCGAGCTCAACATTCGTTTCAGTCGTTTTAAGCGCTAAGGTGAACAGAACTGTACATATGTGGATGTGGGTAAATTAAGGGTAAGTAGATTTGTGCTTAGCCATTGGCAGACCTCCTAGAGGCCTCTTTGCGCATCATATTGTACTCTGTCCCTGCTATCTCCGTGGAAGACCCAGGCTGTGTCATCAGCATAAGTGAATAATTTGGCATTAGTGAAAGAATATTGACATAGGTCATTTATGTACACGAGAAAAAGACTGGGGCCGAGTAAACTGCGTTGTGGGACGCCAAAAACAACTGGAGCATTAGAACTAACATGCTCACCAATCTTAACTTGTTGCGTGCGATGATGGAGAAAGTCCTCGAAAATCATAAAGGCTGTCCGCGAATGCCTACGCACTCTAATTTGTTTACAAGTATGGGAATCGAAACAGTATCAAATGCTTCGCTAAAGGTTGAGGAAAAAGCCCAGACATTTTTGTTTAGCGTCATCTTGAGTGGTTACATAATTAGTCAGTTCGCTAACAGCCTCGTCAGTACTTTTCCCCGGCCTGAACCCGAATTGTGAGTTTGATAGCAAGTTACATTGTTCCAGAAATCTTATAAGCCGATTGTTAAGAGAGAAATGGCGCGAGAAGACCCATTAATACAGGTCTCCACTGAGCGCCATAAGCGCTCGGTCACCTCTCAACCAGATGTAACTGTAAAACCCCTGGGGCTAACAAGGGCCATCGGCCCGAAAAAAAAAGGCACGAGTAGCTGTTGTTGTTCAATTTATTTACTGACTTTACCTTTTCTTTAATTTTTTACCATAAATATGTATCTATACATATAATAAAATCATGAGAAGACTTTTTGTTTTTTTGTCTATTTGTTTGTGCTTTTATTCACACTAATATTCACAATAGCGAAATCAATTTGGATCTAGTGTATTAAAATATAATTGGGATAACATTTAGTGTTTGTTTGATAAATAAAAAAGATATGTCATTTATAACGTGCGACACGCGCGCGTTGGTGATACAAGTTGGCGTATGAAACCGTAGGCACAGTTATATATATATGCGTGTGGTCGCCAAGATAGAAAAAAACAAGCGCCGCTTGTTTACGAGCATAATAGTGTGACCCAATTCAGAAATCGTATCCGATCTCTGACCGAGGCAGCGTCAGTTGCTTATGCAACTCGCTGACGCGCGACACGTCGGACAATCAAACGGACAAATGTCAAGGTGAATGCGAAAGGAAACAAAGCGACGTCGGGCGCCGTCTTGTGCCCGATTGCCGCATTTAGGCCACTACTAGCGCCGCCAGGTGTCCTGATTTGTAAGGGTCTTTCGATACGTTCGGATTTATCCCTTATCGGAACGGCAAACGTCCCGATTTGGGTCAAACGAAAATTATAAAAGGTTCAGATAGTACTAATACTACTAATAATAGTGGATTTATAGAAATATTGGTATTTTCGTAGATTTGATTTGAACATCTTTGTTGTTAGTATCGAAGTTCGGCGAACTAGATCTAGTAACACTAAGCCATACACAATAGAGACTATTCATTGTGTTTAATTCATTGAGCAAAGTACTAAATATAGCATCGCAAATATCATGGCAGAATAGTACTGTGTATGTAGTCTCAGTTAATTAGTTATTTGTTGACGCATTAACTGACCCGGTCTGAACTTCCCTCTGATCCGACTTTATTGCATATGCATTAATTCTAAATAGGGAAGAGGAAGTCACCTACAATGTATGTAGGAGGGATATATACATACATGCATATAAAATATACAATGCATCATATTATTTAAATTTTATGACATTTTCAAAGTTATTTAGTTTGAGTGATCGATTTGTGAGTAGGAAGATAATTTAATTTAAAGCTTTATCGTCGAGTAAGTCACCATGTCGATCTTTGTTTTATGTGTTTTGAGCATTGTGTCAAAAATAATATATATATATAGAGTACAAGATATACAAGGACGGCCTAAATGCGCGGTGGCATTCTCTACCAGTCATACCTGGGAGTTCAAGATAATATGTTGGTAGCCATAAAAAAAAAAGGTTATTTAGATATATTATATAATTTATAAATTATTATCGCTATTACCAAGCAATTGAAATTGAAATGAAATTGTGCAAACGCAAAGGCAGAAGAATTTTAACCCGTATACATAATAGTTTGCCTTTATTAAATAATGTAAATATAATTTTAAAAACTCACTAGATGACCGTATCTATATAGGTTTCATCTGATTAGATATTCTGGAATTGTGCAACGCGAGGTGTGGTGTGTTTACGAGTGTCATGGTGAAACCTCGTCTTCAAGGGCACCTTGTAACGACGTCACCTTCTCAAACGTTACTTTCCAATGTGCAATTTATACGAATAGATTCAACTAATAATAATTTACAGTCACGGTACGAGGCTTTTCAAAATCTCACGTCAAAGCTTATTCATGCTCGCACACAAAAACGAATCAAATCTTCACGATAATCACACATAATCGCAAGAATAGCAATAATGGTGAAACTGACTTTATTATGAGAAGATGGGAGGATTTCAACTTGCCTCACGCGATACTTCTAGGCTTCCAAGACTCGTCACAGAGTGGCGTCGAAGTTACAATTATTCCAAAAAATACGACTGACACGTTCCTAAAGGAGTTTATTATAGAACTTTAACACTAATACGTCCAAAACAGTCAGCAATGTGCTTATGAAGTGTCCCTCACACTTTTGTCTATTGTAGTGAGTGCTTCCTGTGGGTCATTCAGCCTTGATAACGAATCATAATGCAATTATGCTTTGTCGTAACAACTTAGATGGAATACTTGGCTACCAGTAAATTGATACTTTGAGGCTGCGGCGTAACTCTACGACAATATGAAATATTTCTTATAGCTTCGTTTACGTGAACAGTTATTACAAAACGATAGACAGTGTGATGACTTCATTCACTATTTATCTTTTATTACGTCATAAGACATGGAGGTTTCGAGGTGAGTTATACCATCGACGTGAAAGCACGCAAGTTTGCCGCGAGTGGGAAATGGTCGCAATGATACCAACAAACAAACAAGCCCCGAAGGTCATTATTAATAGTTTTATCCGTTAAAGAAAAGCTATTCGTAACGATTACGTCAAAGTTGCGTAAGCTCGTGAACGGACTAGGTGGCTATACCGAATGCCGTTACATATTTGCATTTTAAACACTATGTGGTCCGCTTCACGTCCGTTTTCGTACGGAACGCTCATTTGTAAATTTTCCATACGTTAAATTCTCAAAAACTGGCTCTGTTCGGCTAGGGAAGGAGAAACGAGTTCTTAATCTGGTGTACTATAAAAAGATTTGTTTGACTGGTACGCTCAAAGGTTACGCAGAGTTGTGACATAGACTTTGTTTGGTAAAATGCAAAATGAATTTGTTTTGTTTTATGCTAGCGCTTCAACAACAATGGTGGTGAAAAGAATCAATTTATTATAATCTGCCCTCTGGGTAGCAGTGACACGCTGAGTATGATAAATCATTAGAAAGTCTTAGAAATAGAACAAAAATTTCTGGATGATGCTCATAGCTCACAAAAAAGACATCGTTAGGCCAGTAACATCATTTGGAATCATAATGCAGATGCGTTGTCACCCTTGAGGACTGAGATAGAATGCCTCGTCACCAGTAATAAAATAGTCCGGATCCCCTTCACTCACCAGACGAAACACAGCAATATAATACTGCAATTTTACGCTGGTATCCTGTGAGGGCGTGATCCTACCCCGGTCGAGTTTACCCATTCATTCTGCAGCTAGAAACAAACTGCAGTGTAGGTCTGTCAAATTAAATGTAATCGATACGGCAACACGACGTGTGTTTTCATATGTGCATTCTATTACATTGAATTCATTTGAAATTCCAGTGATAACACCACATCACCGAGGTTAATAATTTGATTCATATTTTATTGATTTATTCACAATAATAAAATACATTCATAAAGTAACTCGAAATGACGTCCTGTCATTACTTTAACAATATACAAAATGGAGAGGCAATGTTAATATCCAGAAATAACTCGTTATATTTATCGCTTTTTATAGATGTCTGTCAATTCTCAGGAATCATAGAGCAATCTACTCCACAGTTGCATGCAGATTTCAGTTGCCTATTTAGTTCACCTTCAGTTAAACTTTTGCCTTTCGCGGAAATTTAAAAACACAACACACGGTAAAAAATATGTTGTGATGTCTAAGTTATAGAATGAAAAGAATTCCCACCTGAAATTGATTAGAAAAAAAAATTGCGCTAATCGCCTGATATCGATCACATTAATATGCATGTATTTTGCAATACCTTGCAGTTTCTGCTTGAGTGGCATCGATAAAAGATACATTAAACTTGACAGTATCAATAAAATTGTTAAAATGCCTCAATTCCACTTAGGCGGGACGTTTTAAAGTTTCTATGACGGATACAATTCCGTAGCCGTTTAAATGTGATTCAATTACATGTGTGGAACAGATGACTTAATGATCATATCCTTTTAGTCAATTGGTTTAGTAGATGTTAATGGAATATCTTGGCTCTAAGCACGATAAAAAACTTCGCTCGGCCAAAAACCTTCTACTTCTCGGATTTATGCTGGTTACCCATTAATAGAGGTCTCGGCTGCGCGCCCTAAGCGCTCGGTCATCTTTGAAGGTGTAAAAGCCCTCGGGCTAACGCCACTGTTAGCCCAAGGGTTTTTATCTTCAATCAGCTATAAAAAGGCCGTACTGGATATAGTACCGCGAGTTTTACAGAGCTTCGGTATTTCGAAGTCTTAGTTTTCTTTATTGTATTGAGAATAAGTAACGGGAACACAATTCACCTGATGGTAAGTGAATCCTAATTCCACATCATTATCACTTTTGGACATCACAAATCTTCCCTAAGGAGAAGGAAGATTCTTCAATATGTTTTACTCATTCGAGTGCTTTACAACATATACGGTCAGGAGGTGTTTGAGGTGCCGATGACAGTGAATGACGATTGACCACCATCATCTTTTAATCTTGAGGTTTTGGTGTTGCATGTTTGAGATTTAATTTGATTAGTCACAAGGACCCAAACAAAAAGGACTTGGATGTTTTATGAACAAAAATGTTAAGATAAACACGTCAGATTTCGTACAAATAGTTCGTAGTAATAGTTGAATTTATAGATAATTTAAGTAATTTTGTCATTTGTCGTACCTTTCTTTTCATATAGTGGCTAACCACGCAGCATCTAAATGCTGCTGTCAGCTATATCTTAATGTTTTCTATCTGCTATAGCCCTTTATACCTCGACGTGTTCGTGTAATGTTTCTTATGCTTACACGAAAAACGAATTTGGAATATTTAATATTAAGCCAAGAACTCACGCGACCACAGAGCGGAACAAACGGGCGAAAATTGCTACTCCAATTAGCCGCCGAAACGATTCTGGGATTATTTCCGAGACGAACAATAGTACAATTAGTGATATATACGTTCCCAGTGGCGCGGGGGCCATTGCTTGGTCCATTGTCTTAGCTGTTATCTTCTTCACGTCAAATATACCGCGCAGGGCACGGAAGAGTAAGTTTGGATTTATTGGGAGATTATTAACACGGGATGCGGTTAGATAGTGTTTTTAATTTAAAAAATTGTTACTTTTAAATGATATTGGCTTCATTACACCCACCTAGATTGCCTTGCCACAAACCACAATTGCATTGGTGGTCGCCCTAGTTTGTCATCCTACAGAGATTCGAATCAGAGGTTGCCATTAAAGAACCTTTCTTTCCCATCTATTATAGATTTACGAGGTGTATGGTCAGCAAAAAACTTCAGCTCGCTTATCTCTTGAGCTATATCGGTCACCCTCGCTCCACTGCGGATGCGTCTACGTTACGTACCGTAACTACGTAGCAGATTCCAAACAACATTTTTTTGTTTAAATATTGTTACATTTAATACCGTACTTGTATATTATTATGAACGTATAACAGATGTAAATTTAAACTAACTTACGGCAAGGATTACTTCAAATTATAATTTTAATATTGGATTCTGGAAGTCTATAATGTTTCTTTTAAAAACATACAAAGAAACGAGTCGTACTGGTTTTCCCCAATTTGTTTTGACTTTTCTAATTCTTAGTTACAAAAAGTTAATACTGTCAAAATAGCTTAAAAGCGGCCAATCCTGCTTTGATACTACGAAGCACTTATTCTTATTTCCGATGTGATCTTTGGCGACGGACAGATGGAGGAAAACGCACTTAAACAGAATCTATTTTTGATAACCATCCAAGTATCCGTCGATTTCCCACAAACTTGCATAGGCCGCCATTTCGTCACTCCATTTAATGATTTAAAATTAAAGTATATATATATAGATATGACTATTATATATTATAGACTGTTACTTTACTATATAAACATTGGCATTCTCTATAGTGAGGGTGTTAGAGCATAGTTCACCGAGGATTGGACATCGCATGCATGTTTTTTTTTCATATACTTGCCTTCCTCAGGATATTTTCCTTGACTAGCCAGTAAAAGTAATTAACGACGTTCATTGTTGCCCCACCGAGGACGGAACTCGGTTTGCGTAGGGTGAACTAAAAGCGAGCCCTTAAAAACTGAGCTACTACGTTTCTTAACATTTATAGAATTATTTTTACGAAACGTCGAATACCTTACGGCGAAGTCGTTAATGATTTTTTGTTCGTGTGATGTTTTTTATTAGAGTTAAAAATATACTACACAGTACAAAGTGCAAATTTGAAATATGACTTTTATTATGTAATTTTTTTTTAAATAAGAAGGCAAAGCCGACACGTTGGCCTTAATAATCGCACTTAGCAACAATGTTTCCAGCATTGGAATCACAAACGCCAGCCATCTATCATTCCTAAGTTGATGGCTGCGATTTCCTCGCAAAAAAAAAACTCGGGTGGCAAGCTACAGCCAGGCTTCACGTAGCCCGTGCGAAAGTTCCCACACTAGAAGTACATTGGCACTTTCTCAGATGTTTTGTGAGGCAACGACCGGCGCGGCGAGGGTTGGGTAGCTCGGAGCAGCCAGCCTTGTTTCATCATATCTGCTATAAGAAGGCAACGATGTTTTTGTGTTGCGCGCAAGTTTTGTTGATTCACATTCATCGGTGGATGTTATAGGAAATGGAATATAAATAGGTCACAACTAAGTTCTTTCCGTTTTTCTAATTTCATTTTCCGCATGATATGTTTTTGGTATAAATGTTTAACGATTGTTTGAAAGGGGATGTTTTGTTTTATCGGATTATGTTTTGTTTTTTTGTTCAACTTCATTTTCCATCTTTATTATATTTGAGTAATAATTGGATAATGATGATGTCATCATTATCCAAATGCACGGAGTTTAGTTTAATACTGGTGCTATATAATGGATATAATGAAATGAGATCCTGGTTGCATGCATTTTTCGAGTCCAAATCCGGTCCCTACATAATAGTTAAAAGTTTTTTATTATGCGCACATAGTAGCAATCCCTTTGCATGTCTGTTATATAATGATGAAGTCCTCCAGGTGTATTTCGCCAGATAACATCAGCTGTTCAGAATATTTTTTAGTTCCGTATGCATTTGCAGGAACTCATCGTCTCTTTCCCTATTCCGATGCAATGCAGGTGCAATAAGATTGGGATATACACACAACACACCTCAGACGCGTAAACCAACAATTTGTGATATTCAGTGCAGGTGAAAAGTTGTAGACCACCTTTATTAAAGTAGGAAAATAAGTAAGGAAGTTTAATTAACCTATTTAATCATCTAATAGAACACTGAATGACAAACAATATACATTAAAAGAGTAAAGAAATATTAACAGTCCATGCAAAAAAGGCTACAGTTAGCTAAACTTATTTTTCATCAAAAATCCTCCTTTACATTTTATGACTTTTTTCACAAGTATCGACATACGGGCAATCAATTTGTTAATGGTGTCTGGTGACATTTCTTCTCGCGAGGATGGGCCACGATTACGGACGTTCATATCAAGCTCTTCCCACAAAATTTCAATGGGATTGAGATCCGGGCTCTAAGGAGGCCAAACCATGTTTTTAACACCCCCTGTGCCTCTCTTCTAAATATCCTCTACATAACTTTGAGCTATGCTTAGGATCATTATCATGTTGGAAAATTAATCCATCTCCAATAAATCGCAACCCGGAGAAACGGCATTTTGTTCTAAAATGTTTTTGTACTGTTCCTTTTTCAAAATTCCTTCAATTTTAATCAAATCACCTGTTCCTTGGCTAGAGAAGCAACCCCAGACCATAATTGAGCCACCACCATGCTTCATTGTTGGGATTACACAATCTGACATTATCTTTTCTTGGGCACTACGTCGAACGTAAATTCTACGTTTTGAACCGAATAGTTCAAACTTGGATTCATCGGTCCAAAACACTTTTTTAAAAGTTTCTTCAGTTCAATCTTAATGGGCAAGAGCCCACTGCATATTTTTTTCTTGTTTTGCGGCCTTAGCAGAGGTTTTCGAACGGCAACGCGACCATACAACTTCGCATCTCTCAGTCGCCGTTTTACTGTAGTCAATGATAAAGGTTTAACTCAGGTTTTGTTTACTTCAACGCGGACTTCTGGTGATGTTAAGCTTCTATTTCTCTTGCTGGTAACAACAATGAAATTATCTTCACTAGACGTGGTAGCTCTCGGCCTTCCCGAGCGTGGACGATCTTGAAAACTGCCTGTCTCCTTGTTTCGAGTTGTTGTGCCATGAACACAAATCTTGGATAACTTCAGTTGTGAAGAAATCTCACGTTCGGATTTGCCTTCATTATGTAAAACAACGATGGAAGAACTTTATTGCTAATTTCTCGAGCTTTTCCCATTTTATGACGTCTTCACTGTGGAAACCACAAGTTTAGACTAAATGAGATTGTTTGTGAACAAACCCAAGTAAACTCGGGTAATAATGACTCAGAAACACGTGTTTTCAGGAGCTAAATAATCCTAATTATTGACCAAAACGTAACAAAAGAAAAGTAATTAGTAATGAGGACTTTATATAAATATTATTACGACTCTACCACCTGGCTCTAGCGTTTGAAAACAATTATTGTTTATTGTCCAATAACTTGAAAGGAAAGAAAAGAATGACTTCTTTAAATATTCGATACTAACAATAGAATATGCAGATGTGCATTTCTTTTATTTATCCTGTGGGATTTTATTACAATTGATGGATAATTGTGTTGTTTATGTGGGTCTTAAACTTTTGGCCGGCAGAGTAGTACAAATATTGTTCCTCGACTGGGAAGCCCAGAACCCACGACGCAGCGACCCGGTATAATAATAACCACTACACCGTCACGGTTATATAACAAAGTTCCATTAGCATTTAATACTTTTGCACTTTAAACAGTCAAGGGCAAATTGAAGAGAAAGGATTATTACTCACTTAATGATTTCTTTTTAATTACCTTATGAGTAACAAATTCACTCGGAGTCCACTTGATGGCAAGTGATTCCTGCGGCGCATGACATCTACAATCATCCTTGTCAAGGAATCATAATGCAGATGCGTTGTCACCCTTGAAGACTGAGATGGAATGCCTCTTTATCAGTAATAAAGGTCTCCGGATCCCTTCACTCACCAGACGAATCACAGCAGAATTATGCTATTTTTTACGCTGGTATTCTGTGAGGGCGTTGTCCAACCCCAGTCGAGCTGACCCATTAATTCTGCAGCTAGAAACAAACTACAGTGTAGCTCTACCACTGTTAAAATGAAAAAAAAATTAAGTATTGTTCGTTGAGTGCAGATTTAAACATACATAGGTACGTATAAGCTATTTTTAATAGTGGTAGATCCACTTATGTAGCAAGTTTTTAGCTAAACATGAATGGGTCGGCTCGAGAGGGGACCACAACCTGATAGAACACCAACGTAATAATACCATAATGCTGCTGTGTTTCGTATGATGACTATATTGATTCGGGGACCCAATTACAAGTACCAAAGTGGTCTCATTCGTTACAGGTACCAAGGTGATCTAATCCACAAGGATGACAACAATTTTGCATTTCGAATATATGTGGAGGAAGCACGTAGATGTCAAGGGTCACAAGTATCTCGTACCATTAACTGAGCTGTGTGCTAGTTTGTCACACATAATGTTATAAACAGAATCACGTTTCCGCTAGTTGTTCCCTAGCTGCAATATAATTGGACAGTGGAAGGACCACGCCCTCCAGCGTGATAATATCATCACACTGTTGTGTTTCGTCTTATGTGTGAGGATCATACTTATTGCTGGTTTCGAGGCATTCCATCTTAGTTAGGTTTGAAAACGCATCTGCTCAGGATGAATGTGTCACTTATCATCGGGTGAAATGTCTGTTCGTTAGTCAATACAATAAAAAACTGTGGCCCTTAAAGTCACGATACAATAGTTTTTCGCTTACAACGATCATTTCGTGGGTAAGGCCATAAACGAGATCCCGAATCGAACCCGAGACCGGTTTCTGAATAGAATACGTTAACTCCGTGCCGGGCTGCATTAGAACTTGTTGTTGTGAACCCGTTTCGTCTCAGCTTCACAAACGAGTTGTATACATAGGTTACCGCTTTGTACGCGAGACCTTCTGCATGTTAAGCTTGTTACTATAGTGCGTGTACTGTCTCGCTGCAGGCCGGATTGTAACGTGCGAGTGTAGCGCAGCATATTGCGCGCTCGCTTTATTTTATCCCAGTATTATTTACAACAATGCGGGCTTGATTAATATTCACACATATAGGTTTATTAGACATATTCAAATGCTGTATGAAGAAAAATAAATACTACTTTGGTATTTATATACAGAGTGCAATTCGCACCGCATTCGCGGTTTAGTTGTTTACATGAGTTATTTACTGTTGTAGTATTTTATTTATTTATTATAGAACAGGTGGCAAAAGAACTAGCAGTTAACCTCATTGTAAGTGGTTACCACCGCCCGTGGACGATTGCATCACCATAGGAGCTGAAGATACGCTGCCGTCCTTCAAGATAGATGTAGGCTCTTTTCTTGTACGTCCCTAGGTTCCACAGAGTAGTTGTTCTCGTAAAGCGCACAGTGGTGGATTGCCAACCATCGAGATGATGAGGATGACATTTTGAATTCTGTCGTGATGTAGGATGTTTGAACTCAGCAGCTGGAATTAGTCCGAACAACTCCTCAGATCACTCCCTAGGGGGTAAATTCGGTGAAAAATGCGTACTAGATACAACATCTCTTCGCAATGCTGGTGAATCAAGCTGATCGGAAAGTACCTGGCCATCAACGATTCGAGCCGCTCTCCGTTGAATGCAATCAAGGAGCTGGTACTGGGGTGCCCCGGCCCAGATATGAGGACAGTATTCCATGTGAGGCCGAACATGCGCTTTGTAAAGTTGCACACAGTGGGCCGACATGAAATACTGTCTCGATCTACTAAGCACGCCCAGTGTTTTAGAGGTCAATTTGGCCTTACCCTCCAAATGACCGCGGAACTGAACGTCGCACGATATGTCAACGCCAAGGATTCCGATACTGGCTGAGGTAGCAAGGGGAGTGATTTCAAAATAAGGAGGTGCGACAAAGGGAATCTTTTTAGCGGTAAACGCGCTTCGTGTTTTCGGTGGGTTATATTGATTTTGTCGGCCCCAAACTGAGTTTGTTACGCTCATTGACGTTTTCCCGAGGAACTTTGTCGCGGCCAGTGTACAACGCATCCCTTGTGCTTTTATCGATAACGCACGCTTGACAGCACATCACTACGCTAAACATGATTTGCGACCCTGCAGCGATATAGTAAACGCACTATAAAAGATATGGATCATGGTCTGATAGAAATTATTATTATTACTGTGGGTTCCCTACTCAGCGGGCCTCCCGCTCGCGAGTCTAATTAGATAAAGGTCTCTGGACCAACATCAATACTCACACACAAAAAACAAAAAAAAAGGTAAAAGCTGTGGGTATTTTTTTTATTGTGATGAATTGTCAATTAATAAAAAATTATTATACATATAAAATGAATAAATCAAATATAATAAAATAAATAAAACCAAATATGTATATGTATAAAATTTTTTTTGCTTTTGCTCTTTAAGAGCAGATGAAGATTCATATGCAGTGTCAGGGACACGAGAAAGACATATAACACACCCAGACCCGGAATCAAATTATTTGGAGTAATCACTACTCAACGTAGCGTTGCCGGGAACGACGGGGATCTCATGTGTTCTCTATTAACATATTGAAGGTGTTATGGCCCAAGAGTGGCGTAAGAGTCTCCACAGCATGTACAATTTCACAGGAATTATATATATACATATATATATATATATATATATATATATATATATATATTATATATATATATATATATATATATATATATATATATATTTATATAAATATATGAATATATATATATATATATATATTTATATATGTTTTATTATTTTTAAAATTGACTAATGTCTGATAAATTAAAGTCAAAAGATTACACATTATGAAAAGAGAACATTAAGATAAATAATTCTAGATAAAACTACACTTAGTGTATTAGGTACTGTTCAGTGACAACATGTATTTAGTCTGTTTGTGCTTGGTATTTAATTACGATTATATGAAACCAATGTATGAGAATCAAATTGTAACTCTTAATAATATTTTGTATGAATTTTATACATTAGTAAATTCTATACGTTATTTTGATATAACTTTAATTATCTAATTTGCATGTTATGCGCCAACTCCTTTTGTGTTGGAAAAAAAAATGATTAAGAGAAATCCTACTAATATTATAAACTTGAAAGTGTGTAATTTAGGACAGATAGCCTAACTCATAGGATAATTTTTATCGCGTAAATGAGATGGCATAACTACTGTTATCAATTTATATTAAATCTAGTATCTAACCGCTTTTGCCTACGTCAGGGGTTCCCAAACTATTTTAGGCACGAGACCCCTTTTCCAAAATGAACTGATAACACCCCCCGTAACCAAATAAATTTAATGTAGAGTTTTTTTCCTATTGACACAAAATACTTACCAATTTAAAAATTATAAATATCCACGCTTATTGATTTGCCGAGTTTTTCAACTTGTAAGAACTTGCTAACGTATACTTACTTATTCAGTTTTTTAAAAGTACAACAATGATACTTCCTACTAAAATATTAGTCATTCTATAACAAGTTGGTACACGTAACACGACTTATATATACAGTATCTTGAAAGTTTCAATTAAGAACTTGTGTCAATCAATAGGGGTCGATTGTTAGACTCAAAATCAGTTTTCGTTTATGTCGACACCTGGGAAAACGATATCGAAGGAGGTCACCACTTTGGGAATCCCTCTTTCTACGTGAACTGGAGAAATTGGATTGAATGGGAAATGAAATGAAGAATGAAATGAATGGGCGATCAGAATTGGATCCAGAGAAAAGATAACATACAACAATACACATTAGACAACGTCGCGGACAGATGCTAGTGATTGAATAATTTGAAATTATATCAACATAAATTATGCATCGTATAATGGCAAATGAAAAATGTTACACCAATACATAATTCGTTATGTGAACGATATCTAGATAAGTAAGGCTACTAGAATATCAATAATGTTCCAATGCGGCATGTGTACTGGAACAAAAACTGGAACCCAACCTACCGGTAATGGCTGTACCCTTTACAAGCGCGCTTGAGTTATGCTGCACGGATTCCAAGCATATATTACTGTTGCTGTTGGCAAATGTAAAGATTGTGGCCAATGGGCGCGAATTCAAATTTAACATTAGATCAATCCTTTTTTTTCTTTTTTATTACATTGAGAGTAATAAACGAGCGCTCAGTCCACCTGGTGCTGAGTATTTCTGCGGCCCATGACATCTACATTCATCCTCGACAAGGAATCATAATGCAGATGCGTTGTCACACTTGAGCCCTGAGATGGGATGCCTCGTCACCAGTAATAAAGGTCTCCGGATCCCTACACTCACCAGAAAAAACACAGTAGCATTATGCTGCTATTTTACGCTGGTATTCAATGAGGGCGTGGTCCTATTCTGATCGAGCCGGCCCATTAATTCTGCAGCTAGAAATAAACTTCAGCGTAGCTCTAACACTGTAAATCCTCTGCACCCTATTAGTGGTGATGAGGTTTTCTATATTGTTAGTTAAATAGAGCCACGCCGTTTATTTCTAGTAGTCGTATACATGGATAGGCTCGACTGGGGGACGACCACGCGCTCACTGAGTACCAGTTTGGTGTAGATATCTGGATAGTCTTATCACTGCTGATGAAGCATGCTACATTTGTCCTAATAGGTTAGGGTGACAACGCATCTGCATTATGATTATTTGTCGAGGACGAATGTGGGTTTAATGGACTGCAGGAGTCACCATCAGCTGCCATATTTCGCATGTTGCGTATTACTCTACTACTATTAACAGTAACAAGGCGTTCCATCTCAGTCTCTCAGGATTGTGTAGTCACCGCTGAGGGTCACCGTTGAGGTCATGAATCTTCATTGAGGATGGATATAGATGTTTATGGACCGCAGTGATCACTTGCCATCAGGTGAACTGTGTGCTCGTTTGTCACCCTGATGACAATAATAGAAAACTTCAGCTAGTTTCAAGTTGTATTATGAATTTATCAGCTCGAAGAAACAGCCCACTCAAAGGTATTCTCTAAGTGAAATAGTAGTATCACGCTGCTGTTTTTCATTTGGTGACAATGGTATCTTGAATCTATATTGAGGAAATTAGGTGTTTATGGGCTGCAGACCAGACACCATCAGGTAAAGCCCAAAGTGTGCTCAAATGTCACCTTTGGTTGCATAAAATAAAATGTTTTATACTTGGCAACATAGTCACTCAATCAAAATTTTTCGGGTACCTACATGTTTGACTATAACTATAAACTTAATAATACATTCACATCTTGAAATTGTTGAAGATAGATAGATCGATGTCATGGGCCACTGGTCAGCTTATCATCGTGTGAACTGTGTGCTCCTTTCTCACCGTTAGTCAAATAAAAAAAAACTAACAAGCGTATAATAAATTCAGTTCCACGAATAGCCTTCAATGCTTCTAAACAAATAAACATCAGCTTTTTTTATTTTGAATTAACATTGAATATATTAAAATTCTATGTATGGGAACGACGTTGTGGAAAAAACCTACCGAGTGTTAAGTTTGATCTGGTGACCTTCGGCGGACCGGTTTGGGGAGCAGCATCTTCTGTTTGATGCGAAATACCACGTCGAGGAGTGGGGTGGTGACGTGGCGGTAATACAATCAATTGTATGCGAGTAAATCGCTCGTGTGCGCACAGTGATGAGCGGAGCGGAAGTCTGATATTTTTTTTATATTTATTTATTTAGAGTATACATTCACAACGGTGCACACATAAACATCTTAACCATTTTTAACATACAAACAATTATTACTGGTGACGAGGAAAACCTTTTAAGGCCTCAATTGTCATAACGCATCTGTATTATGATTCCTATTCGTAGATGAATGGCTATTATTGCTCGTAATAATCACTTACTATCACGTGAACTGTATGCTCGTTCGTTACCTTTGATACAATAAAAATAAGAAGGGAAATTATTAAAAAAATATAAGTAAAATGGATCTGAAATGACTAATATTTAGGTGTATTTTTAGGATTTTTGCTGACGTTTTTATTTGTTTGACGGCGAATTAGGTGCGAGTTTTTATTTTAAAGAATATTAGCAATGCTATTAACATCACTAATATTCCGGATAACCACTGCAACTGAGCTGACTTATATTTACGGCAATGAGGGTCGGAATCGATCACGTGACGTCTTTACGTTATCATCTTCAAACTGAAAAGATCATGTCCACCTGATTGATTTCAACTACGGCGTCATCTTCTGGTTATTACCACATGACATCAACGCAGAATATTTTATAGTGCCGTTAGTATTTGCGCAAACTAGTATTATAGTGCTACTACTTACCTATTCCGATGCAGTGTCAAGGAAACGGGACATACACACATAACAAACCTAGAACCGAAAACCAACAATTTGTTAGCCTAATAGTCAGATAAATAGAATGGTGGATTCGAACCTACAACCTTAAGGTTCGCAGACCGTACCATAAACCATTAGACTATTGACGCTTAATTGAATAAGACACTTGCTCGCTACAATTACTTTTTATGAAATCAAGGGTTGACAATCAAGAAGCCAAGAGTTCGGCGGATGTAAATGATTCCTGAAACTTATAATACCCCATTCATCCTCGATAGAATTGCATTGTCGCCCGAAGACACGATTAAATGACTCACCAGATGAAACTCTGAAGAGCTAAGCTGACATTATTTTAAAGCATAGTCTTTGCCATGATGCAGATATTTCATCATCTCAGCTCATCACTATTGGAATCGCTTTTTACATCAATGGAAACTAGATCATTAAACTTTGCGTACGATATAATCATCATGGCAGAATGGCTAGGGGACATTATCACACACTCTTTACAGTGGCAGAGCTGCACCGCTTGCTTGTTGTAGCTTGTTTCTAGCTACGGAACGAATGTGCCAGCCCGACCGGGGTAGGACCAAGCCCTGTCTGGTGAATGTAGAGATCCGGACACCTTTATTACTGGTGACGGCACATTCCATCTCAGCCTTCAAGGGTGACAAAGCATCTGCATAATGATTCATTGTCATGGACCGCAGGAATCACTTGCCATCAGGTGAACTGTTTGCTCGTTTGTTGCTCTCAATGTAATAAAAAAAAACACTCAACGATACCAATAACGTCTACCAAGAGTAGGTCTTATGAAGAACATGGACAAAACGAAGATCATATCCACGTGAGACCTGCACTCGAGCACTCTGCTCGAAATTATTGACATATATGTTTACCTAGTGCAAATAGCTAGTTAGGTAAGTTTAACTTCGACTCAGAGATTAATCGACGGGTCCAACTCGGAAGGGTAGTGTTCGGGAAACTGGGGAATATATTTACCTCGAGGTTTAAAGACCAATAGTCTTTAATCAGTGGCGGTTACCAGTAATAACCTACGAAATTTGGACGTGGTTCTTCACTACAGGTGATCTGAGAAAGATCAAAGTCACCCAGCGACCTATGGAAAAGGAATGCTCGGTGTTCCCCACAGCAGAACTAAGGTCACCGACGTAGCTTAAATTATCTGTGGGCAGATGTGGCAATGGGCTGGACATATAGCTGAAAAATCGATGAGGACGAAAGGTTCTTGATTGGGGACACGTATTGGACATCGCAGTGCACGATGACCCATTCTAGATGGTAACAACCTATGCAGTTCTGCGGGAAGTGAACGGATGCAGGTGGGTCAGAATTGTACTGACAGTCTATGGGGGAATATATGTTCTGAAGTTTATAATTGCGGCTTACAAAAGTTATCAGCTGGTAAGGGCAGGTATAGTTTTTCATATCAGTGTTTTTTTATAGAATGTGATATATTGTAAACATTAATAAGTATAAATTTAATAATTAATAGAAATAATATAAAAAAGATTATTTAAATTTTATACCACTCAATATGTACTGGTCCTTAGAAATATTAGGGCAAGTTTATACAAGAGGTAATTATAAAAGATAACCTTAATGTATGCTAAATAGTAGATTCCCCTCTGTCGCAGGATGTTACGGAACCACCCTTCTATATAAATAATAAAGACTTTGATTACTTTTGACATGTTTTTGTATGATATGCGAGTATACTTAAATAAATCGTAAAGATCGATGTACAACCTTGACGGTCTTCTTACGACACTAAGGGGAGAATGATCTTTTGGTGTATAAAATGGACATGCATTTCGATACGAGGATTCGTTCGAAGGAAACCAACTTGAAATAGCAGCATAATGCTGCTGTGTTCCGTTTGGTGAGTGTAGGCGGCGACCCTTAATACTGGTGACATTCCATCTTAGTTCTCAGGGTGACAACGCGTCTATATTAGGATTCCTTATCAAGGATGAGTGTCATAGGCCGAAGGAATGACTAGCTATTCGGTAAACTGTATTCGTTTTTTTTATTTCGTTGTACTCGTTTGTCAATCTCAATTCTAAAAAAAAGATAGATGTCGTGTGCCGCAGTCACGACTCAGCATCAGGTGAACTGTGTGCTTGTTTATCACCTCTAAATATTATAAAAAAATGAATGAGGAAATAAAGTCTGACCTTTCACCAATATTTCATAATAATTTCCCCGTGTTGGATCACATTCGCTGACTAGGTCTTGACAAGTATTCTATGCAAATTTTGAATAGTTGAGTCACTAAAGCCAGCTGTGTGATGGGGAAATACGTTGGACATGAACACGAGGAATAATAATTGTGAAAGAAGTTACTGGTATCCGTAATTTAAATATATTATGTAAAAGGATATGAAACAAATATAACATGGAAGATTTTATTTAAGTTTAAAAGCGATGTAGCCGCGGCACGTCTTTCGTTCGTTGTGAGGACCATGCTTTCTCAGAATACCAGCGTGAAATAGAATAGATGACCGGCATAGCGCGATACCGCGGCTGCGACTGGTGCAGGCATTAGTGACGTTCCTAGCCCTCAGGGACAACAACGTACCTAGATTATGATTGCTCATCGAGGGTGCATGTGAACGTCATGTCATGTGTTTATTATGGATAAATATATGTATATATATATATATATATATATATATATATATATATATATATAATAACTAGATAACTAATAACAGATAAAAATTAAATGACACTTGGAAGATGTTTTTTAAAACTAAATATTAAACTATGAATTAATGCTTGTATTAGGTATGTGGCTGGCCCATTCCAATTCCATTTTGCTAATCTTTCATGACAGTCTGTGGGCGACAAGTAATGGTCAAGCAACTGAGAAGATGATGATGTTGATGTTGAATACTTTGATCTATGCTTGCAGACCTGATGACTATTGACCAAATGTATAGAAGAGGCGGACCGCGCACAAGATGAAGCGACGAGCTGCTCAGATTCCTCGAATCAGAAACTCGTTCGATGCCTGTGTGAAGTCCTGAGAGCTGCTAAGGACCATATCTTATGGTTATATTTGGGAGTAGTATACTCAGAGGAATACGATTAATATGCTGGACACCGCAGTTAACCAACGCTGAGCATGTTAGCGCAGCTCATGCATGACAGCAAAAAAGACGTTCTCCTTTTTCTTTCTTTTGCTTTTATCAGATCTGATTAGAACGAAATATAAAGAAAGAGAAATATACAATTTTGAATACGGTAGCGGCAATGGGATAGCCATATACCTCGTATCACCGATATCCAATGGGGAAGATGGATTCTTGAGTGACTACCTCGGTCTACCACCCGGACCCACTAGATGGAGCGAGGACTTGTGCAGGTCTGCGGGACGTCGTTGGCTCTAGGTCGTGCTTTGTGGTAATCATTGAGGGAGATCTGTGTTTAGAATTGGACTATGGATAGGATTCAATGATGAAGATTCAATTACAGAGTCACGCTGTGAAAAGACAACAGATCCGCTATTTACAATATATCAGATTATATATATATATATATATAATAACTAGATAACTAATAACAGATAAAAATTAAATGACACTTGGAAGATGTTTTTAAAACTAAATATTAAACTATGAATTAATGCTTGTATTAGGTATGTGGCTGGCCCATTCCAATTCCATTTTGCTAATCTTTCATGACAGTCTGTGGGCGACAAGTAATGGTCAAGCAACTGAGAAGATGATGATGTTGATGTTGAATACTTTGATCTATGCTTGCAGACCTGATGACTATTGACCAAATGTATAGAAGAGGCGGACCGCGCACAAGATGAAGCGACGAGCTGCTCAGATTCCTCGAATCAGAAACTCGTTCGATGCCTGTGTGAAGTCCTGAGAGCTGCTAAGGACCATATCTTATGGTTATATTTGGGAGTAGTATACTCAGAGGAATACGATTAATATGCTGGACACCGCAGTTAACCAACGCTGAGCATGTTAGCGCAGCTCATGCATGACAGCAAAAAAGACGTTCTCCTTTTTCTTTCTTTTGCTTTTATCAGATCTGATTAGAACGAAATATAAAGAAAGAGAAATATACAATTTTGAATACGGTAGCGGCAATGGGATAGCCATATACCTCGTATCACCGATATCCAATGGGGAAGATGGATTCTTGAGTGACTACCTCGGTCTACCACCCGGACCCACTAGATGGAGCGAGGACTTGTGCAGGTCTGCGGGACGTCGTTGGCTGTAGGTGGCTCTAGGTCGTGCTTTGTGGTAATCATTGAGGGAGATCTGTGTTAAGAATTGGACTAAGGATAGGATTCAATGATGAAGATTCAATTACAGAGTCACGCTGTGAAAAGACAACAGATCCGCTATTTACAATATATCAGATTATATATATATATTTGTATATATATATATATATATATATATATCTGCATATGTGTTTGTATATAAAAACACAACGACTACATATTTCTATTTTTTATATTAAAGAGGCAATAACGTAATGGTACATGGTACGGTCTACAAAACTTAAAGTCTTAGTTTAAAAAGTAAAGTAAAAAAAGTAAATATTTAAGCTTAGTTGGGAGTGGATAACGGTTTTAATGATAATAATATCATGGCAATGCCAACTTGATATAACAAAAAAATCACTCGAATCAAACCAAAAATATAACTCGACTTTCCACCAAGTTAAGCGGAAAGCTGATAATAATTTAACTTGGAATACTTTATCAGACTTCTTCGGAAAACTCTTGCACAACTTACAAAAACTCGGTTAGATGGCGCGTGTCAGAGAAATGTCGGCAATCGAGGTATAAACTAAAAATAAACACGGGTCGAGGTGAAAAGGTACCGACCGTTACGGAATCTCCAAGAACTGTGCTAAGTTTACCTGAAACAAAAAAGTTGTATTGTTAACTTCCTGTACAAATGTAAAGAACAGGCAAAACAGACTTGTTGTATCTTGTGTTAAAAGAACAATACAGTTACTATTTATATTTATAATAACTAACGGTGACAAACAAGCACACAGTTCACCTGACAGTAAGTAGTGACTGAAGCCAATAAAAATCTATACTCAACAAAAATTCAAGAGGTAGACGTACTGTCTAGATTTTCATTGTATTGAGCGCACAGTTAATAAATGATTGCTGTGCCCCATTACACCCACATTCCTTGTCACAACTGAACACTAAGATGGAATGCTTCGCTGTCACCAATAAAAAGAGCCTCCCTACAAACACCAACACTGAAGATAAAAACATTTAATAAATTTAGATCAATGCAACTAAGGGTTAGGTTGCGGCATGAATGGGTCGGCTTGACCAGGGAAGCACTACATCCTCACAGAACCAGCGTGAAATAGCAGCATAACGCTGCTGTTTGTGATGGTGAGTGTGAAGATTCAAATACAATTGACGACGAGGTATTCCATCTCAGTCCTCGCAGGTGCGAACGCATGGTCATCCGGAATCTTTATTGAGGATTGACCTGTGCCGCAGTCATCACTTACCATCAGGTAAACTGTGTGCTAATTTGGCACAACTAATATTATATATAAAAAAACGACAGTCTTTCCGTCCGAGTATAATGTGGATGTCTTCAAGAGAAGAGTGAATTGGCATTTGCTGAGCTAGTACGCTCTACCATCGACGTGTGAACCACCACTTTACACCAGGTGACATTGTACACAAGCACTAGCTTGTATTTATTTTAATAAAAGCCCTAGAGTTTCCTACGTTTTTTATTCTCGTTGTTGTATTTTATGAAAACTCATTATTTATTATAGGTTATAAGCATGTAACGTTAAACCACGTGCAACTTAGCACACGTGGCCAAAGTATAATTCCTTGGACGTACAAAATATGGTAACGTGTTTCACCTTTTCCTATAAGCGAGAGAGAGATGGAAAGTGAGGCACAATAAGCTTTTTAAGTATACATCATAGTTGTCTCTTTTTCTATGTCAGTCCTGGTGCCCTTTTTTCCGTCCTTTTTACGTCAGAAACGTTTCAGGACGTTGCCACTCCAATATGATTTATAAATTCTAATTTTTTTCAAATCTTTTGCGATTCTAAATTAGTTTCCTTCGTCCAAAAATATATATATTTCTTACGTTTATATATTTTTTGTAGCATTGGTCTGCGGCCCATGGAATCTATATCCGTCCTTCATTCAAGAACCACATGTGTTGTCACCCTTGAGGACTGAGATGGATTACCCGTAATTGGGTCCACAGAATCTGGTGTCTGTGGGGAAGTCTTCAAAAGATACCCTGCCTCTCTGTTGGTGAGACAGGATTAAGTGTGGGCCATCCTTGGGAGTTCCGGTATCTCCTACGAAACGCCCCGGTGCCCCCCGGTTTAGCCCGGGACTAAAGGGCTGCCACAGAATCCTACACTCGTGGTGTTACTTCCCGGTCATCTATTTATTGGTATCACTCATATCCCATTCGGTATACCAACACGATGTTAGTAGATATACTATTGGGTCATTCGTAAAAACTCGTCGAATAAATATGATCCTTATATCCTTTAAATGTTAACAAAAAAACCAACTAACTGTATAAATGTAGTTAAACATTGACAGCATCAACGCAAACGCGTCAATTCACACGCGATGGGTTCCCACATCGAAAAAAACTCCAGGCCAACAGTGAGGCCGCCGTCTCACGGACTGAAGGTGTTAACGTCCTGGGAGGTCTCCGCCTGCTTTCCGGCTTCGAAATCCTAACGGAACTGTTAATGTAACTGTTTCTTTTGGTTTATCACCTTTCGGTTTAACAGCTTTTTTAAAGCAAACACTTGTCGTTTTCTTATTCTCATACAAACGCACACAAAGGAGACATATTTATTTTGTTTATTGCTAATAATATTGTGTTTTTATGAAACTAAGTATATAAAACGATGTAAGGCATGAACTACAAGATCGGAAGTAAGTAAGCAGATCAAAGACACGCGACGTATGTATACGATACGCTCAGACCCGACAACCAACAATATGTGATGCATTAATATTGATACTCGGCTGGTAATCGAACCGTGGACCTGCGTCGCAGTAGCCACTTACTGTAACTACTACACCGCGCGGTCGTCTGATTGTAATATTCATAAAAATACGAGATGACCGACGTGTGGAAATTATCTTATTATAGTCGTGTCTGAAAAAGGGCTAATCCCAAGCAGCCTCTTGAGTCATTGAAGGCGTTTGAGACTGCACGAGGGGCCGCTCCGGGCTCAAATGCAGAAGGCGGTTGTTCTCGATAGGGCTGTCGAGGGTCGTCTTTTTTATAATATTTATATATTTATTTATTTATCCGATGTAACTCATTTGCAATGAGATCAGTGAAAGTATCAGATGCAGTGTCAGGGCACGGGACATGTGACACAACACCCATATCAGAATCAACAATTATGTAATGAACGATTTTTTGTTATTTGGCTGGGAATCGAACCCAGCAAGGTTACATGACGTTGAAAAAAAATATTAAACGCGCGTTACATTTTTAATTAAGCATTGGTTTTGTCCACGACCAAAATATTTTCTTAATGGGTCCAGACGTCTACGTGTTCATGTGGACCAAGCATTAGACCACTTGTGATACGACCGCCTCGCATGGGATCAGATCGCGTGCAGGCCTCCACAGCGGCCACGAAATAAGGCGTGCACACGAATGAAAACTGTCACGCCATACATTCTTTGTAGGACTTGGAGTGGAAAAGCTTGATATTAGCAAATGATCATCATATATTATGTCGACTAACGAAGAACATTCCGTTGTAATGAAGAATTAGTGAGTTGAATTCTGTCTACTTTTGTTGCAGGTATCACCGGAGTTGGCGGTGGACCGGAGCCGATTGAACGTGCGCGAAAACGGAGCGAAAAATGAAGATTTTGAGAATTTTCCGGATTCAATGAAATTGCGTAAATTTAAAACTGAGTAATACTATTTTAGGATATATCGGCTCGCGAAGCACGAAGATATAGTCGAATATCGTTAAAACAGGATCTCACCACTAAACCTCGGTTTGATAGTGAAATCTGTTTTTTTGCTAATTCTGTAAATTTTTGGTGCATGTATCAGTTTGCGTTTGTGGACCAGAGTAGTAATGGATCAGTAAGTCTAAGTAGCAATGGGCCGGTCACGTAACTGGTAGAACAGATAACCAATGGGGAAGAAGGATTCTTATGTGGCAAACTCGTACTTGCCATCGCAATTACCACTAGATGGAGTGACGACCCATGCAAGTTCGCGGGAAGTCGATGGATGAAGGTGGCTCAGGGTCGTGCTCTGTGGCAGTCCATGGGGAAGGTTATGGCTCAGCAGTGGACTAATGATGGACTAGAAACAATAAGTGGAATATTCGATATTTTTTTAATTTCGTCGTCTTTGTTATTAGTGGTGACAATTGAGCACACAGTTCATCCTACCCATGACATCCACATCCATCTTGACAAAAATTCAAGATGAACATGAGGAGTGAGATCGAATCTTCAGTTGTGTGTAATTGGGTCGAATCTCAACTCACCAAACGGAACATAGCAGCGTTATGCTATTTTAAACACGCTGTTATTCCGTGGTCCTTACGAGTCGAGTCAATCCATTCATTTTGCAGCTATATACCATCATGTATCAGACGAAAATGTACAAGTAATAAAACTTAATTGAAATAAAGATATTGTCCGTGAGACTGATTGTGCCCTTGCATGCCAAATTGCCAATTCATCCACTTCCCCAGACTTACACTCGACGAGAACAATTGGTTTTTTTATCGATTACATGTGGCTTTCGCGGTGTCCTCGATTAGGAGTATGCGGGTGAACCAAAGTGCTTTTTTTATACGTGGATTCATCCTCATGGCGCGGGGTACCCTCTCGACGTCCTGGGCCGGGACTGCGGGAATGATTTCACACACTACATCGTGGGGCCACGGTACACATACTAAGCTTTAATTTAACTGACCCTGGATAGTTATGAAAGCATAATGACGTAGAATTATGGAAAAAAAGTCACGGAGCGGTTTGTTTCTACGTGAGGCGTGGATTGATCCTCGCACTCGGTGACCTGCGTTAATTGATATTGATGAAGAAGTACATATGGATGAAGGTGATTCAGGATCAAACTTTGTGGCAGTCTGTGGGGGATCGCCACGTTGAGCGGTGGACGAGTGATGTCTGGTCATGATGATGAAGTACCTATTGATTGGGGAAATAGAACGATATACAACATCGTTTCTACTCGAGGTCGCGTGTTTTATAAAAGGGAGTCGAAATCTGCTCTATAAAGTGAAAAAGTATGAAATTTTATATTACCATGTATGTATTACATGAAAAAAATATAGCTTGCTTTGCTATCAATTAAAATGTTAATATAATTTTAAAGCGAAGGCTTTTTATTCACATTTAGTGGGTCGAGAAATAAAAATGTTTGTGAAAAAATTATCTTCACTGTAGATTCTGCAGTACTTAAACATTTAAAGGAAAATTAGTAAATTAACTACCCGATTTATTGCACGTGACATTCAGTTATAGACAGATTACAAATCCCTTCGTATAGGAGCGTGTCTGGCCGTAATAGTGTTATACGCAGCACTCCAAACACGTTCATTACTAAAGTCTCGAGCGATTCGAAGTCCGCATTAGGCGCAGGAAGCGCTGTCGACGGGCGTGCGACACGCTACACCGCGTGACATGGACGCATAACGCCGCCGTCCCGCACGCGAGTGTCCGCCCCGCGTGCGTGACACGAGCGAGTTACGCTGAATGTCCCGCACGCGAGAATTAAACAGACCCGGACAGTCACGCGACGTGTTAGAAAGCGTGTTGGCGGTGCATGAAGGATAACAGTGATCTTTGTTCAGTACTACTCACTCTGTCAAGAAAGTACCGGGAAAACATCAGTAATACACAAAATGTTAGTTATTCATCCAAATTTATTTTATCACCTTCAAAGTATGCTTCTGCAGAAACGATACACTTACGCCAACAAATAATCCAATCATCAAAACATTTTTGAAAAGCTTTTTCCGGAATTGTGTTCAGTTCTCGCCGCGAATTCTCCTTTATGTCTCCGAATGAAAACGAGTGCCGCAAAATGGTAATCATTTTGAGTTTGGGAAAATGAAAGAGGTCGGCTGGAGACATATCCGGTGAATAAGGTGGTTGATCGATCATATATGTTGAGTTTTTGGTTAAAAATTCGTTCACAATGATGGCCTTGTGAGAATGCGCATTATCGTGGTGCAAAATCAAAGAAAAATCTGGCCATTTTTTCGAATTTGCTCTCTTAAATGCCGCATAACGCTCAAATAATATTCTTTATTTACCGTTTGACCTTTCGGGCAAGAATTCCGTGTCAACCCCGGATAGTCAAAAAAACATTCTACATGACTTTGACTTTTGATCGACTTTGGCGTCGTTTTTTCGGTTTCAGTTCAGTTGGAAGGCACCACTGCGAAGCTTGTTGACTAGTTCGCATGTCAAACTCGTAAGTTCACGTCTGGTCACCAGTAACAATGCGTTTCATGAATGGGTCGGAATTTACTCGTTCTAGCATGTCCTCGGCGACTCTTATGCGATTGAGTTTTTGGAGAAAACTCAGGTCTTTTCGGACTAGCCGAGCGGAAGTATGTTTCATACCCAAGTGATTATCGACTCGTGAGATACAGAAAGTTCGGCGGCTATCTCTTTCAAACATGAATGAGGATTTTCAGTCACTATTTCCTTCACTTTTGCGATGTTAACTTCAGTTGCAGACGTTGATGGCCTACCAGAGCGAAGCAATTCTTCCATCACATCTCGACCGCTTTGGAATGTTTTGTACCACTCATAAGCACGTGTTTTTGATAAAGTCGATTCACCGAAAACACACGAAATTTCATTGGCAATACAAAATTTAACACAAACTCTTTGTTTGATGTTTTTTGTCCAGCGTGAAATTCGCAATACACACTAGATATGATAAAACTAAAACCAGCACTATATTTAATCTTAATAACAGATGCAACTCAAACTCCGCACAAAAGTGGAAAACAGTTATGCTAATCTAACAACATTAAAAAAAGAACAAAAATTTAATTTAAAACCAAATCATCCATCCCCGATACTTTTTGCCTGAATGTATGTTACATTACTGACATGAGCTCTAAATGCTTGTCCACGACAACACTCGAATGGCGGGTCAGAACCTTGTCGTTGGCTTTTAATTTAATTCCCACTTAACTTTTTGATTGTGAGTTCGATTTTGATTTAATTCAATTTAATTTTTTAATTTTATGTATTTTGCAATTTTATTACGATATTTTATTTCGATTTGATAATTTAGTTCAGGTTTTGATTTTATTTATATCTCCGTCAATTATTTTATATATAACACGATAACCGTCAATACTCGTATGTAACACAATTGATGTGTTCGTCTTTAATTGGGGCAAGCATCAGATTTTACTTTACGCATTTGTGGATTTAGATTGAGTACAAATGTGCGCTGTAGATGACCATATGTTTCGCAGATCTTACACAGACCATTACGCTATTGACGCTTCAAACAACGTAAACGTTTGGCAGAACGTAGTGATTAGACTACTTGGTTACCAGAGCGAGAGGGTCCACCCAATTCAGGAACAATATTTATGTATTATAAATTGTTGGTCTTCTGATCCTAGTTGTAAACCAGCGATTCCCAAAGCTGCCGCTTTCGCAGGGGTCGACATAAACGAAAAAAAAATTTGGAGGTCGACGAGGTCTAAAAATCGATCCCTATTAATTAACACAAGTTGTTATTTGAAACTTTCAAGATACTGAACATGTTACGTGTATCAACTTGTTATAAGAATGACAAACATTTTAATAATCGTATTGTTGTACTTTTAAAAAACTCAAGTCAATAAGTCGGAGGTAGGTTTAAAATGTAAAAGGTTTACAATGAAATGAACTTTTTTCTGTATGAATGAGTAGAGAAGAGGATCGTGACCTAACCGACCCATTTATGATGTAGCCGTAATACGACATCATTGGTATCAAGTTTATTGGTTTATAAAGAACACTTGGTGAAGAGTCGATCTCAATTGTCGAGTGAGTTACGTAGATACAGCGTATGGTAATCCTAGACACGTGTCGACGTCACTCCAGAGAGAACTGACCGCGTGACCACGTAACACGTGCTGTCGTCCCCTGTTACATGATCGGACGTAATCCTATTGTGTGTAATTCTACTTTGAGGCGAGATGATGGAACAAACGCTATTATATACCGACGTACAATACAGTTGTGTTGAATTATATGTATGTTTATTATATCGAGTGTGACAAAATAGCACACATTTCAACGATTGCTGAAACCCATGGTTCCAATTTACACCCTGAACAAACATTCAATTAAGGACATTTGACCAATGCTTAGAGTGGCATATAATAATAAAGGTTTATTGACAAAAAAATACTCTACACATAAATTAAAAAAGAGAGAAAGATCTTAATGCAAATATTAATCGCACAAGGAGATGTAACAAATTTTAAATATCACTGCAGTTTTTTCTTAAGCAAATGGGCGTATTCTGTATGAAGGTAGCAGTGCTGACTTTCTGCCTACCCCATTCTCAGTCGCACACCACACAGCTAGGAGCGTGGACATAAAATTTAAAATGGTAAAATAATATGAAAAAAATATACAATTAAAATTAAAAGTAAAACTTTTCACCAAACTACTCGTATGTAATTATTAATAGTTAAGTTATAAAGATCCATATATTTTAGTCACCGGGTTTATAATTAGCATATCATGAAATTAAGGGTGACAAACGAGCACACTGAACACACTTCCGCCCTCAACAGATTCAAGGTGTACATGAGTTGTCTCGAGGATCGAGATGAAATTCCTCGTTTCCATCACTCGAGTCTTCGGATCCCTACACTCATGGTACTGTTATTTCACGCTGATATTCCGTGATGGCGTGATGTACACGTATGCTGCAGCTAGCAAATAGATGGAGCGTGTCTCCGTCAGTGTTAAAAATAATACCTAAATATAAAAGCTTATAATGCGAGAGGGGAAGCTCTTCGTGATAGTGCGTGAGTTACGTGAGAGGTTTTTGTTCCTAATACCCATAAAGTACCGATAGTCACGGACGTGGGGCGGGCCAGGGCTGGATGTTTTAGTCAACTAACTATTTACACGTCTACATGGGCTGGATTCCGTTTGAGGATTTATTTGGACTATTTTAATGATTAGTATAAATTGCAATTAGTAGTTTAAGTAATTGCGTGTTAAAGAAAATAGTTTTATTTTTCGCCACGTAAATAAAACGAAATATCGGATCGCCTGTTACATTCTCATAATACCGACGTAATATAGAACGGTCAGAATTTCTCCTGAGAATTAATATATAGTAACAGTTAACAAGGTTTCTATTTAAGTATGCTGTAGCTATATTGTTAGCCTTACTACATTGCCGTTCGTGGTGAACGTCCAACTGATCTTAAGTACTTGTGTAAAATGGCTCTTGTTTCTTTTTCTCCCTTTTATTGTATTGTGGGTGAAAAAAGCGCACAGTTTACCTGTGACACTTTGCCCTATAACCTACAGTCATCCATGACGAGGAATCACAATGCAGATGCGTTGTCACCCCTGAGGACTGAGATGGAATTCCTCAGTAACAGTAAAGGGTCTCCGGATCTCTACACTCACCATATGAAACAAACCAGCGTTATGCAACTATATTATGCTGGTATTCTGTGAGGGTCTGCACTTTCCAAGGTCAAAGGAAATAAAAAAAACAATGGCTCTACAACATTCACTCCAGTCTCCTCCCTTTAGATAGCGTTCCGAGTTGAGATTTCGTACCTCCTTATGGGGGCGCTCGGACCGTATTACCGCCCTCCTCTGTTGTCGTAGACGTTCTCCGTCCACAGGGGTCTGCAGCAGTCTCCGCGCCAGCTTCGCATCATCGTCGTTGTCTCCCTTCTCGGCGGGCCTCCCGCTCGCGAGTCTAATTAGATAAAGCTGTAAAGGTCTCTGGACCAACAGCAATACTCACACAAAAAAAAACTACAGTAGTCGAATCTTATAGGAATTTATATAGTTTTTTTCTTACATTGAAAGTACCAAAGTCTACGACTCTACTCTGTGACGCAATATGCATCTCAGTTCCAAGTGGCGCCATCAGCAATCGCATAAGGAATCGTAATATACCTTATCTAGGTCGTCCTATTTCATACGTTCGTACGTATGTCATGGGCTGTGGAAATCAATTTCAATCAATTGCACTGTGTTTGATTATAGCGTGTTACTCAGACTAAATAATGGATTGGCCTGGTTCCGTGGTATTTGCGAGGCGGTGGAGGCGCTGCTGTGACCTATACGAGTACGACCTACAACCGTAATCTTTGACATTTCGTGACTGCCACCGCCGACTGCTGGCCGCTGGCGTGATAGGCGCTCATGCCACTGAATGTTTTATACCAACGAAGGATAAACCGAAGAAGCTTCAGATAGTAAATAAGTAAATTAGTAACAAAATTACAATCTAAATATCTAAATCCCACAATTGGGTTTAGGCATCCTATCTAGAAAGGGTATTGAAGCATAAAACCACGCGTGTTGTTTTCAAAATATATTTTTTTATTTCTTGGACATGCAGGTTTCGTCATGGTGCCCACTTTCATCGGTGAACACATGCTACGAAGCATTAAAAAACAAATCACCTAAACTTATCAATGTGTTAAATTTATTTAAAATCATATTTATATATGAGTAGCTGTGGTCTCGTTAATTTTCACTTTGGTATTAGGAATAGCGCCGGTACGCAGGTTTTACTTACTTAACATACCTTTACAACTCAGTTGATAACCTTATTGAGATGTTGTTTTGTCTATATTTGTATACAATTCAATTGTCGCGGGTCGCATGCATATCTTGAATCATTGTTTGGGACGGACGGATTTCGATGTCGAGAATATCAGGTGATCAGTGTGCCCGTTTGTCACCATTATTGTAACAAAAAGAAACATAAGCCGTGTCGATCAACGAAACTGGCGTAGATTTTTGTTTTACAACAAGACACTTACGATCGTCAACTTCTAATACGACTCAAGGGTTGTAATGATGTCATACCACACAGTGCCGTCATCTGTTAGCTGTATAATATAATTAAAATAATAAGGCGATATACACTGTATAGAATTCAAAGTCGTAATTGTTTTTTTAGGCAGGTAGTACACATATAATAAATTTAAAAGAACATACAGCGAGCTATTAGAAAACTATTTTCGGTATTTTTCTGCGTCATCGAATAATACAAGTGGATATCCACAGAAGGACTAGGGTATATAGTTCATCAGTAAGTTGAAATGGCGACGCGCTGGCCATATACCTCGTAGAATAGATAACCAATGGGGAAGAAAGGTTCTCGAGTGACAACCACTTATGCAAATCAGCGGTAAGCCAATATTCAGGTGACTCTGGATATGTCTGGATATACCTCTATGGCAGTCTGAATGGGAGGCCTAGGCTCAGCAGTTGGGGAATTATCTCAAAAAAACAGTTAGTGTAAAAAGAACAAAAACGCTGATTACATATCCAGAATATAAATACGTGAAATTGTGTTTTTTTTTTGTAATTTGAACTCGCAGTCGCACATCGCAATGATAAAAAAAAATTGTTTACAAACAATAGTCACGAAGTAAATTTCAGTTAGTACGTACGTATCCTTATCGGAGTACGTGCTCCGACTATATTATAAACAATGTTGTTATTAATTGCTTATCTAGTTAACTACACACTGGAATACCAAAATTCGCCACATTGACCTCTATAATACTAAAAAACTTTATTCTTCACATTGTACGTACAAAATTTCTTATTATATATATATATATATATATATATATATATAATACCTCTGCTGGGCATATGCTATGGTATTGGATCATAGTCCACGTGGCCCTCTCTAAGGAAACATAGGATTTATATATACAGGATGTTACTTTACTTTTTAATAACGCGACGCGACTAATTATAAAGCGGGTCCGAAGGCGTACCTTGAGGAGCCCCCCATACGAGGCGACCAATACATGTGGCAGTCGTGCTAGCATTAGCGTCATGTTAACTACTAGTATGACCTCAGAGTACTAATCGCATTACAACACATTTATTTATAACACAGCTGCTGGGTCACGTGACCACGGGTCAGAGCTGCGGCGTTGACACGTCCGCGATGACCCAACAGCTGATAACGCGCGATAAACGGGCCGCTGTGGGGCGACGGGTCAGCCGGGAATATTCCACCGGTTACGATTAGGAAATACTCGATGGTGAACTCTTAATATTGTTATTGCAATTTTTATAATACCTACATATGCTTATTTTCCTCAGCATGACGAGAATATGATTAATACGTCATACTCTCACGTAGAGTCAATTTACACGACGGTAAATAAATATATGTTTAATATTGAATGTCCATGGGTATCTCTGAGATGGATTCTCTGAACTTTTTTTCTGACATTTTGTTCGTATCACAAAAGGCAATAGAAACACGTGGTCATAACTAATGCTGAATATCTGCGCACGCGCCGGTATTGTGTTCAAGTTCAAGATTACGATAAGTTACAACTTAATGCCTAACTTATTTATTCATATTATTGATAACCTTTAAATATATCTTCTCAGTTTTCTTACAAATGTTGTATCTAGCCTTAACCTGCCAATCCTTGTGAAATATGTCTCGATGGACGTGCCAGCGTTTTCCCGGTCTGCCTTGGCGATGACGCGCGTTTCCAGCCATCCACTGAGGATCTTTGTCCACCGATCAGAGTCCATTTGATACAATATGGCGCTTCCAGTCCATTCGGAGTCAGGCGGACTTGGTGCCGACGTCAACAACACAGAACATCTGTTTCTCAATAGTTAATAAATTTACCTTTGAATCTATTTTCACTTATGATGATATTGCTTTTGTACATGATAAGTAAAAGGTTGAAGAGTATTAATAAGTTTTCGGTATTTTCAGCTATTCAACACATTACTTTTTTTTTAATATAATATTAGGGGTGACAAACGAGCACACGGTACATCTCGTAGTCATTGATTAATACGGACCATGAAATGTAATCCAACAAAGATTCAAGATGTTCGTTGTCACCGTGGGCCCCTAGATCCCTTCGCTCGCAATATGAATTACAGCATTTCACATGGCTACGATGTGAGGGCCCGTTCCCCGGTTGAATTGATTCATGTTGAAGTCATAAACGTACTGCACTGTGGCTCTACCACTGTCAAATATGAAACACGATTCACGACCTTGTACCTGGCCGAGGAGTAAGCTGAAAAAGAGAACTGACAATAATATGGGCATATGAGTTACATAAATCTAAACGAGAATAAGTAAAAGCAATCAACTCTATATCTTTTTATTTATAATAAAGGGGGAAACCAGCAAGGGGGCTGAAGGACTGGTTATAACTGATATGGAGTAAGATGATAATTTTAGAAAAGTTATATATATTTTTATTATAAAAGAATAATCGCAGTTCTATTAACATTACTAACATTCCGGTCAACCACTCCAACTGAGCTTCAATGCTTGTGCCAGTAGATGGTTCACGATAATAATCGAATGGCAGATTGGGTCCTAAGACCTTAAGTTTTGCAGACCGTACCCTAAACCAATACATTATTGACGCTTAAATATTTTATATACATATAATAATCAAAATTCATATATATTTATGATTATTATAAAAGTAGTATGCTTTATCGAAGTTTAGTATGTGTTATATATTACATTAAAATATAATTTTTAGTTTTAGAGCACCAATAAGATTACAAATATAGCCTAGATCATCAGAAGATATAAATAGTTGCGATGTACTCTAGATTTTTTCTCCAATAGTTCACAGTAAGTTGATTGTATATCAGTAAGTTAATATTATACCAAAATATCTAATGCGGCCGACAGAAGAGGTTTATGCTCACGTTTTATAATAAAGGGGCAAACGAGCGTGGGGACTGAGGAAACGATTACAAACGATCTGAAATAAAAAAAACTGATATTTACTCTATTTCTTGTTATCTTTCTGTTATTCGAAAAGTGGTATACTTTATCGAAGTGTTTATTGTGAATCAAATTCAAATATTAGTTTTATTTACACATCGGTAGACATTACAAATCTAGCAGTCTTCACTTAGAGCATCAGAAGAGCAAATAATTACGATATACTCTACATAGAGCCTTATCTCCAATAGTTAATAGTAAGTTAGTTGTAAATCAAATAGATTATAATACCAAAATATCTTACAGCAATGTGGTCTTATGTAGAAGAGGTTTATACTCGCATTGCTAATTATAATAATGATATTGATTTATATAATTCTTAGTCTAGTCAGAAGCCACTGACAGAGCTGAGGTTCGGCCGATTTTGACGCTGTCGGGAAGCAAGGAAATGGACCAAGCGGATGCTTAGATAGCCCTTGCGCTGGTTACCCACCAATAGAGGTCTCGACTGAGCGCCAAAAGCGCTCGGTCACCTCTCAACCCGGTGAAACTGCCAAAGCCCTCGGGCAAACAGCATTTATTTTTCTTTAATGGTTTTATATATTATTTCTGTAATTCTCACAGTGGTATACATATAAAGGTGTATCGAAGTGGTATGTATCAATGGCTTATGTTATTTGTAAATATAAATACATCAGATAGAAATTGAATATCTTGTAGTTGTTCTAATGGCGATAGCATCAGAAGGTATAGTCCAGAAAATAGAATAATTATGATAAACGTAATGTATAAAGCCTTATCTCCAATAGTTCATAGGTGACTTCTTAATCAAATTGATTAACTTTTACTCATGACCAAACATCTTGCAGCAATGGCTGTAACTTCTTACTCAGGAGCAGACTGAATAATGATGACATTTTAAAGCGCAAGATGTTCACTAGAATTGCTTGGGTCAGCTCGATCGGGGTAGTACCTCACAGAATACTGACGTGAAATAGCAGCTTAATGCTGCTGTGTTTCGTCTGGCGAGTGCAGGTATCCGAAGACCTTTATTACTGGTGAAGAGGCATTCCATCTCGGTCCTCAAGGGTGACAATGAATCTGCATTATGATACCTTGTCAAGGATGAATGTAAATGTAATGGACCGCAGGAATCACTTACCATCAAGTGAACTGTATGCTCGTTTGTTACTCTCAATATAATAAATAATAAATACATCACTCGACTTTACTTGATTGGAGGCTCGTCTTAAGCAGCGATGGTTAATACGAGGGTGCCTTTCGTGTATCTTTCTTCCCCATCGGATATCGGTTCTGCGAGATCGGTCATCTGTTTTATGATTATATCGAGGATGAATGTGTGTCTTGGGCCGCACTTACACATCAGGTGAACAATGAGCTATATGGCCAGTCCACTGCCTCTTCAGCGTACTGATCCTTTGAGCTATGTCGGTTACTTTAGTTATGTTACTATGTCCACCAGTGGACTAGTGATGGACTTAGATGATGAGGAGTCCTTTTTATAGATGAGAAAGATGAGCCAGAATCTGTCATGGTTTACGTGACGTGGACGCTAGTTCATTCTAAATAATAACCTTACAGATAGATAAAACGTAAATTGTAAACGTCGAGTTCCGCCAGCTTATCGAAACGGCCATGCCGACGGCACTCACGTAACGTACGTTCGGAGAGAGTGCGTTGTGGAGTCAACGGAAACGGACAGTTGGGACGTGACCGTTGGAGTCGTGTTGCGTAGTTCTACGCAGTGCCACTGTGACGGCCGCGTGGCGTCGAGGTCACAGTATCTAGTGTCGGAGTCGGGGGTCTTCGGGTACATTTTTTTTTTCATATGAGTAGATTGTGAGAGATAATTTCCTTACATTACTACGCAATAACATTCATATTAATTTAGATAATCTTTAGTCAAAAGCAACTGACTGAGCCGAGGTTCAGCCCTCACGGGCACCCTCGAGTCAGACGCTCTCGCGAAACAGGGTCACGGTCCAGGCCGAGGTTCCCTCTCCGGTGCCCTTGTGCTGGTTATCCACTAATAGAGGTCTCGAGTGAGCGCCATAAGCGCTCGGTCATCTCTCAATCCGGTGAAACTGTAAAAGCCCTCCGGCTAACAGTGGCCATCAGCCCGAAAAAAATAATCATAAAGTTTAGTATTTTTATTGACGATATTAGAGGTGACAAACGAGCACACAATTCAACTGGTAGGTGATGTGTGACGTAGACATCCATTCTGAACACAGATTCAAGATGCACATGTGTTGTCCCCCTGGATCCACGGATGCTCGCCATACGAATACCAATTTATGCTGTTAGTCCGGAAGCTTTTACAACTATCATCCGGTACAAGGTGGGCGAGCGCTTAGGGAGATTCTTATAGGGCAACTAGCAAAATGGATCCCGAGAGGGATCCTCGGCCTGGAACACTACCCGGTTCTCGTAAGTGAACTGATTCGATGGTGCCCGAGAGGGCCGGACTATGGCTTGATCAGTTACCTCTAATGGAATAATCTTAATAGTATTAAGGATACGTTTACCACCGCTTCGGAATGTGTTGGCGCTGGAGAAGAAGTGGTGCAAGAAACTCAAGCGACGCGCCTTATGTGACTATCAACGCTCTTATTCTGCTATTTTTTGCTGGTATTCTTCGAGGGTGTGGTCATCCCGCAGCCACGGCATATATATATCAATAAAAAGTATCCAGCTTTAAGACAAGTATTTATTTATTTAAAATATACCAACAATTCAGCAATTCAACAATACATTTATAATTTTACGCTTATAGTTTATGTATGTTTATTAAATCATAATGTTTTACCTTAACAAGTGAATACAAAATATCTATCTAGTATCTTAAAATCTATGTATGTATGTATCTATGTAACATTATATCCATTGAATTAAAATTTTCACTAAAATTGTAATACTATGCTTGGAAATAAATTCCTGAACCGCGGAGTTTCGCCGACCGTACCCTCATTTTAAGACCTAAATAAATATATTAAACCTCACAAGTCACAATATTGTCATTTATATTTTTAGTGTAAACAAGAGAACAAACTTTACAACTAACGCCGTGCATTCAAGGACTGCAGGCGGTGCGTTCCTTATATAATGGACGTCGGATTCCCGAGGAACAATATTTGTACAACACACCTAGACCCGAGTCTGGGCGTGATGTACGTATGTCCCGTGTCCCTGACACTGCCTCGGAACCTTCGACCGTTCGGAATGGGGAAGTAGAGGACGTGCGAGTGCCTCTATTGTTAGCGCAGATGTTTATAGAGTGCCGTATAAAACATTCTGCTCAGTTGATTTGGTTGATTTTCTCTGGAAATAATTGGATTTAATCACCGTATCCACCAGGAGTACATCACCGTCAAATGACGATCAAAGTAAAAACTATGTTCATCATAATGATTATAATGGAGGTCAGGTCGCTACCGTGCCTGCAGTGGAAACTTTGTAACGAGAGTCGTCAACGTAACGAAACAATGGACACGACTTAGTCATTATTAATACGCATACTTTTGATCCGTTTATATATCTTCATGTTTTTTATAATAATAGCGGTGGTCTTCGGATCCCTCAACTCACCATAAGAAACACGGGGGCGTTATTTTGGTTTCACGTTGGTTTTCTGTGATGGCGCTATCCTGGTCGAGCCGACCCATTGACTCGAGGAACAAGACTCTGTGTGTGGCTTCCCCTGTGACGTGTGTAGGAGCCGGAGCCCTGAAAGCACTGAGTGTGGCTACCGTGGAATTTAGTAGTTAAAAGTCCTACGTAGCTCTGTCTTTCTCCTATTAGTACCGTTTAAAGTTCCCCCCCCCCCCAATCCCTCGATATAAAAAAAAAGTTAGTGCGACGGCGATGTTTATCGGCGCGTCCGTGCAGTAGTGTGCGCCATGACGCGCGTTATCTGTCGGCACCGCTGTTTGCCGCGCGGATCGCCGCCGGCGTGGCCTTGGACTGTGTTTATGTTAGATATGGCGAATCGCTGTATGTTCGCCCGCTTCGTATTGTGTTGTGTTCGACTTATTTTATTGTTGTATAATAAAATTGTGACGTAATACATAGCGTCGTCGTCATCATAACCACAATACACGACGTAGGACTTTTAACAGCGGTAGAGCTACACTGTAGTTTGTTTTTGCAGAAGTTAATGCATCAGCTCGACCGGGGTAGGACGACACGTTTTCAGAATACCCGTGTAAAATATTCCGTTGTATATTGTTTCGTCTAGCGATGTTAGACATATCAGCCCTTAAGGGTAACATCATCATTGTCAACCAATCAATCGTCACTGTTCAGAGCTGCCCATCCGTCTTATTCAGATCGTCGCTCCTACCTTCTACCATGCCAGGGGGTATCCAATCTTACGTTTGTTTACTGCCAGTCTTTAGGCTAGGGTAGTATTACTCAAGAAAATAATAACAAGTGAGCAACAAAATGCTTGAAAATTTTAGTATTTTGCTGAAAATGAGAAAAAAAAGGCTGAAAATTACGCATCATATCGGGCTCTACTGAGAAAGACCTATGCCCTCACCACCATCCTCTACCAGCATGATACAGCGGCATAACCCTTCTGTTTCGTATGGTGGATGAAGATATCTGAGAACCGAAACACGGGTTTTGCAATGTGACAACGCATGTGCGATCTGAATTTTTTCTGACGTTGTATCATGATGTCATGCATGAACGCAGTTATCGCCTAACATCAGGTGAAGTTGCCCTCACTGATATTAGAAAACATAAATCACAAACATATGTACCTGAAGCCTTATTAACGCTTTGTATTATAATTAATTACAGGCATTGTCTCAACAAACACTAATGAAATATCAGATGGCAGTTCCAAAGTGAAACATAGACGCGGTCGATGTAACCTTTACATATCGATAATTTTATATGTATATAATCTAGGTTTATGAATTTCCTTGATATGGAAATATTGTCACTCAATCAATCAATACAGATGAGTTGTCACCCCTGATGAATAAGATCGAATGTCTCGTCAGCAGCAACATGCATCTCAGGATCCTTACACTCAACAGACGAAACACAGCAGCGTTATACTTCAGATTTATGATAATATTGTGACGGCGTGGTCCTATCCCGGTCTAGCGGTGTCCAGTAGCATATATGTAAATAAAAGAGCAATTTTAAGAGAAGGTTATTAATAAATCAATGAATAACTGAATAATACAAAATATGAGTGACTATTGCCTGTTCGATGCATAATTAACATTTAATAAAGATTATATTAATATCATAAAAATATTTTTTTATAATATATTTACACGAATACTGCACATTGAATACAACAAAATTTCCTGCCACGCACAACTACTCTGTCGAATCTGTTGTCGCTAGTGGTATTTCCGAACCATATTGGGTCTTCAGCCTTAGCCACCTTCAAGAAAAGAGCCTACAACATCTTAAAGGCCGGCAGCGCATCTGCGACTCCACTGGTGTAGCGGATGAGTTGCTTGGAGGCTTGATATCATTCTATAAAAGAGACTAATTTATCTAAAACTAATAACCAAAAGGGCAACCCGTGACCATAAGGGATGTGGGACTCTAAAGTTCCGGATAAAAAGTTAAACATAAACGCGATCTACGAGTACATTATATTTTAATGGTAATATTTTATTTTACATAATAAGTGACAAACGAGCAAGCTAAGTTGATGGTAAGTGATTACCACTTTACACCAAAATAGTGGTCGGTGGTGAAATTTTGATTGTAACGTTCGATAAAGACTATATCGATAATTCTACCAACCATACGCACATCACTTCTTTTTGCGTATTCGTTAGTGACAGTGTAATCTCTCTCGTACATTTAACAGGAAAACAAATTAAGTGCGTACGTAATAAAAAATATTATCTAGTTGTATATAGTCATACGTTTTGAAGTACTAAAGTGATTTAGATAAAAAACTGTACTGTTCCTTAAGTTGAAATATACTTAACAAAAGAATTATCGCAATCAGATTCGAATAATCTGATAAGAATGTGGACAAACATATATACAAGCAAACATACACGAAATTTGCTGCATCTGATGACCACATAAACCTACTTATGTCGATATGCTTCTATTCATACGGGTCGATTTCAGAACTTCCTTTCTTTTTTATTGTGTTGTGAAAGTCAAACGAGCAAGCAGTTCACCTGATGGTAAGTGATTATTGCTGCCCGTGGTATCTAATTGCATCCTCCATAATCAAAGAAGCATAGAGCATATATGTACGTTTTCAACCCTGAGGACTAAGATGGAATGCCTCCAGTAATGTCGGTCTGTAAACAAACACGGCAAAAACGGGCGACAGGTACTATACGCTGCTGTATGTTACCAGCCGCAGCATGGATGGGTCGGCTCGACCGGGGTAGGACGGTGTATCGTAAGGGGAATGAGGGAACCGAGGATCCTTAATATCTGTGTCAGAGCATTTCCTCATTATATTGCCTTATCCAGGATGAAGGTGGTTGTTATGGGCCGCAGGGATTATTAGGGTAACTGTGTGCTCATTTGTCACCCTCAACTCTATACACGAAAACAAAATGGCGAAGCCTTTCATCTCAGTCGGCAGAGCTGACAACGGATCTGCATCCTGAAACTTGGTTGAGGCAGACATCGCTTACTGTCAGGTGAAATGTCTTCTCGTTTCTGACGTCTGATATTATAAAAAAAAATGAAAAAACTATTGCGGAACTCTAGAGCAGTGCAGTTTGTCAAGACATGAGTATTAGCATGGCGCCGTTCAATATTATCCACAACACCGTCGGGAGGTGCTCGCCTCGCCTTTATGCTCAAGGGTATCACAACTAGGGTTGCCACCCGCGCGCCCAACTCACTCCGCACTCGGTTTTAATTGGCGGTACGTGAGCAAACCGAATTCCGGCACCTTTTCTAGCACTTGCACGTGGACAATGCATACCTACGAAATAAATTTAAAAAATATATATTTGTATGAGTCCGCAAATCAGCAATGGAAGACAATGCCCAACAGTGGGATTTATAAATTTAGGTTGTTACTTTACTTTTAGTTGCCATCCGCACTGTGTAATAATATATTGTATACTTTATTTGGGTCTAACATGCTTCTTGAGAGTAATAGGGCTTAAAATGCCTTAATTTACAAAAGCTTTTAGGGTGACAATGTTTTCATTTATGTAAGGAAATGTGCAGGACGATAGAAATATGACGTACCTTATCGTTACCTCTGACAAAATGCGTATTGGATATGATACATTAAGGATTGAATGATATATATATATATATCCAGGTGCCTCAGAGGCATGATTAGTGACAATTTAAAGGTGAGGTCGATGTGTGAAGTAGATTATTTATAGACTGTGATGATAATATTACTAATAAAAATCTTTATTTGATATGATGATGACGATATTATATTTAATTTTTATACAATGTAGTCTTGTACTTTTTGTGTCAAAAACAATATACTTTAAAAATATAAGAATACACCGCAACCCTAATATACAGAGTGTTCTTGTAGTGTCATTACAAGTACACTCTGTAAGTCTGCGAGTTACAAGCTAGGACGAATACATAATGGAGCGTACTGGAACCCCGCCAGCCCGTAGTTAGTATGCTGGGTGTATGGTGTGGCCAGCTCTTGGTTGGGTATTTTCTGACAGTGTTTGCGCAACTGTTTGGTATTTCAATGCCTTGATTTCCTTATATAAAGCATTCGAGAACTTGTTTGTTATGACTTGTCGACCGCAATAGAATGTATATATATACAAGGTTATTTGTATATCGACGTATTCCCGTTAGGGGGTGACTATTTGTGATAATTTTAACCCTCATATGCAAATTACCATTTTTCAGTTATTATATTTTTTTAGCATTTTTCAAAATAGGTCAAAAATGCAACATTAAAAATTTATTAAAAAAAGTATCAATTTAAATCCAATTTTTTCTCCAAATATATAAAAACGAAAAAATTTTATAAACACTGGTTATTTATCAATATTAAAACAAAAACTATAGATCCAAATTTAAAAATGCCTTTAAAACAAAAAAAAATCGTCATGAAACTTGGCTTGCAGATTATTTTAAAAACATAACCGTTTTCTTAGCTCTCTAACAATGCATAACAACTAAGGAAGGAACTTATTTCAAAGAAACTGAAAAAAATGGAAATATGGAATATGGTTCACCTTGGTAGACCTTCAGTTTAGTCCGAATAAGAATTTGCATAATGCATATGCAAATTACAATTATCACAAATAGTTACCCCTATCACCTGGTAACGGGAAGACGTCGAATTACCAATAAGCCTATATAATATATATATATTTATTTATTTATAGCTTTATTTATAGCCACGTTGCGGCCAAAAATCACCAGTGCCCATAAACATCCGCAAAACCAGAGGAGTCGCAGGTTTACCAGTACAAGGCTGACTGATGTGTTTCGCATGGCAAGCGGGATACTCAGTTGCAGGTAATGATGCATTCCGTCTCTGTCCTCAGATGTGACGCCCAGTATAGTTGTTGAGGTTGCATATTATACATATACAAGTACCCTCACCGCGGGCCGCAGTCATCACCTGCCTGAAGATGACCTGTGCGCTTGTTGATACCACTAGTTTTATAAAATACAGTATCCTAACGTTTGGGAATGTTACTGCGCAGTAATGTATGGAAATTTTAAATTTATTAAGTATGTGCGTACACTTTATTACAATGTATGAAATGTAAACAAAATCTAAAGGAAAATGTTAAAACATTTACCTCGTGCAGGAAAAATACCAGTTTATATTACATGAAATACATTAACTTGGAAGAGTCACACCACAGCACACACCGCGAATATAAAATTATAGCTTAGATGGAAACCGTAACCCATATGACTGGATCTTAGGGTTAATGCAGATGTTTGATGTAGGTCATGTGCGCCAAGCAACCAAGCACACAGTTTGTCACCCTAGTACTAACCCGAACGAAGCGCTTTGCTTCGTCTTTCATTATTCGTTCAGCAAAGGACTGGAATAGTTTGCCCGCGTCTGTCTTTCCCTCCGATTACAATGTGGGTGTTTTCAAGAGTAGAGTGAATAGGCATTTACTGAGCTAGTGCGCCTAACCATACAGGACTGCATTTCCACTTAACATCAGGTGGGATCGTGATCAAGCTCTTGCTTAGAAAATTAAAAAAAAGTCTTTAATAAAAATATTTATTAAACGCTAATTTAAATCAATAAATATTTCTCGCCGACTTCTTGGCGAAGATCGGCAATGTGAACTACGTCCATCATATTTATCACGTGTCCACGAGAGGTGACGGAAGACATCGCGAGAAATCCTGCATATATAAGAAATAAAGAAAACTTTATTTCGACGACACATGGAGTCCGCCAATCCGCATTAGAGCCGCGTGGTGGATTATGCTCTAACACCCGCGAGAGAGAGGTTGTCTATGTCCAGTAGTGGGCTATATATTATTACATTTAGAGTAACATACGAGAACACAGTTCACCCGATGGCTAGTGATTCCTGCGGCCCATGACATCTACATTCATCCTTGACAAGGAATCGTAATGCGGATGCGAAGTCACCCTTGAGGACTGAGATGGAATGCCTCGTCACCAGTAATAAAGGTCTCCAGATCCCTGCACGCATTATGCTGCTATTTTACGCTGGGATTCTGTGAGTCACAAACTGTAATGTGGCTCTACCACTACACATTTGTAAATACACGTTTCCCTAACTGCCCGAAACAGGGTGTATAAGTCAATTGGCAATGGCAAAGCGGTTGGCACGGTGCCAACGGTAGAAAGGCATCCCAACCATCTGTCTTTTCATGACGCCTGCGGTGAATGTTGATGGAGGGGGCTGACGTCATCGGACATGCGAGGACGTGACCGAGAATTGTTATAGATGCTCTGCTTGTCCAAGTGAAATAATTAAAAAATGCTCTATATTTTATTATTGTATTGGGGGTCACAAAAGAACAAGGTTTTGACATTGCAGTTTGTTTCTAGCTGCAGAATGACTGTATCAGCTCGACCGGGGTAGGACCACGCCCTCACAGAATACCAGAGTAAAATAGCACCATAACGCTGCTGTTTTCGTCTGGTGAGTGCAGGGTAGCAATGCATCTGCATTATAATCCTTTGTCAAGGATGAATGTAGACGTGATGGGCCGCACGAATCACTTGCCATCAGGTGAACTGTGTGCGAGTTTGTTTCTATCAATGTAATAAAAAAAAAGGTTCACCTGATGGTCTAAGGTGATCTTTGCGGCTCGTGACGATAAGGAATCATAATACAGATGCGTTGTCTACATGTTTGTTGGGAATTAAGACGGACAGCCTCGTGACCAGTCATAAGGGATTTCGAATCTACACCGACTATACGACACAGATTACGAATCAGACAGTTCTTCACTGCGCTCGACGGACGGTAATCTGCAAAGCTCGTAAAATGGGGAATCACATTTCAACAAATATAAGAATAGTAAGAAGCCAACAGTAACAACCTACACACAGGATGACTGGACATACGATACATTCCTTGCATAGGGTTGAAGTAGAGCATATACAAGATCTCGTATAATTAACTAGTAGGGTACATGTTAACATTATAACTGGGGATTTTATTTAAAATTCCTAAATCTTGAATAATTCAGAAGTTTCGAACCGAAATAAAATCTCTCGCTACGAATGCGTCGTATAATCCCACTATAAGAGCAAAAGACCACCACGCGGCTTCACCGCAGATTAGCGGTCTCCGCGTGTCTGCGATATTTTTCAGAATGTTAGCAATGCTATTAACGTTGCTACTCGTGACATTCCGTTTCACCACTCCAACTAAAGCTTAAATCTAAAATGCTTGTGCTAGGAGATGGTTCAGGACTAAAGTCTAGTCTAATGGCGGAGTCGTACCTATGACCTTCAGTTTCACGGATCCGTACCCGATTTACTAATAACTATGTATATACATAGTTACATATATATATGTTACATATATATATATATATATATATATATATATTCAGTTTCTCCAAGACCGTAAATTAAAAGCGAGCGCTTAAACACTGAGCTATCATCACGCCTCGAGAATCTTTTTATTTATATAATTATTAATTATTTAATTAGGTAATTATACCGCATGTAGAAAAATGGTAAAATGAGCGGAATTTCATCATTCTCAATAATTCAACCACCGTTGAGATGGACGAGAGCCGACTGTATATGCAAATAATGAGAGCACGCTAAATTTAAATGGCTAATGCGCATAATGGTCGAGTTCGAGCACGCCGACGTCTTCTGGTCAATTCCAGATGATAACATCTGCGCAAGATGTGTTACAGTGACGTAAGCATTTGTACACAGAGGAAACACGAGGCCCGAATCACTAGTCTTTAATGCAAGTATAATAACATCGGGGGAAGGTTCAAATGTACTAAATAATGATGTGTTAAAGATACGAGGCGTACATCACAAACCCGAACAACAACAATTCTTGACACAAATATTGTCGGTTGGAATTCGAAACTATAACCACTACGCCGCTGACGAAATAAGACTCGTAGATTCCTCACCACAAACATCCTGATAGTTATATAACTATAACGGCGAATGTTTGGTAGTCTTAAATAAGATTCATTCATTCACGTTCCGTGCGACACGAACCAATATAAAAGGAGGATAAAAATTCCCAAATCTATTCCCATATATCACGTAAAGGTCATTGTCCTATCCAGTCACGAACCAGCCAGCACGAGCCGCACGCTCGGCTTACGTGACCATCGGGCAGGATCCTCAAATGACTGACATAGAGTGACTTTAGTTATCGACTGTAGCCCTGATGTATCAGCGGATGGTTGAGGGCAGTGTCTATAACTTAACTGTTCCAAAGTACAAGAGTTTTTTTATATAATAGAGGAAGGCAAAGAGACAGTAGTCACAGTGCCACGTTGTCAGTTTTTAACTACAACATGGATCCGTCGGGAACGACGCCCTGAAACATCATCAGCATCGCAGCACGATGCTGAACCACCTATTGATAGGTCGTGATGATGATTACTGATAACAAGACATTCCATCTCAATCCTCAGTGGCGATAAGGCATGTACATCTCAATTTAAATTTATGTATTTCTGCCATCATCCAGCTCAGAATACAGATATCTTGCAGAATATCTTGAAGAACAGCCTAGCAGTTGCTCATTTTAATACCTAATGGTTTTTTATTGTATTTAGGGTGCAAAACGAGCACACAGTTCATCTGATGGTAAATGATTCCTGATGCTCAGAATATATAATTTATTACTGTAAATATATTGCGATGGAACTTGAATCCTCATGGAGAATGGAAGTACATAAGTGTTTGTGGGTAATCATCACTAACCATATGGTCAACTGTGTCCTAGTTTGTCACTGTTAATATGATGTATGAAATATTTGCTTACTTTTCTTTTCTACACCTGCCACCAATTTACTACAAGTTCTGTTATAAAGGAGTCTTATTCCAAAACAAATATAATAAACAATGAAATCGTTTGTACGTTTCTATACAAACTGATATTCGACTTTCTTTTATGTGTCGTAGGGTGACAAGCTAGCACACAATTGACATGATGGACAGGGACTACCTGCAAACCAAAAAGGTTTTATTTCTTTTTAAAATAGCTGCTACACCATTTAACGTCGATGCTGTATCGATGTCGCTAGACATTAAAAAATCTGCCTTCCTAAAACATTTTCGTTTAGTGAGTATGCGCCCTTACGTGTAGGGTAACAGTAAATCAGATTATGCGTGTACCGTCCTTGGCATTGGCACTGGCATCGCGACGGGCACGTGACGTCAACGCGACGCTATTCCCGCCCGCCAGCGAGCAACGCAGGCAGTTTGCGTTTCCTCTTTGCATTATTTACTCGCCAGTCGTGGGGTGTTTTGACAAGTATGCTAATGTAACAGTGGACACGAGATGGAAATAGCTGCATGGAATTTGTAATTACGTCAGCAGAATATGAACTTCCCGCGAGCATGGGGCACACTTGGGCCGATCTATAATAAACCCCGTTTGAAGCAAACTCTTTACGTGATATAACAACCCAAACCAAACATACCACTGAAGACGTCAGGATACTGTGAGCTCTTGTAGGTTAGGTTATTGTGGGTAGATCGGAAAAAAAATTAAAAGCCGACCGAAGTTCGTGTTAATATGGACATCGGGAGAATTGCAGTTCTTCCAGTGACCATAGTAAAAGTAGTTTCATTAATTGTGTAGTATTCGCGTCATCATCTTCATCTAGGCCCATCACTGCTAAACATAGGCCTGCCCCGCAGACTAGGATCCTGAGCCACCTGCATCCAACGACTTCCTGTTGACTGGAATAGGTACTCGATCCATCTTATCATCATGATCACCATCTTATGATCATAAATTCTTAGAAAGTATATAAACTGTAATAGTATAGAAAACACATAATCATGACTAATCTACGATATGAATAATATAAATACATAATTTGAGTGAAACATGTGCGTTACGAATCCATTGCTATTTTTTTTAAAGCCTCATCTTATATTATACGATTGAGGTAATTTTTACGATCAATATTGCCATCATTAAAACATTCCTCCTGCATATTTACAATCTCTAACCTATACTTTGCTCATGTAAATAGTTTTTTTTTGCTCATTCGCAACCTGTTCTATAAAAAATGAGTGATGACTGTACTCCATGAAAATCAGCGAGATCAGAGGAGTCGTGAGAGCTCTGCCGGATTTGAAGAAAGGTGCAGAATTTATTCTTAAAGTCCCTGAGTGGTTCGTGAATACGTCTAGCGACACCTGATGCCAGCGCGTAGTTGTGCGTGGCAGAAAAAATCACGTAAAACGGATGGTGGTGAAATTGCCAACCATCGAGGCGATGAGAACTAATTACATTTATTTTTCATTTATTATATTTACATTTTTTTATCACGAGCAACTGGAGGACCATGACTCGTGTTTCTGGACGTTACCCAATCACTAAAAACAAAAAATACACGCACTGGTGTTATTTAAAACCGAACTTACATTCATATTCACAAGGTTAAATATTGGTAAAATTAAAAATAGTCATACACTAGGTTCAAAATGTTATTGTTAGTCCGTGGATATTGAATAACAATTCGTCGAAATCAACTGAGTTTTTTGTTTTTATAATATTAGGAGCACATAGTTAGCCTGATGGCCAATGCTGACCTCCGTCATCCCGTGCTTTTACATACGTCATACAAGATTCAAGAAGCATTGTCACTCTTGAAGACTGAGATGAAATGCTTCTTGAACAGTATTTGATTCCCCCTATCCCTACACTCACCATACAAAGTACAGCAGCGTTATTCAGCTAGTTCATGCTGGTATTGTACGGAACCTACCCCGACCGAGCCGACCCATTTGCGCCGTATGCAAACTGCAACGTAACGTCACAGTTAAAACTACTGCGTACCGTAGAATCTTATTATTGATGCGAATACCTTAATCCCTATGGCATTGTTTCTCAAACTGGGGATCGCGTTTGTTAGTAAAGACCCCCTTTACTTACAAACGCGACGTAGCCTGTACCACAATTAAGATCTGAACCTTGTAATATAATCAACAATTTATTCATTAGCCAAAACTTGACCAAATTTTGTTCACACAGTTCCCGAGAAAGGAGCATACGTCATACTAACACTAACATATATCTGTATGCGTCGATTCTCAGTTTTCATCGCCTGCGATATTTTTAATTGCATCTACCTGTGGGAGCCTTGAAAGTTTAAACGTATAAATAAACTATTCATTAAAATGTTATTATAATTTTATAGTGAAGGCTCGCAAGGTTTTTTACATAAATTTTTGGAATGTTTCGTGGGTCGCGGCATAAAAGCGGTTGAGAAACAATGCCATATATGTAAAGATTGTCATGATTTTTTAATGAATATGTGTCGGGACTTGTCCACGAAGTCGGAGCGCGTGTACACTGCAGCATGAGGCGAGCGGCGCGCTGACGTCACGCACGCTCACTGCCAAGGCCTCGTCTAGTACTCTATTCGTAACATACACCACTAATTTTATACCGTAATTTCGCACGTGGTACGACAAAACTACGTCTGAAATAATAATAATAATAAAACGAAAATATGTAAACGTTAAAATTACAATTTAGGTTTGGCATAAAAAAATAGGTTTAATAAATAAATCCCCATGCTAGTGATAGATAATAGTAGTTTCGAATTTACTTCAATAAAAAAAATCTAAGCCGACGATACTTTGTTAGACAGTAATTATTCGCGTTGTGTGATGCACTTGTGTTATTATCCGCGAGGACGTTCTATATTTTAACAGAAAGCCTAGGCGATTGGCGGCTCATCATGGTCTAGATGAGGTACGACTGAATGACGCGTCAATAGCTTAATGGCTTATGGAACGGAGTGTTAAACTTAACGTCGTAGCTTCGCATCCATCATTCGACTCAATAGACGACAATTCGTATAATATCCTAGCAAAAGCATTTAATTTTAATTGGAAGTGGTTAACCGAAATGTCAGAAACGTAATAATAGCACTGCCAGAATTTTTTTTTAAATCGTATTAACATTAACTTTCATTGCTTATAAAAAAAAACAATTAGTCCACATAAAAGAAGAATACTTTGCATACAATATTAAATGCACTTTCGTTTAACAACAAAAACATTTCATTCACCATTCACTGCTATGTCTAATATAAAATTTAAACAATAACCCGAGAACCATTTACAACAACTGTTATACAGTTGTTTAACACACACACAAACGTTGGGTAGCTTCTTTGACAACAGTTCCTGGAAACTTTCACTACTATACAGCTCTGTACAAAAGCACAGACAGACCGACGGTTATATAGCGGGGAAAGTTGTGACAGTTAACATTTTCATCTAATAATAAAATCTTGAACGTATTCTTTGTCTGTTTGTCTTTTTTTTGATTCATTAAAATGAATTATTAAAACACTAACATCCGCCCGCGGCATCGTATGCACAGACTTCAGAATTGGGTCCAAAGTGAAAAGAAAAAGAGCAACAAAAACATAGTGGGATAAAAATAAATCACCCACCAGATCGCTTTATATAATTTTTTATTTGGGGTACATATTTTCACTTAACATATAATAATACTTCATTGCACGACTTTGTGTTTTATTATTTTCCCGTCAGCACGTGTAAGTTTTGGGCATTTGATACTCTTGAGCAACCCACATAAAGCTGACCATGGGAGAACTTTCATATTAATAATATTAGTAGGATTACTCTAATAATTAGTGGTTTTTTTTTAGTAGGGAATTTTCAATTTAACCAAAATCTAGGTAACGAGGCATTCTCAGTCTTTAGTGGTGACCAGGAATGTTCATCTTGCATCTTTGTTGTCAATGACCATCAAAATAAAATGTTTTTTTTTTACAAATTGTTTCTACCTGGAATTAAACCTAAAACTAACTGACCAGATAGATACCCAAACGGCCTTCGTTTATCACGTTCGATTGTTACAATATTCTGGCATTCTTATGCAAACGTAGTTTCTTAGGAAACCTTACTTATGTAACGGGGAAAGTTACATAACCCTTTGGAACGATCTTAATTATTTTTAACTTATTTATTTAACGATGTGTATTAAATAGAAGAGGCGCCGTAGGAAGCTTTCGTTAAGCCGTTTGTACCGGCGCGCGTGAGCGGACAGAATCCGTTGTGTCCATTATACCATTTCCGGGAAGGGAGACCAAAAGGTTTCCTAGTGTTCGAAAGGTACTTTTACTTTTTCTTTTTATTCTTTTGTTAACTGACTCTATTTTGTTTATCGTTGTAAATTATATATCATGATTTTATGAAGAACAAAAGTTTAGTAATTGTTCCATAATCGTATGAATCAAGTTGATCCTCTCTTGTTCGTTATTGGGGGTGACATTAGAGCACTCAATTCTTCTAATGGCTAATGCTCCTCGCGGCCCATGAATCTTGATTTATCCTCAATAGGTAATCATAATACAGATTTTATTTATTTATTACATTGAGAGTAACAAACGAACACACAATTCGCCTGATGTCAGTGTTTACACGTAAAATTCGAAAGCATTTGTAGGAAGTAGCGTCAGCAGATTCAATACATCGATATTAATTATGTATATATTTATATATATTTACTTTTAGATATGTTTGTATTTATAATATGTTTATATTATAGTTTATGTAAATGTAAATAATTATATGTATATATAATTGTATAAGTATTTAGATGTACTGTATGTTTCTTTTTTCTTTATTATTATTCTTCAGTCCCTACCTTGATTTCTCTGAACCCTCCCAAGGTTGATTGGTAGATAATGGCATTAAGTCTGCCTTTGTAAATTAAATTCCTGAGGCCCATGACATCTACATTCATCCTTGTCAAGGAATCATAATGCAGATGCGTTGTAACCCTTGAGGGCTGAGATGGAATGCCTCGTCACTAAAGGACTCGATATCTACACTCACCAGACGAAACACAGCAGCACTATGCTGCTATTTCACGCTGGTATTCTGTGAGGGCGTCGTTCTACCCCGGTCGAGCTGACACATTCATTCTGCAGGTAGAAACAAACTGCAGTATAGCTCTACAACTGTCAGATGTCAAATGCGATAGCACTCCTGAGGTCTTAGATTACTTGCCTCAACACCAGTTATAAAGATTCTCCGAACACTCAGGTCGAAACACAGCAGCGTTATGCTGCCATTTTACGCTGGTCCATTCCTGTTGTAGCCAGAACCTGGTTGCAACGTGGTTCTATTATTTTAAAAATTTAAACACAAATGGAATAATAAATAGGCACTTGCCCAGGCAGAGAGATAAAGAATCCGATTATAGAGCACAACCTTAGCTTCCGAAGTGTGCACTTTTACACCTCTTGTAGCTACATCGCTACAAAGGTCAATGACCTTTGTTGCCGTTCTTAATCTATTCTAGGTATACACGTAAATAATATTGATAATATTTTTAAGTTCTTGTGGTTTCGGGTCGTGGTAGCGAAGCGACAGATAATAAACACGCGGTTCAACTGATGGTAGATCATTCAGATGCACGACGATGATGAATTACAGTAATTGGATCCCTACACTCATCACAGTGAACACGGTATGCTGATAATTTACGCTGGTATTCTGTGATGCCGAAGTCCTTCCCCGGTCGCGCCGACCTGTTCACGCTGCTGTCAGGTACGATCTGCATGGCTCGCAGTTATCGCTTACCAAGCAGATGAACTGGATCGTTCGTCACTCCCAATGTATTAAAAAAAAGTTTACTCAGACCATTTTTTTTTGTTAAAATTACAACATTTTTATTTTTGCTTGATCTCGTCGCACAAATTGGAACGTTAGACCGGGACCTCTTAACCGTGAAGTTAGCCACTCGAATGTTTACTTGAGCAGCTAACTTCACGGTGTTAGGTTTTTGAAGTATGAAGTGGGCGCAACTTTCGGGTCATTTTAATGTACACTCAGTTGACGACGACCGTAACCACTCCAACTAAGCTGACAATGCTTGTGCTGGGAGATCGTTCACGACAATAGTATAATAGTGGATTGGAACCTACGACCTTAGGTTTCGCAGACCGTACCCTAAACCTATTGACACTTACATACGTTTTAGGCCATGGGTGTACTGTAAATAGTTATGTCTCGTGTCTTTGATACTGCATGTGAACTTTCCTCCGATCTTAATGCAAACGCGCTCAATGGATTTAGGAGAGACGGACGAGCAAGTGCATACGTGTATAAGTAAACTTCGACGGCACTATAATATAATTAAGGGGAGCGCTAATAGCCTAATGGTTTAGGACACAGTCTGCGAAACTGACCTGGCTATCCACCATTTGTTGTTAAAGTAGACTAGCATTGCTTTAAACTTTACTAACACTCCATTCAACGACATCCAACTAAACTTAATGACAAAGTTGGCGACGATAGTCAAATGGTGAATTAGAACATATGACCCTAAATCATCTCCTGGCAAAAGCAATTTATCTTAGAATAGCATACTTTTTTTAATATATACTGCGCTGTCAATCTATAATTAAACAGAAGACATAGTTATGATCGGACACTCTCAGTTGTAATCGTATTCCGACCAAACACATTAATAGGACAAAGACAGAATGTGAGTCATGAAGGTGTTACGGCACCGGTTGTGTAATTCAGCACCTGACCTAACATCCTTGTTGACGCAACTGCGGGTCACGCCACGGACTGAACATCGTGAATTACGCAATGTCACCATGACATATGATGTTTTAAGATTATGAACACGTAATGAAACTAGTTGTACGTTAATAACTGGATTTGTTTATTATATCGATATAGACTTGGGTCCTGCGAATATCATCGCCCCACCTTCGCCCTTTCATCTAGTAACTGCAGCTAGTAACAAACTGCAGTGTAGCTCTACAACTGTCAGATATCAGATGCGCTAGCACTGCTGAGATCTTAGATTACTCGGCTCAACACCAGTTATAAAGGCCCGGGCCATGTAACTACAGGGCGCCCTACACCACGTTTGCCGATTTGCGATTTCCACTCAATAACCTGTCTGCCCCAGCGGCCATCGGTTCTGCGTCATATCTGACCCGCCCACTGCCATTAGCAGCTTGCTAATTGGTTGAGCTATGTCAGAAGCTTTAGTTCTCTACGAATGACTTAGTTACGATCCTAAGAGATACTCCAAGCATGGCTCTTTCCTTGGCTCGCTGAGCGATCTTGAACAGAGCAGAGAGTGGAGGAGAAAAGCTGAAGATCTAGCTCAGTGGTGTGGCATGGAACAGGTCTTTGTCCAGCAGTGGACTGATGTAGGCTGATGATGGTGATAATCTGTGTACTCTTTCTGATACATAGAGGGTATGAGACTCCTTCGACCTATGATAGTCACATTAATCTTTAGTAAGAATACAAGTTTTTTGCACAAATAATTGACTCCTTAGCATCTGAACGAAGAAAGGATCCATTAAATGGGGTCTAGTTCCTTCCTGTAAATGGCATAATAAAATAATTATAGGGAGATTTTATAGACATTATTTTTATCGGTATTAAGATAGTAAAAAAAAGTAATTTGGGGTGTGTGTGTGTGACAGAGACAGAGAGGAAGTATATGTGCTTGAATAAGTTTACATTATTTATTTTATTTTATATATTAATTTCTATTAACAAAATTTCCAGGTTCCTTATATTATGGTTTATTTTAAATAAAAAATCGGGTGAAAAACGAGTACACATCATCAGCTGATGGTAAGTGATGACTGCCTACGTCAATCACAAAACAACGACCAGTGGTCACCCCTGAGGACCTCTTATTGGGTCACCTTTTATTGGGTCCCGACACTCACCATACGAAAAACAAAATCTCTGGTATGGAGGGCGTCGTTCCTCGGCCGATCCGATCCATCTTGTAAGTACATATTAACAGTGCGGCTCTTCCGATTGTTTGCTTTTCTTATAAAAACCCCATATCATACCATAAAAATATAATTTCAATATATAAACATTGTGTTCAGGAGTGGACTATGTATAGGTGACATGATGCAGATGAAAGATTTGAGCATTGGCCGCTCCTCGCGTTGTTGACCTAGCCTGGCCAGGATATCTCTCTTTTCATCCCATAACCGAAGGCACATTGAAATAATTACGTATCATACGCGTACAAAATGTTTATGCAAACTTATATTTATGTTTATTCGTGCAATTCGAATAGCCTTTTGCAAAAATCATATGATGTCGAGACTATATCTTCACGACTATACGTGTCGGTTTAGTTTAAACCCTTATTACCCTTAAATTTTAATTCATATGATATACATATATTTTTATTATCAACTGATTTACAATGTAGGCACTACACCTAGCACAATGTCTCTCCACGCCACGGGTCGACTGGTGGAGAATGCCTTAAGGCATTAAGTCCGCCCTTTGTAAGGTGTGACTAATAAATTTTAAATAAATAATAAATATATTAGTGACAACGCATATGCACTATGATTCTTTATTCTATATATTTAGAGGTTGAATGTAGACGTCATGGGCCACAGGAATCACTAACCGTCGGGCGAACTGTGTGCTCCGTTATCACACTTAATGAAAAAAAAAAATGTTAAAAGTCCAAAAAAAATATACATCTCCATCTATATATTCGTTTCGCAGACACACATGACCGCAATGGGTCCCCAACGGAGATCGGGTCTTATCTGGCGACATTTACGACGTCGTTAACCTACAACACACTGGCCCACCTGATCTCCTTTCAGCTTTTACTTATCTTTATTTGCACATAAAATAGATTTCATTCCGATGCTAATGTTATCCAGTTTTTTTTTTTACAATCTCGGGGAAATCTTCAATATACTTGTGTCTCTTTGGGAGAAGATAGAAAGGGAGGGGGGGGGAGGGGGTCAAAAAGACACAGTGGTCACCTTCAGTGCATTGAGAGGGGCTCTGGAATCGATTACGCACCGGCAATCCAAGCACTCGTTGCGACACGGAACTGTGTTGCTATCCAGCCCAGATTCACTCTGGGCTCGCCAAGATCACCGTGATCATCGTGATGAAACCGACGGCCCTAGTCTTATACAATAATAATAATAATCTTTATTATTTAACGAAATTAACAGTTTTTACAGTGGTAGAGCTACGCTGCAGTTAGTCTCTAGCTGCAGAATTAATGGGTCAGCTTGACCGGGGTAGGACCATGCACTCACAGAAACACCAGCGTAAAATAGCAACATAGGGATCCGGAGACCTTTATTTACTGGTAACAGAGGCATTCCATCTCAGTCGTCAAGGGTGACGACGCATCTGCACTATGATTCCTTTGTCAAGGATGAATGTCCTCTTGATAACAGTTAACAGTTTAACTATATAAGTGATGTATAAACTCAGTGGACATCATTAAAGCTGAATAAATCTTATGTTTTTTCGACCGATTATAGAGCAACAACCAAGGCGTGTTATTGAATAGCTCAAGATAAGGTTTTCCACTGCATATCATTTATAAGTTTATAAGTACTGTCTAAAGCTGGATCGTATTACTTTCCTATACGATATTAATAACTTGATCTTAGACTTCAGATATTCATTACGTTGCGAGTGGAATGACTTCCACTTACGAACGACGAAAAAAAACAACAACATAAATTTTATTTATTGATATAGAACTTCACGGAAACATCGTTGACAACCCGACATGCAAGAATCTATAACCGGTTCACTAATAAAAACCAAATGGGAAATTTTAAATGTCTCGAAATGAACGGAGATGTTTTCCAACTTTATATGGCGGTGTATGCAATCACATAGACCGACATGTGTAATTGGGATTTGTAATAAAAAAAATCAGGTTGTGGAAATTTATTAGCAAAGAGGAAGGAGTTAAATGTTAATTATTTCTTATAAGATTTGCATATGGTAATACAAGGAAAATATAACATTTTATGTTTACGATCAAGCTTGTTTGATAGCTTTTTTCATATAATATTAGGAGTCACAGACAAGCATACGTTCTGCAAGATGATGAGTCATGGCTGCAGCTCATGAGGTCTACATCCATCAACAAGGATTACGCAGCGTCACGAGCCTAATGGTTTAGGACACGGACTGCAAAACTCAAGTTCCGATCTCCTGGTAGAAGCATTTTTATTTTAGTTGGAGTTGTCAACTTCTTTTTAATTGCAGAATGAATGGGTCAGCTCAACCTAGGTGGGACCCGCACAGGATACCAGCGTGAAATAGTAGTAATGCTGCTGTATTTCGTCTGGTGAGAGAAGGGATCCGGAGACATCTATTACTGGTGACGAGGCATTCCATCTCAGTCCTCAAGGATGACAACGCATATTCATTCTGAACAATTTATTTGTAATTTTTTAGATAAACAGATTTTCGTCCGCCCTTTGTATCCTTTTTTGTAAGGTGTGACCAATAAAGTTTAAATAAATAAATAAATAAATAAAAAATTCTCACGGTGTATTCTTTGAATGCCGAGCACGTGACAAATTGCATCGCATACCGTTATTAATTCACACAAGGAGTGTTTCGATACTAAGCTAACACGGTGCAACTGCCTAAGGGGTTAGCGTACGGGCCGCGAAATTAAAACATTTAATGTTCATTGGACGCGTTAATGGCAATGTTAGTAGTCAATAGTAAATTATGTTTTTTAATTTAAACAAAAAAAACTGCTAGTAGAAGGCTATAATTACTAGCACTCCCGTCACCTAGATTCTGTTGATGTTTATGCTGTTAGCCTATGCGGCTCTTACAGCTTCATCGGACACAGGGCTCACGGAGCTGAGGGGTCCGTGAGCTGGTACACTCCCGTCAACCACTCTAACTAAGCTTAAACGCTTGTGCTAGGAGATGGTTCACGACAATAGTCGAATGGCAGATTCGAACCTACGACCTCCAGTTTCGCAGACCGCAACCCGAAACCTGTTTGGCTTTTGGCCATTGAAGCTTGGTAATAACTAACGTCATTGCTCGCATTTTTATTTAAATACATACATCGGTCATCTTTACACAACACAAAGAATAGGACGCTATAGCGCGAGTGTTGTCGATGACGGAATAGGCAATCTAAATTGGCAGAGGAGTCATGTGGACGAGGCCTTGTCGTAGCCACCAGATGCTCGAGATGACGTCATGCAGGGTTTACATTACACGGCGATATGTAATCTGTGCGAAACTTGAACAATGAATGGCACTGCTCGCACGAGGTTGTGCTCTATAGTAGATTGAAAAAAAACAAGATTTATTCAGCTGTAATAATTAAGTTTATACATCACTTATATCGTAAAAATATTAAGTATTATCAAGAGAACATTCTATTTAACAACTCTGATATAATTTGAAGTAATTTCATTTTGATTAGTTTTAAAAAAAAACCTTAGATATATCTACGTAAATACGATATTATTTCTCGACAGACCCAATAAATTAGAGTCCATTTTATATTAAGTTCATAATTCAGTACAATAGAACGCTATTGAATTTCGTTACTGTAAATATTATTGTTTGTTTATAATTAAAACGATTTATTTATTTAGCTATAGTGTTAATATTATACATTAAAATACGTAGACAGACCTTCGGCGTAGATTTCACAAGAATGAGTTGGTAAAAAACTAACAGGTTAACTGTCATCGAGACAACAAACATGTTAGTCGTTCCCGTGACCACGAGCGATGTAAAGCATTCGAAACGTCGCCATAAAAAAAGTTTGAATTAAACAAGAAAAAAGTCGTTAAACTAGTTTATTCATTGTATAACATAGATGTCATAGGCCCAGCCCATAAGTCGCAAGCTTTTAGAATAAGGCTAACGTATCCCTTACCTGTCGTATAAGACGAATGAAAGGGGATTACGGGTTCACAAGCGACCAGGTTGGCGGGCTGTCATCGTCCAGGATAGCGAACCCTGGGAGGAGAGCAACACGCAGAGGTCCTGGGTTGCCTTGGGACGTGCCTAGTCTCAGTGCAGACACCGGTGCGATGTGTAGGAGATCCCGGACCACTTCCAATACACTGCGGTTGGGTACCGTGGGGGTTTTCGTGGGGACAAATCTCACATAAGTCTCTTGCACCCAGAAAGCGGGGTATCTTTTGAAGATTCCCCAGTGAAAAGATGTCGTGGGCCGCAGTCATCATCTGCTATCAGATCAACTGCAGGCATCTTACTCGCGAGTAAGGAGTACGCCGACGCTGTTGGCTGCAATTCCGCAGCACTCCGACCCCTGTGATCGAAGAACGACAGAGGGGGGCGAGTGGCGATCCGAGGTCTGTTGAGAGGGCTCAAGGAGGTACAAAACCTCCGATTGTTACCGAAGAGAGAGGTAGAGCGATCGCTAATTGAACAAGTATGATAACAAGTGAAACATATATTTAATGGACAAAGTCTCGTCTGTAAGTTTTACTGGATGTAGCAAAATGAAAGACGCGTATCTTATCATGGTGGAGCGTGTGCGATACGAGGCCAAAGACAACCATTCATAAACAATTTTTTTATTTAATTTTTCTTAAAAGAATGCTAGCAGTGTCTTTAACATTACGACTAACCACTGCTAAGCGCAAAATACTTTTGCTGCGAGATTGACGAATGGCATATTCGAGTTCACGAGAATAGACATATTGCATATTCGAGTTCACGAGGATAGACGTATGGCATATTCGAGTTCGCGAGGATAGACGTATGGCATATTCGAGTTCACGAGGATAGACGTATGGCATATTCGAGTTCACGAGGATAGACGTATGGCATATTCGAGTTCACGAGGATGGACGTATGGCATATTCGAATTCACGAGGATAGACGTATGGCATATTCGAACCTACAACTTTTAGTTTCGCAGGACGTGTCCTAAACCATGATATTATTGAAGCTTGATATTATTTTATACGAAGTCCGTGTGTTTTCATTTTTGCTTTTCAGCAGTTCGATATAGCGAGAATGTTAGATTACAGTATTAAAGCTAGACTGTTACGGAGACGATTTTACATTGAAGGTTACCAATGAGGGCGATATGATTATTCATTGACAGATAATTATACTCAGATCGTAAAAAAAAACAATTAACCCTTTGAACTCGGAACAATTTTTAATAAGGCCTCGTCCGACTAATCATTACAAACACTATAATGATATACTAGGACTATTTTATATGATAGCCGGCGTCTGATGATCCAAGATTTAAAATCTTAACAATAAAAAAATATCTCTTTCACGTCAACAATTTTGCCTCGGCGGCGTCAACGGAGTTGTTTGCTTCGTTATTTGCGACGTCCGAGTGGAAAAAGGTTAAAAATAAAATTGAATATTTATATAAGCACGTCGCCATCCAACAAAACGCACACGGTACAAATGAACAAGATATCAACAGCAAAACAAACACAAGTCATGTCATTAGAGCTCCAACGACAACATTCCACCGCTAGATAACCGCGCGGAGTAAACACGCGTCACACTATCACGAGAGACGCGCGTGGGCCCACGCCGTCTGACGCCCGTCGAGCCCGACCCTCAAGATACGCACCAGAATTAAACAAAGAAACAAAATGGTTTATTCAGTACCTTGCAATTGGAAATAATAAATGAACAGAACATACTTGGGTCATACTGAAAGTTTCCAGATTTAGATAAATAAGATCAGATGTTATATTTATGTCCTAATTGTTTTTCAAAATGTATGCCCCCACTATTTATACATTTTTGCATTACTTGGAACCATTGTGTGAACCAGTGGATCTCGCAATGGATTCGTGAAACCCACTAACCACCACTTCTATGCATAGGAAACATAATGCATCTGCATTATGTTTCCTTGTCAAGGATGACTGTAGATGTCATGGGCCACAGGAATCACTTGCCATCCGGTGAACCTGTCACTATATTGTAGACAACCAATGACCATCATATATATATTTTTATCATATGATAGTACCACTCGATACGTAGTCGTTTCTGGTTTTCCGTTAGATCGTGCGGGTATCCATCGAGTGCAAAGCTTAGGAACCTTTTGCCTTTGCACTTGGCTCGTTCCAATGCCTAATACAGTACGAATTTGCTGACGAGATATTTAATTGTAAGATTTCAATCAGGTGTCGTACGGTATCAAGTTTGGATTCTGTAACCGCTTTCGCCGGCCAACCTTCACGTACATCTCTAAAAAGTTGTTCACGTCAACGTCTTCTGAGTCCGAACCACTCGACACTGAGATTCATCACCAAATGCCGATCGACATATCTGGCAACTCTCTTATTCACTTATTGTAATAGCGACACACGATTTTCTAAGGGGTGCCACAGTGAAAAAGCAAATCAGTCTCGTAAATTAAAAAGTGACATGTTCCCAGAGAGTTCCATATTCAAATGCTGTAATTGCTTTTTTATTTTGTATTGTAAGTGGTCAATTCCTGAAACTTTCAGTATGTGCCACGTGTTAGTGTGCCTAAGGGTGGTATCAAAAGGGGCAGATCAGCTATAATGCTACAGATGTTGCTGAAGAGCATGAAGAATCACCTCCTCACATAATACCAGCATAAAATAGAAGTAGAAATTAAGGGTTGAGACTTTTATTACTTTTGACTAGACATCCCAGTTTTGTTCTCAGAGGATTATAACATCGACGTTATGATTCCTTAGTCAGGATAAATGTGGATGATATGGACCGCATGCGTCACTTTCCAACGGGTGAACTGTGTGCTAGTATGTTAGGTTCTTTAAAAAAAATTACACCACCGAACAATTACAGATACGTAAACATCAGACACTAAGACAAGGCCAATAACCGTTTGATCTTATAATCGAAACGATTCCGGTAGCTCAAAGCGCCTTAGAAATATTTTTTCTTTATAATTTTCATGGTTTTAATAGTACATTCGAAAATCCGTCAGACAAAATTTCTTAAAAAATATAATTGCCAAGCAATTGAAAAGCAAGATTTATACAGACAAACCGCATGTAATATGTAGTGTCGATAGCCTCAGGTAACTTCAAGGTCGTAGATTCGAATTCGCCATTCATTTATTTTGGTAAACTATATACTAGCATTAGTGCTTAAGCTTAGTCGAAGCGGTTAACTTAAACCTGTTAGTGATTAAAACCTACGACCTATATGTTTCGCAATAAGTACCTTAAGTCATTGGTCTATTGAGTTCCTTTCTTGGTACTACGACTAACAAAAACATCATATACGAGAAGATTCACGAAAACCTTACGCAGCACCGTTTTAAGTGAACACGGCCTCAAACGGGTTTAAGACGTAACTGACCGTCCATAGCCTACCACCGATGTCATGACAACGGTGCCGACGGTAACCGATTAGATAACACCGTTTATATCACACATCTCTGTTGACATCCTTATGTTGTTATCGTGATGGGATTGAATAGCTTGGGTGGTTTTTAACCTTGAAAGCTCAGCGTCTAAGCGCTCACTTTTTAATTCACGGTACGCGAGCGAAGCGCGTTCGATGCTGCGGCACCAATGGTTAAATGCAATTTTATGTGTTTGTTTACCACGTGCTAGGCGGTGAAGGAAAACAAACATCTTAAGGAAACCCACTCTGGTTTCCTTCTAAGAAATATTTAAAAAAAAATCGATGACACTGAAATCCGCCAATCCGCAGTGGTGTTGCGTGGGTAGTCTATTCTCTCCGACACCGAAATGTTAGAAGCTACCGTCATTGTATGTATGTATGTATGATTATATATTTATCTATATATATACAAAATATTTTTTATATTTTTAGCTAATATTAAGTCTCTTATTTTTATTAGTTTTTATTACACATATCACAAAATTAACCGGTTAACTTAAGTAAGGGTGTTACTTAAGTTAACCGGTAGAGAATACCATTGCATTAAATCCGTCCCTTATGAACCTCTTATGTTAATAAGATTAATGCAATAGTATCTATAACACTATAACAATCGGGTGAGCTGCTAACTCCTTTGCCACCTATTCTATAAAAAAAAATTACTAAAGCAGCCGTGGATGATCAAATTCGAAAATACAATTTATTGAATTTTATTTTAGGGAGTGGTTCTAGACTATCTAAGAACACATATATGTGAAGTATGTAATGATTATTGAGAAGCTATTAATAGTTAGTGTACTGTAATGATGATTATGTCATCGTATTACATAACAAGATAAGTAACGTTACTCATTTCCCTTACTTTACACAAAGTACCTAAGTTAGAGTATATACACATGTAAGTATTTCTGCATATGTATATATATATATATATATATATATATATATATATATATATATATATGATCATTATCTAACAATCTTGACAGTGGTAGAGCTGTATTACAGCTTGTTTCTAGCTGCAGAATGAATGGGTCAGCTTGACCGGGGTGGATTCCTCATAGAATATCATTACACGAATTTTTAATGGAATATGAGTTCCGTCGTGGCACCAACGCGGCATAAACGGCACGTTACATCAACAACGTTTACGGAGAGAACTTTACAAACGACCGCACAACCCGTTATTGGTTTGCCCGGTTCCGTAAATCTGGAAATTTTGATTTGAAAAATGAACGTCGTGGTCGTCCGGACACTTTGGTCAACAATGATGAATTAAAGGTGATTGTGGAAGATGTGATACTCAATCTACAGCTAGCAGCAGCTTTTGATTTTAACATCAAAACAATATTGGTCCATTTGCAATTGCAATTTCCAATTGGCAAGGTAAAAAAGCCTGATAGATGGGTGCCCCACGAACTTAACGATCGCCAGCGCAACGTACGCGTTGAGACCTGCCTCGCGCTGCTCAACAGGCACAGAAATGAAAGAATTTTTAACCAAATTGTTACATGCGACGTAAACTGGATTCTGTTCGACAATCGAAAGCGCTTAGCAAGTTGGGTAGATCCTGGTTCAGCACCAAAGCAATGCCCTAAAGGAAAAATGACCTCTAGAAAGTTGATGGTCACTGTTTGGTGATGTAGTGCCGATGTGATACATCATAGTTTTTTTACCAAACGGCATGAGCATTAGTGCAGATGTGTACTGTGAAGAACTGAAGACAATGATGTAGAAGCTCGCACATCTGCAACCAGCTTTGGCAATCGGTCGTCTCCACTGCTCCTACACGACAACGCGCGACAGTCTCCAAGTTGCAAGAATTGGGGTTGGAAGCTCTCCCTCATCCACCGTTCTCACCAGACCTTGCACCCACCGTCTATTTGTTGCCTCCCGTCCAGTTGATTTTTAGAAGAAGGGCATCAAAAGTAGTTACCACTGCGTTGGCAAAGATGCATCGATTACATGGGTTATGTTATGGGTGGGTCGATTACATTACTTTGAATAACAGAAATAAAATAGTTTGAAAAAAAAATACTTTAACTTATTTCATACAAAACGGCAATTTCATAGGTAAAGACCTATCATGTATATATAATATAATAAAAAATATATATATATGTATATATATATATGTACATACATATATATATACATATATAGATCTATATATATATACATATGTATATATTAGCTAGACCTTTATTAAACTGCACTAAACTAAAGACTTTAATAAACAACAACAAACTTTAACCGTATAAATTCCTACGAACTTAAATGTGTGCATAACTTCGACCTCGTGTGCTACGTGGCGATGCTTATCTGGAGAATTACATTCGTTCCGTTAGTTTATTGCAGCTCACGTCACACAGATCCCACGGAGCTGGCAGCGCTGCTTGGCAGGCGGCTTGCGTGCCAAGGACCGCACCTGATTGGCATTCAGACCGAGCGTTCGCTGGCATTCTAGAGAACGTCGCTACGTCACGCCAGGATTAGGTATGTGCTAGGAGATGGACTTCGATATGAGATTCAAATGACAATTTAAATTTTGATATTGAATATAAAACTATAATTGCTTTTAATATTGTATTAAGGGTGACAAACGAGCACACTGTCTTCATGGTGGTAAGTGAATCCTGCGGCCTTTCATGAGGTATTTGTGTAAATGGCATGAATATTTCAATATGAGAATTCTTGCTTATTTACATCGCTTTTCTTTTCTATTATAAAAATGACCTATACACATTTAAATGTGGTGTTGCTACGTGCTAGCTAGTTTCTAGATCCTAGAAGAGGCTCAACCGGGAAAGGACCATATCGTGAAGGAATACCAAGGCAAAATAAAAGCATAACGCACGCATTTCGTACGGTAAGTGCATCTAGGACCCTGAGAAACCACGTTAACGAAATTACTGTACTGTCATCGATGTAAAATTTCATGCATCTATATAATCGTCATCAGCCTATCTGTGGTCCACTGCTGAACATCGGCTTCCCTTAAACATCGATACAATAAATCCTCAATACATCAACTTTCAGCGAACTCTACGCTCCATCTTGTCATCCTACCCTGCGACGGTCCAGGGTTATAGGCCGAGGTTGCCACTCGAGAACTTTGTTTTCCCCGTCGGTTATGGGTTATAGGAGCTTTGTTTTTTTTGAGCACGCTGCTAATATCTGGTCAGCTCCTCGCAAGTGGTAGCTTGCTAATCGAGCTATGTCGGTCACGTATACGTTACGCCTGCATTATGATTCTTTATTTATTTTATATCATGTCACAGAATGCAGTTGATTATCTTAATAATAAAAAAAATAGGAAAGTTTTCTAGTAGTGAACTATATACAGGATCTAGTGACTATTGAATGCGCTAATGAATTTCGTGAGATTCCGTCCGACATTTTTTAGCGATATATTTCTAACACGTTTGTTTATAGTCATTGTGGAAATGACAAATTGACAATTTCGAACAGGATGTAGAAGTGTAATATCGTGATTTTCGTGCCTTAACATGTTTTTTTTTAACGATGCTAGTAGTGCTGTCAACACTACTAACATTGGGTCTGGGTATGTTGTGTGTATGTCCGGTATCCCTAACAGAACTTCAACTGAACCTCCCTCCGATCTTATTGAACATGAATTACATCGGAATAGGAAAGTGTGAGTGCCTCTTTGTTTGCACAAATGCTACGGCACTATAAAATATACTGCGCAGGTGTTCTGGCAATAACCAGAAGACGTCGCCGTGGTCGAGGACCGGGAGGACATCATCGCTAACATTCCACTACCACTACAACTATACGCTTTAGTTTACGACAATAGAACAACGAATAGCGGACCATAAGTTTCGCAGACCGTACCCTAAGCCTGTTAGGCGATTGACGGTTCGTTGTTTTTCGTTTTCTTGTTTTATTTAAAACCTATAGCTTAGGTTATTGTTTCATCTAAGATCACTTTGTTCAATGATATCCTGGCTAGCTAGCTAGCATAGCCTAGAACGATCCTTCCTATTTTTAAAATGAATTTTAGCTTGATCTATATGCATGTATGTACGTATTCACAACGACAACCTAGTACAACCTTGAAAGTGTATTATCATTTTCTTTAAAATATTTATACCGTTTTGATCATTAATAATAAGAAAGCTTCTTTTGTTTTAAATATTGGCATTCCAAGAGCTTTAAAATTTATATATAACTTAAATAAAATTTATATTTACTAGAAATCTCATTTTAATATCTCTGTAATGTATGCGTATAATGTAATTATATCAAAATCGTCGATACCCTAATGATTCGAATCCACCATTGGACTATTGTCGTGTACTCCTAGCACGAGCATTTTCAGCTCAGTTACGATACCATAGACACGAGATTCTTTATTCGTGACGAGACATTCCACCGCAGTCGTCAGGGCTGACAACGCATCATGATTCCTTATCGAGGATGAATGTCGATGTCATGGGTCGCAGAAATTAGTGAACTGTGTGCTCTTTTGTTACCGTCAATACAATAAAAAAAGAGGTCACTTGAAAACCAAATAAAGCCATTAAAAAAAAAGTATTTGAAAAGCGTTCTCGCAGCATTCTTCACCATAACGACACATCACCACTCCGTTAAGGTTTGGAACAATCTTTTCACGTGACCATTAATGCTGTAAACGAACTAGAAACGTCGGAAAAAAATGGCTAAATAAAATTAAATTAAATCAATAAAAATAATGTACTAATTAGACGCAAACGTGGCTTTTCACTTGACGTGCTAAACACACAAAAAAAAAGAAAAATCGTGAGCGGACAATCATAGCACCGCACATTGGAGACGTTAACCAGATTAAAGCTGGTGACGCACGAGGCTCATTACAGCGAGGAGTTAGGGTTGTTCACATCGCGCTGCTAAAAAGTAGATACACATGGCCTCTGACGCAAATCGCCACTGTTGGGAGATATTTCCCTGCGTTCAGGTAAACAAATGTGTACACACGAGGGTCAGCTCGTTCACCGCATGGTAAATATATTAAATTGAAGCTAATCATGTTTTAGACGACGGTATGATAATATAGGCAGATAATATTGATATTTTTAACTTATTGCCAAGACTGTATTGAAGGAAGAACATAAAGTCTACAAGGAATGCATATAAAGTTCCGAACGTCACGGCGTGACGTAATTTCCAGCGATAATTAGACAGACCACAATATGGTTTCATTGAAACAAAAATGTAATATTTACTTCTTTTCATAATATCACTAAACGAGCACACAAGCCATGGCAGCTCAATGTCTGTCTTTCGGGCTGGATGTGTTGTGTGTATGTCCAATGTCCCTGACACTACATCTGAACCTTCCTCCGATCTTATCGAACATGAATTACATGGGAATAGGAAAGGGGGAGTGCCTCTTTGTTTGCACAAATGCTACGGCACTATAAAATATACTGCGCAGGTGTTCTGGCAATAACCAGAAGACGTCGCCGTGGTCGAGGACCGGGAGGACATCATCGCTGACATTCCTCTTTACCACTACAACTATACGCTTTAGTTTACGACAATAGAACAACGAATAGCGGACCATAAGTTTCGCAGACCGTACCCTAAGCCTGTTAGGCGATTGACGGTTCGTTGTTTTTCGTTTTCTTGTTTTATTTAAAACCTATAGCTTAGGTTATTGTTTCATCTAAGATCACTTTGTCCAATGATGTCCTGGCTAGCTAGCTGGCATAGCCTAGAACGATCCTTCTTATTTTTAAAATGAATTTTTAGCTTGATCTATATGTATGTATGTACATAATCACAACGACAATCTAGTACATTATCTTCTTGAAAGTGTATTATAATTTTCTTTAAAATATTTATACCGTTTTGATCATTAATAATATATATATTAAATATATATATTTTAAATATTGGCATTCCAAGAGCTTTAAAATTTATATATAACTTAAATAAAATTTATATTTACTAGAAATCTCATTTTAATATCTCTGTAATGTATGCGTATAATGTAATTATATCAAAATCGTCGATACCCTAATGATTCGAATCCACCATTGGACTATTGTCGTGTACTCCTAGCTCAGTTACGATACCATAGACACGAGATTCTTTATTGGTGACGAGACATTCCACCGCAGTCGTCAGGGCTGACAACGCATCATGATTCCTTATCGAGGATGAATGTCGATGTCATGGGTCGCAGAAATTAGTGAACTGTGTGCTCTTTTGTTACCGTCAATACAATAAAAAAAGAGGTCACTTGAAAACCAAATAAAGCCATTTAAAAAAAAAAAGTATCTGAAAAGCGTTCTCGCAGCATTCTTCACCATAACGACACATCACCACTCCGTTAAGGTTTGGAACAATCTTTCACGTGACCATTAATGCTGTAAACGAACTAGAAACGTCGGAAAAAAATGGCTAAATAAAATGAAATTAAATCAATAAATTAATGTACTAATTAGACGCAAACGTGGCTTTTCACTTGACGTGATAAATACACAAAAAAAAAGAAAAATCGTGAGCGGACAATCATAGCACCGCACATTGGAGACGTTAACCAGATTAAAGCTGGTGACGCACGAGGCTCATTACAGCGAGGAGTTAGGGTTGTTCACATCGCGCTGCTAAAAAGTAGATACACATGGCCTCTGACGCAAATCGCCACTGTTGGGAGATATTTCCCTGCGTTCAGGTAAACAAATGTGTACACACGAGGGTCAGCTCGTTCACCGCATGGTAAATATATTAAATTGAAGCTAATCATGTTTTAGACGACGGTATGATAATATAGGCAGATAATATTGATATTTTTTTAATTTATTGGTTTGAGTGGTAAACAGAAGCAAAGCTTATCTCAGGGTAAGTGATTCCTGCGGCCCAGGGCACATTCATCCTCGTTGTCACCCATGAGAATTATGATATACCTAGAAACACAGCAGCATTATGCTGCTATTTAACGCCGCTAGGAGGGCACCCTGGAATCCTCCGCGGTCGAGGCAACCCAATCGTGCCACGGTTAGAATCAATCTGCAGCGTTATTGTACCACTATAAAAAAAAATTATGATTAATTTTATGTATAATTAAATCTTTCTTGTAACAGAAAAATAACTTATTGCCAAGACTGTATTGAAGGAAGAACATAAAGTCTACAAGGAATGCATATAAAGTTCCGAACGTCACGGCGTGACGTAATTTCTAGCGATAATTAGACAGACCACAATATGGTTTCATTGAAACAAAAATGTAATATTTACTTCTTTTTCATAATATCACTAAACGAGCACACAAGCCATGGCAGCTCAATGTCTGTCTTTCAGGCTGGATGTGTTGTGTGTATGTCCAATGTCCCTGACACTACATCTGAACCTTCCTCCGATCTTATTGCACATGTATCACATCGAACGCGGGAACAGGACGACACAGTGAGTGCCTCTAAGTTTGCGCAAATACTTACGACAATACAAAACTCTGCGCAGTTGATGGCATCCGGCAATAACCAGAAGTTATTGCCGTGGTCGAAATAGACCGGGAAGACGTCATCGTCGTCATTTTATAATGTATCCTAATACTTGAAAATAAATGTATAGATTGTTTGACCATCAGATTCACAGTGTGAGCACACTTTGTCACATTATACAAAAAACGTTAAAACAATCTGTTGTAAATCAACAACCTCGTTTCTATATACAACATTCGGTTACATTATAATCGATCTAACATTAAAATAACCTGATCCGTTACAGAGATAACGTGTAAAAGATAATCCATTGTTTAGCATCAAATAGCATCCCGACGTTGGTCGTTTATTGGGAACAGATCGAATCATTTCTCTCCTCCCACGCCTCGGTCCACCTCATTACTAATCGTCTGAGAGATGAACCGTCTGTGTGTGCGTATGTTCATTAATTATAAACATCTGGTATTGCTTATAAAACTACCGGGAAGTAATGATCAAACATTAAAAATAAGGATAAGTAACTTTACTATATTACAATTCGCAGAATTTATCGCGTGTTGTTTTTTTTTTTGATATATAATTTGGGTTGCACAGCTGTAGACGTTTTTTAGTTGAATTTTCACATTGCTGTTGGTCCAGTTGCCTATTCATTTTCACAGATCTCCTTCGCGAGCAGAATGCCTGCTGAAGGAGACAACGACGATGCTGGCTCACAGTTGAGTTCCGACCCACTTGACTAATAACGACGACAATAGAGACAATAGTGGACAACACTTCGACTGTGACCGCTATAGACCAAGGAAGGATGGGTGGTCGCAATCGCCGACGAGAGGGCTGTAGAAATGTATTGTTTTTTACCTATAAATGTTTGGAGCCTTGATAGTGGTGAAACTGTAAAAGCCTTCGGTCTAATAGTGGCTATCAGCCATAAAACAAATTGAAGGGTTATACTATATATTATACTATAAATAAACTATTCATTAAAATGTTATTTTAATTTTATAGTGAAGGGTTCACTTCACAAGACTTTTCACTTACATTTTTGGCAAATTCCTGGTTAAGAAACAATGCTCCAGGTAACTTAACGACAATTTAATTATTTTTAGTGCATTTTAATTGTAGGTACTATTTTGAATAGTTAGAATAACTATTGACATGGCTTCATAAGATCAAATCTCAAATAAATAATGTTTTACAAACGTTCTCCTTTTTTAAAATTCACATAAGATCTCAACGCATTTCCGTTTATCCAAATTATTTAATATTTTTAATATATAATTTTAATGTTACTTTAATCCAAGCTAACTTCTGTTTTTTTCTATTGAGACGTCAATAAGCTAATAGTATAGCTTATCGTCTGCGAAACTTAAGGTAGGTCCGAATCCGACCCCCCCTAAGGGTTCTCGCCTTGTCGTGGCGGGGGGGCTTAGTAACCGTGGTTTGAGTTAGCCATGGTGAAGCTAAGAGGAACCCAATCGGCCGGCCTAAGGCGTTTAAAGGCCAGCCCGAGGAGGCCGCTCCGGGCGAGTTAGAGTTGAGTACGCCCCGGATGCGTGTCGGTGGGCTGCGGGGAGTGGATGGACGGAGCGAGGCCGTCCTCCGCACCATCCGCAGCATGGTAGCATGGCAGAATGGAGTGGCGGTGCGGGGACTGTCAGCACCGGTACCGCGCATCGTCGCCCCCACCCTCCGCATCCGAGCCGGAGTCGCGGAGGGAGGGTAGTGTATCTCCCTACTCAAGCGGGGGTCGCACCGCTGATGCGGCCGTGGTGGGGCCGCGGGTTCAGTGGAGTGTTGGTTGATCCTGCCGCTCTCCCTGTCTTCCGCGGCCGAACATTGGGCGTCGGCGGAGCCTAATACCAGATCCGCCGCAGGGGGCTGGGTTTGCTTGCTGCTTTCCTGGCTCCCATAGCCTCTGGGGGGCGGACTCGGGGGAGTCCGCTTCCCACCTACAGGATGTGTGCGAAAGCGTTCCCGTGACCCTGCGAGTCCGACATAACCCATCCTTGCCCCCGCAGGGGTGGTATGCGTAGGCATTTCAACATGTAAAAAAAAAAGGTCCTAATCCGAAATATTAGTGACCCCGAGGAGGACGACGGCACGACGTGGTACCGTGTCGTCGTGATAGTTCCGCGACGGTTCTGGGGTGCGATCTTCACGCACGCCCCCGGGACGGGCTATCCCAGCGTAGCGCAGGGGGGTTGTGATTGCGTTCCTTACGGAGATCCCGCAACCCCTCGCGAGCGTTGGTGGCGACCACCGTGGGGTTTTTGTCGGTGCGAGTCCGACATAACCCGGCCTCACCGCCGCGAGGGCGGGTATGCGTAGGCATTTCCCCACGCTAAAAAAAAAAAAAGATCCGAATCCGTCATTGGAATATTGTCGCGAACCACCTCCTAGAAAAATCTATTGGCTTAGTTGAAGTGATTAGTTGGAATGTTAGTAATGCACCACTAGCATTCTTTAAAGAAATGTTAATCTAAGCTAATCAAATATACCATTTGATCAAGACGTGAGGAACGTTTGTTGAATCAGAAATGTGACAGACAGGTAATCGTTCTGATTCACCTGCAACTGCTCTGGTTTCGTTATTATTCGCAGTGAACCAAGACGATATTTGTCTCTGTAGTAAAAAAAAAAAGATATATTACTTACTATTATTAGTATATACCCGAAGGTATCTTCTTCACGTTGAAAAGCGGACGAATCGAAGGCACTTTATATTCGGGAAACCCGAGAACATTCACGAAATGGAGCAACAATGTAGTAACAACGTGCCACCATCACTAATAGAAGCCGTCGAACGTTAGCTCCGGCGAAGGATTGACGGCCAGCGTGGGCTGGAGATGGCCCCGATTCAGCCGAGCCGACGATGGCTCGCCGATAAACACGTCAGCAGCGCGGGCTATTGGACTGATGATGAGTGGAACTTATCCTCATGGTGTTGCGTGCATAACATTTTACGGTAGCATCATTTTTCTATAAAACAAGGTAGCTTATATCACAAATTATTGGTTATTGAGTCTGGGTGTGTTGTGTAACTTCCTCCATTCTAATTGAACGTGCCACTGTGCTTGCGTTTTATATATATATCACGTGCTTGGCGGTGATGGAAAAAGTCAACGAGGTTACTTGTCATGACTGACTGACGAATTCATCAACGCAGAGCCTGACCCAGGGACTACAAATATTAAATTTTGGCAGTTAATGCCTTTGATTAAAATAAGGGATGAACGGTTTTATTGAAGTCCGTTATTTTCAAAGTAAGAAGTGCATAGAAATACTGCGCTAGTTTCTAGATAACTCATGAGTGGGTCGGCTCAACTGTGGAAGCACTACGTCCTCACGCAATACCCGTGTAAAATAGCAACTTATTACACTTTAATGATAAGTACATTCATACACATAGGGATCCGGAGATCCTTATAAATCGTGGTTCGGAATTCCATCTTAGCGCTGAGGTGATGAATCCCTTGCCCCATCAGTCGAACTGTTTGCCATTTAGTACGGCCCAAAAGTTCTGTCTCCGTGATGGCATCTGTACGAGGATGAACTCCCAGGGCTATCTGTAGGAGTGGACAGGACATGACACGCATCACGATTCAGGTGAGCGCCGCCCGGAGTCCTCCCCGCGGACGTGATGCGAATACCGCCCGCCCATCACTGGATCGGACTCGGGCATTTTTAGTAATTACTATTATTCTGTATCAACGGACGGTATTTAAAGAAAATAAATAAACAGCCTTATATACGCAAGTGGGTGTTAGAGTCCAATGCGGTAGTATTGTTTTAATTTACACAACTTGCGTAACCGTCGCACTTTAAAACTTCATAATATAAATCATTTTAATATATCATAATAGCTCTGTACAATTTAATTTTTGAAGCGTCAATAGCCTAATGGTTTAGGGTACGGTCTTAAGGTCTAAGGTAAACTTAAGGTCGTAGGTTCCAATCCGCCATTGGACTATTGTCGTGAACCTCCTAGCACGAGCATCTTCAGCTCAGTTGGAATGCTTAACTGGAATATTAGTAATGTTAATAGAATAGGTAATAGTTTTTTTTTTTAAAAAACTAAAAGTTATATATCTATACATAAAATCAAATCAAAGGACTTTCTTCACCATATTATGATTTTAAACTTATAATACAGGAAAACAACTCATATATAGATACATTTATTAATAATCTTTTTAGTATGATAAATATATACATGTATAATATATATATATATATATATAATTTGACTAACTGTATCTTAAATATAAAGATGTCTTGACGATGGCGTATGACGTGAAATATAAAATAAATTGTTAGTATGTATTAACGGCACGGCAAAATAGTCTAGATCTCAACACCGTCCCATCGATAATACGTAATGTTTCAATTCGCATGCGAAACTGCGCGCATAAACGTTTAGAGGGCAATAAATCTATTGGTACAGAAGAAAAATGCCCGTCGGAACGAATGAAAAATAACACCCGTGCGGATAAATACGTACGCATTTGATTTTATCGAATTATTGTTACTGCTAATACTTCCGCGAACATGTTCCCTTACGGTCAACCTTACCTTTTTGTTTAAAAAATCCGTAGATCCCTCTCTGTTGTCCTTGGTCAGTGTCATCCTTGGCACGAAATGTGATGATACCAACTTTTCCTACTCGATCTTACGTTCACTCGTCGAACAAAGTAGACGGACTTTTATCGCATATTCTGTTAAACGTACGGTGTGAGTGCAACAGTTACTTATTATTGTTATTTATGAAACTATGAGTGCCAAATGGTGGTAAGTGATGACAACAGGTTATCAACACATCCTTCTATTATAATTGAAGATGCTCGTTGTAACTCTCGAGGATTGGGATGAGTTATTGATGGGTCTCCAGACAAAAAATAGAAAAGTAACACAGCAAAGCGTATTCCTGCTACTTCAAGCTGGTGTTCCCAGTATGTGCTTCCCTGGTGAGATATTCATTTATATTGCAACTGGGAAGGGCCACACCCTCGATGATCAACAGCATAACACTGTCGTTTAATATGGCGACGGTAGAGTTCCAGGGAACCAATTATGCGCATTCCGTCGGGGATTGCTTCAAGTGTAACAAATCTCACAATTTTTCGGTCACACTTACGTCAGTTCACCAAATAATTGAGTTTATATTTAACATTTATTTGTTCTAATTAAGTTGATAAGGAAGTTGCCTTATTTATATTTTTATTACAAATAGCAAATTATAACGAATCCCGCCTATCGGCTTCGAGCGTGCTGAGTATTAATTTAATAAAATCTTCGTTATCTCTGATTGTCAATATTAATGAATATTTGTTATAATTTATCAAATACTATTGTTACATTTCTACGTTTAATACTTAAAAGATCACGAGTATAAAAGACGTATCGTGAATGCAGCATAGTTGATGTTTGCTCGCCGTTGAACTACAAAGCGTGGGAGCAGGTATTGCCGGTTTATTCTATCAGAATATAAATTGTTTTACTATACTCCGCTTACTTTTGAATCTTAGTTAAGGATTATGGACCGCATTCATAACTAAGAGAACTGTGTTCTCATATATCTCCCCTAATATTAAAAAAAGTAATCATTTTAGTTTAAATTAGTAATTATTACTACACTAAGTAGTCGTTTTGGTAACGTCAACCTAAACAAAGGATGTTCTTGTACTCAAAATTTTCCAACACGATATAAATGAGAAGAGTCCACACCTATGCACGTTAGCGGGACGTCGATGGTTGCAACTGGTTCGGAATCGTGCTTTGATATATAAACTACTCAAAACAAAATAGGGCCCAACATGTTTTATAAATGAATTTTACAGATTCTTTTTCTTTTTTCAGTTTTTATAATTAGGAATGAATAAATTAAGGTTTTTGGAAGTGTTTGAACATTAATAAGAGTAAGTTTTGCCATTTTTATGGAATTTAGTCAAAAAAAAAAGTTTAAAAAAAGTAATGTTTTTGGGAAAGTTTACAGAAATTATTGATTTAAGTAAAGTTTGATTTTGATTTTTATTATTGACTAAATCAATGAGTTTGATGGTGCTTAATAGCGAGTAGGTCCTCCTCTGTTCCGTATGCACTCTCTGAATCTATCTGGGACACTTTCAATCAAGTGGGTGATGTTTTCCTCGGGTATTCGCTCCCAACACAATTTTAGGGCGTTTATGACCTCTTGTCGATTAGTCACATTACTGAAGTTCGGTTTGAGGCTTCTTTTCAATTGGTCCCATAAATTTTCAATGGAGTTAAGATCGGGACTCATAGCCGGCCACGGTAAAACCGTAATTTTGGCTTCAGAGAGATCTCTCAGGGTTGTTCGCGCTGTATGTGGGCGAGCATTGTCTTGCATAAAACGAAGTTTTTACCCACTCTTTGTGAAAATGGGATGACATGGGGCCGATTTATTCGTTCGACATACCGAGAGCCAGTTATGGAGCCTTCTTCCAGAATTACCAGCTCAGTTTTACGGAGCAAGCTTATTCCAGCCCACACCATAACATTTGGACCTCCAAAACGATCCGTTTCATGTATGCAAAGTACTGAAAAACGTTCTCCTTCTCTTATTATTCTATATTAAATGGAAATAAAATGGGCGTGTAGGAGCGATCAGATGTGGCGACCTATGCAAGTCTGCTAGAAGTCGATGGATGCAGGTGTCTCAGGGTCGTACTCTTAGGCAGACTGTGTGGAAGGCCTAAGCTCACAAGCGGACCATGGATAGTCTGTGATAATGATGATTGATATCGGTTTGCCTTCGAACATTGTCTGAGTCCTTAGTTCCCAAAGTGGTCCAGGTGGACCCCCAGGCGTCCACGGGAGACTTGGCGGGGGTCTATGTTGGCGTGACAATAAAATGGGGGTTCACAATTCGTAAGCGAGGGTCCACAAAAATTATTTTCTTTCAATAGTGAAAAACTAAAATGTTGGCTTGACTTCACCTATCAATGAAGGCAGAAAATATTTTAAGAAGCTCAGCGACTGTTACTTGTAAAAACTTACATCAATCAATCAATTAATTAATTAACCCATAAATTCTCACTTTTTATTTCGAAAACTATTATTACGTGGTTGGAACTCAGCCGCAACGCAAATTTCCATAGTAAAATCAATCTTTACATTTTTAGTCTAGTTTTGGTAATATGGTAGGAATGTGGCTGCAGAGGGTCCACCGAAAACAGCTAAAATTTGAAAGTGATCCTTCAGAAAAAAAGTCTGGGAACCTCATATCTAAGCGTTTTTTAGATCTATTTTATTTACATTGGTACAGAAACACTGCTGTTCCTTACTGAAGGACCGTCAACACCCTCACAGAATACCAGGCTGTGATGATGATGATATAAAAGATACGGAACTATTTACTTCCTTGGCAATCTAGCACTGCTAAACTAAAGTCAACCGTTTTCAGGCGCCGATCTCGAGGGTATAAAGCATTGGTCGATTGTATTCTGCGGCAATCTGTGCGGTAGGCATATTCAACACTGGAGCGATGATGGGATGAGATAATAATGAATGTGTGCATGTTTAGTCGGTTACGTGTGACCGTTTTCTTGTGCATTATTTTGCTATTGCTTCACAATGGCGAGAAGGTTCGCGCGGATTGCACACGGCCCGCGTCTCGAGCACACTCGTGTGAAGCGGTTTCGAAATTTTTAAGTAACTTTAGCGCCATCTCTATTATTTTTTAAATCAATACAACAATGAAATGCTTTCGTATTATAAACGAAACTTATAGCATTTAACATGCTACAGGTTTCGTTCAATATACAGGACATATGCATTATTATATATTTGTGAGGACGTATGGAGTTGCTTACGTGTAGGGAGATCCGTTGAGTATCAAACGATTTCCTTCCAAAGCTAATCGATAATTTTATTATATTTCAAAAACAATCCTAGCAAAGCTTATTAACATTTCTGATATTGACGTTAACCAACTAAGTTAAGACGCTTGTAACCAGCAGATTCAAGATTCACGACCATAATAGAATGAGGAATTCGAACGACATTAAGTTTCGCAGAGCACACTCGAAAATAAGAGAATTGGCATAAAAACATACACACATAGCTTCGTTAATAACTTAGCGGTTTAAAAGCGAGTTGCGGTATGTAGAAAAAAAAACAAGCGATCCGAAACGCGTCGGATGCGAGCCACGGGGGCGGCGAACGGAACAGTCACGCGCAGCGGCGGCCGTCACGCGACGTCGCGCCGCCGACACGCACCGCAGCGCTTGTGTGAATGCGCCTTTGCATTTGCATACACACCCCGTACTATGATTACGTCTTGATGTGATCTTGATGTGTGAGGTAGTTAATCGGTGAACGAGGGTAAAGATTTGTTTTGCTTGCTACATCAATCCTCCGAGATTGATTAAAGATACACAAGCGTTGTTACCCCAAAGTACTGAGTTTTATGTCTCGTTGTCTATAATTGGTACCACCCACCAAACGAAACACCAGAGTAATGCTGTTATTATAGTATTCTGGAAGTCTACCCTTAAGGCCTCCTGTAGTCTCCTAGTTCTTTGGAAGTTAAATCAAGTTAAGACTCTACCAGTACTCCAGAAAGAATTCACCTGTTGAGGAGAATTGAAGGAAAAAACCCTCACTCTTTTCATTATATTTTTTAATAGAATAGGTGGTTAAAGAGCAAGCAGTTCACCTGATGGTAAGAGATCAGCACCGCCCTTGAACATCCGCAACACTAAGGAAGATATATACATATAAATTTGGTGAGAAGGACTATACAATGATATGTCCAGATTTTTTTTTGATTCCATTTGAAATCTTTTTGAATTTAATACGCAAATTGATTTGGCATCTGATAAATATTAATATAAATATGCATTTGATAATATTTTAAAACTTAATTAGCATATTGTAATAATGATATTATTAAAATGTAAACCCAACGAGCGTGTCTCACACTAGGTCTTCACGGTGGATGGTGTACGCGAGTTCACACCGTGAATTTAGTTACAATTGTAATAATCAAATATATTAAATTATTTACCCATGTGTATACTTTCCTTTGAATTAATTTGGATCGTAAGCGTGAAATGAACATTACGAAGATTTTTGATAAGTGGTGATATTCTCAGGATATCATATTAAAAGTACGCTTCTATGATAAAATTAGGTGTCACTAGAGAGCATACAGATCACTTGATGGTAGCTGAAAACTGCGCTGTTACAGACATCTATCTTCAACTAAGAATATACTGAAATGGAATGCCTTTATTTCCTGGGAGCGTGGGGAGGGGAGAGGGGGTGCTACGAGTAGGGACTACGACGACGATGTTGATTTGCACCGCCAACGCTGCATTACGGACCCCTGTGGACGAAGAATCGACGATAAAAGAGGGCCGACGATCCGAGGGTTCTCAGGGAGGTTCGAGATCTCAGCTCGGATCGCTATCGAAAGCGTTACTCGGGACAAGATGTTATATTTGATTATACCGATCCCTGTACCGACCAAACGATAGTTATGCTGCTACTTCACGATGGCATCATGCGAGGGTGTGCTCCTCCCCCTTCGAGCTGATCTAATTATACTGTAGTTAGGAACAGTAGTGAGTCTGTACGAAGGGTAAATAAAAAAAGCTCTAAGTACTGAATGTTTTACGCTTTAAAACGCTTTGGCAATATTCGAAGGCAGATCAATATCAAAATTATCCACTGCTAAACGTAGGTTCTCACATAGATTGCCACAAAGCGAGATACTGAGCCTCCTGCATACTTGCATAGGTCAACGCTTCATCTAGGGGAGATCATTTTAGGTTATATTCCATCTACGGAGACTTTCGTATAGTGCCTCATGCACAAAATAAACAAAGCAGCGTTACGCTGATATTTCAAGTTCGTCCCCGAATAGATGGTAAACGAGCAAGCAGTTCTCCTGATGGTAAGTGTTCATTCCTGATGGTATACTGCGACTGCCAGGACGAAGTTACCACTCAAGAACCTGTTCAGCATCGGTTATCAGTTCTAAGAGCTACAATGCCAGCCTATGGCAATTCTTTTAAGATGTATGTATATCGTCACACATATTTCTATTACACTGGTAGAGCTACACTGCACTTTGTTTCTAGCTGCAGAATAAATCGGTCAGACCTCGACCGGGGTAGGACCACGTCCTTACAGAATACCAGCGTAAAATCGTAGCATAATGTAGCTGTGTTTCGTCTTGTGAGTGCAGGGATCCGGAGACCTTTATTACTGGTGTGCCGAGGCGTTCCATCTCAGTCCTCAAGGGTGACAACGCATCTGCATTATGATTCAATGTCAAGGATGAATGTAGATGTCATATGCCACAGGAATCACTTACCATAAAGTTAACTGTGTGCTCGTTTGTTACTCTGGATGTAATAAAAAAAATATTAACTAGCAAAGAAATTGGTACCTCATCCATTGGCGTCTGGGTACAACGCCTTCTGATACGCGAAGAATGCACAGTTTCAATATTGACGCACGGAACTCGCGTCCGATAAGATACCGCTGATAACGAATTCCGAGGTAATCGTAAAGACAGCCAATTATACACGTAAAACTAATGCCTTTATCAAGACGAAAAGTCTTACGGTAAGTGAAGCAACAGTCTACATACAATGTGTCCCGTAAGTAGCACGCCAAACTTAATGCGAAAATTACCTTAGTAACCCCCCCACCCCCTCCTTCGAGCTATCTTTTGTTACTATGTGTACATATAGGTATATAATTGTGTTATTATTTTTTTACAAACTCTCGAATAAATTTAATATCATTTTGAGCAAATTCCTTTGGAAAAAGATGAGAACGATAAAAGATTTTGTCTACAACATTTGCCTTCGGCGGTTTTTTTTTATTCCATGAAAGTAACAAACGAGTACACCTTGACCTGATGGAATGTGATTCCTGCGGCACATGGAATCATAAGTCTCCGGATCCCTGCACTCACCAGACGACATCATGCTGCTATTTTACGCTGGTATTCTGTGAGGACGTGGTCCTACCCCGGCCGAGTTGACCCATTCTTTCTGTAGCTCGAAACAAACTGCAGCGTAGCTCTACCACTGATAAATGAAAAAGGTTGTACTCAGCGGCTGCATATTACGTAAACAAATTAACTATTTAATAGAGATCTCAATTGTAATATGGATTACTTTTTTCTTTGTAATTTTAGAAAAACGACCGATACTAATGACACTTTATTAAGGTCTTTTCTTGTCTGGTCACCTACCAACCTGTCATCTATCTTCCCCTTAAGTTTGTCGCGCTACTTACGGGACACTCGGTATATAAATCCCATTGCTGCACCCAAAACTCCCTAGAGCATAGTCCGCCACATGGCTCAACTGCGAATTAAGATAATCGCGACAGAGATTCAACAGCGTTATTCAACTATTCCAAGTTAGTATTCAGTGAGGACGTAACCCTTCCCGATCGAGCCGATAACATCGATGCTGGAACTAATAACAATTTCCAACGTATTTATATTACTGTGAAATAAAACTAATCATAATTACACCCCCTAACGTTTGTTAAATAAACGATACATAAATAGAAGTCGAGTTAAAAGAAATTTACCTCATAAATTTCTACTAACTACGAAAGTAATATCTATCTGCCTTGGATCCCAACCATAAAATCCAAATTGTGGGCGTTGATTCAAGCGTTAGCGTCAGACTTTCCCCTGGACAAAGGGATAGCGCGGTGTACACAAATATTGTTCATACCATGGGACACTTCCACAACTTTTTTTATATTCAACAAACGATGGTGACAAATGAGCACACTCTTCACCTGATATTAAATATACGTCCTCGACGAAGAAGTAACATGTACATGCGTTGTCATTATTAAGACGGTACGTTACTCGTAATTAGGCCCCCGGATATCTGCAATCACTACAGACAGATCGAAGAAAGCAGTGTTAGTAGTAGTAGTAGTAGTTAGTATATATATATATATATATATATATATATATATATATATATATATATATATACATATATATATATATATATATATATATATATATATATATATATGTATGTGATGTTGTTGAAAGTTATTAATGAATCCATTAGTAGTTTTAGTTAACAATAATGATAACTCATGTATTTAATTGTTTTAAACATAAAACTATTAATTTATAAAATAAATATATATTTTATCGTATAAACCGGTATTGTTCTAGTTAAACCTATAGTGAATCTTTATTATACAATAACGTAAAGCAACAACCTATAATATATAAATTCCACAGCTGGGAATAGAGCCCTATTTAGAGCGTATCAGAGATAAGAGATCTTTGATGGATTCACTCATCGTTGCATTACTTTTAGGACTTGATGGAAGATTTCCTTAAATTAGCGACGCTGAGTAGACTCTCCCTGAAAAGCCAAAGTATGAAAAATTATTTCTAATAGCAGATGGGTTGACTTCTTTAAGTAGTATAGATTATTTTCAGGATGACAGTCTAGCCATCATTTCTGGTATTCCTGCGGCCCATGTGACGTATATATCCATTATTGTAATATAGATCCAAGACACAAGCAATTACGATGTAGATTTTGTATTAATTGAAGTTGAACAGTTCACCTGATTTTAAGTGATTCATGGGGCCCATGACACCCGCCGTCATGCTCTAAAGGATCATAATGAAGAGAAAAAGAAAGATTACGTCCATTCGTAAGAAAACGTACACTAGTGCATACTATTAGTTGAAGTTTTTTTTATAGAATAGGTGGCAAACGAGCAAGCAGCGGATATATAGCAACACCTGATGGTAAGTGGTCACCACCGCCAGCCCACATGAACACCCGCAACACGAGAGGAGTCGCAAATGCGTTGCCGGCCTTTAAGAAAGGTGTACGCTCTTTTCTTGAAGGTCCCCAAGCCGCATCAGTTCGGAAATACTGCTGGCGACAGCTAATTCCACAGAGTAGTTGTGTTGATTTAAAAAAAAGTAAATTAAATTAAATTCTAATTATAACGAATCAGTCCCAACTCGTCATATGCTAGCTATGAACAAACAAAGATAGTCTTCTGTTGGGCGCGTTTGGTGCGTACAGATACGTTGTCACCTCTAAGTACTAAGTTCGTTGCCTCGTCCGCAGTATTAGATTTTTTTACACTGATATTTTACGCTTATCCTTATCCCAGTCGATCCAATCCATTCATGCGTATTCATCAGGTTCAAGCTACAACTAGGCTTTACAACATATAAAATCGTATAGAACATCTGCAAAGATGTGTGGAATTGTCCCGCGTCTTACGTTAAGAGGGACATCCGCAAGGCGGGAGATCACGGAGGCGTGGACGATTGAGTGGTCGGGCAAGGAGCAAAAAGAAAGTCGAATACCGTTCGACGACCCACAAGCCAGACCCCCCCCCCCCGTTCCACCCCCCAACGCTCGGACGCCTCAATGATTACACATAATTATCATCACGCCTGACACAGCAAACGGAGTGTGCAGAACCTATTTTTTTTTTCAAAATTTTTGAGACTTCGGGAAATGTCACAAAAGTATCGTCGTGACGCCTCTGTAGGATGGTGGTACAGCGATATATACATATATATCGCTGTACCACCATATATAACGTGTGTTGCATGTATTCTGGATCTGAACCTTCCTCTGATCTTATCGCACATGCATTACATCAGACAAGCGAATGGGATGACGAGTGAGTGCCTGTGCTTGCGCCTTGCGTTACGTCAAAAATGATGTAAGGCATTGAATTCACCACGGCGGTCACTGGTTAGTTGGGCGCAATTTAATTGAAATTAAACAAGTCCTCTCATTCATGTGCTGAGCGTCAAACAGATCGACGGCATCAGAAATAGCCACACAATCATTGAGTAACATTCCGAGTACCTATGAGGGGCGGCTTGGGAAGCTTCCAAATCACTATTTAATCGCTCCCGTCACATTCACGACTCTACTGCACGGTCAAACATACGAACGAGACACTAATTCACAAGACATCTTTAAATAAAGCAATGCACTGTACTGTTTGATGGTTCTTTAATATATTGAGGGTTACAAACGAGCACACACGTGTGTGGTACCACCTTCACATTCATCATCGATAAGGAATCATTATGCAAATGCGTTGTTACTTCTGAAGAGTAAGATAGAACAGTCAGCAGTCTTAGCACATCAGCATCAAACGAAACACAGCAACGTTATGCTGCTATCCTGTGAGGGTCTGATTCATACTGTTTTGACTGTCTGAGAATATAGCACATTTTACAGATTAAAAAATATTAAACTATTTGTCCAAATACGCTCTGCTAATTTATCAAGTGTGGACACATCACACAAGTTTACTTGTAATATCTCCTATCTCGCTGTATTTTATCATTACGAAGGCCGGATGTACCAGACACACTCTGTGTTTATCTTCGTACTTTAATTCTGTTGGCGTCATTTCAATTGACACGTCCAAAACGATATTTTTTGTGAGTCTGTTACAAAGGACATGGAATGTCTATTGGACGAAGAATGACAACATAAATTAGCACATTTTTGTGTTTTTAATGCAAAAAAAACAAGTTTTTTATTATTGTATTAACGGTGAAAATCAATGACAGTTCACATGATGGTAAGTGATTTAGCTCGTGACACACATTCATTCCCGATTGCGATTCATAACGAAGATGAGATGTCACCCCTGACAACTATGATCGAATACCTCGTCACCAGTAAGGGTCTTCTGATCCCTCAACACACCAAACCCAGCAGCGTTATGCTGCTAAGCTGGACTGGAATAAATTGCCTTTTTTTTTAGCAACGAAATGGAAACAGTGCATTGGCAGGGGTTGCAAAATCTCCAACGGAACGCTCTGTTGCTCCTCTGCATTGCACTGATTCAAAGCAGGTTCTTGGAGAGTCTACGACTATTCTAACACCTTTGCTGGACTACAGCAATACGAGACCGCTCCGTGTTGCCGTCTTCCCCGGGTAACTTCGGTCAACGATCAGGACCTTTACCTTAAACGTCTATAAAACAGACGCAGAGGATAACATGCCCTATTTTTAAGGGACTATAGGTTTAGAATACAATTTACAAGACTATTTTCCTATATCAGTCGTGACATCCATTTACAATGTGGATGTCTTGATACAGAGGAATGGGTAGGGACGCTTTAACTTTGATTACTAGTGACGAGGCACTCCCATCTCAGTTCTCAAAGGTGACGACGCATATGATTCCTTATCAAGATGAATGCAGATGTCATGGGTCGCAGGAATCATTTAGCATCAGGTGAACTGTGTGTGAGTTTGTCCTTCTCAATGTATTAAAAAAAATTATATTATTATATATTGCCACATAAAATTAGCACTACCTTACGGCATCGCCCCTTCGCAAGTGGGAGTCAAGTACTAGCTTTTTTTCAGTAAAAAATAAGTAAATTTAATTTAAAAAATAAGCAATACAACACAATCGTCGAGTGCATACGTATTTAATGACTATACTACATTTTTATTAAAACCACATTCCTATTCAATAATTTCAAAATAACTCGGAATACTTGTAACGATTAAATTAACACAACGATATGGCGTGCCTAACCTGTGACAATAGGATCCACGATCACACATCAAAATACAAGCGGGGCTCCAGGGAAATTTCACCCGAAACGTGTTGCAATAAAAGCGACAATAGAGTGCTAATGATCACGACCGGTGCACACGTGGGTACCAGCAGCAAGTGAAGGTACAGGCGGCCTTAACCAAAGCGCTGACGTCGCGGTTAGAAAGTTGGCGCGCTTGCGTCACGGAGCGGGGTCGACGACCTGACGCGCGCGCCCTCCTTCAAGTAGGGTTGTCGACACTGATACTTTTCGTTATAATACTTTTAATTGGAAAGTACATAATACGATACAGTACGCCGTACAACCGTCATACAGCACGATAACGAGTCTGCTCGGCCGAGGAAGTTTCGATCTCACAGAGTTCCAACGGAAACTAGGATTACTAGAAACTAGCTTTGTTACGAATGGAAAATATATATAACTGCAATATGAATTTGAACAAGGGCAGAGGCACATGGCAGCTAATTTCTAGGTTCAACATGAATGGAACGACCGAGGGACGACACCGACCTGCATAACTAACGTCAACTACACGTGAACAAATTCAAAACAATTAGTTGATGAAATTTTCTTCATTAGAAATCCAAACTTATTTAAAGGTATGTTTATTATAAGGCAGTTCTCACAACTTCTTCTTCTGACTTCTGCCAATTTGACTTCATTTATCCACGCGATAAGCTTTATAGTTTGTTTTCTTTAGCGGTGATTTAATGAATAGTTGTTTGTGACAACCCTACGCACGTCACGTACGTCGCCGCGGCCTCCTCCGGTCGCGGACACGCAACCAGCTGTTCCCGTGCCGCACGATCTCCTACATTTACAAATGGAAAATAAAAACCAAAACAACACCGATCTAGTTATCAGTCTCATACCATACAGGGAATCCCTCTTGGTCGATATCCACCACGGATATTTATGCTTATTTAACAGACTTCTTCTGCGAAGGATAAATTAGTGCCGTAATAATTTACACAAACACAAGATCACTAACTCGTCGACAATAAGATCGGGGGCCGACGCTGCGATGGTCAATATGAAGTTACGACCTAGAGAACTTCAAGAAAAGAGCCTAAACCTTTCTTAGAGGCCGGCAGCGACTCTGCGAGCGACGCGGCGAGACTCCTCTGGTCATGCGGATGTTTATGGGCGGCGGTCACTTACCATCGGGTGAATTCCTTGATCGTTTGCACCTATTCTAACAAAAAAAAGCACGCATAGTTTCTAAGTGCATCTAGTTATCACGTTCGAGGGGGAAATCATCACGCTCTCACAGAATACCAGCGTGAAATAGCAGCATAACAATGCCGTAATTTGTTGGTGGGTGTGGGGATACAGAACCCAATAACAGGTGAAGAGAAATTCCATATCAGTCCTCAGGGATGTGGTGACATGGATGTGATGGACCGGAGTCTTTACTAACCATCGGATGAACTGTAAGCTCATTTGTCATCCCTAATTTTATACAAAAACAGTCTCTGTTTGGTACTATTTACGAAAAGGACGTCGGGGGCTAACTTTCAACAAACATTTTAAGCTTAATCAGTGGTTAACCGGTATATTAGTAACACTAACATTAAGCACACTAAAACGCACACAGAAACCCAAACACTTTAATATCGTTGCCTAATTAAACATTTCGTCATTTTGTTGTAAAAGTTGATAGGCCACGACACAATGCATAACCGTGTCAATGACAAAGTCAAGTCTATAATTAAACTAGTGTATCCAGCAAGATATAACCCACTGGTTACTACTGACTCTGATCTCTCGGTACTGTTAGCTTTTATTTTTTAGGTTTTAGACAAGGTTAATATATGATAACGTCAGAACTTGAAACAGCCCGAGCCCCATCCGTGAGCAGACGTTTTAGGATGGCACTAATCTTCTTCTGTGAAACCGTCATTATTCAGAAAGAGACCGCCGAGCGGCGACGGACGGTGGTAAAGGATGCCACGGCCCGTCCTGTCGTCAAGGATTTATGGAATATATGGCCTATAGAAAGGTAATCCCCTGCCTGTCGTGGAAGGCGGTTAAAAACCAACTATCAACCCTGATCGCCCGCTGGTTCAAGGGCTGATGCGCTGGAGCTCCGATCATCTGCTAAAGTGAATCCACAAGTTAACATGGAGCCAATTCTTAACATAACGAGGGTGCTAAACGAGGCATTGGTGGCATTGGGTGATAACCCAGTACATACACACTTAGACGCTCAGAAACTTAGGTATCTTTGATGATTTCACCCCCAAAAACAAAAAAAATTGTCTAGCCACTCCAAATTTAGGATTATGGATAACAATTTTTTCGTGTTTTAAGTAATTTTATAGTTTTATAAAATTCGGTTGTACCTAACATGTCGATAAATAACTATCGATATATTGATGATTTAGTACTTCTGCTCCGCGACACAATCACTTGTAACGCCGAGCCTTGACAAAGAAATTCCAACATAAAGTTCAAGGAGAACAATTATTATTCAACGTTTACTACTCGGCCATAATATCGATAGACTTTTACCGTCGTTTTATCTACTTCCCTCCACATAAGGCCATTCGAATCAAGTCATAAACCAGTTTTTACGGACCCATCTCACACTTACCTCTTCTATAATTGTCAAACCGAATGCGTTCATAACCGGAGGTCCAATCACTCGTTGCGTGAGAGGTCTCCGGTCGATGCTCGGCCTTAGCCTAGTTGAGTGACGTGAAGGGGCCCGAGCTCCCTTCCTAGCTTAAACGTGGCGTTCTCGGATCGAACCACTTGTGCGGAATAAGGTCAAAAGAGCAACCACATATATTTCGAAAAAAAACGGATACTCTTGAAGAAAATAATATAAATTAAACTTCCCTAAACGATCTTTGTCTTTTCTTTTTGAAGAATAAATAATCCAAAATTTTACGTAAAGCTGGCCGAATAGCTATTGTTATAAAAAAAATATTTGACAGTTAAGCCAATATCACTAGATGGAATTTAAAACATTAAAGTTTAGTTTTAAACAATTAAAAAATCCAAAAAGTCTACCTCAGAAAAGATTTACATTACACTAAACTAGGAATTAGCCAATATCAGATTTAATCAACCACCGCGACGTCTGAATCGCGATGTTAAAGTTTCCGAAATTACATTACATACTGATCCTTACTCGATACACCCGCGTTTCACGGAGGTTTTCACCACAGCTACCGACAGGTAGCGACCGTCAGAGGCTAGATCCGCACATCTGACCTCGGACGGTAAATAGACATCACCATCCATTCTTCTCTGTGGAGAATTCTCAGATAGCAACTTCGGTGGCAATTAGAGAGAACACAGACAGACACGCTCAGAGAGTGAGCATTTCTTGGTAAGAGAACCAAAAATTAGCTAGCTCACGGAACAGAGAGTGAGCCCTGAATCCGGCGAAGCTGTAAAAGCCGCACAGACTAACAGCATTAACGTCAACAGAATCTGGAGATACTGGAATTTTGAGACTGTCGCATTTAGCACTAAAACTTAGGCAACCCTAGTCAGACTATAAATTCCTATAGGTATTATGCTGGCGCCGCATTATACACATTCGACATATACACGAACGTTCTTTTATACTGCGTACAACTGAACTAAAGCCATATTTATTTATTAATTTATAAATGGCGGACTTGATGCCTGTTGATGATGAAAGGCGTTTGTAACGTCAATAGCCTAATGGTTCATGGTACGGTCTGCGAAACTTAAGCTCGTAGGTTCGAATCCACCATTAATTTACTGTCGTGAATCATCTCCTAGCACAAGTGTTAGCTAAGTTGGATTGGTTAACCGGAATGTTAGCAAGGTTAATTAGCTAGCATTTTTAAAAAAAAAAACATTATCTATCAGTCAACCCGTGGTGCACCCAGCATTTTCATTGATAAAATATAGTTTAAAAAATGAATAGTAAAATATACAAATATGCTTTGGTCAGTAAGTTTAAGATAATATATAGTTTTAGACTGTATTGATTGATATGTAGATCTAATGGTAAACTTTCTCCAATAATATTTGTTCACGAGATTAGTGCCTATCAAAAGAGGACACAGATCACCTGATAGTTAATGACACGTGGGGCCCATTACGGCATCCCCGATTGAGAGTTGCATTGTACCCCTGAGGACTTAAGAACTTCATCAGAATAAGTAGTAAGGAGCCCGATACTCACTCAGTACTTTATCTTATTTCCTTTAAATATACCAACGCTAAACTACCGAATAATTTGAGTTGCTATTGTGTAAGAGTGGTATATATCGACTACTTTATATGTACCTACAGTGTACTACGTTGATAATGATTTTTTTGAAAGGGTGATAAACGAGTACACAGTTCACCTGATGGAAAATGTTGACTGCTTCCCATGAAAACTCATCCCCAGCAAATTCTCATGATACACAAAAGTTACCAACCAATACGACTGAGATGGGATGTTTCTCTAAAAGTACGTTACTTTTAGCAGGCAACCCACCTCCCGTCATCCCAATACTCAAATTGTATTGATGTTTCAATAATTATCAGATGTCAAACTAGCATTATAGGAATGGAAGATAATTTTCTTAGTGTGTGTGATAACAGGGAACGACTATCTCTTTCGTTCGTTGTCATATATCGATCCATACTACATTACCTACCTCCAGTATGCCAAAGAAATAAAAAGGATAAAGTTGGGACAACTATTTCCTACGTAGGAATATTTATGGGTTAATAACAATGAAGATTTACTAGATGGGGCAAAGATATTATATAGGTATAAAGATTGTAAGTGAGTGCGTAGTCGATACGGGTAGTTTAGGGTGGGGTAGTGAATATTACAAATACCCTCGGGCTGGGCAATCGCAGCAAATCGATAGAGGGGTTGCGATCGTCTACCGAACGGAGATTCCTGGACCCTTAATTGGGTTTTAGTCGAATGGAGTCCACATAATATCAGCCGAGGCTCCCCCCGTGATCCGTATTCGTGAAGATTTACCTAAGTAGAAAAGAGGTTGTTTAGGCTCATACTTCATGGATAGAACGAGCGAGATAAGTTAAGATAGTTAGGATGAATGTGAACGATTTATCATCATGCCTGCACCAAACCAAGCAAAATTAGCAACAAGTGTACACTATAAATAAAGCGTACCATGACCATTGATAATGTCAACGTCCCTTAACGACAGATAAGTTGTCCGTCTGGCGTAGCAATTACACAAATTTATTTCAGTCGACCGCTGCGTGCGACGAGAAATTGATTTGTGCCAATTGACAATACCCTTCCTAAGGTTATCCTTGCAAGCCGTATGGGTGGTTCGGCTCCGGTATCGTGTAAGTGTGTAGTGTAAGAGTGTAACGACCACGCAATCGCAAATTTTTTTTATTGAATAAGTGTAGAGCAACTTGTGATCACCGCAAAAACCGGGGAAGTCGCGAGTTGCTAGATTTTAAGAAAGAAGTAGGTTATTTTCTTGTTTCTAAATAGTTGTCAGAAATACTTCTCACGACAGCTGGTTTCACAGAATAGTTTTGTTTGGCAGAAATAATGGACGAAGCCACTGTGCATTACTAAACATCGAGATGGTGAGGATGGAATTTGCATTTTCGTATGTGTGTAGGGATCAGAGACCCAATTACTGGTAACGAGGCATTGCAACTCTGTCCTTAGGGCGTGATAACGCATGAGCATCTTCAATCTTAGTCCAGGATGGATGGCGATGTTTATGGACTGTAGTCTGCAGGTCAGCTGGATCGTGTGCTCGTTGTAACTTCACAAAAGAAATAGTATTTCGTATTTTCTTTAAAGTAACACTCTTGCCCCGTTAACCAAAGACCCCCGGCTATAAAATTTCATTTGAATAAGAATAATGGATTCCGTCGAGGGCCATAAAGTGCAATTTATAAACAAAAGGGAGTTATAAGACGTTAAGATGAAAGATAGGAAGTAAGTCATCTCAGAGGCGAGTTTAATGGCGAGATTAAATATTTAATATACTCTAGTCACATTCAAAGATAAATCTAAGGACTTGCCACCATCATCAGATGAACTGTATAAAATAATATTATAAAAAAAGTCCTGGACATTTATAACAGGGTAGCAGCATCACACATGATAAGTATAGAGGAGATAAGGCGAGGGTAATTTATGTAATGTAATAAAATGTATGATATGATAAAACTCTTAAATTATGTCTGAAAGGACTTGGAAATATATATACCTATATATATATATATATATATATATATATATATATATATATATATCGATCGAATTTGATTTGTTGGCGTGCCTGAACACGGTAGAATTATGCTGCTATTCCGGTACAGTACACTACATAACAAATTCATGTTTGCAATTCAAAGGCATTTGCAGTAGAGGTTACATACCATGAATAACAGAATGTGACATAAAAATATTTAATACTGCTAGAATATACAACGGCTACACGATATGATTGATTGCCGTATGGCGCAGTGGTTAGAAAACCTGACTTCGATACCCAGTCGATAAACAATATTTGTGTAATAAAATGTGGCTGTCAGTGGCTCTGTGGTTGACCCAATGTCGTCATTATACTATGTGCACAGAATATATGTGCAGTTCATGTTATCTGGCTAATGACCAGAAGATATCGCCGTGGTCTTAGCTGACCAGGAGGTCATATTCACTCATAAGACAAGGCCCTGACTGATCATCATTTATTACATAATTTAATAGTTAGATGGTCTTGGGGCATCTTACCTTGGATCATAATAAAAAAAAACATAAATTTTTGAGGTTTCCCCTCGGCACCGGAAATCCGTCCGTGATCCATTGAAAGTTTGAAATCGGCGAGAGAAAGATTTCGTTGAGAATATACTAAATAAAATTGTAGATTTGAAATAGCACATTTTGTTTACATAAATAAAGATTCTTCAACGAACTCGTCTGATCTGCATAACTTATATTAAGACCACTGTTTTATATTTTTGCTTATATTAACTTTCGTGCAATAAATAACAATATCATGTACACATATGTAAACATATTAGTGAATTAAAAACATAGTTAATTTAGTACTACCATGGTAGAAACACACTGAAGATCACTTGTAGATGCAAAATGAATGGGTCGACTCGATTGACAAAGGAGTACGCCCTCACAGAATACCAGATAAATAATAACTTGGATGCTAGAATATTACCAGCACTAACTACCACAATTCGACCTAAGTTTAAATGATATTGGTGCTGTAATACAATGCCGAGACCCGGTAAATCAATTATAGGTAACGAGGAATTCCATATCAAACTTCAAGAATGACAACGCTTGCACATCTTGGATCTTTGTTGACGATTGATGTTTACACTCACTATCAGGAGAACTGAGCCAGATTGTTATGAAAAAATAAAAAGGAACAAAAATAACATAACGAACTTTATAAATTTAATAGCGTTGTCGATCACGCTTATGTAGATAACATGACTGCCCTTGAAGCCTTTTCCTCCTTCGCTGTCGGGTGAAATAGAGCACGAAATCTCGCCCCAGGAGTTAAGGCTCACATTGCAATAACCGCGAGAGTCACGACTGACCTTGGCAGAGACAAAGAGTGTCTATGGCACACAATTGCAACAATAAAAATATACCTAAACGGTCGCCGCGCGTGCGCCGACTGGCAACGTCTGTGTACAATGGATACATGGGAGGATTAATGCCAGTACTTTGCATGCCATGCGGGCCGCTGCGAAATGATCGATGGCATAAATATCTAAAGAGATCCCTGGCATGCCATGCAACATATCTGTAAAAGGCTAGGTGAGATTTTTTACTATAAAAATAAGCACAATAAAAATACCACGGCAAATAATGACAACATCTCATTCCTCAGTGCCGGACATTTATTTGTTCATTCTTTATTGCAGTAACCTGAACAAAATGAAAGGCTCACAAAGGGCAGACTTAATACCAAAGACATTCTCTAGCAGTCAAGCCAAGGTGTGGTGGGACATTGTGATATGTAAATAAACCGATAAAAAATTAGTAAAAGCTAGCTTATTTAATATATACAACAACAACAATACCTACGTATATAATTTACTGCAGATCTCTCGATAAATTATTGTGTGGTAAGTATTTGCACTTAATTTAAGCTAGTGCGCTCTTTCATCAACGAGTACATCACTAATTAGCAGGTTGCAGGGTTGTAGTCAAGCATTAGCATATTAGGAACGTCGTCATCATCACAGCTCATCAATAGTCCACTGCTAAACAATGGCCTCCACCACAGATTGCCAAAAGGCAATGTCCTGAGCCACTTGCATCCATGGACGTCCCGAAAACTTGCTAAGATTGTCGCTCCATACACTGTGACTATCAATTCGAGGTTTCCATTCGAGAACCTTTCTATCCCATCAGTTATCGGTGATACGAGGTACATATATGGAAAGCCCAATGCATCCATGGACTTCCCGAAAACTTGCTAAGATTGTCGCTCGTTGAAATCCATACACTGCGACTGCCAATCCAAAGTTTCCATTCGAGAACCTTTCTATCCCATCAGTTATTGGTGAGATGCCATTTCAGCTTCTGAACTTTTGATCGACGGATCCAACTCAGATGTGCTGAGTTCGAGAAACTGCGACACATCTTCTAGTCAATATCCCTCAAACGTCAAAGATAAGAGTCTTTAACCATGGCTTGTTCACTGCTGACCGTATGAGAAAGCTCTGCCACTCAGCAAGCTACGGAGGGGGTATGCACTGTGTTTCTTAGCGTCATAGAATACGCAACGTAGATAGATATCCGCAATGTGTGGGTAATCGATATATTTTGTGTTCAATCGTAGCCTAATGGTTTGGAGTACGATCTACGCAACTTAAGGTGGCAGGATCTTTCGAATCTGATGGTCTGGATATACTATTCGAATATTTTCGTGAACCGGTTTTTAGCACAAGCATTTCACGCTTAGTTAAAGTGGTTCAATGGAATGTTAGTAATGATGATAACACTTCATTATTCCTTATATTTATTTTACATTATAACTTATTTGATGCCTATTAGCTTAGCGTACAATAAAATGGATTTTGTCTATTTAAAAGAATAAACTTTGTCAGTCAAGAGCTCAAATCTCATCGAGGACTATTTGAAAATATATTGTGTGGGCAGAGCTCAAATTAATTTATCACTTAGTACAAACACTAGAGTGTTTGCGTAGATGACTCAGTACAAATAACAATGTAGTCGTGACCGAGTGCAAAAACTGACGAAGATATATAACATATACATGCGTATGTTATATATTTATAGACAGTGACGGTAAGGTCACGCGATGTTTGAGCAATGGACCGCAAAGTAAGTAACGATAGATACAACCCTATTTCTGTAGAATTCCGGGTAATCCCCGCTCACATATGTTTTGAGAACGCATGGTTTCAAGTTTGGCTTTTACCTAGCAACAACATGGTTCCGCTCAACCGGGGAAGTACCACAATAATATTATTATCTTATTTATTAGGTAAGCCAACAGCGACCTGCAAAACATATTATAAAACAACAGATTACAATAAATAAGGACAAATTCAGCATTACACAATTGGTTGGAAGATATTTATGAACAGTATTTTTTTTATTACATTCAGAGTAACAAACTCACACACAGTTCCTAGATACCTGAGTACCTGATGACAAATGATTCCTGCGGCCCATGACATCTACATTCATGCTTGACAAGGAATCATAATGCACATACTTCGTCACCCTTGAGGACTGAGATGGAATGCCTCGTCACGAATAATGAAAGGCCTCTGGATCTCTATCACCAGACGAAAAACAGCAGCATTATGCTGCTATTCTGTGAGGGCGTGGTCCTGGTCCTACCCCGGTACTAGCTGACCCATTCATTCTGCAGCTATAAACCAATTGCAGTGTAGCTCTTTATTTATATTTCGACTTTGATACTGTTTTGTTAGTGGGTGTTTTTGTGTGTGTATTTACAAATCTGATGTCAAGAAGGATTTTAAATTTGCTGATATTCTTTCTAATGCCGCCAACCGAACAGTTCTCCTGATGGGACTACATCACACCTACGTTCATCCTCAACAAAGATACATGTACACATGCGTTGAAGCCCCTGACGACTGAGTTGAAATACCTCGTTACCTGCAATTGGTATTTCAGCATCCTTCCCGGTTTCGTCTTCAGCTAGTAACTGGCTACCGTGTGGCTACTGTTGTTGAGACAGTGTGGTATATATCTATCTCGGTGCATCTCTGTCGTCTCCCGTTTTAATATCTAAAGTTAAATGTTGAAATATTAATCTCATTTCCCTATAGGGAGGAAATATAAGCTTCTTTAATATACACGGAGCGACTTAACATATTACCTTTGTTATCCTCGTTCATTGTCAAAATAGAAATTATGACAATGAATGTGGGGTGTAGCGTTTCTTTGCATTCAAACTTACGGTTTCCCTTTAGATAGCGATCCGAGTCGAGGTTTCGTACCTCCTTATGAGGGGCCCTCGGATCGTATTATCGCCCCCAGTGTTGTCGTCGACGCTCGACGAGGGGTCGGAGTGCAGCAGTGGAGCTGTGCACAGATAAAGCTGTAGAGGTCTCCGGACCAACAGCAATACTCACAAACAAACAAAAACTTACGGCTGTTGACTCTTTTATAATGTTAATAGCATATATTCTTTACAAAAAAAATCTTTATTTTTTGTTTCCACACGATCCAAGCTAATTAGTCAAGTGACGTCACACTCCTTGTCAGTGTCAAGTACGGCCAGCTTAGTTTATTTTTTAATAAAAAGAAATTGTTATGTTGAAGACACCCACGTTGTAATCGGACGAAAACACATGCGTCAGTGTTTTTGTCCGATTAGCAATATATCCCAATCTATCACTATGTACATTAAAAAGGCCGACGTATGCCATTTAGTAACAAGCGGTAAAACTGTTTAATTTTTAAATCTATTAATATCAGCTTAGGAAGACATGGCGTAGTGGTGAGAGATAGTTTTAGCAGGTTTTAAGTTCAAACAATGACATCTAGATTCTGTTAGCCTATGCGGCTCTTACAGCTTCATTGATTACATGGCGCACGGAACAGAGGTCCGTGAGCTAGCTAACTTGTAGTTCTCTTACCTACCCAAAAGTGCTTTGCAGGTCTCCGTGGTCGAGTCGACCAGAAGGACGTATTCAATATCATCAGGATAATTTGCACCAGGTACGTACTACTATCTGATTAACAGACAAGGGCAGACAAAATTAAGTAAGTTAGATATATATGTACATTTTAATATGTAATATTTTTGAATAATCGAATGCCCTACGCGTTAGCATGAGAGCCGTACGAAGTTATTTTTTATATTTAATGTTATCATATGCAATGCCTATCTTATGATAAATCACCTCATTAGTATTTAAAGAAAATTATATCGAATTTTCTTTTTAAAAAAATTGGGGAATTTCAAAGGTATTCTAAGTTGTTTTGCCCCTTAATTTAGTCGAATACTTTAATTGATTGTAAATTTTTACAAGAAGCCTTTCCTTTATAGCTTATAAATTATTCAAAACTTTTGTTCAACAATTTGTTGCAAAGAAGAAGTTAAACTGTGTCGAACTCATTCGCTAAGTTATATTTACTTTTTAGTAATATACATAATAACTGCGAAAGCGTGTTCTTTCCATGGTCAAGCAAATTTGCTATACATATAAAGATTCACGTGTAATATAAGTGAAAAAACTCTGATTTAAAAATAAAAAGAGCCACCTTGCGGCTAGTATCTGGCTCCATATCGATAGGCACGACTGGAAGGAAGGACGAAACCCTAACAGATTAACACATGAAGGATGGATGATTCTTGAGCGCAATTCATAACCGTAGAATACTATTTATTAAAAAAATAATAAATATGAGAAAGACCACACCTTTACAGAAAAGCAGAATAGCATTCCTGTGATTTGTAAGGCGAGGTTGGATCCGGGGTCTCAGGTCCTGGTGATGAAGCATTTCAGTCATCAGTATTGAGGAAGGATGTACAGGATGCAAATATTCTAACCACGTCGTGACCTACACTTGGCTACATTTCTTTTGATTTAGTAAATTCCCATCAACCGTCTTACCTGTAACAACAAACTTAGGTGGCTTAGGAATTTTACTACTCGTGATATTAGAAACTCTACACTTCTTTTAGTGCTCCCGCCGTATAAAACGGTGGATTTCAGAGGTAATTTTAGGTGTAATGCTACAGAGTGTTGGAACAATTTGCCCCCTCCAATTAGAAATCTTAAAGCGCGGCATAATTTTAAATTAAAATGAATGAGGTATCTAATGGAATAACAAAGGGATAATCATGATACGTACCTTATTTGGAACATAGTATACTCTAAGAACTACCGCGGCAAAATCAAATGAATTAATCATGTGAGAACCCGATATAAAATTTTCTTTTTCTATTGTTTCTGTAATTAGATTTTTATATTTTTTTTGTAAGCTGTTAATGACGCAATAACTTCATCTTGTCAACTTATATATTAGAATTCTTATTGTTTTTTCTGTATGATTTTTTTTTATTTGTTGTTTTTGTTATTTTTTTTATTACTTTGTTTTGTCGTTTTATTATATTTTCATTATAGTATATAAAATGAGGACCGTAACTTCTCTTGTGTATGCTTCACGGAAGACCAGGGCTGTGACCTAAGTCACAGCAGTACCTGAGTGGAGATCCTTTTCTTCATTTGGCGCACATCAGGTTTTCATTTGTCTTCCATTTATATATCATTTTTTGTTTTTATTTTTGATAAGGTAAAAGTATCTTACTTGTTTGTTTAATTGTTTTTACTGAACCTGCCTACCGGCTATTTATGTATGTGTGCCAAAAAATAATAAATGAAAATTATTATAATTTAATGTCATGGATCGATCATCATTAACTACCATCAGGTGATCTTAATATTATAAAAAAAACCTGTAATTATGAGTCCATAAGAATTATGCACACCGGCACGCTCTCGCGCACCGTCACACGGCCAGGCCCGACCGCTGCCAATGCCAATGCCAAGGCCGCGCGATAGCCGGTTCGTCACGCTGTCGCACATAATTGCATTCCCGCGTTATCGGAATGCGCTGGACGAATGCGCGACCACAGCGGCGCGTGATCGCCGGACTCGACCGTTGTATGCAAGGTCAACTAACTAACTAATTTCTTTAAATACCTTCTCTCTCTTCCCTTTATAGCGATCCTAGTCGAGGTTTCGTACCTCCTTATGAGCCCTCGGATAGTATTATTGCCCACCTCCGTTGTCGTCGACGCTCTTCGTCCACAGGGGTCAGAGTGCAGCGGTAGTGCAGCAGCAGTATCCGCGCCAGCTTCGCAGCATCGTCGTTGTCTCCCTACTCGGCGGGCCTCCCGCTCACGAGTCTAATTAGATAAAGGTGTAGAGGTCTCTGGACCATCAGCAATACTCACACACATAAAAAAATCTGGATCTCTAGTCTTCAGTTAATTTATAAATAACAATTTAATGAACTGCCATTAATTAAATAAATATGTAATGTTTTGTATTACGATACAATGTGGTGTATCCAAAACACTTTTGTGCAACAGATATTCCTGCAAATAAATAATATTATTTATTTCTAGGCTAGTGGGCCACGATACCCACATTCATCCTCGATAAAGAATCATAATGCAGGTGCGTTTCCAAACCTGAACACCAAATTTAAAGGGTCTCAGGACCGTTATGTTGATATTTTTTACACTGGTATTATTTACGCGTGTTCCTTCCGCGGTGGAGCCGACACATTCATGCCGCAGCCAGAAACAAACTACCAGCTGGCTCTATCACTGGTATGAACTGTCGATGTGTTGTGTATATATGTGTCAATCACTCTGCTACAGAATCTGATATATAATAACAATAAAATAAAGATCTAGGATAGTGTTATGGGTCTCAGAGACTACATACCATCAGGTAAACTGCGTCCTAAGTTTTCATCCCGCCTATTGAGTAAACACCTACATTTATCCTCAGTTAAGATTCAAGATTCATTGTCACCCCTGAAGACTGAAATGGAATTAATTACCAATAATTGGCTCACTGATTCCCTGCGCTAAACATACGTCATCATCAGCATTATACCGTTATAAGCCTCGATTCTCTCCGATAGTTACGGCCCATTCGTGTTAAAGTAACTTGAAACCTATACTTCATAATAATCTGACTGAGAAATTGGCTAAAACGCAATGAACCGCAAAACACTGGTTCAGCCGTTGCAATCATGTGTAAAGAAGCAAATTCTTCTAGAATACAATCCATATTGCAAATTGGTTACTCATGCATGATGACTCTATAGCTAAGCCAGTAAAGTATGATATTATTTATCCAAACCATGCGCTGGTTTTTTTTAGCCGGATCCGGCTCGAAGGAAGGATAAGCTAGTCTCTAACAGATGTAATTTCATACACAAAATTTCAGCATGTCAAATGATTGGTTTGAGCACATTCATTGTACGGTGCCAAATAGCTAAGTATAACTTATATAACAAAACTAAATCCATGAGAGATATACGTACTTTAGTTACTTCATACTCATTGTTACGACAATACTTTGGAAAATTTTCATATTCCACAAAATATAAGTTAAAATAGGCATTGTTTTGTAAATGGTATATTATCACGAGGGGCATGCTGGAGTTGAGTGGAGTCGCATTCAGCGCTCGTAAAAGAAGAAATCCCATTATTCTCCGAGGATTAGCGTTGGTGCGCTGCCAAGTTTAGGATGCGGCCACATTGACGACCGCCTTTGATTGTCAAAAATATTATAAACATTAAAAAAAAACAAGATAATCTTTTAGATACACATTTTAAAGTTCATTTCCTTACATTTATGTAGAAATTTGATTTTTTATTTTATTAATATACTTAATATAATTGTTTTTTTATTTTATTTTTTATAATATTTTAATTGGTATACTTTTTATGTCGCGTTATTAAGGTTTGATGACTATGTTATTAATAATTTTCATGCAAATAAAAACGTATGTAACTTCATTTACTAATACTTTAGCTAGTATGAACTTAAAAACAGATTAATCACAAACACTACACAAGGGAAAGAGCACATATGGGCAGCGTGTTATATAAACGTCTTAAGCTAAATTTGGCAATGGTGCTATTACGTCATTACCGTCAACACAATAGCGGATGACGTCAGACAACGGACAATAAACAGCGGCGACCTTGTTCTGTACTTGAATAGTATTTGCATTATCGGCGGCGACCATACAGGAAACGTACATTGGAAACGGTAGTATTGCGAATTTTAAGTCAGCTCGTGAAAAGGACAGTGGAAAATGATTAGTCGCTACTCTTTATTTCTGTATAAAATCCTTTAAGGAATTCGGAAGCTGTGAGTGACTGATTGGTTAGGAAGGCTACAAAGCCGGGGGAGAAAGATTCGCGATTGAACTTTGATGGAGCTCGATTAGTAAGTGGGAAGTAAATGTAGTAATTCAGGACGGTGCTTTGTGGCGATATGATCAATAATAAATAGATAATATTTGGCCAGATTATGAAGTTATATTTTAGTTGTCAAGCATAATATTAAAAAATATAAGTACATAAATAAAAGTTACTGTACGTAATTTGTGTGCGTAATTGTTCCATGTATCTAGACCGCTCTCTAAATATGTATATATTTTACTAAGTCCCTGATTACAAGGCAAAGTTAAGCAACACACTAACACTTAGGAGACTCGTTAGGATGTATTGACGTGTAAAGCCATGGAAAATTTTGGAAATGACAATTAAAATAACCAGTGCAACGTGTAATCTAGTATTTATTATAAACCAAATGTACTCTATAACATAGGTGATTTTTAAAATATACATTGAAGCATTTTTTTACAAACGAAGAGATCATGTGAATTGTGCAATAGCATTACGGAGTGTATGGAAACGATGCTAAACCACGGACCACAGATATCTCTAACTCTGTTAACATCAGGACGACTTTTACAAAAATACATAATTTGTGACAAAAGTATATATTAGATATCTCATTCTATAAAAAATAGATAGACAGACAGGTAAACACTTTATTGCTCACATTAAAGTAGGTACAGTCAATTGATTAAAACTAAGCTTATGAGCTAAATGTGGCAAGAGCGGATCACTTCCAGACAATCCTGTATGACAGGAGAAATAAAATAAATAAGCGAGGTAACAAGAAAAAACGAGAATAAATAAATAAGAGCGAGAAATGATTATAATAAAGATAGCATTACTGAACTGAAGCTATACAACGGATAGAGATAGAGGCGCGGGCTTACATTGAGATGGACCAAGAGGAAACCAAACAAATATGATAGATATTATAGAAATAATTAAAATTTCTAAATGGCTAAAACCGCTATCTCCTGTCACTAAGGCACTAATCGCGGGGCCTAACATCACCCCCGCCAATGCAGCTACGTGGAGAACTTACAAACTGTTTATTTGTATTCCCCACGCTGACGCACTGCTAACCATTATCATTCAGGATGCGACACACTGGCGACCGCCGGTCGTGCATTTGCGACTTATAAAATTATTTTCGATTTTCGTTTTAATTTTAAACAATTCTCTTATACCCTACCAGTATACAAGCTGCAACACGAACGAGACGGCTAGATCTCATCTACATTCGGAGAACACAAAAACAGAAGGAACATGCCCTCACGGCATACTGTCGTGAAAGAGCTCCATAACATTTCCTTGTTTCGTATTGTAAGTATAGGGAATGGAAAACCAGCCAGGTTGGTAAATAGGCATTACATCTTGGATTTCTGTTGTGGCGGACGTGTTTATGTGTCACAAATACCACTGATAGAAGAAACAGTCAACGCTAATATAACAAAGAAATGATAATTTAAAAATGACAGTTATCGACCGTCTTGCTCTTGACCGTGCTTCGTGGTAAACTATTTGGAAGACATCTTGGTCGTACAACGAATAACCGATGAAGAAATTCTTTAGTAGCAATCTCGCATTGGGGAGGGCGTTGGGCAACGACAAAAAAACTTCACGGAAAGCAGTTAATGCAGAAGATCGTAGTTGGTGGCAGTCTGTGGAGACATGCCAAATTCCACCTCGACACATCAATGCACGATGTGTCGAGGTGGACTTTTAAATAATTGAACTATAATTTCTACACTAAATAAATAACTATATACTAGCAACTATCAAACTTCACATATATGATTAAACCGATCATTTTAATCGTTATTAACAATTCAGTTATTCGATCAATTGTTCGTTTTAAGACCAAAATGTGTTCCCAAAATAGTTTGCCTGCCACGAAACATGATCGTAATCCACTTGCGAGTCTGCGGCATTGAATTGGATAGTTGCACTGACAAGTCCACGAGACAGTCCCATGTAGAGTAATCTTAAGCTTCAAACATCCTATTGGTGTAGCCCCTTGCATTATTTATCCATTCCAGCATCTCCATTAAGCATCCATTAGAATCTATACAAAGACAACACAACAACTATACCTAGCGAAACATTGCACGTGGAAGGATGGTTTCAAGATTGTAGGCACCGTTAGTCGCAGAGATCATCAACTATTACTGTGTTCTGTTGTTATTGAGATGTTTGATCGTTTGTCAACCCTAAAAACATGTACAACATTAAAACTTAATGTTGAACCAAACGACAGTGGTCGCAAGTTTACGCGTCAATCTTGCCTCTCCTCTGTACTACTCAGCCGGTTCGCGGGACGTCCTTGCCGCACTCTCGTTCCGGCAATGGAATAACAATTTGCCAACGAACGTGACCGGAGTGAGGCTACGAGTGCATCCATGTCATGTGCCGTGAGGATGGGGGGAGGGGGTGAGGGCGGGCATGTCCCACCCCCCCGGCGGTGTGACTTGAATTCTAAACGCTATAGGCTTTCAGTTGAAGAACTAGTTGCGACTGGACGTGTTCGGCTGGCTAAATCGGTGTTACGGGTTTAAACAAACATTCTGAATATTTAACTGCATATAATTTAACTGTTAGTTCACTTATTTATAAGAGAATGATCAAGACAATACACAGTTACGCACATCTTTTAAATAACATTATTGGTCTAGTTCACCTGATAGTAATTGATAACTACGGTTCAGAAATCTTTCCATCGCAAACACTCAGTGTGACAATGTATGTACAAACGATGTATATATGTATGTCACGGGGCACAGTCATATCACTGCAGGTAAACTGTATGCTTGGTTGTCAGCCATATAATTGAAAAATAAAACAGTTATTACAATTAAAGCCTAAAAAGAAAATATAAAGAAAAAGCCCACACCTTTCTTAAAGACCGGCTCTTCTGGTGTTGCGGATGTTCATGGGCGGGGGTGACCACTGACCATCGGATGGGCTGCGTGCTCGTTGCCACATACTTATACTATAAAAAAAATGTATCATTTTTCTAAAATTATTTTGTGTGTTGTTTAGAATAAATCGTCAATTAAGTTCAAACTTTTTTGTTATAAATATTCGTTCCTGTTTTAATTGCATTAAGTGTGAGAAACGAGCACACAGTTCACCTGATGATGGCAAGTGATTACTGCGGCCCACGACATCTACATTCATCCTCGGTAAGGAAACACAACGCAGATGCGTTGACTAAGATGGAATGCCTTCCGACTCACCAGACGAAACACAGCAGCGTTACGCTGCTAATTTATGCTGATGATATTTCTATCGTTTTTTTTTAACTCTGAATTCTTATATATTTACATAAAAATATATAAATATACTCTTTAAAGAAAAGTTCGAAGAGAGAAGACCGCCAAACAATTCGACCAAACTTCACAAAACGACTTCGACACACTCACTGTCGAATAGGGTAGAAACGTGACGCATGCAAAATGGATACATTTAAGGTTTCGTTGCCCACCCCGCCAACATTCGGGAGAAGTTTCCGAGGCACGTGCCTCGGCAACGTGACCCGTTCGTAAAGTTGGAATACTTTAACGGGTTTCGCGAGGGGGAAATCGTGGCGGGAAAATTAAATAAACTATTTTTGGTTGTCGCACCCTCCTTGATATTTTTATGAACAAAAGAAAAAGTTAAGTATTTTGAAGGTTTCTTTCAAGAAGTACGTCGTCGCTTGACGCACGAGACTTGGCAAACTTCTAGGAAGACTTTGAGTTTCTTACATTGTTTTGTTAAAGAATGACTTTTAAAATTACTGATTTGATTATATACCAAATTTGTTTAATTTTTACTTTTTTATTATTTATACGTAGCCAACACAATCATACTATACATATTTATATTTAATATTATAATTGTGAAAGTTTGTATGTTTGGATGTTTGTTAGTCGATAATCTTAAGCAACCCATATAAAGTAGGCCATGCTAGAAACAAGGAGATATAAAAAAGCATACAATTTCGTCTCTTTATTTCTCTCGGAACCCAATCCTAAAGTCGACGTAGACGAAGTCGCACGCGGTACTAGTATATACATAAATATTTAACCGAAATATTAAAGGGAACTAATGTTTAGTACATAACATGCTTAAACGTGACATGTTTATTATTTATTTTTTAAATATTTTTTTTAAATGTCGGAAATGAATCTTAACTATATCAAGAACTACTAAACTAATATAATTTCATAGTGTACTAGTATATTTACAATTAACCGTTGAAGTTGTATCGTGACGTCACCAAACGGCCCCAACGGAAGACCAGCGCTGGTTGATCGTAGCCAGCATATGCTGATGTGAGGCCGATTTGGTGATAACTAGCGTTTAATTTTATTTACTTTTTTTTTCTATTAATAATATATTGCAATTGTATGCAATAATGTTAGTATTCCTACGAACAAAAAAAAATCTTTCTTTAATTTTTATTGAGAATAAATGTAGATTTCATGATTTCATCACCATGTGAATTATGTGTTTATTTGTCACCCAATAAAAAAAATTAAAAACTTAAAAAATATTTTGACCACTTTGGCCTACGGAACCGTTGATGCGACGGTAGCCGTTTATCATAGTCGCGTAGCATGGAACATAATTTTTTATATATTTATTTTTTATTGTTATGAATCATTCGTATTTTTATTGACGATATGTAATAAAACACCGGTACATGTTTTATTCCAGTTCATCCATGTCGTAAACATGGAATTAGTAATGACTAAACTGGTATTTTTATGCTTTCAAACATTTTTCATGGCATGAGTGAATCCTTTCTAATTCGATCTTTTTATGATCATGGAAACGTCGGTAAAGAGAACGTGCACGAATTCCACCAGGATGATATCGTTTGGTTATTTATTGACTTTAGGTACATTTTATTTTAGTACCTGTATACCTAGTCCGGCCATAAGTTCTGTCACGAATGAAAATGCATTTTTTTTAATGAAGTAATGTAATATTATTAAAATGTATACCTACATATTTATTAATCAGTCAGCAAAAAATAAAAAAATGTTCTATTCGAAATGGCCACCTTTGGCTTTTATACAGGCCTTTAATCTGTTTGGCCACGAATCTTTGGATTTACGCACTGTTTCCAAGGGAAATTTCGCCACTGCAATAAAGAGTAAATAAATAAATGTCACCGTGTCATTTAGAGCAGGCCATGTCCTCTAAAACTGACCATAATTTGAAGTCTGAAGGGTTGAGATCTGAGCCAGTCTTTCAGCTCTTATAAGTCCAGAACGATGGTTTCAAGCCGGGCTTGGGTAGTTCGTGCCTTGTGGCCAGGTGCAGAGTCCTGCTGGAAAGTCCACGGTATATTTTTAAAAATTGGATTGTTGAGGGGTTTCACAACATGATGAGATTTTGATACACTTTGGCTGAAGTTGTCACTCCTTTTTTCACAAAAATGTAGTTTTGTGACTCCTTGATAAGACACGCTCCACCAAACCATTACTGACGCAGGATGATGACCACGTTGTACCTTTTCAACCACTTGAGCAGTTTCTTTAGAACTGTGAGCGTACACTTTATCATTTTGCTTATTGTAGTGTTCTTCAATCGTGAAATTTTTGTCATCGGTAAAGAAGATATTTCTGTGCCTTTCACCTGCGTATAGCGACAGAAGGCGTTTTGATCGATCCACTCTCAATCAAGATTGATTTAGGGCATGTCCTGTATATCGACGATAAGCACCGAGCTTCAGGTCTTGTTTTATAATACGCGACAGAGCCCTAGCGGGAATCTTCATTTCTCGCGATAAGATTTTTTGCTTCCTAATGGGGTTTTGACGAATTCTGGCTTTAACAGCATTAACAGCCTTTGTAGTTCTAAATTCTAACAGCGCGCGCACCAAGCTTTTGAAGTGTCTGGCTCCATCCACACCCACTTTGTGCAAGGTGATCACTGCAATCCTTTTTTCTTTAACACACAATTCCATATTGTAATTTGATAATGAACACGAAAAAATATGTGAAGTTTTTAAAATAATATACGTGTTCCAAATTCAAAATAATTAAAAAGTTAAAAAAAAGAAAAGTTTTTATGTAACAGTATTTATGGCCAAACTAGTTATATATATATATATATATATATATATATATATTCAAGTATGTATATAACTAATAGACCGGTGAGAACAGCGCTTTATGATGTAAATGAAATTATTTAAAAATATAGTATTATGAATTGAAATTATATAAATTAAAAACTTATTTTATTACTTATAAATTATTAATAATTATTTTTTCTTATAAATTAAAAAAAATGTATTTTTTTTATTTGTATTAGATTATTAGCATGTTTCCTGTTTGAATTGAACAATCTTTTTCTTATATTAACAGCGACTATGTGTATTCGAGAAAAATATCTATAACTGTGTTGGTTTTTCTGAATAGTTGATTAATTAATTAACGGATTCAAACAAATAATACAGGCCCCACCGCGCCAGTTAAGACTTGGCATCCAATGATTCCGAATAATGTGATGCCAAGAACGAAATTGGCGGATAATGATTTCTGGCAAACCATTCTGCCAAAACTAATGTATTACCTGACGTTTAATTACAAAAATATATTCCACTCAAAAAACGAATTTAGCTATTATACAATGTGTTTCATAAGATACGTAATTAGAGCCGAAAACTGTTGTTTTTTATGCCTTATGGCCCGCTTTTAGCGCGAGGGCATTTTGCAGCTTCACCTTAGAAAGGTGGCCGAGCGCTTAGGGCTTCTCCGAAACTCAGCCAATACATTTATCTGACGACCGACTCGAGGGTGGCCGAGAGGGCCCATAAATTCAATTACTCATAATTCCATCTTAGTCTTCAGTTGATAAACTGAATCAGGGGCGCAGGAATGTTCGTGTTCTAGCTGCTGGGAAGGACGCCGAATACCAACGAGAAATGCAGAACTGACGTATTTCGTTTGCTGAATGTAAGGATTGGAAGTACACAATTACAGGTCATGTTAGTTCCTCAAGTTGACGACGCAGTTCAGCTGGCGGCAAGTGATAAAATGACACCTGCACTGGATGGATGCAGCAAGACCGACAGAGGGTTTAGATGCAGTGTCGAAAACACAGAACGCACATACAATACACCCAGACCGGACACTAATATATTTCGTTGTCGAAATCGAACCATCCATCTACGTCCATTCTCAACAAAGGTTCAAGATGCGTTGTCATCCCTAAAGTCTGTTATGGAATGCCTATAATCGAGTCTCCGGGTCTTTGGAGCTGATATTTCTCCACGAGGAACGGGGTGGAATACCTTCTTACCTACCTAATGACAATTGGGTCCTCGGAATACTGCGCTCACCATACGAAACGCGATCGTTACAGCACGTTAGGATTATGTTCGGCGAGCTGAGCTTAAAATAAAGTAAAAAAGTAAAAAACATTTATTACACCGCTAGAGATATATACAGAGAGAAAAGAAACACAAATTAACATATATACAATAAAAATAATAATTCACACTTGGAGTAAACTGCAGCCTTCGCACTAGGCAAGCCTGTACCGCGAGGTCTAGTTACGAACCTAGACATGTTGTAGCTAGAATACAGATTTTTTTTAATATACAGCAGGCGGCAAACTGACAAGCAGCTCACTCGGTGGTAAGTGATCACCGCTGCCCATGGACAACCAGCGCAACACCATTGGATTCGCTGATACGCTGCCGACCTTAAACGTGCCAACCAGATGCAACGCAATGGCTCTGCCACTTTTTTAATTTGTGACTAACGGCGAAATCGGTAACAATAAATGAGTATCAGATGAAGTGAACATTAAAATAGACAGTGTTGATATAAAAGTAGATATTTCTAGATCCGTAACACTTGGCGGTAATCCAAGTATGATATGTTATTCTCGAATTCGGTAATATAAAACGAAGAAGATATTCCTATAGTTGATTGACGTAATTTTAGATTTATAATCAAGGGAAGATATCATTTTAATTATTTATATAAATAAAGATGATAAATGAGCACACGTCTCGTCTGCTGGTGATGATGGCTGTGACCCTCGACGTCTACGTCCACCTCGAACAAAAGTAACCACTAAGATGTCATCCATGAGGACAGTACGAATGCCTCTTCACCTGTAATCGAGTCCTCGGTAAATGTAGACAGACAGAAACACAACAGCGTTATTTCACGATGGTATGAAGGTCTTTCCCCAAGAATTGGGCCGACAAGCCACCTAGTGGCTCTATCATCGCGGCCCCTGGCATTAGACAAAAAGTAAAATGCCTTGCGAGCCCTTCACTATAAATTATAATAACATTTTAATGAATAGTTTATTTATACGTTTAAACTTTCAAGACTCCCCCAGGCAGGCACAATTTTATTGCAACAGTAGGATGTAAGATCAAATGCAGTCTAATACAAAATGTACTAAGAACGGATATCTCAATATAATATAACGCAAAATCACGCATTACAAAAAAATATAAATATATTTATTTATTTATTTAATCTTCAATTATAAACACCTTATTTTTTTAAAAAAAAGGTTACAATGAGCGGACTTAATGCCTTTTGGCATTCTCTATCAGTTAACCCTTGAGATGGAGAAACATTGCCTACATACAGGTGTGAACAACAAAAGAATCCTAAATATTAACAATATATGTATAATACTTAATAATAAACAATAAATATTAACAATGTATGTAACATACTTAATAATAAACAATACATATTAACAATGTATGTAACATACTTAATAATAAACAATAAATATTAACAATGTATGTAACATACTTAATAATAAACAATAAATATTAACAATGTATGTAACATACTTAATAATAAACAATAAATATTAACAATATATGTAACATACTTAATAATAAACAATAAATATTAACAATATATGTAACATACTTAATAATAAGCAATAAATATCGCGCGTGTAAATTTTATTCCATTAATTATTCCAGGATTTTTGTATACAGCTCTTATTTATTTATTGAACAGATTGCGGCCCCATTAGTAACAAACGCGACTTGAAAAACGATGGTACAGAGTTAGAGTTGTTCAAAATAATATTTTTAAAGGAAAAGGAAGGAAAGAGAAAGTTATTACAAGTATCATCATTCATAAACTAGTGTGCTTTTTTGTCACCCCTAATATTACAAATAAGGGAAGATTGAGAAAATAAATATCCATATCAAAGTCTGAAAGTATTAGAGTTGACGAGAATAACGACATAGAAGTTCAGCAAGTTGTAAATGACAGAGGGCAGGCCATGTAGATCGTAGAACCAACAACCGATGGAGGCTCTCGAGTGGCAACCTCGTTTTTTTTTTTTGTGTGTGATTATTGCTGTTGGTCCAGAAACCTCTACAACTTTATCTAATTAGACTCGCGAACGGTAAGCCCGCTGAGTAGGGAGGTAACAACGATGCTGCGAAGCTGGCGCGGAGACTGCTGCTGCACCACCCCTGCACTCCGACCCTGTAGACGAAGAACGTTGACGAAAACAGAGGGGGCGATGATACGGTCCGAGAGCTCATAAGGAGGTATGAAACCTCGAATGGTTTCGTACCTCCTTATGACCTATATGATGGATGCAGGTGGGTCAGGATCGTGCTTTGTGACAATCTATGAGGAAGATCAGCAAGTGGACCATTGATGATTAAAACTGATACGCCCAATAACTCCGAGAGACACTTTGGCACCGAAGTTATTTTTGAACAGCGAGAGTGTTCTCGCTGCATCCCGTTGCATCATTGACTCATCACGACCAGAATACACTATGTTATAACGTCATCTGGCCGTATCTGTTATTTGACGGTCGTTAGAAAGAGGAGGACTTGTCACGCGTACTTCTGAGTGGGGGGTGCCGGGTTTGGCACGAGGGTTGCTTACATCCATTGCCAGTTGCGTCAGAGCAACGCTCCATGAATTAATAAGGTCAAGTGACGGTCGCCGTCAGAGTAAGACTACGAGACAATGTGGGGCTTGGACTAAACCAATCGTTCACCTTGAGCTCGAAGAGCGGCTTGATTCACTGACATTACGAAGACATGTATTTATTTGCATTTTTTTTATCGCATTTGTCATGGGGAGTGTTCCGTGTTGTTCAGATTAATTCATCAAAAAAGTGAAATTTTCTGCCACGCACAACTAGAATAGAATCAGCTGTCGTCAGCGGTATTTCCGAAACGATATGACTGATAAGGACCTTCAAGGCCTTTATACCTTTCTTTAAAACTGACAGCGCATCTGCGTCTCCAGCGGCATTGTGGATGTATATGGGCGGTGGTAATCACTTACCATCAGGTGGGCTGATTGCTCGTGTGCCAATTCAATTAAAAAAAACACCTTGAGCTATGCAACCTTGTTTTTATGTAACATGATGATTGCTCAAGATACCTACATGCATTCTCTACAAACACGTCTATTCGCAAGGAAGGATCGTCACCCCTGAGCACTGAGATGGAATGCCTCAATACCTGCAATTGTGTCCCCGAATCCCTGCGCTCACGACGCGAAACACAGCACCGGTATTCTGCTACCACGCTAGTATTCTGTGAGGCATTTCTTTCCCAATACACGTTAGATTAGTATCTGTGTTTACGAGCGTAAATAAAAAAATATATACCTACAAAAGTATTATACAAAATTGACGCCAATAGCATTAAAAGGTTTATAATAATGATGACGACAAAAAAGGATTTATTTAATATAGCTAATATTATAATTATATATAGATAATTTGTTATTTGAACTTCTTAAAATTACATCTTTTATCATTATCGTTACCACTTGTCCACAGTCCACTGCTCAGCTCAGGCCTCCACCATAGCCTAGGCCTCATCCATAGCTTAGGCCTCCCCCATAGCTTGCCACTAAGCTCGACCTGACCCACCTGTACCAATCGACTTCCCACAAAATTGCATACGTCATTTTAACCAGCAACTAACATTCCGAGGTTGTCGCATTCAAAAAATTCTTCCGCAAAGGTTATCGGTTCTATTGAATAATTTGGCCTATGTGGTCCAGTCCTTTGCCACTTCAGCTTGCAAGTCTTCTGAGCTATGAGGGTAACCCTCTCGCCCTCTCATCGTCACCAGCAACTCACTCCCCGGTCCTACCGTACACAGGTTCTGCGTGAGAACGCAATCCCTCCCCAATCACCTGACAGTACCAAAACTACAGAACATATAGAGACGGTTACGAAATGAATGCGATCGAGAGTATCGCTTGGTGACAGGAATAGCCTGGCATCGGTCCAGGGCATGAGCACCCGCGGGAAGAGGAAGTGACGTCCGGGGCAGCCCGGATGGACTTCGTCAACAACCAAGCAACGGTTCCATAATATATCGCACCATATAGACGGCGTAGTGTTGTGTTCAGAGAGACTATTGCGTTGCAAGTCTTGGTTTCGATTTCGAGACGAGAGACAATATTTGTTTTCTTTTCATAACATAGCATTTGGAGAAACGCTCACAGTTCACCCGATGTTTGCGTGACATCTAAATCAATCCTATACATGCGATACATATGCGCTGTCACCTTTGAGGACTGAGGCGAAATGCTTCATTCATTATCTGTAATTTGGTGGAGAGGTGGTGAGGTTCTGCCCCGATCCGACCCATCAGTCGTTGCAGCTGCTGTGACTGGTGAGTGTACAGAGCTGTAGAACCTTATCACTGATGACGAGATCGCTTACCATCAGGTAAACTGCGTGCTCGTTTGTCAGCCTTGATTTTTTTTGTGTTTTAGTATTGCTGTTGGTCCAGCGACCTTTACAGCTTTATCTAATTAGACTCGCGAGTCGGAGGCCCGCTGAGTAGGTAGACATCGACAATGCTGCGAAACTGGCGCGGAGACTGCTGCTGCACCGCCGCTGCACTCCTACCCCTGTGGACGAAGAACGTCGACGACACCAGAGGGGGACGATAATACGATCCGAGGGCCCCTCATATGGAGGTACGAAACCTCGACTCGGATTGCTGTCTAAAGGGAGAACAGGTCGAAGACGACGTTGCTCGCCGGCGAGTGCGGTGTGGCGTTTCTGAATTTACTTGTATTTATTGTGTAATGTTTGTATTTATTGTAAATGTTTATTGACGGGACTGTGTCAAAGTTAATTTTTGCCGTCAGAATATCAGCAGGCGTTATGATTGCGTATTTTGGACGTTTTTTGTTACGAGGGATGTATCTCACGGGGTGTAATCATCTGCTGCTACCACTAACGGGTTAGGGTGATTTACAGTCGAATTGAAATATCGTAGAGATATTTCTTTAACGTACTTCCATAAGGCGGGTATCTTAAGCGGTGAAATTCCGAGTTTCTTACAAACCAATGAGCGCCTGTTTGAAGGCGCTTTAATCGAGCCTTCGGGATGTGTGCGAATGCAATGCTTGCATACGACATTACAGGTCGTATGCAAGCATTGCAACTTATACCTTAAGGGCATTTTGTTGCGTTTGTGTAGGATGCTCAAAAGACAAGCTGTCATAAGGGCCGCCCTTGCTCTTACATTTTTTAAGTGTGCTGAAAATTATAAGTTACGGTCTAGAGTAACTAAAGTAGTATAGAGATAATTGGCCTTGATCAATTTCCTGTGTACACAAGCCCAGTTGCCTGAGAAAATTATCGCTTTGCTCCTTCCGGGTTCACTTCGATTCTCCATTTCCTGACCAATCGCCTAGTGCATTGGCTGAGGTTTGAAGACGTGAACAGAGCGTTCTGATGTTACCATGAGCGGAATAGAGAGCAGTGTCGTCGGCATACTATGCCAGTTCGACACCTTTAGTCCCGTTGATGTCACTTACATAAAGTGCGAAAAGAGTGGGGGAAAGAACCGAGCCCTGGGGGGCTCCAGCTGTAATAGCCCTGGGGGACGAGAGGGTACCTTCTATGCTATAACGAAAGCTGCGGTTCGGCAAGTCTTCTTAATTAAGATTGTGTAGAGCTTATAAACTAAGCCCTCAAACGCCTACGCTACATCAAAGATCAGCGCCCCCGTCTTTTTTTTAGAGATGTAGTATTCTTTGAGAAGGTTTCTTTCTGTCTTTGTGTTTAGAGATGTAGTTCACCATCCGAAGAACTTGAGAGGGAGCTGAGTGATTAGCTCTGAACCCAAACTGCTCATCGGGCAGTAGATGCCTCTCCATATAGTAATTTACTAATTTGCGTAATCTGGCTAAGATCAGCCTCTCATAGATCTTCCCCAGCGAACTGAGGAGACTGATAGGCCTGTAGCTAGATGGTAGGTTACTAGGTTTACCTGGTTTGCGCATCCCTATGACCTTAGCCTCCTTCCAGATGTCCGGGAAGGAGCAGCTGGAGAGGAGGACATTGAAAATGGTTACAAAGAGACACACCTGATCTGTCTCCTTGTGACCATTGGAGAGGGATTTAATCACCCCCATCGATGGGAAACGCGCGCCCCCCATCAGGCAGGAGATGTAAGGGTAGCATTTCTGAGTATCTGCCTTCAGTGCACGTGTCAACTGCCAGAAGGCAGTGTGTGACGGCGTGATGTCTTCCAGCAGACCATCCCATCTCTTACCACGGAGCTCGGCCATGCGCTCCATGACCTCTCTCGAGATGGCGCAAAGCGGACCTATTAGCTTCGGTTCTGTACCTGCCATAGGACCTGACCGCAGCGTATTTCTCTCGCAACAGTTGTCTGAGATCCTCAGGCAGCTCAAAACGGCGATCGCTCGCCACCTAAACCCAATTGGAGGAGTCTTTGACCGGTGTTTTGATGTGCGAGGTGAGTTTATTTAACGCTAAGGTGGCTTCCGATTGTGAGTTTATCACATCGGGAATCGGGAACCCAGGACTTGGGATTACGTAGACTCCAGATGATTCTGGAGTTTACGCCAGTCAGTCACAGGGTACAATAACCCCCGTCAACATTATCGCTATGTGAATATATTGTATGACGCCATCTGTTGGTGGATTTGAGAAACTACACGAAGATATGATGGCTCAATGTCAATTTTACCATTACCGCTATTTTTATTTAAAAAATAAATAAATAAGATGTGGTTTGTTCCCAGTGGGTGGATCAAATATTTTTTATCAACTATTATCTAGTAACCCTAATTCAATTATGGATGTATGTAAACGCCATCTACCGCTAAACTAGTGTAACGACTTAGAGTTTTATCTATTTCATATCGAAATACATTCCACTCAAAAACTAGAAATTTAATAATTAATAACAAGAATAAATTCGTTTCATATATTTTTAAGTGCTATCAAAATGTATTAGTATAGATTTTATCACATTCAACTAGGTTTCAATCACAAAATATATGTGAACAGTAAATAAAAAAACCTATATATCCAAACATATATCCATATATACATAATAATTATATAAATTATTGTAAAATACCAGTGGGTAATAATTAATTAAGACCAAGTAATAAATTTATGATTGTCCTAGATTATATATTAGACCTACTTGTACAACTTACATAACATGCTATTATATAAAAGACTTCAAAAATATTAAAATTATATTATTAATAAAATGTTTCAAAAGTAAGAAATTTCAAATAAATCAAAAAGTACTACTTAATAAAAACTAGATCCGTTATTTCTTATCATTCAACAATCAAATCATAGTGAACCCCTTCACAAAAAGGCACATATATATTCTTAATAAATCTTGTCGTGTCTTTATAAACTTAAAAAAATAATCCAAACAGTATTATTTTGTAACGAAGATCAGTTAATTACAATAAAAATAAAAATATTAAAATGCCTCCTGTGAGGATTGAACTCACGACCCCTGGTTTACGAGACCAGTGCTCTACCACTGAGCTAAAGAGGCGATGACAGACGTTGCGAAATAATGATTCAAGTTTAATATCATTTATAGATATTATTATTTTAAGCAAGACAAGCTTTTTGTGTATTATATTATTCCTCATATTACGTTTACGACTACAAAGATGAGAGAGATTCATAAAAAAAGAATACTCGATGGAATGAACTTCGTGTTAATATTTATTGTAAACATTGTTTTTTTTATATACATCGATTTCGCCACAATTTCTCTGATTATTGTGTAGATTCTATTTCATGATGCATTCCTAGTGAAGCAGTGGGACTACGAAAATACCTTCATTTTAATGCAGTATGTTTTAAACACTTAATTTCTTTTCAAATAAAGAATATAATATTTTTTTTTTAATTAATTGAAGTCTAATTCTCTAAGAATATTTTTCCATTCAAAATATTAATTTATATACATATGTTATTCGTTCCAATTTATGGAAGTAATAAAACGTCAATTATAAACTCACCTTTCCTCTTTTTGTTCGATGTCTGCAAGGAAAAATAAAATAACTTTAATTAGCTTTTCAAAATTAAATAACTTTTGGTTAGTTATGACCAGAAGGTGGTGTTATGCTATTAGCAAATAGTTAGCAAATATCATAACACCACCTTTGCGTCTATTTTTTTAAAATATTAGGGGTGACAAACAGGCACAGTTCACCTGGTAAGTTAAAATTGTGGCCATGAAAAACAGCAGCGTTATGCTGATATTTCCAACTGGCATTTCTATTCTCCCCCGTCGAGCCAAACATGTTATATGTTGCACATATTACAATATTATATATTCACTATTTATTTACTATGTAAATATATATTATTATATATTTTGAGCAGCGGTGTTCTTGGGTCGGTGCCATCTTGCTTCCGGTCAGAAGCTAAGTGGAAAAGATTTTCCACCGGCAGTCAAGTTTTAGTCCAATAGCGTTACCGCGTACGGCCTGGGCTTTCATTAAGAGAATAAGTTGATATATTACTTGTAACACGCATTACGAGCGTATCTTTTAAAATTTATGAGCAAGATAAATTCTATACAAACAATTCAATCGTCCCCTATGCTAAACATGACAAAGTTATGACTATATCATTGTTTATATAGCATGATTTTTAGTTTAAAGGAGATAATTATTTAGCATTTAATTTATAGGAAGACAGAAAATCTCCAAGGACATTAATTATGACCTAGTAATATATACAAATATTGATAATTAAAATAGTTTTAAAAAAATAATATAATGAATAAAATACTACTGAGTTTTATTAAGAAAACATACATGACATTATGCAAAATATTTTTTATATAAAATATATACAAATTAATAGCAACGTATAAAAATAGTAAAAATAACAAATTGCCGAAACCCGGGATCGAACCAGGGACCTTTAGATCTTCAGTCTAACGCTCTCCCAGCTGAGCTATTTCGGCTTGTAATATTACTGCCGAAAACTATACTCGGTTCTAATATATACAATAAAGTTATGTAAAAAATAATAACCTAACAAAAAAACTATACTAATTGACTTAAAAGTATTTAAGATTTAGCTTGAAATATTTTGTAACCAAAACCATAAGAATATTTAGTATAAATATTCATACGCCATCTATTATATTTACGTATATACAATGAACTATCATTTCAAACAGGAGATGGCGTTGTAAAAAAATTATGATTAATTCTTAAATCACCTGGTACACATTTTTAAAGTTCCTATAGAGGGCCAGGGTTGTACCTTCTATTGCCAATAATTTAGAATGGTAAATCAAACTGTTAATAAGTAAATTTGCCTTGTCTGACTTGGAAGTTTACATTCTTTATGTCAATAAGATGGAAGACTTGACACAAAAATATGCAGAAAGCTGATCAGTTTGTTTTAATGTATGTATACACCCAAACACGATCAGATATATTTAAATCCTACTAAAATTATAAATATGAAAGTTTTTATACTTGTAATCAAATCTCACCGTTAATCAAGCCTTATTGGCTTAATGGATTTGAATAAAATTTAGTACACAGATAGATGGATTAACACATAGGATAATTGCATTTACAATGACCATTAATAAGCTCCAGGGCTGAAAGTGACAGGAATTCTTATGGTCACTCCTTGCTTCTCATATGGTCAGCTTTATGTAGATAGCTCAAGAGCTCAAAACTTCCACATACTAGCAGAAAATAATAAATCATACAATGTTATTTCACACATTTTATATTTCTCTCTGGAAACAATTCTGGAGTCTGGCCATTGCAGCATAGGATATCCCCACACTGGAGGAAGTGATAATCTATGCTAGTCTGCTGGAAGTCAATGTATGCAGGTGGTTCAGGGTCATTAGTAATCTGTGGGGGAGGTCTATGTTCAGCAGTGGAGTAGAGTGAGTTGAAATGATGATGGTGATGAATTTTATAATAACAATCATGTCCTGCAATAGACTTCCAAGATGACTCAACCATGTTGTTTGTGAATTGTATCTACCTATTTCCTCTGCCTGCACCGCCTTGTCCATAGCCACCCTGCCCACATCATCCAACACCACACCACAGCTTTTGTACAGACGACTTCTCAGCTTCATAAGTTTTTCAGTTTCTTGATATACCTTGATTTCCTCCTGAAATTAAATTAAAGTTATATTTTTATACACTTCCTTGTTATTACTTCAACTTTTGTTCAACAAATGATAGAAAGTTTAGGAAATGTGTAAACAAGAATATTTTTTATATGTAATAATTTTTTTACAACATATTTATTACAAAATAAACTTCCATGTATCAGTTCAAAAATATATTTAATAGATAAATATTTATAGCATTGTTTATCCTTTATTAAAAGAAATTATCAGTTAAAATGAAATATAAATATATTCATTTGCAACTTTATAAAATATATAATGTTACAACAAAAAGAAAAACATTATTTTTTGTATAATATTAGTAGACACAAACAAGCACATAGTTCACATGATAGTAAGTGATAACTGTGGCCCATGACATCTATTTTAAACAGAGATTCAAGATACACATGTGTTGCCATCCCAAAGGCCTGAGATGAAATTTCTCATTATCTGTAGAAAGCTTGGAGCTTCTTATTAACAAGCTAATCCATTCACATTGCAACTAGAATCTAGGTACAGTGTGATCATTGATCACTAAATCTGTATAAATATATATATACCATATTACTACACTATAGTTCACAAACCTTAAGTTCTTTTAATCTAGTATGAGATCTGCTTGAAAAGCAATGTCTAACATGCGAATCAGACCACCCATTAGTATGACCTTCAAGTACCGATGGAGCAGAAGCGCGCACGTTAATAGAACGTGAAATATCACGTTCACGACGATTTAGCACCGACCGCGGTATATCCACAGGTACTAAAGATTTTAACGTCCTCTTTGGCTTAACGACCATAGGGTGCTTAGTTTCCTTTTTGTGAGGTGAGTCCGGCACATAATCGTTAAGGACAATAGGTAAATCACTAAAAACACCAGAGTTTACATTCAAATTAGAATGATGTTTCGCGCCAATATCTTTCGTAGAAGATTTATGCCTCATAACACTAGAACTCGCTTTGAGACTGGTATGTGAACGGTTGTACACGCGAGGCATAACCCTATCATAGTTCTTCACTTTTTTATTTAAACTACCATCCATCTCTTATGACTTTTACAAAAAGTTGATGGGTGTAAAATCTCTACAATTTCGTAAACACAACTATGTTTTGACTTTTCTAGTCTTTTGACACTTTAAGCTGACAAATGTCATTAGATGAATATATATGTCATCTTTTTGTGCTCAAATTCCGGCCTTTTGCCTTCGTACAAATTAGTTTTTTTTATTATTGACCATTTTTAAATAATTTTCTATGCGAATTCGAATTAATGCTTATCACTCATCTCCTTTGATTATATAATTTCGATAATTTTGTATTATACGTAAAATATCTTGATAATATCCTTTTTATAGTTCTCAGAAAATGTGATTACAATTTTTATACTTGAATCCATTTTCTTCACTAAATACAATGTACAATGGCTAGATTCAATATAACACTGTGATGCTCATAACGTTTTAATTTTATGAAGATGGTCAACGCTACTAGAAAGCTTTCGAATACATCTGCACCCATTGGCAGCAGGGAAATAATCCTTTCTCTTTCTTTATAAGCCTCGGAAGGCGTGCTGGAATACAGGACATGTGAACAGTTTAGAAAGTAGATTCACAAACGAGACATTAGAAATATTGTAACTTTTCTGGTGCTCTACGATTTAAACCAAACATCGCCTCGGAAGGAAATCAAATAAGGTTAAGGAAATCCAATAAGGGTAAGGAAATCAAATTAGGTTAAGGAAATCTAATAATTTTAAGGAAATCATATAAGTTTAAGGACATCAAATAAGGTTAAGGAAATCAAATAAGGTTAAGGAAATCAAATAAGGTTAAGGAAATCAAATAAGGTTAGGAACATCAAATACGGTTAAGGAAATCAAATAAGTTTAAGAACATCAAATACGGTTAAGGATATCAAAAAAGGTTACGGAAATCTAATAATTTTAAGGAAATCAAATAAGGTTAAATAAATCAAATATGGTTAAGGACATCAAATATGGTTAAGGAAATTAAATAAGGTTAAGGAAATCTAATAATTTTAAGAAAATCAAATAAGGTTAAAGAAATCAAATATGGTTAAGGACATCAAATATGGTTAAGGAAATCTAATAATTTTAAGAAAATCAAATAAGGTTAAAGAAATCAAATATGGTTAAGGACATCAAATATGGTTAAGGAAATCTAATAATTTTAAGAAAATCAAATAAGGTTAAAGAAATCTAATAATTTTAAGGAAATCAAATAAGGTTAAGAACATCAAATACGGTTAAGGATATCAAAAAGGTTACGGAAATCTAATAATTTTAAGGAAATCAAATAAGGGTAAGGAAATCAAATAAGGTTAAGGAAATCAAATAAGGGTAAGGAAATCAAAAAAGGTTAAGGACTTCAAATTAGGTTAAGGAAATCTAATAATTTTAAGGAAATCATATAAGTTTAAGGACATCAAATACGGTTAAGGAAATCAAATAAGGTTAAGGAAATCAAATAAGGTTAAGGAAATCAAATAAGGTTAAGGAAATCAAATAAGGTTAAGGAAATCAAATAAGGTTAAGGAAATCAAATAAGGTTAAGGAAATCAAATAAGGTTAAGGATTGCAAATAAGGTTAATGAATTAAAATAAGTTTAAGGTATTCAAATAAGGTTAAGGAAATCAAATAAGGTTAAAGAAATCTAATAATTTTAAGAAAATCAAATAAGGTTAAGGAAATAAAATAATGTTATGGAATTCAAATAAGGTTAAGGATTGCAAATAAGGTTAATGAATTAAAATAAGTTTAAGGTAATCAAATAAGGTTAAGGAAATCAAATATGGTTAAGGAAATCAAATAAGGTTAAAGAAATCAAATAAGGTTAAAGAAATCAAATATGGTTAAGGAAATCAAATATGGTTAAGGACATCAAATATGGTTAAGGACATCAAATATGGTTAAGGACATCAAATATGGTTAAGGAAATCAAATATGGTTAAGGAAATCAAATAAGGTTAGGAACATCAAATACAGTTAAGGAAATCAAATAAGGTTAAGAACATCAAATACGGTTAAGGAAATCGAATAATTTTAAGGAAATCAAATAAGGTTAAAGAAATCTAATAATTTTAAGGAAATCAAATAAGGTTAAGGACATCAAATATGGTTAAGGAAATCTAATAATTTTAAGAAAATCAAATAAGGTTAAGGATTGCAAATAAGGTTAATGAATTAAAATAAGTTTAAGGTATTCAAATAAGGTTAAGGAAATCAAATAAGGTTAAGGAAATAAAATAATGTTATGGAATTCAAATAAGGTTAAGGATTGCAAATAAGGTTAATGAATTAAAATAAGTTTAAGGTATTCAAATAAGGTTAAGGTATATCAAATCAGGTCAAGGAACTCCAATACCTGAGATCCATAGGAAAATGTGATGAATGAAAACTGCATATAAAAGAAAAAGTAGTTTCATTGAGTAGAAATATCATGACCTGATGTAGATGGTAGATATAAAAGGCAAAGAAACAGAGGCTGTGCTGCATCAAATGCTCAAATCCAAACACATAATATGCTGGAGCCAGATATTGTGTAAAATAAACAATGTTGGTAGAATAGTCCCAAATAGGGAAAAGACCAGCCTGATAGGTTTTATTTTTTATTGATTGATAATTATCTTGTTATATTATTAAAAAATACTTTTAATCTGATTTATAGACTTTCCACAGTGCTGTAAAGTTATGTCATTTTACTATTCTAGGATGAAAATAAATAATTAAAAAGATCAATGTTATTTCTTTATTATGTTGTGTTTGTTTTTCTTGCCTCATTTTGAACATAGTAACATTTTCACATTTTTTGAAAGCTTTCAATCTAATAAACACACTAATCACTAAAATGGCAGTATTTACACTTAAATATATACAGACTATTTGCCAACAAGTTCAGTATGCTTAATTTCATAAATGTTTTTTGCTTCATTTTGATACTCTTCACACATTGCGATTATTTGCTTGTTTACATTAAATATCACATCCTCAGATACCCCAGTTTGTTTTTTAACTTTTTTAATGAAGTCGTTTTGAACATCCTTCATAGAATCTCTACATTTTATGTATAATGCTTTTGCATTTTTAGCTAAGGCTTCTCTATGCTCTTTAGTTACTTTTGGCACTGGCACAAACAGCGTTGTGCCATCTTGTTGGGGGTTAAGGTTCAAACCAGAATTATTTATAGATTTAAGTGCATCAGGTATAACCTGTGGGAAGGAAGAGAAGTTAATAACTATGGTCTTAGGATTTTTACGAACTATCTGAGCAAGTTCCTGGAGCTCATATGCCTTCCCATCAAACTTAACTGGCAAAGACTCAATGGAACCAGTCGTGGATCGCAATGACAAATTTTTAGCGAAATCATCTTTCATTTTTTCAATAGCTGCTTTACATCTATCTTGAATCTTGTCCACTGCAATTACTTCCGACATCATAGCTGGGTTAATATCCACTTTGGCGCCTTTACCCTTTTTATCTTTTCCTTTGTCTTTACTTTTGGCATAGTCTCGAACTAATGCCAAATTTATAGGAGCACCAATAATTCTTTCATATCGGTGGTTGAGGTTAGGATAACTTTTTATGGAGTTGTTTAAGATTGGAACAACCATTCGTTGTAATAGTCGAGCACTCATTATTTATTAGCGAAAATAAAATATAAATAGCATGTAAAAAGTATGTTTTCACTTATTTTCTTTTAAAAATAAAGTTATTTTGTTTTGCATGATATTATGATGATATTAATTTATCCCTAATGGGAAAGGCAAAGGACTTTAGTCCATACAGCCAGGTCTTGATCGTATGATGGTTGGTCTGAAACTGCCTTGCATGATATTAAATTAGACTTGATATAGAAATATATTTTTTTGAGCATATATTTTAAGACAGGTTAAGGTACCGAGCCACACAGTAAATTTTTTCTTTTTTTTTTCATCTTAAAAATTATGCCGTCATATAAAATAACTTCTTTTTATATCATTTCTTTATATTTACCTTATACAATTTGAGGTTGTAATTATTTCCTTCGCTTTACTATCAAAGTTTTGTAATTAGGAGGCTAGTGGCTTAAAATAATGTAAAATAGCTTTTAGAAAAACTTTAATATAAGTATCAGTGGTCATGTGTTCAATAAATGAATATTAATATAATTAATAAAGATTCTGTAGACATTAAATTTAAATGACAAACTCGCCTTTATACTACGCCACCACTGACTACTGTTGTTGGTAAAGTTACTGTACTTAAGAGCTGATGACCAAAGACGTTTCTAGCCCATGTAGCGCCCGTGTGCATTCATTACCTATACGCTCCACCCTTTAGTAAGCGCGGGGCCAAAATGGATAAGGTACAAATGTTAACATTTCTTTTATAAATGTTATGTCGTCAAGTCGTCAATGTAAAAACCACCATAGGCAAAGCCGCCTCTGCTGATGACAGTCATAGCTATCGAAAAAATTACCCAAAATTCGACGGTTAAGATTATGGGGAAACCTTATAGTAATAGTAAACTTGAAGGGGATCTATAAAAATTGTTATAAAGTTTTTACTACTTGTGTATGTACATAAATGGATAGCAGTACGTTCCTTTGCACTGTTCGCATGTTGACACTGACATTCTTAACAATTTAAATTTTGATGTTTTGTTTGTCGGTATTGTAGTGGAAAAATGACTGTGTTTTTCAAGACAGGGCGGTATTGTTTATTACGAAAGTGTTTAAGAACTCCTATTTCTAACTTATTGTGTCTACGAAAATATTCAGGTATTGTTTGTTTATAAAGTTTTGCATCAAAGGTGGTTTAGAGGTTATATCTACAGGTCTTTTTCAGATCCTGTAAGGAAATTTAAAAGGTTTAATGATGTAATTGCTCAACGAAAAGCCGAGGCGCGACGAAGTTTGGTCGTTCAGGTCAATTCAGAATCTTCATTTAATGAGCTTTATGGTTATTGCTCCAGATATGCTTCTGTTAAGGACATTCATCATTATAGAAATTCTGAAAGTGAGGTGAGGTGTTAGAATTTAAGTTTTATGTAACAAATAAAAAACTAAGAATGGACTGAGAAAAGGTAATTTTTCATAAGTAGTAATGCCTAGGTTTGTAAAATAAAAAAAATATGGTAGAGAACCTTCACTTATAGCTATTTGAGCAGTGGGAATCAATTTTATAAATAACATAATGAAACTTCGTAAATCAAAGTAAATAAATCAGACGCATCTAACATTAAAATCTATAACCATGATGGGACACATTTAATTGTGCATATAGTTAGTATAGCCTACTGGATTTATTTCTATAGCACCAAATCAAAAATAATTGATATACATTGTAATATAGAGCATGGAAAATTCTGTTTTAAATTTGTTTTACCTGAATTAATTACCACCCAAAACAATATGCACATAACACATTAGTGATTACCTTTCACTTTATTGGTAGGTTTTTTTGTTTTAAATACAGAATTTACCTAAAAATCTAAGATTTTCTCTTTTAAAATATACAAATGATACAGTTGCTCATTAAAAATAAATATTTGAAAATTAAGGGGTCTAATCTTATAGTAGGTCTATAAGATTAGACCCCTTAATTTTATAATAATGTAAATGAAGAAGTAAAATGAGTAAAATATTCTTTATTTTAGCATTTTATGCTTATTGAATTTGATACAGAAGAACATGTCAAAGAAGTTTTACAAGCATGCAGTTCTCATCAAAAAGATGTGGATGTGATGGCTATAGAATCACCATTTCTTTGGTTTAAAGCTGCAATGACCAAAAGGGAAAAAAACAATAATTCTTCTACAAAAGTATTAGCAACAGAAGATGGCATTCAAATGGTGGATGATGATGTTCTATTTGAGGATTTATTGAAATGCGAATCAGTAACAAACCAAATACAACTTGTGTATGACAGGACTAAGTTGAATGACTTGGGAGTGAGACTTAGGTTTATGGTAGCAAGACAGGTGAGATGAGTATTCATTGGTTATAGTATTACTTTGTTCACCCTCTGCTTAACTGTCCTCTCACACAATTTAAAGATTTGTTTTTAAGATACTGATGATCTCAGAAACAGATCTCGTCATTTGACTTCACAAAAAACAGTTACTAACTATATGCAATTCTGTACAAAAGTTGTACTTAAGATATGTATTATATTTAGCAATGCATTTAAATTATCATCACTGCCTGTCCATGGTCCACTGCTAAACTTAGGCCTCACTCATAGATTGTCATAAAGCGCAATCCTGAGCCACCTGCATCCATCAACTGAGGGGGTCATCCTACACTGTGGCTGCCAAGGTCTTTCTTCCCTTTAGATTATCAGGTCTAAGAACTATGGCTAGCCCATTGTCACTTCAGCTTGCTTATCTAAGATTCTTAATACCAGTTCAACTGATGGACTGCAGTCCATCATCTTTCCATATTCAAAAAAATTCCAAGTTGCAAATGTATATATGACGTCAAATAAGCTTTTAGCTAATTCAGCTATAGGTTCATAGGATACATACCTAGTACTTGATTTGACGAAAAATCATACTAATAGTGTATACTCTTCCCCAATAACAAAGATTGTAAGTCTTGCCAGTTACAACTACTTTACTAATTCTCATCACTCACTTGGGATTCAAATGCTTCATGACAATCTGTGCAAGGTACCTGTGTTCCTAAGTGAATTAATAATGAGCTGAAGGGATTATGATTATTGACTGGATACAATCCAGTTGCGAAGCAGCTTTGGTCTACTCAAGAACCTTTCTTAATGTATTTATATAAATAAGTTATATAGTTGTTTATATAATAATTGATTTATTTTCAGTTTGAAGTCATATTCAAGAGTTTGTATGCCAATGTGGCAGTGCATCCATTTGGCTCATCGGTAAATGGCTGTGGGAAGATGGGTTGTGATTTAGATTTGGTCCTTACAAATGTATTAACTGAGGAAATGGTGAGTTGTTAGTTAACAATAGAATTCTTTGCATTGTCAATAAATATTGCTTGAAATTACTGTTTATGATATTTAAGCAAAGGTTTGTCAAGAGTTGTCAACTATTGGTTTAATGTAGAAAAAAAGTTACTAAATTGTGTTGAAGATAGTCCAGAAATCCTTGCATCTGAGTTATTCATGGTGAAGATGTCATGTAGTTTTTTTCAAGAATATTAGCTATAGTATTAGTATTACTAACTTGTTAACCAACTCCACCTAAATTAAAATATAGAGATAAGAGATTGGTTAACAAAAATAGTTGAATGCTGGATTTGGAATAGCTGGGGCAGGAATATGCAACAACTGAATACCACCGTGTAATAGCAGAGAACCCTGCTGCGTTTTGACTGGTGAGACCCTACAATTCAGAGACTTTCATAAAATAGGCATTCCAACGGACTAAGTTGGAGTGTGAACTCAATGTTTCCTCATTATGACTCCTTATCAATGATAAATGTTAGTCGCAATGGGCCGCAGGAATCACCTTGTTCTCTGTCAATCTTGTTAATTGTAATTTTAAGTGCTGCTGAACAATTTTATTTCGAAGACATTTGAAGTCCACCAAACCGTACTGGAGTCGCGTGTGGTGGGTGTTAGAAGCATAGTTCAGCTTCTAACACCCTTTCTAGAGAGAAGTCCAGCAGTGGGATATACTGGGTGTCCCGTAAGTAGCAACGACAAACTTATAGGAAATACAGGTTGTCGGTTCACCTACCAGAAAAGAAAAGTACCTTAGCAAAAGTGTCAGCATTTTTGAAATATTTTTTTTCTTTATTTTCTAAAGATATCAACAAAAATGTAATCAGTGTTACAACTTTCTGTAATCACCACCGAAGGCAAAAGTTAATAAAAAAAATAAAAACACTGACGAAAATAGTGACAATTTTAATAAGTTATCGTGCTAGTTTTTATCGTGCTACTTACGAGACACGTTGTATATGTAGGCCGTTATTATTGCATTAACCTTAACAAAGTTAAAAGTTCACAAAGGGCGGACTTGATGTCAAAGGCATTCTCTAGCAGTCAACCCAAGGTGTGGTGAGATATGTGTATGATAGGTGTAGCAATAAACTAATTAATAAAAGAAGAAAAAAACGTTTGTAGTTTAGTTAATGTCGTTGTCAGAGCGACGCAAGCCGTCGCCTCGTGTACCAGGAGAAGCGCGCGGAAGGTGGGCCCCGCACGAACGCGCGCCAGCTCGAGCTGCTGGGCGCGCTGCTGGAGCTGCGCGTGCCGGGCGCGGCGGGCGTGCGGCGCGTGCTGGCGGCGCGCGTGCCCATCCTCAAATGCACGCACCAGCTCGCCGCGCTACACTGCGACCTCACCGCGTCCAACACGTGAGCATAGATAATCCTTATCTCTCTCTCTTTGTCTTCAAATCGCACATAAAAAAGAACAGCCTATATACATTGTTATTTCGTAAGTCGCACAACAATCCTAAGAGGAAGATAGAGGCTGACGCCATTTTCGAGACATTGAGATTTCTCTCAAATTTTGGGCAATTTCTTAAGAAAATGGGGAAAAGTGGATATTTTTATTATGAAATAAAATACGACTAATTACAAATAAACACATTATTACTATTAGAAAATTATACAATTTACCAGAATTTTTTTGTTAATTGTTTTTTTATTAGTTGGAAAGTGCCCAAATTGCCGCCTTTCCTTTGCTCTCTAATATATTTATATAATAATGCTTTTAGTGATCATTATATACTTTTACTTTAGAAAGTTGCCTGGTAGAGCTTTACTTCACTTTAGTGTAAAGTACAACAGTAAAGTTTTTATAAATAAAAAAAAAATAGGTATTTACTAGTTTTAGTTTAGATTGTATATATTTCCAGATCTGGGGTATACATGTCGGAACTGCTCTGGCTTTATGGATGTTTGGACCCTAGGGTACGTCCGCTCATATTCGTGGTACGACGCTGGGCCAATGCAGTGGGGCTCACAAACCCACACCCTGGCCGATGGATCACCAATTTCCCCTTGACCCTGATGGTGTTGTTCTTCTTGCAGCAGAAAAGGAAGTCGGGTTTCATTTTACCGTCACTCAAACTGTTAGTAAGCAAGGCCGGTAAGTAGCGTCGAGTCTTATGCCATCAACACTATTTATGATTAAATTCATTTTAAGGATCTTAAACGGTACCGATATGATTATTGATGGTACTGAAATAGCTTTTATGGAATGTCTTATGTACACGGATGTATGATATAGTTCTTCACATTGGTGGCTTGCATATTTCAATGGCATATTTCTTCTCCAAATCTCAATGCTGGACACAAGTCACTTAGAGCAGCCATCGTGGACGCCCCGTGAAGGATTCACCAAAACTAACGGCCTCGGTACCCTCCTGGAGTAGGGTTTTTGAAAATACTACCATATTTGAGGGGGGGGGGGGGGTTTGGCCTAATGCTAGTACTTTAGTTCAAAGAGGCTCGTACCACTTACTTCCCCGATCGAACCCATTCGTGCAACAACAGAAGCTGATGGTTGGCTCTATCTTCTATAAAATTAGTAACTGTGTAATGGTATATATACATCTTATCAAACCAAACACAGCTCAGTTATATCTGTATTTCACGTTTGTATTCTGTGGGGGATGCGGGAGCATCCCTGCACTCAAGAAACACAGCAGCACTATGTTGGTGTTGTGAGAGCGTCACCCTTCATGTTGCGGTTAGAAAGTAGCTGCAACATGACTCTAGCACCGTAGAACAGCGGTACCGGGTTCCTATCACTGCTGGTCTTTGAATGATGCTTAGAACTTCATAAATTGAGACAATTCATCATAGACCTCAAGGTTGAATACTCATCTGTCTCTTAAATATTATGTCTTTACCTATGAAGATGCCGTTCTTTAGTATTGGCTATTTCAAACCAAAAAATAGTTTTGACTGATTGTGAATTTTAAAAAGACATTCTTTTTACAAAGTCAGTCTTTTGTTTATTGATTAGCTTTGTATTTTCATTACGTTTGAACATTTTTCGTTCTAATTGAAACTTTAAAAATTCGTGTAATTATGGAATATGAGTTCCGACGTGGCATCAACGCGGCACAAACGGCACGTAACATCAACAACGTTTACGGAGAGAACTTTACAAACGAACGCACAACCCGTTATTGGTTTGTCCGGTTCCGTTCTGGAAATTTTGATTTGAAAAATGAACCTCGTGGTTGTCCGGACACTTTGGTCAACAATGATGAAAATAAAGCGATTATGGAAGCTGATGATACTCAATCTACAGCCGAGCTAGCAGTAGCTTTTGATGTTAACATCGAAATAATATTGGTCCATTTGCGACAAATGGGCAAGGTAAAAAAGCTTGATAGATGGGTGCCCCACGAACTTAACGATCGCCAGCGCAACGTACGCGTTGAGACCTGCCTCGCGCTGCTCAACAGGCACAGAAATTAAAGAATTTTGAACCGAATTGTTACGACGAAAAGTGGATTCTGTTCGACAGTCAAAAGCACTCAGCAAGTTGGTTAGATCTTGGTTCAGCACCAAAGTAATGCCTTAAACGAAAAATGGCCGCTAGAAAGTAGATGGTCACTGTTTGGTGGTCTAGTGCCGGGGTGATTCATCACCGTTTTTTAACAAACGGCATGAGCATTACTGCAGATTTGTACTGTGAAGAACTGCAGACAATGATGGAGAAGCTCGCACATCTGCAACACCACAACCAGCTTAATCGGTCGTCCCCGCTGCTCCTACAGGAAAACGCGCGACCCCATACTGACAACAGACAGTCTCCAAGGTGCAAGAGTTGGGGTTCGAAGCTCTTCCTCATCCACCGTACTCACCTGACCTTGCACCCACCGACTATTACTTTTCCAAAATTTGGACAACTTTTTAGCGGGAAAAATTCAATTCCCGAGAGGCAGTACAAAATGCCTTTGAAGAGTTTGTTGCCTCCCGTCCAGCTGATTTTTACAAGAAGGGCATCAATAAACTACCACTGCGTTGGCAAAGATACATCGATTACATGGGTGATTACTTTAATTAAAAAAAAAAACTTTACCTTTTCATACAAAACATTTTGCAATTTCATAGGTATATATTTAGAATGTCTTCGTTTGAGAGTTTCGAATGGTCACAGTCTAAAGAGATTTATTAGCCTGATGAGAGTTAACATCTCTATAAATAAAAGAATATGATGTTGTCCCGGCCGGTGTCGTCCACGGCGATTTCTTCTGGTTATTGCCACAAGACATTAACTGGGCAGCGTATTTTGTAGTGCCGTAAGCATTTGCGCAAGTAGAAGCACTCACTCGTCCCCTTCCCTATTCCGATGTAATGCATATGCAATAAGATCGGAGGAAGATTCGGATGCAGTGTCGGGGACACGGGACACATACCACACACTCGGGAACCAAGCACGTGTGTGGAAGTCTAAATGAGAAGAGTGAACAAGAACTTTCTCTTCTAGTGCGCCGCCATCAACTTGACTGCATGATCATTAAGATAAAAAAGAAAAAAAGTAGGTGGTAGGCCGTAGTCCAATGTTTGGCTTAGACCATCGAATATCCAGGTGTGAAGTAGATAGCACGTTCTACTCCATCTAGCCCAATTTAACATAAACAAAGATATCCAAGATAACAGTGGTAGAGCTACACTGCAGTTTGTTTCTAGCTGCAGAATGAATGTGTCAGCCCAACCGGAGTCGGACCACGCCGTCACAAAATACCAGCGTAAAATCGAGCGAGTGTAGGGATCCGGAGACATTTATTACTGGAGACGAGGCATTCCATCTCAGTCCTCAAGGGTGTCAACGCGATTCCTTGACAAAGATGAATGTAGATGTCATGGGTCGCAGGAATTGCTGCTGCACTTGCCGTCAGGTGAACTGTATACTTGTTTTTTGCAATAATTCATGTCATTATAATAAAAAAAAAAAATTATTTCACTTAATAGGTAAAGAGGACATCAGGATAGCAGAGGATAATGTCAACTGCACATTCCTGCGCGACCTGAACAAGCTACCGGAGGATACGTACGCCCAGTGCCACGAGGATCTCCATACCTTACTTCTCCAGTTCTTCGAGTTCTACGCGCAGTTCGACTTCCAGGAGAAAGCCATTTCCATCAACGAAGGAGTTCCAGTTCGGAAACCAAACGCTCTTCCTCTTTACATAGTGAACCCATTGGAACAGGCTCTAAACGTCAGCAGAAATGTTAGCTACGAAGAATGTGAAAGGCTCCAATCGGAAGTAAGAAACGCCGCGTGGCAACTTGAAGCGGGCCTGGAAGGGAAGAAAGAAAAAGAGTGGGGAGTCGTGGGACTCCTAGGGAGAAAGGACTCCAGAGGTCTAAAGCAACTTCTCAGAGTGGGAAACTCACATAGACTGGTGTCGGTGAAAGATTTATTCAAAGATGACGACGAAGCACCGAGCACACAATCACAGAAGTCCAAAGACGGCGCAGAAATTAAAAACGCTGTGAAAGAGTTGAGAGAGTCGATAGTCACTGCAGAGAAAAGAGACCAGAAGACGAAGTTCCAGAACAGTCAGGTAGCGAGGGAAGTGTACAGAATAAGAAGGAATAAGATTGTGTGATGTCGTGAAGTGTTTAGTTGAGGGTCAGTAGATATTGAGTGATGTTTTACCTGGACGATGTAAATTGTAGGGAAGTGTTCCCTAATGGAGCTGAACAAGTTACCCTCCCACTATCCACTAGCATGTCTCCTTGCCTACACAGACCAGCGTTATTAAGTCTACTTGTGGTGTGATTTTAACTGCGAACACAGAAGAACAGGATATCTTATAGTGCGTTACATATCGTGAATTTAATGTGTCGAGAAGTCCACCATACCGGAACGGCGGACTTCTCGGCTCGTATTTCTTTGAGTAATGCACAACCCCCATCCCTTTGGCATATTGAAATCTACTGCTGGACGTAGGGCGTTACAGCGTCAGCAGCCCCTGCATGGTGTAGTACTTCCTCCGTTGGCAAGCGCAGTGCAATATACGGCTATTGGCGCTGCTACCCATCAGGGATTAACCTATATGGATGGATTTTTGCCGTTAGGACATTCAATCACTTCACTGTTGAAGATGAGGGATCATTAAAGTATTGTGTGCTGTACTTAACACAGCTGTATTCAACAAGAAGTCTTTACGAACGTAATTTGAAAAAACATAACTATATCGCGATGTATTTGGCTTGTGGCGCCATCTATCGAAAGCAAAATGAGACATTGATGGTTGTAGGTTCGAACGGGAAAGGACTACGGCCCCACAATAGTACCAGCAGAACACTGCTGTGTTTCGTACGGTGAGCGTGAAAATCTGGATACCTAATAACAGGTAACGAGGCATTGTAATGTCATGCAGATATCATCTAACATCAAGCGCACTGTGTGCTCGCTTGTCACCCTCCGCGTGAGCATGTATTTGGGATTGGACATGTAATTTGGAGGCAAAGATGAACTCCTTTAAGTCCCTATATACAACACGAATTGCCCCGCCTATTTTGCCGTGGTTGTACCGCCCCCTCCAGTTTGTATACCGTCATGCGTGGATATGAGGTCATTTACGTAAGCTGTAAACGGCACAATCAGCTCGTGTATACCTCTTCTTATATAAATGCGAGTGGGCAAGTGGCTGGGATAATTGTTTTCATATTTCTGTCGATTGACACGTGGTCACCATCAACCTCGTACATTGATGGACATTTAAAAAAAGCACATTAAAGTTGCCCACACGAGCTTCAGAAATAAATGTAAAGCTGTTGTATAAGCAGCCTTAGATTCTTGTGTTCATGGTGGAAATGAAGATGTACATGGAAATTATGTAAATAAAAATCTTATTAGTTTGAAATTATTTAATGTGTGTTATTTTACATAGGGTATGTAGGTTGGGGGTGCAGCTAGCATGAATGGGTCGTCACGACCAGGGCCTGACTGCGCTGGAACGTCAGCGTAATACTGCTGTATGTCATATGGTCAGAGTACGGAACAAGAACGCGTGGTGTCTTTAACCTTAGTGGAGGATAGGTGTTTAAAAAAAAAAATATGGACAGCCATCACTTCCCATCAGCTGAACTGTGTGCAAGTTTGTCACCTTTAGTTATATGAAGTCATTTAACTTGTTACCTCTTCAATTCACGCACAAACAAATTGACTTTAGGATTCGAAGGATTGCCCAGCCCGCGGACGGCGCTCTTGAAGGCGGCGACGTTGCTGCCGCAGAGTCTGTCGAACGTCGGCTTGTACGTGGGCTCGTCCAACAAGCTCAAAAGCCGAGCACAGGCGTCTAAATCTCCGTCCGTCTGTTTGATCGTGTCCGCACACGCCGCCGCCCAGACGGTTTCCTCTAGGAACATGTTGTACTTTTCGCTTTGGCCGAAAATGCGACACTGAAAGAACATTTTTTATAATATTAATAATAATAATAATAAAGGTCTTGGGGATCGGAGATCGACTTATTATGAGTACACACCGGAAGCAGTGGTCGAAAATAACCGCGCCAGGCTCTAATGGAACCGGCCCATCATCACGGACAGGACTATTCTTGCGAATAAACCTGATATCGTGTTGATGGACCGGGCACAGTCAAGGATATTTTTGGTCGACATCACATTCCCATATGACGAGAACCTCGCGAAAGCCCAAACAGACGAAAAGACAAATATCTGGACCTGGCACACGAGGTGACCGACATGTGGGGTGGTATGCCGACCGAAATTATTCCTATAGTCGTATTTGCAAACGGGTTAATCCCAACCAGCCTTTAGAATCACCTGAGGCGGTTGCAACTCCGGGTTCAACCGCAGAAGGCGCTCCTCGACACCGCTCGTATAGGTTTCTCTCCCTTTCGCCCTAAACTTCGACCGTTTGGACACCCCCGTCTAGTTGGTCTTTAAATGTGTATTGTATATATTTGTTTTATTATATGTTAATAGTATATTTATTTTATTGATCAACCAGGCGAAGATAGAAAAAAATAAAATTAAAGATTAATTGCCACCAAAAAGCAAATATACATAAATCCATAAAAAAATAGGCGATCTTATATGTAACGTATATATTTATCGCAAAAGAAGATGCAACAACTGAAGGTAGCAAGAGATAGCAGACTCAGCGTTACTGTACGAAGGTCACACAGTTCTGTCTACCCCATTCTCAGTCACACGCCACCCCAGGAGGAGCGTGAATATAAAATATCAAATGAAAAAATTATACAAAAAAATGTGTGTGTTTTACAATTAGTTATATTAATAGATAAAAATAAATATACATATTTATATATATTTTGTTTCAACAATAGAACCCTTTTGGTATTGGACACAACAAGCACAAAGTTTTCCATGATATTACAGCCATCCTTCGCGAACACTTACGCATATGCGTTCCTACCCCTTAGGACTGACATGGAGTAAACCTGTAATTGGTGCGATCTTTAAACGCAATAGCAGCAAAACTCTGCTACTTATTGCCAGTAATCCTTTCACAGGGAAGGAACACACTCACAGAACACCAGCATAAAACGGCTTTTTAAAGCGTTTCCTTTGGCGAATGGAAGAAACCAGTAAACCTTGCCGGTTAAAATGCATTCCATATTAAAATAACATCTTTAATTTACCTCTTCATCTGCGTCGTCCAGCAAGCGTAGCTGACAGTCGAAGTCCAGCAGAGCCAGCACGCATAGCAGTCTCCATCCACCTGACTGCGCGGCTACGTGGGCACGCACCAGTTCCGCAGCACGGCTGCCCACTGCCGGGCGCACGCCCTGCCCAATGCTCTCCTTTTCCGAGCCGCTCTCAACCGCTGGGCACGTGCTGGCCGTCAGCATGTCAGTCGCTATGCGAGCTGACCTCTGGCGCAGCAGTTCATCCTCGTCCTCGAGAACCGACACAAGACTGGCCCACAGACAGGCTCTTACTTCGACTGAAAACATTTCTTATTTTTATTATAAGATAATGTGATGGCAACACTGTTCGAACATGTGTTTACTTTGTTCACATTTCACTTGCGGTAAGTGATTCGGTATGTTATGTTTATGGTTATGGCGCGAATATCCATCCTCTATAAGCAATCATAATGTTATCCTGGAGGATTAAATGTCTCCTTACCACAAATAAGGGTCTCCGGATCTCTACACACCCACATGGCTTAAAATCTATTATGGTAGATTATGCAGTATTAATGCAACACTCTGTAAACTTTGTTTTTGTTACGTTGCTATTCCACGCAAGTATTCTGTGAGGGCGCGGGCCTTCCCCGTTCGCGCCGACCCATCCATAACGCAGCTAGAACCAGCTGACTAGTGCTTCGGTGTTTGTGTGTGATGTGGTACTCTTTGGTCATGTCTAATGTAATAAAAAACATATCAAGGTCGGTGTCGAACGGCAAAACGGGAATAAACTAGCAGGTCTGAAACAAATCTGGTCGATTATAGTGTAATATATTTTATCATTAACAAAGCACTTCTTTGTTAAATTTTAATATAAAATCTAAATACAAACAATCATAGATAACATTTACTTACATTCTTCTCCTTCATTTAAATCGTTTAATGTATAAGTTGTTAACATTTTGAAATTCTTCTCCAAGAAACCCACGACCACTTCCCTCGTGATATCACTGTTCTCAGACGAACCGCAAGCGAACAACACCCTTACCGCCTCGAGAACGTATCGCCCATTTACGTTATACGTTTTCAATTTCTCCGTTATAAAGGTCGTTAAGCTGTACAAGTATATATGGGTCAAATTTTCGTGTTCCGTTTCAACGAGACTTGTCAGTTTTGATAGAACGACGTCATCTGTCACCGCTGTCACATTGACATCTGCCTGTATTATATATCTGTAGGTGTCATCTTCTAAAGACAGTAATTTGAGGCATTTCTGTTTACATTCTAAATATTTAGTAGTTTTTAACACTTTGTATAATGTTTTAGTATATAGAGGATCTTTTCTAATATAGTCTATGATATTAGTCTTTGCTATCGAATCTAAATGCTCTTGTAATCTATCTTCCGCCTCTAAATTGTTGTGCAGAATAAGTAAATAATTGAGAGTAGATAAAACATCTTCGTATGTTGTATGGGAGAGTGTTTTATATATAAATGTTTGTATATCGTCCATATGTCTATATTTATTTATCAATATGATATACAAAGTGGTTGCGTTTGCTCGACAGATATCTCTGCCAGGGTGAACGTTTGACATATGATGTCTATCAGTTAGAAGTATGTCTAGATGATTGATTATTGTTTCTATAGTATCTTGATTTATTAGTGATGGAAATCTGAAATTAAATAAGGAAATTGAAATAGAGCCACACTGGCATTTTCTTCTATCAATATATGTATATATAGCAGGGATAAAGTTATGGTTGTAACAAAACAATACAAATAAAGGACCTTACACATAACACCATCATACAGTAAAGTGACCCTGTGCGGACTACAATCAAGCCACATGTAAGGCTCACTATATTAACAACTAGACACAATGGTAGAGGCACACTGGCACTAGCTTCTAGCAATACGATGGAAATAAAATTATGGCTTGTATCACTAAAACAGTATAAATAAAGAACCTTTCACATAACACCAACTGCAACGTTAATAGGTTGGCTCGCACTAAGAAGCCTAAGAACACCAGAGAGAAAAAATAGCATAACGCCGCTGTGTTTCGTGTGATGAGATTTGGAATCCGGAAACACGATTACAGGTAACGTGGTATTACAGCCTTCGAGGACAACAACCCACGTGCCTCCTGAACCTTTATTGAGGATGGATGTAGACGTAGGCCCGCAGTCATATCTTACCATCAGGTGATCTGTGTGCTCTTTTGTCATCCCTAATATTATATAAAGAAATAAGAAAATTAAAAGACAAGAATTTAAAGCTGCTACTATACAAATTATTACTATTTAGTAATTTTAATTAGTTTAGATGAATTTAAATTTAGTGGAAGGTTTACGGAGCCAAAGTCTCAGGTTAGCCTTATTTGATAATGTCGTAGAGGACTTCCAATATACATCGACCTTAAGAAAGAGATAGCCCGAGGACTTTTACAGTTTTACTGGCTTGAGAGGTGACCGAGCGCTTATGGCGCTTAGGGCTCCCGAGAGGGAGCCTCGTGGAATGCTACCTTGTTCCGCGAGAGCGTCTGACTCGAGGGCCGAACTTCGGCTCGGTCAGTTGCTTCTGACTAAGGATTATCTATCTCAATTAATATCGATATTATTATTAGCTATCTGTGCCACCACTTCGGAATGCGTTGGCGATGGAGAAGAAGTGGCGCAAGAAGGCTACGTCGCTCTCTCACGGTCGATGTAAAAGTTATTGTGAATTGTTGGTGTGAATTTGCTCATCATATATTGCCACAGTATTTAAAAATTTCATCCTCACAATTTCTTTGGTTGGCACTGTACGCGTTGCCCATAGTTTTATTTAACACGCGCGACTACTTTTTACTCTGTGGAATCAGCAGTCGTCGGTGGTATTCCCGGACCCAAAACCATGTAGGAACCTTCAAGAAGACAGCCTTCTCCTTTTTTAAAGCCAGGCAATCCCTCGCAACTCCTCTGTTATTGCGGATGTGCGGGGGCTGTGTCACTTAGGCGAGCAATTATTGCGTTTGCCCTATCGTCTAAAAAAATAAGTTACTTGTACCTTACCTCCAAATGATTAGATTAAGCATCTTCAAGTACTCGTCCATTAGCAAGTAACATGGAAGGTTTCCTCCGTCACGCTCCAAGATCCACTTCGTTGTATTTATTGTTCCCGTCAGCCGTGCCACGGCGTCGTCTTCCAGAACTAAGTTGTCCGGTTTATTGTCTAGTAACTTTATCACCTGGAATATGGCAATACTTAACAATGGTAGTCACAACAACGCGGATGGGTCAGCTCGACCGGGGGCGACCTCACTCTCACAAAATACCTTTGTTGCGTCTGATGAGTGTAGGGATCCGGAGACCTTTATTACTGGTGACGATTCCATTTTAGTCGTCACGTGTGACGATACTTCTGTATTATTATTCCTTATCAATGATGAATGCGGGTGTCATGGACCGAAGACACTCACCATCAGGTGAACTATCGTTACCTTCGACATAACGATCTTTAGTGATCAGAGGTGTCAACGTTTTTGCATCGGTTCTTTATCTTGCATGGATGTCGCTGGTGTCGCTGGTGTCGCTGGTGGAGCTTACGCTGTAATGAACAGTGTGCTCGATTGTCACCTATTTTTCCCCAATAAGACCACACACGACAATTGTAAAAATGAAATATGAATTTAATTCTGCGTATTCTGTGTTTCTATAGATCGCAGCCATTGACATGACGTGGCAGAGCGTGGTAGAAGCACAGGTCAACACACATGCAGTTATGTATTAGGAATATGTCGACCCAACTTGGATGAGGAACGCACTTTCCGGTATACCAGCGTGACAACGTAGTGCAGCAATACTGTGTGTCGACTGGTGGACGTAGAAAACCCGGTGAGCTTATTGATGCTGACGAGGAATTTGTTCTAGTCCTCAGGGGTGACAATGCATCTTCATTATAATTGACATCGAGGGATCATGGACTGTGTTCCTCATTCTAGACATCCTAAAATATAGTAACTATCATGCCATGTAAGAAGTCACTAACCTGCAAGAGTATGCCATGACAGAAGTTTCTTTTGATGTTTTTGTCGCATACCAACGTTAGCATTTCTTCTATGTGCGATACGTACCTAGAAAATCAATATATATATATATATATATATATATATATACATATATATATATATGTGTATGATATATATTTAGTATCTGTAGTCAGCAATCGACTGGGAAGACGTCGTATTTCAAAAATTTAAAGTATAATGTAATGGGGTGTAACTTACAGATTGGGGGATATGAGGGGCACGAGTGCCCTGGCGGCCAGCTGCCGTGTCTTCAGCACGGAACTGCGCGCGCAGCTCACCACCGGACCCACGAAACACGATAACTGTACACACATATAAAATAAACATCACGTGACGATAGGCAAATATTTGCGTGTTATAGCAACGTAACGCCGCCGTTTCGTATGGCGGGGTGGGGGTCCGGGGATCCTACAAGCAACAAGGTAATCCATCTCAATCCTCAGGAGCGACCACGCATGTGTGTTTTGAATTTCTTGTTGAAGATGAATGTTGTTAAAGCGTTGGATAGATGGCGCTAGAAGTCTATTACATCGCGCTATAGAGATATACGCATGTATAATGTAAGTATCTAAACATTTTCAATCTTTGTATCCCTCTCACTGTTCAGCCGGCATTCTGCTCGCGAGTCGAATGTCGGTTTTAAGGCATGAAATAAAAAAAAAACTTTGTATTCCAATAATCAGTAACTTTGTATTTACAATAAAAGGGTTCAACACTAGCTCAGATTTAATTTTATTGCCCTCAACGATCTGGCTCAAAAAAATGTCACGGGTCGCCGTCTTCACTTAACACATCAGACGAACTGTGTGCTCATTTGTCACACCTAGTAACATATCTAAATCACTAAAAAGATTTATTTATTTTGTCGCGGTGACACTTTAACGTTTTAATACTGACGTGATAGTTGATAGTCACTGAGAGCGTAAGTCTAACGACCGAATCCGTCGAGTCCGTAACTTGGACTGGTTGCAGGGAATTTAGCTTTAGGCATTAATTCGCCCTTTGTGAACCTTTTATCAAAAAAAATCGACGAAAATACGAATGCAATAAAGAGTAAATACATAGATATATATGTAAAGAGATATACGACAAGAAGATATACCGCAGTATCCTGAACGCGCCCCATCCGTGATGAATCTGTCGATCTCTCACGTATAGATCTTATTTGGTTTTCAGTTTGATTGAATATTATCATTTCTTATGTAGATAAACAATGATATTGTCTTAAACTAAAAAAAAAATATAATGAATGTTGCCATTATAATATCACAATAGAACTTATAATGGCAACATTCTTCCCGTTTCCCTTAATCGATCGTATGCTCACCTTTAGGTTGGAGACGGTCCCCTCTAGAGCGGACGGGTAGAGTCTGGCCAGGAGCAGCAGGATTGGATACAAGGATGGCTTGAGCAACCGCGCCTCCTCGCTGTCACTAACTTCGTTTAGTTTCTCCTGTAGACACGGATATAATATTTTTACGACAGTACCTACAATTTTCTTAAAATTGTATTTCCCAACCGAAGGGACTTAATAGATTTATGTTTCCTACACAAAATAATAAAAGGAAGTGTGGATTGACCTAATTTCGTGAATATATAATTAGTCATAAAATATTGTATTTTCATCAGTTTTTTATGTGCCTGCAAAATTTCAATTTCTAAGTCTTCTAGAACTGGCTGAAAACTGAATAAAATTTCATTAAATCCATCCATCCGTCCATACATACATTTATACATGTAAATGATGCAATATTGCAGAGCTGAATAGCACTAATGCAATTTGAATCGTTTCGTTTCAACTTGGAGTCAATGACACGCAACTAGACGTCTCATCCTAGTCCTCGGGGTTGAGGGAATGGATGTGAACGTCAAGCGTCCAAGTCATCGCTTACGATAAGGCGGACTGGGTGCTCGTTCAGCCATTCATTATATGAGAGGAATAGAAACAGTATTGTTGAGTTACCAGCATGAAGTCGTAGAGTCGTGGATATCTGAGGAAGAACACGCGGCCCGTCATGCGGTTCCTCGCAGCGAGCCGCTCCGCGTCGCGGCCGCGCGTCACGCCGAACACGCGCACCATCAGCGCACTCAGCAGCAGCGTTGAGGAGTTTCGCTCCTGCACATCAAATGAAACACGTAAACCATCAGCTCATGTGCGTCCCATTGCTGGGCAAAACTAACGAATGGCAGACCACGCTGAATCATGAACGGGTCAGCTCGAGGGACTGCGCCTTCACAGAATACTAGCGTCGAATATTAAAAATGGCACTTTTGAAATAAGAAGAGAAGAAATTAAATTTTTACTCTATTTTTAAGGCGTAAGTTTGAAAGAAAATAAAAAAAATATTTTATGTTTTTTCAATTATTTCTTGTCAAACCAAAGGTTTTATTTTTTGTTACACTACTGTAAGAGTTTTGTATTCCTAGTTGGCAATTTATTTTAATTTAATGTCAAGATAAATATATCTTTTTGAAGAGTAATGGAGATTTTATTAAAGATAACAAAAGACATCGATACTTTCACATTTTGCAAGTTTATACTTTATAATCCTGTTAGTATTTGAAATAATAGTAATTGTCTTTGATTATCTCTACATGACAGTACCGTACCCCGTACTATGAAACACGATAAGGGCGTAAGCGATATAGATATGTATGGAGACCGAAAGAGAGAGAGATACGTATCGTTTTCTTTTGACGTTAACATAATACTTTGCGTTTTTCCGCCTAGGAACAGACTTTAGTGTGTAACCAGGACGCTACCTCCCAGGTGGTGCCGTCGAAGCCGTTCAAAGCCAGCAGCAGCGCGTCTCCCACGTGGGGCGCCACGGCCTGCTGCAGTGCCGAGCACCGCACCAGCGCGCGCAGGATGTTGGTGCAGTGCGCGCGGTGCGGACCCTCGCCGCCCTGGTTCCAGCGCCGCATCAGCGAGTTGACGCACTCGTGGAAGCACTTGGGCTTGTCGCTCACTTGTAGTTCCGTCGTCACGAGTGCCTGCGAGAAAATACAGATTTTTTCTTCTATTTGTTGTAAAAAAAAACCTGTTTTTCGATCGCGTAGATAAAGGACCACAATAGGTGTGGATACCTAAATAGGAAAGCGTCGTTACACGTCTGTTCACTGGACGACCTACCGGGAGAGCTTCTGCTTACTCCCTCCGGTTAAGATAGCTTTTACAGTGATAGAGCTACTGTAAAAACTGCAGTTTGTTTCTAGCTGCAGAATAAATGGGTCAGCTCGACCGGGGGGAGCACCAAGCTCGCACAGAACACCAGCGTAAAATATCAGCGGAATGTTGCTGTGTTTCGTCCGGTGAGTGCAGGAATCCGGAGACCTTTATTACTGGTGACTAGGCATTCCATCTCAGTCCATGAGGGTGACAACGCATCTGTATTATTATTCCTTGTCAAGGTTGAATGTAGATGTCGTGGGCCGCAGGAATCACTTGCCATAGGTGAACTGTGTGTGAGTTTGTTGTTCTCAATGCGATAAAAAATAAATGATAATAATAATATAGCTTGAGGAAGACCAGCTCGGTCAGTTGCTTCTGACTAAGGATCATCTAAATGCTGTATCTACATTGTGTTTCAACAGTTTACTTCGCTTCTGGCCCTTTGGTATCATTGAGCTTTGTTGTATGCATATTGGAAAAAGATTTTTTTTATCATATGATACATAGATTTATACAAATTCAAGATATTTTTTATCATACTTTATTTACATTTTGACTAATTTTGCGCTACCCGTACTGCCACTGTCCGTTAAGTCCATAAACGTCACAATTTTTTTTCAAGGTTTGTATCGTATTTTTCTATTTTTTGTAATAAAATTTCAATTATATCAAATTTCTTCGTTAGATTCACTCATTTTAGCGTATGGAAAATCAATAGATAAATGGCGGGAAGCCGTTTTTACTTTTTATTTTTCTATTTTTAAAACGTCATCTAATTAAAAGTATCAAAACCAGCAAGATACAAATAATACAACCAAAGAAATTTACTAAAGATGCCAAACGAGCACACAGGTTACCTGATGGTGAGTGATAAATATAGGCCACAAATACCTTCAAGATTCAAGTTGTCATGTGCATTGTTGTCACCCTAAGCACTAACATGGAAATCCAAGCATCCAGTAACTGGGTTAGTATTGACACAGAGCAGCGTTAAATATCTTAGCATAATTAAATGTGAACATGCCCTAATTATGACCATCACGAACCTGTATCATGAAGGGCAGACCAGCGCTCCGTCTGGTGGCACAGAGGACGCCGGTGCCGTCGTCTGTGGCGATGGTCACCATCAGCTCACGCAGCCAGTTACGTGGCAACCCATGCAGAGGTGGACTTCGACACCGCCACAGCCTAGAATCATCGTGATTCACCATTGCGCTCATTAACTAACTTTAAGGTTTTAAAAGTAAAACTTCTTTGTGCCAGATGGGATAAAATTTCAAAATCGAGTTTAAATGCAACGTTTTTATATGTAACGTTTCAAAGTGAAACGTTTTACCAAAAAAGGACGGAAGATAAGTATTCGATCAAAGAGAGAAAAAGAAAGAACTATGCTATATCTGTTGCTGGACTAGCTTTTAGTTGTTTGTGTAAACAATAAAAGAAGTAAAAGCGAGAGAATAAGACAAGACAAATACGCATGCGCGCAACCGAACCAGAAAGAAGAGTAAAATGTTAGAAAAAGACAAGTTATGGACGTATGGGCGGGTTTAAGTGAGACTACGAGAAAGAGACGGATAATACCAAAGAGCGAGACAGAGAGTGTGCATGTAATTAAAGTCATAAATTGTACCTGGACAATAGCTTGGTAAAGCCGACATAGGCCTGCTCGAAGGCCCCGCGATGTTTAGTCTCCGCCAGGAGTTTGGTGAAATGTTCCCCCATTTGCACCATCTGTTGTTGGCTTACAGTTCCGTACTCTTGCTCTTCGCCTTGGATGCTCATTCTTGAGGATATCGAGCCAAGTACCAGTGATACCTGAAAATATATGGAAAAATTATATCAAATTACTATAAAACAACATAAAAATGCTGATCAATCTATTTTTTAAATATAATACATAATCTATTTCTTATATCTCATATGGTGAGGTAGACATTGATGGCAAATGAGCACATCTGATAGCAGATGCTCCCTGCGACCTATAACATCCACATTCAACCTCAATAAGGAATTAGATCTCAAATGGAATGCCTAGTCACCAGTAATAAGGGTTTCTCTTTAAGGTTTTGAGGGGAAGCCTGCAGTGGTTTCGTGTGCTCCTATGTGAAGAAGTTGTAGAAAGTTACAATTTACCTTCAACGAGGGCTTCGTGAACGGCCAACGCCTTCGTCTATAGGGACCAAATTACAGGTCACAAACGTACATATATGTGGCAGCCCTAGTTACGTTAACGGTAACTCTACCATCTATTTTTAGGTATTTATAAAATAAGTTTACTTTCGACATAGAATTAAAGTAAAATGTATAAAAATTAAGTGGTATTTGTAATCATATATATTTTATTGCTTTTAGGAGGCATTTATTAAATATTCCTATTTGGTAAATACTCACAAACTCCCTAATGTAAAGTCGAAATCTAGATTTAAATAAATAACGAGTCCATTTATTATTAAGTTTTGGGACGCCCTATAATTTTCCTTCCATCACTTTCCACTTATAACTGAAAATATTACTTCTCCAAAATCTAATGTAAACTATTTGGCACTCTATTGCTTTCATAAAGTATGAAGCACGTTATATCGAAATAGAGTAAGTACAACTACTAAAAATACACAACCCAGTCCGCAAGGACAAGCGGTCAGTTAGCAAATCGCCAACAATAAAATAAATGCTTAGATTTAATCACATTTTCAGTATGCTGAGGGAGTATAAATATGGAATATTTTATGGTGTTCCCTTGCCGCCAGCGAAGAATGGAAGACAGTTTTTTTTACAAACATATTCTGCAATGTTCAAATCTTTAAATATTCGTAAATGACAAATAAACTTGCCAAGAATAAGGGTAATGTTTAGTTGAGGTAAACTCTTGCACATTAAGAGACGGTTATTAAAAATATATTAGAGTTACCGATAAAAGAGAATTCTATTGCAAATGGGGTTTAATTATTAGATCGCATTATAATAAATATGTAAACAGTTTTTCTATAATAATATCTGTGACAAACTTTGGTATGTGTTCATTTTAAGGTAATATTCAAGATGGTATGCTTTAACAATGGCAGAGGTACACTGCAGTTTGTTTCTGGATGCAGAATGAGTGGGTCAGCTCGACCGGGGGTAGGACTACGCCCTCACAGAACAACAGCGTGAAATAGCAGCACAGTGCTGTTGTGTTTGGACTGGTGAGTGGGGGCTTCCGGAGACCTTTGTTACTGATGACGAGGCATTTCATATCAATCGTAAAGGGTGACAATACATCTGCATTATGATTCCTTGTCAAGGATGAATGTAGATGTCATGGGCAGCAGGAATCACTTGCCATCAGGTGAACTGTGTGTGAGTTTGTTACTCTCAAGGTAATAAAAGAAAAGATGCAAATACTAGCAATTCCCTTGAGATTAAACGCCTCATCAGTTGTAATTGGGTCTTCGGTTCCTTGAACTCATCAGCACAGCAGCGTTATGCACCTGTTCCACGCTGTTATTTTGTGAAAGTTCGGTCCTCCTCCCGTGAGTACTCTACTACTCAACAGGCTCTACCAGTATACCAAGCAGGCGACACACAAGTTAAAGATTTAAAATGACTATTTTTAGATATGCATAGTTTAACAGAATTAAAAAAAAAAAGATCCGCTCACCTCCTTAACAGATCTCCAAGCGCAAAGCAGCACCATCTGCGCCGTGACCGGCCTACCGTCCGCCAGCCGCACGTTCCTGACCAACGATATTTCAATTAAATATACTGTCCAAGGTCTCTCAAGCCATTGCATGCCCATCTTGAAATGAGGGGGAGAGGAGAGTGTATAGTTTCAAGGTCGAATTTGAGTGGTAACGTTTCTATATCCAAACGTCAATAGCCTAATGGTTTAGGGTTCGGTCTAGGAAACTTAGGGTTAGAATCCACCATACGACTGCTATCGTAAATCTCCCAACACAAGCATCAGCTCAGTTGTCCTGGTTAACCGGAATATCAGTAATGTTAATAGCATTGCTAATATTCTTTAAAAAAAATGAATTTATATTTTTTTTATTTAAAAGTTTCAGACGTAAAAAGACCGCAAATAGGCACTTACACCGAGAGAGAAAAAGAGAGAGCTATGCTATATATATGCTTCTTCTCTGTCGTTTTCCTTTTTATTTATTTTATATTTGCACAAGTAAAACAAACATTGTACAAAAAGGCGAACTTAATGCCAACAGGCATTCTCCACCGGACTACCTTTGGGTTGAGCGGAGAATATATTGTGGGTGCAAAAAAAAACTTTTTTTTTTAAATATATAATTACAATTGGAGATGCGGGTCCACGTGCGACCGTACTGAGTTGCACGCGCTCTTTTTATTATAATATTAGCGGTGACCGTTCACAGTTCACCTGACGGTAAGTGATGACTGTGGACCGTCACACCTACATCCATCCAAGACAAAGATCGAAGATGCACATGCGTTGTCACCCTTCAGGTGTGACATGGAACTGTCCTCGTTACCTGCGATAAGTTTCAAAGACCCCTACGCTCACCACGCGAAACACCGCAGCGTCATGCTGCTATTTCACACTGCTCAGTCAGAGGGTATTCTTTACTCTGGTTGAGCCGACCCATTCATGTTGCAGTGCGTCGCTCTACTATAGTTATAAAGATCCAATTTACTGTGAACTACTATTCAAGCAGCAGTTCAAATGCTCTATTAAATAACTTAATAAAAAAGTGGAACACACACCCAGAGTTGCCATGATCGGTGACCACAACCTCCGACATGTCCATCGGCAGGTGGCCCTCCGGCGAGGAGTTGTTCACCACGCACGCGACCGCCGCGTTGACCTCCACGCACGTGCTGATTATTTGCTCGATTAGTCTCGACCAGGATTCGTCCCGAGATATAGCGCTGAAAAGAATTAGTCATAATGATAAATAATTGAGAACCTCCTTAAAAAAAAGGTAAGGAAGTTTTTAGATAAACGAGCACACAGTCCACCTGACGGTAAGTCAGGACTGCGGCCCATGATATCTGCATGGTTACATTGTAGGCGGGGCTACATGGTACGATGTGACGCACCGGTGGTATGACGTCACACGGGCTTGATTCGTGCCGTGTTCAAGCGTACTCGCTACTCGCTACATATCAAACTGTCTTATACATTACAGAACGTGCCGCGTCAATTCCGGAGCCAGGCCCGATTACCTAATAACTTACTTAAATAACTTTCGACTGCCCCAACTTCATGGTGTTGATTTTTCGTTGAGCAAATAAGTAAAAGTTGGTCGTGTAAAGTTTAGAATTTGCTTACTTGTTTTGGTTTTTTAACATTACCCTTAATATATATATCTATTAACAAAAAAGTATTTAGTACACATTAATGGTGTTTTAGTTTGTAAGAACTAATTATTAGTGGAAGGTTTATTGGTTTATATAGACTGTATTTGTGTTGTGTATATGATATATCATTTGTAGGTTTTCTTATAATAATAAAACACATGGAATTGTATTCCATTGTAAGGGCACGGCTCACGCTGTATCCAGCTGGTCCAGCACGTGCAGCGTGCAGAGCAGCAGACCGTGCATCGGCGCGTCCCTGGCCGCCAGCACCACGCTGCGCGCGCACACGGCCAGCTGCGAGCGCAGCGCGCGCAGCAGGACGGACAGGAGGGCGTGGCTCACTGCTTCCGGCGAGTCACTGCAAGTAGAAACATTAGCTCTCATACATTTACTTTGCCGCTTTTGGAAACGAGTTCTGGAGTATATCTATTTTTTTTTATTACATTGTGATTTAAACACGCACACAGTTCACCACATAGCAAGTGATTCCTGTGGCCCATGACATGTATATTCATCCTTGACATGGACTCATAATGCAAATGCGTTGTCACCCTTGAAGACTGAGATGGGATGCCTCGTCACCGGTAATAAAGGTCTCCGGATCCCTTCACTCACCAGACGAAACACAGCACCGTTATGCTGCTATTTCACGCCGGTATTCTGTGAGCCCCCAACCTACCCTGGTCGAGCTGACCCATTCATTCTGCAGCTAGAAACATAGTGCAGTGTAGCTCTATCTATGTAAATACTATTATAAATATGTTATGTAGTTAGAAAGAAACCAAGGGTGACAAACAAGCACACGGCTTAATTTATGGTAAGTGGTGACTGCAGCCAGTAAGGACCATCCTCAATAAAGATCCAAGATGAATACATGGCCATATCATAGCTTTACCATTTTTGGTAATAACTTGCAGTAAAGTAAAATGTCACTAAAGCAGACCTTTATCAATGAATAGACACGAAGTAGCGACAGCTCGGACATGATGAAGTGATGACGGGAATATTTACTATCACATGATTCATTTAAACGAGAACAGACCTTGCAGTTTAGTGACGTGCAAACGACATTCGACCTAATGGCAGTACAGTGTAAGTTGTCTATACATACACTCAAGACTACGATGCCTCGTCAGCGGTGCATGGGTCTGCGGACCCTACATTCATCCAGGTTTTACATCCCCCAGTTTCATAACCATGGCGAGGTGTAGTCATGACCATGCGGTTACAACATCTGAAAGCATCCTACTTGTTTTACATCACAGATTACGTCGCGTACATGTTAACTAGTTTTCTTTATTTTATCTCTACTTACATGTTACGCATTTTTGTATTTCTTGAGTTTTGTCACTTTAACATCAAAAGTATAAGGCTAATCTATATAAATATATATATATATATATATATATATATATATATATATATATATGTATTCCGCACAACTGATACTCACTAGATGAGGCATGTGTTCACCAGTAGACTAGTGATAGGTAGACATGATGATGAAGACTTACACATCTCTTCCTTCAAGGATAGCCTCAGGCAGCCGAGTCACCATTAACTTCAGCTTGTAGGCGGCCGATATGCAGTCTGTCGGCGTCACCGACGACGCCTGCCGCAAAATGTCTTCCAGCTCCAAGCCGACAGTATGCTTTTGGCTCTGAGAAAAAATATATCATTATTTAATTACATCATCAATAGTCTACCATTAAACATTGCCCACAAAGCACGACCCTCGACTATGAGCATCCATCGACTTACCACCAGTTTGCATAGGTCGTCGTCACTCCATCTAGTTTTCATTGCCAATCCGTGCTTACGATTCAAAAACCTTTCTTCTCAAGCGGTAATCGGTTCTACGAACTATATATCATGTACAATGCCGCTTCAGCTTCATGAAGACGAAAGATATTCTCACACGTAAAATGCAGAGCTCAAAATTTCGTCCCCACCATCTCCATGGTTACCAATCCAGCACTGTGAAGCTTTACAAGAATTTATCTGGCACGCACAACTACTTTGAGGAATCCACTGTCACCAGCGGTATTTCCGAAGCCATAGTTCTACAAAGAAATTACCTTTCTTTCAGTTGCGGATTTCGGTGGGCGGTAGCGATCCCTTCCCGATCCCGAGTATGACCCCTAACATTATTACTTAAAATTAAGAGACTGATTGTAAATGTAAAATGGTATATCTATACCTTTATTAATTCCACGGGGCATGTAGTCAGTACGTCGAGTGCGAAGGCCTTGTTGGTCTCGTAGCTGTCCTCCAGATGCATCAACAGGTTGTCCACGTACTCAACTTTCCACGTTCTGTTCCAAGAAAACCAATTATTATTATTACTCAACAAAACTTACTCACTTCTGTAGGTGTTTAGTCTTTCTATAAGTATATTAAAGCCCCAACCCTTTAGTCCCGGGCTTGTAGAATAGGAATAATGTACCCCCTGTCTGTCTGTCGTAATAAGGCGCCTATAAGGGAATTACTGGTACGCGGGAGATCAGGGTGTAGGCTCTGATCGTCTAGGATAGTCAACGCTGGGAGGACTGTAACACGGAGTTTTAGTGAGAGTGCTAGGTGGGCGAGGCTTCCCTTAGGACGTGGTTAGACTCAGGGGGTAGAAGATCCCGGACTTCCCCTGAGAACGCAAGGTAACTTTTGAAGATTTGCCTCCCCCCCCATCCCAACAAAATTAAAAATGTGGTAGAGTCACACTAGCTGATCCTAATCTCCCTTTCCCCAGCAAGTAAGGAACACGCTTCCAGAGAATACCAGCATAACTCTGCTGTGTTTTGTTTGATGAGCAAATTGAGTGAGTAAGTAAGACATTCCATCTCAGTCCTCATGTTTCATAAAGACTAAATACTTTTTTCTGTCTCTTCTGCCATTCCTTATTTCGAGTTAATTCTACTCTGTATATCTTAAAAAAGCAGTTATAATTTTTGCAGGCAAGTTGAGGTTTATCCTCAACTGCAGCATCTCCTAGCCAGAAGATGTCGTAGTGGAACTAGATTACGATAAAATCATTCAAATTTTCAAGTCTCACCTTTGATATCCTTCAAAGCTGGTCCTCTCACACCACACGAGGACTTGCAGCGCCACATGCCGCCGACTGTAGTTGACTCCTGGCATTAAGCACTTGTAACACAGTTCCCGAAGCTTCTCCAGGAATGTCAGGTACTTATAGCATTCATCATTGGGCAATTTTAGTCTTTTTATCACTTTATAACTGTCGTCTAGACGTTTCATAAACTGGAATTGAGTGATAGTTCATATTTTTATTCACAAATCTCCTATTCAATAATTTTTCTTTAAATTAATAAAAGTAAAGTGACAGTCTGTACATATAGATCTAAATAAAACTGCAGGCACCTCTGTGCTCTAGCATAGTAATACTAATATATATAAAATAACTAGCTAACACAGACCCATATTTATGTTTGTTTTGTATAGAATTAAATATGAATATTTTTTGTCATATCAGACGCCTTTTAATTTGTTTAAGTGTTTTTTTTAAGTGCTCACTTAGTTGTTGAAGTGCTCACAAGAATGTCAGAGTCTTTCTAAAGTGGCACTTCCTACTCTAACTTTGTATAAACTATAATTAATATATGTGCCTGTTAAAATGTTGCGATATGTGAATTGTAAGCAAGCAGTTGATCGCGCATGCGTCTACTTTTATACTTATCTGAAACTTGTACTTTCTCGGTATCATTCGTATTGAATTTTTTCTACAGTCCATCCTTCTATAGGGCTTGATGACCGCTGTTAGACCGAGGGCTTTTACAGTTTCATCGGGTTGAGAGGTGACCGAGCGCTTATGGCGCTCAGTCGAGACCTCTATTAGTGGGTAACCAGCACAAGAGCTCCCAAGAGGGAGCCTCGCTTGGACCGTTATCCTGTTTTTGTGCGGAACTTATTGCATAGCATAAATAAACTTTAAACTGTTCAATGCTACTGTTGTTTTTATAGTTACGAATATAGCTCCAGTGCGGATTGGCGGACTTCACATGTTTGGGAATAATTTTTCTTTTCGTTATTTCTTAGATAGCGAGGCTCTAGTACTATACTAGAGGTATCTTTTAAATAGTCAAAAGTTGAGAACAATAAAATCATTTTCTTTTAACTTTGCTCAAGCATATTTAATTTTATATTAAATATCTTTAATATATTTAATTTGTATTAAAGAAAAACACCGGCGCCGATACCACTGAAATTGTTAATCGCAATCTTAAGTGGTGTACCGTACTGTAACACCCTCCCTAGAGAAGAGGTCCAGCGGTGGGATTTATGACTATAGGCATGTACTGTACTTTCTTTTTACCTTCTTCATCATAGACAACGTGAGTTGTCTAAAGTTGGGAGCTTGTGCATTGATGTTATAGGTGAGGTAGACCAGGACGAGGTTCAGTTCCTGGTCGGTGAAGGCTTCCGTAGTCTTCGGAGACTCTACTATTAGGGATAGAGTCAGGATTCGTATCTGAAAGAGAAAAGTATAGTAAACATAAGCATATATTATATACCCCTCCCATTCTCAGATTCGCCTTTCCAGATTTTTTTTAAAATAAATTGGGTCTATGAAATTGTCTATGTATTGAATTGTTGTCTTCCCCGCAAACTTGATAGGTCGTCACGCCATCTAGTGCCGACTCGTCCTACGCTGCGGTGGCCAATACGAGGATGCCATAATCGATTATCGACTATATGGTCAGCATATTGCCACTACAGTTTAATGATTCATATTATCTATGTATCTTCACAATACAAATATACAATCCTTGCGTAAATATATATATATATATATATATATATATATATATATATATATATATGTCATTATATGTATAATTAATAATCACGCAATAATGCCACTCAAATAAAAAACTCATTAAATACATAAAATATAAAACATATCTATCTTTTATAAAAAAAGCAGTCTTACACATGTAGGAATAGAAATTAACCTAATTAGAAACATTTTAAAAAAGCATCCATAGCTCGTTCTTTTTTGAAATAGGAGAAAATCATTTCTTTCTTGGCTTTTTCTAGTATTTTGGCGGCAATTCAAAACCTAATCTGAATTTAAATTTTTTCAAAACGGGCATAAATAAAAGTTGTGACGCATCAACTAGGCAAATAATTGTTAATTTACATAGTCAGATGGGCGTACAGAAGAATAGCTGAACACTTAAATTGGTCTGTTAAGAAAGTTTTTAATGCAATTGATCATTATGAAACACATGGAACTGTTGAAAATGTTCCTAGAAAGGCTCGGCCAAGAAAAACCTGTCCCTGAAGATACGCTAATCATTCGTGTTGCTAAAAAGATATACTTGGGGTAAAGGCTCCAACCAGATTAAAAATGAAGATTTTTCGCCTGATGACCCGAGACACATCTCATCAAGACTGATACGCCGAAGATTAGTGGAAGATAAATTGTTTGGAAGAATCTCTCGAAAGGTACCGCTTCTTACCAAGCAGCGAGGCAAGCGATTATTATTCGCTAAAAAATATGTTAATTGGACGGTACGAGAATGGAAAAAAGTGTTATTTTCAGATGACACAAATAAATATGGTAAATTCCGATGGAAAGTGCTATGTTAGACGTTCTGTAAACAATGCTTTTAATTATAAATACATTAGGAGTATAGATAGGAGTATAGTCAAGCACGGTGGCGGTAACATTAAAGTTTGGGGGTGTTTTTCCGGATGTGGAGTTGGACCCGTTCGGAAGATTGAAGGTAAGTACAATGGATCAATGGCAATACAAAAATATCTTAGAGCATACAATGATACTCTACTCGGACGATCATTTGCCTGTAACCCGGATCTTTAAGCATGACAAAAACCCTAAACACACGGCCAATAGCGTCAAATGTTTCCTTAGCGAACGACGTATATCCATTTTAGACTGGCCAGCAAATAGTCCGGATTTAAACCCGATAGAAAATCTCTGATATATTGTTAAAAACAAAGTCTCAAAAAAAACGTAAAAACAGTCAAAACGAACTATATGAAGCATTCGTTGAAGCATGGAATTCAATCCCCCTAGAAAAATGTATGACATTGATTGAATCAATACCACGTCGTTGCAGTGCTGTTATTGAAAATAAGGGATACGCTACTAAATATGAATTATAACTATTGGTAGGCTGTGGACAGTAGCTATTTCCTAAATAACAATACTAGTTACTAATACTTTTTTTTAATTACATTATTGTTCATGCAACATAAAACTGATTTAAATGTTTGTCCGTAATGTAATATTGAAACTGCACTTGTGTAATGGGATTTATATTGTTTTCCTAATAAATGATAAATCGTTGAACATATTGTTGTCCTATTTATTGTTTAATTTCGAAATAAAAACGATTGCGGTGAAGTATCTTACATAATGTCAAGGACCGTTGCTAGTGTTTCTAATTATACGACCACCACTGTATATACTTTATTAAAACTGCTTGCAACTGACCTCATCAACAGCATCTACGGCCGCCATTTTCAGTACGTCATAGCTGATGAGACCCTTCCACTCTTCTTCACATTGCTTCAACTTCCCTCCGACGTTGGATTTTCGAGCTACACTCAATAGCATTAAAACGCATTTCAGATCGTCACATGCGTGTTTGTTGGAATTTGTCAATTGCTTTATGTAGGGTAGTCTGGAAAGGTCAAAGAAGGACGGGGTTGAAGGGAAAAAGATACATTAATATAAAACCATTATTTGTACTGAGCGGTGGAGCAGATATATTTCAATTAAGAATTTTTATTAGAAAGCTACTTTACGTAAGTATATATATATATATATATATATATATATATTCATTGGTAATAAATGAGTAGAGTGTATATTAATTAATAAGGTGCATGTGCCTTGTTACCGATGGTGGCCGATGGTAGTCGCCGCACCTCTCAAGGGTTCTGGTCTTCGTCCGGCTCCACGCAAACCCACGCAGTGGCCATAGGACTAGACACTTGCATGCGTTTTTTTAATATTTTGAAATGACGAATTCAATAAAACGTGTAATTTAGTCGGTTACAAAAAACGGAAGCTCCTCCATATGTGGATATGACGTCACAGAGCGGAGGCGATTGAACTGCGTTACTTTTTACGCTAAAGACAACAGGTATACTTAAATACTGAGCATGTGAGAGAATGCTAGGACTATAAAACTCTGATTCCTCTTGCCAATTAACTAAACAAGACGAAACTTACAGATAATTCATCACATCCTCATCGAGCCTCACAGCTTGCAATAGAAGATTTTCCAAAATGTTTAGCACTGTAGATTCCAAATCGTTTGCCGTCACATGTGACAAAATAGGTTTCACCCAGCTATCGTACAGGACTTTGCTCGAAGACTCCTTCGAATATCTTTGTAACAGAGTCTCTAGAGCTGTCGTTGCCTGAAGTTATGAAAGATTATAAATTAGGTTAACAAACACACAGTTCACCTGATGCAGGTGCGTCATCACCCCTGAGGACAAAGTTGGAATGCATCGTAATCGGTAATAAAGGATTCCTAATCTCTAACCAGATGAAACACAGCAGCCTTATGCTGCTATTAAACGCTGGAGCACCAGCTGCGGTCCATTCAATACGTTCAGCTAAACTATCTGCAGCGTCGCTGTAACACTGTTGGTAAGTAAGCGAGGACCAGAGATGTCAATCGTATTGCACAAGAATGTCTCAATGTTCAAACTTGGATTATTTTTACTTAATGACCGCTCACTATAGGAAACAGCTGCGTTGTGCTGCTCGTCGACGCTTGTATTGTGACAACATGATCCTTGATCTGGACCTGCGATTGTTGGTAGGACAAGTCTTTACAACCAATGACGGAGCACTCACACTGGCTTGGACTGGCTGGATATCCAATGCTCTGATCAGGTCACCGATTACATTCGGCACACTCTCCAGTATACAACTTGCACCCATTTCAGAGGTCAGCGAAGTAATGCTCACATAGTAACTCTTCCTGCTCCTGTCTAGAGAAGTTAGAGCAGTGAAGAGGTTATCCAATGCCTTATCATCACCTGGAACGGTGAAAGTATCATGTATGTAGAAGATCTAATACAGAGGGTCAAGCGTGTGCAGAGTTTGGGTAATGTCCTCCTGGTCAATTTTAACACTAAACCTACCACGATCGCACAGGTAATGAAATTAATTATATTTCTTGTTATAGAACGATGATAATAATTATTTAATAATACAAAATATACAGTTTGAATATTAAAGAAATAATTGTATGTACTACATATTTTAAGAAAAGTCGTGACGAAAATTTTAAACAAAGTATAAAAAGCGATCATTTGACCGGTCGTGGTAGGTTTAGTGTTCATTACATCAACGACAATATTTTTTTTTATTAAATGGAGAGTAACAAACTAACACACAGTTCACCTGATGGCAAGTGATTCCTGTGGCTCTTAGAATTCATGGAATGCCTCGTAATAAAGCTCTTCGGATCCCTACACTCACCAGACGAAACACAGCAGCATTATGCTGCTATTTCACGCCGGTATTCTGTGAGGGCGTGGTCCCAGTTGAGTTGACCCTTTCATTCTGCAGCTAGAAAAAAACTGCAGCGTATCTGTTCTACTGTAAGTCCAGAGGAATCCTGTTATAATAATATTATAAATGTGTAAGTTTGTTTGTTTGGATGTTTGTTAGTCGATAACCTTGAGCAACCCATACAAAGTTGGCCATGTCGGCAGCAAGGAGAAATAATAAATCATACAATATCGTCTCACGTCTCTGTACGCAATGGTGAAGACCACGCAGACGAAGTCGCAGGCAGATGCTATTAGAATATAAAACTTCTGCTCACCTTTCTTCTTTAATCCAGTGCAGTATCGAACGATATTCACTAAGGCCTGTGCCGTCAAATGACGTACGCTGTCCATGTAATGTTCGAGATGTGACCACACGAAAGTCAGGAGGCTGTCAACGAGTTTCAGTCCTAATGTTCTGTCGGAGGTTTTGGCCAACGTCTTACTAATTTGCACTAAAGTCCGCGTCACGCCTAGAGTGACGGCGGAATCGGAGCTGTTCCTGAAATTTATGAAACAAAACATTGAATACAAAAAGATCTCTTCAGATATCACTCTCAAAAAATACAAGTACTCAAAGCTGCTGTATATGTAACTTTTATGAAAGAGGAAGAGAACCGAATTCCATGTTGGTTACAATATGAGCTCATTTGTCGTTCCTTTAAAAACTAAAACACTTAAAGACAGGTTTTATGGCATAAGAGAACCCGAACAAATCACCCTTTCTCATCTCTCTCGTCTGTGATAGAACAACCACTCAAGTCTTTGATAGATGGCTGAATATGACGAAGTCCTCCTGTTCGTTTTATAACGCGGCGATATCTTCTGGTCATTGCCATCAACTGCGCAGAATGTGATATAGTGCCGCAAGCGTTTGCGCAAACACAGAGATAGTCCTCTTTCCTATTCCGATGTAGTGCATGTGATATCACATCGGAGGAAGGTTCAGATGCACGGTCAGGGACACGGCACATATATACAACACACACAGATCCGTAAACCAACAATTTGTGATGCACAATTTTATATATGGCCTGGCTAATCTACGAGCCGAATCCGAATGTTATATTTAGGAGCCGGCAATAGGATCTCAGATGCTCTGCATCTAGTTATGCGATCGTAGTTCGTCTTGCTGGAGTATGATAATTACATCAATTTTTTTAAAGTTTTAATAGACCCAGTGTCCAGCAGTGGGATGAATTATTTCTATAATCCGGTAAAACCATGCTGTAGTTACAAGCTGGGTGTAATTTAGTAGTATTAGTATAATTTGGGAAATCAGCAGCTTCACACTACTGTGCGGTGAGTAAAAGATATTGAAGAACCCATTAGAGATCAGGAAGACCATCATTCATCAGTTCACCCTCAGGTGGATACCAGGTCTATCGTTTGCTTTTTTCTTGGATTAATGGTGTGAATAAATCTAAATAAAATTTAATAGTATACCAAACTAAAAAAAATCAAAACTTTCAAACTAAAAAGGAAAAATGTTCTTTGATTATTGTATAAATGTATTCAAAAACGATTTTATTATTAATAAATATATAGATATGTTTTTCGCCCCTTTCAACTATAAAAAAATCATATCTTTGACTCACAGATGTTGCCATTGTGAAAAAAAAATGGAATGAACATGTTAACAGAATAAATACACACTTACTTTTCTCCTATGGTTAGTACTTTATGAGTTAATGTGACTAATGCTGGATCATCTCCAATAGACTTCGAACAAACCTCATGGGTGGGCACAACAGTTACTAAAGCTGAATACAAACTCAGCTTAGCCGACTCATTTTCTATAAATCCACTGTAGTCCCACCGTCCATCCTTTGTTATCAATATCTGAAATTAAAATGTTCACTTTATGGCCATAACAAAATTAAATATCCTTATTTTAATACACTACAACCACCACATTCAAAATGATGAATGATAAGAGATTAGAGAAGATCAAGAATCATCATCATATAAGCCCGTCATCAGCTCATCAGTAGTCCACATCTGGGTTATGATTCCTTGTAGAGGATGAACATGGCCATAGGCCATAGGAATCGATTACACTCGGGTGGTAGCGAAGATCTGTGTGCTTGCTTGTTACCCTTAATACAATAAAAATTAATATTATTGTAGAACAAATTATAAAAAGGCCTCTCCATAGATTGCCATAAAGCATGATCTTTAACCACCAGCATCCATCGACTTCGCGAAAAATTGTATAGGGGGTCGTCCGTATTATTATTATTTTTTATTACATTGTAAGTAACAAACAAGCACACAGTTCACCTGATGGTAAGTGAGTCCATGACATTCATCCTTGACATGAAATTATAGTGCAGATTCGATGTCACCCTTTACTACTACACCTACCCTACCCTACACTGTGACTGCCCATTCAGTGTTGCCATTCTAGTTCCATGCATGAATGTAATGGAATCTTTCAATTCAATTTCCACCAACTTCCTAACATCTAAATAATCTAAAATTTTTCAGACATTTACAGAACTGATGGACAATATAATAATTTGCATGCATGTCTTTTTAGTTTATATAAAAGTCTTAAAATTATTTCATTCTTTAGAACTTGTGTGTAATTTTATAAAAATATAGATATATTTTTAAAAATGTTGTACTTGATGATGATTGTTGTACTTTTTAAAATTGTCCCTTTAATTTTCATATCAAGTCGAGGACTTGGTAATCGGTCAGACAGGGAAACCTAATGCCAGTTTCTCACAGGAATATTATATATAGTATTATACTGCTTTAATAATTCTGTGTATCCTTATCCTATATGTAAATCCTTTGTGAGAGAGAAAAATAATAATAACTATAATGAACACCCTCATGTAACACTGGTCTCATGAAATCTTGTCACACCGAGTCTATATCATGCTTAATATATAATTAAATAACTTCAAAAACCAACCTCAATCCAAGAGTCGGACCCAAATTCCAAGACATGCATGGATATCAAAAGTATACTACAAACAGATTTGGTGTCCATCGGTACATCATCATCAAATAATAACTCCTTAATATTGAACCTTATTAAAATAAAAAACGGAATTAAATCATCAGTGTTGCCATAGTTCCATTTCTGGACTACATATAGCAACAGCCTTAAGGTTAAATGCGACAGGTTGAATATTTCATTTTTTTCAGTTGGTGATAAAGATTTCGTACATCTGAAAAAAAAATAGGAAGACATTATAAAAAACGCTGTGAATATAAAATATTTACTAAAGAACATTTAACAAACCTACTAAAAGCTAATAATAGTTACATCTAATGTCTATTTTTTTCCCTAAATTTTAAGTTCAGTAATGGTATTAATAACGCCTCTGGTAATTAAAAAATGGTGGTATATCCTATTACTATTAAATCCAACTATATATAATATAAATGAGAAAGTTTGTATGTTTGTTATTCAATTAGGCAAAAACGGCTGAATATAATATCATTCAAATCTGAATAAAATTTGGCACATTATATTTATATATAGTTTACAACCTGGATTGCCACATGGGAAACTGTTTATCCCAATAAATGAAATGGATTAACATCTATTACCAATTTTTGTTAAAAATAGCATCTGCCCGCGAATTCGTCTTTTTGTTCTCACATTAAGTGCTCGAAATCTGAACAAAACACATACTGGCGAATAATAAATAATAAAATGCGGTATCCATGAAATAAGTGATAATATGTGTGAGACAAATTTTTCATTTGCCTCTAAACATAATTCTGTAGTCCACGCAGACACGGTCGCGGGCAGATGTTAATACATTATACAAACTCAGACATTTCAAATATAATACCTTAATATTTCCACACACCGCTGTAGACTTTGTGATAAATATTCGGCAAGTCCTATTTCCACTTGTTTAACAGCCAGAGCACCAGCTGGGAAGTTTTCTATACAACTCACTAGTTTGGGCACAAAGTCCTTGAATTTGTTGTAGTCAATGTTGTTGGTGGTAATGTGTACGGATATCTCTTGTGCAAGTGCTTTTGAAAATGGCTCTTGCAGGCGACTGTTTTTTGTGATATATCTGTATTACAAAAAATAAATTAGATGGTAGAACTAATTTCAATGAAATGGATGACTATATTTTAAAACTAGCTGTTGCTATAAATATATATATATAATGTATTATACATTAAAAAAAGGCTTGTAGTTTGAGAAGTAGCTTCGTAACGATTCCTGCTGCTTATGTCACACATATTTATTTATTTATTTGAAAAGATACTCAAACAACATACATTTTGCACATTTCAGAGGTTAATTTCTTTTTTAAATTTTCATTTTTGTCACTCACACATTCCTGTTGTTCCACAGATTTTTCAATTCCCTCTGGAGCCAATTCTGAAGTGTACACATATGTACATAGTTGTGGGCAGATGCTAGTTTTACAATAATGTATTGTTTAGTATTTACCTTACTAAGAAACATTTTACAGGATGCTTCACTTCCGCTTGTAGAAATATTATAACAAGAAACCTTAACGCATGTCCTTCCTTGCAATCATTTTGAATATTTTTTAAAATAGCCAGCTGTTCATCAACACTGTGGCATTTACAAAACTTTTCACACAAAGTGCCATCACCACCTGAAATTACACATATTTGTAATATGTAATGATGTCCATCCTAAGTCTATTGCCAAACTATGCGAACTTCACAATTGCAATCATTTTGGGACAGAGATGATTGTGAAGTTTGCGTCCAAATACAGATACACACTATATTGTTATATACAATTATATATACAATTATATATACTATTTTATATTAGGGGTGACAAATAAGTTTAACATTATTGTATATGTTCATATGATGGTAAGTGGAATGTCTTGTTATCCATAATTGAGTCTCCGGATACCTAACTCACCATACAAAACACAGGAGTTTTCTGATGTTATTTTATGGTAGTATTCTATGAGGGTGTCTGTCCCCAGTCAAGCCAGCCCAGTCATGGTAGTCTAGAAACTAACTACAGCGTGCCTATACCACTAAAGTCTGAAATATGTGCTCTCTGTACAGCTTTAGATATACAACCATGCAACAATTGAATAATTAATAAATTGACAAAATAAAACAAAGCCAAAATAAGACATTTAAATTTGAAACTATCTTAAATATAGTTAGCATTACTTTTCATATTACGTATATATCATATATATATACCTCAATGTTTATATAAACGATAGGTTTTACAGGGTGCATTGTTAAATTTTGAAAATTATAATGATTGAAAAATGTTCTAACCTATTTTATCTATATAATATTGAGGTATCGTGACTGGATTGAACGATAAGGAGCCTTTCATCTTCTTAGAATTAGTTCCACTTATCCTTAGTGTTAGTCCATTCATTTTAAATAATATATTATAGAATTAAAGAGAGGCATAAATAAAAACAATTTGAATTGTAAACACATGGAATATGTCAATGTCAATGGTATTTTTTTTTAAGTAATGCTAAAGGACCTATTAATATGAGGTATGAAAGGGTATACAATTTTGTTTTTATCGTTCATTAAATTGTATTTTTAATATTGCTTTTTAAAATAAATATGCTGAGGTTGTAGAAATTAAATTTAAATTGCATGCAAATATTATGGCTTAATTTCAATGTTTTTGATAGATATGTGTCATTAGCACTCTAACTCCTGATTGGTCGTTACGAGTAAGGGTTGTTGTGTTTCTATAAACATAAGATTTTTTGTTATGACACTCATTACATTACAATGGAGAATTTATTTTCTAAAGTGGTTTTGTGGAAATTAAATGATGTCATCAACGCTCAAGCTCGGGCTGTAATTCACATCGTATTCCTGTTTTTAAAAGAATTGAAAACTGACCCCGAGAAAAAAGCTAGCCTCAATTTCTATAATCCACGAGAGCAAATGAGAGAGAGAGAAAAGAGTAAAATGAATGGTGATACATATACGGCATGGTTTTCTGAAATAAGAAATGTTCTTGAAGAACCTTCTGTAATAGTCATCGATAACACCAGCTACCACTCCATGCAATTAGACAGGATACCCACATCATCTACAAAGAAAAGTGACATTCAAGAATGGCGGACAAAGAACATTCCTTTCTCGAATGCAGACATAAGGGAAGAATTGTTCTGTTGATGTAATTTGTGTAAGTGTAATGTGAATTGAATGCAGAATTGGAGAAAAGTGAAGGAGAGTAACCCAAAAATAATATATGCCTTAGATCAGCTGGCATATGAAAGGGGTCACAAAGTGATAAGACTGCCTCCATATCACTGTCAATATAACCATCGAACTCATCTGGGCTCAAGTCAAAGGAGAAGTTGCTGCAAAACTCATACATTTAACATTGTTGATGTTGAAACTTCTCCATAACGCTATTGATAATGTTACTCAAGAAGACTGGGCCAAATGTGTGAGGCATGCCGAGGAGCTCCAGGATAAGGACTAAAGGAAAACTATTTTAAGAGATCAAGCACTACCTCTGATAATTAGCCTACAGGAAGATGACACAGATGGGTAATATACGGATGAGGATTTTTGAAGAACTAAGAAATATCCCTAGAAAAGATAAAAACGGCCCTTTACGCCACATTTTTTCGGGCTGATGGCCGCTGTTAGCCCCAGGGCTTTTACAGTTTCACCGGGTTGAGAGGTGACCGAGCGCTTATGGCTCTCAGTCGAGACCTCTATATATGGGTAACCAGCGCAAGGGCTCCCGAGAGGGAGCCTCGGCTTGGACCGTTACCCTGTTTCGCGAGAGCGTCTGACTCGAGGGTGCCCAAGAGGGCCGAACCTCGGCTCGGTCAGTTGCTTCTGACAGAGGATTATCTTAATTAATATCACTATTATTATTAACTACCTGTACCACCACTTCAGAATGCGTGGGCGCTGGAGAAGAAGTGACGCAAGAAACTCCAGCAACGCTTCTATCTGTATGGACTGGAGAGAACCGGCCAGTGACATGGCGGTATCGCGAATAACTTTATTTGCGACGCCCCGCCGTCGGCGGGGGCGATATGAGGGTGCAATGTTTGTGTGTTGTGTTTTATGAAGGGCTTGGGCCCTGGTGGTTGCATCGTCAGGGTCGTCGAGGGCGTGCCTCGGTCTCCTACGGACGCGGGTAAATCTGTGATTCGCGATGGGATTGTAAGTGGCGGCACTTACAATCAAAGGGTTTCGGTGTGTGACGGCAGAGTCGAAATATCGGCGAGAAGCCTGCTTCAGGTACTGAGCTATGGTCGGCAGCTCAAGATCTATGTGTAGATTTTCGTTACGCAAGAACCACGGCGCACCGGTGGCCTTGCGCATGAAACGATTTTGTATTACCTGAAGTCGGTGAATGTGACGCGGGGAGGCATGCGCAAAGACGGGGCTTGCGTATGTCATTATGGGTCGGATGCACGCTTTGTAAAGTGTAATTTTATTACGCAGGGACATTTTGCTATTTTTATTAAGTAACGGGTGCAAACGACCTAGGACGAACGCTGCTCGATTCCGTACGCGGTTGACATGCGGACCGAAGGTGAGTCTTTCATCTAATGTGACGCCTAAGTATTTGACTGTCTTTTCCCAGGGATTGGACGATCAAATAACTCTATAGTTTGGAGATGCGGCGTTTTGTTGCGCCGAGAGAAGTAAATGGCTGCACTTTTGGTGGGTTAACCTCGATCCTCCATTTCCGAAACCATTTCCCTAAGGTGTTGGCTGCAGATTGAGGCGTTTAAAAATAGCGTCTGGTTTAAATCCAGACACGTAGAGGCCGGTGTCATCGGCGAAAAGGGCTAGCTCTACACCGCGAGTGCGCGGTATGTCGTTGGTGTAGAGTGTGTATAAAGTAGGACCTAGGACAGAGCCTTGTGGTACTCCGGCACAAATGGGGTGAACCTCGGGCGCGTTCCTCGACGCGGTAACGAAAGGTTCGATTTCGGAGAAAATCTCGTATGATAAGTACGAGTCGATCTGGCACACCGAGCTCATATAGTTTGTATATGAGCCCGCTGTGCCAGACCTTGTCGAAAGCTTTCGCCACGTCGAGAAAAAGTGCCCCAGTTTGGTAGCCCTGAAGAAATTTACTGAGGATGTGCTCCGTGATGCGGTGCACTTGATGTGTGCATGAGTGTTGGGTGCGAAACCCGAACTGCTCATTGATTGGCAGCCCTCGGGACAGCATGAAGCCCTTGAGGCGGGTGAGGATGAGCCTTTCATATACCTTACCCAAGACTTTGAGTAGGCTTATGGGTCGATAGGCTGATGGATCGGTTGGATGTTTTGAGGGCTTGAGAATCCCTATGACATCGGCTTCCTTCCAGGTGTTCGGGAAGGTGCCTTTGGATATGGCCGCGTTGTAGATTATCACCAGTAGGTGTAAAATGGACATGGGTAGGAGTTTCATCACCTTGTTGGTGATACCGTCGGGGCCGGGAGCCTTGCGTGGTCGCAGGTTTTTAATTATGGACTCAACTTCGGTGCATGTAACTTGAGTGACGGAATCGCGAGGTGGTTCCTTACTCCTCCGGTCGACCTCGCTGTTAACCATTTCAAGGTGAGCGGCGTCGATCGGTAGGGTGCTCGGTGAGCATTGGAGCTCGAGATTGTCAGCCAGACATTCGGCTTTCTCTTCGTCTAAGAAGGCGGGTGGTTTATTAGGACGCGCTAAGAGAGGCATTGTTTGGGCGGTGCCCCCTTTTAGGGATTTGGGAAGTCGCCAGTAGGCGAGATGGGAAGGTTCGATGTTGAGAGGTGATTATCCCACCGATCGTTCCTATACTGGGCTATGCGTGATCGGACTTCACGCTGAAGGGTACGTAGCACCAGCCGGTTACTTTCAGTGGGATATAAGTCGTGGGCACGAGTCGCCGCATTCTTGCGCCTCATTAGGTCCTTTATGTCGTTTGGCAGGGTCCATCGGTGGTCTTCCACCGAGGGAACCTGCCTCGAACAATCCACGATTACGGTCTGGATGTGCCTAGTGAGGGCATGAACTGCGAGGTTCGTGTCGTTGACTGAAGATATGTTCCTAGGAATAGCATCTAGGTGCGGTGATGTGGCTTCCCTCAGGGCGTTCCTGAGTCGGTGCCAGTCTACAATGGTTTTGGTGGAGGGTGAGGTTGGGGCGGAGGGCCCTAACCGAAGAAGAACGGGGCGATGATCGGAAGCGAGCTCATAGATTACCTCTATGCCTTGGAAGGCGAGATTGATGTTCTTACAGATGGCAATATCAAGCACGTCCGGTGCGTGACCCAATATGTATGGAAAATGGGTAGGCGTAGTAGGCGCTACGACGTCGAAGTCGAGTGAGTCGCTTAGCGAGTCTAAAGCCAACCCCCGGGGGTTGATTTTAGTTGCATTCCACCGAGTGTGCTTGCTATTGAAATCTCCTGCCAAAATGACTGAGTTTCCAAGGAAAGGAGCGCCACGAAATCGCTTCGTAATACTTGTGCGTCACGTCTGCAAGGCAGGTAGACGGACGCGATTGTGATGGGGGCGTGGCCGGTCATGGCTAGCTGACAGACCGAGGCTTCTAGGAAGGTTAGGGTTGGCGTATCGACGGGCACGCAGTGCAAGGACTTTTTATAGTAGATGAGAGTTCCGCCATTAGCGGCGGAAGTTCTATCATTCCTAATGATGTTATAATTCGCGATGTTGGGATTGCGAGTGTGCGGTTTGAGGAATGTCTCTTGCACTAGGAGCACGTCGACTTGGTGGTCGCGAACAAAATTGAAGATTTCGTCGCGTTGATTATTAATACCGTTCGCGTTAAAAAATGCGACGTTAAGGGAACGCGGTTTTACTCTGCCGTTATAAAGGCCCTCTATGCTTGAAAATTGACGATGGCTGACACTACATGTTGGTAGCGCATTGTGGCAGCAATCCTGATTTCGGGCTTGCCATTGGAGTCCCTTAGGGCTTTTGCAAGGGCTGAGACGTCGGCGCCGTTGAAAACGGCGGCGAAGCGACACAAAAGGTCGAGGTCGCTTTCGTTAACCGGCCGTCCGGCTGATGGAGGGGGCTGCTCAACCGGTTGAGCGACGGTCACTACGCCAGTAGGAGTTTTCCATACGGGACGTAGAGGACGAACAGGAGCGAGAATAGGCGCGGGAGCGGCGATCGGTGTAGCTACCTTAGGTGCGACTTTAAGTGCCGGGCGTTTCGGCTTGGGAGCCTTTGGGCAGCCAAGGTAATTGGCTGTTTTACGCCACAGGGCCACATTGCGATCTATACAGTTTCTCTATGATTACGTCGAAACAAACATTTTATCTTGCAAATTAAAAACTACGTACTACGTAAATTTAGCATATCGATCGTACCTATCCCGTTATCGATATGCACCTCTACAATTCTTACGCACATCACTACACCTCTCCATAAGACCTGTTAGTGCGAGCGAGACAGACAGATAAATATTATTTATGACCCGAAGCCACAGTTCATAATGCGTCGACTATAGACATCGTATATTTTATAGAGTACATTTACGAATGCCGATATAAGGAGAAATTAACTAACTGAAAATCCTTTGGGGAATATACTGAACTTCTTTGGAACGTACTTTTCATTTTATAGAATTAGTCTGCCCATATATTATATTATATCTACCATCAGGTGACCCGTCTTGCTCGTTTGCCTCTTAGTTATTATAAAAAAAAAAAAGTAGTACGAAAAAATTAAACATTTAAACCATTTAAAGTTAAATTTTGTGTCAGTTCTTATTTCTGTCGGATTATGTTACACAGCGTGAGCCCTCTTTTAGAGAGACTCCTGTACTTTTTAAGTGTTCTCTTTCTTCTCACTCTTCTGGTAAAAGTGTGCATTTCTGTTGAACATATGAAAATACTATCCCTATAATAATTTACTTCCATGGTAGTAAATTAGGAATTCCCTAACTTATTGCTCTAGTTAAAATTATATTTTCATTAGAGCATTAGTTGTGAATTTTAATTTTACTTTAATTCTGAGCATGATCAAAATTGATAAAATTTTATAATAATTGGCTATAGATGAAAGGTATATTTTTGACCAACAAGAAACCGGTGCAGCGGCTTATTTGCTAACAATTGAAATTCAACTAAATTTAGAAATCTGCCGGGAGAGCGTACTGTAGCCCAGTTCGCCAGGCGGTTCAACTGCGAATTGGCAGAATCTAATGTCTTTAAAATACATATATATGTACATATGTACATAGTATTATTTCTTAGATATGCAGGTTTCCTCACAATTTATTCCTTCATCACCTAGAATGTGTAAATCAACACTTATAATAGCAATTAACAATTTAATTGGTGCCAACATCGAGGAACCAGTGGCGTAGCTACCTAGGGGGAAGTATTTACAGCAATGTTATTATTTACAATTCCTGTCATTTCTGCAGCACATGATAGGTCATTTAGCAAATTAAAAATAATAAAAAAATATTTAAGAAATAATATGGGCCAAACTGGACTCCGATATTTATCGCTAATAGCAATTGAAAACAAAACCGCTTCAAGCCTGGATTTAAACGAAGTCATTGATACTTTTGCGAAAACTAAAGCTAGGAAAAAATTGAAAATATAATTATTTCGACGCACCAAGTAGAATTTCTAAATTATTCACTACGCCACCAGTCTATCGGACAACGCTGACACTTACTGTAAACACTATTGAATTCTATTGAGAAAAAGAAAGATAGAAAATAAAAATAAAAGAACAAATACGAGAGTTTTAAAGTTTAGTGTTTCCAATGTTCAACGTTTACAGCGTACATAGTTTTATGAACATTTTTATTTTATTTATATAACTTTATAGTATTATTATAATTAATCTACTAATCACCTGTGAAGAGATATATATGGAAGAACTCTTGAAAATATAACTATTTATGTATTTATATTATTTAATCGTAATATAATACATAAATCGTCAACATAAAACGAAATTTCAAGTCAGTTTATCTGTGCATTTGTTTATCAATTTGGATATGCTTTCCAGTGAATTATTGGGATAATTTTACATTTTATACTTGTTTCATTTAAATCAGTTTACAAATAAAAAAAATATATGTATGTATCACGCGAACAAAAGTTCGAAGGCAAAGCGCTACACGGTGACGCAGCTACTATACTATAAAAAATAGTATTTAATGTTGTACCGATTGTAATGTAGATAACAGATAAGAATTAATTAGAGATAAATTATTAGGACGCAAGAAATTGAAATACTGTGTACTAAGAAGAGTAGAGATACATATTTATGTCACGTAATAGAGCTAGTCTGGAGCTAAGCCATTGCATACATGTGTGACTTGACCGGTGGGAGACCACGCTTTCATAAAGTCCTTACTTAAAATAGAGCTGGCGTTGACGATATTGTAAATGTGAAAGAAAGAGACGTAATTACTGATGATAAGGTATTTCATCAGATTCCTTAGGGCTGGCAATGAATGAATGTAGTGAACACCACTCACCATCAGGTGAAATATCGTACAACGTATGAGGCAAATAAAAAAAGATAATGCGCGAGGTTGACGGCTAGACGGAGATATCTTTAAATTATTTGTTTCTTAAAATGATAAAGAATATCTAGAAGCTAGAGAGAGTGACGGCACTACAATTAGCAGGCGGCTGCATCTCCTCTAGTGTTGCGGATGTTCACAGACGGCGGTAATCACTTACCATCAGTGAGCTGTTTGCTCGTTTGCCACCTATTTTGTAATAATAAAAAACAGGTAGTCTCTGGTTCCATGAAACTAAAAGTTTAGTTATCTTTATATTTAAGAATGGGCTGATGATTTGGTGAAAAAAAAATCGTTTTATTTTTGTATCTTTATTATTTACATTTCACTGTAATCGTTAAATAATCATAAATTACTTTTACTATCATGCTATGGACCTATTCAGTCTTATTGGGCAGCAGCGCAGTTTCCTTTACCTCCTTGTCACTTGCTACTTCTGCTTCCATCTCTTTCTCACACTTGTGTGGGATTTCTTCGACCTTCTCCTCGGTGAGTGCGATCTTCACGTCTATCCGGTCGCTGTCGTTATTAACGCCTGAAAATCAGTTTTTAAAATAAGTAATTAAATACTCAGAAAGGAGTTTTGTGATGGGCCTCGATAAATAAATATTGATTCAAATAATGAGTATTATATAGACATCCAAATATATTTGCAACTTTATTATTATTTAATATTGATATTTTGGTTAGTACTAGCAGGTATTTTTCAGATAAATATAAGTTTAGACGAAACAAGACAAACAATACAGCGTAAAAATATGAAAAATCGTAATATTTAATCGACCTTTAAGTTCTAGGGAGGATGTAGGTAGGTTACAAAATATAATAAAAAAAGTTAAAATAAACCCATACACATATTTGTTATTTATAAATATTCAATAAATATTTAATTTCATGAGTTATTTTTATACACAGTAGTGAAGACAGATATAGATTATTACAAATATGTACAAGACACAAAACTGGTTACTACGAAAGAGGATGATAAAATTGTTAATTAACGTAAACAAGTGATCGGACATCGGCTAACGGAACTCCATCCACTTGGTATTTCCGTTACAATGTCAATAGGACACAACAAGTAACTGTGTTCAAGGAAAACAAACATCTCAAGATGTACATATGTGTGCGTATTATAAATTACTTTTAACCGCGTCGTGCAATACAAACAGACTTCGCTGGATTTTAAGTGATTGCGGCCTCTAGAATACAGATAAATGTTTATTTAAATACTTTTTTTTAGACAGTCTACAAAACATCGTGTTTACAATCTAATCTATGTGGAGGCATTAGACAGATGCCAGATGACAAATATTCTAATTTTAATACATTGTCCTGGTATTACCATCCACCACAAGCAACTGTACAGTATAGTATCAATTAAAACACATCCTTATTTACACTGAGCTTCTACTGAGCTTGGATTATTGACGTCATTCCACCACACGACTTGTCAACCACAACAGAGCAAGGGATTCCAATTGGTTCCAAGTTGACCCCCCAGGACAGTACCTGCAGATTGGTGCCTACTGTGTTTATCGCACTATTGACGGCTGTGGATACTGTCGTCGTGGTGCCGTTGATGGTCGCACCTATGGTACCTATGAGGGTCGTGACGAAAGCGCTCCATGCTGCGACTAGGGATGTGAATGGGCATGCAATAAATATATCGATAGATGTGCTGCAATAGAAATAGAATTAGAGAAAGGCATTGAATAACTTAATGTCGATAATACTAGAGACGATTTCGTAAACCATGTACTCAAAGTTAATTCTGTTTTAGTATAAAACCTTGTGAAGTTTAGACCAATAAACATAAAGTCAAAGTCTAGCAAATAAAACGTTGAGGCCATAAAAACATTGCCGATCTTTCTATTTGATGATGATGATGTTCGATGGTTGATTTCGATAACGGAGATATTTTCTGGTTATTACTACATGACTTTTGTCGTTATTTTATCCGGAAATCGGGAGAAAGTTCAGATATTGTGTCAAAAACATAAAACAAACAACACGAGACATAATACATCGCACCCAGAACAAAATGCCTACAAATTTTGATATTTGTAATACAAATATTGTTTATAGACTGGGATCAAACCCAGGACTGCGGCGCATAAACCGGGCATTCTAACCAGTATATTAGCGGCCACGTATTTATTTATGTATGCACATATACAATCAAATCTTAGTGCGCTATACCTCCATGCGGATAAGCATTAATTTTTGGCATCGACAGTGTTTTCGCGTCGCTTTATTTTTACTTTTATTTGGGCGAATTATTTTATTATATTGAGATTAAATTAATATTGATTGAATGGAATAGTTGTTGGTGATAAAAGTACATAAGACGTTTTACAAAATCTATCTCTATCAATATAGCGAAGAAACAAAAAAATATGTTACAGAGCCATGCTTTAGTAGTGCTCAAAAAAAAATTATAGATCTAGAAGTAGCGTGTAGTTTATATAATAAATAATAATATTAATAATAATAAGATACAATCTGCTAAATATGTGGACGTGTGGTGTGGTGTGCCGACCGAAATTATTCCTATAGCGAGTCCGCAAACGGGTTAAACCCAGCCGGCCTCTCGAACTACATCGGTAATCTACAGTAATTGCCAGAGATTCTTATAGAATAAAATAAAAATTTTAAAGTGCGACGAAATTTGGTTAAATTTTACTTACCAATTGCAGCAGATCCTCCATTGCCCCCATAGTACCCGCCGTGGCCTTTGGTAGCTGGGACCGCTGTTTCGTTTACCGGCTCTTCAGCCTTTACCGGTTCAACGACTTGTTCTGGCTCCTTATCCCTTGGTTTCTCTGGGTTTGAGATACTCTGTATTCTTTGCACTATACCCTTCACAAAAGGATTGTTTGCAACGATTTGTCTAATAGGTCCAGGTTGTGGAGAAGCTGCAGTTTCTTTACCTGGTTCCGCTGGTGGCGGAATAGGTTGAGTTTCAGGTTGTGGGGGAGGGTACTGCGCAGGTTGTGACTGTGCTGCAGGTTGTGGCCCTGCAACCGGCTGTGGCTGAATAATTTGTGGCAAAACCGGTTTAGATGGCGCCGGTAGAACCTGAGCTGGTTGGTCATTCTGCGGCTTGCTTTGTGTTGGAGCTGCAGTTGTTGTGGAAGGAGGTCTGAACTGATTAATTATGTTTTGGAAGAACTGGTTTGTTTGAATGAATGGATTTGACGATGATGATTGACCAGATTGAGATGGCTGGCCTCCGTTGAAAAATGAAGTAACTTGCTGTTGGATACTCTCAAAGAAGGAAGGAGGCTTGCTGGTTGTACCAGCGTCATCGGATTGAGTGCCAGCTGGCCCTTGGCTACCAGCTGTGTTGCTGCCACCATCGGCATTTGAGTTTGAAGGATTGGTAAGTGAGTTGAAAGTATTCTGCATTTGTGTTATTGCTTGTCCCACTGCATTTGAAAAGAATTGGAATACTTGGCTTATAGGATTATTAGACGATTGTTCGTTTGATGGATTGGCAGGGGCGGGGCTTGGAGAACCTGTCTCGGTGGGTTTTTCGACTGCAGCCGCAGCATCCTCCGCCCTCAATTCCAAGGCCTTGACACCTTCAGATAGAGTCTCAACACCGACCTTAAAATTACCTTCTAATATTTTCAGATGGCTCTCAATTTCTTTCAAGTTAGCAGTAGACTCTTGGTCTACGATAACCGTCTTAGTGCTTTGCGGGTGCAAATAACTTTGGAGTGACTGGTTCAAGTTGGAGAGCTGATTGAGGAATTTCGTTTGCATTTCTTTGATGTTACTTTGGACAGCGGCTAAGTGTTCTCCATTCGGTACCCAGTTCTCGAAACCTTGGTTGACTTCCAGCACGCTCTTTTTAAAAACATTCTCGGTGTCTAAAAGCTTCTGTTTGATGTCAGAAATTACATATTCCCTTTCGGCATAAGTTTCTGGGTTCTGGGTTTCATGCTGCTGACGTTGTGGTGGTCCCGGGTTGTTGAGATCAATTTCCAGCCGTTTAATGATAACATTTTGCTCATCATCACTGGGAATATAGTCATTTGAGTTTTCGTCGAGTTTTAGAGTCGGTATTGTTTCCTCGACTATAGTTACAGGTATTGTTTCGGGGACATTGCGTAAATTATCGACTTTACTTTCCTCGATGGGTTCTTTTTCTACTTCGACGGTATCGACGGGTTCAATGGATCGTACAACTTGGATTGGGTTGGCCCGCGCGTGAGACACGGCCAGGGCGAATATTAGAACGTGTAACCTCATGGCGGGCGACGCGGCAGACTAACCGGGCCGGGAGAGGCTGTACATTTATAAGAGGGGTCTAACGGTGCTTCCGGCGTCCGGGGCCCCGTACCGCGCTAAACGTTTCTGTCACTATTTGTATATTAAAGTATCGCGCGCGCGCGGTTTTACTCTCTCGTTTGGACTTGAACAATGCACCGAATACAGAGAAATGTTTTCTCTTTATTGCAAAACAATTTCTTGTCTAACAGAGTTTACGTCATTCTCATCTCAATTTTGGATCCTTACTTGTCTACCATGTCGTGCTTGTAGATTTAGACCATACCGATATCTTCTCTTTAATAACAGATGATATAATCTGTGTACGATATGTTAAGGTGCTCATTCGTTAGTTTTCGCGCGAACACAGAGGAACACATTCTTTATACCCTAGTCCGATGTAATACACGTGAAATAAGAGCGGAGGATGCAATGTCAAAGACTATCTTTTATATATATGCACACCCAGATCCGAAAACTGATAATTTGTAATACACAAACTTTGTACTCATTATCTCAAATGTTACGTTCTTACTGGATGTCGTCCACTAATTGTATAAAATGGATTTATTTAATTCTTATGTAGCACTTCGACGTACACAGACGTACGTTTGTATGAGTCGGTCCGAATTAATTTCATAATTTAATGCAAAGTGCCCTTATTGGAATTTTTAAGCGGGGTTGAATTCGTATTCTCTGTGAAACAGTTAAATTGAGAGCGGCGATAAACTTTGAACTACGAATAACTTTTGAGATTATCATACTAATCGAAATAAATAAAATTGTCGATGTGACCCATATCTACGTTATATTATTTATTTTCTATTCTAGAATGAGTGGCAAACGAGCAAGCGGCATCACTCGATGGTAAGTCATCACCGCTGTCCATGAACAGCAGCATCAGAGGAGTCGCAGGTGCGATGCCGGTCTCTAATAAATGGTCTATCATGTTTTGAAGCTTGTTTTTATGAAAGTAAGATAATTCGGTTCTTAAGAATAACGAAATAGGGAATGGGATGTACCGCTGTGTTTGCGAGAGTTTTTGTAATCTGGCAATAATCAAAAGATATCGCTCGATATATCTATCGTCATCGATGAGAAGGATAATATCATCAATAAGGTTATTGATGCGTGAGGTAACCTACCCAAATTGCTCGTGCTCGATTTTAGACAATCTAGGTAAACAATCTAGACTCAGTTCCGGAGACAGTGTCTGGTGGATGTAAGATTGCCTTTTCTCAGCCTTGGCTCAGGTCAGGTTTCTATATATATTAATTTTATGTACGATTTTTTTTTTCCTTTTACGGTCGACATAATCGCATTAACGATAACGCCAGTTAAATAAAAAAATAGAAAACAAAAGGTGTTAGGTTCGAATCCTTCATCCCACCTATTGTCGTGAACCATCTACTGGCACAAGCATTTAAGCTTAGTTGGAGTGGTTGACCGGAATGTTAGTAATGTTAATATCTCATCTTATTTATCTGTAACCAAGGATGACAAAAGAGTACACGAGATCACGCTTTAGTCAGTGAATAGTTGCAACGTGGCTATGGCCCAATTAAAATTAATCACATATTTGTTTAAAATGTTCGACCTCCTATTAAATGATGTAGGCGAAGCGTTATTGATGTTTAACTAGTGACTGGAAGAAGATAATCTTACTGGTAGGTAGTAAGGACTTTTAATTTTTCGGATTTTTATATATTTAATTATGTTACTCGGGTAAAAGAATGATAGTTTATATTTTTTTCTAACTAACAGGTATTTTTATTTTATTAAGGGTGACAAAGGAGCACACGGCTCATCTCATGATAAGTGAAAACGACGTTCTGTACAAGTTTGCGGGAAGTCGATCGATGCTTTTGGGGGAGGACCATGCTTGGCAGTGGAGTTTGGACAGGCTGTGATGAAGATGATGAAGTGGTAACTGCAGCTCACGGCACCTGCATCCATCCTCGACAACGATTCAAGATGCACATGCGTTGTCATCACTGAGATGGCAAGGGATGTCTTGTTAATTCTAATCAGGTCTCCGGATCTTTACTCTGTGCGTGTGTGCTTCTTCCCCGGTTGAGTCGATTCAATTTGTAGCTAGATATTAACTGCAGTGTGGCTGTACCACTGTTTATATTTCTGTGAAACTTCTTAGAGGTATAGTAATAGTTTTATAGCAGTTCTTAACTCTGTCTGTTATCGAGGGGTTGTAAATAACCAATAATGAAGAGAAAGTCGATTCGTCCAAATTGTACGCGACAAACAAAGATGGAGGCGTTGGTTGTTCTGTGAAATCGTAAAACGATATTTGCATACTTTGAGGTGATAATAATAGTTACTCTGACATAAATTATTTTACAGTTAATTAGTCGTGTGCTGAACGCATTCATTATTTTTTAAATATATTTAAAGAAGAAAACATGTAGTTCCCCATCCCGACGCGACTTCATTTGCTGCATTCGGCTATATACTATATACTAAATACTAAATAAGCTAATATATATATATATATATATATATATATATATATTCACAGCCTATCCATAGTCTACTGTATACTTACGTTATTATCTTCATTAGAATAAAGAACTGCCTGTGAGTGTGTGTGTGTTTGGTATCATGGCTGTTAGTTTCCAGATTGTTTCTGGCTTTACTGACACCATTCTAGTAATTTAGGTTTTCATTGCATCAGGGGTGATAAACGAGCACCCAGTGCTGTTGATAGTAAATGATCAATTCAGCTCATGAGTATTTGCCATCTGCATGAAAGTGCCTTACCATCCTCGAGGATGAGGAATGTCTCCAGAAACGCAAATGACTTTATAGTTAGAATTGTTAAATAGAATCTCGTCTTGTTTTAATGTGTAAAATTAGCGGTGATAATTCTTTTTTTTACTTTAAAGTATATGTAGTGTGTCATATATCTAAAACTTTTTATATTGCAGAAAGATGTCTCATTTTACCCTTAATATTGCTTCGCCATCATGAGGAATTCCAATTCAGTCCTCAAAAGTGACAATATGTATACATTATAATTTCTTATCGAAGATGAATGTGTTTGTTATCGCGGAGGATGCCATCAGGCGAACTGTCTGCTCTTCTGTTATGCTGGTAATATAACAAAAATCATTCTCCTTAATTAATTACGTCAATATCAAGTCATTATACAATTCCTCCGTCCGTGGCAACCGACAACGAAATCTAAAAAAGGATTAAAATAAAAAAGCCTTAGCCGGTCCTTGAACCGCCAGACCAGTTTCAGATTCGAACCCGCAGCTTGCACACGGAATACTTTAATCATCGTGCAGCTGGGAACCGGTTCGTGTGTCTCGTTAGCGTTTAAGGGGCAATCTCGACTTCTGTATTACACATTGAATGTTTTTTACTCGAACGCAGGTTTGGAGAAAAGACTTCTTAATGGCGGTAAGAATTAGCGAGGTGGACATAGGGCCATCGTAATCGTAAATTTAGTATGCACATGGAGTAAGATGATTAAATCTGATTTCAAAGAAAAACTGAAAAAATATCAATTCTACACGTGACGTCATAAATTTGTCAAACCCTACCTAATCCAATTTTTTTTAATATGAAAAACCTAGCTGTGCTACAAATATTATTTAATCCCTCAGAAGCAACTAACCAAGCCGAGGTTCGGCCATCTCGGGGACTCTTGGATCAGTTGCTTTCGCGCACAGCGTAACGGTCCAAGCCGAGGCTCCCTCTCGGCCTCACTTGTGCTGGTTACCCACAAATCTCGGCTGAGTGCCCTATGCACTCTGCCACCTTTCAACCCGGTGTAGCTGTCAAAACCCTCGGCACAACAGTGGATATTAGACATAATTAAAACTAACATTGCTTACCTTCCCGTTTTGTCGAATGTCCAACATTCGAATAGCGAATTCGAATCTGCGACGTTATGTTTCACAGATCTTTCTTTTGAATTGAGCTATTGACGCATCTATATTTTATTATTTCACACAAAATATTCTGCGGTCTTTCGTTTGGTGAGTGCAGGCATCCAGAGAGTCTTATCAGTGGTGACGAGGTATTCCATCTCGGTCCTCAGGGTTGAAAAGGCATCTGCAAATAGTACATGGGGCGCACATATTACATATCATTAGGTGCACTGAGTAGTACAGGGATTCCCGTCTAGATTCTGTTAATGTTCATGCTGTTAGTCTATGCGGCTCTTACAGCTTCATCGGATACAAAGGATTCTCATAATGGTTCAAATCGATATCTTTTTACCAGGGGTCGACCTGTATGTGTCGACGTTTACGAGAGAAATCGACCCCTATTAATAAACACAAGTCCTTATTTGAAACTTTCAAGATACTGCCTATTTAAGTCGTGTTACGTGTACCAACTTGTTATAGAATGACTAATATTTTAGTAGGAAGTATCATTGTTGTACTTTTAAAAAACTGAATAAGTAAGTATACGTTAGCAAGTTCGTACAAGTTGACATACTCGGCAATTTTATATCTATCTATTTTGACGAATTATGATAAGAAAATGATGTCAAGTTTGCTCAATTAACAAACTGCTAAGTTTTTAAATTGATAAGCATTTTGTGTCAATAAGAAAGCAACTAAGATTTAAATTGGCTATATAATCATATACATATATATGGTCTGTGGTATCAGTTAATTTTGGAAAAGGGGTGTCTTGCCCAAAATAGTTTGGAAATCCCCGGTGTAGAATGTATCGAAACGATTCGATTCTCGGTCGCCGAACAATATGTGGTATCGTACACTAGATCTGCTGTCTTGGCAAGAAGACGAGGCATAAGCAATCGTATAAACCCAGAGGCACTCCCTCCGTGTTTACACTATTGCTTATGGTACTGTAATATATATATAACGTGCGCAGTTGATAGCATTTGTATAATGACCAGAATACAGCACAAGGGTTCTCGAGTGGGAGCCTCGGCTTAGATCGTTGTTGCGCGAGAGCGTCTGACTCGAGGGTGCCCGAGAGGGCCGATCGAACCTCAGCCCGATCAGTTGCTTCAGACCATGGATTATCTAAATTCTATAATAAGTTAAAAGTTAGTCAATAATAATATCTCTATTATTATTGACTATCTATACCACCGCTTCGGAATGCGTGGGCGCTGGAGAACAAGTGGCGCAAGAAACTCCAGCGACGCTTTTATCGATTTTGACTTGCGAGAACCGGCCTGTGACATGGCGGTATCGCGAATAATTCTGTTAACACTTATCGCCAATGGCGAGGGCGGTATGAAGGTGTGGTATACGTGTGTAGTCTTACATAGTAAAAAAGAAAAAAAGTGTTTGTGCGTGGTAAATAAAACGTTACAGATTGATGAAGATTCAATACTCGCATGCATTGTCAACCCTGAGGGCTGAGATAGGAAATCTCTTTAACCGTAATTAAGTCCACGGATCCATAAACTCACCATACGAAACGCAGAAGCATAATGCTGCCATTTAAATATACAGCTATGGTCGAAAAAATCATACACAAGGACATTAATAAATAATAAATAAACTTATGTACCTTGTAAGAATAAAATTCACACGTTTTATGAGAAATTTTATTTAGTTGTTATAAGAGCACAAGCGATTCCACATAAATTTGACAATTTATGTGTAATTTCTTCCTAAAGTACGACAAATAAACGATGTTACATAATTTAGTTGAATGAATTGAAATAACCTGCACCAGGAAAGTTTTGAACTGTGTGTTATTCCGTATAATTTTTCTTTATAGAATAAACTGATTTGAGTTCAATCAGCGCTGACGGCACCCATGAAATCGATAATTGCAAATTTAAAATCGATCTGTTTCGTGTTTGCGTGACGGAACTAGATAGCACAAGCTTTAATCTTATATCTAATCTCAAAAACTATAATCTCAAAAGTTCAAATAATATTGAAAATAGAAGATTAACATTTTTAAGATCTCAGTATACTCCTCGGCTCAAGTGCGAAATTACATATAGTTGGCAATATTATTTTCTTTTTTTTTTATTACGTTTAGAGTAACAAACGAACACACGGTTTACGTAAGTGATTCCTGCGGCCCATGACATCTACATTTGTCCTTGACAAGCTAACATAACACAGATTGCCTCGTAACCAGTGGTAAAGGTCTCCGGATCCCTGCACTCACGAGACGAAAAACTATTCGTGTTCTGCGAGGGCGTGGTGCCACCCTGGTCGAGCTGACCCATTCATTCTGCAGGTAGAAACAAACGTGCAGGGTAGCTCTATCGCTGTTAAAACTGTTGTTATGATAAAGTCAAGCTAGATTATTTATTTATTTATTTATTAGAATTATAAAAGGTACATGATAACCTTTGCATAACACAGTGTCCCACAAAACTGTATGCAAAGAGTTTGACTGTTGGACCTCGGAAGGATAAAAACAAATAAATTAAACTATGTAGGATATTGAAAATAGAGTGCACTTAGTAAACAATGTAGTTTAATGTAACGTATCTATTAGATATTTCTTAAGTATTTTTTTTAAATTTAAATTTGCTCTTTTCATCCCTAATGCTGCAGGCAAAGCATTAAGTACACAAGGTACACGTTTTCTGAGGGTTCTGTCACTATATACATTGTATAACCCACGCAACTCATATTTACCTGCAGTCATTGCTCGGGTATTGGAGGTATTACATATTTTTAATACTGAACTATGCTCACGATTGTTAACTGCTAGCAAATATGTATGTTTAAGACTAACCGGTAGTATTTTACATATTTTAAATAGTTTATAGTAGTGTCGTTTATATTTTAATTTAGTTTTTTGATCTACAAGTAATTTAACAAATCTTATTTGAATATTCTCAAGTTTGGAAACATGAGTTTTATGTGTGAGTCGATAGCAATCGAGGGCATAATCAAGTATAGACTCCACATTAATCATAGTCATTTTAATGTCCCTTTAGGAACTCTATAGCTAAGATAGTAAAATTTACCAAGAATAATTCTAAGTTTATTACATAAGAGATCAATATGTTCGCCCAAGAGAAGTACAGTATAGTATAGTAGTAGTAGTATTTGAGCACTACTACTACTACTGTTACTACTACTACTACACTTGCTCCTCGATTCGAGTCGAGGTTCCGTACCTCCTCATGAGGGGCCCTCGGATCGTATTATCGCTCCCCACCCCTCTGTTGTCGTCGATAGGAGGTCGGAGTGCAGCGGTGGTGCAGCAGCAGTCTCCGCGCCAGCTTCGCGGCATCGTCGTTGTCTCCTTACTCAGTGGGCCTCCCGCTCGCGAGTCTAATTAGATAAAGCTTTATAGGTCTCTGGACCAACAGCAATACTAAGAAACAAAAAAAACATCGTGAAGGAACGTGCATGTCATGCAATAAGTTAAAAAAATATTTGAAGACAATGGAGTACATCGTATTGAATACGCTTGGCGAACTAGCTCTAACACTCACTCTAGAATGAAGGCTTATGCCCAGCATTTTTGTACAGGATGTTAATTTAATTTACTACTTTTCAAAATAAACAGATATAATCGTTCTATTTTAACTGCAATCTATGAACAGCCTCGATTATACGAAAATGTAAAACGTTTATTCTTCATAATATTAGGGTTGATAAGAGAGCACACAGTTAACCTGATGGTAAACGATAAGAACGACCCAAATATACAAGATGCACACCCGTGCTCACCCCTAATGACTAAGATGGAATGACTCAGCAATTGGTTATCCAGATTCCCACACTCACCAGACGAAATACACCAACGTTATGCGGCCCCATTCGAGCTTACCTATTTATGCCTAAGCCAAAACAGACTGCGACTAATACTAGAGATCAATAACCCACGTGTGTAGGCACCCTTATATCTCGCATGCCCGGGGTCAGGAGTCGTCCCGAAAGTATTGTGCGCATGATTTAGACAAAAGAGAGAGATCTTGCCTCGAAGAGAAACATATTCATCGAGCTCCTCATTGAATACGAAGTGACATATAGAAACATCGCATTATCTACCTTACTTGGTTCTCTATAGGTTTGTGTTAAAAATGTGAATCATTCTTAACACATTTACATAGAGCTACAAAAAACATTTACAAAAATGTGACAATCAATTTTGCTATTATATAAAGGGTGACAAACGAGCACACAGTTCACCTGATGGTAAGTGCTACCTGCCTCTTTTATATTTTTTTGTCTTTTTTTAGGGTTGATGGCCACCGTTAGCCCGAGGGTTACAACGGTTTCACCAATAACGGTCAACTTTAAAAAACCTTTATTTAGAGACCAAGAGTTCCCGAGACGGGTGCTCGGTTTGGACCGTTACCCTGCACGCGAATGCGACTCACTCGAGGGTGCCCGAGAGGGCCGAACCACGGCTTGATTAGTTACTTCTATTGGGTGTAGCCTTTTTACCGTTCAGGCTGTACTTCTCTGTAATTTCTTAACCAAAAACAAGAGTGGTAGAGCTACACTATAGTCTAAGAAATAGTTTCTTTTAACACATAATAAAATATATTTCGAATAACCTTATGTTTTAGCTGTGGTAGAGCTATGCTGCACTTTGTTTCTAGCTGCAGAATGAATGGGTCAGCTCGACCGGGGTAGGAACACGCCCTTACAGAATACCACCGTAAAAAAACAGTATAATAATGCTGTGTTTCGTCTAGTGTGAGTGCAAGGATCTATCTATCTCAGTCCTCAAGCGTGACAACGCATCTGCATTATGCTTCCTTGTCAAGGATGAATTCAGATGTCATGGGCCGCAGGAATCACTTACCATCAGGTGAACTGTGTACTCGTTTGTTACTCACAATGTTATAAAAAAATACGAAAAGCCAATAAGATAATTTATAAAACTTAGTAGAATGTTAGTAATTTTTAGTGGTAGTCTGCAGATTATGTCAAATTGAATGGGTTAGCTCAACTGATAAAGGACCATCCACTCAAAGACGACCAGCCTAAAATAGTACCGTAACGCTGCTATTCTGTCCGGTTAGTGTGGGGATTTTGAGACCCTTAATAGAGGCGAGGAGGCATCTTACTCCTCAGGAAAATGCATCTGGATTATGATTTCATAACCAGAATGTGGGCGTCAGGAATCACTTATCATCAGCTGAACTGTGTACTTGTTAGTAGCCCTCATTAAAATAAAAATAGTAAGACCTGGAACAAAATGTTTTACGAAATTGCAATGGCTAGATTCTCCGTTTTCATTATTTGGTAATTATATTTAAAGATATTTACTTTACGTGTACATGACATTGCGAAGCACTTAGATACATTAAGATCCAACTTGTTAGATAGACAATACTGCTCCAGTCTGAGTAAATCTGCCTGCATGAGCTTACAGTCGTTATAATTTTTAATTTCTTTGAATATTTTCATATCATCTGCATATAGTATGAATTGAGAATTTAAAAAAAAAGTATTGATGTCGTTTATAAAAATTATAAATAATAAAGGGCCCAATAAGGAGCCTTGTGGAACTCCTGAGGATTTTGGTCCAAGAAGACGAATATCCATTAATAACAACAGCTTGCGACCTATTTTGAATATAAGAAGTAAACCACCTATATAAATCGCCATGAATACCAGCAGCTAGCAATTTTTAGAAGTATTTTATGGTATATACGATCAAATGCCTTTGTAAAATCTGTAAAAATAGCATCCACTTGTGAACCCTTATCCATGAAAAAAGTGACATAGTCATTAAATAATAAAAGATTACTTAATGTAGACCGATTTTGCATAAAGCCATGCTGTTGGTCGATTAAAAAATGAGAAACTGTAGCATAAAGTTGCTTAAAAATTATTTTTTCAAAATTCCTGCAAGACCTTATTATGAACCCGAGAGCTTTATTTGCTTTTTAATAATATAGTCGATGTGCCTGTCATACAAAACTTTGGAGTCTTGAACTACACCCAAATCTTTAATTTCTTTTACTGAAACAAGATTTTGATTCATAATTATTGCTTTTCGTTCCACATTTAAAATCTAAAAATTTTAAAACCTTTATTTAGAGACCAAGAGTTCCCGAGACGGGTGCTCGGTTTGGACTGTTACCCTGCACGCGAATGCGACTCACTCTGAGGGTGCCTGAGAGGGCCGAACCACGGCTTGATTAGTTACTTCTATTGGGTGTAGCCTTTTACCGTTCAGGCTGTACTTCTGTAATTTCTTAACCAAAAACAAGAGTGGTAGAGCTACACTATAGACTAAGAAATAGTTTCTTTAACACATAATAAAATATATTTCGAATAACCTTATGTTTTAGCTGTGGTAGAGCTATGCTGCAGTTTGTTTCTAGCTGCAGAATGAATGGGTCAGCTCGACCGGGGTAGGAACACGCCCTTACAGAATACCACCGTAAAAAATTTTATTTTTATTTTATTTTATTTGGAAAACATACAGCAAAATACAAAATAACTTAGGTTTATATACATACTATAAATAAGCTAGTAACATGTTTTCACATATAAATATCTAAAAAATAGACCCCATAAGTACAGACACTTCACCGCGATGCTTTTATAATATATATATATATATATATATATATATATATATATATATATATATACAGACTTAATTTAAAATAATAAAGAAAACAACAACATTTGCTTGAACAGAAACAAAAAAGAGCCGCGCAGTGTATAACATACTTCTGTCCTTTTCTCTTAGACTCTGACCTTTTAGCGTTACATATATGTATAGAAACGTTGCATTCAAATTGTCCTTGAAATTTTACTCATGCACCATAGGAAGTTCCACCTAAAAAGTATTTTTAACACACTTTTATTACCTCACCACCACTTGGCGTCAGCATAAGCTACGAACGTATTTAGAATCAATAAGGATTATGTAAGTCCATAAGAACTTCCAAGATACAATAATGTTCACGGTATAACAACATCCAACTTCATATTACTTAATAAGTTACCGGAAGATATTCAGTACATCATTGTAGCTTCGGGATCACACCGGACATAACTTAAATCCTAGGCCGCTGATGATTTTAATAATTATTGAAACTTAGTATATAATCTTACTTACATGCAGATACAATTATAAAAGCTGTGCCATTGATAAAACCAAATGAATTTTACAATAAATATTACCATTGTAAACAAAATATATTACATACCACTCAGGTTGTGTACCAACACAAACACAGTGTTAAAACAATCGTCCTAGGATTTTTATCTTAGCCGTCTAAGGTATAACCCCTCGGTGCCAAATTCTAAAATTGCCAACAATTGGTATTCTTGGCGGATATTTCATCTTCTGTAACAGTAAACACATGAATATTAATCATTTACTAATAATTATAAACCTCCTTTCTTTATTCGAATAAAATATAAAACATCTTCGGGCCACTGCACCTTAAATAGCTTTTATAAAAACACCGTAAAATTAATTTGGACATGTGGCACTTCAAATAATTAACTTAATTTATAGATATTTATTCAAATTAATGTCCGAACACAAGCACGATATTTAGACGACACGAAGACGCAATGTTTTGAATTCTGATTGGTTGGGTTAGAATTATTTTTCGTTTTATTTCCGATCTTACTTGAAAACATCCTGTATATATAACTTTTGTACAAGCAAGATTATTTTGTATAATCATAATTAAATTTCGTTAATAGTCAATAGTGGTTTAGGTTTCGGTTAACGAAACGTAAGGCTGAAAGTAAATTTCTATCATCCGACAATTGTCCTGAATTTCCAAGCACAAGCATTAAATGCTTCTTTTCTTTACATTATCTTAAATTTTTATGATATTTAACTTTTCTTTTAGTACTTTTCTAAGTGATGAACTATACCATACAGGATAATCTTTAGATGATGTTAATTTATGGGTATGAACTTGTCACGAGCTTCGTACAGTTTCGTGTAGAAGAAATTCACGGCATCTTCCAATGGTTTCTCATGTAGACAAATATTCCATGGAATGTTTTGAGAAACGATGTTATCTTATCGTAATCCCCGGAAGCATATAGGTATTTGATTCTACCTTTTGTGTTAAGTACACAGTTTGGTAAAACTTCAATTTCAATTAATAAAGATTTGTGATGTTTGTCTTCAGAGACCAATGAATCGGTGCAAGAGGATACTTTTAGATTTTCTGTGGTTAAAATGTAATCTAAAATTCTGTTTTAATATTGCAATTATCGTTCATTTGAATTAAATTACACTGCATCAACGTATCGAAAAATTAGTCTGGGCTTCACCAGTTAATCCTAATGGTTCAAGAATATTATTCTGCTTACACCAGCCGATATTGGGAAGATTAAAGTCTCCCATAATTATAAATTTATCGTTTGGACATGAACTTACTATAGAGAATAATTTGTCCGAGAAGTTGTTTAGTTGAGCTTGCAACGAAAACCCATATTTTCGTCACATAGGTATAGACATATATGTAACTTATACGTGCTTTGATTATTTTTCATAGATAGGGTAATCCAAAGGTCTTCGGCAGAAGAATGCCAGTCGGTGCGAGGAATAGCAGGGATGGACTTGCGCGTGGCTAAAGAACTCCACCTCCTTTAGTCTGTTTCGTTGATAAGTAATCGCGGTCGCGACGCCAAACCGTATACCTGTCATCAAAAGCTCTTGGTCTTTAATCCCTTCACATAGCCAAGTCTCTGTTAGTGATATAATATCATAGTTATTTAGATTTACTTTTCTCTTAAGTATACTCGTTTTTGTGCGCAGCCCTCGAACATTCTGATAATAAACGTTAAGTTGGTGAGGCATTTTCACAGATATGACGATAACTGTTTAAAAATGAGCTAATAATGTTAAGAAAAGTAAATTGTAACAATTCACATTGAACCTTGAATACAGCCAAAATATGTGATAAATAATTAACTTTGGTTTTATACATGAATATACGTTGTTTTTTTCTTGATATATTAAACACAAGTAAACTCGTTACAACATACTTGCAGCGTAATTTATGCATTACATCAACTATATTAAAAAATAAAAGAAAATAATACAAAAAATAACATTTGTAAATTATAAGATGTTTATATGTAACTACGAGTATGTGTTTGAGACTTGCTTTAGAGAGATTTTTGTAAATTTTTAAAAAGTAACTACATTCATTATCGAACAATAATGAACAATATGAATAAAACTCGAATTGGTTTGTAAACATAATGGCAGTAGACAAAGAAAGGGCCGATTTAAAAGTACCGGCATGTAACACTTGACTTAGTGCGAAAATACGAAGCAATAACAAATTTGACACTACATATTTGCACTGCAATTTGTACGTTGACGCAAACAGAATAGAGTATAATATGCATTGGTCCAAATACTCACCTGCAGTTAATATTCCTTTGAACAATACTTTATGAATAAAATAGCTTAAGACTATGTAGGTAAATATAAACTTTGTGAACGTGACTAACACGGTTCTCAAACTGTAGTAATATTGTTTAAAAAACGTTGTTTTAACATTAACTATGAGAAATGAAAATATTTTTTTTATATGATATACTACCCGGTTTAAACTATATTTTCCAGATCTTTTTCTGATTTTATAAAAACTATTTTTGAATTATCATTTTTCCTGATAAATATCTTACAGTGTTTAACCCAGATAAATTTAAAATTATGTTCTTAGCAGTATAATAATGCTGTGTTTCGTCTAGTGTGAGTGCAAGGATCTATCTATCTCAGTCCTCTAGCGTGACAACGCATCTGCATTATGCTTCCTTGTCAAGGATGAATTCAGATGTCATGGGCCGCAGGAATCACTTACCATCAGGTGAACTGTGTACTCGTTTGTTACTCACAATGTTATAAAAAAATACGAAAAGCCAATAAGATAATTTATAAAACTTAGTAGAATGTTAGTAATTTTTAGTGGTAGTCTGCAGATTATGTCAAATTGAATGGGTTAGCTCAACTGATGCAGGACCATCCACTCAAAGACGACCAGCCTAAAATAGTACCGTAACGCTGCTATTCCGTCCGGTTAGTGTGGGGATTTTGAGACCCTTAATAGAGGCGAGGAGGCATCTTACTCCTCAGGAAAATGCATCTGGATTATGATTTCATAACCAGAATGTGGGCGTCAGGAATCACTTATCATCAACTGAACTGTGTACTTGTTAGTAGCCCTCATTAAAATAAAAATAGTAAGACCTGGAACAAAATGTTTTTACGAAATTGCAATGGCTAGATTCTCCGTTTTCATAATTTCCCTGCAACATATAGTCTTAAAACAAGATTGAATCAACATCTCACTATCGACTCGGGTCAGTCACCGGCCGCGTGTCTCCCTCGGTGACAAAAACTCAAAATTTATGTCCTCGCCTCTGCAGACCAGTACTGTTATAATGTTCTGATCGTATCGCTTCACATTTAACCTTATCTTTGGCTATAAACTGTCAAGTTAAGAGGCAGTGTGTAAAAGAAATAATATTGAATAAGATGTTGGAGTTAACAATATTTATCAGGAGGACCATGATCAGAATATGTATTTGTTTGTCGACTCTACAAGGATTTGAATAGTTTTTTTTATAATATTCAGGGTGCAAAACGAACACATAGTTCACTTGATGGCAAGTGAATCCTGCGGCCCCTTACACCCACATTCATTCTCGATAAGGAATCGATTCGATCTTACTGGAATAATCGGCTTCATCAGCTCTATATTATGCCAACTTTAAATGTATCTAGGATGGATCCTTTAAAAAAAAACTGCCTGTCAATGCCGTCGAAGTACTGCAAAGATATGTACTTAGGTAATTAAAACAAAACCTCGTAACAGCGAAATATTATATATTTTAAAAACAGACATTTATAGAAATTAAGTAGGTTCGTTGTTTTATTTTAACAAAATAAAAGCAAGTGGATCTCGGTATACGTGATTTTGGAAATTTATTTCACGATCTGCAACGATATGTAAGTATATAAATAGTAGAAAAAATACTAAGGAATAAAATGTCAGAGAGAGAAAGAAGAACAAAAAGAGCCGCGCAGTGTATAACATACTTCTGTCCTTTTCTCTCTTAGACTCTGACCTTTTAGCGTTACATATATGTATAGAAACGTTGCATTCAAATTGTCCTTGAAATTTTACTCATGCGCCATAGGAAGTTTCCAGTTTTTTATTACCTCACCACCACTTGGCGTCAGCATAAGCTACGAACGTATTTAGAATCAATAAGGATTATGTAAGTCCATAAGAACTTCCAAGATACAATAATGTTCACGGTATAACAACATCCAACTTAATACTACTTAATAAGTTACCGGAAGATATTCAGTACATCATTGTAGCTTCGGGATCACACCGGACATAACTTAAATCCTAGGCCGCTGATAATTTTAATAATTATTGAAACTTAGTATATAATCTTACTAACATGTAGATAATAATTATAAAAGTTACAGCATGGATAAACCCAAATGGTTTCCGTGTAATAAATATTACCATTGTAAACAAAAAATATATTACCATACCACTGTGTTTGTGTACCAACACAAACACAGTGTTAAAACAATCGTCCTAGGATTTTTACCTTAGCCCTCTAAGGTATAACCCCTCGGTGCCAAATTCTAAAATTGCCAACAATTGGTATTCTTGGCGGATATTTCATCTTCTGTAACAGTAAACACATGAATATTAATCATTTACTAATAATTATAAAACCTCCTTTCTTTATTCGAATAAAAATATAAAAACATCTTCGGGTCACTGCACCTTAAATAGCTTTTATAAAAAACACCGTAAAAATTAATTTGGACATGTGGCACTTCAAATAATTAACTTAATTTATAGATATTTATTCAAATTAATGTCCGAACACAAGCACGATATTTAGACGACACGAAGACGCAATGTTTTGAAGTCTGATTGGTTGGGTTAGAATTATTTTATTAATTTATTTTTCGTTTTATTTCCGATCTTACTTGAAAACATCCTGTATATATAACTTTTGTACAAGCAAGATAATTTTGTATAATCATAATTAAATTTCGTTAATAGTCAATAGTGGTTTAGGTTTCGGTTAACGAAACGTAAGGCTGAAAGTAAATTTCTATCATCCGACAATTGTCCTGAATTTCCAAGCACAAGCATTAAATGCTTCTTTTTCTTTACATTATTTTAGATTTTTTTATAATATAATTATTATTTATATTATTTATTTTATATTATTTTTTTATATATATATTTTTTATATATTATAGTGACAAACGAGCACACAGTTCACCTGATGGCAAAAGATTCCTGCGGAATAACGTCTACTTTCATCCTGTTTAAGGAATCGTAATGCAAATGTGGTGTCACCCTTGAGGACTGAGAATTGTTTAATCGTTGAATGAAGGAATGCCTAGTCACCGGTCAACAAAGGTCAAAGGTCTCACCAGACGAAACACACAGCAGCATTATGCTGCTATTTTACGCTGGCATTCTGTAAGGGCGTGACCCTACCCCGATGGGGCTGACCCATTCATTCTGCAGCTAGTAACAAACTGCAGTGTCGCTCTACCACATAATATATGCTCTCCATAGTTTCTTAATTTTACTTTAAAATTGTAATAATGTAAAAGATGTCATCGCAACGATCGCGAGTACAATACTGTCACAGATTCGCAAACGGTGCACATTCTTCTAGGAGTTAAGTGAAGTGGGTCAGTGACTTTAACTCGGTCGGCCCCGTGTCCGGCACGCTGCGGGCATAACAAGTACAGCATGTGCCTACATTGACATTGTATTTATTGTATTAATGGTGACGAAAGAGCACACAGTTCACCCAACGGCAAGTGATTCCTGCGGCCTAGGAAATACGAATTCATCTACGATAAGGAATTGTAATGAGGATGCGTCACCCCTTGACAAGAGATGGAATTCCTCGTCACCACAGTAATACGGAGACCGCTCATCAGACGAAACACAGTAGCATTATGCAGGATTTCTGTGAAGGCTTGGCCGACCTCGGTCGAATCGACCCTTTCATGTTGTGATAGTCTAATGACACCGTTACATGAACAATGCCTTCAATACTATATAAAAACGAACTTTCCTGATATCTTGACCACTATAATCTTACAGTTGGCGCTATACTTAATAACAACTTCAAGATGTCACCATGTTTTAAATCAGTCAACACTAATCAAGGTTCATCATGGCTGATGATGATGAGTTAAGATGAAGATGATTTTCTATAGCTAGGTATGCAATTCCAGGTCCAGTTACTGATAGCAAAGTATTCCATGTTTATTCTTTAGGGCGTCACGATTCATTGTACATGATCGATATTTCGGATACTTCAGCATCGGTATTTATAAGCCTCATCTCTTCAATCATGCTGCCTACCTAAGGTGTTCTTACGTAACCTCTAAAAACTGTCAAGAGTCTGTTGATGTTGATGCTGTTAGCCTATGCGGCTCTTACAGCTTCATCGGACACAGGGCTCACGGATATGAGAGGTCCGTGAGCTGGACCTGTTTATTAAATACCGTTTATACCCGAAAAAGGGGGGAAAATATAATTATCAAATATTTACAGGTTATAAATATTCCGTTATTTTGTTCATTATATTCGTAACTATGTAATATATATGTACATAACTCGTTTTAAGAAACGAATGACGCCTTTATGTAAACGTCGGTCAACGAACCCAATCAGAGTGGAATTAAAAATCAAAAACGGGTTAACGTTTCCGATACGACAAGAATTTAGGATAATTAATTTATATACGACAATTATGTGAGAAAAAATCTTGTATTTGCATATAATGTTTGATATTAATTTAAAGAACGACAAAAAGACGATATGTAAAATCTGAAAATGATGAATGAGCATGGGCATGGAATGGGCTGCAGGAGTCCCCAATCATCTGTCATAACGAACCATAAGCAACTAGAACGATCAACTCTGGATGCGTTGTCGTTCCCATGTCCAGGAGGACATACATCATGCATAATACAGCAGCCTTATCCAGCTATGTCAAGCTGGTGTTCTATGGGGGCAGCAGTATTTCGCCAAGATGCAGCGTGGCTCTACCACGTATAATAAATAAGGGGGGATGAAAACGAAAAGTGAATAGGCTTTTACTGGGCTAAAGCGTTTACCATGCAGGTCTAGGTACAACATTAATTAAATTTGATACAGCCACGCTCCAACTAGTTTCGGGACGAAACATGAATATGTCAACTCGATCGTGGAAGGACCGTGTCCTCACAAAATACCAGCATGGAATAGCAGCATAAAGCTGCTGTGTTTCGCACGGTCAATGTAGAGCAGGGAATCATACCCGTGATGTAGTGGCCTTCAAGCCTATTACTTAAATAGAACTTTATAAAAAGAAAAAAAAGTTTTATTAAAGGTGTGTTCAGGGTGAAACACTGATAAATTAAAATATCATGTTACAGAACCGTGACAATAAGTTCGATTGATTTTAAGAAGTTTGAACATATCTTGAAGTCCGGTCTCTCCACATTGGACTGCGTTTCAGGTCGTTAACCTGTGAAATATTTTGTGTGGTCCTTATAGGCTCCGCAGTGCCCTTTACTACGGTAACCATAAACTTTGTTTTTAAACGCAGGAACCCAATATTTAATTTCTTTACTATAAATTTAACATAATACTTTGTAAAATAAAAATAACAAGTTTGTATGTTATTATTTATTTTATTTATTTAACAATTTTAGGAGAACTTGAACCTTGGGTATCTTTATAAGTTTCTTAATAGACATTGAGGCTACTTATTGTCCTACATAGCAAATTAAAACAATAATGCATCTGTCTTGTTATCTATAATACAAAACAATATTATACAATACAATATATAAATAAATATACCGTAAAATATATCAATTTACAATAGAAGCTAAAGTTTAAAAAAAAAGTAAAATGTTATTTTATATGTCTTTGCTCTTTCTGCAAAATTGGTTTACGTTCACGGTGACCACAATGTTATTGTCTATTAATCAATGTTAAAGTGCTGGCTCGGAGTAAATTCACATTTTGTCGGTATTGGCTTTTACAGCTTCATGGGACTGAAAGGTGGCCGAGTGGTTAGGGCACTCAGCCGAGACCTTTATTAGTGAGAAAACAGCAGTGGGGTTCCCGAAAGGGAGCCTTGGCTTGGAGCGTTACCCTGGGCGCAAAAGTAAATGATTCGACGGTGTCCGAGAGGACCGAACTTCGGGTCGGTCAGCTACTTTTAACGGATTAAGTCCCTAACGCTTTATAATCTTTTTTTGCGTACACCATCAATGTGACGATCAAAAAGCTTCACTACTGATGGATGTTATGGACCGCAGTCATTAATTACCATCAGGTGAACGGTGTTTGTTGTGTCAGATGCAGTGTCGTAGACACGGGATGTATACAACACGCCCATACTCGGTAAACCAGCAATTTCTGATACACAAAAATATTATTGAGAGCACGCAGTTGACCTGAAACTTAGTCATCTCATAAAAAAACAGATGAACTGTCCTCGTCTTGCCACCCACAATTTAACTAAAACCTATATATACCATACTATGTGTACCATATTACAGGTTGATATACGTAGATGTTATAATTAACAAAATAATTTATCGTTTATAAATAACAGTCGCATGGTCACCCTTACATTTATCTCGCAACCAACACGGTACGGATGCAATTAATTACGTATATAAAATGTTTAAAATACTGCATGTCCAACAGATATAAAACGGTTAAAAAGTTTCACCAGTTTTTTTAATTTGCTTATTGTAAAGTTTGCTCTTGTTTATATTTATGTTGCCATCCTCATATATTGGTCCGGGTGCGTTGTGTTTATATCCCATGTCTTCAACACTGCATCTGAACTTACCTCCGATATTATTGCACATGCATTACATCGGAATAGGGAAGGCAAGTAATCCCAATTGCTGAGTTTAAACATCGTACATCACGACAGAATTCAAAATTTCATCCTCATCATCTCGATGGTTAACAATTCACCACTGTGCGCTTCACGTGAAACTGTCACGCACAACTACTGTGGAATCAGCTATCAGGTATCAGACTTAGGGACCTTAAGGACCTTGAAGGGCATTTGTGACTCCTGTGGTATTGCGGATGTCCATGGGCGGCGGTGATCACTTACCATCGAGTGGGCTGCTTGCGCGATTGCCACCAATTCTAAAAAAAATACTTTTAATTTTATTTACTTAATATTACGAGTTCAGTTACAGAAATAAAAGAATATAACGATGTCCTCCTGATCGATATCGACTACGGCGATATATTGTGGTTATTGCCCGTCAACATCAACAGCGCAGAATATTTTATAGTGTAGCAATTTGCACAAACACAGAGGCAACACACTCGTCGCGAGGAAATATAGGTAAGATCTGAGGAAGCGTAAGGGACACACGACGTACACACAACACTCAGACCCGAAAACCAACAATTTGTGATGCAAAAATATTGTTACTAGGCTGAGAATTGAACCTAAAACCATCGACGCAGCAGCTTTGTACTCCAACCACTACACCACAAAACTGTCAGCGTGAAATAACAGCGTAACGCTGCTGTTTCGCATCGCAAGTGTAGTATCCCGGGATCGAAGCATAGATTACGAGGTTGACACGACAATAAATGTGCACCCTGAATCTGTGATGAGGGTATAGATGTCCTGGGTAGCAGTCGTCACTTACCATCAGGTGAACTGTGTGCTCGTATGTCACCCCTATTAAGATAAAGTAAAAGTCAATGTCCAGATCTCGCTATCTAATTTTCCGTCCAATTCTCTTCCACTAAACAGGAATCTGCTTTATTAATTTTAGCTTAGTTAATTTCCTTTAACCTGAATTTATCAGGAATAGCTGGAATTAGATAAACTGGTAATTTATCGGCTACTTGTTTATCAGACCCTGCAGATGGTGCCGCTATGTACAATGGAATAGTCCGGAGCTCACTGACCGTCGAGATTCGATTGGATACTAACATAATTTAGGTTACCTCTCATAATGGAGCGCTGACAGGTGATATGGTAGATGGAAAGGCATATGTCCAGTAGCATTAGCAGGCTAATGACCTCCTTAGGAGATGATCATTATTTATAAATGCAGCTATTTCCTATTCCTTTAGAAAATTTATTTATCAATTCTTTATTTGCACAACTTAAACCAATATTGTACAAAAAGGCGGACCTAATCCAAAAAGCTATTCACTACCAGTCTATCTTTGGGTTGAGCAGATAATATATTATGATTGCAAAATATATTGCATTTAATTTTAAAAATATATAAATTTTAAAAATAATATATTAATAGGGATAATATACATATATATCGCATGTTCTCATAGTTTCTTGTCTTTAGGAATCGAACTTGTGTAAATAGAATTATTTTTATGTTCAACGTGTTTAGTTATATTTTCCATACAGTTTGAACTGCCTTTTATACTGTTTTCTTTTTAAATATATCTCTGATATATTCAATTTCTTTATAATATCTTAGTGTTGTGTAGTTTCGTGTCGTCACTAACCGGGCCCAACAAAAGTCCAGATAGCCTATATGGAGTTCATTCGTGACAAATGGCACTTTTTTTATTTATTTAATTATATGCAATAGTGTTTTCGTCAGGAATAAAATTTATCTTTTTTTTCTTATATCGTCATGAATTGTGACCCACTTTCCGCGTTATAAAAGGCTCTAACCTTCAAACATAAGGACTGTCCACCGACACCGTTATATGATAAATATTAGTTAATTGGAAGTAGCTTTTTTATCAAAAATAAGTTTGTCCAATGGCGAAATATAAGTGTCTTTCGAAGTCTTCATAACATTTAGCCGCTTTAGTGCTTCAAAATGAACCCCTTAATAATATTTTAAGGCTGTCGCAATATAAAGTATGGATACACTGAATCTCGCTGTAGACAACCTTATTTTTTATGGTATTGATGTTAAAAAACGGGCAACTTTTGAGCTGATGGTAAATGACTGCGCCCTATGACACACATTAGTCCTAGATAAGGAGCGTTCGTGCCACCCCTAGAAACAAACTGCAGTCTGGCCTTACCGAAACATCTCAACCATGTAACGACGATTTATAAGCGGTTTTTCTAAGCCTATATTGAAATAATATAGGCTTGTTATGAAATAATCATATTAGAATTGAAATATGATATATGTATGAAATATATTATCATATTTCAAGAATTCATTTTTTTCCTTGCGCTGTGAAAGGAATAATTTTTTATTGACTTGTAAAGCGCTACAGACGCTGAGTTGTCCGCTGTATAATGCGGTCGGGCCGTTAGCTGCGGCCACCTGGACCAAAGGTCACTCGTCTCTTCACTTGGCGGCATACGGCTTTGTGGGGCATGTTCCACATAGCTCTCTGGCGATCTGTTCAAATTGTAATAAAAAAGAGGCATATATATTTTATTAACATTAGTGGAACCTTTCTGCAGCTTTTGGCCGCTACATGAATGGGTCGGCGCCGACGACGGCGGCGGCGACGTCAGTTCGTTGTATCGTTTGGTGAGTGTACGGTAACTTCAGTCTTAGGAGTGAGGCAAATTTGGAGAGTATATCAGTCTTTGTGGATGACAATGTTATTTTGAATTAATGTAGGTGGCTATAGGAACTAGAGCTCCACTGCAGTTCGTTTCTAGCTGCAGAATGAATTTGTCACCTCGACCGCGGTAGGACCACGCTCTCGCATAATACCAGCGCAATAGAAGCATAATGTTGCTGTGTTTCGTGTGGTGAGTGCAAGGATCCGGAGACCTTTATTACTGGTGATGAGACATTTCCATCTCATTCCTAAAGGGCGACAACGCATATGCATTATGATGCTGAAGGATGGAATCACTTGCCGTCAGGTAAACTGTGTGCTCGTTTGTTATACTCTCAATGTTATAAAATACATTTCCTAAAATTCAGAATATCAGAGTGACATTGCAGTGTTTCGTATGGTGAGGTCAGGGAAACGAGGATCCAATCAGTCCTCAAAAGGGACGACACATGGGCATCCTAATTTTAAGTATATAGGTACATATTTGGATATCTTGAGCCATCACATGCTCGCTCGTTTGTTAACCCTTATAATATATAAAAAATATGAAATAGAAACTCTTTTAGTTTATGGTAAGCAAGCGGAAGTTGCGAAATTTTACGTTGAAGCTTCAAATCAAAGATTCGATAGTTGTCTTAGCATATATATTTATTTATGTATTTACCGATGACGACACCAATTATTAATTGTAATTTTTAGTGTTGATTTCCTACGTACTCTACGGATCGTGAGGAAATCTGTATTTCTAAAAAATAAATAAATATTTCGAAGATATGTGAAGTCCGTCAATCCGCAGTGGAGACGTGTGGTGAACGAGACTCTAATACTCGAGATGAGGCCATGCATATATATGTGTATATATATATACATATATATATATATATATATATATATATATACATCTATATGTATATATATGTAACTTTTTTTTTATTTTTTACTTAGAAGGCGCATACAGCTGCTATCTATTCTCGATTGAAGAGCGACATTTTATTTCTCAGTATTTATATGTATTTGTTATATATGTATTTTATAATTACGTATATGTTGTTTGTTTATATAATATAATTAACATAATAATATTTTAATCGCGACAAAGTTTTTAAGCATACACCTATCTCATTTCATTTCTCCATCACCCTAAGGTTGACTGGTAGAGAATGCCTACAGCATTAAGTCCACCTTTATACATAACTGTATATAATAAAGCTTAAATAAATAAAGAGCGAAGAAATTCTATAACATGTCGATATAGCGATATCAAAATAGATGGACAGTTCTGAGACACCCTGTATTAATTAAAAAGCAATGGGCTGTATCCTGGTCGACTTCGACCACGGATTATGGGAAAGTTCAAATACAGTGTCGGGGACCCGGGACGCATACAATACATCCAGTCCCGAAACCAACAACATGTGATATACAAACATTGTTCCTCCGCTGGGAATGGAACCGAAGACCCGCGACAGGTAATAATTGGCTGTAATACTGTTGTTTGCTAAGAAAGTGATCTAAGTGCTAACTAGATTACCACTCTACGGAAAGCTTGTTAAAAATATACAACTGTGTAAAAACACTTTCGTTTTCACTTTCTTGTGACAACGTGTTCTTATATTTACACTTATCACATTTATTTAAAGTAATACGGATAATATGGCATTTTAGTTTTTATAAACTTATAATTTATTTATTTTTAATTTAATTTTTATGGTATATTTGGCAAACTCTACTAAACTCTTTGTATAGCGTAAGTTCTGCGGAGTGGTGACCTGATGTCCTGTGATTTACAGGTTTTAATACCTCTGCAGGCATCAGTTAGCCACGACTATGTACTAATGTTTTATAAATTTTCATTCTATGTATTTAGTTGTGGTGAAAAATAAAAACCAAAAAAACCTCTCATATTCATTATCTTGTATTCAGAAAATTGGTATGTTTAATCCATTTGGAAGGCATGCTAGCGTTGTTACGACGTTAGTGTTGGTTCGATATAGTTTTGCACAAGATGTGATAGTGAAAACGTTTTTGAAGATTGTAGTTTTTATATTAAAATTTAGCAAATGCGTTTAAATAAGTTGAGAATTGAGAAAGTGAAAAATTATTTTTATAAATACCTTATAATTTATAAGCAAATTTGAATAAAAAGTATCATCAATATCATGGGTATACACACTTTTTTTTTTAATAAATACTTCTAAAATACTTTTGATTTATTTCTATATATTAGTGTTCTATTTTATTATGCTATAACAATATATTGGTTTAATTTATTTCGGTATTCTCTTGTTAGTTTATTATATACACACAAACCATTGTCCTTTAGCTCAATTAGTCCTTAGTCTAAATCTAAAGGTTGTCTGGAAGATATCGACAGCTCTTTAGCGATTCGAGGTCCAGGCCGCTTCTAAACATTCTAAACATTCCTGTCCTACATTTCGATATCGATCCGAGCCGAGGTCTCGTCTATCTTAAGGGACCATATCACCACTCGCCCCCTTGATCTACATTGTCGTTCTTCGCGCCCAGGGTTCAGTGCAGTTGCAGCCGTTCTAGTGCCAGCAGCGTCCCATCCCCCTGCTCGCGAGTCTGTTCCGGTGAAGCGGTAGAGGACTTTAGGGCCAACGGCAATACTCAAAAAAGAAATCATTAGCGATAAGACCGTCTACTGTACCTACTTAGTAGTTTCCTTATCGTTTATAATTTATTTTTGTGGTGTAAAATAAAGTATACATATATAATTATAATAGTAAAGTTGTCTGTGCATAACAAATGAACACATTTCGCCAATATAGATTCAAGATCCTCACCTCATCAAGCACACACACATGCGCTGGCACTCCTGAGAACTGAAATAATAGGAATAGTTAAACTAGTAATATACAAGCGTTATGTTGCTATTCTCTGCTGGTATTCTCAATTGTTCGGAAGATAACCTCCATCCATCATCCAAACAGCTTAATTCAGCTCACGGACCCCTCAGTTCCGTGAGCCCTGCGTGAATGAAGCTGTAAGAGCCGCACAGGCTAACAGCGTCAACATCAACAGAATCTAGACGGCTTAATGTTAAGTGTTATTATTAAATAAAATTCAGTATTTCCAATATTATACACACAACTTTTATTACTGAGTAAATTACAGTTCATAAGATATAATTAAGGTACTTAACAGAGTACCCGATATCCGAGATCTAAGCCTATTTAATAAGCTAAATTATGAAAATAAATCTTACAAACAAATAAATAAGAAACAATAATGTTTCATACCGAACACAGATCTATACGAAGGTGGATTATGACAAGGTTAGGTTTGACTAAGTAATGCAAACTTTGACCATTGGCGAGTGAAAATTATAGTTTTTATAATAAAAGGTTATACAAAGAACAAGGAACATTCCAAGCACTTTTTAGTTCTTGAGTTTTGATACGTCTTTTGAAAATTGAATTAAATCTGTCGTACTCGCTAACAGTACAATAAAATATCAAAACAAAACATATTGCATTTAAAAAAATAACTTAAAAATTACACAAACAAACGAAATCATACATTTGAGTAATATTTCGCATAAATTACTTAACGAACATTATATAAGGTGTATATTAAACTATGGATATATGTAAGCTTTTATTAAAATATTATTTTTGTTTATTATTAAATGAACACTATAGCGTTTTAAAGCGTGAATCAATCATGAAGACTGTATGAAAATATATACAATAAATATAAGAAGAAACTGTCTAAGTCTTTTGTGCTAACCTAATGTTTAATCTATTAACAACGAGTAACTGTGAAAATCAAACACCACGACACACCCAACTGCAATGTGCAGTATTTCTTTATTTATCAAAAGAATTAAAAAAATAGGATATTTAAATAATTGTGTAACAGTCCGCATATAAATTGTACACAATTGACAAATTTCTGTAAGACTTCGAAATAAAAATGCAGGAAAATATAACAAAAACTTTTCATTACATATAATATTATTCAATTATATTTTCAATCTTTTCTAGCAAATTCTCATTCCTTTATTTTACACGGATTCTATAAACGTAGGGTATAAAATTCTTGTAAAATATTCGCCAAAATTATTTCAGTCTTATTGTAAATTCCTAGAGCTCCCACTTCCGATCTAAATGGTGACGTCATAAGTTACCTCATTATTATATAACTTAATTAATATTGTCTGCTTTAAAAGTCGAAATAATCGTAAATTTACACAATGGGCCACCTAATACTTCAACCAATAATATAAACACCACCTAATTTTGCTTGAAATGACAAATAGCTTAATATAGAAAAGATTTAACAAAGATATGCCGAAATAAATTAGACAACCAGAAACTGCATATGATGGACGACAGCATTTATATTCTTGCATTTGATATTAGATGCTTTAGTATTTTGGAATATCCCGAAAACAATAATTAAGCCCGAATGGACTACGAGGATATAATAACTAGTTCAGTTGGCAGTTATCTAAATTTTTAGATGACGTGAACTAGGGTGGCATATGAGCATACAGTTAATGAACCCTTATGACTAAGATGGAATGTTGCCCTACCTATTCTGTGGTAAAGCTCGAGGTTACTATCCAGCTTGTTGCACCACAGCCATGGGTATCACCGCCCCTGTGGTGGGCGTTGCCACACTGAACGACGTGATGAACACATTAACAATGGTGACGAGGAAGATGCCGAGTACCGTCATGTTATTGATCTTGTCCGCTTTGCAGATGTCCTTATCATCTTTCACGTTGTACCGGCTGTTCATGATCAAGCCTATGCCAACTGCTATCTGTAAGTTAAATGTCATCTTTAAACACAAACTTAATAGTAAATGTATATATAAATAAAAATTAAATGCTGTTCGTTGGTAGGCACATCATTTGGAAATCAAAATTGAAAATTGTCAAATCTGAAAAAACTGAATGTTTATTTTTTCTATGAGATTTTTTGCATGAATCACGACATATAATTATAAATACTATATAGATAGTTCTCACAAATAAACAAAACATTTGGTATTGTTTTTTTGGTCTGGACATCGTCTGTCGGGTCAACGTCGTACATTTTTTTGCGTTATTTTTGTATATGTATATTGTATAATTGTATTTATATACATATACAATTATATTATCACTTACTGCTCATGCTAGCAGTCCTGACATGTGGGTGTGTGTAAAATTGAACTTTTTGTCTATAAGTTTTTTTAATACTAAGTGTATTTTAAAACGTTTTCTCCGGCCTCTATTTGGATGAATTTGCAAATATACCCATTTAGTGAACCTGAGATATTATTACATGGTATAGCTGATTGTGTGATTCCCAGGGCGCTTCACATCGCCCGCAGTTTCCGACAACAGGTGACGACCGTCAGAGACTAGGTGCGTATACCAAACCTCGGAAGGAAAATAGACACCACCATCCATTCTCCACTCTGGAGATTTCTCAGATAGTTAGATCTTCGGTGGTAAAAACAGTTGCGTGTACAGAAAACGTTCAGAGTGCGAGCACTTTATAGTAAGTAAGCGATCCATAATATACTAGCTCGCGGAGCCCAGGGTACGATGATGCTGTAAGAGTCGAAGAGGCTAATAGCGCAAACATCAACAGAATTTTGAACTGGGTCAATGATGATGTGGAAGTTATTCCGCATACATAATAAGTTCTTAAAGAAGCTTCCCACTCTATTTGACAAATTACCTGGAAGATAATGCTGAGCCCTATGAAGACGATGCTTGGGTAGTAATAGGGGTGGGCGGTGGAGGACTCCAGGACATAGCGAAGCTGGTTGGCGTTTGCTGATAGCAGAGCCAGGTCCATCATGCCCTGTGCCAGGTTCTTCTTCTGCTGATAGGTATTCACATCCGGGATCGACTGTGGGAGTTAAATTAATCCATTAATAAACTTATATATTTTATATTCGTTAAGATGTTTCATCGTAATTCAAGCCCGTGCAAACAGAAATATTCAATATCAATGTCCAAGAACCAGCAGCTTCAAGGGAATGTAGATATCGCTTAATAACTCTATCACGATCGGATAGAAGACGTGACAGTTAGTACTATATCAATAATAACGATGAAGTATATCAAATGTTATAGATAATACAGAAGGCTCTCTTTTTCTTTATCGCTTTCCCATTAATTTTAATTATTTGTCCTGTGTTTTTTTCTCCAACATACTGTATAAAAACTAACTAAGGTAGGTAAGGTTAAGGCAATCGGTTGGCCATATACTAGCAGTTGACTGTGGACAGGCTGTGATGATGATGATGAAGGTAAAGTATATAAAAGTATCAACCTGTATATAATAACATGACTTATCATTAGTAGAGCTGTGTGCTCCTTTACCACTATTTATAAAAGTTACAACCTGTATATTATAACATGACTTATCATTAGTAGAGCTGTGTGCTCCTTTGTCACTATTTATAAAAGTTACAACCTGTATATAATAACATGACTTATCATTAGTAGAGCTGTGTGCTCCTTTACCACTATTTATAAAAGTTACAACCTGTATATTATAACATGACTTATCATTAGTAGAGCTGTGTGCTCCTTTACCACTATTTATAAAAGTTACAACCTGTATATTATAACATGACTTATCATTAGCAGAGCTGTGTGCTCCTTTGTCACTATTTATAAAAGTTACAACCTGTATATTATAGCATGACTTATCATTAGTAGAGCTGTGTGTGCTCCTTTGTCACTATTTATAAAAGTTACAACCTGTATATATAATAACATGACTTATCATTAGTAGAGCTGTGTGTGCTCCTTTGCCACTATTTATAAAAGTTACAACCTGTATATAATAATAACATGACTTATCATTAGTAGAGCTGTGCTCCTTTGTCACTATTTATAAAAGTTACAACCTGTATATAATAACATGACTTATCATTAGTAGAGCTGTGTGCTCCTTTGTCACTATTTATAAAAGTTACAACCTGTATATTATAACATGACTTATCATTAGCAGAGCTGTGTGCTCCTTTACCACTATTTATAAAAGTTACAACCTGTATATTATAACATGACTTATCATTAGCAGAGCTGTGTGCTCCTTTACCACTATTTATAAAAGTTACAACCTGTATATTATAACATGACTTATCATTAGCAGAGCTGTGTGCTCCTTTGTCACTATTTATAAAAGTTACAACCTGTATATAATAACATGACTTATCATTAGTAGAGCTGTGTGCTCCTTTGCCACTATTTATAAAAGTTACAACCTGTATATAATAACATGACTTATCATTAGTAGAGCTGTGTGCTCCTTTGTCACTATTTATAAAAGTTACAACCTGTATATAATAACATGACTTATCATTAGTAGAGCTGTGTGCTCCTTTGCCACTATTTATAAAAGTTACAACCTGTATATAATAACATGACTTATCATTAGTAGAGCTGTGTGCTCCTTTACCACTATTTATAAAAGTTACAACCTGTATATTATAACATGACTTATCATTAGCAGAGCTGTGTGCTCCTTTGTCACTATTTATAAAAGTTACAACCTGTATATAATAATAACATGACTTATCATTAGCAGGCTGTGTGCTCCTTACCACTATTTATAAAAGTTACAACCTGTATATATAATAACATGACTTATCATTAGTAGAGCTGTGTGCTCCTTTGCCACTATTTATAAAAGTTACAACCTGTATATAATAACATGACTTATCATTAGTAGAGCTGTGTGCTCCTTTGTCACTATTTATAAAAGTTACAACCTGTATATACAACATGACTTATCATTAGTAGAGCTGTGTGCTCCTTTGCCACTATTTATAAAAGTTACAACCTGTATATAATAACATGACTTATCATTAGTAGAGCTGTGTGCTCCTTTGCCACTATTTATAAAAGTTACAACCTGTATATAATAACATGACTTATCATTAGTAGAGCTGTGTGCTCCTTTGTCACTATTTATAAAAAAACACTTACTCCAGGGGCGGGGTAGGGTGAGCCGGGTCTATCGTCAATGCCAAATCTAGTTTCAATTCCATTAATTCCATCTGAAACAAAATAGTAGATCTATTAAACATTTGTTATAAATATAAACCATTTTATTTTTCGAGATATTCCGATAGCCATTAGAACATACGTTAGTGCCCTAAAATTGTGTCTAAATTACAAAAGTAATATTGTATAAGGTAACCAACTTAATATAAGTTAAGTTAATAAAAGTATTATCAACCCATCCACGAAATATAGGGCTTCCAGTATTTTCTAACTTATATATAAATATATTTTAAGATCAATTAAAATTTTGCGTGGCAACTGAGTTCATAGTTATAAATAAGTTGTTTGTGACCATATGTACATTCTCGTGAAATAAAGATATCTTTAGTCATAAGTACGGTGGACCGCCGAAAATTATTCATGCACGTGGAATACAATTTTTAATTAGTCCATAATATGAAGATGATGAAGATAACTTCTGGATATTGTCAGATGACAACTGCGCAGAATATTTTATAGTGGCGTAAACATTTGCGCAAACATAGATGAGCTCGCTCGTTGTCCTCTTCCCTATTCTGATGTAATGCAGGTGCAATAAGAAAGAAGTAAAGTTGATGTAATGTGAGGGGCATGGGACATATATATAAATATACATATACAACATATATATATATATATATATATATGCTTTAATATATTACGAACATTGGCGTTTGCGGTTGTTGCATCGCAGGTTCTGGGTTCCGATTCCCAGCCTAGGAACAATATTTGTGTATCTATGATTTATATCATAGATACACAAATATCATCGTTTCTCAACCAGGGCGTCGCGTTTGTTAATTAAGGGCTTGGCGATCTGTTTAATAATCTAAAGATCTGCATAAAAAATATTTATTAATTATAGAAATACCATTTTAATGTACTGTCATAAAATTATTAAAGAGCTATCTTAGTACATTTTGTATGATGCCGCATGCGCGCTTACATACTGCTGCAATAAAATTGTGCCTGTCCGGGGGAGCCTTGAAAGCTTAAACGCGTTAATAAACTACTCATTAAAATGTTATTTTAAATTTATAGTGAAGGGGTTGCACGGCTTTTAACTTACTGTTTTGGTTGTTTGTATCATAAAAATGGTTGAGAAACAAGTCAAGAAACGTAGTATAAGGAAGGGAGTCCTCTTTGTAACATCACCACCATTTTGTCAATGTGTGACCAATAAAGTAAGCCTCTAGACCAAGACTGCACTGTACACACGGCAAGATTTTTTTTAATAAGACATGAAAGTTGTACCGTGAAGCAGTTGTTTAATAATATTAGAGGTAACACACAATTCATCCGTGGTCAGTGGTCTACGACATCTACGTCCATCCTCGACAAACATTCAAGAAGCAGATGCGATATCAACCCTGAGGACTGTTACGGAATACCTCGTTACCTGTAATTGAGTCCCTCACCTTACGAAACACAGTAGCGAACAATTCATGAACGTTTTTAACATATCATTTAAAAAGAAAGGAGTAACTAGTCCAGTGTCTTGCTGTTCCCCGCTAGCTAAATTGCTTGTGTACATTTTGTTTAACAAAACATATAATCAGTGTTGTGTAGTGGTCATTGCTATATTTACGTATCATTATATACTCGTATATACTCGTGTAATCGTTGTTTCCGTGTACAGGTCGCCATATTGCGTGAGACTCGCATGCATTGTCTTGCATTTTAACGATGTAAATAATGAATCTTTTCAATTACGTCATTGTGCAAAATGTGGCTTTAATAGTATAACCATTAAGTGTCAACTGCCAAATGGTTTAGGGTACGGTCCGCGAAACTTAAGGTCGTATGTTTGAATCCGCCATTACACTATGGTATAGCACCAGCATTTAGCTTAGTTGGAATGGTTAACAGGGATCTTAGTAAGTTTCATAACATTGTTAGTATTCTATAAAAACATGCAAGAATTGGGTGTTTAAACGTACACAGATAAAATCTAAACATTTTTAACTATAATACAATAGAATTAAAAAGATCTTCGACAGGAGTGTTGGTAGCTCAGTGTCTAAACGCTGACTTTTAATTCACATTACGCGAGCAAGTTCCAAGTTTACCTAGTTCGATTCCCGGTGCCGGGACCAATGAAATTGTTAATTGAAATTTTAAGTTCTGATTTACCATGAGCTCGACGGTGATGGAAAACATTGTGTCTAAGAAATTAATTAAAAATAGTATTTCGAAGATATGTGAAGTCCGCCTAACCTATACAATACAAACTATAGGGTCCAGCAGTGGGATTTAAATATATAAACTGTCACTTTACTTTTACAAGGAGGTCCGCATGAGGAATGCAGACGGCATGAGGAAATATTGCGATACGATCAAGTGAAAGGACAGAAGACGGGAAGATGCATTGTATCGAAGATAAGTGATCACATTGGCCGTATCATATTACGATAGTGTCTAATAGAAAACGTGAAAAATAAGAAAAAAGTGGTAGGGCAACGCTGTAGATAGTTTCTAGATGCAACATAAGTTGGACAGCTAGACCGGGGAAGGACCGTGCTTTAGGACCATGCCTTAGAACATTGCAGTGTTTGGTATGGTGAGTGTGATGTGAGGACTCAATTAGAGATAACGAAGCATTTCATCACACTTCAAGGAAGACAACATGTCACGGGTCGAAGTGATCACTCATGATCAGGTGATATCCCCCTAATGCTATTAATAAAAATACAATTGCATTTGCATTCGACAGTTAAGATATCATACAGTCAATTCTAGGCATCAATAGCGTAATGTTTTACGATATGTGAAGCTTAAGGTTGTAGATTCGAATCCATCAATCAACTATTCTAGTGAACCATCTCCTAACAATTAGCTTAGTTGGAGTAGTTAACTGGAATGTTAAAAATGTGGCCCTGCTAACACTTATTTTTAAAGAACTCCTGCATTCTGTTTAACACGAAACGTGTGAATGTTATTTAATGTAAGACGTGCTTACAATGATTCCGTTAACAATAACAATAGAATATAAATCCAAATACAGCTATGAAACCTATTTCATTTGATTTACGCGAAGGGTGAGAAGTAATGATGAAGTATGAAAGGATCCTATTGTTTAAGTCAAATTAGTAAACATAAGTCTGTGACATCTTCCATTTTATCAGTTTTATCAGCTGACCCAAGAGACGTTTCTGTTCCGAATTTGACGAACGATCGTCATTTGTGAAAATTATCTATCGTTCGAACGGTGAGTTAAAAAGAACCTATTTTTTGCAAATTTGCCAATTTTCCGGGCAATTTTTCCATTTTTTTTATCCATAAAAATCTAATTCGGATTATAAATAACCATTTAAAAACAATTACCAAATCAACCCGGCCGTTCTAAAGGGTTTCGCTTACCAACAGCATATAATTTTTATTATAGATTTATTTTGTTTTCTTTTTTTTGTTGCAATAAATTTGTGTTATTAATATTTCATACACATTTTTTGTCACAGTGTAAATATAATTACAGTAGCACGGTTTAATTACCAAATGTCACAAGGTAAAGTGTACTTATTGAAAGTATTATTAGGTTTAGGTTATACGCCAATTCTAAGTTTTGGTTTTTATATTATTATTTTTAGACTGTGGTGAAAGTGTTTGGGGTATAACCGCAGTATTATTATTGCTTTAAGATTATGGTGAAAGTGTTTGGGGTATAACGCCAGTATTATTATTGTTTTAAAACTATGGTGAAAGTGTTTGGGTTATAACCCCAGTATTATTATTGTTTATAGACTATGGTGTAAGTGTTTGCGGTATAACCCCAATATTATTATTGTTTTAAAACTATGGTGAAAGTGTTTGGGTTATAACCCCAGTATTATTATTGTTTATAGACTATGGTGTAATTGTTTGCGGTACAACCCTAATATTTTTTTTGTTTTTAGACTAGTGTAACTGCTTGGTCATCAGTATCTATTAATAATGACATGCACGAAGTACTGACGAAGTGTTTAAGTTACCTTGGTAGCTATTACGAAATGACTAAACCCTAACAAGTGATTTTCATGATGGTTTATGTAATGTCTGTAAGAGCTTCTAATAATTATTATTAAAATAGCGAAAGGGGACAGGCAAACACGTGCATTCGACAGCGTAACCTTACATTGTACATTATATTTTATTATTGAACCGGAATTGTATCCCTGAACTATGAAATAGGAAGCTTGGATGATGGTATTATGAAATTTGGTCACCATACTTGACTGAGCCAAGGTTTGAACTTCGAAACCGTTGCCAAAGCGGGTGAGGGTGGGTTGGGGGTGTGACGTAAGGTGATGGTACAGGGTTAATATGACTGTGAGTAATCGTGCATCCGGTCACCGTAAGGATAATCAGTCTCGTCTTGGTCGGGGTTGGCCCACGGCCATTTACCGTCGTCCGTGCCGACGCCGTCATCATTGCCCTCCCCACCGGAGCCCTCTACCGTGCTCTTGTCTCCGCCTTCTGAAAAAATGCATTACTATATAAATATCACGGGCAATTATTATTATTATCTTTTGTTTATTAATATAAATACAGAGGCACTCTGTCGTCACCTTCTTTTCTAGTCCCATATAATGCATGTGCAATTGCTGATGAGGATGCGGATGAAGGTTCAGATGCAGAGTCGAAGACGCGATGTATACATCATCATATTCAATACAGGATCTAACAATTTGTGACAAGTATTGTCCTCGGCTGGAAATCGAGCCTTGGACCTGCGAATCAGCAGCCTTTTACTCACAATGTGTATAAAAACTTAAGTACTAGGTTTACGTCAAAAGCCTTTGTTGCCGTGAATTCGGGGTACGGTTAAGAGACTTAATGTAATTATTTCGAATCCTCCATTCGACCATTGTTGCTATTTATCTCCTAACAGAGGCGTTAAGCTCCGTTGCAGTGGTTAACCGGAATGTTAGTATTGTATATAGTATTACTAGTATACGTTTTTTTTTAAAAAAAAAACCTTATAATATTTATTTATGTGTCTAACGGTGATGATTAGTGATGATTGAATATTGGTCTATCCTCAACAAGGATTCTTTTGGACCTCAATTGGATCCTCGGAACCCTTCATTCACCATATGAACACACTAGTGTTACGCTATTTCACGTTGGTAATCTGTGAGGATGAGGTCCTTGGCCAGTGGAACCGACCCTCTAATAATCCAGCAAGCTTGTAGCTGCAGCACAGCTCTACCAAAGAACAACAAAGACTATTGAATTTGTTTTGTAATTCCTCCACAAAGACCACCACAACCTAGATGCATTATTTGTACGTGGAAAACAGCACAAGGTTAGCTCGTAATTAAACAACGTCAAACACGAATTCATAAACACAATATCACACGGTCCAAAAACGTTATCGTATGGTGGACTACACTCCGCTTCCGTGGCCAGATAACCCATTTGCAATTGGTCAAGCGGGCATTTATTTGTGGCATTTGATAACATGACGACCAATAAACAAATTATTAACGTTTATTGATGTTACTGTCCATTGTAGTTATTGTTTTGGAAGTAGGTTCACCAGTTGCACACAAAATTATCATCATCATTTCAACCTAAAATCGCCGAAGAAAACCCTACAAGCTTTTATTTATTTTTTTGCCACCGGGGGGAGGGGGGGTCTTCTAAATACCCTCCTGGGGGAGAGACAGGGTTATGTAGTATTTCTACTAGCCACTTAAACCTCCCCCAGTGGTCATCCTCAATGGGGCTCGAGGATCTCCTACGGTGCCCCTCTGCACAGTGCTTGAGTACGTCCCATGGTAGGTCAAGCCCACCGCAGCACTCTCGTGTGTGCTACGGCAACTCGAGACCTCTTCGAGTAGCCGTCCGCTTGCCCGGACGGTCGGAGCCCACACCCTAATCACCCGCAAATCCGAAATCCGAGTCATGGCAAATAATAATTGCCAACCGAGTTATCTTCCCCATAAGTTACGAACTCGTAACAACTATACGAGCTATATGGCCGGCCCATTTCCACTTCGGTAGTTGGTCGTGGTGTCAATTCCAAGCCTAAGAACAATCACATCATCACAACCTATCAACAGTCCACTGCTTATACTTATATATATCCCTACTCACCGGATCTCCCTTGTCTCTACCATTTTTACATCAATTTACATTTAGAAAAAGAGACATACTCTACCAGGGGGTAAGAGCGTTTGTATTCAGTATTGGCTTCAGCGCTCTATTGTTGTGAATAAATACTTTGTTTATTGTTCGCATATTGATAACGTATCACAAGACCGCTGCATCTCTCTCGCCGTGACGGTAAATTGAACACTTATATACCTATATGTAATAAGTATAGTATTCGTACACATATAATTAACTCTTAACACAGACAGACGTAAACTAACTCACGGTAGATCAGTGGCGTAGAGTTCACCTTTAATTTTATTAATTGTATTGTGGGCGACAATAAGGACACGTAGTTTTTCCCTAACACAATAACCAATTTGGATGTGGGTTTCACTGATGTATTGAGATAAATTTGGGATAATACGTATTTGTTTTATTGAATGAGATTGACAAATATAAGATGTAACAATTTTAAGGTTCGTTTCGTGATTATGAAGTCAAACACATTTTAGTGTATAGAATAGGTGACAAACGATCAAACAAAGCATAAAATATATAATAAACCTTTGCCTTAATAAGGGTCACCGTCGACGTATCAAACAGAAACTGACGTGTGGTAGCTTGTTGACTATTCAAATGCTTTGAACACATTTGATCACTATATTTTCCCGCCTTTCTTATCTAATATCTGAGCCCCTATCTTGGAGTGGTTTTCTAGTGATTCTAACTAGTAATTATATAAAATATAAGCTAATAAAGAAAAGAGCCTACACCTTCCTTAAAGGCCGGCAACGCATGTGCTACAACACTAGAGGAAGTGTTGCGGATGTCCACGGGCGGCGGTGATCACTTCCCATCAGGTGGGCTGCATGCTCGTTTGCCAACTGTTCCATTAAAAAAAAAAAGCTATTTACGTAAGCCAGTAAAACTCTTACCATCATGTGGTCCCTCAGGTTTCTTGTCACCTGGCTCTAGAAATCCATCGTCGATGCCAGGGTATGGTGCCAGGTTCGTGGGCTTCTCATCATCCAGATCATCGACTTCGGGACCTAGAATTAGTTCGTGTGTTGTGATTGCATTATTGGTAGCATGAACGACAATTTAAATAAATTCCAAATAGTTTACCTGCTAGCGGCGGCTTCTGTCTTTCCTTGTTGGGTTCCAGGAGTGGTTGCGAAGGGTGACTACCCTCAACGTCGAGTCCATTGGTTTGGTTTCTGTTATTTTGGCGCTGGAAATAAAAAAAAAATAATATAACCTCTTTTAGGACTTTATTGTTAATAATACTATAGCAAAAGCAGTCAAGTTGCAGTTTTTATAGCTACAGCATGGACGCATTGCCATCAGTTAAGGCTTCGCAGAACACCAGCGTAATTATATTACGTTAGTGTTCTGTTTGTCTGTCTGTACGCCGTGTTTCGTATGGTGAGTGTGAAATAATATTATTATATGAAATTAAATTAAATTCAGTTTGTCAAATCTCGTTTGCCGTGTGTACGTGAAATAATATATATAAATAATGTAGTTTTCATTTCTATATTATTTAGGGGTGACAAACAAGCACACAATTCCAATCATGATAAGTAGCGATGGCGGCGCATAGCATCCAAATCAATCCTCAACAAATATTCAAGACGTTTTGCTAATTTTAATTGAGTCCCTGGACACTTACTTACTCTCGGCAAACGAAACACGACAGTGATATGATGGCATTCTGTGGGGGTGTGATACTTCTCTGATCGAGCGGACCCACTCGTGCAGCAGCATGAACAAACGGCAGCTTGGCTGTACCACAGTTAGCATATTGGTATGAATGTTTTTTTTGTATTGAGCACACAATTTACCCGATGGTTGGTGACTCCTGCGGCCCATGGCACCTACATTCGTCCCCATTAATCATAATGCTAATGCATTGTTACCCTTAGGACTAAGATGGATGTCCCCGTCTTCAGATCCTTACAGTCATACGAAACACAGCGTGACACAGACCCGAACTATTGCATGCAACTTGGACTTTTATGTACGTATATATATTTATTTATTATAAATAGATTTATTTAAAGTATCAATATCCTTATGGTTTAGAGTGCGGGCTGCAAAACTCAAAACGTCGTAGGTTTAAATCCTCCACTAGACTATTGTAGTAGACCATCTCCTAGCTCGATAATTTAGCCCTAATTGTAGTGGTTAACCGGAATGTTAATAGCATTGCCAGCATTCCATAAAAATTACAAATACTAATAAAGATAACAATGTTACCATTATATAGTCTAGATAAGGTCATTAGATAAAACACTGGAGGTCAAAGGAATATAAATCAACCTCCACAATTGTGCATACGAGACCAATTTTGGTTAAGGTGACTTATGGCGATTGTCCGTACCTCGCCTCGCAACTGTCAGTACCTCGCCTCGCAACTGTCAGATCATTAAAAGTAACGAGACTACAAAATCACTCATATGCAATAAAATTATTTATCACCAATCAATATTCTATATATGCACTGAATATATTGTTTCGTAAAAGTACAGTTGCCCTAAAACCCGAGTAAGGGCAAGTGTACGGGAAAAAGGACACGGAAAGTGTAGGATTTTATTTATGACTAGTTATTGCTATTATATTCGCCTAAATAGCGCCTGATATTGTGTATGTTTTTTTAAATAATAGGTGGAAGGAAAATCCCAAGGACATTCGCAACACCAGAGGAGTCGCAGATACGCTGCCGGCCTTTAAGAAAGGTGAAGGATCTATTCTGAAGTCCTCTAAGTAGTATCGGTTCGTAAACACCACTGACGACAGCTCATTCCACAGAGTAGTTGTGCGTGGCAGGAAATTCATTCAAAACCATCGAGATGATGAGGATGAAATTTTGAACATATATGTAGGATATTATATAATCCTAAATATCCTACATATATTTTTTTTACCTAGTTACATAACCATATACAGTATAGATATATAGGACGTGAAAGTTTCTTCGCAATGTTTTCTTTCACCGGCGATCACTTAGTAATTGGTAATTCAGCACTTAAAGTTTTAATTAACAATTCCATCGCTGTCGCCATCGAGAATCGAACTCGGTTTGCTCGCGTACCGTCAATTAAAAACGGATGCTTAGACAGTGAGCTACCACGGTACACATATATACAGAATAGTAATAAACTATAATACCAACTAGTTCACTCTGGTATGTACAGAGTACTAGTGTGGAATAGTAGAGTGACGCTGCTGCGTATCGTATGAGTCCGAGGACACAATTATATGGGGTGACAATTCATATGTATATAGAAATTAATCCTTGTAGATTAATATAGATGTCATCATCAACATAAGGTAAAAACTGTGTGCTAATTTGTCACCCTTATTACTATAAAACATCGGACCGTCATCAGCAGTACATGTACTCCTAGTGCAGATGGCGTCACGTTGACCTAAAAGTGATTAAATTTTGAGCACATCGATACAATAACTACTTAGTAAGACTGTACAATGAATTTATTCGTAAGGATAAGTCTATTGACCTATTTAGTGACAATTTAGAAACTTTTAAGGCTAATATAATTTAAACTCAAAAAACTCCTATCTAAGGATAATTAGTTAGTTTAGTTTAGTTTATTTAAATAATTATAAAAATAAAACAATTAAATAGTTATAAGGATCATAAAAAAACTGTAAATTGTACTTATCAAATAAACTTATTATTTTGGGGGTATTTTCTTTTCTATTTCCGGCTGGTTGGTCAATAAAATAACTATTTTTTTGTTTTATTACTTTGACAAGTAACGAACGAGCACACAGTTCTTGCGTTATCCTTGACAAGGAAACATAATGCTGATGCGTTGTCACCCTCGAGGACTGAGATGGAATGCCTCGTCACCAGTAGTAAAGGTCTCCGGATGCTTACACTCATCAGACGAAACACAGCAACATTATGCTGTTATTTTACGCTGCTATTTTGTGAGGGCGTAGTCCTATCCCGGTCGAGCTGACCCTTTAATTCTGCAGCTATAAGAAACTGCAGTTTAGCTCTACTCACTGTTAAATACTATAAACATATAAAAAATAAATATGTACAATACAATATAATACATATATAAAGACCAACCAGACGGGAATTCATCGACAGGGGAGTCCGAACAGTCGAAGGTTAGGGCGAAAGGGAGCGAAACCAGACTATACGTACGGTGCCAAGGAGCACCGCCTTTTGCATTTGAGCACGGAGTCCCACCCACCTCAGGTGATTCAAGAGGTTGAAATTAGCCCGTTTGTAGATACGACTAAAGGAATAATTTCGGCATACCGCCCCACATGTCGGTCACCTCGAGTGCCAGGTCAAGATATTTTGACTTTCACGAGGTTCTCGTCATATGTCGACCAAATTTATCCGCGACCGTGGCCGGTCCATCAACACGACATCAGGCTTATTCGCAAGAATAGTCCTGTACGTGATGATGGGCCGGTGCCAGTAGAGCCTCGTGCGGTTATTCGAGCACGGCTTCCGGTCCACAAGACCATATATATTATTATTATTAGACGTATATACGACGATATATACGACGGCCACGTGGCGTTGTGGTTAGTGTACCAGGCCCTCCCAGTACCTTGGTACACCCAGGTTTTCCGATAGAAATGAGTTATTTATATGCCCTTCGCCTCATCGTTACCTTCCTCCGTGTTTGCTAAGGACATATTTTAGCCCTGCACAGTTGATATCCTCGGGTATAATAGTCAAATGATATCACCGTTGTCAGAATAGACTAAGAGGGTATATACTCGTATAATGTGTACATGCAATATCAGCTAGCAAAACAAAATCAAAACATATTAGCTTTGAAGTTAAAATGTAAGTTATAAAAACTACAATTTTTTTTTAATTCTAAGCTAAATACTTTCTAAGTATAAATGTAAAAACAAACAAGAATCCTGCACATTATAGACGCGATATCGTTGTTATTTATAAAGTACTTACATTAAGTATCGTATTACCTTTTTAATTTTTAAAAATAAAGTCTGGCGTATGGCTCAGATCCAGTTTTATAATGGTACAGATGCGAGGGTGACGGTTGGACACTTTTTTTTAACATTTTATTTTTGAACAAAAATTACTCGTTGCAAGCTGGACTAACGTGAACAGTTGTTGCTGCCGCTGAAGATAAGGATGGAAGCCTTTCCATCTTTTTCTATTTTTTATATCATCAGGGTACACAGCTCACAGATTCTATGTATACATATACACTGTTTATGTATTTAACTACATTACCAGGAAGAAAAGAAGTAAGAAAATAATAAGTTTAACTGATAGAAAATATTGAAATATAACCTTGTTAATTAACTTTTTAACTTTGATATATTTTCATATAATATAAGAACACAGTTCAGGCATCCTCGACATGGATTCAAAATGCATATGTGTTGTCATGATGGTATGTCTTGAACGTTACCTGGAATCGGGTCGCCGGATTGCTACACACACCATACGAAAGACAGCAGCGTTATGCTGGTATTTCACGTTGTTACCATGTGAAGCCGTGGTGCTGTTCCGTGGCCAACCCATTCATACTGCAAGACTATTATTTACACTTAATTTAATGCACGCATTGAATCGATTTTATCAGATAAGACGAATAGCTCTTTTCCAGCACAAACTTCAACCCGTTGGATTACAATATATTACAGCATACAATACATGACCTCATAAGAAAACCTCACCAGAATTTGGAGTCTCTAAAAGCATCCCTGGCCACGGAGGTTGAGGGACAGTATTTAAAATCAGGGAGAGAATTTGGCAATTTTTTTTTTAATGTTATTACCAATTTTTTATTTACGTTTACTTTTACTTTGATATATGTGTAATGTACATATTACACAAACATCAAAAGTCCTATAATATATTTAATAAAATGTTTGTGACAGAGCTTATGACCCGACAATGACCGGACATGTAATGCGAAAGTCTTTTAATTACAGGTAGATTTTGTGGTAATTTAGCGTCATCGGTATAATGGAAAATAAGAAAGTAACTCGGTAAAACCTTATTTCTTATGATGGTCCCACTTAGTTATAATTTTAGTTTTACGTAACCTCGTCTGGAAACAATGCATCATAGGCGGTTTTCCCTGACTAATCACCTTTGTAACTTGAACGGACACGAAAACAATTTTAATTAGAGGGACAAACAATATAAATTACAGTTAAATATTGATAGGTATAAACCTAAAACGTAAAAATGTGCTTACGAATATCAATGCACGAACAAGGTGATCAATATAAAAATGTATATATTAATTTAAAACCCTTTCCTAAATCCCTTTTTTATTTCTAATACCCAATACCAATACATAAGCTAAAAACAACACCTTCAATAGTTACAACTATATTTTAATTGTACTGAATAAACATTGACATTGATGGACCCTGTACGCTCAGCTTGCCGCTTGTTAATTGCAATTTTAAGAGTTGATTTACCATGTGTTCGGCGATGAAGCTAGTGCTAGGCTAGTGAAGGATTTTTTTTAATAAAAAGAATATAAGGAATGCTATTAACATTACTAATATTCCGGTTGACCACAACACAAGGGTTGTGCTAGGAGATGGTTCGGTTCACAACGATAGTAGAATGGTGAATTCGTACCTACGATCTTAGTACGGTTGAGTGCCTTTCTGTTTAAACACCAAAAGCCTAGGCCACTTTAATATATTTTTATTAAATTTACATTTTGTCATCAGTCAGATTATATACAGACGATATTTACTTATCGATTAATGATAATATAAAACACTGCAAATATCATTTATACGTTTTCATTCAAACATTATTCAAACCATGGGATTTCAACACTGCAATTCAAAAACTTAACGCAGATCTTGAGCGAATAAAGGTTTGGTCATTCAACAGCTCTAACTCCTAATAAATGCAAGTACATTGTCTTTGGCAGTCGTTTTGATGTAATAAAGATTCATAGTAAAGTCAACGTTACATTAAATCAAAAACCAGTAGAACGGGTTTTCGAAGCACGAAACCTAGGTTTGGAATTAGACTCAGAATTACGATATGAGAATCCGAAGCTGTTTTTACAAATTAAAAGTTTTATACAAAATAAGACCATATTTAAGCGAGGAAGTTCCTATTAAACTGATCGAATCATTAGTTTTACCAAAATGAATTTCTCGGACTTGGTATGTGGTAATCGGCTATATGCACGGACGGAAAAGCTCATCCAACGTGTGCAGAACGCCTGTGCACGTTTTTGTTTTCTCATTCCACCTCGTTGTCACATAACTCCCTTCCTTAACAGTAATAATACGTTAAATTTGAAGAGTCGTAGAAAACTCCATGTTGCGTGTCTCCTTTTTGATATAATTAACCACCACGTACCACGATATCTTGTAAATTTGAATGGGTTGGTGAGGGAAGGCGACTTGGAAGAAGGCAGCGTATTCAACAGCTTGCAACACAAAACCACAGCAGAGGTTAGGTTTTGGTACGAGTATGTTACGTATCTAATACATGATTTTTTTTTTTTACACTTATTTCATTTAATTTTTTGTTTTACTGTATAACATATTTTATTTTATTTTCTTTGTGTGTACATTTCTTTTATGATTTGTTTTTCATGTTTGTATTTATTGTTTAATCCTTCTTTTTATAATTTTTGTGTATATATAACGGAATATACCATTTCAAGCGATGCAGTTTGCTGGCAAATGGGCCAGGATATGACTGCGGCCTATGACATCCTACATCTACTCTGGTAGTCCTCAGGACTGAGACGAGATGTCTCGTTACCTCTAGGGGGTCTCCCTACACTCGTCATACGAAACACAACAACTTTATGCTGCTACTCCACGCTAGTATACGCGCCAACCGATCCATTGCAGCGTGATGGGATAAAAAGAACAACACATCGACATCAACGTTAGGAAAACATCTATAGTAAAGTAATAAGTGAATGTTATCTCGCAAGTAATATATGTCTAGTTCTAGAGCAATGCTAATAAGCAATCAGGTCGAGGTGACCTTTAAAAAGACGTCGTTGGTCCGAATTCTACAACAGTCATTAGTAAACATTAATAAACAATATTATCGGGGCAGGTAAACTTGACCTGCGCAGCTCTGCGTCGGTAAGGCGGTTGGATTATCATATATGTCATTACTAATAAAGATAAATCCAATTATATGACGGTATTTTTATTATATATTATTGTATATGCTTAAAAATTATAGCTTTGAAGTATTAAATGGAATGTAATGAGTAAAAACCTAAAAAAATCTAGATAGTGTCTTCTAACACTAGTGATTGTATTCAAAGAAAGATATAGTGCCAGTGACAGTGGTGGAGCTACACTGCAGTTTGTTTCTAGGTGCAGAATGAATGGGTCAGCTCGTAATGCTGCTGTTTTTCGTATGTCATTTATTATATATATTTATATATATGTCTAACAACAGCAACTAAAAATTTCATTACTGGTTTATGATGTCCGATGGGGAAAAAAGGTTCTTGCGTAATAACCCCAGACAGACAGTCGCTGTGTAGGCGGACCTGTGCAAGTTTACGGGAAGTCGATGGATGCAGGTGGTTCTAGATCGTAGAGGCCTAAGTTCAGCAGTGGACATAGTATACATAGTTGTAGACGAAGAAAAACTGTATTGTGTTTGGGTTCCTGCAATATAGGTGAAACTTATTGCGATCGCAGTCAAGATTCAGTTTATAAGAGGCCGTTATTACGAATGTGTTCTGTCGTTAGTTTTTATGAGTAATGATTCATATTTTTTTAAAATTATTTTTAGGGTGACAAACGAGCACTCGCAAATGAATCCTCGAGAAGGATTAATAATGGAGATGCTTTGTCAGTGGACTTGGACTAAATTGTAAACCTCCCCAGTAATGTATAATGGACTAACTAATATATTCATCAACCGTATTCTGAAGCAGATCTTAGTCAATGAGCACGTCTACCAACGAGCCCTTGCCTTAGTAAGGAAAACAACATGAGCATACCTTCGTAACAATAGACGGCGACGAACACAAGTATATGGTAAATGGAGAGTAAGATTTTTAACATAAATGAATTCTCTCAACGGGGGGAAGGAGGAAGCACCGACAGAATATCACCGTGATGTGCATAATACTGCTGTGTTTCGTGTGGTAAGTAGGATATAGGGATTCAATTATGTTACGAGACGTTCCATTTCAGACAGCCGACAACACGTGTCACCTTGAATCATTGTTCAAGATCAATGAAGGCGTCCTAGGCCGCTGTCGTTAGTTACCAGTGGAATGTGTGCTTGTTTTTTTTACACCTAATAATATTAAAAAAAAACTTAAAAATTCGGATGGCTTTCCACATTAGATTATTTTTAGCTCTCACGCTTTTATGTCGTGAATAGTGCCAAGATTTCGAGAGTAATTATTCGACGAATGCTCTAAATTATTTTCCTGCTTTATTTTTAACTGGGTTTTTCTGGATACTTAAGTTCTATATATACTTCTCATAACAATTAAAGTGTTTATTCACACACAATTATCCTCTTGATAGGTAGGTATCCTATCTACTGCGTCGTGGGACCCGAGTTCGATTCTCAGTCGAGGAAAAAGACTTGTGCATCGCAAATTTTTAGTGGTAAGGTTTGATTAGGCTATGTGTCCCGTGTCCTTAACACAGCATCTGAATCTTCCTGCGAACTCATTGCACTTTGGATCGCAATAGGGAAGGGAACGACGACTGAGCGCCGCTGTATTTGCGCAAATGCTTACGGCACTATAAAACATTCTGCGCAGTTGTTGTGATCTTGTAAAATCGAGCAGGAAGCCATCGCACTATTTACTGTATCTATGTGGGTATATAAAAACGTAATGTATTTTTTAATTTCAGTTTTCATCCTCTTGTGGACATTTGATGACACTACAATATTCTGTGATAATTAACAACACGTTATGGTTTCTTTTAACGTAAAAAATATTTTAAATGAACTGATGACACATAAATAATCCTAATTAATTTACATTCACATTTATTAATACTTTTGAAACATAAAAAATGCGATGTGTCTAGTTTAGATAGGTCTGTATACTAGAAAATTGATAAATAACAACCCACAACCGTGCACTGGTTTATAGTTGGTTATATTTTAATGTAAATTCAAATAAAGGGAAAGATGAATTAAAAGGTCAACGATCGACCGTACATTGTGCACAACGCTATCTAGTCTGATTGAAGGAAGTAACACATACATAACATATTACTACATAATAATTTATGCATAGTTTTTTTGCACACACAGACCCACACACACACGCACACACAGACCCACACACAAAAATGATTAATGTGGTCTATAGACACCCACATAATAATTATACAAGTACATAAAAATCACTCGGTAACATATGATAACAATAAAAAATATTTTTTGCACGGTTTCGAACATACGACCGTTATATTGTATTTATATACAACTTTGATCACACAGTTCACCTCTTGCCTGAGGCCTGAGGCTCATGACACTCCCTCCATCCAGAGCAAAGCTTAAGGATGTTTATGTCACTCTTGAGTGACAAAAACTCTCATCCTCTCACTCCTCAAGAGAATTGAGATGAAAAGTGAAGACTTGTTCGGATTTATTTCACCCGTTGAGTTTATATCGTACATCACGACAGAATTCAAAATTTCATCCTCATCATCTCGATCGTTGGCAATCCACCACTGTGCACTTCACGCGAAATTTTCTGCCACGCACAACTACTCTGTGGAATCGGCTGACGCCAGCGGTATTACCGACACGACTTAGGGACCTTCAAGAAAAGAGCGTTCATCTTCATTATAGGCCGGCAATGCATTTGCGACTCATCTAGTGTCCATGGGCGGCGGTGATCATTTATCATCAGGTTAGCTCGTTGCCATCTATTTTATAAAAAGACTCGTTACCTGTAATTTTACGCTGGTATTTTGTGAGGGATACCTTGTCGTCCCTGATCAGTAAGTAGCTGCAGCGTGGCACTACCCTCAATTATCTCTCTTCAATTTATAACATTTGAAAGCTTCACTACCATGATATATTGTAAATACATAATGATTTCATTTCATCCATCTGTTCAACGTAATAAAAATCCGTTAAATGTAACCGCGAATAAAGGTTATGAGTAACATGGGGTGGCGTTGGTGTTGGCTTTGGGTCATTTACTTTGGATCACTCATTGATGACTCAATGTACGATTGGCTTATGTTTTGTAATATCTTTATAATATTTAATTAAATCTGTGCTGTCTATCGTCGTATTTTAAGTAAAATATAATAAAAGAGATAGAAATGACTACAATAGCCTAATGGTTCGGGGTACGGTCTGCGAAACTAAAGCTCGTAGGTTTGAATCCACCATTAGTCTATTGTCATGAACCATCTCCTAGCACAAGAATTTTCAGCTTAGTTGTAGTGGTTGGAGTAACCGGAATGTTAGTAATTTTAATAGCATTTCTAATATATTTTAACTAATAAAAAAAAGTATAATTATCGCTACGTAGTTTAAATTAGTTTAGATGGTTTGCTCGTTTTCGAGCGACGGGATATCCTAGATTGTTTATATCTTTACTTTTGTTCACAATCACAAAATTTGACCACTGAATGGTCGATTATAACTGGTAGTGTTAATATCCGGCTCGAAGGACCAATGTATAATACCGAATGAAATAATACAACTGGTTTGGCACTAGTGATGCGTATCAAAAAAAAATGCAGTGGTAGAGCTGCTATTTCACGTTGGTATTCTGTGAGGGCGTCATCCTACCCCGGTCGTGCTGATCCATTCATTCTGCAGCTAGAAACCAGTTGCAACGTGGTTTTAACTAAGTCAAGTACTTCTAAACATTCAAAATGTAATAACTGTCTAGGTGGTAATCATTTTGTCACCATTTTGCCTATTCTATCTTGTGGACTATATAACATTGGACACACTGGAAATGAATGAAGGGGAATGTCTTTCCTTACTCTCTTGCACCAGGCTCTGTGCCTACAATACATAATTATCTATCGCAATTATTAAACGATTTCTAAAGTCTGAAATACATACTTGCAATGATTAACTTAACAAATGCCGACAATTTCGCAAACAGTTGCTAAAGTAGCTGTATCAACGTCAACTATGATTGCTGCGTGGATGTCGGCTGTAAAAATAACGTATTTATTTGTAGAGTTTTGGTTATTAGACATAATTTCCTGTTCATCCACTCACCTACATTTTCCGGTTGCCTTTCAAGTATTTGTAATCGAAACAACGTAATTTAATCTTTTATATTTTCCTTTATTTTCGGATATACATTTATTAATATATTTTGTTTATAGTTATATATTCAATTATAGACGTGAGAAACGAGCAAATCGTTCACCTGATGGTAAGTAATTACCGCCGCCCATGGACATCCGCAATATCCGAGGAGTGGCAAAAGTGTTGTCACCATCGAAGACTGAGATGCAACAAGTACTAGATAATTATAATTGCGTGTTATATATTATGTGTTGTATGTAAGATGCTTGTCATGGGCCATTGTTATCACTTACCGTCTCATGTAAACTATGCACTCGTTTGCCATAGCTAATATTATAAAAATATATATATCAAAAAATACAAATTATATTTTAAAAAACTTGAGAATCCTTCTCTTCAAGTTTAGTTAAGCTTTTTAATAAACTGTTATGTATTTTTTCCCGCTAAGTGAACCGAGGCGGTCACCTTAGCTTACCAAGCCCAAGGCTCTACCTTCCGCAATTATTGTATAACTGGAAATTACTCGCCTTTACTGAATGTGCTCGGACAGTGCGTCCGGCACATTTAAACGATCACGAAAACTTGATATAAATTATAAATTATTATGTTCAACAATCCCGTTTCACCCACATCTCAAGGGCAGTGGGATGTTGCGTCTAATATGACTACTACGTTTGGTTAAAATGTTTCCAGATCTTTAGAGATTCGATACATACAAACATACATGCAGTCATTTTGTTTATATACATGGAATACCTGATATAATGTTACTGTATCATGTAAACGCAGCATAGACCAAAAGACTCCTCAAAAGATGCAAATGACTCCAAAAAAATGTGAAGAATATTGATGGAGAATATTGTAACAATATAAAAATTGAAAAACAATTAAAGTAATATAGTTATAATGAAACGTAACAAAACGTAACCTAGACAAGAAGCTGGAACATTGTACAGATAAACAAGAGATATATGTATTTGAGCAATATTTTTAATATGTTACTAGCGGGTAAGAAGGTATGACACATTTCAAGCGACTGGCACAGAAAGTTTTAAGAACCGGCCAGTTAGAAACATTGGCAATGAAAGCTTCTTTTACATTTAGATTATAGAACTCTCTGGTTACCTAATGCGATATATTGCATTCCTTTGTCAATTGTTTTTGTGAATTGGTGCAAATTCCACAAGTCTTGTTACAGCTCAAAATGAATTAAACGCGAGAAAATTTTCTAGAGAAGATATATTACGACTTTCTTTGAGGTCTTACAAGGAAGCGATGATAGAAGTCCCATCTCGCGCCACTATTTACAATTGATTTAATGAGTTAGCAATCTCTGTGATAAACTGCGTGAGGGACGTCCTTCAACAGCGACATCTGAAGACGACTTCAGGAAGCTTTGCACCAGATGGATTCCCCATACTTTGACCGAAGACCAGAAACGCCTTCACATGGACTGGTGACGTGAAATGTTAGATAAGTTCAACGGAGGTGAGTCGAATGGATTTGACTTTGAATGTATTTGACATCGTCACAGGTGATTAAAGCTGGATATATTACTGCAATTCCGACACCAAAAGACAATCTGCTTAGTGAGTATTTCCTTTTGAGGGTTGGCCGACTAAGGTAAAGAGAGGAAGAAGTCTAGGAAAAAAGATGATTGCCTCGTTCTTTGGTCGGAAAGGACACTTCGCGACAGTTGTGCTGGAAGATGGAAGAACGGTTGCTACAGACTGGTACGTTAATTGTTGTTTGCCTGTTGTCTTGGAAAATGTTCGACAGCAGCGCCTTCGAAGCAGGATCCTCATTCACCTCGACAACGCTTCGGCGCACTCCGCAAAACGAACAATTAAATACTTAATTATGGCAGGTGTCGAGATAATGAGTCATCCGCCATATAGTACAGACCTGGCGCACAAACGAACACACAATTCAAGCAAGTGGCACCTGCGGCCGACATTTCACCTGGTCCTTCCCCGGTAGAGCCGGCCAATACATGCAACAGCTAGAATCAAACTTGCGTGGTTTTATAGTTGCTATAAAATCTTTATCACTCTCATGAAGCAGAATGTCCGACACTATAATGAAAAGATAACCTATATGCAGGAAAAACAGTCAAGTAAAGCAAACGGCTAAATATTTAACATGAAAAACATAAATGGGACTTACCACGGTTTCAATTTAACTAGTGATATATACTTAGTTACTCATTTGCCCAATTATCTCCGTCAAGGCGTACGTGATGCGAATGCGTTCTAAGAACTGAGAGCAAATAGCAGCCCATGATGAGTCATTACTATAGAAATGTACTATCAATAATTACAACGGTACAGGGTATACTTCAAATAAAAATTGGATCTACCAAGAATGGGACCTCTTCAGCAGGAAAGTACAAATAACCGTATCTTGCGAGTGCTTGTGTGAAGATTTAACTAGAGCGATATATATATATATATATATATATATATATATATATATATATATAGATATATACATATATATATATATATATATATATATATATATATATATATATAGATATATACATATATCTATCATCCCAAGTTTTTTCTCAGTATCTGAATTGCTGTTGGCCCTGCGGCCTCTGCAGCTTCATCGGTACAGACTAGCGCGCAGTGGACCCGCGAGCGGGGCGATAATTGGACTAAAATCAGTCGATGATCTTATACTACGGCGTTTGATCAAACCATAGCGTGCTCTAGACGGACTGTGCAACGCCATCTATCTATGGTTGAAGGAAATACAACACAATTGACAGATTTTATTTAATTTTACCTTAATGGCAATCGTAAACACATCTCAATCAAAGATCGATGAACATTTTTTATTAGAATAGATGGCAAACCTGCAAGCACCTCACCTGATGGTAACTGATATCGTCTATGAGATCAAAATTCATCCTGTTAAAGATTCCCCTTTGAAATAGATCTGCATTCTCGTAGCCATGATTAACTAGTCTATAGCTGATATAATTGACCTTTGTTTTTTTCTCAGTATCTGAATTGCTGTTGGCCCTGCGGCCTCTGCAGCTTCATCGGTACAGACTAGCGCGCAGTGGACCCGCGAGCGGGGCGATAATTGGACTAAAATCAGTCGATGACGTTATACTACGGCGTTTGATCAAACCATAGCGTGCTCTAGACGGACGGTGCAACGCCATCTATCTATGGTTGAAGGAAATACAACACAATTGACAGATTTTATTTAATTTTTACCTTAATGGCAATCGTAAACACATCTCAATCAAAGATCGATGAACATTTTTTTTATTAGAATAGATGGCAAACCTGCAAGCACCTCACCTGATGGTAAGTAATTACCGCCGCCCATGGACATCCGCAATATCCGAGGAGTGGCAAAAGTGTTGTCACCATCGAAGACTGAGATGCAACAAGTACTAGATAATTATAATTGCGTGTTATATATTATGTGTTGTATGTAAGATGCTTGTCATGGGCCATTGTTATCACTTACCGTCTCATGTAAACTATGCACTCGTTTGCCATAGCTAATATTATAAAAAATCTGTCCACCGAATAATATCTGATTTATTCTCAAGGCGAGTCTAATCTATAATAAACTCACACAGTTCACCTGATGGTAAGTAATTACTGCCGCCCATGGACATCCGCAATATCCGAGGAGTGGCAAAAGTGTTGTCACCATCGAAGACTGAGATGCAACAAGTACTAGATAATTATAATTGCGTGTTATATATTATGTGTTGTATGTAAGATGCTTGTCATGGGCCATTGTTATCACTTACCGTCTCATGTAAACTATGCACTCGTTTGCCATAGCTAATATTATAAAAAATCTGTCCACCGAATAATATCTGATTTATTCTCAAGGCGAGTCTAATCTATAATAAACTCACACAGTTCACCTGATGGTAAGTAATTACCGCCGCCCATGGACATCCGCAATATCCGAGGAGTGGCAAAAGTGTTGTCACCATCGAAGACTGAGATGCAACAAGTACTAGATAATTATAATTGCGTGTTATATATTATGTGTTGTATGTAAGATGCTTGTCATGGGCCATTGTTATCACTTACCGTCTCATGTAAACTATGCACTCGTTTGCCATAGCTAATATTATAAAAAATCTGTCCACCGAATAATATCTGATTTATTCTCAAGGCGAGTCTAATCTATAATAAACTCACACAGTTCACCTGATGGTAAGTAATTACCGCCGCCCATGGACATCCGCAATATCCGAGGAGTGGCAAAAGTGTTGTCACCATCGAAGACTGAGATGCAACAAGTACTAGATAATTATAATTGCGTGTTATATATTATGTGTTGTATGTAAGATGCTTGTCATGGGCCATTGTTATCACTTACCGTCAGGTGAACTGTGTGCGAGCTTGTCACCCTCAATATTATAAAAAAATCTGTCCACCGAATAATATCTGATTTATTCTCAAGGCGAGTCTAATCTATAATAAACTCACACACAGTTCACCTGATGGTGAGTAACATTTGTCACACGTTGTCACCCTTAGAGTCCTGGTACGCCTTCATACTTCTCCGGTCCGGATTTCCGGATACCTCACGCTCACCACACGAAACACAGAAGAATGAGGAGGAGCGCAGAACAGAAAGATAAATTTATAGCTTCAATTTAAAAAAAAATCATTGCTCACGTTCGTACTAAATGTCAAACATAAAGGTTTGTGGTCAAACAGACGCACAGAGTAGAGATCATCGCTAAATAATATATTTATAATATGTATTAATAATAGATTAAACTAATTTATAACAATAAACTATTTAGAAATACAGTACATTAAATGCAAACGCTATATAAATAGATAAATAGAATAAAATTCAAAAATAATAAGATTTAACTCAATAACGTCCAAATTTATTAATTACGGTCAAATTTCGATCATAGATCGCCCTGGTAGGAATAAATAGGAGATGGAAATCGTATTAAATTTATTTCTTCTCATCTTAAAAATGCAGCACATTTTCGCAGAATTACTGCGAAATCTTCATTATCGAATATACTTGGTAACGGTTTGAAGGCTACACGACAGCATTGGTACGGTGTTGACGCGAGTCGATGACCCCAAGTACGACGTAGAACAAAATATTGACGATTTATCATGTTCTGTACGTTACAAGTGAATAGGGTTGCCAACTATAAAAAATATTTTTCAAAGGTCTATTGTAAGCCACGTTTTGAATCGGTCGGCTCAACCAGCACAAAGGATCATAACGTTTCGATATATCATGTAATCTCATAAATGCAATTTTCATTGAAGAGATGTACACCTGGTCACACATATATAAAAGTATGTAATTTATTTTCATTGTTAACTTATAATAATTATTATGTGATTAAATGTATATGTATTAAAACTATGTATGTACTGAACGTGCAAACGTAGATTTAGTTTTATATTCACACATTTCTTGTATAATTTTTCCATTTTACATTTTATATTGACTCTCTTCCTTATGCGGCGTACGACAAAGAATTGGACTGAAAATCACCACTACCTTTGGTTCCTCAATGTTTTGGCATGTTCTCCGATTGAACGTTACGTGTAAGATCTTTTTTTTATGAATCTATGTATATTGTTTTCATTTTGGGTGATATTAGACCTGTATGATGTGAGTAGATGGCAATTACAACAACGCATGTGCAACAGCCTGCAGCTTTGTCGACGACCGGTGAAGTGGTATACCAGCCATCCATCAGCAAATGACGTAAGTACCTTCAGTGAACTGTGTGCTCATTTGTCACCCTTAATATTATATAAAAGACCTGCGGGTTTAGTGCAATAATAGTGATTTATATTTAAAAAAATATATAAGGTGATAAATAATGACGTATCTCTACATTAAACAAAGAACTATCATCTTGTTGTAAGGTTTTCTCTTAAGTATACCCAAATTATATAATAATTGGAATGAATTAGAAATTAGCGGCACTTAGTATGCGCCATCCTAATTGTCGGGATGCGGGAAGGAACTGAAAAGGGAATTCCTCGTAACATGGAAAGGGGTGGCAACCCTATCTATGACGTATTTGGTACGGAAAACACTCCTCGCGTGAACCTTGTAATGCGGAAAATGTCGACACGTCTGCTCAGACTGGTAATACGAATTAATTATTATAATGTGGTTGTTTCTTTTATTAACATTACATATATTAATCGTTTACCGGTTTTGTTGCAAATTTATTTGCTGTCCGAGCTACACTACTCTGGAATTCCTTGCCCGATTACATCAGGAAGGTCAGTAATAAAAACAGTTTTAAAAGTTCGGTTCGTTGCCACTTGCCTATGTTACCTGTAAGTCAGATAAATTTATCATCCAGATATGGAATTTATTGGTAGCTACCGCTATTGTATTGTATTCTATTATCTATATTTACTTGTATTTGTTATTTTTTGTTTTTTCTTCTCTTATTAATTATTTTATTGCTCCACCATCATACAGATATCTCACCACACCTTGGGTTGACTGCTAGAGAATTCCTTTGGCATTAAGTCCGCCTTTTGTGAACTTTTAACTTTGTTGAGGTAAATGCAATAAAGAGTAAATAAATAAATATATAAACATTACTTTCCTGTATATATAGTATAGTATAATATTCTGTCTCAAATAATATCAATTGTCGATTTTTGTTGACGTTTATTACGCTCATCATCATCATTAACATTTAAGCTCATCACAGCCTAGGCCTCCCCAACAGGCTGCCATGGAGTACGATCCTGAGCCAGCTGCATCCGTCGACTCCCCTAGACTTGCATAGGTGGTCACTCCATCTAATGTCTCATAATCTTTTACGCTGCGATGGCAATACGGGCAAAGTCGAGGATATTTCTTCCCCCTCGGTTATCGGTTCTACGAGCTATATGGCCGGCTTTGTCACTTCAGCTTACTCCTTCTTGATCCTTTGAGATGTCCGTTACCTTAGTTTATCTGCGGATATCCACGTTGTTTTTTGATCACGGATCTCGGATCCCGTTCCATTGATCGCTGAGTGACTGATTTTACGAGCACACAGTTCACCTGATGGTAAGTAATAAGTATAATCCATGTTACCTATATTTATCGGAAACTTTTTGCGTAGAATAGGATCTTCGAATCCAATCACACACCACAAGGAAACGCATCAGCGTTATGCTGCTATTTAACATAGAGTACTAACATGAGGGCGTGGTCCGTATCCGGTCGCGCCGACCCATTCGTGCAGCGACTACAAGTAAACTGTAGCAAGACCACTGTTACAAAATATAATCAGAATAAACGATAAATCAGAAGATCTATCAGAATTTTATAGGATGGCAAACGAGCACAGAGTTCACCTGATGATGATTCCTGCATATACTTTTTCATGTCTGACACCTAAGATGTAATAAATGATATGAGAAAGCTCAGTGTTATTCAGCGAGCTATGGAGCGGGATCCCTGCGAGTAGAGCGAACGGGATCGACAAAGCTCAATAGATCAGCAAGCTGAAATGACAGTGGGCTGACCATAGTAGCTCGTAGAACCGAAAACCGATGGGCAAGGACGATGAAAGGACGATGGATGCAGGTGGCTCAGAATAGTGCTTTGTGGCAAATATGGAGGAGATTGTTCGTCTATGGATAGGCTGTGATGATGAGGGACAATGGTCAAGTATAAAATATCTAATATTATAATTTAAAAAAAGACTTGTAATGTGTTACCATTTATATACGAATAATAATCAAACAATAGCTCTATTGTTGCACTTAAGCGGTGGTTGCTTGGCTGTCATCTGTCGATCTGTTCCTACAATAAGTTTAATTAATTATCCATTCCATACAAGAATGGGAGAAAGAGAAACATCGAGTATATCAGCTTCCGGGTGTAATCTAGACGTCAGTACGAAGAATCAAGGGTATATTGTAGAGATATCCTTTAGAGATATTTACCCGTACATAAAGAAAAATTAAATACTGTTCATTGGTTAGCGCATCACTTGAGAATGGCTGAACCGAATTGGTTTTTATTTTACTTTTCGTTATAGAAAGAATCGGGAAAAACCAAACGTCTTTTTTTCTTTGAGACTTTTGTATGAACTCACGATTCGAATCGATAGTTTCAGAATTTCACAAATATATTTCAAATTCACATGACGATCATTTTGACAGAACAAGGTCAATTTGGAGAGGTTGACACCTATGGGGTTAGGTGCTTATTAACAAAGTCGCTGTTCCCTCGATTCCTACAGTATATTGTATGAATATTTTGTATTTTCGAAGATTTATTCATGTTTATATAAATAACAATGTACGTATTAGGTTTTTACCTATGAAATTGCCGTTCTTTAGTATTGGCCATTTCAAACCAAATAAAGTTTTGATTGGCTGTAAATTTTAAATTCAATTTAAAAACATGACATTCTTTTTACAAAGTCAGTCTTTTGTTTATTGATTAGCTTTGTATTTTCATTACGTTTGAAAATTTTTCGTCATAATGGATACTTTAAAAAATCGTGTAATTATGGAAAACGAGTTCCGTCATCCAACGCGGCACAAACGGCACGTAACATCAACAACGTTTACGGAGAGAACTTTACAAACGAACGCAGAATCCGTTATTGGTTTGCCCGGTTCCGTTCTTGAAATTTGATTTGAAAAATGAACTTCGTGGTCGTCCGGACCCTTTGGTCAACAATGATGAATTAAAGGCGATTGTGGAAGCTGATGATACTCAATCTACAGCAGAGCTAGCAGCAGCTTTTGATGTTAACACCAAAACAATATTGGTCCATTTGCGGCAAATGGGCAAGGTCAAAAAGCTTGATATATGGGTGCCCCACGAACTTAACGATCGCCAGCGCAAGGACGATGGATGCAGGTGGCTCAGAATAGTGCTTTGTGGCAATTATGGAGGAGATTGTTCGTCTATGGATAGGCTGTGATGATGAGGGACAATGGTCAAGTATAAAATATCTAATATTATAATTTTAAAAAAGACTTGTAATGTGTTACCATTTATATACGAATAATAATCAAACAATAACTCTATTGTTGCACTTAAGCGGTGGTTGCTTGGCTGTCATCTGTCGATCTGTTCCTACAATAAGTTTAATTAATTATCCATTCCATACAAGAATGGGAGAAAGAGAAACATCGAGTATATCAGCTTCCGGGTGTAATATAGACGTCAGTACGAAGAATCAAGGTTATATTGTAGAGATATCCTTTAGAGATATTTACCCGTACATAAAGAAAAATTAAATACTGTTCATTGGTTAGCGCATCACTTGAGAATGGCTGAACCGAATTGGTTTTTTCCCCAGTGGCGGCATCAATGAAATTGTTAATCGCAATTTAAAGTGATTTTCCACGTGTTCGGCGGTGAAGGAAACGTCATCACCTGGCAAACGAGGTGACCGACATGTGGGGCGGTATGCCGAAATTATTCCTATAGTCGTATCTGCAAACGGCCTAATCCCAACCAGCCTCTCGAATCACCCGCGGCGGTAGGGACTCCGTAACGGTCAGCTCCGGGCTCTAATGCAGAAGGCAGTGCTCCTCGACACCGCATGTACAGTACGCAGGTTTCTCTAACTTTCGCCCTAACCCTCGACCGTTTGGACTCCCCTGTCAAGTGATTCCCGTCTGGTTGGGCGTTATGTATGTTTATTTTATTGTATTGTATATATTTGTTTTATTTTATTTTTATATTATTTTATTCACCAACGGAGCGGAGAAAGAAAAAAAAATATCCCCAATAATAAAACAGTTCCAAGACGTTGGAAGACCGCTAATCCGTTGGGCAGTCGTGTGGTAACTAACGCTATCTAGAGAGGAGCCCTATGCCCAACTGTGGGATTTATATATAAGCTGTTACTTTACTTCACTGCTACCTGATTCAACATCGGTGAGTAGAAATCAACATCACAATGAAATATTGAACAATTCATCATATTCTACACATGTTGTTGTCATCTGACAATAACTAGAAGATATAGCCGTGGCCAAAATCGATCAGGAGATTTGATGTATTATTGCGTGCCAAGTGCTTTTAAAAATATATCTCGAACCATTGATATCCAGGTAAGAGCCAATATCTCAGTTTATAAGCTCGCTTCTAATGTCACAAGGAAATCGTGTTCGATCCCCAGTGGCGGCATCAATGAAATTGTTAATCGCAATTTAAAGTGATTTTCCACGTGTTCGGCGGTGAAGGAAACGTCATCACCTGGCAAACTATTCCTATAGTCGTATCTGCAAACGGCCTTATCCCAACCAGCCTCTCGAATCACCCGCGGCGGTAGGGACTCCGTAACGGTCAGCTCCGGGCTCTAATGCAGAAGGCAGTGCTCCTCGACACCGCATGTACAGTACGCAGGTTTCTCTAACTTTCGCCCTAACCCTCGACCGTTTGGACTCCCCTGTCAAGTGATTCCCGTCTGGTTGGGCGTTATGTATGTTTATTTTATTGTATTGTATATATTTGTTTTATTTTATTTTTATATTATTTTATTCACCAACGGAGCGGAGAAAGAAAAAAATATATATATAACAGTATATAATAAAACAGTTCCAAACGTTGGAAGACCGCTAATCCGTTGGGCAGTCGTGTGGTAACTAACGCTATCTAGAGAGGAGCCCTATGCCCAACTGTGGGATTTATATATAAGCTGTTACTTTACTTCACTGCTGACTGATTCAACATCGGTGAGTAGAAATCAACATCACAATGAAATATTGAACAATTCATCATATTCTACAATATTTCTTCTCTTAACATTAGGAGAACCCTGGAGACTTTGTTTGGCAAATGATAATTACGTCCCAAGAATGTCTTTATTTTAGACAATAATTAAAGATGCACTCCGGAGGGCTCATATGGAATTATTACCTCTGGCCCACACGGAGGATGTGGTCCTACCACTTTCAACCGACATGCATGCTGCTGCAGTGAATTATTGCAGCGTGGCTGCACCTTTGTTGCATATAAACAGTATAAAAATTGCGGAAACGAAGCCACGTTAGTCACCGAGCCTTTCAACGCAGCGCGTCAGAATTAATTTACTTAGTCTAACCCTTGCGTCATCGACAATGTTCTCAGAAACCGGAATCGAACTCGAAGTACACGCACTCACAACCGCACCACAGTTACGGAGTCGCAAATGACTTTTACCCCATTATGATTTAACAGTAACAAACACTTCATCATTATCATCACAGCCTGTCCATGGTCCGCTGCTGGACCTAGGCCTCCCCCATTACGTACCACAAAGCACGATCCTAAGCCACCTGCATCCATCGATTTAAACAAACTTGCTAACCATGCGATAAACACTTCGTCCTTTTAATTTTTACAATATTCCCGGAAAGATTCATTCATTAAGAATAAAAATTCGATATATATTTTTTATCGCCTACTATAACGTAAAATGCAACTTTTACAACATTAAGAGAAAAGAAAAAGAGGAAGACCAATAATAACCAATACTATAGAGAAAAAAATTAAAGGAAAAATGATAATTGATATCAACAAACGAGATATCAATGATTCTCACACAAAAGAACAACAAATCAAACTTACTTATACTGCAAGATTTTGCGCCAGAATGCTTAAGTTAAAATAAGGAAGTAAATTTTTCTAATAATCACAAAAACCATAATAATTTAGTGGTTCTGCCACATGCGAAAAAATATAGTGTAAAATCGGTTTCAAACATAAAGTGTTCAATTTATATGATATTGTCCTTAATTTATTTATATAAATACTGTATCTTCCTTGTTTGTTACTGATTGTAATAAAGTTTTTGAAAAAAAAGAGGACATTGGCAACATAACAAATATAATTCTATCTCGAAATTACATATCTCTTACTATGTATACTTATATATTTCAGTCCATCTTCCTGATGTCATAGTGCGTTGAACTCGTCTCAGAATTAGAACAATTAGACATAAGCTGTCAAACGAAACGCAGAAATCGTCAAGTAATTTCCGTATTCATGACGAAATAACAATAGATAGACGATTTTCTGACTCGTGAAACCAGAATTTATATTAAAATATTTAAAACTAGGCCTGCCTACGATTTAATATATGCAAACGTGTATCCATGATAGAATAAACAACGTAAACATCCGCATTTAGAACACGGGGCCTACTCGTGAGTCTATTTAGATAAAGCTGTAGAGGTCTCTGGGCCAACAGCAAACAGCAAAACACACAAAAAAAAAGAAAGAACAAGGGTGACATAGCATAGCTAATAAGATAAGATAAGCAACCTGAAGTGGCCATTTAGTTATTAGAACTGACAACCAATGGGGAAGAAAGATTTTTGAGTGGCAACCCTGGACAGGCAGTCGCAGTAGGGCGAGCCCCTACTAGATGGAGTGGCGACCGATGCAAGTCTGCGGGAAGTCGATTGATGTATGTAGCTCAGGATCGAGATTTGTGTCAATCTGTGAGGATGGCCTATGTTCAGCAGTCGACTATGGACAGGCTGATATAGGTCTAGGGGCGTGAGGCAAACTTTTAAATTGACATCTATTCTAACATCCCAAAATGTATCTCAATACATCTCTGAAAATCACATCGAAATTGGTTCACGCACTATGGAAATTATCGTGCAGCGTGCATATATGCTGAGACAAACAGACAAAAAATCTGTTCACTATATTATATATATCTAAAATATTGAAAGCCACTAAAAGATACCACTATATTTATTGCCACGATATCTCTCACTCAAAAGCAAGACAACACAAATGATAAATATTGAAATTAATTTCCGCCGTATCATCGTATGCTAGAGTCTAGCACCTAGACCATAAATACAATGTTTTGTTTATGGTCTACAGGTGGAAAAAAAAACATACGTCTAATAACTGTGATTATGGAATGTATGAAAACTATACCTAAATTCACTACATAAAATACAGTTATTGACTACCTGGTAGACATCATTATTACGAGGTAGAGCTGCAGTTTTTACCTGCAGCATAAATGGCCCTCGAATGGGGAAGGACCACGTCTATCACAGAATACCAGTATGACCATAGCATAGCATATGTGCAGCAAATACCATAGCATAGCATAGCATATGAGCAGCAACATACCGTTGCTAATCTCGTTAAGATCAAATTACAAGTAACGAGGCCGAGGGTAACACGAGGTTTTCCATTTCCTCAGGGATAACAACGCATGTGTATCTTGAATCACAGCTTAGGATCGACGTCGATATTGTGGGCCGCGGTTATCATCAGGTGAACTGTGTGCACATTTATAACCCCTAACATAATATAATATAAAAAAGTAATGCCAATTCTTATATACATCACCAAGTAACGTATATATTTATGTCACCACAAGAAATGTATTTTTTTTCAGTGGTAAAGTCACGCTGCAGTTTGTTAGCAAACTGCAGCGTGACTTTACCGCTGCACACACACATACAAACATGCAATGCTGCTATGTTTCGTCTAGTGAGTGTAGAGACCTATACTACTGGTGACGAGGCATTCGATCTTACTCCGCAGGGTTGGCAATGAATCTGCAGCATGATTCGTTATCAAGGATGAATGTCGAGGTTGTCCGGTCGCAGGAATCACTTGCCATCCGGAGATCTGTATGCTCGTTCGTCACGCTATATAAAAAAAAGTGAGATAACGATTTTATATAGAGCATCTTAATTCATCTTCCACATCAAACATCAAGTTTATTAACAAGATATCTACCTAACTATATTCTCTAGTTGTGTGATCGTTTGCTAGGCATTTTAATCGTGCAAAAATGCTATCTAATGTTTCTTAATCACTTCACTCAATATGAATAATTTATAAGTTGGCGCGGTATTCGAGAAGAAAGTCGCGGCTGTTTATGCCGACTTCAAGTCAATTGATATCAGATACTTTGATTACCTGTAGTAGAAGCCTACTGAGTTCCTATCACAGGTACGCACTAGGATAGGTCCTGGGTATGATTCGCAGACGATGAGCAGTGTTTGTACACCTCAAATTAGTGGTTACCAGGTCTGAGCGTATTGTGTATGTCCCGTATCTTTGACACTGCATATGCACTTTCCTCCGTTCATATTGTCTGTGTTCATGCATTATATCTGAACCTTTAAGTTTGCACGAATGGCATTATAAAATATTCTCAATACTCGATGACATCTGGTAAAAACTTAAATATGTATTCGTGGTCAAAATCGGCCAGGAGAATACCATTCACATTGTTCCAAACAAATTTAAAGTGGTCAAGATCTCGAATACTTCCGTAACATACGAGTATAAGTGATGTGATATGATGCATGAGTAAGTGATACCACCTGGGAACCCATTCACCAGCTAGATGCAATATAAATTGATCACCTCGATGAACACAGCGTGAAATAGCAGCATAACGCTGCGGAGTTTCGATTTCGCTGACCGAAGAACTCATTTAGATGACAAGACATTACATCTCAGTCCAGAATGAATGTGCTTGAATCTTTGAATCTATGTTGAGTATAGATGTAGATCTCATGGGCCACATACCTCACTTACGCTTTGTTGAGCTGTGTGCGTGTTGGTCACCACCCACCACATACTTAGAATTCAAGTTCAAGTTCTCCTTTGTTATCGAATACGTGTGATCTTTAAAATAATTGAAATTGTAAACGTTTTCTTTAGGTTTCAATAAATATAAATCTTTAAATATGTAGGTACACTCAATGGGCAAAAGTTACTACTATATATACTTACTTCAGATGGGACTAGCACGAATATAAACCGTGGAGTAAGGAAAGGTGATTTAATTTAATCTATATTATTCATAGCAGCACTAGAAAATATAAGAAATAACCATGATAGAACAAGGATTTTTTGTGGCTGGACAGTAACACGATGAAGGAACTAAAGCAAGTTTGTAAGATCGTAGGGTTAAAGATAAAATTAATGTCATGGCTAACGACAAAACATAACTTAACCCTTGAATTTGTCCAGGAATCTAGGACAACAAATTTCAAAATATATATAAGAAGACACATAAATAGACGGACAAAAAACTCAAAACTCCGCTTTCCATAACAACAATGAAAATAGTTATCGATTCAACATTACTAACATAATTACGATTGCAAAATTGGACATTTTACAAGAAAAGTAGAATTTGCACTACTCGGAGAGAAAAAAGAGAAGCTAGAGTGTCAGACTAAGAGAAAAAGAAAAGAAGGTAAATGGTGATTTCTCTCACATATGCTTATGATAAATTTATTGCTTGACATATCGGCGATAGGTGGACATTAAAGGAAACAATGTGAGAGAGCCAAGAGGCTCTAGAGATAGAGGTCAACGAAGTACCAGATGTCAAAAATTTTGTCTATATTGCAAAATAGAGAGAGATGCAATTTGAAGGAAGCTTTTACCCCAAATAGATGAAATGGATTAACTGATTAATAATGTTTATTATTTATATTTCATATAATTGTTCAAACATATTTTTATTCTCATATTTATTGGTATAGAATAATAATATACCATTATTATTATTAAGTTTACTTAATCATTAATGACCTTTAGATTTACCGATAAACGATATTTTAAATTAGATTGGTTAGTTTATCAAAGGTTTATTGTTAATATTTATATTTTCTATTTTAGAAGAATCCATTTATATTAGATTTCTTTTATATAACAAAAGAAACCTAACAAGTTGAGTCGATGTTCAACAGACACACCCTTTATATTGCGTGTGCGCATTATGATAAATAAGTGTAACATATATGTATCTATATATATACAAATATTTCCTAAAAATTTAGAATTAACTTCATTCCTATATATAATATTGTGAAAATCTAACACATAATTGATGTAATAAATCTATTTATTATCATATAAATCCATCCTAACTGACCAACAAAGAAGATTTTACTTCTGACATAGTAAAAAATAAACAATAAAACATAAAAACTCGAATCATAAATATTTTAAACTTGGAACAATGAAAATTATTAGACAGTTGCCACGACTTAATTTAATACACGTTGAAAAAAGGCGAGATAAAAAAAAAAACAAATATCGAGAAGCAATTCTTGCTTTGTCATACAAGAGTAATATGAAAGAGCTCACCGTTTCCTTGCCTTGCCTCTTCTCGTTGGTTATAAGATGCACGTCCGGTCTTACGTCGCTTAATGGCGAGTTCGGCGTACCGAAAACCATCTCAACATCGTTGAGGTTCAAAGGTATGGTTATCTTATGAACCTCCTTGGGGGACTCCAATTTTCCCGATTTCGGTTGATTATTTGACATTGTAACACTCTAATTATTACTTCGACAAATAAACTAATAAGAGCAGATGTTTTCTTTTTTTATAAATTAACTGTAACGTTGAATTGAGATTTATATGTGGCTGTCAAAAAGTTTTTACTCAAGCCTTCGACAGTGTGAGCGCACTAGACTAGAACACGACCGCTCACCGCGCCGGTCGGTGTATCACTAATATATTTCATACACAGCGTTTGACTAAATGACTTGATCTCTAAAAATACCAGTATTTAACACAACTACAGGCTACACACACGCGAATTGTTTTAATAGAATTCCCGAATCGCGAGTGCAAGTAACATATCTGCATAACATTTACATAATATAAGATTTTTTGTGAGTGTATGTAATATTATAACATATAGACACTACTTAACATATAATATATACATAATTATGAATTTAAATCTAAATTATACATCACAAGTTTCTGTTATTTAATTTGATTTTTTTCTTAGTGAATCAAGTCCGTAGGCCACATCTGTCGCGTTGATGCAAATGCGTTGTCACCCTAGCGAATAAAAAGCTTAGATAATTGCTAAAATTTAAGTATAATAGAGGAATAAATTGCTAAACGGTCAATGCACCCTGATGTACTGTGTTGTGTATTTTGATAGTTTTCTCCATCGTACTTAAACCAATCTTCACAATGGTTTTTTTAAATAAAAAGTTCATTGATAAGAATGCAACTTAATTATCTATTAAGCTATTATATATCTATCTCCATTCGTAGAAAACCTGAACGTATGTATTTACAGAGTAGTGTGGTAGAGTTAACCCAGTTCCTCACTTACCATCAGATCGATTAACATTAGATAATTAATAGTATTATATAAGAAAAGTATAGACAGTAAATTTAATTTTTTTTTACTGTATGAAAGTGAACACAGTTTAACCTCTATATAATAAAAAAGTCGTGAGACGATCTTGAAGAGCCGTGATGGCTAAGCGCTCACATTTAATTACCGGTATGCGAGCAAACCGAGTTCGATCCCTGACGTCGGTATCAATGAACTTTGTTGAGCGTAATTTTAATTTTGTTGATTTACTACGAGCTCGGCTGTGAAGAAAAACATCGCGAGGAGCTCATGTCTGAGAAATAATAAAAGATAAATGAAAATTTTTCGAAGACATGTGCAGTATTCCAATCCGTAGGGGAGTCGTGGACTATGTTCTACAACCCTATCTAGAGATGAAGGAGATAGACTTTTTTTACATTGAGAGTAATAAACGAGCACACAGTTCACCTGATGGCAAGTGATTCCTGCGACCCATGGACCCATTACATTCATCCTTGCCAAGGAATCATAATATAGATGCATTGTCAACCTTGAGGACGGAGATGGAATGCCTCGTCACCAGTTACAAAGGTCCCCGGATCCCTACACGCAACAGACGAATCACAGCAGCATTATGCTGCTATTTTACGTGCCACTCTGTAAGGGTTTGGTCCTACCCCGGTCGAGCTGACCCATTCATTCTGCAGCTAGAAACAAGTTGTCAAGGATGAATGTAGATGTCATAGGCCGCAGGAATCACTTGCCACCAGGTGAACTGTGTGCGAGTTTGTTACTCTCAATGTAATAAGAGAAAATAATTTTGGATGTTAGATGGAGCGACCACCTATGAAAGTTTGTGGAAATTCGAGGAACGGACAGGCTGTGATGATGTCGGTGATGATTATTAATAGAATTTGAAATTTAATTTATTAACTTAAACATCGTATAGTAACAAAATCATATCAACGGTTTTATTATTGATGTCAATACTTATTCATTAGGAGAACTACGTAAAATGAGGCATTCCATGTTACTCTACGGCGTAGCCAATATGATGTAGACATCATCGACCGCGGGAATCACTGTCAGGAGATCTGAGGTCGTTTGTCAGCCGGACCACATGCAATTATGTGTGCGAGTCTATTAGTGCTATTGACACGATATTTTTACAATAACATAATATGCGATACTATATAATGACATAGTTATCACAGTTACAGTACATGCGAAGTTGACGGTCGCGTGGTATAATGCTCAGTTTAGCTACTGAGTCACGGGTCCCGAGCTCGATTTTCAGTCCACAATATTTGTGTATCAGAAATTATTGGTTTTATGGGCGTGTTATGTGTATTTTTTTATAGTATAGTGATCACCACCGCCCTTGGACAACACGTATGTGTATGTGCATGTGTATATGTATGTGCATGTGTATATGTATGTGCATGTGCATGTGTATGTGTATGTGCATGTGCATGTGAATGTGTTTGTGCATATGCATGTGTATGTGTTTGTGTATGTGCATGTGTATATGTATGTGTATGATTATGTGTATGTGCATGTGCATGTGTATGTGTTTGTGTATGTGCATGTGCATGTGAATGTGTTTGTGCATATGCATGTGCATGTGTATGTGTTTGTGTATGTGCATGTGTATATGTATGTGTATGATTATGTGTATGTGCATGTGCATGTGGATGCCGCTTGAAGCTTCTTCTGAACCTACTCTCCGATCTTATTGCTGCTGTTTTTCGTGTGTTGATGAATTTTCGGATGCCTAACCCATCTGAGAGATTCTCATCACCGGCGTCGAGGCATTCCACCTTAGTCCTCCGCAGTGACAACGTATTGCATTATGATTTCTTATCGAGAATGAATGTGGGTGTTATGCGGTGCAGGCATCACATACACTCGGGTGAACTGTGTGCTCACCCCTCGTTCTGAATACAATAACAAGAAGTTTTAAGTTATTCACACTTATCATTTATCATCAGGTTAGTTGCTTGTTTTATTTAGTACCATACAAAATTATAATTTTTTGTAACTACGGTATAAGTAATAAATTTTTAAATATTTCCTTATCGTTCCAAATGCCACGGTCTCATTTTAATAACATAGTTTTAATGATATATACTCGTAAACATACCGTGGAGTTGGGTTTTTATCTCTAGAACATACAACTAAACTGGATATAGCTAAATAAATAACACGAGAGACTAAAACAGGTTTTTGTCTTGGGTTTTTGTATAATATTATTTTATTACTAGCATCTCTCGGTGACTTCGTCTGCGTGGACTTAAGAATTGGGTCCAAAGATATTTCGTTTTAATATTTTTCGAGGGTACGCGTTATAATATTTGGGCAATCTTTAGGTCAGCTTTATGTTGGTTGCATAAATTAACCGGGATATAAAGTATCCTATATGTTGATCCAGGATTAGATCTATAAACTATCTGTGTGCCAAATTTCATTCAAATCTGTTCTCCCATTTTTGCGTGATTTAGTAATAAAAGTCTAAACATACAAACTTTCTTTTACCGATATAGAAAGTATTTTATGTGTTAATCCACGTTATAAACTTGCTGAGTGCTGAGATTCATTCAATTCTCTTAAGTCGTTTTTAAGTGATTGAGTAACTAAAATATATAAACATACAAACCCACATTTATATTATTAAGAGGATAACATTACGCTTATAGATAATAACGCTTATAGATAATAACGCTTAGAGGATAATTAACTTTAGTATGTTTAATGTAATGTATGTATGTGTTTATGGTCTTAAACTTATTAACAATGAGTGTAAATCTAAGTTAATCTACACCTGTATATATGTGTATATCTTCTTTATTTATTCTCTTTCACGTAATATCAATATATAGTTATCAAAACAGAAAGTACACCGGTAAAACCAAACTTTTAATTGTAGTCGTCATGTAAGAATAGGTCTTGGGGAAATTGTATGACATTAGAGCAATATTTTTTTTCATAATATTTGAAGTGACAATCGGAAGGTTCAGCTGACGGTTAGTGAATATACTGCCATGACATCGTGCGTCACGCCAAAGGGCTGAGTAACTTATAATTGGGTCTTTAGATACCTAGACTAAGTACTTGGTGAAATAGCCTATCTTACACGTAAGTACGTAGTGGAATTAGCTATCGTCAGCGGTATTTCCGAACTGATATTTTAGGACCTTCAAAAAAAAGGGTCTGCACTTCTTAAAGGCTGTCGAAAGTAACCTGCATCAAAGGTGCTCATTTGAGCGGCGAAGATCACTTCCTTGCTTACCAGGTGAGCCGTTTGGTCTTTTGCTCGGATGCCACCTAGTGGTTATAACAAAAAAAGACGCAAAGCTGTTACTCGAATTCATATGATGCGGTGGTGCTGGATGGTGGTGTTGGTGAGGCTTCGTGGTTTTAGATTTATTTTTAATTTTGATGCTAAGATACTAACATTAACATTACTTAATCCTTTCAACTAAGTTTAAAGGCTTGCGCTAGGTCGTAGACGGTTTGGTCGGCCGGCGCACGTGGGGTCGCGGAGGTGTGCCTAAGTGTTCCCGTAACCCCATCATACGCAACGAAGCTGGAACACCATGGGTTCTTAATCGGTGCGAGTCCGAAATAACCCATTTTTGTCCTTATGCATGAGAAATGCCAACTCCATGTAAAAAAAGAAAACAAAACGACGTAGAAGATTTATGACAATAGTCAAATGGCGAATTTAACCTCAAATTTCGAAGACGATTGACATTAAACATATATATATATATATATATATATATACACACATATATGTATATATTTTTAATAATATGAGAGGTGACAAAGAATCACACAGTTCAGCAGATGATAAGTAACGAAACACAACAGCACCATCCTGCTATTTCAGGCCGGTATTCTGAAAGATCGGGGACCTTCCCCGTCGAGCTGACCACATCATGGTTCAACTAGAAACGAGCTACAATATGGCTCTATCACGTAATTAATATATTAAACACCGTTGACACGCGTAATGCTCGCGCGGAGTGTGGGAAAATTTAAATTGCACATTAATTATATATTCGTTACGAACATTTGTGGTCAAAGGTTTCTTATTATTTCAAGTATTTTATACCTCAAGTACAACATTTATATAAAACCCAATATATTGATTATTTAATTATTAACTCGTAAATGCGCAAGTTTCAGTTATTATTACAAAAAGAAAAAACGTTACGGTAATATTTTCCTTTAAATATATTTATGATAATAGTGGGGTAGGCAAAGGTCAGTGATATCTGCGGCCTATAAATCCATCCTCTTACATTCATTCTCAGCAAAGATTCAGCGATGTCAGGCCTGAGGACTTGATATTCTGCGAGGGCTCGGTCCTTTTGGGATTCATTTTTTTTATTTTAATAGAACCATCAACAGAATTAAATGTAACTTAATTTGTCAAAATATTTTTATTCACACAGGTTGCTAAATACACATAATTCCACTTACTGGCACATCATGCTAATTAAAACTTGTTGTATAATAACTTAAGATTAAGAGAAAATGAATTATTATTATATTTATACAATATAAAATAAAAGAATATAATTTAAATAAACTAAACCAGAGGTTCCCAGACTTTTTTACTGATAGAGCATTTTCAAAATTTAGCTGGTTCCGGTGGACCCCCTGCAGCTAAATTTCTACCATATTCCCAAAACTCGACAAAAAATGTGGAATATAAGTTTTTACTTAAAATATCATCTGCCTACATTAATAGCTGAAGTCAAGCCAACATTTTATTTTTTCACTATCGAAAGCAAATAAATCTTCGTGGACCCCCACTCACGAATTGTGAACTCCCATTTATTTGTCACGCCAACGTCGACCTCGTCGAGTCTCCCGTGGACCCCTGGGGGCCCACCCAGACCACTTTGTGAAATAAGGAACTAAACTAAACTATCTAATTATTCTCAGATAGGAGTATTTTGAGTTTTAATAATTTTAGCCTTAAAAGTTTCACTAAATAGGTAACAATAGACCTGTTCTTGGTAATATATTTACATTTACCTTCCCCTTAGGGTTTTCGCCTTGTCGTGGCGGGGGTCTTAGTAAACATAGTTTGGAATTAGCCACGGTGAAGCTAAGAGGAACCCAAAGGGCCGGCCTTAGAGCGCCTTAGGAAGAAACCGCTCCAGGCGAGCTAGAGCTAAGCTCGCCTCGGATGCGTGTCGATGGGCAGTGGGGAGTGGATGGATGGAGCGAGGTCGTCTTCAGCTCCATCCGCAGCCGAGGTGGAGGCGGGGGGATGAGGTGGCGGTGCGTTGGGCACCATCCGGTTCTCCTTATCTTCGGCCCCACCCTATGTATCCTGGGTATGTCTAGATATTTATAAAATAAATGTAAAAAAAAATACAAAAAAAAAGGTATTAGGGAGTGGTCTGGGGGTGCGATCTTCACGCACGCCCCAGGGCACGCCGGCAGGCTATCCCAGCAAAGCGCAGGGGGGTTGCGGTTGCGTTCCTTACGGAGATCGCGCGACCCCTCAGCAGCGCTCATGGCGACCTACGTGGGAAAAAAAAGAAAAAACGGTATCAGGGAGTGGTGCCCTAGGTTTGTTTTATATAAATTATGAGTAAAAAGTCGAGTAGGGACTCGACTTTTCGCGGTATACGACTTTTAAGCGGGAACTTTAAAGAACTATAACACCATTCATTTTACACGTATTTTACGAATATAAACTGTAGGTTTACAAATGTAAACTGTGACGTTTTACAAAGAGAACTCTAGATAAATTTCAATTTACTTATAATATAACTAAGATGATTTTCCAGTGAACTTAAACTTATTATGCAGGGTTATCTAGACTAAGTAGTATTAAGTGTAACCTTAATCCGTGACCTGGCATTACACTTTGACCCTCAATTAAAAACAGTTGCATACTTACCATCCCACAAAAGATGCCGACTGATTCGGGTTTGCGCTTGCTTAATTTAACACATATTGCTTACACCTACATGCTCCACTACCGTTGGCCGCGTCATTTAGGTATACTACCTGCCCGGCGTGTCCAGGGTCCTGGGTACGATTCTCAGCAAAATGAACAAATGTTTCGCTACATGCGTTCAGTGATTTTGAAACACAGATCTAATAACACCTGAACGTACCTTCAGTGTTATTGGATCTGATCATATCCGACTAGGGGAGGATGACAAGGTAGTGCCTCCGTGTTTACACAATAGCTTACGCACTATGATATTTCCCGCGTCTATCAAATTAAAAAATACAGCTTAAAGAACTTATGTTGAACTTATTATCAAAATGTACAAAATGTACAAAAATGTATAAAAATGTATAAAAATGTACAAAAATGTACAAAAATGTACAAAAATGTATAAAAAATAAAGTAACATACTGCATTAACTCCTACTGATGAGAGAGACCTCTAAAAAAGTTGTAAGAGCATAGGTATCACGCCGTTCCATTGCGGATTGACGCATTTCTGATGTCTTCCTTCACCACCGAGAGAAATGAAAAGTTTCATAGGTGCTAGCACTCATTTACACTTATTGGGTTTGAATCCTTTGCGCGAATAATTGTGAAAATGAAGGTTGTTCCCTTTGATACCACGGCTCCACGGAGTGTGGCGTACCAAACCGATCGCTCTACATAGGACGCATTGGCGTTAATTTACTTTTTATTATTGTTCAATAATTTCATTAGTACCAGCATAGGGAATCGAACTCGGTTTGCTCCTAGTACAGTGACGTTGAAAGCAATCGCATAGAAACTGAGCTACAACGACTCTTATATTATGTTAAATGTTATATTAATTTCGGGAAATTTTTTTCGCCCACACACCGTTCATTTATATGTATGATAAAATACAACGGAAACGAAGTCGCATGTCGCCATTGAATTATAAACGAGTTCATCAAGTGACCTGACGAAAGGGGAAAACCGCTACAGACAATAGCACTACTAAATTTTCAGTGTCGCGGTACCGAGTTGTGTCCTGAGTTTTATTGATGTCGGTAATTATGCCCGGACATATAGCTTAAACCTTGCCACCCCACGGTACTCCAACTTCGTCGAATAACCTCTCTCCCTACCCTCCCCTTACCCCTGAATCACCCTCTCCCCCAACTCTCTGAGCGCGGTGACGGTCGTTACTGGTGACGGGGTTTTCTTCTTAGGGTCTGCATCGGCATTATAATCCCTTACGGTATTCTATCACCGAGTCCAGATTTACAACGCTTGTGTATCTCTATTTGTCGATTTTTTTCCTTATGGAGGCGATACGGCACTTATTATTCAGCAATTCATTTCAATTCATGGGAGTTTACTCGCCGCCACGCATTAAGGATGCATTAGCAATTGTGATAAATTGGCTCTTTTCAAATTTGCTAACGTTAAATTTGAATAAAACTAAACATCCCACGTTTTCTTCTCGATTGCCATCGCAACAGCATACGAATTATTTTAGCATAACAGCTCATAGTTGTACGACGTTGTGTGTAAATGATTACAACGGTCAGCAGATATAAAATATCAAGGCATTCAAATTAAAGATAGTACACTAAATTGGCATAAGCACATCTCAATGGTTGTTTGTCGTGTTAGAAAACTCTCAACTAAGAGAAGAGTCTCAACTTCTAATAACAATATATTTTGCACTGGTTCAGTATCTTGAACTTACTGCATTTCAATATAGGGAGGTGCGTCTGAAACGATTCTGCTTCCTCTAGAGAGAGCACAGAGAGCGGTTCTTAAAGATTTTTTTTGTGAGTATTGCTGTTGGTCCAGAGCCCTCCAGAGACCTCCACAGCTTTATCTAATTAGACTCGCTAGCGGGAGGTCCGCTGAGTAGGGAGTCAGCGACGATGCCGTGAAGCAGGCGCGGAGACTGCTCCTGCACCGCCGCACTCCGACCCCTGTGGATGAAGAACGTCGACAACAAACAGAGGGGGGCGATAATACGATCCGAGGGCCCCTCATAAGGAGGTACGATACCTCGACTCGGATCGCCATTTAAAGGGAGGAGGTTCATAAAGTTATGCTAAAGAAACCCTACAGTTATTCCAGCACCTGTGGAGTACTATCGGTTAGGTAGTAGTAGAATATTTGTGCTTCAGACTGTACTGCGAAAACAGAGGACTCTTTCCTACACACGAAACTTAAATACAAATAAACGCCGTGTGTTTATGAAACGCACCGAACTGCATTAGCAGGAAGACACTTAAGAACTACTAGAATCTTAAGTGCCCGACTATATAATAAAATTAATAAGGCTACTTATATCTATTCTTATATATATCCTTACTTATATTCTTCCTCCAGGGAAATGTAAATCTACATATTACGGTAGGACCGACTGTACAGTAACTAAGAACTTATTGTTAAATTTAGACTACGACGAGACAGAAAACGTGCTGTGTATTCAAATTTAGTTAATTCTAACTACAGACTGAATAACACACCAAAACACAGACACAGATTTATAAGTGCATAAATATATTTATTATTTTGTTAATTTATTTATTATTTTGTATGTTTTGCTATTATTTTCGTTTTGTATAACAATTTAGTTTAATATCATAAAGGCAACACTTGTATACTAACTGCACTATCTTTGAAGCTATTTGTCGGGGGAAGGCGCCGGTGTCAGCTGCATAGTCTATACTATGAGTGACTCCATCGTATCTATTTCTATGACAATATTAAATAGTGTAAGAAATTTTTAAGGTAGATAATAGAAAAATTGTATACTTACTAAATAAATAAATGAATAATAAAAAAATAAGACGGATGGGTAGATATGATGGACCGTATTCATCACTTACCAGCAGGTGAACTGTGTGCTCAATTGTCACCCATTATATCATAAAAAAACTTGATGACGATAACGTGAAACTTATTGTATAATTATTTTGGATTGTGACAGTCAATCACTTTCTTTTTGCAAGAACAACCTCAATTACACGACGGCAAGGAACCTCCGTGAGACCAGCACTCGGAAGCACCAAACGTTCAAGCCCCATCAATAGATCTACTCTATGGTTTGGATAGAGAGATCTCTTGCATTACCACAATATTCTATGTATGCTTTTTAATATTAAATGTGACAAACCATCACATTTGACCGCAGGAATCACTCATAATAAGGTGAACTGGGCACTCATTTGTCACTTTCAATTGAATAAAAAAGAAAATAAGTCCGGTTACCTATAATTATTCAATAGAAGCCAAAAGTTATTCATTTACGGTGGTCCTCTATAAAAGCGTAGTCCTTCTATTTGGGCTTGTGCTATAGTTAGTTTATAGCTGCGACCACCGCACCATTTTGATGGTTCGTCGTGCACCACAGTGTCCCATCATACCGCTAACGACACCCCTGTAGAGCTTGCAGCAAGATCTAAAGTGTGGCAAAGTATTGACATCGCCCTGGTTCTGCTCATGTTCACGTGCTGAGAAGGTTACCTCGTTGATAACTCTTGCTCATTCGCCTTATTATAACCGGTTATATTAATAACCGGTCTCTAATTAAGAGTATAATTTAAAAATAAAAAATGGTTAATAACGTACTCTTTTCTATACATAGAGACGCTGTTATATCCCATAATTACTGATAAAACCCTTAGTGTTAGATTATATATTATGTTTAGAATGTAAATATGGATTTTGTGAGCGAGTATAATTGGTCAAAGACACGCGAACAAACATAAACGAGAATAATTACTCTAGGTTTTACCCTGGACAAACTTATTTGAGGAATTTGTTTATTTGTTGTTTATTGTAAAACCTTGGCAGATGGTGATTTAAAAGCTTTCAAGATATATATATTTTAATAGGTATAATTAGACATTTCTTGTATATAATTACATATATTAATATATATATATAATAATAATAATATTTTTACTTGGTGAAGCTTAAATTTATGAATAAATGTTTAGACGAGTAAACCGAGTTCAAATCCCAGTGTCGGTGGGTGTCCCGGTATATCTGAAATATAATAAAACATATATCGAAAACAAGTGAGCTCCACCAATCCGTAGAGTCGGGCGATGGACTATGCTTTAACACTCTCTCTAGAGAGGAGGCCTATGCCCAGCTGTGGGACTTACATATGTGGGCTGTTACTTTACTTAATATTTTTTTAAAGCCGTGCTAATACCACCAATATATGTCGCGACCCACGAAAAGTAAATCCTTGCAAGCCCTTCACTATAGAATTATAACATTTTAATGAATAGTTTAGTTGTACGTTGAAACTTTCAAGGCTCCCCCAGGCAGGCACAATTTTATTGCAACAGTAGGATGTGATCTACATGCGTCATAATACATTTCCACACAGATATCTCTTTCATCTATACATATAAAATTACTTCTCCCGCTGTCTGAGTGATCCGTCACCGCAGAGCCTAAGCCGCTGGGGCTGCAAAATTGAAATTTTTCCAGTTGATGCCTTTATGTCGAAAGCATCCACGAATGAAGAATTTTTGGAAATTTCATCCCTAAAGGGATAAAATAGGGGATGAACGGTTGTATGGAAATCCGATTTTCAAAGTAATAAGCACAAAATTTCAAACTCAGTCAGTACACCCTAACGCAGTCCGAAGTACTGGTAAATGTCGTTAATAATAATAATGTTATAAAAAAAGTACATTTTGTATTAGTACGCATGTCACGCCTGCCTGGGGGAGCCTTAAAAGTTCAAACGTATACACTATCAATTAAATACTATTAATATGTTATAATTTTATCGATCATAAGACTTTTTACTTATCTCTTTGGCTTTTTTGTGTGTCGTGACACAAAAATGGTAACGTAATACAATTAACGTCGCTGTTGTAATATCCAACTTAAGAAATATAATTACCGTCGGCATTAACAGAAAGTGGTGTAGCGACGTTCGATGTCCTATTTATGTAAGGATTTCCGATATTCTTACATTTTCACAATTTCTACACAGAGCGGACGTCCGCGCGTTAATACGACACATGTTTCAATATCTTACTATATTAGTTTTTATTATGTTTGACGGTACTTAAATACCGATATTTATGTAGAAATCCTTCCGCTGAAGGACCCAGCGTTTAAAGTTGCAATTACCATTTGTTGCCGAGCAATGCAACCGACGTGAAATTTCAGTGGCCCGAACTCGAGTCGTGTCGAGAAATTCGCGGCGAGCGTCCGGCCGCCGAGCTGCCACGGCTGAATAATTTCTCAATTAATTCGAATATTACTGTTCATTCAGTGATCCACGATCAGAATAAAAATTATAGAGTCACTACACTCTGCGGCATGCAGCCGGGGAAGGTTTCACCGAACGAGCATAAAGAGAGAACTAAGAAGAGAATGAGTATGATCACTTATCGAAGATAAATGTTGGTGTCATGGGCCGCAGGAATAACTTACCATCAGGTGAACGGTGTGCTCTCATATCACCCACCATCCGTTAACCACTGTTACAGTAGTAGAGCTACGCTGCAGTTTGTGTCTAGCTGCTGAGTGAATGGGTCAGCTAGACCGTGCTGGGACTACGCCCTCACATAATACCAGCATGAATAACAGCATAATGCTGCTGTGTTTAATTCGGTAAGTGTAGGGATCCGGAGACCTTTATTTACTGGTAACGAGGCATTCCATCTCAGTCCTCAAGGGTGACGACTCATCTGTATTATGATTCCTTATCAAGAATGAATGTAGATGTCATGGACCGCAGGAATCACTTGCCATCAGGTGAAGTGTGTGTACGTTTGTTACTCTCAATGTAATGAAAAAAAAAGTTTAAACTTTTGTGCGTGCTAGAAGATGTTTAACAACAAAACTCGAATGGTGGATTCGAATGTACGATGTTAAGTTTCGCAGACCGTGGTGGTGGTCGTCTACTGCCTTATATAGGCTGCAGGATTCGGGCCTCGGGGATATTTCCCCATTACCTGGACGTAGAATCGGCAGATCGCAGTTCGTTGGGATTGGGTGGCACAACTAGTGGCTCGGATAGGAGTGTTTATGTTACTGTGTACTAATGTTGATTGTTATCGTGTAGCGAGGGAGTGGTCGATGTTATTGAGATGGGAATGTTGTCCGTTGCTAACGCGCTATACGGGTGACGGATCCCGAGATAGTCTCGAGTTTGAGATTGGACGCGATAACATCGTTCCTGACGTAGCGACCAGCTCCCACGATTCTCCTAACAGCCAGGTTCTGTTGGGCCTGCAGCCGCTTTCACAGTGTGGCGGGCATGAAGGGGTGCACCACGCCGGAGCGGCGTAAGTCTTCTATATTCTTATCTTAGTTCTCTTTGGTAAGTTGGATGTATCGGATCAGTATCGGATACAGCATCGCACTGGCTGATCTCGCAGTTGAACTTAGTGTTCGACCTGCGGTTCCATGCACAGCATGCTGTCAATACGACACCCGAGATATGTTACACTGGTCTTCCACTCGATCGCTTGACCGAACAGCTCTAGCGGGGTGGGGGGACGCAGACCGTATCCTAATCCTAAACCATTATGCTAATGACGCTTCATTTGACTGTTAAGATGTGGGTAGAGGCTGGGTAGAGGTGATCGTTAAATCAATAAACAGTTTTTGTCCATTACTTTGGATTTGCCAACGAATTTGTTTAATTGTTAGTCATCAATGGGGAAATCCATGCGCATTTTAAAATTAATTTATAAATAAGATTTAAAGATATGTGGAGACTTTAACAATAATATAGCAACCACGGCAATATATATCAGTGTTACCAAATGACGTCATCTGCCCTGAACATTATAGTGCCGTAACTATTTGCGTGAACACAGCGAATCAATCGTCCGTTTTGTAATGCAATTTGTGCAGGAACATCGAAGAAAGGTTCACATGCAGTGTCTCGGACACGGGACATACACACAAAACACCCAGAATCAGAAAACCAAAAATTTGTGATGCTAAAAATTTCTTCCTCGACTGGGAATCGAATCCAGGACTTGCGAGGCACGAGTCACGAACTCCAAGTACAGCCACACCACACGCCCGTTGAACGTTGACTTTCGGTGAACTGGGTGCTCTATTGGCACCCCTATATATGTTATGTTATTATGCTATATAATACTGCTCAATGACAATGTACAAGTACCGACATCTAGTTACAACTTAAATAACACAAACTAAATTAACTTGACAAAAAGTATAACCTTAAATTATAATGTAATGGTTTTACGAAATAACTAAAAATAAAAAATATTATAACTTGTTAACTAAGATTACATTAAAACCGTGTGAAAGAAGAAACAACTTTATCAACATTTAACCGTCAATTAATAACAGTTAAATTACGTTAACGTAAAAACCATCAATGACTCACCTCTAGCCCTGGCTTCGATTGACCAAAGGACTAATTGGAGCATGAAGTGGTCGGCTATATCGGTGAAAGACAAGGACCTCATAAATGCGTGAAATAGCAGGATAATACTGTTGTTTTAATATGGTTAGGGTACCGGTCACCTCAGGTACCTCAGGTATTCCATCAAGTCCTCGGGGACGGTGAATCTTCGTTTAGTATAGATTTAAAATATCCTGGGTTGCAGTCATCACTTACTAACAATTGAACTGTGTGCTTATTTGCCACCGCTGTTATTAAAAAAATAGTATTATCTGACTCACGATGTCCTTAATCTCGGGAACAATAAACAGCAACCATAATTTGGAGATGGCGCGGGAATGTTTTTCCCCTTCCAGATATCCCCTGTTTGAACAATGGCCGATTCACCGCATTAGGGGAACTACCACGGGAGCAATGTAATTTTATAATTATAATAACCAAACAGCAACACAACTCACGATTCAATCGGTCATTTTAAGCGTAAAGTGCTGAAAGCATTCCAAGCGCCCGCTCAGCGGCTGCTGTTTATAAATTTTACTTATTTCTTCAATATCAATTTTTAAAATTTTAATTTTATTACATCGTGTGGTTGTCTTTGGTTTAGATTTTAATCGCTATTCAATTGTTTAATCTCTATTTTGTATAATGTTGTTGTCGACATTTAATGTTATTCCATTTAATTTGAATTTGATTGTGACTTCAATTCATTTAATTTTAAAATCTTATGTAATTATTTTATTATATTACGATATTATTTAATTTATTTCATTTTGATAATTTAATTCCGTTTTTTGTTTTTATTTTGATGGGTTATTGTTTATTTTTCATTTCATTCCATTAATTAATTTGTGTACTACGATAACCCTTAATTATAACAGATGATGTGATCATCTTTAATTAGGGCGTGCATCAGATTTGACTTCATGTATTTATGGATTAAGATTGTTTTCATGTATTCACTGTAGATGACCCAAATGAAATAAATAAAAAAAAACTCTTGTGAAGGAGTCAGTTCGTAAGAGAAGCACGCCGTCACGAAATACCAACCTAAAATAGTAAAATACCTCTGTGTTCCGTCCCACTGCGCCTTGTCCCCGTGACCCTTGTTGTTGGTGATGAGACATTCGATCGTCATCAAGGATCGCCATTAAAACGTTTCTGCGTTATAATTCCTCACGAGGATGGATGTGGGTGTCATGAGTCATAGGAAATATTTGCTATCTTTTTTTACGCATCCATACTAATATAATAAAGATGAAGAGTTTGTTTGGTTGAACCCGCAACTAATCTCAGGAACTACTGGTTCGAGTTAAAAATCTTTGTTGTGTTGGAAATGGACTATCCAACCAACGATGAAGGCTATAGGCTATAACATCACGCTACGACCAATAGGAGCGGAGCATCAATGAAGAATGTTGCAATAACGGGAAAAATTATTCCTTTTGAGAGTTTCCGTTGTGTGTGCTGCGTAAAGGGTTAAAGGTACGCAAAAATCATGCATGACGGAATTGTTTCCCTTTAAAAGTTCTAAAAATTAAAGTGTTGCTTTACATGAGAAATAGCAAGCATCCTGTAGTCTACGCGAACGAAGTCGCGGGCACAGCTAGTATTTAATAAAATCCTATTTTTAATAATAATATTATAAATATATAATTTTTAGTTAAACACCAACTAATCAAAAAATAACACAATATTTGTCTGAAAAATATGATTGGATTTGAGCTTTGGCTCTGGTTTCAATATTGGACATTTTGAAACTTATTATTTAAAAAAAGAGCAACTAGTCGAGTTGTTTGCCGTTTCTTCACGCTAGCAGCAGCCTACCAAAGCGGTGTTCCTGTTATCTATATTCAAAAGTTTTTTGTATAAACCTAACGAACCTTCAATGAAGCTTCTCTTGATATAATTTATCAGGTGAACTGTATGCTCGTAAGTCAATGCAATAAAAAAAATCTACTTCACAACCGGGGAAGAGCCCCGCATAGAGTACCAACGTAAACAGGTTGCTTCATACTTCTGTATTTCGTCTAGTAAGTAATAGAAACCGGAACACTTTCTTTCCTATTCCATCTTAATTCTCGTAACAAACTCGCACACAGTTCACATGATGGTAAGTGATTCCTGCGGCCCATGACATCCTGGGCCATGGCTACATTCATCCTTGACAAAGAATCAATACAGGTGCGTTGTCACTCTTGAGAACTGAGATGGAATGCCTCGTCACCAACAATAAAGGTCTCCTACGAAACATAGCAAATTTATGCTGTTATTTTACACTGGGCGTGGCCCTACCCCGGTCAAGCTGACCCATTCTTTCTGCAGCTAGAAACAATCTGCAGCGTAGCTTTACCATTGTTCAAAGCTATAGCAACGTATATTATATATATAATATGGTATGGATCACGGTTATTACTTATATTTAGTAAGCGCGCATACAGTTCACCCGACGGTAATCGACGTCTGCTGGCATGAATAAGATTCAAGACGCATGGCCCGCCTAGAGGACTGAAATGGAATGCGTTACCTGTTTTTGTGTCATGATCCATGCCCGATCGAGACCACCCATGCTGTGTATAGAAACAAGCTGTCAGCATGACTATAGCACTGTTCCTTTATACAGTATAGAGACGAACGACAGAATTCAAAATCATTTCATCTCATCATCTCGATGGTTGGAAATCTGTGCGCTTTACTACAACTACTCTGTGGAATCAGCTGTCGCCAGGGGTGTTTCCGAACCGATACGACTTAGAGACCTTCAAGAAAAGAGCCTACACCTTCCTTAAAGGCCATATAGCTCGTAGAACCGATAACCAATGAGAAGAAAGCTACTCGAACGGTGACCTCGTATTGGCCATCGCAACGTAGGCTAACCCCCGTAGATGGAGAGACAACCTATACAAATCTGCGGGAAGTCGACGGATGCAGGTGGGTCAGGGTCCGGCTACGTTGTAGTCTGTGAGAGAGACCTGTTCAGCAGTAAACTAGTGATGGACTAAGATGATGAGCAAGCTGACTTATTATAACAATGTATGGCTAATTAAAAGTACATAATATGAAGCTGGTTGAATTCTCAACGTAGACCGCATGAGTTTAGCTAGTCTCAACATCAAAAGCGTCAATTGTTTAATGGCTAAGAGTCAGACCTCACGGTTCGAGTAACATTTAACCTTAGTTAGAGTGGTTAACGGAAATTTTAGTGATGTAAATACCAGTTAGTATTCTTTAACAAAATTAAATTTACCCGCAACATATATTTGAGAACTTTTCCGTTCTCCCATATTAGAATGAAAGTCAGTACACGCCATCTTTTGTTTTTTTGTGAGTACACTATGTTCTTTTTCCTCGGTAATATTCGGCCCAACACCAGGCCTGCTGGAAGAGGTTTTTATTGTTAAATAAGCATTCCTATATTATTTCCATTATATAAATGATTTGTGGTAAATAAATAAATAAAATTGCAAAAGGGACAGGTACATGATAAATAAATTAATAAAATTGCAAAAGGGACAGGAACATGAAAATACATACTTTAATAAAAGGAGCAACTTTAGAATTTTCGTTTGATTAAATTCAATAGGTATTTTGCGAGTGACTTTGTTTTCCTAAGTAATTATTATAGTATAAGGAATTTGTATTTCAGCATAAGAAATACTCGTGCCCTTACAGTGGCAGGGCCATGCCTCAACTAATTTCTATCTGCAAAATAAATGATTGGTTTCGGGAACGGAACACGTCCAGACAACCACACAAGCAACAACAGAGTACACCAGCGTGAAATAGCAGTGAGTGTAAAGATCCGAGTACTATACAGGTAATAAAGCAGTCGATCTCAGTCCTCAGGGTAGACAACGCATGTACATGTTGAACCTTTATTCGAGATTAATGTAGATGTCATCGGTTGCTGGTATTACTAACCATTAGGTGAACTGTGTGTTTGCAGTGTGAGATTGGTGGACTACCGATGAAAATTTTCCACTGAGAAGGCTAATAAACTTGCGACTTCCTTAGTATTTAAAGCAAAGTATTTAATTTCAAGTTTATGATGTTTTTGATGTTATTTTATATAAGTAGGGGCTATATTATTATCATTAATATTTATGTGAATATTGATTTTATTTTTCGGGCTGATGGCCACTGTTAGCTCACAGCTACACCGGGTTGGGAAGTGAACGAGCGCTTAGGGCGCTCCACCTAGATTTAATTAGTGGGTAACCAGCACGCCTCGGCTTGTACCGTTACCTTGTTGCGCGAGAGCGACTGACTAGAAGGTGCCATAGAGGGCCGAAGCCCGGTCTGTTTCTGATAGATTATCTAAAATATTATCAATATTATTATTAAATATCTGTACCACCACTTCGGAAGGCGTTGGCGTTGGAGAAGAAGTGGCGGAAGAAACTCCAGCGACGCTCCTATCTGTGATAATTGGTGAAAACCGTGAGATTTTAATTGTTTGCGACGCCCTTGCCGTCGGCGTGGACTAATGATGAGTCTTCATCTAATGTGAAGCCTTTTTTTTTCTATTTGACTGTCTTTTCCCTTTGGACGATCGATGGGGATTGAACGATCAAATACTTCTATAGTTGGGAGATGCGGCGTTTTATTGCGCCGAAAGAAGAACATGGCTGCACTGAAACTGAGGTATTAAAAGGTTCGATTGCCGAGAAAGTCTCGTATGATTAGTACGAGTCGATCTAGGAAACCGAGCTCATAAAGTTTGTATATGAGTAAGTTGTGCCAGAGTTTGTCAAACGCTTTCGTCACGTAGAAGAAAAGCGCCCCTGTTTGGTAACCCCGAATGAATTTACAATGGATGTGTTCCATGATGCGTTGCACTTGATGTGTACATGAGTGTTGGGTGTGAAAACCGAACTACTCATTGATAGGTAGCCCTCGGGACAACATGAGGTCCTTTAGGCAGGCGAGGATGAGTCTAAGCCTACCAAAAGCCTTTAGTAGGCTTATAGGTCAATAGGCTGATGGGTCGGTTGGATGCTTGAGAATCCCTATGACATCGGCTTCCTTCCAGGTGTTAGGGAAGGTTCCAAGGCTTACGACATGGCTTCGTTGTAGATTATCGCCAGTAGGTGTAAAATGGAAATGGGTAGGAGTTTGATCCCATTGTTGGTAATACCGTTGGGGACGGGGGCCTGCGTGATAGAACTTGAACTAGAGTAACGGAAACGCGATTTCCTTAGCGCGAGTTCCTTAGTCTTTTTTTCAAACCAATTCAAAGTCAACCAAGGTTTCAATTTGCTGTCAACCATTGCCAGGTGACAACAAAACATCGTCGATCGCTAGGGTGCTCGGTGAATATTGGAGCTCGAGTTTGTAGACTAGACATTTGACTTTCCCTTCATCTAAGGGTGGTTTGTTTGGCCGCCCTTAGGGAGGCATTATTCGGGCGATGCCTCCTTTTAGGGATTTAGGAAGTCGCCAGAAGGCAAGATGGGAAGATTCAATGGTGGAGAGGACGTTATCCCACTGATCATTCCTGTACTGGGCTATGCGTAAGTGAACTTCACGCTGAAGGGTACGTAGCCACAGCCGGTTATATTCTGTGCGACATTAGTCGTGGGTACGAGTCATCGCATTCTTGCGCCTCATTAAGTCCTTTATGTCGTTTGGCAGGGTCCATCGGTAGTCATCCACCGTGGGTGCCTGCCTCGAGCAGTCGTCGACTACAGTCTAGATATGCCTAGTGAGAGCATGAACGGCGATGTTCGTGTCGTTGACTGAAGAGATGTTTTTGATCGCAAGTATGTAATTTAAGGATTGTCTCGCAATAGGAACACGTCGACTTAGTATTAAGTGTATTAGTTTACGGTCACACATTATATGAGTTTACCACGAATTTTTAGAAATTACAAATAACTTAGCTTTTATTATTTCTATAAATTCAAATTAATTGATGACAATGACCGCTTATACCGCGTTGCGATTCGACTTCATCAGGCGCAACAAATGACTCTCCGTCAGTCGAGACCTAAGCAAGTTGGATTATAAATTATGGCAACATTTGGAGGATATAGCATGCACTAACCAGAATTTGAATCTCTCAAAGCATCTCTGCATAAAGCTGTGGCTGATATAGACATGATCATTATGTGTGGTGCAATCGACGACTGGCGTCGGAAGTTTAGCGCCTGTATTCAAAATGAAGGAAATAATGCCCATTTACTTTTAAATATTTAAATATTTTTTTTTACACAAACATAAAAAGCAGGTATAGGTAAATACATAGAATATATATATTCATTTTACAAGACATGAATCTGTTGAATATTAGTATAAAAAAATAAAGTTCAAACATTAAAAACATTTACTTCATTTTATATTATTTAACGAAATCAAATGATGATATCCGTCAGGTTTCAAATATATATAAAATAGTTTTCTCTATGACCAAATGTCAAGTGTAATAAGTCAATATTATAATTGATTGTTTATCAAGTTAGTCACCAGGAAATCACAGAATTATTGTATTCACCGGAATATTTAGATGACGTCACCAGCTTATCTTTGTAGCAATACGTTTTGTTCGACGGCCATTTAATATAGCAGTGGAAGGCGGGACAACGGTCGCGCGTCATTTGTGTCTTTACTCGTAGATAATAGAAAAATAAAACATTTAAAATGGGTTGTGGTGAATTCTTGGTTAAATATATTCTGTTCTTTACGAACTTGATCTTCGCGGTAAGTGTTTTTTTTTAATTTTCCTTAAACTTCTCAAATATATTTAGTTTAAATATCTGTGTACTCACTAATTTCAAAAGAAAATTGATAGATATTACTTATATATATGTAATATAATCTAAAAATATATATTATAATATTGTACCAAGTATATGTGTAAATGGTAAATTGTCGGAACTGGGTAGACTTCTTTCAATGGTGGATAGTACCATGGAAATTATTTTTTAATGTTTCTTTAGGTGACAAACGAACACATAGTTCACCTTATGATGTGATGAGTTCGGTCTATAAACATCTAGCTAGATATATCCGTAACAATTCTAAAAAAAAAACAACATATAAATGATGGAAATGTAAGGAAAGGAATATTGATATGGACAAGAACTAAGAAGGCGTGAACTCTCGGTTGTCCTGCAATTCTTATCAGGTTTCCACTAAAGATAGTAATAGTTAGAAGATGTGTAGTGGTATCTAGTGAAAAAAGCCACTTTACAACTAAACTTGTTATAGGTGTTCGTTAATATTGTATGATTACTGCAATATAAGTGTCTATAAGCGAGGATTAGTCATGGTTATGGATCACTCTAATTTTAATGAAATTATAGAATGACAAACACATCCTAAGTAAGTGATTCATCTTGAACATTGTTTCACAACCATTTATATGTCACTACCCACGAAAAAGCCAAAAAGGTAAGTAAAAACCCTCGCGACCCCTATCACAACAAAATTATAATTTTAATATTTTGAATCTGTTGAAAGTTATAACCTTACCATGTTGTTGACAATCCACCACTGTGCGCTTTACGCGAAATATATTGCCACGCAGTGCGTGTTGTATTCTGTGCTATCAGCTGCCTTTAAGAAAGGTTCTTTCTGGCTAGGCTGGCAGCGCCTGCGACTCCTCTGGTGTTACGGATGTCTTTGGACGGCGATGATCAATCACCATCGGGTGATCTGATCGTTTGCCACCTATTCTATAAAAAAAAAACATTTTAATGATTAGTTTATTTAAACAATGCAAAACTTATTTTATCATGTTGTTATTACATTGTTGGTAATATTGAAAATTATAAAACTACATTAAAATTCAATCCTTTAATATATATAATACTAAGCGAATGTATACAATTCTTATTTATCGACCAGTTGCGACCCCCTTAGTTCATTAATAACAAACGCGATGACTCCAGGGGTCGCGATCCCCAGGTTGGGAAGCGATGATCCGGGATAAAGGATAACAATGCCGTCTGCATTCCTCCTTCCATCTGCGTTATCCGTAATAATCCATCTGTCTCCTTGCTACAAGGAACAAGGATCTCACAAAAATAAGCGTTAAACATCCGTTCTTAGCAGTAAGAGGTAATGTAACTTGAAATAAAACAATTGTTGATTTGCATAAGAACTAAGAGCGTGTGAATCATGGTTGTGCATAAGGTCTTATCAGGTTTCCATTATCAATGAAGTGGAAAAGCCCACTTTACCAGGAAAACTTGTTAAATGTTTCCTAATGGCGTAGTGTTATCAAGAGTGATATGAACTGTTATAATCTCAGACCCATAAATTGATAGGTATTTTGTTCAGTGGAAGAGCCACACTCCAATTTATATCTAACTGCACTATTTATGGATCACCCCGACCGGGAAGAACCACGCCATCAACGAATATCAGACGGAACACAGCAGCATTATGCCGCAGTGTAGCGTTGATCGGGCGACTCTTGTTACTGGTGACGAGGATCCGTCTTAGTCCTCACGCATCACACGTCCAGACTCATCTGCATTATCATTTTTTCTTAAGAGGCAGAGGCAAACGAGAAATTGTCACCTTGATACAACAACATTTGCAACACCATGGACACTGTCACAGCGTTGCGGTCTTTAAACAAGTTTGTTTTGAGGATAAATGTAGGTTCAGTAGTCACTCACCATCAAATGAACTGTTTTTTTTTATTACATTGTGAGTAACAAACTCACACACAGTTCACCTGACGGCAAGTGATTCCTGCGGCCCATGACATCTACATACGTCTTTGACAAGGAATCATAATGCAGATGCGTTTTCACCCTTGAGGACTGAGATGAAATACCTCGTCACCAGTAATAAAGGTCTCCGGATCCGTACACTCGCCAGACGTAACACAGCAATATTATACTGCTATTTTACGCTGGTATTCTGTGAGGGCGCGGTCCTACCCCGATCGAGCTGACCCATTCACTCTGTAGCTAGGAAAAAACAGCAGTGTAACTCTACAACTGTTGCTCGTTTGTCAAATTCAATATAAAAAAAAACCCCGGGACTCGCGAAGCAACAGTGTGATATTCTAAATACTAGGGCAGGCCTCCGTGAATAGAAGATTATTTTCATATCGTCCGATATTATTCGTAATTTGAGGTAAGAATACATTACCCTCTAACCACTTCCGAGGAACGTCGCCACGTTATCTAGCACTGATAAGCGACCACCGTTCGCCGCCATTTTGCATTATCAGTCGAAATCGATCCTGCGACGTGTTTGCTCTTTTTATTGTACAAATAAAATCTCAAGATGGGTTGTGGTGAAGTCATGGTTAGGTATATCGTGTTCTTCGCGAACTTATTCTTCGCGGTGAGTTCAAATTGTAATTAGTAGATTTAACCATATTTTAGTTTTAAATACTTAGGACCGTAGAGATAAGAGATCATTAATTCATTTGGCGTATGTCATCACTCCATCTAGTGAATAGTATTACATTGTGTTTTTAGACACAAGGTCCAGAACATCAATCTAGAGCCTTTCTCCTACGTCGGTCATTAGTTCTAAGAGTACATAGCTGGCTTACCAATATTTCGGGGTCGGTCCCCTCAGTTGTGGATGTTACAGAACCGCGACGAGGGCCTCCGTCGAGCTATCGTTGTTTCCCTTTGTGAAAGATTAATAAAATTTACTCAAACCATCTCCACCCCTTTCTACTTAACCACCGTCCACTTCATTCGGACAATATTTGGAGTCACAACGTCACTGTTTAGATATTTTACTCAATTGTACTTAAAATGTTTCTTATAGTAATATATGTTCTTTAAAATATACTCGTATCTCTAACTCAAAACGAGTCATTTACTGAATAAAAAATGGCTCAGGTCATATACCCCTGCCGCGGCAGACAGAGATGGCGTTAGTTATATATCGTGCCTTCATCAATTAAGTTCTAAATATCGTTACAACTCCACCAGCACAGGTAACCGGGAGTTCTACATAAACATGTACCTATGTAGAACTGTGTTCGTCTGTCCTTACACAAAAATATGTTTGGCTACTCAACGTTTGATTTGGTTTGGGACCATTCGCCTCTTGTTGTAAATCATCTTCTAGTGCAAGCATTTTATACAATACATAAGGTTAATTTGTTTTTTATTACATTGAGAGTAACCAACGATAACACAGTTCACCTGACGGTAAGTGATCCCTGCGGCCTATGACATCTACATTCATCCCTGACAAGGAATCATAATGCAGATGCGTTCTCATCCTTGAGGACTGTGATAGAATGCCACGTCACCAGTAATAGAGGTCTCCGGATCTCTACACTCTCAGTAGCTTTATGCTGGTATTGTATGAGGGCGTTGTCGTACCCCGGCCGAGAAAAAAACAGAAGTATAGCTCTACCATACATTTACATTTCAACAGTAATAGGGCTACAACTGACGTTCACAAAATACCAGCAAAAAACAATCGTATTTCGTATGGTGTAGGGATCCGTTGACCCAATTACAAGTAACGAAGCGTACTATCTCAGTCTTCAGATTCCACAAAGCAACTTGAATCTTTGCTGAGGATGGATGTGGAAGCCATGAGCTGCAGTCATCTCATGACTTACGACTAAGTTAACTATGCGCTAGTTTTCGCCCTAATATTATAAATAGGTGGTCCAATATTTAAAAAATGTAAGTAAAATTTCTAGTCCAGAACACACAACGATTGTGGTCGCAGATAAGATATGAAGCAACGCTTGTCGGCGTTAACCAAAGATAAGCCGTTTAGGAAAAAAATAAATACAAATATACATTATATATCACACATTGATATGGTATGTACATTTTCACGTTGTACTTTTAAGCCGTATTCAGACGACCTTATATTCTTTAATATATATTCTCCAACGGCACGCATTCTCAAACGCAGTATATAACAACCTCCCACGAGTTCCGCTACCCAATCTCTAAAAGACTGCTAAGTAACAGTAATTTAATATAACTTAACTGTATTTTAATGTTCGGTATAGTAGATGAAATGAAATACTCTACTAGAACTGAAGGCCTTTTAGGTCAAATAGAGTATTTAAGTTTGTGGAAAATCGATGTATAGGCATCCAGGTCACAAGTATTAATGAACCTTAGAAGTCATTCATAAAAACGACATTGTCAAACAAATTAATAGGAAAAACCTATGTTTAGTCTTTCCCGTTGACTACCAGGAAGCATGACCCTAAACCACCTGAATCCGTCGACATCACTCACACTCGTATAGGTGCTCATCTAATGGAACGTCATCCTACGTTGTGATAGTAAAAAAGAGGCTGTGACTCCAGAATCTTATTCCCCCATCAGTTATGGGTTCTATGTCTCGTGACCGGCACATTTCCACTACTTTCACCTTGTTGTCGGTTTTGGCTTCAGATGTCCATATGCCTTTAAAGTATAATGATAGGTAAAATTATATTATATTTACACTTTATATACACTATAATTGAATGCTCTGGCCACAAAACTCCCATGTCGGGGATTGGGAACGGCGCACGGTTCGATTCCCTGGTGGAGTCAGTTTTTCTGCAACAGATATCGCGTCTGGTTTACATCCTTCCTTTGAACTTATTGCACATGAAATTGTATTGAATTAACAGATGAGAGATTTGTGCCACAGTTTGCGGCACTATGGCAACCTCAGCAGTTGTTGTCACCAAACCCAGCCAGACAAAACCATAGAAAACCCGAAAAGGACGTGATTTTTTCAATCGACGTAATGGATATAAACGTATGGAGCAATTCCTTTTGGGAGAAAAACCGTACTTACGTAAAAACCGTACTTACTTAAAAACCGTTCTTACGTAAAACCGTACTTACGTAAAAACCGTACTTACGTAAAAACCGTACTTACTTAAAACCGTTCTTACGTAAAAACCGTATTTACGTAAAAACCGTACTTACTTAAAAACCGTACTTACGTAAAAACCGTACTTACGTAAAAAACGTAATTACGTAAAAACCGTTATTACGTAAAAACCGTACTTACATAAAAACCGTTCTTACGTAAAAACCGTACTTACTTAAAAACCGTTCTGACGTAAAAACCGTACTTACGTAAAAACCGTACTTACGTAAAAACGTACTTACGTAAAAACCGTACTTACGTAAAAACTGTACTTACGTAAAAACCGTACTTACGTAAAAACCGTACTTACGTAAAAGAACTACTTAACGCCCTTAAGTTTCGTAATGCGAATAAGATTAGTGATTACACTTCAATAATGGTAGCTAGGGTGTAAATTTTACATATCAGGGGTGAAAACTCTTCATTGCTTGTTTAAATTAGACATGGTGGCTAGAGCAGAAGGTACCACTGTAGGTTCGGTTATCACCCTTACTGTGGAAAAGTGGTGTCGACTATTAGCCTTTGCTTTTGGCTCTTACGCCGAGAGGTCGTTACCAAACTATATTGAAATTAAACATAAAAATAAATAATTTCCATTTCAGCTAGGAGGCCTCGCCCTTCTAGGGCTGGGCGTTGCCGTTCAGCTGCAGATCACCTCCGTGACCAGCATAGTGGACACCTCCGTCCAGTCGGCGCCGATCGCCTCCATGGTTGTGGGCGGCGTCGTATTCCTCATCGCATTCTTCGGCTGCTGTGGTGCCATTAGGGAGAGCAACTGCATGCTCGTCACCGTAAGTTTTCTTATTGTAATCATGGTAAAAAAGTAAAGTAACAGCCATATCCCAATGCTGGGCAAACGCTTGCTCCCCGGTTTTGGAACATCCTCAATGCCATTGACGAACTTCACCGCCGAGCACGTGGGCGCATTATGTGCGTTTAACAATTTCATTGATACTGCATTTCATTGATATTGTACCGTGAGATTAACAGCTCTAATAGCCACCGCTACTGTGGATAGAATGGCAGAGCCATGCTACAGCATGAATGGATCTTTACCGAGACGGACTACGCCCTCATAGTATACCAGAGTAAAATAGCAGCATAGCGCTACTGCGTTTCGGTTGGTGAGTGTGGGTATCCGTACGAAGCGTATCTTATGGTCCTCAAGGAGTACAACGCATCTGTATTATGATTCCTTATCGAGGGTGTACATATGTGGGTGTCATGGGCCGCAAGAGTTATTTACCATCAGGTGACCGGCAATACAAGAAGACGGATGGACAGGTTCGATCGGCGACCATTCTTTCTGTAGTATTTTCGCCATAAAATTTAGCGTTACTGTATCTCGTCCAGTGTAAAAAGAAACTGTACCCCTTATTTCTGATGATGAATCATTCCATCTTAGTCCCAGAGGTTGACAATGTATCGGCATTATGATAACTTATCGAGGATTTGCATGTAATTTTTTTTTGTGTCAGTATTGCTGTTGGTCCAGAGATCTTTACAGCTATATCTAATTAGACTCGCGAGCGGGAGGCCCGCTGAGTAGTGAGACAACGATGATTCCGCGAAGCTGGTGCGAAGACTGCTGCTGCACCATCGCTGCACTCCGACCCCTGTGGACGAAGAACGTCGACGACAATAGAGGTGGCGATAATACGATCCTAGGGCCCCCCATAAGGAGGTACGAAACCTCGACTCGGATCGCTATCTAAAGGGAGGATTGCATGTCGTAAGCTGGAATAATAACTAACTGGGTCATAATCAGGTGTACTGTGTGTCGATTTTATGAAATACTTGTGTATACGGAGATTAAATTACAAGATGAGCGTAGTTCATTCAAAAAAAAATAAGCAATAACTATATATTGATTTATTATCATTTTAGTACTCGATCTTCATGATCATACTGATGATCCTGAAGATCGCACTCGCCAGCGTGATCTTCGTGAACCTGGACAGCCTCGTGGAGAGGGTCCCGCGCCTGCTCAACGAAGCTTTCAAAAATGACCAGAACGGATTCCATGAGATTGAACGCACCGTAAGTAGCTACAATCAAAACGATGCAATATTTCGTATAGTGAGTCGTGCACGAAATAAATTGTACGAAGACATTCCTTAGTCCTCGGGGAGACAACAAATTCTCCTCTTCTGCTCTTGTGGTTGGTGAATGGATGTAACTACTCGGATCTTCGGCTATACTAACCGTCACTAGAAGCTTTTTTGTCAACTTTAATATTACAAAAAAGATGACTTCTAAAACCGGAAACATTCAACGGGTAAATACTAAATAATTTAGTTTGTTCTACTTATAAAGTATTATTTTATGATTAATAATAAATAACCAGATCGAGTTATCATTGATTACAACGCCCTAATTTCAGGGAAACAATGTTATCAAGTGATGTGCTGCAATTATTACGATAAGATATCGACAACGAAATTAACTGTAATATTATATATATTATTTATGATAACTACAGTCTATGTCAACTACATGCATCTTGAACAAATGTCCCCCTTAAGGGACTGAGAAGGAATGTCTCGCCATCTGCAATTGGGGTTGCCGGTACCCTGTGCTCACTATATGAAACATATTACCATTCTGACTCATGATCGGTGAGGGCATGGCGTTCAAGGTCATGCTTGAACTAGAAAGAGGTGTGTCATGCATCGAGGACACAAAGCTGGTGGGACCGAGTATGTCCGAACATGTAAGTTCAACAACAGAATCCACGGATTATCATTTAACTTGTACTCTAGTTACAAATAATTTATAACAACTCTAGGGTCGTTTAAGTATAGAGCCATTAAAAGTTTAACTGCAAGAGACGCTGGTTCAGAATGAACGAAGCGGTCGATAGTTTAGGCTATGAAACTTAAGGTCGTAGGTACGAATCCACCGTTAGACTGTTGTCGTGGGGCTCAGTCGGAGTGGTTAACCGGAATATTAGTAAAGTTAATAGCATTGCTAACTTTAATTACAAAATATAAACGCTGTAAATCCATGGCCATTTTGACGGGAACAGTGGGTTTACGATGAGCCGAGACGATTATTCCAATATCTATCTTGTGTACCAGTTCACATGCTGCGGACCGACGGGTCCCACGTCCTATATGAGCCTCACGCTGCCGGAGACGTGCTGCGCCAGCCAACCGTGCACCGTCATCAACGCCTACTCCGGCTGCGACAGCAAGCTCCAAGACCTACTGTCCAACTTCGGTTTGGCCATCGGCGTCGTCGCCATCATCGTCGTTGCTATTGAGGTATGATGAACACACAGCTAAGATTAAGAGATTCTGAGGTTACGTGTCGGCGTGAGTGATGCATTTTGAAAAATAAAACCTATTGTGTGGCAAGGACACAAGATCTAGCTGATGGTAAATGATTCCTGCGTCCCAATTATAAATTTAGTCTCGATTATTAATTATTATAAATATTGATATTTTTTCTGTTACATATCCATTATTGCAAGCAATTTTTTTTGGTTTAGTCACATTTATTTTGTTTTTTTTTATTAATAAAATAATAATTCTTAGTATTGATCTATATAAAAAAATAAATAAAAAATGTTGCAATGAATATCCTACAATTAGCGCTCTCGGCAGAAGCCAACTAATAGCGTCTTGTCGTAGGTGTAGTGCATTGTTAATAAGAAAAAAATTAAGCGCCTTTGTTCATACCTTTCCTATATTACTTCCCTTAAATAAATACAAATAGGTGACCTAAGATGATGACGATGAGTGAAGTCATCACCACCTCTAAAATCCTCCTCTGAGAACTCCATTTGAGCACTTACTGGTGCTACTGCTAAATCGTAGTCGTCGTGTATGAACGACGTCGAAACTAATATGTAACATTGCTAGGCACAATGCAGCATGCATAGGTCGATCACGTCCACAAAGAATACTAGAAAAATAGCAACATAACGATTCTGTGTTCCGTTTGGTGAGTGTAGGGATCCGGAGACACTTATTACAGGTGAGGAAACCCTCGAGCTTGGTCCTGAGATGTGCCCGTTCTTCAACCTAAACACAATACGAAAGATAACAATATTTTAATAACATTCTAAACTTTTGTTCACAGCTGGTAGCGGTCGTGTTCGGACTGTGTTTGGCAAACCACGCTCGCAACAAGAGCAGACGCTCATACTACTAGACGCGCCTGCCATATCTAATATAATACTTAAGTGTCTATAGGCTGTACATAATTATTTTTTAATTTAACAATTATTACCTAAAAAACGTAAACGAAATAAAAATTACTATCGATAAAAATATACCAATCTTATATACAAATATATTTTGACATCAAGAAATGTTACAATACAACTAGGTCTATGTTGTCCTTTAGACTTCTAGGAGATAAGGGTTACGAACATAGAGGTGTTCCGCTCAGGGTCCGTGCGTGTTACCATTATATGTAAAGATTTATACTTAAACCTCTCAATCAAAATAAATTGTATTTTTGAGATCGATAAACATCTTTTAATTTTGTTGGATTCGTGTACGACGTGAGAGAGAGCTATTCAAGATTGGGGGAAGGCGACGGTGCTGGTGGCGATCTGTGCGGCCCATCTTCAGAAGTGAATTGTTGACTATTTTTTTGTGTGTGATTATTGCTGTTGGTCGAGAGATTTCTTCAGCTTTATATAATTAGACTCGCGAGCGGTAGGTCCGCTCAGTAGGGCGACAACGACGATGGTGCGAAGATGGCGCGGAGAATGCAGCTGCACCACCGATGTGGACGAGGAACGTTGACGACAACAGAGGGGGACGATAAAACGATCCGAGGGCCCCTCATAAGGAGGTACGAAACCTCGACTCGGATCGCTGTCTAAAGGGAGGATGGACTGTTGAGACAACTTGACTTTATATACCAATTCATCGTTTATTAAATGAACATCCGACGCTAGTTGAATTCAGCGTTCTAATTTACATAAGTTTAGTCTCAATATATGTATAATAGTATTTTAGACGGCTATGGTCCGTTAGCTATCTCGCTGCAGGCCGGGTTGTAAAACGTGTGAGTGTAGCGCAGCATATTGCGCGCTCACTTGCACTCAATATATGTATAATAGTATTTTAGACGGCTATGGTCCGTTAGCTATCTCGCTGCAGGCCGGGTAGTAAAACGTGTGAGCGTAGCGCAGCATATTGCGCGCTCACTCGCACTCAATATATGTATAATAGTATTTTAGACGGCTATGGTCCGTTAACTATCTCGCTGCAGGCCGGGTAGTAAAACGTGTGAGCGGAGCGCAGCATATTGCGCGCTCACTTTTTTTTTTTTTTTCGGGCTGATGGCCGCTGTTAGCCCCAGGGCTTTTACAGTTTCACCGGGTTGAGAGGTGACCGAGCGCTTATGGCTCTCAGTCGAGACCTCTATATATGGGTAACCAGCGCAAGGGCTCCCGAGAGGGAGCCTCGGCTAGGACCGTTACCCTGTTTCGCGAGAGCGTCTGACTCGAGGGTGCCCGAGAGGGAGCCTCGGCTAGGACCGTTACCCTGTTTCGCGAGAGCGTCTGACTCGAGGGTGCCCGAGAGGGCCGAACCTCGGCTCGGTCAGTTGCTTCTGACAGAGGATTATCTTAATTAATATCACTATTATTATTAACTACCTGTACCACCACTTCAGAATGCGTGGGCGCTGGAGAAGAAGTGGCGCAAGAAACTCCAGCAACGCTTCTATCTGTATGGACTGGAGAGAACCGGCCAGTGACATGGCGGTATCGCGAATAACTTTGTTTGCGACGCCCTCGCCGTCGGCGGGGGCGATGTGAGGGTGCAATGTACGTGTGTTGTGTTTTATGAAGGGCTTGGGCCCTGGTAGTCACATCGTCGGGGTCATCGAGAGCGTGCCTCGGTCTCCTTCGGACGCGGGTGAATCTGTGATTCGCGATGGGATGGTAAGTGGCGGCACTTACAATCAAAGGGTTTCGGTGTGTGACGGCAGAGTCGAAATATCGGCGAGAAGCCTGCTTCAGGTACTGAGCTATGGTCGGTAGCTCAAGATCTATGTGAAGATTTTCGTTACGCAAGAACCACGGCGCACCGGTGGCCTTGCGCATGAAACGATTTTGTATTACCTGAAGTCGGTGAATGTGACGCGGGGAGGCATGCGCAAAGACGGGGCTTGCGTATGTCATTATGGGTCGGATGCACGCTTTGTAAAGTGTAATTTTATTACGCAGGGACATTTTGCTATTTTTATTAAGTAACGGGTGCAAACGACCTAGGACGAACAATGCTCGACTCCGTACGCGGTTGACATGCGGACCGAAGGTGAGTCTTTCATCTAATGTGACGCCTAAGTATTTGACTGTCTTTTCCCAGGGGATTGGACGATCAAATAACTCTATAGTTTGGAGATGCGGCGTTTTTTTGCGCCGAGAGAAGTAAATGGCTGCACTTTTGGTGGGGTTAACCTCGATCCTCCATTTCCGAAACCATTTCCCTAAGGTGTTGGCTGCAGATTGGAGGCGTTTACAAATAGCGTCTGGTTTAAATCCAGACACGTAGAGGCCGGTGTCATCGGCGAAAAGGGCTAGCTCTACACCGCGAGTGCGCGGTATGTCGTTGGTGTAGAGTGTGTATAAAGTAGGACCTAGGACAGAGCCTTGTGGTACTCCGGCACAAATGGGGTAAACTTCGGAGCGCGTTCCCTCGACGCGGTAACGAAAGGTTCGATTTCGGAGAAAATCTCGTATGATAAGTACGAGTCGATCTGGCACACCGAGCTCATATAGTTTGTATATGAGCCCGTTGTGCCAGACCTTGTCGAAAGCTTTCGCCACGTCCAGTAAAAGTGCCCCAGTTTGGTAACCCTGAAGAAATTTACTGAGGATGTGCTCCGTGATGCGGTGCACTTGATGTGCATGAGTGTTGGGTGCGAAATCCGAACTGCTCATTGATTGGCAGCCCTCGGGACAGCATGAAGTCCTTGAGACGGGTGAGGATGAGCCTTTCATATACCTTACCCAAGACTTTGAGTAGGCTTATGGGTCGATAGGCTGATGGATCGGTTGGATGTTTTGAGGGCTTGAGAATCCCTATGACATCGGCTTCCTTCCAGGTGTTCGGGAAGGTGCCTTTGGATATGGCCGCGTTGTAGATTATCACCAGTAGGTGTAAAATGGACATGGGTAGGAGTTTCATCACCTTGTTGGTGATACCGTCGGGGCCGGGAGCCTTGCGTGGTCGCAGGTTTTAATTATGGACTCAACTTCGGTGCATGTAACTTGAGTGACGGAATCGCGAGGTGGTTCCTTACTCCTCCGGTCGACCTCGCTGTTAACCATTTCAAGGTGAGCGGCGTCGATCGGTAGGGTGCTCGGTGAGCATTGGAGCTCGAGATTGTCAGCCAGACATTCGGCTTTCTCTTCGTCTAAGAAGGCGGGTGGTTTATTAGGACGCGCTAAGGGAGGCATTGTTTGGGCGGTGCCCCCTTTTAGGGATTTGCGAAGTCGCCAGTGGGCGAGATGGGAAGGTTCGATGTTGGAGAGGTGATTATCCCACCGCTCGTTCCTATACTGGGCTATGCGTGATCGGACTTCACGCTGAAGGGTACGTAGCACCAGCCGGTTACTTTCAGTGGGATATAAGTCGTGGGCACGAGTCGCCGCATTCTTGCGCCTCATTAGGTCCTTTATGTCGTTTGGCACGGTCCATCGGTGGTCTTCCACCGAGGGAACCTGCCTCGAACAATCCACGATTACGGTCTGGATGTGCCTAGTGAGGGCATAAACTGCGAGGTTCGTGTCGTTGACTGAAGATATGTTCCTAGGAATAGCATCTAGGTGCGGTGATGTGGCTTCCCTCAGGGCGTTCCTGAGTCGGTGCCAGTCTACAATGGTTTTGGTGGAGGGTGAGGTTGGGGCGGAGGGCCCTAACCGAAGAAGAACGGGCGATGATCGGAAGCGAGCTCATGGATTACCTCTATGCCTTGGAAGGCGAGATTGATGTTCTTACAGATGGCAATATCAAGCACGTCCGGTGCGTGACCCAATATGTATGGAAAATGGGTAGGCGTAGTAGGCGCTACGACGTCGAAGTCGAGTGCGTCGCTTAGCGAGTCTAAAGCCAACCCCGGGGTTGATTTTAGTTGCATTCCACCGAGTGTGCTTGCTATTGAAATCTCCTGCCAAAATGACTGAGTTTCCAAGGAAAGGAGCGCCACGAAGTCGCTTCGTAATACTTGTGCGTCACGTCTGCAAGGCAGGTAGACGGACGCGATTGTGATGGGGGCGTGGCCGGTCATGGCTAGCTGACAGACCGAGGCTTCTAGGAAGGTTAGGGTTGGCGTATCGACGGGCACGCAGTGCAAGGACTTTTTATAGTAGATGAGAGTTCCGCCATTAGCGGCGGAAGTTCTATCATTCCTAATGATGTTATAATTCGCGATGTTGGGATTGCGAGTGTGCGGTTTGAGGAATGTCTCTTGCACTAGGAGCACGTCGACTTGGTGATCGCGAACAAAATTGAAGATTTCGTCGCGTTGATTATTAATACCGTTCGCGTTAAAAATGCGACGTTAAGGGAACGCGGTTTTACTCTGCCGTTATAAAGGCCCTCTATGCTTGAAAATTGACGATGGCTGACACTACATGTTGGTAGCGCATTGTGGCAGCAATTCTGATTTCGGGCTTGCCATTGGAGTCCCTTAGGGCTTTTGCAAGGGCTGAGACGTCGGCGCCGTTGAAAACGGCGGCGAAGCGACACACAAGGTCGAGGTCGCTTTCGTTAACCGGCCGTCCGGCTGATGGAGGGGGCTGCTCAACCGGTTGAGCGACGGTCACTACGCCAATAGGAGTTTTCCATACGGGACGTAGAGGACGAACAGGAGCGAGAATAGGCGCGGAGCGGCGATCGGTGTAGCTACCTTAGGTGCGACTTTAAGTGCCGGGCGTTTCGGCTTGGGGCCTTTGGGCAGCCAAGGTAATTGGCTGTGTGTCCCTCTGAGTTGCACAGGACACATGCGGGGGCCCGAAAGCAGCCAAAGGGCCTTGTCCTTGGGTCTCGGACAGTCGGTGGTGCCATGGTCACCCAGGCACTTTACGCATCTGGGTTTCCCGAAGCAGTTGCGAGCAGAGTGGCCATATAACTGGCATTTGTGGCACTGGCCCGGAGGGCCATTTTATGAGGGCGCTTTATTGTGAGCCCAGAAAGGTGGCAGCACGTTTTCAGGTTAAATACCTGCTTCCCTGCCTCGGACCTTTCGAGGGCCACAATTACCATGTTGAATGGCTTTTGTTATGCCCACTGTACATCCTATGCACGGATAGGACGGGTAAATTCTGAGCCTGGAGGTCCTCTTTGATGAGGTCTGCGGGGATTTCCCGCGGAAGGTTTTAATAACCACTCTAAGTTGGCGCTCTTCTGCCAGGGTGTAGGTGTGAAAGAATACACCTTTGTCTTGTAAGTAGCGGGTGACCGCTCTATGGTCATCCGTGGTTTCTAGCTGCAGTTTAATGCCTACAGCGGTGGGGATCGCTTGATATTTGTAGCGATTGGAAAGGGCCGATACGACAATCGGCCATTTATCTTGTGCCTGTATGAAGACAGGCGGCGGGCGTTCGATGGCTGTGAGACAGCCGAAGTTTGGGGAGCCAGTAGTGGCGCGCTGAGGAGCGGCGGGGCTTGCTGTGAGGCTGCAGAGGGGTGCCATGGGGTTGGGCCACAGATGTCGATGGCCGGGGAGAGGGACATCGCTTTCCCGTTTTCGCCTTGGGTGGCGGCGTCGGGGCGGGTGAAGCTCGCTTTTTTCGCTTCTTTTCCACCAGCGTGAAGTTGCTGGTGTCTTGCGGGAGGTCCTCGGGGGACGAAGGGCTATCTAGCTCCATTTCGGAGACCGAGGAGGACGATGAGGCAGAGGCCCTTGAGGAGGACCTTGAGGGTGATTTTTGCCCCTCCGGTAGGGTTGCTCTTTATAATGTCTTCGAAGACATCGGGGTATTTACTCTTCAGGCAGCTGACCAAGTGTACAAGGAAATCCATGGTTGGATTCTCCATTGTACACAAATTATTAATAATATTACTACTATTACGCGGGATGTGTGGCCTCCGGTGGGGTGCCGGGGTGAGTAGCCTACTTCCCTCCCTGCCGAGTATAGGCAGGAGGATGTGTGCCCAGTTGTGTAGCCCTAGTGCGTCCAAGTGCCAATCTTATTTGTGCACTTGGGTGTGTGCTTAGAGCTAACTAAAAATACGCGTGAGACAATTATAAGTCTAGCGGGTTGGTCAACCTTGGCTAGGGCACTACCCAAGGCCAAGTTTACGTTGACTCCTTCCGCTATCTTGCGTTTCCCAGAAGGGGAGCCGCGGGCGTACGGGGCTTGCCCTACACTAGCTTAGTTAACACCGCAAGGTATCCACTAGTATAACCACCCAGGTGGCTTTACAATAGCTTTCTTGGAAACTAAATTCCGATCACAATAGCAACAGCAATAAAAATTGCTCGGTGTATTGTTCTCGGAACAATGGATGCGCAGGTGGCTTGCTCGGGGGCAGGTAGCTCGGGACGATCGTGGCGGGGAGCCGGGCGACCGTTCTCGGCGACTGCTGAGCGTCGAATGTGTGCGCGCTCACTTACACTCAATATATGTATAATAGTATTTTAGACGGCTATGGTCCGTTAGCTATCTCGCTGCAGGCCGGGTAGTAAAACATGTGAGCATAGCGCAGCATATTGCGCGCTCACTTACACTCAATATATGTATAATAGTATTTTAGACGGCTATGGTCCGTTAACTATCTCGCTGCAGGCCGGGTAGTAAAACGTGTGAGCGGAGCGCAGTATATTGCGCGCTCACTTGCACTCAATGTATGCATAATAGTATTTTAGACGGCTATGGTCCGTTAGCTATCTCGCTGCAGGCCGGGTAGTAAGACGTGTGAGCGTAGCACACCTTATTGCGCACTCACTCGCACTCAATATATGTATAATTGTATTTTAGACGGCTATGGTCCGTTAACTATCTCGCTGCAGGCCGGGATGTAAAACGTGTGAGCGTAGCGCACCTTATTGCGCACTCACTCGCACTCAATATATGTATAATTGTATTTTAGACAACTATGGTCCGTTAACTATCTCGCTGCAGGCCGGGATGTAAAACGTGTGAGCGTAGCGCAGCATATTGCGCGCTCACTTGCACTCAATATATGTATAATAGTATTTTAGACGGCTATGGTCCGTTAGCTATCTCGCTGCAGGCCGGGTAGCAAGACGTGTGAGCGTAGCGCACCTTATTGCGCACTCACTCGCACTCAATATATGTATAATTGTATTTTAGACAACTATGGTCCGTTAACTATCTCGCTGCAGGCCGGGATGTAAAACGTGTGAGCGTAGCGCAGTATGTTGCGCGCTCACTTGCACTCAATATATGTATAATAGTATTTTAGACGGCTATGGTCCGTTAACTATCTCGCTGCAGGCCGGGTAGTAAAACGTGTGAGCGTAGCGCAGCATATTGCGCGCTCACTCGCACTCAATATATGTATAATAGTATTTTAGACGGCTATGGTCCGTTAACTATCTCGCTGCAGGCCGGGTAGTAAAACGTGTGAGCGTAGCGCAGCATATTGCGCGCTCACTCGCACTCAATATATGTATAACAGTATTTTAGACGGCTATGGTCCGTTAACTATCTCGCTGCAGGCCGGGTAATAAGACGTGTGAGCGTAGCGCAGTATATTGCGCGCTCACTTGCACTCAATATATGCATAATAGTATTTTAGACGGCTATGGTCCGTTAGCTATCTCGCTGCAGGCCGGGTAGTAAGACGTGTGAGCGTAGCGCACCTTATTGCGCACTCACTCGCACTCAATATATGTATAATTGTATTTTAGACAACTATGGTCCGTTAACTATCTCGCTGCAGGCCGGGTAGTAAAACGTGTGAGCGTAGCGCAGCATATTGCGCGCTCACTCGCACTCAATATATGTATAATTGTATTTTAGACGGCTATGGTCCGTTAACTATCTCGCTGCAGGCCGGGTAGTAAAACGTGTGAGCGTAGCGCAGCATATTGCGCGCTCACTCTATTTCTAATATAGTCTAGTTTTTGATAAAGATTCACTATCATAAATAAAGTGTTAACAGTTTTGTCATGACTATCTTAACGTTGGTAGAGCTACGCTGCAATTTATATCCGACTGCGGCATGAATACCGAGTCGACAGCCCACACGACTAGCGTAAAATAGCCCGTTCCGTTATGGTTAATGTTATTGGTTATTTTTTTTATTATTATCATTGTAGTAGTTTGTATTATTTAAAAGGAAACACTTATTTTTAACATTCTAAGTAACACAACCTCAATTTAATTATTATCTGTAATCTTCTATACATATTAAAAAAGAGATTTGTCTTTGTTTACGCTAATCACCAGTGATGATGCATAGATTGAATGTCTCCATTAGTTTAGTAGATTTAACAACATTGTAAGAACACTGAGAATCCCCTTCATAGTATCTATTTACATTAAAATTTAGGTAGGTATCGAAATACTTGGCATGACATACAGTTATTTCGGCATTACCTTCCATGTAATTTCGGGCCATATCTTCCTTCTAATAAGTTTGGTGTGCTCAGAGCACTGTAGTGTAGACCCATCCCTTGCTGATTTACAAGGTACAAGTTGAGCCTCATATGGAGTACCGTTCTCATCGCTGGTCCGGAGCACCCCAATTATTACCATCTCAAATATTGGAACCTTGGAAAAGATGAAACATTCACAAACCCTTACACTTTCCAAACCCCCTAAGCCTTTAAGGATTACACTGAATAAATTCAATAAAATAAAACAAAAACATCTCAGAATCCAAATGTATTGAATACAAAACAAATCTAATAAAATTGTCAGGTGACAATTTCAAAATATTCTATTCATAATAGTTAATAATAGAGGAAACGCTCCAAAGCGCACTAACCTAAACACATGTACAAGTAACGAGAGGCCGCGGGGATGAGGGGATGAATAATAAATACATAAACTTTAATTAGGGTATAAACGAAAGCAGGTATAGATTAAACAAATATAAACTTATTTAAACATCTAAGATACAGTCTAGTGGATTGAAAAAAAAGTGAAGTAAGTTCAAGTGTAGACTTCCATCCACTCATTCCCGAGCGATAGCCGTAGCTATTTATTACTAAAATCATTTAAATATTTCATATAGACATCCGTCGATTAGAGCATTAAATCAGAAATATCGCAGCGCCCTCTAACAGGTCACATGTTTTGTGACAGAATCATTGTTGGAACGAAATGTATTGAGCATTGCGTCCAACTTGTTCACACACATGAAAACATAATATGGCTGGCTGCAAGTCCTGTAGGTATCGAAAAAAAAACTTATCGATTAATCATAATCAATATATTATTCGTCTCTATCCCAACCCTATTAAAGCCGCCATTTTGTGTCATACAGTGCGTTTACAAAATGGCGCCCATGCCGAGATCAAACGCTCACACCATGATATTATTACTCGACCAATAAACTTCATCCCAAAATAAAAGAAATCAAATGAGAAAATCTTTAAAATATTCAAAACTCTATATATAGGAACGATTAACTTATTCTTCGGAAATAAAAAAATGTGCGACAGTACGCAGTGGCGGGTCCTCGAAGCGCTTACATTGGATACAGGTATAGACATACAGATGGGGGACATCCACTAAACTATAGCCCAATACAACTACATTATATACTAACTGCACAGTTAAAATCTAAGGGTTAACGGTAATTTATTGCACGATGAAAATCTCAATGTGCCCATGGTATTATACACTAAGGTAAAATTTATAAACTTTCTTGATATTCAAAAGCTAAAACATGTCACCATTGAGACAATTCATGAACTCACATCTACATTATACTAACCGAAGAGGACATGTTTGGAAGTTTTAAGAAGCATTTAATATATAAAATGCCCTTAATAAATACACATTTAAAAAGTCTCTACGATAGACCGATATAAAAGTGGGGGGCCATTATTAAATGATGCGTCATAGACAAAAGACATGGACTCGAAACAAATTAAGATAATCCATGAACTATTAATATATAATGCCCTTAATAAATACATATTTTAAATATCTCTATGATAGTCCAATATAAAAGTGGGGGCCGCTGTTATTGAAACGTCATAGACAATAGACAGACACGTAACAATTAATGTTTCTCACTTCACGACAGCTGTGATGAAATTTACAAAAGGTTGAATGTTTTTAGATTTATATAAGATGGTGTGTAGAGTCCACAGATACGAGCTAGATGCGGAAACGTGTCTTGTGTTTTCAGGTTCGACGCTGATGCAATTACTGGGGAATGTTGTTAAAGTTGGCGAACATTTTATGTTTACACAACACCAAGTTATTTAAATGCGCAATTGTTTATTTGAACAATAGATTACATATTTGTTTCCCAATAGTGAATTAATTTTTCGTTCGCAACTTTATGGCACCGATGTTGACATTGTTGTTCTTATAAGCAGCGATGTTGACATCGCTGTTCTGATATCCATCTATGTTGACGTCGTTGTATCCTGTATCCACCGATGTCAACATCGCTGTTACCACTTCGGATAGCAACCAACACTTAACACTTTTCTGATGACAACATCGGAGCACACAACACCGTACCCAATTAAATGGCATCAATATCGACATCATCCTCACCGTCGTCCTCGACTTTGACTGGTGCCGCCTGGACCACTGGAACCTGTCTCAATGGGGCTCTGTCGTCGTATTCCACATCCAAGTCATCAGGTTGCTGATCGTCACTGTCTTCCTCAGCTTCAGTCAGCCAATCGATGAAGGGCTGTGCACGCCGCCGTACGTCCGCAACGAGTTCCTTCGGTGCATACTTGCGCGAAGGTTTGGCCGCCCATTCGAGGACTGCACGCTCCTCGATGATGTCGTTGTCATACAGGAGTTTTAGGATTGCTGGCACCTGGAGAGAGACAAATCTAATAACATATGAATTACACACAAATAGCACTTTCTTATCAACGACAAATGTTGATTTCTTTATAGGGTAGGCAGGCAGCGCGTCAAGGGTTTGTACAGCCGTCTAACTCACTTGTGTAGTCCACATATCTACCAGAATGCCATGAATAGCAACTGGTCATGTACAGCATACCTTAGGCAGCAGGGTAGGATGGTGAGCACACAGAGCCGTGAGTGCGTTCAGCACAGCCCGCTGAGCCCGCGGCTCTCCCCGAGTGAGACGGAGGAGCAGCGCGCGTTGCTTCTTAACGTCCGCCGACAACGTGGCCGGCCGGATCAGCACCTCGAATACCACTAGGGGGGCTTTTTCACGAACCTCCAAACTGGTGAAAGTAGATCAAATTAATTTGGAAATCATAACTATAGCACAAAGCCATGGGTGCGGATGTCAGCGGTAGAATTAACCACACCAATCTCATCCCGTTGGTGTCGATTATGGGGAAATGGCACAAACAACAAGTGGCCACCGATAGATGCTGGATTAATAGATATTTTCAGACCCTAAATACTCAGGACGATCATGGTAAAAAGAAAAAAAAATGTGAAGGGTCCGAACTAGGTCGCAGTCGTGGCGTTTATGAGAAGAGCTCATGATTTAGTCTTCTAGTCGTGGTTAGTTGGAAGGATGGCTCACGATCACGTTCTTGACAGTCTGTAGGAGAAGTCTATGTCCAGCAGTGGACTAGCGTCGGGCTAAAATGATGATGATGAGAACCGTATAAATAAATCATCAGTTCTTCTGAGTTGTGAGTTTCTACAGAGAAATAATATAACCTAATAATTTAGTCACCAACTAATTCTTTCCGTTTATTTCCAATAACGTTAAATGTTTAAGATTCTTTGAACGGGAATTCTAGCGAAATCTATTTTTTGTTTGAGTTAATTTATAAATGTTTCCCTCTGTTTTGATTTTAACTAAACTCAGTTTCATACTGATGCAGAAATGAGATCTTGGTTGGATGAATTTGAATGGAACTCGGGTGATTCATACCAATGAAATTTCGTAATTCTTGTTGAACGGTGGTAGAAAGTCGTATTCTACATTATCGATTAAAAACTTAATAACACTTGTTCAAAGAGTGGACGCAATAACTAAATTTATTATCTGTGTGTATAATGCACTAGTACTGTATAGTCTATGGACCGTTCACTTCTTACCCTGACGTATCCATTTTGTAGTGTATATTACTGTTTAATAAATCCTTATTAATCCTCAAGTCTCTGCTTTGATTCCATCAACACTGAAAGAACTTAATTACCAAAAAAATATATAAAGAGAAAATTTAACCATTACATTCTAAAAAAATATTTTCATATAACTCTGAGTGACTTATCTACATACATAGTCATATGTTTATATAGATAGAAGTGATTGTCTCCCCTCTCAAGGGAGTGCTCGGACTGCAATCAGTTTGAGCAGGACAGGTCGATTAAGAGCAGCCTAGATCATGAGTGTATCTCATATTACCCAGTTGATCTCATATAGGAACATAAGTCTTGCAAAATTAGTTTAAACGATTACAGTTTATTGAATCTCACCGTTCCGCCTCATGCACTATCTCATTGACTGCTTTACTCCCTTCTGAGGCGGCCGAGTCAGCCCGTTGCTTGACAAAAGCGTAGAACAGGTCCATGCGCTGTTTCTCGTTCTTTTCAGTGTCCTCGGACAGTGTAATGCTTTTGACACCCTCCGTTAAATCTGAAAAAAAATATATAAATACATGAAAGCTGACAAAAATTGATTGGTGATAGTAAATGTGTACTAAATTGCATTGGTTTTGTCCTATATACAACCCATGACAAAGTATATGGAACATTAAGATTACCAAAGTGCATCTTGGTGTATTTTATAAAATGTATAAAAAAATGAATGCCACTGGCGTTTCACGAATGTTTTATGCAACATGATATTACTATGTATGTTATTTCTGAATAAGACACTATAGACGAAACTATTAACATAATGCTATGTTCGAAATATATGAAAAGGACAGCTATACTATCGTACCAATAAATATGTTTACCGTTAAGGTATTAGATACAATTTAATGGTTTTAAAAATTCGAATGGGGTGGCCAATTTCTCTTCGGTTATCCTAAATTTTTTAAATGTTTATATTTTATTAAAATTTATACATACGAGTGAAATACACTCATCCCAAATTTTATTGATAACGAGCGCTTGACGTGAACATCACTACGCAAAACATGATTTACAACCCGGCCGAAAGTGAGACGGTAAACGCACTATAATATATTAATGTTTAAACATCAGGAATAGAAAATTTCTTAACTGTACTTAAAAATAAATATTATTACTTACTATTTTTAAAAATAAAACGATAAAGAATTTTGAGGAAAGGGAATCTATGATATTATTTACCAAAGTAAATATGACAATGATCTTTTTAAAAAAAATCATTCTTGTTTATGAACGAAACGTTTTTGTTAAATTATTATGGGTGACACAACAAGCACACAGTTCACCTGATGATTAATGATTACTGCAGCCCATGACTCAGGAAAGATTAATAATGTACACATGTTGGTTGACACTGTCATTGGATATTTGAATCCCTATACTCCTTAACCGAGGCCGTGGTCAGTCTCCGATTTAGCTGGCCCATTCATGTTGAAAAACAAATTAGCTGTAGATTCGCAATTATTTTTTGTAAGCTGTTACAGACAACAACGTTATCTTGTCAATTTCCATATAATTATTCTTAATTCGTTTTCTGTATGATTTTTTTATTATACATTGTTTTTGTTATTTTTTTATTACTTTGATTTGTCAAATTTGTGGAGTGCCACTTCTCTTGTGTAGGTTTCACGGAAGACCAGGGTTGTGAACCTAAGTCACAGCAGTACTGAGTGGAGATCCTTTTCTTTATTTGGCATTTGGCACACATCAGGTTTTCATTCGTCTTCCATTTATTTATAATTTTTTGTTTTTATTTTTGAATAAGATAAAAGTATTTTACTTGTTTTTACTGAACCTGATTTATTTATTTATTTATTTACTTTATTAGGAAACTTCACAGCATACAAGAAACATTAAACATAAATACAATTAACAAGGATATTTAGCCATCAAAGAAGTTACAACTATATACATTTTTTTTTAAAAGTATGTGCAACAGGAGTAACATGCAGTGTGTGTGTGTGTGTGGGTGTGTATGTGCGTGTGTGTGTGCGTATGCATCTTGTTAAGGCGAATTCAGGAGTGCTTCAGAAACATCGTTTAGAAACTGATTTCGTTTAAGATGGAATATGTCAATATTTCCAAACATATCATTATAGACCTGCATACATCTATATAAGACTGAGCTCTGGGCATATTTCGTTTTTGTAAGAGGGACATGAAATAAATTTGTACTTCGTAGGCGGCGTGTTGGGATACGAAGATGCAATTTTTCTATCAAGGTAGGACAGTCTACGTGGCCATTTAATACATTATATAATAACCGCATATCGGAAATAATTCGTCTATTAGATAAAGACAGAAGTTTATATTCCGTCAGCGAGATATTATAGTCACGCGTGGATTTTTTGGTAAAATGATTTAAAAACTTTAGAAATTTTACTTGGATGTTTTCAATGTTACGAGTGTGGGTAATGTAGGATGGGGACCAAACGGGTGAAGCGTACTCAAGTGTACTTCGGACATAAGCGAAATATAGAGGTAGTAGGGGACTTGAACTCCGGAATACTTTTGAAAGTCTCTTGATAAAACCAAGCATTCTAAGAGCCTTATGACAGATGTAATTGTAGTGTTCTGAAAATATTAACTTTGAATCTAACAAAACACCTAGATCCCTTACTTTCATAACACGACTTACCACACAATTATTTAATATGTACTTATATTGTAATGGATGTACTTGACGACTGAATGTAATTATTTGACATTTTTTGACATTAAGATTGAGTAAATTTTTTGTGCAATAGCTTGAAAATCTGTCAAGATCATCCTGCAATTTACGACAGTCCTCGATATCACGGATCGGATAAAAAATTTTAGTGTCATCAGCGTACATGAGAAAACGAGAGTGATGAAAGCAATTTGAAATGTCATATAAATAAATGTTAAAGAGCAGGGGACCTAATAAAGAGCCTTGAGGAACCCCCGATGGAATTGAAGCTTTGTCCGAACAGTAACCACCGATTTTGACCCACTGTGACCTATTTCGTAAGTAAGAGTTAGGCCACCTCAGCAAATCTCCATGTATCCCTAAATTTTCTAACTTTGAAACTAGTAAGCTGTGATCAATTCTGTCGAAACATTTGGAAAAATCTGTATATACCACATCTATTTGAACGCGAGTATCCATTTTGCGGGAGATGAAATCCGTTAGGGTGCATAGATTTGTCTCCGTAGATCTTTGACGCATAAAGACTTATTTATCTGTGCCAAACAGGAATATTTTAATATTATTATTATTAATGACTTCATGTATCCTAGGTGCTTATTAGGCATTGTCATTCTAGTAGGCAATTTCGAAATAGCAAGCCAGTATTTCATGGGTTTGGTGATTTACCTTGCATGCGAGCGCGCACAGCCTCCTCGCTGACGTCCACGGTCCAGGTTCCGTCATCATCGTCGTCATGCTTGGATTTATCCTTCTTGTGACTTTTCGGGTGGGGAGTGGTTGGAGTGATTGGTGCGTCTCCCTCCTAAAACCGAAATAATTCGAAGATATAAGGTTTTACTGATCATATGTGCAAGCCGAGTCGAGTTAAAAATTCGAAAGACCCATAACAAAAGAATCCAACAAGAGAGTACATACATTCTTGGCGTCGTGGTTCTCCTGGCCATCATGGTTGCCATTGGCGGGCGGGCCCGAGCGCTTCGACCGCTTGCCACGGTTGCCTTCCGTCAGCGAAGAACCCTGGAAACAAAACAATAGCGCACATTGAGTTTAACATTGGTGTTGTCGTCCTCTCGTGAACGCGATCATAAATTTAAAAAACATTATTTTCTTTATAAAAGTAGAATCGTTGACAATCAAGCACACAGTTCACTTATAACTGCAGATCATAAACAATACAGCACCAGTAACCTGGAGGGCCTGAAATGGGCCCGGATCCCTACGTTCACATAGCAGCGTTATGCTGATATTCTGTGAGGCGATCCATGTTTCAGCTAGAATCTAACTGCCATATAGCCATAGCCCATACCTGCACGCTGGGGTCCGCCGCGGGAGGGTTCTTCAGTATGAATGTGTTCAGCTTATGATTGAAATCCAAACCCCCGTGGTAGCCGCACGCCTTGCAGCCTTGCGAGATGCTGTTCTTCTTGGTGGAGACGATCAACTCAGTCTCCGGGTTGTCACATTCCGGACATAGCACGAATTTGCGAATGAAGCTGCAATCGGGAGTTTTATAAGTAACAATATATGTACCTTAATAATTATGAAAGTTCCCCCCAGGAGGTGCTGCCAGCGGCGGCGGCTGCAGGTGCAGTTCCCGTGGGCCTGCCATTCGCGACTTGGGCGGAACATCGGTTTCAGTCGGTGCGAGTCCGATATAACCCATTGTTGGTCCAACAATGGTGGCTATGCATAAGGCATTACACCGCGTTAAAAAAGGACCTCATCCTCAGGTGTGAATGAGATAAATTCATCACTGGCCCCGGATTTTTTTTTGGACTGATGGCCACAGTTATCCCGAGGGCTTTTACCTCCTATTAGTGGGTAACCAGCACAAGGGCTCGGCTTGGACCGTTACTCTGTTCCAGAGCGTCTGACCCGACGGTACCCGAGAGGGCCGAACCTCGGCTCGGTCAGATGCTACTGACTAAGAATTATCTACATTAATATCACTATTATTATTATTATTGGCCATCTGTACCACCACTTGAGAATGCGTGAGAGCTGGAGCTAAAGTGACGCAAGAAACTCCAGCGACGCTTCTATCTGCTGGAGAGATTGCCCCGGCGAGGGGCACTATAGCATTTAATCTTGGGTTAAAGTGGTTAACCGTGATCATTTACACCAACTTATACTGCTTTGTGCTAGACGATGGTTCAGGACGTTAGTCGAATAGCAGATTTGAGCATCCTTAACTATTTGGCTATTGAAGGTTCTAACCTTCCTTATTATATTTCGATCAATTTATTTTCTTATTAATTTTTGAGTGTACTATACGCATCTATATGTCATTATGAAGTGCTAACAACCCAATCAATAGTCGAGTCGACTCACCCGTCCAGCAGGTCCTGGAGCTTGGCAGAGTCGTGACTGCCGTTCACAATGAATCGCTCATTTTTGTAGTCAAACTGGGTCTGGGCACCCAACTCGCATCCGAAATATTTCGTTGGGTCTGCAATGGATAACAGTAATAAATAGCGTTTATATGGGCAAAAACGAAACGAGAAAGTTGTTTATGCAGAAACGAAAATAAAGTATTTGTTTCTGCATAAACAACTAATTTAGTAAAATTATTAAATTAAAATTAAATCCCATATTCATTGGGTTGGCGCAACTAAGCTCTTTCCGTTTACTCAAATTTTTAATCAAACATCTGTGTTCTCCCTTGTTGTTTACAACTTTCTCCCACTATTAATTCAACAGGACTTTCAATATTTCGTTGGTAGAAATCATCCGGCTTCAATTCGAAACATTCATCAACAAATATCTTATTTCTGCATCAGTAGTAAAGAAAACTCCGCGCATAGCATTTAAAAGAAATCGAAAGAGGTGGAAATTCACATAAATGAACACGAAAGAAAAGCGTAACAACGTACATTCCGGTAGAACGAAGCATACCCTTTCAAACAATCTTTAACTTATTGTCAAAAAATTTCAATGACATGCGTAATATAAAATAAAAAAACCGCAAAGAACTTAGTTGCCAACCAACATAACTTATGTCTGCCCACAGCAGGAAAAGCCTGCATCGTGCGGACCGACACGTATATTTATAGAATTTCGTGTAACCTAAGTAAAATAAGTTAGGTTGCTTATTAAGAGTTAAAGACTTTATAGATACAACGGATGAAAAGCGAGAACTGAATCGAAAAATATATACTTTTTTATATTAGGAGGTTAACAAACTAGTTGTATATATTCTATGACGGCCGCATGGTGTAGCCTAGGAACAGTATTTGTGCACCACAAACTGTTTGGTTTGTGTACTGCATCAGAACCTTCCTCCGATCTCATTGTACACGCATTGCATCAGAATTGGGAACGGGGATGACGAACGAGTGTCTTTGAGTTTGCGTGCAAAAGATTACGACTGTATAAAATATTTTGCGTAGTTGATCTCATCCGGCAAGATATCGCCGTGGTCAAAAGCGACCAAGGGGACACCATAATATCTTTTTTTACCGCAGAAATAGTATTTAGTATTTGTTGTTAGAACTTCATTGTATATTATGAAACTATGCCATTTCCAGCGACCAGTTTATGTATTTAAACTTTATTTGAACAAGTAAATCAAAAACAAAATGGCGGACCTAATGCCCAGATGGCATTCAATCAATACAATATAACAAGACACATTCTTTTGTATTTTTGTTGAAACCAAAGGTCCCCCAGGTTATGAAACAATGGTGTAAACCAGGGGTGGGCAACCTTTTTTAGCAAATCGGGCCTATCCACGTTTTGAAATTGTTTGTCGGACCTAAATCACATTTCTTAATAATATTTAAAATTGTATTAGTGTCATAAACATTATTTGGTACAACTTATTGAATTAGCGGGAGAATATCTGTAATATAAAAAAACGCTTGGCGGGCCGCAGGTGACCCTGGTGTAAACGATAAAATTAAAAACCTTATTAATTTCCGTTTCGAACAATATAAAGTAACAACTTTACCATAAAACGTGATAGATATTATAGCACTCACAAGTGGCGGGCCTGCCAAGCGCCTTGGCAACCTCTGGCATGTTGACGATGACAGTCTTGATGCCGTTGCCTTTGCCCTCGACTTTGGCGCAGATGCGCGGCATCTTGTAGCGGTAGAACGCGTCCGCCACGTTCCGGTTCACGTTGACGGAGCCCATGGCGACGGTTAATGTACACTTGCACTATGCTAGAAAAACTAACTAATTATCTTGGGGGATGGTTTGCTGGTGGCACTGGACCTGGAACAATGAGTTCAACTGTAGTGTCTTAGGAGGCAGCTACGACTATGTTAGCCGGTCAGTCGAAACTGTCTATCGCTCAAAACTGACTCGTGGTCCTCGCATCAACATAATCATCATGTCAGCCCAGCACTAGTCCACTGCTGAACTTGAGCACACAGTTCACCTGATGGCAAGTGGTTCCTGCAGCCCATGACATCTGCATTCATCCTTGACAAGGGATCATAATGCAGATGCGTTGTCACCCTTGAGGACTGAGATGGAATGCCTTGTAACCAATAATAAAGGTCTCCGGATCCCTACACTCACCAGACGAAACACAGTAGCATTCTGTGGTCCTACCCCGGTGGAGCTGACCCATTAATCTTGCAGCTAGAAACAATCTGCAGTGTAGCTCTACCACCACATCCATCAACTTCCTGTAGACTTGCAAAGGTCTTCACTCAATCTAGTTCTCAAGTCTTTTGATTGGAAACCCTCTCCCTGCACATTGGAATGGATCGAAGATTCACCAACACGCCTAATCATGAAAATCGTCAAATCATTATTTTTATAATATTGGGTACGAGTTCAGTTCACCTGATATGATGTGTGACTGCAGCCCTCCATAATCTACAAAGATTAAAGATGCACATGCCCTGTCGCCATTGTCATAAGGGCCGAGATGAAAGTCCTCCTCATCTGTAATCGTGTCTCCAGATTCTTAGACTCACTATACAAAACACAGTCACGTTATGCTGCTATTTCATACTGGTATTCAGAAACACATTCATAATCGATAAGGAATCAGATGCCTTGTCATTTACAAACACTAAAGTGGAATACCTAGTTACCAGTAAACGGTTTCCGGATCCCTTCACAAGTCGAAAAACATCAACAGCTCTATGCTGCATTTGAAGCATAGAGCATAATAGTATTCAGAAAGTCTTTAAGGAAGCTTGACAGATTTGTTAATTTACACTGCTGGTAAACAGTATCTGGATTTGCATGATATTTATTCCTGGGCAGCATTCCTAGCGAATAGTTAAAGAACTCAAGTAATGTAGACTTCACTACACTCTGTACTATTGCCATTTGCCATACTGTTTAGGTGCCATGAGCAGTTTTCTTTTATAGGAGGCGCGAACGAGGCAAAACGGCCGGCCGGCCTTTAAGAAAGGTCCATTTCTTGAAGGTATCTAAATAGTACCGGTTCGGAAATATTGCTGGCGACAGCTGAATGACTCAGTGGTGTGGTGGATTGCCAACTATAAAGATGGTGACGATGAAATATGTTTCGTGCCACGCATAACTGCTCTTTGATATCAGCTATCGTCAGCGGTATTACCGAACCAATACGGATGGGGCCCTTCAAAACCAGTGTCCTCTTTTCACAAAGGCCGACACTCTGGTGAACTGCTCGGCCGTAAACCATCAATCCTGTTAAAGAAAAGCAAGCTAATCCATGGCAAATCCTAAGACCGTGTGTAGTCTGCGTCTGGAAAGGCCCAGGTCTGTTGTTCCCCACCTGCACTAGAGAGAGGGCGGTGCGGGCGGGGCTGGGTCCCGCGCGCGCGCCAGTCACGTCTGCCGCAGCGGCAGCAGCTTCCGGTGCCTGCTACTGCTCAACTTCGATGCTCTGCAACACAACAGCACCCATTACCACATGGTCAACCAACTGTTTTATTTGTGACCACTAACCACCAGTTCACCTGGATTGTGTGTGTTCACAGCGTTCCATGACACTTGGAAACTGCTACTAAGATGCAAATATGGCTTCACCTTTGAGGCTGAAGATGGAATGATGATTTCTTATATTTACGCGAATACTATAGCATTGAATGTAACTGATCGTTCTTTTGTTATCATATTAGAGCTGAAACCAGAACCAGAGTTTATCTGATCGACGGATTGTTTGAGATGTGCCTATGTAAAATGAAATACCTCGTTGTAATTGCCTCCCCGGATTCCCTCTCTATACGAATTGCTTTCACTCTGGTATTCCGTGAGAACGTGGTCCTCCCTCAGCCGAGCCGACCCGTTCATGTTGCAGCTACAGACTAGTAACAGTGTGGCTGTATTACGGATTTAAGAAAATTTAAATGATATACGAATATCATTCGTCATAAAGCACTCGCAATACATTTTGGAAATGAGTAAGGAATCTCATGAGACTGTTGGACCTGTTGTCTATCTGACACGCGGTTGCTGTGCCAATTGGCAGACTACAAAAAACAATAAGGTTAGGTTAGGTTATTTTTAAAATTTATTTCTAAGACAGGTTTCCTCACGAGGTTTTCCTTCAGCTCCGAGCACATCAGCACTTTAAATTGCAATCTACAAATTCATTGGTGCCGGGCATAAAAAGCAAACCGTTTACAAAAAGCGAACACTAAGACACTGAGCTGCCGCCACAAATCTTAGATCTGCATATCGTCAGACAACTGATTAGAGTACAAGGGAGATCCCCTTGTACGATAGCAGTCCGAGACGAGGTTCGAATCTCCCTATTAGGAGTCCTAGGTTGGAGCGCAACGGTGGTGCAGCATCGCTCAGAATTCCTTGTGGCAGTGTCTCTCGTGAGTCTATGCCGATAAAGCTGTAGAGGTCACTAGACCAACAACATTACACAAAAGGGAGTTCGATACTCTCCCAAGATCGCGAAAGGTGTTGAGGAGATGGATCACCTGCGGGCAGTGTTGCTCGGCGTGTGCAGCGTCATGCACGCTCGTCGGCAGCAGGGCGCTCCCGAAGCGACAGTCCGCCCGCTCTCCGCGCTCTGTACTGATGCCTCTGTAACAACAGACAACTTACATCACACTGTGTTTCGGATGACGAAAAATCACAGAATATTATTGCAGGCCGGTAACGCATCGGCGAGTCCTCCGGGTCATGCGGGTGTTCGTCGGCGGTGGTGATCACTTACCATCAGCTGATCTGCTTGTTTGCCACCTAATCTATAAAAAAAACTACACTTATTGCTCTAAAGATTTCTTGAAAGATTATATATTAGAGCATCATTACTCACTCTGGGGGTGGCGACCCCAAAGGGAGCATTACCTACATTATAATGCCCCTATTATAATGACACATCCGTATCGATTTAATTTAAATCCGTAAGTAATACGCGTCCCATTTGTATACCGCAAAACACAAAGCAGCTGGGCCTGTGGGATTCCCCTACAAATTCGCGTGACGTTTTATAAAATTAAATTTTACCATGATAAATATACACTTATAATTTGCTTTGTATAAATAAAGTATCAATTAAAATGGTATCATAATTGTATAGTGAAGGCAAAACTTTACTTGGCTTTTTCATGGGTCGCGCGATATACATATGTTAGAGAAGCAATATATTAGAGAAACTTTTTGAGCAACCAAAGTCACGAGATATAATTTATAGCCTGCGAGAAGAAACTCTGCAACAATAGTAGAACCACGCTGCAGTTTCTTCCTAGCTCCAGCATGACAGGGTCGGCACGACCAGGTCGGAGACACACGCTCCCAGTATATCGCCATAACGTTTGGTGAGTAAGGATATATAAATGGGGGCTCACATTGTCGTAGAGGTTTTTGATCTCAGTCCTCAGCGTGATAACGCATCTGTTCCTTACCGAGGATAAACTTGGGTGTCATGGGCCGCAGGAATACGACACACCTATTCACACTGCAATGTGCACTTACCACGATTATTTCGGGAATAATTCTGGGACAATAGGTCATAGTCGATGGATGAGTGGCTCTTGATAGTGCTTTGTGGCAATCTATGGGGAGGACTATGTTCAGTAGTGGGCTGAGGACAGGCAGTGATGATGATGATGATGATGGGATATTATCTGCACAGTTTGTTCCTTTCAAACATTTAATAACGTACGCAGGGCAAAAGGCGTTGAATAGATGTATCAGGACCATCGATACGTACCGTATGGAAATCTAATCAATAAAGTATAAAAAATTTCCATTCAGCTATGAAGGGTGATCCTTGAAAGGATTTGAATGAAGCGCACCCTGATACGGGCCATTGCTTTTAAATTAGTGTTCAGTTCAGTGAGGAAATTAATTTAATTAACGTCTTCTGCTCTGTATTGATCGACAAGTATTATGGTAAAGCTTTTTTTGTTAAGAAACCAATGGTGACAACCTTGCACACAGTTCACCTAATCCTTAGTGAGGGACAGCCACCTTAATCAATTATAAACAAAGATTCAAGGTGCATATGCGTTGTCACCCCTGAGATAAGGTGTTACCTCGCCACCAATAAGGTCGTCCACATATGACGCTGCAACGTAATGCTGCTACCTCTCGCCGGCATTCAGTGTTCGCCTGTTCCTTCCACCTGGGTCGACCCATTAATACGGTAGCTAGAGGCAAGCTGCAACGTGGCCGTACAACTTAGTTTACTGAACAAAAATCATCACAGTGAAGGCTAGACCAGTCATGAGAAGTGAAGATGACTTAAACAAGTCTCCTTGTTCGAGCATCCTGGACATAATAACTCAACTGGTAATAATGGAAGCTGCTGGCTATATATTTGACAGTTCTAACTGATCACGCACAGGTTTTTCAAAATTAATAACTATTCAAATTAGTATTCTTTTTTTTATGTATAAATGTGTGACAAACTAACACAGTGCACCTAATTATAAGGGACTATCTGGTACAGCGTAGATGGCAGTACAATGTACTTCCAGTAATTACATTTTGCGCAAATCTTGCATAAATACATAAGGACCTTAGAGAAGAAACTAAATAGCAGTTATTAAATATTATATCCGTCCCCAATAAAGATTCCAGAGAGATTTTAACAGTGGTATAACCACACTGAAGTTTGTTTCTAGCTGCAGAATCAATGGGTCAGGACGACGCTCCCACAGGATATCTGCGTGAAATAGCAGCATAATGCCGATGTATTTCGTCTGCTGAATGCAGGGATCCGGGACCTTTATAATTGGTGACTAGGCATTCCATCTCAGTCGTCAAGGGTGACAACGCATCTGCATTATGATTCCTTGTCAAGGATGGCCAGCAGGAACCACTTGCCATCGGGTAAACTGTGTGCTCGATTGTTGCTGTCAATGTAATTAAAAAGGATGTGCGCCGTGATCAACGATAAATGTGTGTTAACGACATGTGGGTTCCCCCCTCTCCCCCACCCCAAATATCACCAACAATATCATATCATCAAAAGGCATACAAAGAATCATAATCACAAACTACCATCTACTAGTCTCATGATGTAGGTACTAAATAAATAGAGGCATACCAGAATGGCCAGATTTCGCGCGATAACGAACCAGAGACGTGACGTCACAGCAAAAAAAAACTTACAAATTGAGGAAATTGACGCCATCTTGAACGACGTAGCGCGAAAGCCGCCACGAGGAGAATAAAAAATAATCATCATAATATATGATGCTAGGGTGATAGGGGTGTAGACGTGTTACTGGAATCCAACTCGATAAATTAATAATTTAGAGCTCGCCTAACATTTAATGTGTGTTTCAGCGGTCTCGCACTTTCATAAGTTTTTCTCTTACACGTGTCGTCGTGTCACCATATATAATTATGTATTTCCTGGAACTATTTTAGAAATATTTGCACTTTTAATCAAATGAAATATAACAAGTATTGAATGAAGTGACTCAATGAACACACCGCCTCGTACCCATATTAAGTCATTAGTCACTGTGTGTGAATATATCAATGTTTAATAAATATATAAAATAGAAAAATGTGTTAATGCCATTTCATTTAAATATACAACAGTGTTAGGTACAAATGTACAACAGTGTTAGGTACAAATGTCGACAATGATTACACCTCATTATTTATTAGAAGCAAACAATAATAGTTATAGTAATGAAATGCAATAGGCGCGATTTGGGTCTCTCCAGAGATATTATGTTTACGTTTTTTCTATTACATTGAGAGTAAAACTCGCACACAATTCACCTGACAACAAGTGATTCCTGCGGCCAATGACATCTACATTTATCCTTGACAATGAATCATAATGCAGATGCGGTACTTGAGGACTCAGATGGAATAAAGGTCTCCGGATTCCTACACTCACCAGACTAAACGCAGCCCCGCATTATGCTGGTATTCTGTGAGGGCGTGGTCCTACCTCAGTCGACCAACTAGAAACAAACTGCAGTGTAGCTCTACCACTGTGACAGTACAACACAAATACAACACACGACATCATGACTATTTAAAGTCTAAAAAAAATAGCTTTTTTAATATAATCTATATTTAAATTATATCAGATTTGTTAAAAGGAATTTCCTTTTGAACTTTTTTATAAATTATTTTAAATTAGTGGAGATGATTAAATCTAAATAAATCCAATGGTTTTCGCAGACTATTATACAGAGCAGAGAAGGGCGTAAAAGTAGTATTATGAAACATAACATAATATGATCAAATATATATATATATATATATAAATGGACAACCCTATCGAAGAATTCGTAAATTCAAAACACCGAATAAATTCACGTGTAACATACGATAACAGCGTCACAAAAATTCCACGTGAACTCGGCTATCAACCTTGCTACAACAGTACAAATACTAAAATCGCTTGCATGGCAAGTGTAGTGACACTTATTTTACTAGCCCTATAGTTCACACGAATCTAGACCTTCGCTACCTAAGCGCAAGTCTAAAATCGCTTAAACGACAAAGCTAGTGATAATAATTTACAAGAGCCGCCGTAGTACACGCAACTCTCGACTTAGATGCGCAATTATAAAGACTAGAGTCACTTGCAATGTGCGGTGAGTGATAATAATTTAACTATAATACTATAAGAATACAAAGGACCTTGAACGCGTCGACGTGATTGGCAAAACGGTGCGTAGACCATGCTCACAAAACTCGTCATAAGTATTCGCATATGTTTTCGGCTTTTATTATTTGACGGTTAATAGATTGCTTCAATGCTAGAAGTAAATAATATATATAAATCAAGAATAAATATTGTTCTTTGGGTAAACGCTTGAGAACGGCTGTCCAAAATGTTTTCATTTCTAAAAAAATGTACGTTTCAGTACGAATTAGATTTTTAAAAGAAAGAAAAATTGGTAATCTGCCGGGAATCTGGACGAATTCGGGTAGAACTGAAAGCGTAAAAAAATCCCATAGGAAAAATCTATGGGATTTTTGTATAAAGTCAAGACGATTCCAACGATATTGGACAGGAAGTCTGTCCAGTTTTAAATATGGAAAAAAATTAACTGACGAAAGTCATTAATTTGTTTATCCGTCTAAAGTCAAAGAGCATAAAAGACAACTATTAGATTTTAAGATTCACAGTAGTATATCTTCAAGTTAACGGTTTTATTTTTTTCTAATTTTTCACAACCGTGACGTGGACAAACAGTAAAACGCGACGGCGATAATTGGAAATGAAATATCGTGCGGATATGGATGCAGGTGTCGTAAAACTACCTACACGTGCTCGCTTTATTGCTCATGCCACTTGCAACGCTTTTTATGTTACGTTATAGAACGAAAGAAGTAGTTTTTTGATCTTAGATATGATCAAGCTAGTTTTAAACGGTAGTTTCGCCTGATTCCTGCGGGCCGAATACACACATCTATCATCCATAAGGAATAATGATTGCAGATGCGTTATTATTGCGTACATAGGAGCAAACACTTTAAAAAGTTTAAAATCAATGACATTAGAACGTCAAATGCCTCATTCTTTCCCATGAACATGAATGCTGTTGTAATGCACTCGAAAACGTCGAGATATAAAGTGTTTAATTCATTGTGTATTATTCGTGTAAATATACGGAATCGTTAAGACGTACTGATACATTTAAAATTGCTCCGACTGCTAAGGGATATCAAATCAAACTCACAGAACACCAACGTCATATAGCAGCATACCGCTGCTGTGTTTCACCAAGTGAGTGTACGGTTATTGTTATTGGCGACGAGGCAAAATTTTCTTCAAGGATTACAAGGCATCTGCATTATGATTCCTTATCGAGTGAATGTGCCGCAGGAACCACTTACCATTTAACCGAACAGTGCAAATTTGTCACAATCAAAAAAAAAAATCACATTACAAAATTAACCTAGTTTCATTAAAAAAAAAAAAAAACTAAACTAGGCAAAAACACGATTTGAAACGACCGTTCAACTAATGAATTTTGCAACCCCACTCGACTCCGGGGCCGTTACAAATACCTAAACAATGTGCCCACGGCCACCCCATTCCAGTTCGCGCCTGTCCCTCCATCTGCAATGCGACATAGCGCATTCCACCAAACATCGCGCCAAGTTTAATAATACCTACAGAAAGAAAAAAAATATCCATTTAGGTGATTATGGCGGGACATCGGTTGGTCTATGCAGCGTTAAAAATGGCTACAGAAAAAAGAGAAAAATAACCATCGAGTTTTGAGCGGGAAATCAATTGTACCGTGCTTATTAATCAAGTACTCTAGGTTAACAGAGTCACGCTGCAGTTGTTTTTCTGTGCGACAAGAATGGGTCGGCTAGACCGGAAAAGGCTCACGCCCTTGTGTACTAGACTAATAAAATTTTGTCGTAATTTCGCTACGTTAAGCATGTTCGTTATAAATCTTTGTTGTGGAATTTTTTTTTTCACATAGAGTAAAAAACTCTCACACAGTTCACCTGGTGGCTAGTGACTCCTGTGGCCCATGATGTCTACATTAACCCATCACAAGGATCATAATGCAGATACGTTGTCACCAGTAATAAAGGTCTACACGGATCCCTACATCCCTACACTCACCAGACGAAACAGCAGCATTATGCTGCTATTATACGCTGGTATTCTGTGAGGACGTGGTCCTTTCAATCTGCAGTGTACGACTGTTAAAACATTATGGGCAGCATATATCACCACCAAATAACTGTGTGCTAGTTTGTCTCCTCTAAAATAAAAGAAAATGGTTTACTAAAATATCATGTCAATTAAACAAAAAAAGTCAACCTTAGTGTTCAGAAACCAATAGCAAGAGCCTTAATAATCCAAAAACGACATGCACTCCAATATCGTTGCACCAGTTACAGCAAATCACAGAGTACTTTGTAAGTAAACACCGTGTGGGACTCGCTTGCATTCCGCCGTATCATATTCGTCTCACTAACACAAACACAGGAAATTTTTACACACACACAAACACAAAACACACATCCATATATAACTATCTAACGAGCAGTGCAAAGTAAGCCTTATTCCTAAGCAGCAAGGATTACAATAGCCAGCACACGCTTTGGTACACGAATGCACTTAACCTACCACAATGTAGCCATTTACACGACGACAATCATTAGACAAACATTTAATTGACAGCCGTTGACAACTCAACTAGACGATGGTGCAAGTGTATACCGGAAGCGGGGGACATCCCGTCTAGCGAGAGTATACCAAGCGGTTCCACTACGTATTGACAGACTTCTTGGATTTTTTTTAATTGATTATTACTTAGACATGAAAGTTTAAAATTACGATTAACAATTTTCATTGAGATCGAATACGGTTCCCTCGCGTACTTAAAGCGTGAAATAAAAGAGAGCGCATACTAAGCTAATATTTTAGCTAATAATTTCTTTTATATCAGATTCTTGATCGATATAAAAAAATAATGTTTTTTTTATATCGATCAAGAATATATTATGTACGTATAATCATCTGCCCAATGTCTAACGGGCCATCATTATTATCAGCTTGTTTAACTTATGCGCGTTCAGAATATCATTCGATCATCTCCAGTAAAAAAAACCATACCGAGTCAAATCGTAAAAAACGTATTCAGTGATATAGTGAGAATGTCACCGTAATTGAATAATTGATTTAGTACCCGCTACCGCCTATGACTTCGACCGCGCACGAGATATCAAATAATTCAGTCTGCATACGGGGATTCCTCGTAACGAGATCATTAAATTACGGCAGTTACAGGACCCTTACAAACATCGCACTCCACCCACTTCAGGATATTAATTGGTGAACCAGAGCTCTTCCAATAATTGGTGTTCTTTGCATTATGTAACCAAACAGTGTTGGGGCGTAGTAAAGTTGGTTTCTGGGGAAGGTGAGGGTCTATGCCCTCACAGAATAGCAGCGTAGCATCGGTTTGTTTCATCTGGTGAGTGTAGCCAGAAATCGTTAGTACTGGTGACAAGTCATTCCATCAGTACCCAGGAGCATCAACGCATTGTTATTCCTTATCCAGGATACATGTGACTGCCATGGGCTGCAGAAATCACCAACTATGTGCTCGTTTATCACCCTCAATAATATAACAAATATTTTTTTGAAATGAGCACATGTCTCCTGATGTTAAGTATTCCAGAAACTCGTGGCACACTCTGGTCCCAGATAACAGGTGATGATCACCTCTGAGATCTATGATGATAAACCTCATAACCAGTAATAGCATCGCAAGGTTTTGTCAAAGTCTAAAACAATTATTACGAATATTACAATAAATAACCAGTTCAAATGTCACTAATGGAATGAGAACAAGAGTGGCGAGAGTACTTCTCCACAACCTAAAGGATAAGGCCCGTGCAAGTTCCACCTCCGCGGAGTTAGAAAATATATTTCCATAACTAAAAGTATTAAACTTCCAGAGATATGTAAAACAAACAAATAAATCTTTCTCTCACAGAACTCTTCATTCGAAAATAAAGTTATCGTATAATACTTTTTGATACAAATGAGTGTCACAACATTTTTTTTACTAACAAATTTGACAGTGATAGACGCACGTCGCAGCTTGTTTCCGGCAGCAGCAGAACCACCCGACAGATTACCATCGTGATTTGAATGGTAAGTGGGATATTGGATTATTAAAGATTAAGTATCATATTATCTTAAGTACTGCCGTCGCATTTGGTCAGGTGCTGAAAGATGCCAACTTGGAAGTTCGGATTCAGTGGAGAGGAGAGGTGTGCCAAAAGTGTAATTGGTGACATGGTTGGTTTGCTTAGCCTAGAACACGGGTTGCCAGTCTGTCGGTGTTTTACGGGATATATTTTGGAGTGTGCAGAGGAGTTACATAACATGATTCTCCAATTCCCTTTTCATTATTGGACAACAGGGCCCAAGAGGGGATTCCATTCTTTCATTGCAAATATTCCCGCATCCGGACGAAGCGATATGCTTAATTATTTTAAAAACGAACTGTGAAGATTTGGAACACTTTGCATGCGGCATTCTTTCTGTTCGAGAGTATACCTTGTGTGTCTTCACGAGAACAGTGAATAGGCATTCGCTGAGCTGGTGCGCCACATCATCGACGTCTACATATTCACTTTACATCAGGTGGGCCAGTAGACAAGTACCGGCTCGTCTTCATTTAAAAAAAAAAAAGATTTTATCGCATGTTAAACGTTTTCATTTGGATAAACCACAATTGAGTGATTGTTGGTATCCGACCGGCGACCCAATAACAAGTAACGAGGCACTCCATCTCAGTCCTCAGGGGAGACAGCGCATGCTTGCACCCTGAATCTTGGCTGAGAAACAGGCTATATAGAAACAAACGCAATGAAATGCGTAAAATTAATTAAAATAAATGTATATAAACTTCGCGTAAATATAAGAAATCAATATTACGAGCGTAGAAATAATCGCTAGTCTCCTTTCGTTTGGACCACAGCCCTAAATAGTTTAAGGCAATAAAACTGATACCACCGATAGCAATCCAAACTTGAAATACCTTTTTAATCAATCGCATTCACTTCAATTGCGTAATTCAATTGCTCACTGGTAAAAGCTGCTGTGCGCATAGATTGTACACGATACCAGCACGGAGCACTGGTTGCGTACGCGATGAGGCCGCGTTCGATACCCGTCGGTGGGCGATGAATTTGTTAATTGAGTTTCGCTAGTTTAACATGTGCTCGACGGTAAAGGATAAATGTATTATAGTAAGGAAACTGTTCGTCGTAAAAATAATATAAATCGAAGACATGAAAAATTCGCCTCCGCAGTAGACGCCGCGGACTGTGTCTGCAACACCTTATCTACAGAGAAGGCCTGGCTGGTGGGATTAATATTTAAAAAACTAAAATGGAAAATCCAAAACACTTCATACACGCATTAGTGTATAAATTAAAAAAAAAGAAATTAAATTAACATATGTATACTTTTAGGGGAAAAAATGTGCCAGCGATCGATCACTTGTATGCTACACTTACTACATGGGAGTTAACAAACAATAATATTTATCGAGTCTCACTAGAGGATATCGATCTTGTTTACACATACCAACCATGCAGTTCAATTGACGTGCACATAAAAAAAAGTTAGCTTTTTTTATATAGTCTTAATTAAATTGGAATATTCCAAAATTGTTAAATATAATGTTTTCTTGATAATAGTGTTATTTACTATTTGTGTTGTATAAATTTGGTGGACATGATTAAAGCTGTAAGATGTTTTTATTACACGGAGTAACAAACGAGCACACAAATCAACTAATGGTAAGTGATTCCTGCGTCCCATGATATCTACATTCATCATTGACAAGGAATCATAATTCAGATGCGTTGTCACCCTCGAGGACTGAGATGGAATGCCTCGTTGCCAATAAATAAAGGTCTCCGGATACCTTCACTCACTAGACGAACCATAGAACTGACCCATTCATTATTCTGCAACTAGAAACTAACAACAGTGTAGCTCTCTACCACTGTAAAATCTCAAATCTCAATCAGAATCAAATCAAAGAATCTCATGTTTCTTTTCCTCAGCGCTAAGACTAGAAACTAGAGTCTTGAAGTAAAAAATTCTAAAAAATCTTATCAAGCAGTAAGTAATCGGATCGACAGGACCATTACACCTGAGACCATCTGTTGGATGCATCTAAGTTGCGATTATAGAACCCTTAGTCGGTATTGCTTTTAATAATATTATGGGATGGATGACCCATCACCCATGTGGATTGAGATGAAACATTTACAGGTAACGATGGGAATTTAACAGTGGTATTCCATAAGGGTGTTGTCAATGGCCGGTCAGTATCGCCGCAGCCGACGACCGCATGTGACCTTAGTCTGCAAACGCGGACTTTAATCCCAGCGGCTCGGGTCACCGGTGTCGTGGGTATCGCGTCGTCGTCGCCTCATAGTGCCTCATCCTTATCCCGTTTACATATCGTCTGTATTATGCACGCACAGGGCTGAAGACTACAGGATTTTAAAAGAAATTGTATTAAGTATTTTTATTCTATATAAGGGTGACATTGTTCGTCTACGATGAAGTAAAGAGGAACACGGTCTATAGTAATGGTCTGGGCCAGGGTGGTGGCTGAAGGTGGGCTCGTCGATTCCACGTGGGACGGAGGGGGATGGGAGTGGCGGTATGTGAAACGTCGTGACTTGAACCGCAGGGAGGCGAGGTGGCTGGTGCTATCGTTTCGTGCAGTAGCTTTCGTGGTCCCCACGGTGGCAAAGGCTCAGAGAGGGTTGGGGTTGAAGAAAGTGAAGACATTTGCAGTATAAAAAGACAAACAACAAGTCAAGAATATGTTACGATACCACCCCGGACGAACTTTACTGCGAATGAATTATATTTTGGTCTCGTTACCATTTAATATTAGATGACAAAACATAACCATCTTGATTTCATGTAAAAGGGTAGCCCATTCTGAAGAAGAGAACACGTGACGTCACCAAACGGACCCAACGGAAGACCAGCTCTGGTCGCTTATAGCCAGCGTATGTCTGCCATATGTTGGGATCAATTTGTGACAATTAGTATTATTTTTCTTTTTTAATTATCTAATAGTGTTGTGTTAGTTCTTTAATGTGATGATAATGAGAGGCAGCCCTATTAAAGTGATACCGTCAGCGTTACATCCATCACGGGCATGGCGAGAAACCGTCGCAAGGGTCAAGGTTAACGCTGTTGGCAGGAAGACGGATCACTAGCACTAGAGATGTTAGCATCTAGTGTGCATTTCATAATTAGAAATAAATAAAAATAAAAAAGTTTTCCATTGCACTTGTTTAGCGTATTGATATATATATATAAAATACTATTTAGTCGACTTCTAGGCTGTTTTTACTTTTTTTTAATTCTTAAGAATAAATGTGTTATAATATTAACAGACTAGGTAGGCAACTTATAACTGCGTCCACTTCCAACAAAGAAACAACAAGCAGTCCAGCCGCGAAGGAACGAGAAATTAACTATGGGACAGTAAATCTATAAAAAAAACGCGTGCTATTTCCTGCCCCTCACTAGCCCATGTTAGTCGCCATGAACCCGAACCGTCCCAGCTCAGCCGCCAATTAGCAACTGCATCGTTCATTATATTGACACCTACATCCAAGGTTGAAACTTATTTAGTCCTAGCTTCATAACACGTGAAATAGTAGTGTTTTTTAACACAGTTTTATAATCTAGACCTGTATATATGTATCTGTATGTGGCGGACGCGTGGTATTTTTTTTTCTGTTTTCGACCGCGAGTTGTTGTTGTCAGTTCTCAGCAGACAAAACAACATTTCTTTATAAACAAAATGTTGGTTTTCGTGTCTGGACGAGTGGTATGTCCCCGACACTGCATCTGTACCTTACTCAGATCTTAGTGCCCATCCATTACATCGCAATAGGGAAGGAGACGATAAGCGAGTGCCTGAAGTAAGAGCAAATGCTTACGGCGCTATAAAATATCCTGCGCAGTTGATGTCATTCGGCAATAACCAGAAGATATCGCTGTCGTCGAAATCGTCCAGAAGAACGTTTTATGTAGAAGATGAAAGCCTTGAAGTATAACAGATATTGCTAGAACCCAGCCACAGTGTGGCTCTACCTCTGTCTACAATTTGATACGATAAAAATATTTTAATCTACATACACCATTGTGTTATTCGGATCAAAACCACGCCTAGCAGATAGATTACCAGGTCCGAGATGTGTTTTTATTCATCAAGCTATCTAACACTACTGCAGAAGTTAAGTATCAGCCTGTCTATATAAATCACACTCTTGGGCATATTCCATTCTAAATTGGCGAACTTCATATGTCTTCGAAATATAATTTTTAATTTATTTCGTAGGCATGCCGGTTTGTTGCTGTGTTGCTTCACACGCAGACACCTCAGCTCTTATATTTTTTTTATAATAATTGTATTTTACTAAGCTACTGTTTTGTATGATGAGTGCAGGGATCCGGAGACCCTCATTACGAGGTGACGAGGCATTACATCTTAGTCATTCATTATGATTCCTCCATAGAGGACGAATGTGTGTGCAGACATTACTTACTTTCAGGTGTGTGTGTGTGTTTGTCACAAAACAAACAAGTCCAGCAAAAGGTGAAATTCATGAAGTCGTACAGAGTCGCTTACACTGCGAACCTTCGCTTAACGAGCTTACCGCATAGACGACAAAGGGGTCAGTGTCGCACCGATGATATTAAAAAAACGGCACTAACTAGCCATCATTTAACACTAAATATTTACAATGGTCTAGCCAGTCCTTGGCTTCAAAATATCGCGTTGCTGTTTCTTATAGTTTGTGTAGGGATTCAAGGATACAACGAGAAGGTGCATCCAACCCCTCAGGGGTGTCAACAGCATCTTGAAAACTTGGATGATGATGTCAGGCCACAGTCATCACTTACCATCAGGTGAATAGTGTGCTTCATTTAATTTGTCACAACAAATATTAGAATCAGTAATCCATTCACAAAGTTTTATATAAACGCAATATGAACCCCTGAACGGGCCGAAGTTATTTCTAATAACATTATCATTTTTCTGGATTATAAATAAATAAGGTATGAAGGTAGAGCCACATTGCAACTTGTTTCTATTATAGCTACACAACGAATGGGTTAGGTGGACCGGGAATATACACACCCTCACAGAATACCAGCGTAAAATAGCATCATAACACTGCTCCGTTTCAACTGGCCCTTATTACTGGTGAGGATGCGTTCCATCTTAGTCCTGACAGTGAACGCACCTGCATTATGATTCCTTATCGAGGACGAATGTGGGCGTTATTGGTCGAAGGGATATCACTAACCATCAGGTGAAGTACGTTCCCTATAATACGATATGTATAGTGCATGATATACATATACAGAATACAGTACTTCCAAGCTGGTCCCAAAGAGAGGTAAATATATATATATATATATGAGCTGTTTGTCTTTCTATGCTATACAAACGAGTACAGACGCGACAGTTGAGTATATTGGAAGAAAGAGACAGACATTTACTAAAAACCTATTTCAATTCTACTCTCTAAATATTGCATACATCACGACAGCGGTATATATACTTAAATGTATAAAAATAAAAATCAACAATCATATACATAGACAACATCAAATACCCACAACATAGAAACATCAAAAAAATAACTGTAACAAAAACAAAAACAACAAAATGTTAAATATAAAAAAAAAACTATCCTTTACCGACCAGCCGGGGCGTCGCTAGCAGCTTACAAATTAAAAAAAAATCACAAATTCATGACAGCCACGATTGCAGCTCACTACCTGGACATATTACGTCGTATGCAATTTATAGTTGTACAGCTGCAATACGGCATCGTCCGGGATAGGGAAGGATTCGCAGGACGAGCCCGGCAGTGGGGGGGGGAGGGGGAGGAGGAAGGGTGTCGCGGGGGACAGGATCCCGTACGCATGTGCCGCGTAATCGATTTGGCAGCCCGCCTCCTGGAAGGTCTAAAGCTGTTTTAATAATACCTATGTAAAATCTAACGTACAACGCGCAAAATTTAACTTCAAGAATTATAGTATATTTTTATGTATTAAATCAAATCCCAACTCGCCCTTGGTTGACTGGTGGAGAATGCGAAATGGCATTAAGTCCACCTATATACAATAGGTAATAAAAGGGAGTTTAAAAAAATATTTAGGCATCTATTGAAAAAAATCAAACACTGTGCTGTGCACATGACAACTCGTTGCAACACTAACAATGAGGGTCTTGCCAAAAGAAAAATAGACATGCAAAAAAAAATTATTACACGAGCACGTAAACTCTATTCCATTCGTCAAAACCACTTGGAAAATAACAATGACTACCCTTAGATACTGTAGAAATCAAAAATTAAACGATTCAATAAGTGTTCCATTTTCAAATATATCAGAAAACGACCAACCTTTACGAAGTACATGTGGCCGGCCAGTGGCAAACAAATTAATAACGAGTATCTGATTTATTTTTACAGGGGTGAGAAACAAGCACACAGTAGTCCTCCGGAACCCGTCACCCTCCAGACAATTTTAACCTGATTATATATATATATATATATATATATATATATATATATAATATATATATATATTATACGTATAATAAAATTGTATTCATACATGGGGTATCGCAGTCTATAGCCTCGAACAATGTTTAATATTTTCTATCTACTGTGACCAATGGATATACTCGTATTATAATTATTGTCTAAAAGGTATAAGCATGATATAAAAGATATTTTAAATACCATCACCTAGCTAAACAATAAAAAGAAATCCTTCACGGAATTTAAGACGGAGTAAAGATCTCCAATCGGTATGAAACTTGACAGCTATGACAAATGAGGACAAGTCGCTTGAAGGTGATTCTCTTGCCTCAAGACATCCAATTCTCCAATTCTTTAGGAGTCGTAATGCCGATGCGTCATCACCCCTGAACGCTGCACGACTCCGGTTTCTTTTATTTATCAAATAAGCTAGTATTTTAAGTGGTTATTGTGCAGAAAGACTGGTCCCTATCATATAACATATAGACCATACGTATTTTTTAAGCGATTCAAACCGTAGCTGTAAAGTAGTACAGTACGGTTTGAATCAATAAATCAAATTAAAAAAAAACGTGAAGTAATTTGTCATGTTTGACCCCAGTACGTACCTCCGCTGATGCAATGTAGCGAATGGTAATTTTTACCCAAAAGGATATAATAGTGTGAGATTAACATAATCATCATAGTTATTTCATCACATAACTAGTTCTTCTGTGTTCGATCACGCAGACAAACACCGAGCAAATAGTCCTCTCCAGATTATTAAGACATTTATATATTAATATATATTATTATATATATTAATAATCATAACAGCTTAATAAGTAAGGTCAGGAGTGAGCGCCTTTTACTACTTGCTTGTTTCAATATTTGCGGCATGTAATAGATCCCGTGCAATTGACAGCTTTGGGTTCAACGAACAAATATTTTATTTATTGTTTCGAGTTGATGCATTATCACTCATGATGAGGTAAGTAATATGAGATAGGTATCCGGAACCGTAAGTTGTGCTGCTATTTCGTGCTCGTATTTTGTTATTGCATGACATGATCCTTCCCCGATAGAACCATTCACGTCGCAGATGAAATCTGTAGCGTGTCGGTACTACTTTTCAAATTGTCTACGACACTTCAGTGTTCCCCGTTAATCAGGTCAACAGGTTGGAGAACAGTGCACGTTTCACACTCCTCGGGGCATTGAACCAGACTAAGGTCAAAGAATAGGTTACTTAGTCAACAGTACTATTTACCCGCATTGCAATGCGACTGCGACTATTGATACCGCGATAGTACGCGAATGAACTAAAAGTTAATAATAAAATCGTTTATCTAACTGAATGCGTTTTATGTTCTTTTATGTTAAAAGGGTGACAAACTAGCACACAGTCTTGCGGAAAAAAATGAATGCATTGTCAACCCTCGTTAAGAATTTGGATCAAATATTTCGTCACCAGTAATAAATGTATATTTCGCTGATCAGACGAAATAATTATCATTGGCCCATAACCAACAATGTAAAGCCGCGAGGTGCGTATCGCGAGAAGAGAAACTAAATACTATTTAAATATGAATTAATGTAAAATATATGTATACAGATAATTAAAATGACGCCAATAAAAACATTCACTCAAATTATGCAATACATCCATCTATCGAGTGTTTGACATGAGAGAACAATTATTGCCATAATAAAAAAAAAGTAGAGTATCATACATACACACACTATCATCATATAGTTATTTTTTACTGTATTCAAGATGATAAAGGGTCACATAGTTCACTTAATGGTAAGCGATTTACGACCCACGACGACACACATTCATCCTCGATAAGGAATCATAATGCAGATACGTTGTCATCCCCGAGGACTTTGATGGAATGCCACGTCACCAGCAACAAGTGCCATATGCATATGCTGTATATATTAACAGAGAATATAATACAATACGCTAAACAAGAGTTCACATCACAGCTGAAAAGACCGGCTCGAAGGACCAAAAAATGTTGTATTTTTTTATTACATTTACAGTAACAAACTCACACACAGTTCACCTGATGGTGACTCCTACGGCCCCTGACTAATCTACCTTGTCTCCAGTTAAAAGGTCTTCGGATCCCTAAACTCATTAGACGAAACACAGCAGCATTATGCTGCTATTTTGCGCTGGCATTCTGTGAGGGCGTGGTCCTCTACCCCGATCGAGCTGACCCATTCGTTCTGCAGGTTAAAACAACTGCAGCGTAGCACTAACACTGTTTAATTAAAGTTAGAGTAGACAGGATATAATAATTATTAACTCAAATAGTAAAGTTACTACTTCAACTAGACGAGGAGAAGGTAAAGACTTTCTATGGAAAATTCGACTGATGGTTAATTTTGATAAAAATGATCATCAAAGTGCAAGCACGCCGCTTGTCCTGCATTTCTGTTAGCGCTCTGTACAACTAACAGTATATAAAGTAATTCTTATATTTTTTCTTTAATACATTATATATTATGTATACATTATTGCATTCAGCTCTTATAAAAAAAAGATAACTATAGTGCGTTAACTATCTCACTGCGGGCTGGGTTGTGGAGAGGGTGAGGGAGGGAGGGAGGAGGGAGGGAGGGGGGAGGGAGAGAGAGAGGGAGGGGGAGGGGGGAGAGGAGAGAGAGAGAGGTGGGTAGATGCGGAGTTAACGCCTACTGGCATTCTCTACTATTCAACCTGAAGTGTCGTGAGATAATGTGATAAATACATATCTAATTATACAAAATTAAATGCCCAAAAGACTTTGATTTTTACCGCCAAACCAAAAAAAGATGGAGAACTCAACTTTGAAGGTCACAAGGTGACGATACATTACGTCTCGGTCCTCAAAGATAATACTCATGTGCATTATGATTCCTTGATCAGCCTTAGTACGGACAAAAAGAAACCTCCATGGAATGACAGCCCATCAATCGCGGGCCGCGTCAGCAATGAGGTTTGTAGCTGCGAGAGGCGAGTGCGTTCACCTCTGACATAACACGATTCGGCAACACCACTTCCGGATGACGATGGTTACCAATTATCAAGTTACGTCAGCTTTAGTGACGGCAACTTTTCTTTCCTTTCCTTTTCTTTTATGGCGACATACGGACACTTCGTCTGCCTATTAGTTATTATCGACTACGCGGGAAGTTACATCACTCAAAAAAAACGCATTAAGAAAAATTGTACGTTAAAGAGTAAATTCAACATTCTCTGCCAGACCAGTTGGCGGTGGTTACAAGCTTAATTAACTAACCTTCAATGTTGAATATTTCACACGGTTTGTAAAGATTCATTAAATAAAAATACGATTGTTGATTCACGGTCTTGGCAGTTCATCCGAATGATAAAACATAGTTAACAAAGCACCAAAACAAATTTGAAATCATTCCTTAGGTCGTACGTCTCCATAAATAGCAAGATACCTGATGTATGAGACCTTGGGCCCTTTGGAAAAAAGGCGTACACCTCAAGGGTACCTCCATCGAAGCCCGGTTGGCTTTAGAATCAAACCGAAACCGAAATAAGGTAATGGGTTTCTGATATTGGGTCATTTACAGTCGAGATGAAGGGTCGGAACCCAGCTACGAATGGAGTCCTTGGGCGTTAAAAGAACTAAAGAAACGACTTGTAATTGTTGTAATTGCTAATGAGACAACGGCTCGTACTTTTCTCACCTCAAATGTTTAACAATTCAACACGTTTTAACAGTGATAGAGCTACGCTGTATTTTGTTTGTAGCTGCAGAATGAACTGGTCACCTCGACCGGGGAAGGACCACGCTCTCACAGAATACCTTGGAATAGCAGCGTAATGCCGCCGGGTTTCGTCTGGTTAGTTAGGAATTCCGAGACTTTTATAACTGGTGACGAGGCGTTTCATCTCAATCCTCAAGGGTGACAACGCATCTGCATTATGTTGGAGTCACGTACCATCAAGTAACTGTGTACTCGATTGTTACACTCAACGTAATAATGTAATTAAAAAAAATTACATTAGGCTGACGTGTCGTTGGAAACCTTGGTGCCCCACGGAGAAAAGGGATTTTACCAACTAGAATTAATGTTATCGTAACATGTGCCTACGTCTAGCACAGCCTAGTCCACTTCTAAACATAGGCTTCTCCCACAATCTGCCACAGAGTAGGATCCTGAGCCATCGTCCATCGACTGCCCGCAGACAAGTACAGGTGATTGGGTACTTCATCTAGTGGGTGGCCTGGAGGTGGGTGGTACGCTTCAATGGGCCAATACGCGGTCGCCACTGTACACATTGTTTTGTAAAATTTAAAAACTAGCAACTTTTCAATAAATGCTGTATATGATTCGGAACACGATAAAAACACTATTATCATCACATTAGCATTGACTCGGTATGTTTCCATGAGAATACAATTATGTAGTAACTCAGTGTCATAACTTATCATTGGTCTACTGATCAATAGGACCTCTATAATAGACCGCGGCAAGGCATAAAGCCAACCACTCCATATTGTAGGAATATGTTCCATACATTTATGTGCCTCTACAATTTAAAACAATGTATTTATTACAATCGCACTAATCTCCGCCTGGATGATTAATCATATTATTATTTTCTCCTATGACTTAGTGAAAATTGAATGTACGTACAAGTAATCAAGTAGCGTCATCACTGAAAACACCTACCGTTAGTATTGCTGTTAATTGTAGGTAAGTAGAAACAATAAAAACAAAATGTGAGTTAGAAATTTAGTATATGTTGTGTGTTAAAGTGTGACGTCACCAAACGGCCCCAATGGATGACCAGCGCTGGTTGTTTGTGGCCAACGTTACGTGATAACTAGCATTTAATTGTATATACTTTTTTTTCTATTAATCATGTATGCAATAATATTAGTTTTCTAACAAATAAACAAATTCTTTATTCTTTCAATTGAATTCTTCGAATATGAAAGGTTGTATGTTTGGTTGTTTGTTACTCAACCGCGCAAAAACGACTGAACGGATTTAAATGAAATTTATGGTCAACTTATATCGGTTGCTCAAGAGTATAGTGCCCAATAACTTCACGTGCTGGCGGAAAATAATAAACCATACATATCTATGGACCCATTTCTGAAGTCCAAGCAGACAATGTCGTGGTTAGATGCTAATATTGTATATGTATAATGGTGTTTGAAGAAGCAGTCATCCATTCAGGTCGCGATTTGATAAGTGTTAAATATCAGGTGTAACTATATAACAAGGTCGACTCGTCCGGGGAGGGATCACATTTTGGTAGAATACCAGTGCAAAAAATGTTATGTGCTACTGTGTTTCATCTGATGAGTCAAATAAGAGGGTAAATAGGACCGATCGAGGAAATCATTACCATTTGAGCCGAGCATATTCGTCGTTAGTCGATCGCGGCCAAACAAATAATTTACATTAAAGTTTAAATATATATATATATAATCTGCGATTCTGTTAGAGCTACTTTTATTTTAATAAAAAAAAAATATAGTATGGTTTAATGTTTAATATTAACATTCTAACTACATTATTGCCCAAAACGAGGAGTAGAACAACCCTGATATAGTACCATGCCTTAAGCATATGCAAACACAGCGCTACTCCACTCGTCGCATAAGATCGGAGGAAAGTTCAAATGCAGTGTCAAGGACACGGCACGCAGATACAATACTCCCGGATGCGGAAACAAATAATTGGAAACACACAGTTCCTTAGCTGAGAATGGATCCCTGGACCCGTGCCACAGCCGACGTCGGGTACTGTATTTTTTGTTTCCGTTAATTTTCTCTTTTTCAAACAGAAACTATTCTATTTGTCCCTGAAATCTGTACTCATCATATTTACTAAATATCGTTACGATCATACAAATAATAACTTTTAATAATTACAGGAGTTATCCGCATCATCAATACATAGGAACACCCTAATCCCGAGCAGACTTGGCAGATCACCAGACGAAAAGGGGGAAACCCCCGCCGGCACCGCGCACTGGATATCGATCCGAGACTGCCCGACTAGCACCCCGCCCTGCCCGCCACCCTGCTGCCCTCGCCGGAGGTGGGTGTAGGAGGAGGAGGAGAATGGGGAGGGGGAGAAACACGAATACACGTGGCGGTCTCCAAACGTAATATTACAAGTGCAGTATCATAGCTTTTCATTATTATAAGAACCAATCCAAACACGAGAAGAGAAATACGCGTTAAAAGCGATCATTGAAAAAGGTATTTAAACGATTCCAAAGCTCTTCTACTAATTCTAGAGGGTGACAAACTAGCACACAGTTCACTTGATGGTAAGTGATGACTTCGGCCCATTACATCTTCCTCTATCCTCAACAAAGACTAAGTCCCCGAAACTCTTACACCACAGGTTTGTTAGGCTATTAAGTGCCTAGTAGTTATTATAGCCCTAGCAGTTAGGGGGCATAGAGCCGTGGTGGCTGTGTGCTCGGCGTTTATGGAGAAATATCGTAAGGAAATCTGCATGTCTAAGAAATAAATATAAAAAATCATTTCGAAGACATATGGAGTCCGCCAATCCGCAGTGGAACCGTGTGGCAAACTATGCTCCAACATCCTATGTAGGATGGGGGCTTATGCCCAGCACTGGGCTTCACATATATATATAGTTTTGTACTTTATTAATTGGGCTATGTAATAATTTAATTGTTGGCTGCATTTTTCCGCGAACTGTGGGTTTGGTTTATGAGGAGGGTAGGGGGGGGGGGGGTTTACCATTGAAGGAAACGAGACATACGCGTTTGCGAGGCCTGCGGGCGATCGTTACGGACAACTGCGATCTCGCTCCGTGTCTCAAATTGATGCTGTTAGCTCTCTAACCATCCACAATTATTCATATAGAATTTTCACCTTGGTACAAATGCGCTCGGGTCGCAATACGTCAACTCGACCAGGTTAGGACCACACCCTCAAAATATAGCAGTTGTGTTTCGTATGGTGAGAGAACAAATACCTTATTACTGATGATGAGATACGCTTTTGTCTCTCAGGAGTGACGACACATCTGTATCTGTAGTTTGTTTCTATCTACAGAATGTATGGGTCAGCTCGACCGTAAAATACCAGCATAATGCTGATATTTAGTCCGCTGAGTGTAGGAATCCAGAGACACTTTATAACTGGTGACGAGGCATTCCATTTCAGTACTCAAGGGTGACAACGCATCTGCATAATGATTCCTTATCAAGGATGAATGTAGATTGATGAAATCATGGGCCACACGAATCACTGGTCAGTGGTTAGTCATAGTTAACACCACAAGAATTGCATCACAATTTCTATAAAACTTCCCTTCGCTTATACTCTAATATTCTTGTCGCATAAACATAAATTACGGAAATCGTCACCATAAGGGAATTTGCCGACTCATCTCCGTGCCGGATGCGAAACGAAAATGAAGGAAACGCCATCTCGTAACTTCCGGCGATCGATGCTACAATGTATGCTATTATCGGAAAGCTTAAACCCTCTTATCGTATTGACTGAATTCATTGTTCCCAAATATAAACTGAATCTACTCTGGGCTACCAAAAACATCCACCCACCATTTTGGAAAGACTTATAGAAGCAAACTGACCAAGCTGAAGTTCAGCCCTCTCGGGCACCCTCGAGAAGTCGCTTTCGGCTCCCGCTCTGGAACTCTTGTAGTGGTTACTCATAAATAAAAGTTTCGGCTGAGTGCCTGAGCGTTCGGCCACGTTTCAGCTCGATGAAGCTGTAAAACCTTACGGGTTAACAGTGGCCCTAATGTTTTTATTTAAATATAATTTCTAATAATATTTTTTAAAAAGAAAATATAGGTAACCTGTTTTTAACACGGTTGTTTAACGAGGTTAATTGTAGATATATATTTATATACGTACATCCGGACGTCGGAATAATTTGAAATTTTGCAGACGTATTAAGAACCGATGACGATATAATAATTTGACTATGCGTATAGTTTTACTTTGTTTAAAACTCTACAAATTAATTAAAATACCATCCGAATAAGTTCAGTGCAAAAAAAGAATTTATATGAACTGAGATTTCTTAGGCGCGATAAAAATAGAATTTCAACATGAAATTTGAGTGCCTTCTGATATATTATAACGTGCAAGAAAGTTTCTGACAGAGAACGGCAAATAGCTACTCGACCAGAGATAAAAGAGCGAACTACTACGTATGTTGTTTCCTCTTTCCTTTACTCTCTCTCCCAGCCGTTATACGCCTTATTTTTTACTACGCTTTTTCACTTCTGTAACACGTACAGAGTTCCACGTGCTTTTTTTTGTAACGATAATTGTACATAAATAACTTTTAACCTGTGTAATTAAAAATCTTAATTGTTCAATCGCAGTTTTTTTATATATAAATGTGTAAAACATGTATGAGTGTTTACATTTAAAATCTCTATCGAGACAATAACATAAAGAGGAAGTTAACAGCCTATATATAAATCCCACTGGTGGGCATAATCCTCTACCTCTATAGTTCGATTTTTAATTCGACGGAATTATGACAGCTGTCATTCTTTAGCAATTCAGATAACCTTTTTTGCTTTGATTTTTTTTAATACAAAATATAGCAAATAGTCTTTGTTCTATGACTATATGGGACTATAAATATAAGTGTAAGTTATATAATAAAAAATAAAGAAAATATAAAAATAATTACTAATCGTCATTGTTATTTTGGCTCTTACAAGAAGCGATCATTTTACAAATGAGCAGTTTAACCTTAAAAGGTTTGCAACCTATGAATTATTGGACAGGGATTCCAGTAATAGAAAAATATTTTCCATAATAATTATAGTAATTTCTATAATATGATGATAAAAAATCTTATTAGCATTTTAGAATTATCACAATATTCTTTATATTTATATAATTATTTAAGTCTTAGTTTTGTCTAATTGAAATGTTAAATTCAAGATAGGTTAATTTTATATTTTGCTTAAATGCTTTCCGTTTATAGTGGGAATGTTTCAATGTTGGCAACATTTCTGAAATGTCAAAATTCCGTCGAATTAAAAATCAGACTACAGGTGGGGTGTTAGCGTATAATCCCCAATGCGGCCTCCACTGCAGATTACCCGGCTTCACGTGACTTCCAAATAACTTTTTTATATTTATTTCTTAGATATACCAGGTTTCTTTATGTTTTCCTTGACACTCGGCTCACTTCATTACTTATCATTCCAATTGTATTAATTTTCTATTGGTGCTGGCAAAGTATTCTAACTCGTGTAAAAAGTATTGAAATCCTACAATGACAATAATCCATATTAAATAAATTAATCGAAATTATACCTCAACGCACCCCGCCGTCCTGTCGTGTCCTTCTAATATACCTATATTCATTTTAAATGCAAAGACCTGTAACTCCTACAGATAATGTTTTAACGCATAATTAACGCATCTATAGTTTATGGTTAAATATAAGAAAAAAAACATTTTTTTTTATCATTACGTAATTAGTCGGAATTATTGTTTTAGTATCTATTTTTATTCTTTTTACTTTTAGTTTTATTTTCAAACTCGCTACCGATCGATATATTCGACACGTGCGTCCGATGAGGGAAATAGAAAACAGTCAGAACTGTTAATCCAAATTCAATTTCGTCACATTTAGTATACTCTCAATATGAGAAGTAAAAGAGTGTTTTCTAATTAAAATAGTATTAATGGTAGACCTACGCTACAATTACGTTTCTGGCTGCAGCATGAATGGATCGGTTCGACTGGGGAAACACCACGCCTTAACAGAATACCAACATGACGCCGCTGACTCGTGACGTGGCATTCCATCTTTGACGTCCGTGCGTTGTCATCCCATTATTTTTATTATCTACAGTATGTGGTTGTCGTGGGCGGTTATTGGTAATTCGGGTGATAGGGGTTATCACAAATTTTAAAAAAATTATCACAAATAGTTGTGATAATTTTAACCCGCATATGCATTATAGAAAATTGAACCATTTTTGAATGATCATGTTTTTTAACTTTTTCAAAATAAGTCAAAAATGCAACATCAAAAATTTATTAAAAAAATCGCGGGAATCATTTACCATAAGATGAACTATATGCTCGTTTGTAACGCTCAAAAGCTCAAACCTATCCAAAAGAAACGAGCACAATCTGATGATGACGATATCATCAAAATAAAAAATTACAAAAAAACATCTATTAAGCCGTAAGTATTTGCAACATCGAGGCCACTTGCTGGCCGTACCTTTCCCCAGACCGGTGTAATGCAAGTGTAACAAGATCGGAGGAAGGTTCGGATGCAGTGTCAGAGACACGGGACATACGTCCAGACCAGAAAACTACTAGATTTTCATACCCAAATGTTTATTCCACGGCTGGGAATCGAACAAGATTTGCGACACGGCAATCAGAGATATATAAGCAAAGAGCTAGATCCACCGCGAGCATAGTTAAATTAGAACTACATCTTATTACACATAGCTGTGACTTTTCCGAGCTTTATATTTCAACCACGTGCAACACACAACAACTAGGATCAGCTTATTTGCCCTATGTTCAGTGTCGTCTTTGAAAGATGAGAAGGATATGGGTGTGGAAGACAATTGCGAGATGATTTTTTTTTTTTATTTTTATGTTGCTGTTGCTCCCGTGAGCTCTAACACTTTACCGAAATAGACTCGCCAACTGATAGGCCGCCGAGTTGGGGAGTAGATGATTCACGTGCCGACAAATTGAATATATAAATAAATAAGTAAATATATCATCAGTGAGTAATGAAGCAGATCATTAAGATAACTTGATCAAATCTAATTTAGTACTGTCACCATTAAGACTATGGTAAGCGTTTTGAAATAGATCGCGTATAGTTCAAAAATAATTAAAATTATTGGTGAAATAACAACGCCGCTGTGTTTCGTATAGCGAGTGCGAGGCATTCCATCACAGTCCACACGAGATGACAATGCGTGTGCATCTTCAATCTTTGTTGATGAAGCGGATGTCTAGGGCTGCAGTATTCACTTACCATCAGGGTTACCCTATTAAAAAAACTATTATAGAAGCTAAAGCTTAAGCTTTGCTTGTGCTTGGAAAAGGTTCACGAAAATACTCGAAAACATTCAAACTTACGTCGTTAAGTTTTTATATGAAGCGACAATGGCCTAATGGTTCAGGATACGGTCTGCGAAACTAAACGTTCAACGTGAACGCAGTCACCCAACACAAGCATTTAAGCTTAGTTTGTGGTTAACGGGAATGATAGTAATGTTATTACCTCTGCTAGCATTCTTTTAATTAAAAAAAAAATCTATTGCCACTTCATTGACTAACAAATTCCAATAGACATGGGAATAGAATATTATATAAGAAGAAGAAAGAATAAGAATTAAACCAGTGTTATGGCCCACACATGTAAAGCGTGCGATATTTCACCGTTATCAATGTGCGTACGAAACGCCTTATCAGCCAGCCACGAGTCCAAACTAATCAATAGTTGTCACGCTTAAATGCATCATGAATGGGTTCGTAACACTTTTTTTTTATAGAATAGGTGGCAAACATGGTAATTGATCACCGCTCTGCCCGTGAACATCCGCAACGCCAGAGCAGCGCTGCCGGACTTTTAGAAAGGCTTATTTTTTAAGGTCTCTTAACGAAAATAACGCTGGCGGCAATTGATTCCACAGAGTAGTTGTGCGTGGCAGAAATATTTCCAGTAATGCGCACAGTGGTGGATTGCCAACCATCGAGACGAATTTGAAACTAAGAATTAATCCGAACAACTCCTCAGAACTCTCGGCATGGGAAATTCGGTAAACAATGCTTAGAGATACAACATCTCTTCGCAATGCCAGTGAATCAAGCCAATTGGACGATTTGGTGAACGATTCGAGTCGGTTCGTTGAATGATTGGTTAGACTCCCCCATGGCATACTGTTGGTTGTTGCCATGGTTCAGTCAATAGGGCCGAAAGCCGATTAATAAACTAAATCAAATTTTGTCATGTTTTTGTGGCATTCAATTTTCGTTAAAAACACTAGTTAGTTACAAAAATTTTCCAATTAACTTTTATAATTCTCTATTGTATATAATATAGTCTATGACTACTGACAGTGACATTTGCATTTTTTTTACTGGACTTTAAACGAAGTGTTCAGTTGGGTCGAAAGCAAATGAATTGAACTAAATTAAATTTTATCATGTTTTTGTGGTATTCATTTTTCGTTAAGGTCACACTTAATTATAAAAAAAACTAATAATAATATATTGTATTCACAAAATCGTAATTAAATCAAAAACCAACAGCAGAAATTATTCAAGTCATTCCTAAGTTGTCTTGACTTTTTTAAAGTTCAAGTTCTAAAACTTAACGTAAAAAAGCAAGAATGATTTATTTACTAATTCTCCGTTATTTTATCACAAAAACCAATAATGATTGGGTTATTAAATTCAATTTGAAGATAAACATCAAAGCTCATTGGTGGTACAATGGTTACAAACAATATTTAAACTATTTATGGACAATCTGTGGGGTAATAGATTTCTTATAACCTTCATTACTATGCAAATACATCAATCCATACAAAAACCATAAATTGCTTATCAGTGTATGGAAATTAAAAGCAATGGTGTGTGAATTTAATTTTCATGTGCACATGGCAGTTTTTAATAATCTTTCTAAAGGAATGCTAGCCATACTATTAATATAACTAATAATCCGGTCAACTACACAAACTAATCTGAATATGCTTGCACTAGGAGATGCTTTGTGATAATAGAGTAATGGCAGACTTGCTTTTCAACCTAAGTCTTGCAGACCGTACGCTAAACCATTCAACAATTTCATCTTTACTCATTTTCAGAAAACATACATATGTAGCTGACAATATTTGATAACGCCAATCTGCAGAATAGTTTGTTGGTGAAAATTACACTATGTACAAATTTTTATGTATTTTATATACATGTAAGTAAATATATACTAACAATATCTTTATTTATATGATACTAAACTATTTTCATTGGAAGAGTTTTATCATTAGAAAATACCATTTTAATTTATTGACTAAAATTTTTTAAAATATTCAATGGGACCATCTCCTGAGTTTTTGAGTTGAGTGTATAGTGTATATTCATCATTGTACATTTTTGGGACTAAATAACAATTTTATCATTTCCCACAGTAATTTTTTGAAGTCATTTGCAGTAATTTGCCTTGGTGGTAATGGAGTTCTTTTTATGAGTTTTATCAGGAATTTACCAAATCGATCTGCATAGTCCTCTGAATCTGCTTGCTATAAGTCCCACAAAGAGCAATACTCATTGAGATATATGTTCATACCAGTGACAAACAGTATACAGTACAGACAAATCTTAAGTGCGGTGGACTGCAGGCAGACTTTATCAAGATATTAGACATCTATACAATTATAACATTATAGAATTATGATATATTTTTCTGGGTTCAATATATTTAATTACTGTGATACCTAGTACTCATGTGTGTTTATGATGATACCTATTTTACATTAGAATTCTATGGCTTCTTTCTTTTTAAAAAAACATATTAAAATATCTCCATCTAATAGCCACTGTTCCTGATAATATATTTTTATAAAGCAGTATAATGAATCTGTGCAGTAAAAGTTTGGTTTTTATGTTCAGAATAATTTTTCCTACATATTCCTTTTGTCATTTATGTAAGAATAGAAATGAATTTTAATAAGAACATTATAACTTCCTCCATCTTGTTATGTTCTTTTCCCATGCATTTTCTTGGCACAAATGAAAAATATATATTTTTAGAATCAAAAGATTAAATTAACCAGAACATTTAAAATATTTACGTCAACATTGTATGGAGGCTATTGTTTGGTAATGTTTTTTGTAATGATTATTCATTTTAGTTTTTTTTGTTTTCAGTGGAAATCAATTTTTTTCAAAAAAAATCTGATTTAATAAAATGAAGAAATAATTTTCTGTATATTTTACAATAATATTTTTGAATGAAGCGCTAATCGCTAAACTATTAGGATCAAGTGAAATAACTAAAAGACGATGATGCCGACATGTCAAATTTTTGTCAAATTCTATTAATCTAAGTCAGGATAAAGGTAGTTTAAACTGCTAAAATATTATAAATTACTGATAGTTAGCAAGCAAATAAAATCATACTTTTGGCGAAGTATATTATTTATCTCCTGCGTTGTTCTGCGGTTAATATAAAAAATAAATCAAATAAGATTTTTTTAATAAAAAGAACAGTAAGCAGCCACTCACCTTTATATCTTGCTAAAGTCATATAAAATGGTAGCGCCCCACTGGACGAGAGTTCACAGATGGGATGAATTGTTGATCCTTCGAAAATGCTGGCACCAGCGAAACACGCGACGAGCCGTGAACACCAACCTGTCACAATTCAATATTACTTCACTACAACAATCTAGAAACAACACACGCTCAAACATTCTAGCATATTTTGAGATAAATCAATACCAAAACTAATTTCGCAAGCCGAAACGTACGCACCAGCTGGCGAAAACGTGGTGTGTGGACTGGCTACTTATGTACCTATATAAGTAAATATGGATTGAAGATATTCGATAGTACCTTCCTCTGTGTATGACGAAGCGCCTCGTGAATCCTTACTCTATGTAATTAGGTTAAAATTCACCAATAAGATCTCGATTCACGCTACTATAAACTAACGTAAAATAAATTAAATAACATTAAACGCGTACACGAAACCGTGGCTAAAAATGACGACAGAAAATAAATGAAAATGCACACTTTCTTATGTTTCTGGAACTACATTCAGACCGGAAGCGACAAGATTTTTTAAACTTGAAACATTTAACATCTTAGGTTTAAAACGATTTACGTATAAATTTTGGATGAAAAAATATTTCATTTCTATTTTTTCAGATGCTTATTATGATAACAAAAATTTACTGTACTTGTGAACTCTAAAATATGTAATAACGTCCTTTAACGAAAGTACGAAACAGGAAATAAACCTTTTTAAATTAATTGTCTATGGCAACTGACAGTGACAGATGTTTTTTTCTGAATACGAAAAGAGTTTAGTTGCACTGATAGCAAAAAAATCAAACTAAAATAAATTTTATTATGTTTTTGTCTCATCCAATTTATTCACTCTTAATTATAAAATGTTAATTATTTATTACGCTTACAAAATTGTAATTAAACCAAAAATCACTTATCCAGAGCAGAAAAAGTATTCAAGTCATCCATAAATTGTCAAGTGCCTTGACTTTCTTGAAGTTCCAAAGTTACTAAAAATGCAAGAATGATTTAATTTATTTACTATATTTCCGCTATTTTCCTCTAAAACCGATAACGGTTGATTAATTACATTTGAAGATTGACATCAAAACTCATCGGTATAACGGTCATACCTTTATTTACAATTATGGTAAATAAATTATAACCTTTATGTATTTGCAAGTTGAGGTTAAGAGATTCACAAATTATTTCGTTTAATTTCAGCATTCATGTCGACAGTTACTAAATAGTCCAGCACGGTGGAAATGTGCTTTACCAGTGAATTTTAAACCCACGGCAATTACAACATACCAATGTGACCAGGTGAGAGTTAATATATCATGAAAGAATGACGAAATTCGGTAGAAGTAATTGAAATTGACTGATGATTACTTAGAGATTGATAAAAGAGTAGGTGAGAAACACTTTCTGGTAGATATTTTCATTCATTAATTCACATTCAGAAATGTGTTTATGGGTTTTTATCTCTTTAGCCATGACTCATATATATCATAATATATATTTCTTAAGTAAATAATTAGAATTTAATGGTGTTAGATCTTAGATTAGGTTATCTTTTTTACTTTATAGAGAAGAATATTTTATATATTGTAAGCATTTGGGACCCTGCTCTTCTATCCTATCCTATCATCTATATTTACAGGGGAATCCACTGCCATTAGGAGGGCCTACATAGTATCCCATAAAATAAAAAAAGCATTAATCTTCACAGATTCCTAGAGATGTCTTACGAATCTTATTAGATCCCAATTCCACCCTAAGGACAAGTTTATTGTTACACAAAGTGTTCCTGCAAAAAGTTATTACTGTAATGTTAATTACTTGGCTTAGATATTGTTCTAGATTGGTTCCCTAGTTTTACTGATATTGCATGTAATAAAGCCGCAGATGCATGTGCTAAACAAGCCACCCAAATAGGAGTCCCATTGTTTAATGGTTATTTTTCTTGTGATTTCCATGACCTTGCAAAATTAAACTTTGTATAGAAATTGATAGAATTAAGTGTTCAAAAGATAAATATTATGCATACATATAAAGTGAAATTCCACTGAAACTGTTATTTAAATACAAATCCTTCAATAAAGCCTGTATATATACATAAGTATGTCTACAGCTGGGTCATTGATCACACCTATCTTCCTAGGTAAGTCCAGGGTTCAGTATCATTCAATATATGTATCTTGAGCTCATCCCTAAATTACACTCTTCCCAACTATTTACCCCATCCCGTTAACTGTGAAGCCCGTCTCTCATTCACAGACTCCCCTTTCGTTAAAATTCTTTATCATTTTATCGTCAAAAATAAAAGTAATGTAACTGCCCATATGAACTTCAATATGTTACCTAATATTTGTTTCAAAACTAAATTTATTTGTCCCCTTCCCTACTCTAATGTAATGGATTTGCAATTAGAGGAAGGTTCAGATGCAGTGTCTGTTACATGGGACATACATACACGCACCCAGACTGGAAAACAAACAATTTACGATGTGCAAATATTGATTGTTGGCTGGTAATCAAATCTAGGACCAGTGACTAACCATTATGCATTGTGTCCGTTAAAGTAAATAAAAATAAGCATAATTCCATTATATGATAATATGAAAAAATAAATAGGATGCAATAAACTTACACCTTTTTGGCCTTTGTAACTATGTCCTTTCCAATAAACATTTACAATTTCGTTTTTATATAAGTAAATTGACAAAATACATATCTACCTCACTGATTACTGCTCCGCTAGATCTATCCTCAATGGATAAAAAAAATAAAGAAACAGCATATATATATATATGAATCCCACTGCAGTACTAGACCCTAACACAAAGCTACCATTCCAAGGATAATTAAAATATGTTTTACACCCTTAAGGACTAAGATGGAGATCCCTTGTTACCAATTCTTTGATCCAACTTATCACTTTATATCCAATAAGATTTTCTTTTTGGGTATAAAGAGTTTTCTAATTAATGAAATTATCTTTCAACATTTATAAATGATGATGCTGTCATGTTAATTTTTAACTGTGGTAGCTACTCTGCAGCTTGTCTATATCTGCAGTGTGAATGGGATAGCTTTGCTGGGAAAAGACGCTTCCCACACAGAATGCCAGGTTGAAATAAAAGCATAATGCTGCTGTTTGGCTTGGTGTGTGCAGGAATCTGGAGAGTAAATTACTGGCAGACAGGCATTCCATCTCAGTCCTCAGGACAGGACAGGTGCATCTTTGATGTGGATGGATGTAGAGGTCATGGGCCACAGTCATGAATTTCACCATCAAGTGAACTGTGTACTTGTTTGCTTCCCCTAAAACAGAAAAGATTGTCTACAGTCATCTTGTGCCTATAGTATATAGTAGTACCTTGTAGCTCTGCTACCTTCAAACCATGTTCAAAACTGCACTATTATTTTGCTTCTACTTACTAACATGGAAAAACTAGCTATTATTTACTAACATGGAAAAGGTCATCTAGCAGAGAACCATTTGCTGGCTGATGAGGAAGTATAATATTTTATTAAGTAGTTACACCTGTAGTTTACAGCTCAAGAATGTCGGACCTATTCAGCAAAGAAAGGATTCTTCTCCTCCATCATCGAAAACATCAAAGAAGATATTGCGAAGAACAAGGAGATGAATGAAAATATCAAAAAATTCAGAGAGGAAGCTCAAAGGCTTGAAAACTCGGATGCGTTGCAGTCAGCTCGGAGAAAGTTCCATGCTGTTGAATCAGAGGCAACGAAGAGTTCAGAAGTGCTCAAAGACACATTGGAGGGAATTAAGGGAAAGGTTGAACATGTTTTGGAGGAAGCCAGTAAAACAGAATTTGCTAAAAAGGCTGGTGAGTTTGAGTATTGTTTTAGTGTTATTGAGAATGTGATCTTTTTTTTTAATAACAACAGCTGACATAACACTATATTATAATTAATTTTCTCAAGCTTTTATTTATTTTATTGAAAGTGACAAGCAAGCGCATAGTTCACTTGATAGTAAATGACTCATTCGCAATTATAAATTGTAATGAAGATTTAAAACCCCGATAACTAAGAAAGAATGCCTCATCACCAATAATAAACATCTTGGGACCGCTATACTGACCAGTTGAAACACAACAGCATTATGGTGTTATTTTACACTAGATCTTCAAACAGATGCACTCACTCGTTGTCCTCTTTCCTAGTCCTATCTAATTTAGAATAATATAATTAATAATAGCATTAAGATCGGAAGAAGTTTCAGATGCTGACCTGTTGGGTCAATACCTTTTGGTGCACAAGTAGTACACCATACCATAATACTCATATCCAATTCGCAGTGGACTTTGTGAAGTGCTCTAACACCCTCTAGAAAGGAAGCCTATGTTGAGTGGGATTTGTATATATAGGCTGTTACTTTACTCTACTTTTAAATTGTGTATATAAATTCATATGTAAAAAGCATCAATAGAAACTTTTACTTCTCATTTACAGGAAAGATAAGTGAAGATATCTCAAAAACAGCTAAAGACGCAGCGGATAGCATAGCTGATAGGGGGCAGAAGCTCGGACAGACCTCTGCTTTTAGGACTATATCACAGGTAAGTTTACTATAGAGTGTACTATATCCACTTATTCTAATCTGACTTAGGATAAGTACATTTACTGTTACTAATTGTAATATGACTGTAGGATAAGTACATTTACTAATTACTAGCTCTAATCTGACTGAGATAAAGTCAACTTGATGAGCGGCTCCACAAAATATTAGCACTAAGATTTCTTTCCACTTACTGCAGTAGACTAAATGGAGGTAGGTAACAAACAGTGGTAAAGTTAGCAGCATAATTGGGTCGACTCAACCAAGAATAGACCTCGCCTTCAGAGAATGCCAGCATGAAATAGCAGCTTAACACTGGTGTGATTCCATGTGATGAATGTAGGCATGCAGAGAGAATTACTGTTTTTTGTAATTACATTGAGAATAATAAGTTCACCTGATGGCAAGTGAATCCTGTGGCCCAGACATCTACATTCATCCTTGACAAGGAATCATAATGTAGATGCATTGTTACCCTTGAGGACTGAGATGGAAAGCCTCATCACCAGTGTTAAAAGTCTCCAGGTCCCTACACTCACCAGACGAAAAACAGCACTGTTATGCTGCTATTTCACACTGGTATTCTGTGAGGGTGTGGTCCCATCAGACCAACTGTGTGCTTATTTGTCACCTTTAGATATTCATACAAAATCTTTATTTATTAAAAGTACTTACATTGTAATAGAACTATGATAAAATTATAGTGTAGATATTATTAAGCTAATTAATAGCCACACCACATCAATGCCAGCTATTAATTTACTTTACAATGATCAGTGAAAAAAACCGGAGACCCTATGAAGTGTTCCGTCTTCATTGTAGACAGTGCATCTGCATTTTGTTTAATAAGGTAGGAGGGATATATCAGAGATCACTTGCTTGCATTTGACTGTGGGTGCTTTTTGTCACTATTATTTGTTTAAAGAGTTTATTGAAAGATTATATAATTTTGTCTGCAGGCAACGGAAGTGGTCAAGAATGAGATGGCACCGCGAGGGCTCGAAGGCCGCGTCTACTCCTCGCCTGTGCTGCTGAGGAAACGGGTCGAGGTAAGTTCATGATTGGAGAGTACAAGCGGTGAGTGGCAAACGAGGAAGCAGCTCATTTGGTAAGTGGTCACCCCCCACCCTTGAACATCCGCGACCCCAGAACAGTTCTAAGTGCTATTCCGGCATTGGGCATATGTAAATTATTTCTAAAGAAACGTCCAATAACTCTCTCATACGAGATAGCTGAAGATATCTTCGGCTAATGGGCAAAAAACCACCATCTTTGAACAACCACAATACCAGAGCAGTTCCAGATGCTTTGCCAACATTGTGAATGTAAAATAGTTGTTAAGACAGCCTTCAACAGGAATGTTAATAATATTATGCAACACTGGTAGTATTCTTTAAAAAAAATGATTAAAATGGTGATCATTATAATTCATTTAATGAATGGTTTCCTTCAGTTGAGTAAAGCTGCTGTGTTTTGTATGGTGAGTGTTTCGACACCAGATCAAGATCTCATCATTTCATTCCTCTTTGAATATGCATTTTGAATCTTTATTGAGGATGGATACAGATGTCTTGGCTCATCACCAACCATCAGGTGAAGGTCGAGGGTCGAGAAATTGACCAGATACACTGTGCTGGTGTGGGAAGCATGATTTATTATTTTAATCTTATTTTATTGTATTAGCAATGTTAGAGCCACAATGTATTTTATGTCTAGCGGTCGTAAATGAGATAGGGCCACACCCACCTGCACAGAATACCAGATTAATAGAGATCCATCTGGTGAGTCTAGGGATCTGGATTCTTATTACTGGAGATGCGGCAATAAATCCAAATCCTCAAGGGTGACAACGCTTCTATAATATGATTCCTTACCGATGATGAATGTAGGTGTCAAGGGCCTAAATGGAACTGTGTGCATGTTTGTCACCCAAGTTTAATTAAAAAAAAATCCCGAGTCCAAGATGGTGAAATAGTGACACTGTGTAAACAGTTAAGTGTAATTGTATCTTTCTAAAACTTCCCATCACCAGGTGGCGGAAGACGAACGGACCTTCACACCGGACACGGAAACCCTCGGCCTGGAGCTGCACAAGGACTCGAAATTCTACCAGCAATGGGAGGACTTCAAAAACAACAACCAATATGTCAACAAAGTAAGTGTTCATATGAAGGTGATCCTCTGGGTTATTTTCGACCACGGCTGTATCTTGACTTGGTGGATGGAACGTTGTGGGCTTTTAGTGCAGTCGGATCGTGCTTTTTGACAATCTATAAGGGAGGCCTATGTTAAGCAGTGGGCTATGGACAGGATCACCATCCCTGATGTATTAAATTTGAATGAAGAATTATGCTTTCAGGTTCTGGACTGGAAAATACGGTACGAAGAATCGGAGAACCCAGTGGTGAAAGCGTCACGGTTCCTCACCGATAAAGTCAGCAGCCTCTTTGGTAATCTGTTCGAGAAGACGGAACTGTCCCAAACCCTCACCGAGATATGCAAAATCGACCCCAATTTCACGGCACAGAAGTTCCTCGAAGACTGCGCTAATGATATTATACCGAACATCTTGGAAGCCATGATCCGTGGTGACTTGGAAATACTCAAGGACTGGTGTTACGAAGGAGTATACAACATTCTGTCCACTCCGATAAAACAGTGCAGACAGCTCGGCTACCACCTGGACTCGAAGATATTGGACATAGAACTCATCGAACTAGTCATGGGGAAAATGATGGATCAAGGGCCAGTCCTAGTCATAACATTCCAGTCCCAGCAGATCATGTGCGTCAGGGACGGGAAAAACAACGTCATAGAAGGTGACCCTGATAAAGTGATGAGGGTCAACTACGTATGGGTACTCTGCAGGGACCCACAGGAGTTGAACCCGAAAGCAGCCTGGAGACTCCTTGAGCTGTCTGCGAACAGCGTGGAGCAGTTGATTTAGTTTGTATTTGTTGTTCATAGTTGAATTAAATCGTTGGACCTTTCGCTTCGTTTTTATATCCTCCCCGACCCATGGCTTAATTGATTGATGAAATCTTAAATTCTTCTTTGCCACATGCTCAGCGGTGAAGGGAAACATTGTGGGGAGACTTGGGTGCTTAATAAATAATAACAAGTCTTTCCGAAGACATGAGAAGTCCACCAGAGTCCGGTTGACGAACTATGCTCTAACACCCTGTCTAGAGTGGAGGCCTATGTCCAGGAGTAGGGTTTATATAAATAGACTATTACTTAATATTTACTTTTTTTTAATTCCTTGTATCTAATATTATTAACATACAAGGAAAACAATATTAATATATACATGGGCGTTTTAGAGATTAAATTTAAAAAAAATGAAAACTTGCTGTATAACAACTCAGAATATTTTTTAACAGAAATAAAAAAATTAATTCACAATTAAAAAAAAAGATGATTCACAATTGCGAATTTACTGAACACCTACCAAGTCTTTTTCTACGAATACTAAGGGTTTATGATGTGTATGTGGGCATGTGATATAACATTTTTGCATTTCTACGATAAACAAACGGAATCTTTTCTCAATTTGTAATGTTTTATATGATTTATTATATTTTTCGACATGTACAAATTAATTTCAAAATAATTTTCGCTTAGCATAGTTATTTGTAAACTTTAACGAGCTCTGAATATCTGACAAAAATGTTGTGTAGATTTTGTAAGTAGGAGTAGTAGAGTACAAAGTGTTATCCGATGTATGAACTTTACATTACTTACTGTTATACTATATTTATTGTTATAATAAAAAGTCACAATTTTTTTCTTCTTTCTCTTACTACCTTGTAAATCACAAATATGAATCCCAATCAGGACCTGCGTAGTCGAGGGCCTAGGGTATGCACCAGTTGAAAAACTGCCATTAAATAAATATGAAATCGGGTCAAATAAATAACTGATTTCAATAAAGTCCACCAATAAGGTTCATTTTAATTTACTTAAATACTAGTGGAGCTACGATGCAACTTGTACTTTGCTGCAGCATGAAAGGGTCACCTCGACCAGGGTAGGACCACTCCGGCACACAATAGCAGCATAACAGTGTTGTTTTGATCTATTTTTTTTTATAATTTAATAGCATCAGTCGAAGAGTTCCATTGATTACTTTCAAACTTTTTTATTCGGTCTGGATAGTGTAAAGATATCTGTCCAAAATTCTCAGTTTGGAGTAAAAGACATGAAAAAAAAACAAGTGAGAATTTATTTTTTAACTCGGAAAGAAAATAAAAAACAAATATAATTAAACATGTTCTTTATTAGAGGCACATTCAAACAGACGGACGAAGCCGTCGTACATTAATATATATATACAAGTAACTAAAACATTAGTGCTTAGACTACGGAATGAGGGTCGACAGCGAGTCAGCGAAGCGATCTCCGACGGTGACTAGGTTACAGTGAAGTAAACTATGAAAGGAACGCCGTTTAAGTCCAAGCGACGAGCCTATGAAGCATTTGTACTAATATTTGTAACATTTTATTAAATGTAAATCATAAAAAGAACCTACAACGTTACGGCGCAAAAATCATCGCGTTGAATGTGACCAATGCGAAAAGTTTTATTTAATTAAAAATGTTTCTTTACTCTTCCTTATCTATGGTCATAAAGCCATGTTGCAATGTTAAAAAACGTAACCTAATTTGTAAAATCCGTCTCGCTTTTAACTTATATAATAACGGTTAAAACAGTGCCACAAATTGCTTAATATTATGCTTAAAAACATTTAAAAATACGCTAAGAAGCTCAATCACATATCAACAATATACGTAGTGTTGTAAGTGTAAAAATACTTAAAAAATTAATTCAGTGTTGCCATACATTATGCAAACTATACTAAACCGTGTAAATAATTCGACGGAATCCGTATATTAGGCGATGCTACGACTATAATGACCCTGGAGAAGAAGAATTCATTTATATTTTCCCATCAAATATCATTTTAATAGCAATAAAAAAAGATGACCCACAATTCTCATATTTACTTTTTTTTATTACTTTGACAGATAGTTGATTTCAACATCCTAGACTTTGGGTATCTTCTAGAAAGCTTTTAAATTATAAAAATTCAAATTCTCGATAAGTAATCTTAAATTAACACATTAAATTACATGTAATACGAAGTAACAAATCCATTCTTAGATCGGCTCAAAGTTTTTATTCAGACCACGTTTAGATCTTAAGTAAGAATTTTAGACTCAGTATAAGTATTATTAAAAGTTCCAAAAGACAATTGAATATTTCACGTAACAGGCACAAGAAACTCGTTTTTTTTTATATGTTGGTTGTATGTATTTTACTGTTGTATAGTATTCTATCCAACGAAATTAAAAAAAAAAAAAAAAAAAAAAAAAAAAAAAAAAAAAAAAAAAAAAAAAAAAAAAAAAAAAAAAAAAAAAAAAAAAAAAAAAAAAAAAAAAAAAAAAAAAAAAAAAAAAAAAAAAAAAAAAAAAAAAAAAAAAAAAAAAAAAAAAAAAAAAAAAAAAAAAAAAAAAAAAAAAAAAAAAAAAAAAAAAAAAAAAAAAAAAAAAAAAAAAAAAAAAAAAAAAAAAAAAAAAAAAAAAAAAAAAAAAAAAAAAAAAAAAAAAAAAAAAAAAAAAAAAAAAAAAAAAAAAAAAAAAAAAAAAAAAAAAAAAAAAAAAAAAAAAAAAAAAAAAAAAAAAAAAAAAAAAAAAAAAAAAAAAAAAAAAAAAAAAAAAAAAAAAAAAAAAAAAAAAAAAAAAAAAAAAAACAAGTGAGAATTTATTTTTTAACTCGGAAAGAAAATAAAAACAAATATAATTAAACATGTTCTTTATTAGAGGCACATTCAAACAGACGGACGAAGCTGTCGTACATTAATATATATATACAAGTAACTAAAACATTAGTGCTTAGACTACGGAATGAGGGTCGACAGCGAGTCAGCGAAGGATCTCCGACGGTGACTAGGTTACAGTGAAGTAAACTATGAAAGGAACGCCGTTTAAGTCCAAGCGACGAGCCTATGAAGCATTTGTACTAATATTTGTAACATTTTATTAAATGTAAATCATAAAAAGAACCTACAACGTTACGGCGCAAAAATCATCGCGTTGAATGTGACCAATGCGAAAAGTTTTATTTAATTAAAAATGTTTCTTTACTCTTCCTTATCTATGGTCATAAAGCCATGTTGCAATGTTAAAAAACGTAACCTAATTTGTAAAATCCGTCTCGCTTTTAACTTATATAATAACGGTTAAAACAGTGCCACAAATTGCTTAATATTATGCTTAAAAACATTTAAAAATACGCTAAGAAGCTCAATCACATATCAACAATATTCGTAGTGTTGTAAGTGTAAAAATACTTAAAAAATTAATTCAGTGTTGCCATACATTATGCAAACTATACTAAACCGTGTAAATAATTCGACGGAATCCGTATATTAGGCGATGCTACGACTATAATGACCCTGGAGAAGAAGAATTCATTTATATTTTCCCATCAAATATCATTTTAATAGTAATAAAAAAAGATGACCCACAATTCTCATATTTACTTTTTTTTATTACTTTGACAGATAGTTGATTTCGACATCCTAGACTTTGGGTATCTGCTAGAAAGCTTTAAAATTATAAAAATTCAAATTCTCGATAAGTAATCTTAAATTAACACATTAAATTACATGTAATACGAAGTAACAAATCCATTCTTAGATCGGCTCAAAGTTTTTATTCAGGCCACGTTTAGATCTTAAGTAAGAATTTTAGACTCAGTATAAGTATTATTAAAAGTTCCAAAAGACAATTGAATATTTCACGTAACAGGCACAAGAAACTCGTTTTTTTTTTTATATTTCACGTTTTTAATATCCCACAAGCTTGTTTCATACAAATAGCATGGGCAGCTATTTGTAGCATCGTGTTGTTTCCCACAAGGACTAAATAGTATATTATTTATGTGATTACATTATTTTCAATAATAAGTTCAAATGTAAGAAAAATTAAAAATGTATATATTAGGTACGTAACCTACTAAACGCCAAGGTCTATATTCGGATATATATGAGAAAATATTAAATCATAATTGAACTACTTGTATTGTGAACTGTTCCCCTTAGTGTTCAAGGCGAATACAATTTTTTATAATTTAATAGCATCAGTCGAAGAGTTCCATTGATTACATTCAAACTTTTTTATTCGGTCTGGATAGTGTAAAGATATCTGTCCAAAATTCTCAGTTTGGAGTAAAAGACATGAAAAAAAAACGAGTGAGAATTTATTTGTTAACTCAGAAAGAAAATAAAAAACAAATATAATTAAACATGTTCTTTATTAGAGGCACATTCAAACAGACGGACGAAGCCGTCGTACATTAATATATATATACAAGTAACTAAAACATTAGTGCTTAGACTACGGAATGAGGGTCGACAGCGAGTCAGCGAAGCGATCTCCGACGGTGACTAGGTTACAGTGAAGTAAACTATGAAAGGAACGCCGTTTAAGTCCAAGCGACGAGCCTATGAAGCATTTGTACTAATATTTGTAACATTTTATTAAATGTAAATCATAAAAAGAACCTACAACGTTACGGCGCAAAAATCATCGCGTTGAATGTGACCAATGCGAAAAGTTTTATTTAATTAAAAATGTTTCTTTACTCTTCCTTATCTATGGTCATAAAGCCATGTTGCAATGTTAAAACGTAACCTAATTTGTAAAATCCGTCTCGCTTTTAACTTATATAATAACGGTTAAAACAGTGCCACAAATTGCTTAATATTATGCTTAAAACATTTAAAAATACGCTAAGAAGCTCAATCACATATCAACAATATTCGTAGTGTTGTAAGTGTAAAATACTTAAAAATTAATTCAGTGTTGCCATACATTATGCAAACTATACTAAACCGTGTAAATAATTCGACGGAATCCGTATATTAGGCGATGCTACGACTATAATGACCCTGGAGAAGGCGAATACAATTTTTTTATAATTTAACAAATTTTATAGATAAAAGCAAAATGCTTTTTATGAATTATTTAATTATACTTTTGCATAAAAACGACGATAAAAGGTACACAAGTCATTTATATAGACGTACAAAAGTTAAAGCATGTAAAAAGTATACATTTAAAAACGTATTATATTTTTTTTGTATTTTTTTCATATTGTAAATCTTACGGACATAAACTTTAATTTAAAAAAAAACGTCTATGAAATATAGCGTCACTCAGACCGCAGTTTTCCCGCCGCTTTTTGACATTTCATTAAAATGTTGAGCGCACGTAGTACATTATAAAGTCGGAAACCCACAAACGTTCATTTTCAAGGCAGAAATTTCTAATTTAACAGATATATTTTATACTGTTTAATAATATATTCACACTTGTAATATTTTTGGGTAAAACAGAGATTATTTCTAGAATGAAATTACGCAAAACTTAAAAACACAAGAGATGCGAATATTTGTGCAGTACGTAGACACAAGAGTGAGCAGGACAAATGTATACAGATATCTCATGTAGTAATGTGAGTCAACATTACTGTATGACATATCTTACTGTGCGATGAGCTTTGCATATCGTGTGCCTAGTGAAGCCGAGTGCGTGCCCACAATCGGGCAGTGGGCGTGGGCAGTCAGTCGATCAGCCACTGCGCGACGGCGGTGTCGAGGCCGCCGGTGGACAGCAGCCGCGTGTCGTCGGGCAGGAAGCGCACGCAGGTGACGTGCGAGGAGTGCGCCGAGTGGGCGTGTCCCAGCGACTGCGGGGGCGGGGTTCGCGTTCAGTACATTTAATATTAATAGTATTTTAATTATTTATAGTATTTACTGTGTCTCGGGTCCAAGATTCGATTCCCAATCGAACAATATTTATGTATCATCACAAATTGTTTTAGAACGTAAAATGTGGTAGAACGTAGCTATTAACTAGTTGAGGCGGGGAGGGGTCGACTCGGCCATGGTTAAAAAAAATATTAGAAACGTTTTTACATTACTTATATTCCCGTGAACCATTCCACCCAAGGTTAAATGCTTGGCCTAGGTCCTAGACTTATTTTAGTGAACTATCTCCTAGACTCTAGGAGTTAGTTCACTAAAATAGTCTAATACTATGGTGGCATTCGTAATTATTATCTGATGCTTCACAGTGTCAATTATATAATTGTATGTATATGCCAGCTATAAAGCACGGATGGGTCGGCTCAACTGGGGTAGGACCATCCTTGCCACGTAACGTAGGCGAAAAATATTACGAGATCACTTGACATCAGGCCCACTGGGTGTAGCAACTTCCATAGATACAGCACCTTAGGGCTGGGTGACGGGGTACGCGAAGAGCTTCACTTTGCCGAAGTCGTCGCCCGTAGCCACCAGCCGCCCGTCGTGGGACCTGGAGATGACAACACACAAAAGATGACTCAAATATAACAGCTTGAAACCCACTTCTAGCCGCATGGATGGGTCGACAGGACCGGGGAACGACCACGTCCTCGCTGGTTACCAGCGTGATATAGCAGCATAATGCTGCTGTGTTTCGGTGGTGTAGCGGAATCGGTGATCCAAATTACAGGTCACGAGATAGTGAGTCTGTTCTCAGGGGTTGAAAAACTTATGTGCGCTTTGGATCTGTGTTTGGTATGAACTTAGATGTCATGCAGGCATCGCGTATACTATGTCACCATTATTATTATGTTTTTTTTTGTAAGAATGTGTACAACTCTATTCAGTATTATATTCGAATCAAGATTAATACGTAAATAAATAGTACCTAAGCAGTCTAAGAGGGTAGTCTAAAATAGAATAAAATCTATAAACGTTAAGACGCACAGACTGTATTCTAAACCTGCATAATAAAGAAATATTTTCTTGTAACAAGCTTTTATTCCTTTAATCTGTGTATATGCAGGATTGATGATGAAATATGTATGTATGTATAATGTATACAGACATGTCTATGTATGCGTCATGGAATACGCAACATAGACATAGAATGAGGGTGACGTCACTGCTCAAAAGATGAGCGAGCTGAAGTGACAATGGGCTGCCCATATAGCTCGTAGAACCGATAACTGATCAGGAAGAAAGATTCTTGAGTGACAACCAAGGGCTGGTTAGCAGTGTAGGGTGACCCCGCACGAGATGGAGCGACGACGTCTGCAAGTTTGCTAGAAGTCGTGGCGGGGGGGCTTAGTAACCGTGGCTTGGTCACCCATGGTGAAGCTAAGAGGAATCCAAACGACCAGCCTGAAGCGCTCTATGGGTGGCCCGAGGAGGCCGCTCCGGGTGGGCTCGTTAAGAGCTCGCCTCGAAAGCGTGTCGGCGGACTGCTGAGGGCGGAAGTGACGCAGCGAGGCCGTCTTCCCCGCCCCCATCATCCGAGACAGAGTCGCGGAGGGAGAGGAGTGTCGGTGTATCGTTGCCGCTCTCCCTATCCTCCGCGATTCAAGCGGGGGTCGTACCGCGGTGGGGCCGCGGGGGAAAAGGAATGTCGGTGTGTCTTTGCTGCTCTCCCTGTCCTCACAAAGATCGGCCGACCGCAGACCAGATCCACCGCAGGGGGCTGGGATTGGTTAAGACTTTCCTGGCCCCCATGGCCTCTGGGGGGCGGACTCGGGGAAGTCCGCTTTCCACCTACAGGGGAGGCCGAGTTGGAAGGCGCGTCCGTGTTCCGGCGCCCATTGCCTGGACGGGTGGAGAGGGGGATGTCCTCCCCCCGGAGGAGGGGCCGGCTTTCCGGCCAGCGCAGGTGGGATCGCGAATGTGGGCGAAAGCGTTCCCGTGACCCCACCATACGGGATGATGGAGGAACACCATGGAGTTTTAGTCGGTGCGAGTCCGTCATAACCCATCTTTGCCCCCGCAGAGGTGGGTATGCGTAGGCATTTCCTCATGGGTGGAATGATGTTGATGATACTTAGACTTAATAGGAAGCAAACAAGGACTATATGATAGTTAGTTTTTTTAGTAATATTTAATTTTACTGTTATTTGATATATTTTTATTTATTGTATGTAAGGTTAGTGTACACTATACAACATACCACTAACAAACATTTATTTTTCAATACGGCATATATAATTTACTGGAAGCCATACAACTTTATACCAATACTATTTAACTCTACGACAAGCAAGCAATTATAACAATATTAGGGTCATGCCACATGAATGGAAAGGGACATACTCTCACTTAGATACCGCGATAAACTCGATATGCATATATAAGCAAACTTAGATACCACGATAAATTCTATATGCATATATAAACGAACTTAGATACCGTAATAAATATACTCTATATGCATATAAACAAACTTAGATACCGCGATAAACCCTATATGTATATATAAACAAACTTAGATACCGCGATAAACTCTATATACATATATAAACAAACTTAGATACCGCGATAAACTCTATATGCATATAAACAAACTTAGATACCACGATAAACTCTATATACATATATAAACAAACTTAGATACCACGATAAACTCTATATACATATATAAACAAACTTAGATACCGCGATAAACTCTATATACATATATAAACAAACTTAGATACCACGATAAACTCTATATACATATATAAACAAACTTAGATACCGCGATAAACTCTATATGCATATAAACAAACTTAGATACCGCGATAAACTCTATATGCATATAAACAAACTTAGATACCGCGATAAACTCTATATGCATATAAACAAACTTAGATACCGCGATAAACTCTATATGCATATAAACAAACTTAGATACCGCGATAAACTCTATATGCATATAAACAAACTTAGATACCGCGATAAACTCTATATGCATATAAACAAACTTAGATACCGCGATAAACTCTATATGCATATAAACAAACTTAGATACCGCGATAAACTCTATATGCATATAAACAAACTTAGATACCGCGATAAACTCTATATACATATATAAACAAACTTAGATACCGCGATAAACTCTATATGCATATAAACAAACTTAGATACCGCGATAAACTCTATATGCATATAAACAAACTTAGATACCGCGATAAACTCTATATACATATATAAACAAACTTAGATACCGCGATAAACTCTATATACATACATAAACAAACTTAGATACCGCGATAAACTCTATATGCATATAAACAAACTTAGATACCGCGATAAACTCTATATGCATATAAACAAACTTAGATACCGCGATAAACTCTATATACATACATAAACAAACTTAGATACCGCGATAAACTCTATATACATATATAAACAAACTTAGATACCGCGATAAACTCTATATGCATATAAACAAACTTAGATACCGCGATAAACTCTATATGCATATAAACAAACTTAGATACCGCGATAAACTCTATATGCATATAAACAAACTTAGATACCGCGATAAACTCTATATGCATATAAACAAACTTAGATACCGCGATAAACTCTATATGCATATAAACAAACTTAGATACCGCGATAAACTCTATATGCATATAAACAAACTTAGATACCGCGATAAACTCTATATACATACATAAACAAACTTAGATACCGCGATAAACTCTATATACATATATAAACAAACTTAGATACCGCGATAAACTCTATATACATACATAAACAAACTTAGATACCGCGATAAACTCTATATACATACATAAACAAACTTAGATACCACGATAAACTCTATATGCATATATAAACAAACTTAGATACCGCGATAAACTCTATATGCATATATAAACAAACTTAGATACCGCGATAAACTCTATATGCATATAAACAAACTTAGATACCGCGATAAACTCTATATACATACATAAACAAACTTAGATACCGCGATAAACTCTATATGCATATAAACAAACTTAGATACCGCGATAAACTCTATATGCATATAAACAAACTTAGATACCGCGATAAACTCTATATACATACATAAACAAACTTAGATACCGCGATAAACTCTATATGCATATATAAACAAACTTAGATACCGCGATAAACTCTATATGCATATAAACAAACTTAGATACCGCGATAAACTCTATATACATACATAAACAAACTTAGATACCGCGATAAACTCTATATGCATATAAACAAACTTAGATACCGCGATAAACTCTATATGCATATAAACAAACTTAGATACCGCGATAAACTCTATATGCATATAAACAAACTTAGATACCGCGATAAACTCTATATGCATATAAACAAACTTAGATACCGCGATAAACTCTATATGCATATAAACAAACTTAGATACCGCGATAAACTCTATATGCATATATAAACAAACTTAGATACCGCGATAAACTCTATATACATATATAAACAAACTTAGATACCGCGATAAACTCTATATGCATATAAACAAACTTAGATACCGCGATAAACTCTATATGCATATATAAACAAACTTAGATACCGCGATAAACTCTATATGCATATAAACAAACTTAGATACCGCGATAAACTCTATATGCATATATAAACAAACTTAGATACCGCGATAAACTCTATATGCATATAAACAAACTTAGATACCGCGATAAACTCTATATGCATATAAACAAACTTAGATACCGCGATAAACTCTATATGCATATAAACAAACTTAGATACCGCGATAAACTCTATATGCATATAAACAAACTTAGATACCGCGATAAACTCTATATGCATATATAAACAAACTTAGATACCGCGATAAACTCTATATACATACATAAACAAACTTAGATACCGCGATAAACTCTATATGCATATAAACAAACTTAGATACCGCGATAAACTCTATATGCATATAAACAAACTTAGATACCGCGATAAACTCTATATGCATATAAACAAACTTAGATACCGCGATAAACTCTATATGCATATAAACAAACTTAGATACCGCGATAAACTCTATATGCATATAAACAAACTTAGATACCGCGATAAACTCTATATGCATATAAACAAACTTAGATACCGCGATAAACTCTATATGCATATAAACAAACTTAGATACCGCGATAAACTCTATATGCATATAAACAAACTTAGATACCGCGATAAACTCTATATGCATATAAACAAACTTAGATACCGCGATAAACTCTATATGCATATAAACAAACTTAGATACCGCGATAAACTCTATATGCATATAAACAAACTTAGATACCGCGATAAACTCTATATGCATATAAACAAACTTAGATACCGCGATAAACTCTATATGCATATAAACAAACTTAGATACCGCGATAAACTCTATATGCATATAAACAAACTTAGATACCGCGATAAACTCTATATGCATATAAACAAACTTAGATACCGCGATAAACTCTATATGCATATAAACAAACTTAGATACCGCGATAAACTCTATATACATATATAAACAAACTTAGATACCGCGATAAACTCTATATGCATATAAACAAACTTAGATACCGCGATAAACTCTATATGCATATAAACAAACTTAGATACCGCGATAAACTCTATATGCATATAAACAAACTTAGATACCGCGATAAACTCTATATACATATATAAACAAACTTAGATACCGCGATAAACTCTATATACATATATAAACAAACTTAGATACCGCGATAAACTCTATATACATATATAAACAAACTTAGATACCGCGATAAACTCTATATGCATATAAACAAACTTAGATACCGCGATAAACTCTATATGCATATATAAACAAACTTAGATACCGCGATAAACTCTATATGCATATAAACAAACTTAGATACCGCGATAAACTCTATATGCATATAAACAAACTTAGATACCGCGATAAACTCTATATGCATATATAAACAAACTTAGATACCGCGATAAACTCTATATGCATATATAAACAAACTTAGATACCGCGATAAACTCTATATGCATATATAAACAAACTTAGATACCGCGATAAACTCTATATGCATATAAACAAACTTAGATACCGCGATAAACTCTATATACATACATAAACAAACTTAGATACCGCGATAAACTCTATATGCATATATAAACAAACTTCGATACCGCGATAAACTCTATATGCATATATAAACAAACTTAGATACCGCGATAAACTCTATATGCATATATAAACAAACTTAGATACCGCGATAAACTCTATATGCATATAAACAAACTTAGATACCGCGATAAACTCTATATGCATATATAAACAAACTTAGATACCGCGATAAACTCTATATGCATATAAACAAACTTAGATACCGCGATAAACTCTATATGCATATAAACAAACTTAGATACCACGATAAACTCTATATACATATATAAACAAACTTAGATACCGCGATAAACTCTATATGCATATATAAACAAACTTAGATACCGCGATAAACTCTATATACATATATAAACAAACTTAGATACCGCGATAAACTCTATATACATATATATATATATATATATATATATATATATATATATATATATATATATATATATATATATATATATATAAACAAACTTAGATACCGCGATAAACTCTATATACATACATAAACAAACTTAGATACCGCGATAAACTCTATATGCATATAAACAAACTTAGATACCGCGATAAACTCTATATACATATATAAACAAACTTAGATACCGCGATAAACTCTATATACATACATAAACAAACTTAGATACCACGATAAACTCTATATGCATATATAAACAAACTTAGATACCGCGATAAACTCTATATGCATATAAACAAACTTAGATACCGCGATAAACTCTATATACATACATAAACAAACTTAGATACCGCGATAAACTCTATATGCATATAAACAAACTTAGATACCGCGATAAACTCTATATGCATATAAACAAACTTAGATACCGCGATAAACTCTATATACATATATAAACAAACTTAGATACCGCGATAAACTCTATATGCATATAAACAAACTTAGATACCGCGATAAACTCTATATGCATATAAACAAACTTAGATACCGCGATAAACTCTATATGCATATAAACAAACTTAGATACCGCGATAAACTCTATATGCATATAAACAAACTTAGATACCGCGATAAACTCTATATGCATATAAACAAACTTAGATACCGCGATAAACTCTATATGCATATATAAACAAACTTAGATACCGCGATAAACTCTATATGCATATAAACAAACTTAGATACCGCGATAAACTCTATATGCATATAAACAAACTTAGATACCGCGATAAACTCTATATACATATATAAACAAACTTAGATACCGCGATAAACTCTATATACATATATAAACAAACTTAGATACCGCGATAAACTCTATATGCATATATAAACAAACTTAGATACCGCGATAAACTCTATATACATATATAAACAAACTTAGATACCGCGATAAACTCTATATGCATATAAACAAACTTAGATACCGCGATAAACTCTATATACATATATAAACAAACTTAGATACCGCGATAAACTCTATATGCATATAAACAAACTTAGATACCGCGATAAACTCTATATACATATATAAACAAACTTAGATACCGCGATAAACTCTATATGCATATAAACAAACTTAGATACCGCGATAAACTCTATATACATACATAAACAAACTTAGTTACCCGTCTACGTCTTCTCTCCGTGCACTAGACGCGCATGAAAAAATTGTCCATTGTTCAGTTCACTCACAAATTATAGGGGATGACTGTGTTTATAGTAATAACTTAAGTGTGTGCCAGCAACTGGCTGGTGAGGGGATCCTTATAACGGTGCTGTTTTCCGTCTGGCAGTGGAAGGTGCTAGAGTCATTTCGTCCAAGGGCTCAGGGATGACGACGTTACCAGCTTTATGATTACTTCTTGAGGGCAGTGTGTGTCGTGGGCCGCACGAATATTGTCACCATATGAACTGTGTATTTGTCACCGTCAGTTTAATTAAAAAGGATACTTAAGTTGACCCAACAGAAATAAGGGTAGTATATAAACCAATAGTTCTCAGAAGTTTTTGAAATTTTATTCGTTATAAGTATTTTTTTTTAAATAATAAAAAAGTAAAGTAAATTAAAATTATATATGTAAATTCCACTCCTAATCTGCGGCATTTTCCTTGGAGAGAGTGTTTTTTTACATTCATTTCTTAGACAGAAACTAGAATGGCTATATGTAACTAGGGTTGTCCATTTTCGACTGAACTGCCTTCATGTCGAGATGCATGCCAAGAACAACACCATACATTCACACAAACAAGTGCAGACAAACAGAAATTATTTTAACTCCCTTAAACGTTCCTGGAATATTCTCTGATCGCGTGTAAACCACGCTCGCGTAGCGGTGACTTGGTTCGAAACTAATGTTATTGCAAGGTTACGCTGATAGATCCACGTGACAGCCTGTTTCTGGGAGCAGCAAGAATAGGCCTGCTCGGCCGGTAAGGACCACACCCTCGCTGAATACCAGAGTGATAACACCAGAGCATAACGGTATTTAACTCTGTCATAACGCTGTGTTCTGTAAGGTGAGTGTAGAAAGACCGGAGATCCAAGCATACAGGCTTTCCATCTCAGTCTTTAGAGGTGGATTTCACGGGTCGCAGTCGTCACTAGCCATCAGGTGAACTGTGTGCTCGTTTTATCACCATTAATGTTATTTAAAAAAATATTGATTATATTGCTAATCTCGATCTGTATCCTAATACTGTGTTAGAACGTCTCTTTATTGGATGTGAAGGTTTGTTTAGACAATTAAAAGGATTTATCATTATTTTCTACGTTCAATTTACTTTAAATAGCGTAGCGTGGAAGCTAACAGATAATTTAATCTGCTTACTCGACATGGGAATGGATCAACCCACATTTGTTTATAAAAGATACGCACGTACGCTCGCATGCAAGCATGCTCGCACGCACGCACGTATGCAGATAAAGTAATTAAATAAAGTTTTATTCTTACACCTAACGGCTTTTTTGTCATCAATAATATTTGCTCCTATTCTGCCGTCAGTTTATAAGAACGTCTATTCGCTGAAAAAAGTAAATCCGATTTCGGACATAAATTAAGCTGTGTTATGTATATTAAGATCTGTTTGCTTTAGTTTGTAAAGTAAGGAAACATATTCGCATGATGTTGTGAACGAGGCTTAGGTTGTGTATAGGTCGCGTACCCACCAGGCACTTGCCCAGGCGCGAGTAGCGCGCGCAGCTGTCGTCCACCTGGTACACGTAGAGGAAGTTGTCACGCGAGCCCAGCGCAACGTACTTGTTGTTGGGCGAGTACTGGATCGTCTGTATCGGCTCCGACCTGTAATTGTATTAGATACCGTGATAAACTTTATATGCACATATACTATAATATATATATGTATATATATATATATATATATATATATATATATATATATATATATATATATATATATATATATATGTATATATATATATATATATATAATACTGTACTGTACTTACGTCAGAAGTGACTTAGAGTATGCTTCGCAACATTGAAATCCCCGCTATTAGAAATATAATAAAGAATTCCATGTCATTCTATGAATTATATACCACTTTGCAAAATATTCCATTTATTATCATTAGTTTATCGTCGCAAATTTGCTGATTTTTTATTCTTTCTTAAAATACTCAAATATGATATTGATTGCCCTGAGTTACTTGCTAAGATCTCTTACTATGTACCTAGTGGGTCCCGTCGGCACAATCCGCTTATAAGCGTACCGTATGCCTCAACTAGCTACAGGCAGAACATCTGCGTGGTGCGCGAGCAGACATTTCAATGAGCTTTGTGAGCAGCACAATATGGATGCATTATCAACTTGTGTGTCTTCAGCAAGGAGATGTTTGAGCTCGGAGTTCTTTAAATAATGTAGTTTTGTCAAGGAATAAGTACATACATTTTTTTTACCCATTGTTTATATTCTTGTGTTTATGTCATTTTAAAATGTCTATACTTTTAACTGTGTGAATTGTTTCATGGTTTGTTTGCTTACATTTCTGAATTTGTTAATCTTTTTCTATAAGTGTAGACTTGTTGTTGGCTGTATAATTACTATATTAATACTACTCTTGTTAAATTTAAGCTGTAAGTCTTCCATGCCTTACGCTATAAACTCTATATGCATATATAAACAAACTTAGATACCGCGATAAACTCTATATACGTATATAAACAAACTTAGATACCGCGATAAACTCTATATGCATATATAAACAAACTTAGAATACCGCGATAAACTCTATATACATATATAAACAAACTTAGATACCGCGATAAACTCTATATGCATTTATAAACAAACTTAGATACCAAGTGATAAACTCTATATGCATATATATAAACAAACTTAGATACCAAGTGATAAACTCTATATGCATATATATAAACAAACTTAGATACCAAGTGATAAACTCTATATACATACATAAACAAACTTAGATACCACGATAAACTCTATATGCATATATAAACAAACTTAGATACCGCGATAAACTCTATATGCATTTATAAACAAACTTAGATACCGCGATAAACTCTATATACACATATAAACAAACTTAGATACCGCGATAAACTCTATATACATACATAAACAAACTTAGATACCACGATAAATTCTATATGCATATATAAACAAACTTAGATACCGCGATAAACTCTATATGCATATATAAACAAACTTAGATACCGCGATAAACTCTATATGCATTTATAAACAAACTTAGATACCGCGATAAACTCTATATACACATATAAACAAACTTAGATACCGCGATAAACTCTATATACACATATAAACAAACTTAGATACCGCGATAAACTCTATATACATACATAAACAAACTTAGATACCACGATAAACTCTATATGCATATATAAACAAACTTAGATACCGCGATAAACTCTATATACATATATAAACAAACTTAGATACCGCGATAAACTCTATATGCAAATATAAACAAACTTAGATACCGCGATAAACTCTATATACATACATAAACAAACTTAGATACCACGATAAACTCTATATGCATATATAAACAAACTCTTCAAAGACCAAATTTTATAGGTGTATGCCGCGAAAAATAACTATTGCGTTAGAACCATGTATCATTAATATTCGTGACGTCAGTTGAAACTACAGAAAAAACAAATCTAATACTTGATAAACTTTTACTATTTATAAGTTTATATATTCATTTAGGCATAGTACCTACTAGGGTTTGGGGTTTTGGTGGTTTCCGGTGAAGGCAATTCAATTTAGTTCGAATGCTGTCGATGGAGGACAGGTCAGACAGAGACGCCAACTTGTCTTTTCTCACATTTAGTCAAATGATATATTTTGGATATAATGTAGGTGCAGAGACATTGTGTAGTTTAGACTGCGGTAGGGTATGGGAGTAAGCGTACGTTTATAATGGATTTGTCGAATGTCTATTTTATTCAAAAAATAATGTTTATTGACTTTAAATTTACAACGTTATTTACGAAAGCCGGCAACGACGTGTCGCCATGGAGGTCGGCAATGAACGAAATTTAGAACTACCCTTCACTGCGTGTATTACATAGAAATCCAACTGAACAGAAGAGTAGGAGGAAGGTAAGTAATTGAGTGTGCATAGTGTGGGTGAGGGTGAGTTGGTGGAGTGCGCACCCGTCGTGGTGGCTGGCCAGCAGCTCGCGGGACTGCGGCTCGTACACCAGCCAGCGCCCCGACAGGCAGCCCACCGCAATGGCGCTGCCGTCGCGCGACCACGCGCAGCACTGCGCACGCTCCTGCACCGCAAGAGTTCACAGAGATGATCAGATACACATCCTCATCATTATCAGAACACTGCTGAACTTGACCGTATCCAACGAGATATCATCTAGTGCCACCAGCATTTGTTTTAAGGAATGCTGTTAACATTCCAGCTCGTAACTAAGTTCAGAATTCTGGTGCTAGATGGTTTGCGACATCAGCCACATGGTGGATTTGAACCAACCACCATCTTAAGTGTCGAATAGTCGTACCCTTAGCCACTAGACCATGTCAATAGGCAGCTTATAAGCGTCAGCTTAATTAACAAACTTAAAATATATATATTTTAAAGGAAAATTAAAATGTTCTGTAAAGAATATTATTTCATTAAAGTAAGTTTAATATATACCAACGTGAAACGTTAGGGTCGTGGGGTGCTAGTTACTGAGGCAATAAATCGCAGTCCTCAGGCGTGACCTTGGATAGGTCTTGAGCCATGACGATGAATAGAATCGTCCTGGGCCGACTTACCATCTGGTGAACCGTGTTTGCGTTTGTTTCCTCAAACATAATAGATCAGTAGTTATAAATTATCTAACTTTAATGTTTCTTAAGTAAGAAGTCATCAAGTTAAACTCAATACATCTCGCCTCTTACCTCAATATCCTTACTCCAGACAGTCGAGTGGCTGAGCGCGTCCCACAGTTGAAGCAACCGATCCCAGCCCGCGGTCACGAACTGGGGCAGCGTTGGGTGGGTGGCCAAGCCCCACAATTCATCCACATGACCTTAATAATTTATATAATATGTACACAACTATTTATGCGGAACAAAGATATAGAATTTAATCAAAAAGGGAAAAATATATTTTCAGTTAAAAACAACAATTTTTATGTGCATGTACGCATTGCGTATATATTTGTTCTACATACAGCCACATTTTATTTTTATTTTATTAGGAAAACTTACAGCTATTACTTATGATAATACAGTATAATAATAAATTTAATACAGCTAATTAACAGCTTCCACATTTAAGTACAGACAATACCTTAAACTTTTGGAAATCTATGGAAATAAGATATTTAAAATATTGTATTAATTCCAATTACGAGATTAAATTTAGAAAATATATCCGGCTCAAAGGACCAAGTATATTTATTATATTTTTTGGTTTATGTATCATCAAATCAAGCCTTTTAAGAAAGAACACTAGAAGGTTAAAAGTAAGAAAATTACATGTTAAGTTTATATTCATAATGTGTATTGTATTATAAAATTAAACTTGAAATTGGTTTACACACATATTTGATACAATCAGAGAGCAAACAGACGAAGGAAAATTACCTAGAACGGCTGGGGAGAAACCTAGCTGCAGATCTCCGTGCAGGATGCAGTTCTTAGTTGTTCCGATGTAAATTTGACTGCCCCTGCCTTCTGCTATCACACGTACTCCGCCGTAATGACCCTCGATCTGATCAATGTAAACACTTAAAGCTTAGTTGAAACGTAAATAATATAGATTCCTTACGATCAATGAATTCATTGAAGATTGCAGACATCGGCAGTGCTGGGCACATTCAACGAAATGTCTACAGCACTGCAATGCTTTATTAAGTCCAAAATGTGATTAATCCGATGGCTGACGACAAACTTTATGAGCTGATGCTGTAGGTATTCTAAATAACAGACCTTTAGTTCCAGGCTTTTTAAATAGGGCTAAGGTATCTATCATATATCGTATAAGGCGACTAAAGGGGATTAGGGGTTTGCGGGAGATCAGGGTGGGGCTCTGATCATCCAGAACCCTTTGACGACGGCAACACAGGTATAGGTGTCCCTATACACCGAGACGTTCCTTAGTTTTCTTCTACTCCCAATGCCCTGGTAGTCGCCATAGGCAGGCAGGGTATCTTTTGAAGATATCGCTCCCGACACCAGAAAACTTTATCAAGACCGTGAGGTCACCATTCCAATGTCTTACCACTGAACTATTTTTATATTGTATTTTGGAACCATCAACAGAATTACGTACATTTTAATTTAACAAGAAAGTTACTTATAATTCCTTAGAGACACTCGTGCAGACTTTTTGTACGATAACTTTTTTTTTATAAAATTAATAATGTAAATAAATTAATTACAAATCACTAACAAGTTTTATAAGCACATTGCTTCCTTATACCGGACCGAAACTGAAGACAGTTTTAATGATTTTAGACTTTAATCTTCCTGATTTGTCACTACATAAGGCCATAGACTTGTAATTGTGAAGTAATGCTGTGCAATCTGTTTAGCCTGGGCAGTAAGGAGCGGTGATGAGCGGTGATAATCAATATGTGATATGTATCATTAGTATCAAAAAAATATCATAAATAACAATTGCAATTTTATTCACAAAACCTTACAAAAAACTATTACAAAAAATTACAAATAAAATATGACATCAGTTTTAAATATAAGATGAAGCAAAAAGAGATAATAATAATACCACTGCATCCCATTTACTAAACAAAATAGCGGAAACACAGTTATATATGTGTTACAGTTATTTATTAATAAAATTAATATCGGCAAAATAGTTTAGACGTCGCACAGCGAACTTGTTTCCTAAATGTAAATTGCCTTATCTTTTACACACACTTACCTCATTCGCTGTTTGCAAAAGATTAGATTATGATGCAATATTACAAAAAACAGTATTGGGTTAAAAAATTACGTCGTAATTTTCTAACGCGGTAAAGCCAAGTTGCAGCCAGTTTCTAAGTGCAATATGAATGGGTCGGCTCAGCCGGATAGATCGGCGATCCTTATTAGCGGTGACGAGTTACCTATCCTGATCCTCAATGATGACAACTCACATGCTGGATTCAATTGGTTATGGGCCGCAGGCAATATCTACGTTCAGGTGAACTGTGTGCTCTCTCGTCGCCACTAATATTATAAAATGGCAAAAATAATGCGAAACCTAATTTAAACTTCATTAATTAGATTAGTAAACGAAGTGATTCAAATTCCAAATTCAATCGTACCGAAGAGCCAAGTCAAAAAAATCCTACAACTCGTATATTTCAATACTCACCACATTCTCCATCCCGGTGGCGTTCAGCTCGGAGTCAAACATAACGACTCTGCCATCCTTGCCACCGCCAGACAACACGCTGCCCTCCTTGAGGCAGCACAGTGTGAACACGGGCCCTTCGTGCACACCCCTCACCAGTTTCAGGATCGTGTTGGTACCACGACCCCACACTATGATGTTGCCGTTAGAGTCGCCTGATAGGACGTCGCCTGCAAAACGTGGGATATACATATAAAAATAACAACTTAAGAACTTAGAAAGCGGCTATGATGACATTTTAATAAAATCCGGCTCGGACGACCAAAAAGCTAGAAGACAAGAAAACAACCTATATAGAGAAAAAGGATTTTTATGAAACTAAGGGCGCGGTTCACCGGATGATAAGTGATGATTGCCCCGTGACCACACACATCCTCATCAAAGATGGGCTTCGGTCTTCAAATCTCTTCATGGGCAATGCCAATGATATCAACGATGACGCCATATTGGAAGTGGGGGAACAGAATATTTTACTCACCATTGGGATTGAATGCCAAACAAGTGACGTATTTAGGCTTGTCTCGTCCCTCGAAGACGCCCATTCGCTTGTACAGTACGTTGGTCTGGTCCAGGGTCCAGAAGGCGATGTGGTTCTTGCCGCATGTCACTATCTGGTTGCGGTCCAGCGGATGGAACTCTACAGCCACCACTGTATCCACGGAGCACTGTAAAAGAGTGAGTATGATTAGTCAGAGTATTACTTAGTATTATGTGTGGTGTGTTTTTTGCTCTCCTACCTCTTTACTAACGATGATAAATTGTCACAGTATTCACTTCATAAAAATGAGCACCGTGGTATTGATTTATTTATTCGTGCTAAAAGACTGAATAGCATTCATATTATACTTTTGAGAGATTCAATCTTTATAAACTAAAATTGCAGTGTTTTTCATCTTCAAAAGATCAATATAGTAGCACCTAGTGAGCAATCATTCCCGAGGAGTGGGATAAGGAACTAGTAACTGGATATTGAGTTTCCTCGCTCAACGTACGAAACGCAGTAACGATAAGCTGTTTCAACTGTTACTTCGAGTGCACCAGTCCTTCACCGGTCGAGCCTGCGCGAGTGCTACAGACGATTGTTTCGGCGGACGCTACCTTCGTCTCCGCCAGACAGTGCTTGTCGGGTCTCTGCCAGTCCCACACTGCGATGGTGTGGTCGGGCGCGTCGTCCAGCGCCGCAAGCAGCGCGCCGTCGGCCCTCGAGAATGCCAAGCCGGCCACGCCGCGCTGCAACTGTGCGCCGCCCAGCACTGCCAGTGTTGCCAATGACACCGAGTTCCATACGCGCACGTGCGGCTGTGGGGAGACTAGGCTTAGTGCACATACAAAATAAAAAAAAGAAATAAAGAATAATAGAGATTTTTTTTTTAATATATATTATTTGTTAAACGAGGTTCACCATATGGTAAGTGATAACTGCGTGCTCTTATAGGCCTCTAGGTGTGTCCCCGAATTAAAAAAGAACTGTCTGGAACCTGAATGTGCATGTTTAAATTTATGTGATAGATTACACAAAATACAACAAAGATTAAGAATATGTTATTTGGACGGAGTCTGATGCGCCTAGATAGCATTCTGACAGCCCCCTATTCTATACAAATTATATTATAATAACACACCCACCCATAAATGACATAAATGCGAGTACCTAATGTATCGCCGCTCCTGAGGTCAGTGGAATGCCTCGTTTTTATTAATTGGATTAGTACACTGAATTGTTAACAATATTTTTTTTATTACATTGAGAGTAACAAAGAAACACACAGTTCACCTGATGGCAAGTGATTCCTGCGGCCCACGACACCTACATTCATCCTTGTCAAGGAATCGTAATGCAGATACGTCACCCTTGTGGACTGAGATGGAATGCCTCGGGATAAAGGATCCCTACACTCACCGGACGAAACAGCAGCATTATGGTGCTATTTTACACTGGTCTTCTGTGAGGGCGCGTTCCTACCCCGGCCGAGCTGACCCATTCATTCTGCAGCTATAATCAAACTGCAGTGTAAATCTACCACTTCTAGTTCACTGCAGTTTCAGTTTTTCGAATCACGAGGAGTAATCGGGAATATGCAGACGTTTTCCGATGGACAGCATGAAGGTTGTCAATCTGAATGTCAACCTCGAACTCTCATAATGGACCTAATCTATAGTCAAAACTCCTGGTGAAGTACTGGTATTAAATTCATTTAAACATGGCAACCCTGAGCTTTATCCATAGGTGGCAAGCTAGCTAGAACAGCTACAATATATTCATGGCGATTTGAAAGAACGCTTGTGGTGTTTAATCTTTCTCTCATTTGAAATAGTTACCCACCCTAGCGTCAACCCGGTCGTGCCCGGCGCACTGGCCGCTGGCCACGACCAGCTTGTTGGGGTGGATGGCGAGGCACTTGACGTCGTCCGTGTGACCCGTGTAGTGCCGCTGGCACTGCTCCTCCACGTTCATCAAGACCACTACCGCGGCGACGAAATAGACTATCTCGCCCGTGGGCAGCAGGTACAGGTTGCTGCGACAGTCCTTGCCCCTGAAATATAAAGAAAACAATCTTTAAATATTTTGCCGATAAAAAACTCCGGGAGATAACCTCCATATCCGGTTTCCATGATGCTAAAGATGGACCGTCCGTGATCAAAAGTGACACATACATATCACTAATGGAGATTCAAGACGCACATGCGTTATTACTCCAGCGGACTGACGGGTGTTCGATACAACGGATATTTCGCGTCTAGATAATAGTTAAGCTGAACTATTTAAAACAGACTAACAGGTTAGCCATATCTTATAACCATCCCATTGAACATTACATCAGATTTGATATACTACAAATCCTCGAAAAATAACACCGATACCTACCCAAGCTTGATTAGTGAAGCCATTGAATTAAAAACAAAAACATCCTGATTTCAATAGAACCGTCTCTTCGGTTGAATATTACCATCAGCCTGGGATAGACATACTGCAAGACTCTGTGAGCTCCTTCGCCATAGATCGGAACAAAATAGTTCAGAGTTAACTATGACATTGGGACATCAAACTCCTCAGTGTACATCGAAACGTCGAGACCCAAAAAGTTTAAAATAAACGCGATAAATCCATAATAAGTTTTATCCAAATATACTTTTTAAAAGCACTTTCAACACGTCACCCTATATCTTATGTAGATATTCCTTGAAAGAGAACAATTATATTGTGTCAAATTCTCGTCTAACTTTCAATGCGGAACCGGTCTGGTGCATTACCGGCGACCCCGCTGACGCAGTGGTCGTCGGCCTAGTTGCACAGTTGGGCGGCCGAGCGTGGCGGCGGCGATCAAAGCCGGCCTTGAGGTACGTGCCCGTTGTACACGGAACCAGATCGGGTAAAAAGATAAACAATGTAACTTTTGTTTTGTTTGTTTCTCAGCACAAGAATTGCTACGTGACCAGTGAATTGGGAGAAGGTAAGTTATTTTTTAAAAGGAAAAATAACTGCAAAAAGCTTTTCTCTCGGCCAAATGTTTTTTTGATAGTAATGCTGAAGAATGCGCACACAGTTCACCTGATAGCAAGTGATTCCGGCCAAATATAGCCGAGCCAATAAACACACAACTACAAAATCTATGAAGACTGTCGATAGCGTGGTTAGTTCTCAGATATGAGATATTACGATTTGTCGGATCGACCGGGGCAGGACCACGTTCACCGGAATTTAATACAGAAATTGTTAAATCGTAATTTTAAGTGTAGATCTACCACGTGCGCAGCGGTGAAGTAAACATGGCGAGGAAACCTACATCTAAGAAATAAAAAATAATTATTGCGACGAGTGAATCCGCCAATCTGTAGCGAAACCACATGACAGACTATGAATGATTCAACACCCTTCATAGCATATGGCTTGCAACCCTGAGTATAAATGATAAATAGTTTTTTTTTGTCGTGGATTTTACTATAAAAGGTTTAACTAAGTGCGATTATCTTTGAACCATCGAGGTTCACGGTTCCGGCATCGTTGTCAATTCAATCCATTAAGTCGCGGGCTAAAGTTAGTGTCCAATAAAAAAAAAGTATTCGAAAGTGAGAAGTAATGGTAAATAACTTCACAAAAAACAGCGTGTCGCAAGTATTTGCTGAATGATGTTTTTTCGCTGAAGTCGAGTAGCTGGTAGCTTTTTGTTTGTTTACATTTTTTCATAGGCTATTGACACGAGATTAAAGATTTGCTATTGCAAAACATAAATTACGTTATATATATTTTTTTTAACCACCTTTACCTAACAATAAGAGATTCGTGGAGCCCACGACTTCTACATATGTAGATATTCTCGACAAAGAATTCAAGATTCTTCTAATTAATCTTGTCCCTGGATCCTTACAATTAGCAGACGGAACACAGCAGCGATATGTTCATGCTGCTCAAAAATAACATAAAGATCTACTTATGTTAAAATAAAATAAAAGAAATACCCGTACGTATGTTATACAAACATAAAAATACTATGTATATCTACATCGTAACGTTCCCACGGCTTCGGAGGCGCAAGCGGGGACAGCCCGATCTGGGGGAGGGGGTGAAACTAGACTCGACTTTACCGAACGATATATTTTATTTATTTAAACTTTATTAGTCGCACCTTACAAAAAGGGATACACAGGCGGACTTAATGCCGTAAGGCATTCTCTACCAGTCAACCCGTGGCGTGGAGAGAGAAATTGCGGTAGGTGTAGTGCCTACATTGTAAATAAAAGAAAAAAAAATATCTTAAAACTTAATCAATAAAATGGCGGAAAAAAAATTGAACGTTTTGTCATATAATACATATACATATGTTATGTGTGTATATAAAACTAAAAAATAATTGGCTAATTAAATATTGGATATTTTATAATATTAGATTTGACAAGCAAGCACACAGTTCACCTGATGGTAATTGATGATGATTACCCTTGAAATCTATATCTGTATTTGGGTTCCTGGTCCTTAAAATGTGTCAGAGTAGATCTAGCACAGGAAGCATAGCAGGTGTTCTGACCAAAGATCTCCCAATAAGTAGTCAGTACAATACTTCTACTTTAGTACTGTTTACGGACGTTTATATATATATATATAATTGATTGCAATTCTGTCCGTCACGTACGCGACCATGATTAGACGAGACACCTGCACAGCTGGGGCAGTGGTAATTAATATTGCATGACGTACAGACAAACAACTTGTTATGTAATAACAAGTTCTTCAAGATAATTACTTTTACTATACTTTCGAGACTTCGCACGCGCGGCACGCACCGGATTAAAGACTAACTGTCGCTTGTTTATTAGTTATACCGTATTGCCGTCCAGTTTTTTTAAATTAATTTATTAGTATAGTAGCAAGAGATAACTCAGTGCATTTGAATCGAATAACAAAACCGATCAGATGGCGGCACTAATGAAATGATAAATTACAATTTGTGTTACAACGCGATCGGTGGTGATGGAATATACATAAACTAAGGCCGGTCGACCAGGAAACCAAGTTCTCGTGGGGTAGCAGCTTAATAGGAGCAAAAAAATCTGTGTATCGAATCTGGGTCCTGGGTTGTTACTGGTGACGAGGCATTTCATCTCGGTCCTCAGGGCTGACAACGCATCTGCATAAGATTCCGTATTAATGGTGAATGTCGGTGTAATAGATCGCAGTAATCACTTATGAAGTGTGCTCATTTGTCACCCTCAATACAATAATATATTAAATAATCATTTTTAATTTCTTATTCGTCAAGGTATAGAAAATTCATAAAGAGTTTATTCATTCTTTGTGAGAGAGCCCGGCATTTGCAACATTTCCATGTCTGATCTATTTGCAGGCCCTCGAGTCAAGGATACTGTTGCCTTTAATTAATTAAAAAAAAGAACTAAAATACGACTACAATTGTGACTGATATAAATCATTGCTTTTAATTGCCCAAAACAGCCAAGTGTAGGTCGCGACAGCGCCGTTGTGAGAGGACCGTGTGGGTGGCGAGTCATTATGTCCTCTGTGTTTACCAGAACTGGACAATTGGTAAATTGGCCAATGAATTTCAGTTGACTGGCAGTCCCTTGCGATGGTTTTGGTTCATATAAATACAGGCTACACAAAAAGGAAGGTCAAATTGATGAAATTTAAAAAGTAAAGCAGCAGCGCACGGGTTAGAGTACCTGGCTGCTGCGTCCTGCGTTCGATTCTCAGAGGAGGAACAATGTTTCTGCATCACAAATTGTTGGTTTCCGGATTTGGGTGTTCCATGTATGTCTTGTACACTGCATCTGAATTTTTCTCTGATCTCATTGTACATTCATTACATCGAACTAGGCAAGGTGGCGACTAGAGAATACCGCTTTTTATGGGTGATGGTCACTAGACCCTAGAGCTTTTACAACTCCACCTGGTTGACAGATGGCCGAGCGCTTAGGTTACTCAGCCGATACCTTAATTAATGGGTAACCAGCACAAGGGTTCCCGAGTTTCTGTCTATTTGCGCAAATGCTTACCATACATATTCTGCGCAGGTGATGTTGTCTGGCAATAACCAGATAACATCGTAGTCGAAGTCGATCAGGAAGACATCATCATCATATAAACCCCACTGTTGGGCATAGGCCTCCTCTCTAGAGGTCATTACAGTCTCGACTACAGATGGGTGGAATGGCATGTCTTCGAAATATTTCAAATACTGCGAGATTCGGTGAAGTAAAACATGGCGAGGAAACTTGCATGTCAGAAATATACGTGATAGTATGTGACCCTAACATTCATTCTCCATAAGGTATCACAATCACCCCAAGGACTGAGATGAAATGCCTCGTCACCAGTAATAAGTCTTCGTATCTCTCTCTTCGTTTACCAGACGAAACACAGTAGCGCTATGCTGCTATTGTGAGAGTGTGATCTTTCTCCGGTGTGCTGCAAATAGGCACAAACTGCGGCGTGCCTCTACAATTGTACAACATAATCTGCATCTTGTATCTCCGTTAAGATAACTATCGGTGTGCTCGTTTCTCAGCTTTAGTTAAAAATAATCTAAATAATTTAAATTTCAGATTTAATTAAATCGCTACGTTTATCGTAATACCCAAGATATGGGAAACCCTAGAGACAAATTTTCATATTTACGATTGGTGCCTGGTTGTACGGTCTGCTAAACTTAAAGTCGTAGGTTCGAATCCACCATTAGACTATTGGCGTGAACCGTCTCCTGGCACAAGCATATGGAATGGTTAACCAGAATATAAGTAATGGTATTAGCATCTCTAATATTCTTTATTTAAAAAATTAAAAAAGAAATAAACATATAAATAACTGACTATATTTACATGATTACTTTATATTGAATTAAACTAATTTTATGGATTTTATTGCGTTTATTTAATTTTTTTCCTATACGCTACCATCGTGTGTATTATTAAATCCCAAAGCAGATATCGCTGCTTTATCTCAAGACACTGAGCTTTGCGTACATCGGACCGAAAAGAAATAATTAAAAGCTAACGCTAGTTCCGGTTCCCTGTGACATCGGGTCGTCAAATATCTCAATATCTGCGCTGTAAAGCACTAGAAAAGGCAGAATAAACAGTTTAAAATAAACTCGGTAACATAAATAAAATACAGTTTTATTCAGTAAAATATTCTGTATGATACTCGTAAATAACGCTCGAATAATATTAGTCAATTGAATTTTTTCCTTAATCAATTACAATAATGGTACAAGTACATACTATGTGATATTTCCATGGGGATATAAAACGGTTTCATCGAAATTAAAACCATCGCTTGTATTACGTTTAATAACGGTATTAAATAACGATGTTTGTAACCCAACTTATTTAAAATAATAGCTTATACTTTTAACACTATGCTACTTATGAAGCTTCAATAGCCTAGTGGTTTAGAGTACGGTCTGCGTAACTTAAGGTCGTAGGTTCCAATCCGCCATTCGACTATTGTATTGAACCATCTCCTAGCACAAGCAGTTTCAGCTTAATTGTTGTGGTTAACCGGAATATTAGTAATGTTAATGGCATTTCTGATATTCTTTAAATAAAAAAAAATTATTCGTTTTTATTCTCTACTTTTTTTAATGACGTCCTGAAAAGGCGAAGCTCAGCTCATACAGCCATGAAAGTAATTAAAATAGTTTTATCTAATTGGTTTAGGCTTGTTATCACACATCAACGGATAAATTGTGTGCTCGTTTGTCACCCCTAATATTATAAAAAAAAGGATACATGTCTTGAGTACAGATCTATGGCGCCTTACTTTTTTAATGATATAAGTTTCGTTACCTTTTCATTTACAAAACAAAAATAATGTTAAAAATTATCGATCAATTTCTAAATTATGCTTAATTGCAAAAGTATTTGAAAAAATAATTTTTAAGCAACTGTATGCTACAGTTTCTCATTTTTTAATCGACCAACAGCATGGCTTTATGCAAAATCGGTCTACATTAAGTAATCTTTTATTATTTAATGACTATGTCACTTTTTTCATGGATAAGGGTTCACAAGTGGATGCTATTTTTACAGATTTTACAAAGGCATTTGATCGTATAGACCATAAAATACTTCTACAAAAGTTGCTAGCTGCTGGTATTCGTGGCGATTTATATAGGTTGTTTACTTCTTATATTCAAAATAGGTCGCAAGTTGTTGTTATTAATGGATATTCGTCCTCTTGGACCAAAATCCTTTTCGGGAGTTCCACAAGGCTCCTTATTGGGCCCTTTATTATTTATAATTTTTATAAATGACATCAATACTTGTTTTTTAATTCTCAATTCATACTATATGCAGATGATATGAAAATAGTTAAAGAAATTAGAAATTATAACGACTGTAAGCTCATGCAGGCAGATTTACTCAGACTGGAGCAGTATCGTCTATATAACAAGTTGGATCTTAATGTGTCTACGTGCTTCGCAATGTCATGTACACGTAAAGTAAATATCTTTAAATATAATTACCAAATAATGAATCAAAATCTTGTTTCAGTAAAAGAAATTAAAAATTTGGGTGACAGGCACATCGACTATATTATTAAAAAAGCAAATAAAGCTCTCGGGTTCATAATAAGGTCTTGCAGGAATTTTGAAAAAAATAAATCCATAAAAGTACTTTATTGCTCGTATGGGCGGAGTCTTCTCGAGTACTCATCGCAACTTTGGAATCCTTGCTACGATATTTATATAATTAGATTAGAGGCCATTCAAAAACGGTTTTTAAAATTTTTAGAATTTAAATGTGGCACGAAACGCAATAATTATGAATCAAAATGTAAAATACAGCACTTAACTACAGCACGGGCAGACAGACGAAACATAGCTGATATAGTATTCTTATTAAGACTTGCGCAAAACAGAGTAGACAGTCCTTTACTCTTAGATAAATTACAATTTTATGTACAACAAAAAGCTATTTCACGACGGAAACCTCCTATTTTCTACATACCTTTTTACGCAACAAAATAAAGAAAAAACTAATTTTTCTGTCGTGCTTCAAATTTAATTAACAAATATATAGAACAACATTGACTTTGATATCTTTAACTCAAAAATCACCGCCATAATAAAAACATGGACTAGAGATTGGTTTGATACTGTAGCTTAACATACTCTTTTTACTATTTCTTTTTTGCTTCTGTTTATTTGTTTTCTGTTCAAGCAAATATTGTTGTTTTCTTTATTATTTTAAATTAAGTCTGTATACATATATTATAAAAGCAATGCAGTTAAGTATCTGTACTCATGGGGTCTGTGTTTAGATATTTATATGTGAAAACGTGTTACTAGCTTATTTATAGTATGTATATAAAACTAAGTTATTTTGTATTTTGCTGTATGTTTTCCAAATAAAATAAAATATAATAAATACTGGAAAGCCTTCCATGCTCGTGCTCGTATAAAGATAAAAAATGTATGAAAATACAATGGTATATAATAATAACCACCACGCATCACATAATTATCCCGAATACGATAAAAATAATGAGCGTAATATTTTCATAGTAACTATTATTTGTAGATAATTTATTTTATAATATTAGGGGTGAGAAACGAGCACACTATTCATTTAATGGTAAGTGATGATAATGAACGGCTCATGACATCTAAATTCATCGTCAAGAAAGATCCACTGATGACTTGAATAGAATATCTCGTTAACCAATAACGGTCTTCGAATCCCTGCAATAACGATACGAACACAGCGTTATGCTGGTATTTTGTCTGTTGTACTAGGTGTGATCTTCCCCCAAGCCGACCCAGTCATACGAAAGCTACAAAAATGCTTCAATGTGGCTCCACCACTAATAAATCGAAAATACTTAATACCAAAACCTATATTGCAAGTCCCACTGTTGGGCAAAGGGTTTTTCTATACAGAGGGTATTGGAGCAGAGTCTGCCATGGTTTCTCTGTGGATTGGAGGACTTCACATGTCTTGAAATATATATTATTTATATTGAGGGTAACAAAAGAACATAGTTCACCCGATGGTAAGTAACTCTTGTGGTCCATTATACTCATATTCTAAAGAATCATAATGCAGATGCGTTGTCGCCCTTGAGACTAAGACAGAAGACTTCGTCATGAATTTCGTCATGTTATAAAGGTCCCTGATCCTTACACTCACCAGACGAAACACTGCGGCGTTCTGCTGCTATTTTACGCTGGTATTCTCTAAAGGCCTTCCCCGAGCGAACCGACCCATTTATACTGCAGTCATAAACGAACTGCAGCGTTGCTCTACCATTAAATATGTATTTCGAAGACATGCAGTTACTCTCACGATGTTACCTTTACCTTCGTGCACGTAGTAAATCGGCAATCAGCCGTTGAAATTGCTTTAACAAATTCAAGGGAGCCAGCACAGGGATCGATTTGTTACATGTAAAATTAAAAGCAAGCAAACTAATCATTTGTACATAATGTGAATCCACACGCAATGTCATACACCATCGATGAATAAATGATTTTCAGGTTGGGCGCGACATTGACGGGGCTGGGTGTGGTGACATGATTGCTGGTGGTGAGGGGGGGGGACACACAATCTGCCACAACCTTGACGAGTAATCAATACTTTACCACTACAAAAGTACTCAATTTACATTGTACTCTAATACAGACATTATATTTTAATCTGAATATGTGGGAGGTCTACGCTTTATTCTGGCTATAGGGTGAAAGGGACAGCACTAGCGGGAGAGGAGCTACACTCTTACCGAAGACTATAGTGAAGGAACAGCATTTTTTTTTATTATATCATTGTGGCCATCATCATCATTGTGGGCAGACCTCAACGTATCATATAACGTTACATTTGAATGCCGTAAATATTTGCACAAACACGCAGACAAGCTTCGTTTGTTAGTAATCATTTTATCTTGTTCAAATAGTATTGTGTCAACCATATCTATTAGTTTAGTATACTGTATATTAAGACTAAAAATGATAGAGACACACTGCAGCTAAATTCTGTCCGCAAGACGGATGTATCGACTCAACTGGGGAAGGACCAGGACCTCACAGCGTACCACTGTGAAGTAGCAGCATAACGCTGCTGTGTTTCTTCTCGCGAGTGTAGGGATGCGGAGACCCTTATTACTGATGACGAGGCATTCCTCAATGGTGACAACGCATCTGCATTATGATTCTTTGTCAGGGATGAATGTAGATGTCATGGACCGCAGGAATCATTTGGCATCAGGTGAACTGTGTGCGAGTTTGTCACCATAAATACAAGGAAAAAAAAGGTCCAAGAATGCTATTTTATGAAATAAATTACAAATATATTAGAAGTTTAAAAAAAAACTCACCGGTAGCCATATACCCACTCCAGCTTGAGCTTGTTGTGTGGGGGAGGCGCGACCTTGGCTGGGTCCAGGCCATCCTGGTCGGAGGGTCCGTAGAGGACCACGGGCCGGCCGCGCAGGAACATGCGCATGGAACCCTCCTCCTCATTGTATTGACAAGTGTGCGTGCTGCAAGAAAGAGAAGGAGATAGGAAAAGTCCACTTACGGCGGTAAGACCTCTTCCTTTAATACGCCCGGTGAAGTAAACACGTGTAAATTCGGGTATTTCTTTTTTTTATGATATTTTATTAATTATTACAACTTCCTTGGATTTTCTAATTAATCAATTTTGAATGTTACGTTTTCTAAACTAGCTTTAATTTTTTTTATTGGAAAATTAAAATTGACATTACGATTGGTTACTTTTGTTTTTAAAATAATAAACGAGTTGAAATCTAACAAAAATATTTAATAATAAAACTAAATGAACAATAATTCATTATGGTATAGTTTAGTCTATTATTTATTTTATTATTGACTATCGTTATAGATATATATATATATATATATATATATATATATATATATATATATATATGTTAGTATTTTACATATATCTATATATATATCTGTGTACAAGAGATATTACATTATATGTTCATATTAATCATAAATTATTTACTTACATAAGCAAGTGTTTATTCATTACTATATAATATTTTGTTTTCCTATCTAAAATATTTTTATTTTGTTATTTTTGATTGCTACTCCGTTATCAGATTATCTCACCACACCATCTGTATCCTTAAATGCAATAAACTATAAATAAATAATAGTTTGCTGTACGACTGTATTTTTGGTAATAATGCTTAGAGTTTTAAATATTGTTATAAATAGAAATTAATTCGTTTATTGAAATTCCATTACGGAAATTATTATGACCACTATCAATACAGTATTTATTAAACTATGCCGTGGTGAAGCCATCCTTTAGCTAGTTTCTAAGTATGAAGTCAATTCAATCGAGGAAGGAATACAACATCGCAGATTACCAGCCTAAAGTAGCTGACGCTGCTGAGGCGATGGGCGTAAGGATTCGGGGTTGGTGTCACAGGCAACAGGCATTTTCTTCGCAGGCCCGAGGGTTGCCAATCCATAGACATCCTTAGTATTACTATTGGCCGCTGGCTTCGTTTACCATCAGGCGAACAGTTTACCACCCCAATATAAAAATATATCACATTTAACTATTCAAACTCACTTATCATATGTTACACTACTCTAGTTAATATTTTAACTAAGGGTTAATTACGATTGTTAGTTACATGCTGTACATACAGTTAAGATAATGGAATTAAAACGATTATAATTTTAAGCCAGTTAACCACGGGTTTACAAAAGTAAGCCAAGCGACTGTGTTAGAAGATGATTTATGATAGTATTAAGAGGGATTTTAACTATGGTAACCCTTCATAATTTTAATTTCCCCAAAAGAATGTTACAAGATACGATATTCAGCGACAAGCAACCATGGATCGACCGCAGACCTGCACTTTTTTATTCTATTGATGGTGACAAACGAGCACACAGTTCGCCTTTTTTTAAATTCCTGCAGCTCATGAAACCCACATTCATCCTCGCTCGACAAGGAATTATAATGCAGATGTAATGTCACCAGTAATAAAGGTCTCCGGTATCCCTGCACCCGAAACACAGGAGTGTTATGGTGTCGTTTCACGCATACATGTGTTGTGTATTGTGCGTATTTATGCATTTATTGCGTTCATTTGCTAGTAAATCTTTGAATATTTTTTTTATTACAATTAAAGTACATGCTCTTTGTGAAAAAAACTAAAGTTGTCTCGATTTATCGTATACGAAAGCCAAGCCCCACTTTGTTCGCAAACGGAACATTAGTTCAGAGTTTAGAACAGGTGTGTAATAAGTGTGCACAAAGATGATACATTAGTTTTTCTCATTAAATCAATAGCCCTTTACTCAAAGCACCAAAATACTTTATCTTTTTTCGTGAAAATGTCAATAATAATATTCGTTCGATGGATGTATTTAATTATTAAAAAAGAAATCTTGCCAGTTCTAATAACTAATGAATAGATATATGCATAAAACTTCCGCCATCGAAACAACCATTACAAATATTGCCGAGGACCATTCATCTGTTTTAAAAAAAAACTTTAATTACAACGTTGACTAACTAAATACGTTATCAATGTTATCTATAATTTGCTAAAATATATAATAAAATTAATATAGTAGTACTAATTAATTTTACTACTACTACTATTTAAGAAGTTATATTAAACCTTCGACGTTTTGAAATTTGCAAACACAAATAAAGTATATAAAAAAAAGTTCGACTACACATGAAGCCGTGTTTATTATCTCGTTGAAAAAAAAATTACAAAATCACTAAGCCGACTTTCCCATTGGTATGAGTCACGTACAGGTTAAGTACAGTGCGTAAAGTTATTTGGTGCCATGTATGTTAGTAGGTGAGGTAAAGCATCGGCATTGCGTGATACTAAAGCTGTATTAAATGATTTAACTTGCGATATAACTCGGTTAACTTATGTTCATTATGTATATGTAGACCTAAATATGTTTTGTTACACATTTTAACACAACTTGAATACATATTTTTCTATTAAGATTATTTTAATATTTCAACGAGTTTTATATCATTCAATTGTATTTAACTTTTGAATGTTAATTTTATAATAAATAGTTGACAATTGAGAAGGAATTTAATTAATTAAATAAATTAATAATTCTCTCATTACCATAAATTAAGTATAAAAATAAATAAAAATTAAGACAATCGGTATATTAACGTGCAAAACATGAATCTTCTTGATTAGCATGCTTTTTTTGAACAATTAAACACTGATGTAACGATACGAGTGACGGTTCGCATCACAGCAAATTTATCAGTCTCCTAACTTACATTGAGGTGAATGACATCTCTAGCTGCTTTAAACAATCAGCTGCGAAATACTTGAAACCAAAAAGACACCCACACGACGAGCTTCCAAAGCAGACTGACTAGTGACTACACGAAAATAAATCTAAAATAAAATAAAACAAAACGACAAGCGTTAACGTTATCTAATCTAGAAAATGATTATAATAAAGGCATGGAAAAACTTTTACCTGTCGTCCATGGCGCTTAAATAATGAGTTATTTTTTTTACAAAATGGGCTATGGAATCGATCGCTTCAGAATTAAACTTTTTAAAAACCGGTCCGCGACGCTGACGCGTATGGCAAGCGACAAATGCGGTCTCAGACTGCGCGTTCGCTGAAGTAAATTGGCCGTAAGCGAGTAAACGAAGAGATATGACCTTCACTGTTGTGTTATTTTCATTGTTGCCTTCGCTTCATACTTTTATTTTTCACACGCAACAAATCCAGCAATGTAAAGCGATCATACAAAGTGACTAGACTTTTGTTGTATATATATGTGGCAGGACATCAAAGATTAACGTTTACGCCATAAGGTGTTGTTATATTTAGGTATAGTGAATCATTTGTTAATGCAGAAATGGTGTCGCTGTTACTTTAAAGAAAACTGGAAGTTGAACAAGGAAAACAAGTACTTCGGTACACAATAGCGTTACTGGATCACACGTAGAGTTGCGGTCCAGATTGCGGTCATTGTGGTACATTAAGACATTAGATTACTTATCAGAAAACATCAAACTACTCTGTATATATTGTACTAGCGCGAGATGCTGCCCAGAGCTCTAGCGCATTAAATCTCGTACGTAATTAATATTTACGTACAATTCAAAATTTTTGTCATTGTATCAACGATATTAGGCCGTGGTAACTCAGTACCTATGTAAGCGTTGACTTTTAATTCACGGCACGCGAACCGACAGAGTTCGATCCGCGTTGGCTAATGAAATTGTTAGTTGCAATTTTAAGTGCTGATTTAATACAAGTTCGGCGGTAAAGACAAATACCGCGACCGAACCTGTGGGTTTAGATAAACATTAAAAATATATTTCCAAGTCCGCCAATCCGCCGTGCAGCCGTGTGAGTGATCTGCTCTATACATCCTGACTGACTGACAGATTCATCAACGCAGAGCCTAAGCCGCTGGGGCTACAAACATGACATTTGGCAGTTGATGCCTCTTTTGTTGTAAGCATCCACTAAGGAAGGATTTTTGAATATTTCACCCCTAAGGGGGTAAATAGGAAATCAACGGTTGAATGGAAGTCCGTCATTTTCAAAATACGAAACCCGAAATTTCATTTTTTTTTGTATGAGTATTGCTGTTGGTCCAGAGACCTCTATAGTTTTATCTAATTAGACTCGCGAGCGGGAAGCCCGCTGAGTAGGGGACACAACGACGATGCTGCGAAGCTGGCGTGAAGACTGCTGCTGCACCACCGCTACACTCCGACCCCTGTGGACGAAGAACGTCGAGGACAACAGAGTGGGCGATAATACGATCCGAAGGCCCCTCATAAAGAGGTGCGATACCTCGACTCGGATCGATATCTAAAAGGGAGGAGAAATTTCATATACCTGCTTCTGTTTAGAAATAAATGTATACGTACATATATCAGTGTTTGTGATAATTGTACCCTTAAGGTGAATTAGGGGTTGAAAGTTTGTATGGGTAGTTCGTCAATTTTGAAGGAATTACTATGAAATTCAATGTTAAAGCTTATATAAAATTTAGGAAAAAATATTATAAATAAGTTACATCAAAGCTCGATAAATGGCGTTGCGCACTATTTCTGATTTGCGCTATGGTTTCGTTACGCGACTTTTAGCTTTTTTTCTACTCAAATTACGAGCCTTATTTTAATAATAGGTCTTGCCTATGAAATTGCCATTTTGTATGAAATAAGTTAAAGTATTTTTTTTCAAACTTTTCTATTTCTGTTATTCAAAGTAATCACCCATGTAATCGATGCATCTTTGCCAACGCGGTGGTAGTTTATTGATGCCCTTCTTGAAAAATCAGCTGGACGGGAGACAACAAACTCTTCAAAGGCATTTTGTACCGCCTCTCGGGAATTGAACTTTTTTCCCGCTAAAAAGTTGTCCAAATTTTGGAAAAAGTAATCGTCGATGGGTGCAAGGTCTGGTGAGTACGGTGGATGAGGAAGAGCTTCCAACCACAACTCTTGCAGCTTGGAGACTGTCTGTTGTGCAGTATGGGATCGCACGTTGTCGTGTTGGAGCAGCGGGGACGACCGATTGACCAAAGCTTTTTGCAGATGTGCGAGCTTCTCCATCATTGTCTTCAGTTCTTCACAGTACACATCTGCAGTAATGCTCATGCCGTTTGGTAAACTAAAACTGTGATGAATCACACTGGCACTAGACCACCAAACAGTGACCATCAACTTTCTAGAGGTCATTTTTCGTTTAGGGCATTGCTTTGGTGCTAAACCAGGATAATCATCTTGCTGAGCGCTTTCGATTATCGAACAGAATCCACTTTTCGTCGCACGTAACAATTCGGTTCAATACTCTTTCATTTCTCCGCCTGTTAAGCAGCGCGAGGCAGGTCTCAACGCGTACGTTGCGCTGGCGATCTTTAAGTTCGTGGGGCACCCATCTATCAAGCTTTTTTACCTTGCCCATTTGTCGCAAATGGACCAATATTGTTTTGATGTTAACATCAAAAGCTGCTGCTAGCTCGGCTGTAGTGAGTATCATCAGCTTCCACAATCGCCTTTAATTCATCTTTATATAATAATGATGAATTAAAGATATATATACTTGAAAATTCGTGTAATTACTCATATTCCATTATGACAAAAAATGTTCAAACGTAATGAAAATAAACAAAGATAATCAATAAACAAAAGACTGACTTTGTCGGACTGAATTTAGAATTCACAGTCCATCAAAACTATTTTTTGGTTTGAAATGGCCAAGACTGAAGAACGGAAATTTCATGAAACCTAATAATCATATGTCTCTGAAGTGTGCGCAGCGACACGTGAAGCTGCGAATTGTATCCACATAGCCCATAAGTTAGGCAAGTTGACCGTGGCTTGGTCACCCACGGTGAAGCGAAGAGGAATCCAAATGGCCGGCCTAAGGCGTTCTGTGGCCGGCCCGAGGTGGCCGCTCCGGGTGGGCTCGTAAAGAGCTCGCCTTGGAAGCGTGTCGGTGGAATGCTGGGGGCGGAAGTGACGGAGCAAGGCCGTTTTCCCCGCCCTCAGCAGCCGAGGCGGAGTCGCGGAGGGAGAGGAGTGTCGGTGTTTCGTTGCCGCTCTCCCTTTCCCCTGCTACTCAAGCGGGGGTCTTACCGCATGATGCGACTGCGGTGGGGCCGCGGGGGAAGAGGAGTGTCGGTGTTTTGTTGCCGCTCTCCCTGTCCTCATCGGCCGAATATCGGTAAGCGGTGGAGCCGCAGACCAGATCCGCCGCAGGGGGCTGGGATTGCTTACTGCTTTCCTGGCCCCCATTGCCTCTGGGGGGCTGATTCGGGGGAGTCCGCTTCCCACCTACAGAGGAGGCCGAGTTGGAAGGCGCGTCCGTGTTCCGGCGCCCATTGCCTGGACAGGTGGAGAGGGGGATGTGCTCCCCCCGGAGGAGGGGCCGGCTTGCCGGCCAGCGCAGGCGGGATCGCGGATGTGGGCGAAAGCGTTCCCGTGACCCCATCATGCGGGATGATGAAGGAACACCATGGGGTTTTAGTCGGTGCGAGTCCGACATAACCCATCCTTGTTCCCGCAGGGGTGGGTATGCGTAGGCATTTCCCCATGTAACAAAAAAAAACAACAGCAAAACCGACCGTTAGGGCAAACGAGTTGTTGAGTGAGGACTACGGATCGGCCAACTTTGTGCAGGATGTCCTCAGAGTGACGTGAGGATCCTCGCAAGGATGTTCACAGTAGCTGGATGCAGAATCAGTGAGTGCGGGGAACTCAGTGGGGGTGGAATTGGAGAAGCCTTTGTCCAGCAGAGGACTGATATGGTCTGATGATGACCTTAAACACGCGAGCTAGTTTATTGTGTTCGGAGATTCAGTTTTCGTATAAAGTAAATTAAAAAAATCTATAGCCATTGCAAAAAAAAAAGTAAAAATGTATTCCACAGAATTTGCACAATTTATTGTAGCGCTTTGTACGAAATGTGATGGAGCCACGCCGCCGCTAGTTTCAAGATGCAGCTGGCTCGAGCCGGTATGGAACATGCCCAGATTACCAGAATATTGCTATGGCTTTCGTATTATGAATGTAGAGATCCGAAGACCGAATTAGAGGTTTTAAATCTTGATATTTTGTTGGGAATAGATGTAGAAATCCTGTGCCACTTTTATGTAAACTGTGTCCATTTGTCACCACTAATATTAATTAAAGAAAATAGCATATAAATGTATTTTTTATTTCCTTACATATATGACTATAATAAAAGTGTGTTAAACAGTGCTACATTTTTCACTCGATATTAAATTTAACATACTTCGGTTTTCTTTTTTCTCTGTCCAAAACATGAAAAAAAAACATAAAAATTAATTCCATGTGAAATGAACCACGACGTTGGCGAGGCATCTGGTCACTCGCTGATGATATGGTTCAAGTTGCGAGGTATGAAGGGGGCTCGGGGTCGACAAGTGGCATAAGTAATTAGATTCTAGCTATGTTGATAGTATACTAGGCTATGTTGTAGCATGGATGGGACGGTTCCATCGGACAAGGATCAGAGCCTACGGAATACCAGCATAACTATACATTTGATAATTTTGGGGATCCGGGAACCCAAATACGGGTAACGAGGCATGAGCACTGAGGTCACCTGCGGCCTATCTACAAAGATTCAAGATGCACATACTTCATCAGCCCTAAGAGGTGACATGGAATGCCACGTTAAATGTAGAACAGCATTTGTTCGGCAGCAATAAAATAATAAATATATATCATTATCTTCCGGGTATAGTAAAAAACGTGGTCACTATAGTTAGATTATGAACATACTGAACGAGGAACGGTCTGTACAGTATTAAAGCAGTACATTTGTATAATCCTGTAATTATACACACACACATACTCATTAAGTTCTGGTTTTATTTTATTTTATTTACATAAATTATAATAAGTTTACTATAAATGGGAGAAGACACATCTATACAGGTTTAGAACCTAGCTCAGAAGTCACAAAGATTGTAAAAAAATGTTGTCTTTGAATTATTTTAATTTGGTCACCTGACCCCTACACTCGCCATACACGAGACAGCAGCTATGAGATGGTATTTTACGCTGCTAATGGTCAATGAAATAAAATAAAACAAGGACACTTGCGCATATTCCGTGAGGAAGAAAAGAGCTTACGCCTTCCTTAAAGGCCGGCAACGCATTTGCGACTCCTCTGGTGTTGCGGATGTTTATGGGCGGCGGTGATCACTTACCATCGGGTGGGCTGCTTGCTCGTTTGCCGCCTATTCCATATAAAAAGAGGCTATTGGAGCAATTTAAGAGTAGCTTGTGTATTGTGTGCAGAGGTGACAATGAGCGAGGCAATCAGTGACAATTCCCGTCACTAAGTGACCCACCCACGTATCACTTCTCAGTGATATTTTGTTTGAGTTTTAAATATTATATGATTGTATGCTGTATACAATACTAAATTGTTTATATTATATATATATATATATATATATATATATATATATATATATATATATATATATAAATTATATTTGTTACTTTTTTCTATTTCCTGACAGTCCAACAAACCATTTATTCTTCCTTAAATCCTATCTATCCAGAATATTGCATGAAATAACGCTGCCTATTCTCATTTTTATTAATTGTGTGTATATGGCGAAAATAAAGAATATATATGATACTCTTGTACCAGCGATAACCGATGGGGAAGAAAGGATCCCTAGAGACAACCTCGGACTCGCGGACACACTCGGTGTAGCACGAGCCCCCGCTAGATGGAGCGAGCATTTTAAAGGAATATTACCTATTCTATTAACATTACTAATATTCCAGTTAACCACTCCAACTGAGCTGAAGATGCTCGTGCTAGGAGGTTCACGACAATAGTCCAATGGCGGATTGGAACCTACGACCTTAGGTTTCACAGACCGTACCCTAAACCAATATTATATATATATATATATATGTATATATATATATATATATATATATATATATATATATATATATATATATTGGCACTTCAATCTTGCAAGCCTGCGGGAAGTCGATGGCTGCAGGTGGCTCGGGATCGTGCTTCGTGGCAATCTGTGGGGAGGTACGTGTTCCGCAGTGGTTTGTCCATAAACTGTGCTAATAACGAATGGCTGTCATGTGATAATGACGAATAAAAAAAAACAGATACTATCCAGATAGTGTCCAGCACAGAATACTAACGTTAAATAGTATCTTAGTGCTGCCGTTTTGTTTGGTGAGTGGCAGAAACCGGAAACCATATTAGTTTTTTTTATGGAACAATAGGCAAACGAGCAAGCAGCCCGCCTGATGGTAAGTGATCACCGCCGCCCGTGAACATCAGCCACGCCAGAGGAGTCGCAAATGCGTTGCCGACCTTAGAGGTCACGAGGCATTCCATCTTAGTCCTCGAGGGTGGCAATGCATCTGTAATATGATACTTAGTGAGGAATACTGCGAAGCGATCATACAGATCTATTGTGGGCTCGTTTGCTCCCCAGATAACTGTTTACACTGTGACATCATACATGGCCGAACGTCGTAGTGCAAATTCGCAATTTATCCGTCTTCGACACTACTTTCCTGTACTAATTTATCTTTTCATTCCTCATCTCAGCGAGACTGATGAGGAAGTAAACTAGAAGTAGAACTAAAGTGTGATCATGTACTCCAATGCATACCGTGTCCTGTATAATCTTAAAAACACACCTAATATAGGCCATAGATCAGACAATGATAAGTACATTTTTGCTCAGTATGACTTATTAATATAGGTATAATCGCCAAAATATGCTCTTTCATTTGGTCATATCAGGATAACTACATGCAGAATATTACTGTTGTATTGAATACTAATTACTAATCAGATTATTATAACTTTTTTATTTCAACTTTTGGCGATTATACCTATATTAATAAGTCATACTGAGCAAAAACGTACCATTGTCTGATCTATGACCACAGATATATAACCTTTGCTAACTAGTGTCTCGTGTGGTTTTTAGTAAAGCCACGTAAGTTTCTTGTTTTACGCTGATCAGGTGGCTTGTGGATAATACACCGATTGCATAAATAAAATTATATAGATAATATCGATCCAAGGATATTACTGCCGCAATAAAACATATCTAATATATACCATATGCAAGTAATGTTAAGTTAGTCATACAATACAAATAGTTAGTAGCAAAGCACCCGGAATGCCACGAGTTACAGAGACCAAACACAGACAAGTTTCACCCGAAGCACCTCAACCATAATAGACCATAAACTTACCCATGTTTCAATATGGGTCCATTTTGCGACGGCTTAGAATACAAATTTAGCAAGGACTTTGTCGTTGTAAATCTAAGGAACGAACAGAAACACACATTAGAAAGACTGCACGAGCTGGCTTAGAAACCTAGGTCAAAGAAACAGTAACCTAAAACAAAGAAAATAATCAAACACAGCGAACAATGCCTTAGATTTAAATTATATATTCTACACTGCACCCTTTTTAAGAGTTCAGATTCTTGACATGCCAGTAAAAACAAAATATATATTGGACAGCTTAACATTGCACTCTGCAGCTCGTTTCTAGCTACAGCATGTATGGGTCGGCTCGACCGGGCAACGAGCAAGTGCTCAAAGAACACCAGACTGCAACAATAGCAGCACTACGCTGCCGTGTTTCGTATAGTGAATGTAGGGATCCGGAGACTCAACTACAGGTAGCGTGGCATTCCATCGCAGTCCTCAGGGGTGAGTATGCATGGGCATATTGAATCTTTCTTTGGACGTTGATATCATGACCCCCAGTCATCATTTATCACCAGACGGAACTCTGTGCTCGTTAGTTACCCCAATTTTAAAATAAATATACTTCAGAAAACAAATAGTAAGCATAAACAACATTTACAGTTCTAAGTTAATTGCTCTCATATATTTGCTTGATAAGTTTTGAATATCCAGTTGTTATTTAAGTTATAAATAACTTAAAATTGCAAACACTAACTACATACCAACTTTACTTACTAGCAAACTTTAGCGCACAATTCTATTCATTAATATAAACAACTGTCTTTAAAATAAAATCCAATTATATATAAAAAAAATTAGATACGTTATGCATGCGTTAACCATGTACGAGTAGGACGTACCATTGGCGAGTGAATTGTAACAAATCAAAGATCGTAACATTTAAAAGTGTCGTTTGTTACACGTGTAAATGCGAGCGTGAAAAATGGCCTTTAAACACAAGTGATTATTTTTCGTACATACATGCGTGCGATGCTGTTGGTCCAGTGACATTTACAGCTTTATCTAAGCAGACTCGCGAGACTCGGACCGTTCGGACTCGGACTTCGACGTCGGTTCGTTCGACTTCGATTCGATGTTGACACCAATAAAATTTTTTATTACAATTTTTAGCATTACGTTTTTAAACAATGATTGAAAGCTCGGCAGTAAAGGAGAACCGTGAGGAATCCTGCTTGTATAAGAAATAAAAAAGATCGAAGACGTCAAGCTTTCACCGTATGTGTGGGAATGGACTCTATGCATATTACAAGGTTACTTTAGTTTTTCACTATAACCAAAAATCGCGATTCGGGTTAATGGTAAATCATCAATATGTTGGGTCATCAATTTTGACAACCCTAACTCTATGAAACTACCACCACAAAATGAAAAGAAAGAGAAAGTGTTTTGATTATTCAATTCAACACTCCGGAGTCGGATTATAGATTATGTCGACGTGAGCTTCAGGTCAAAAACAATTAGGATAGGCCATTCTATTTATATATAATCTAGTATCTCTTCCCTACAGTCTTAACACCAAAATAGATTTCACATCACTAATAAGGCGGGACATTTTTATATATCGTGGAAAGGTTCTATGATACACATACTATAACTAAACAAGGTAAGTAGGTATATGTATAAATGTTACATTGCGATATTCGCCACAAAAAAAGAGGTCCGATTTACTATGATAACTTTAGATTTAGTTTGGAATAGCGGGCAACTGCGTCCGATGAAGCTGTAAGAGCCGCATAAGCTAGCAGCATCAACATCAACAGATTCTGGATAGTGGGAATTACAACGAAGATTATGTAAAGTGTCGTTGGTAACATTTAAAAATGTTACAAGCGAACCTTTATTAACGTAAGCATAACGTATCTTTATGTCACAAAGCTAATTTTGGTGTACTAACCTGCTGTTGGCAATAAGACCCTGTGCGTTGAAGTCGCCCGTGGAGTTCCATCGTTTAGTAAGGTTGTTCGCTGGGGAGGCACTCTGGTTGCTCGAAGTCGAGTTATTCCGCGATCTAGTACATAGCATAGCCTACATGGTCTGGCAAAGCTAGGGTATTGTGAACAGAGTTGACGTGGTGAATAAATGGTTAGGTCCTGATCTGATTGTGGCAATAAAACTATTACGGCCATGTGGTAGAGAATAAGCGTTTTGTATGAGAGCGATGTATTCAATTTATTTGGAGATGGATTGTGTTAGCAATTAAGTCTTGGTTTATTGAGAATTGACGTTAGTGACTACTAAATGACATAGTGACGGCTTTACCATCAATTGAACTGTGCTTGTTTGGCACATCTAACTAAAATAGTAAGTAAAAAAGAATGTATGTATGTATGTTAAATAATAGGACCATTCTTCATTCAAACTATGCACCACAATGAAAGTGGGTCAGTTCGACCGGGGTAGGATAACGCACTCACAGAACTCCGACGTGAAATAGCAGCATAACGCTGCCGTGTTTCGTCTGGTGAGTGAAGGGATCTGGAGACCTTTTTTACTGGTGACGGGGCATTCCATCTCAGTCCTCAAGGGTGACAACGAATCTGCATTATGATTCTTTGTCAAGAATGAATGTAGATGTCATGGGTCGCAGAAATCACTTCACATCACATCGGGTGAACTGTGTGCTCTTTTGTAACTCTCAAAGTAATAAAAAAAAGTGTTTACAGCAATTTTAATTGCTGATTTAGCAGCACATGCTTGGCGATCAAGGAAATTATCGTGAGGATAGGTAAACCTGTATGATGTCTCAGAAAGAATAAAAAATATTTCGAAGACGTGAAATCTGTCAACCGGCAGTGGTAGAGCGTGGCGGACTTCGCTCTGCAGCCTGCCCAGAGGAGGCTCAGTTGATGGATTTACAGGCCTTTTTATATAGCTCTTTCGCATGGTAGATTTAGTTTACCCTCGTCAACTATATTCACATGAATAAAGCATTCCTACCACAAAATAGCATACATTAATTATACTAAATAATAAACGACGGAAAATATACTTTATATAATAAAATTTTAAGTTTTACAAAATTAAAAATTTTAAAAATCCTTGTGAATGAAGTACTCATTCACAAGGATTTTTAAAATTTTTTAAAGTTGTCCAAACTTAACGGTGAATTTTCTGTTGTTCAGTATATATAAATATTAGCTAAAAAGTAGCACTACATATATATTATATATATATAGTGCAAAACACATAATGGATATTGCAGGGTGGTAACATTTTATTGGAACAGTGTTGCTATGTTTTTAACTAAAATATTGGGTAGGGGACACAACCAGTGTAATGTTATCTAGTTCTAAAATATATATTTTTTTCTTTTTTTTTAAACATCCACGATGCAGTTGCTCGAATCCCATGGTGTCACATTTGTCACAATAAAAAAATAAGTCATTTCTTTTCTTCACTCCATATACGCATTACTTACGCCATTATTCAGAAAGCGTGATCTTTCCACAATGTAGTCCAGCCTTGGTGGTGGTTGGTCTAAGGGGACCCATAATCTCTACGTAACCATTAACCTTTTGGTTATATCACATCTGAATGGTCTATTTTTATTTTCTTAGTTATATGGTAAATTTGTATCTCTCTTTTATTGTTATCCCTGATAAGAATCGGTGTTCTTTAGCCAGGAATAAGGTATGGCCGCTGCCTCCAGTCTTCTTAGAGAGTCGATGTCTTTTGTTTATTTTAACCGTGTCGATGATTTTGAAGACATACTTACTTTCAGACACATACTTTAATACTTAACTGTGCTAGATAACGTTGTCCTGTTTATTATTAGTGTTCACATGAATAGGTCGGCTTGACCGAGGGAGGGGTAGGTCCTAATAGAATACCATCGTAAAACAGCGTTTCGTCTGGTGATCCGGAGACCTTTATGGGTCAAGGGAATCACTTACCATCAATAAAATGAGAACGTTGCACTTGTAACATCAGAAAAGTGAAATTATACCTGTACGGTTGTGGTGGATGCGGTGCTAGGAGAGGTGCGGGAGTGGCGCGCGGTGACGGCGAAGGTGCCGGTGACAACGATGAGGAAGATGCTGGCGAGTCCGACTGCAGGGAGCCCGTCGACTGGTGCTGCGGACCGCGCCTGCATGAAGGGGAAACGTTGTTTGTGTGTAAGTCTTCACTTGTGAACAGTTATATCAAATGGGGGTTAGTAATACATATAGACAATTAGAAAGAAGATTAATAGAACGACAATGATTGTTGTAAAATAAAACGGATTACAAAGGAATGAGCAATAAATTGTGTTGGAACCGTGTAGCAGCACGAATGTATCATACCAGAATATATACCGCGTGAAATAGCGGCATAAAGACGTACGCAGTCCGATCCGCTGATCGGACTGCGTACGCGATCTTCATCTTTCTTTCTGTTTTTATATCGTTTATCTATACATATATAATTACTTATCCCGACTGACAGATTCATCAACGCAGAGCCGAAGCCGCTGGGGCTACAAACTTGACATTTTAGCAGATAATGCCTTTTATGTTGTACGCATCCATTAAGGAAGAATTATTAGAACTTTCACCTCTGGGTAAAATAGGAGATGAACGGTGGTATGAAAGTCTGTTATTTTTAAAGTAAGAACGAAATTTGATATACTTGCTTCTGTTTTGGTAATAAATGCAAACGTATATGGGTGTTTTTATAAATTAAAGTAGGGGTTGAAGGTTTATATTGGAATTTCGTCACTTTTGTAGGAAGAAGCTTCTTATTTAAAGTTTAGGAAAAATATTATAAATAAGTTTACACAGCTCGATAGATGGCATTGTGCACTGTTTCTGAAGCGCGCTATGATTTAATTACTCGGGTTAGTATATAATTATATGACTAGTTAATGTTTGTTATACAGATAACTGTATGTCAGCGCCATCTTTGGAGTTTTGGTTGAGTTAGTATTCGTGAATGTTCATCACATTATTTATCACCCAAGTTATTTTCTTTCATTCATTGGTTACTTGATAGTTGTTCAAACTTTTATTTCTTGTTGTGGTTATTTTGACACAATTATTTAATTTGAGATTTTGTACTGTTATATAATCGTAATGTGTAGTTTAGCGATTATTTAAAAATGCAAATGGTAGAATGGCCCTTGAACGTCTGAATGTAATCGGCCTATCATCCTACGATTGGTGACGGAGCTGGACTCCAGTGCATCTTCCCACCTATAAGGTAGCCTGGAAGTGGTCGCTTTTAGCGATAACCTGATCATTTACAATTTGTTTAATATGTCACTTTCTTATTATGTTATTTAATGTGCACAATAAAGTATATTCTATTCTTTTCCATAAATGCTGTAATGTTTCGTAAGCTGAGAATAGAAATCTGAGGACCCCATATCAGGACAAGGTAACGAGATAGACTTCAGAGGTGATAACGTATCTTGAATGTTTGTTAATGATTGATGTCATTAGTTTCTATCACTTTATTTTATTACATTGAGATTGATAACAAATTCGCACACAGTTCACCTGACGGCAAGTGATTCCTGCGGCATCCCATGACATCTACATTCATCCTTGACGATGAATCATAATGCAGATGTGTTGTCACACTTTAGGATAGTGACGACTACAGTAATAAAGGCCTCCGCATCCTTGCAATCCACACTCTCACGCCAGACAAAACACAGCAGCCGGGGTAAGAGCGTGGTCTTACCCCGGTCGAGATGACCCATTCATTCTGCAAACTGCAGCGTAGCTCCACCACTGTTCTCTCATCTACATCAGGTGAACTATGTGCTCTTCGTCACCTCTAATATTAAAAAATAAACACACACAAAATACTTTCGATTCGATAATTGAAAGGTGGTGAGAGATATTTATGTTTAGTCGATGCCAGTTAGAATTGTCTTTATTTTAATAAATATGTAATTTTCCTATTTTGATGTAACACTAGCCTAACTTTTTAAAGGCCGGCAACGCATCTGCGACCCCTCCGGTGTTGCGTTTGTTCACAGACGGCGGTGATCACTTACTATCAGGACGATAAGAATTCTTTTGAGGGTTTGGAAAGAGCTTAGAATTCCTCTGTTCGAAAACCTTTGTTTGAGAATCAATAATCTGTGACGAGTTGGATTTGTGATTAGTGTTTGGACGCGACAGCTCGGGCTGGCGTGCGGTATTGTTGTTGGTGAAGTTGATCTTGTGTGATGCGAAGGGGCCACACGTCACGTAATGAATAAGATCTAATAAGAAAAAGGTACTTCGCCGTACTTTTACACCCCCTCACTCATCAGGGTTTACATCAATGTTAGTGTTATTCTGAAAGTCTCATGCGTACTCTTTCGCATATTTCTTTTCATATTAAACCAAAACTATTCGAAGCATACGACGGTAGTTCCACATCTCGAATCCTTCAAGTAATTTCCTGGGGTCTTTAATGGTTTGAAATTTTAATCAAGTTTCGCAGCCCTTACCCTAAAAGATTATCTTATATATACTATCAGATGACGGAAGGGTCCGGGTGCTGCTAATGCGATGAGGTGAATCCTTTCTTTTGTAATTTCGGGTAATCCAAAATATTCTCTGGTGGTTTGGTCATAAGATATCATTTGGCTGGTCTACGGGGACGAGAGGTTAGAACCTAGGCCTTCATAGACTTGGATCTATAAGCCTGCTTATTCGCCTTCACAATTAGCTTTGTAATGGAATGCCTCATCATTAGGAACCCTAAGCTCACTATACAAATGACAGCAACGGTATGTTTTTATTCCATTATACTATTCAGTGAGGGCGTGGTCTTCCTCCGCAGTCGAACCCAACCAATCATGGTGTATCTAGGAACTGCCAGCAGAATGACTCTACCACCCTAAAAATACAACTAATCTAAAAAAAAACTATCTACCACTAAATATTACAGCGGACAAATACATAAGTCTCGTCAGAATAATTTGTCTTCTAAACCTCTCACGGGGACGCACCTCTGTGGTAGTGAGGAAGAACTGGAAGCGTAACTGGACGTTCTCTTGGCTGTTTCCCGATAGGAGGGTTGTCTTAGACGTACTTCCCGGGTGGGGGTGCCCGTTGAGCCTGAAATTAAGAAATAATCGATTGAGCAAATGGCCGGTAATTAGCTTAAACTGGATAGTTTTAACTTGGATGTTAAGTTTTTTTTTAATTGCAATGAATGTGACAAATAAACACTCAGCTTCCACATTCATACCTGACAAGGAATCATAATGCAGATGCGTCACCATCTTTGAGGATTACGATGGACTACCTCGTCACCCGCTATAAGGGCCTTCGTCTACATACACTCGCCAGATGAAACTGCCAGGGTCATGCTGATTTAAGGCCGGTGTTCTGAGAGGTTCGACATATTCATGCCACGACTAAAAAAAAGCTGCAACATAGCTGCACTACTGAGTAAATGTGTGACAATTTACACCGATATTTCTGATATCGGAGAAGATATCAGATATATATATAAGATATATAAGAGGTTCATATTTTATCATTATCTCAGCCCCTCACTAGTCCACTCCTGAGCATAGGTCTTACCCACAGACTACCACAGAGTAATATCCTGTATCACAAGTATTCAGAAGACTTCCTGCAGACTTGCACAGGTCGTCACTGCATCTTACGGTCATCTTATTTTTTATTGCCTCCTGGGGAAAGAAAGGATTATGTGGGATTCGTATCCCCTAAAACCTTCGCGGTGACCAACCTCAGTGCGAGGGCAGGGGTTCCGGGAACACCTACGCAACGCGTTGGTACCTCTCTGCACGGGGTCTAACTATTCACCAACACCAGCACCACACAGCGAGCCCTTTCCTAGCACCCTCAGTGTGCTACAGCAAGCCGGGTTCGCTGTTCTAGATGATCAAAGTTCCGCCCTGATCACCCGCGAACCCGTATTACCTTTCAGTCGCGCTTTTATACGACAGGCAGTGGGTACCTTAGCCCTATTCTAATATATAAATATGTCAATCGTATAAACCTAATTTTTTTACCCGTGTATGCGCCATTCCTCTGTGTAGAGGCTGGTGTTCTGCCCTCCAGCGCATTGAGGCGTCGTAAGGCGTCAGCGAGGGTAGAGCGGAGACAAAGAAGCTCTTCAGCCTGCCGAGCACATCGCACCTCCAGCTCGGCCACGCGGGCGGCAAGCCCCGCGCCCTCACCTTCTAGCATCTCATCTGGAAGTAAGAAACCTCTATATTAGCAAGGAGTTGCTTTATATCAGTATTTTGATGATTAACGTGACACCAACTAACGCTCATGATTCTGCCGAGTATTAATAAACAGTCCTTAGGGTGAATGTTCCAACATATTGTCTCGATCTCCCAGGGTGGACTGGTAGAGAATGCCACTGGCCATTAAGTCCACCCTTGTAAACCCTGTTTAGAGAACATAAAGAATAAATAAATAAGTAAATAAATAAATAAGTAAATAAATAAGTAAATAAATAAATAAATAAATAAATAAATAAATGAATAAATAAATAAATAAATAAATAAATAAATAAATAAATAAATAAATAAATAAATAAATAAATAAATAAATAAATAAATAAATAAATAAATAAATAAATAAATAAATAAATAAATAAATAAATGCATGTGCCCCACGTGTGCATCTTGGATCTGAGCATGAATGTCGATGTTTGGACTACAGGCATCACCAACCATCAGGTGAACATCTTGAGGATCATCTACACTCACTTAACGAAACACAGCACGATTATGCTGCTCTTTTTTCACTTTGGTATTCTATGAAGGCATGGTAATTTCCAGGTCGAAGTGACCGTGGGTCTGTAAAAATGTCTGTGTGGCAAGCGTACGTATATATAGTATATATAAAAATTGTGTCAAGACTTTTCAAACAACAATTTACTGTCGCATTTTATTTTCAGGTCAGGCGACTAAACGGAATGGGTGTGCAAACGCAGCTCTATACAATGAAATCTCATTGTCTTCGTAACAATGCGTGTCGAATTTTGTATGGATAGCATTCCAAGCGATTTGGACCCTATTGTTATGAGATATAACGCAAGTTGGAAGGAAATGTATTGTACCGCTTGGGAAAGACATGTGACGCTAGGAGGATCGGAACGGTGAAGGACGTTTGAGGTTCAGAAGCGAGCTTTGTGGCTGTCCGTAGGTGCGGCCTACGTTCGGCAGAGGGCTGCGGATAGGCTGTGATGATGATGATGATTCAATTAAATAAAATAAATAATACTAATTATATAGAGCCATCGTAGCTTAGCGTCTAAGCGCTTGCTTTTAATTGACGGTACCCGAGCAAACCGAGGCCAATCCCCGGCCACCGGTGAAATATTTAATTGCAATTTTAAGTGTTGATTCATCACTTACTCGCCGGTGAAGGTACTAAGGTAGGATGGTAAATAAACAAAAGATTATTACGTGCGTTCACCAATCTTCAGGACACTAATACTACCACTGAATACTGGAGGGGTAAGTTCAGCAGCTGGTATGACAGAGCTTGAAATTTTATTGATATCCTGCAATTGTCATTTATACAACTAGGGTGACAAAGGAGGCATACATAAGCAACTTAGTAGATCCCACACTGAATAAAGACTTACACCACGCCGTATATACGTCGTTCATCGTGTCTCCTGGAGAATCACTCGCCCGGGAGCTCCTCGAGTCGTGGTGGCTGTCCATTTTCCTATCTTACACTTTCCCACTTATAACATTACACTGCACTTCATTATTTACGCTACACACACTATCCCCGCGAGTGTAAACGTGGGTAAATAGTAATTAGTACCCGACCGACTCCGGATGCACACACGTATAAATTACCTTCACTGAACAAATGTATTGTACAGCGAAACTATTTATGACTCAACATAAAAAATGAAAGTAAGAGCTTACGTTTTTTTTTTCGATTATATTTCCTGTATAAAAACTTGTGTAAAAAAATGTAAAAAGGAGGTGGCAAATGTGTTGACGTGGAAGAGAACGTACCGAATCTTGGAGTTACATACGCTGGGGGTTCCTGTATCGTAATTAGCTGGATTTTTTTTGTTGCTGTATGATTAGCCCTACAGCTTCACCGAAACGGACTCGCGAGGAGAGAGTACGAAGAAACGACAACAGAGGGCTAGCAACGATCCGACGAGTCTCTTGGAGGTTCGAAACCTCGACGAGGACCGTTGTCGAATCTAGTAGAAGCTTTTTATTCTGGTCTGATCTTTTTGATTTTATCTGATTCTTGAGGTCTTTCACATGTTTGGTTTGAGCGATATAATACAATCCGTATAATTAGTTTTATTCAATTAATTCTTTTTTTTATAAGTTGAGAGTAATAAACGAGTACACAGTTCACCGGTTGGCAAGACATTCATACTGGACAAGGAATCATAATGCAGATGCGTTCTCATCCTAGAGGACTGAGATGGAATGCCTCGTCACCAGTAAAGATCTCCGGATATCTACACTCACCAGACGAAACACAGCAGCATTATTCAGGTATTCTGTGAGGGTGTGGTCCTACCCCGGTCGAGCTGACCCATTCATTGTGCAGCTAGAAAGGAACTGGAATATAGCTTTACCGCTGTCAACTTCAATTCTTCAAAAATAATCCACGTTACTATGGAGACCACACTTTTGTGCACTACCCTTCGATCTTAACCTTGACATGAGAGTTACATTTAGCAGTATACTATACTATCGTAGTTTAATACAATCTGCTAGTCTAGTATTTCAATATTAAATGCTGTCAACACATTTATTCTCTAAGCACCATTGCAAAACAATTTCAAACTGCTGTGTTTCGTAAGGTGAGTTTAGGAATCCAGAGAGCCCAGGGAATGAGACTAAATTGAAGATGTAGAATTTACCAAATAGCATTTAACTGTGCGATTAACATAACTATCATTCCCTTTAACTACTCCAACCAAGCTGTAATGCTCGTGCTAGGAAATGATTCAACAGTCAAATGGTGGATACTAAACGACCTTAAATTTCACAGATCGTACCCTCAACCAGCTTTAAAAGAAGAACCAATATCAAAGTCATCGAATTGAAACTCCGCTCCCAAATTCTATGATCCAGTTACCAACGGACTATATCAAGGTCATTGAACTAAAGGTAGTTATTTAATTAAAAATGTTTAACACAATACACCGGTACCGCTTTGTTTTAAAGTGTTCGTTTTTTTAACATAACCGGTTGTACGTAGACGGTTAACAGTGTTTTTGGTTTTACACATTTGTACATTGTCACACGCGCGCGAAATCACTGAGTGGAAAAACAAAAAGTAGCGGACGGATATATTTACGTTAAAATTGTGTGGTTCCGTATGAATAAGATTTTAATTTTAATATATTTTTGAACCTAATATATAACTTAATTATGAAAATTTAAGAACTAATCCAACCTAATTATTAAATGAAAGTGCAAACACAAGGCTAATGTACATTCACCTACCTCTCAACACACACAAATGCACACACCAACACACTTTTATACACACACCAATACCAAAATCCGTACTATCTTAGAAATTTGATATTTTTATTTTATTTTACTACCATTTATTTTACCGTTCATGCTTCCTTCATGATCCATTTTAACTTCGCTTGGTTGGTCAACAAAATAAATTAAGACATACAAAAAATATGTACAAAGCAAAAAAATAAACATATATATGGACAGACCGACGGGAATCCTTCGACAGGGGAGTTCAAACGAGGGTTAAGGGGATCCGGGGATCCATATGGACAGGGTATTGCTTCGTGGAGATTTTTTTTTATTACTTTAAGAGCAACAAACGAGCTCACAGTTCACCCGATGGTAAGTGATTCCTGCGGCCCACAACATCTAAATTCATCCTTGACAAGGAATCATAATGCAGATGCGTTCTCATCCTAGAGGACTGAGATGGAATGCCTCGTCACCAGTAAAGATCTCCGGATATCTACACTCACCAGACGAAACACAGCAGCAATATGCTGCTATTTTATGCTGGTAGTCTGTGAGGGCGTGGTCCTACCCCAGTCGAGCTGACCCTAGAAAGGGGTCCTTAAGCAGGTGAAAAAGTGGAACATCGTTGTGCGCGAATAGAGTAAAATTTCAGTAAAGCTGATATCAACGTTATTAATTTAAAAATACAAGTTTATGGACCATCCTCACGGATCGCCAAAAATACGCACGTAATGACAGGGGTTTCCACAGTACAACAAGTGGGTAGATGAATTTAAAAACGCATCAAAATATCGTTAGCTGGAGACATCACGATCGCGGCGGTGCGGTTTCGCGGTCGTGTGGTATACACTCGTGCGACTGCACTTGCAACTGGGGTGAGTAGGAAAATTTAATTTCTCGGATGTGTCCTGCAGAGGCTGCATTAGAAGTTGCCTATAAGTGAGTCTGAATGAAATGTAAAGGTTTTATAGGTTGAGGATTGTTAGTAGTTTTTAAATAATTAAAAAAGGTGTTTACATAAAGATTACTACAGTGTTAGTGAAGTGATTCTCAAAGTTTTTATTTGAATAATTCAAGTCGAATGAATTTATTTAAAACTTATTTGGAAGTCTAGTTTGATATTTCCTATGGCTATGATAAAATGTTAGGTGCTTTTCTAGATTTCGTTTAAGAGCTAAATGGAAAAATTAAATCAATCTCACAATGTGATTTTTATATAGCCATGTCATACACCATTCAACTTTTTTCCTTGTAAATAGAATTAACATTTCATGATATCATCTTCATCTTAATAATAGCCACCTGGTGCAGGTTGTGAGGACTTACACCAGACACCAATTCCAACAAAAACCTTAGATACAAAGCTGAACGAATGAAGTCTGTAGTCGGCGATCAAGTATCAATGTATAAGATATAATATATAATGAACCAAATGATTGGTTAGCTAACCACAAAACTTGCAAAAGAACACTGTTTACTAACAAGGATAATTCGCGAAGGTATCGAAACTAAATAAAATTCTCTTTTAGAATAGGCGGCAAACGAGCAAGAACTCACCTGATGGTATGTGATCACCACCGCCCATGGACATCCGCAATACTAGAGGAGTTGCAGATGCGCTGTCAGCCATTAACAAAGATCTTTTCTTCTCTTTCATTAAATTTTATAATATATATAATAATTAATCTTTTCATTAAAAAAGCTCTTTTCTTGAAGGTGCCTAATTTATATCGTTTTGGAAACACCGCTGGCGACAGCCGATTCCACAGAGTAGTTGTGCGTGGCAGGAAATTTTGCGTAAAACGCATAGTGGAGGGTTGCTAACCATCGAGATGATGCGGAGAAATTTGATGAAAAGATGTTTTTTTTTAAATTTGAATGAGAAAAAGGAAAAAATTTGATCCTAATTTCAATAGAGAATGCTTAGAATCTTGTGCCTAATAAAATTAAATCTCAAAGCAAAACTGAAGATTTAAATCTCAAACCAAAAATGAAGATTTAAATCTCAAACCATGGCAAGATCTGAGTGCTGTAAAGCGATCGAAAAGTTTTATTAATAAGTGTTCATAAATGTCAAAACAAGAAATAAGCCACCATTAGTGATCATTGGACTCGTTTAAAGTAATAAAGGATATTGAAACTTTGTATGCAACCCTCGATATATTGGCTTACTCAATGCAACTAGGGTAACCATGATACTTATTTAAAACAACTTGGACACGTGCCAAAACTCAAAACACATTCGTAGACTCAAAAATACTCGAAATATTTTATGCACTTCAGAATTTTTCGTATAGAATATTTGAGAAACGAGCAAGCAGCCCGAATGCCAGCGTGGAATTACGGGATAACGATGACGTTTCCACCTGAGAGTGTCCAGAGACCTAGATCACACCTGACGAGGCATCCATCTGTCCTTATGACAAAGCGTCTGCATTGATTCCTTGTCAAAGTTGAAGGTGGATGTAATGCCGCAGGAATCACTTAGCACATGTTAACATTATGCTTATTTGTCACCCTCGATACAATAATATTAAAATATATTTTTTATGTGGCAAAGATGCCAGTTGGTCACACATGTTGGTTGGGTTTTTTTTATTACATTGAGAGTAATAAACAAGCACACAGTTCACGCGATGAAAATTCCTGAGGCCCATGACATCTACATTGGATCATAATACATATGCGTCGTCACCCTTCAGGATAGAGATGGAAAGCCTCGTCACCAGTAATAAAGATCTCCGGATCCCTCGCATGTATACACTCGCTAGACGTAACAAAGCAGCATTGCTGCCCTTTCACTCTGGTAATCTGTGAGGGCGTGATCCTACCCCGATCGAGCTGATCCATTCATTTTGTAGCTAGAAACAAACTGCAGTGTAGCTCCACTTGAGCTTTTCTTGAATTTCTGTAGTTAATGTATGTAGTAGTATCTGACAGCTACACACATGAAAAACTTGGCTCGATCAGGGAAGGATCACACCCTCGTAGAATACCAGCGTCAAATAGCATACACTGCGGTGTTTCGTATGGTGAGTGTAGAGATCCTGATTACAAGTAAAGAGGCAGTGCATTGCAGCTCACAGACGTGACAACACACGTGTAGCTTGGACCTTTGTTGAGGATGGATGTAGATGTGATGGGTCGCAGTCACCATTTGCAATCACGTGAACTGTGTCCGGTTGTGACCGCTTATATTATAAAAATTATAAGGTGGCTTTGGCAAAAAAGACAGTTTCCTATTTCGTTTGTCCCATATTTTCGTAAATTTATCTATTTATGCTACAAACGATGTGAAGATGTCATTATCACATTACAAGATTGCGAATAATTTTTTTTAATTGTATTGAGGGTGACCAAAGAGCACTCAGTTCATCTCACATCAGTGATTCATTCACTCACAACCTCTACACTCATCCTCGATAAGAAATTAAAATACATGCTTTGTTACTTAGGAAGAAGAATGGAAGGACTGTCTCTGCATTCCTGCAGTTAGCGCACGAAACACAGCTAGATATAAACTGTAGCATAGTTCTACCATTATCAAACTACCTCGTGCTTTCAATCGTTGCTAGAATACGTATAGTCACTTAATATAGTAATAGTACAGGGAAATCTTCGGCCTTGGAGAAATCTGAACAAATCAGCTAATGCACAAACAACAAAACACAAGTCATGCAGTCGTCTGTGTCGCTCCGTGACCGAGTCATTTATACTGTACAGCTAAGTACCACTTTAATGTACATATTTTCACTTCAAGTTAATGCGTTAAGTTAAAGCTAGTAAATACTATAGAGCATTGTTTCTCAACCGTGTTAACGTAAGTAAAAGAACCCTTGCGATCTTTTCAATATAAAATTAAAATAACATTTTAATCAATAGTTTATTTACACAAAGCTATTCAGAAAAACACCCTCAGGTAGAGAAAAATAACCAACTAGTGCGATAGGATTAAGATAATGGGTCTAAAATAACCAGGCTCACGGAAAAGTAAAACCAGTTATTTTTGTTATATTGTTTTGAACAAACTACACTGTCTGCTCTTTATAATCTGATAGAAGCAACTGATCAAACCGGGGTTCGGCCCTTTCGGACACTCTCTAGTGATTCGCTATCGGGCCCAGGGTAACGGTCCAAACCCAGGTTTCGTGCTCAGAACCCTGTGCTCAGTAAACCCATAAATAATGGTTCCGCTTGAGTATTCTAAGCACTCGGGCTAACAGAGGCCATCAGCTCTAAAAAAATATCAAGCTGGTGACACGAGATTAAAGATAGTTATTTGCTATAGCAAAAGATAAATTTAGATTTTACCTAATCGAGATATGCATTTTTTATAATATTAGGGGGATACAAACGAGCACCTAATGGTTAATTATAACCGTAGCCTATTATATCCATCTATTATTGTCATAGTGGCCTATTATGGCCGTCGACCCTCAAGAAAGATTTATGACGTACATGCATTCCGGGCATTGGGTTCCGGATCCCTACATCACTCATGAGAAACACAGTAGCGTATTGTGCTGTGGAAGTGTTTTTTTTTATTAAAATAGATGTGCCGATCACCGTAAATTTACTATATCAATTAGAAAAGTGTAGGACTGCTTGTCGGATTCCGAATAAAACAAGCCAACAGCTAACATCGGTAAGAAATGAATTCGTGATTGATTACAAAGTATGGGGGATACTTTCATATTTTTTTGTTAACTTTAGAAACCTTACTTATTGGTTGGTTATTTGTTACTTCTTTAACATTAAAATCATAAAAATAAAATATATCTTGGAAATCTTTGCTACAAATTATCTAGGCACAATAGACTGACATAAAACATAAACGAGTAAAACACATTGAATATTTTTATATGAGTATACACGTTCGGCATCAAGTGTGATAATGCTAATGTGAAATATATAACGGAGATGGAAACGTCTGCGGCTATCGATGACGCAAGAGCCAAGATGTAAAATCAATTCATAGATTACTTGTTCACCAACGAACAACATATAATTTTAATTTATATAGATATAGCGATGCGCGAGTTCATCACCCGTGTCGGAAAAACCAAAGGTTATTAACAAGTTCTAAGTGCAGATTGTATACGTGCTTGAGGATTGAAGATTAAATCACTAGGACAGCAGCAAAATCCAGAAAAAAAAATGGACAATACTTAGTTTAGTAACTTAATATATGGTACAGAATAACCTAGGAGGGAGATCTGTGCATCAAATGCAAATACTTACTGTTGTTTTCATATGATACAATATTTATGATAAAGATTACAGTGGTAGAGCTATACAGCTTTTTGTTTCAAGCTGCAGAGTGAAAAGGTCAGCTCGACCGGTGTAGGACCACGCCCTCACAGAATACCAACATATCGCTGCAGTTTTTATTTTGGTGAGTATGGGATCTGGAGACCTATAATACCGGTGACGAGGCATTCAATCTCAGTCGTCAAGAGTGACAACGCATCTGCATTATGATTCCTTGTCAAGGATGAATGTAGGTGTCATGGACTGCGGGAATCACTTACCATCAGGTGTGCGTTGTGCTCGTTTGTTACTCTCAACGTAATAAAAATAAAAAAGGTCCTTTCTACTTGTATATTTCTATACCACTGTTATACATCCATTGTTTTAGTGGTAGCGCCAAGCTGCCATTCATTACTAGCTGCAGTATGAATAGGTCGGCTAGACCCAGGCCAGCACCACGCCCTCACAGAGTGCAAGCGCAAAAGAGCAGCATAATGCTGCTGGGTTTTGATTGGTCTTTAGACCCCGGGGACGAGACATTCTATCTTAACCTTTAGGTCACCCATGAGCCACAGAAATCATTTGTCTTAAATACATTAAAAAAAATAAAGCAAATAGCATATTAATTATTAAAGAACAAAATATTCAAGTTAAACGTTTCATGAAAAAATTGTTGTATTAAAAGTTTGCCCTTCTTAATGGTGTATTTATCCAACGTGACCGAATTTTCAAGCTCAATTATATCAATAATTGTTACCAATTAGACCTTGGAATTAAAATACTCCAAGAGTCAGCGCCAGGGTGTTAAATGTCAAGAGGAGTAGGACGTCACCGAAACTGAGGGTACGGGAAATCTGTACAAGGCGAGACAGACAAGTGAACTGGTTGGGTCAGAAATTTATTGGCGGTCTTTAATATTTAATCAAATTAAATAAATTTTAATTATTAGAAGCACAATTGTTGAAGTTCTCCCACCGGTACACCTCGACCACGGCGATATCTTCTGCTTATTGCCAGATGACAACAGCGCATAATAATTTATAGTGCCGTAAGGATTTGGGCAAACATTAAGGCACTCACTCGTTGTCCCCTTCCCTATTCCGAAGGCTCAAATGTAGTGTCGAGGACACGGGACATACATACACAACAATCACACCCGAAAACCAAATATTTCCTCGGCCGGGAATTTGACCCCCAACCCGCGACGCAGCAGCCTTACTCTAACCACGACACGACGCGGCCGCATATGCGCAATTACTCAGAACATCGTTTCTACCTATTGTGGCTGTAGGTAGGAACGATGATCGATCACTGTGGCTGTCTGCGAAGATTCAAGATTCGAAGATTGGTGATTTGTCATCGACGCAATTGAGGAATTAGAGATTTTATCAATGGATTGCTATTATGTTAGTCTGTATTATTGTGGCATTTACACTTCTTTCTCCGCCATGTCCGTCAATAAAATACGTATATAGTATAAAAATACAATAAAAAAACAGTAATTTTCAACAATTAAATATATATTAGGTCGGCAAATAAGTTTTTCCGTTTTTTTTTAATTTTATATTCAGTATGGCATTCAATGTTTAAGATGTTTTACTTTTGTGTCCGAGTACATATATAATAGTATACAGGGTATTAGGAAACCGCTTCCGAAAACGAAGACAGACGATAGTACTAATGACACCTTTGATGACGGGACGGAAAAAAAATCGATTCTGATTAAAAAAACATATTTTTAAAACGTTTTTTTAGCATTATTTACGATTCATCATGTTGGTATAGTTAAATAAAACAATAGTTTCATAAAAAATACATTACTTTACTAAAAAAAAACCAGCAATGAAACACAAAATCAAAAACAGCTGATGCTCGGATCAACGGACGCACGCAACGCATAACTGGGAGCTTGATTCAATGAATTTTTGAATCGAAACCGGGTGATTTTTACTGAGGTATTGAAAATCTCTTGAACGTTGGTAAGAAGTTGGGAGAATATATTAACAATTAAAAACACAGTTTATTTTTATTGAAAAAAAAACTTTAAAAGAAATAGGAAAGAACTTAATGGCCAATTTATTAAAATGAACATATATAAAGACCAACCAGACGAGAGTCCCTCGACAGAAGTTCAAACATTCGAAGGGGAGGGAGAACGCAAAAAAAAAAAAAAATATTATTATTATCTGAGCGCAAACTTCGAAGGTGAGGGGAAGAGAGAGAGAGAAACTAATAAATAGAAAATGATTATTGTTATCTGAGTGCAAACTCCTCGACACAACTCTCGGAATGGTAACGGTACCTGTACGGTGGCTGTCGAAGCTGGTAAAATTTGCATCCCAAATTTGCATTCGTGTCGTAATTCACGATCTGTAACTAACAGTACGGCACACCCGACGATCACCACATTACTGTAACGCTACAAGGCCACTGCGGTTTAAGTATCCCACTGTTTAAAATTAACCTGGAAAAAGCGTTTTTTCTTTTATACAATCCAACCTCAAACATAACCCCAAATATGACGGATATTATATATCATTTTTTTTAATTTTTTTTTAATGAAATAAGCGTTTCACCTGATGCCAATTATTCACCGCCGTCTATATATATTCATAACTTGATAGTGACAATGAGATATTCCATCTGTAAGAATCACTGATACTAATAAGGACTGAATATAGACTTTCAGGATGCTTAGGTGTAGTACTGAAGAAAATCCAGGTAATGGGGAACACATTATTCTTTCTCACCTTTTCGTCCAATAGCCGAGTCAGAATATTCAAGTAGATATTCAACCGACCTTTTTCTACCTCCCAGCTTTTCGATAATTTTACAGTACAAAATATTCGAATCTAATAGTTATTAGCCTGGAAACTAATCTTTTTGCGTTCCAATTTAATCAAATAAAAATGTAAATTAGTGAACCCTAGCGTACATTTTGATTTTTTATCAAGAAGGATATGTTATGTCCTTATAGGATATATGTTAATATGTTTTCATATCATTTATTTTGTCTTTCTCCAGACAAGCAGGGGTGGTTGAACAGTTTGTTTCTAGCTGCAGGGTCTTCAACAGTCATTCGACTGATCTGAGCGAGGATCACACTGTCATGTTGTCCCACGATGCTATATTTCGTCTGGTAAGGTAAGGGTCCGGAGACCGGCATTCCGTTTGTTTATTTATAAAGTATGGTTAGTCATGCTATTAACATTAATATTAATTCGCTTAAGCACTCCAAGTAAGCTGATAATTCTTGTACTAGGAGATGGTTCAACAATAGTCTAATGGCGGTTTCGAACTTATGACTTAAATTTCGCAGACCGTACTCGAAACGATTAGGCTACTGACGTTTCATATTTTATCACTTTTCGTCAGGTGAACTGCGAACCGGGACTATGTTTGTCATTCTGATATCATATAAGAAGTATTTTTATTTATAAGAACAAATACATCGTAGCCGATGAGTAAGCATTGTGTGTGTAAATTTTAGTGTGTATAAGGCCTTAAATCACGTATATTATAGCCCGCACCGTATCACACCAATTTCATAAGACACTTGCGACATTACAGACTAGGTCATGTACAGTCGCTAACAATTAATTGTTTACTTTTTATTATTTTTTTAATATATATAAGATAGTGCTTGTATATATAAAAAAAATATTAATATATAAATTAAACAATTTCTTCAATACTAGTGTTATGTGGTGATGTAATCGTAGATGGCAGAGCGCACAAACCCAGCGAATGCCTTCTCACTATCGGTTTATTATATAAAAATATATTTTTATATATATATATATATATATATATATATATATTTATATTTCACATATATATATATAAATAATATGTATATTTAATAAAGGTCTCCGGATCCCTACACTCATCAGACGAAACACAGCAGCATTATGCTGGTATGGGCGTGGTCCTACCCCAGTCGAGCTGACCCATTCATTCTGCAGCTAGAAACAAGTGTAGCTTTAAAACTTCGTCTTAGTTCTAAGTTGCAATGCCCCGTCACCAGGTTTACGCATCGCAGGATTTCTCCTGACTCTTCTTTTTTTCTTTCTTCTGACTCTTTAGCTAGTACTCTAGCTTTATTTTACTGCTAACTACTACTACTGAAAACTAGTCTCTGGTTGCCAGCATTTATTACTAAAAATATTATTCGTTATTACATGTAATAACGTTAAGATAAGTGTTTTTGTTCCTTTTCTTGACACGATATTGGAGCGTGACAACGAAACATTTGATGGAACATTCCCACGAGCATGAAAGTTGGAACGGGTCGTGGGAAGTTATCAGAGAAAATCACAATCACTGCGAATGTTTTTATCTCGGTTCATCTTGTTGTTTTGAACTTTACTGATCGATTGTTTGTACTACTACAAGTTATTAAAAAATACACATATTATTTTATTATGTACTTCTGAGAGCGATGTGTGTGTGCTCGATTTTAATTAAAAGGAACGCTAGCTAACCGAGTTCGATCCTTGTGTCGGCACCGATGATCTGTTGATTTGTTGATGTTGATGCTGCTAGTCTATGCGGCTCTTATTTATTTATTTAACTTAGAGACAAACAGAAACAAAAGATAAAATAAAAAAACAACGTATAGAATATAAAACTATTTACAGTTGTTCCCTTTAAAATGCCTCACTGCGAACATATTTGGTATCTTATAATCTTTCGCATGTTTTTATTTGTCATGGTAATTGCTGCGACCCAGTGAGTTCTTTAAAATATTGATAACATCAAACACAAAGCAATCATGGGTATTTGAGTTTACAGAAAGCAATCAAAGTGTGTTCAAAAAAAGAAAAACAAAATAAGACAAAAATTACAAATTTAAATCAAAGACTATAAATCGTGGAGCAACATTTTGACACGGGATTTATGAGTGGAGCGAGAGCATGAGAACATATCTACACTGTTCAGCATTTTATTGTGGAGGGTACACATTCTATAAAGAGGTGCGAGTTGACCACTGTTGGTAATTACATGAAATAAGTTTTTTGATCGGGTTGTCTTGGAGGCAATTCGAAAGTTTATCTCGGACAATAGTCCCTCGCATTTTACGTCTCCCATACAGATATTTCTAAGAGTAAGTGCATCTATTAATGAACGTCGGTGTTTGAACTGAACTAAGGGGCCCTTGAGCTGGAAGGCACCAATGAAAATTGTTAATTTCAATTTTAAACATTCCGCTAACCACTCTTGTGTTGGTGGTTAATATTAGCATCATTTTTTTTTATAACTAAGTTTATCAAAGGAGCACACAGTTCACCTAATGGTGATTCCTGTGGGACATGACATCTACGTTCATCATTGACAAGGAATCATAATGCGGATGCGTTGTCACCCTTGAGTACTAAGATGGAATGCCTCATCGCCAGTAATAAAGTTCTCCAGATTCCTGCACTCATCAGACGAAACACAGCAGCATTAATTTGTAATTTTACGCTGGTATTATGTGAGAGCGTGGTCCTACCCCGGTCGAGCTGACCCTTTCATTCTGCAGCTCGAAACAAACTGCAGTGTAGCTCTACCACTGCAGTTTCAGCCCATCTCTCCAACACTAGTCCACTCCTGAACATAGGCCTCCCCCACAGACTAGGACCCTGGACCACCTGCATTCAACGACTTCCAGCAGACTTGCACAGGTCGTCGGTTGTCGTAAGAGCTATATGCCCATTGCCACTTCAGCCTACTAATCCTTTGAGCTATGTACCTTTAGTTCTTCTGCAGATATATGATATACTTGCTGAGTGACTTTGAGTTTCCTCATGCGGCCAGCAGTGAAAGACCATGTCTCAGACCCGAAGGCGGACTAGCAACACGCTCTGATTAAAGACTTTAAGCATTAAGGTATATTCGATATATCAATAAATAATTAGTCATAATATATATATATATATATATATATATGTATATATATATATATATATATATATATGTTTATATATATATATATACATATATTACTACTTGCATCTGATTATTTTAAGCTTTATAAAGAGATTGGGTAGATAGAGATAGCGAGTACTCCACCCGTTTCATTTTGAGCTTATGAAGTCCTAGTGTTGGCAGGAGTTTTCCTCGGTATTCCTAAGGCTTCTGTTTAACTTACATAACGCAACACGCAGGGTAAAGTGCTCGCAACAATTTTATCCGCGTACGGTTATAAATGGCGAGTTATTTTTATAATTAAAAGTGATCGGGACACAGTTCACCTGAAGGTTCAGTGATCCCCGTGGCCCACGGCCGCCGTGGCTCCCACTTCCAAGTATGCGGATGCGATGTTACCCCTGACAACTATGAATGAAGGCGGAGATGTTTTATTCTAAATTTCAAACAGGAAATACTGATTGTGTTCTTGTAATAAGGAGGGTGGCAACATGACTTTACGTGTTCTCAACTTTTTATAACATATATTATCCTATAGCCTCTCATAGCCTGCCACATATGCGTGTTCGTTTGCCACTGTATCATGGCATCTGCGTGCTCAGTACTAACTATTTTTCTTCTATGTACTAGAAACAATAAAGCTGATATACAAAAAACTCGAGGCTTGATAGTATTACCGAAATTTCATTATCATTAATTTTTGTTCGCTGTTAGCCCGAGGGCTTTTACAGTTTCACAGGGTTAAGAGGTGTCCGAGCGCTTATGGCTCTCAGCCGAGACTTCCAATAGTGGGTAACCTGCACAAGGGCTCGGCTTGGACCATTACCCTATTCCGCGTAAGCGTGTGACCCGAGGGTGCCCGAGAGGGCCGAATCTCGGCTCGGTCTATTACTTCTGACTAAGAATTATCTACATTAAAATCACCATTATTATTATTGGCTTACAGTACCACCACTTGGGAATGCGTGGGCGCTGGAGAAGAAGTGGCGCAAGAAACTCCAGCTTGTGACATGGCGGTATCGCAAATAATAGTATTACATGCTGTCATTAATTTGTATCGAATTCGCACATATTTGGATAGACTGTCAATCCATCCAGTGGGTGGGCGCGGTAGCAGCAGGGGAGTGCTAGCAGATCTGTTAATATTACAACCACAACTAAGCTTTAAATGCTCATGCGTGCTAGGAGGTGGTTCACGACAATGGCCTTAAGTTTCGCAGACCCCACACTAAACCATTAGACTATAGACCAGAGGTTCCCAGACTTTTTTCTCATAGATCACTTTCAAAATTTAGCTGGTTGGACCCCATGCAGCTAAATTTCTAACATATTCCCAAAACTCGTTTTTTTAAAAAGTTTTTACAAGTAACAGACGCTGAGCTTCTTAAAATATTATCTGCCTCCATTGATAGGTGAAGTCGAGCCAACATTTTAGTTCTTCACTATCGAAAGTAAATAAATTTTCGTGGACCCCTGCTTGCGAATTGTGAATCCCTTTTTTTGTAGACCCTAGTCAAGTCTCTCGTGGATCCCTGGGGGTCTACCTGGACCACTTTGGGAACTAAGGCTATAAATGCTTCAATTTATTTAGTGAGTCCAAGGAGCAGAACAATAATGGTGACGAGGTATTCCAACTCCTTTTAGGTGACAATGAATACGCATTGAGATTTATTATCGAGGACCTGTGTGAGTTTCACGGGCCACAGTGGTCACACAACCAGGTGACGTGTGTGCTCGTTTGTCACCCTTAATTAAAATATAAAACACACGTCCGCATTCTATCAGACGATAACCTCCAACTACCTTGCCCTTTACAACACAACCGCCGTCGGCCTTCCTCGGGCATGCAAATGAAGGAACTTTAAATAAAATCGTTACTGGTATAGCAATCCGCAACCCGGCGTCGATGCAAACCAGTTCGCGTGCATCGAACGTGGACCCCCTCGCCGCCGGAGGGCGTTGCCCGGACACGACGACTCTAGGTTGAGTTTTGTAGGAATATATATTTTATGAAATTCCGGTTATAAATATAACACGAACTAGTGGAGTTAGATAACGAGTTAATAGAGTGAAAAGTAAAGTAGGGGTTATATAAATCCCACTGATGGATTTTAATATATTGTAATATATTTTTTTAAATATTTCTTAGACATGCAGGTTTCCATCGCGATGTTTTCCTTGACCTTGTGGGCTTGACGATGAGTCACCACCATGGAGGTGTGTTGATACCACTCAGAAATAACATGGAATATATAATATATATATACAATGCCTCTTTATTGGTATATAATTGTCCTATTATTTGCGTAAAACATTATCCATCTTTTCAGAATGGTAGAGCTACTCTGCAGTTTGTTTCTAGATGCAGAACGAATGAGTCAGCTCGACCGGGGTAGGACTACGCCCTCACAGAATACCAACGAAATATAGCAGCATAATCCTACTACCATAAGTGTAGTCATCCGGAGACCTTTACTGGGGACGAGGCGTTCCATTTCACACCTCAAGGGTGATAACGCATCTGCATTATGATTCCTTGTCAAGGATAAATGTAGACGTCGTGGGCCGCAGGAATCACTTGCCGTCAGGTGATCTGTGTGTGAGTTTGTTACTATCAATGTAATAATATTACAAAAAAAACAACATTGTCCCGTGCTCCGCCACACCGCTAACATTGGCACCTGCACTCATTGGCTGGAAACAGTTCGCATCAGTTGTAATGTGTGCTTGTTTGTCACCCTAAACATAATAATGCATGTAAAAGTTGTCATTTGTCCCTGACCGCGCCCGACACCGGCGCGAGCTTACCTGCACACCATTACAAGCGATGTTCCTGCGTCATCAAGCTGTTTGGCATTCCGGCCACGCCGCTGGGCCTGGTTATGAATAAGTTATCTGTCTGTCCGAATGTACATCGTCCGTCCAATGTCAAAGGGAACATTAATTAGTTTTAAGTCTTGTTTACTATCTACTGTTGCTGTATAAAAGCGGTAAAGCCAAAAAAATAAAAGTATTACACTGTTACGCGTGGAGAGCAACGAGCATATAGTTGCTGATGATACTCGCGACACCTGCACCGATCCTCAACAACCATGCAAGGTGCACATGCGTTGCCACCCCCTGACCATTGAGGTGGTATACCTATTCATCTGTAATTTGGTCTCCGAAAGCCTACTTGCCGTACAAGTACACAGCAGCGTTATGCTGATATTATGTCAGCGGGTCGTATTTCCCCGGTCGAATGGATCCATGCTGTAGCTAATAATACGCCTCAACGTAACACTACCATTGTTAAAAAATAAGTAATACAACACTCAATAAACACTCACGTGTAAACTGGTAAAATCCCTCGGAGACCACATTATGTTTGTGAGTATAAAAAACATATTATATAATAGTCACACATTAAACAAGTATCATTGCCATCGTGGTGACATCAACTAACCAGAAGCGCATACATCGCGAGGACGACAGATAGATATATAATATCTTAACAGACACACAACATACTATGTTGACGTAATATAATCTACTATCAGTTATAACAAACATAATCACAGTCTTTGCAGTTTATTGTTTTTTTAACACGTTTTTATTAGCTTCACGTGTAATTATATATATATATATATATATATATACCTAGTCCGGCCATAAGTGCTGTTTCAAATTAAAATGTATGTCCGGAACGTTGGTTTCAAGCCAGGCTTGGGTAGTTCGTACCTTGTGACCAGGCGCAGAGTCCTGCAGGAAAGTGCATGGTATATTTTTAAAAAGTGTATTGCTGAGAGGTTTTACAACATGATCCAAAACTGTATCTTGATATATTTTCAGTCCTTTTTCAAAAAATGTAGTTTTGTGACTCCTTTGACTTATCAAACCTGCAAATCCTGCGTCAGTGATGGCTTGGCGTGTTAAGACACGCCAAGCCATCACTGACGCAGGATGATGACCAAGTTGTACCTTTCCGACCACTTGAGCAGCTTCTTTAGAACTGAGAGCGTACACTTTATCATTTTGCTTATTGTAGTGTTCTTCAATCGTGAAATTTTTTTCATCGGTAAAGAGGATATTTCTTTGGCAGAAGGCGTTTTGATCAATCCACTCTCTTTAATTGTAAAGATTGATTTAGGGCATGTCCTGTATATCGACGATAACGTGACAGACTTCTAGTGCGAATCTTCATTTCTCGCGATAAGATTTTTGCTTCCTAATGGGGTTTCGACGAATTCTGGCTTTAACAGCATTAACAACCTTTGTAGTTCTAAAAACACGCGGCCGCCCCGATCTTTGGTCTTCGACAGAGGAAGTATTTTGTATCTGTTGATAGTACGATATACGAACATACGGCTGATACCAAGCTTTTGAAGTGTCTGGAATATAACCGAAGGCTCCATACCCACTTTGTGCAAGGTGATCACTGCAATCCTATTTTCTTTAAAACCCCATTCCATATTGTAATTTGATAATGAACACGAAAAAATATGTTAAATGGCGCAAAATCGAAAGAAGTTTTTAAAATAATATACGTGTTCCAAATTCAAAATAATTAAAAATATGAAAAAAAAAAAGTTTTTATGTTACAGTATTTACGGCCAGACCCTCGCCATCAGATGGACTCTGTGCACGTTTGTCACCCGCGATACAATACAAATAAAATACAGGGAACGCCTATGTTCAGTAGTAAATTAATGATAGACTGTGATAATGAAATATTGTTCCTTGGGAATCATAACCCGGATCCAGGACTGAGCATCCAGTTTGCGGCCCTTCCCACTAGACCCAGTTGGGGATATTTGAATAGACCAAGTAAGTTTCAATTCGTCCAGATAACTCATCATTAAAGAATCTTCTCAAAGTCCCGAACCTTGGCCCATTTTACGAACCTTTATGCCAAAATATGTAACAATCAAAGTAAGGTCGAGAGATAGAATAAATCTTGAGAAAATATTTTAAAATGTCCCATTAGTTTAAATGTTACAATTAGTTCGAATTCTATCATTACTTCAGTAAGAAGCTACAATGGCGTAATTGTTTACAGTCTGGGAAACTTAAGGTCGCAGATTCGAATCCGCCTTTGAGACTATTGTCGTGCACCGTCCTAACAAGCGTTTAACTAATAATCGAGTGGTTAACCGGAATGATACTAATGTTAGTGGCACGGTTAGCGTTATTTTAAAAAAAAAATATTTTGCTCTTGAAATAGTGATTAGTTTGAATGAATAGGTCAGCTCGACCATGGCAAGGGGTCAGGGGGATGAAATCAATATTGTCATCGCTGATTTGAGTGCTAGTAGTTTTTGTTAAATTACATTTAGATAAATAAATTAAGTGGTGGAGCCACGTTCTAGCTAGTTTATTGTCGCAGCATTGGTCGGCTAGAACGAGGAGTGAGTACACCCTCACAGAATACCAGCGTGAATAAGCAGAATAACGTTATATGCCGCTTGGGGATTGCCAAGTATTAAGTGGAGAAATGCGAGATGAAATATTTAAAGGATTTTTTTATAAACTTAAGGGTGACAAACAAGCACACAGTTCACCTGAAATTCTGGTGGGTCGCTCTCTTTTTGAGATGTTCTTATGATGCTCAAATATTGTTTCTCGGATGGGAATTGAATTCAGGACCCGCGTGGCCACAGTCAGATACTAACCACCACACTACGCTGCCGTCGTATAATTTTTATAATGTATTATATATAATGAAAATATCAACTAATAACATACAATAACGTCTCTCTTCATTCATTACTGAATTTCACAAACGCTTCGTTAAGAAGATCTGATACAAAACAAAAATTTTACTAGATTAAACCGGTCTGGAGGAGCATTAGATCGTTGGCAACCCACTTGGAATTTTTCCAAAACTTCCTTAATATATTCTGCTTCTATAAATGGCAGAAATACCTTGTATTAAATATAACATTATGTTCCGATCTTTAATCAATTAGTATTCATCGTCATAATTATTATTTGAATCCATTATTCCTCCCTACTGAACATGGGCCGCTCCCAATGACTAGAGTACAACCCTGAGCCAGCTGCATCCATCGACTTGCCAAAGAGTTGCATAGGTCCTCACTCCAACTAGTGGGGGGCCGTCCTACACTTTGATGGCAAATACGAGTTTTGCGTTCAAACCTTTCTCCCCCTTCATATTCATACTAATAAATTATGTTATAAATTGCATTACATTTCTTTCTTATATAATTAATAAAGTTCAATTGAACACCAAGACTTTAAAAAAAACAAATATCGCATACAGCAAACGGAGTCGGATCGATTTTGTCCAAAAAAACCCACAGCCTTTATGCCAACCAAGTTCAACGACCGGTCGACGAACTCAAAAATTAGATTAATAAACAAAAACAACAACACTGCACCATAATAACTAATAACTTTACCGACACAATCCGGAATGAGTGGAGACGTTTGAAATTCATTCGAATAGAAAAGAACACAAGCGCGAAATGCAAGCGGTGTACGCGGCAGTGTCGGCAACACTGACTTAACTATCAATAGGGTAACACAGCTGGTTAAACATCACTACGACACGGTCCCAAGGGAGATGATCGCGGAAAAGACCTTAAGCGTTAACACGCAAGATAAACAGTGCACCGGTGGACACAGCTTGCGACCCTGTGGTAATGAGTTGGATGGCTCGCGCATGCGTGACGGTACCCTCCAGGGGTTGATAATTTCACTACCATTGCCCCTATTAAATCAACTCTATTGCTATTCGTATAGGATAGGATATACATTCGTGTGTTTGCGTGTCCCGCGCAAGCGCTGTGGGTATTAGAATATTTGACACAAACACTCGAACATGACACGGTTTACTTTCGTGTGTGCGTTTTGCGCAATAGTCGGGGCCGGTCGTGCCAACACGTTTGTCTGTATGTGCGGAGGCTTGCTCAGGTGGTCGAGTGCGTGAAGATTCATAATGCTTTAATCGATTTTCGTGCAATTTATTCGTACAAGGAGTATTATATTTTTAAGATTTTTTTTTTGGATCATAAACGAGCACATTACTCACGTTATTGTGTGACCATCAACGCACTCCCAACACCAAAGGAACTGCCAGTTGACGGTCATTAATATAGTATACCGCCAGCCGATTCCATAGAGTAGTAGTGCATGACAGAAACCTTAGTGCGAAACGCAGGCATGGATTGCCATCCATCGATAAGGTTAGGAATAAAATTTTGAATTCTGTCGCGATATTGAAACTAATAGATATGAATTAATGCGAACAAACAACTCCTCAGGACACTATTCATGGTAAATACGGTAAAAATGCTAAGAGATGCGACATCTCTGCCCAAATCCATTTCGTGTGAAGCGATATTCCGTGAGGGTGGGTGCTGCCCAGGTCGAATTGAACCATTTATGTTTAAATAAAATCTTGCTGCAGCGTGACTCGTATCAGAAAAGTGGGATAATTTTGATCTATAGTTACCAAATAATTTTTCCATATGTATTTGAAATACCAAAACATGTTTTTTCTTAATTTACAGTAAGGATTAGCAATACGGACGGAGGGTTGGCTGGGCGGTCTAATTCAGTAACAATTGAAATTCAACTTAATTTACTTCTATATACGACTGAAATAGGTAATTAAAAATAAAAATAGACGGTAATTAAATGACATTGCATTCATCCTCCCAGTGTGAATTTATTTCATTATATAAATTTCAGTCGTAGACATCCACGCCACAGCTAGTTTGGAGTTGAAACATGGTTTTACATGGCATTGCGCTGCTGTAAAAAATTGCAGGGATCCGGATTTCAGTTCTCAGGGATCACGATGCATGTGGATCTTGAATTTTTATTGAGAATGGGCATGCGCCGCAGTCTTACCATCAGTTGCTCTGTGGCAATTGATGGTTCATTTGGCACCCCTAATATTTAAAATAAAATGCGCAGAATTACAATTGTAACTAAATCAATCACACCGTCGTTGTACCATCTGTCTGTACGGAACCTTAGTCAAACATTGTCTCTTTATATCTCACCTATAGACTTTGTAAAGCGATTGCGTCATTTCGGCAAATTGATTCTAAACGAAGTCATATCGTGTGTGAATAGAAAATGTAAAGGAATAACGAAGTCACTTCTAAAAATACCCAAATAGATCCTAACCAAGAACGTTTAGACGGTATTACAATCTTTAAAATAATTTTAACTTGGAGGATCTTTTTTGGATTCTTGTTGTGTCGAGGTGGAGCTAAGCTTTTTTTATATAGAATTGAAGGTGACAAATGAGCACACACACACATCTGGTGATAAGTGATTCCTTCAGACCATAACAATCACATTCATGCGTGATGAGTGAGGCCTGAGATGGATAGCCATGTATTTTCGGTCAACGAGCTATGCTTGTTAATGCGTGATCGAGTATCCACAGAAGAACTAAGGTAGCCTATAAAGCTCAAAGCATCAGTAAGCTGAAGTGGCAATGGGCAACCGATGTGGAAGATGTTTTCGAGTGGCGACCTCGTATCGCAGCGTAGGAACACCGTCTACAGTATGGAGTGATCTGCGGGGAGTCGATCGTACTCCGTGCTAGTCTGCGGGGAGACCTAAGTTCAGCTGTGAACTAGCGATGGGCTGATGTGGTGATGATGATTCTGGTGGATTCGTGGTCCATCTCCGGTGGAGCATTCTTGCTGCATGATAGAAACCGTCTGCGGCGCGTTATTACCACCGTCGTTATAATGTATATACACCCTAACATCATAAACAAACTATTAACGAATGTCGTGTTTCACGTTAACAAGTGCGAGACGTCTGATGGCTTGCCCCCCACAAGGTCGGTGACGCAACGCTGACGGTGCTATTCGATAGTCAATGAGGAGCGGCGTTTCGCGCGGCCTCCGGTGTCACATCTCAGACTGTCGATTGCCGTTTACCTTATCAGATAATGCCTTGTGATTTGAATGGACAATAAAATACAGAAGAAACAATAGTTGGTCTGTAGTTAGTTGTTCATTATTAGTATACATATAATAAATAAATATATATATCATCGTCTCAAATAAGTCCGCATAATAGCGAACACAGATTCTCAAATATGCGCGTTAAAAAAATGTTACCATTTTATATTAGTATTAGTATTACACTAGATGGTAAGTTTGACTGCCGCCCATGACATATACATGATGCACATGCGTTGCCACCTCTGAAGACTGACTGACTAACACCCGATAAATAACGAGTAAACCTGGTAAATAACAGGTAACACTTGATATATAACAGGTATCACTATTATTTATCAAATATTACCCTGGTAGCTGTTAGTTACTGATCCGTGGTATACCTATCTCTGCCACGGTGTACCTAAAAAAAGCAGGAAGCTGAAGTGGCTAAATGGACTGTAAATGTATGTATGTTAGGACATATACATATATAGACATAGGTGGGGATAGGTCCATAGCTCGTAGAACAAATAACTAAAAGGAAAGGTTTTTTAGTGGCTACCTCGGACTTGCAGTCTCGGTGTAGGGCGACCCTCACTAGGTGGGGCGAGGACCTGTCCAAATTTGCGGAAAGTCGATAGATGCAGGTAGCTCGGGATCGTGCATTGTGACGCTCTATCGAGGAGGCGTATGTTCAGCCGTGGACTAAGGATACCGTAAACGGAGCGTCAGTTGGGAATCATATCGAGGACAAACGGCTCAGCATTCTTTCACCATTCACACAACATATATGGAACACACAATACACTATATGTATAGCGTACAAACAGATAAAACAACGTTTATCTGTAAAAAAAAATAGGTCTTGCCGAGACGTAATTCTCGAGCAAATATTTGCAGATTTATCACAACAAGGTCGTCCGTCTCACATGCCGAGGTCACGCTTATTGTAATACTTACATTCTTAAGTAGGCCGACAAAAAAACAACAAACAGCTTATATAATAGGAAGTGATTAGAGCGGATGGGTCGCTTCCAAATTCCCAAACCCTGGAAGACCACGAGATACAGCGAGGGGTTCACGCAGTTCTGCGTGGGTGTCGTAGGCCGCCACAGGTGTCGCTTGTGGTGTGTGATCGTTTTGTCCCCTTCAATGCAATAAAAAAATACCTCATTAACCGCTCCCTGAAGTATTAGCGTCCATGAATAACGGACAAATGAGTTTGGAAACAAAAATTAAGATAAACGCCACAAATTCCTTTTTTTTTCTTCAATATGTATTCGCGTAAATACAAGTAATAATTATTATTGCTTAGAACATGACATAACCACACTTATAACTGCTGTCGTTAACTTTATGAGGAAAAAATAGCAATAAAGAAGATGAGACCTTCATAAACATATTTTTTTAATATAACTAACATGGGTTCGTGAGAAATAAACTAAACGGTAAATTATCTTTGAATAAAATTAAAGTTTGAGATTAGGAAATGATAAAAAAACGTGCGTTAGAGTTTATAGCAAATTATGATGATGTTCCTGGTCGATTTCGACTGCGATATATTCCGGTATATATATATATAACATATGCATATAACATATGTATATACATAGATATATTGTAGTGCCGAAGTGTTTGTTCAAAACAAAGGCACTCACTCGTGAGCTGAGATTGGAGGAAGAATCCGTATTTGCAACACACCCAGACTCGATAACCAACAATTTGTGTTACACAAGTATTGGTGGGATTCCAATCTATAATCCTAAACGCACCAGTGTGTTACTGTAACGACTACACCAGCCGGCCGCAAGCAATTAGGTTTTATTAACTGCAACTAGGCGTCATATTCAAGTTATTGTTGCATGTGTAATGGTAATGGTATGGTATGCTAAAATGTAAATAAGAAATAAGCATTAAAGATCCTGTCATAGTTTAGATATATTATATATCTGTGTCACGGAATAACAATATTATAAGTTATATCAACATTTATTTTAGGATAAATATTTATATAGAATTTATTGTTCAAGTAAATTGCGTATTATAAGACATATTTTATCGTTCAAGTTTTTGTTTTTTAAAACGCAGTTTTTATTCCTTTATAAGCCTTTTATCATTCGTTTCTTCGCCGATGTCTGCAATAATTTATTTTACATTTTAACGTTTGAGCCACTAGATCTGGGTAGGACCACGCACACACAGAATACCAGTGGGAAATAGCAGCATAAAGTTGACGTGTTTCGTATGGTGTGCTGGGATCTGGGTACCTAATAAACGGCAAAGAGGCATTCCCCAGCTCAGGGGTGTTAACGCACGTGCATTCAGAATCATCGTTGAGGATGGGTATCGATGTTAAAAAAACGCAATATTTATCATCAGCCCATCACTAGTCCACTGCTAGTAGGCACCACAGACTGCCACAGAGGACGATACCGAGCCACCTGCATCTGCCGACTGCCCGCAGACTTGCATACGTCACTACGTCTAGTGCGGGATCGTTCTACACACGTACACCGCACCCTCATATCGCCCCCGCCGACGGCGAGGGCGTCGCAAACAAGATTATTTGCGATACCGCCATGTCACAGGCCGGTTCTATCCAATCAATACAGATAGAAGCGTCGCTGGAGTTTCTTGCGTCACATCTTCTCCAGCGCCCACGCATTCCGAAGTGGTGGTACAGGTAGCCAATAATAATAATAGTGATATTAATGTAGATAATCCTTAGTCAGAAGAAACTGACGGAGCCGAGGTTCGACCCTCTCAGGCACCCTCGAGACAGACGCTCTCGTGGAACAGGGTAACGGTCCAAGCCGAGGCTCCGTCTCGGGATCCCTTGTGCTGGTTTCTCACTAATAGACATCTTGACTGAGTGCCTAAAGCGCTCGGTTGCCACTCAACCCGGGGAAACTGTAAAAGCTCTCGGGCTAACAGGGGCAACCAGACCGAAAAAATTGAAGATCGTCCTAAATTGCGATGGCCAATAGGACCTTATGGATAGCAAATAGGCCTTTCTGACACATCGTTTCTGTTTTACGAGCTATATGACTGGCCAACTCTGGCATACTCTTCTTTGTCGCTCATATCTTCGAGAACGAACTTGTGTGCTCGTTTGTCACCGATAATGTTATAATATATTATCGATATTACAAGTTGATATGACAAATGGAGTTTAAGGTGTGTTAGCAAAAATTTGTCTTCAGAAGTTACAACGTCTTAGTATACAAATCTGTATATTTACGTACAATTTTGCATATGTCTAAGATTGTGTAGATATATAAAAAAAAGTTGTGCACGTTAATCTGTGCTAGTGTGTTAATATTCACAACAATGTTTCGTGCGCCGGTGTCGTGACACAACTAGCGGGGGTTGCGTCCAGTTCCGCCCGCGCGCGGACGAACCAATGATTTGTATTTATTATTACAAGCTGCTATTATCTTCACGACCACGACGCGTTAGAATGAAAGTGTTGTTAGACAAGGCAGTCTTCTATTGTACATGGCCCCATTTTGTCTTACGAGTTTCGCTGTAATCGCCACGTTTAAAAGGCAAGTTGATATATGCAATTCTAGTTTTATTTATAACCTATCATATGATAGAAAATAAATACTTTTAAATAATAATTTTAACAGTTCTAAAGTGAAGAATATATTAGTGTAATGGATCTGTAATGGCATTGACAGAAGTAGGGACACGATATGTATTTATATCATGATATTATAAATGTGAAATGAATGAAATGAATACTTATGGGCTGTACGATTTTCAATTAAATTTGCGGACAAACACAGATATTAACACGGAGGATACTTTTTATCCTGTTTTTTATAACTAATGTTATCAATCTATGTCACAACTAACATCTGCCCTTGACTGCGTCTGCGTGGTCTTCAGAACTGCGCATAGAGAGAAAGGAAAATATGTAAGTCGACATTGTATGATTTTTTTTTCGCCAGTACGTTTTGGGCACTATTAAGCAATACTCTTAAGCAACCTACATAAAGTTGATCATGTGAGAAACAAGGAGTCCACGAAGACGAAGTCTGTCTCAGATGCTTGTAACTAATCATTTGAAAAGGCAAGACATATTGATTAAACCACGACGTTGACTAGACTATTATCATATGGTTGTAAATAATATCTGGTCTTTTAGGAGATTGAAAATGAATTTAAATGCAAAAAGCATTTAATCATTAGGTACAACAGTACAAGAGTAAACCGGCCAAATAGTTTACGGTCTACGAAATTTATGTATTAAGTAGTAATAGATAGTTTGGAATCCGCCATTGCACTATTGTCATGAATCATCTCGTAGAACAAGTATTTCGGCTTAGTCGCAGTGCTTAATGGCAATTTTACAAAATTTTATAGTGTGACTAGCTATCTTATTTTAAAGTAAACACTTTAAAACGAACGGCATACATTTAATCTCACTGACATCCACTGTTTTCTGGTTCGTGTCGACATTTTATATTGCCACCGGCATTTCTAAACAGAATCACTGTCGCCATCTTGTTTGTGTCGGCAATATTAACCAGAGCCTGTTTATGATTAATTTGAAAGCGTTGCAAAATATATGTAAAAAGTAAATGATAAATAATTGAGTATATTGAACCGTTGGTGGCGATTTATGGTCGAGACTGGAAACGATCCTGTGAGTATTTTCGTTTTAATATCAGAGCAAACGAGCGCACTGATGGTTAGTGATGACTGCGACCCAACACACACACATTAAGTCTCGTCAAGGAATCATAATACAGATGCCTTGTCACCCTCTGAGATCTAACGTATAATGCCTCGCTACCAGTGATAAGGGATCCCTACACTCATATACATGTTTAGGAAAACCAACAGAAGTAACGATATTGCTTGCACAAATACAATTATAGGTTATCACAAGATGCCTGTTTATTTCGTCAATTACATTAACGAAACTCAAAAGGTACATATAATTATTCTCTGCTCTATACAGCAACCTACCTATAAAGCAATAAAGAAGTATAAATAAACATTTACCATTAACTCGGTACACTCTCTTCGCATTTCTCAAGCCGTCTCCAAGGCCACGATAATGACTTGCAAAGTAGCTATTCGTGACTTGCGACACTCGGTCGGTTCCAAATGAGGACACTGGTCGCGGATCAATATCATGACAACAAGAGATAACTCATTGCATATACTGGGTTACAATTAACCAGGATGTACAGCATTAGCTCAGGAGGAACGTCTAATTTCTTTTTCTATAGAATAGTTGGGAAACGAGCAAGCAACTCATCTGATGGTAAGCGTTGGCGGCTCTCATGGACATCCGCAATGCCGGACATTAGGAGGCTTTAAGAAATGTGTAAACTCTTTACTTGTAGTGGTATCGATTCGGGTAATGCTGGATCCACAGAGTAGTGTGCGATTGATCTAGATTAGATTCCCCACGGTAATTATTAATTGCTCTGCTGATGTGTGTGGCTTGGAAAGATCGGAAATAAACCTATCTGTTATAAAAGTATTCCAAATTAAAGTAAAAGTATAGTAGTAATAATAATAATAATAATATAATAACTGGCCTACTGTATGTTGCTAAGAGTCAGCATAGACGTTTTCAGCGACAGTAAAGCGATTAATTTAATAACAATTGAATTAAAACCTTATTTACACACTGGCAGGTTCATAGAGATATGATTATATTTTGTTACTAATTCCAGTCGTATTTTCAAGTAAATTAAGTCGAATTTCAATTGTTATTAGGTTAGGTAACTTCGCCGCCAGTACTCCCGTCTTGGGTGGCAATTCAAAGTAAGGGAACCTTTTAGTGTGGATTTTAGCACAGTTTGGATTGGAGTTTTCATGAAATTTTATGGGAGACAAACAAGCATTCAGTACATCTGATCTTAAGTGCTACTTGCGACAATTACCACCCAGGAGATTGAAGATTTGTTTCCTCTCGGTGAATCCGATACCATCAATCTTTGACATCCACATCAAACTGATGTTAAATTTGAATACAGATCCATTGACACCCTGAGGTTATAGATAAACATCTCATCAACACTGAGATACATTGTTTTCCGGGTGATATACATAATTTTGATCAAAGGATGGTTACTGTTATGAGCCAGTGGTGACAGCAAGGTAGCATTAGCCGCAACCTTGCGCCGGCCCATGGAGCGTAAACACAGCGCACTCGCCTTTCTGTCCACCGTTGCGTATCATGCCGATACTTGTGACCTATTGGCCAAGTATCATCTCCGTGTAATGCCGTAATGTTCTGTTGCGGTGAGATGACAAGTCAACTGCTGGTAGATGACCAGTAGCATACACTCAATGATCCCTCAATGCAGTTTATTAACCTTGATGATCTTGACTTAAGAAACTTCGACGTTACGATGTAAAGTCTATCATGGTCACGGGGGAGACTCAGCAGACATGTGTGTGAGGTCCTGGGTGAGCCGGAGTACCGTCAGCCTCATATTTATAATAATAAATATGAGGCTGACGGTACTCCTAAACCAATTGGTTTCATCAACGCAGCTCACAATATTTGGACTTCATATACAAGTGTGTATAACAGATTTAATTTATTATAATGTTGCCAGCACTATATCAGCAATGTGGAACTGCCCCTTCAAGCGCAAGTGTTGGCACCTGTGTGATGTTGCCTTCCGTTCGGGTAGAGGGTAGATGCCGATCTTCGTGCCATTTTAGTTGAAGCCGAGTGGGTCACTTTAACTTAAGCTGCGTTATTAATAAGTCTTAAAATGTATCCTTTTTAATTATGTAATATAATTTTAATACAGCACCTGACAGTAGGTAACAATAATGGTATCTAAAATTTACACGAATATAGCGCATTGAATTAAACAATTTTATATGGATTTAATCGCGTTTATTTTTATCTATTTATCACGTTTCGAGTGCTTTACAGCATTCATGGTCACAGGGAGGAGAGGTATTTGACAGCTTGATGTCACAGTTAACCAGAAGTATTTATACATGTTACAACTATTATTACAGGTCACACCAATGTGGATCGTGGACACCTACATCCAGCCAAGATAATGTAATAAGTTACAGATATCTTATTACCCCTACGTCCACCGAATGTACTATTGCAGATATATTGACAATTTGTTCTGACAAGTCCTAACCAAAAATTATATGCATAATAGACAAGCAACATAAAAATATACACACGTCATAAGGTCATTGAACTAAAACGTCAACACATATAATCACTTAATAACACGGTACAAATTATAAAAGCTTCCACGGCTCATTTGTAAATGTGCGTAACCTATCATTATGTTATGGAGTTGTCTATTGCCTTGGATTGATCAAACGGAATAATGTAAGCTTTCGTGTCTCTCGAGTTTAAAGGGAGATAAAGTCACCATCGGATAAAATTGCGAAAGATTTTTTGAAGGTCTGAGAAGCGGAAACATATTTGTACATACATAATAATTGAATTTGTAGTTACGTCGGCTAGGGCGCCATTTTATTCAATATACTCAGCTGTACATTATAAACAAATATGGAGAATAGTGTCATGTTTGACGCCATTCGTAGTGGACCTACCACTGCCTTGGGACTGTCGTTAGAGGGGCCCGTAACTCGTTCTTCCCATCTTATCACGTAGATTTAACTGGTAAACTAAACTGGTACTAAAACTGGATCGATAATGGCACCCAAATTGAAAACAATGTACGATGAGGTAGCACACGTAATTTAATCATTTAGAATAAGAGGAAATACAATGTTCACACAGGATAGTATATATATAGTAAGGATGATATAGGAACAAAATGCCAATTACAGGTAACGAGTAATTTCTACTTTGTCCTAAGAAGCGATAACGAAACACATTGCGACCCCTTTAATATCAAACGCGACGCCCAGGTTGAGCGATTGTTTAGAGTACTGTCTGCGAAGAATAGGTCGAAAGTCTAATATTAGGCTATTATCGTGAGGTATCTCCTGTCATAAGCGCTTAACCTTAGTCGGAGTGGTTAACTGTAATGTTAGTAACGATACGTAAGAGTAAATTAGTGTCATATCTGTATATCATGGTATATCAAGAGGAGTGAGGTGACGAGAGGGCGAGGCAGGCGCTGTGCAGATCGCAGCTGTGATTTGTCCTAACGTTGAGTGTAAGGTAGGTTATGGCTGCCACTTACACTGTTATAATTTTTATTTTAATATTAATATTTCAAACGTTTTTAATCTTTATATAAAGAGTTTAGTCGCTTTATATATGTATATAGATGCTTAAATCTGGGAAGCACAATCATCTTAGTTTTAAGGTAATTTTGATATAGATTACTATACATTTAGTCAGGGTAAGTGTGCATGACAAGATGCTGTTATAGTTCCTTACCGATATAAATAATTGATTATTGACGACAAACAAAAATAAAAACAAACCGGTGTGTGGACACATTCCACCATAAACTTCAACATTTTCGCATTCAGCCCACACAGGGATCTCCCCTTTTATCATCATAAAAGTAAAAATATTGAGTGGAATGTGTCTGGAACGAATTTGAAAAGCAATGATAAGGACCTATCTCGGGATCCTACACTCTTCAAACCGGGGGTCTGTGCAGCAGCAGTTGTGTTTGGATCGTTTTGTACCATATTCTTTTTTCAATCTTTGATCGAAACATGTTCCATGTTTCGCATATAATTAATATAAGGTACATAATTTGTCTAAAATGATATATATTGTTGCTAACTCCACCGTCACAAGCTTCCTTGATGGTATCCACTGCAGAACGACTCAAATTTCTACTTGAAAAAAACCAGCTGACGGCAGCAGATACAGCAACATGACACTGGTGTATTTCGTATGACGAGTGAAAGGACCCTGGGACCCTCAGGGGTGACATGCCATGTGTATCTTGAAAATTTTTCGAGGATTTACATCCATCTTGAATGTTCGAGATACACATGCCTTGTTACTTCTGAGGACTGAGATGTAAGTGAGGGCGTGGTTCTGCCGCAATGTGATGAGCCGATGAATCTATTCTTCACCCGCTTTTGAGGGTTGAGTAACTAGCAAGACATTTCCCGCAGTCGCTCTAACAATATCAGAAACATACGTCATCTGTGAGTATTCGATTTTTAATGATTTTTAAGTAAATTAAAAAAATAACTAAGTTATCACGTAGACACAGCCCTACGCGGCCCAGCGCGCCTAATAATAAAATTGTATGCATGACAATACTAGTATTTTATTACACGCGCTGAAGTCATGCACGGTCGTGGCCCTGAGATTCCTATTTAGTTTAAAAAGTAAATTGATCGTTTATATATAAATCCCACGGCTGGGCAAAGCCTTTATATATAAATTCTTAGTGAGAGCGTTAGAGCAGAGTCTACCGCGGCTACAATGCGGTTGTTTACGAAATGTTTTTTTTTTACTATTAATAATAGGTCTTTACCTACGAATTTTCCGTTTTGTATGAAACAAGTTAAAGTTTTTTCAAACTTTTTTATTTCTGTTATTCAATGTAATCACCAAACAATCGATGCATCTTTGCCAACGCAGTGGTAGTTTATTGATGCCCTTCTTGTAAAAATCAGCTGGACGGGAAGCAACAAACTCTTCAAAGGCGTTTTGTACTGCCTCTCGGGAATTTAATTTTTTTCACGCTAAAAAGTTGTCCAATTTTTGAAAAAATAATAGTCGGGGAATGCTAGGTCTGGTGAGTACGGTGGACGAGGGAGAGCGTCCAACCCCAACTCCTGCAGCATGGAGATTGTCTGTTGAGCAGTATGGGGTCACGCGTTGTCGTGTAGGAGCAGCGGGGACGACCGATTAACGAAAGCTGTTTGCAGATGTGCGAGCTTCTCCATCATTGTCTTCAGTTCTTCATAGTACACATCTGCAGTAATACTCGTGCCATTTGGTAAAAAACTGTGATGAATCACACCCGCACTAGACCACCAAACAGTGTCCATCAACTTTCTAGAGGTCATTTTACGTTGAGGGTATTGCTTTGGTGCTGAACCAGGATCTAACCAACTAGGTGAGCGCTTTCGATTGTCGAACAGAATCCACTTTTCGTCGCACGTAACAATTCGGTTCAAAATTCTGGCGATCGTTAAATTCATGGGGACCATCTATCAAGCTTTTTTACCTTGCCAATTTGTCGCAAATGGACCAATATTGTTTTGATCATAATATCAAAAGCTGCTGCTAGCTCGGCTGTAGATTCTTCTTCAATCAATTTCTTCAAATTTCTTCAAATTCTTCCACAATCGCCTTTAATTCGTCATTATTGACCAAAGTGTCCAGACGACCACGAGGATCATTTTTCAAATCAAAATTTCCAGAACGGAATCGGGCAAACCAATAACGGGTTGTGCGTTCGTTTGTAAAGTTCTCTCCGTGATATTACGTGCCGTTTGTATCGCGTTGATGCCATGACGGAACTCATTTTCCATAATTTTAAAGTATCCATTATGACGAAAAATGTTCAAACGTAATGAAAATACAAAGCTAATCAATAAACAAAAGACTGACTTTGTAAAAAGAATGTCATGTTTATAAAACAAAAAAAAATTGAATTTAGAATTCACAGCCAATCAAAACTTTTTTTGGTTTGAAATGGCCAATACTGAAGAACGGAAATTTCATAGGTACCTAGACCTAATACATTTCTTCGACACGTAGTTCCCCTACGATATTTTCCTTTACCACTAAGTAACTCAGCACTTGAAATTTGATGGGTGATTCTCTGAAGATCGAACTTAGTTTGCTCGCGTGCTGTGAAGTTAAAAGCGGCGCTCTGAACAGTCTATTTAATTACTACTTAACAATGAATATATTTACTGGGAAATATGAAGAGATAAGCATTTATGGGTTCGTATGGGCATCTGTGGACCCAGTTAAAGGTAACTGAGACATTCCATCTCAGTCCACAGGGGTGGCAACTCGTTTGCAAGGTGTTTCTTAGTTGGCGAGCGAGCAAGATGTCATGGGCCGCAGTTATCTTACGATCACATTAGTAAGAGCTATTTTACTCCTAATATACACATTATGTTTTTTTGTCAAACTACCCACACTGAATAATACTTAACGCTTGCAAACATATTACATGTTTAAGTTTTTGGAAACGAAATTCGTTTCTAAACGGTAAATAACTATGCGCAGTTGTTAATTGCAGTCAACAATGTCAAAAGAATGTAAAGATGAAATGAGTTTCAGACCAACCATCACACGAACAAGACCTGGCTGTGTGGACTAAATTCCTTTGCCTTTCCCATAAGGGATAAATTAATATCATCATCATAAATATCAAATGTATAAAAATTTAATTGTTTCGATTGGATACCTAGATTTCTTTATAGATGACATTTTGGTGTATGACATTAACTGCACAGAGTAAGAATTGACATCAGTGTAGTCAGAAAGGGACAGTTGCTATAATTAGACTTTTGTCGTTTATAACTGCACTAAGTAATGCTCTTCAACAGTTACCCGGGGCAGCCATGCGCGACGTCACGGGTTCGCTTCCCGCGCACAAAACACCGGACGACGGCGGCCGGAAGCAGGTGCGGCGCCTGCCGGACTGTTAGCTACGTCATGCTTGTACGTACACACAGATAAACGACGTTTTATATAAAACAGCTTGTGTGGGTTGCGGTCTTTTTACCATCGGCGTTGTAACAAAATGTAGAGTAACAGCATCTATAAAAATAAACCCCACTGCCGGTAAGCCTGTGGGCTTCCTCCGTAGAGTGGTAGTTAATATAGTTCGCAGCGACTACACAGCAGATTGGACTTCATCTTTCTTCGAAAAATATTTTTATTATTTTATTTTTTAAATGTCATGAGGGGATTCCTCGTGATGTTCACCGCCCAGCACTTATAATTGCAATTAAAAATAACGTCAGTGCGGGCAATGGGGATCGAACTCGATTTGCTCGCGTACCTTGGCTTTTAATCAGCCTTGAACACTTTTTTAAAAAAGAAATTGATAAGTACAGAATAGTGAAAAGGTCGAGGGCACAATAACGTGTTGAAAACTAGCAGGTTTTTTTTTATTGTAGAGGGGCAAAGGTTGCAGCACACCTGATATAAAGTGATCACCGCCGCCCGCGAACATCCGCATTACTAGATGGGTTGCAATTGTGTTGTCACACGTCGATAGCAAGTGAGTTTGTATATCGGACTGTACAGATATCAAAAATAAAAGGACTGGAATAGGAAAGAATAAAATGCCTTTTTATTTTAACGACCAACAAAATGGCGAATTATAGATAGTTAAACTAGAAAATAGCAGATTTTTAAATGGTGAACACAATTTCAAATTTTACATTTTTAATGATCTTATAACTCGAGAGTGCAACTGCAACGACTTTTATAGCTCAGTAACTAAAACCAAACCCTTTTAAAAATAATTATAATGAACATATCAAATATTAGCGAAACTAATTTTGTACGTGTGAAAAGATCGATGAAACATAACACTCTTTCTACAGATCTTTATTATAATATATTTTTTTACATTCAATTACAAAGCGATTCAATTACACTTAGGGTGACATTTTCCCACGTTCGAAACTGTTGCCTTGAGTGTATGTGTTAAATATAGTTTTGCATTTTATATCTGTGTTTATATCACGACGTCCATTTCTTATCTGTATCATAAGGCCTTCCCGCCAAAAAATATTGTCAATGTCATTTAATTTTTTAAAAAAGCTCTTAGCTTTTTCTTTGTGTTCCTTTAAGTGTTGCCCCAATTACACTTCTTAATATTTACCTGCCTCTCCCCTGACATTTCGATAGTTCGCACGAATATTTACGGCACTATAAAATATTTTGCGCAGTTGATTTGATCTGGCAATAACCAGAAGGTTGAGAGAATAAAATAAAAATAAGAATTTGCAGCTTCAAACAACATACTTGAGTCATACCGAAAGGTTCTAGAATTTGATATATATGACTAGATATTATATTTATGTTACATTTATATTTTTTCGAACTCCTCTATACACCCTCACTATTTGCACATTTTTGCGTTAGTTGGAATCATTGTGTGAAGCAGTGGATCTATCCTCTATCTAGTTTAGATTTAACAGTGGTAGAGCTACACTGCAGTTTTTTCTAGCTGCAGAATGAATGGGGCAGCTCGACGGGGATAGGACCATTCCCTCGAAGAATAAAATAAAATAAAATAGCAACATAATGCTGCTGTATTTCGTCTGGTGAGTGTAAGTGCCCGGAGAGACTATGTTACTGGTGGTGAAGCCTCCCATCTCAGTTCTCAAGAGTGATACTGCATCTGCATTATGATTCCTTTTGAACGATTAATGTAGATGTCATGAATCGCAGGAATCACTTGCCATCAGGTGAACTCTTTGGTCACTCTAAATATAATAAAAATAATAAAATAGTCTCCAGTTGGGGTCACTTCAATGACTTTGTGAAAACACAGTCCAGCTTGTAAATCGTAACTCTTCGCGGTCTAAATGGAAATCTATCCTGAACGATTGTAGGACATATAGTATATTTAAAGGAAACACCAACAAAATCCGTACTGCTAATACGATCTTACTATTGCGTGAGTGAAGCCGTGCCCACCAAAAACTAGGCAGGGTGTGGTCGTTGATGCCTTAATTTGCCTCTAACATGCGAAACCCATGACAATGCTCGATCAGTAAGTTAAACATGCAAAAAACTAAAACTGTGTTTCGTGTGGTCGTGTGGTGTGGAGACGAGAATTGTTGAGGGTGAATGGATGTTATGGGCGGCAGTCCTCACTTATCACCAGGTAAACTCGTTTGTAACCAATGATATTATTAAAATGATTTGTAGAGAAATGTTTACTGTCCTATACCTTTAACAAGTAGGTACGTTTTTGTGATTGGTATTGTGTTTGAATGTTAAAAATATCTGGTGGTACTTACTGGCGTGGTCATCGTCCAGCAGGTTGTGGTAGCGGTGTTGCTTCTCGGATGCCTCGAGCCTCATCATCACGCCGGTCTCACCACTGCATCGCAACCACCTGACCGCAAACAACAGTAGTTAATTACAACGAAGTAAACATGTATATGGTCAATTATTTTATTTACATTTGCAAAAATAATAAAATAGTCTCCAGTTGGGGTCACTTCAATGACTTTGTGAAAACACAGTCCAGCTTGTAAATCGTAACTCTTCGCGGTCTAAATGGAAATCTATCCTGAACGATTATAGGACATATAGTATATTTAAAGGAAACACCAACAAAATCCGTACTGCTAATACGATCTTACTATTGCGTGAGTGAAGCCGTGCCCACCAAAAACTAGGCAGGGTGTGGTCGTTGATGCCTTAATTTGCCTTGAACATGCGAAACCCATGACAATGCTCGATCAGTAAGTTAAACATGTAAAAAACTAAAACTGTGTTTCGTGTGGTTAATGAGACGAGAATTGTTGAGGGTGAATGGATGTCATGGGCGGCAGTCCTCACTTAGCATCAGGTGAACTCGTTTGTAACCAATGATATTATTAAAATGATTTGTAGAGAAATGTTTACTGTCCTATACCTTTAACAAGTAGGTACGTTTTTGTGATTGGTATTGTGTTTGAATGTTAAAAATATCTGGTGGTACTTACTGGCGTGGTCATCGTCCAGCAGGTTGTGGTAGCGGTGTTGCTTCTCGGATGCCTCGAGCCTCATCATCACGCCGGTCTCACCACTGCATCGCAACCACCTGACCGCAAACAACAGTAGTTAATTACAACGAAGTAAACATGTATATGGTCAATTATTTTATTTACATTTGCAAAAAAAATAATAAGCATTATGATACAGATAATCAGCCCGTGTTGCTGCTGGCCGTATGAGGAAGATCAAAGTCACTCAGCGAGCTATGGAGTGGGATATGCTAGGTGTTTATTGCCGCATGAGGAAGCTTAGTCACTCAGCGAGCTATGGAGAGATAGCCCTCTCCATCCGCTTGGTGTATTGCGTGTTTGAAAAAGTATACGGATTTCATAGCGTTCATTTTAATTTATTTTATCCTGACGTGTCAAGCACGCATGGTCACGGCTTGGACTGGGCTGTCATCTCTAATTTTTTTTTTCTGTGATTATTGCCGATGGTACAGAGGCATCTACAGCTTTATCTTATTAGACTCGCGAGCGGGAGGTCCGCTGAGTAATGCTTTAATTATTTATTGTTAGTATTTTCATGCGGGAAATGTCTCAAAATGGAAAATAAAAAATATAGTCTAATTAGTTTAGTAGTTAAGTATTTATGAGTTCTATTCATTTATATAAGCACTCCTATTCGTATCCACTATCGCAGAAACACACATTTTATTGAATATATAGACAGTGGTCACATAATTAAAGTCACACACAACTTTAATGATACTATTATATATCGTGAAAATAAGTATTGATTATATTTTAACTTAGTGCGTCTTTAATTAATCGGTCATACCTTTGTTCAATTCATACAACTTGAAATTGAAACGAATAAAAAAATGTTTGTAATATATATCTCACAATTACTTTTTTTATTTATTTTTTATTTTTTACATTTAGAGTAACAAACTTGCAAACGGTTCACCTGATGGCAAGTGATTCCTGCTGCCCATGACATCTACATTCATCCTTGACAAGGAATCATAATGCAGATGCGTTGTGACCCTTGAGGACTGAGATGGAAAGCCTCGTCACCAGTAATAAAGGTCTCCGGATCCCTGCACTCACCAGACGATACACAGCAGCATTATGATGCTATTTATGCTGGTATTCTGTGAGGGCGTAATCCTATCCCGGTCGAGCTGACCCATTCATTTTACAGCTTGATATAAACTGCAGTGTAGCTCTACCACTGTAAATACCTACACAATTAATTTAAATATTGTTGTAAGATCATATTACACTAAAAATAAAAATAAATAATCAAAAGTTAACATTGTATCCTGTTAACTAGCAACACACAGTTGCCCAGCGGGTGGGACGTCAAACAAATACTCCCTAATTTTAGTGATTAACCTATACCTTATATCTAAAATTCATATTTAGTAATTTAGTTAATCATCATATTAATTTGGCGTTGTAAATAATAATTTCACTTTATTAGTTTGTAATCTGACTTCCAATTAATTTTGTATAAAGCGGGTGGGGGACACGCCATTGTTTATATGTGACGCACAACGTGACGCTGTCTGAATAAAAAGTCATTCCACAAGACCACAAGTGTAACCAGCTCACGGACCCCTCAGTTCCGTGAGCCCTGTGTCCGATGAAGCTGTAAAAGCCGCATTGGCTAACAGCATCAACATCAACAGAATCTAGAGATACAGATACTTACTCGATACACCCGCGTGTCAGTGCGGTTCTTACCGCCCACAGCTTCCGACGTTAATTATAACTGCGGCGTGGGTATACCACGTAAATAATGAGAGTATGTCTTTAAATATATAAAAATAACTTGAATGCGACTTGTCTATTAATGTCCGTTTGCGGTCGCTGCATATTACGGGACTGGCATTTGGCACGTAATGCCCGGTCGTATTACTTTTCGATTTACGTTATTTGATATGTGAAACGGCTATTTATAATCTAGACAGCAGGTATATTTAGGTAGATATGTTACTTTTTTTATATAATATTAGCGGTGACAAATGAGTCCACCTTATGTTAAGTGATTACTTCGACTCATGACATCTACATCCTAAGAAAGATTCAAGATACATATGCGTTGTCAGCCCTGAGGAATGGGTTACCTGTTACCTGTTATTGGGAACCCGGATATTTACAGTCACCAAACGAAACGCATCAGAGTCATTCCACAATCATGATTGAGGAATGTACCAGTTAGAGCGTGTCTTCACAACAGTTTAATATAATAGGTCTTTGAAATTGCCGTTTTGTATGAAATAAGTTAAAGTATTTTTTTTTCAAACTTTTTTATTTCTTTTATTAAAAGTAATCACCCATGTAATCGATGCATCTTTGCCAACGTGGTGGTAGTTTATTGATGCCCTTCTTGTAAAAATCAGCTGGACGGGAGACAACAAACTCTTCAAAGGCACTTTGTACTGCCTCTCGGAAATTGAATTTTTTTTCCGCTAAAAAGTTTGTCCAAATTTTGGAAAAAGTAATAGTCCGTGAGTGCAAGGTCTGGTGAGTACGTTGGATGAGGGAGAGCCAACCCTAACTCTTGCAGCTTGGAGACTGTCTGTTGTGCAGTATGGGGTCGCGCGTTATCGTGTAGGTACGACGGGTATGACAAATTGACCAAAGCTGGTTGCAGATGTGCGAGCTTCTCAATCATCGTCTTCAGTTCTTCACAGTACACATCTGCAGTAATGCTCATGCTGTTTGGTAAAAAACTGTGATGAATCACAGCGGCACTAGACCACCACACAGTGACCATCAACTTTCTAGAGGTAATTTTTCGTTTAGGGCATTGCTTTGGTGCTGAACCAGGATCTAACCAACTTGTTGAGCGCTTTCGATTGTCGAACAGAATCCACTTTTCGTCGCAAGTAACAATTCGGTACAAAATTCTTTAATTTCTGTGCCTGTTGAGCAGCGCAAGGCAGGTCTTAACGCGTAGGTTCGTGGGGCACCCATCTATCAAGCTTTCTTACCTTGCCAATTTGTCGCAAATGGACCAATATTGTTTTGATATTAACATCAAAAGCTGCTGCTAGCTTGGCTGTAGATTGTGTATCATCAGCTTCCACAATCGCCTTTAATTCATCATTGTTGACCAAAGTGTCCGGACGACCACGAGGTTCATTTTTTAAATCAAAAATTTCTAGAACGGAACCGGGAAAACTTCTCTCCGTAAACGTTGTTGATGTTACGTGCCGTTTATGCCACGACGGAACTCATATTCCATAATTACGCGAATTTTTATGACGTAAAAAAGTATCCATTATGACGAAAAATGTTCAAACGTAATAAAAATACAAAGCTAATCAATAACCAAAAGACGTATGAGTTTAGTGTCCGTAGCATCCGGATAGAATCCGCGTATCATCCGCGTGTCATATCCGTTCTCTCAGTTGCAGTAGTTCACCTGTGTTTTCGCGTGAGGCAGACGTATCAGGAAGAACGAGTGAACATTTTCAATTTCAATTTGCAACCTCGCGTGCCATGCATTGAGCGTAGCGGCATCGGCTAAATATTCCCGCCGACAATTCTTAACGATCCGCGCATGACACGCGACGGTGTTGGTCGGTGACAGAACGGTCTAGCGGGCATAGTCAAATACGTTTTAATGCAAAGAATATTTTTTACCTGACACGTTCCTAGCACGGTCATGGTATGCTCCGGTGTCGAGGGCAGGACATTAATGGTTTAGGCCTGCGAAACTTAAGATCGTAGGTTCGAATCCGCCGTTCGACGACTATTTATTCGTGAACCGGTATGTTTGTATAACCAATCAAATAAAATAACTGTACAACATTATAAAAAACCCATGAAAATAAATAACAACATTACAGGCGGAATGTTATCACGAGCGTGACGCCTGATAACGGTGATAAGCGCTACGAGACCGCTGACACGCGGGCTGTGCTTCAACTGGGATATTGGGCAAGGACAGTGCAAGTGTGACAATATAACACACTGATTTTTTGTCAGTTCAACTGGGGGACCACGCCAATTAAGTTATTGTGTTTGGTCTGATGAGCATAGGGATCCGGATACCCTTATTACTATAACTGTTGATGAGGCATCACCTATAGTTCGTCTCGGGTGACAACGTATCAGCATTATTACGTATATTCCTTATCGTGGATGAACGTGCATGTCGGCGAGAACAGCTCACAACCAGGTGTACTGTGTGTTTGTTTGTCACATCTAATGAAATAAAAGAAAGGGTGACCAGTTCCCAACTGCAATAGGAGCTTATTAAACTCAAAGCAAAAAGCGTTGGTTATACCTAACCACCAATGTAATTATAAATTAAAACATTAGTAATATGAGTGGCGAAGCGATGGCCCCACTTAAGGAGATACGAGACCTCGAGTCGGATCGATATCGGAATCTAGGACAGGTCGATTCGGTCGGTATGGTTGAAGGAAATACAATATTTGACACTTTCGACAGGTTTTATATTCCTTTTACTTTAATGGCAATCGTAAACAAATATAGAAAACAACTAGTTATTTATATATTTATGATGATCTGCATACGGGCAAGGTTAAAGATAAGCTTATCTTAGATAAAACACCGATATATTCCGTCTTCAATTTACAGATATAAGATTTCGGTTCGATTCCGTCAGAAAAAATGTCTTCCGGTAAGCTCTTCATTTCTAGTCTTCGATCTCGTGATTTTATACAAATGACTGATAGCTTCTCGGACTGCTACCTAGAGGGTGACAAAAGCACACAGTTGTCCTCATGGTGCGGTTCCTGCTGCCCATGATACAAACATTCATCATCAATACAGAACCAATGCAGATTCATTATCACCGGTGATAATGGTCTCCAGATCCCTACACTTATAGAAAGAAACACAGCAGCTTCATGTTCTATTTGCCTCCCCCAGAAACGCACCCATTTATGCCGCAGTTAGGAAGGAACTGCAACGTGGCTCCACCACTCAAAATTTAGCATTAGAGAGTGCGAAGGTCTACTATACTGTCCGAACCATCAATAGCCTAATGGTTAAGGGGAATGATCTGCGAAGCTTAAGATCGTGATCTTGCCGTGGACCATCTAGAATCTTAACATTAGTTGGCGTGGTTAAACGAAATGTTAGTGATATAAATAGTATAAAAAAAATGTGAGACCGATGTCTTAGTCTTTATGAAAATATACATAATAGCGTCGCTGTTAAAAATAAATACGTGTACATAATTGTATGTGACACACCTCCGAACCTGTTATGAAATGTATTCGTAAAAAAATTGATTGACATTGTCGCGTGGGTTGCGCGTTGGTGCGGCGGGAACGAACAACCGGCGCCTGCGCATGCCGCGGTGTAATTGTATTTGCAATTACATCATCCACGGACGGGTTGCATTGCAAAACGTTAGGTTAAGGTTATCGTGTAATAGGAACTCTTCAATGGAAAAAAACTCTAAATTTATATCACGTATTAAAGAATAAATATGATAATCTGAGACAACTTTAGAATGGATTGTACAAACTATTGCGGGAGTAGAATTATTTTGTGATGTTTAAACTACGCGGCTGGAATTAATCCGAACAACTACTCAGAACATAGTAAGTTACGTAAAAAAATGTATAGAGATGCAACATCTCTTTCTCCCGAATAGACAGTGTTCGTGCAAACCGAGTCCCGAGTCCCTCTCCGGCCGGACCGACTCCTTCTGACCATGCTATGATTAATGAAGATAACATGATCAACACCACAGCCTGTCCACATTCGGCTGCTGCATAGGCCTCCATGTATCCTGCATCCATCGACTTCCCGCAAACTTGGACAGGTCGTCGCTCCATCTAGTGCGTGGTTGTCCTTTCTTCTCCATCGGTTATCTGTTACCTTGCTGGCCATGAAGACACAGGTGAGACAATTTTTTGTATTTTACACCATCATATGCGTCGCCTGGAAGGGTTTGGATAGACACAGCTCACCTCAAGAAAAGAGGCCCAAGTAAATATTAATTTTTTACATTTTGGGTATTAAAAGAATATTTCAACATCTTATCATAAACCAATTGCTCCAAGGTTTATTATTCAGCTGACTAGACAATAAAATCGAATCATAACTTTTATTTTACAGTTTTTTTTTAAACTAGCCTTCATGAAAAAGACAATTAACCGTAGCATCAAGTTTATTAAACGGCGCATTCAATCTCAGTTAAGAACAGTAATAAGAAACGTTGCAGTTGTCAGAACTAGTTAGGAAGCTGCCTGTAATTGGTACATGGCCAAGCGATGGAATTGCATGTAATAAGCGATACATTATTTAAAACAAATAAGTTTTATATTGATGATCATGTCGATTTAGATGATGGCGATAGTTTATTAAGCATTCGCGCAAACGGTAAGACACTCAGTTCATCAAGTTCAGATGCAATCTCAGGAGCAATATTCCCATACCTTGAATTTGAATATCGCTGTCTTTGAAGACAGTCATCAGTTCCTTTTCTACGAAAGAACAGCATAATGCCACTGAGCTATGTATGATAATATGAACGGAACACCTAATTACCGGACCGAGGTATTCAATCATGGAGCGTTTTCACCCCTGAAGACGTGGAAATCTTTCGGGATGACTACTTGCTCCACTCCTTTAACGTTAACTTCGAATTTATTGCTGACAGCGAGAAAATATGAATAGGCAACTAAGCTCTTTAGGTAATTTAATTTTTTTTTAAAGTTTATTTTTCAATAAAAAGTAAGAACTTTCTGATTCAAAATGTATTCTCCTTGATACTTAGAATTTTGTACCACCGTTCAACAAGATTTTCCTATAAATATATACATATATACTATATTAATAAATATACATATATAACTTTTAAATGTATCCTGTGACCGCCTGTAAATGGAATTGTATCTTACTAGTATTAAATATATTACACGTATTTATATAGCGTAAAACAATTCTGTAGGTGGTTCGATACAAATTAAACAAAAAACAAAACACAACGCAAACTGCAAACGAAACATTGTCCTGATTGAAGTCGCACAATGGTCCACTCGTAGAGATCAAAGGGTAACTTTAGTAGCAGACGCGGGCGACCAATTGAACGGCCGTGATTGCTTCGGAGCACAACTCAGAAGTGGTTCGACGAGCGGTCTTCCCACGTCACGTACGCAACCTGTTGTCTCTGTGACATCCGCTGGGGCAGTTCGCTGTGGAGCCAGGAAACTGTCGGGGCATGTTAATACAATTACATACGATGATGGCGATATCTTCCGGTTATTGCCAGGAAGCATCAACTGCGCAGGACGTTGTCATAGTGTCGTATTTGCGCAAACGCAGACACTCACTCGTCGTCACCTGCCCTATCCCGATGTAAAGCGTGTGCGATAAGATCAGATGCAGTGTCAAGTATACGAAAACAAACAACTTGTGCAACAATTTGTGTTGGAATGGAACCCAGGTCCCGCGACGCTGCAGCCAGGTACTTAACCACTAATCTACGCGTAAAATTATATGTATGTAATGTCTAAGCGGTCTCTTTTAATTCACGGTACAACTTCTAGCTGAGTTCAACCGATTATGCTTATATAGTTTTAAGTGCTGTTTTACCGCTTACTCGGCGGTGATGGAAAACATCGCGATGAAACCTGCATGAATATAAAAAGATATTTCGAAGATATATGATGTCCACCAAACCGCAGTGGAGCCGAGAGTTGGACTATGCTCTGACTCCTCTAGAGAAAAGGCCTATGCCCAACATTGGGATATACATAGGTTGTTATTTTACTTTTTTCTTTAACCTAATTAACTAAATCAAAACTTTCCTTCGATCTTATCGCGCAAACTTTACATCGGATTAGGGAAGTTTATTACCGAGTGCTTTGTTTTTGGGCAAATATTTACGGTACTAAAATATTTCCTGAATTGTTGATAACCATAAGACCGTTGTTATAGTACATTTGATTTGACCATTGTTATAGTTTTGTAAATGTCTTTTTTTTACTAAATGTTCATGTTTAGTTCCATTTTTAAACAATCTGTAATGAGTAGAATCACTCGCTTATTCGAATTCTGTAAATTTATTCTAAAAAATGTCACAGCGTTATTGCTGTAATTTGTGTCGGTAAATGTTATCGCTCAGGAACCCTTGGCCGAAGGATGACAGGAGCTCCTAGATGTCTCCATTTGGCCTCTAGACGCTTCCTATCTTCGAGCGATTCATATTAGATCATTTTAAAAAAGATCACATAAGAGGACCATTATATACAGAATCCCACGACTCCCATTGCGGAATTTTGACTAATGTCATTATTTCATTAACATACAACTCGGTAGAAATGTTATAGTGGGCTTGATAATAATTAATTACTGCAGCTCAATACACCCTCGTATCCATCGACTGTCGTATGTGAAGAGATAAAACTATAAAATATTTTAACCCAATAATTTTAATCATTAATTATCTGATGTAACGGACGTCGTCCTGTCCAAATTTCAACTTCATTTGTTTTGTGAATTTGTGAAAAATTATCTATCATTCGATTCGTGATAAATGGCGTTGAGTTCATGTAATAAAGCCATAGTAAAAAAAGTAAAAAAAAATCCCAATTTTCAAGGCAACTTTCCATTTTTCTAATTCGGGCTATTACGGATATTTAAAAAAAACTACCCAAATCGGTCCAGGCGTTCTGTGATGCGCTAAAATTGTATTTATATATCTAGATTATGGGAAATAAAGTTCTTTAACCAGAACAATGAACAATACACTATAGGTTACTTATCTCATTCCATCCGATGTCGACGTCCGCTACTCTCATAGCCCAAATAAATCACTCTTTGTGTGCAGATTCGGCGGATGGCGAAAGTGGATACCCTGGGGGGCCGGCGCGGGAATCGAACCGGCAAGCTCTCGGTGCTTAGCGATCTCATTTACATAAGTTACTTGGATTACATACTTTCCGTTGAGAAATCGAGAGAAATTATTCTGCTATCTGCAAGCCAATAAATTTCATGCCGCTTTTACGAATATCGCAGTATTTTTAGAGATAAATGAATTCTTTAATTTACTGTCACACTTCTACTGAGATATCTTCTGATTATCGTCCACGTACGTATATGTATATATATAATTTTACTGGCTTAATATTAATAATTTAGTTCTAAATTATAATTTTTCATACACATATTTAGCTGAGAATCCAACATTGCAACTGTGAAGCAAAAACCTAGTGGTTTTTGGTCTGGTGCCCCGTAAACGTAAATTACAATGACAGCGTATTAGCCATATGATCAGGGTAATATTCTGATGCAGTGTCGTCACATACAGTGCAGAACATACAGACAAACACACCCAGCTCAGAAGACCAAAAATTTGTGATGCACATAATTACTTAAGGTTTACCACTATAACATTAGTATAGGTATTGTTATATTTATATAAATAATAGCGTGATTTAGGCATCGTGATCACTTATTACACTTACAAACGTCTCATTATACCTATTTTTCAGGAAGGGCGTTAAGTTTTTAGTAGTTATTTAGTATTTAGTTAGGAGTACGCGCAAGGCTATACCCGAATATCGAGAGATTTCACTAGACTAGTCTATTTTACACATACAAAATAGCAGTAAATTGCGACAGTAGCAAAGCAACTAGACACGTTCTACAATTAATCTGTTTGCATTACAGTTAACTGCGGTTCTATATGGTCCCTTGCATAACGCTGACACTTGCAAATAGAACTATTTCAAAATTAAACTATTTTGAGGTGAAATAGTTTACTTAAAAACTAAACTAGATTACTTAATTTGTTTAATATAATACTAGGGTTCTGCTTTGTATATATTATATACATATCTTGAGGGATTGAGCGACGCAATTTGGTTTAATATTTCTTTTACTTTTAAGTAGCATGATCATCGTGCGCCAACATCAGTCCACTGTTGACTGGAGGCCGTTCTGATTGCTCGCCACTGAGCACAAGCCACTCTATTCTCTTTTAGATATATACTAGCATCTGGCTGCGACTTCTTGCTACTCACACGGTCAGCTTTATGTATCTTATTGTATGAGAGTTTTAAACTTCACTTCACGTACTGGCGGGATATCACACAGTGTCATCTCACGTTTGCATGATTGAGTAACAAACATCAAAAACTTTCTCGTTTATAATATTTAATAGGATAATTTCAATTATTTCTAAAAACAAGGTAACATATTAATCAACCTCGTCACCAGTAATAATGGTGTCCAGACTCCTACACTCACCAGACGAAACACATTATGCTGCTATGTTACGCTGGTATTCTGTGAGGGCGTCGTCCTACCCCGTTCGAGCTGACCCTTACATTATGCAGCTAGAAACAAACTGCAATGTAACCCTACCACTGTCGTTTGTTACTCTCTGTTTGATATAAAAATATATGTATTACTAGTAAATGCAGAAACTTTCTCCTAAACAATGACCCAACAATTTACATAATGAATGAACAAAAGCCAATCGATTTGTCTTAATTCAGCAAATTTACGTAATAATTTCGTCACCACGTTATCAATCATTGTTCGACTCGGACAGACTCCAACGATTTGACAAGCTTGTTAAGTATAACAAACTATTTATGAATACTAAGCAATTGGTATATTGGAATGGCATTGTTCAAAAGATACCATTTCATGCGGGGGAGTGCTATGTGTGTCCCAATATAACCACCTGTGGGCCACTCTTAGTGCATTGTGCACGCCTGGGATGTCTTACGGAGCGCGGTTGTGCAGCTCCGCAATGTCTTAGTCTGCGGTGAGGCAACACGCAACTATCAGTCACGGCATCACTCCGCGTTGCAGCCAGGATTCATTCTGGACGATCAGAGCTTATACAACAGCCAGGATGTATCATTGTAGTTATCTGTTTTTTTTGGTGCCGGTGAAATCTTCAAAAGATACTCTAGCTCCTGGGAGATAACATGGTTATGTGGTACTTACCACTCAGGATGTCCTACGGAATGCAGTTGCAACTTTGTAGCGACGATCTAACAGAAGTCCCGGTCTATGGCAACATTTGTGTAGATAGATACTATTGGGAATATAATATAGTATTGTCTTATAAACCGAACCGTAGGGTTTTGACAATAGTACAACACAAAGTCGCAGTTTGTATCTAGTTTAGCTATGAATGGCAGTGGAAGAATCCACAGACTTAATTACCGGTGAGAAAAAAATCTTTGCTGAGGAGTTATTGGCAGTAATTACTTATGATGAGCTGAAATGTGTGCTGTTTTGTCACCTTTAGTGTCATATATTGAATTCGTATGAAATATTTTTTATAATATATTTTTGTTTATTATTTTTCTATAAATTATTACTTTTATTAACGAATTGAGAATTTAATGTAAATATTATCGAACTGTGCACAACCCGCAGTCTTTATCTATAACTGTATGTAAGGATTCTTTTAATTTAATTCATACGATACTGTAAACATACCGCCATTATCTGCTTCTAATATTAAATTGCCGCTGAACTGGCCTTCCAAGATAACAAATTGTATATCGATGATAAATTCAAATTCAATAACAGAATTTAAATTATTTAAATTAGACATAGAAGCTGTTTCGAGCTAATCCATCCGCCATTATCCAGACAGAAATAAAAAGCGAGAATATTTTGTGCGTAAATAATTATGTTACACATTTTTGGTAAAAAAAAGTAAAAGAAACACTTTTATTTGAAACGTCAATAGCCTAATAGTTTAGGAGACGGTCGGAGGAAGTTAAGTCGTAGGTTCGAATCCACCATTTCCTATTGTCGTGGGTCATCTAACACAAGCATTTTAAGCTTAGCTAGGATTTTAGTGATTAACCGGAACGTTAGTAATATTAATAGCACTGCTAGAATTATAAAAAAAGTTAAATCCCACTGCTGGGGTTGGCTGTCTCCAGCGAGTATTGCAGCATAGTCAGCAACGTGGCTCAACTGCAACGATGGACTTCACAGAAATGAATATGAATGAAATATTTTTGTTTATTTATTCTTAAGATGCGCAGTTTTCCTCACGATGTTTTCTTAAAACGAGCACCTGAGCTACCACTGCCCTGGATTTTTTAATTATAAATTGTGTGGTCTGTTAAACTGCTTTATTGATTTTCATGAATCTTCCACTGTTCTTAATCCAAAGAGTTGTATAATATAACTGTATAATATAAGAGAAATCTTATTAGACGATCAGGCAATTTACTTGGATTATATGTCTATATATAGTATCTGGCTACTGGTTATTGCCAGTACACAATAACATTAACCGAGCAGAATATTTTATAGTGCCATAACTAATTGCGTGATCACAGAGGCACTCGCTAGTCGTCCTCATTACTATTCCGATGTTATAAGATTATTAAGGATCGGACGCTGTGTCGGGGACACGGGACATAACATACGAAACGCTCAAACTCGATACATATTGTTTCCTCATTCCACTGGGAACCGAAGCAGCTGCCAGGTCTAACCACTACACGCGGTCGCCCACATATTGTATGTGCTAAACATTATATATAAGCTATATTGTGTAAGTACGTATTTTAAACAATTACATACATACGGGTAATTACACAATCCCATTTTTTTTATATTGGTATAAATATTTTCCGCGCGTGGTATTTCATAAAACACAATCGTGTCACAGAGCATTATGTCAAGGTCTTCGACATAACTACTCGTGCTATAATTAGAGACGATGATTATTAAATTATCAATTATAAATTGCCGCTATGTAGCTTGGAAATTAATAGCCACACTGGAAGAGACCGCATTTTTATTAACCGATTATAGTTATTTAATAGACATGTATTTTTAGATAGCGGTTGTCGGGGCCCGATATTTGGAGTTAAACTTAAAATCATCTATATATTTATTGCTATGTAATATTCAAGTGTTTAATACTCAGAACAATATAAATCATTTTGAGTCCAAAGTCTTCAAACCGCGAAAGCACGTATTGAAAAAAAAGAAATGCCATATATATATATATATATATATATATATATATATATATATATATTTAAAACAAATCTGTCTATGATAATTTCTTTTACTAAATAAAAATACAGGATAATATTTTCGGTAGTGAAATTCAACAAGGTACTATTGTACCAATAATTGGTACAATAGTACATATTTATTTTATTATGTATTAATATTTATAGTATATGTATTATATACATATACTATAAATATACATATATATAAATAGCAATACATATATAAACATATAACAAACAATGTCAAGAGTAGTTTACCATATTATTATTGGTATTCAGATCCGGTTGTGATGTAGGAAATATTGTCTCTGCAAGTGCATGTGTGCATATCTTTGATCTTACTGTCCATATTTAACATTGGACTATGGTATATCTATGGTGCACTATAATATATCCCAGCAGATGTTCTCTCTCTCTCTCTCTGGTAATAACCAGAAGAAATCCCCGTGGTCCATCGTCAGTTTATATTTTGGTGGTGGTCATCATAATTTGGTCATAAATCTGTGCAACACCCATAGTTTAGGGTACGGTCTGCAAAACTTAAAGTCGTAAGTTTGAATCTTGACATTGGAGTATTGCCGTGAAACATCTCCTAGCCCAGGCAGTTAGGTTTAGTCGAAGTACTTAACGGGAATTTTAGTAAGGTTAACAGAATTTTTACAAAAAAAACATAACATAACTAAAAAACATACTTCTACAACTTTTGATACGTAGTCATAATATTAGGACGAAATGCATAAATATGTGGAAACGAAGATTTATAATCTGCGCCATAAGAGAGTTCCAATGTCCGCCAAAGGGCCGTTATCTTAAAATATCGATAGAATTTATCAATAGATAAAACATCGCATGCGATTGCGTACTGTTTGCGTCACTTCCTTGATCTATATATATATATATATAATATTATAAAACTTTATCTTATACACCTCGCACATATTTACAAATATCACTTGTTTGTTCAATTATGATAATGCATAAAATAAAACATTACATCACAAACCGATACGCTATACAAGGCAATATAACTCACTAACAAAGAACAGCCTCTTATGTAATGATATCCTAAATGATGATGTAATAAATGAACATCCGTAACATCAGCGAAGTGTATAACATCTTTCCACTTCTTTCTGAACGAAATGCGTTTCGTCGCCATTTCAATGTTAGGAACAAGTTTTATACCACGCACAACTACTCTATAGAATCAGTTATGGCCAGCGGTGTTTCCGAACCGATACGACTTAGGGACCGTGAGGACACCTTTTTTAAAGACCAACTCGCGTCCTCTGGTGTTGCGGATGTTTATGGGTGGTGGCGTTCACCCACGAACTACAAGCAACGTGAGTGCAGTAAGTAATCCAGGTGAAATGTTATGCAAAATAACATAGTTCCCTTCACCAGCGCGCTCCAACTCTTACAAAATGCCGTTTGACTTCGGACTGATTTACTTTACACAACACAAGCTGTTAAGTGAAAATAGTATTGCGAGATGCGTTCAGTGTACGTTAAGAGGTCGCATAAACGTTCGGTAATCTTTTTGTTATTTTTTTTTATTTTAATATCCGATGTCACAAATGGAAAAAGTTGGATAAAAACATACATTTAAATTAATTATAAAAAAAATACTATAATCGCTATCACTGTCATATAATTGTATAAGAGTGCCGATACGTCCTCCTTTTAGGTATAACTTTTTTTAATTACATTACCAGGCTAGATAATATTGATATTGTCTTAGGCTTGATTGTTGTCTTGGTTCCGATGTGGCGTGGCGCCCAATGATTCGTATCTGCCATTCGGCTACTATCTTTTATAATCTTATAGAAAATCATGTATGATGAGTCCGAGTTTGGGAGTTGAGAGTGGGAGAGATGGGAATGTTAATGGCATTGGTAAGTCAAAAAAAAAATCGATGACATCATCATCATTCCACTTATCCAATAGTTAATATCCACACGCGTAAAACAAGCGTTTTTCTTGTTAGTATATATGGATTGTAATATGGCTTTTATAGGTATTTTTTATAAATATTTTAGGCTCGTCATAAAATGTCTCATCTGCAACTGGATCCCTACGACACCTATGAGCTGATGTCTCAAGACCAATATTCCTTGATGCGTTATTCCCGGTCGACCCGACGTATGCTGTACGTACAAACGATCTGCATTGCTCTACACTGTTAATTTACTTTGCACTAAATAAACATTTAAAACACAAGTGGCATTTTTACGCATTACGCAACTAGCATTACGCAACTAGCATTACGCTGTACATTCCACGATCAATATAGAAAGTCTAAAATGGATTCGAATTCAAAACCCGTGCATTCAAATACCCGCCACCTTGCCATCCATTCATTGCAACAAGTGCGTCCGTGAGATAAAAGCTAAGATATATCTTACGTGGATTGTTTAAATAATTTTATTATATTGTATTCGTTCGTCGAGATATTTATTGGTCTCCGATACGAGACCGTGGTCTATTCTTTAGAATACCTCACGACTCTCAAGTCCTGAGATCGAAACGAAATAAAATAACAGTATTAATATTAAAAAAAATAAGAAACTATGCATTCCCCCGGAAAAGGTTCGACGATTAAATGTACATATATGTGTTGGGGATAGATTTTTTTTAATAATATTAGTTAATAGTTAGTTTATTTACCATCAGTACCAGGTAGATCATTAATAGCGCTTTAACCATTGTGGTAAATATAAAATGTTCCACCAAAAATCTGACCTATCATAACTAAATACTATTATTATTTAATAACTTTCTTATCCGTTGCCGTTTCTTCGCTGTGTAAGGCAGCGTCTACACGGATGAAAAAAGTATTTTTTTATTATGTTAAGGGTGACAAACGAGCACACAGATCACCTGATACTGATAGTAAGTGATATCTGCGGCCCATGACATCCACATTCTTGCTGGATAAGGGATCATGAAACAGATATGTTTTCGACCTTTGAAGACTAAGATGGAATACTTTTCTTTATCATATTCCAGATCCCTAAACCCACAAGTCGAAACACAGCAACGCTAAGCTGCTATATCAAAATATTCTTTCAATAATAATTCCTATCGCGTCGACTTGGTGAATGTATTTTTTTTTGTCACGGGTATTTCCTCAGATCAATAATGAGTCAGTCACACGCTGAAGGATATAAAGTTAAATACTATAGACAGTGGCAGAGATATATTGCAGCTCCTACCTAACTACACCATCAATGTGTCCATTACTTCAAGAACGGAGTAAATCGCGCTGCTTTTGTATGGTGAAATATGAAGGTTCGCAGACTTTTCATTCAGCAGTAACGACGCATGAAAATTACGGATCTTTATTGAGATTGATGATGCAGATGTCATGGGCAGTCATGACCTATCATCGGTTGAACTGTGTGCAGATCTGTCACACCTAATGTCATTAAGGAGAACTACCTCAATCGCCTTAATATACATTTAATCGTAACATACAGACGGCAGAGGTAGATCATTTCATATTATTTATACATCAATACTGTTAGTTTATATCGACTCAAACCAAGCAACAGGGTATACTAACAGGTTACGACCATATATCTGTCAGTAAGAGAATATCTTGATATATCCAACTATGTCTGTCTAACCTAACCTACTAAAATTTGTCCCCACTTCACGGGATAACTAGTGGAATGCCTTAAGGCATCGTTTCTTAACGTGCGGGTCGCGCGACTCCCAGGGGTGTTAATTATTAAAGGGGGTCTCAATCTGTTCAATAAAAAGACCTGTATACAAGAGATTCAATTATTAAAGGAATTATAAAAGGAAAAATTTTAATGTAGTTTTATAAAATAAAATGTTACCATGTAATAACATGAAAAATTATGGCTTACTTTGTGTAAATAAACTTTAACTTAAAATAGTAAAGTGTTATAATATATTGTAATTTTATAGTGAAGAGATTGAAGGGCATATACTTACCATTACAACTTTTTCGTAGGTCGCGATATAAAAATGACGACATACAATAGTTTAGGAAGTTAAATCCGTCCATTGCTATGTAAGTCAAGTTTAAATAAATAACAGCTTTAAATATTTTTAATTGAAAGCGAGTGACGAGCGAGTACTACATTAGTCTACTTGACTATCCACAAGGTTACCGACTATTATTAAGGAATGAAGAAATAATGGAGCCGATCATTGAATATCTCGTTACCAGTAATTCTGCAGAGTTCATCAACATAAAAATATTTTATTTCCATGAAACTGTTGGCGACGAACGAGCACACAGTCCATCTGATGATGAGCGATGATGGATGTCCATAAACATCTATGTACATTAACAAAAAAGATTCAAGATCAACTTACGTTGTCGGCGCCAGATCCCTAGACTTAGCACGGTGATGTGGCTATTTCAAGCTCGTATTTTTCATGATACACTTAGAAGCACGCGACTTCGTGTCTCTAACACTGTTAGATATGTAATTAACAGAGGTCATTGAAAGAACGAACTAGTTGGAGCGGAGGTCTATGTAAATCGAAGACGATGGATGCAGGGGGTTCAGGAAACTCATTCTGGGGGGAGGCCTGTATTCAGTGGTGGAGTAGTAATGGCTGGACTGTGATGACATAGGCTAATTTACCACATTAGTTGTTTTGTAAATAAGTTTTAAATATTTACAATAATTTATGCTACCATATACTAATGCGGTAACATAACGCAGACTAACAGCGTAAACTACTACCAGTGTATCTGCCGTCTTGTGAAGGGATCCGAAGACTCATTGCTTTTGAAGAGGCATTTTAGTCCCCAATGCATCTCCATTACGATTCCTTATTGTGGATGAATACGGATATCATGAGCTGATAGGTTCAGTCACCATCGGATGAACTGTGTGACCGTTTGTCACACGCAATACAATAAAAAAAAAGATATATCTATTTATTTATTTAACTTTTATGTACACAAAGCATTTATATAAGGGAAGTAATATAGAAAAGTTACGTACAAAGGCGCAGCTTATTTTACTATTAAAATCTGTTCCAGTAAGCCTGGTATCGGACGTACATACTATCGGGAAAAAAAACATAGAGTAATCACAAAAAAAATAAAAAAAATAAATACAAGACTACATTTATTTACAAATAATATAAGACAAACGTGATAATGCCAGATGCACCCGGTACGGCATCCGGCTGGACGAGCCATGACCGAGGCAACGGATTAGTTGTACCACTTGCTATCGGTCGACGAGGTCACAGTGTCCATGACTTCCACTTCACCCACTATTTGGGAGAAACTCTATTTAATCTTAGTAACCAGTTAGGACTACACAGTGACTGCCAAATATACAAGCCTGTATTGATACATAGCGTCCAATGAGGATCAGCCATCATCATTTCTTTGGATCTGAAGATAGTCTTTTATACTATTATAAGAATGTAGATATACTTCTTTACTAAATTACAAAAGAAGTGTGTTGTTTGAGTTTTATAAAACAAAAACAACACGCTAAGGAATTATATTGTATTCTCATTGGCACTTAATACGTCTGCAATATTTCCATATTATTCAGACGTTCGTAAGTGGGTGAAAAATGAATTAATAAAATTCATGCAACATTCATACCACAGTTTTTTTATTTAAAATATTTTTATCTGTTTAACAATATATGTAATACTTTAACACCGCCTAGAGCACTTGGTCTACTAAGATTATTAAAATTCATTCATTCCATCATTACATTCATACACACTTTTTTATAATTTTTTTTTTAGTTTCAGCAATATAATACTTTAATATCCATATAGAGTTCGTCTAGAGCACTTAGTCTACTAAGAACTATAGAGATCTAGTCTAACCTAGTCCTTAACACATAATTGCATTAGACCTATATAACACATCCTAGGCGATTTCGACCACGGCGAAATCTTTTTGTTATTGCCTGATTGTATCAACTGTGGGCAAACAGTCACGAGGTATACATACACTACACGCCCAGACACGAAAACTAATTATTTGTGATGCACAAATATTGTTCATCCGGATCGGTTTGGAACTCAAGACCGAGCAGAGCCAGGTAGTCTTACCACTGCACCACGCAGACGTCAAACACTAACATAAACATAAAAGGTCAAGTTAAAACCGATTTAAAAAAAGCATCATTGAGATATTTAATTATTATGGCAAAATAGATTCTGGTACGGATCTCGGCACTGTACTGGTGAGGTTCTCACGGTCCACAATGGGCCGTGTGAAGCCGGAGGCCGCTGCTGACGGGAGGTCAATTTATTTAGAGTGAAAGTCGTCAGCTCGTACTCCCCACAACCACACCCCTCGCCACGTTCTGGTGAGCTACGGGCTGGCTGCATACGTCGCTGAGTATGTAGGTTCTATACGAAAGTAAACTTTGGGCCCCCGGTAGATCGGTACTCACTTTTAATGACGGTAAGCGAATAGACCGAGTTTGATGCCCGGTACCGACACCGAAGAAATTATAAATCACAATTATAATTGGTGATGTAGCACGTAAGGCGGTGTAGGAAAACATCGTGATGAAACCTGCATGTCAAAGAAATATAAAAAAGAAATTCGCAGAGGGGCCGCGCGGTGGACTATGTTCTAACACCCTCTCTAGAGAGAAGGCCAATGCTCAGTAGTGGGAATTATACGTATATATACTTTACTTATAACTCGTAATGGACTCAACGTTTACTTTAATGTTTATCGTAAAACCTTTCCCGCATTACGTGGTAAAGATACGCCGCAGTTTGGACCAGCTGTAGCAGTGTAGGTCCAATCCAGCATCAGCTTTATGACAACGGTAGACGCGTCTGGTGGCGGCTAGTGGGTGGACTCGACAGCGGAATGGTATGCTGCTGTGTTTGGTATGGTTAGTGTAGGGATGCGAAGACTTGCCTGCTCTCTAGAGGGTGTTAGAACATAGTGACACACCAAGCGGCTCCACTGCGAAATCGCTTTCATGTCTTTGAAATATGTTTTCTATTTCGTAGACAGGTTTCCTCACGATGACTTCCTTCAACAACGTTCATTGGTGCCGAGGATCGAACTCGGTTTGCTCGCGTGCCGTGTATCAAAAACACTAAATAAGGATATGATTTAATATCCTCAAAAGGCATTTTTTAGTTTTATTTTTACATCAGGTAACCATGATATTTACCAGTTAGACGTGAACAAAAGAATATCAATATATATAATAATCAAACCGATAACATTTGTCCAAATATTCGTCCTAATAATTCAAGAGTACAAGAGTTTCTAAATATCTACACACATTTGATCAAATATTTGCTTCCAACATTCCATCTACCATGGCAACAAACAAAGGATTCCCTGGGCACGACGTCTTTACCGTGCGGACGGTGACCTCAGTGGAGAAGCGGCGACGGTCACCCCCCACCATACATTGAACAGGCACCTTAGGACGCCGGTTTACATTAAGGGTTGTCAACTGACAAAAATCGTTTAAAAAGAAACAAAACAAGGATAATTAGCTTATAAGTTCGTAAAGGGGGCGGTACCCCGTGCGTGCTGGTGGCAAGGCGAAAAATAAATGATATACAGATAAATAAAAATAGGTACAGATAATGTACAACGTTGTTTAAATATAGTATAATTAGTACTGATCATCTGTAAAGGGGCGGAGGGTCTTGTTGAATTTAAGAATCGATGCTTAGAGGGTAAAAGTAATCGCACATAGATCCGCGCAAAAAAATAACCATTCCAGGTAGTAAAGGACACAAAATAATATAAAATGATACATGCAGATAACATTCAAAATGGCATTCAATGAAAACAACATAGGTATTGTTGTATACCATTGTCCAAAACTTAGTACTGGAATTTCTACCCTGATATACTTGAGTACTGAGGCTGCTGCGTTACGGGTCCAGGGCTCTTATCCAGCCAAGGATATGGGGTGTGTTTTTCTGCACGTCCATGATAAGAATCTTATATATATATATATATATATATACACTTAACATCTGATTGGGGAAGGCAACACCCAATTAATATTAATAGTTAAAACCCTCACTGAGAACTATACTTAATATTTTACTCTGGAACTAGTTATAGGTTTGCTAATGGACTTCCCGCTTTTAATCCGTCATAAACTACTACTCTTACTGGATGGCAACTGGTCGCTGGGGATCGAATTCGGTTCGCTCGCATGATAAGAAATTAAAAGAGGGCGCTCAGACACAGTCATAACGGCTCTAGGCTGCTTAATTGATATAAAAGGTTTTTAAAATCTGTGTGACGTAAGAGCACATAGTTCAGCTGACGTAACTGATGACCGATCCTCGACAAAGTTCCATTATGCCCACGCGTTGTCACCCCTGAGGGTGAGATAGAATAACTCGTTGCAGCAATAAAATAAATAAACTAGCTGCCTCACGACACCTCAAATTGCTTTATACAATTCGATTGGTGCCCCGAAGTATAAAGTCCGCAAATTAAAATTATATCTCTAATATGGTAACACTTAATGCTTATTATGAATAAAATATGCGATTTCGCTTGAATGACAGTCCATGAAGATGAACAGTATATTTGCTAAAAATAAGACTTATTAATTTAAAGAAAGTGAACTACGTTTGTTTATGCAAAACAGTCAATGAAGACTTTCTTCTTGCATATTAAATTATTTTCGACTCCGTTATTAGGAAAATATTTTGTGGCGGTAGAGTTAATGTAGTTAGAAATAGTAAAAAACATAGAAACACTTTACACTAGGTGGGTTTGTAAACAAGTACTAATTTGTAACCATTTAAAAAAAACGATTTATAGTATCTTCTTATTTGCTTTTACTTTTTATAAATTTTTAAGTATATATAATTAGGAATATACATTTATCCATAAGTACATTCACATGTCATTTTCTTACAATCTTAACGTTCGACTTCCATCGTCCAAGAAGACATCCGTGTTAAAATTACTACTACCTTATTATTGAACTTTGTATGTATCTAATTAAATACGATACAAAAATTAAATATCGTTATATACTATAAATATGTTTGTTTTAATCTAGAAAAGTACATCAGATTCTAAAAACCTGAAATTCATTGGTAAAAACAGTTCAAAACCCTCGAACGTTAAACCGTTTTTCCCGTGTACTTAGTCACAATTTACTTCAAGTTCACTTGTTAATGATAAATATATCAATCCACACTTGTATAAGCAGATAAATACGAGTATATACAAACGAGTGATTTTTTATCTGAAATATGCGCTAGCGTGTACGTAAAAGAACCACCAACGGTTTTCTTTTCGAAAAATAATAAATTTCAAAATGTAATAAATAAAAATAATGCCTTAAATAGTTCAAATGCACTCACTTAAAAGGTTTTGCAATTGAAATTATTAACGCTCGTAAGCAAACTAAATACCTCCACTAGCAATCTAGTTATCTAAAAGGTCACCAAACATGTAGGCTTCGACATCTTTGCGACATCATCAACGACACATCTTATTCAAATTAACGGACCTAAAGTTCATTAGTTACCGTTAAAGGTCACCTTAGAACGAGAAACACCATAGAAAATCTACTTACCGAATAACAGAAAAATCCAAAACGAAATAGTTCCGTTAAAGTTATCGCTTGAAATTTTGCTAAGAGCAAAATCACGAGAAAACTTAGGGATCACACTGTTACAGCACAAATTTAAAAACACTCACACACTGATTTCTCACTTCACGGATTCCAAAATTGTCATTACTTCGAATAGTTTGCGTGAGAAGTTTTGAGTGGAGATTATACGACGATAAAAAATTAATCGTCCGCTTTAGACGGCGCTTGTCGCGATACTAGCGCTTAGTGGGAGCGCGCCGTGGCCTCAGCCGGAACTAAACTCACCTGTCAACTCTGTAAGGCTAGCAAAAATATTTGCATTAGAAATAGTCTTATATTTCCATACATGAAATTTTGACGTGAATTAAAATTCACGACGTTTAATTGGAAAACGATTAGTCGACTTTGTGAAAAATTCTTTTAAATTTTATTTTAAATTAAAATTCCTTAATATTTTTTTTCAATATTCATTTATTGACATTAGGAGTAACTAACAGAAAAAATAAGAAGTAAAGTAAATTATAGTTTATCTCAAAATATTTTAGAGGAAATATATTACATATATAAATACTTTTACTTCAATAACTTGTGCATTGTTCTTAAAAGTGAGTATTTAAAAAATATTTGTTGATATTAAATATTTGAATTATATAATAATCCAGTAACAGTCGTTTGTTAAATTATGATTAAGTTGTTTTATGAAGGGAAAATATATCATAGTCCTTATGTAGGGAGACTTGTCCCTCATAACAATAATCTTTTTTGCAGATCGTATCCAAAGGTTTGATACGTGGTCATTAATGTATTTTGAGAAGAGAATGCGGACTTTTTATTCAAAAAAGCAGGTAAAACTGGCGTGCTCGGTGACAGGTGGCCTGTCATTGGTCCACAACACAACAATCGATTTAATATCTTATCGTACATTGTGTTTCCCATATAGTTTTAATTTTAAATGATAAAACAAAAAGCGCAATGTATTATGTATGGTGATAAAAATGATTAATAGTTTATACTATATAGTTGTAAAAGTTCAGTTGCATTGTATACGCATAGCATATGCCATTTACAAATATCATTAAAATTAGGTTCTTTGAACACTATTTACTTGTAAAATGTTTATGTTTTGTTGCTCTGTGTGGTTTCGACCTTTAAAAGCTACGAGTGAAATGTGGAAAGTTTCATATTTCAGAACAACAAGTGTATTTATACACAAGTAAGACGAGCTATTTTGTCACAGAACATTTTTCTGATATGACCGGAAAAAATTTACGTAACGTAATTTCCTTATATGCAACTAAGATACCTTTTCTTAAGCTTTAAAATTTCGCTACTCACACAATGCCATAAAGGTAATTCAGTATACTAGGAGTAAAGTAAAAGTGAACTAACAGCCAAACATTACACGGAGCCCACAGCTGGGCATAGTGCACCATGCTTTAGTGCACATTGGTGAATTCACATATACTACGAGTATATAGGCATAGTATTAGGTCAGAAATTATTATTATGCTCCAAATTTACATTTCTTCGTATTAGACATGACTGTATATTAGATATGACTGTATATTAGATATGACTGTATATTAGATATGACTGTATATTAGATATGACTGTATATTAGATATGACTGTATATTAGATATGACTGTATATTAGATATGACTGTATATTAGATATGACTGTATATTAGACATGACTGTATATTAGATATGACTGTATATTAGATATGACTGTATATTAGATATGACTGTATATTAGATATGACTGTATATTAGGAAGGTTTCATAATTCCTGGTAAAACGTCATCCCCGATAGAGTCCCTACTGCCATACGCCTTTACATCAGCTGTTACTAGAAAACTTTTTGCGTACACTCCATTTCATTTCCGGGCACCATTAAAAAAATAAAATTTAATGAAGTTTATATAATAAACAGTGATGTAACAATGTAGATCATTTTACCAAAGTATCTTTTACAATATGTTATAGGATGTTTGTGGTTGAGGTGAAAAATATTTTAGTATCAGTTTTATGTAGTGTGGTTTTCGGATGGTAGGATTTTTAATAACATTATCACAGTTTTGGAGGAACAGATAAAAATGGCCCAACTGAGAATCACATCTCACAGCATACTAACGTTAAACATTCGGGATATTCATTTTAGTTATTCCTTTAGTCCTTAGGAATGAGATAACGTCCTTAACATGTCCGCTATGTGCTTATTTATCATTTAAATAAAATAATAAATATAATATAATTAAGTGGTACATAAGTAGACGTTATGTACCTGAGAGTATGTAGTTAGGTCATACGGTATTTATTTATAGGTGTAACACACGAGCACACAGTTCACATGAAGAAGAATCATGACTGTAACCTAAGACATCTTCATCTATCTGAAGAGTTCAGGGTATGATACTGCTTAATATGCATCGGTATTCCGACTGAAAACCTACCTGAACTACCCATCACCTTGTTGATATTTCTGATTTATACTTAGATTATACTATCCTCAATAATAATTAAATTAAATTAATTAATTTTGAAGTGTCAATAGCCTAATGGTTTAGGGCATGGTCTGCAAAATTTAAGGTCGTAGGATCGAATCCACCATTGGACTATCGTGAACCATCTTCTAGCGCAAGAACTTCCAGATTTAGTTAAGCGGAATATTAGTTATGTTAAAAGCATTGCTAATTCTTTAAAAAACAAATAGGTGTTAAATATCGATTCGTCTGTCGCGACAGTGAAGCTGATATAGCTCAGGTGAGACAAAAAGAAACCTGGCAGATGTAAAACACTGTTCTAAATAACTTAACATAATCAGAGCACTAAAGACATGCCTATGTGTGAAGAGTTCATCAAGACAATTTCGAAAACATCCATAACAATTAGGAATATAACAAAATTATTTTCGTTTATTTTCATATAGATTTTAAAGTCTCCGTCGTGACATTAAGCTTTTAGATAAAGTTAAAAGTGTGTTTACAGAATATCTATTTTAGAGATTTTAGATTTTCCTTTGGACTTTGAAAGTCCCCAAAATTTAAAAAAAATTAGAAACATAGCTTATCTAATCTATTTAATATTTTCTTAACAAATTTTATATTTTACAGTTTACGATAATAACAAAAACATCGTTTCTATTTCAAATTTTACTAAAACTACAAACAACTATTATCTATTTCGAATAAAACAAACCAATATTTATGACATAAGCGGACATGTAGCAATAGACTGTGTGCCACGTTAGCGTCGTGCAACCGTTTGACAATACGAGGCTAACGGAAACTGTTCTGCTGCCATTAACAAACGAATTATTTATTTATTTTAAAAGACGTACCAACTGTATCCTACTCGTATGTATTATATCTCAGATATATATACAATTCAATTCTAACATGTACACCAATGATGGATGGTTAAGTACCTTAAAGTTAAAAGAAATTAAAAAAAAAAGAAAAATCAGGAAGATAAGTATGGCGATCAGTTAATTTATATTAACTGATTGACATTCTTATTTTTAAAAACATCCAAATTATAAAGAAAATAAAAACAATTCTGACTCGAAATATTAACAATTTAAACGAAGCATAATAATTTATAGCGTATGTTAAAATTAATGTACGCCTCTAGCTAGTCAAGTTCCCGAGTTTGGTGTAGAGAGCCGAGCTGGTAACGAGGCTTTATCTTAGTCCCCAGCGATCATAGCTTGTGTGCTTCTTGAATCATTACTGAGGATAGACTAAAATAGAAAAAATAAATAATGCATCTCTTTATTTAGGATGTGCAGGTAATATCTTCTCTATCAAGTACTTTTTTTATTAACAATAGGTAACAAACGTTCAAGTAGGTAACATCGGCAACACCAGAAGAGCACCAGGTGAGTTGTCGGATTTTGAAAAAGGATAGGTTTTTTTTAATACAGTATGATTAAACATTATTATATTCCTGATTGAAATGTTTGAAACAGCCACAACGAACTGTTTGATGTGTGTTGAAAACGAAATTTATGACTCAGGTTTCATTGTTGTAGTCTGGCAAAAAGAAGGAAGTCTGTGCCTAATACGGCGCTAAAAGTGAACATGTAATTTATCTATGGACCACGTATGTGGAACTATTAATATTTTATATAATTATTGATAACATTTATAAAATTTTAAAAATTAAAATTAATATCTTTTCTGCTCAACCCAAAGGCAGGTCGTCTGCATTAGGTGTATGGTATGATCTAGATTTTCAGCTTTAATTGAATAACTTTTACTTTCATACATCGACACGGGTGCGGTAGGCGTGGCACGCGTGGCAGCCGCCTGACCGCGCCTTGTACTGAACGCGATTGCGTAAATAAAATATCGGAGTGATTGGTGATCGTGTGTTAAAATTAGAAAATCCTGTTGTTACAAAAAGTTAGTGAACCAAGTGTTATATATATAACAACTAATACATAATAATATAATAGATTTAAGATACAACATAGTTATTAATATTTTGTTAAACAATGCTATGGATAATTGGAATAAGTTTAAAATAATTGTGTAAAAAAAACTTTGAACTTTATGTAAAGCTTTAATGTTTTGACGGAGACCTTTAGGAAGAATACAATCAATAAATCAAATTAAAAACAAAAACAGAATTAAAATATCAAAATGATATACATAAAATAAAACGATTTTATCAAATTGGAATTCAAAATTACATAAAATTTAATGACGTCAAAGTCGAGCTCTAAGTCAAAATGAAAATTAAGGAGGTTTAAAAAGACAGCGACAACATTAAATAGATATTAAAATCTAAATGGAAAATAATTTTATTATATTCCTTGTGGTCATGTAAAAAATAATGTTTTCGAAATTGTCTCGATGATCTCTTAACACATAGGCATGTCTTTAGTGCGCTATATATTTATCACGTATTCTATTATTATTATTATTAAAAGAGTATTAGCATTGCCAATATTCCGGTGAACCACTCCAACTAAATAATAATATCGGCATAAAGTGTGTTTCGTCTGGTGAGTATAGGTATCTGGAAACTTTTATTACCGGTGACGAGGCATTCCATCTTAGTCGACGATGCTTATGAGTGTCGTGGGCCGCAGGAATCACTGATTACCAGGTGAACAGTGTGCTCGTTTGTTCCGTTCAATAAAATAAAAACAAAAGTAAGAAGAATGAATGCGATATTCACGGAATTAAAGGTTTGAGCTGCACTGTCTCGATTAGTTTTTTTTCTTGTTACATGTATGACGTGCTCTGCGGTGAAAACATCGTGAGTAATAATAATAATGAATGTCTGGGGCTCAAACTCAGAAAAAAGCGGTGCAACCTAGCCCGTTATCCAACAGTCTCTCCCTCCTTCGCTCTGTGGTACGCCCGCAATGCGTTTAATTATTAGATGTCCAACGCATGCGGCGTATTCCACCAACAGCGGTTGCCGATTGCCGAGAACCCTGCCGACACTAAGCAGACTGATGTGGATGATGGCTGCGTGGGGTTATCTGGTGGTCGAGCGATGCCTCGCGATCGGCTGGCGGCTCGCATGCTGCCGCGTCTAGCAGCCGGGCTCAAATGCAGAAAGCCGTGTTCCTCGACACAACTCCTATAATCCGCAGGTTTCTTTCCCTTTAGCCCTAACCCTCGACCGTTTGGGACCTGACAAGAGATTCCCGTCGGGTTGGTTTTTATATATGTATTATATTATATTTTATCATATATATTTGTTTTAATATATGTTTATTTATTTATTTTTTCGACTAACCACGCGGAGATAGAAAAAAAATATTCCCAAAATAATAATGTTTATTCTTTAACCAAACTTATAGTTTATATACATATATGTCAGCAGGGCTGGGGTTTTCTTGTAAGTGTAATACCACGTGTGCCAGATAATCCCGCTCTTTCTATAGCTACGATATCCATCAGATATTTTGTTTATTTTACATACATTTATTAACCAAAAAGCAAAGCAGAATATTATAAACATATTAAGAAAGAAAGAAAAACAAAAATGTGTGTGTTCTCCTGTGTGTGTGTTCATGCCTGCACGTAGATGTGCATGTTTAACAAACAACAAATATATAGACTATATTTATACGATCGTCTTCAGTAGTGCTTCTGTCTCATATTCTAAATTTTTTAGCCAATTGGCCAATGATTGCTTACAAACTCGGCGGTTTAAGAGATAAATGTTTATGTTTTTATTCATTTCGTTGTATGAATGAAGTGAGTGAAGTTGCATGTTTAACTAATAAATTAACAAAAACATATGCAAATATATTTCAGGCAATTCGCAGTGGAGCCGCTTAACTACCGCGCTTATGGTGTGGCGTATGGTTTCTCTTTCTTCAGACTGAATCTTAGAACACTAGTCTTGGACTGAAGGTATTCCATCGCAATGCTTCTTAATTCATCGTACTTTATTGAATCTGTGTGTCATGTACCGCAGGAATCACTATTTTATAAATGATGAAATGAAAAAATGGATGTCACATCTGTATCATACTTTATTTTTAGGCTTTTTAACCGAAATAGAATGACGGAGCACATTTTGTTGTTTTGTAATGTCTGACACAAATTTATAAAACGATCTATGCCAAGCGTCTTTGACTCATTTTTATCAGATCTTGGCGTCTCTATTGAACACATGTTAGAAGTTGTACACCTTATTTTTTCAGACCTTTACAAATGTAGGTAATGCCCTATTTATGCTACGACTAGTATTATGGGTACAGCGTGATTATATTATTAAAGAACACTGGATTGTCCAAAGTTTCAAGTTGCATCATTTAGGATTGACTAACCTGTAACCAGCGTGGCTGCGTGCGGATCACTGAGATGATTGACCACAGTCCTTTCTTCTCGTCAGGTGAACTGTGTTCGTTGTTTCCCTTCAATAAAATAAAATAAAAAACCTAACATTTCTTACCGTGAAGCTTAATAGAATATTTAACGACGTGATAAATCTACTTGCGCAGTTTATTTGCATTCTAAGCAAGCGCTCTAACTGTTCGCTTTCTAAGGCGGCTCTGCATGTGAAATGTCCGCCATTGTTCTTTGTTAACTATTTATCAATATACAATAGAATGTTTGTATGTTTGCGCGACGGTGAGTTTGTTTAACATACCGGTATGTGACGAAATCCCTAATAGCAACCTACCTGCCGTCATCGGCATCTGACAGAAGCGAACACTTCCACACTATCTTGCTAAGTAATCATAACTTCTATATTAAAAGCATAAACATCAACAGATCAATCAGAAATGATGCAAGAATTTTATCTTCTCATCTTGTATTGGATAAATTAATTTCTAGGTGCAACATTGATGGGTCGGCAGGATGGGCAATACCTCTCGTCGGTAATAGCATAACACTGTAGTGTTGCATTTAGTGAGTCTTGGGACCCGAATATAGTTCATAAGGAACGACTTAGGGCCTTGAAGATAAGAGCCTACATCTTTCTTGCAGGCCGGCAACGCATCTGAATACTAACGTAACATACGAGCATAACGCTGTTGTACATATTTGGACTGGTGAGAGCATGGATGCGTGGACTCCAGTTACGTAACGAGATATTCCATCTCAGTCCTCAAGGGTGACAACGCATCAGCATTATGATTCCTTGTGAAGGATGAATGTAGATGTCATGGGCCGCAGCAATCACTTGCCATCATGTGAACTGTGTGCTCGTCTGTCACCCTTCATATATAACACAAAACAGAGTCTGGCCCGCAGGGTCCGCTCAAGTGAATTGTGTGCTCATTACTTCCGTAAAAAAACCTAATTCGATAGCTTACAATTAGCTTGCGGTGTGCTCCGGCCTTGAATAATGACAACTCGATCAATCAATGAGCTAAACATTCAATTATATTATTTTTAACTTTCTTATCCGTTGCTGTTACTTTGCTGTAAGGCAGCGTCTGCACGGATGACAAAGTATTTTTTTTATTATGTTAGGGGTGACAAACGAGCACACAGTTCACCGAATGGTAAGTGATAACTGCGGTCTATAACATCACCAATATTCAACTTAAATATATATATATATATATATATATATATATATATATATATATATAATTATATATTTAATTAGTCTGGCCATAGATACTAATACATAAAACTTTTCTTTTTTTTTCTAGTTTTAATTATTTTGAATTTGGAACACGTATATTATTTAGTATTTAAAACTTCTTTCGATTTTGCGTCGATTTAGAACTACAAAGGCTGTTAATGCTGTTAAAGCCAGAATTTGTCAAAACCCTATTCTTAAAAATATATAAAAATCTGTCGCGTATTATTAAACAAGACCTGAAGCTCGATGCTGATCATCGATTTACATTTAAAGAGAGTGGATCGATCAAAACGCCTTCAGTCGGCATACGCAGGTGAAAGGCACAGAAATATCCTCTTTACCGATGAAAAAATTTTTACGATTAAAGACCTAGCTCTTTAGACTTCAAACTATGGTCAGTTTTAGAGGACATGGCCTGCTCTAATCGACACGGCGACATTGAGTCTCTTAAAAAATCTTTGGAGCAAGCAGTGGCGAAATTTCCCTTGAAAACAGTGCGTAAATCCATTGATTCTTGGCCAAACAGATTAAAGGTCTGTATAAATGCCAAAGGTCCGGCCATTTCTAATAAATAGAATATTTTATTATTTTTTGCTGAGACTAAAAATATATAGGTATAAATTTTAATAATATTACATTACTTCATTAAAAAAAAATGCATTTTCATTTGTAACAGAACTTATGGCCGGACTAGATTTACAGGACTTTACAGTTAAAAAATTGGAAATTACTTAACTGTAAAGATGACGCCATCTATTAACGGAACCCTGTCAACAATTATAATGCACTTCCTTTTGTGCGTTAGCCTTAATGGTGCTGGATGGACACAGCCCCAGGCGGGGAGTGCCGTCACTCGTTAACACAAGGAATGTTTTGCCGACGTGTGTCAAAACAGAATGAGGTTATCTATTCTCTATTCAATCACTTTCTGCTTACGTTGTTCCGGTGTCAAATTATAAGTATGAGTCGGTTTGATTTCAAGTGTGGCCTCTTGTGCTTGTTAATTTAGCGCAGCTCGGAGAGAGCCGTGGAAGCTCCGTGTATAGCGCTCACTTTATATACCGGTGCCTGTAATTTTAAGTCAATATTAGAAATGTTTACACATTACACATTACACAGTACAGTGATTATCATGTGCTCGCCGGTATAAGAAAACAAGGGGAACCTGCATTACAAGGAAAGAAAAAAAGATATTTCGAAGACGTGTGTAGTCCACCATCCACAGTGGCGTCACGTGGACTTGGCTCTAACACACTCTCTAGGGCCTATACTCAGCAGTGGAATTTAACATCACTAGTCACTTTACTTCATCGTTAAGCTCGAGGAATTACCAATGCTTGTCTCAGTACAGTTTTTTGTGACTATTACCCAATAAGCTGACTAGGGATCAGCTGTCGCCAGTGTTATTTTCAGACTGCACTATGCCAGTTTGAAGGAAAGAGCCGACTTCTTTCTCAAAAGCTGGCAATACAGTTGCAATACCTCTGCGGTTGCAGATGTTGGGTGACGGTGATCAATACCATCAGATGATGCTTGTTATAAAAAAAGTCGCCATATACCTACCTCTATTATAAAAAAAGTCGGTATATACCTACCTCTATTATAAAATAATTTCTAATTATTTTTATAATGCCTAGATATTTATAAATATTAATAATAATTGCAACAGATATACTAAGAACTATAGTTATATATACGTATTAATACGTCGTGCTCCAACCTCGAAAGGGCCAAGAAGTGCCAAGGCGAGCGAGAGGCCAGTACCGCACCGTTTTACTTTATGTCACAGTCGAGTACAATTTGCTGGACAGTCGAGTTATACTCGTAATTAGATGATTAACCAAAGGGAATGCGCTCGTGACCAAATAGTTTATCTATGCTTTAGATGTTTGTCCAGGACTAGATCAGAACTTAGGCTTAGTAGTTTAATATTAGAATATATTATATATTTCTACCAATAAGCTATTTGTTATCTTGCTATTTAAGATTTTATTTATTTACCTTTGAAGCGTCAAGCTTAGACATTTGGGGTCAAAACTTGAAGTCATAGGTTCAAATCCAACATTCTTCGATAGTCGAAAATTAGAAATCCTGTGAACCATTACAAGGACTACTTTAATATTCGTTTGTAAAAATCCTCTGCATATTTATCTCCACAATATATGTATCTTCATCTAAAGCCAGGTCCTGGGGCTGTGGTGTTTGTGGTGGCTTGCAAAATTCTGGGCTTGGGTTTAGTCTAGACTTCAGACTTCTTATTATAAATCTGTCTTATCAAATTAATGTAATTTTAGGAGATGAAAACAAAAAGCTATTATAATTATTATCTTGATAGTGGTGTAGCCACTATACACCTAGTTTCTAGTTGTAGTATAAACGGGTCAGCTCGATACGAGAAGGACCACGATCTAAAAGAACCTCAGCGTGAAGTGGTACCACAGTACATGTGCCAAAGTATTCCATTCCTCTCCTCGGTGGTGACGACGAGCATCTAGGTCTTTGTTGAGGTCAGGTGTAAGTTCGCTGACGTCATCACTTACCAATAGGTGAACTGTGTACTTCAAAATATAAAAAAGTAAAGTTACAGCCTGTATATATAAATCCACAAATCAAAACAATCTGTACAGAAGAGGTCTATCCCTGTAGAGCTTGTGGTGAAATAGTCTGCCACGCGATTCCACTCCGGATTGGCGGCCTACACATATCTACAATTTCTCTTTTGTTTCCTCACGATGTATTCCTTCCCAGCTCAGCTCGTAGTAAATCAGCACTTAAAATAACAATTAACAGAATAATATTCGTGCCGACACCGGGGATCGAACTCGGTTTACTCGGGCACCGTAAATTGAAAGCCAATACTATATATATATATATATATATATATATATATATATATATATATATATATATATATATACATACATAACGACATTTCATTTCAGTGTACCCCAAGTCCAATAATGTGGTTAACTGTGTTATTTACTCCAAACATAGTAAAATAAAAAGATTAAATAAACAAGATTAAATCTTTCCTTATTCAAAGAGTAGCTTTCGTATGAATATAATTAATAATTATTAAGATAATTGGTCACCAACAGTATAGACCGGAAGTCCACACAGTTATTACAGTGTTGATATTTGTTTAATATTTTGTAAAGTGTATTACTATTACTAACATTTCCGTTAACCACATCGACTAAACTTATAAAGCTTCAGCTCGCGTTGCCGTAAATTTCGCAAACCGTATCCTCAACTATTACGCTATTGACGCTTTTGTTATTACCTCAAATTGTTTTATGTCTCTGCGTAGTTGAGACTGCGACGAATAACTATTGAAGGAATGGATCGGTTGCAACGTGAAAGAACCCCGACCCACCGTCTAACGTTACCAAGAAAAGCATACGAGTATGCGAATAGAACTAGAGATCTAATTACTACCACCAAATCTCTATTAAATTCTCCGTGGAGGTACTATCAGATTTTGTGTGTCGTAAATCTATCTCTTCTCCCTTCTCTTCTATTCTCTTCTTCTTATTTCTTATATAATGTTTAACAAGCTCGTAGTCCATCGTCTTTTCATCCTATTATTAGTCCACTGCTGAACCTAGGCCGAGGCTTGGCACATCACCATTTACAACAACAGTTTAATCCATCCACGACTACGATATTAGATGCTTTGTCACTCCTTGACCCTGGTACAGGACTGAGGTACTTTACCTCGTTACATGTAATTGGGATATCAACATTCACTTCACGTACTTAACAGTAGCCTTGTGCGACCCTTTGAGGGTTTGGCTCTTCACCGGTCGAGCTGATCGGAGCCGGTGCAGCTAGCTTTGTGCCAGTGAATACCCACGGTGAATAAACGAACACTCATAAGCTGTTCCGTCAATTCGTCAGTCTATTCCAGTCCCTAGTGTCATCACTTCTTCAGTTATATATAAATCGACGGACTTTCTTAAACACCTCACGTAGGCTTTGTCAAATATTACTCATTACTAATTCAATGCACAAGTATACACTGAAATTTCACTACGGGAAATATTAAATCAATCATTTGTATTCTATGCCTAATATAATATAATAATAATCCTGGAACACTTGTAGACTCTTTAGCCTGACTCAAATATCAGCATAACGCTGCTGTGTTTGACATGGTGAGGGTGGGGATCCTAAAACCCAATTACAGATAAACGAGGTTTTCAATCTTAGTAAAGTCGCGACCAACGTTTCTCGTCTAAAAGATACGATATGACTCCTTGCGACCCTTTCACTACAAAACGCACAATTTTATTGCCGCAGTTGGATGTAACATCACAGTAGTAAGAATAGATATGTCAATATCGCTGAGAGTCGCGCTTTATAAATATCCTTAAATTAAAGAATTATTTTGTGTACATGTCTAATTTATTGGACAGATTGTGACCTACCTCCTCCTTTAGTACAAAGGTCGCGACCCTCAAATTTAGGTACGATGATCTAAGTCCAAAGGGTTGTCCAGATATGTGTATCTTCAATCTTCGTTGGGGATGGACCATCAGGTGAAATGTGTGCTCGTTTGTCACCTTATAGAATTTTTTTTACATAACCTATTAATATACAAATTCTGCGCTTTGCGGAAATTATATTGTAGAATTAAGATTTTAAGCATTGCGATGGAATACCTTCAATCAGTCCAAGATTAGTGTTCTATGATTCTGGCTGACGATAGAGAAACCATACATCATGACATAAGCATCCTCGCTATGCGGACTTTACCCTAAACTCTCTCGTGTTGGAGCTTTGTCAGCCACGCGGCTCGGCTGCCAACACGCAGGACACCGCATGTCTTCGAAATACACCTTCTTTTTTTCATTTACTTAAAGCTGCATTACTCACGACTTTTTCCTTCACCGCTAAGGACGTGGTCAATGTAAAAAAAGCTTGTTAAAGCACACGCCGTCCGATATTAGTGTAATTTTTCAGGTGTGATATCAACCCTGATGACTAAGTCGGAATGCTTCATCAGTACTAGTATTAAAGGTCTCCACATCCCTACGCTCACCAGGCGTCACCCAGCTGCTTTATGCTGCTATATTACACTGGTATTTCGACCCATTCATGCCGTAGGTAGCTCAAAACTGCAACATGACTCTAATACTGAGAAAACACTACCTAAAAATAAATTCTGCCGTCAAATTCAAACTCAAGGTCTACACTAAGCGGTTCAATGCGAGCCTTATTAGTAAATTAACATTCCAGGTGAACAGAAGGCGAGACCTTATACAGAGAGCCATCTGTCTCGACAAGGCGACCCCGAGCCAAGAAGGTCGCCACATTAACCGAAAAACATTCGGAGTACTTACTTGTAAGGAACATCTTTTGTTAGGGTATCGTTTACTTAAATGATAATAAATGGATTATATTTTTCATACTATGCACTAAGAGTTATAGGTACAGTGTGCAGAACAGAAGACACGCTGCAGCTTGTGTCTAGAAGCATGACTTCTTGACTAGGGGATCCGATTACAGTTAACGAAGCATTCCATGTCAGTCATTAGGGAGTGCACCCTTATATGGACACACCGACGTGTATGCATCTTAATTTTTATTCAGAATTAATGCAGATATCCTGGGCCGCAGGCATCCCTTCTCATCAGGTGAACTGTGTGCTCGATTGTCACCACAAATATTATTAAAAAAACACAGCATAATATCACCCTCATAACGTCGATCAGGAATCATTAGATCACCTGTGAGGACTTAGAAAAGAATGTGTATAGTATATTTACCTTACGCAAATAGTCTTACACAAATGAAGGATCCACTGCGGCCTATTTTCTCGACGAATATACCTCAATGATAAAAGATAAAGTCTTTTATCAGTAAGTGTTGGCAGTGATAACCTACGAATCTGAGACGTGATTCATCATTGCTGGCCGTGTCATTGCAAGCTCAAATTCACTGAGCGACCCATGGCGAGGGGTATGCATCTCTGCTTGATTGAAAAAAAAAACGTGGATATCCGCAGAAGGAATAAGGTTACTGACGTAGCTCCAAAGATCAGTAAGGTATCACTTACCATCGGGTGGGCGCCTTGCTAGTTTCCCACATATTCTATAAAAAAGAAAAGATGAAATGGCAACTGTCGGCGGAATCGATAACCGATGGGGAAGAATGGTTCTCGTGTGGGAACCTCGTATTGGCCATTGCAGCGTCTACTACTAAATGGACTGACGATCCATGCAAGTGCTGCGGTGCGGCTACGTTCGCCAGTGGACTAATAATTGGCTGAAATTATGATGATGAAGGAGAAATTTTGAGATTTGGTCATAGAATAAATAAGCAAATATTGTACGGCTGTCTGCAGAACCCGGTGTGATAGTAAGATATTCGTACTTGACATGTACAGGAACAGCTGTTGTTTAACCGTAAAGTTTAATCGATCGGTATGTCTTTATTATCGTCAACTTTTTGTTACTCCGCGTGCTGTTGTCACCTGCACTTCCTTTGTCTGCGGTGCATCAGGGGATCCGGTTTATGTCACACATGTTGCACTTCCAGGATCTAGCGAAAGAACATATAACAACATTCTTTTAGTTGACATCGACATCTAGGAAGTCTGCATTTTGTGATCAAACCTTAGATCAGCCTAACCATTATAATAGATTTGATAAAACAAATCCTCATAACATTTATTTCGACCAAGAATTATTCGTAATGCTATTGATAGTATAAAACATCCTAATTTCAATTGAGCAAATGGCTGGGTACTACCATCGGCTAGGGATCCTGTGATTGATAAAAATAAATCCTAAAGCAGACATACCGCTGCTTGCAGCTCTGAGCTAAGGTCTTGACCTCAAGACTGTAATGTCAGCGTAGATGGGACCAAAACTAAATAATAATAAGCTGTCGATTTTTATGGTTTATTGTGACCATGACTATATCACTGGAAATGGCGGCATAAGAGTGGAAATAAACGGAACGTAAAATTAGTTTCATTCAAAGTTCTTTTTTATATTAAGTTGAGAGTAACAAACGAATACACTGGTCACTTAAAGCTAAGTAATTCCTGAGGCCCATGACATCTACATTCATCCTTGACAAGGAATCGTAATGCAGATGTTGTCACCCTTGAGGACTTAGAAGATGGAATGCCTCGTCACCAGTAATAAAGGTCTCCGGATCCCTGCACTCATCAGATGAAATACAGCAACATTATGGTGCTGTTTTACGCTGGTATTCTGTGAGGGCGTGGTCCTACCCCTGTTCAGTTGATCGGATAGGACTAATACTGATTCATTCTGCAGCTAGAAATAAACTACTCTGCCATTGTCAAAACCTGATTGCAGGTCGACGAGGCGTACCATCACTGTTCATCGTCAATCTTTGATGATGGATGGAAGCGCGTTCCTTGGGTCGCAATTTTCACTTATCATGAGGTGATATATTTGTTCGTTTGTCATCCCTAATATTATATACCACTATTAAGCGTAACTTACAATCTATCAACTACAAACTGTATTGAAATCAATTAACAAAATCGTTTTCTATCATCTAACCAATATGCAACCCATCACCTAACTGTGACAATCGCGATCATACCAAGGATATATTTAGAATCAGTTAATAATGGACCGGTTCGCCGATATGGTGCGTCCGCACCAAGCCCAGCCTAGACGGCCTTTGTCGTCCATTTGCGCACTCGCTGGCGTGATGGGAGATTGCTGGCGATGACTCACCGTGGTGCCTTCGAGTAGGCTGCGAGACCTCGTTGGAACAACTAAAGGCTTTGTTATTTAATATCGTAAATTAAGATTCGAAGTATTTCGATGAGTTTTGATTAATTTCAGCCGGCTTAATTTATCCATCATATATCGCTTATTTTAAATTTCATTTCTTCATTCTCACCATCTTGATGGAATCTCAATCGAATACTGTGTATCGCTTTGTACGTAGTCTTTTATTTAAGTGGTAGCATCAGGTTGTGTGGAACAATAGAATATTTTTATAAAATATGAGGCAAGAAGCAAGCATATCACCTGATGGTAAGTAATCACCGCCGCCCATGATCATCTGCAACAGCAGGGGAATGGTAGATGCGCGGCCGGCCTTTAAGACAGGTGTAGGCTCTTCTCTTCTCTCTTGAAGGTCCCTAAGTCGTATCAATTCGGTATTACCGACAGCGGAAGCAACAAAACGCTGCTGTGTTTCGTATGATGAGTGGTTCCGGGGACTCTGTTACAGGTGACGAGGCATTCCATCTCAGTCTTCAGGGTTGATAAAACTTGTGCATCTTGAATGTTTGTTGAGGGTGAATGTTTCATCTGGTGCCGTCACCACGCGAGGAGAACCATGTGCTCGTTTGTTTAGCAGTCGCCAGCGGTATAACGGAACCTTGGAGGAAGGAACCTGCACCTTTCTGAAAGGCCGGCAGCGCATTGGTGAGTGTTCTGGTGTTGTGTACGTTCCGTCGACGGCGGTGGTCTCTTAACATCAGGTGAGTCATCAACTTGAAATAAATAAAGTAGTGAATAAGCGCACAGTTTAGTTGTTGATGAGTAACTCTTGCATAACTTTTCTGAGAATCAAAATGCATGATGCCTCCTAGTAACAAGATCCTCATAATCTGTGATTATAGTCTCCAGTTCATTCATTCACAACACGAAACACAGTAGAACTAAACTTCTGTTTTTCTACTATTTTTCTCATAAGTGGTAGAGCTACACTGCAGTTAGTTTCTAGTTGCAGAATGAATGGGTCAGCTCGACCGGGGTAGAATCAAGCCCTCACAGAATACCAGCGTGAAATAGCACCATAATGCTGCTGTTTTTCGTCTGGTGAGTGTGAGGGATCCGAAGACTTTTATTACTGGTGACGAGGCATTCCATCTTCTAAATCCTCATAGGTGACAACGCATCCGCATTATGATTCCTTGTCAAGGATGAATGTAGATGTCATGGGACGCAGCAATAATTTGCCATCAGGTGAACTCTGTGTGTGAGTTTGTTACTCTCAGTGTAATAAAAATCTTAGGCGAACATCTCCGTGAGCGTGGTGTAACTCCGATAGAGCCGAGCGTTTCGTGCTAGAGCTAGTCCATAACCGAGGCATAACAGCGCGATGTCGCCATAGCTTAAATCGGTCGTAGTAGAACCTCAACATATTCTAACGGATACACTGTTGATATGAAATAAATAAAACATGCATAGATTAAATTATAGTACTGTCATCGGTTCTCAATACGTCTACAGAAATTTTACGGAATTATGTTAAAACTGAATTAAAAATTCCATTACATACACACTCATATATGTACATACATACATATCGGTCAAGGTTATAGAAAAACGTGTTAATATTAAAAGTAATAAGAGTTGTAAACTAAAATAATAGTAATTCATAAATCGAAATTTTAGATAAATCAGACGTCTGGAAGTTGGTCATAACTGAATTAAAAATTTTAATACAATACATACATACATAGATACACATTTATATAGCATACATACAGACAGGTCCAGCTACTAAGTTTGTTATATATATGACCGTATCATTATATTTAAGGTTATAATTAGTACACCATTGAAGGTATATCACCCACATACAACGAGTTACTCGAAACCTACTTAGTATTCATTTATATAGACTGTAATTACAGCTTTATATATAATTAAAAAGTTAATTGTTAGTAAGAGTGTAATTTAAGTTGTAATGCGATCTGATGAAAGTGGAAAGAATCGAACAAACAGACGAGAGCGAAAGTCCGGTGCGGTGAATGCGGCGATGGCATAGAGTAAGTACTTGTTTACAGGTAGTGCCACGTTGCCAGCCACGGTGCTAGCTGCACCACAATGAGTTGGGTCGACCAGAGAAGGACCAAGCCCTCACTAATGTATAATCAGAATACCACCATAACGCTGATTCGGATCCGGAGACCTAATAACATCTGATGAGGAATTGAATCCAAGTGAACATAGCCGTCAGTCGGAAATCGCCGCTAGCTCGCTTCAGGGGCAAGCTTTAATTCTATAAAAGGACTTCCGTTAAATGAAACATTTTTATATCATATCATATATTTTTATTATAATTATAAATAAAATGTAGTATTATTATTAAATTAAAACAATTGTATCCGAAAGCTGATCATTAAATATCTGTGAACGGATTAACTTAAATAATAACTTGTGTATAACGACCATAACGGACAGTATTGCATAGGTATATACATATATACATATATATGTATTTATTTCGCTTTTAAACTTGTGTGAGAAATAGTGATTACTTGTTGTAATAATTAAAAGGTTTCAAGATATTTTCTATTGATTTTTTTCACTTACCACACTTACTTAATAACTTGGTTTAATATAATATAATATAGCAAACGAGCAATCTGTTCAACTGCTGGTAAGTGATCACCACAACCACAGGAGCCTCGGTGTTGAATGAAGACTTCACTTTAATTATTGTAATATAAAGTATAACAATCATAACGATGCCCTTAAGCCGACTTTCAACCGTGACTTGAAGTTTGTTTTTTCGGGCTAATTACCGCTGTTAGCCCGAGGGCAGTTTCACCGGGTTGAGAGTTTCAGACGGATTGAACCAACTAGGGTTTATATGGCAACTGGACAGCACTGTTAATAAGTCTTAGAACATTAAGATCAAACAGTCTTCATATGGGGAAGTGGGCAAATGTCAGAGCTATTTAGTTATTTATAATTTTAAGAGTGAGAGCACACGACACCCACCATCATCAGATGGTATTCACCCTCGGCAGTCATGCACATGCGTTGTCGACCCTGAGGAGTGAGATGGAATTCCTCGTCACTGGTCCACTGATCCCTGCACTCACCAAACTAAACAGCACTGTTATGTTGGTATTCTATAAGAGAGTGATCCGTCCCTGGTTTAACTGACCCATAGAAACAAGCTGCAACGTGGCTCTACACCAGTATAGGACAGACGTAGTGTTGACTGCACCACACTACGTATATTTTCTTTTATAATACAAATCAACGTTAGTCAGTTTGGGCAGGCAGTCAAATGCCAATTTGAAAGTTTGGAATCGATGGAGAGGCTTTAGCTTATTCTCCTTTTAAGGAGAGGCAATAGGCTAATTGGTGACCCAGATTTGGTTATAATCAACGAATACAGGCGAAAGGTAGCCTGCCTTTCCGTGTTTTGCAGGATGAGTGTGCAGAGTGTGCAGAGGAGTTACATTAGTGTATCCTACTAGACGAATGGCGGGTTTCCTACCTTTCCTTATATTTCTCGTATACAGACGTCTTGCGACGCACTCGTTCCGCCCGAATATAATGTGGGTGTCTTCCAGAGAAGAGTGAACAGGCATTTGTTTAACAATTACGCTTCATCATCGACATCGACAGCAGGTGCTTGGAAACAAGCAATGCTTAGCTTGTATCAATTAAAAAAAAAGTAGTTAAAAAATTAGTATTATTATTACATTCGCAGTAACAAACAGTTCACCTGAGGGCAAGTGATTCCTGGGACTCACGACATCTACATTCATCCTTGACAATAAATCATAATGCAGATGCGTTGTCACCCTTGAGGACTGAGATGGAATGCCTAGTCACCATTAATAAAGATCTCCGGATCCTGCACACAACAGACGAAACACAGCAGCTTCTGTGAGGGCGTGGTCCTACCCCGGTCGAGCTGACCCATTCATTCTGCAGCTAGAAACAAAGTGCAGTTAAGCTCTACCACGTATATTATTACCACGTATATTATTAGGCAATTTAAGTTCAAGCATCTGCAACGCAATAGGACGAGCATACCTAAGTTACATGTATAAGCATCACACTAAGCACTTTGCTTAGTTTTCAACTTAGTGTTAGCTGGAGAAAGGCCGACGCTGGGCACAGGGCAGCGCAGGTCGTTCACTCGCATACCGCAAATAGCTTGATCCGGTCTTTTATGCTCTATCCCGGTTTTATTGGCTTACAGTTGAGGCGTGGTCGCACTGTAAGCGAAAGCCATTTATGTACAAAGTTTTTTTTTTATAGCATCCAGTGTAATACGCGCCCAGTTCACCTGATGGTAAATGATTACTGCGGCCTTTCATCACTGCGTGCTTCCTCGATAAGGGATCATAATCTAGATGTGTTTTCACTCCTGGGAACAAATAAAGGTCTCCAGGTTAGATTAGACATAACTACAAAATCATAGGTCAAAAGTTACTTTTTTTATTTTATTTAGGATTACAAACGAGCATACAGTACACGTGATGAAAAGAGATTTCTGCATTCCATGACATGAATGTGGGAATTCGTTCTCAATAAGGAATCACAATACAAATGAGTTCTCACCCCTCATGACTAAGATTTAATGTCTAGTCGCTACACAGCGGACGAAACACAGAAGCGTTAGGCTGCTTTAATATTATGCTCCTTAAGTTCACGACTAACACAGTTGCATTTTAAGCGTGTTTAAATATACGTCCGCCCGCTAGGATCCGTATTTTCATACTAAATACCACAAGAGCGTATTGAATGTGTATTGAATATTCTCTAAAAATCTAGAGTTATTCGTGACAAGTCCGCTAGTACTACAGAGGCACGCCACTCGACGAGGAATGTGTCATAAGTAGGCATCGAAACGGACGTTCAGGAAACGCTTTGACACAAACACATGGATAGAAAATCCAGAGCTTGCAACGTGTGCCTTTGGGATCGGCAGTTATTGCATCATTGCTGTTGGTACAAACTTTCATCTCGTGCTATTTTTTGTTTATATAATACTAGGAGGACTTCAGAATAGTATAATTTATTATTTTCCGCCAAAACGTGTAAGTTTTGGGCACTTCTTGATCTCGACATGGTAAGGTTTACGTAGATAGCAGAGAATCGAATGCTCAAAACTTACACGTGCTTTCTGAAAATAATTAGTCATAAATATGTGTCACACATTTTAAATTTCGATCTAGACCCAATTCTGAAGTCCACCCAAACGAAGTCGCCAGCAGGTGCTACTTTTAACGTAAATTGATAAGTCATCTCATTTACCGGAATAAAAAGTATTCTGTGTTAATGCGGGTTATAAACTATGTGCGTGTTTAATTTAATTCAAATCCGTCGAGTTGTTTTTGCGTGATTGAGTAACAAATATACAATCTTTCACATTTTAATATTATATTAATAGTAGGATTGTAGGATTAGGTTGGCAAACGAGCACAATGTTCACCTGATGATAAATGAAGACCGCAACCTGTCTGATGTCATCAAAGATTCAAGATGAACTTGACTCGACTGAGGACGGAGGTGGAATTCCTCGTCACCTGTAATTGATACAAAACTCGGCAGTGTCATACTATTATTAGACGTTTGTATTCTGTGTGCTTCTCCGGTCGAGTCACTAGCTACAGAGTGCATACCATTATCTAATATATTCTATCAACACATGCCACTAATCACAAAGCTTTCTTTACCGTAATCACAGCGCTCTAACGGCCCATCAGCAATTATCTCATATGAGATATCCGTGGAGTGTACTTTCACAATAGTCACATTTGAGGTCGCTGCATTCTATTTTAGTACGTCCGTATTTAGTATGTTAGTAGTCTTCAGTTTGATTTTTTTTTTTCATTTTTTTCATTTTTAAGCGGCAAGCGTTGATTTAGCCAATGAGAAGATAAGACAAAATATACATTCTGCGGAGGAAATAGGGAGCCCAGCTTCTTGGTAATCTTCTGGGATTGATGATCAGCAAAGATGGTGATAATGAAGGGGTAGTAAACAAATAGACAATTTATGTAATTGTGATATATATAAATTGGCTATACACTGCCTTATTGATACACTAAATCTGAGATTGGAAAATGCCATCATCTTACCAGAGCTTGCAGATGAGGGTATGGATCCGGAGAACCAATCAAAGGTAACGAGGGTCCATCTCAGTAGGTGACGACGGATGTGCGCGTAGAGCCACGCTGCAGTTTGTTCTTGCAGCATGAATGGATCGGAAAAGGTCCACGTGTGCTCACAGAGTACTAGCGTTAAATAGGAACACTGCTCTGACATTCCATCCCAGTCCTCAAGGATGGCAACGCACCTTTTTTATGACAACTTCTCAAGGACGAACGTGCGTATCATAGGATGCAGAAATCACTTACCATCAGTGAACTGTGCGTCCGTTTGACACCCCAATATGAAAAAAAAATATATCACAAAATGATATTAAGATTGGATGCTATGGTATTTTAAATTTTAATGCGATGATAGTGTAAGACAACGCGCACAGTGGGCGGTATTCATGACGTGTGGACGTGTAAGACTCCATTAAGGAAGTTACAAATACCGAGGCTGTCGACAGAATGGCAGTAATGTAATGCTGGATCGTAAATTTACAGGTAGTAGAGCTACGCCCCAGTTAAGAACTATATGTAGCAGAAATAGGTAGGTTCAACTGAGGTAGGCACACACTTTCTGAAACCGTTTGATGAAAGAAAGAAACCGGAGACCTTACAACTGTGACGAGAAATCTCATCTATCCTCAGCAACGGTGACCTAGAGGATGCATATCATGTGTTGTTCCCCCCAGGTCGTTGGTCACTGTCTAATGTAATAAAGAAGAATACAGCGTGGGACGAGACGTGTGGTGCTGCGATTAGCAATTTGCTATCAGTAGCTATTGTAGCAGAACTTCTTAAAGGTGACTTAGATAATGGTAAATTAATGTAAAGCAAAAACGATTGAGTAATATTTTCATCTTCTAGAGATATCGGGGAACACCAATTTTTGAAATCACCCAGAGAGACATAATCTAATGGCTTATTATCATCATCTCATGGATGACCACGCAGGAATAGAACCCAATACTGGCACTTGGGTATCCTTTACATTAAGACATGTTCATATAATATACTAATTAATAAGAGAGAATAGTTTGAATTGTTAGAGTGGGTAACCCAACTGTGAGAGGTAGTGACTTAATTCTTACATATTTGCTGATTTCAATTACTTCGTAATTATTACGTAAGCGTCCTCAAGAGGATCCTCAGAAAGAGGGTGACCAATTACTCTAAAGATTAGCAAGGAGACAAGGAGCTGGCCGTACAACAGATGACCGACAGGGAGGAAAGGTTCTTGAGCGGCAACCTCGGACTGTTGTGTAAGACATCCCCACTAGATAGAGCGACGACCTAAACAAGTTTGCAGGGAGTTCAGTGACGACGAAATGGAAGAAGCACCAACTGATCTATACGGAAATTATGATATAGATTATGGCACTCTGATTGGATAATGGTTTCGGATAGAATGTCTCGTCCTACCTCTCCATTTTGCTGGCGAGCATTTGTTCATTATATCACATCCATCACTTATTTTTGTGCACAGTGTACAGTCGTCTGTTTACGTTACCGCAGGACCTTGTTTAACGTAGTTACCAATAAGGTATCACCATCACTCCCTATCGTTTTACCCTCTGATGGAAACAGGTCTATGTGGTAAGATGTGTATATTTCAATGCTTGGTATTGGTATATTACGTTACATTTATTGATTTTTTTTTGTAGAAAAGTACGGTGATCATCTAGCACTCAGTTCACCAGATCTAGATAAAGACTGCGGTCCATCTATCCATCATAATGATTCAATTTGCAATGAGTTGTCCTGTATACCCAATAAAGTACCCTCTAGCCCAATAAATGGACATCTTGACAATCTGTATTCATCGGATATCAGTAAACTATTCGTCAATTAGTATTTTCAATAGTCAAGTTATGCCAAGGCTTGCCTTATAAGACGACTAAAAGAGGACTTCAGATTCACGTTGACTAAAGTGAACCCGGGGCAGAGTGGCTACTCAGAGTAATCCTTTTTTTTTAAAGAATAGGTGGTAAACGAGCTGGCACCTGATGGTAAGTGATCACCGCCGCCCATGAACATCCGCAACACCGGATAAGTTGGAGATGCGTTGCCTGCTTTAAAGAAAAGGGTAAGCTCTTGAAGATCCCTAAGTCGTATCGGTTCATAGTGCTGGCGATAGCTGATTAAGTAGATGTGCATGGCAGAAAATTTCAAATACCGAGCACAAGGAGAGTGCTAGCGGAGGCAACGTGTCACCATAAACTTAACTGTATAAAAAGAAAGATTATGATATAAAAGGTACAGAAACCCGCACTTCCCTGTGCGTTACCCAATGTCTTAACATTGTAATGTACAGTTTCTTGTGCAAGTTTTCACTTTCATTGTGCCTACGGTCCGGTCCGCGGACTCACCCGCTCAGCTGATGGTATTTTTTATCCACTCCATGTTGTTTGTTTTGTTTTTTTTTAGGTCAAGTGATTTTTTGTTTGAAGTTTATCGTCCGATTCAATCCGTCGAGTTAATCCGTTAGTTAAGAATATACAGCAGTTTATTAATACAGTTTGAAAGAAAAATTGTTTGATATATGATGATCCATCTTAATCCGCAACGAAAATATTAGCGCATTATATAAAGTGCTTTTTTTACTGTAGGGTGACAAACGAGCACCAGTAGTAAGGTTACCAGATCCCTTAACTCACCAGACTAAATACATCAGTGTTATTTTTTTTTGTGTTTGTGTATTGCTGTTGGTCCAGAGACCTCTACAGCTTTATCTAATTAGACTCATGAGCGGGAGGCCCGCCGAGTAGGGAGACAACGACGATGCTGCGAAGCTGGCGCGGAGACTGCTGCTGCATCATCGCCGCACTCGACCCATCCATCCATAGGACGAAGAACGTCGACGAGAACAGAGAGGGGCGATAGTTCGATCCTAGGGCGCCTCATAAGGAGGTACGAAACCTCGACTCGGATCACCATCTATCTAAATATCAGTGTTCTTGTGCTATTTTATGCTTTGTTTATGCGAATTGAAACAACCCATTCATGTGTTACCAGACACAAGCTGAAGTTTCTCTACCACTTATCAGTAGTTTATGATTCCTTATCGAGGATGAATGTGGGTGCTAGGAGACGTAGGAGACACTTACCATCAGGAGAACTGTGTAATCGTTTGTAACTATTAGTACAATAAAAATAAATAGTATAAAGACTTTTTTTTTTGGAAATAGTAATTTTTCCATCGTAGTACCAGACACTAAGCACCTTAGAGGTTGTGAAATTAGTATAAGTTGCATTGTGCTCGTGCATTGAACCCGTCGTTAGCAGACAGGAACTAGTTGCGACTCGGTGAACTTTGCGTGGCATGCAAAGTGTTTGACTACTGATTTACTTTTCTTCTATCAAACTCCGTATATTTTTAAGCATCGTTTCATTAAATCCAAATCTAAATAATCTTTATTCAAGTAGGTTTATAGAAACACTTCGGAAGAAAATTACTAGCGAGAAGAAACGGCAAGGAACTGGCCTAGTTGCTTTTTTTAAAATACTTCTGGATTTCAGGGACTTGGGACGACTTTTTCTAAAAACTTATTGTTTACAATAAGTCCAGAAGTTGTCCAGAGCTCAAAGTTTAAGATAAGATATCTTTTTTAAAGAAATGAGACAATTTGACTGAAATAAAAATTGAAGATTTCTAAAACAAATAAAATTTTATTTTAAACAGTTTTTACGTATATATTCCGTTCTTAAAAAAAATCCGCAGAGTTTTAATAAATATGAACGCCATGAACGCCGGGGGAGTTATGGAGCATGATCCCGCTCAGTGGGGAGACAAGGATGATACTGGCGATGCTGGCACAAGGACTGCTGCTGCACCACCGCTGCGCTCCGACCTGTGTGGACGAAGAACGTCGATGACAACCGAGAGTGGCGAAATACGATCCGAGGGTCCCTCATAAGAAAATTCGAACCTAGAATCGAAAAGGAGGATTTGTTAATATTGTATGTAGATATCATCGGCCGGAGTAATCACTTACCATCAGGTGAACTGTGTGCTCTTTTATCATCCTAATATTACAATGACATCAACATTAAGAGGCACGGACTGCAATTAAAAATAGTCATATGTCTAATTTAAATAATCATTAATTTATAGAAAAACACTCTCAATTTTAAATCTAAATATTTATTTCAAATTAAGGCTTTGATTATCTAATCTATCGTATCTCAACCTGGGGGTCGAGTTTGTTATTAAAGGAGGTCGCAATCTCATCAATAAATAAGATCTGTTTACTAAAGATTCGTTTATTAATGGAAAACATTTTAAAGGCTTATTTAAGAAGTTCATGTTCAAGTGCAGTGCAGGCTAAGAATTCGCCTAGACGGCTGTGAGTTTAGATCCTCAGACAAACGAGATTTACTTGTGCGAATATTTATATTTATAATGCGCGTTTTTATCGATTTTTAGGTGTCTGTTCTTAGTATATTTTGTATTAGGACGCATGTGATCTTACATCCTACTGTTGAAATAAAATTGTGCCTGCCTGGGGGAGTAATTTTATAATGAAGGCCGCAAGGCTTTTTACTTACCTTATTGACTTTTTCGTAGTTCGTGATATAAAAATGGTAGAAAAATAATAAATATTAACTATTATATTTATGGATATTTTATAACAGCGCCATCTGTTGTAAACGTTTAGTACTAAAACAATTGGTTTTCCAAAAATTGCGTCTGAGTATTTCATAATTCGAGGAATTCGTATTACGACCAACAAGCAGCGCTAGTGAATTGTTTTTTATTTCAGATATTAAATTTATATCGTAGTATCACTTAAGATAAGTATTAATGAAGGGTATAATACTGATAACCATTATTATTTGTGGTGGAAAACAATTTTGTAACACCTATTAAACACAAGTGTTACAAAAACGATTTATGGTCGCGAGAAAAATCATGTTAACATATATGATCTTAATGGTTAACAATCGACACTGTCTATGGGGCTGCCCTCGTATTTTAATAAATCTTCCGTCCAGGTTTGCAGAGTACATTATTATTGTATTATTTGTAATGTGTTTATCGCTCTTTTCTGTTGGAGTATTTTACTTTTGTGTATATTGTTTTCGTGTTTTTGTGTACTTGTAATTGCGATGTCAATACAGTAAATTAATTAATTAATTTATTGTTTTTTTTACAGAGTAATATCACGCATTGTAACGAAAAAATACTACTGTTACTTACAGTAATTTTGAATAGTCAAAAACAAATGATAGATTTGATGAAATTCCTTGTCACCGGTAGTAAGGTTTCTAGTTTCTTTTTTCCTTCCTATTTTTTTTTTATTACATTGAGAGTAACAAACAAGCACACAGTTCACCTGACAGTAAATGATTCCTGCAGTCCTGCTTGGACTTAACTACTAACTTAGCTCGCACATAACTTATCCCTGCAAGGATGGGTTATGTCGGACTCGCACCGACTAAAACCTTATGGTGTTCCTCCATCATCGCGTATCGCAGGGTCACGAGAACGCTTTCGCACACATCCGTGACCCCGCCTGCGCTGGGCGATAAAGCAACCCCACCTTCGGGGGGAGGACATCCCCCTCAATACAGAAATTGTCTTCTATTAAATTGTAACTTTATATCATAAACAAATATCATAATATTATATTGAAGTGCTTATTATATATGATACAAAACACCGCCATCTATCGCCACTTAATAATGGTTGGTTATTTATAAAGTTACATAAGCTTCTTTTACAGTTATGAAAAATAAAATGAAGATGACACTATAGTATTTATTTTTATTAATAATATTCATTATAGTTAATTATTTAAATTCATTTGAATACTTTTTAGATAAGATCAAACAAATACGAAATTAAAAAATATAAAATATTAATTCAGAAAAAAAAAGAATTCCTGCGGCCGATGACCCCCTCATCCACCTTCGAATCATAATGTAGATGCGTTATCACATCTGAGGTCTAAGCAACTAGCTCGATGATAAACTTGCGTGCGGATCCCGGATCCCTGAACTCAGAGTCCGATACAAATAACAGCGCAAACATGATTAATAATCATGAAAAGAGGCCTAACATAGAATGCCACGTCACCAGTAATAAGTCTCCGGATCTCCACACCCACTGGATTCATCCGCACATAGACACAAAATTAATAGCGAAGGATTCAGAAGTAAGAATAACATAAATTATAAAGTGAAAAATATCCAGAAAATAGTTTTGATCGGTTAAACTTTATTAGTAAATATAGACATTTTTCATTTCCTTATTTTAACGTTGAAGGTGAAACAGCACTTCTGGGACTCGTCCAGCTCGTTCCATATCATCATCTTGATAGGGAACTTGCCCTGAAACAGAGAAAATATAGTAGAATTTATTTTACTTTTTACGTGGTTACGTAAAGCTAGATGAGATCTCACGCATGTATTCTACAGAAGGCTTGAAGTTTCAATAGTCTATCCACGAAACTTAACTTCGTGGGTTCAAATCCGACATTCGGCTATTGTCATGAACCTTTAACTAGCAAGTATTTAAGCTCAGTTAGAATTTAATGGGAATATTCCTAATGTTTGTATTGTTAACATCGTTTTTTTTTTCTAATGAAAGTGGCAGAGCGCACTGAAGCTTGTTTCTCGTCGCAGTATGGATCGGTCGCCTTTACGGGGTAGGACAATGCCCTTAGAGTGAAATAGAAACGCAATGTCGTTTGTTTCGTCTGGTGAGTGTAGGGATCAGGAGATCCTTATTACTGGTGGCGACCAGACATTCCATTTTTGTCCACATGAGCGACAACGCATTCGCATTGTGATTCCTTATAGAGGATATTTTGATCACTTGGGCCGCAGGAGTCACTTACCATCGGGTGAACTGTGTGTTAATTTGTTACTCTCAATACAATAAAAAAAATCTGAAGGAAGAAAGGAACCGTTGTTGGTCATAGAAGGCTTACCGACCTACTCGAAGGTCCCCAATGATATCGTTTTTTGTCCATACTCACCTTCCGAACTTAGAAAAACACTGCAAAGGTTTGGGAGCTGGAGGTTTTCAGAGAACTTTCGATGAATCAATTGAAACCAAAGATAAATAAAGATTCTAAGAGAATGATTAGGATCGACGAGCTGGTAACACACGATGATAAAGTGAGACTCTGACACGTTTAAAAGTAGTTTCCTTGTATATCAGTTAGTAATCTTCCGTCGACAACGGTGTTTCTGAACCGATACGACTTAGGGACCTTCAAGAAAAGAGCCTACACCTTCCTTAAAGGCCGGCAACGTATTTGCGACTCCTCTGCTATTGTCCAGGGGCGGAGGTGATAACTTACACTTTCAGATGCTATCTTATATATCTCTTTAATATTATTTTAGTTAACTACGCTTTTTAAAATTTTGAAAACTGTCATTTTTACCCGGAAGCTGGATGGTTGTTTATAATCATTATATGAGTTTTTATTATTATTTTAAAGCATTTTCTTCGTAGAATCATAGACAGAAATTATTGAGGTGCTGGTTGATTCTTGATCTTCAATATTTTGTACTAAACCATACACTTAAATGGTACAAATAAACTAATGATGAAAACTATACTCACTGGTGACATCTTCGCCAGCGTGAAGTGCATGTCGAAGTTCTTCCTCTCCTCCGCCTCCATGGGGCACTCTATCACTCCGCAGCCATCCTGAGGAGTCTTGATGGCGGTTTCAAACGAGCTCGTCTTCTTGTCATCACTGTACATGGCGACTTTAAGATTACTCGCAGAGAAATCTGGGAAATCGAAGCGTAAGGACATGAATAAAGGTATTTAGGAATTTAGTCAACTTGTAGTATCTCCCTTGCAACAAGTTAATTGACATTTAGTCAATAACAACCTTATATAATATAGAGATTGAACAATGTAATAGCGATTAAAATCTAAACGAAAGACAACCACACGCTATAATATAATTAAAATAATAAAAATAAAGATTGAAATTAATAAAAAAAAACTAAAATTTATAAAGAGCAGCCACTACGCTGGCGTTTGGAATGATTTTAGCGTCTTACGCTTAAAATTACCCATTGAATGGTGAAATATATCGATTTCAGTGTTTTTTCTTGTTACAACATTATATTCACAGCAAATCCGTACTATAGGAGACTGTAACCCAACCTTGTTTTGCATTTTGTGATAAAAAAAGCTTGTTGTATTGGCTTCTAGGATATATTAAATGGTACTTTAAGCGATAGTCAGTAGGAGCAATCCTCTGGTCCGTTAATCACTGTACTGTACAGAAATACGATATCGCTCATGAGACGTCTTTCATACAAGGATATCATGTGGAAATGGCTTAATCTTAGGTCGTAGGTGTTCCTGTGTGAAAAACCTTGTGCACCGAACGCAATAAACGTGAGAGTGCACAGCGTACTGTGGATTCCAGACCGCGCTAGCATACTCCAATTGACTGCGGATCAGTGCATTGTATAATAATATTTTAGTTTTAAATGATTTCAATCCCTTTGTATTACGTTTTATGAAGCCAAGCATTTTCGCCGCTTTGGTTGTTATGCCTAGTTACTTCCTGTAATTCCTCACCATTTAGCGTATACTTCGAGTGAAGTCGGTGAGTTTTTTTTTCTCGTATACCTAATAAAGCAGCACTTCGCAGCATTTAACAACATTCCGTTTGAGACAATTACTTTCAATTCTATTTAAATCATCCTGTACTAATTTAATGTCATCGAGGCTTGGAACAATCGTGTAAATTTTTAGATCATCGGCAAATAATTAATATTTAAAGTTTTGTATTTGTTCGCCTATGTCATTGATGTACAAGGAGAAAAAATCTGTCCCAAATGTGAGCCTTGAGGCACGCCAGAAACTGCAAAATAACAAGTCATATCCTTTTACTGCCACAACTTGAGTTCTGTTTAGCAGGTATGATGCAAACCACTTTAACATTGGCCCGAAAATGCCCTGAGACTCAATTTTTTCCAATAGAATTTGGTCAACCTTATCAAATGCACTTGAAAAATCAGTGTAGATGGCATCGATCTGATGACCCGTATCTAAATTTGCTGACAAGTCTGATATAAAAGATGTTAGATTGGTGTTTACAGAACGACCTGCGTTGAAACCATGTTGGTAAGGCCATGCAGTAATGCAGAATTGATGTGATATAATAGTACAGACTATATTAAAGTGCCGTAAGCATTTGCGAAAAGATAGAGGCACACAATATTCGTTCCCTTCGTCTTCCTGTCGTTCCCCTAGGCGAATTAAAGGCATGCGAACAAGTTCGGAGAAAGGTACTATATTGCCAGATAACATCAACTGCACAGAATATTTTATAGTACCGCAAATTGCATATTTTCATTTGCCCAAATACAGAGGAACTCGCCTGTCATCTCCTTCCCTATTCCGATGTAATACATATGCAATAAGATTTGAGGAAGGATCATATGCAGTGTTAGAGACACGGGACATACGTACAACACACCCAGAAGCCAAAACCCACAATATATAAAGCTTAGGATGTAATTCAGAAGCGGGCTGGACCAGGAATATTATATATATATTGATAGAATAGTGCAACTTATGTCTAAACTTGTCAAAATCTAGCATCAAGAATTATTCGGGTCATTCAGATTGGTTTATAGTATGATTTTAACAATTACTTTAGCTTTTACGCGATGATGTTTAAATAATGTTTAGGGTCAAGATATAAACAAATCTTATCTGGTATATATTTGATATAATTACTATTTTTTTCTCTCTTTCTCTTTAGATGTATGATAGTCCGTCGATCCTGAGACATTGTAACATGTATTTATTTATTATTTATATATGGATATAAATATAGGATAAGTAGTGAATAGGAAAACTAATGTAAATAATATATTTTAAAATTATTCAATATTAATAAATATGATTTTTTACGTTATATTCTGTTTCGACCCAATAGACGGATCCAGCTCGGACTCGCTGTGTTCGGGAAACTGTGACACATCTTCTCTTCCAACATCCCTCAAGGTCTAAACACAAAATTGTTCAAGCAGTACGTATTACCAGAGATGACTAACGGTACAGAGGCGTGGTCCTTCCCTCCTGGCCCCATGACAGTCACCCAAAGAACTATAGAGCGTGCAACCCTCGGTTTTTGTCTGCGTGATAGAATGCGCGACGTAGATATCCGCAGTAGAACGGTGATCAACACAGCTTAATTGAACTAAAAACTGTAGTAGCTTCTGGTTACCAGGGTTTATCAACTAGCGGAGGATATATTATAGTTATGTAATAATTTGAGCATACAGTGCCTCTTTGTTCCCACTCACTTGCCCCTTTCCCAGTACGTAATTCATCTCCAATCCATCCATCGTCTGTAATTAATTTCCAATAAGTTCTGGTGCAGTGTCTAAGACACGGGACACGCAACTATTTTTCCTCGGCTAGGAATCTAATACATCATCCAGCGACCAAGCAGTCAGTCATCACACCATACGCCTATCAACATCTTGTAAACTGCAGGCGTCATGTTATAAAAAACTTGTCAAGTGATCTTACGTGGTGTGAAGTCAACGTTGATGGAGTATGATTTGTCCGGTTTCACGATGCATAGGCGGGGTCCACGGGGGCAGGGTTCCACCGCAACGTTGTGGATGCTGCACTGCGACGTCTCCACTATAATAAAAAAAGTATCGTATATACCGACTTACGTTTTTTTTATTCTACTGCAGATCCTGCTAAGAGAGTGCTAGTGATAACTGGACTTTCTTGAAGTTCGATGCTATTTATTTTTTTAATGTTAGAGGTGACAGACAAAAGGATCTTTTTGTATCCAACATTTGGCAGTGGATTCAGAAAAATTGGACTGTGAATGAAATGAAGTGACTGTGGAATGTGAAATGGGAGATGTTGTTTTTATTTTTTTATTGTATTATGGGTGACAATCTCGCACACAGTTCAATTGATGGTATGTGATTACTGCGGCTCATGACAACGCCTACTCCTGTATAAGGAATCATAATGCTGGTGCTTTATTATCCTTAAGGATTAAAACCGAATGCGAATGGAAAAATGTAAGTCTCCAGGTCCTTACATTTACCAAACGAAATACAGCAGCTGGTATTCTTTGAGGGTGTGGTCCATCCCTTGTCGAAACGCGTTACCAGGCAGAAATAAATTGCAACGTGGCTTTACCACCTTATTATTCTATTAGTTCTTAGTAGTTCATTAAATATCATTTATTTTAGCGTATTGTGGGTATCACCTTCGTCCGTATTACCTTTCAACACATAACACATCTGGGTAAATATTATTTTAGACGTGATCTGGATCCCCGGTGCGCGCACCGATTAACTTGTTCATTATAATTTTAAGTGAAAATTTCCCACGTGCTCGACGGTGAAGGAAACCATCGCAAGGAAATATGCACGTCTAAGAAAAAAAGTTAGAATATATTTCGATGACATATAATCTAACTATGCTAACATCCCATATCCAAGAGTGGGATTTATACCCATAATTTGTTGCTTTACTTTTAAAGTCATTCTAACGTTGTTTGTTCAAAGCGCGATATTAATCAACAAAATAAATATTTCCAAATTACGGGGGATATAAGCCACCAATAACCAAGTTTGGACCTTGGAGGTCTATTGTGAAGAATTATTAATAATATTTTTAGATTGAGTACAATCTAATTGTAGTGACAATAGAACCAGTTTAAGGTTACGATGCTGCGGCATGAGGGTACAGTACATCCAGACCAATAATGTACGTCGCACCATTTTCTTAATCTACAGAACCTGATTAAAACCACACCGATTTGTCAGTTTGGGAGAAAATTTAGGTTTAAAATGACTTACCATCTTTGCAGTTCTTTTTGATAACGAAATCGGACTTGACGAGGAAGAAGCACAAGAAGATGAGGAAGACACGGGCGTCCATCTTGGAACAGAGAACGCGCGAGACTGCGACGTGTAGCTCGTGTTTGTTACTACAATTGGTCATTATTATTAAACGATGAGCCCGGACAGGCGTTAGGGTTGGGACCTTTGACTTCATCAAATGGGCTATCAGTTTGCGTATCATCTGCTCTAATGTGATGCACTTTGGGAAACGAATCTAATACGTTTTCGTTGCTTATAGGACTATCCATGGCATATCTATAAGGTACGACTTTAAAATAAAATCTATGCCAAAAGAAAGCAGAGTTTATTTTGGTATTTCTTATTCGTAGATCTGTAATCAGCCGCAACATTTGACAAAGGAATCACAAGTCGAACAGGATAAATATATTTTATTAACTTAGTGAGTATCAATGAAGACACTGTACTTGGAGTCCTCAAAGGATAATCTTCGATTATGTGAGATAGGTTTTTATAGAGAGCATCTTTCGTCTATACCATTAGGTGAAGCAAATGATTCCTTGTCGCTATAAAATATTGTGGTTATAAAATTAGGATATAGACACAATTGTCTATCATGGATAACTTATGAAGATGCAGATTGTGACCTTTGAGGACTAAAATGGTTAACTACTGCCACAGAACAGTGCCGGTTAGTCATCCATTTTCATCACCAAATAAATAAGACACAGCAATTATGTCTTATTTATTTGTTGATTATTTTATTTGATGTGAACTTCCACAAGGATCCAAACTTTTCGTTCTACCGGAATTTCTATCAAGAGAATGTATCTGTAAGAACTTCCTTAAAATATATAATTAAAAGGAATATCCGTATGATTGGGTACGGCCCTGGTCCGGCGCCGTGTCAAACAGCCGATGTTTAAATAACTCTGCAATTAATAATCGATAACAATGGGCCAACGTGTCCCCTGTGGAAGTGGATGTATGAGATCACACCATACAAGCTTATTGTCTCAAACGCATACGATCGTTTGTTTACCCATAATTTTTATAATATTATTGATAACTTAGCTCACAGTTCATCTGATGGTAAGTGATGGCACAACTAAGTTTCAAGAGAATTTGTTGATACCCCTGAGGGCTGAGATGGGTCATCCGCCTTGTTACCTGCGGGTCCCCGGGTCCGCGATGTTAAGAGATTCCTGCGGCCCGTGACACTTACATTCATCCTCCATAAGGAAACAGTGCGGATAAGTTGTCATCCTTGAAGACTAAGATGGAATGACTCATCACCAGTAATAAGGGTAACAGGATCTGTACAGTAGCCATAAAACAGCAGTGTCTTGCTGCTGCTTTGCGCTGATATTCTGTGAGAGCGTAGTCCCTTCCGGTCGGTTCATCGTGCAGCTAAAAACAAACTGTAGTGTGTCTATACCACTGCTTAAAACAACACACAACTAATCAGGTAAAAAGTTAAATTTCCACAAATACTAAAATATATCCGCACATGCAGTTCACTGAGCCCCTAACAAGACAGGAAGTTATTCAATCGTAAGCCGAGCGCAATTGTTATCGAGTGCCTTTTTAATGAAAGTTAGAACGACAGATGAGCAGACTGTTCACCTGATGGGAATTATAAGTGGGGTCCGTCAACACAAATCAATCTTCAGCAAAAATTCAAGATGCATCTGCGTTTTCACCGCTGCGGACTGATACCTCATCATCCGTTTTTGTATATCCGGTGTCTTACACTCACCATACGAAACACAGCAGCATTATACTGCTATTGAGCAGCTATTCTGTGAGGGCGTGGTCTTTCCCCCATCAAGTTGATCCATTCATGCCGCATCTAGAAGAAGTTGTAGCGTGCTTTTACCACTGACGTATGAACACAACATAAAACTAAAACTTATTAGTCTAATCCAGTTGGATCTCCGGTTACTTATCCCGGCCTCCAATCATATATCACCACTACGTTACCATGACAGAATATTTTCACAGAATAACGAAATAAATCTCGCTCATGGTATGTAAGGGAACACTTGCTAAAAAGCAGGTTTAAACCGAAGCCTCCATTAATATTAGTGCTACTGCTATTTTATAGTTTCGACGTGACACTAGCACGTAAATGAAAAATATGAAAGAGAAGTACCCGGGTTATTAGCAAAACATCGAAAGCAGATGGAAGTAAAGTTTATTATTAGAAGTAGTAAGATTCAAACTAATTGATATGAAATGAAATGTTATCAATTATAATATTGTTATTTATAGATCAGGATTGGGAGCAAGAGACTGCCAGTCAATGCTCTCCTCGACTTCACCGCGGTGTTTGAACCCTATCTATATACAAACAAGATATCACCCCCTAACCTTTACCTTGCAGAGATCTTGTTGTTGTAGCAAGATGGAACTAAGGTAAACGACACTCGTAGAAATTACAATATTTTTATTGTATTAAGGCTAACAAAGAAGGTAAGTGATTCCTGGCAGGACATCGACATTCTTCCTCGAATGCAGTGTTACTGCTGACGAGTAAGATGCCATGTCTCGTCACCAGTAATAATGGTCTCCGGATTCCTGCACTTACCAGACGTAAGACATCAGCGTCATCTTTTATTTTGAGCTATTATTCTGTGAGAACGTAGTCGTTCTTCGGTCGGATCATGCCGCAGCTAGAAACGAACTGCACGTACTATATATTGTATAGTTATTGATAATTCGACGTATTCCCGTTAAGATGTGATAGTGATGACTATTTGGGATAATTTTAACCCCCATATGCATTATGCAAAAGTGAACCATTTTTGAGTTATCATGTTTTTAAGCTTTTTTCAAAATAAGTCAGAAAGGCAACATCAAAAACAGAGAGGGATACCCCTCCAAATAGAAGACGTCCTAAATTCGCCATAATAACGCCTGAAGATAACCTGACGGCAAATATTAACTTTAACGTTATCACAGCCCCTTCCGCAACGAGCGGCAGCGGCTTCACCGTGGACCGACCAACGTCACAGACGCGCACACAAACATCTCATGTACACACACTCGTAAATTCAGACACGCCACACTGCGCCGGCGAGCGCGACATCGTCTTCCTCGTACAGCGGCTTACACGCGATTTAATCGTGTTTTAGGCCGCTTCTAAAGTTATCCTGTCCTCCCTATAGATAGCGATCCGAGTCGAGGTTTCGTACCTCACTATGAGGGGCCCTCGAATTGTATTATCGCCCCCCTCTGTTGTGGTCGACGTTCTTCGTCCACAGGGGTCGGAGCGCAACGGTGGTGCAGCAGTGGTCTTCGTGCTTCGCTTCGCAGCATCGTCGTTGTCTCCTTATTCCGCGAGCGGGTCTATTTAGATAAAGCTGTAGAGGTCACTGGAGCAACAGCAATACTCATACACAAAAAAAAAAAAAAATATTAAAAAAAAAGAGTATCAATTTAAATATAATTTTTTCTTCTGATTTATAAAAACGATTAAACCCTAGTTATTTATCAATATTAAAACGACAGTTATCGGTCCACATTTAAAAAATGCGAGGCGAAAAATGATATAATTTCAATATTTTTTTCCACTAAATTGCCTTAAAACTATCACAACTATGCTCTACCACTAGAAGTACTGAAGCATTAGCAGCGCCTGAGATTCCATGCACACAAACATGTATTATTTACGCGCTTAATTAAAATTGACACATATATTTTTTATTTGTCACCTGATGATGAGTGTTGCCTGCGGCCCATGATATCCACGTACATCCTCGACATCTTGAAGTAAATTGTTGTTAGACCAAGCTGATGCGTTGTCACCCTGGACGACTAAAATGGAAGGCCTCATCACCGGTAGTAATATAACAAATTAAAAGGCAAAAAGTCTCTTAAACTACGATAAGAGTTCCGTACCACTAAACTGTCGATCTGTTCAGGATTCTTATAATTAAATAGATTGAGATTTTGATGCTGTTTGTCAGCCGTTTAATAGACAATCTTGATGATTGCCTGTCAGTGGCATATCAATGTTGTCAGTTCAGTACTCCTCCACGAGGACAATGTTGGCGCTTGCACCAGCTCGTCCCGGGTTCACGGTGCAGGAATTCAGGTGACCTCTAGTTGGAGTCATACCACGCTCACACGCCACGTATTCTCAGAATAGTCTCACCTAGACAAGCTGTTGGTGTACTATTACAGCATTGGGATACCTTTTCAACTTTGTTGTTATTTCATTGATTGTGACTGAACTGAACTGTGTCCTCGAGTTCAGCTCATGATAAGTTATTAAAGATTATTAAGAGAAGATTAAAGACACTAACATTTGCCATTGGTAAATAATTATAATGCAGATGCGTTGTTGTTACCTTTGAGCATAAATTGTTGTAAAAATGTGCTGTGGCTGCAGATACATTTCTTATTTTAGTTTCCTTGTGTAGATGGTTTATGTACATAAAAGTTATATAAATAAATAAAAAATACGAGGATCATTAGCAATCTGCTCTTCCCCGCATGGGGCGATTTGTTTTGGAGCCTCATATTATTTGGTCTGCAGTGTGGACACCCTAAGACCACTAATACTATTTCCCTTCAATAAAAATTGGGATTTAAATTGCGCATTATCGGATGGATTGGTCAGAGTATTTGGCTATGTCGGCTCCTGGATTCAACTCTCATTTGAGCAATAACATTCCTGGCTTAAAATTATTGGTGAACAGGGGAAGGGGACCACATCTGGAACAGATACCTTCGATCTTACTGCATGTCTATTGCGAATCACGAAACACGAATCAGTGTTAATGTTTACATCACTAGAACATTTCCTGTACCGGCGACGTCATCCATCACCAGAAGATATTGCGATGGTAGGAATTGTCTAGAAGGACGTTATCATTACTTGTATAGATTTTTAATTACATTTTATAATTACTAAATATTACACCTGTAACTTAGGGCACGGTCCCTTATATATATTGTCTTATATTTTTATCACTAGTTGATTTTACTAGCTACTACAAAACGCTAGGTAAGTTTTGTGCACTTACTGCTTCTCACATAGTCTATTTGGGTTCCTCAAGAGTATCGAGTGTCTAAATTTATCGTCACACATTTTTCATCCCTTTCTGGATTCAATTCTGAAGTCTACGCAGACAATGTCGCGGTCGAACGTTAGCTTTAACATAAATTGATGAGAGTCGTTAATCTATCTCGTTTACCGGGATAAAAGTATCCTATGTGTTAATTCAGGTTTTAAACTATCTGTGTGCTACATTTCATTTAAATCTGTTGAGCTGGTTTTTTCGTGATTGAGTAACAAACATCTCAACATATAATTCAATATATATGTTAATTGAATGATAATTTAACACAAGTAATTATTTATTTTATGTACTCTTACTTTAACAGTATAAGAGTTATGACAAACGGGCACACCTGATGGTAAGTGATAAGATGCACATCTGTTGTCGCTCATGAGATCTGAGATGGAACGCCTTGTTAACTATAATCGGGTCCCCGGATCCTTACGCTCACCACTCGAAAAACAGCAACGTTATGCTGCTACTTCGGGCTGGTATTCTACGAGGGCGTGGCTCTACCTTTGCCTATCGGCTGAGTGTCGACTTGTTAGGATAATTGCGTAAGGAATTCGGAGACTTTTAATACAGGTGACGAGGCGGTTCATCTTAGTCCCCAGAGGTGACACACACCGCATGTATATCATGTTTCCTTATCGAGGATGCAACAATGTGCTCCTTTGTCACCAGGTCAGAGTTGGCTTTATTCATAAGGTTTAACTCAACCTCTGATCACCCCGTTTGAATTTACCGAAATAAAACATAGACACATATAGTTTTATTAACTAGACAATCATGACCCCTACTTATTACTTACTTACTACTTAAATATCACTTAACTGACTAATATATAGTCTCAATAAAACAGGACGAAAATGTTAATGCTTGTAGTGGTATAAACATAACTAACGTTTGTGTTAACCACTCCAACTAAGCTTGAACGCTCGTGCTTGGAGATGGTTCACGACAGTGGGCGAACGGCGGAGGCCTAGGACCTTGAGTTTTGCAGACAGTACCCTAAACCATTAGGCTATTGGCGATATTACCAAGTAGATAATTGGGCAGCTACTCTAGTCGCGAGGCCATGCTACACTCGGCATGTTATACGCTCTTTCTGGTCTTCGTGAATCTGTCTCGCAAGTCGTATGGTTCTCAAAAATAACAAGATTAAATTATAAAAAGTTTATATATAATTTTTTTAAAATGACAGCAATTCTCATCATCTGATCTCAATGTTGGCTTTGAAGCAGCACAACTGGGTGTCGTTTTCTTCGTTCGACACCTTCCACTTGATGGTAAATTTACCCTGAAAATTAAATTAAATTCATCGTCACCGGATTACAGACAGGACATTGGAAGAAAGGGACAAGTAATTTAAAGATTACATTTAAAATCTAATAGCGGTGGGTACGTTGCAGGTAGTTTCTAGGATGGATCGGCATGACTGGAGTAGACCACGTCCCTAAAGATCACCAGATTGAAATAGTGGCATCCTAATAGGTCTGTATCTATGAAATTGCCGGTTTGTATGAAATAAGTTAAAGTATTTTTTTTAATTCTGTTATGCAAAGTAATCACCCATGTAAACGATGCATCTTTGCCAACGCAGTGGTAACTACTATTGATGCCCTTGTTGTAAAAAAGATGAGAAGAGATGAGGCAACAAACTCTTAAAAGGTATTTTGTACTGCCTCTCGGGAATTGAATTTTTTCCCGCTAAAAAGTTGTCCAAGTTTTGGAAAAAGTAATAGTCGGTGGGTGCAAGGTCAATACCAGGTTCTACAGATCTCTACACTCACTAAACGAAACTGCTTCTGATATGCCGCTATTTCTTGGTGGCGTTCGGTAAAGGCATGGTCCTTCCCTAGTCGAGCCGAACCCATTCATGGAAAGCCATAAAAAACAAACTAAACAAACAAGTTGTATGTGGCCCCATCATTGTTGTCAACCTGAATTCCATTTCCAATCACCCAATCAGAAATCTTTTCTGCAATAGCTAGCCACTAAGGTCCAATATCGTCTGGCTATGCCCAGCGCTGGGAATCCGCATTTTTTTTCTGGAGCGTTGCATGTGATTGCTTACCGTGCTTTTATATATCCTGAACAATTAGTATTATCCAGACATAATGAAACGATACCGACGTGGGTGGAATGGACTACGAGGATATAATATCTATAGTCTAAAGAAAACAACGATGACCATTCCATATGACTGTGGTTGGTAAGGCGTGGTCCTTGTTTTGTGAGTTCCCATTATTCGGAGCATTTTTTCGTAAGACTTGGGGTTCAAAAGTTCTTCCTTGATCTCTAAGGGCGCCCCAACTCTGCAGAACACCTCGTTCACTAGTACTTTGGCTACTGTAGTGGCAAATACTTCAGGCCGCTCTGTAAATATGGTCCATCACAGCCATTGTGTACTCATTTCCTTTTTTTGATAAGGGAAAAGGTCCAGCTATATCAATTGCAATCCTTTCCCATGGGGCACCGACGTTATCTTGCTTCATTTCAGATTAGCAAAGAATTGTGGTTACTTACACTAGGCAATAGCTTTCCAAGCTTGAGGCTATAGCTTAGGTTTTGAGACTTGCCAGGCTCCGTGGGGCAGGTAGTGTACTGGCAGCCGTCAGCATCTGACAGCTCGTTGAAGGGTACATCCGTGACTCCGTTTGCCCAGTAAACACCGGTCTTCAACTTCTGGGCTGAGAAGGCTGAAAGATTTTATAAAAAAAATTGAACAGTAGGGCCTTTTAATATGCAACTAGAAAGCAAGTATGCAAAGTTTGGCAATGCAAACCATCCAAGCTGAGAAGTCAAACCTTTTTAAACATAATAGTATCGTCCTACACGGTGAGATTATTGAATTTTAAAATAAAGAATGTTTATGAACGAATTACATTGACAAGGCATTTGTTATAGTTTTCTTTATTAAACTGTTGTGTGATGTAATTATTTCTTGTGTGATACATTTGTTCAAATAACTGTCCGACCCCGCAACCCTTCGTCTTCCAGATACCGGCAAGACAACGGACAAAACACTGTGCCACAACTGTTGTGTTTAACATAATGAAGGAAAGAAACCGAAGACACTATCACTGGTAACTATGCATTCAGTCACATTCCTTATGTCTGACACCATGGTTGCTGAATAATTACTTATTAAAGATACGTAAGGGAGTCATACGCAACAGAAATCACTCGCCATGAGAGTAGGGAAGTTATATAAATTACTTACACTTAGCCTGTCGCGATTCCTCGCCCTCTACACAAAGCGGTTCGGTTCTTCATTTATAATATCGCACTGCTAAGAATTGGAACTCTACCGGGGTCTGTTTTCTAGACCGACATGATAAAGAAATTTGCATCCTCAATAAAGATACAAGATGCTCATATAACAATACCTCGTTACCTGTACCAGAGTCCCAGAATCCCTAAACTCATCACACGAAATACAGCAGCGTCTTGCTACTTTTTCACGACGGTATCCCGGTACTGATGTAGCCAGAAACTAGCCGCAGCATCACTCCACTATCAACCATTAAGACTGTGGCCAAACGATTCTTCGTATCTTGAATTGAATAAAGAAAACTATGACTCCCACAGTCGTGTGAAGAACTGTGTGCTGTTCTGTCACCGTGCAACCAACACTTACTAGGTACAAAGTCGAAAGATATAGTGTGGCGCCTTCTCTTCTTCAGGATGCACTTATCACCGTTTGTGCAGGGCGTTATCTGGACATTGGAGACTGGACAGATTTCATTCGACGCTAAAATCAAAAAAATTAATAAGATAAGAATCTTAATTTAAAGATGTGATCTGTTGAGAATGGGTAGCTGATGTCGTGGGCACCTGACGTCGGTTCATATGAGGCGATGATGACGGTGATGAAGGTGTCCTGTTGGGCGATGTCCAGCTCGGCGATATCTGTCTAGTTATTGATGCCAGATGACATCAACTGCGCAGGTTTTGTATTAGTGTCATAAGCATTCGCGCAACACGCCCCTCCCCCTCTCCGCGTAATGCTTCAGGGGAACTGTGCGCCTTTGTCGTCTATACAATTATAAAAAATAAAGAACTGAAAGAGTCTTTGAGATATTCTATTTGACTTGCTGTTGATTCAAAACAGTTTTAGCAGGTGTTTAGTATATTATGTATATTTATTGTACACAGTGGTTTGGTAAGCTGCAGATAGCATCAGCATGGTAACCGAAATTGATACGTAACCGTATCTGCCATTCGACTATTGTCGACAAGCATCTGCAGATCTTAATACTTAGTTGGTTAACTACAATGTTGCAATAATGGTAACATCGTCTTTACAAAATAAAATAACAAGGCAGGTTTGGTTCAGTGTTCGGACGCAGTGTTGCTAGCATTGTTTTTTTTAATATTTATTTTGTTATTAGTATTAACCTCGAAAGCGTCTAATAACAATTTTTAAAGCAGTTATGACGTTTTATCTAACAGACTAAGTTCAAGTGTAAAACTTTTTACCAACAATACTCGAGTGCATTCGGTACAATTAGAGATAAGTACATTATCTGTGGCGAGTGGCAGAGGGCATACAAAACAAAAGCGGATCCAGGGAACGATAGGAGTTTTTCTTTTAATAATAATTTATTTAGAATTAAAAGACAATTAATATACAATGAACTTATAACTGAAATATATCATTTCTTGTTAAAACAAAAAGAAAGATAATTTCTACGTCAACCATTGTTCGATTAGTTAGACAACAAAAACTGTGAACTATATCTGTAACAATACTACTAAGTCCAATAAATATTTCTTTTATTCGTAAGTAGTACTGCGTAACCTAGGCCGAGCCTGTATCTTAGAATACTAGTCTCGTCTAGGGGCATAATCTATACTATCTATATATTTATATCTGATATAATAGCAGTAATTAATATACTTGTCCATTGGCCATGTCTGTCATTCCAATGGACATTTAAAAATCTGCATATCTCTGAATTATTACAATTTACACAACAATTTTTTTTTACTATTAATGATTTTTCTATATTTACATAACGTTGCGTTTTATCTTAGTGTCAAATAAGTTTTGCAGCCCTAATTATTAAGTGGGTATATATTAAGAATATAATTTAACTTATTGTAAACAATTCGTTAGAAGTTTGTACGTGTATATTTTTAAGCCAAATAAATAACTTAACCTATTAGTTTGAATACGGTAAATCTTTAGTTCTTATATACCGAACGGTCAGGTCAAGCTTAAAGTATGTAATAAAAAACAGAAACGAACTTTCCTCATATTAATTTTTTATTTCGTACAATAAATAAAAGACATTCAATACAATATAAAGTGACCGTAATACGTTGCTATTGAGTTTCGTTCACGAATCACTTATATTCACCAATCATCTGTTCAGCCTCTGTTCTAATTAAGAAGTTTTTTTTTAATTTCAATACCCTCACGAGTCATCCTTGGTAGGAAACGATATCCTTTGCGAGGATTTATATTTATCAAATCTGACGTAATTGCGGAGCCGGACGGACACAGATTTCTTAGATAGTCGTTATTTAAATCTGTATGTTCTTTTACGTCACACAGACTGGCAAACTATGTGCTCGTATGTCACGCTTGATATAATAAAAAAAAATGTTCAAGTTCTTTTTGCGTTCTCTGTATCCGCTATTGTTTCGTGTGCCCTCTGACCACCGTAATATACTTATCTAATATTGTACTTATCTCTAATTGTACCGAACGCACTCGACAATTGTTGGTGAAAAGTTTCACACTTGAGCTTGGTACGTTAGATAAAACTAAATAACTGCTATAAACATGGTTATGGTTGGTATGGTTATTAAAATTGAAAAAAAATGCTAACATCACTAAACGAAACCTGGCGTGTTGTTGTCCGATGTTTTAATTCAGCCGTATGTTTATTTCACAGTATGGCGAATCTCGGTCACCCTTAATACAATAAACATAGAACTTGAATAACACTTTTATATTGTTTTAAGCGTGACAAATTAGCACACTGTTCACCTGATTGTTAGTAATTCCTGCGGCACATTAATCTTGGATAAGGGATCATAATCCACATGCGTTGTCAACCCTGAGGAGTATGCATCAGTGATAAGGGTCTCCGGAACTCTACACTCATCATACGAAAAACAGCTGCATTATGCTACTCTTTTACGTGGCACTGCCCCGGCCGACCCATTTATGCTGCAGCGAGTAGAAACTGCGACGTGGCTCTATCACTGAAAAGTTGTTTTTATAACACTCACGAATATTATAAGTAAGAAAGAATACAATAATTAATTATATTTGTTAAAGTACCTCAATATCTAAGTAAGAGTCTAAGAGTTTGATCCTACTTGACTACGGGGCGGGGGCTAGGTTTGGCCTCGTGTATCGAGCATGGAGCATAAACGTTGAATATATACCAAATAGGGATCTGGACGACGTTTATTACTGGCGACGAGGCATTCCATCTCAGTCCTCAAGGGTGACAACGCATCTGCATTATGGTTCTTTATCCACGATGAATGTGGACGTCGGGTGTCAAATAATCATGAAAACGAGCCCTCAAAATAATAAAAAAAATTGCACGTACGAAAAGGGAGAAACAGACGCAAGCCAACAGGGCTTCGAATCCCGATCCTCGACCACAAGTACAGTGGCACAGACACGAAGTGTCATCTATAAATGAATTAAGTAGAAGCCACTTACCATCGTCACATGTATCGAAGTTAACGACCGTCCCGAACACCACGGCTAGCGAAGACAGCAAGACGAAGTGAAACGCGAGCATGGTGACACTGTCGTCTCAGACGGACAACTGCGGTGGGGCCGAGCGAGTGCCGCGCCGGCCGCGTGGCTATCGCGAGTGGCTTCTCGACCCGCCCACGCCTCGAGATAACACTATCGGTCTTACTTGTTCTGCATCCGTATTTAATGGCTGTCTTTTATTTGCCATCAATCATTATCTACTTAATTTAGTACTCAAAATACTAAGGAATTTCTTTTGTTTTCATTTTTATTGTATTCAGGGTGCCAAACGAGCACACAAGTCAGCTGATAGTGATTGTCACCCTTGTGGGCTAAGAATGAATGACCCAACATTAATGATAAGGATGTCCGGATCCCTACACTCACCATATGAAACACGGCAGCGTTATGCTGCTACTTCACGTTGGTATTCAGTGGAGACGTTTTCATTCTCTGGTGGAGCCGATCGATACACGCTGTAATAAGAAAAAAACTGACATGCGATAATGACTTACACAAACTCATTTACACAATTGGCCTTGGCTTTGACATTTGACAACAAGCTACACTGCAGTTCGTGTCTAGCTGCATAATGAATGGGTCAGCTCGATCGGGGTAGGACCACGCCCTCACAGAATACCCGCGCGAAATAGCAGTATAATATTTCTGTGTTTCGTCTAGCGAGTGTAGGGATACGGTGACCTTTATTACTGGTGACGAGGCATTCCAGTCCTCAAGGGTGACAACGCATCTGCATTATGATTCCTTGTCAACGATGAATGTAGAAGTCATGGGCCGCAGGAATCGCTTGCCATCAGGTGACCTGTGTGCTCGTTTGTTACTCACAATGTAATAAAAATAATTATTATAATATAATGTTAGTTGGCAGTTGACAAACGAGGATACAGTGCACCTGATGGCATGCGATGATGGACGACGGCACCTATATCCTTAACTGACATTGAAGACAGCACAAAACGCACAGCGTTGTCATCTGAGCACGGTGGTGGAATGCGTCGTTACGGGCAGTAGGGTTCCCCGGTCTCGGCATTCACTATACGAAACGCAGTAGCTCTATGCTTATATTTTAGACGAGTTTTCTGTGAGGGCGTGGTCATCCTTCAATCGAGCTGATTTTGCAGCCAGGTATTAACTACAGTGTGGCTCAAACCATTATGAGTATCCATTAAACAATTGCCGGAGTAATAATAATTAGTTTAAAAAAATAGTTCGTTATCACAGTTTGCTTCGCGCAATCCGAGGAGATATAGATTACACCGTTGTCTGGCAGTATCCCGCATCCCACCGGTGGAGCTAAGGAATAACTACTTTCAACTCACCACACCTGTATACGGTCAAATAAAAACTTAACGCGGCATGAATAGATCAGCTCACTTGGAACCTATTACAGAATTCCTACGTAATTAAGCATCACTTATTGTTGTGGTGTTGTGGTTGGAATGATGGTGGAATAAACTTATGACCTTAGTAGTAGGAGTATGGCATTCTATCTTAGTCAAGTCAAGACAACGCATCCGCGTAAGTTAAACTCTATCATCTGGGGGAAAGACAGGGATATGGGGACTTCTATTCACTAATACCTCCTTGGTTGCGCCCCACCATGCATTGGGATATCTTCCGGGATGGGATACTCCGGGATATCCTCAGAAACGCAGCGGTGTCCCCCTGCATAGAGCCTAAGCTCGTGTTGCAGGGTAGACGTCGCCTCTCCAAGTACCCATACTATGCTATGCTTGACCGGCTTCAATTTAGTAGACAATTAGGACCTTATTGGCTCCCGTACTTGAAGTCGACTTTTAGTCAACTTATACGACAAGCAGGGGACACCTTAGTCCATTCTCTAAACTCGGGACTAAAGAGCTGAAGAGACTGAGATGTATCATCAGATTATAGTCCAGATCTTGTGGTGACTAGGGGCAAATTTCCATAGGTTCAAGAGGTTTTGTAATTCGTATTACTGGCACTAAAATAAACACATCTCGTGTTGCTTGATAACCAGGCATTCCTTAACGCGATTATTTGTGACATTTTCGATTTGTTTGTCTTTGGTTTTACAATAAAGGGAACATCGTTTTTCCTGATTCTCCTTCCATTCTTCATAATGACTCATTCTTTGCAGGTTATCTGTCATAATGTAGTGGACATTGGAATAAACTCTCCATTTGTTGTCGATCCTGATTGACATGAGATAAAGAGTGTATTTTATTTACCCTGGGTTATGGGTTGCATCAGCTACCACAAAATCTAGGAACGTGCAGGTCGGGTCTGCTCGGCTGGGGTAGGATTACTCTCTCGCAGAATACGAGGGTAATATACGAGCAAAACGCGTTTCATCTAGGTAGGGATCCGGAGATCTGATTTACTGGTGACGAGACAGACAGACTTAGTTCTCATGTGCATTTAGTAACTTGTTTTTTTTTTTATTATAAAGAATATTAGCAATGCTTTTAATATTACTAATTAAGCTGAAAATTCTTATGCCAGGAGATGGTTCACGATAATAATCGAATGGCGGATTCGAACCTACGACCTTAAGTTTCGCAGACCGTACCCTAAGCCATTAGGCTGTTGACGAGGATGGATTTGATAATTATAAGCAGTTTTAGGGTTTATAACATACGGGTTCAACTTAAGCCGTACGTTCCCCGCGAAACGCGTCCCTTGCGATCGCCGAACAGATTTATAGAACCGGCTGGGCACATAACACAAACCGGAGAGAATGCCGCCATATTTTTCAAGGGGCTTGGCCATAAACAAAACTAGACTAATAATATTTCATTATCTATTGAAACCCAATAACTATCTGCGGGTGTTCCTGGCGACGGCGCTCACCCACCATAACGTGAGCTGCAAGCAGATCGCCATCTCAACATAAAATAAAATTGGTAGCAGGTTACAGTGACTGTTGTAACTAAAGTGGGTGATGTAATCAAAGATCGAAAATAGAAAAAGAAAATGTTTATTCAACTTATTTACAAGACAAGGTCCCGTCGACGGGCATGTCACAACTAATCCTAAGTACGTTGTGTAACGTCGTTGCTCGGAGTACAATTGTTTACAGTTTTAAATATTTACAACATATTTACACGCTTAACATGTGCCGGGGAATACTCTTTGGCATACCCTTGGCATGGAAGTCGGGACTGTACACACAGTACGTCAGATACTAAAAGTTTTTTTTTTCTTTTGCCAAGTCGATAAAAATATTAAAAAAAAATACCGGTTCTTATGTTGCCATAAGTGGCAACGGGTAAGATTTCCTTAAATAAATGTTACGATAATTTCAAGAGATATATGTGGATTTCCCATGTGATTCGCGAGAAAGACTGTCCAGTATAAGAAATAAATTAAAAAAAAAATATTTCGAAGATTGAATCCGCGAATCCGCACTGGAGCTGTTTAGCGGACCATCCTCCAACACATATAGAGGCTTATGAACAGGGGGACTTATATATATATGTAAAATACATAGTATATATACTGCCTATATATATATATAGATCCCACTGTTGAGCATACGTCTCTTCTATATATAGACACATATGTTATATATAATTACTGTAATACATTCTTTTATATAAATTATATAATATTTTCTCATCTTTAGCACATTATTTCTCAACCATGTTTATAAGCTAAACTAAGCTATAAGTTTATGTTACTATTACATGGTCTTATTACATTTTATAAAACTACATTAAAATTCATGCCTTTAATAAACGAATCTTCCGTATACAGGTCTTATTTATTGAACAGATTGCGACTCCCCAGGTTGAGAAACGATGGTACATTAAATAGTTGAAAAAAAACAAGGCTGATAACTTGTCGCGTTAAGTCAACATTATTTTTAATACATTGGAAGTGTGACCAGTGAGGAAGTTACACATTTTGAACATTGATACAGTTTAAGAATAATAATCTTAGCACGTGATCGACGGTCAAGGAAAAACAGCGCGAGGAGACCTGCCTGCATGTCTGACATATAGTCCGCCAATCCGCAGCGGCCACGTGGCGCGCTATCCTCCAACACCCACAAGGTAGCAGACGCTGGACCCGCGACAATATCCTAACGACATATATAAGTACATTTGCCGGCGACTTACAAATATTTAAGTACTTTTACTCTTCACAAATTTTTACATTTTTTTTAAATTAAGGTGACAAATAAGCACACATGGTATGTGATGACTTGACGGCACATGATATCTACTTCATCCTGAAAATTGTCTATGATTGTGTCCGAATCCTTACACACATTATACGAAACAAGGCCGCGTTTTTTTATTTGTATTGGTGACCAAAAAATCACACAGTTCACCTGATGGTAAGTGGCGACTGATCTTCAACAAACATTCAAGATGCGTATTCGTTGTACCTCTAAGGACTTAGATGGAATGCCTCATCACCTCTAATTGGGAGGTAATTTTTTGTAAATATTAATGGTGACATACGAGCACAGAGCTATCTTGACAATAAGTGTTTCTTCCAGCCCATGACACCCACGTTCACCATCGATCTGGTATGGCATGATGGTAGTATATGTATCTGGGTACTAGTCCTCAGGGGTGTAAGCGCATGTTGCATCGTGACTTGGATGATGGGAGGCCGCAGTCATCGCTGACCATCCGGTGAACTGTGGTTTGTCCTCCCTAATATTAAGTAAGAAACAATCTATCAGATATTAATAAAATAATTCACATTCTAAATATAAATTCGATTGTCTGAGCAAAGTTGACGAACAAACACAGTTCACTTCATGGTGAGTGATCAGGAGATTCACCTCACGATCAAGTTAAAGATAAACGAGTCACCCTTGAGTACTAAACTATTTTCACTTCTCCCAAACGCACAAAACACAGTTCTCTATATAAAGTTTTCACTAAACAATAGCTAGCGTGGTAGTGGTATTATGGTCATCCCGCACGTGATGCAGGTCCTGGTGGATGCCGGCCTCCTTCAATATCCTCATCCTTGGCCCTAACGGCACTCCCAGAGCTCGCAGCTTGTCCTCCCCGACGTAGGGCAGTTCCGCTGCCCCCACTTTCTCCTTTTCCAGCAAAGCTGCGTATTTCTGGTGAAGTTAAAATAGTTTTCTTTATTGACGCTTCTCTAACATTGGGCACGTGATGTATTCACATAGTGTGATCATGATGACCTAATAGTCAATTTCAATCACCGCGATGTCTCAGTAATTCCAGATGAAATCAACTGCGCGGGGCTTACTCTAGTGCTGTATTAGCACAAAAGCAGAGGCAATCACTTGTCCAATGTAATGTGCAAGAATATCGGAGGAACGTTAAGATGCAGTATCAGGGAGCTGGATGTTAACAAACACCCACACCGAAATATTACTATAATTATAAATAAGATAATACTATAGATAATATATTTTTTATAAATAAAACAAGTATTAGGAAACCAAATTAAAAAAAAAGAAATGTAATATACGTTTATAGAGTTAAATCTGTAATCTGTTAATGGGCATTTTAAAATATTTGAACAGTTTAAATGTAATCCGATGAAAGTTATTACTTTTAAAAAGATTCCTATAAATGGAGGCATTAAATTTAAGTAAAATTTAAAATTTAAAGTAAGTCTTACGATCATTCATTCATTCTTTTATAAGGTCGCCCACGACATATCATTTGATTTCAGTCATGATTTCGTTCACTTACTTCATAACAATGTTATCAGTCTCCACACCATTTTACTTTTTACCCCTACAGCTGTGTAACATGGTATAGCTACATGATATACCTATTACACAACTAATAATGCATGTGTAATTTGGTTCGGATGCAGTGTCAGGGACACGGAACATACATACAACACACCCAGAAATATTGATGCATAAAATTTTTTTTAGGCTGGCAATCGAAACCATTACGCCGAATTATCGAATGGCAACACTTCGACTTCAAAAATGTAGCAGTTATTATGTAGTAATGTTAAGACTTACCTCGTATCCCAGTTTTTTGAGGAAGAGTCGCATGAGAGGCGGTTCGTCGCCGAAGAACTTGGTGAGGCGTTTGACTCTGTCAGGGTTGCTGAACGAGTAGGGGTCCAGATGTCGCTGATGCCCGGAACGGATATACTGCTGGGATCTGCAAACAACACAGTTTTTTTAATCAATGTCATAGAAGCTTTGTTTTTATTGGAATAGGTAGTAGACGAGGAAGCAGTTCAGGGGATTATCACCGCCATGAGCATGCGACACCAGGGTAGTGGCAACTGCGTTATCAGCCTTTAAGAAAGGTGTGTACTGTTTTTGAAGATAAGTCGTGTCGGTTCAGAAACACCGCTGGCGATAGTTGATTCGACGGCATAGTTGTGCTTGGCAGATAATTAGGGAAGGGGTGATTGCAGTTCAATTAAAAGATTTGGCAACGTGGTAGGATATTCCATGAATGGGTCAGCTCCACCAACGAAGGACCACGTTTTTGAGACACATTTCATCTGATAGTAAGAGATAACTGAGGCTCTGAGTTGGAATCTCTCTTTACTTGTCCTTCGTTCCCTGGATCCTTACACTCACCATACGAGCTGACCCGTTCAAATTGTAGCTATAAAAGAGCAGCGTGGCTCTATTTTTCTTTTTAGGTTATTTGTATTTTGCATGGTAACAAGGTAATACAGTCACCTATTGTATGATCATACAGAGAACTGGAGACCAATGTAGAAGGTGTCGAGGCATTCCTCAGGGGCGATAGCTGACAGCGCAGATTGTTTGTTTGATTGTTAATTATATTATTTTATAGAAGCTGATTAGGTTTTCTATCGGGTGAAACGTGTGCTAATTCTTCACCGTTGATAGTATTTATTTATTGAACACCAACACAATGAACATTTTTACAATCAGAAAATACAAAAACATTGGATTAGTTTCGTGGTTAATGCCATCGCAATTAAAGGTGAAGACAGAAACAGCAACAGAAAAAAAACAAAAAGTAATATTAAGCTAAATTTTAACTTAAAATGAAAACTACAAAAAGAAATAAAAACAAAAACTTAATAGTTATAGGTTAAGGACTTTTCAAACGTGCAAATGCTTTGAAGTAAGAAAACAATAAAAACAGTTAGACTTTGCGTGTGTGTTAAATTCTTTAATTATTCTATTTAGAGGCGCATTTTACGTAAGTTCGATCTGCTTACACTACATCTTAATAATTGGAATCCAATTCAAGGTCCAGGTAACCGCGACGGTATAGAGAAAGCTAGGGAGGAGAGAAGGTCAGCAGTGTCAATAATGCCATTTACGAATTTATAGAGGAAAGTCAGGTCGAGCATGTCTTCGATCCACGAGTGAGGCTATTTTAAAATAATTTAATCTTTGTCTGTATGGGTATATGAGTTCATCCACTCGTCAGCTATCTTCTCATGATATGACACTGAGGCGTGCGATGACGGCTTACTAATATTTTTATTTATTTCTTGGACATGTCAATACACAAAGTAAAGATTTTACTACTGGTGACGAGGTATTTCTTGTTAGTCTTCAGCGCTGACAACGTATCTGCATCATGATTCCTTATCGACGACGTGGATGCCCTGGGCTCCAAGAATCAGGTGGATTGTGTGTTCGTTTGACAACAATAAAAACAAGCTATAGTATATTCTCGAACACACGCATGATGTTTTACTACTCAAGTGACTTCACGAAGAAACTCACCGCCCTCAAAATTATCTGGGATAATAACTTTATCCAACACCTTAATATTATAAAAAAAAGATCACGCATGAAAATGTGTCTTTTCAATTTCAATAGAATTCGAAGATAGAAAACTCACTTGTACATATGACGTAGAGCAGCGATCTCCGCCCGTATGTTGTCCATCTCCTGCATCACCAGATGCTGCGTCCTCATCTCGCTGGACAGGTGCGCCACGGAGCGGGCCAGCGTGACCACGTGAGATTCTAGTCTTTGAAATCTCTTGTTGATACCCTGGAACGTTTTAGTGTTCAGTTGTAGATGATGATGATAGAGCCACGCTGCTGATCTCTAGTTGCACGTCCTCACAGAACACCAGTACGAGGTAGCAGCATAACGCTGCTGTGTGTGTATGATGAGTAAAGAGATCTGCGTACCCATCTCCCCAACAGCTTGGTACCTCAGTCCTAATAGTCCTATAGATGTAGATATCATGGGCTGCTGTCATCACTTGTCACAGGTGAACTGTGTGCTTGTTTGGATAAAACATACAAACACAGTCAAAAAAGTTTATTTTACATATAAGAGAGTGGAACAGGAAGTGCATCAATAGTGTAATAGTTGGGGGTAGCAAAGGCACGAACCGAGCTCGACCACCGCTGATGCCGCAGCTGCCGATTTACCAAGTGTATGGTGGTGAAGGAAAATATCGTGAGGAAACTTACAGATCTACGAGATAAATAAAAAAATATTTCACGTGACGTCAGTTGCTGACTTTCCTTCAAGGATGGCCGATGGCATTTCAGTTCAACACACCCTTGAGCCAGTACGTCATCACATTTTGGACTTCCATATATTGTGTACCTTTCCCATCCTACGAGTGGAATGTTACACCACGTTGCATTATCAAGTCCTCCCGTCCTCCACTCTAACTAAACTAAAATGCTTCTGCTAGGAGTTGGTTCACAGTAATAGTCTAATGTTGGATTAAAACCTACGCTGTCTTCGCAGTCCCTAGTCCACAAGGCTATTGTCGCTTGAATGCTGGTACTTACCTTGAGGTCGTGTTTCTTCCTGTGTTCATTGGAGCTGCGTCTCTTGTCCCTGATCGGTCTGCTGCTCACCGAGCTGGACGGCAGCGAGGACATGCTGCCGTAGCGTCGTTTTGACGAGAGTCTGTCAAATGTAAACGTAATATGTTTAATAAAAACTTTCATCTGAACCGGGATAAGCATACCACGCACTAACTTCTTTTCTTATTTTCCTATTTTTCTGAAGTAGATAACGTTATACATTTCCGGTCTGCTTGCATACACATGAATATGTTGACGGAGGGGAGGTAAAGATTAATATATATATGTTTCAAAGCTGGAAATCAAAATTGCATTCCTAAAGGACAGATGAGCCTATGAAGATGCCAAGAAGGAAAACTTACAGTAATTTATTCAACGAAGTTTTTATGTGACTGTACACAGTTCACCTGATGGTAAGTGATCCTTGAGAACCGTGATCACATCCAGGCAAGATAACGATTGAAGATGTTGATACAGTGTCATCTGAAATAATTTAAGATGGACTTCCAGCGTTATGGTCTTCAGATTCTTTACTACGGTAATCACAAACCTCCGTCAGCAGCCACAGCTTCATTAGCGGTTATCCACTGTTACCGCTTTTTCAGTTGTTCTGTAAAAGCGTTCTCCTTCTTCAATGGAGATGACCCATTGTTCACCTGGAGTGTGGGTCTACATCTTATATCTAACGGCAATAGTATGTTAAAGTAAGTTTACTACATCCGACAAATGTAGTAACAATCCGTAGAGTACAGTATCTAACAGTATTCTTTACCTGGTTAGTTGAAGCTGCATCTGAAGCTCCCTTCGGTCTTATCATATGCCTTACACCGGATGAAGGAAAAGGATGACTGATTTCATTTCTTTTTACTTACGGTACTATAATTTATCCAGTCACCTTGTTCAGAATAGAGCAGAAAGATATTGTCATGTTCGCCAGCGTCCTATGCGGATGTCTGCTAGGAATAATCCGCACAGTAGCGTCACCTGGTGCAGGACACCGACTAATACCTGGCGTCCCAGGCTGGCGTCTGGGCAGGCCCGGGCCTGCGGACGCCCAGCAGCTGCAACACCTCTGCGTACATGTTCTCGAGGCCACGCAGCTGGCGGCGGATGGCGCGAGCGTCGCCGCCGGACGCGTCGCTGTCGGAGCGCGCGCCCAGCAACGATGACAGGTCCAGGCTGCGGGTCGTCGTGGACGTCACGTCTGTTGTGTCCAGCCCGAATACTGGAACAATAAATTATATGAATAATGCGAGTTGTCATCCAAACCCTCAGTAGACGAACCGATGGTCACTGGTTACTAATAAATATTGAACGGTGAAACTCTAGTAGTTGTCAATGATTAAATAGATAGTGCATATGTATAGTGCAATCTAGTAAACAACTGGTGGGAGAGGTCAATAGTTCAGTTTGGATGGAAATAACTTAGGAAGCTAAGTCAAGTTATTTCGACGTCCATACCTCGGAGCTTGAAAACGAAAGTCTTCGGTGGTGGCATCCATTGCTGAAACATGGATGCTGTCAAGTGACAATATGAAAGTCACCGTAAGTGCAATTAAAAGCAGATAAGATTGGTTATAAACAAATGCACGACGTAGCCTTCCTAGGTTGCTGTAGAGGCAACGGAGTAGGGAGATAATGGACTGCAGAACTAAAAATAGTATATGATCACAATACATTAGACCGGATTTAAGTATGAATTGAAATATAAAAAAAGCTTACGATGTTTCTTATAATGGTGGTCCCGTTTCGAGGAGTGCTTCTTATGCGAGTGCCAGCGTGGTGATTCGCGACCTCGTCTCCGCTCCTCCGGGTACTCCGAAGACCTCCCTGGTAAGCTGGAATTCAATCATCCATGTCAAATTAAAACTATAATATGTATGGACAGTAGACGAGTGAGCGTGTAGCTTGTTTCTACCTCCAAATTAAAGGTTCACGCCCTCACAAAATAAAGACACACAGACCAACGTTCAAAAACTAGTAGTACCTATTTCGTTTATGCAGATCGGAGGAAGGTGAGAGAGGCGGCAGAGGAGGCGTCACCGAACCATCGGAGCTCGCCGAGGAGTCCAAGCGAAGAGTTGATAGTTTCGGCTCTAGAATCTGGCGTAATTCGCACTCCACAAGATCTGCCCACTCATTTTCACCACCTGGATAATTTAAAAAACAAGGCCTAAGTAAATGTTAAAAAAAATCTCTATTACAAGATAAATCACTTTCTCTAATTATATAGGTCTATCAGAAGAGAGACCTCTTGTACATCGACCACAGCCAGAAGACTGCTATCTTAAAACTAGGTCCTAAGTGGTTCTTACCGTGCTCTCTAAATCACGGAGGACCTAATCACTTATCACCGGCAGCATCCCATCCAGATTGGTACCAGATCTTTGTAGATCTGCTTAAAACGGGTATACAAAAATACAGACTAGTAGATTAAAAAGTATAATAACAGCCTGTATATATAAATCCCACTGCTGGGCATAGGCCTCTTCTCTAGAGAGGGTGTTAGAGCTTTGCCCTGCGTATTCACGGACTTCACGTCTTAGAAATATTTTTTTATTGTTTCTCAGACACGCAGGTTTCCTCGCAATGTTTTCATTCACAGTTGGGCACGTGGTAAATCAGCATTTAAATTTGCAACTAACAATACCAGACTAAAATAGACACTGAGCTATCACGTCTAAAATCAGACTAACGAGTAGATATAATAGCATAATATAGTAATATCATTGAACCGTGTTGCCTAGTAATTTGTGGGGGAGGCCTATATTCAGCAGTGGACTAGGATGATCATTTAAAAAAACCACCTGTATCTACTGAGTATGAGCTAATCTTTGTCCCATTGAGAATTAACGACATACTTGCTCCAGCTTGTTGCTGACTCGTGCCAGGTTGCGGTTGACTTCTCGAATGAGCAACAGCATCCGAATCTGCTGATGTATCATGAGGACTAGCTTCAGGTCTCCGCCCACTCGAGTACGCCACGCTGCCCCTACCAGAGTCCACATTCGATGACTGTCCTCCGTTTTTGTCGTAATCTAAAATAAAGAGATATCCTGAAGCCTATCGTATACATGAGCAGGCATATTAACGTTACAAGCCCTTTCACGTCCACTGATGGATATGGACCTACTCTCTAGAGAGGATGGTCGATTTTACTGCCTTTGAGTTTTTTTAAAGTATTTCTGTCATAACTAATGTTAACTATTTCATTTCAAAAAATAAAAATGAGCAGATACACTGCAACTAGGCCCTTTCAATCACTACGTTACTTATAGACTGCAATAATTTTATTTTACAAAAATCAATTTATACGAAGAGACGTCAAGGGTCAAGATAATTGAATGAAAATAAACTTTAAAATGATTGTTCATTTGAATAATAAATACGATATTAAAAATGGCGAAATTTCACAAAATTAAAGAATCCGATAGTTTCGAAGAATTTTACTTATTTTAGAATTAACTGACCTGAACTAGCACCTGAGCCATTGGCACCCTTCTTTCCGTGAGCTTTCAAATCTTCTATTCTATTTGGTGTTTGTCGCGACGAGGATGCTTGAGGGTGATACCCTTCAGCCTTTCCACTGGAATTGTAAACACTATCTGCAGACTTTTGACTTGCACTTTCATCATTTCTATCAGGTCCCTGAAAGTTTGATACTTCTTCTTTATGTCTGTTTGCTAGAGAATCTGGCGTTCTACGAGATTCTCTATTGCTCTCCGGTGTCCGCCTGTAAATATTATCTTGTAGCCTTTCTTGCCTGTTTGATTCTATAGACCGTCCACTGGTCCGAATTCGTTCTTCGAAGCTCGATCTTCCTTGAGCTGCTAATCGTAATCTAAACCCACCATCATCAGATTCTCTCTCTTCAATGGTATTTCTTTGTGTGGTGTTTTCATTTGATAGACCGTCTAGAAGATTACCATGTGAGTTTCTTCGTGATCTCTCATGAATTTGAGGAGTATTTATTTCTGGTCTCTGCGGTGGTTCATCGAGAAGATGTGGATGAGATGCTGCTCGTCTCCCTTCTATTAAGCCTCTCTGCCTTATAATTTCTCTTTCAAGTTGTTGTGGACTTCTAAGATCGAGTCTTGAATGTGAATTGTCAAACTGAAATTATAAGTTATTAATAAAACTAGTATTAGTATAGAGAGACTAGATTAAACTAGTAAACAATTTATCTGGTGGTGAGAGACACGTGCGGCTCATGACGTCTATATTCATCTTCGACAAGGAATTATAATGCAGATGCGTTGTGTGGAGGTCCGAGGTGGAATGCCTTATCATCAGTAATAAAGGTATTACACTAGACAAACTAACTCTGTCATGTTTATCCCAAAAAAAAACAAAAATAGTTTTAATTTATTAACACCGTGATTTAAACTTATCATGATTCAAGATATTTAAAATCTGAATAAACTGAAAAAAAATCCTGTTATGAATGCCTGAATGCATGTTGTACAATAGATAATTCAATAGCAAATATTATTTTACTAAATCACTGCAAATTTAATGCTGCCCTGGTTTTCATTAAGTTAACAATGATCTGATAAATAAATCAACTTTCTTACAGACGTTGAATCTATTTTAAAGATGTTTTACTCACAACGATCCAACTACTTGTTAGTAATTGCGGCACATTTCGTGAGAACAATTGTTTAATTGTTGGGAACAATTGTTCTTTGTGTAGCGGGTGGTGATTGTAGTGAGAATAGGACGGGGTCGACTAAGAAAAGTGTTGCATTGAAATCATTGCTGTAATTTTCGACCAGGTCTCGTGATGATGACTTCTAAACAGAACTGTATTTAATTATTCAATTGGATTGCAAAGACGGTTCACTACTAATGATAACATGTAAGATTCCTGCATGGGTAGTTATTAATATATCAAGATAATAAACGGTTGTTGTAAAGGTAAGATAACGAATTTGATCCACGGGGACACACAATTAGAGAGGCAGAGCTAATTTCCTTTTTAGTCCACGCTTTTTCTCTTAGAGTTCTTTAAAATCAGACTACAACCTAACAATAACTTCTGACCCACTAGACCCTTAGTTCCCAAAGTGGTCCAGGTGTCCACGGGAGAGTCGACGGGGGTCTAAGTTGGCGTGACAAAGAAATGGGATCCACGAAAATTTATTTGCTTTCGATAGTGAAGAACTAAAATGTTAGCTTTACTTCACCAATGTAGGCAGATCATATTTTAAGAAGCTTAGCGACTTTTCTAACATGTCAATTACAATGTAATATGATAACAATAATAATGAATAGTGTAATTACATATTTGAATAAATACAACACAAAAAGATATACTTGTTTTCTTATTATTATTCCACTCCGAATGGGGAGTTTTCTAAATGAAATAAGTGAGAATTGATTGGTTCTTTTTTTTCGAAATCTATTAATTCGTGGTTGGAACTCAAGCGCAACTTTCAAAATTTCCATAGTAAGATCAAATCTTCACATTTTTGTCCAGTTTTGGGAATATGGTAGGAATGTAGCTGTATGGGTTCACCGGAACCAGCAAAATTTTGAAAGTGGTCTATGAGAAAAAAAAGTCTAGGAACCTCTGCCTAGAATCTAGGCCCTAGACGAACAAACAAGTTTCGCTAAACAGTTCCTAACTAACCATGTCTTAAGTTGCTTCGTTTGTTACCGTTCAGATTTCCCTACTTAGTTTCACGTTAGTGCATTTTTACTAAATATTTCCAGAATATCTAAATGAATGGATTTTTCTTTTTTTAGAACCTACCTGATTTTGTGGTCCCGTTTTCAACGAAGTGAAATTGGCCATAGATCTGACATCCATGTCCCTCTGGTAAACTGCACTCCGCCTGCCCGGTGGACCATATTGTTGGTACAAGGCGTCAGCACCCAGGGCTTGAGGGCGTGAATGTGGCGTGGATGAGAGGATCTCTTGTGACCTCGCTTGTTGATTTAGCATCATTTGTTGGTGAACTATTTGATGTTGCATCAATTGCCTGTAAAGGTAAGTTTGAGAGTTTATTCTTCAGAAAATGTAACGCGATAGAGCCATTCTTTAGCTTGTTTCTAGATGCAACATGTAAGAGTCCATTTTACCGGGGAAGGACCACGCCCTCACAGAATATCAGCGTGAAATAAGAGCACTGGTGTGTTTCGTGTAGTGATTGCAGAGATCCAGCGACCCAATTAGCGTAGGCGGGTAGATTCCATCTCAACCCTCCAGAGTGACAACATATGAGTCTATTGAATAGTTGGTGAGGATGGTCATAATGATCACTTACCATTAGGCGAACAGTGAGCTCGTTTATCAACGATAATATTATAAAAAAAACAGTATAATGGTGTAGTGTTTCCTTTGTTGAGTGCAGGAATCTGAAGACCCAGTTCATGGAAGCCAAGACTTCCAACTCTGTTCTCAGGGGTGAGTGACGCATATACATCTTGAAACGTTGTTGATCCTCAATGGAAACAGGATGCAGGTGTTTATGGACTACGATCATAATGCTGAAATGTGTGCTGGTCTGTCATCGTTTAGTTTTATATAAAACGTTAAATTTTAAATCGCTAATGAGGGTGATAGATTCTTAATATTCAAATGAGAAAATTTTAAAATTATCATCTCACCTGTGAGGTGACGGACTTGGGTAGGCCATATTATTGGCCATTCCGTGGGAGTACTGCATATCTGGCCTAGCTTGGGGCATAGGCCTTCCATAAATCCCCTGCTCCACCTTCCTTGTGGGTGTCTCTCTTTGCGTCACTTGTTCAGGTTCTGGCCTTTTCCTTTCTTCAATATTATTGAGACTCGGCTCTTCAGACTTCTCGTTATCATTACTGTCTTTGCTTTTGAATCTACTTGATATCATATCTTTTAGGGTGTGATAAGTTTTGCTTACAGATTTTGCATTTTTGGGGGCATCTCTCGTGTTGTCTTTACCAGTTTCGACTGTGACAGTTATGTGGTGCGAATTGTTTTGCACGTCAGCTTTGGTTCCGTAGTTTTTGGCTGGTATAGGTGGTTTGGGTGAGTCGTAGTTTTGAACGTTCCTTGCCACTGCACCTTGGTTCTGATTTTGGTGCATCGCGTAGCTGTAGTTCTGGTCGTGGTACTGTCTGAAGTCACCCGATGTGCCTGCTGTAGCTTGTTGGTTCTGTAGAAAAAGGAAATATGAATAAATTAATTGTGATATATGTTATTTTTAATTTGTAAAAAGAAATATATCTTCAATAATATATGATAATTAGCATTAATTTTGAGAAATCTACTCCACAGACATATATAAATGATTAATCCCTGGTGAAGATGATCCTGAGCACCAATAAAATATATAAAATATCTGGTTGTAGTTTAATCGATAAAGTAAGATACAAGATTTTTCTATTTGCAGCATGGGAGTAGAAACTGCTGAACACAAGCTGCTTTCGAACCTACCACTTGGCCACGGAACAAATGTCGGCGTGAAAGAAGTGCTTCAACGCAAAAGTACTGTTACGAAAATGTTTTGTGGGAATCGAAGAAACAATGGCCCATTGGCAAGAACTGCTACCAGACGGTTCCAAAAGAAACGGCCGGAGCTGTAAAAGTGTGACACATAAAACATAACGACAACAATGATGTAAACAATGTCATTATTTTACAAACATAAGTAGACAGATGAAAGATTTATTGCAATCAATTATTTAGTGGAAAGTGGAAGGGCTAGACTAACTGGTCAGGCTGGTGAGCGGCCTATGCTCCGACGCGTCAACAGTTAATTATTAGTGATCATTCAAAACTTCGAAAGCGTGATTTAGGCTTGCAACTGGTTAATTGTTACGAGTGCTACAACATGCTTTCAAGATGCATTTGACTTCGTGCTGCAAGTTCGATGTGGAGCACACTGCTGACAATGATCCAAAAATTAGGTTCTTTGACCGAGCAAGTAACAAAGCCTTGCAAGTAACAAGTAAATAAGTCTCTTTGATGAGTCGTTAATGGTCGTCGATGACGTCTTATCTTTATCAATATTACATACATACACTATATTTGCTAAAGCATTAAGTTTTTAAAGTTTTCGTTTTTAAAATTTAGAATGACGTAGTTTAAAATAATTTAATTTATAGTAAACATTTTTGGGTAATATCGTCAATATAAGTATTAATTGCAACTAAATTACTACCATATTTTATATAAAGAAACATTATTATATTTTAAGATATAATTATTATATTTTAAAATCAAATCAAATGCCACCAACAGCAATAAAAAAATAATTAAAACAAATTTTCAATAAAATACTGTACGTTTTCAAGGGCAAACTCGACCATTTTCTAAAAAACAATCACTTCAGTTAAATATAATTCATTTTGATTATATTTATATACGTCAAATAATTTCACTACACTATTTTCATTATATAAAAAAATCCACGAAGTAATATGAAAGCAAATAACTTGACAGCACAAAATTATTCACGTGATATTCAACACACACACTCTGTTAATTGAACCGTATAACAGTAATATAGAAATAACTTTTAATATGAAATAGTTGTTGTGTCCAAAAGGTTCCTGGAACTATTGTCGAGGGGTATCAAGGCACTACACGGCAGTGCGGAGACCGGATGCACACGCATGTGTTCGGCGGCAGCGTGCCCGCTTGGCCGCATCGCGTACCGCTTCGCAACGTCGAATTTCTTCGAACGTACATTCTGTCTTGGATTTATTTTATATTAGATTACAGTAGTGACAAAGCTCTTTCAATTTTATATGTGTACTATTGCTTTACGAATGGTGCTTTTAAAAACTAAGATTTACGAATTATAATATATAAACGACATAAAAATATATATAATGTGCAAGTACCGACAAATGATAATATATTTTTAGGATTGCTGGGTCTGCATAGTACTGTGCTGAACATACTACGTCAGTTACTTCAATACCAAAGCGGATGTTTAATATAGATATTTAGTAATATTAGGGTGACCAATGAACACACAGTTCACCGGATGGCAAACAATAACAATAGCCCATGGATTCTACATCCACACTCAACAAAGTTTCATGTTGCTTGGTGGGTGACCATTAAGACAGATAAATGCCTTTAACAGTGTCACCGGTTCCCTACGCTCACTATACAAAATACAGTAGTGTTATGCTGATATTCACGTTGGTATTCTGGGAGGATCCTCTGCCGGTTGAGATGACCCAACAAGCTGCATCGTGGCTCCACCAAACTATAATATATAATATAAGATCTCCTTTAAAATACCACCGGGAGTAAACAGTTCACAGCTTGATGTTGAAGAGTTAACCATGTAACTAATCATGTATTTTTAAGTTGAGAATGCGATGTTGTGTACTCGTTTATAGCCATCAATGAAGCATTCGGTGCGTGTACAAGAAAATCGACCGTTGGGTTAATTACTTCAGTCGATCACTACATCCATTTCAATGGCGTCTTTGTCACGCTCCAGTAGTTATCCATTCGACACGTAAAATTTACGGGCTTATTTATGTGCAACTTTCACTGGGAAGTCTTTAAATCTTAAGATCCACGTGCACGATTGGAACATTCAGATCAGCGAGTTTATGCGATAGATTATTACACCCAAGTGAGAGTTTTGACATGTTTGTATAAGTAAAAGTTTCGGAAAGAAAGCTTAATAATATTAATATATTAAAATACGAATTGTTGTATACATACGTATTATTATATTAAAATATATTAAAAAATATGCGTATTAACGCATACCGTTAATAATGAGAAACTTAGACAATCAAGAAAAAATATTGAGCCTAATAAACGCTTAGAGTACCAGTATTAATTAATAATATATTAATGATATTAATACTAACAACGACCAAAAGTATTCAATAAACTACAAACAGACACTTCTGAATGTTGGTGGAACAGAATTTAGACATTAAATACAAATTCTATTCAATCTCAATATCATCCCATTTCATTTATTACTCATATATAATATTATATGTTGGGCAGTATCATATAATAATAGCATAACATTGCAACATCTTTAGATTTGCCTAACTTTGAATTAAACGGTTAAGTAATAAATAAGTTAACGTACCAATTGACCCGTGTCGAAAAGTGCTTGCGTGTTAAATTACGGCAGGACCGTTCAACCGTCGGCTCCGAGTTGTGTAACAAACAAAACGATAAATTTGCGCAAATTACATCCGTTGCCTTGATACACATACGAATAAAAGTATCGCCTTATCTTTTTAATAGAACTTGAATTCTAATGTCTATAAGGTTATAAGAATACGCCTATTTGGTGTACGTTTTGTAATAGTAATATAGTTGAACCATAAGCTTAAATATTACTACAATACGTTATATTTTATGACTTATAAAAATAAACAAATCATTCATCAAATATTGTAATATCTTAATTTTAAAATTTATTCACTTATTTAGTATTTTTCTAGTTCTCTGATTAATCGATATTGGACTATTTCACATTCTCATTCTCATAGTATAGTATACTAGTTATTACAGCAACGATTACAGAATAATTAACGTGAAATAAAATAGTAATAGTTTTAACAGAATTAGACGTAGCGAGGCGGCACCGATCGTGTTCACCGTTGCTTCGTCGTAGTTAGGCTTACCGCAAGGGACGAGCTTTGAATTTATATTACCACAAAGCTCGCCAAAGAAAAGCTTTTGTTCTATTATCCGTCTTATAACAAGTTGAATAGCATTTAACCAATTATACAAAGTGTGAAATCGAAATAAAAAAAAACATTTAAAATGCATGGCGCGCGAGTGTGAACGAGGCGCGGGCGTGATTCAGTAATATCTTAGTTGTTTTGACTTTATTTTATTTTTATTCTCTCACCTATATTTCATTACTGATCAGGGCGAGCGTCAAGGACTTTGAGACCATTTTCCCGGTACCGCTCCTCTCCAATTTCTTGGTATTGATAATGTGTGTAGGGCGTCGTTTCTCAACCTGAGGGTCGAGTTTGTTATTAAAAGAGGGTCCCAATCTGTACAATAATTAAGACCTGTATACAATATATGAAGAGAACGACTTTTACTGTAGTTTTATGAAAATTAAATATAACCGTGTAATAAGAACATGAAAGTATAAACTTATTGCTTGCTTTGTGTAAATAAACCATTAATTAAAATATTATAATAAGTTCATAGTGAAGAGTTCGCGAGTCTTTTATTTTACCTTTATAGGTTTTACGTGGGTCGCGACGTAAAAATGGTTAGGAAATAATGGTGTAGGGTAAAACATTCTATAGATTTAAAGGTTTTATCTCCATCGTTATTAAACTCTTTAACGGTGGTAGCTGTGTGTCTAATAAATTCTCTAATTATAAAAGTGTGGTTGTAAATTTAAATGCTGATTTACCACGTGGTCGACGGTGAAAGAAAACGTTATGAGAATGCTAACATGACTATGAAATAAATAAAAAGCAACCGAAGACATAAATTTCGATTCAATACGCATTTTTAAGCGGAAAAATATGAAAATAATAACAGCGCTTAGCGGCTGCAGTGCAATTTTTAATTTTAAAAATTAAATTTTTTTGTATTCTATGGTCTTACGTTTATATTTTAATATAATTTAATTTGATTAATGTATATTTTATATAATGTTTTCATGGACGTTTAATTTAATTCCCACTTAATTTGAATTTGATTGTGACTTCCTTTAATTTTATTTTATTTTAAAATGTTATGTAATTTTTTTTATTATTATTTATTTTATTTCATAACGATATTATTCAGTTTATTTGGTTTTGATAATTTATTTGTGTTTTTATTTTGATTCAGTAATTGTTTAGTTATCTTCATTAATATTTTTTTATGTAACACGATAGGCCTTAATTATAACAATAGATGTGTTTATCTTTAATTGGTGCATCCATCAGATTTGACTTTATGTATTTATGAAGTTAGATTGTTTTAATTTTTGTATGTTTGTATGAGCTGTAGATGATCCTAATTATATAAATAAAAAAAAACATGTAAAGTCCGCAAATCCGCGTTGGAGTCGCGTGACGTAATTTCTCCAACATCCTCTCGAGGGAAGAGTCCGATGTCCAGTAGTGGGATTCATAAATATTGTCTGTTATTTTACTTTCATTTTTCCATTTCTTGACCCAACAAGGTTATTGTTAGGTATTAGGAATCCAGAAGGAAGATGATTATTCCAGTGATAGAGCCATGCTATAGTTTGTTTCTAGGTCAAACATGAATGGGCCGGCAGCATGTAAAGGCAGCATAATGCTGCCGTGTTACGTCTGGTGAGTGTACGGATCCCATGAACCTTATCTCAGTGGTCCCCGGTGGAGCCGACTCATTTATGCCGCAGCTGGAAACAAGCTGCAACGTGGCTCTAGTACTGGCCAGTTATGTCTATGGTTACTGTAATTTATAATACTATAAATAAAATAGGAATTCTCCTGAAGATAAATATTATAATAGTAAAAATGTAACAGCCTATATATATAAATCCCACTGTTGGGAATGGGCCTCACCAATGCTCGAACACCCTCTGTGTTAGAGCATAGTCCGCCATGGTTGGCGCTCCACAGCAGGTTGGCGAACTTCAAATGTGTTTTAAATTTTAATTATTCCTTAGACTTGTAACTTTACTTCACCGTCGAGCACAAATCATCACTTTAAAAAGCAAATGAACTGTATGCGAATGAAAACTGCGCGCTTACACTCTGAGTAAAGTAAGTAGTAGAGAAAAGAATATGAGATATCATTACTCGAGTCAGTTGCTTTCACACGCAGTGTAACATTAAACGAGGCTCCGTCTCGGACAGCCTTGATGTGGTTACCCATATATAAAGATCTCGGCTGAGTGCTGAGGGCTAACAGTCGCCATCAGCCAAAAAAAACAAAAGTGGCAGGTCGTAATGCACTGCGACTGCCTGACTGAAAACCTTTCTTCCCGTATGATCTATATGGCCAGCCCAGAGCCATCTTTATTATTTGACGTTAATAATGTATATGATATGATGGAGTTCCTCTAAAGAGAAGATGTTTTAAGAATATCCGTAGCAAGACCCCGCAGCACGTTACAAGTCGAGCATTGGTGGTATCTTCAACAAAGACATCCTGAGGACTGAGGTAAATACCTCTTCTGTAATTTGGTCCCCGGATCTCGACAGTCAAAATATGAAACAGAAGTATCCTGCTTTTTCATGTCGGTATTATGTGAGGGTGGAGTCCTTCCCCGGTCAGTAGATTCATTCATGTTGCATGCTTGTCGTGGCCACTGTACCATAATTATTATAATTTACATTCTTTCATGATAAATTGTGTTAGTATGCAGAAAACTCTCCAACGGGTAGCCTAAATACGAAGGATAGAATTCCTATTAATAAAGGCTAGATATGGTTGTCTACAAACGTAAATTCAGTATTCTTTTATTAAAAATGTATAATGCTAAAATCACTATACATTTTTATCCCCTTTAACTGCTATCTAGCATCGGTGCGTTACGTAGGAGATTCCCTTGCATTGGGGGTGACGGGGCTCCCACCCAGGAGACAGGGTATCCTTTGAAGAATTCACTCCCGACCAAAACAACTAAATTATCAGGCTATTTGCATTCCGTGTCGATCCTTAGGGATAGCAACGCAATTTGTATTTTGAATGTGTGTTGTGGATAGATGGGTGTGTTTTTGGACGCTTCACCTTACTGTCAGATTAACCGTGTGCTTAACCTTACTGTCAGATTAACCGTGTGCTTAACCTTACTGTCAGATTAACCGTGTGCTTAACCTTACTGTCAGTTTAACCATGTGCTTAATCTTACTGTCAGATTAACCGTGTGCTTAACCTTACTATCAGATTAACCGTGTGCTTAACCTTACTGTCAGATTAACCGTGTGCTTAACCTTACTGTCAGATTAACCGTGTGCTTAACCTTACTGTCAGATTAACCGTGTGCTTAACCTTACTGTCAGATTAACCATGTGCTTAATCTTACTGTCAGATTAACCGTGTGCTTAACCTTACTATCAGATTAACCGTGTGCTTAACCTTACTGTCAGATTAACCGTGTGCTTAACCTTACTGTCAGATTAACCGTGTGCTTAACCTTACTGTCAGATTAACCGTGTGCTTGTTTGTCACCTTATTTTCATAAATATACAATTAACCTTTTATGTGAAGCAATAACATGACATCGCGTGTGTATCTAGAGTTGTACATATGATGGGCCACGATCACCACGTTCCCTTAGGTGAATTGTGTGCTCAATTGTCGCCCATAATAAAACAAAACGACTATATATATAAACTACGGAACCCTCAAAGCTCGGTCGAATTTTACACACGACCGGTTTTCTTAAATAACCAAGCACGTGACGTCACAAAGCCTACGGTCATTAGCATCGCATAAAAAATTTCCCCGTACTCTTAACTAATGGACATAAGGTCGATAATGCCGGGATACGGTTTGTTTTGTGTAGACATACATTGAGACGGTTGACCTGCCACTGACCGTCTTGGCATTTGGACATAAATACCATATTTTATAAGAAGCCGAGCGAAATTCTGCTATGACAAGAGATAAAAATATTTATATACACATCAGGATGCATTAATATGCAGTCCTAAGCTGCTTAGAGGAAGCATAGTGACATAGTAACCCCGCGGAGCGGGAGCGTATAGCGTGCGATGGATTAATACAAGTTCAGGTGGACGTACAGAGAGATTGAACTGAAAACTAACAACTAACAAATATTATTCCTCGACTATCTAGGAAATAAATATATTTTCAAATAACTTGAACTAACCAAAGGAGGGATTGCGATTGCGTTGCGAGCGGAGATTACGCGATCCCTCGTAAACGCAGACGGCGACCACTAGACAACCAAGGAAAGGGAGAAAGATGAGGGGTTTCAACACGTAAACAAAGTTTTAGTAGAGAAAGTTTTTGATCACTGCCAGTGTAAAATATTTACACAGTACAGGTTATAGTAAGAGATATTTAAACCCTAATCTGATATTAAATCAGGATGAAGCCATGTATTCATTCATTCCTGAGGACTAAAGTGGAATGTAACTGAAAACTGAATCAAAATCATGGTATACTTTTTAAACTTTTTAAATTTTAAAACCCACGTGAATATTGTTCCTGGACCCAAAATTTTAACGAAGTTTAAGTTGTGGTTGAAAACTCTAACTCGTCAAGCGTAACAAGACTTCAATTTATGGAAAATTTCTACTGTATTTCACCATGATGAGTGAGGTTATTACTTATAAAAAGGCAATCAAAGGGTAGAAAAGGATAAATACTAATATTTGTCCTTTACCACCTTTCTCCTAGATCTCTTGTTTCTCCTGAAGACTAGTCTTCTAATAAGATTCCTTCCTGATTCCTGCGACCTATTCAGATGCGTTGCAGTATTCGGGTAAATTTAAGAATATATAAATTGTTGTCTATGAAAATAAACATTTTTTTTTCTATTTATCTTTTGACCCGCTATCCGCTCGTAGTGTAGCCGCACACCGCGCAGACTCCAGACGTCGTCCATCACAATCAGAACATTACCAATGATTCGCTAGATTATGTTTTTTTAAATGTCTCCTTGGCATCGTTTTGCATAAAATACTCCGCAGGAACGTAACTAAATCTGATTTATGCTAATTATGTAATAATGATTCATTATGCGATCGTTTGTGTTGTGTGTGTGTGGACCGTCAGTGTTGTGTGTGAGTGGACCGTCTGCGTTGTGAGTGTGAGTGGACCGTCAGTGTTGTGTGTGTGTGGACGTTTAGCTCGTTCTAGGTGCGCATTAGTGAAGCTTGATCGGGGAAGAAAGGTTCTTGAGTGGATTCCCAACCTCGGACTGGCAGTCACATGGTAGAACGACGCAAGTTTAGGGGTAGTCGATGGATGCAGGTGGCTCAGTCTACGGGGGAGTACTGTGTTCAGCGGTGGACAGGCTGTGATGATGATGATGACGGTGGTGATCGGGGAAGGTCTTTCACGGAATGTTTAGTTCTTCCCGTTTACGTTACGTTCCTACATTTCGTTGAAAGTGGATAAGGAATCCGAAGACTCAATTAAAGATGAGACATTTCATCTAAGGCCTCGTGGGTGACATTTGCATGTCTGTTGAGGTTGGATGTAGATACCATAACCATCTGGTAAAAGTTCACCAAGAGATTATCGCTTATTATCACGAATAAAGTAAAAAAAAGTAACATCTCTGTATAACCCAATTAATAACCTAGCATAGAAGCCATACATCGTAATCCTGAAATAATTATGTTTTATAACTAATAGATGACGTTAAATAAATGGAATTAGTGTAGATGCTTTACAAGATATTTTTGTTTTGCAGTTGAAAATTGAATCGGGCTGACCGATCTTTAAAAGTATATTCTGGTGTTAATTTTAAAAAGTAAATCACAACTATACAAATTATGATTTCATTACGGATATTATTGTTTGTGGATTTTCTTTTACTGAGCTTCGAAAGTTAACGAATGCAATTTTTGTTTCCAAGTAAATATATTATATAATCATTTTATGAATGATTTGCTCGTACTTACAGTTCAACAGTGTTAGCCACGTTGCAGTTAGTTTGTGGCTGCAACATGATTGGATCGAGTCAACCAGAGAAGGACCACGTCCTCACGGATTGCCAGCGTGATGTACAGCATAACGTTGGTGCACTTCGTATGGTAAGTGTCCTGAATCTTCGTTGAGCACGGGTATGCCATCAATCTATGTCGTCACTTACTTGATGAGTTGTGTGTTCGTTGGACAAATAACTTTCACGCTTGCTCGTTGGTTGGCGTGGATTGCGAGCAGTGTTGCAGTGTGAGCTTTTGTACGTAGTTTTTACCACGCACGACTACAGTGTGGAATTACCTGTCGCCAATGGTATTTCGGAACGACTGAGGAAAGAGCAAGTGCCTCAATGTCCGGCAACGTATCACCGGGGGAGCCAACAGCTCGTTTTCCATATCTTGTAAGAAACAACACCCTTGTGAACATGACTGCTTTTGGAAATTCGAAGCGTCGTAAAAATAAAAGTTAAAATTAAACGCAATAAAATGAAAATAGATAATTATATCAAGAACTTCTCGATTCGCCAGTTGGAAAAGAAATAACAAACACGCGAGTGACAAAAACAGAATTTACCTCAATAATTTATTTCAGGTATATGTATATCAGGTAATATAAATAAATTAATTGATAAAATCGGTAAGGACTTCCGTATCAAATAAAGTACGTATCTTAAAGCGCTAACAGGTACAGTTGCGTGCACAACCACGGAGCTACCGAAGTATAGTTGCGAGGAAAAAGGCGAGAGCCCTCCAAAAGTATTTTTTTTTGTTGGATTAATTGCCCAATTATTAAAAAAAAATTCTTTTAAAAGAGGTACATATATTAGTGCCTTTTTTATATCAGTATTGTCAAAGAGTTTTTAGCCCTTTCTGCCGTGGTACGGTGTACCTATTTATGTTTATTTATATGAAGAAAAGCTGAACTATTCTCTCGTATCAACTTTTAAGTACATAAAATGATTCATTTGTAGTAAATAAAAAAATATTTTGATTAATTTTTTTGTACTAATTTGTGTTTACATACGGCGATAGCCTTACACCCTCTCTTTTTAAATATAATATAGTAACGGGAGGGAAATCTAAACATAATCCACCTTCTGGGGGAAATGAGAGACTTCTACGCACTAAAAAACCCTCAAAATTCCTCAAGATCCTGATTCCTGATGGGAATCGAACAAAGGACTGGAGCACGTATCCGTCTAATACAATATGAATCTTATAATAAGCAAGGAAATTCCAAAACACGATGCACGCAAATGTACCACGGTTGGGGCTACGAACCCACCGTCTCGCCTGGGCAGCCGCCACGCTCGTTAACTTGCAGGGAGACGGTCATGTGGACTCCCGGTTTTATCTTATGAATAAAACCTATTCGCTAAGTTAATTTTAGACAACCATAGACAAGCTATGTAATGTTTCTTTAAGTTTATTATTATCTTAAGATCATGTTCATGGACGCATCGGACCTGTTTAGTGATCAAAATAGATACGGGTCACGGATTCCAATCATATTAATCTATGCAACACAAAATCATTGTGATAGAGCCACACTGTGGGATCGATAGTGGTAGCACCTTCAGGGAATAGAAACGTGAAGTAGCAGCATATCGCTGCTGTGTTTCGTTTTATAAATGAAGAGGTCCGAGGACTCTATTACAGGAACGAGGCACTCCATGTCATTCAGGTGATACCGCGTGTGCATCCTAAATCTTTGTTGAGGATCGGTGGATATGTCATGGGATACCAGCACACAATGGCCTGATAATAAGCGATTCCTGCAACCCTATTAGACTTAAGTTTATTTAAGACAACCAATCATGCGTTTTAAACTTGAAGATCTCAAGGTCTCATTAGTGATTTGCCATGGAAGTATAACAGTAGTAGAGTCACAATGTGTCTTGTTTCTGGCTGCAGCATGAATGGGTCGGCCTCACTGTGGAAGGGCAGATCCTACAATACTAGGTCGAAATGGCAACATAATAAATATATATATATATAAATATAATTATTATATTATATATTGCTATATTGTATAAATTGAAAACACCACACGATGGCGCGTTAAAATTCGATTCAAAAATCAAACCAACAATTTGGATTGGAAGAAAACCTCTGCATCACCCTAAGCTTGACTGGCAGAGAATGCCTAAGGCATTAAGTAAGTCTTCCTCCATCACTGTATTGCTTAAATAAATAAATAAAATCCTGTTTTACAATTTTATAGCGATTTTTATCAAGGACTTGGTATTCAAGGAAAATACCTCCGAGCATGTCCGACAGTTCCGAGAACATGTCAGGTAGACCGCTCGCTGATATCAATGAATCGAGTTCGAGGAACAAGTGAAATCTTAATTTATCTTTGTTATAATATGTATGTTTGTATATTACGTAAACTCAACGTGTAACATGTAAATAATATTTTTACATATGTTTTTTTTATAATTAATAAATTATATTATTTGCGACGAAAACAGAAAACGAAGTACGAAAGACAACGCAGTTCACCTCATGGTAAGTTATGACTGCTGCCCATGATATACAAATCTATTCTGTAAAAAGATTCAGCATGCGTTGTCACCCTTGAAGACTGAGATAGTTATCGGGTTACCTCATACACTCACCATGCGAAACACAGCCCATTGCAAATATAATATAGCAGCAATATGGCTCCACCGTGGTGACCACAGTTTAAAATACGTGTTACTATATAACATATTCTGGATAAATGTCGTTCGGTCCTGCATAACATGCAATGAATTTAATTAAAATCTAGGTGACAAACGAGCCCAAAGAGACGATTGTGTTTTTATCTGTCAATTGAGGACTAGCGAAGTAGCAGCCACACATGTACCACGAGGCCGTTAAATATATATTCTACATATGAAGTAGTGCAAGGTGATCGATATCAGTATAATCGATGTTAGTATTATTGTACTTACCTCAGCACGTGCCCACGCGGCCAGGGTCTTGGGAGGCGTGTCAGGAGCCACGGCAGCCAGCCTGCCGCGCTTCCTCGCCTCCTGCAGTATGGGCACCTTCGAATTCTTCTCCCCAGACGACAGTATCACTTCCCGTTCTATCTGTAAGGATAGATCATAACTAAGATGCTTGAAGAACTGTTTAACCATCTCGTGATACCAAGATATAATCTAGATTTAATTTAGGAAACTGACGATTTTTCTACTCTTATATAAAAGTAACTCAATCTAAGAATAAATCAATTATATAAAACATAATTTCTTGTTGACTCCAGCCCCCTATTTGAAAAGATTAAGTTAGTTTTAAGAGTGGTACATACAATTAAATAGCCTAATTGTTTAGGATACAGTGTGTCAAACTTGACGTCGTAGGTTCGATTCGACATTTGGTCATTGTCATAAGTCATCTACCACTAGCATTTAAAACTTGACTGGAGTAATGAACGGGAATATTAGTAATACTATTACTATATACTGCTGGGTGAGAGCACAACCACGTTACTGCTGGCGACGCATTTCAACTTAGTCTTCAGGGACAACGCATCTGCGTTATGTTTCCTTATCGAGCTTGAGAGCCAGTTAGCTCAGTATCTAAGCGTTCGCTTCTACTACACTGATAGAGCTACACTGCATTTTGTTTCTAGCTGCAGAATTAATGGATCAGCTCGACCGGGGTAGTAACACGCCCTCACAACATAGCAGCATAATGCTGCTATGTTTCGTCTCGTGAGTGTATTCCGGTGTATGTATTCATTACTGGTGACGAGGCATTCCATCTCAGTCTTGAGGGGTGACAACGCATTTGCATTATGATTCCTTCATGTCAAGGATGAATGTAGATGTCCACCATGAAGGTGTTACCACGTATTCACCGCGTGGCGGATAAAGCTGTACCACACTTTCTAGAAAGAAGAATGTCCAGCAATGGGATTTATGTATATATACATATACACTGTTACATATGTTTCTGCTTTATTTCACCGAGGTTGGACGAATCATGGGCCCCGGGATCACGTACCTAGATGAATTGTGTGCTAAATCTGTCACTCAATATTATTAAAAAATATATATATTTAGTTGATGCGATGGATCCATACTCACAAAAATAACTTTACGTCACTTTCACAGAACAACAAGATTTCTTTCAACAACGTTCCAAACGAACGCCATCGATAGTGACCACAACACACACACACACACACAAACGGACAAACGTATTAACAATAAACACTTTCACTGGTAAAACTGGCAAAAGTCGCCTTTGGCTATAACCGATTATACGTAAAATTCGGAAGGCAGCTGCTAGCGAGAAGAAATGGCAAGAAACTCGACTAGTTGCTCTTTTATTTATTTTTTATGTTGGGTACTAAAATTTATCAACAACATTATGTTAATAGTGTTATACCATATATATATATATATATATATATATATATATATATATATATATATATATCTATTATTGTCGGTGAATAAAACCATGTGTTGCTCTGTAATCAAAGAAACGACATTTAACGTTTATTATTCACAATCTCAATCTTTTCTTCAATATTTTTAACACTTGAACACAATCATCCGACTCCACACTTCTTTATCAACGGAGTGAGTCACAGCTAAATTCAAATTAAAGAAATATATATATATATATATAATATATATATATATATATATATATATATATATATATATATATATATATATATATATATATATATATATATTCTCAAGGATTCTGATGTTCGAGGGCGGCGTTAATAGCACTACTAACATTCTGGTTCACCATTCCGATTAAGTTTAACATGTTCGTATTAGGAGATCGTTTACGATAATAGTGGAATGACGGATTCGAACCTACAGCATCGCGTACTACGCTATTGTTAAGTTAATACATTTTGAAAATCTATCGGACTTGTTAGGCTAGAAATATTTGTTGACAAACGAGCGCATCGTTCACCTGAAGGTTAATGAAGACAGCGGATACATATATTTAGACTTATATATTATTGATATATATTGATTATATATTATACGAAAATTATTGGACATTTCGGCAGAGCATGAAATTTACAATATTTTACACACAAATTATCTCAGCAATTAAAGATTATAATATATATAATCAAATATTTATTATAAGATACGCACGAATTAATTGATTAAGAAATAAACGCGTACTCTAAAAGGATACGTCGAATGGACCATTACATTTGATGATCTTGGACCGACCTTAATAAATTTACTTAATAATGTGCAGTGGTGGGGGTCAGCTCGGTCGGGGAAGGGTTTCACCCTCACAACATGTCCGTGCATAACAGTGTGTTCCGGTTGATGGATGTCGGTCACCGGCCACCTAATATACTGGTAACGAAACATTCTACTTTAGTCCACCAGGGTGACAACGTCTCAGTATTATGATGCGTTACCAACGATGAATGTCATGAGGCGCAGGAATCACCCACCATCAGGCGAACTGTGTGCGAGTTTGTCACCCTTAGTACAATAAAAAAGATATTTTTTATGTCTTAATAACACGAGTTAATCATCCCGTTGTACATTCATTTCCTTTCTAATACACTATATAATATTCTGTGACGACTGTGTAGTTAGAATAACTGGATGCTGCGTTGCAGGTCCTAGGTTCGATTACTAGCCGAGGAGCAATATTTTTACATCATAAATTGTTCGTTTTCGGGTCTGGGCGTAGTGTGTGTGTCCCATGTGTTGGACATTACATCTGAACCTTTTTTCCGATCTTAATGTGTGTGCATTACATCAGAATAGCTCGGCGCCCCCTATTAATTAATGCTATTAATAGGGGGCGCCGAGAGAATGCGTCAATGTTTTCTGGAATGTGTAAGGCACTATAACATATCCTACGTAGTTGATGTTATCTGACAATCACCGCAAGATTTCGCCGTGGTTGAAATCGACCAGTGATTGGATGATATGATGTTGATCATGAAATTTAACTACGTCATTATATTTTTAGCTTGAAAACAATTATAACTATCGTATAATGTGAAAAGGCTTCGATTCGCTTTAAAATGGACAATAAAATCACGAGAAATACATGAGATTTAATCTATCGAAGAAATCGGACACCCTGTAGAGAATGCAAGTGAAACAAAAAGCACTTTCAATGGAATCCCATCAATATAAAACAATCTTAGTGTCTTGTTTGCTGCGACAATCGAGATGGCATGTGAATAAGCACGGTGTCAATGACATCGAGAACTAGTCTGTCTAGATTCTAGATTGTCCCTGAGTCGTGGAGCGGCGTGACGGAAGGACGGACAAGGATAAATTGTGTGTCTATAAATAACTCATACTTTCGATGCCACTAGAACGCCTATCAAGCTGCATAGAGAGTGTAGTTTATTTTTTATTTTTTAAAAAAGTAAGCCATGGAGAACGTTCATAATTCAGCTGATGATATGCGGTTTATATCCATTCATTATAAGCACTAAGGACTAGGACTTGTTCTTATTATTTTTTATAATTCTTACGGTGCTTAATGCTTTCTTATTGCATGATATATACAATACGTTCATGCTACCATGCCTTCGTTATCTGCAACTTTGTTTTCGGATCCCTTCACTAATTATACGAAAAAACATTGAAACTAGGAACTTCTTTTGTATATTGTGTCAGTATTAAGAAAAACTCCGCGCATAGCGTTTGAAAGAAATCGAAAGAGGTGGAAATCTACATAAATGAAACGAAATATAGATTCCGGTAGAACAAAACATCTTTCAAACTATCCTAAACATGACGACAAGAACATTTACATGCGGAGTATAAAGTTAACAAAAAAAACAGAAAGTAGTTATTTATCATCCATAATATATTCATCGGCTGGGAATCGAACCCACGATGCAACTACCAGATACCATCACCATATAATATGACCGTCATTTAACATATAGCGATTTATAATGACCACTTTTATCTACTATAGTCATCTACGAGATCTTATAGTGCCGTTAATGTCTTAGTACAACCGGAAGTTGTCCTCATTACGTGTATAAGATGCAACGAGCAAATCTTCTAATGGCATAGACTTCAAACGAGATCAATATCAGATATACGAGAACAGTTACCGGTTACTGTAGATTCATGCTGGTTGAGGTAAAAACTATGTTGAAAAGGAATGGGTCAGCCAAAACAAATAACACAATATATAACACACATATATACGGGCTGGCTATATATAATCGCTCTTAGAACCGATAACCGGGATGTTATGGAGTGGCAACCTCGGACTGACAGTCGCAGTATGTGACGACCCCCCACTGGATGGAGAGACGACATGTGTGAGTCTGCGGGAAGTCGATGCTGGTGGATAGTACTTGGTGGCGATCTATGAAGCAAGGACTATGTTCAGCAATGGACTATAAGCAGGTGTAGGCTCTGTTCCTGAAGGTCTCTAAGTCGTATCGGTTCGGAAACACCGCAGGCGTCAGCTGATTCCACAGAGTAATTGTGCGTGGCAGGAAATTTCGCGTGAAGAGCACAGGTGAGGATTTAACAGTGGTAGAGCTACACTGCAGTTTGTTTCTATGTGCAGAATGAATTCATCATCTCAACCTGGTATTCTGTGAGGGCGTGGCCCTACGCCCTCACAGAATATCAGCGTAAAATAGCAGCATAATGCTGCTGTGTTTCGTTTGGTGAGTGCAGGAATCCGGGGCCATTTATTACTGGTAACGGTCCTCAAGGATGACAACGCATCTGCTTTATGATTCCTTGTCCAAGGATGAGGGTAGGTGTCGTGGGCCGCAGGAATCACTTACCATAAGGTGAACTGTGTGTGAGTTTGTTACCATTAAAGTAATAAAAAAAAACAAAAAAATTCCTAACCAACGATTTTTTGGATGAAAATTTAAAATTTTGTAGTCATCATTAAGAATTCCGTGGAGCAGTCCATTCATACTCTCTCTCAGTTGATATTAGTTAAGAGTATATTCTGTCGATCTGACCTATTCACATCGCAGCTGAAACTGGCCAGAGCGTGGCCGTGCCATTACAGTAAGTAAAGTGTTACCGGGAATTTGGCGGAGTGTGTGTGCAGGGCTGCTGCGGGGGGTGCAGGGGCGCCGGGCAGGGCTGCCTCCGGCGCCGGCGGCATCCTGTATGGCGGTACGCTCTCGACCGTACCTGGAAGAAAGAACAGTTTGAGAAAAACATTTATGAAGAAGATGGGACCCTGATACAGTGCAACACGCAGGGAATTTTAAGGTGAAATATTAGCTAAGCTGTTGTCTGGCGGTAAATAACCGAAATGTGCGGACAAGTCTAGGTTCTAGATTGAATATACTCATCAAGTACTCATGGGTGACAAAGCATCTGAATTAAACTCGAACTGATTTTGTTTATTTGATAATGATATTTTTATTATTTACAATAAGGTAATCATTCTATGTTTTTTCATATATCGAGGGTGATAATTGATCACACAGTGGTTAATGGTAACTGCGGTCCATGACATCGATCCTTACCAAAAGTTCAAGATGCGTTGTCATATGCCGTTGTCGAACGCCTCGATGATCCTATTTCGGTCCCGAGATCCCTAAACCCAGGTTATAATTACGTGAAACTTAGATGAGGATGGATGTCATCGCTTATCATCAGATGGACTGTCTGTCACCCTTAATATTACAAAAAAACAACATATATTATTGATGTGATATAAAACTTGTGTATACCAATGTATACGATTGCTTGGTTTCGCACGGAGAATGAAATCTGGCGCGGATTTCTCTTCACTTCCACGGGTTTCCCATAAAGAGCGTAAAGTCTGCAATGTTTTTCGTTGTCACGTTGTAAGGTCTAAGCGTGACGTTTTAAACGTTTTTGTGCACTTATATAATTAGTTAATTGCTAATTATAAATACTATGCCGTAAAAATGATTAATATGGCCTACCAACATCTACCGATTTTTTTTACAAAAAGCTTTTACTCTACGACTATTTTTTTGGAAAACCTTACTGTTATTAAAATATGTATATTTTTTCAAATTACTTTTAAGTAATGCAATACAAAATAAAAAGCAAATTTGAAGTAATGTGAGAAGCAAGGTGACCAAATGAATTCTTGCCACATCTATTTTTGCCACAGTCGTTGTAAACGCCAATTTTAGGCGTAATTGCAGCCTCTTAAATTGAAATGGCAAATTATTTGGGATATTTGGAATTCAGCCAATCACCACACTCTCTTTTTCTGCTTCCTATTTGTTAATCCAGGTTATACACTATTTGTGCACGAAATTTCACTCAACTCCGTTCTGCGATTTTGCGTGGTTGAGTTTAAAAAACGTATAAATTTTTATTTAACAGTATAAAAAGTGTCCTATTTATTAATTCAGGGTTATAAACTATCTGTGCGCCAAATTTCATTCAAATCCGTTCAGTCAGATTTGCGTGATTGAGTAACAAACGTACAAACTTTCACATATATTATATTAGTAGGATAAGCAAATAATTACACATGCAGTTATGAAATAACAGTTACATTACAAAGTTCTCGACGTAATAAAAAATTGGACTCGATTTATTGAGTGTTTCGAGAGATATTGTGTTTATGTACAACCAACAAACGGACAAATTGACGTCCGCAAAAAAGATTTTTTTTTTTTTTTTTTCGGGCTGATGGCCGCTGTTAGCCGCAGGGCTTTTACAGTTTCACCGGGTTGAGAGGTGACCGAGCGCTTATGGCTCTCAGTCGAGACCTCTATATATGGGTAACCAGCGCAAGGGCTCGAGAGGAGCCTCGGCTTGACCGTTACCCTGTTTCGCGAGAACGTCTGACTCGAGGGTGCCCAAGAGGGCCGAACCTCGGCTCGGTCAGTTGCTTCTGGCAGAGGATTATCTTAATTAATATCACTATTATTATTAACTACCTGTACCACCACTTCAGAATGCGTGGGCGCTGGAGAAGAAGTGGCGCAAGAAACTCCAGCAACGCTTCTATCTGTATGGACTGGAGAGAACCGGCCAGTGACATGGCGGTATCGCGAATAACTTTGTTTGCGACGCCCTCGCCGTCGGCGGGGGCGATATGAGGGTGCAATGTTTGTGTGTTGTGTTTTATGAAGGGCTTGGGCCCTGGTGGTTGCGTCGTCAGGGTCGTCGAGGGCGTGCCTCGGTCTCCTACGGACGCGGGTAAATCTGTGATTCGCGATGGGATTGTAAGTGGCGGCACTTACAATCAAAGGGTTTCGGTGTGTGACGGCAGAGTCGAAATATCGGCGAGAAGCCTGCTTCAGGTACTGAGCTATGGTCGGCAGCTCAAGATCTATGTGTAGATTTTCGTTACGCAAGAACCACGGCGCACCGGTGGCCTTACGCATGAAACGATTTTGTATTACCTGAAGTCGGTGAATGTCACGCGGGGAGGCATGCGCAAAGACGGGGCTTGCGTATGTCATTATGGGTCGGATGCACGCTTTGTAAAGTGTAATTTTATTACGCAGGGACATTTTGCTATTTTTATTAAGTAACGGGTGCAAACGACCTAGGACGAACGCTGCTCGATTCCGTACGCGGTTGACATGCGGACCGAAGGTGAGTCTTTCATCTAATGTGACGCCTAAGTATTTGACTGTCTTTCCCAGGGATTGGACGATCAAATAACTCTATAGTTTGGAGATGCGGCGTTTTGTTGCGCCGAGAGAAGTAAATGGCTGCACTTTTGGTGGGTTAACCTCGATCCTCCATTTCCGAAACCATTTCCCTAAGGTGTTGGCTGCAGATTGGAGGCGTTTACAAATAGCGTCTGGTTTAAATCCAGACACGTAGAGGCCGGTGTCATCGGCGAAAAGGGCTAGCTCTACACCGCGAGTGCGCGGTATGTCGTTGGTGTAGAGTGTGTATAAAGTAGGACCTAGGACAGAGCCTTGTGGTACTCCGGCACAAATGGGGTGAACCTCGGAGCGCGTTCCTCGACGCGGTAACGAAAGGTTCGATTTCGGAGAAAATCTCGGATGATAAGTACGAGTCGATCTGGCACACCGAGCTCATATAGTTTGTATATGAGCCCGTTGTGCCAGACCTTGTCGAAAGCTTTCGCCACGTCGAGAAAAAGTGCCCCAGTTTGGTAGCCCTGAAGAAATTTACTGAGGATGTGCTCCGTGATGCGGTGCACTTGATGTGTGCATGAGTGTTGGGTGCGAAACCCGAACTGCTCATTGATTGGCAGCCCTCGGGACAGCATGAAGTCCTTGAGGCGGGTGAGGATGGATGTCATCGCTTATCATCAGATGGACTGGCTGTCACCCTTAATATTACAAAAAAACAACATATATTATTGATGTGATATAAAACTTGTGTATACCAATGTATACGATTGCTTGGTTTCGCACGGAGAATGAAATCTGGCGCGGATTTCTCTTCACTTCCACGGGTTTCCCATAAAGAGCGTAAAGTCTGCAATGTTTTTCGTTGTCACGTTGTAAGGTCTAAGCGTGACGTTTTAAGCGTTTTTGTGCACTTATATAATTAGTTAATTGCTAATTATAAATACTATGCCGTAAAAATGATTAATATGGCCTACCAACATCTACCGATTTTTTTTTACAAAAAGCTTTTACTCTACGACTATTTTTTTGAAAAACCTTACTGTTATTAAAATATGTATATTTTTTTAAATTACTTTTAAGTAATGCAATACAAAATAAAAAAGCAAATGTGAAGTAATGTGAGAAGCAAGGTGACCAAATGAATTCTTGCCACATCCATTTTTGCCACAGTCATTGTAAACGCCAACTTTAGGCGTAATTGCAGCCTCTTAAATTGAAATGGCAAATTATTTGGGATATTTGGAATTCAGCCAATCACCACACTCTCTCTTTCTGCTTCCTATTTGTTAATCCATATACACTATTTGTGCACGAAATTTCACTCAACTCCGTTCTGCGATTTTGCGTGGTTGAGTTTAAAAAACGTATAAATTTTTATTTAACGGTATAAAAAGTGTTCTATTTATTAATTCAGGGTTATAAACTATCTGTGCGCCAAATTTCGTTCAAATCCGTTCAGTCAGATTTGCGTGATTGAGTAACAAACATACAAACTTTCACATATATTATATTAGTAGGATAAGCAAATAATTACACATACAGTTATGAAATAACAGTTACATTACAAAGTTCTCGACGTAATAAAAAATTGGACTCGATTTATTGAGTGTTTCGAGAGATATTGTGTTTATGTACAACCAACAAACGGACAAATTGACGTCCGCAAAAAAGAACAATTAGTTTTTTATACTGGGTTGTGTTTTCCGTAAGTACCACGACAAACTTAAGGGGAATAACGACCTATCAGACAAAAAAAATCTACAATAAGATTTTTATTTTTTCTAAAAATTCCAAGTAAAAACAACACAACAACTTTCTTTTTGTTGAATAGAGATTATTAAACAGGTAACTTAATTATACAATGGCAGATGAGTACGTTTTTTTTCACAGACGAAAGCAAAAGTTGAATATAATAATTAAAAATTAGTTCGCTTCTATTTTGCTTCACGATACGCGAATAAATCGAGTTCAGTTCGATCCCTGACACTCGGCACTGATGAAAATTGTTAATCGCAATTTTAAGTGCAGATTTGGACCACGTGCTTGTGAAGACATCGCGAGGAAACCTGGAAGTCTGATAAATAAAGATAATATTTCGAAGACATCTGAAGATATGTCTTTGATAGTCTCCCTAGATATGTCCCATGTCCAGCAGCGGGATTTATATATAACCTTGTTATTTTTTTACTTTTAAATCATGTTTTCCTTACCGGTTAAACTAAGTACTAAGATCTCACCTGACACATCTCTAGTTCAACTCCATTTTAGGAATTGGACACTAACTGGTCGAGGTGCAAATTGCCGCGACATTTTCTAATACTTAGCCGGTTTGTTAAATGGAGCGAGCATGATTGATATGAGGAAGACATAGACCCCATTTCCTGTCCCCAATTCTAGATCACATTTAGCGAGCGGTCAACTACGAAGCCGCAATTGCTCTTGTAAATTGTTATCATTAAGTTGGAGATTACTAAGTTAGGTTTCTGATAACTTTCTGGTCTACTTTATTATTTTTACTTTTACTATAAAAAAAAAATGTATGTTTGTTTTGTTATCTAACATCGAAGCGCCAATAGCCTATATTATAGTATAGTGCACGGTCTACGAAACTTAAGGTATGTTCCAGGTTATTATTAGCCCGAAGGCTTTTACAGGTTCACCGGATTGAAAGGAGCCCGAGCGCTTAGGGTACCCAGCCTAAACCTTAATTGTGGGTAACCAGCACAAGGGCCCCCGAGTTGGAACCTCGGCTCAGCCTCAGCTTAGTTACGAGTGATTAAATGGAGTGTAAATAATGTTAACAGCATATTGGGGGTGACAAATGGGCACACAACTGGTAAAGATGACTGATGGCCCATGCCAACTACATCCATCCTCAACAAAGCGTTCAAAAATTACTATTTCTCGTTTATCTTAGTCATACTATATCCAGTCTTAAGACGCAATGTGGACTTTGTTACAGTTTTAGCAAGAAAATAAATAAGTCGAAATATTAAACTAAGTGTCTAAGCGCCTGGTAATAAGTCACGGTATGCGAGCGAACCGAGTTCGATACCTTAAGGAAACCGTGCATATCAAAGCATAATAAAAAAAACTATTTCGAAGATATAATGTGATATATATGTGAAGTTTGACTATCCGCAGTGGAACTGCGTGGATGCCTCTCTTATCGCCTCTCTAGAGAGGAGAGTAATTACTTTATGTAAATAGGTTCTAGGTGTCGAAGTAAAATTGCAGGATAAATTTAATCAGCCGAACGTCAGCAGACTAAACAATGAGTGTGATTTCGGCATCAGCTGACAGGACCGGTCGGAGCGGTAACGTTTGTGGAACCGCTAGAACACAATACGAGAACGGAGATCCGACACGCCTCGGAGGCTGTAAGGACCGTTCCGTTAATTTTTTTGTTACTAAATTGTCTCAATGTGATTTATTGGTAACTAAGTTCTATTTTTTTTAAAAAACTTGATAATTTTTAACAGATAATGTAATCTCTCCCGTTGTTTCCAACTTTCTCCCACTGTTCAACAATACTTTCAATACCTCCTTGGTTGGTAGAAAACAACCAGTTTCGAATCGAAAAACGAAACTCTACGGGTAGCATTTTAAAGATCTCTTAAGAGGTGGAAATGGACATAAGTGATATGAACGAAAAAAACAAAATATGGATTCCGGTACAACAAAACATCCCCTTTCAAATATTTAGGCAAAAATATTTAATGACGTGCGGAGTTTTAAAGAAAAACTGAAAGAACTAAGTTTGCAACCTAATAATAAAGAAACAAACCTAATAGTTGAAAAAAATACCCTATTACTAACATTCTCGTTAGTCAGTACTAAAAGCTTGTGCTAGGCGATGCTTCACAATAATTCTTTAATCTCCCATCAGTGTGACAACGTCTTAATGTTATCAATTTTTCTAACAGTTCGAGATTAGCATATAATGTATAAGTCAACGATTCGAATCCGGGCGTTGCATATTTGACAGGTTGGTTACGAGGAGTAATGGGTGATCCGACTGGTTCTTGCCTGTACACAATGCATTAGGTTGGTAAGAAGTTACGAAATATACAAAAAGTATTATGTATATCTTTTTATACAAGCAACCACCAGACTTTTAAAACCAGTTTTAAATAAAGCTTCATCCTTCATCTTGATGATTGGCAATACACCACTGTGAACTTGATACGTAGTTTCTTACTACGCATTTTTTTATAGTATAGGCGGCTAACAAGCACGCAGCCCACCCGATGGTAAGTGATCACCGCCGCCCAAGAACATCCGCAACACCAGAGGAGTCGCAACAGCAAATGATGGTAGGTGTAGACTCTTTTGATGAGTGCTTTGTGGATGTCGCCAGATACGTCGCAAGCGATACGACCCCCATAGATGGAGCGACGACCTATGCCAATTTACTGGTAGTGGATGGATGCAGGTGGCTCTGGGTCGTGCCTTGTAGCAATCTACGGGAGCAGTGGGTTGTGGACATGCTGTGATGGCGATGGCAATGATGACTTAGGGATCTTTAAGAAACCTTTCTTAATGGCCGACAACGCTACTGCAACTGCTCTGGTGTTGCAAATGTTCGTGGGCCTCGGTGATCCCTTACCCTCAGCTGTGTGCCCCATCTTCTGTTAGAAAAAAGAATATCTTATCCTTTTTTCTTACTCTACTTCTAATCTACTCCTAAGGTCTGGAGGCGCCATAGTGGTGGTCATTATCCCTGGATTCCCTGGACACTTCCAAATAAAGTATAAGCGATAAAATCGGAGGAAGATTAAGATGAAATGCCTCGTTACCAGAAATAAGGGTCTTCGAATTTCTACACTCACCATATGAAACACAATAAAATTATAGGGCTGTCTCACGCTGATATTCTGTCATTGTGTGATCAAGCTTCATTAGCCTAATAGTATAGAGTACGTTCTGCGAAACTTAGGTCGTAGGTTCGAGTCCACCATTAATCTATTGTCGTGAACCATCTCCCAGCACAAGCATTATTAGCTTAGTTGTAGTGGTTAGCCGGAATATTAGTTATGTTAATAGCATTGCTAATACTTTAAAAAAAAACCTGAAGCCAAAATTTTAATCCGACGTCAATAGCCTAATGGTTCAAGCCACGGTATTTGAAACAATCAACATAATGCTGTAGTTTCGAATCCGCCATCCGAATATGGCCGCGAACCATCAGAGATCCTAGCAAAAGCATTTTCAACTTAGTTCTTAGTTGTGTGGTTTTCCGGGATGGTAGCCATGGTAATATTACTTCTTCTTTCTTTTTGCAAATAAGATTAACGTTAGATAATCGAGGACGGTTATCTTTACAGAGATAACTCTTTGAAATGGTGAAATAAGTGTAAACATGAAGAAAACCTTTGTAATATTTAGATGGGGTTGCTTGCACATGTAACGAAGATTACTTGGTTTGATTTAATTATTGGTGTAAAAAAGTCATTAATTATAATAATATCCGATATTGAAAGTTAAGTCCAATTTAATCTTCACATCTAGTCGTTTAGATGAGTGATAACGGACCAATGTTTTGAGAACCTTACCGCATCTTTAGGGGTGGAAAGGGAATGAAATAAAATATATAATATGTATAAATATTGTGACAAATCAAAAAATTATTCCGTTGATCGAAAATTCTGGAATATCCTCCATAATTTTTTAATATACATAAATTTATATCACATTTTATTACATTATTTTTTGTGTGTTTATTAGAAAACTCAGACATTGCCGTTTAACTGTCTAGTTAATAATAATAACTGTTATTAAAAGATAATAATTGAGAAAAAATATAGATAAAAAATTAAATTACCATAAAAATCGATTATTGCAGCTCTGATGGGTCATTAGCTCTAAAAGCTGACTTAATCAATTCGGATTTAATCGATTATCTAATGCGAATAACGAAAGTTATACTCCATTATAACGATAACAGAAAGGTACCACTTAACAGGGGAACGTTTTATTGTGGTAAAGCCACGAAGCAACTAATTTCTAGAACAGCATGAATGGGTCAGCTCTCAATCTAAAAAGTTTATAGCTAGGACTATAAAGGCGCATATGGTAATTTTCAATAGCACCCGAAAAATGGTCGATTTCGTAACTGGCAACATTCACTAAATGGCTGTGGGCGGGAAACGAATGACTATCGAAATGGAGTAAACAATGGACAGTTATGTTCTCAATGAACTAAACTTGCAAAATTTGCACGAATCATGCATTTACTTGTATAGATCGTAGTCCAAATTCAATCATTTTAACACGCTTTTACTAGTATGACCTGTATTTAGGAAAGTTATGGATTTTTTACCCAACTGCTAAGGAAGGGTTATGTTTTTCGGGCGTATTTTGTATGTATGTATATTTATAAAATTCATCATTACCTCGTACCTTCCAAACGTCTCGATTTCAACAGTCGAGGCATCGGTATATTCGTCTTAAAACCCAAGTGTTCTTAGAAAGGTTTTTGAAAAAATAAAACAAAATAGCGGATTTTTAGTATGAAATAGTAATACGTTAATAATAAAAATTTATCGAAAATAAAATAAATAATTAAAAAAATCAATTTAAACTTAGGCTTTCAGCTACTATAGTTCGTTAAAGCGAAGCAGAGTTTAATTTGTTTATAGTTTATTTTAATTTTGTCGTCCATTGTCAGTCTTGTTTCGGTCATTACTTTTTCGTTTAATGTATTACTTTTAAATTTACTTTTTTGCAGTCGGAGTTTTGATTTTTTCAACTATTTATTTTATATTATTGTCTTTTGGTCTAATTCTCGACGTCTGAATAATTTAAAATTTCGTAGAGACCGATAATAATATAATTTTTTTACTGCGCTATTGTTTAAGGTTAACTTTTTTATAGTGGTATCGTCCCGTACAGGGAAAGATAAACAATCTATGATGCAGTGTGGAAGTGATCAAAATAAGGTGTCCCGCCAAGCACAACTACTCTGTGGACACAGCTGTCGCCAGCGGTGTTTCCGAACAGATACGACTTGGATCCTTCAAGAAAAGAGCCTAGACCTTCCTTAAAGGCTTGCGACTCCTCTGGCGTTGCTGATGTCCACGGGCGGCATTGATCACTTCCCATCAGGTGGGCTGCGTAATCGTTTGCCACTTATTCCATAAAAAAAAGGATGTGGGCGTCATGAGCCACAGGAACCGCTTGCCATCACATGATGTGCTGACTATGTGCTCGTTAATTACCTTCAATTCAATACAAATAATGTTAACTAATTACATTTCCTTTTTTTAATGTAACGTCTTTTTGTAATAACTATTTATTTTTCAAAATAATATACTATACTATAATCATTACTAAAATCTCCACTACCCGCTTTAACGAAACTTGACGACAATATTCGAATGGCGGACTGAACAGACGACGTCATCGCAGACCGTACCCTTAACCATTAGCCTTTAGTATATTTTAATGTACGTACACACAGAATCAAAAAAATGTTGTATACGAAGAGAATAAATAGTACAAAGTAGGTACGGCCTATTACGGATATTTCTTCCAGTAGACCTGACAAAAGTACAAAAAATTGAGTAGCTTCAAATTGTAGAGAAAATACATACATATTTATTTTAATTATAGGCATAATTTACAGACAATATATTCTATATTCTATATATATAAATAAAATTAAGAACACAGAAAGAGATAGTGTACCTTGTTTATTAAGTTTTTGTGGCTCATGACCGCTGTTAGCCCGAGGGCTTTTACAGCTTCACCGGACTGTAAGGTGACAGAGCGCTTATAGCTTTTAGGCCAGACCTTTATTTATGAGTAACCAGCACAAGGGTTCCCGAGACGGAGTCTCGGCTTGGACCGTTAGGCTGCGCGTGAAAGCGACTGACGTTTCTTTAACACGGAGAGTGTTACAGTTTCTAATATCAGTCGACAGTTCTTCAAAAAGTTAATTAATTTATTATTTTGTGTTGTTTTACATTATTTAAAAGTAATTTTAAAAAGTGAGCACTTTTTTTAGTACTATTTTTAGTTCTTCTAAAGTACCTGACTGTAAAAATTTGTTGCGTGTTGTTAGTAGGTAGTTGGCCATATTAAAATTGCTTGAGTGCGAAGGGTTAACAGTCAATAAATAATGTTATTATATAGCTTTTTCGGTTTTGTCTATCGTGTGTAACAAAGATAAGCGATAGAGCCAAATAACTCATAGAAAATCAGAACTGGTTTACCTGATACCTCATGTCCCTTGGGCAACTATAAACAAGTATTTACCATCAAACAAATCTCAACCATAAACAACACGAAAAAGGTTAAATCTTCAATAACAAAATTATTCACGAAAAGCTCTCTAAAATGTGAATGCCGAAATAATTTGAATTTTATCGTCATATTCATATGATTTAGTTTAGGTTATTAGATAGGTAAAGGTGTAGATGCAGATGTGTTGGACCTTTTTTTGTTTGATTTGCCTAAGAACGCACCTTTGTCTTGGTTTTAAAAAACTAACCGAAATTACGTTTCACAAGTTTAGTAAAGTTTGGAAGCATTACTTGGATTCTTATGACGTTAGTCGGTAAAGTTTAAAGTTTGTGTTATTTATTAAATATTAATTCATTTTAATGAGATCCTTATTACTGATGACGAGATATTCCATCACAGTCCTCAGGGTTGACAACGATAATGCAGATAGGTATGATTCTTTATCCAGGTTGAATGTAAATGTCACGGGGCGTAGGGATCGCTTACTATAAGGAAAATTGTGTGCTCGTATGTCACCCTTATTTATATAAAGAACATCCGTGCAGTTTGTTTCCGTCCGCTCGACTGGCTAAGGATCACACCCTCAGAACAGCGTAGAATAGGAGCTTGACTGCGATTCGTTTAGTGAGTTTAGGGATCCGCAGACATTAATTACTGGTGACGAGGCATTTCATCAAGTCCTTAGAGTAGCTACGTATATGTAAATACCTTATCGAGACTGGATGTGCCTCTAATACAATAAAAAAAGATTTTTGTTACTATCGACTCAAATATAGTGGTAGGCCGTCGCTATTGTTGATATTTGCGAGAAGAATAACACTCGAGTCCAGTTTTGTAATGTCTTGATTTTATAATTTCTAAACTATTTACACTACTTATGTGCTGCGTGCTTACTGGCGCAAATATTTACACCAATTGGAATCTATACTTATCGACCAATACGGAAGCGACACTAACTAATGGCTACTGACAATGAGAGTGAGTGAGAAGTGTTGTTCCTCTCTTTCACACATTTGTGTGCGTTCCGCACAGAGATAGCGATGCGCTGATGATGAACTCCGATAATATCTTAACTTTTAAAGGGTCTAAGTACATATTTCCGTGGACTTTCCTTTGTGCAGTAGAGCCACGTTGCAGCTAGTTTCTAACGGCAAAATGGATGGGTCGGTTCAATCGGGGTGGATCACGCCCTCCGCAGAATACCGACGTAAAATAGCAGCATAACGCTGCTGTGTTTCGTACGGTGTGGGGATCCTGGGACACGATTACACCTTCTCAGGGGGTCACAGACAATATCACTTACCGTTACAACTGTATAACCGTTTGTCACCACCGACATAAAGAAATGCTATTAAAAGATTGTCATGTGATAAATCAGCACCTTAAAGTTTGAACTAACAATTTCGTTACCCTCACCAAAGATCGAACTCAAATACTTACACTGAGAGGCCGAGTCATTGTATCGAAATTGAGATTCCGACTGTCTTTGTCGTATGTACTCCATAGATCCGTGCTAAGCCTCTTTCGCGTACACGCTCTTCGCCACCGTGTGCCGTTACGGTTGGTTCGGATGCTACGTGATGCGGTCGAATGTGGAATTTGGGTGTTACATTCAGAATTATTTAAATCGCTTCTATAAATTACGAATGTTTCGGTGAACGGTGAAGGTGTGACAAACTTGCACACAATATTCTTTATAGTGAGTAACTTAAAATTGAACTCAAAAAAAAAATAAACTGCAGATGACTGAAATGCAGTTAAGTTTCCGGTTTCTTTCATTCACCAGACGAAAAAGAGGCCCTAAAGTACTAATTTACGTTAGCATTCAGTAAAGGTGTCCCATGGGACCCTTTCGAGTAATATATTTTTTTTATCTTATAGCAACTAGACCTTATATCCAAGGTAGGATCGTGCCTTCACATGATAATAGCTTGATATTCTTGCTTAATACTATCTTCTGCATGGTAATCTACGGTCTGGTGATTATATTACTGCTACATTGATACATATTAGTATTCAGCACTGAGTGCATCTTGCGTCTTGATAACTTTACCAGGACGGATTTAGGTCCACACCTACACCAGGTTATAATCAGGCTAGAAAAGGAGAGTATGCTCGAGAGCTTTTTCGTTTGCGAATGCTTACGTGGCGCAGTCCAGGTCCAAGTTGAGTCAGCAAGACATCATCATTAGAAATGTCTTTCCACGATCATAGTTACCTGTTAGTAAGAACTTTCTTGTCACATGACTCCGCAAATAACGCTGGTGTAAATTCTTAGCAAATCTAGCTTTCTAATTAATGTCTAGACTTTGGATTACTTTAGATATTATAGTCTATAAAAACTATTATAGATTTCACTATGCCATTCACTTATAAAACATTAAATGATGTAATATAATTCAAATAAATCAAACTAACTAAAAAAACATCAGTGCAGTTAAAATCGATTACATATTTTTCTCTTTCCTTTAAGATTTAAAGTTTCATTACCAATTACAAACTTCATGAGATGATAGGCATATACCAATAGACATCCTTGGGCGTTTAGATCAGAGCTAAGGTACCTCCTGCCTGTCGTATAAGACAACTAAAAGGGGATTACCGGTTCATCAGACGATCAGGGTGGAGGCTCTCATCGTCCAGGATAGCGAACCCGGGAGAACTACAACACGGACTCCGCGAGTCCTCCCGCTCGCGAGTCTAATTAGATAAAGCTGCAGAGGTCTCAGGACCAACAGAAATACTCATACACAAAAAAGCAACACGGAGTAGTCCAGAGTTGCCGTTGGACAGGTTATAAGGGAGGCGAGGTCTCGACTTGCTTTGCAGACGGGTAACGTTGCGTTCCGGAGTCCGTTAGTAGCCGCAGGAATATTCTGGAGATTTTCTCAAATAAAATCTTTCCAATTGACCTCACCTATCCACATGCACGAGCATTTTTAAAAAATTAAGTATTAAGAGAGCTGCGGTAGCGAAGTGACTAAGAGTTCGTTTTTAATTCACGGCATGAGAGCAAACCGAGTTCGAAGGACTTTTAATAAATTAACCTCCCACTAACTTTGTTATGAAGTGCTTGGATAGAAGCATAAAAACCTTACTTCATCTTCCATCGAGTCTACCGTCTATGCTGCGGGTATAAATAAACTGCAGAGTGGCTTGACAATGTTAAAATATTGTCAGCAGTAGTAAAGCCACTGGTTTCGTTCACGCAACACAAAATACACAGCAGGTTTTGATGTTGTTCTTCCGAGCTATTCATGCAACAATGATTTCAAATAATTGCTACCACGTAAAAAATCTAAGACATACATATGGGATATATACCCTGGGATACATAGGATATTCCTATGTATCCCAGGGTATTAGAGTCACGTTGTAGCCAGTTTCTTTCGGCCGGGGAAGTAAAACGATTCCATGGAAAACCAGAGTGAAATACAGTTGCTCTATTTTATTTGTTGAAGGGATCCTGGGAACCTTTATTGGGGATAGATATCAGAGGCCGCAGTCTTCACATACCGTCATATGAACGGTGCTCGTTAGTCACCGTTAATATTATAAAAAAATATATACGCTCACCATACTTAGGATAGAGTTATTTAATTTCACCTGTGAAATGTTCTTCCATAGTTACCGTTATTTTTTAATTAAATGTTAGTTGCTTCCCGAACAGGTTCGTTGTCACGTTGTGTCACAAACCTTGCAACGTTAGGAAAACGAAAAGATTATCTTTTAAACAACTTTTATCTTATTTATAACCGTAGACATCTTTTATTTATTAACTTCCTGTGCATGTTAACTATTCATTGAATTATAAAATAGTCGTTGAATGTGCATATATTCTTATTTAAAAGATTAAAAAGTGGGAAAGAGAGGAAAGAGTTTATCTATATTTATTATAACTATATGCATTATTTAAGAGTTTATTTAGATATTAAAAGAGTTATCATATCTTTTGCTCAGCTTGTTGAAGAGATTGCCTCACATAATCGCTTTTTAATTGTTCTGCTGACACACCTCTAGACCTTCCAGTATCAAATCCTTTGAACGGTTCTTTGATCGCTAACTATATAATTGTTAAGTGTTCACGTGGGTTCTTTTACCAGGTCCCGGTTTCCTGGTACGTTTTCTAGTTGTGTTAAACTTTTTGAAATGCTTGATAGCATTCATTACCATATGTATAGAACATAGCGAGTGATTCCCAGTTTGATTATAACCAAGCTTCGTCATAAAAATTCAGAATAATCTTCCTTGCATTGCCAGGAATCGCAACTTTTGTTTTATCCCAATGTAGCTCGTTGATAATGATCAAAATGATGTTAATATTGAGAACACGATAAGCTATAATATCTTTTGCTTGAGGTGCGTTTCTTGAAAATGCCCCGGAAAATGAATATATTTTTTTTTTATTTTACATTAAGTACATGTAACATTAAGTTGTCTTTAATTAAATCGGCAGCAGCAAGCACATTAAAAAGGTTATGATTTATTTAAAAAACGAACAAGGTCTTTACTATTTCTAAATACAAGTCTATAATGTCTTCATTTTAATAATATGGCGTTAGTGTAATGATTAATAGTAATTAAAATATAATGAATACGTATCCTCACTATTGATAATACTATCAGTAAAATAGAAGGTGTTTGTAATAGTGTGACCACTTTGCTTTACTTTCTACCAACAACTCCCAGACTAATTTTTATAAACAGCTACTCGAGGATCATTTAAATGGGCGCGAGCGCCTTCATGGAAGTTTGAAAATTTCGTTATTATTAAAGCGTGGGTTCACCTTATAATTTTTTTAAAAAAAAATACTAGCAATGCTGGAAACACACTAACATTACTAACATTCCGGCTAACCACTCCAACTAAGCTGAAAATGCTAGGAGATGGTTCAGGACAATAGTCGAATGGCGGATCTGAATCTCCGACCACAAGTTTCGCAGACCTTAAACCATTAGGCTATTGACCCTTCATACTTACTACTACGTACATAATTACTTTTAAATAATGCAATACAACACAAAAAAATACTTCAAACGTTACTGAAACGTTTTAAAGAAAACAAAAATTACTTAACTTGGCAAGTCAACGGAGTTATTTGCTTAACTTATAATGTCGACCTAGCGACATCCAAGTGTTAATATCCATAAATAATTACTTAACTTTACTTTTACGCTGACAAACGATGGCCATTTGGATTATCGAATGACCAAAACGATAAGACCAAATAATATAAAGTGACTTTTAAAAGACCCAATCACTTCATATCAATGTATGATAAGTACACGCCACGCCTGTCGGAGAAAGTAATGAAGTTTAACAGTTGTAGAGCCAAGATGTAGCTAGTTTATTGGTGCAACATATTGGCTCGACGTAGGAAGGACCGTGCATTCACCATCACCAGCATGACATAGCAGCATATGGTGAGTATAGGGTATCGATAACCCAATTGCTTCAAGGCAAGTGGTAGACCATTGTCCTACATCGATAAGGATTGTTGTCTTTATCATTTGAAGTTACATAACTTGATGGTAAAAGCTTCACTTCTAGAGAGAATATTTAAAAATTACTCAAGAAAAACATTATGTTGTTGTTGTTGGTGATTACGCCCACGGCAATGCCCAATCTTGATTATTGCCACATTACCTCATCTACGCAGAATATTTTAAAGTGCCTTAAGCATTTGAGCAAAGAGGCACTAACCGATGTAATATACCTCGGATGGACTCGAAATCCAACAAATCGTGCTGCACTTGTCGCTCGGCTTGGAATCGAATCGTAAACCCTCTACACAACGGCCAGGTAAACATACGTCAAGTATTATTATAGACGTCAATACATGTTACATATTCAATTCTGCCATTTGTTCACCTAAACAGACAAAGAAGCAGAACTAATTCCTCAATACACCGTCACAGATGCCATGCATCATAAGAACGAGCGAAGCTTGCCGTGACATCGGCCGCCAAGCTTTGACGTGATTTAACATACAATGGACACGGTTACTTTGTGGCCCCTTTGTGGTAAGGCGTAACGGTATATTCAATACACCTTCACACTTCTCACACCAATGACAGATGATGCAGCATTATTTAATAATAATAATACTTATAAACAACAAAAACATTACATCCGAAAGTAACAATCGAGAACACAGTTCACTTGATGGTACGTGACTCCTGCGACCCACGACATCTATATTCATCCTTGACAAGGAATCATCATGCAGATGCTTTGTCACCCTTTAGGACTGAGATGGAATGCCTCGTCACCAGTAATAAAGATCACCGGAGCCTTGGACTCACCAGACGTAACACAGCAGCATTACGCTGCTATTGCAAACTGGTATTCTGTGAGGACGTGGTCCTTCCCCGGTCGAGCTGATCCATTCATTCTGCACCATAATCAAACTGTAGCGTGTCTCTACCACTGTTAAACTATTTTTCTTACACATACTGGCGGAAGACTAAATTATACACATTTTTTCCCATTCCATTCCATTTGCTCTCATTCGACGTCTCGGGCGGTTGCTAGTTTAATCATAAATTGCTTGAAAAGTCGCTAAGCGATCTCATTTAGTGGAATAAAAAGTATCCTATGTAGTAATCCAGATTATTAAATTATCTTTTCTTGCACCCGCTATATATTCTTCGCTCAACCCAAACAATGCTTTCGGTAATAAATGCTTTCCTTTTGATATTCAGTGCGCTTTTTAAAACAAAATTTGTTTTGTTGTGCAAATAAAGAATAATAAATAAATAATGTGTGCTGAATTTCATTCACATCCGTTCAACAGTTTTTGCGTGATTGACTAACGAACATACAGACTTTCACAGTATAATATTATGAGCAGGATTTACTAGACACAAAAATAGACGCTTGGCTTTAAAAACACTGAGTTAGACACCTGTCAGGGTCACGAAATTAAAAAAAAATATTAGTAATAATAATTTATTCATTTCTAATAAAAACAATGTAAAGTTAGCAACATTATTATTTATAATTAATACAAATTTTTAAGTGATTTGTTTCAGCATGTTTTTTTTTAAAATACTAATTAAATTAAATGTAAACGATAGTTGATATATTCAGCCAGATATATAATATAATAAAATGATATAACCCTATAATAGCATCATAACGCTGCTGTTTCGTCTGGTGGATCCAGGGACCCTTATGACAACGCATTAAACCTTAGTCCTATGATCATATAGCATCTACATTAGGATTCCTCATTGACGATGATCTCTTACCATCAGCTGAATTGAGTGTTCTTTTGTCACTCACAATACAATAAATAATTAAAAAAAACCAAAATGTTATAATGCCATTATATACTTAAGTCTCATTTTATTTGTTTCTTCTTTAAAAATAAAACAATTCTTACACAACGCAATTTGTATCTTGTTAATGTCCCATGCTGACGTTTAAGTATTGAACCGGTCCGCAAATCTCTCTACTTAGCGAGTTGCAAATCCATTCTTAATTGCACTCGAAATAATGTGTTTTGCATAATACCTAACGTGTGTCATCTATTCTATTAACCATGTACGATTTCAAACCTAAACAACACATACACAAGAGCAAAAATTACATTTAATATATAGCCTTCTATAAATTATAGTTTTAATCTTGTCGGACATATAAATCATGAGATAACTCTTTGACAATAAATTACGTTCTAATCTATTTAGAACTTAGCATACTGTCAAAGCTTTTTAGTAGCAAATAGAACGATAAATCTTCGAATTGACATATTAACTTATACTAAAATAAAAAGATTTAGTGTTCCGAAGATATTAAAAAGATCGTAAGCTAATTGAACGTAGAGAGGATACGAATAAGCAAGGACACATACCGGACGATCCAACTCGAATAATGAACTTGAGGAAACAACCGTTACGAACACAATACCATCGAGTGCACAGGCGATCTACACAATCACAGCCGTATTGAGACGTCAGAGCGAACACCAACTCGGAATAAACTGTACTGTACAGTATACACGGAATAATTGACACGAAATTTAGATTGGTCGTGGTGGAAACAAATCAACAAAGACATTCACCTCTCGCGCTCGCTGCCCGGGTACTGACGGCCGGTCGCGTCGTAGAACTCGTTTCGTAGAAAAAAATCCTTCCAGCGTCCGCGCCGACCCTTTGCACGTTTCCCCGTTCGCTATTCATAACTCCGGCGACGTTATCTGTGCGTGTCTCTTGAAGCTTTTCTGGGACCAGCTGCGTATCTGAATGATTAGCTTGGTTGCCATCAACCGAATTCGGATAACTGTTAATTGCAACATTCCTAAGCGGGACTGGTATCCGTCCGTATACGGCTGAGCCATATTTCTGGGTAGCGGCTATGACTCTCGGCTCCGTGATCGATTGGGAATTGGCGAATGCGTTGACTTTCATTATCTCGTTCGCTTGCTGGAGAAGTCTTCTTTGTATGTTCTCTATCTCATTCTTAGACGCTCTTGAATTTTCTGATAGATTCGCTATCAGTTGATTCACGTTAAAATCTGTCATCGTTTCCTCTATTCGAGCAGCCGTGACATTTGAGGTGTCTTGTACTACTAGTGCATCTCTAACATTCTTCGCGTCATTAGTTTGAGCTATGATCTTCATATCTTCAATGACGTCAGGTGGAGTCACTATTATAGCCGGGAGCTGGTTCAGGTTATTAACAGATTCCTTAACCCTACTTCGCTTCACTTTCCTCAAAGTCCTGCCGGCCATTACATTGTTGCAATCCGACTAATGATGATTGTTGAGTCCTTAACGTTTTTGCGTTCCATGTTTAAGTGTCCAAGACGAGATCTAGGGTGGTTAAAATGATTTAATTGGATTAAAAGAAGCTATAGCGCTAAGGTCATCAAACGCGAGTTCTGTTTTATTGAGGCTTTAAACATAACTGGCTATTAAAGGAATAAAAATGAAGTGATGCTTTTATGGTGGCTTAACAACCACTAAATACCTTTTAGACGATTTTTATTACATCAAATTATTTTTTAAAATTAACACTTGTTAAATCAAGTTAATAACATGAATAGTTCGAGATATTTATCTATTTTAAGAATTTTTGTCCGCATTTGACATAAAACTTTATTAAGATGCTTAAATTTTTGTGTTTATGATTCTGTTAATAATCTGGAATATGTTGACTACACACTGCTCCCTAATTAGTTAATGTTTTAGTATCATAATATAGGTTTTGTATTTTCGGTTAATTAATTAATTGTACAGATTTTATCAAAAAAACCAATAAAATTAACAACAACATCATCGTTCATAATATACGGTACATCTCAAATTTCAGTATTATTAAGAAAGTTTTTTTAGAATTTTTCTAGGTATAAATATGAATGTCGTAAACGTGATATTGGTTCGTATCTAGACATTCCGTCAAAGAAAACCCAATCCTATTGATTTGATTGATTGATAATTGATTGAACGAAAAAGTCATGACACATGTATAACATTTTCTTCCAACTATTTTGTGGGAGGCTAAGGGTTGTATCATTAAAACAAGGCTGAGAATAATATACAAAGGTTTGTGCAGCTTAAGATCATAGATTCGAATCCGCCATTCAACTATTATGGTGAACCATCTCCTATGCATTTTAACAAACTCCAATGCTAGTAAAATGAACAGTACTGCTAGCATGCCTGTTTTTTAACTACAATTAACTTCTTTTGATACTTTTGGAGTCGAATCGCACACCACATCGAGACATACTTGTAGTTAAAAAAACATGTAAATATTTAAAACGGGAAGTCGGTCAGAAATCTTAATGTACTGTGCAATTATTCTCGAAATCCAGGTCATCGAACCGGTAGGAGTCTCACGTTACTATTCGAAGAGAAATAAAAAACGAATCGGTATGGTTATATCTGATCTATGCATCTTTGGGGTTATTATTTTATTTTTATTTAATCGTTTCCACGTACGTAATAACACGCGTTGATAGCTGAGAGTCTGTCTCGCGAACTAAAGGGTCATCGTTACTAATCCTGGCTTCTATCAATGATTTATAGGTTTCTTATGTATAAAACTTCTCTCGCTGCTACATTGAGTAAATGCTACATAGTACTACTATATGTACGTGTTGGCACGACACACAGAATACCAGCGTTAATAACAGTCACGCGGTTGTATTTTGTTTGGTGAGCTTTGGAGTCCGAAGTCCTGATTTAAAGTAATGGGACTGTCCATTTTAGCTCTTAAGGGTGACAACGCATTCGCATCTTAAACTTTTGTTGAGGAGGAATCGTCTGTCACCTCTAATTTAAAAAAAGCTTGATCAAGAAACGTAATGGTCTACGGATGAGATTGCTTCATTAACTATTAAATTGTAACTAACCTAAACCTAAACCTATTTCTATTACGTAACTTTTAATTTCGCCTTCAATATATTTTCGAAATGTGCACTTATTTTGTGGTAAACAGATCAGGTAATGCGAAGTGAAATCTTATCGTATTACAAATTAATAAATCTTGCTTAAGTTTTGCTAAAACCAATAAATCAACATTAGTTTCCTTTAAGTGGAACGATTATTTATGGATACAGATTTAGTTTATGTTTTTTAATGTAGCGGCATAACGTTATTTGTATAGGTTATTGTATACAACATTACGTTATTGTATACAACATTACATTATTGTATTGTACAGGAGGACAAATCAACGGTAATATAATTTTTAAGGTTGGTGACGACTGCGACCCAAGACGTCTACATCCAACAAAGATGATGAAAAATGCGTCTGCGCTAAGGACCAGCATTGAACACTCCAATCCCTGTATTTTTTTTTTAATCATGAGTAACAAAACAGCACACAGTTCACTTGATGGCAAGTGATACCTGCGGCCCATAACATCTACATTCATCCTTGACAAGGAATCATAATGCAGATGCGTTGTCACCAGTAATAAAGGTCTCCGGATCCCTACACTGCCCAGACGAAACGCAGCAAGATCATGTTGCACTTTACGCTGGTATTCTGTGAGGGGATGGTCCTACCCCGGTCGATGGCCTATTAATTCTGCAGTTAGAAACAAACTGCAGTGTAGCTCTACAAACTCCCGACACTCTTTAAACATAAACGTTATGATGCAATTTCACGCGGATATTCTTGTGAAGTCGTGGTACCCGATCGAGCAGAATCATTCATGTTGCGGATACAAACTAGCTACAGCGTGACGCAACCTCTGTGTTTGAACGGTCGTCGTTCGTATGTATTGAGCTCTATAAATAAATAGTCAAGCTGGGACAGTGTAAGCGTTCGCTCTTAATTCACGGTACGCGAGCAAACCGAGTTCAATCCCAGGTGTCGGCTCCTATGAAGATAAGTTATCGCAATTTTATGTTATTCACAAAGTGCCTGAAGGTAAAGGAAAACATCGTGTTGAAATTTGTATGGCGCAATAAAAAATAAATATTTTCGATGATATATAAAGTCCACCCATCCGCAATGAAGTAGGCTACCTATGCCCAACAGTGGGATTATTATATATAGGCCGTGTATTCACTATAAGAGAAGATACACGAGTGCTTAGACTACATATGTAGGTATATCGTCAAGACAAGAAACTATAAATGGTGATGCTTGATAGCTGTTAAGTTTTTGGCGTGGACGAGTTTTTTTATTTATTTGAACTAAATTCAGCTTCTAAATGGTTGGCCTATGAAGTTGTCATCAGTTAATGACAAAATAATAATCTCATAATAATATTCGTGTTCGTAAAGCTACTCCTATACGAGACAAGCGAGCGCTCTAATCTTGGATTTTGGTGGACTCATTACACGTGTAGTGTGTGCTCATTTGTCACCGTTAGTTACTTAAGAAATAAAATAAAATATAGAACACGTGAAGTAGAGAAATGTGCCGTTAGGTGTGATGGAATTGGTTTTTACAAAATTAGAATTCCCAGCGGGAAGGAGGCGCAGGTGGAGATCAGAGCTGATCTGAATAAGAAACAGCTCGCCTGATTGAGTGTAATGATTGAACGGCAAAAATGCAGACTGCGTCCTGGGCATATGCGCGTGCGCAGTACATCTTTTTAAAACGGCCACGTTATTAGGTAGGTGTAAATAATTGTAAAAATAATATACCGCGAATATATGTTAGCGGTTTTTAATAAACAATTATTATTATATTAGATAAACTAAAATAAGTAAATAATCAGATTAGAAATTGGTAGCTTGTATATTAGGTAACTAGGAAATGAGACACTTTCTTTACGGTCCCTTTAAGTGTAAATTGTTTGTCCACAACCCGAAACGCATTCGATGTGTGGAATATATAGCGGAAGTTTTTTAAAAAATATATCAAATGCATTCTATTGTTGAAAAAAACCTTACATCTCTGAAATGCATGTTATAAACCCGGTAATAAATATATATGTATATTTATTTTTAAAATCCTCTGTCAGAAGCAACTGACCGAGCCGAGGTTCGGCCCTCTCGGGCATCCGCGAGTCAGACACTCTCGCGAAACAAGGTAACGGTCCAAGCCGAGGCTCCCGCTCGGGAGCCCTTGTGCTGGTTACATATATATAGAGGTCTCGACTGAGTGCCATTAGCGCTCGGTCACCTCTCAACCCGGTGAAACTGTAAAGCCCTCGGGCTAACAGTGGTCTTTAGCCCGAAAAAAAATATAAATATATTAATAAAAATATATATTGTTAACTATTAATAATTATTGTTCACTACTAACATATATAGTTTTAGTTTTATATTCACACATTTTTTGTATAATTTTTAAATGTGTTTTAATTTTTATATGTGTTTATGTATAATACCTTAGATATAAGATCTCTTATTTTTTTATGGATTTATGTAAATTTATTTTTTGGTGGCAGTAGAGCTGTGTTATAGTCATGGTCTTCCACTGCTGGCCTACAAGAACGCTCAGAGTTACTATGCTCGGTGTTTGGATACAGAATATGCAATTTAGTCATTCGCAGTAGAACGAGGCTGACCGACATAGATGAAAAGATAGCAGATAGATATCAGCAAATAGAAATGGCAATGGCTGGTCATATTCTTGAGTAGCAATCCCGATGTAGTCGAAGCCTGCTAGTTACGAGAGATGGATGCAGGTGGTGACAATCTATGGGGACAGTATGGACAGGATGTGATGATGACGATGATGATTAGCAAAGAAGGACCACGTCTCTGGTTAGAAGACTATCAGCATTGAGGGATATTGGCCAAGAAGATAAGCTACAGTTTCCGCAGTGCCCGTGTTGGAATCGTCGTCCATTGGTCGTTAAGTCGAAATTGGACTAACGTAAACGTAAACGCTCCCGTTTAGTGTCAAGTCAGCAATTGGCACTAGATCAGACTGAAGCAGACTGAGGGGAAATCTTCTATTTATTTATTTTTTTTTTTTTATTGCCTTTTGTTTAGGAAACTGGCGATAAGGACAAAACAAAATAGTTTAAAATATTTATGGGCCACCGTGATGAAGTACATTCAATTGCAAAACTTTCACGTTAATTACATAACAATGTTATACTCATTACTTTAGTATCATTTTGGCGTAGTCATTTATTATCGATTGTGATATACAATTCTGTCGATAGGTCTTTCAAATGACATAAGCTTCACTTTCTCTGTTTCCGTATTTGAGTTTGGTGACCATCGGATCTGGTGTTCCGTGCTGACCAATGGTATCAATGAATGGGTCAGTATAGGGATACGGAAAACCTTGTTGCTCACATCTTGGCACATTTTAGTGCTCAGGAGAGAAAATGCATCTGCATTATCATATCACTTACTATCAGGTGAACTGGTGAATCGTATGAAACCTTCAATAAAATAAAAAAAAATCTATTGAAAAATAAACAAAAAAGTTACGGTACGTACTAATTTTTAGCAAGATCCAAATTAACGATCTTCAGACGTGTTTCATGATTGCATTTTCTCCCAATTTTATCTCACAGGTGTGTTTTTGTTTGCATGAATTGCACTGCATTATATACGACGCTGGTAGCATCACAGGGTTGGTGGTAAGAACCAGATCATCAATACGGTTTGGTGTTTTAGACAACAGTGGAAAACAGGTATTTTACTACTGAACCTGATGAACGATTCGAAACCAAAAGGATCCACAAGCGTATATCATTTAAATGACTGACAGATAATATACGACAAGCTTTTAGCCTTCCTATCTGACTTTCGAACTTAACATTTTAAATATGCCTTCCTTTTGTCAAATCCTTACTTAATTAAAAAAAGCTCGTGTTAAAAGCTTTATGTTAAAATAAGATTATAACAAGCGGGCTTTTATTTAAATTTTATTGGTGTATAAAGTGATGGTGTTTTACGTATTAGTGATTTATGATTGATAACATCGTGATTCCTTAACGAGTATATCTAAATATAGCGGATGTCGTTGTTTTTTATAATATTATAAATGCAGAGAGCACGTAGTTCTGATGGTAAGTGATCACCGCTGCCTATGATACAGACATCCTCAACCTTTCACTCTGCTGAGGATTGAGGTGGACTGTTTGCTTTCCTGTAATTGGATGTCCAGACCCTATTCACCTTATGAAATACATCAGCGTAGAGCTGATATAATGTGAGGGGGTAGTCCTTCCAAGGTTAGGCCCATTCGTGTTTCTACTAAAAACAAGATAGATTTATAAAATCGGCATTGATGATTTACCATCAAGTGGCCTGTGGCGATATGTCACCCTAAGTTTAGACAAAAAATATGTATATTACGGACACATTCCCGTCAGGTGACCGTACGAGAGCCCCGTGACTCAGTAGACAAGAACTCCATTCACTGGGCCAAGCGGTCGTTTTGGTCGAACTTGACGATGACGTCACAGTCGTACGGAACGGGTGGGCCTTATGAACGTGGGTTGTACCATATATGGAAGGCTGTTACATCGAAAGTATCAAGTATCTCTTTGTCTTACACTGTATGTAAATTTACTTTACTATTAAAACTATTGGACGCTGTAGTGTTATGTTACAGGTTTCGTCATGTGCAATAAATATACATAGACCCATAGGTTTTCATTCGTGGATGATATTTCTATTTAAAGATTTCATGTTTTAGCTGAAATATGACATAGCATATAAAATTATGAATTAACAGTATGACTATGCTGTGTTTTGTATGCGGAACCGAGGGATCCGGAAACCTTTATATATGTCCAGCAAGGGCATATATTTATTACGAGACGTAGTAGTTCTCTGAGGTAAAAATGCATCAAGATTCGTTTTCGAAATAAAAAGTGAGAATTGATTGGTTTATTATTTAAATGATTGTACTGTGAGTGGATATCAAAAAAGTAAAGTTGGCCAATGAATGCTCGTCTGTCACATACAATACAATAAACAAACATTTAATAATCAATTATACTTTAAAGTTCCACTGACACGTCTAAAATATGAAGAGGAGATGAAATCTTGTAATTCAATAGTAGGAAAAAAATTAAACAATGTTAGTGCATTGTTTTGTAACCAGTTGATATGCAGAGCTCAGTCTGAGTGGGCGGGAGGATTGTCCAAATTACTCCATCGGAGTTGCAAGTTTTGCCTAATTGTCTCCGTAAAACAGAGCAGACCTCTCTGAAATACCAAACCGGTTCATTCCGATTACTTGTCTAGTAATAAATTGTATAATATCTTTATACCATAAATATCTACTTAGATTCGAGATGCAGATGCGTTGTCAGCCTTGAAGATTGAGATGGAAGCCCTCGTTACCTGTAATTGGGTCCCAGGATCCTTCCACTAATCATATGAAACACAGCGCTATGTTGCTATTTTACGCTGATACTCTGTGGAGGGTGTTCAGTTGAGCCGACCCATTCATGCCATTATAAGAAATTAGATGGTACATGACTCAACCATTCTTCAAATGATGACGACCTCCGGCATGCGATGATGATATCAACTACACAGGATTTTTATAGTGCCGTAATATGTAGTTGCATAACGTTCACGCATTTGTTAATCTCTCCATGTGAATTTCGGCACCGGCCAAACAGTTAATTATTTATCCACGTATTGTATTCCGCAGCGTTCTGTGCAAACTTAACGGCTTCCACTGATTATTACAAAAACCAGTTCCCATTTTCGCACCTTGTTACTGACTAAAACTGTCCACGTCAATAGCTTCTATTTTAATCATTATTTCATTCAGTTACATTGTTCCGAGTCCTTGTATAAATCAACGTATTAAGGGTGACAAAGGAGCACACTTAGCTACAGCTATGACGGCGGCTAAAGAAATAGATCTTCAGCAAGATTCAGGACGCATATGCGTTGTGATCCGCCAAGAGCACGAGTGAACGCCTCGATAACATCTAGCTCTAATATAAATGTTTTTTTTATTGAATTTAGGGTGATAAATAAGCACACAATTTACTTGATGGTGATGCATTGTCACCGCTAAGATAGGAATGCCTCGTCACCAGTATCAAGGAATCCCTACATTGACCAGTCAAAACAGCAGCATTATCTATTCCATGCTGGTATTCTAGACCCATTCATATCGTAGCTAGACACAAACTGCAGCATGAGTCTACCACTGTTAAAAAGTGTTAAACCCTAAAAGTAACATCGTGAGGAGTAGACCCAAACAAACTTTTATATCTGACCTCTAGTTAATTACAGAAGTTGAAAAGTATCTTTAAGCTTAACGATCGTGAGAATTGATACGTTGCTTTCGAAACCTGATGCTTTGTCATTTTTTTACTTGCTATAGTCACGCGGGTTCGGTCGTCAATTGTCTTAACTTATGTAATCACATAGATATGATGTAAGTTACGAAAAGAGTAAAGTAACCACATATATGTATATGTATATGTATGTATATATATATATATGTATATATATATATATGTATATATATATATATATGTATATATATATATATACAGCTGGTCATAAGCCTCTCTAAAGATGGTGTCGGAAAATCGTTAACCTGACGCCACTGCGGTTTGACGGTTGACATTTTATTATTACAAGATATAATGTCAAACATTCAGATTCCCTTTCTGTGTTATCCTGACAGTGCGTGCTAAATGAACTCTTGTGATTGCGATTCACAATTTCATCGGTGTCTGCCGACTTCCAACTCGGTTTGCTCGCGTATTGTGAATTGAAGGCGAGCGTTTCGACGCTGGAACCGTGGTAGGCTCGTAAGCTAGAGCAGTAACATCAGTCTTATAAGATTAATTATAAATCTACATTCCTTGGAAACTAAAAGCGTTATTTTCTTTTAAGAATTTTAGCAGTGCTAATAATTTTATTAACATACCGGTTAACGTTCCAACTAAACTTAAAATGCTTTTGCGAGGAAATCATTCACAATAACAATCGAATCGGGGTTTGTTTATAAATATACAGGTGGACAGCAAGTGAGCACCGACGCCCATACATATCTTTATTTCGAATTTAAGACCGAAGAAAATTTCGCTGAACGTACTTTAAATCATTAGGTTATTGTCGTTTCTAGGTGTTTTGTGTGGAGCTCGATTTTGATGATTTAATGAGTTCTACTAGCATAACCCTGTCTTCCTAGAAGTAGATGTGGTGTCTCTTGGGTTGTCCAAAAAGAATCTCTCAGTAAAAGCCTGAATGTCCATAATTTGATTAGATCGAGAGAGGCCATTATATCTAATTAAATAAAAAATAAATTCAATTGATTATTATTTTATTATAATCCGAATTAAGTTTTTTTGGAAAGAAAGATTGGAAAAGTTGCCGGGAAAATGGACACATTCTTTTTTCTATGGGACTTATATGATATCTCAATTCGAACGATAATTTTTTTTTAACATTCACAAAAAAAAATTGAAGTTTTTTGACAGGTATGACTTGATATCTAGTTACTAGATTTATTGCCGAAACAAGAACCGCTACGCCATTCGTGTAATGAAAGTTATTTATTAAACTATTAATAAAGGTCCTTAGAGTATGGTACACTACCTATGTACCAAATGCGTCTGAACCTTCCTCCTTACTTATTGCATATGCATTATGTACAGGAAACGAGACGAGGAGTGAGTGCATCTTTGTTCTCGTAATCCAATCACAAGCCGAAGCCCAGACAGCTTCTCTATTAAAATTAGGATGTTTTTTTTCCACTTATTATAACCTCGTGATTATTCCTGTGTAGGTGTCGAACTACGAGAAATCGATTAGGAGGTCATTATCATTCTTATCGTAATGTATATATCGAGATATATAGTAACATAAATGGAGTGACCGCGTGGAGGAAATTACCTGTGTTTTATACAGCGGGCTTTCCCCGATCGACTCATCTCCTGCCATAACTAGTTGTCAGCGAACACTGCACCACCACGAACGAATTGTCTAAAGTATAAAACGTTTCTTGGGCAATGGTCGCGCCGCTGCGACTAGTTTCTGGATGGGTCGGCGCGAGGACCACGCCTTACAAAACACCAACGTAAAATAGCAGCACGACGCTGTTGTAACGAACAAGCCATTCCATTTCCGTCATCACGTCTGGATCATGACTCCTTATCGAGGATGGATAAAGGTGCAAAACCACTCACCATCAGGTGGATTGTGTGCTAGCTAGTCACCCTCAATACAATAAAAAAAACGCAAACGTGCAAAAGACCGCCATAATGAAGGCGTTGACCCTAATTGTCAATTTGGGCGCTAAGGTGAGGTTCCGCGGCCGAGCGACCGGGACACGAACACAATGATGTACCCGATGGCTAAATAGCCGGTTAATTAGTGAAACGAACAATGGGGTACCGTAATCCAGAGGTTTGTCTGCGCGTGGACACCTGGGCCGGGTAGCCCGTTTAATAGTGGCGATCATTGCACGAGTGGCGTAGCGGTTCACGTTGTCGGTAAAAATGCGACTGATTCTGAAGTACTGTATATATATATATAAATATATATATATATATATATAAATATATATATACAGTACTACATACAGTTAAAATTTCAATACAATTAGATCAATAGTCATTCCCCGGTCGGTCCAGCCAAGTCACGCTACAACTACAAACTAACTGCAACATAGTTCTACTACGTATGTAAACTGTTAAACTGTTTGCGTTATAGAAATTATGTTTTATTTTTGTCATACACCAAGAAACAAAATCACAACAGTATGACATTAAAAAAAAATAAACATCTATATTAGAAATGTGATTATCATTTGAAGATGTTTTAAATAAATTGTAAGAGAAAGTAAATATAAAGCCACGGTTAAAGCCTCAATAAAACATTTTGTACATTATAACCCAATTCGTCGGACATTCTTTCATATGTAACAACCACTAAAGAATGTTTCACGCGATTTATATATTTGTAACATAACTTCACATATTACGTAACCTCACTTCGATATTTAAATTAATATCACTTATAAATTTCAAATTTGGAACACAATTCGAATTTCATTTAAACTTATAACACTATATTTCCGTTTGACTTTACACTGTAACATGCATCACGTTATGACACTAACTAGATGTGTTACATGTTAAAGTTCGTATTCTGCTGTATCGCGATTTTCATACTGTGCAAATTACAGAGGGCAGACAGTAGAGCACGTAGAGAGACAAGCGCGCAATTTCAACTGAACGCCTTTTGCCTTCGTACATTGGGCCACTGAGATTTGCTTTAGTAGAGGCAACTTTAGTGTGACGTCACAGACCTGAGAAAAACTAGAGGCGGCCTTTTTATTTACGATTGTAACTTATGAAATATCTTGATTCAAGGATGGGTTTTTGTTTGTTTGCTATTGTGTTTTATATATGTAAGTTAAATTGTGTCAAGAGTAAATTTTAAGGCGGGTATACCCGAAATCGTTGGAGATTTGCGTTCAATGCTAAAGTATTTTTTATAGTTCAATCTCGGTTTGTTCTCTGTTTAACATTCATCTCTCCAAGCCTTCATCATTCAAGTCTTTTAAGAATCTCAAATTTTCCGAACGAAACGGTTCGAAGTTTTTTGAGCATTGAATGCTCATTTCTTTCATTCCACTAATGATTTTTCGAACTGCGTTTCGTTATGTTTTACATAATGTTAACAAAATACTTATAATTGAACAGTGAAACATTAACATTGGCCGTGGAAATTCCGGATTGAACAAGACACGTCTAGAAAAAATAATAATTTGATTGATTTATTTTTAAATATTACAGATATTATAAACAAATGGCTAATTATTTTTTCATAAAATTAGACGTTGTCACCTCAGCGGAGGACATAGTTCACGGGCTGCTGATAACTCCATAACATCCTTAACAAAGCTTCGAAACGTCTGCACATTTTATTTAACAGTCTAAATCTATTTCAATAATAAAAGCCTATAAAAAAAATAATTTGGCACAAAAACTAAAAGTAAAAGACCTGGAAATAGTAATTATCAAAGTTTTAATAAGATTTAAAATCTGTCAGTCGTCTTTTCTAAAAGTGTAAAAAAAAAACTTATTGTAAGTTTGTTTTATTTTTTAATATTAAGGATGGCTAATGAACAAAACCTTACCTGACGGCAAGCGATGACTACATCCCATGGTATTCACAGCGTAAAATTCATTATGTACGAGTACATGCGCTGCCACCTTTGACGACTGACAAGGAATTGGGTCCCTGGAATTCTACACTCACCAAATGAAACACAGCGTTATGCTCCGTTAATTCACTCTGATTTTTTATGTAGATGTGACTCTTCCTTGGTTGAGCTGACCCATTCATGTAGCATATGCTAACCGATACAGCTGTACAATGCTTACACTTACTCATATGTGAGGGATGATGCTTATTTATATATTAAAATTACAAATACATTATAAATATATTAACGCATGTGAACAAACGGTATCTATATAAATAAGCAATAATTGATCTTCGTTGGTAAGTAAGCAAATCACTCAATAACTGCGGACACATTTGGCTATTTTATTTTTAAATATTCATAATAGTTCCAACTAGGTTTTTATGGTCGTTGAAGCTACCACTAACAAATCTATTGAAATTAGTCCGGGACAAAGTTTGTTGGGTTAACTAGATATATATAGGTATTCAGCAGAAGAATAAGCCACCGCATTTCTTCCTGTAGGCTGTAAAATTTATTACAAAAACCAAAAGGCCACCGATAGATGGTAGAATGTCCATCTCCATTTGACAGACGTAATTATTCAGACCCTTACGGGTAGCAGTGACAGACATTTTAAATAAAATCACAAAACTTTATATTAAATTATATTAGTAATAAAGAAAGCAAGGCTTTTAAAAGCATTATTGACTTTTAAGACTTTGCTAAAATCGTCATGAATCATCAGCGTTGCGTATCACTTCTGCGAGCTTCTAGTTGTTGCATGCCGATATGAGGATATCCTCCTGTTTGATTTAGACTTTTGTTGTCAGATATCATCAACTGCGAACAATATTTTATAGTGCCGTTAGAATTTGCGTATACAGAGGCACTCACTCGTTGCCCCCTTACCTATTTCGATGTAATGCCTGTACTATAAGATCGGAGGAAGTTTCACATGCAGTGTTAAGGACACAGAACATACATTATTCTATAGATTTATTTACGTATATGTAAATAAAAGAACACATTTGTACCTAAAATAATAGCTTTACAATTAACAATTGAATTGTCCTTTCTACCACAGTTGAAGGTCTATACTTGCCGTGCACTACCGTCTGTTACACGTGGCTGCGTCAGCTAATGTGCGGTGGTCTGGCTCCGCTGCCCACGAAGATGACCAGGGCATAGACGATGATAGTACGGAAGGAATGGCCGGAGTAAGTTATTTTTTTCGTTACAAACGAACGTAGAGTTCATCTGATAGAAAGTTATGATTGTAACCCATAACATTTACCTTCATCCTCAACTAAGGGCCGAGATGTACAGGTGGTCAGCCTGGAGGACTGAGATAGAATATTATTAATATAGTTAGTTTTTTTTTATTGCTGATGGCCACTGTTAGCCCGATTGTTTTTACATCTTCTACAGCAGGGTTGAAAGGTGGCCGAGAGCTTAGGGCACTCAGCCAATACCTTAGAATATTAAACAGTCACATTAATGTACCGGTTTCTTACTAAAAATGAGTTTTACTTAGTAAGATAAGTAAGTCTTGAGTTGATTTACTGTATGGACTACAATGATTTGGGCTATCATATCTCTAAATGCAGCATGAATGGGTCGGATCGATCAGGGAAGACCAAAAGACCAGGAAGGTACAGGACAGGACAGAATAACAGCATGTACCGTAGCATTCTATCACATAACGGTGACAGCACTTCAGCCATAGTAATTTAATATCAAGAGAATGTGATAGTTAGTCACCCTTATAATAAAAAAATACACCAAAATATAAGACTCAATAGATAAACCAATATTTACTCCAAGCTCAAAAATCATTTAATTTAATTTTAACCCTTGCTTATAACATATATTAGTCTAGATTAAGCAGCAGTTCTTATGTTACCTAGTCGGTAAATAGCTAGGTTACCTAGAACATGAGACAGCCTACAGCTTGATCTAACATGGTTTTTAAGCTGACAAGTACAGTTTTATGTCCGACCGTGTCTCTACTAGGAATCATTACACTGCGATAAAATGACCTTAGTATAGGAAATGTACGAGCCTATCTATACGTTGCGGGGTTGGCAGCGTTTTAATAGATGATAATCATGACAGTCACGGATAAGTTCGACCATAACTACATAAGGTTAGTGCTTAGGTTACGGGTTATATCGGACTCGCACCGACTAATACCCCACGGTGGTCGCCACCAACGCTCGCGAAGGGTCACGGGATCTCCGTAAGGAACGCAACCGCAACCCCCCTGCGCTTCGCTGGGACGGCCCGTCCCGGGGGCGTGCGCATGATCGCACCCCCAGAACCCTCGAACTATCACGACGACACGGTACCACTTCGTGCCATCGTCCTCCTCGGGGTCGCTTCAACTGGACGTTCAGAGCCCCCACTCCGAACGTCAGCGTCCCGAAGGTGAGCAGAAGACCTAAGCTAACCGACATAGCTCAAAGTATATAAGATCACTAAGCTGAATTTGCAATGGTTCGGCCATATAGCTCATAGGAAATTCAAGATGGTACTCTGTTAGTCTGTGGGGATAAGTGTCGGGTTGACCGTCTGTTCCACGAAGTGTAAAACGATTCTCTATTACGTATTGCATCGCATTAATAACATTGACAACAGCATCTCTATCGAAGGAGCAAATTTCTTTATAACTTACAATACTGTTTCTGCATCGGCTGAAGTGAAAAAACCTAGCGCTCCATTTTATTGCGATGTGTTGCTCGTACAGATTAAATAATGATCAAGAAGTTCCTATTAGGGTGACCGTGAATTTTGTTTATAAAAGAGCTGGCAAACAAACAGGCACAAATATAACAGTGGTAGAGCTACACTGCAGTCTGTTTCTAGCTGCAGAATGAATGGATCAGCTCGACCGGGATGCGACCACGCCCTCACAGAATAACAGCGTAAAATAGCAACGTAATCCTGTGTGGTGAGTATCCGGAGACCTTTATTAATGGTGAAGAGGCATTCCATCTCAGTCCTCGAGAGTGACAACGCAACATGATTCCTTGTCAAGGATGAATGTAGATATCATGGGCCGCAGAATCACTTGCCATCAGTTAAACTCGTTTGTTACTCTCAATTTAATGAAAAGAAAACATCTCATCTTAAGGCATTGTTTTCTCAACCTTTTTTATCTCTCGGCCCACGAAAAAGCCAAAAAGGCTAGTAAAAAAAGCTTTAAATTTATCATAACATTTTAATGAATAGCTTACTTATTAGTAGTACAGGCAGGCATAATTTTAGCAACAGTAGGATGTAAGATCACTTGCGTCCTAATACAAAATGCAATAAGAACATATTTCTCAATATTGCTGTAAGATTAATTTTTCATATTGTTATTACATGATAATATTTGTTTTAAACTACATTAAAAATTATTATTATATATGAAACTTTTGTCTTATTTATTTAATAGATTGCGACCCCAGGTTGAGGTACGATGACCTAAATCAGGTATGGTTTTGATATGCAAAACAGTTTTAAATTTATCTTTACTTTTTTCCTGGACCTGTGTTGGAACCCTCCTTCTTATCAAGAATATAATAATTGGTAAGTTATATATTGAGCAAGAGCCACCCCATGGATCCACTACGGATTGGCAAAGACCATTTTTTTATTTCGAATTATTATTACTTTCCCAATATATTTATTTTTTAATTATTTCTGACATGCAGGCAGGTTTTCTCCTGATGGTTTTCCTTCACCATCGAATAGGTGGTACGTGGTGCTGATTTTAAAATAATATTTTATTTTTTTAGGGAATAACAAGGTGTCCTACAATATGTGCCATCGTGGTGACCGTAGCCGAGAAACAGCGCGCCACGCGTGGCGGGGCGTGACGTGGTGTAATCGTACTGCGAGTGAAGTAACCGACTGCTGTGTAATACGCAAACCATATGTATATATATATATCTATATATATATATATATATATATATATATATATATATATCTATAAATAGTATATATATATATATATATAAATTTAACGAATTTCCCACATATTTTGTCTTAACATCTGTTTCGGCTTTCACGAGATTGTCATCATATAGGACGGTGGTGACCAAACGTAGACTGTCCGGACGTCAAGGTAAAAAGTGCCGAATAATTGAAGATGACCTCTCACTTATTATATATAACAAGTACAATAATATTAGACAAAGTGAAATTAGATTTCTTATGATAAAAATAACAGTGGTGGAACTATACTGCAGCTTGTTTCCAGCAGTAGAATACCAGCTTGAAATAGCAGCATAACACTGCTGTGTTTCGTCTGGTGAGAGTAGGTATCCGGAGACTTTTATTACTGGTGATGAGGCATTCCATCTCAGTCGTCAAGAGTGACAACGCATCTGCATTATGATTCCTTGTCAAGGATGAATGTAGATGTCATGGGCTGGAGGAATCACTTGCCATCAGGTGAAGTGCGTGTGAGTTTGTAAGTCTCAATGTAATAACAAAATAATAATAACAATAAGTCGGATCAGATGAAGCTTTCCTCAAGTATATTTATGCCAAACGCGCTAAACATCGCTAATTTTCTACCACGGCTTCGGAAGGCAGCCGCTGGTCAGAACAAACGGCAAGCAACTGGACTACTTACTTTTTAGTAATAAGTATTTATAGTGTAAAAGTACAAAAGTTTTCCAGTATAGAGAACCCAGAGCTCAAAGCTTAAATGCAATTACATTTGTCGATAAATATTGTAACACATAGTAGTATCGATATATATATATATATATAAATTATAAAAATATTTTCTTTTCTTTTTAGTGTCATTCAAGTATATATCTATAAAAAACACTACATTTCTATATTATGCACTATATTGTCAGATGACATCAACTGCCCAGAATGTTTTATAGTGCCGTAAGCATTTGCGCAAACAGTGGAACTAAGGCATGTAAATACAATTACATAGGAAGAAAGTTTAGATGCAATGTCAGGGCCACGGAAAAACGATACGAAAATCAAAAGATTATGATGCACAAATATTTTTCCTCGGCTGCGAATCGAACCCGGGGCCCGTTATAGAGCATGCATGTGCTCTAACAACTACACCACGTGGTAGTCACGTGTAATGACGATGTTATGGTATAATTGCGAAAGTTACGTTTTACTAATTGACGTCGTAATTTTATCGCCTCGTAGAAACCGTTCATATACCGGTTCCTTCCTTATCTATACGCAAGCCGTACAACTAAACGCACAGATTCCTCACCAGTCCACAGGAATATTGCAAATGAATATCGATCCTCCTACCCAGAGGATATGAAAGAAAATTGAATCATCAATATTTTTAGTTATTATAAACCGATTGGATGTTACAAAAATTGCTCTACGTATTACGTAGCTAATTAGTTGATCGATCACTTTTAGTGTTTGTTTTCGAGAATGCAGTGTGTTCATGCAATAAGTAATAAGTGTGTGATGTACACGCATCACGTTAGTTTCATTTTAGTTAAGTATAGAGCAAAACTAACTGTTAGCAGTTCTTACGTATAACATACTAAGTCTGCTCGAAAAATCTTATTCACCTTTTTTTCAACTTTATTGGGAGCGACAACAGAATCCAGTTAACCTTATGGTAAGTGATTCCTGCGACTCACGATTCCCAAATTCATCAATCAGTCATAATGCAAATGCATTGTTATCACTGACATCAAAAGCCTCGTCATCTCAAATAAAAAACTTTTATTAAATTTTTGGCTAGTTTAATTAGAGAACAAAATTAAACTTGCCAAAAATTCCATAAGCCATAACTTCGCCAATCATTGATTACACATTGATGAATAATGAACATTTAACACGATAGGGAAAACAAATATTGATATAAGAGTCAAATTAAGAACCGCGGTAGCTTAGTGTTTACGGGATCGCCTTTAATTCGCGGCTCTCAAACAGATCAGACATCAGATCTAAGAAAATATTGACACGTGAAGTGCATTAGAACGAGCGTGACCGACGCTCTTTAGTCAGGGGTCGTAAAAACAAATGCATTTGTAAAAATAAGTTAAATAAATACTAGGCTAAATGATACGAAATGCTGGACATAGACCTACCCTTTAGAGAAGGATTTAGATCATGGTCCGGCACGTGGCTCCACTGAGAATATTACATCATCTTCACATATCATAGCAGCACACATGAGGGGCTACGAAGCACAATCTTACACCATGGTTCCACAGAATTGGTGGATATCATCATCTTCACATATCATAGGCGCACAAAGGCCTCCCACATAAGTGGCCACGAAGCACGATCTTACACCATGGTTCCACAGAATTGGTCGATATCATCATCTTCACATATCATAGGCGCACAAAGACTTCCCACATAAGTGGCGACGAAGCACGATCTTACACCATGGTTCCACTGAGAATTGAAAAAATTTCTTCATATATCATAGCTGAACATAGGCTTGCCGCATATATCGCCACAGAGCATGGTCTTAAGCGACGTGCATCCTTTGACTTCCCCCAAACTGGCTTAGGTCGTCGCTCTATTTAGTGAGGAGTTGTCCTACACTGTCACTGTCAGGCCGAGATTGCCACACAAGATCTTTTCATCCCCATCAGTTATATTGAGCTCATACTCTCACTCAAAATATTAGCAAGGGAAATGGGCTGGCCCTATAGCACGTAGAACCGATCACTGATGGGGAAGAAAGATTCTTGTGTGGCAATCTCGGACTGGCAGTGACAGTGTAGGACAACTCCTCACTAAATAGAGCGACGACTTTAGCCAGTTTGGGGGAAGTCGATGGATGAACGTCGCTTAAGACCATGCTCTGTGGCGATCCATGCGGGAAGTCTTTGTTCAGCTATGATATGTGAAGATGATGATATCCACCAATTCTTTGGAACCTTGGCGTAAGATCATGCCTCGTGGCCACTCATCTTGGAGGCTTTTGTGCAGTTATGATATGTGAAGATGATGTAATATTCTCAGTGGAGCCACGTGCCGCACTATAATCTAAATCTTTCTCTAAAGAGTAGATTATGCCCAGTATTTCGTATCAATTAGCCTAGTATTTATCTAACTGTTTTTACAAATATATTTATGTTTACGTCCAGACTTACGACACCAATTACCAGACCAATAATAGAACACTAAAAGCCGTATGCACTACACGGAGACCCTAACAATTTTATACAAAAAACGAGTGCATAGTGCATATACAATTAATTTTACGCGTCAGTCCGAACAAGGCTGGGAGCAAATCTGGTGTATCATCGAGAGAGCGATTAAATTATGATTTATTCATTCTCTTGACCTTCGACTGACCTGGTAATCCACCCATTAGAACAGGTCCTGTCTTTTGTTGTGACAAACGAACACACAGTTCACCTGATGGAAATATGCACCCACAACAAAGATTCAAGATGCAAGAAGCATTGAAGACCCCTGAAGAATGTGATGGAATACCTTGTTAATAATCCTTACACGTAATTTAGTGCAGATTTCTCATTCGCCATTCGAAACACGGCATGGTTATACTACTACCACACTGGTATTCTATGAAGACCTGGTCCCTGCTCGAGCTTTCTATTGACTCCAGCACTAAGTACAGATTGATTGATAAGTTACGATCGTCTTTTGAGATATTTGTCCTAATTCATGCCCAGACCTCCGACCCAGATGAATAAGAACAGCACTACCAAGAAAAAAAAATCACTAATAGCTTCTCTTTCCAAACACTACGAATGTAGGCAGATTATTTTTATGAAATGAAGGGTTGTCAAACCAGGGGTGCTACTCGTAAGTCCTTTATTTACCTTGTTTTATATTGCTTATGAATGAAAAATTAAATAAATAACAAAAATATTTCATTAAGAATTTGAACTGTTAGGCTTTTTTTAATATATATATTTATTTCATGAGAGTCTTTACCAACCACAAAAAGATCTAACCGCTAAAACTTCGCACGACTATGTGTAAACGTATTGAGTAGAAGTAAACAGAACTATATACTGTTCACTCAACTTTAACCGTCGCATTTTTAGCTTTCTTCTCGTGAGGCCATTACACGTACGTTTTAGAATTAAGTTTATAAATATAAGCGGAATTTCTTTTGAGTGACCGTGTGTATATCTTTTGAGTTGCATGGTTCACAGGAATCATTTGCCGTCAGGTGAAATCGTTTGCCACCCTCCATATGAAAAAAAATAAAACGAAACTCTAGTCCGTGATAGAATATTAAACTATAAGACAACAGGGATTGGTCTAGCTTCAGCTTGGATATATTCAAGAGCGAACACGTTATAGAGTTTTTTTATAGTACACAATTTCTTTAAAAATCTGTTTTAAAATTAATTCAGTACGTTGCCACACCTGAAGGCTAAGATGGAATCCCTCGTTACCAACAGTATGGGTCTCTAGATCCTACACGAACAAAACGAAACAGCAACGTTATGCTGCTATTTTAGACAGGTATTCTGTGAGTGTATGATCCTGCCCTAGTGGAGACCCTGACTATGAGTGTGTGATCCTGCTCTAGTGGACACCCCGACTGTGAGTGTATGATCCTGCCCTAGTGGAGACCCAGACTGTGAGTGTATGATCCTGCCCTAGTGGAGACCCCGACTGTGCCGAAACTAGGTTATTAAGATTACTGGTCAAATTTCACGTTTTCTTTTTTCTTACATTCAGAGTAACAAACGAGCACACAGTTCACCTGGGATTCTGGCAACCCATGACACCTACATTCATTCTTGACAAGGATTCATAATGCAAATGCATCGTCGCTATTGAGGATTGAGATGGAATGCCTCTTCACCAGTTATAAAGGTCTCCGGATCCCTGCATTTACCAGACGAAACGCAGCAGCATTATGCTGCTATTTCATGCTGGTATCCTGTAAGGGTGGTCCGGCCATAGTCGAGCTGACCCATTCATTCTGCAGCTAGAAACAAACTGCAGTGTAGATCTATGTTAGTAAAAACAGGAACCTATCCTAACTGCATCTAACTCTGCTAGATGGACAGTTTTCCTAAAAAAATATATGTTTTTAATTAAGACAATGAGTAGGCGAAAATATTCTAGTGAAATTTTATTTCACTGATTTGTATCAGATTCGGTACATAATCGCTATTTGCCTAGCCACAATCCAACAGTCTTCGGCCTCGCCAACAGGTGCGCTCGCCGCTGTCCCTTCATATTTGCACGGAGGGTTGCCACCCTCGTCACCGGCAGGTGCCTCGGCAGATGCGCTGTGACCTTACAATGATTTTTTACTTATTCCGCCTTTCAAATGTTTTTAATTTATCAATTTTTTGCTATGAATTTGCAGCCATTATGATACACTAGAAAGTAATGAAATATTTGTAGAGTGTTAACCGAAGTTTAACAAATAAAAATAAAATTTATGTTTAATCAACGATATTTATTTTCTATGAAGATAGTTGTTTACTCCTTACTCCTTTTTTTGACACTGGCAACATATAGTAATTCTACGTAAAGGTTGGGTATTTGCTGATAAATTTGAAATTGGAACACTTATTAAAAATAATATTTTCTTTATATGTAATGTAATGTCTGCAGAGAGATTTCGGCAGAAATTTGCTCGCATTAATTGACCTTGCTCTAATTGATTTAATACCTAGGTCACACTGAAAGTCTTTAGAAAATAAAAGGGCTCAATGTAGAAATTTGCCGATATTTTTTTTGTTACTCGAAGTAGTCTCCGTTCCTCTCTTTTCATCTTCGCATTCGATGAAACCACTGAGAAAAGCAGTGGGCCCATTCTTCCTTGCTTGCCTAGTCCGATCAGACCCAGGCCAGATTTTAGTAAACTAATTTTAAGAAAGATCAAGAAGAAGTCACTCGGTGAGCCATGGAGGTGTCAATCAACATCATCGAAGTAGAATATAAGAATTTTGTGTCTTCCTAACACGAGGGACATAATCCCATTGGCGATAATACAATTAAATAAAAAAAACCATTTACGTTACGTATCAATCAATTATAAAACATTTGTAATAAGACATTCGCTTCGAACTTGCAAAATTTTGTGTGTGTACAACTTCATAAACAATTATAACGTGTTTAGTAAATAAAAATATTAACACAATGTTATCAGCAAATGCCAAACAAATTTAATATGAAAATAAACTTGTGTACAGATTAAAATTGCCTGACCATAGTACTTAGCTGCAAGCAATATTAGAATTAAAATTAAGTATATGTGAATTTAAAATTGCATGAGCGATGGATATGAATATTACTAGACTGAGGGCGTTTGTACCGTTATTACAGATAATCAGACATCAGATCGATTTGACATTTAAAAAAAATTGTCAGTGTTACAAGGTGGCAAATTAGGGTGTTCAAGTCATGACATTCAAAGGTTACGTTAGAAGATAGGGAGTTGCCATAACAGCATGCCGCTGCTGTGTTTCGTACGGTGATGGTGGAGATCTTTTGACCCAATTATATGTAACGAATAATTCAGTCCTCAGATGTGAGAATGCATGTGTATCTTAAATATTTATTGCTAAGATGTCATGGGTCGCAGTTATTAATTATCATCAAGTAATTTTTGTGAGGAAACCAGCATGTCACAGTGCACCCATGGCCTTGCGTATGAAACGATTTTGTATTACCTGAAGTCGGTGAATGTCGCGATACATTGGAGACATGCGCAAAGACGGGGCTTGCGTATATCATTATGGATCGGATGCACGCTTAGTATAGTGTAATTTTAAATTACTATTTTTATTGAGTAACGGAAGCAAACGACCTAGGATGAACGCTGCTCGATTCCGTACGCGGTTGCTATGCGGACCGAAGGGTAGGTTTTTTCGTATTTGACTGTCTTTTGGGATTGGACGATCAAATAATTCTATAGTTGGGAGATGCGGCATTTTGTTGCGCTGAGAGAAGTACATGGCTGCGCTTTTGGTGGGGTTAACCACCGAAACCATTTCCCTAAGGTTTTGGCAGTAGATTGGAGACGTTTAGAAATAGCGTCTAGTTTGAATCCCGACACGTAGAGGCCGGTGTCATCGGCGAAAAGGGCTAGACACCTCTACACCGCGAGTATGTCGTAGGTGTAGAGTGTGTATAAAATGGGACCTAGGACGGAGCCTTGTGGTACTCCGACACGAATGGAATGAACCTCGGAACGCGTTCTCTCGACGTGGTATCTAAAGGTTAAATTTTTAGAGAAGTCCGCCAATCCCCAGTGAAGTCACGTGGTGGATTATTCTTTAGTACCCTCTTTAGAGAGGTGGCCTATGACAGACCAGTGGGATTTATAGCATGTATCTTTACTTTACAAAAGTGTGTATTCGTTCGTCAACATTTCTTTCATTAAAAATACGCGGATATTCTCCGAGAGTAGTTCGAGAGTCCACGGAAAACACAGTCATGTTTATAAGCTTTATAATAACAGGGGAATTGCTATTGTGATAATATGTATAATTATTCATATGATTTATGGCGACCTTATCGACCTTATTCATTTGGCTTCAGGTGCTCGGAGATTAAAGAAACCATTTTACGAAAGTGAAAAAAATAAAATAAAAATAGTATTTGAAAGTATGAATTCCACCAATCAGCGTTAGATCCGGCGGACAATGCTCCAATACCTAAGCATTATGCTTATAAAGTGCGCTTTTTTAAAAAAAAACGATTTACATATTCCTAAAAAATATTCTAATCATTAATTTTAATATTCCATATCTACATGTCAATTACTACTATTAAATAGTTTGTAGGTGGACAGGCATTTTGTTTTCCTTCGATCTATTAAGGTTAAAATTTAAAAGGTTTTAAAACACTTCCTCATGGCCGTTTTTATTTTTTAACTTAATCAAATTGCGCCCACGTATTACGCATAAAGTCGGATTAAGGAAAGGTTATTTTTTTTTAATATAATGATTGCGGACATGACACGAAACAGAGAGGACCACGGCCCCATATAATACCAGCGTAACACTGCTGAGCTTCGTATGATGAGTAGAGGGAGCCGAGGACTCAAATACATGAAAAGAGGCATTCCATTTCACACTTCAGGAGTGACAAGATGTGCATCTTGAGTCTTTGAGGATGAATCAGGTGTACTGTATGATCGCTTTTCATCATCGATCCAATAAAAAAAAGGCTGAAGAGAATCATTAGAATATTTCGTTGCTATACCTCAAAAATATAGTATTGTGCATAAATCCCCGGCCGGCACTTGCTCGCGTCTACCGCATTGTTCCAAAATTAATGTGCAATTATATTTTATGATCGTAAAAATATTTTTCTTTAATTTAATTAAATATATAATAGCACTGCGTGGGCATTCAATTGCCAGTTAATATCATTTGTGCAGACATTATGGTCACCTTTTAAGGAGTTAGGCGGTGCGAGAGGAACCGCCGGAGGCCGGAGATAAGTTTGGCTGGTGGATATTTGTTCAGTTATGTAAATGAACGACTTTCACATGTTGACAATTTGAAAAGGAGTAAAATAGAACCAAGTTAGTCGTTAAAAAAGTAATTTTTTTAATGGTTTTTAATAGATGGCAAAGGAGTATGCAGCACACCTGATGGTAAGTGATTACCACTGCCCATGGACGTCTGCAACGCCAGAGGAGTCGAAGATACGTTGCCGGCCTTTAAGTAAGATCTAGGCTGTTTTCTTGAAGGTCCGTAAGTCGTAAGCTAATTCCAGAGACTATTCCATCTCAATGCTCAGCGTGATAACGCATACGCTTGTATCTTGTATCTGTGTAGAGAAGGGATGCAGAAGTCATCACTTCCCATCACATGTACTGTGTACTCGTTTGTCTCGCCTAATATTCAAAGCGCGTCAATAGTCTATATAAAGGTATATAGGGTATGCTCTGCGAAACTGCTACAATAAAGGTTTCGTTAAACAAGAGTTTTCATTTAAGTAGTGAAGCGGAATGTTAATATACTATTAGCTAGAACTCTAGTACTCTTTTTTTAATTTAAGAAAAATAGTAAAGTACATGCGCCGCGGCATCATTCGGCACACTGCAAACTGCAAAAGATCCAAAGTTTCCTCTACAACCGAACAAAAGATCGATTCGCGTGCAACTCTAAAAGGCCGAATCCCACTTAGGATCACGCGATGTATTCAATTAAAAACCTTTTTATACCTTTTGCGTTGCCTTTTCGCTGCCTTTGTTTAAGGGAAATAATTGGAATGGAATTTTTACGTACACTTTATTGTTATGAGATCTGTGGTTAATTCCACTAACGTATTTTATATTTTGATCTCGAAACAAAAAAATAAAATCTTATACTTTAGTTCTGAAGTGTTGATTTTAAGTTTAAAGTTTAAAGCAAAACAAAGAGCTTTGTTTATTTTTCGAAGTATTTGTAACAAAGAAATAAATTAAGATACAAAAACTAGATTCTTACACAGATATAAACATATTCGGCGTTAATAATTTATTTTTGAAAACTAAAACAACACAGTTACGAAATTTGTCATCCGTTCTTAATACATATGCAAAATTTCAAATTATTTTATAGATATATTTACTGAACGGTGAACGGTGACTGTTTACAAATTTCTTCACATACACTCAGTTCAAGCTAATAAAAACCGTAAAACTGTTCCCGAATAAGAAAATAAAAATCCCAATAATTGAAATCAATTGAAACAGCAATTTAACTTTAATTATATTAAAGATATTTTATGAGTAAATTAAAAAAAGTTATAATATGTCTGTGTATGGGATCTTTTATTTACAACGCCATCTAGGAAATATAATGCACAACTTTACTACAAAGTTTTGAGGTTATTAATTAAACCATAAGGTGTTTATTTACAGTCTAAACTTACTTAAAATTTGCGGGAAATCATCTGGAAATCCCAATATTCCTCTCCGCCGTGGATCCAGATTGGTGTCAGTATCTTAACTAAATTAACACTAATAATAAACAATACAACTGCACTTTCACTATAGATGAATTGCACAAATATTTAATGAAATACAAAAAAAATATCTATGACGCACCAAGGCGGGAAATCGAGTATTATTTTTGTTTTCTTTAAAAGGCCTTTGTTACCGTCGGGTTCTATTGAAGGCGAGATTTCAATCAGTGTTTGTGTTTCCAATCACGCATCGCAGGTGTCTACACTGCCTTCTTGTGTGTTTGTATTGAATTACTGACGATTTCGGTGTTCACTTGCGTTTTAGTAAGACCTACTCACGAATGGTGACTTATAAATACGGTAACGTAATAGGCCGTTTCCATTCGTCCAATCATAAATAAATATCAATGAAACAATTCCGAATGAAGTTTATTATCAAACATTAAATATTTTTATGATCCAAGTTTCTAAGTACACAAAATACATAGGAGATAGAGCATGGTAATGTCAGGTAAAGATACTTTGATGATTTTTTTTTAATATCACTAAAGTAATGTCTTAGTTTATTAGTTTAGAAAATATGTCACAGCAAATGACCGTAATGAGAAACTTATGTATTACACATAAGTTCTTAGACAATAAAAATATATTCCTCCATATTTATTTATTAATAGTTACATTCCTCGATGGTTATTGTTGAAAAATGTCCTTGAAGTAAGCACACGAGATATTTATACGATGTTCATTATTTTATTATTTTCCCATTTACTCAATGACTTAAAATTAAATAATAAAAAATAATTTATAATAATATACATAAAATACGTATATTATTACAAAATATTTATTTAATATATTTATAAATATAAGTCCATCTATTTCTGTAATTTTTTTTAATGTGCAATTAAAGTTTAAATAAATATATAAATATGTAATGTAGTAGCATCATTACCATTTAAATGATGTCATAATTACTGATAGCGAGGCAATACATTATAACAGAAGTAACGATTCTTGATTCTTTAACGGGAATGGAAGTCCAATGAACATTGTTATATATTAGTGTCATGAGTTTAAGTGAGGGCTCTTTAAGGATATACATTTAGGTTACTTAAGTTTATTATTATTGTCCATGATGGGTGTTTTTCCGATGGCAACACAGTGGTACAAACCAGCGGGGATTCGGAACCGCGACTAGAACGGGAACTTGATGTCACCCGTACACTATCACCGCCTAATTCTACATTGTAAACATTACAAAAATAACCTCACTTATGTAAGATATTAAGTACATTGTTATTTCAATGTTGATTATAATTTCTTCTAAATTATCCTTTTATGAGCTAACCTTGTACTCCTATATAATATCTATTGTTTTAAGTATATTACAATTAATATCCAATGTAATAACGGGATTATAGAAGAGGGATAAGGTATCCCTGTCTGCCGTATAAGAAGATGGGGAGCACTGATTGTTTATTATGTTGGCAGGATGGAGTTGCCGCCGCAGCACAGCGAAGGTGATCGCTGAGGGGTACCGGTGCGATCCGTAGAACGAGCCTTGAGGTCCTTCCCATTCCACCGATTCTTCCCATCGAAAAAAAGGGTTGGGTAGTCTCTCATTGGAGATAGAGGTATAAACTGGTTTTGAAAGCTAAAAGCTAGAAATAATAAGTTTCGAACTATATGCCCATTACAAATAGTTATTAGAACTATCGAACATCGTGGAAATTGTAGCGTTGTCTGTCGACATAACATTACAATGAACCGATAAATCGAATGCACGACCTTAAAGAGGTCGTGTAAATCGTAGAAGCCCATAAATGCATCCAGTGGAACAACGACGACAATGCTTCACAGAATCGTGCATGCAAGAATTAAACGGGCCTTATTTGAATATTATTTAATTTCATATTGCATACTGACCGCGATACGTGGAACCGATGGTGGCCCTCGTGACTTGGTTCAGGATGCCCTGGTGGGTCACTGACACATCGATCGGAAGTCCCTGGTGATCTTGGCGGCATGTTTTCTGTTAGAACGAAGGAATAAATTAATATTGTTGTTAAAGAATTATTGTTTTGCATATTAAAAGTTAATGTCAGCGCCATCTATATAAAAACTGATAAACTACAAAAACCGCTTAATATGAAAGCATGTTATTAAAATTACGTAGTAAAATATTTTTTTTTCTCATAGATGGCGCATAATTATGTTACAAAAAAAATATATATGGTTGAATGTGTATAATAAATACATTGAAAACTAAATATTCTATTTTTGTGAATATCGTAATACCCCATGAAGTTTTAATAATTTTTTATACGCTTTATGATAATATTTTTATACCTTATATGGTATTACCATAAATAATACCAAACCATGTCGTGGATGTGGTAAAAAAATAATAATAAATAAATAAAAAACAGAAATTGAAAACAGTAGATACACAGATAATTAAATTAAACAGATAATTAGGTATTACTATTGCTGATCTGTTCTCTGTTAGCTTGATTAAAAAACTGTTGTAGAGTCACGCTGAAGTTTTTAACTCGGACATGAATTCGTCGGTTTGACAGAAGACCCACGTCCAGTCAGTACCAGTTTAAAAAAGTAATATTTCGTACGGTGAGTGTAGGAAATCGGAGACCCAATCACAGGTTCTGTTACTTATTTACAAAGCATGTATATCGTGAATCTTATAAGGATTTAGATGTCATGGGCCGCTGTCATCATTTACCATTAGGTGAATGGTTGTTTGTTTGATTGTTATTTTTCACCCATTTTTTTTATAATATAGCCGGCAAACAAGCATGCAGCCCACTTATGGTAAGTGATCACCGCTGCCCATGAACATCCGCAATATCAGAGGAGTTGCAAAAGCGTTGCCGGCCTTTAAGGAAGGCTCTTTTCTTGAAGGTCCCTAAGTCGTATCGATTCGGAAACACCGACGGCGACCCCTGATTCCACAGAGAAGTTGTGCGCGGCAGGAAATTTCGAGTGAGGCGCACAGTGGTGGATTTCCAACCATCGAGATGATGAGGATGACATTTTGAATATAAAACCCTTATATTATATATAAAAAAAAATAAGGTATTGTTAATAGTCTCTATCCCGTACCTGCAGTTCACAGGTGTCCTCGTTGCTCTGGTCGCGGCTCAGGTTGATGTTCTTAGTTTGCATTTTCCTCCCCCCGGGGCCTCTAGGGCTCCACCTGTGTCCAAAACATTTTTGTTGTTAAAAGTCTAATGCTGAACAAACATTTATTCCTAGACTGTATAGTCTTGATTTTCTAGATGTGGTACATTTGTGATTTATTTATATAGGTATATTTACATGCTTATCGGTGAAGAAATTATTTTATGTGTTAACCTGTTACTTAAGAAATATGTTAAAGAAATTTTGCAAACTTGACAAGACCACCAATACGAAGTTTGCCGGTGTGGAAGATTGCTTAAACATAGTTGACTAGAAAGTATATCAGTGCCCAGCAGTGGGACACACATACTGCAGGTCAAAAGTTTAAGACCACCTTAATTAAAGTAGGAAAATAAAGTAAAACTCCAATAAAATATTAAATGTTTAATTAACCTGTTTAATCATCTAATAGAACATTGATTGACTAACAATTTACTTTAAAAGCGTAAAGAAATATTAACAGTCCATGCAAAAAAGGCTATAGTTAGCTAAACTGATTTTTCATCAAAAAATCCTCCTTTACATTTTATGACTTTTTTCACAAGTCTCGGCTTACGAGCAATCAATTTGTTAATGGTGTCTATTATATATTGTGTAGTTTCGTATAAAGCATTCCACATTTCTTCCCGCGAGGATGGGCCACGATTACGGACGTTCCTATGAGGCTTTTCCCATAAAAGTTCAATGGGACTGAGATCCGGGCTCTGAGGAGGCCAAACCATGTTTTTTAACACCCATTGTGCCTCTTTCTCTTCCTAATATCCTCTACATAATTTTGAGCTATGCTTTGGATCATTATCTTGTTGGAAAATGAATCCATGTGCTGTTAAGCGTCTATTTCGCTTGCTGGTAACAACAATGAAATGATCTTCACTAGACGTGGTAGCACTCGGCCTTCCCGATCGTGGACGATCTTGAAAACTGCCTGTCTCCCTGTATCGAGTTATTGTGCCATGAACACGAGTCTTCGATAACTTCAGTTTTGAAGCGAGATTGCTTCACAACTGAAGTTATCGAAGACGTTCGGATTTACCTTTATTATGTAAAACAACGATGGCAGAACGCACTTCACTGCTAATTTCTCTCGAGCTTTTCCCATTTTATGACGTCTTCACTGTAGAAACCACAAGTTTAGACTAATTGAGATTCTTTGTGAACAAACCAATAAGTCAGAAGCTCCTGTTTTCAGGGGATAAATAATCCTAATTATTGACCAATACGTAACAAAAGCAAATTAATTAGTAATGAGGACATTATGAAAATATTATTACGTGGTAGACACCTGGCTCTAGCGCAGCGTTTGTCGGTGTTTGAAAACAATAGATGTTTATTGTCCAAGAACTTGAAAGTAAAAAAAACAATGACTCCTTTAAATATTCGATACTAACAATAGAATATGCAGATGTGCATTTCTTTTATTTACCCTACGGGATTTTATTATATATTAATGGGTAATTATGTTGTTTATGTGCGGTCTTAAACTTTTGGCCAGCAGTGTATATGTATATTATATATATGCTTACGTTAGATTCGAGATGATTACGCTTTATTTTTTTTATTATCATACTTGTTCCTTACAATATATCCAACATAGCCAAATCCTTAAAGGAACGAGATGGTGCAGAAGAATCTATTACAGCTAGAGGTGACTCGGTGAATTAACATGTGAAAGATTATCTAGAAGTAAACCTGATTAGCACGAACGGTAGCATACCAAGCCATCAAGGAATACCACCGTGAAAAAACAGCAGAACTCTGCTGTGTTTCGTGTAGTCAGTGGAGGGATCCACGGATCTAGTTCCGGGTTGTGAGGCCTTGCATCTCATACCTCAGGGGTTACGATGCACGTGAATCTTGAATCTGTCGAGGATGGATGACGTTTTGGGTCGCCACTTATAATCAGGTCACTGTTTGCTTGATTCTATCCTATTATTATAAAATAAAGTTAAGTATTATAATTGCCCATGTATATATTAGGTCGCCAGCCAAGTTCTTTCTGTTTTCTTTAATTCGCATCATATGTTTTTAAATGTTTTTGCATAATGTTCAAGATTGTTTGAAAGGGGATGTTTTGTTATAATGGAATCTATATTTTGTTTTTTTGATCGATTTCATTTATGTTGATTTCCGCCTCTTTCGAGCGCATGCTATGCTATGATCGCAGTTTGGTTTAATACTTTTATAGGAATGTCGTTCTTGGTTCGATTAATTTTTCGTGTCGAGACCGGGTGATTTCTGTCAACGAGATATTGAAAACCTTGTTCAACGGTTGCAGAAAGTTGTACATAATAACTGTGAATATATTATCGATAAAAAATTGTTAATTTTTATTGAAAATTAAACCTTTTCCCACTGTAGGGAATATTCCTTTCTAGCGAGGGCAATCTAACTGGATCCCCGCGTGGCTCTGCTACGAATTCGAGTGTTCAAAACTTTCTTCCTTTTTATATCTTAGTCATGACGGCTTGCTTGCGATGTTTAGTTCCTCGGGCAGAATGGCAATATTAAATAATTATATATTTGTATTCGTTATATATGTCAGTAAAATTGTTAATTATTGAATTACCACGTGTCCTAATGTGTAAGGAAACATCTTCAGGAAACCTGTATATTTTAAAGATAAATAAGAAAACCATTTCAACACGCATGTCTCAAAAAAATCGTAACGCTTCCAATCTATCTTGATGCCATAATGTAGTATGTAGAGCGATGAAGTCACCACAGGAACGTCTTACCATCAGGTGAACTTTATGCTCATCAGCTTTTCATTAAATATTCGTTTACTTCAAAAACAACGTTATATAAGAAGAAGCCTTTGTAAGTCTATAAAAAAATTAAAGAAATCTATTCACTATAAAAGAAACTTTAAAATTGATTTATCTATTGACTCTTTATTGTATTGAACTAAACAAAATGATAAGATATTGTGATAGATGAGGCAATAAACTTATTTATAAATATATAACGCTAAGAATAGCTATCGCAGGTAAGTAAACAGAAATCGCTAGTACTCACGGGCGACCTAACGCCAGTTTCCTGCGTGGTCTGCAATATTTAGTACGCAGGTGCCTCATGTCGATCGATGGGCTTCCAAGTACTGCTGCTGCACTTTGCGACAGACAGAAATACCAACAACGTCTTTCAACGTAATTTCAAACATGAATAAGTTACGTGTGCGTGTTCATGGCGGGGCATATGTGACTTAGTTCAATTGCCATCCAAATTAAAATAGGTCCGGTTCCTTCTTAGTGCTTATAAAAAAATCAAATTAGTAATATCATTTATATATATATATATATATATATATATATATATATATATATATGCTTATACGTAAGAATTTACAAAAGCATTGTACACGCTATCAATACAAGAAACAAAAATAAACTTGTGACGCCTATTTTTGGTTTAAAAAAAGGATCAGAAATCGTTTTTTGGTAAAAGAATACCAATATTTAATAAAATACTGCGAATAATAATAGATTCGCCATTAAACACATTTTAACAGTGGTAGAGCTACACTGTAGTTTGATTCTAACTGCAGAATGAATAGGTCAGCTCGACCGGGGTACGACCACGCCCTCACTGAATACCGGCGTGAAATAGCAGCATGACGGTGCTGTGTTTCGTCTGGTGAGTGAAGGGATCCGGAGACCTTTATTACTAGTGACGAGGCATTCCATCTCAGTTCTCAAGGGTGACACCGCATCTGCTTTATGATTCCTTGTCAAGGATGAATGTAGATGCCGTGGGCCGCAGGAATCACTAACATCAGGTGAACTGTGTGCTCGTTTGCAAATCTCAATGTAATAAAAAAAAAACTGATTTCTGATTCAAAAACAACTATTTAAAAAAACCACTACTCTTTGTGAGGATATTTATCTGACAAATATGCTTGGATTTAAGCTTGGAGCTCTGGATTATAAATATACAATACTGGACAACTCCTGGAAAAGTTTGTAGCTTATTATTTAAATTGTAGTGTCTGGCCGTTTTTTCTCGCTAGCATCATGTGTTTTGTATAAACTTACTTGAATAAAGTTCAAATGAGGTCCTTTTGATTTTGATTTATATATATCAGTGAAATAACATTTGTCCCGTGTCTTTGACGCTGCATCGGAACCATGCTCCAATGTTATTGCACATGCATTACATCGGAACAGGTAAGGGTGCTACGCAGGGACTCAGTGTTTACACGAGTGGTAAACGGTACTAAAATATATTAGACAATATTATAATACAATTTATATGTTATAACATATAATATGTTATAATACATATTATATGTTGCGTAACTGACGTCATCTGGTAAAATGCAGAAGATATCACCGTCATATATAGATATCACTACTGGCCTTCTTTGTCATGTCATGTCTTTGAATATGTACTCCTTAGACATTCCTCACGATGTTTTTTTCAACTATCGAACACGTGGTAATATAGGACTTAAATTTGCAATTAATAATTTCATTGGTTCCGACACCATGGATCGAACTCGGTTCGTATTTACCAATCATCTTGAAGAACTTTGAAGCGTCAATAGCCTAATGGTTTAGGGTACGGTCTGCGAAACGTAAGGTAGTAGGTTCGAATCCACAATTCGACGATTGTCGTGAATTTTACTGTCCATCTCCTAGCACAAGCAGTTTCAGCTTAGTTGCTGTGGTTAACCGGAATATTAGTAATGTTAATGGCATTGATAATATTCTTTAAAAAGTCTATCAAACTGGTATTAAGCCTAACTGGTAGTAACCTAAGTCTCTGTCGTAATCAATTGTAGATTAAATCTCACCCCTTGCTAGGATAGTCAGTATTTCACTTTGCAGTCAATGCACAATTTTCAATTGAAATCTATTTATAACACAAAAATCAATAATATCCTTCGGTGTTTACCATCGGGCCGACAATACGTCCTGCGGTGTCCGCGACCACAATATCCTTTTAGTTTTATTATTCCTTAGGTTCGTGTAGTAGGTATTGATAGTTGTTTTAGACGATAGCGTTTGCTCACTTGAACTTTCAAGTTATTTAGTTAATAATATTCCTTGATGCGTGTTAGCTACGAGACGTCTGGTACTGAAATAAACTTCAATAATATAGTATGTATACTATATATATTGTGTTCAGGGTGACAAGCGAGCACACAGTTCACTGATCGCTGATGGTAGTATAATGCATCTTCAACCCCTGAGGACTAAGGTGGAATGTCTCGTTACCAACTTAACTGGACTTAACTCCTGGTTACGTTAACGTTATGCTGCTATTTTACGCTGGTATTCTGTGACGTCCTGGTCCTTTCTAGGTCCAGCCGACCCATTGATATCGTAGCTAGAAACACACTGCAATGTGCCTTCACCACTGCCGCAAATATATTATATACATGTGTATTAAAATATAATATTAAAATCCTATTTATGATTCTTAATCGACAGTATTCGTAATCAACCGTACTTATTATCGTCCGTAATTTAAATCACAACGGCATTTTAAAAACAATTTATAGTTGCCAAGTGTGCAAAAATATCACTCTTAGTATATACATAGATACATTCGTTTTAACCCTTGAGATTTTATCTAATAAAGTAAGGGGTAAAATCTTAAGCGTTGGAAATTGTAATAAAAACTTGAAAGCAGACAAAACATTATACCAGAACCAAAATTCATTTGTTTTATAATATTAAGGATGACAAACGAGCACACAGTTCAGCTGATGGTAAGTGATGATCACAGCCCAAGAGATCTACATCTACCTTCGAAAAAAGTTCAGGATGTAGTCACCACTGAGGAATAATGATGATGAGATGGAATACCGCGTTTCCTGCTGATTGGCAGACCACACCATGTTTTCTTTCACCGTGGAGCAGCACTTAAAATTGCAAATAAGAATGAGCATTAGTGCTTGCAGCAGCGATCGAACTGGGTTTGATCATATTTTCACGCAGGTATCATAGAAAAAACGTTTATAAATAAATCTAGACCAGACAGTGTTAATACGCCATTAAGCTAGATTTCCCCGGTCGCAGTCGACTCACGACCCCGCCATGTATGTACGTAGACGTTGTGAACCAACTCGTCTCTCGGTTACTTTTAACTGCTCGTATGTGAACTGCCGATCTTTGTTAACGGCCCACAGTTAGGGAAACCGGCGCACCGTTAATACCGTTTAATAGCGGAAAACTTTTTCTTCCCTGAGAAACTTGTAACCGATGTATCTGTGGAAAACTATCTTTTTTATTACTTAATTAGTGAAAGGAATACGGAGGCAGTTTTGCTTTAAACTGATTGTTTATTCTGGGCTGGCCTGAGGTTGTCACTATGATATGGAGCTGCGAATGAGGGTCAAGATAGGTCGCGCCTCATTTGAACATAATACAAGAAGCAATGGCGAAATGGTTATATAGTATTGTGATCTAGACTCCTGCAAGCAGTGCCCATGCAAAGCGAGTTGGACTCCATCTATTTCCACGTATTTATTTATTTTAAAGGTTATTGGTCACCCCTTATACTTACGGGCGGACTTAATGCCGTAAGGTATTTCTCTACCAGTCAACCCGTGGCGTGGAGAGACAATGTGGAAGGTGTAGTGCCTACATTGTAAATAAATATATATATATATATATATATATATATATATACATACTTACATAGATACATACATACGCACACACTCATACATACAAATATATATTATAATAATGAATTAGAAATAATTCTTCTAATAAATATAAACATAACATTCCATACATATAGAGGGGCCTAAATATATATACGGGTATTCGGGTAAGGAGTTCCAGAGGCGTGTAGCCTGAAGAGTGAAGGAGTTGCCAACGAAGTGGGTGACATGATGAGGATTTCTAATCATTAGATTCGAAGAGGAGTGAAGATCTCTGTTGTGAGATAAAGAAAGGTATTGAAAGTTATCTTTAAGATTATTTTTCGATTCTAAATTGAGAAAAGAATAAGTAAAGTTCTAGAGTTACGCCTCCGCTGAATGGTAAGCTACTTAAGGCGAGCACGGTATTGAGAGATGTGATCATATTTACGAAGTCCGAAAATGTAACTGATGCAATTGTTTGTAAAGGCGCTCTAGCTTGTTAAGAGAAACTATGTTCAAATCTGGGTAACACACATCTGCATAATCGATAATAGGTAAATATATATATAAATAAGCTTGGTCGTAAAAGGAAGAAAATTCTTCAAACTGTGTAGTGATGAAATGTAACGCGACATAGACTTTAAGGCTGACTTCCGTGTCCTGTATGTCCCAGTTTATTGTCAATATATAGAACTAAATGTTTTACTTTATTGGAAAAAGGTTTTATCATTGTAGTTGATGTTAAGCAAGTTTGAATTGTTAATTTTAATTAAAATCCTGCGGCTACCTACAATGATAGCTTGACATTTGGAATGATTGATAGACACTCCAAAGCGCGATGACAAATAAATAAATTTTGACGTCCACAGGTCGAGTGGGCCACATGGAATTTCTTTCATTCCTTTCAATACTGCTAAGGACTTATACTCTAGGGTTGGCACCGGATCGTACGCGTCTTTTACTCCTACTCTTTAGGCCCGAACCGCTGGAAGACAGCTTTGATATATTGGATCCCTAAAAAAGATGATCGCTCAGATCCATCCAACTACAGGCCTATTGTTATTATCCCCTGGTTTTCGAAGATAATGGAATCCATTTTAAACTGCCAACTCATACGATAGAGGAACAGCAGCTGATTAGTGACCGTTAGTACTGCTATCTTCGGCATCGCTCAGCTGATGACCTACCTCACTCATCGAGGGGCGCAGGCAGCGGAGACCAAGGGAGGGGCCAGGTATTCTACAGCTGATTTTAACTTTTCTAAATTTCATTTAACACCTATACGATAAGTTCACTTCGATTAATTAAAAATTGCAGCAAATAACTGCAATTCATACAGAATCCAAGAGGAACAATATTCAAAATGTTTTAACAATTATCTTCACGTTTAGTAAACCGCAAGTACCATCACATCGTCCACCTCTTCAAGGAAAACCAGACCACTCTCGTCGGATTTACGCTGGAGAGAATTTCGAGTGAAACAAAACAAGGCACATTTCATGGTAACTCCACCGCCAGTAACTATGCCGTTCTCCGAGGGTTAGCCTCCACGTAATGGCCCCAGGGCCAATTATTGGCCATTTCATTCACAAAACTACCTCGGCCACGCCACGGGAACAGATTATCAACGGCTTTTTTTTATTAAGGAGGCTACGCACTAGACAGAGTTAGGTATTTCGTTTTTATTGAAGTAAAATAAATAGTTTGTAATAACGAATTTTTTAAATTATATTAGAGGTAGCATTCGATAACAACACACAGTTCTCCTGATAGGAAGTTATGATGACCCAAAAAATCGAAATCCTAACAAGATGCACGTGACCCCTGAGGATTGATGGAATACCTACGTTTTCCTATTGAAAACTTACAACCATTATAGACCAATATTACTGATGAAGACAAAGAAGATTGCATTATAATTCCTAAGGAACGATGAATGTGGGTGTTATGCACCAGGTACGATGAATGTGGGTGTTATGCACCAGGTACGATGAATGTGGGTGTTATGCACCAGGTACGATGAATGTGGGTGTTATGCACCAGGTACGATGAATGTGGGTGTTATGCACCAGGTACGATGAATGTGGGTGTTATGCAGGTACGATGAATGTGGGTGTTATGCGCAGGTACGATGAATGTGGGTGTTATGCACCAGGTACGATGAATGTGGTGTTATGCACCAGGTACAATGAATGTGGGTGTTATGCACCAGGTACGATGAATGTGGGTGTTATGCACCAGGTACGATGAATGTGGGTGTTATGCACCAGGTACGATGAATGTGGGTGTTATGCACCAGGTACGATGAATGTGGGTGTTATGCACCAGGTACGATGAATGTGGGTGTTATGCACCAGGTACGATGAATGTGGGTGTTATGCAGGTACGATGAATGTGGGTGTTATGCACCAGGTACGATGAATGGGTGTTATGCAGGTACGATGAATGTGGGTGTTATGCGCAGGTACGATGAATGTGGGTGTTATGCACCAGGTACGATGAATGTGGGTGTTATGCACCAGGTACCTTGAATGTGGGTGTTATGCACCAGGTACGATGAATGTGGGTGTTATGCACCAGGTACGATGTCACGTACCTTAGGCAAATTGTGTGCTCGTTTGTCACACACAATGACATGAAAAAACTTACAGTTGCCAATATGTATACATCCCCCCGATACATATAGATTCCCCACGAAGTCAGCTCAGCTAAGAAAGTAGCGGAAAAACCTTGTAGTTCCTTGTTGTAAAGTGAATAAATTGGCACAACTGCTGAAGAACCACTCCCTGATAGAAAATCATTATGTTCCAGAATAAGACCGCAGGGATCAATCGGGAGAGAGCCGAAGAAAAACGAGAAACGGGGGGTGGTGACAAGGGACGCCCACGTCCGTTATCCCTGTAGTCCCAAGTATATACAACTGGGATATGGTATCCCCTTGCCTTAAGTGACTACAGGAGGACTTCGAGTTCACAGGCGATCAGGGTGGGGTCCTTGATTGTTCTTTAAACTGAACCAGTGGAGGACAATAACACGAATTGATGTATTGCCGTAATACAGCAGGGAAGATATTTCCTCTCCTGGGACATTGTCCGTACTGTGGGGCCGGGGTCCCTAAGGAGATCTTGGAGAGAGGAATCCCCCCACGTACTGAAGGACCGCCGAGGGGTTATTGTGGATGAAATAAAATATAGTGAAATAGAAGTAGAATGGTGATAGTTCTCCACTCTGCCATTATAAAATAACTGCGTTTAAAAATATCTCTGAAAATAGTTATTTATAAATTTTAGTTTATACATTTAAATATTTTTAATGTGCACACGAATACATTGTTTATACATACATTAAGTGTAAAACCTCCTTTACAGCTTCGTGTTAACATTCTGACCGCGGCCGGCGCTGCGCGGGTTTCGGTTAAATTTTAATCTTAATTTAATGGTCGCTATGAGATAATTGCACCAGTTTTTTCTACTCCAACTAGTTAGTTATTTAACTCGCCAGTGATCTTACCCCTGTATCAGTCAATTGGTTTTTATTTATTTTTATTTCTGTATATGAAAAACAGTCTGATTATGTTAGTTAATGCACGATTGAATTTATTTCTTTTGATAAAATCATTGTTTAGAACTACTTTATATTTAGAATTACAATTTAACGACCACGTGGTGAAGTGGTTAGAGTGTCTGGCTACTGTGTCGCATACCAATGGTTGAAATGTTCGATACCCAGTCGGGGATCAATATTTGTAAACCATACGGTATACACATGTGCCGTGTCGCTTACACCGCATCTGTACCTTCCTTCAATTTTATTGCACATGCATTACATCGCAATAGGGAAAGTGACGACGAGTGCGTGCCGCTGTGTTTGCGCAAATACTTACGGCACTATAATATATTCTGGGCAGTTTATGGTCTGGCAATATGCGCGAGATATCGGCAAGGGGCGCCAAAATTTTTAGAAATATGAACAACTCATCGACTCTGATTTTTATATTTGTACTCATATTTATTGTGAGGATCGGGTGATGTTATTTGGCAAAGGTAGAGTCAAACTGCAGTTCTTCTAGCTACGGTATTAATGGGTCGGCTAGGCGGGGCCAGCTCTCCCCTTGCCTGCTACAATCAGGTGAACAGTGTGCTCGTTTATCACCTTTACTAAAAAAAAATTGTCTTCTGTCTTTAGCTCTGCATTATAACATACACTAAAGTACTTATAATTCTCGTTTCATTTGAAAGATATCGCCATGGCCATTTGACGTGGTAGAGTTAAGTTGCAGTCAGATGCTGGCAATTGCACATAAATTATTTGTTTTGATTGGGAAAGAAACGCGTTCACATAGAATGCAAGCGCCAAGTGAGAGCATCCCTCTGCTTTGTTTCCCATGGTGTGACGAAAACAAGAGAGAAAATTACTAGTGATGTATGTATGTACGTTCAGAGTGTAAATAAATAAATGATATCGTACTATATACAGAAATCTTGTTAGTTTGTATGTTTATTACTCTATCACACAAAAACAAATGGCATTAAGTGATTACCTACCATCAGGCGGTATTGCTATAAGGTTTTCCACCTAATCTATAAATGAAACCTGAATAAGTTTTTTCTCTCCTTCCCTTCTCTAAATCTTTGTTCAGGATGAATTTAGGTAATGATGGGCAGCAGTCACCGCTTACTTCGGTATTTAGTTGAACAGTGTGCTGGTTTATCACCTTTGGTATAATAAAAAACGTGCAAACTTTACGTGTATAATATAATCCTAGAATTAGACAAATGGAATTTGTATAAATACCCAAAATTCATACCTCTTTACAATGTTCGTACGGATTATGCAACGATTTTATTTTGAATTTTTATTTAAATTACAAATTACGTACGTTTACCACAAGTTAATAGTGTCTCGCCGCAGTATAATTTCGATAAGCGCTCTTATCATAATGGATTAGAGTCTAAAATCTCACAATTAAACTCGCTGCACGTTTTTTCATTGTATCACATCCGTTCCAAGTTCTATTGAATAAATTTTCTCGAATTTGAATTTGTTACGCAATAAATCCAGGGTCCTTAATCTTTTCACGTGGTTTTCGGAACCGCGGGGAATGTATCCTTCTCTTAATAGTGTCTACATTGCGTGGGTTTGGTTCTTTATATGAATCTGTGACCTTATTATTGACATTAGAACTAAGGTAACCGGCAGAGGTCAAAGTATATATGGGTAATTGGCCGTTCTTGAGTGACAACCTCGTACTGGCCGCGAACCCCACTAGATGGAGTATGCTAGTCTGCGGGAAGTCGATGGATGCAGGTGGCTCAGGATTGTTCTTTCCGACTGTCTGTGGGAAAGGCTTATTCAGCAGTGTGCTGAGACGAGATAGTGATGGGGTGACATGATGATAATAATCAGAATGACTAAAGATCACAATCAAAGAATGCTAAGTGGCTAATTTCTGGTTGCAATATGAAAGGGTTTTCTTGACCGGGGTAGAACCTCAGCATCACAGAATAACAGCGTGAAATAACAGTATAATACTGCTGTGTTTCGTATGGTGATTGAAGGGGTCCTTGGGGGTATTACCCGTGTATCTTGAATTTTTTTTAAATGTCATGGGCAAGTCATTACTTAGCACCAGTTAACCTGTTCTTTCCTAATCCCCGCAGTTCACCTGATGGTAAGTGATGACTACAGCACGTTTGTTTCTAGTAGCAACCTTCACAGAATACCAGCGTAAAATAACGTTACTGTGTTTTCTCTGATGAGTACAGGAATCCCGATTTCCTTATTAGTCGCCATGTTATTCTTATATATCTGGGGAGACATAGTATCTGTATAGTGATTGCTTATCGAGTATGAATGCGTGTGTGTTGGACTGCAGGCATCACGTACCATCACATGAACCGTGTACTTGTTAGTCACTCTCAATACGATAAATAAAAAACCATCGCTCGCTAGATCACGAGCAGTCCCCGTTTTTCATACCACAAGAAAAATCGTGGAAAATCAGATAGAATTAATTAATCATGTCACCTAATAACTAGACTTGTAAATTAAACTAGAAAAAGTATCGTGATCAGGCTGGACACCCAGACGTCTAGACATCCAGACTCCCTAATAATTTTGTGTGTCAGTAACTTTTCGGTATTTAAGGTCATTCCCATTTACATTTATTATTATTATCATATCGTCGAGATAAATAAAACAAATAAACACAAGTTTCAACGATTAGTTTCGATGGATGAAAAGATTTTTCGAAGTAAAATTTCTTGAAGCGAAATGAGATTAACATTTCAAGGTTGAACTTTCTGATGAATGGTTCTCGAGTGGCAGCCTCGGACTGGCAGTCGCAGTGTAACACTCCCCTCCACTAGATGGGGCAACGACCTATGCAAGTTTGCAGAAAGTCCATGAATGCAAGTGGTTCAGGATCCCACTATGTGCCAATCGATGGAGGTCTATGTGGCAGTGGACTATGAATAGGCTGTGATGGCGATGATGATGGTGGTAGACTACGGTAACACCACGCTTTAGAAAGTTTTAAGTTATTAAAATAATTCATGGTCTACCAAAGAAGATAGCTCCCGCAGAATACAATCATAAAATAACAACATAACCGTGATATCAAGTTTCGTTGAGGATAAACCTAACTCGATGGTGCCTCTATACAGAGCTCACCTGGTGGCGAGTGATTTATTGCGGCTCATGACATCTACAACCATCTTCAATAAAGCGTCAATAACTTAATGGTTTAGGTTACGGTATGCGAGACTCAAGATACTAGGTCCAAATTTTCCATTCGACTTTTGTGTTGAACCATCTCCTAACATAAGCATTAGTTCAGTTTGGAGAAGGCATGAAGCCTCCGGATGCCAAGACACACGGCACACGAAACACAGCAGCGTTTTGTTTGTTATCTGCAAGGGTGTGGTATTTCAGTGTGAGCTATACAAGCTCCCAATCCCAATTCAAAGTCCAGCCATCTTCTCAATTAAAATAAGATTTTATGTATTTTAATCATCCGTGGTAAAGTCGGTGCTCTTTTACCAAAAGCTCGATTAAAATATTACTATAATTGCATTAAACGCCGCGTAGTATAATGTCGGAGTAGTTTTACAGTTTAATGGCGTCGTGTTGGGTACGGACTCAACTAATTGATTATATTTAACATTCAAACCCGTCCTGATCTAGATTGCATCCGGTATCGCGGATCGCCTTTTACGCATCATTCTCACGCTTTAGTTACCAAGCTTGATTCACTGGCATTGCGAAGACTTGTTGCATCTCTATGTATTTTGTATTAAATTTATCACCGGCTTCTGAGGAGTTGTTCGGATCAATTCCATCCGCTGAGTTTGAACATCGTATATCACGACAGAATTAAAAATTTCATCCTCATATCACGGTGGTTGGAAATCAACCACCATGCGTTTCACGCAAAATGTTGAATTAGCTGTCACCAGCGGTATTTACGATACAATTGAGGGAACTTCAGGAAAAGAGCCTACATCTTTCTTAAAGGCCGGCAGCGCATCTGCAACTCCTCTGGTGTTGCGGTTGTCCACGGGCGGCGGTGATCAGGTGGGCTGCTTGCTCGTTTGCCATGTAATTTTTAAAAAAGAAGGTATGTACATTCATTTCTATCAAATGCCAAATGGCTACGTATGAAGATACTGGATCTAGATAATAAGTAACTGTATATCTTACATTGTATCAGTTAAGGTGATAATAATGTTTCTATTTGAAACTTCCTCCGAACTTATTGCATATGCATTATATAGGAGTAGGTGATGAATGAGAGCTCTGTGTTTGCACAAAATCTTATAGCACTATAATATATTCTACGCAGTTGATGACATCTTTCAATAATCAGAAGACATTGCCGTGGTCGAAATATCTATTTATTTATTTTTGTCTGTTTTTTGTAAAACTACTGACTAGACTATCAAACTCATAGTTGACCTGATGGTTAGTGATCAACCGCACAGTATATCTTATAGCACCATAAGCAATGGCACTAACATACCTGCAGACCACTACAGTAGGAAAATAAAGTAAACCTCCAATAAAATATTAAATGATTAATTAACCTGTTTAATCATCTAATAGAACATTGATTGACAAACAATATATTTTAATAGCGTAAAAAAATATTAACACTCCATGCAATAAAAGGCTATAGGTTAGCTAAACTGATTTTTCATCAAAAAATCCTCCTTTACATTTATGACTTTTTTCACAAGTCTCAGCATACGGGCAATCAATTTGTTTATGGTGTCTTGTGATATATTGTTCCAAGTTTTGCACAAAGCATTCCACATTTCTCTTCGCGAGGATGGGCCACGATTACGGACGTTCCTATCAAGATCTTCCCACAAAAGTTCAATGGGATTGAGATCCGGGCTCTGAGGAGGCCAAACCCTGTTTTTAACACCCCTTGTACCTCTTTCTCTTCTAAATATCCTCTACATAACTTTGAGCTATGCTTCGGATCATTATCTTGTTGGAAAATGAACCCATCTCCAATTAATTGCAACCCGAGAGAAACGGCATTTTGTTCTTAAATGTTTTTGTACTGTTCCTTTTTCAATATTCCTTCAATTTTAATAAAATCGCCGGTTCCTTGGCTAAGCAACAAACGAAAAAATATAAGAATAAAGAAGCAATCCCAGATCATAATTGAGCCACCACCATGCTTTGGGACTACACATTCTGACATCATCCTTTCTTGGACACTACGTCGAACGTAAATTCTAAGGTTTGAACCGAGTAGTTCAAACTTGGATTCATTGGTCCCAAGCACTTTTTTAAAATCTTCTTCAGTCCAATCTCGATGGGCAAGAGCCCACTGCATCCGTTTTTTCTCGTTTTGCGGCCTAAGCAGAGGTTTTCGAATGGCAACGCCACCATACAACTTCGCATCGCTCAGTCGCCGTATTACTATTCAGTCAATGATTAAGGTTTATCTCGGGTTTTGTTTTACTTCAACGCGGATTTCTGGTGCTGTTAAGCGTCTTTTTCACTTGCTGATAATAACAATGAAATTACACCACAAGTTTAGACTAATTGAGATTGTTTGTGAACAAACCCAAGTAAACTCGGGTAATAATGAGTCGAAAACACGTGTTTTCAGGAGTTAAATCATAATTACTGACGTAACAGAAGCAAAGCAATTAGTAATGAGGACATTATAAAAATATTATTACTTTACCACCTGGGTCTAGCACAGCGTTTTTCAGTGATTGAAAACAATAGATGTTTATTGTCCAATAACTTGAAAGTAAACAAAATAATGACTTCTTTAAATATTCGATACTAACAATAGAATATGCAGATATGCATTTCTTTTATTCATCCTATGAGATTTTGTTACAATTGATGGATAATTATGTTGTTTATGTGCGGTCTTAAACCTTTGTCCGGCAGGGTAAACATATAGTAATCGTCTTCTTCCCTAGTCCATTGTAATGTGAGTCCAAAAATTCTAGGAATGTTCAAATTCTATCAGAGTCAAAACTAACAATTGTGAAGTACGAGAGATTTACCATCAGCTGGGAATTGAACACAGCTCCGTCCATAATATAATATAAATTACATTCTGCTACACGAGCAAACTAGCGTGCTACCGTGGCCTCAAAGTTCAATATTACTAAAGATGTCGACAAAAAAATCTTGAAGATTAATTCGTTTAAAATTATAACAATAACACAACAAAGAGATAAAAATTATCTGCATATCTTTTCTCATGGTTTTTTTTTATAGCAATTATGGAGATAAATTGTTAAATTGATGTTTTGTTATAATTGCTTATTCTACTTCCTTTATTTTTGTAGAATGTGCAATTTGATTTCGCGTTTAGAATTGGATTTGAAGTTTGAAGAGCGGATCACCGAACTGCGTTGTTTCATGCACACTACTCGTAAGTTGCACGCATCAAAATCCAGAGTATGTTTTTTTATCACAGACAGAACAACATGGCTTCACCACTGTATTGTGTATATATTCGCAGTTAAAGTAGCCATATATAAAAAAATTATATATATATATATATATATATATATATTTATATATATATATATATATATATATATATATATATATATATATATATATATATATATATCTACATACATAATTATAAATTATATATTTTTTTGTGTGTATTAGTTTATTTTCTCCAAATAATTTAAATATTCATGTCATGGGGTAGATTGGAAATTACAAAAAATAAATTAACATCTGACACAATCGCTCTGATTTCGTTATTTAGTATAAATACACTACGGCCGGTAGCTCCCAGTCAAATGAATGGGACACAATAATATATCGAGTAATTCGGTTCTCGGGGACCTCTGCAATCTGACTCTCTCAATGCGTCCTGAATGCTTATTAAGGATGGATGTAGAGGTCATGGAACGCAGTCCTCACTTAACCTCAGGTGAACTGTGTTTTTATATTTCGCTCTTAGTTTAAAACAAATCTTTTGGATCACACTACACAGATGCACTTAAAATGATTCCACTCATCTCCGGTGAAGCTTAAGTTATCTACGGTAAAGTTTAAAGGTACTCGTTAAGTGATTATAGGTTACCCTTCCGCTACAATATCAGATTATCCTATGTTTTGATAACTTTATTGGATAATAGGAATGTGAAAATGTTTTAAATGTATCTTAACAATATCTTTCTGATTATGAGCATGGCTGGCAAAGTGGTAAATCTACTCTGTAACTGCTTTCTAGGTATAACATGAACAAATCCCTCATAGAACACCAGCTTAACGCTACTGTGTTTCGACACCAGTATAAGTAATGAGGAGTTCTATATCAGTTGGCAGGAGTGTCAACGCTACTGCGTCCTGTTGAGGATGCATGCAGATGTCATGGGTCGCCATCATCACGTATCATCGCCTGAACTGTGTGCTCGTATGTCACCTTTATATTAAGACATCTCGTACACAGAGGAATGTCTTAAGTATTTTATTGTGGATGATTCTGGTGAGATTCACATTCATTCTGGATAAGTACTTGTAAGCCAACCCAGTCGTCGCCCAGTCGAGCCAACCCATTCGTTCTGCAGTTACAAAAAAAAACAGTTTTTTGTTGTTGTGTTTATTCTTCTTAATTAATAAATTGTGTGCGGGTCCCAAGACATCCCACTTCATTAGACTTCAGTCTGGAGACACAATGGTGTGTCAAAGTGGATGGATCATCAAGAGCACCTATGAGGAAGAAAGCTTTTGGAGTGGCAAGCTTGTACTAGTTATTGGTGGGTTGAACGGCACCCATTAGATGAAAGACCTATTTAAGTTTGCCGGAAATCGTTAAAGCTTCAAGCGTCAAGCTTCGTGGGCTCAGTGCCCTATACATAGTAGAGGATTTATGATGAGTTGAGATGTTACTTGTTAAATATACAGATACTATTGAACTATGTTAATTGTTTATCTTGACAGTGCCATTGGCGTTTCAATTACCATTCGGTTTTAATGTGGTTTTCATACCATATTATATATTGTCGTACAGGATAGATCAGCTCACCGTAAATGATTACTTCACTATGGCAACTACCACCCGTCCGTCCTTGTTATGGACTCAAGATCCAGTTGTTTTTTTATCTCTGAGAATGAAGGTCGTTGAATAGATCCCTATTTATCCATTTAGGTAATGAGGTGGTTGGCAGTAATTACGTCGTTGGGTTTCTTTTATAAATAATGTTAACATGCAAACGCATCGCATTCATTTGTAGTGAAGATAGTAAATAGTTGAATCGTGGTTCAACCGAAATCTAAGGACCAGAGTTGTCAGTGTCAAATAACCTATTATAACAGAATAATAATCACAGCTTTGAAAAATCTTAAAGATAATCTGTAGTCAAATTACATTCTTACGATAACAATGAAGCTTTAATGGTAACCTTGTCTGTAGACATAATGATATGAAGAGATAAGCTATACGTGGGATTGGGAACCTTCCAAGATATGTGTCTCTGGGGGAGGTTACGTTTAGCAAGATATGTGTCTCTGGGGAGGTTACGTTCAGCAAGATATGTGTCTCCGGGGGAGGTTACGTTCTGCAAGATATGTGTCTCTGGGGGAGGTTACGTTCAGCAAGATATGTGTCTCTGGGGAGGTTACGTTCAGCAAGATATGTGTCTCCGGGGGAGGTTACGTTTAGCAAGATATGTGTCTCTGGGGAGGTTACGTTCTGCAAGATATGTGTCTCTGGGGAGGTTACGTTCTGCAAGATATGTGTCTCTGGGGAGGTTACGTTCTGCAAGATATGTGTCTCTGGGGGAGGTTACGTTCAGCAAGATATGTGTCTCTGGGGAGTTACGTTCAACAAGATATGTGTCCTGGGGAGGTTACGTTTAGCAAGATATGTGTCTCTGGGGAGGCTACGTTCAGCAAGATATATGTGTCTCTGGGGGAGGTTACGTTCAGCAAGATATGTGTCTCTGGGGAGGTTACGTTCTGCAAGATATGTGTCTCTGGGGGAGGTTACGTTCAGCAAGATATGTGTCTCTGGGGAGGTTACGTTCTGCAAGATATGTGTCTCTGGGGGAGGTTACGTTCAGCAAGATATGTGTCTCTGGGGGAGGTTACGTTCAGCAAGATATGTGTCTCTGGGGGAGGTTACGTTCAGCAAGATATGTGTCTCTGGGGGAGGTTACGTTCAGCAAGATATGTGTCTCTGGGGGAGGTTACGTTCAGCAATGAAGATAAGCTGCGATGTTGATGATTCTAATAAGCCCGCTTTAATTGTTCCTATTGGATTTTTCTAAAGAAATAATTTTAGTTAAAAGTTGTTTGACGTATATTGTAAGTATTATATTATATTTGTACGTATGCTAACTAAAATGGATATCAAAGTAAGAATACATACTAAAATATTTCTCTACATGTTTTTACAATTCTTATTTGTGTGAAAATGTTTCCATAACGTCTATGCAGTGTGTAACAAATGAAATGGTGATTTACGTAGTAAGAAATAATCAAAAATCATACTTCAAAATGTTGCCCGCTTGCGGGAACTCGTTCAAATAATCCAAATAATTTTTACACACACTTCTAGCAATCCTATCAACACATAGTCACACTTTTTGATAGAAAAAAGAAAAAAAAACACCACAACGCGAAATCCGACCTCCTAGACGAAACGCACCGAATCTACCAGCGTTGGGGCATAAATCACGCATACACTCACACGTGTACGGAGACACGGCACACTCGCACACTCAGACGAACTTCGTCAGGGGGTGTTTAGTTTTCGTATCACGGCTGCGCGAGCGCAGTTCGGAGAACGCGTGCGTAATGTACGCGGCCGACTGCGGTACTGTGCCTAGCACGGACACTCTACTTCGAGGAACGAATTTTTCGGTGTTAGAATTAAACAATACGCTATTCAGGCTACCAGCCCCATGGTGATCATCACCTCTCCTGGATGCATTCGATGAACAATATTTTATCACAAACTGTTGGTTTACGAGTTTGTATGAGTTGCGTGTACCGTGTCCTTGACACTGAATTTGAACCTTCTTTCGATGTTATTGCTTATGCATTGTGTGTCTTTGGAGGAATGCTTACGGCACTATCATATGTTCTGCTAAGTTGATGTCATATTGTAATGTCTAGAAGATATCAACTTGGTCAAAAACGACCAAGAGGATTCGTTTTATTGTATTCAGCGTGACAAGCGAGCAGCTCACCTCGTCACCAATAATAAATGTCTTGTTACAACAGCAGCGATATGCTGCCGTTGTTTTAACTGGTATTTTGTGGGGGCGATCCTGTCCATCATTATACGACTGCTAGTACGTCTATAAAATAGCCTCTCTTGTGTTTGGTCCGATCAATGAAACCAGCAGACCGTAGACTTATCAGCACTGATGATCCATCTTAGTCCTCAGTGTACTGCTTATTCGTTTATCACTAACCTACTTAAAAGCTCAACTCGCAAACGAGATATCTAAAGGAGAAGCTAGAAAAATTAGTAACACTTCTCTTAGTTCCTGTTATGTCAATGGTTTAGGGTACAGGCAGAGTAACTTAACGACGCAGGTTCCAATCCGTCGTCCAACTTGTTGTGGACCTGTTCCTAACACGAGCAATTAAACTTAGTTGGGTTTACAGCAATTTTAATAATGTTAATAGCATTGTCAGAATTCTTAAATATATTTATAAAAAATATAGTCCCTAAGTTAATATATATCAATATCAATCACATTTAATGGAGTAACAATAGTTACAAGCTAATTACAGTGGTAGAGCTACACTGCAGTAGGTTTCTAGCTGCAGAATGAATGGGTCAGCTCGACCGGGGTAGGGCCACGCCCTCACAGAAGAACAGCGTAAAATAGGTGCTGTGATCCGGCGATCTTTGTATATGGTAACGAGGCATTCCATCTCAGTCCGCAAGGGTAACAACACACCCACCCAGGCCCGGTAACACTCCTGCGTATAGCGTGACGTTATTTTACAGGAGCGACCAAACTATGGCTGAGGTCTGCCCCCGATGGTTATCCCTATGGCACTGATTTAGTGTTAAGACACTGAGATACCACCGTTCTTATAATATTATAAATGATTTCTTGAGTCATCACTGCATTGACGTGTTATAATAAAATTCAGTTTCTCTGTTCTATTCTGTAGCCTGTGCATAGCACCCGCTACCCTCTCGATGCGGGGTACTACCTGGCGCTTGACAAGCTCCTCGAAGCCCAGCGACGGTCAAGAGTGAGGCCGAGGTATTTCATGAACCGCCACACTCTGACTTCAGACCCACCTGCACAGACGCACGAGTGGGGTGGTTCTCTGCCACGAGGCAGCTTGGGACAACCATAGTGCGTCGTCCTTGTGAGGTGCTCTCTCCACTACAAACACGTGGACTTTGGCGACGACGATTTCCGTCGCGAGTATAGGGATAAGTATAGCACCGATAGTGCTGTCGGTGAAACGACTTACTATCAGCCCGAAGATATTACCGTGATATCGTTCAGGACTGGTCTGTTTATGTCCAATGTAACTGACACTGCAACCTGAACTTTCCTCCGATTTTATTACACATGCATCGGAACAGGGAGGGGGACGTCGAGTGCGTGCCGCTGTGTTTGCGCAAATGCTTACAGCACTATAATATATTCTGCGCAGGTCAAAATGTACAAATGAAGTCAGGATGTCAACATTATCGTTCAGGGCATCATGTTTAAAAAGTTTAGGAGGCACGGGGCGTAAACACGTCTGTGGAGGTCTGGTCGAAAGCACCGGAACGAAACGAAAGCCGAATCGTTATTTCTAGTATTCTGTGACGTCTATAGTTTATTCTTATGATGTCCAGACAAGATTTAGTCTAACCAAACCTTGACATCCATTGACATAGAAAGCACAAGTTCAAGGACCTCCGTATTTTGTGTTTACTTGCTTTCACAGACATAACAAACATATAATCAAACATCTAATTAGCACATACAGTGGCCGTAGGAACAAAGTAACTGTGTTCAAACGATAATTAATATCGTCATAAGAGTGCGTTTCGACCCGTTGCCTTCCATTACCGTCTGATATAGAGTAATTAAATGTTAGAGAAAACTGTTACTGGTCCATGAAGAGGCAAATCATAATAATATTACCCTGTATTCATTAAAGATCATTGTCGTATCCTGAGCCACTTGCGTCCATCGACTTCGCGGAAACGTAAGCGAGTAAAAATGCCAGTACGTAAATATATTGTCCCAGTTTCTTATAAAAGAAAGAATATAAATATTAATTGTGTATTTCATTGCTTGTATTTGTTAGTAGTCTGTGCGACGGTCTATTGATTCGGAAATGTTTTCAGAACATTTCAAAGCGGAGGCTTCCTCTTTGTTTTTATAATTAATAATTCTCCCGAGGCGTCGGCATATTTGATTCTCGATAGGGAGCCTTATTTTATTTGCCTCACCAATGTTGTGTTACGAATGGTCTATTACTTAGAATATCTACATCACAGGTTCGATTCTCGCAACGAACTTAATACAGCGCAAATTGTATGTCCATTTTTGCCTATCTCATTATTTTTTATGGAAGGTGACCCACTTGTCGCTTTTGTTCTTGTATCATTCATATCATATCATTTGTACACAAAAAATAATATAAAGCTCGGACTTAATACCTCAAGGCATTCCCTGCCTATCAACTGCTATCGTGAATACAAAGTGTCTATCGATACGGACGAACCTATCACTGGCTTTTTGAATTAATATATAATACTATTCCTAAAATAAAAATATAATAACTATCAGAATATATACAAAAGTAAATAAATACACTATTATATAAATATATCTCGTTATAATTAGCAATACATAATAAACATACAAGTGCGTGTTGCCAGTGGTGACTTACGGTACAGAGCCGTGGTCCTTCACTCCTGGCTGTATGAAGAATCTCACAGTAACTCAGCGAGGTATGTCTCTACATGTTCAACGCAACGTAGATATCCGCAGTATAAACAACGTTGACTGACAGAGCTTCAAAGATTAGCAAGCTGAAGCCGCTGAAGCTCCTGGAACCGATCACCGATGGGGGAGAAAGTTTCTTGAGTGCCAACCTCGGACTGGCAGTCGCAGTGTAGGGCGACCCTCACTAGATGGGGCCTATGGGTGGACCTGTCCAAGTCTGCGGGATGTAGATGGATCAAGGTGGCTCAGGAACGAGCTTTGTGCTATCGGGGAGGGCTATGGTGCACACTAGCAGTGTATATATTAGTTATATATATTTAGTCTTATACTCCTTTTGAAGGAGAAGTTATATTCTGTGCATCAGAAATCATCAGCTAGTACCAAAAGACATAGTTGTGTTCTATATGGTCCAGGAAGTCGTTAAAATTGCTTTATTTTATTTTGTTAATACTATGTAATTTCGAAGAGCTAATTATGATTTTCAAGAAATGAAATGACAATATAGTCATTTCTTAGATGAGCTGTTTCCTTTGATGTTAAAGAAAGTAAGATAAACTATTTCTTTTATTATTACGCAAGCGACAAAGGGGGGGGGGGGTTTACTGTTTTCTGGGTTTACTAACGGCACTAAATTAGGTCCATTCGGGGTGTATATGTGTATCTCGAACCTTTGCATGAATGTATGTTTGTTTGTCTTCAATGCGTCAACATGGTGATTCCTTATCGGTGGTGAGTAAGTGAGGTATCCTAGGATGCAGAAATCACTAACCGCCAGGTGTCCTGTGCGCTTTTTTGGTGACCAACATAAAAGTGGCTCGGCAACAAAACTGTCACGTCTGCCAACTAGTTCGCCAATTAAGTTAGAACAATCAATGTCATTAAATTATATTATTCTTACTCGCAAGTTTTGAATTAATTCTTATCAGTTCAATTCTGATTGAAGCCGGTGCATTGTACTTCCCTGCCATTTGTCCAGTACATCTGCGTATGTAATCCGACACTGAATACATCAAACAATGTATTTTATATCTCAAACCATTGGCTTAAGGATCAAAGTCCTGTCTAAGAATGTTTAACGGCGTTTATAGGCTAGCATATATGGCTAAAAGGCATCCGTTCATGCTGGGCTCAAGTTTTTTTTCCCTTCCTGTATGTCCATAACTTTGGTTCTTGCTGGGCATGTGTTAGATTTTTTTTCTTATGTTTTTTTTTTTTAGTTCCGTTGTCTATGGGAAGTTTGTTATATTTTTTTCATAGACACGGCAGCCTGTAAGTGACGACGGTGAAAGCAAAGATATATTTATTATTTTATACGTGGCATTTCAAGTTTATTTTTAAGAGGGTGATAAAAAAAAAACACTCACGTTCTTCCTTGATAAGCAATCATGATGAAGCATGCTCACCCCTGAATGCGGCAAATAGTATTATAGGTATGTAAAAGTATTTTTATAACGATTTAAAAACTCGACTTAATTATTTTTAAAGCAATTTTGTGAAAATATTAGTAGTATACTTGTGAAAAAAAAAATGACCGCCTAAATTAGTTTAGACATTCGAAAGATAGGCATTAAGCAACACCCTCGAAATTATTGAGGTCCTCTATTCTTGATGGTCAAAACCGTTTATACCTCTACTGGGTATAGTCGTCTAGAGATAGTAATGATTCGAAGTCTACCAAGCGTCTCAACCATAGATACACATGTCTTCTGTCTCTCAAAAATCCTCTCAGGCCTCTTTTGGTATCAGGAGTCTCTTAATTCCCATCGGGTATTTTTGTAGGAAGCAATAACCAGACGGAGGTCTCAGATTTATAGTATTAGGTATAAAAAGGATAAATTACCTGAGGGGCGGAACAAATAGACCATAATGTGCGCGAGTAACGTCAGACTCCAGTTGCTTATAATTTGTTCTAGGTCATAAGAGATTGCGTTAAACTTATCAATTAAAAGTTTATCTAATTGTGTATACATCGTCCTTCAAAAGGAAACCATCGAATATGATCAGTCTTATTGATATTCTTCGACCAACGATTATCTACTTGATTATACTTTGTGCCAAATATGTACAAACAAACTATGTAAATAAGAACTTTGTTCAATCAAAATATACATAAAAATGATTGTGATAAACTGCACTTAGGACAGTATAATGTCCCGTTTATTTTTCAAATAAGCTATAATAATCCTATCATATTGTAAATATAAATATGTATTAAAATAAATTGTAAGTCTTTGTGACCAATTCAATATATCTTATAATGTTGACGAAAAAGCACTCGGGAATATATGTTAGTTATTTTTTAAATAATTGGTAAAATTCTAAAAGATTTCAAATTTGCATCTTCCATTCTGGCGACAGATAGATTTTAGAGATAGAGATTGAGATAAAGTCATACATAACGCTTGCCAATCTTATTCGTCTGTCTGTGATATGTATTACTTTAGACCGGGTACTGTACATTCGCCCAGAGAGTAAAAGCAAAAAAGAATTTATTATATATATATTTATTTTTTTTTATTGCTTTATCAAAATTTTCTTTCTTAGCATAATATTTTACTTCGGACTACGGCGTATTTTTTTAGAGTTAGTATGCATTTAATTCATTCATTCCACCCCATAAGTAGTCTATTAATGAATAAGGGCTTCCCAGATTCCAGATTGCTATATATAATATAATGTAACGCCACGCCATCTGCTGAGCCATACAAAGCCAAGCCAAGCCAAGTTACGCCAAAGCCATGCCAAGACAATCAGTGCCGGAATTGTTAGCATTCCATGTCTATTAGTGACGTCACATCCGACCGTCAAACGAATCGAGATAAAAACCCAGATTGTTAAAAGATAAATTAATAGCGTAGATTGTTAAAAAGTGTTACTCTATAATTTCACACCTGTTTCAATAACAATATAAGGTGATCATTCAGCAAGTAGGGCATCATTTGACCCGTGTTCAAAATTCGAAGAAAGAATGTTTGTTTTCCGTGCAGTGTTAAAATTTTAAATGACTGGTGATCTCCTCTCTTTATTTTAATATTTTCAATAAATAATAAGATTTTATTTTATCCGACATCAACTGGTTTTTAACTAGACTTCGTAAGCCTAAATATTTATTATTTAAGACCTAAAGGAAATATATCAATGTGTCTTTCAGTGTATCTACACTATAATATTTATATATTTTTAAATAATGGTGTAACAGAATCTCCTATCGAACTTAAGATAAGCAAGTGTAAGACGCGCAGCTGTGTCCCGTCCGACTTCGTGCTAGAATAGCGTGAACATGCAGGCATAGCCCACACATCGATACGTTTGTCTGGTGAAAGGTGAGATTGATGACGATACAGAAAATTATTGATTGGAGATAAAATTTATAGTAATTATCGATACAATAAATCACTATAACCAAAAGCATGATATATTTTTTTATATTCCGTAATCGCCACCTCTTAACGCTTAAGCGGTATTCAGCAGGCGTTAGGGCAGTTCGCGTCGTCAATCAACCGGCGAGATATCTTGGCCACTGGAGTACGAAAACATCTGGTCAAGCTGCCCTTTCCACCGACTTCCCGTAAAGCTTTGTTATATTTATATTGTATCGGAAAAATACAAATAACTTGAACATTTCTTAAGTATTCTTGAAATAATATTTTCATGGGCATATCCCAATTATTTGTAATCATCATATTTACGTAAGTGTTCCAGTCTCGGTAGCTTTTCCAAGTAGATTGATATTAATAGGTTCAGATTATGTATATATTATATTTTGGTAGCAGAAGGAAAGTTTCTTGAGATTCTCGGACTTACAGACGCAGCGTGGAACGGCACTCCACTAGATAGAGCGACGGCCTTTGGAAGTTTACGGGAAGTCTGTCTTAGTCTATGGATGCAGGTGGTTTAAGACCGTGCTTTGCGGTAATCTATGGGGGAGGCCAAGGTTTAGCAGTGGAGTGTTGATAAGCTGTCATTATGAAGATATATTATGTATTATCTGAATACTTGGATTTATATTTTGTATATAATGGTGAGGGTAATATTTAAATGAAATTGTTAACAGACTTCTTAAGATCGTAGGAATTTTATAAGATTTAACAAAAAAAACACAAAGTGTACTTTTTATAATTTTATATTCAGCGAGGAAATTCGTCAAGAGATCTTGTTGCTATGCAACGAGGAACTGCGTTATACGTTTATTTTTCGTTTTTCTTATTGTTACTGTAGTGCTTTTGTATTTTGTATGTAGTATATAGTGCTAAAGCTGCACTGCAGTTTCTAGCTGTGGAATGGATGGTTTAGCTCGAAGGGAGTAGGACCATGCCCTCACAGAAAACCAGCGTAAATAGCAGCAGAATGCTACTGTGTTTCGTCTGGTGAGTATAGGGATCCGGAGCCCTTTATTACTGATGACGAAGGCATTCCATCTCAGTCATCAAGGGTGACAACGCATCTGCATTATGATTCCTTGTCAAGGATGAATGTAGATGTCATGGGTCGCAGGAATCAGTTGCCATCAGGTGTGCTCGTTTGTTACTCTAAATGTAATAAAATAAGTTATAATATAAATGATAAATACAATATTCTTGACTCGTACCAGTCATTTTTCATGGATTTTATCGCGTTTATTTTTAACTTTCTTCTCCTCCGTTTCTAGTGATTTTCAGAACATATTTTTTACTCAAAATGTCGACATAAAAAGTTAGAAAATATAAGCGATAAAATCCGTAAAAAAATAGTTTTATTCAAAGTTGTGGTATCCGCGTAAATATAAGAAATCATTATTACAAATCACGTTAGAGATAAGGGTGGCCCTGAGTTCGTAACACTTGCATATAACAATATTGTGTTTTGGGTACAGACAGAATCATTAGATATCAAATTATTGGCAAATTGTAGTACCGCGTTGCAATCCCCGGGGAAGGAGCTCATAGAATCCGAACGAGAGCGATAGAGAATAGAGTGAAATAGGATAATTACGTATCTATGTAGCGGTAATAAGGCATTCCCTGACAGTCCTCAGTGCTATCTGTAATCAATCCCACTGCTGCGCATTGGTCAGGCTCTCTATGCTTCAATACAGAGGACTAGAGAGAAGTCGAGAGAGTTTTTCGGATTACAGTTCGTTATGCACGCTCGTAGTAAATCAACACCTAAAATTGAAATTAACAATTTCATTGGAGACGGCACCAGGGATCGAACTCGGCCTGCTCGCGTATCATGAAACTAAAAGCACTCACTTAGGCACTGTGGTCGCTAAATAATACGAAAAATAATAATATAAAATAATAATAATAATACAAGTTTAAAAATTTAGTGTGTAAAGGCCTTTATTTGTATGATAATACAGAGATTCAAGTGTTTATTGTCCGAATTTAGTCTTTATATAGTGTACATAAAGAACAAAGTTAAGTAAGGCAACATGTTCAGGAGTGCGTAGATTATGGATAAGGGTAGTGGATTCAAAGTCATTAGACCAGGCATCGTTGATTCCAACAATAAAATCAGAATTTAGATTCGTTTTAAGCTAAATTAAATTATTTTGCCATGTTGGGACTAGGGAAAAAAGTAAATGTATTTTGAATGAGGGTGAAACAGGTGTTGCTTTAACCATTGGGAACAGTGAGGCCGAAATAAAAACCCTGAAACTAAAGCTGTCGCCATATCATCAACCAAACTTCACTCCATCCCCTTGCAGAACAAACTTAAAAACATCTCAAAAACTGTGGACTCCAGAACAAGGCAGTAACCCTGTTATGGATAAAAGCTCATATAGGATTGGAGGGAAATGAAAGGGCAGATCGGTTGGCAAAAGACGCAGCTATAAAACTTAAAGGGAAACCAGATTACGACTTGTGCCCGGTTTCATTCATCAAGCAACAGCTTCGTGCGGAGTCGCTTCACGAGTGGAACCCAAGGTATCGTTCAGCAGATACGGCTTCCGTGACACAGAAGTTCCTGCCCGACGCTGTGGCGGCGTACAGAGTAGTGAGGGAAATGGAGCCCAGTGGCATTATGACCCAGGTGATGACGGGACACGGTGGGTTCTCTGAATACTTGACCCGGTTCAAGTGTAAGGAGGACCCATCATGCATCTGTGATCGAACAAACAAAAGGGTACCGCATTTACTATTTGAATGTCCAGTATATGGCTCCGAAAGGAACTGGAACATGAAATTGGTATTGATTTTAAGCCTGGTAGTTTGAGTCAGATAATGTCGAACAGTAAGAATCGTTCAGTTTTAATTAATTTCTGTACGAAAATAGCAACCAGTGTAATAAAAAGGAATAAATAAATAAAAAAAATTGCACAATATTAATAATGTATAAAATACTTAATAGTAAAAGTAAGAAAAAAAAGGTATATACCCTGCCTTCCAAAAGTTTAAGACTGCACATAAATAACATAATTATCCATCAATTGTAATAAAATCCCATATGATGAATAAAAGAAATGCACATCTGCGTATTCTATTGTTAGTATCGAATATTTAAAAAAGTCATTCTTTTGTTTACTTTCATGATGGTGGCTCAATTATGGTCTGGGGTTGCTTCTCTAGCCAAGGAACTTGCGATTTGATTAAAATTGAAGGAATTTTGAAAAAGGAAAAGTACAAAAACATTTTAGAACAAAATGCCGTTTTTTCCGGGTTGCAATTAATTGAAGATGGATTTATTTTATTATCCAAAGCATAGCTCAAAATTTTGTAGAGGATATTTAGAAGAGAAAGAGGCACAAGGGGTGTTAAAAAACATGGTTTGATCCGGGCTCTGAGGAGCCCGGATCGCAATCCCATTGATTTTTTGTGGGAAGAGCTTAATAGGAACGTCCGTAATCGTGGCGTGGTCCACGCGAGAAGAAATGTGGAACTCTTTGTGCGAAATTTGGAACTATATATCACAAGACACCATTAACACATTGATTGCCCGTATGCCAAGACTTGTGAAAAAAGTTATAAAATGTAAAGGAGGATTTTTTGATGAAAAATTAGTTTAGATAATTATAGCCTTTTTTTGCATGGACTGTTAATATTTCTTTACGCTTTTACAGTATATTGTTAATCAATGTATGTTCTATTAGATGATTCAACAGGTTAATTAAACATTTAATATTTTATTGGAGTTTTACTTTATTTTCCTACTTTAATTATGGCGATCATAAACTTTTGGCCAGCAGTGTATATGTACATGTTATATGTGATATTTATGTTAATTTAAAATAAGGAATATGTAGATAAACTAATAGTAAAAGATACTTACGTGTAATAAGAAAGAAATTTAATTGTGTACTATTAATTACATTTATAGTATGTACAAATAAAAGAACATAAGTAAGAAATTAAAGAAAATCAGAATAAATACATTAGAGAAACAGATAGGAAAAGTCTCTGACTGACCACCATGTCGGAGGAAAACAGTTTAATTAAATAAAAAAGAGGATAACTGATCGGATCAAACCAAGATTTTAGATGTAATAAATAGAGGAGGTCCTCGTAAGGCTTAGTTGTAAGGCGGGAATCAGCCTATGATCCAATGTTTTTTTTAACGTGAGGGTATACACTTAGTATAACTGATGGTATGTGATTCCATCACTATGCTGACACGTAGTCGTACAGCAGTGTTATCCTGCTATTTTGCACTGGTGTTCTTCTATGAGGTCGTGGTCCTCCCTGGTCGAGCCTATTCGTTCATGCGGGAGCTAGAAATAAAATGCAGCGGTGGCGCAGCCTCTGTCTTTGTGTTTGATTGATGCTGTTGGTCCAGTGACCAACAGCATCAAACAAACGCAAGAGGGAGGCGCACTCAGTAGGGAAACAACGATGATGCTGGTGAATGCTGCCACGAGGACTGTTACTGCACCACCGTTGCGCTCCGACCCCTATGGACGAAGAATGTCGACGACAACAGAGCGGGCTGATAAACGATCCGAGGGCCCCCATAATGAGGTTCGAACCGATAGGACCACTTTTGAAACGGGCCAATCTTTAACTAGATTCTGTTGATGTTTATGCTGTTAGCCTATGCGGCTCTTACTGCTTCATCGAATACATCGATGAAGTATTCCTATCTTAATAGGAACTCTCACAATAAAGAGAGAAACTTTAATATCGCGATTCACGCATCTCAGTCGCTTTTTGTTCGTTTTTCGTGAAACGACACGCCGCCTCCTTGCTCAGACCGAGAGTCTATGATATGTTAGCGATTTTCCCATTTCTTAACATCTATATCCGCACGAAAAACATCACATGATATTTTATGTAGTTTTCGTATATTTAAATTTCACAGCAGCCGAAATATTAGCTTTGTTAGCTTTTAGTTATTTGTACCGTAAATAACTAAAAGTTAAAACTTCGGATTGACTACGACATCAGAATGTCAAACAGCTTAGTCTCCCTCCCATAAGTAATGCACTCGAAATTAAATCCGTATAAGTTAGTTTTATTCAAGTGTAATATTCGTGTAAATATAAAAAATTACAAGAGACACCTCCTAATCCTGGAAGCAGTTTGACAGTAAGCCAAGATATACAAGTTAAGATGTACGCTGTCAGCTCATTGTCGTTATGGGTCTATTGAGAAGAAATATGGTGTCGGATTGACACTTCTCTAGAAGTGGTCAAAACCTTACCCACGCTCGCGGACAATAAATCTCAGTATAACGTTAACCGAATGGGTTGCCGTTTGACGTGACGTGAATACAAATATTAACAATTAGACAGTAACGTCATTTGCTTACTAAATCCACGGGCCCCACACTTGTTCCTGGTAAGGGCGGAATACATTGGAACTTGTGTTCTATCAGCGCGCAACTAGGTGTTCTATCGATTGATCGCTGCCTTATTTAAAAATTGTAATGTAATGTTAATAGGCTTCAGTCATTAGTGGAGCCAGGAAGTGGATTACGCTTGGCACATTTAGAAATGTTGATGATTCATGGAAATGAGAAGGAAATAAGATATTAATATTAAAAAAATAGTTTCATCTAGAGCAAGGAATGTTGTTCAAAAAAATTGGATAAATTCGTACTTAATCGTAAGGTGTCGCTAACTATCTTTAATAGATGATAGAGAGAGAGAAAGTATTTTTTTAATATCAAGAAGGATAAAAACAATTCACTTTACATAACAGTTTCTATACAGTGGTGACGGCACCTGTGTGTTCCTTAGGAGATCCCGTAGCTGGTGGGTATAAATGCCACATAATCCTTTCGCCCCACCAGGAGGCAGTGTTATGTAGACACCCAAAAAAAATGTGTTAGCTGCCAACCCATAACATCTATATCCGCACGAAAACATCACATGATATTATATGTAGTTTTCGTATATTTAAATTTCACAGCAGCCGAAATATCAAAGGCTTTGTTAGCTTTTAGTTATTTGTACCGTAAATAACTAAAAGTTAAAACTTCGGGTTGAATACAACATCAGAATGTCAAACAGCTTAGTCTCCCTCCCATAAGTAATGCACTCGAAATTAAATCCGTATAAGTTAGTTTTATTCAAGTGTAATATTCGTGTAAATATAAAAAATTACAAGAGACACCTCCTAATCCTGGAAGCAGTTTGACAGTAAGCCAAGATATACAAGTTAAGATGTACGCTGTCAGCTCATTGTCGTTATGGGTCTATTGAGAAGAAATATGGTGTCGGATTGACACTTCTCTAGAAGTGGTCAAAACCTTACCCACGCTCGCGGACAATAAATCTCAGTATAACGTTAACCGAATGGGTTGCCGTTTGACGTGACGTGAATACAAATATTAACAATTAGACAGTAACGTCATTTGCTTACTAAATCCACGGGCCCCACACTTGTTCCTGGTAAGGGCGGAGTACATTGGAACTTGTGTTCTATCAGCGCGCAACTAGGTGTTCTATCGATTGATCGCTGCCTTATTTAAAAATTGTAATGTAATGTTAATAGGCTTCAGTCATTAGTGGAGCCAGGAAGTGGATTACGCTTGGCACATTTAGAAATGTTGATGATTCATGGAGATGAGAAGGAAATAAGATATTAATATTAAAAAAATAGTTTTATCTAGAGCAAGGAATGTTGTTCAAAAAAATTGGATAAATTCGTACTTAATCGTAAGGTGTCGCTAACTATCTTTAATAGATGATAGAGAGAGAGAAAGTATTTTTTTAATATCAAGAAGGATAAAAACAATTCACTTTACATAACAGTTTCTATACAGTGGTGACGGCACCTGTGTGTTCCTTAGGAGATCCCGTAGCTGGTGGGTATAAATGCCACATAATCCTTTCGCCCCACCAGGAGGCAGTGTTATGTAGACACCAAAAAATGTGTTAGCTGCCAACCCATAACATCTACATCCATACTCAATAAACATTCAGGATGCACATGCGTTGCCATCCGTTGTGGACTGAACCGGAATACCTTGTCACCTGTAACGCGGTCCTACGTTTCCTACACCCATCATACGATTCTGTTAGGGCGTCGTTACTTATCGGCCGAGTAGAACTAGTCATGACGCAGCCAATAACTAACTAGTGTTAAAGCCAATCTGTGGCTTTACCACTATCTTAGTATGTAAGATATTATATACCTATATTCACTTAGTATATAAAAATTTATTTTTATAATATAAGATACGAGCGCAATGTTCACAGATCAAAACAAATTAAAAGAAGCTTTAGGTTTATACAAAACACTTTTGAATCGTTAATATAGCTAATGGGACCACCGCGTTGGGCAGCTGTTAGCGAGAAGAAACGGCAAGAAACTCGATTTAGTTTTAGGTCTAGTTGCACTTTTTTTATTTAATAAATTACCAAATGTCCAAGACATACCCAATATTGAACCCAGAGCTTGAGCTCCAAAATCCCAGCATATCTGTTAGACAAATATTCTGACAAAGAGTAGTAAGATTTTTTGATTACTTGGTTTTATCTGCCAAACCAAGATTTTAAATCTGTTTAATAGCAACTCGATTACCGCTAAGTAATGACTACCTTCCCATAACATCTACATCCATTCTCAACATATTAGAATTCACAAGTGTCGTCATTTGAGGATCTATAAGTGTTTGATTGTATGATTCCGTTTAAGATCTGCGAGGTGGGTGCAGTGCATCCAGCAACCGGCGCCTACCACATCGGGGTGAGCTGCCGACGGTATTAACTTGTAGGTCGCGACTCGTTCAATAAATCTGTCTGTAACGGCTTGCGCATTAAAAACGAATAAGTTTGCATGTGATCCCATCAGACGGAGAGATTTATTGGTGTTGTGCCCTTCAGCATGTAAACTTGGGATATATTTTTTTTTAGATTTCGGTGACCCGACGTCCACGTAAGTTTGTCTCACGGAAGTGATAAACGTGGACACTTCCAGTAGGTGTTTTTATTGTATTGTAGCCAAACGAACATTCTTTTTTACAGAAGACCTCTTGCTCACTAAATGATGATGAAGACGTGTTTAGATTGCTACGACTTCTAGTTGTTGCCAGGTGACATCAACTGCGCAGCGTATTTTATAGTGCCGTAAGGATTTGCTCAAACACAGAGGCACTCACTTGTCGTCCCCTAATGCCTATTCTGATGTAATGTCGGTTTTATGTTCCAGCTCTCTCTATCCTCCGCGATGTATTGATAGCGCTATGTATAAAGATGTATATAGTTAAAGTTTGGTCGGCGGCAGAGCCGTAGATTACTTCTGCATGTAAACAAAGTGTAGGATTACGATGTGTTTATGTTTAAATCATACGCCTTAAATATCAAACCTGCATGTTTAATAATAAATAAATTTAAAAATTAACATTTTGATATGGAATCCACCAATCCGCAGTGAAGTGGCATGCTCTAACATCCACTCTAAAGAGGAAGCGTATGCATATGTAGTTTTATATAGATATAAATATATATATATATATATTTATTTATATATATATATATATATATATATATATATATATATATATATATATATATATATATATTTATAGACCTTTGGATACAATGGACTATGGATACGATGTTGATTACACACATACACACATAGGTAATTACAACCTATGTGCTAAACATGTCAAAAGAAATACTGTAACAGTCCTAAATTGTAAATTTTAATGAACACTTAATGTCCCATAAAGTCGTGTACACACCGAGGTGCGTGACACGTCGTGGCGAGTAGCAACGTCTCAGAACGAAAACACGTGTTGTAATGACATTAACATTCCAAAACTGTGTTTGCGCTACATCACAGCGATCTGAACATGTTGTACCACGCGAGCTCCGTGAATGCTGACCAGTAAAGCGCAGTACACAATGACGGACAAGAAAATTATAACATTTTTACCATTTTTCTTGAAAGGGTATCAAACGAGCATACATAGTAAAGAATATATATATACGATAGCATACAATCCCCACTTGCTCCAAGCATTGCATGCGTTTAAAGAGCTGCGGCATACTTCAATGCATGTACTGTGCAAATCTATCTAATAAATCGTCCGCTAACAGGCTACGTTTTATATGGTCCAGCAATGCCTGAATTATAATCCAGCTGTGGTAAGAATAATTCGATATGGCTGGAGCAGTATGAAGCTTTTGATAAACTGCGTATCAAATGAATCACTCATCGAGACAAATATTACAATATAATAAACATAAATATTAAATACAAAACAAGAAAAAAGAAAATCCAGTCGGATTAGGCACCGGCTTCTGCGTTAGTCGATAGCGGTTATTACGACGACCGAATTACTCAGGCAGCCCGAAATATCTATAAGTCTATTCATAGCTGAAAACTATTTGTGAGGCCTGATATTTTTAATTGTATTCAGGGTGACATACGGACATAGTTCATCTGAGGGCAAGTAATTCGTACGGCCCGTGACCCGATCACTCGACCAATTCACTCTACACCACACAATAAATTTCACAAACACTTTAATTTTCAAGATTTCCACTCCTGTACTCGGGTGACGTATGTGCATCTTGAGTTTTTGTTGAGGATATGTGTACATGTCATTATTTACCATCAGGTAAACTATGTGCTCCTTTGAAACTGCAAATATTAAAATAAAAGAAAGTATTATTTTTCGATCAGTGTAAACTTGGCTTAACGTTTACAATGTAACTATGGTGAGTGGTCAAGGCACTGCCACTTATAATATCTCTTAGCGCGATCTATTTGATTCCATTTTTATGTCATAGCCGTGTGGTGAGGTCATTGAAGTGTTTGGTGACGTGGCCGTCCTAGCACTCCATCCTGGGGGTCGATAAGAATACTAATTGCTTACTATACAAAGTTTATACTTTTAGAATATGAGTTTAAGACGTTTTTGTGTGTGAATATTGCTGTTGGTCCAGCCAAAGACCACCAAAGCTTTATCTAATTGGACTCGCGAGCGGGAGGGCCGCTGAGTAGGGAGACAACGACGATGCTGCGAAGCTGGCGCGGAGACTGCTGCTGCACCACCGCATTCGATCCCTGTGGTGGACTGTCGAAGAACGTCGATGAGACTAGGGGAGGCGATGTGCTATGTGGTTCTTACAGCTTCATGGGTCACAGGGCTGCAGGAACTGAGGGGTCCGTGAGCTGGTTGAGGTCTATTAGAATCCGCCGTTCGACATTTGTAGTAAGCGATCTCTTTTAACATATAAGTGTTTAAGCTCAGCTTGAGGTTAACGGGAATGTTGGTAAAATCAATAGTTGCCATTCTTTAAAAAATGTTAAAGTTAGTTAGTTGAAGGTTAAACATAAAAAATGTGTAATAAAAATATAAAAAAGTTAAAAGAATAAAAAAGCCCTGCTACAAAATATACACGAGCAATATTTTTTTATTTTACATTATTACATTTACTTATTACAGTACATTCAAAAAAATTATAATGTATTCGTACATTTAAATTTTGGGTGATGGTTGGAATTATATGAGTGAGAGTAGAGTTGTGAAAAATGTCCATATCAAATTCTCCTTCACCAATAAGCATATTATATTATCACCATCATCATCGTCATTTCAGTCCATCATCAGTCCTCTGCTGGCCTTTCCCCAAACAATTGTCACAGAGTGTATATGCAAATATATACTCATTACATATGTGTAAATAATGGGTCGGAGAAAAGATTTTTCGTTGTCTAAAAGTAAAAAGTTGCAGTAAAATCTCTTTGTTTGTACTGTTGGTATCTGGCTGGTTTTGATACCATTAAATAGATGACATTTTATAAACAGAAAATAAAAAGTAAAAACGGTTTCCCGACATTTTTGTATTGTTCTAACGAAGAAATTCGATACATTTTGAAGTTTTATAACAAAACACGGCAAGTTGCGGAAAAGACGATCACATACCATCTGGTGATCTGCTAGCTCGTTTCCACTTAATCTATAAAAATAAAAGGTGTTTATTGGTTTTCTATAATTATATATACATATACACTTACATAAATACACATTTATATAACTATATACATATATATACTATTACTGTGGTACAGCATATGGTCAACATATTAATCTGTATGTGAAAACATGGTCCTCCTCAGGTTCATCCAAATTCTATAGGTACCCTATAACTTTAGATTTAATTTAGGTGACCAGCACCTAAATTAAATCTAAACTTCGTAATACAAAGCTGAAACCATCTAGACGCCGGACAGAATCGAGAGGGCACATGACGTTCAATTATCGGGCCATGCAAAAGCGTCACATATCGCTTGCAGCTTCCCTGCCAATCAATCTCCAGAGCGTACCCCTACTAGTTGATCTCGTTAATTCCGCACTTTAGTATTTTCGAATTCAATTTTATTTTTATTTTTTTAATAAACTTATTTGTTGTTATTATGTTATAAACGTTGGATTTGAGAACGGCCAGCCTACCCGGATGAAGGCAATTATTGTAAAATTTGAAAAAAAAAGTAAAGAAAGAAAATAAATTGATTGATAGAAATGTACACAAGAAAATTAAATTTAAATAAAATAATATTAAGATTAAGACAACATATACACAAACAACGTATACACAAACAACATACACAAACAACATATACACAAACAACATATACACAAACAACATATACACAAACAACATATACACAAACAACATATACACAAACAACACATACACAAACAACATAATACACAAATTAAAACTAACTTACCTTTTATGTGCAACGTCGATGGATGCAAGTGGCTCAGAATTGTATTCTGTGGCAGTCTGTGGGGCAGGCATGTCCGGCAGTCGGCTAGTGGTGGCTGAGATGACGATGATGAAATAAAAGGATACCAATAGAAATCAAAAAACAATTGTTAAAAAAAAAGTATGCCATCAACTTTACTGACATTCCCGTTAATCGTTACAACTTAGCTAATTTGCTAGGTGTGATGATTCCCTACGATAGTCGAGTTTGAATTCAAACCTGAGAGGTTAAGTTTCGCAGTACGTACCCTAAACCATTAGGCTGTTGAAGCTTTCAAAGTTTTAATGTAATTCTTTCGATATAGAAATATGAAACTATTTAGATGCTGCCGTCAAAGATACAATGCAGTAACAACTCATGGACACGTACACGTTCAATGAAGAGTCAGAGTGATAACAATCCAACATGGATTTCAGTATTGCATTAAGACTATGGTCTTTGATAACATTCACTCATTAATATTCTGTTCACTTCGTGATCCTCATCTGGTCAAACTGATCAATTCGTGTATCACTATCTATTATAAATTGCAACATCTGACAGCATAACTTTATGAGAAGAACTCACCAGGTCAGTTCACCATGATCGTGGTCACAGCCTGTCCACCCCGCCGCCCACTGCTGGACAACGGTCTATAAAAAGCCGTGTTAGGTCACCGTGTAAGTTGTTTTCATTATTAATTATCGGTACGCGAGCAATAGTATTATATAAAAGTATTCGTATATTAATATTATATTATATCTGCTGATTTACGAAGAGCACGTCGATGAATGAAAAAATTCGTTACAAGAAACCGGCATATATAAGATTTTTGTTTTCAATAATAATAAAAATATATTTTATTTATTATTACAAAAAACAAAATGTGAAGTCCACCCACCCGCAGTGGATTCGCTCTAACACCCTGTACAGATGAGGCCTATGTCATATATATATATAATATATATATAAGACTACAACTTTAATGAAGAATTGCTGTCACTAAACGTGACCTTAGTAAGGCTTTCAATTTTCCAATCTATTGAGAGAGACCGAGTACCGATGAGCTGTTGCAACGACTGCGGTATCGACGGAAATAATTGAGTCGTCCTTACAAGAGTTGAAATGAAAAGACAATTTTTTTTAAATTTATTGATAAAGGCAAACGAGCACACAGTTCACTGGATGGTGACTCCCGCGACCCGTGATACCAATATTATTCCTCGATACACCCCTGACTACTATCATGGAATGTCTCTTGAATAGTAATAAGGGTCCAGATTCCTACACTCACCAGGAGACACAGTAATATGATGTTCAGTCAGGTTTGATTCCCGATAGGGCCGAACCATTCTTACTGCGGCCAGAGACTGACTGCAATATGCTCTACCATGTAAAAATACTAAAGTACTATAATCTGTTTTTTTTTATTACTCTAGCATACAGTTTACCTTGACATGGAATTATAACGCAGATGCATTGTCACCTTTGAGGACATCTATACTTTATCTTTGTACTCACCAAATGAAACACAGCAACATTATGCTGTTGTTCAGGAGGACGCGGTCCTAACCCGATCGAGGTGACCCATTCATACTGCAGCTACAAAAACTGCAGTGCTCTACCACTCTACCACTATTGTTTCGTTGAGTTTAGGTCTCTTACCCATGACTATCACTGGAGACGAGGCGTTCTATCTTAGTCCTAAGCGGTGATAACGTGTCTGCACTATAAATGCTCCTCATTAAAGCTGAATGTGGGTTTTATGTGCCGCGTATACCAGGAACCATCAAAATAACCCTGCTCGTTTGGCACGCTTTTTCTTTTTGGTGTCCGGGGAAATTTTCAAAGACACCCTGCCTCCTAGGGGGTCGACAGAGCTATGTGGTATGTGTGATGTGGTAGCAAGGGGCTCCGGAAATTTGTAAAATAATACATGATATACCTATATCATCAAAGCTTTTTCTTTATTCCACAAAATCTTATTAGTGAAATAATTGGATGACGGCCTAGGTCTCCAGTTAATTAAATAATATCAGACATCAGCTTCCAGAACTAGCAATAATGTATATTGTATGTTATTTTATTGATGCTTTCTGCCTGGTCGATTTCGACCACGGCGATGTCTTTTACTTGTTACTAGATGACATCAACTGAGCACAATATTCTTATCGTGCTGTAAGAATTTGCGCCAAGACTCGTTGCGAGGCACTTGTTGTCCCCTCCCCGTTCCAAAATAATGCACGTGCAATAAGATTGATCCCGGACCTGCGATGCAGCAGCCAGCCACTATAACCAGTACACAGTATATTTATATATATATATATATATATATATATATATATATAGGACAACAGTACTGCATTATGATTCCTTATCGAGGATCAATATCTTGGGCTGGTAGAATGTCTCACCATCAGCTGAATTATGTCGAGTGCGCTGAAGTTTGTCGTCATATTCGATACAATTTATTCCATAAAAAATATTTAGTGTGTTGATTGAGATGATAGCCGTCAATACTTGCCTTCAGTTAACAATCAGGATGCCCTTTGAACTCCAACTGACTTGGTCTACTGGTCTATGTGGTAGCAAACACTACATGTACCCTCGTCCCTGCAGACATTACCCCTTCTTATCGTACGTAAAGTGTATTAAAAAAAACATTTAATGTTTCGCGCGCACAAGGTATTATCTCGTGACAAATGACGTCACGGGGGTGGAAATGAATCGAGTTGACAACAAAAAACATTCGCCCGTGGAGCTAATGATAAAAACTTTGTTCACAGTACCGAGCGTGTCGGCATTTTCTCAACATTTTTTTACCTTGTTTATTGCCTGGCCTTTTATTTGTTATCATAAAAATATTCTGTTAACCGCTTCCGAAGCGGATTCTTGACCACAGGACCTGGCTGTGCCACGGGTTCTAGGTTTGAATCTCAGAGTAGGTACAATATATGTGCATGACAAGTTGTTAGTTATCATGTGTAGATGTTGTTCTTATGTCCCATGTTCTCAACACTGATTTCTCATGTGAACGTTCCTCCGATTCTAGGGCAAACAGTAAATGTCTACAAGTTGAGCCCTATGCTATAATTTATCGGACGCAGCTAATTTCATCTGGTTATAATAAGAAGATATCGCAGTTATCTAAACAGACCAAGAGGATACGATCATCAATGACGTGCTAGCCACGTCGCAGCTAATATTGCAAATAATGTCATATAAAAGAATTCAAAATTTCCACAACTGAGAGTTTTACGCGAAATTTTCTGCCATGCACAAATACTCCGTAGAATCAGCCGTCGAAAGCGGTGTTCCCGAACCGATACGAGTTACGGACCTTCAAGAAAAGGACCTACACCTTTCTTGAAGACCTGCAGCGTATCTTTAACTGGTCTAGTGTTGCGGATGTTCATGGGCGGTGGTAATCACTTCCCATCAGGTCAGCTGCTTGCTTGTTTGCCACCGCAGACAACGATTTGATGACCTTTAATTTATGGTTTGGGAATCTTGAAGACCAAGCCAAGCAGCAGCCAAAAATCCAGTCAACTTATATTTTATTATAATGATAAACAATGAACGCAAGGTAATAATAAATTTGGTACTCAGTGCGACCTAGGGAAGAATCCCTTCGTAAGATGCGTGGACCGGAAGTCGACCGGTTGCAGCGGAAGTGGGCCCGGCTCCATTGTTCCGACATTCCTTTTGGGTTCGGCTGCGAACAGATAACAGGTTCAATACCGACGACGGCTTCGTGGTGAATATGATGTCTTAATATTTTTTATGAAAGTTATTAGAATAATGGCGGAATATTTGGGAAAAGTTAAAAACATATTTGTTTTCTCTTGGAATTTATATTGCAATTATCACAATGGTTGGTTGCGAATGGAGATATATTTCGTCTAATACTATATTTCTTTTATCTTGAATTTCTTTTGACATATGAATATAAAATGTGATAAATAATATATAGCACTTAATTTAATGCCACTTTGTCAGTCAGAGCAGATCTCTACGCTCGTCATACGAAACACAGCAAAGTAATGCTGCTATTTCACGCTGATTTTCTGAGAACGTAGGTCTATTCCTATGCCATGTCATAAGCCGTATATTTTTGGATTGCATTTCCAGTCCGGATATAGTGTGCGTTTATGACTAATATGTAGGATGCACAGGCCCAAATAGAAGATGGTAAACATATTGGATTTCAATTAAACAAATTTATAAATTGTAAGGTTATTAAAATAAAAAAATGTATAAACACATACAACGATAAAGATGAAGGGGCATAAGCGCCTATGAGAAAAATATAGCAACAGAAAGTCGGAGAGAGGGAGAAAAATAAATTGCTCGCCTTTTATATAAATTGAACTTGCTAACGACGGCAAACAAAATTCAACGTTTATTGTGAGCTCCCATTTTCCGCTAATCTTAATAAACATCTCTTTGTTACTGCGAAGTTGACACGTTAAATTTATAGTTTTTTTTGTGAAACGCTCAGTGTTAATTTTAGCCTAAATAGTCGGTTTATGGACAGTTAAAGACAAATATAAAAGAATGTATCCAGCTTTGTAAAAATATCCTTTCCATTAAACAAAGGTTTGTGTAATTTGAGCCTCCTCTCATTTGTTTCGAAGGATCGTTCTAAAAATTTAAAAAATAATGATTTCTTATATTTACGAAAATACTGCATATTTATTTATGGATTTTATCACGTGTATCCGTAACTTATTATTCTAACACTTCGGGCGCTTTACAGGATCAATGATCAAGTGAATCTTATACGTTAAAAATAATCATAAGAGAGTTCTTACATTGTTTTGATGTTATGAACCTTGTTTGTTTTATAATATAAGTAGTACGTCATTGCTTGACCACTGTTATGTATAATTACATCAAGGGTTTACATTGGGTTATTTTAAGTTTATTCTCAGGAGGCTCGATATCAAATCTAACTCAGTTCTAAGCTACTATGAATATCGACATCCTGAGCGGTACTGTTTACGTATCTATCTTAATGCGTCTAGACAACATTTTATTTTCTGTCATTTTCTACTTTCTAGTATTTTCTTTGTGACATTTTCATGCCTAGGATATTATAAAAGTTATTTCAGTTGTTTTCGACTTTACTTTTTTCCTGACTGATTTTTATAAATGTGGCTGCCTGGAATAGGCCATTCAGCTGGATAATTGATTGAACTATCGTTATATAACGGAAGCCCCAGGGTGACAAATTTAAGATGCCATTTTGTGTTGATCTATTATGTTGCAAAGTCAATATGGAAAATACTTCAATAGGTATGTCATTTTTCTTTTTATCGTATAGGTAGCAAACGAGCAAGCAGCCCACCCGATGGTAGGTGATCACCGCCACCCATGAACATCCACAACATCACAGGAGTCACAAATGCGTTGCCAGCCTTTAAGAAAGGTGTAGGCTCTTTTCTTGAAGGTCCTTAAATTGTATAGGTTTGGAAAAACCGCTGACGACAGCTGATTCCACAGAATACTTAAGGTGAGAATTAAGTCCCCTGATATTGCAGAAATCCACGGCGAGTGTGGCAGGGTCTGTCGTAGCCATTTTGCTCCTTTTGCACCTGTCAGGATGGTTATAGAGTGGAGTTTTGTCCCCCTCAGAATACGTGGGGCAAGCTGAGCATACACGCTCAGTTGCATAGGGTAGGCTGAGCGTGGACGCCTAGTAAGGAATTCTCCAAAACCGAAAGTCCTTGTACCCTCCTGGGGTAAATTGTTGGAAAATAACGCTATCATTTTGTTTGTGGTGGGGGGAGGGTGTAGGTTCAATGTCTACCTCACTCACAGGATGAAACGCAGTATGTATGATCCATCTATTTTATGTCGGTATTCTGTAAGGTGGTGATACTTTCCCGGTTGAGCCGACCCATTCGTGCAACAACAAAAGCTGATGTTCGGCTCTACCACCTAATATACCCACCTGTTAGGTCATGACAGAATCAGAAGCTGAATAAATATTGTTTCCCTGACTAAAAATATAAAAAAATGTATAAGTTGTTTTGTTTGCAGTTTTTTTAAATATTACGCATACTTTTATTTGATATCGTTTTTAAAAAAAAACTATTTTTAATTAAACATTATGATGGCAAAATGTTCGATGTTACACAAGTAGTTTTAAGATTTATAATGCCTCGAGTATAAGCGGCAGCAAGAAATACTCGTAAGTTGTCTCACAAGCGAGCAGTCGCGACGTAAAGGGACTTGAAGTTGGCAACTTAAACCAAGTATGTCGTAAGTTCTCAACTCGCTATACTTGAGTGGCATTACTGCTGTTAATATTAATTTGACAGCAGTGTACCGGTTTTAGTAACTGGCTGCTGTGTCGCAGACCCTTTCGATGGTTGATATCAGGCTTCGATTCCTAGCCAAGGAACAATATTTGTAGATCACAACTTGTTGGTTTTCAGATTTTAGTGTACTTTTTTTGTCTCGTGTCTTGCATCTGAAACTTCCTCCGATTTTATAGTACATGCTTAACATCGAAATAGAGAATAGAACGATAAGAGAGTGCCTCTGTGTGTAAGCCAATTATTACGAAATTATAAAATATTTTGCCATCTTTTAATAACCAAAAGATACCATCGTGGTCGAAATCGGCCAGACGGAGATCATCATAGTATGAAATAAGACTTCGGTCTTTCTAGTGGGGTAGGGATTACTTTGGAAATTACCTAAAACCTTTTAACTGGTGACACTTGCGAAAGTTCACTAGATAGTAATTCATTCTGGCTCATGACAATTTCAGCGTAGATAAAAAATAATAATGCAGATGCATTGTCACCTTTGAGGACTTTAATATAACGCTACGTTACTGGATCCCTACACTCACTAGATGACTGTAATGCCGGTACATTTGTATTCTATGTATTCTGTGAGAGCGTAGCACTCCGGTAGAGCTGATTGATTCATGCAGCAACTAAAAACCTGGCCACTGCATATCGCAGAGTGGCACTTGTGTTGTGTACAAAATAAAAAAACCTTGCTATATTGCAGAAAACCGATAGAACTGATTTCTTCTAGTGGCTTCAGAGCTTTAAGTCATGTCATCAGCTGAGGCTGTCAAAGTTCATTCATTTGTCGTATAGTCGTAAGTGAAAATTACAAAAATATTCATAGTCACGAAAGGAAATGCGTTCATAATAAAATAAAGTATTTATTGAGAAAAAGAATAAGGATTTGACTGTATTCTTTTAAATAACATCTAGTGAACATTATAACCATAACACAAAAACAATGAATAGTGTAATACGAAAATCATGGTTTTGATCTCTGGTCAGGATCTAGATCTATATTTTTGCTAAATCATAAGGAACGTTCTAACTAAAAAAACTAAATTCAAAAACTTTTAATGCTAAATGAGGTATTAATTTTGAATTTAAATTACTACTAGAGGTATAAAAGCTTAACATAGATAGCATTCCGTTTTTATACAGGTAAAGAACAATTATTATAAACAATAAACTATTTATTTTGCTTTTAAAATGATTAAATATCAAACTCCGCTTGAATTAACCATCTACTAAATACTTGTTTAAATTTCCATAATTAGAGAGCTTACTGCGATACTGCTAAAATGTATCAAATGTAACAGCGCTGTGGGGAATTAATCAGAACTTTAAGAGACCACAAACAATTAAAGTAGTGAAAGAGATGTGAGAACGTAACTAGTTAACAATACATAAATTCATAGCGTTAGAACGATATAATATCAAATTATATAAAATATAATATTGGCAATTAAGCTAAATCGCGAATATTTGCTATATAAATAGTGGCAGGTGTTGGGCTATACAGTGGTTATTTTATAAAATAAATTCCGTATGTTTTAATTTCGATTAAAGTTGTTAGTTTGGGGTGGGGGGAGAGATATTGAGATGTGGGGTGTCTGTTAAAGGCAAAGAGCATTCGGAAACCAAGGAAGCATGATTTATTTTAATTGGTCAACAACTACCAGTACAGAACGTTGAGTGTGCTTGAACAACTGTTTGCTATATAAATAGCGGCAGGTGTTAGGCTATCTAGTCGTGATTTTATAAAATAAATTCCGTATGTTGTTAGCGGTCATCATAAAATTACTTTTAATAAAGACATTTAATTATGTAACCAATCATAATATAAAAATTGCCAATATATTGTTCTTTGTTCACTTCCACTGATATTTCTTTATTAGCTTTTATTTGATACCAAGTACTCGAAGCTGACCTCATAAAACCCTATGAAGGACATTTGGGACGTTATTTCAGTTTAGAGGAGTGCCACATGTTTTGTTGGACGCCGATAAACTTGCCGAAATTCAATTTGGGTGCGATATAAAAATATATGGGGTTCAATATCAGACAGCTTTGGCCTTCTGACCGTGGACTGGTTAGCCATGAGTTTGCAGGGCAGGCTAGCTGCAATATAAGTGGGTTGGCACGATGCAGCTGCTGTGTTTCGTATGGAGAGAATAAAGATACTGAGATTTAATTAAGGGTCGTCGGAGGTGATAACGCGTGTACAACTTGAATATTTGTTGATGTAAATATTTTTATATTATAACATTTAGAGCAACAAATGAGCACGCAGTTGACCTGATGGCAAGTGATTCATGCGGCCAATATCATCTACATTCATCCTCGATGAGGAATTATAATGCAGATGCGTTGTCACCCTCTAGGAATGAGATGGAATGCCTCGTCACCAGTAGTAAAGATTTCCGGATCCCTACACTCACCAGACGCTGCTGTATTTATCACGTCCTAACAGAATACCAGCGTAAAATATTACGCTAGTATTCTATGAAGGCGTGGTCCTACTCCGGTCGAGCAGACCCATTCATTCTGCAGCTAGAAATAATCTGCAGTGTAGCTCTAGTACACATGTTGCCGTCGTCACTTACCACTTACCACCTCTACTATCATAAAAAAAAGATAATTTAACTTTTCATAAAAATGTTATTATTCACAGATACGTTACTGTACAGCTGTTTCGTAAACAGTCCGCTAGCTCACCGCAATTTACTTACCGTGCTCTAGAAAGACATCGTTTAGTTAAGTGCTCTTCTTGTACCGAAATGAATTTATCTGCCGTGTGGTGTAGTTAGAGTAGCTACTGCGTGGCTGCTGCGGGTTCCATTTCCAGCCGACAAACAATATGTGTGCACCAAAAAAATTTTGTTTTAAAAGTCTTGTGTCTCCGATACTGCATCTTATTGCACACACATTACATCGCACTAGGGACTCGTATGACGAGTGAGTGCCTTTTTGGTTGAGCAAAGGTTTACGGTACTAATTCTGAGCAGTTGTCTCTATCTGGCAAACGCTTATTCATTACATATACTACCTAGGTACACACATTACATATACTACCTAGGTACACACATTACATATACTACCTAGGTACACACATTACATATACTACCTAGGTACACACATTACATATACTACCTAGGTACACACATTACATATACTACCTAGGTACACGTTACATATACTACCTAGGTACACACATTACATATACTACCTAGGTACACACATTCAATTCTCACTAAGTCATAGGGGAAAATAACAAACAATAACACTTGTGTCAGTTTTTTGTGTATCCTCACTCTTCTCTCCTCTTGGTGATCACGAAGATTCTTTTTATTGTGAACACCAATTGACACTAAAATAAATGAAAACATATTGCAACGGCTTTCAAATTCATTCAAGTTACCAGGTAATAGAGAGAGTAATAATAGTGTATGGAGAATTCTTGCAAAAGCTGCAGCCGACACACCGCAGGACCCACGACCACGACACGGTGACCACTGCACTACTACTGTTCATCGTCGTCACCATCATTTTAGCCCATCACTAGTCCACTGCTGAACAAAAGCGTGAGGGAGGCTGCCATAGACTGCCATAGAGAAGGATCCTGAGCCATCTGCCCTCCAGCTTGCATAACTCGCCATATCATCCAGTGGGGGGTCGCATTACGTTGTCAATACGAGATTGCAACTGGGGAACATTTCTTCCCCATCGTTTATCGATTCCACGAGCTCCATGGCTGGCTCTTTGCCACTTTAGCTTACTGATGCTCTCAGCTATGTCGGTTATCTTAGTTATTCTACGGATATTTATACAATTTCCACTACTAAATTACTATTCTATAGATTGAAGGTACGGTCTGCGAATCTTAAGAGTCGTGGCAGCTCAGTGTCTAGGAGCCCGCGTTCAATCCAACCGATTTTTCGATAAGGCATCATATTCTAGATGCGTTTACTGACTATTTATATGAAATTAACAGACTATCAGGCAGGTGCTTTAGATTCCAAAAGTAACTAAAATAAACGAGAATGAATGTCTCTGCACCCTCGAATCTGTAATTAACTCTTTATTTTGTATAGTAGTTCCACAAACAACACCGATTGTACCTACAGGGTTCGTCGTCTCTCGAAATACTCATAGAGATTAAATATTTGCATATATAGAAGATAAAGTTGCGCTCAAAAGCACTTAAGTAAATGCTCCGAAAGTCTAGACTGAGGTAAGTAAGTTGCAGTGAAAAGAATTTATAATTTTTGTACGATGCTCGAGAAAGATTAGACTATAATTTTAACAATTACCAACGCAGTAAACCAGGCTTTGACGGCTGCGTGGTGTAGCATATACAAGTATGTACATAATATAAAAAGGGCTTAGAATACCTGGCTACTGACTGCGATACCCAACCGAAGAACAATATGCGTATCACCAATTGTAGTATCTGGCTGCGTATGTGCCTAGTGTCTTAGACCATTGTGTCTAGATTCATCTGAACATTCATCTGGACATTCATCCAATCGTATTCTTCATGTATAACATCAGATTAGGGAATGGAGCGAAGAGTGAGCGTCTGTGTGTATGCGCAAGAAATAAAATATATAACCGTGGTCAAAATCGAGCAGGAGGACATCGTCAAACGTCGCTGACCAGTTTCGAGTACGTATTGCGTTGTGAGAGCCGTGGTAGCTCACTATCCAAGCGCACGCGAGTGAACTTAGTTCGATCCCCGGTGCTAATGAAATTGACGTTCGTAATATTTGGTGCTGATGTATCACGTGTGCGGAGGGGAAGGAAAACATTTTGAGGAAACCTATAGGCTAATTTACTTTACTTTCGTGCAATAATAGGATATTATTAGATCCTTATTACTGGTATTCCATTTTAGTATTCAAGGGCGACAATGCATCTATATAACTAAACTAACTATTCCTAATCGAGAATGAATGTGAGTGTCACGGGCGTATGGATCACTAACCATCCGGTCAACTGTGTGCTCATTTGTCATCCTCAATAGAATAAAAAAAAATGTATTATAATCTGAACGCATACCGATTCGTATCTCAAATAATGGCTTTGTTCACATTTCGCCCGGAAAATGAATCCAGCGTGAATAAAAGTATGGGAGGATTATATTTAAATATGATACCGGGGGCTCGATCATTATACCAGTGACAGTACGATGGATCAGAATATATTACGGATTGCTTTTGTAATATATCTTTTTTTTTTGTAACACTTTATGAATTTTAACAGTTGAAGAGGCAAGGACTCGTGTCTAGGCAAGGCTGCCTGAGTCTAGGAGCATCAGTGGGAACAGATAAACAGTGGAGACAAATATACCATATACATATATAAAAATAATAATCTAATTCACACTAACATAATTATGTAAGAAAATGACATAATCTATGCTAATTAACAAATAGATTTGTTATTTCCGACATTAAGGAGCAGTGACCTAGGATGCGGCAATCCGGTTGCATGTTGCATCTGTATGCGTTGTTTACCGAATTTACCATAGGTGTTCTAAGGAGTTGTTTGGATTAATTCCAGCCGCTGAGTTTAAACATCGTGCATAACGACATAATTCAAAGTTTTATCATCTCGATGGTTGACAATCCACCACTGTAAGCTTTACGCCAATTTTCCTGCCACTCACAACTACACTGTGGAATCAGCTGTCGCCAGGGATATTTCCGAATCGATATGACTAAGGGACCTTCAAGGAAAGAGCCTACACCTTTCTTAAAGGCGCATTGGCGACTCCTCTGCTGTTGCAGAAGTTCATGGGCGGCGATAATCACTTTTGGACACACTATTGGATCACATCAGCGATCCTACACCCTTTAGAATAACCCATACTGTTCGCTGTAAAGATCTTCGACTCACGACAATACCATGGAACACCCATCAGCAACCTGAAGGCATTATAATAAATTTAAATATAAATATATCTATAGATATTTTATCCAGCTCGAAGAGGGACCCCGGCTTTACAAGTAATAGTAATAGTAAGTATTAAACTTCTGTGTCTCGTCTAGTGAGCGTAGATAGCCGCAGATCCTTATTACTGGTCGAGCATAAGTGTGGGCGTCGTGAGCAGCAGGGATCACCCACCTTCAGCTCTGTGTGCTCATTTGTCATCCTCAATAGAATAAAAAAAAATGTATTATAATCTGAACGCATACCGATTCGTATCTCAAATAATGGCTTTGTTCACATTTCGCCCGGAAAATGAATCCAGCGTGAATAAAAGTATGGGAGGATTATATTTAAATATGATACCGGGGGCTCGATCATTATACCAGTGACAGTACGATGGATCAGAATATATTACGAATTGCTTTTGTAATATATCTTTTTTTTTTGTAACACTTTATGAATTTTAACAGTTGAAGAGGCAAGGCTGCCTGAGTCTAGGAGCATCAGTGGGAACAGATAAACAGTGGAGACAAATATACCATATACATATATAAAAATAATAATCTAATTCACACTAACATAATTATGGAAGAAAATGACATAATCTATGCTAATTAACAAATAGATTTGTTATTTCCGACATTAAGGAGCAGTGACCTAGGATGCGGCAATCCGGTTGCATGTTGCATCTGTATGCGTTGTTTACCGAATTTACCATAGGTGTTCTAAGGAGTTGTTTGGATTAATTCCAGCCGCTGAGTTTAAACATCGTACATAACGACATAATTTAAAGTTTCATCATCTCGATGGTTGACAATCCACCACTGTAAGCTTTACGCCAATTTTCCTGCCACTCACAACTACACTGTGGAATCAGCTGTCGCCAGGGATATTTCCGAATCGATATGACTAAGGGACCTTCAAGGAAAGAGCCTACACCTTTCTTAAAGGCGCATTGGCGACTCCTCTGCTGTTGCAGAAGTTCATGGGCGGCGATAATCACTTTTGGACACACTATTGGATCACATCAGCGATCCTACACTCTTTAGAATAACCCATACTGTTCGCTGTAAAGATCCTCGACTCACGACAATACCATGGAACACCCATCAGCAACCTGAAGGCATTATAATAAACTTAAATATAAATATATCTATAGATATTTTATCCAGCTCGAAGAGGGACCCCGGCTTTACAAGTAATAGTAATAGTAAGTATTAAACTTCTGTGTCTCGTCTAGTGAGCGTAGATAGCCGCAGATCCTTATTACTGGTCGAGCATAAGTGTGGGCGTCGTGAGCAGCAGGGATCACCCACCTTCAGCTCTGTGTGCTCATTTGTCACCATTTATACAATAAAAAAATCGTTATAAATCCTTCCATTTTTTCACAACATAGTGCACTTTCGTGGGAAAATTTATTATCTAGATAGAGCGCTGGAATTACGCCGACTAAGGTAGATTAATATATTCACTGGTGAAATGTATTTTTCACTGTAAAGGGAAATACATTAGATAATGTTGCACTCAGTTTACAAAATATTTTATTCAATGAAAATAATAAAACTATTCATAAATCACATTATTAAGAAATTATCACCGAATCTTTATTACGTTGCTAAACAAAAATGAACTATGCGATGCCAACTAAATATAGAAGTGAAGAAAACCTAGCCAATTTTGCTATTATAAAAACATTACTTTACTGGTGGCGAGGCATTCCATTTCAGTCCTCAAGGGTGACAACGCATCTGCATTATGATTCCTTGTCAAGGATGAATGAAGATGACATGGGCCGCAGGAATCACTTACTGAAACTGAGTGCTCGTTAGTTACTCTAAATGAATTAAATAAGAAATCCTTACGAGATTTTCCATCCATTTTTCCATATTCCATTCTTCCATACGAGTGAAGGGATCCGGAGATCCTTATTACTGGCGACGGCGCACTCCACTTTAGTCCGCAAAGTGATAACGCATCTGCATTATGCTTACATATCGAGGGTGAATGCGTGTATTATGGGGGTACCGGAATCATTTACCATCAGGTGAAGGGGTACACCGGTATTATAATAAAGAAAAATTAAAATAAAAAGAAGAGACTGACATATAATGTACATTTTTGTTGAAAAAAAATCCACCATCATCATATCATCAACAACTTTTTATTCACCAAATCCAATTTATAAAAAGCCCCAATTGGAATTCCTATAGAAACCCTGGTTCTATTGTACTAAATTCTCAACGTTAATAAGGGTTTTGGCGGAGTCCCTTGACCGCTCGGGCTCCATTTCAAGCCGGTGAAGCTGTAAAAGCCCTCGGGTTAACAGTGGTCAGCCATTAAAAAAAATGCATTCAAATAATGGAAGTCATCAAGTCATCAAGAGAGACATCGTTTACCCGGGGACCCAATTACAGGTAACGAGGCATTCGATATCAGTTACCCGTCTATGATTCAAGAATCACTCACCATCATGTGGACTGTGTGTGCTCTTTTGTCACCCTCAAAACTATTAAAAGGAACTTGAGGTAAGGGGATGTAATTATTGGGAAAACTCTGATATGATAAACGATATGATAGTTGTCAGTCTAGCGAGTTGGTATCTGATGCCACTCGCGATTGGCATTGCTTCCTGGCCTTCCTGGCGTAACAGTCAGCGATGACTTCACTCAGGTCGCTTGACCTCTCGAAGTAGAAATTTTCGAATACGCCTTGGAACATGAGTCTCCAGTATTATAATCAGCACAGCCCACTTTTGAACATAGGATCCTGCGACACCTTCATCCATCGACCAAAATCTTGCATAGGTCGTCACTCCGTGATGGTTGATCAGTACTGCGACTGCCGATCCGAGGTCGCGTCTCGAGAACCTATCTTCATCAGTTATTGGTTCAAGGAGTTATATGGTCAGCCTTTAACTTTTTGGTCAACTTTAGCTTGCTACTCTTTTGAGCTAAGTCGGTCACCCTCCTTCACTGATGTCAGTATGTGTTTAGCTTATGATCTCAAATTAATAATCCTACTCCTCGTGTGGGATCTGGCCGGCAATACGAAGCTCTCGGATCTTGTACTCGTAGATTTTCATATCGTAATCGGGTAGTTTCATTTTACCGCCAGCGGGCACGGCACGGCGGTACCCTCAAACAAGATTACGTCCAAATTTACTTCATAGCGGTTTTATTAGGTCAGGGGACTGTTCCAGTTCTTTTTGTCCTTTATGTGAAGTGTTTCTATTTATGTGAAAGTAAGGTAAAAGTAAAGTAACAGCCTATATACACACTATATCCCACTGCTGCGCATAGGCAATTATATATATAGAGAGAGAGACAATATTAGAGAAAGTAATAAAATACATGTCTTCGACATATATTTTTTTGTTATTTCTTAAACATGTAGATTTCTGCACGACGTTTCCCTTCACCGATGAGCACGAATGCGATAATCAGATCAATCAAATCAAATCAAACTAGTAATAAATATATATATATATATATATATATATATATATAGAACTAGTCTGGCCATAAAATAAAAACTGTTATATAAAAACTTTTCTTTTTTTCATCTTTTAAATTATTTTGAATTTGGAACACGATTTTGAATTCTTTCGATTTTGCGCCATTTCACATATTTCATCATTATCAAATAACAATATGGAATGGGGTGTTAAAGAAAATAGGATTGCAGTGATCGCCTTGCACAAAGTGGGTATGGAGCCGTCGGTCATATTCCACACTTCAAAAGCTTGGTATCACCCGTATGTTCGTATATCGTACTATCAACAGATACAACAACACTTTCTCTATCGAAGACCAGAAAAGATTGGGGCGGCCGCGTGCTGTTAGAACTACACGCGTGCTGTTAATGTTGTTAAAGCCAGATATCGTCGAAACCCCATTAGGAAGCCATAAATCTTATCGCGAGAAATGAAGATTCCCGCTAGGACTTTGGACGTATTATAAAACAAGACCTGAAGCTCGGTGCTTATCGTCGATATACAAGACATGCCCTAAATCAATCTTCACAATTAAAGAGAGTGGATCGATCAAAATGCCTTCTGTCGTGATACACAGGTGAAAGGCACAGAAATATCTTCTTTTCCGATGAAAAAATTTTCACGATTGAAGAATACTACAATAAGCAAAATGATAAAGTGTACGCTCATTATTCTAAAGAAGCTGCTCAAGTGGTCGGAAAGGTACAACGTAGTCATCATCCTGCGTCAGTGATGGTTTGGTGGGGTGTGTCTTATCAAGCAGTCACAAAACTGCATTTTTGTGTAAAAGGAGGGCAAACTTCAGCCAGTGTATCAAGATACAGTCTTGGATCATGTTTTGTAACCTCTCAGCAATACACTTTTTAAAAATATACCGTGGACTTTCCAGCAGGACTCTGCACCTGGTCACAAGGCACGAACTACCCAAGCCTGGCTTGAAACAAACGTTCCGGACTTTATAAGAGCTGAAGACTGGTTCTCATCTACCCCTGACCTCAACACTTTAGAATTCAAATTATGGTCAGTTTTAGAGGACATGGCCTGCTCTAAACGACACGGCGACATTGAGTCTCTTAAAAATCTTTGGAGCAAGCAGTGGCGAAATTTCTCTTGGAAACAGTCCGTAAGTCTATAGATTCGTGGCCGAACAGATTAAAGGTCTGTATAAAAGCCAAAGGTGGCCATTTCGAATAGAATATTTTTTTTATGTTTTGCTGACTGACTAATAAATATGTAGGTAAAATTTTAATAATATTACATTACATGATTACTCCGGCGTGGTCGAGTTAACCCATTAGTGCAGTAGCTAGGAACACACTTCAAAGTGGTGCTACTAATGTTGTACGACTGGTACGATATACATAGTATGCTGCAACACTACGTCAACCCGATACGAATGCAGGAGGTACAATCGTGCTGCGTGGCAGCCTAGGGATGAAACTGATCAGCAGTTTATGATGATGATATATTTAGTTTTCTCTCTCATCACTGCCTTCAACAACTGAGTGTACGTCTACTGAGCATAGTTCTTCATTATAAATAGCGGCTGGTTATGTGATAGATGGTGATCTTAACATCCTTAAACATATTTTCCAATATTTCTACGCTGAAAGCAGGATGCAATAAGCTTGAAAAGCGATACAAAATATATTTTGTCATCTGTGTTCACTACAGCGGAAGAGTATTATTTTTGATAGTTGATTTTGTTATTTGAAAGCTGCTTTAAAGTGCTGGGGTCGAAATTGATTCCACAGTTGGGAGTTACAATAAATATCATATTTAAGATTTTTGTATTATTTATTCTTCCATTTCAGTGCTTTTTGTTAGTACTTTTGTATTTGGATTTCTGGTATCAATTAAAAAGGTGGGGTCGTTATAAAATATGGAGGCGTGTCACGAATGCTTCTTGACTTTTAAATAAGGGACCATTATTCACTGCCTGGTATCTTATCTGAAACTACTACTAGTAGTAGGTTATTCCCTACGCTTATACCAGAGTAAAAAATAAATAGTACATTTAATATTCTGAATACAGGCCCACAGACTGCTATGAAGCAGGACTTCCCAAGCGAAATGCACATCCTGAAAAGTTGAGTTTGTTGAGGTTTGTTATCATTTATTATTTTTTATTTATTATTTATTTTTACATACATATGCGTATATACTCATTGCAGTACAGTTACTGTCACCATTTAATTTTAATTGGATACTATTGCCCTCGTTGACCGTGATCGTCAAAAGAACGTTGTCCCCTTTCGTACTAATGTGAATTATAATCGGGGGAAGTTTCTAATGCAATGTCATGTTGTTTCTCTTCTCGACTGGGAATTCCATAGTTGGGCTATGGAACTACTATTAGGGAGCTGGGTACTGAATCACGCGATGTTTATTTGTTATATACATGTCAATTAAATGTCTGCTAAATTTATGAAAAAAACTCATGGGTTGTTTTTATTAATAACATTCAGCGTTATCTAAGCGAGATAGATTCTATTTCCGCCAAGAAAGTTTTCACAGGAATTCAGCAACTTGACTGCATCGGTAATAGATGCTAACTTCAGTACGCCAAGAAGGAGTTCAGCTGGCAACGTTGATTTCAAACTAATGTAAATATCGCATTGAATTACTTCAATGTTTATTCGGTTTGTTACATAACTTTAATAAGTTCATAGATATTATAATGATAATGTTCTCTTGGTTTATTTGGACCACAGTGATATCTTCTGGTTATTGTCAAATGATATCAACTGCGCAGAATATATTATAGTGCCGTAAGCATTTGCGCAAACACAGCGGCACTCACTCGTCGTCGCCCTCCCTATTGCGCAGTAATGCACGTGCAATACGATCTGAGGAAGATTCGGATGCAGTGTCAGGTACGCGCGACATAGCTACCACGGTTCTATATGCTCATATAGCTTGGAATAATCTAGCACGTTTTCCTTCGTTAACACGCAATACTTAGCACTGTGATATCTGGCAATACTGGGCACCGTGCCAAAGCAATATTCTGTTATATTCTATTGCCCAATAGCATCGCCTTTTCACTACATCAAATGGGAGCATTCTATGGAAAATATACAAAAAAAAATCGTCCAAGCCAAGTGTTGGTACGCTATAGCGACTACAAAAAGCTTATCTAAATAACTTAATGCGTAGTTAGCCAACCTAAGCGTCCTGGCCGCGTCTGAGTTTCGACAAAATAAAGTTTGCTGACGTCATCAGACATCCATGCTTATTTGAAGGTTGGTGGTGAGATTGAAAAGGAAATATCTAAACAACTTTAGTATTATTATGTTAATGATTTTTTGATAGGATGAAAGCAGAGTGTACTAGGGTAAATCTCAAAGAAAAGGTAAATCGGCGGAATGGGTTTATTAAGGATTTGCTGACAAAAAACAAGAAATGCAAATTTTATAATTTCTAGTCCAATGTTTCATAAAAAATACACGAAAAACTTCCTCACAAAACAGATTTCTTTCACCGCAAGTATATTTTGCGAGTTTAATAAACTACTAGCTATATCTCGCAGTCATTTCCTGGAAGTTCCAAGAAAACATTCATTGCCTTCAGCAGTAGAGGCACGCCGTCTCCGCAGATTAATTTGTGCACACAAAAACGTATTTGAAAAATGTAGAGATTAATTCTTATATTTCTGTTTTATTACTTGATATTAAAAATATCTTTTTATCATATTTTGGGTCACAATCGAGCACACAGTTCATGTGGTGGTAATTGATTCCTGCGGCCCATGACACTTTTAGCCATCTTCGATGAGTCATAATGCGTGAGTCATCCCCGCGTACTAAGATGGAATGTCTCGTCACCAGTAATTAGGGTCTCCGGATCCCTTACACTCACCAAATGCAACAGCAGCTATATGTGCCATGAATACCAGCGTGAACTAGCAGCATAACACAGGTGTGTTTCATATGGTGTAAGTAGAACACGATTACTGGTGCATCTTTAAAGTATCAACCATGGAGGATGGATGAAGACGACCATGCCCAAAAAAGGGCAGTCATTACGTTCCTAATATTAAAAAAAAACATCTGAATGTTTTGTTTTTATAAACAATGTTAGCTGTGCTACTGACTAACGAACCTGAAGCAGATGCTGTACGACAATAGTCCAATGGAGACTTCGAACCTACGACCTCAAGTTTCAAGAAATGTACATTACATCAGAAATAGTCCCTTTTATTTAAGAATCTCTTTGAGTTCCTCAGTGCCGACTTAAAGCTTCACTCGAGACGAAATAAAATTTAGTTCTACGGACTTGAATGTTGTACGTTACCGCAGTAAATAAGCAGTCGGCCGTATACTCTAGTAGATTAAGCACACTTCAAAATAAATATCAATCAGCCTTAGAGGTTTTTAAAGAAAAAGATATTGGTAAGGCCACAAACAACACCTGAGCATACGGTTCACCTGATGGTAGGTGATGCCTGTAGTTCGTGACTGTATACATCCGCAACAAGATCCGGGATGAACGCACACTTTACGCTGATGACTATTTTTTTCATTGCATTTAGAGTGATAACCAATGTAAGCGATTAGGATGTAGCCCAACTTTCCTTCAACCATAAAGAAGACAACACCCATTGTCTCCGCATATATTTCACCTAAGTCACTTATTGGAGTTCGAAGATGTTATTGTTTGATCTGACACACTTCATTATAGTACTAGGGGTGAAATACAAGTACATACTTCACCTGATAGTTGTTGATGAACAATTCATCCGCAATGGCGATTCAAGAAGAACATGCATGGTTTTCTCTCGGGACTGAGATGTATACCTGATTGCCTGTAATTGAGAGTCCGGATCCGTTTGTTTAGTTGTTCATACGAAACAAAACAAACATTATGCTGTTACTTCACGTTGGTGCTCTATGAGGGCCTGGTCCTTCCCTGCTTGAGAATCATTAACACTGAAGCTAAAACCTAAAAGCTCAACCACCGTTAGACCTTTAGCCATGGCCTATTATGGCTTATCAAGCATATGTTGCTTCCTTATTAGGGTACGATTTGGTATTATATTGGTGTATTCTAGAAATCTTTGGCGTTAGGCCACTTGTGTAGTGCATACCAATTTGCAAAGAATTACTCTCCTTACCCCTTGCTTACCTTGCTTATATAAATTGAAACTTGGTATTTTTGTCAAAAAGTATCCTCAGTTTATTTCTTAAACTTCAAGATACTATAATATACACAACTCGATACCCTGATAAAATCATAATGCCTCACTCGAAAAGTAGATTAAGTAGATATTCAAATAATTGTTATCAGATGGCCATTCGAATATATAATAAAATCTCTTTAAATATAAAACCATTTCAGTTACGTCGATTCAGATGTCATCTTAAGCAGTGGTTCATAAATAAACAATTTCACTCGTTAAATGAGATGTTACATTCAAAGATTAATGCTGTGCTATTTATTGAAATAACTTATTATTGTATCATTTTAATATTTTGTACACTTAAATAGAAAGAAAAAAATGTTTATTTGGTACTTATAAATAAAATAATTACAAAAACAAACTAACATGAAAATCAAAATTTTTCTGTACCAAATAGGTCTCTACTCAGTATAAGATCACGGAGTTGATTGGAACTTCGTGAATACTGATTTTCAGAGGAGCCGTGGACGTGGAATGATGGTAGATATCGCAATAACATTATAGCAGTATACTATTTTATAGTCTCAGATTGCAGAAACAAAGATGAAAAATTTTAAATTATAAAAAAAAACAAAGTAATAAGAAAAAGAAAATAAGAAATATCTTTTTTGTATAATTTAATTAATTAATTTATTTCTTGACCGTAATTATGTTCATATGCCAAACATGGAGCAATGTGTGAAACTGGAATCGATTATAAATAAAGGTATCTTTGAAGCACATTTCTTATAAATAAATATTATTATTATAGGCAAGAAGTTCATTTGAATTTAAATATAACAAAATTATTTTACAGCTATAATTTGATAATCGAAGCTATGACCTTCTGGATGGTTTTAAGGATGACAAACGAGCACACAGTAAGAGTCTCCATGGGCCACCGATATATATCCTCATTAAGGATTCATTAAGCAGATGCGTTGTCACCCCTGAGGAATGAGATCGAAAGCCTCTTCACCTTTCAGTTATAAGTATCTCCTGATCCCTGCACTCACCGCACGAAACATAGCAGCGTTATGCTGCTATTTCACACTGGTATTCTGTGAGAGCGTGGTCCTACCTCGGTCGAGCTGACCCATTTACTGAGCAGTTAGAAACAAACTGCAGCGTAGCTCTACCACTGTTAATATGGTCAGTTACTCTTGTTGTTTGCTATGTTGTCTTGATATCGTTTGTTATAAATTTAATTATGTATTTATATATTGCTATATATTTATATATATTTTGTATACACGGTATGTAGTTTTTTATTAGTACAATTGTAGTATCTAATTGTTATTAGCTACCACAATGTCTCTCCACGCCACGGGTAGATAATATCCTAAAGCATTAAGTCCAGTAAATAAAATCTAGATATATTACAGTTATATGGGTACACAAAAGTTAATTGTTACAAGAAGCGTGTGTGGAGAAAAGGAATATTATTTATTACATATATAATTTGTAAACAGTTTAACAACAAAAATTTAATATTTATTCCATAAAATTATCTTGTTCTATAAAAATCTTCAAAGCCGTATGTTATTCTTAGGTTAATTATAGAGAGCAATTAAAATTGTGTTGTTTTTGGAGTGGGCTTGGGGAGTGTTGTTTCACCGAGATTGGTTACGAAGACACCTTTATCAATTATTCGGCATTACCAGGGCGGCGGAGGTGCCAGGTCAGCATAAGGTATATTTTACTTTAAGCAAACCAATTTGTGACCGAGATATGCTTATTTAGCTCGATGTTTTCTTTAATTTTTTTTTAATTTTCAAAAAGATAGCAACTTAGTCGGTATATATTTTTATACTATGAGTATTGTTATTTATTTGTCACCCACAAACGAGCACACAATTAACCTGTTGGCAAATGATGAGTGCGGCATATACGTTGTGATTCATGAGGACTGAGATGGAATCCCTCGTTCACTGTAATACGATCTATATATATACAAACCGTGTAGGTTTGTATATATGTAGATCGTATTTTAACACAAACACATACACACAAACCCACGCAAGCTGACCCGCACATGCAAGAGAACATATTAGTAATAGTTAGTAGTGGTCGATAGTTTTCTTGTCTGCTCAAATTTTTTCCATTGTTGCGTATAAACATTTTGTAAAATATAACTTTTAGATGGTGATCGGGCCCACAATCCTCACGACTCCCGCATTACATCTAAGATGGCAGCGGCTGGACACCGGCGCTGCACGGGACTATGATCCTGTGTCAGCAAAGGCTGAGTCAACTACGTTTGCCAAAGTGTACATTGTTTATGTAAAGTTGATATTTTTCTGTATAATAAACTGTTTTTATCATAATTTATTATTATAATTATCTCCTGACCCTCACACTTGTCGAGACAAAGCAGTGTTGTTTTGCTATTTCACTCTGATACTCTGAGTGGTGTTGACATTTCCCCGGTGGAGCCGACATATTCATTCTGTAGCTATAAACAAGCTGCAAAGTGGTTCTACCACTGTTAATGTTATGTTTTGATGATAATAACTGAAAATAAAAAAAAAAATCTAAAAGAGTACACCTCATATGCTAATTTGTAATAAGTATAAATAATAAATATGTATAAAGTCAATAAATAACATTCTTGACATAAAATGTTAGTCTTTAGTGAAAAAGGTGAGTCAGTAACTTCCAACCCAGTTGACATTAAAACAGCAACACAAATAGTTTTTTTTGTCACCTGAATGATGTGACTTTAAATTTTATCAGATTTTTAAATGTCCAAGAATAAACATTTTTAATATAGTAATGTTTGGACATACAATCCGATTACGGATCATAATCTCAGCCTATGTCTGTATCCTATATATCTATGAAAATATATCTATATTGAATTAAATATTAAACTTGTGCTTGGATGGACTTTTAATATGTTTAAAAGAGCTAGCAGCGCTATCAACTTTACTGCCATTCCCGTTAGCCAAGTGAGCTGTGCTCGAGGGTTCGCGACAACAGTCGGGACGCGGATCCGAACCTTAAGTTTCGCAATTCGTAACTTATACCATTAAGTTTTATGGTTTATTAGAAAAATTAAAACCCTTTTATAACTATTTTATTTCAAATTTAACTATATGTGTTAGTTACAATTTTATTCAGCAGGCTTCCCTCACGCTATGGGAGTTTTTGCGTTGCTAAAAGCTTTTACTCAACTTTTGTAGAGCTTAAAAGTTTAATTGTTTATAATGGGATAATCAGATTTAACCTTTATAGCTCGACCACGCTGCAGGGGCACTGCGTGCTTTTAAATATGTTAATCGTCATACAAGTGTTTATATAGCTTACATTTTATATAAGTACGTATATATTTTTAATATATTTATTTAAGATGATATATATTTGGGGCTTAGGCATAAAAAATTCAATACACATCGATTTAATTACCGCCACTGTAAAAAAATCTGTAACAAAATGACTATGTACATACCGATGCAATATTATAACATATTATTTAAAACATAAACACAAATACACAAACACACAGATATCGTTAAGTTGTTGTAATAAAGATTATTATATAACATTATTTGGACGATATTCTAATCTTGATAAGGATCATAACACAGATGTGTTTCACCCCTGAGGACTAAGAATCTCTGGTCACCAATCTGTCGGCAGTTAGGTTCTCCGTACTCACTGGACGAAACACATTAGCGTTAGGTATTTTGTTTTTGGACTGATCGCTCCTTTTAGCCCGAGGGCTCTTAGAAGTTGAAAGGTGACCAAGCGCTAAATTTGTGAGTAACCAACACAAGGGTACTTAACGTATTTAACAAGAGCATTTTGGTTTTCGATGAAATGCATTGTGTATAAAGTAATATATTTCTGTTGATTTAAAAGTAATATTACGTTTTCAATATATCAATTTTCAAACACAAAACTTCTCTGTACACGTGGTTAACTATAAAGTTTCAAGATATCACTTTGGCAAAGTGCCAAGTAGTGGCAATCGGGCAGTAAAGTCGGTATTTCGTATTAACATTACTAAAGAGAAACCAGTCTATATTGTTCAAAATTATTAGAAGGTTTTGTTCAAATGTTTAGAAAGCAGTATACATACATTACTTATAAATTAAAAATAATAATATATTTTTGAAACATAATTAAAAGTGTATGAAGGAGCAGTGTGATAGGTTATGTTGGGTACAAGCAGGCCGACTAAGAAACTGCTCGCTATCAACGCTAATATTATAAAAAAGGCACCATTTAGGCAAACGTGTTTATCGTCTAACATCGCTTGACGTTAGGCTAAACCCGTGGACTAATTTTGACCCATTTTAAATAAAAATTTAAAAAAGAAAATTTCTTTTATTCTTTTAATGAAAAGCTTTGAATATTGAATGAAGTTGTTAAAACTTTCCAAACGGGTGGACAATCATCATTCTGCACTAACGCTTTCACAGAATAATAAATACGCTTATATTAATTAAGGATAATGCTAACGACTGGGCGAGGCGAAATTACTATTACGTTGGATCGGAGTGGGGTCAATGACCTGTCTCGGGGTGAGTTGACCTCCCTCCAATTAATAATCAATAAATATTATTTGTGAAATAGCTGGTTCATAGTTGAGAAATAGCTGCACCGAATATTGGATGATTGGTGCACGTCATTAAGACCTTTAATCAAACATAGGTTTTAGTTGAACTATAGTACCTTTTTAGTTATACAAACTTGTCTAGAATGACGTTGACGTCCCCGTGGTCGATTTCGACTACGGCGATATCTTCTTGCCGTAAGTATTTACATAAACACAGAGCCACTTACTCGCCATCTCCTTCCCTATTCTGATGTGCAATAAGTTCGGAGGAAGGTTCAGATGCAGTGTCAGAGACACAGGACATACATACAACACACCCAACCCAAAAAACAGTAAATTGTGACGCACAAACATTGTTCCTCAGCTGAAATTCGAATTCAGGACCCGCGATGCAGCAGCCAGTTATGCTTATCACTACACCACGCAGCCGTAGTTAACATAATATTTGGGAACAATGGTGCACAATTTTTTTTCCATGACACCTGAGATGACAGTGGCCCACGACACCTACGTCCATCCTTGACAATGTTTCAGGATGTACACGCATTGTCACCCATGGGGACTGAGATGGAATGCCTCGCTTCTTGAATTTAAGTCCCTCATCCTTGTGCTCAAACAAAATAAACAGCAGAGTTATGCTGGTAATCTATGAGGATGTTGTGTTTCCGATCAAGCTGTCCTATTCATTTCACACCTAGAAGCTATTTTAATTATATTGAGGCTTACAAACGAGCATACTTCCCTGATGATAAGTGGGTCTTGCGATTCATGGCACTCGCATAAATCCTCGATGAGGAAACGAAAGGAAAATATGCGAATACTTTACCTCCCCTGTGGAAGTAGGATAAAATCGTATGCTAAATTCGGTAGATTCTTTTGTGAGACTAGTAAAGAAGCTGTCACGGTTAATTTTGAGAGTTGAGACACATGTCTAGCAGTGGACTGATATAGTCTGATGATGAGGCTGACAATGATGACGATTCAGAGCAATGTAACTTCCTGCGCAATCGGATCAGCTCATGCCTTCTATTTAGCCTCCGCTGACAGACAGACAGACAATGTAAACACACCTGCTGCGCACGCGCACTAAGCGCGGTGACGATATATTTATTATTTTGAAAGCTGTTGCTTTCAATATCCAGGAATAGTACACGTGAGATTTACGCAGGAACTCCTTAGGATGCCATCTGTGTCAATATCGGGTTATCGACGTAAAGTTTGTCGTCCTCGATACAATAAAATAAAAGTAATATTTAGTCTTTGAAATTAAGATTAACTATAGTTTATATATATATATTATACGGTCTCACCTCGCTAATAACATAGCGCTGAATTTTGTTCATAGACAATGGAGACATGCCAGGGCGACCCGAAGTAAATGGGATAAGGTTTAGGAGGAGAAGAAGAGTTCAGTGTCTACACCGGGGATCGAACTGGCACGCCGGGGTTTTTATCGTGAAATTAAAATAGTCACTGAGCTACCACGGCTCTAGGCTTAGTATGCCTAGGGTAGGTTGTAATCAAATTAAATCTTTATTACATTACTGCGATGCGTACAGCTCCATTAAGCCAGTCCTTTGAAATGTTACAGTTATTTAACATCGTTTTGTAAGCTTTTAATTTAAGCTTTATAATCTCAGAGAAGCTTATTTTTTACATTGGTGCAGACACGCTGGTTTATTTAGATGACATTTTAGTCCTCGGGGCATTTTTGATTTTTTTTGAGGGTTTTCCATGTCATGAGCCGCTCTTACTGTCAGGTGAGCTGCTTGCTCGTTTATCACCCATAATATTATAAAAAGCTTTTGAAAATCTTACTCGATGTTAATAATTAAATTAATTGGTAATAAACCCAAGTATCTTGGATGGTTGATGGTATTTAAATTTGTATCAAGTGGACTCTTTATACAGTACAATTAGATATTTAAGAATATTTTGTAATGCCGTTATTTCAGCTATAGGGATCATGCATTTGGCAGTTAGTAATTGTGAACTAGAACTTTACTCTAATATTAACTTACTGTTGGTTTTCGATCGCAATTTAAAACAGTAGAAAGGAATATTTATCCCACAGCATAGGCCTCTGCCACGCGAATCCACTGGTATTGGCGGACTTCATATATCTTAGAAATATATTTTTATTTCCATGTTAGACATATATCTTTCGCGATATTTCTCTATTGCTTTTTCTTTTTTTATAGAATACGTGGCAAACTAGCATGCAGCCCAACCGATGGTAAGTGATCACCGCTGCCCATGACTATCCCCAACACCAGAGGAGTCGAATCAAAGAATCGTGAATAGCAAAGTGGTGGATTGCCAACCATCGAGATGATGAGGATGATATTTTAAATTCTGTCGTGATGTTTACAACTTCTCAAAAAAATACAAAGAGATGCAACATCTCTTCACAACGCCAGTGAATAAAGCCGATCGTAAAGGAAAGTACCTAGTCATTAATAATTCAAGCCGCTCTCTGTTGAATACGGTCAAACGGAAGAAGCTGGTACTGGGATGCCCCGGCCCAGATATGAGAACAGTATTCCATGTGAGGTCGAGCATTCGCTTTGTAAAGTTGCACACAGTGAATTGCACATGGCCGACATGAAATACTGTCTCGTTTATTTTTTGCAACATGTCATGAAGAAACAAGGTAGGAGTCAGCACACAGCCTTGTGGAACACCGGCATTCACTGGTTTGGAGTCGGAGCAAGCACCGTCGACTACGACCTTGATGCTATGATTCGAGAGAAAACTGTTGACTCACTTGCATAACTTCTAGGGAAGCCCATAGGAAGGAAGAAAGAAAGAAGCGCAATGTGCCAAACCCGATCGAAGGCCTTCGCTACGTCCAGACTAACCACCAAGGTGACTTGAACTCGACTGTGCCCATCGATGGGTCAAGTAGATCAGAAGATCACCAGCTGAGCGACCCCGACGGAAACCGTATTGGCGGTCGCTAATCAGCTCGTGTTCTTCTAGGTAACTCATTAGCTGGCAGTTTACAATGGATTCCATTATTTCTGAGAACTTAAATACATATACAAATAACATGGTTTAGTGGTTAATATGATGTTTCTCTACTCTGCATATTTTTATATTAAGGTATAACCCTTTTTATTATCAGACGTGATGGAACGCGGTCAGTGGGCACGTTTCCGTGCCACCGAGTTAGTGTTTAATAATTGAAGTTCAGTAATTGTCAAACTAATTTTAGTGTGGTGGCTGTAATTTTTTTTTATAGAATATGTGTAAACGATCAAGCACAAGATCTCATGTGCTGGTAAAGTGATCACCGCAGCTCATGAACAGCCGCAGAGGTACTGCCGGCCTTTAAGAGAGGTTTTGTTTTTTGAAGATCCCTTAGTCGTATCGGTTCGGAAATACCGTGGTGGATAGCAAACCATCAAGATGATGAAGATGTAATTTTGAATTCTGTTCGTTGTTTAAATTAAATCGAACAACTTATATAAAATAATATTTTTGGAGTGTCAATAGCATAATGGTTTGGGGTACGGTACACAATGGTGTGGGTGTTGGTTGACCATTAGGGTACGGTCTGCGAAACTTAGAGTCATCGGTTCGAATCCATCATTCGAATTTTGTCGTGAATCTTCACCTAGCACAAGCATTTTCAGCTTCGTTGGTTAAACGGAAAATTAGTTATATTAATAGCATTGCTAATATTCTTTAATTAAAAAAAAACATTAATGAATAAGTTTCGTTTGTATCTGAATGTTATATGTATATGACTGATCGTTAAGATTTACTACCTCGTGCCGGATTAACCAACGCGTGGTATAGGAGTGTTAGTAACTTTAAGAGCACTGCCAGGATTATTTTAAAAAAAATACTTTTCTAAACAGTCATAATAGCCAGATCAGTTTCAGAACCGTATGTTGTGTATTACCTGAGCGACTGGCGTTTTGTTTACTCTCCACTTTGGAACAACTACTATTATCTTTCAACATATTGCAGCAAGTGACAGTTTAATTTTATACATGGAAACACTCGCGTTTAAAAACGAATATATAAGTATACAGTTTACTACTGTTTAAGTAACAGCCTATATATATAAATCCCACTGCTGAGAAAACCCTCCTCTCTGGAGAGGGTATTGGAGCATTGGATCGGATTGGCCGAATTCACATGTCTGGTAATTTTCAGACATGTAGTCCTCATGATGTTTTACATCACTGCCGAGCACGTAGTAAATGATAACTGGTATCCCCACTGGGGAATGTAAAATATATCGTTATACAATATATCCTTGTAAAATATATCTTTATAAAATATATCCTTGTAAAATATATTGTTATAAAATATATCGTTGTAAAATACGCCCTTGTAAAATATATCCTCGTAAAATATATCGTTGTAAAATAAATCTTTATAAAATATGTCGTAAAACATATCATTGTAAAATATATTGTTTTTAAATATACCTATCGTTATAAAATATATCCTTGTAAAATATATCCTCGTAAAATATATCGTTGTAAAATATGACGTTATAAAATATATCGCTGTAAAATATGACGTTATAAAATATATCGCTGTAAAATATGACGTTATAAAATATATCGCTGTAAAATATGACGTTATAAAATATATCGTTATAAAATATATCGCTGTAAAATCATGTATCTGTATTAATGGGAAACCGTGGAGTAAAATAATCCAACCTAACCCTTTGCACAGGACGGAAAACAAATTGTCCAGTTCAACGCCTTTGCTGTCAGACTCACATGCTTTAGATTTATTGGGTTAATTTGTAGATCATTGTTCAAAACATAAGTAAAAGGCATAGGCATCCTCTCTAGAGAGGATGTTAGAGCATAGGGAAGGGAACCACGTGGTTCCCATGCGGTTCCTTGCCTCGTTTTATTTTTACTTCTTAGACATGGAGGTTTCCTAACCATATTTTCATACACCGCTGAGTACGTAATAGATCAGCACTTAAATTTGCGACCAACAATTTAATTGTAAATTTAAAATAAAATCGGTCCAGCCGTTCTCAAGTGATGAGTCTACAAACGAACAGCCTTTTATTTTTATTTATCTAGGTATCAGGAGTGACAAAGAAGCACACACCTGATGGAAAGAGATGACTGTGACCCAAGACATCTAAATGTTCAAAAAGGATTCAAGTATCACATGCGTTGTTACTATTGGGGACTGTGATGGGATACCTCGTTATCTGTAATCTGATCTCGGCACTTTGCTGTTATTTCACGGGGATATTCCGTGAGGTTCATTCTCCGACTAAGCCGACCTCTTCTGCTGCATCTAGGAATTACCTGCAGAATGGCTCTACCTCTTCATATCATGTTATATATGGATGCTGCAGGCATATAAGCAGCGCAAACCGATTAAGATAAATCAATATCTAATTCTTATTTTTAAATGCGTTCCGTTTTTTAGTATTTATTTATTCTAATAACTATCTCTATAATCCTTTGAATTTATTATTTAACTTTAGCTGTAGGTAAGAAAACATTTCAATTAACAAATGTTTTTATTTTATTTTGATTAGTGGTTAAACCCCTCTAAATTAATAGCTATCAAATTACATATCATTAACTTATAAAATATTAATGAGTTGGAAAAAAAATGCACTTGATGAGTCAGTACTATATAGATTTATTTTTTGTTATTTATTGTTTTAATAAGAAGGTAAAAACACAACGTCACTGTGGCTATAGTCCGAAAAATATCATTTATATAATAAATCTTTAAATACGTAAACATATTTGTTTGCGTTAGCGGCCTGGCCGATTTCTTTGATATTTTAATTATAAAACATATTTATGGCGCCGAGAAAAAACAATACAAATAAATCCATTACAGCGTAATAAACCTTAAATCTGATGGATATAATAACTGCATAACGAAAAACAAGAAAATATACTAGCGAAGAAAACCCAGCGTGTACTGATGACAAACGACGACCATATGACGATTTCCACCCTACATTATTCATATATATATATATATATATACATATATGGTGATGTAGTGTTTAGAGGACCTGGCTAATGCGTTGCGTGTCCTGGGTTCCATTCTCAGCTTCGGTACAATATTTGTGCATCACAAATTGATGGTTTTCCGTTGCCTTAACACTGCACGTGAAACTTCCTCCGATCTTATTACACGTGTATTACATTGGAATACGGGAGACGATGAGAGCCTCTGTGTTTGCGCAAATGCTTACGGCATTATACTAGCAAAATATTGCGCAGTTGATGCCATCTCGACTAGTGTTAATGATTACTCACGCATTAAGAATTTAACCGAAATATGAAAAAATGATATTTTCATGAAAAACTCATTTGACTAGTTGCGAACAGCGAAGTTGCCGGACAACGGTTATTAGAATATAAAGTTTCTAGAAATTGTTTTGGCACGGTGCCAAGCGCCGCTGGCAGATATTACAGCGCTGTGGTTAGTAGAAGTAACTAGAGAACGTTTTACATTAATTATCAAAAGCTTTGATACAAAAATACATAATTCCTTTTATCCACGTGCCGGTTCCCTTCACCACCAAGCACTTGGTAAATAAGCACACTTAAAATCGCAACAAACAATTTCATTGGTGCCGACAGCTGGGATCGAACTCGGTTTACTCGCAAATCGTGAATTAAAAGTGAACACTGACACTAAGCTACTTCGTTTCTACACCGTATACAATATTTTAAAAAAAAATGCTGAGTACAAGAAACAGTACTTTGTAACGGTCGGTATATGAAAATATCAAATTAATTTATTGTTTAATCAAACTTTCAATATTTTGTTGTTAATAGTCTTCCGGCTGAATCCAAATTAATCATTGTCCACTATTGTATTCAGCTAGACAATCTCGGCACATTTTAATTAAGGCGTATTAACGACTAAGCAAAGATACTTTACCCTAAGATTAGGCAGTAGCAAGGTCAGTGACTTCGGTCTCAGCGGACATCATTCAATTAATTAAGATCGGAAACGCCGAACAAGAAGGCCTTTTAATCATTATCTATATTTATATATAACATTTCTTTTAGAAGATAAAAGAGCTCGTTTACGGCAAGATATTTAGAATACCCGGTGATTTTTTTCTTCTTGAAGCGGACGACTTCACAGACACGACAGATCTATCACGAGTTCGCACGCTTGCCATGACAATCCAACCATCACCAGCTTCACGTCGCGGTAATCGTTCTTTTTTCGTTTTTAAAGAATTTAGCAACAGCGTCGCACGCCTTTCTTAGAGGTTTAGTAAACCGAGGTTCACTAAAACCGACTTATTCCGGCCCACACGACGTATGCAAAAGGGGCGAAAAGCTTATTACTATACTGCTCAATAGTGAGCCAATCAAAACCACAAACCAAAAAAAAGTTTAGATCGGAAATGCCAAACAAGAAGGCCCTTTTATCATTATCTATATTTATACATAACATTTATTTTAGAAGACAAAGGTGACTAATCAACACATACAAAAGTTCACCTGATATTAATTAACGTGATATTTCCGTAACATAAAACAAGCACATTCAAAGCATACAGACTACCACATTTAGGTCCCGTCCTGTACGAGAACAACATACAACGTGTTGCTGCCCGTTTCGCTGACGATACCGCTCTGTAGGTGTCTTTATCTAAACTAGATACCATATATAAGAGACATATCGATCCTAGCTCTTTCTCCTTCTAGATCGATTTGGTGAAACTTTATTTTCAATTGTAGTTTGACAAGTTAGTTTAGACAGTTAGTGCTGACAGTCCGTAAGCACCTAATTCATTCTCAACGAAGATTAAGCATGAACATGTGATGTGAATCTTGAGATTGAGATGAAACACAGGTAATTTAGCTGGTGCTTCGCGCTGTATTTAGTGAGACCGTGGCCCTTTCACTGTCGATGCGATCCGTTTGCGATGTTGCTAGAAGCAAGCTGGAGTGTGGTTAAATCATAAACTATATCTTTTTAAATATAATAAACTTCTTTTCTTGACGTATTTGCTGGATTTACAGTAATAATCCAAATACGTAACACTGCTTGACAGGCTTTCTTTCTAAAGAAGGTATTCGTGAAGTTTATCTTTGGATACGATTAGGTGATTGGCTACAACTGAAAGTTAATCTAAGGTTAGAAGCCCAGCGGTCAGACACAATGTCATAATGGCGACCCTAAATTTCAAATAAACAAAACATCGGAGTTTAACATTTGATGTAATTTAGTCACCGATGACGGACAGCGGTGTAAACACACCTACCGAGCGTGCGCGCTGTGTTTGGTGTCGATATATTTATAATTTATTTAACGTCCACATATATTACACAATATATTTTTCTCAAATCTTTCGAATTATTGCACCCCGATGATCTAAATACAAAACAATAATGTTCACCGTGGTGAAGCCACGCTTTAGCTAGTTGCTAGCTATAACATGAATGGGTCGGCTCGATATGGGAAGGACCAGGTCCTCGTGAAATGTCATCGCAACACAGCTGTCTTTCGTGTCATGAGATCCGGGGAAACAATGACAGGTTCAGACCTTAGGGGCGACAACGCATGTCCTTCATGAACTGTCCTTATCATCACTTACCATCAGCTAAATTGTGTACTCTTTTGTCATACATAAGATTATTAAGAAAACCGAAGAACTCATCTTCATCTTAAAGGTCGGCTACGAAATTCGCTATTACCTAAATAAAATCTTCAAGCCTCGAAACCTCATCATTTAAAAAGATAGTCAAGAAAATTTAAGTTATATATTAAGTTGGTTTTATCAGTCAGAACATTACGCCGAATTAGGTACGGTTGGTCTGTCTGAAATACGAGTAGCGTTTGCACTACTCGCCCTAAACTCAAGTATGAAAGTTAAAAATAATAAATACTCTATGTCTGGCACTTCTATTGCCATTGGAATTCCTATAACACTATATCCAAATTACCGTTACGTTATACGAGGAATATTATATTTACCAATTGATTAAAATCGAACAAATTTAGAAATATAATACTTCCATCTCGTATGGATTTAATTCACCAACTTGACTGTCGTTGCAGGAGAAGATGCATCATATCGAATCATCACATCAGTCCGAATCGTTTAGATGCAGATGCAGATAAATGCCTTCAGGCCTTTTAAGTTTCTTTTTTTTTATTACATTGAGAGTAACAAACGAGCACACAGTTCACCTGATGACAAGTTATTCCTGCGGCCCATGACATCTTCATTCATCTTTGACAAGGAAGCATAATACAGATGCGTTGTCACTCTTGAGGACTGAGATGTATTGCCTCGTCACTAGTAATTGAGGTCCCTGGATCCCTACACTTACCAAACGAAACACATATTTTACGCTAGTATTCTGTGAGGGCGTGGTCCTACCCCGGTCGAGTTGACCCATACATTCTGCAGCTAGAAACGAACTAAAGTGATGGAATACGCAACGTAGAATGAGAGTAACCGACTTATCTCAAACAGCCAGGTATTTAGCTTAAGCGTAGAATAACCAGGGAGGAAAGATTTTTGAGTGACAACCATGTTCTGGCAGACGACCTATGATGGCTTGCGGAAAGTTTATGGATGCAGATGGCTTAGGATCGTGGTGTTTGGTGATATATCGGGGAGGCCTACGTTCAGATACAGATAGTCATAAAGGTCTCCGGATCCCTACACTCACTAGTCGAAACACAACAGCATTATACTGCTATTATATGCTGGTTACTATAAGGCTGTGGTCCTAACCCAGTCGACCTGACCCATTCATTCTGTAGCTAGGAATAAACTGCAGTGTACTTCAATTAAGTTATTATTGTGGTAGTGTTATTATTACAATTAAGTTATTTGTTTGTCCCATCTTCGTTGCCTTTACATTAATATAGTGCGATAAGATGGAGTGATGGTCTGTGCAAGTCCGCGGGAAGTCCATGTTCAGCAGCAATGGGTGGTGGACTCAAATAATATAGAGTTTTAAAGTATAAGGGGTTCAAAACGAGCACACAATACGCACGATGGTGACTGATGACTGCGACCCATGACCATGAAATCCATCCTCAACAATGTTTCGAGATACAGAAAATTGATTCTGAAAATTTCACTCCTGAAGATTGAATTAGGTCCCTACGATCACCAAATGAATAACAGGACCGTTATATTGTTTCATGTTTATACTCCGTGAGTGTGCAGTCCGGTTGGTCCGACCCATCCATGCAGAAATATGGTAAAATTGCATTATACTTGTTTAGTAATGAATATATTAAATAAATACATACGTAGAAACTGATGTCTGGATTATCCATTATTTAATTAACTTGAGTGGTCGGCTGCGGTCGTCCAATTATTTCGTATTTCACATATTGCTTTTTATCTACGCATACCGCTTTTGTGATATACTTACGCAATACTAATCACTCAATTTTGTGTTAAATAATTAGTAATTGTTATTAATAGTAATTATTGTTAGTAAAAAACATAAAATTGTGATACATATCATGTATTCTTTTACTAACTAAAACTGTTTCGATATCTTTTTACAATATTAGGGACAGACGACACAGTTAACTCGATTCCTGCACATAACTCATATTTATATTTGATAAGGAATCATAGTCCTGATGCGCTATCAGCACTGATATCTGAGATGAAACCCCTCGTTTTCAGTAGTTTTCGGTGTCCCTCTACAAAGAAACACCGAAGAATTAAACTGCTATTTTACGCAGGTATTTTTTAAGTATGAATGAGTGATATCGGGGAAGGACCACGACCTCACAATAATAGCGCAAAATAGCATTAGGAGATCCCTATATATATATATATATATACATATTATATATATATATATATATATATATATATATATATGTATTTATATATACATAAATTAGGATCTCCTCAACTCATCAAACGAAACACGGCAGCTTAAGCATTAACTTTGAGCTATATTGTGACTGTTAACCCTCCACCCTAACTTTTAAGAGAGAAGGCCCAGCTGTGGGATTAATGGGCTGTTTATTATTTAAATAATCTATGAACTCGACGGGGGTCTATGTTGGCGTGAAAAAAAATGAGTGTTCACAATTTGTAAGTTGGGATCTACGAAAATGTATTTGCTTTCGATAGTGAAGAACTAAAATGTTGGCTTGACTTCACCTATCAATGTGGACAGATAATATTTTAAGAAGCTCATCGACTGTTACCTGTAAAAACTTGCATATTCCATACTTGCATATATCAATACAACGTTTCGAGACTTGCTAAGTGGCGCGGAAAACTATTATTTCGTGGTTGGAACTCAGCCGCAACGCAAATTTCCATAGTAAGATTTATCACATTTTTTGTCGAGTTTTGGGAATATGGTAAAAGGTAGCTGCAGGGGTCCACCGGAACCAGCTTAGTTTTGAAAGTGGTTTATGAGATAAAAAAGTCTGGAAACCTCTGAACTAGCGCTTAGAACTAAATAAGTAGAAGTAATAAGGTGATGTGTTTAGAATAATGTAGAGATCCGGACGCCGAATAGTAGGTAACGAGAAATTGCATCCCAGTTCTTAGGGGTGACAAGGCGTGCATCTTGAATATTTAATAAGACGAGTATACTTATGTTCCATGATTTCTGAATTTCTTTAGTCCTCCGTTAACTTTTCCGGTTTAAAGATCTTCAAATCTTCTACTTAAGATACCAGTGAACTTTATGAGGATTGAAGAATAAACCAAATATTCATACTTAAAATGTTGATGTAAATATATCTGTTAGCAAAATTAATTTTAAAAAAGAAATGAAAAACGATAAATATGTTCAACGAAAGAGCTCTTGACAGTTTCGAGGCAGGTGTGTTTACATTATCAATCGAGATCTAAATGGGAGCGAGGGCACAAGAGAATAATTGATTGCGCATGAAGAACAAAAACGTATATATATATATATATGCGTTTGTATGTGTATGTGATACCCTCCCCTCCAGATGCCTTGAGACACAAGTCTACGAGAAAAATTCTAGAGCCTTTCTACTGCTAGTTTTAGCCAATACATGAATGGGTCGGGTGAGCTGGAGAAGGTCCCCGCCGCCAGAGGGCACCACCTTGTAATATCATCATAGCGCTGCTGTTTACTATGGTGCTGCAACCTTGGCTCACGAAATATTCCATTTCAATCTTCAGGGTAGCATATTGAATGTTTGTTGAGATGGATGTAGTATATGTCACCACTCCTCATAAGTTGAGCTGTGTGCTCGTTTGTCACCGTTATATTATATTACAACTAAAACACTACTATAAGAAGTAATTATCTCCTGAATTTCAGGTCCTGTGTTCGATATTGAAGTTATATCATCGAAAATCAGCAACTGCGTAGTTCGATAGGCAGTGCAAGCTTATAACCTATTAACCTAGTTTCCCGTTGTTTAATCTCTTCCATCCAGTACTTGGGCGATTGTGCTAAACAACGAACTCACCTTAACTCAATGACCATACAAACACACGCCGATCGCTAATTCTCTTTCCGTATTGTTTGTAAGACTTTTACAACACGTATGCTACGTTAAGATTATTTTTTTGTATTTATTAATTTGTTACCGATAGGCATGATAATATGTTTAAAAATATGATACAACTGCAATAGATATGTATTGGAATATAAAACCAACAGCTACCTAACACTAGCATGGACCGAAGCATGGACCGATCACTACTAAATGGAACTACTACGAACGTCGGAAGGAAAAGTACAATAATAGATTGAGATAATGGTTTCAATCATGTCCCCCAAACAGGACTCACCCAGGGTCTAACTAAGAGTAACTCACATACGAGTCCATCCGCTGTGATCGCTACAGGGCTGGGTGTGCTCTGTAAAACGGTGTTGCGAGGTGCCACACCGATGGAGCCTGGACTATAGAGTGCATACTTTCTTGGCCCCCAAGGCTTCTAAGTAATGGGTAAACCGTTATACACGTGGAGATGGAAGGCAATGTAGAAAAGCGGTCCCTGTGGCGGCACCTGGAGATGAGGAAAGTGAAGTTTTTCTAAAGGTTTCTCCTACCTTTTTCATTATGCGGCAAAGGTTTAATTGGTGCGTGTTCGACAGAGCCCGTTGTTTCCTCTTGAGAGTTGACTTACGTGTGAAAACGCCTTTTCTATAGGCATATAAATCCCTTGATCCTTTACAAAACCACCGTATTAAGAAAGACGCGAGACATGTCTCACCTCTGTTCGATAAGTTACTCACGTAACCGAATCATCGTCTTCACGGTCACCTTGTGTAGGATGCAACCTTGAGCATGGAAGTTCGAACGAGTTGACCACCCACTTGTATGATACATCCGCAAAAATAATTTTAAAATGCGAAACGTTTTGGCCTAGACTGTATAAATAGTTTTAGAGTGATTGGAAACCTCACCTCACCTGGTTCACGATCATTTTCCCTAAAGTAGAGTGTAAAATAAAGTTATAGCCTATATACATTAATACCACTGCTGGGCATATGCCTCCTTTCTAGATGGGGTGTTTCAGAGCATAGTCCACCACCACGCGGCTCCCCTGCGGTACGGCGGACTACATATCTATTCGATTTCTTTTTTTTATTTTTTTCTACATCAGGTTCCCACACGATGTCACCCATCACAGCCGAGTACGTGGTATATCATCACATAAAATTTCAATTAACAATTTCATTGGTGCCGTCACCGAGGGATTAAACTCGGTTCGCTCGCGTACCTTGAATGAAAAGGAAGTGCTACGCTATGTTACCAGGGCTCTATCTATATTCTGAAATCTTTATTATTTTCTCAAAATATTCCTAGTACTAAACATATAGAGTTGTGTCGTGCATCTTGGATTTTATTGCTTTTTGATGTACTGTGATATGAGTGTTTCTGTCTGTTTGTACGTTGCGTTCGCGATCATAATGTTTATACGTTATGTTAGTCTGGTTACGTCGTAAAATGTAGCTCACACGTAGCAATACATTTTTTTTGATCATATGTAATATATGTATGTCAATGAATCTCGAATAGATTATATGTTGATGTTTAAACAAGTTATAAGTAATTATAACATCTAACGGAAAAAAATTCAAACATAATATAAGAGCCACAACCGAGGAAGGACCGAACATCGTCTCATAGTGTACGAATGTGAATTAGCAGCAAAACACTGCCCTGTTTCTATAGTCAGTGTAACGAAACGAAGGTCTGCGCTACGTTGTCATCAACAAATGGGTCTTCAGATCTTATATTACTTGGATGGATGAAGATGTTTTTGATATTATATATTATCTTATTTTATATTAGTTAAAGCATTCGAATGAAACATATATATGTACACCGTTGTCACATCTAGCCCTTTGTCGTCCAAAATTTGATTAAACACATCCGAACTATCCGTAATGATCATCTATACAAATTAAAAAAAAAGTCAGACCAATGAACCTCAGTTAGTTTAAATGAAGGTTAACTATTAACGACTAAGCGGATAATTTCATCTTAAATTAGGTCCGAGGAAGATCAGTGACCGCTACGAAGGTCAACATTCAATTAATTTGTCGAGAACGGAAATGCCAAATTAGCCTTATTATTCTTATACATTTTTTACCTTTTTTTCTCACCTTAATGAGGCAATTCGCTTGATGGTAAGTGATTTCTGTGGCCCATGACTCCATGACACCCCCACATTCATTCAATCCTGACTGTGATGGCATACCTCGTCACCAGTAATAAGGCTCTTCTGATCGGCGGCATTATGCTGGTATTTTGTGAAGTTATATCTGTAGTCCTTCTCTGATCGAGCTGACCCAAGCTAGAAACAATTATTTCACCTGCATTTAAATCAACTTACACACATAATTTTGTACAAATTTATGGTACCTTATAAATTATATAATTTTTATTCCCCTCCTTTTATGATCAATACGAAAAAAGCTTACAATTTTCGAGGTTTAATATTTTTTTAATTAAATAGTTTGTGACCCACAACTTGACCTGATGGTAAGCGACTCCTGGAGCTTGTAACATATTCGTACGATGGACCGGGTTTACTCGCATACCGTTCAACTAAAAACATATGGTTATAGTTTTTCTCAGACCACGGGTTTTCACGAACAGTAATGAGATACATTGAAATCTTACGTCGATTTTTTTTCTTTTAACGCAATCGAAATGTACGCCTTCTATTTATTATGCGCTGACAGACAGACACGTAGTGTAAACATACCTGGCGCACGCGCAGGGAGTGCGATGTAGACATATTTATTATTTTTAAACTTTTTTAAACATCCACAAATAGTAGACATAAGATTTATATGAAAATTTCGTAGTATTCCAACCGGATTCATATTTTAGATTTCACATTTTTCAATATCAGCGTAAGATAACGGCATAGACTCACTGTGTTACGTCTGATGGGGAATGGAATCCGGAGATGGAGGGTATGACTAATGCTGAGGCTTGGGTTTCCTCAGCGGTGACAATGAATTTGTATCGTGGGAAGCTTAAACTATCTGAAGCATAAACGTATGCTACAGCTAGTTTATAGTTAATACACGAAGGCTCAGCTCAGACGGAGCTTTATCACGTCCTTACTGCATAAATGTGTGAATAGTAGGGATCCAGTGACCCTAATAATAGCGAGTCATTCAGCCTCACGGTGGCATCGTTAATCTTGTGATCGGATCTTGGTGGGATGGATGTAGAGGGTAGATTATAATCACTTACCATCAGCTGATCTCGTTCGTATGTGCTCTTTGGCACTCCTAATATTATAAATAGGAAATTAAACGATAAGGTATATGTAGATATATTATAAGAACCGAGTATATGTATTAAACGAAGCTTCGATATCCTGCGGGTTTTACTTTTGTTTCTTCAGGCATATCTGAGCATACCACCGTAGCCTGGCCTGGTATTATTATATGTATAATACATATATCGTAAACGTTCACAAAATTATGAACAATTAGTTGAGGTATATATATATATATATATCATATAAGTATCAACATACAAAAATTAAACAATAAAGATGGCAGTTAGTAGTAGTGGTAGATAGTAGTACATAATGTTTACTTCAAATACACAATTATAATATATATATTTTATACAAAACAAAGATTCAATGCGACATGTGTTGACACCACGCAGGACTGACTCCTTTCCTGTAATTGAGGCTTTGGAGCCCTATACTCATCACGCGAAACACGTTTACGTTGAAATTTTGTGAGCGCTTGGCCTTTCTCCAGTCGAGCCAACCTATTAATTTTGTAGCTAGGCTATAGCTACAGTGTTGCTACAATTATATCTAGACAATTTATGTAATTTTCGGTAACAAGAAACTCAGGGTGTTCTTTTTATACCAAGAAGTAATTACAGTTTGCATTAAATTGCCTTTGTTCCTAGAGAGAGGATTGCAGCTTGGAATAAGGGTTCATAAGTGTTTTGTTTATCACTCAAATGGACTGAAACTTCAGTGAATAGAGTTCGATATAGAGTTGAATTTCTCAGACCAGTACCTTATCGTTGTAGATATCGTATAGATGTACAAAAACATCTCTTACTGTCGGATAAACTGTGTCCTCGATTGTCATTCTCACTTCCAAGAAAACATCGCACTCAATTCATCGCTATACTTTCTATAATAAAAAATTATAACAATTATTACCAAAAAAATTAGCAATAAAGAGAGTTTCCATAAAATAAAACACTTTCCGGAATCTTCTTTAATACCTCCACCACAACCCTAATCCATAAGTGGGGCAACATACCATTTATGTGCATTTATGTTCGCTTACCCCGGGCAGGGCCATCAATACATCGAATACATCGTTACCTGTAACTGGGTTTCTTTTTATTATTAAATTGAGAGTAACAAACTCACACACAGTTCACCCGATGGCAAGTGATTCCTGCGTCCCATGACATCCACATTAATCCTTGACAAGGATTCATAATGCAGAAACGCTGTCACCCTTGAGGACTGAGATGGTATGCCTCGTCACCAGTAATAAAGGTCTCCGAAACCCTATTCTCACCAAACGAAACACAGCAGCATCTACTGCTATTTCACGCTTGTATTCAGTAAGCGTGGTTCTACCCCGGTCGAGCTGATCAATTCATTTTGCAGCTATAAATAAACTGTAGCGTAGCTCTACCACCGTCAAGTCACTGGGTCACCGGATCCCTTCACTCATATACACAGCAGCGTAACGTTGCTGTGCGTTAGTATTCCTTGAGACCGTGGTCCTATCCAGTCGAGCCAATTCATCCATGTTGGGCAAGTGTATATTGAGTCCTCTTGTTGAGTATCTATCATGAAAACCTATAGTTTTAAAAATAAAAGATGTGAACATTAATCACATTGTACTTAAACGGTTCCTTTTTCATTTGTTTTCATACAATACGAAAAATGAAAGTGAACCAAAAGATATATAATGTGTACATTTAGTAACAATATTAGCCAACGAAACATAATGCAGACTTGCGAAAGGTTTAGACAGAGACACTGAAAGAGATACAGATGCTGACAAGTTTTGGCTCCAATGTAAAACCAATCCAATCCAATGTACAAAGTATATGCATTTAAAAAAACCTTAAACCCGAATACATCCATTGTTTTTGTGTAACTCTAAAGTTGATGTAACTCGTAGGTATGACAAAATAGTACACAATTCATGTTCGGTCCAAACCACCTTCATCCTAAAGTTGACATCGAAAACATAATTATGTTCAATTTTCTAATTAAAAAAAAACAGTTATGTTAAACTTGATCTCCGTAAAGAAATATATTAATCAATCTATATATTATTTGAAAGTAAAAGAATGCTGGCAGCGCTATTAACCTTTAGATAGCGATTTTATCATTTAGTAATAAAATTTGGCAACTGAACATAATGCAGAGTTAAGTAAAGCTTAGACAGAGACATTGAAAGAAATATTGCAATAGGTACCGTTTCGCTTCGATGTCGAGAAGTGACAACCATTTCGGCTTTATGGTACAGGCGTGGAAAAATAGCATACAGTTCACCTGATGCTAACCCTCGTTTCGATCCATGATACCTTCATCCTAACTACTAAAAAAAAACCAGTTGGAAAGTGGTAAAACCACGTTGCAGTTTGTTTCTAGCAGCGACATGGATATGTCGTCTCGACCGGGAAAGGACCTCGACCTATATCGAATGCCAGCGTAAAATAGCAATATAGCGCTTCTGTAGTTCGTATACTGAGTGTAGGAACCCAATTAAAGTAAATTCTAACGTGACATTCCATCGCAGTCCTCAGGGGTCGCTGTCGAGGATGGATGTCATGCGATCCATCGTTTATCATCAGGTGACCTGTTTACTTGTTATTTAACCCTCATATTGTAATAAGGACTATTAATTCAATTTAAAAAGGGATAAGTAGAAAATTAAAAAAAGAAGGAATTTTCTTCATGTTTTGGTTGGAATGGCTTTAATGACCGCCTAGTTTAATTTGTCTCGTTCAATATCGGTCTGGACGACGATCTTTAGATTGGCTACTAAAGCTTTAATTATAGTTAGTTAGGTAGTTAGAGAAATTTTACAAAAGCCTCTACAAACTAGGAACCATAGTTACAAGACAACCGACGAAGCCTTTTTTTTAAAAAAATAAAGTAAATATTATTCATAACTAGGCGAACAACGTTTAGTATTAAGATTGTGTTTATAAAAAAAATGGCCTTGTCTAATATTTGAAGAATTTTAGACGATCGGCGACCTTCTTACGTTCGCACATTTGTGACTGTCGTGATCCTAAAGTAATTGTTTGCTTACAAAGGCGCTAAGTTTAGATAACAAAGTATTCAGAGAACGTGTGGCTTAGTAGTGACGTTTTAGCTAAAACATGCTGTAAATAAATTCTAAATATAGAGTGTAGAAAAATAGAGACATACAAACATCTGTAACCGACTTTGAAATGGATAGAATATTGTTGAAAATACGTATTATAAATATTACAAATATTCCATAAATAATATGCAGTATATTAAGGGTTCTCTTGTGTAGGCTTCACGGATATTCAGTGGTGATCCATTATTTTATATGGCGCATAGCGAGTTTCACTTGAATTTCATTTAGGTATTATTCCTTTTCTTCTTTTTGTTTTCTTGCTCTTTTTTATTTTTTTTGATACATTGAGAGTTTCAAACGAGCACGCACACAATTCACTTGATGTTAAGTGATTCCTGCGGCCCATGACATCTACATTCATCCTTGGCAAGGAATCTTAATGCAGATACGTTGTTACCCTTGACGACTGAGATGAAATGCCTCGTCACCAGTAGTACAGGTCTCCGGATCCCTTCACTCACCAGACGAAACACAGCAGTGTGTTGCTGCTATTTCACGTCGGTATTCTGTGAGGGCGCGGGTTCTTGTTTTATTTAATTGTATTTTATTGTATATGATTTTGCTATGTATTGTTTATATGTGACAAGAAGGAATAAATAAGTTTAGTTCACCCGATGATAAGTGATAACTGTGGTCCTTGTCGTGTGTCCTGAATCGTTTTCACCCTTGAGGACTGACTAGCAGAAAAATATAATGGCAATATATTCTTTTTTTATTGCTTTTTATCTGTGAATGGGAACAGTGCAAATTAGGTGCTGACAAACCGGCAAGAAGATCCCCTGACGGTAAGTAATCCTGGCCATCGTGCCAACTAGTGGATGATCTATCTTGAGGAACCATTATGCACTGTGCGATATGTGTGAAATCAGAGCTAAGATATCTGTGAAATCAGGTGGTGCCAGGTCGAGTTGACCTATTCATGGCAGCCTGATGTTAGATGTAATGTGGGTCAATAACGTAAGAGACGCCGTCGTGGTAACGCGAACATTTAGACGGCCTTATAATACTCATCAGGAGTGCCGTTGTAAAAACGAATGAACACATCAAAGAGTTGCAGGATCCGTGGACCCAATTAAAGCTAATGGGGCATTCCATCTTAGTCTAGACTAGGCATGCGCATTGTTTCTTCGATGACGATAGATGTAAATATCATGGGCAGTAGGCATCGAGTACCATCAGGTGAATCGTGTGATAGTTTATCGCCCCTAATATAAAAAAAAACACCTTGAATAATTTCACTTAAATGCTGTTGTTGAAGAGCAGCTGCTTCGGAAAGTGTCACATATGCTGGATATTTAGTTTAGTGTTCTCTTTTTTCATGAAAACCCAAGCTTCCAGCGACTTGGCAAATTTTCCCGCGTGCCTACGTCAGACCTTTAAATCTGAGTGGAAACGAGAAAGGTATCAAAATGTTCGCGATGGAAAGAGATGCGATATAGATATTATACAATAGATCTGGCTGCAGTTAGTGTAGTGCTTAAGAAAACTTTGTCTCTCTGAGACTATAATCATTTGAAAGAAATTTTAACTCAAAATAGGAGGTAATTACTTGTCCATCTAATGCAGTGAAATAATATTTACATTTAATTATTATACTCGTAAGATGACGACTGTTCAAGTAAGATAGCTTATAACAATGGAATTGGATTTTTAATATATATAAATGTGATGACTCCAATGGAGAAGACCAGTGTGAAGAAGCATGTCGCTGCTGTGTTTTATATGGTGAGTTTAGGGACCAAGAGCCCCAGTTATTGGTAGCAAGGCATTCCATCTCAGTCTTCGGGAGGGGTGAGAATAAATTAGAATATTTATAAGGACAGGTGTATAAATTTGTATCACTCTCATCACTTACCATCAGGTGAACTGTGCACATTTATCACCCTAAATTTCATAAATATATGATTATAAAATGCTCTCTTTTTGGTTATTATCAGGTTGTTGACGCTTTGTCTTCAAAGTTTGTGTTTGTGTGCGTGGTGATGATGTAGCGGTCGACCACTCTAGAGTTGGCGGACATAACACCTTAAGCTTATTTGCTACAAGGCTTAATATTTTAATCGAGAGGGATAATAACACAAGTGCATTATGATCTCTTATGTGTAGTGGGAAATAATAATAATAATAGCTCTATTGTGTTCTTATTTGTCAATCTAATATGTAAAATATTAATAAACATATGTGCTCCGTATGTGGGCCCTCTCGAGGGAAATGTGACCCACAATCGCGGACGGTCTGACCCGATTGGATAAGTATTTTTGTACGAGCTCATATATTTTTCTAAAAAGCATAACGAGATATATCTTTAACATATTTAAATTAAACTGATAATCCTTCTACCTTCCTATAATCTACAACCATCAGCATAGGATCTATAATTCTATGCTGATGGTTTTTAGTTGCTAATATCACATAATAATAGATTCCTTATTTCCCACGCAACAAGTCACGCGACTTGTAAAGATCCGCGATAACGTTAAACATTTATTTACTCAACAAAAGTTCGTTTATAACTATTAACGGAAGTGAAGCAACAATGCCACCATTAATTGCTGCGTCATTTAACTACAATGAGATTTTATTTTACATTCCAACAGCGTTAAGAACAAAGATCTAGTTAGTAATGACACTAATGGCCCGTAAATTCACTTGGATTTTACTATTGTTTGGGTTTCGGTTAGTGAGGCCAGTAAAGAAAGTTACGACGCGTAAAAATGTTAGTTGTATACGATTAGTGCGTAAATCACGGAGGATTTACATAACTATGTGATGTGAAGGTGGATCGAGTTCAAAAGAGTGTGAAAGATATAGTGTTTGCAACACTTTGCCTCTTCATTTTGTGTCATTTATTACAATGTTTTTTAAGAAGGTTGACAAATGATCACACAGTTGATCACATGGTCAGTGATCACAGCTATCCACTGACCCTTCAATATACGATTACACTATCATCATACGCATCTGAGTCAAATTTACATCCATCAACACATATTTTTATATAATTTACGTTATATATTTTAAAATATAAGACAGATTCTCAAATCTAGCGGCTAATATTTTTTGTGTACGTTTTAATAAATACAATTTTTCCTCAATGTTCTTAAACGAGCTGAACTCCTTAAAACAAATAATTACTCACAGTAAAATGATAGCCTATATATATATATAAATCCCACTGCTGGGAATAGACCACTTTAGATAGGGAATTATAGGGACTTGCTCGCGTACCGTGAATTAAAAGATACTAGTGTGATGTGGATTAAAAGATATATTAGTCATAGCACCACTAAACAATTTTTAAAATTGTCACGAAAAAACTAAACGATCTGTCACATCTGTTTTTCACCTCGGAAAACTTTATAATCTTTGACGTTAAGAGCGCCGAGCTCAGTCTGGGTCGGAGTGAGGCCGCGTCCGTCGCTCCGCGTTCCAGCTGAATTTCACCCGAGTACGAGTGTTGTTGGGCAGTGCAGTGAAGTGACTTTTTACGGATTTTAGTTGTAGAGAAGGTAAGTGTTTTTCGGCATTTATACCTAGACTCGATTTTTTTCATATAATAATAATAAGTACTCCCCTTTCGGGGGTTTCCCTTCTGGTTGATCCTAATATAGGTATTTATATTTATATATATATATATATATATATATATATAATTGTTGTAATGTATTTATTTATTTTATTTCACAGTATTTTATTTTATTGACCAGCCAAGCGGAGTTAGAAATGGATCTTCCAAATAATAATGCTAATAATTTATTATTAAATTTAATATTATGAATTTTATTATATATTGTGTATTTTATACTATTAAGTTTAATTTAAGTGTATTGTATTTACTATTTCAGTTATTTCAAACTGATAACGTTGATTGTAATTTCACCCAAAATATATAAATATAATGAAATTGAGTAATTTCTTAATTATTGAGTAAGGACGCATAAGTTCTCACGGCGTAACGGTCTTGGGTTGCAACATACTGGGTTTTAGCAATGAATTTCCGTTTTTGGAGATCTTTTGAACATTAATCGTTCAAATCATGTGTAGATAGCAATCCTATCCACTGTTTTTGTTTGTCTATACAGCTAAAAATTGTTGAGCCATAGTTTTAAACGTGTTTGTGTAATGTAACTAAGAATATAATTGCATACTAATACATTTAGACATTTTTATGTCGATGAGGAGTGTATAGGGACGTATTATGTCGATGAGGAGTGTATAGGGACGTATTATGTCGATGAGGAGTGTATAGGGACGTATTATGAAAGACGTTACCTTTTGTAAATAAATATAGTATGTCGTGAAGGAAATAGAATATTGAGGATAAATTAGAGATGGACACGATATCCGGCCTCTCTCGACATGGGACCGAACATTTTAAACAAAAGGCTTTTATAAGTGTTTAAAGTAGTCACTGGAAAGTCGATGTAGTTGGCGTAGGTCTTGGCAATGGACCTTATACATACATGGTGGATGCCTATGATTATGCCAGGAATGTTAGTGGGTTGATGACTGATATTATTTTGATTATGGTACAGCTACATCGTTGCTAAGTATTAGCTCTACCAAGAATAATACTCGGAAAAATACCCCAACTATATCATGAAAATAAAAGCGTTTATATATGAGTAGATTCGATAGCGTCGTCTTTAGAGTGGGTATTACAGCATACTCTGCCACGAGGCTCCGCTGCAAATTTCTTCGGAATATATATTTTATATAAAACATGCAGGCTATGTTTTACTTCACCACCGCCCACTTGGGACATGCGTACATAAAATAGCAATTAACTATGTTCATCGGTACCAGCATCGGGGATCGAACTCGGATAGGTCGCGTGCTGTGACATTGAAAGCGATCCTTTAGACACTGCACACTGGCTCGTAAATTCTCATGGTATACGAACTGGGACGGATAAGTTCATTAAATTTTCAATCAAAACTGAAATAGTTTTTTTTTTTAATTTTAACTTCTAAAAATTTCTCCTTATCCTTTACCCGGCTATATAAACCGCACTTGATTACGAATGAATAAAATGAAGGCGTACTAAGCAATGATAGAGCCACGTTGTGCCTAGTTGCAATGACGACCGCGTGATTAGCGTACACGGTTGCGGCGTACTGGGTTCGATTGCCAGCCGAGGAACAATATTTGTGAATCACAAATTGTTGGTTTTCGCGTCTGGGTGTGTTGTACATGCATGTCCCGAGTCGCTGACACTGCATGTGCACCTCGCTCAGATCTTATTGGAATCAAATCATTATATAGGAATAGGGCAGGCGATGATGAGCGAGTGCCTCTGTGTTTGCGCAAATGCTAACGGCACTATAAAATATACTGCGCAGTTGTTTTCATCTGACAATGACCAGACGACACCATCATCATCTAACTGCAATATAAATGGGTCGGTCCGAGTCGAAATCAGACCATCTACTTACAGAACACCAATGAGAATCAAGTCTACTAGAGGTCATGAGGCACCAACATCTTCCTCGATCCGAGTGGGGACAAACCATACTGGCTGACTGGTGTGGGATCCGGATCCTATTACGAGTGACGAGATATTCCAATTTAGTCCTCAGGGGTGACAAAGAACTTGCATTATGACCCCTTACTGAAAATTACTGTTATGGGCCGAACAATCCTTACCATCAAGAGAAATGTGTGCTCGTTTGTCACCCTCGATTAATTAAAAATAAAGATCTTATGGGCCTCAGTAATCACTTATCATCACCTGAACTGTGTGCTCGTTGCTCATCGCCGAATTAAAAGTAAAAGTACTATTGCTTTCTTCTTTTAACTAACAAAGAAAATTAATAATTGGTTTTTCTATAGGAATTCCTGTCTATATACAATTTTTTGTTACAATTGTTTTTATTGAGTGCTGCCGGAATAATTCCGTTTACTGCCTCAACTGTTACTTTGTTCGCACTCGGTCGTTCAGATCAGAACAAAGGAAACCGTCAAGCAAAACACTTCCTTATCATTAAAGACTATGAGTTGGTTATGTAATAAATATTACGAAATACATTAAAGAAAATCTTCTGTTTCGAACTTTATAGGTGTAATATTCATTATTATAAGTGATGTGCTTCTGGACGATTTCAACAACAAGTAATTCTGATTATTATCAGATGACATCAACTTTGCAGGATATCTTATAGTGCTGTAAGCGTTCACGTTAACACAGAGGTACACGCTCGTCGTGCCTCACACTAATCCGATGCAATATATTTGCTATAAGTCGGTGCACATGTGTCAAATACGCGGGACAAGACTCGCACAGAGATGATTTCACATGAATTTATTATACACAAATATAATTCCTCAGCTGGGAATACGTCACGCGACCGTAAATTATTATAAGTAAGGTTTAATAATACCATAGAATTGTTTTAAAAAAGGAAGGTATAATGCTAATTACGACTGAGGGGAACGTGAGATAGAACGCATGGATGGCAGGGGCGGCACAAGTGTGCTCGGCGCGACGGTTACATGTTTACACGATTTACAACTTAATAGTCCGGTTTACTGTATTTGGTGGTATCTGAACAATAAATAAAGGAATATAGATAGAATAAGAATAAGGAAAAATAAAAAACTTATTCTATTTAATTTATGATGATGAAGGCATACGGAGGACGGTTGCAGGAGAAGGAGACTTGGCAACATAGCCAGAGGATTAGAAAGCTGAAGAGGAACTGGACAGAGCCAGTAACTAATAGGAGAGCAAGGTTGTCAGTTGGCAACTTTGTTTTGCAAAATGAAGTGAAGGACGACCCTCACTAAATGAACTGAAGACGTTAAAGATAAAAGGTAAAGAATATTGAAAAGTAAAAGAAAATTGCTAGCAGTGCTATTTTTATTTTACAGTTCATTAAAAAGCAATGAAGTGCAAGATGCGCGACGCAGTTCCCAGTTCATTATCTTTTCTTTTTATTTGTTATTTCTTTAAAGGAACAATTCTATAAACATTTCCAACATTCTCATTGCAACTAAGATACATTGCTAGTACTAGGATATAGTTAATGACAACTTGGTAAATTATACTAATTTATTGTATCTTTTATTAATTTTGAGTAAATTCCCCATCTCTCCTTTTACTAAAAGTTTTGCAGAACTACAGTTAATATGTACATACAGTGATTAACTGCAGAGTGATTCTACAGTTTGTTTCTAAATGCAGCATGAATGGGCTGACTCGAACGGGGGAGCATACCAACTTTAAATGGTATAGGAATCCTATTAACTGGATACGAGGAATTACATTTTCAAACAAAAACTCATCTGCACTATGATTATTTATCCACCATAAACGTAAGGGTTAATTACTCTCCATCAGGTGAATTGTGAGCAAGTGTGACACCATCCTTATTATACAACCATATCGTATATAATACAAAAACAAGTGAATAGAAGGGCTACTTACTGTTAAAAGTTACAGCAACCACTTCATTTGTATTAAATAATTACGTAATTCTTTTACTATACGGTAAAAGAATTACGTAATTATCCACCAAATCTGAACTGTACATAAATATAAAAAAGGTAATCTTATTAAGGCCTTAGTTAATTAATCTTTCTTATTTACATTTCTATTTCATTCTCTCAAGAATAAATTGTGAGATGGAATGGGAAAGTCCAAAAGCCAAACCGGGAAATAATCACTCTTAAGGGGCTCTAAGGGAAACAATTTGAAATCGGTACGGATGGTTAATAATTCAAATTGAAATGTCGGTAGCGTAACGTAGCCATGGGTTCGATTCCCTGAAGCATATATTTGTACTTTTTTATGATATTAGAGTCGACGACTCCTCTTGCAACACGGTTAATTCTTACCGTGCTATATCAAGACCGTGTTATACAAAATATTATTTTTTCATTAATTAAACTTAGATATAATGTAGTATTATATAATTAAAAGTCGGATATAGGAATGAGCGCAATGTGTACCGTTTTATACGGAAGTCTAGAGGATGTTAAATTTTATTCCAAATATACATTTAAATAAAAGAGTATTTAACTTCAAGTTTTTAAATAAAAATTTATGTAATTCAACATTATGATGAAATATGATATAATCATTATAAAATAAATACTAATGCTAATCTATTTATTATTTTCAAATCTGGTTGAAACTCGCTAATGGCAGTCAAGCTCTATTGGCGTATAATAATTAATATGCGTTTATAAACTTTCAAAAGAAGACTATCGTTCACTGTGTATGAATTTTTTTTACTTTTCACTCATTATTTTCCAAAATTTTAAAAAATAAAGCAAGATAAAACTGTACCAACCTCATTTACATAAAACAAATCAAATCGCACACTGACTGACAATTCTTAAAAACCATCAGAGATTTCTCTGTATCAGTAAAATTGGGGTACACGGTATAATCTCAAGTCTTATACCGTGTAATGTCGAATTCGTGTTATAATAATCGCAAATTTTGTACCATGTAATATCGAAATCGTGTTTTACAAGTCCCGTGTTATGCGAAGGACCCTGTTTACCTCTCATATCATGATAATTTATTCAATAAGGAATCATTATTTTATCTATGACTAAGATGGAATCCCTAACACTTGAGATGCTGCAGTGTTACTAATACTAGAACTTATTGATCACCGCAAGATGCGCTGTGTTCATCTATACATACATATTATAAAAATCATAGAATTGTGCCAAGGAGCAAAAAGTGCCAAATATATACTCCCAGATGCCAAACCAACAATTTTTGTAACATAGGTATCTAGGCGGGCATTTACCTGTAGAATCGACGTCCAGCAGTGGTATACCCTTCCAGCTACAATGGTGGGGTCTTCATGAGAAGCCAGCTATGCCATGCATTGCCCCTGGTGCTACAGATGTTGGACATGGGCGGAGGTGATTACCTGGGTTATGGTCAAACCTACCTCTCTGTAAATGAAAATTAAATGCTATTCGTTAGTAAGCGCATCGCTTCAGAACAGCTAGATCGATTTGTTTTTAAAATGTTCGTAATAGTATAAAGAAGTCTTTATGGAAGAAAAAATTATCAAAGTTTGCCCGGAAAATGGCACATTTAGCAAAAACTTAAAGTCGTTTTTCGTGGAATTTATGTTCATATTCAAGAAGCCTCACGTTTCGAACGATGAATAATTTTTACAAATTCCCAAAATTATAACAAACAAATTTATTAAAAACAGGACAAAGTCTATCACGTCGGTATTATATAAAAAAAAAAAGACCACTAGCAGAGGATACAAGGCTATCTATTTACGTAATCAGCGCTGGCGTAAGTGCGGTTTTAAGACTATATTAAAACCCCCATTCTTTTTCAATTCTCCAAAGATATGAAAAGTGTTGTATATTACATGATAATGTTAAAAATTAAATACTAGTGTAAAAAATTTATGACTGTGTGTACTTCCTCAAAGAAATCGAACGCAAGCTAACTTTTCTTAATTCCACAAAACTCGAAGCCAATCTTCAAACACGGTAATCGTTTCCTTTGAAGGTCTCAAGTTAAAGGTGAGATTTACTTCGATTGCTAAACTCATACTAAACTTCTCGGGAAATTATCTAACTTTTAAGTATTGTCAGTTATTTATAAGCCGTCTTATAAAGTTATAGAAAATCCTTCTTGTATATCCAAACACACAACATAAACTCAAATCGAATCCAAGAAGTTATTTGGATCCCCTTATGAGTCCCCACTCTATGTCTTTCCTAAGCCACAGCTTAATCATCTCATCATCCAGCAATATTTGTGCTACTATCAATATTTTTTATAATAGCTGATCTCCACACACACGCGCAACCACACACACACACAACTACGAATGAGTCATAGTCTATCTTAGTGTTCGGAGAAGACAAAGCATTTGCATTATGATTTCTTTTTGAGGATGAATGTTTGTCACTGAATGCCATAAAAAACATTAAATATAGATGATCTGTAATGTCTTCCAGGCCCAATGGTCTCCTCCAATCAGTTGTGGATATTCTCTCAAAACTATCAGAAGTCAATGAAACGGAGCTATTTAAATGCGCCTAAATTCGAAAGACGATAATTTGTGGAAATATTTATTTATAGTATTAGCAGTGGAAAACGAGCACTCACCTGATGGTAACTTATTAACGTGACTACGACATTTAGATCCATCCTTAGCCAATTACAAAATGCTGACGACTGAGATAAATACCGTTACCAGGAGTTGGGACTGGGCCCCTACTCAACAAAGGAAACTCAGCAGCATTATGCTGCTGTTTCGCTGTGTTTCTATAAGGGCATGGTTCTTATCCGTCTTGTCATGTCATTTTAGATCCACCACTTTAACAATTGGTATAATTTGATGAAGGAACCGTGACCACGACAAGGTTTACCTAGCTTGAAATTAGAAAAGAAATAAATAATTAATAACGATAACCAAATCAAAATCTTCTATCTTGAGAACAAAATGTTTGCTTTTTACTAATTCCAGCATCCCATAAATCAGTAATACAAGCTGAAGAGGCAATAATTTATTACGGGAATAAATTTACATAAAGATTTCATTTAGAAGGCAAAATTGACTAAATTAATTGATCATCTCCGAAATTTACCTCCTGTCTCCCGTAGCTTCGGATTGGCAGATATGTAAGCTCTGAAGTCATATACTCCAATTGGGGGTAGGTAGAGATAACAAGCGTTATCTACATTCATTCTGGAGTTTTGATATAAATTTTGCGATATATATATAATGTCTGTATGTGTCTATGAATGTTGTAGCTCAGTGTTTAAGCACTCACTTTTAATTTCATGGTACACGGTTAAGCGGGTAGTTTTTAGTGCTTATTTACCATGATGCTCGATGGTGAAGAAAAACTTAGTAAAAAAAAGTATTCAAGGCATGTGAAGTCCCTCAACCCCCGTTGGACCCGCATGGCAGGCTATGCTCCAATACCCACTGTAGATAGGAAGCTTATACCAAGCAGTGGGATATATACATATATTTACTTTTTATATCCGTCTGTTCTATTGTTGTCCATATACTATTCGCGTTCAACCCACACAAATAACTACGTTAATAACTTCTTAACGCGACTCCTAAAACAACTGTGGAACCAATCGTTAACACCCATAGTAAAAATACCGACCTACGTTGTGCTATGTTCCGCTATGTTAACACCCATAGTAACAATACCGACCTACGTTGTGCTATGTTCCGCTATGTTAACACCCATAGTAACAATACCGACCTACGTTGTGGTATGTTACGCTATCTTAACAGCCATAGTAACAATACCGACCTACATTGTGGTATGTTACGCTATGTTAACACCCATTGTAACAATACCGACCTACGTTGTGGTATGTTACGCTATCTTAACACCCATAGTAACAATACCGACCTACGTTGTGGTATGTTACGCTATGTTAACACCTATAGTAACAATACCAACCTACGTTGTGGTATGTTACGCTATGTTAACACCCATAGTAACAATACCGACCTACGTTGTGGTATGTTACGCTATGTTAACACCTATAGTAACAATACCAACCTACGTTGTGGTATGTTACGCTATGTTAACACCCATAGTAAAAATACCGACCTACATTGTGGTATGTTACGCTATCTTAACAGCCATAGTAACAATACCGACCTACATTGTGGTATGTTACGCTATGTTAACACCCATAGTAACAATACCGACCTACGTTGTGGTATGTTACGCTATGTTAACACCCATAGTAACAATACCGACCTACGTTGTGGTATGTTACGCTATGTTAACACCTTTTTTTTTTTTTTTTTTTTTTTTACATGGGGAAATGCCTACGCATACCCACCCCTGCGGGGGCAAGGGTGGAGTTATGTCGGACTCGCACCGACTAAAACCCCATGGTGTTCCACCTTCGTCGCGTATGGCGGGTTACGGGAACGCTTTCGCACACCTCCGCGACCCGCCTGCGCTGGCCGGCAAGCCGGCCCCTCCTTCGGGGGGAGGACATCCCCCTCTCCACCCCTCTCCTGCAAGGCGCGCCGGAACACGGACGCGCCTTCCATCTCGGCCTCCTCTGTAGGTGGGAAACGGACTCCCCCGAGTCCGCCCCCCAGAGGCCATGGGGGCCAGGAAAGCACTAAGCCAACCCAGCCCCCTGCGGTGGATCTGGTCTGCGGCTCCACCGCCGACCGATGTTCGGCCGCGGAGGACAGGGAGAGCGGCAACGAAACACCGACACTCCTCTTCCCCCGCGGCCCCACCACAGCCGCATCATGCGGTGCGACCCCCGCTTGAGTCGCGGAGGATAGGGAGAGCGGCAACGAAACACCGACACTCCTCTCCCTCCGCGACTCCGCCTCGGCTACTGAGGGCGGGAAAGACGGCCTCGCTCCGCCACATCCGCCCCCAGCAGTCCACCGACACGCTTCCGAGGCGAGCTCGTTACGAGCCCACCTGGAGCGGCCTCCTCGGGCCGGCCAAAGAGCGCCTTAGGCCGGCCATTTGGGTTCCTCTTAGCTTCACCGTGGGTGACCAAGCCACGGTTACTAAGCCCCCCCGCTACGACAAAGCGAGAACCCTTCGGGGGGGACGCTATGTTAACACCTATAGTAACAATACCAACCTACGTTGTGGTATGTTACGCTATGTTAACACCCATAGTAACAATACCGACCTACGTTGTGATATGTTACGCTATGTTAACACCTTTTTTTTTTTTTTTTACATGGGGAAATGCCTACGCATACCCTCGCGGGGCAAGGGCGGGTTATGTCGGACTCGCACCGACTAAAACCCCACGGTGGTCGCCACCAACGCTCGCGAGGGGTCGCGGGATCTCCGTTAGGAACGCAACCGCAACCCCCTGCGCTTCGCTGGGATAGCCCGTCCGGGGCGTGCGTGAAGATCGCACCCCAGAACCCTCACGGAACTATCACGACGACACGGTACCACGTCGTGCCGTCGTCCTCCTCGGGGTCGCTCATACTGGACGGTCGGAGCCCCACTCCGATCGTCAGCGACCCGTAGGGCCCCGTTTACGGTAGGGGATCACCGATAGGAGGGCCGTGACGAGGCGCGCGAGCGCCGCGTCGGCCCTGTCTCCGAGCAGGATCGGTCCTCTCTATCCCGCTCGGCAACCTCCTTTCGGACCATTACGGTCTCGCAGAAGGAGGCTACGGCCCTCCACGCCGATTCCCCGCGCAGCATCGCCGACACGACTGCTGGCAGGGACAGGTTCCGTCCGATGTGGCCAACCAAGACCCGCCGCTCGGCTTCCCACGCCGGGCAAGCAGCAAGCGTGTGCGATGCGGAGTCTTGGTCGTTGCCGCCACAGTGGAAGCAATTCGCCGTCGCCTCGCGACCGATCCTACACAGGTAATCACCGAAGCAACCGTGCCCGGTGATCACCTGCGTAAGTCTGTAGGTGAGTCTTCCTCCTCGTCGCTGCATCCAGGCTTCGAAGACCGGCAGGAATGCTCCGACGACGCGTTTGCGCGCATACTGCTCCTTGCGGAGCCTTGCGCGCCACGTCGCGAATGCGATACGTCGTTCCTGCCGTTTTACCGCCTCGAGCGCCTCTTCTGGCTCGCCACCACCGCTCTGGCGTAGGACGCGAATCCGGTCATACACCCTCGCGTCCATGTCCGCCAGTATATCCAGAGGTGGAAAGCGAGCCAGGATCGTCGCCGCCTCAAACGATACCGTGCGGTATCCTCGTACGACCCGTATGGCCATCCTCCTCTGGACGCTGTAGATTTTCGTCCTACAGCGTCGGATGGCCAGCCTCTTCGCCCAGATGGGCGCCCCGTACAAGGCTACGGATCGTACGACCCCAGCGTAGAGGCGGCGGACTTCCTCACTCGGTCCCCCGAGATTGGGCAGCAGTCTGTGCATAGCACCCGCTACCCTCTCGATCCGGGGGACCAGGCGCTCGAAATGCTCTTCGAAGCCCCAGCGACTGTCCAGAGTGAGGCCTAGGTACTTCATGTACCGCCCCACTCTGACTTCAGACTCACCTACTCGGACGCACGAGTCGGGTGGTTCCCTGCTGCGCGGCAGCTTGTGGAACCATAGCGCCTCGGTCTTGTGAGGCGCTACCTCCAGTCCCAACTCGTGGACTTTGGCGACGACGATTTCCGCCCCAAGCTCGGCGAGCTCCTTGGTCCTCTCGAAGGAGTCCCCGCTGGCGACCACCAATGTGTCGTCAGCATAACAGACGACATTAACGCCAGCGGGGAGCTCGACTCGCAGAACAGAGTCGTAGGCGAGATTCCACAGTAACGGGCCCAAAACCGACCCCTGTGGAACCCCACACTGGATCTCCTCCGGATCCTCGTACCGTCTCGGTCCATGTACAAGATGTACCTGTCGCGCAAGTAGTCCGCGATCACGCCTTGCAGGTAGGGGGGAACACCATGGTGTACAAGTCCCCCCCTAATCGCGTCCCAGGGCAGGGAGTTAAAGGCGTTGACGATGTCAAGACTTATCGCCAACGCCACTCCGCCCCGGGACACAGCCTGCTCCGACAGGGAGCGGACGCGCAGGACCGCGTCGATGGTTGAACGCTCCCGTCGGAAACCGAACTGGTTTTCGGCGAGATCGGGACCGACACGCGACAGATGCCCGTTGAGACGGCCGGCAAGAATTCTCTCGAATAACTTGCCAGCCTCGTCCAACAGGCATATGGGACGGTACGCAGAGGGAGAATCTGCGACTCTGTCTGCCTTCTTCAAGAGGACCATTCGGGCCTCCTTCCAGGCCCTAGGGAACGAGGCGTTACGGAGGCAGCTGGTGAACAGCTGCCTCAGCCTGTTCCCGAGGGTAGCCAGACTCAACACCCAGACCCGGCCGGGAATTCCGTCGGGACCCGGCGCGGTGTTCCTGCCTCTCAAGCGGCCCACGGCTCGGTCCAGCTCCTGTGCGGTCACCCCCATTTCGTCACCCAATGACACGAAGATTGGGGTAGACTGAGGGACTTGACCGACCCTCCGGAAAGAGCGAGCTAATCACTCTTCCCAAGAGGGCCGGATCTAGAGTTTCCGTCACCGGGGGCGTCCAAGGACGGAGCTTTCCTAGCACCATCCTGTACGGACGCCCCCACGGATCCTCGTTGAGTCCCTCCAGGAGCTTCCTCCAGGACCGAGACCTGGCGTTGCAGACAGCTGCCTGTAACGCCTTCGTGGCCGCTCGATACGCCTCGTAGAGTCTGGCTATCTCCTCACTCGGAGCTCGCCTTCGCCTCCTTCGGGCTCTGGTGTACTGGCGGCGGCACCGCAAGCAGATCGCTCGCAGCTCCGCGATCTCTGCCGACCACCAGTACACCGCCCCGCGCTTGGGGCGACCGGTCCGGGGCATCGACGCGTCACAAATACGCGTCATCGTGTCCCGGAACCAGTTCGCTTCCACTTCCGGATCGGACGGAACCTCTTCGGCGCTTTCTGGCCATATTGCAACGTTGGCGGCGGCCCCGAGCAAGTCTCGGTCTAGCCGCTTGAGACACCAACGTCGCGTGTGACTGCCTTCTCGGCGGCTGGTGACAGCGTCGGGGCGGCGGATTGCAAGATCGAATAAAATATGGCGGTGGTCGGATAACGTGACCACCTCCTCTGCAACCCGCCAACCCGACAACATGCGCATCGCAGCGGGAGTCGCCCATGTAAGATCCACGACCGACTCCCCCTGCCACCGCACGCACGTGCTTACGGACCCCCGATTTGCCAATCGGAGGTCCAATCCAGCCGCCCATTCCATCACCGTCTCTCCCTTCGGACTGTCGCTGGGATTCCCCCACGCCCTGGAGTGGGCGTTGAAGTCTCCCAGGACAATCGACGGACGAGGGAGGCACCTGCGAACGCAGAGTGCCACCTCGTCCAGGTACACCTCGTAGTCGGCGAGGGACCTCGCGGGAGAGACGTAGCAGCCAACTATGGCCAGGGTGCCCCATTGCACTGCAACAAAGCCCTGACCCCTTCCCAATAGGGAGCAGGGTGGGACACCCTCTCCACCCCCCCAGTAGATCGCTACGGAACCCAGCTCATCGCCGAACCTTCGGGGGGGACGCTATGTTAACACCTATAGTAACAATACCAACCTACGTTGTGGTATGTTACGCTATGTTAACACCCATAGTAAAAATACCGACCTACGTTGTGTACCTAATTATTTCTCAAATGTATTTTTTTAAGATATAAAAACATAATAAGTTGAGATGTTCCATAGGGATCTTATCTCGGTACTTTGTTCTTAAATTTATTTATTAATGATTTTTTGGTGTGGTGATTAAAATACCTGGCTACTGAGCCACGAGTCCTGGATGGCGAAATCAGCCTCAGCAGAGGCTTGTTAACAATATTTATATACCACAATCTGATGAATGAATCTGGTCTGAATGTGATATATGGATGTCCCGTGTGTTTGATACTGCATTTGTACATTCCTCCGGTCTTCATACGCATGCATCACATCGGACTAAGGAAAGGGACGACAAGTGAGTACCTGTGTGTTTATGCACTATAGTGTAACCTCCAGGGACCCGGCATACACACCCAGACCCGAAAACCAGCAATAATTATACACAGTCTATTCATAGTCTACTACGCAACACAAGCCTCCTCCAAAAATTGTCACAAAGCAGGATCCTGAGCCACCTGGATCCATCGACTTCTTCCGAATTTACATAGATCGGCCCTCAATCTAGTGGGGGCTAGTCTGAGTTTCAAGAATCTTTCTTCCCCATCGGTTATCGATTCTATGAGCTATATGGCTAGTCCACTGTCACTTCCGCTTGTTTATCTTTTTAGCCTTTCGATCTATTACTTAAACCGATCTACGGTTTAAGTAAATAACATATAATTCTATCGTATTTTGTTACTTGTTTACTTTACTATCATCCGGACATTAAATAAAAAAGAATTATTACAGCGCTGTAATAATTCTTTTTTTTTTTTTATTATGATAGTATTTTTCACTGGTACTAAGTGAAGTCGTGGTCCTACCCCAGTTGATGTGACCCATTCATTCTGCAGCTAAAAACAAACTGCAGCGTATCTTCACCACTGAATCCACGCAAACATAAGTACACTACTCATCATCCCCAACCTTAGTCCGATGTAATGCACGTGCAGCAAGTGGCAGTGTCGGGGATACGGGATATACATATAACATACACAGACTCGACATTCATGTATGTATGTACAAATATTTTTCCGCGGTACAGCAACCTCAGTAGTCTTCAGAGTTCAGTTAATGGGGATAAGATAAAAACATAAATAACGCTTATCAAATTCTAGTTACGTAATCAGTACCGGTGGTGATAAGATAATCATATCTGTCCTTGTTTCTTTACAACATGTGTAAGCAAAGAACAATATGGAACTGAGATGAACATCTCGTATATATAAAAAATAACATCCAATATTTCAACTAAACAGGAAAAAGCATATGCCTCATATAGTACTTATCCCACTAACAATATGAATGTGAAAGTTTGTTACTCAATTACGCAAAAATGGCTGAACGGAATTGAATGAAATTTTGTACGCAGATGGAGTATAACCTGGATTAATACATAAAATAATTTTTATCTCTGTGTGCCTTCCCATAAACTGGATCTGAATATTGCCGCCCAAGTTCTGTTGATGCGTAATCTTGATTCACCGAGATTGTGCAATGGCACCCGGCTACAGCATCACAGAACTGAGAACGAAAAATATCATAAAGGCCACCATTCATACCGAAGCAGCTAAAGGAGAGAGCGCGTTGATTCCCCGTATCCCGATTATTCCAAATAATTTCATTGTCATTTCAATTTAAGTGGCAGCAATTTCCCCTAAAGTTGGCGTTCACATTGACTATTCATAAGTCGCAGAGTCAAAGCTGAAAGTATTTCGTAATGGCTTGTTTGCTTTTTACATGGTCAGCTCCACGTGCGTGACTTAAGAGTAAAAAGTGCCCAAAAGTTTAAATTGTATTACCGGAAAATAATAAATAATATAATGTCGTCTCACACATTTTTCATTTCTCTCTGGACCCAATTCTGAAATTCGCGCAGACGAAGTCGTTAGTAATTAAATGATAAATTCTTTTTTATTCAGAAGTTTAAGGGACAAATTTTGTTTAATGTTTAATTAATGTTCTCTGGCGTATTGAGATAAGGTTGGTTGGTATTTATTGTTTATGTAATTCATAAATCGATACAAATAAAAAAGATATTTCACCTTAAATAGCGTCTTATTGTGTTAGTAAAATAAATATCATATACGTAAAATATGTTTACGTAATATTTATCCATATTATTGAATTTTCCCCTCGGGTAATCTTCAACTCCAACTCAAGATTAGTATTGCTATCGTTTACATTACTACACTGCGTTTGCATTGATGATGTAGCCACTTGAGTGGAGACCAACCTTCGCTAACGCTTATCATCTCTACGAGTTCGTCGTCTACGTTATTATAATTTCTATTGTGTATCCAATTAATGCGCCTGTTGTCATCTAAAAAATCACATCCATTTATATTTTCATCTCATCCGTTCTCAATAGTCAAATGGTGAATCGAACGATTATTGACCATTAGGGTACGGTCTGCGAAACTTAAGGTGGTAGTTTCGAATCCGCCATTCGACTATTTTGTTGAACCATTTCCTAGGACAAGTATTTTAAGATTAGATTGGGGAGGTTTTAGGTTAGGTAGGTGTAGTGCATACATTGTAAAAAGAAGAATAGTCTTTTCTTTTCTTTTATTAGATAAGAACAGACTTTGAAGTCGTTCTCACTACCCTATATTACATAGAATAGGTGACAAACGTGCAAGCAGTTCACCGGATTGTAAGTGATCACTGCTGCCCATGGACATCCGCAAATCCAGAGTAGATGCAGATGCGCTGCCGGCCTGTAAGAAAGGTACTGGCTCTTGCTAGGAAGACATGTTAGTTAGGGCAAACCGAGACTCTAGCGAGCTAATAAGTTTTTAAAAGCGTCAACAAAATTATGGTCTACGAAACTTAAGGTCGTAAGTTCGAGTCCGCTATTCGACTATTATCATAAACCATTACCTAACGCAAGCATTATAAACTTAGTGTAGTGTAGTTAATGAAATCCATCTTTTTAAAAATAAAACCAATTATTTTTAACTTGGCTAACTTGGCTTCATTCGACAATACGATCGCACAGCAAAAAATATATATAATTCTGAATAAAAAGCAAGATACGTAAAGTCCGCGCACACAAACCGGAGCCGCGGATGATGGTCCTTAAGAAATCCTTCTCCTTTTAGACCCTCTACTTTATTTACATCTTGAGTCGCTTTTTATTACCCTCCCTTTCATTACATTGGAAAATATTCATTGGATATTTTCTTCGAATATAACTTGCCGATAAGAAATCTGCAGTGGCATTAGCATGAGGGACGAAGCCACTATTTCTCGCCTCGATATTTATGAACATCGCGGATCTCGCGCTAGACGAATACATTAAACTAAAGCGCTTCATTTTATGTCCAACAAAATCTCTATTTTATTCGCTATCACGAACAAAAACTTACTTTGATATAGTTTTCTTTGAGATGGAGATTTTCTTACTTTTCACTACTTAAAATAAATAAGATAAAATGGCAAATATCTGGAAGATACATTAGATTGGATGATTGCATTTAGATTTGTTTTACAATTGTAGAGCCACGGTTCTAGACGCGACATGATTTGGCTTCACCAGGGAAGGATCACGCTTCATATATCGCGCTGCTGTGTTTCGTATGTTGGCTGTAGGAATCCGGAGATCCAAATACAGGAAACAGTCTTAAGGGGCGACAACTCGTGTGTCATCAAGTCTATCATCTCGTCATCAAGTGTTCACTGTGTGCTCACTTGTCAACCGTCATTTCATAAAAAAATATCTTGAGCGAAACTTCTACTTTATTCGCTTTCACCGAACAAAAACTTACTTTGATACAGTTTAAGTTTGGATAAAGATTTGCTTTTTATGATACTCGTATAAAATAAATATATGCAAATGAAATACGAAACCTTTGGAAGATCCTCTCTAACAGGGAATCGTTTTTTTCTTATAAGTTGAGAGTAATAAACTCGTACACACTTCACCTGATGGCAAGTGATACCTGCGGCCCATGACATCAACATTCATCCTTGAAGGAATCATAATGCGTTGTTATCCTTGAGGACTGAGATGGAATGCCTCGTCACCCGTAATAAAGATCTCCAGAACCCTATACTCACCAAATGAAACACAGCAGCATTATGCTGCTATATTAAACTGGGATTCTGTGAGGGCGTAGTCCTACCCCAATCGAGCTGACCCATTCATTCTGCAGTTAGATAAAAACTGCAGTATAGCTCGACTACAATCTAATGTACCTACTGGTGTGAAATAACAGTATAACACTTCTGTGTTTTGTGTCGACACTATAGGTGTCCGGAGACCGGAATACAAGTAACAAGTTTCAGGGGTGACGACGCATGCGCATTTTGAATATTTGCTTAGGATGGGGTTGGAAGTTATGGGCCGTAGTCATCGCTTATTATCAAGTGGATAATATTAAAAGTCGATAGATGCTCTCATCTAGATCGTTCCTCGTGGCAGTTTGCGAGGGGGCCCTCTGTCCAACTAAGTTGATGATGGTATAGTTATAATAATATATAAGTATAGTATTCTTGTGCAAAACTCCTCAATATTCATTACCTGTGCTTCATAGGTTTTACTAAGCCTCCATAGGAGTTGATTGCTTCATCGATTACAGAGGCCTAAATTCTGAGACGAATACAGTGGGAGCAGTCGAGTATAACCTTGTTTATGTCTTGATGTAGAAACAGAATGTTTTTCTCTGTAATGAACTCTTAACAATATTTTTCTTAAATTAATATAAGTAATTATGTTAACGTTACTGACATTTACATGAACCACTTGAACCAACTCCAACTAAACTCAAGAACGTTATTCTAGGTCATGGTTCATAGTCTAACGGCGGATTCGAACCAACGGTATTAAGTTTTATAGGTTTCTTCCTTTCTTACATAAACCATAAACTGTAGCGACTTTTGATATGTTAAACAAATTAAATTGATGTTTGTTCTGTTGTCAAACATACCTAATTAAAGCTAGCGAGGGATGTATGGAAGCTGTTACGTTATAGTATTGTATATATTCTTTAAACATATATATTATATATAAGCACCAAGACATTAAGTTGAGACGCTATGGACATTTAAACAGGACATTCCAATTATCCATTATGGATGGATCCAGTAGAATAGGGAGACTGAAGACGCGGTAGCCATGCAAAAGTTATAAAGATCTGCGATGTTTCTGATAACGACGATAACCTGTTATCATATGTGACAATGCATTCGCACCTTGTTCCTTGTTCATGCCTGGTTGAGGATATATATATTACGAATCATTATGTAAACTTTGTGCGTGTCTGTCACTTATAATATCATACATAAAAATACACACATTTTTTAATAGTGATAGAGCCATGTTACAGTTTGTTTCTACCTGTTATTAATGTTATGGCTGGAGAAGGGCCGAGCCCTCACGGAATGCCAGCATAAACAAGCAGCATAACCCTTCTATGTTTGCACGGATCCTTAGACTCTTATTACTGGTGAAGAGGCATTATATTTTTATCCTCAGAATGTCAGTGCATCTACATTATGATTCTTCTTCTTCCTGTTCGTTTACTACATTAATGAAGGTCATGTATTTGAAAGTCCTGCTTCACTTTCTTTCATTTCTTCTTTTTCTAGATTCACTTCTATTTCTAGGTCGGTTTTTAGCTCTAAGTACGGTTGTAACTGCGAGACCAGTGAGATCCGTTACCTGGTCACACCAACAGCTCGGTGCTCGGCCGGGGCGGGGGGGGGGGTCTTTTCCTTGCCTTGTCAAAGTTGTCTGGTTGCCGATGGGATATGTGACCGAAGTAAACAGGTAGCAGGATTCAGGATAGATGTAGGCGTCATGAGCCGCATTCATCACTTACTACCTGGTGAACTGTACCCTTGTATGTTACCCTCGATAGAATTATAAAAAAAGCATTAAACAACCAGGATCTGTTAGACCAGGAATAAGGATAGTCAACTAAAGTGCAAAAGTTTGAACATCGTAAAAAATTTTGGTTTCTGATAAATCTCTTGAAAGTTTGCGTTGAATAAATAAGATGCTATAATGGGAATAAACATGACTACTTAATTAACGTCGTAGTTACCGCACTAATCATGTATAACATCATATTGTTACTTTTTGTTATTGTTGCTTCGTATTTACTTACAAACACCATACGGCGGTCGAAGTTCGGTGTCTTAATACCGGTTAAAGCATGTCTGAGAAATAAAGAAAAAGATATATTTCGAAATAATGTGAAGTCTGCCAATCCGCAGTTGAGCCAGGTGCTCGACTACGGTCCAACCCTCTCTAGAGAGGAAGCCTATGCCCAGCAGTGGGTATTATTTATTGTAAGCTATTACATTACTGTTTACTTTTATGGTTGTTACTTATAAACACCAGAGCCTTGGACTCTCAGTGTTTAAGCACTTGTCGGCACCAATGAAATTTTAATTGCAGTTTTAAATACTGATTTAGAACGATTGAAAAGAAAAACATAGTAAGAAACCCGTGTCTGAAAAATATTACCATATAATATATTTTATATATTACATTATATATTATATGTATTATTATTTATGTATTAATATGCATGTTTGTAAATAAATATAGTCCTGTATTTATTTATTTTATTCTGTATTTTTTTGGGAGTACACTATGTTTTTTTCCCCGATAATATGTGCAACACCAGGTCTGTTGGAAGATATTTTTCAAGTAAAATAAGCTGCGCGTTAGTACATACTTTTCCTATATTAGTTTCCTTATATAATGCTTTGTGTTCATAAAAGTTAAATAAATAAATATTTCTAAAACAGTCGATTCGGCCGCAGTGCAGCGTGGACTATGCTTCAATTTCTTGTAGTCTAGCCGATGCCCAAAGTTATTCGCATAAATAGACTTTTACTTTTAAAAATTCAAATGTTTTCTTGTTCCTGCGACATAAAAAAGGATATTAAGAGTTTTGGTACATTGAAAGCGACAATAAAAGGCAATAAATATAGTGTCCACCTGTCAAAGTCACAAGTCAATAGAACTTATGTGTTGCTCAAGTTACACGAGACTTGCACCTTTACTAGCAAGTAGAAATAAAAATTACAGATTTGGTGGATAATTATTTAAGTGGCAATCAAATGGAATCAAATACCATCAGTTGAACTGCGTGCTTGGCACTCCCAAATATATATAAATTCGAAATATTTATTATTACAGTTCTGAACGGATAATGGTAATTTAATTTTTTTTTTAATTACCAGGTTCGAGAGATAACTAGGTGACAATACTCAAACTTTTTCAAATTATACTCGACAATAATTGTGATTTCTCCGCCCATGAGCTTCAGCTTTAACTTCGTTTTCATAAATACAGTTGCTGACTACAGCCTAGTGCGAATACTTTCTCCAAAACCTTCGACTTTTACCTTAATTATACATTTAACTACCAAATTTTTAAGAAAATCATTTTAGTACACTTCATGATCATCATTTCAGCCAATCACCCGTCCACTGTTGAACACACTGGAGCCACCTGCATCCACCAACTTCCCGCAAGCTTGCAAAGGTCGTCACACTATCTAGTGCGTTATACGCAGCGACGGCCAATATGAAATTCCCACTCGAGAACCTGCGACTTCCGGTTCAAGTTTGCTGCCACTCAAGAACCGTTCTTGCCCATGGGTTGTCTGTTCTATATGGCCCACCCATCTTTCTTTCTGATCCTTTGAGCCATATCGGTTACCTTAGCCCTTCTGCCACGTTTTTTACTCGATCGATAGCCCTCTCCATAGCTTCCCGATTTGAATAGATTAGTAAGTTTACTAATCTATTAAAATCATAAGCTTCGCCGGTTTCTATTGAATTCGTTTCGAAGTTTAAAATTAGTTTCTCTCGCCCATCATATTTCAATCCGCACGTCTTTCAAACTTCCAAACTATCGAGCATTTAAAGGCACTCCGTGTAAACTTACATTTGCATGCTTCTAAACTGAAATTGTATTTACACTCCGTTCGACCGTGCAAGGTTTAGGACAAGGTAAATGACAAATTTAATTGAAAACTAAAAACGACAGTACAACGTTTTGATAAAAGCCAGAGCATTTAAAGTTTTAGTTTTTGGTTTTGGAATTACTTCGGCGAAGTATTTTTTTAATTTGGTAATTTCTTATGATCTTACTCTCACTCTATTTTCATCTCATCTTATTCAAGTAAAGGAGTGTACTGTGTGTAGTATTGTTTGAAGTTGAGATTTTTCAATGGAAGCATGAAAGCGTTTGTTTTTAATCAAATAACGTACGTAGTCTGATGGCACATACAACCCACATGTGGCAAACTTGCATAGTTCGTCGACCTTTCTGCCTCATCCATAATCGTGTCAATTTCATGATCAGCTTGGTGATCTTTTGAGCTATGTCGGTCACCCTCGTTCTTTTGCCATTGTCTACGATGCGTATTCGATTACGCAGAGAAACATCGAGTATAGACCTCTCTGTATCTCCTGAGTTCCTCTGAGTTTTCTCATAGGGCCAGCAGTGAACGCGAAAAATATTAATTTTAATAATATATGTACCTTCGATTTAAATACCAAAAGAGTATATAATTTAGAATACGATATACGAATCTTAACATGGTAAGTTTGAATCTATCATTCGACTGTGGTCGTGAAGTATCTCCTGGTTGGAGTTCTTACCAAAGTGAAAAGTACCATATCTGTACGGAGACAGGAGAAATGAGAAATATTCTCTATCCAAAGAATCCTACAGCTACAATACTAAATATAATTTGCTATATATGGTTTGGTGCGGTTAGCTTATAACTAAGAACTTTAACAGTGGTAGAGTTACGTTGCAGTTTGTTACTACCTGCACCATTCAAGGGTCAGATCGACCAGTGAAGGAGCTCGCCCTTACAGGATACCAGTGGAAATTGCAGCATAATGATGTTGTGTTTCGTATGGTGGATGTAGGGATTCCTATTAATGGTGGCCAGGCATTATATCTCAGTCCTCAGGGGTGACCGCATCAGCATCATGATTTCTCATCGAGGACGAATGGGGTGTATGGGCCGTAGGCATCACTTACCATCAGAAATTGTGTGCTCGTTCGGAACCTGTAATAAAATAAAGCGATAGATTTGTGACATATAACTAAGTTTTCTTTGTACAAATAAAATTTTACTTCTTACAAAAGCTCTTAAACTAAGATAAATAAATCTTACATTTAAACTCTACACCACGCCGCGTCTAAAAGTAAAAAATATATATTTAAGCAGTAAAACCTTAAACCTTTTCTTAATTTCTTTTACTTCTACACTAATCTTTTTATTTGCGGAGGAAAAATATAAAATGTTTATATTCGAAATTGCTTTCAAACGAGTACTGGCAGCTTTAGGAAATGATTATCTTTTTTATTATTTTGAGGGTGACAAACAAGCACACATCACCTTACTTTTTTCTTCGGGCTGATGGCCGCTGTTAGCCCGAGGGCTTTTACAGTTTCACCGGGTTGTGAAAATACAAATTCTTTCAGCACTATAATATACTCAGGCTGATGGCAACCAGATCGAACATATGATGATGTATAGACGACTAGAAATGTGATGCTCTTAAATCCGCTATTTCAAGCTACGAGCTTTCTTTATATATACCCGTATTATATACTCCAACTTATACTATTACTTTTATATACTCTTACTCTGCTTAGCAGCTTGTTTCTAGCTGCAGGATGAATGCAGCTCGACCGGGGTAAGACCACGCCCTCACAGAATACCGGCGTGAAATAGCACCATAATACTACTGTGTTTCGTCTGATTAGTGTCCGGAGATATTTATTACAGGTAACGAGGCATTCCATCACAGCCCCCAAGGGTGGCAACGCATCTGCATTATGATTCCTCATAATAAAAAAATGTTTTGATTGTTTTCGACTTAGATATTCAAATCGATTTTAATTTAACAATTTTTTTCTAAATATTACCTGTCAGATTTGAATGTATGTATTCTAATAACTGATTGTCATATTCCATTCTTTTCCGTGCTTTACATATCGAAATATATAAAGGTGAATGTCTCTTTTGAAATAAATAAAAATAAATAAATCATGTTATGACAGGAAATCCAAAGCTTCTCGCATCTGCAGCATAAGGTTAAAGCTTTGCGAGTATTCATAGATATCGCAAATATTTGCACATGATGTTTCTTATTGCATCGTTGTATAAATGTTGTGTTTATTCGTTTTAACAGTTGTATCTAGAGTATAGCAGCGACATGAATGTGTTGGCTCGACTGGGGAAGGTTTCATCTTGTTAGTAACGAGGAATATTATTTCAGTGATCAAACACTTGTATTTTGTAGCTTTGTGGGGGTAAATGATTCTTTTTGTTGACAAGAGATTCAAGCATAATGCTGTCTGCAGAAACTGTTATTCAAATCAGCGTGGTGGATTGATTTGAATTATGAAGAGATTCATGTCCTCATTCATCATGTCGTCATAGTCCAGTAATACAGCGTAAGACGTAGTTCTCGTGTGCCCTCGTGTTATATAATAAATGTATATTTATTTTTTAATAAATATGTATTTTATTTTAAATAGTTCTCAATAGTTAAGATCTCTTTATTTAGCAGTGCTAAGAGTACATTCCGCAGCTTTCGATTTTCCTTTACCAACATTGAAAAGCTTTCTAGTTTCACCTTGAAATGAACGTGCGAAAACTTTTACATCTAGCTCTATTTAATCGGATGGTATTTTTCGTGTCGATTAAATAGTTTAAGAAAAAAAATATATTTATAAAAAAGAAACAGTGGCAAAAGTTATCTGGAAGTTTAATAATATAAATGTTAAAGTATCTATGTTTGAATGTTTATTACTCAATCACGCAAAAACGCCTGAACGGATTTATATGAAATTTAGCACACAGGTAGTATATGATTTATTCCTACATAGCAAGACTAGCATCTGTCCGCGAACTCATCTGTGTGGTCTTTAGTTGGGTCCAGAGAGAAATGAATAATGTGTGAGTGTATTATTTTCCGCCAGTGTGTGTAAGTTTCAGGCACTTCTTTCTTATACGATCACTGGTCAGCTTTATGGGAGTTTCTCAAGAGAGGCGAGGCCTCACATATTTTTCATTTCTGTCGGGAGCAAATTCTAAAGCCGACGCAGACGAAGTCCGGGGCAGATGCTAGAATATTATTAATAAAAACCAATCACTTAACAACTAAGGCAAAGGTAAGTATTAACACAAAGAGCTTATCTTTATTTTAGTATACAGAGCAATTTACCCTTAATGTAAGAGTCTCTCCCCTAAGTCGGGTTAATACAATTTATTTTTATTTCATTGGGGTGTATAAGACATTAGCTGCCGTAGAATATATTAGGTCGCCAACTAAGTTATTTCTGTTTTATTTTTAATTCGCATTATATTCCGCATGTCATTAAATGTTATTGTGATTAATGTTTAACATTGTTAAAAGGGGACGTTTTGTTGTAAAACAATCTATGTTATATTTTTTGTTCGATTTTATTTTTGTCGATTTCCACCTCTTTTGAATCCTCTTTCTGAATACACACAAATAAATATTTATATATATATATATATATATATATATATATATATATATAAAATATAAATTGAACACTGACTAATAAATCGTTTGCGTAACCGATAAATTCCTCTGATAACACTTGATGGCATACATTTAGTGATTTCTGAACGCACACGAATCCACATACTTATTTCACTCCATTTAGCTTGCTCTTGGTCTGTGATGAAAGGCTGTAACATTTTCCTTTGATTTATTTATTATAAGCAGTTAGCCTAATATTTACTTCGTAGATATCAAATGCACACGAACCGTGGTGCACACATTCATGGAACGCGATAAAACCGAGTGCGATCCCGATGGAATTGTCGATTACAAATTTAAGTGGTGTAGGAACTGAGTAAAACCTGCACGTCGGAATAAATGAAAAAAAAATCGAAGACGTGAAGTACACTCTTCCGCAATGAATATATCTAATGATTTAAAATATAATGAGAATAAACAAGACTACTTAATTAACGTCCTAATTGCCTCACTAACATATTTCGTATAACAATCGTATTACGTTACTTTTTGTTATTGTTAATTAGTATTTACTTACAAACTCCATACGGCGACGGTAGGTGTGTCGTACTGCCTATATCTAAGAAATATATAAAAGTATATGTGCGAAATAAATAGTATATATGTCTGAGAAATAATAAAGAAATATATTTCAAAATAATGTGAAGTCAGATCAGTTTTGTAAAGAACATACCAAAATGAAATATTCCTATTTCCACCGACTGCAAAAGAATGAACAGAATTTTTCCCTTTTTTAATGAATTTCCTCTTAGTGATTTTATTAAGTACATCGCAGCAATAAACAAGTAATTTTTATTGGATTTTTCACTGCTCATTACTTTGTATTGCGATGGAGAAATGTAAATTTGTGAAAAAGAATTTTGCACTTAGGCAATTAATATAGTTTACGCTTCGCCTCTCCTTTTCCCCAAATTCGGTTATAAAATGAAGAATGCTGACTTTAAAATCAAGAGAGGGAGTTTCTTAAGTCAATATACCGTGGAGAAATAAATTGAACTCATTTTAATTTCATCGGATTGCTAAGCCCTTTCTTGCCCAATTAGTTGTAAAGGCTTTTAGGGTCGAACGATTTAAATTTTTCTACCGATAGTCGTGGTAGCTCATATCTTTTTTTTAATTCATGACACGAAAGTGATTTCAATCCCCAGTGCCGGTACCAATGAAATTGTTAATTACAATTCTGATTTATTACTTGCTCGGCGGTGAATGAAACCTTCATTCTAAAAAAATATAAATAAAAAAAATATTTCGAAGACGGACAGAAGAATGGAGCCGTGTAATGGACTTGGTCCAACACTCTCTCTAGGGAGGCGGCTTATGTCCAGTAGTGGGCCATGTACCGACGCATACTTCCGATAGGAATACAATTTAAAATAACCAAATGTTGTTTTTATAAATTGAAGTTAACAAACGATCACATAGTTTACGTACAAGTGCTGACTGCAGACAAGAAATATCCTCAGCATAGATGCAAGGTGAACATGCGTCTCCGTCATGGGCAGCAGGAATCACTTGCCATCAGGTGAACTTTGTGTGAGTTTGACACCCACAAATGAAAGCAAAAACCATATTCTTCACATACTGCCAGGGCGTACGATCCCGGGCCAACTGCATCCGTCGACTTCCTGCAAACTAGGATAGGCTGTCACTTCATCTAGTGATGATTTCCATTCCCCATCTGTTATCGGTTCTACGAGCTATATGGCCACTTTGGCTTGCTTATCTTTTGTGCTATGTCGGTCACCCTTGGTCTACTGCGGATGTCAGAGTGACAGAGACAATCAAAATATATTTTTTTAAAACCGTAAAGAAAGTATTTTAAAGATATTCCATGTATACGCGTAAAGGAGAAATCATTTTTCTTTACTATTTTTCACAAACTAAATTCTAAATCATAGTAGACAATTATTCATTAATTGGAACAATTTGACGAATTATTAATTTGTTTGGGTATTCCTTCATACAGCAAAAACACAAAAAGACAAACAAATACTATTTGTCTCGTCTGCTCTTAGCATTTTATGTAAATTCATTTCACTTGCTCTATATATGATTGCACCCTGTACGTCAATATTAAAGAAAAGTTCGTAAAAGTATTGCTTATGCTTACGAATTAACAAAATATTCTTCAAAACCTGATGCGTAGCAACACAAGAAACAAATGAAAAATATATGCTAACTTATTTTTTGCCTTAAAAAGGTACATAGATCGTTTTTGGGTAATTATTAAAACTATTTAATAAAAATTCGCATATATTAGTTGAATTGCTATTACATTACATAACATTTAGAATTCCGGTTAAAACTCATCCAATCAAAAATCTTATTACTCTTTGTCAGAACCTTTGTCTGACAAATATGCTTGGATTTGAGTTTTGCTAAATTCTAGACGTCGTACGTAGAATCCTGGACGTTTTATAAACAAACTTATTATTTTTAAAAAAATCATATAGTCGAGCTTTTGTCGTTGCTTCTCGAAACTGCTTTCTGAAGCTGTGGTAGAGACGTATTAGCGACCTTGATGATTCAAAAGTGTTTTGTAATTAGAAAGCTTCTTTTGGTTTGATGTAATTTGAATACGAATTTTTCAGTTAACGATCGACTAGAAACTCAGAAATATTTTATTTTAAAAACCTTTTCTTATAAACTGTACTGAACGTATGAATTATTCAATATCTAATCTAAATTATGTTTATTAATCTGTGCTATTGGATTTTGTACCGAAGCCGTGGTAGCTCATTGTGTAACCACTCGCTTTTTAATTCATGGAACGCCAGCAAACTGAGTTTAATACCCTTTCATAAATCAATCTTCAAATTGTAGTTTTAGGTGTGTAAATGTTTTACACCATTGTTTCTGGACGTAGTATGAACAGATAGACTCCACCGGGGAAGGAACACACACTTATAGAATACTAGAACATATTAACATAATACAGCAAAGCTTGGTTTGGTGAATATGGAGTCTCAGGCCCAATCACTGATAGCGAGACACTCCAACTGCGTCCTCGATAGAACTCGAAAGATTTTTTAAGTGTAAGCGATCATCGCCGCCCATAAACATCCGCAACAGCAGAGGAGTTGCGGATGCGTTGCCGGCCTTTAGGGAAGGTGTAGGCTATTTTCTTGAAGGTCCTTAAGTCGTATCGGTACATACATAGATACATGTGGATGTTGACTCTTTGTTGAGGATGGATTTACAGGTCATTAGATTCGCGTCATGTGGACTGTGTGGTCATTCGTCACAGTAAGTTATGTTAAAAAATAAGTTCAAAATGGTTAAAAAATTAATTTAATCATAAAAATAAATAGTTTATAATTTTAAATAGAAGTTATAGAGCGAAATAATTAACGAAAAAATACATTTTATATATCTATTCAATTAACGTGTTCAGTGTCACATAATATAAAATGCTTTTAACACGCTTAGCAGAATGGAATTGACGGCGGTAATCAGTTTTCCAATAGGCCTAAAAGCTCTGCGTTCACAGGCCACAGACGTACCAGTAGGTGAACTATGTGCTTGTTTGTTACCCTGAGATACATAAAACAATATTAAAAGCGTTTAGGTTTTATTAGAATACCTAAAAAGTTAATAAAGAAACTAAATAATTAACACATGCAACTTATATATATTTTACTTAACGTGATCATTCCCGTACAATGTAAAAGATTTTTAACACTATTTAGAAAAATGGAATTGAGTGAAAAAAAAAGCCTAAAAGATTTGTGTTCACAGACCACAGACGTACCAGTAGGTGAAATATGTGCTTTTTGTCACTGAGATACATAAAACAATATTAAAATAGATTAGGTTACTAGAATACCTAAAAAAGTAAGAGAATATCTAAATCACTGTTTTATTATTTTTTATGATATATGATAAAATAAAGACCGCTACTTCTCTTTTGTAGGCTTCACGGAAGATCAGGTTTGTAGCCTTAAGTCACAACAGTACCTAATTGGAGATCCTTTATCCTGTTTGGCGCAGAGGGTCTCATTTGTTTTCATCTTTTAAAGAACAGGTTGCAAACGAGCAGCTCACTGATGGTAATAGATCACCACCACCCATGAACATCCGCAACACCAGAGAAGTCGCAGATGCGCTGCCGGCCTTAAAGAAATGTGTAGGTTCTTTTCCCTTAAGGTCCCAAGTCGTATCAGTTCGGAAATACCGTGTCAGAGAATTTTTCGTAAGGCGTACAGTAGTGGATTGCCAACGATCGAGATGATTCGGATATCATTTTTAATTCTGTCGTGATAAATGTGTCGTGAAAACTTGACGGCTGGAATGAATCTGAACAATTTCTAAGAACACTACCCATTTTAAATTCGATGAAAGATGCGTAGAGATGCATTTTATTCCATATTATGCACTTTTGTTATTTGTTTTTTTATTGTACCTGATTTTAAACGTGACCATTCTAGCACAGTGTAAAAGGTTTTCAATGTTAACAGAATGGAATAGACGGTTGAGTAATCAGTTTCCCAATAGACTTAAAAGCCCGACCAACACGCCACGGGAATAAAACAATCTCATTTTATTTTAATACAAAAAAAGATCATAGCGAACGCCAGCACCGTAGAATCAATTTACTTGTTTCGTTTGGTGCATGCAGGGGATCTGATTAGTTTTGGGTTTCCGGATCTCACATATGAAACACAGAAACGTTGCTATTTCTCGATGGTATTCTGCGAGGGTGTGGAATTTTTTAGCAGTGGTAGAGCTACGCTGCAGTTTGTTTCTAGTCACAGAATGAATGGATCAGCTCGACCAGGGCAGGACCACAACTCCACCACCACTCCATGACCTCACCGAATACCACCGTGAACGAGGCATTCCATCTCAGTCCTCAAGGGTGACAACGCATCTGCATTACGATTCCTTGTCAAGGATTAATGTAGATGTCATGGGCGGCAGGAATCACTTGCCATCAGCTGACGCAATTCACCTGATGTCAAGTGATTCCGTTTTCCGATTCCGATTGTCGTTTGTTACTCTCTATGTAATAATAACAAAAATCAGTAATGTTCTTATTGTAATTATTAATTGAATAAGGAGGGAAAACCCTCCTGGGCTAAGTTAATAGATATGTATGTATGTCCGCTTTTATACTCTTCCAAAATCCAAATCTTCCAAATAGATTAAATCGTCAATAGGCAAATGGCTTATGAGGTTTGCAAGACTTAGCGACGTAAGTTAGAATCCACGATTCGACTATTGTCATGAATTATCTCCAAGCGCAAACAGCTAAGCATTAATAAAGATTCTTTTAAATATTCTTCGTATTTCGCAAATGAGATCTCAATCGGTTTTACATAGTTTGAATTTAAAATAAATCTTTTTCCTTCACTAGCATATGCAGTATAGTTTAGTATTTACAGGAGATTCCAGTAATAAAATGTAGTAATGATAAAAAGTTATTGTATTTTAACTCAACATTAATCGAACACAGTTCACTTGAAAGCAAGTGATTCCTGCGGCCTTCATCCTTGACAAGGAATCATAATGCAGATGCTTTGTCACCCTTGAGGACTGAGATGGAGTGTCTCGTCATCAGTAATAAAGGTCTCCGGATCCATGCAATCCATATGATTTTTTTTTTATTGAATTTTTTGAATTGATGATCCTTATATCAATCAACAGCGACTTCGCAGCAGTCGCAGCTCACTGCACCGCTCGCTTTTAATTCACGGCACGCGAAAAAATCGAATTCGTATCCGAATCCGGCACAAATAAAATTATTAAATTCAATTTCAAGTGTTGATTTACCAAATGTTCTTCCGCATATCTTACAGGTAAATAAATAAATATATATTCCAATACATCTGAAGTCCGCAAAAACAAGCAGCGGATTAAGCACCAATTCTCTCCCTAGAGAGGAGGCCTACGCCCAGTTGTGGGATTTATATACTGTTATTTTACTTTTGTTGTTTTTGTTAGTTTACTTAATGCTGTGAATAACTGAAAGCTTCTAAGCAGGGTCGATCTTACACTTTTTTCTTTTTTCATCAATAAAATTGTTATCACGACAAATGAAAAGAAATACATATTTTTTATACTATTCATAATATTACAGTAAAACTAAGTTAGAAATCAAATCATCATATATGTATGTAGATAATCCAAATGAAAAGCGCCGGAAGCCAATAAATATTGAACAATACCGCTGTCTAAACAGAAGGTATTTTGGTACGAAGGTGAGGCCATTAGCAAAATATCTGTCTCTGAATTATTCCGTTGAATATGATTTATCTGGATAAACCTTGGTACAGGATTGATTCTGATAATCAACATGACACTGACGGTACATCGGTTTAAAATATTAGCCTAGCTCTGCTAAAAGAAGCTTTTGTCGTAATTACTAACGAGAAATTCAGTCCTCATTTAAGATAGACGGACACTTACCGTTTATAGAACTGTATTGTCTTTTTTCACCCTCGTTCGGAACAAATCATATCAGTATTTCTTTTATATAGTATTCGAGATAGTAACGAACATACCGTTCATGTTATGATAAGTGATGACAGGGGCTCATCTACATCAAGAAAGGTTCAAGAAGTGCATATGCTGTCACCCAGACAACTGAGATAGAATGCCTAGATTTCAGTTATAACATGTAATACAGCAGTTTCATGGTGTTATTTACGATGGTATTCTATCAGGGCCAGACCTATTCATGACGCAGCATTTCAAAGAACGATAGCGGTATTAAAAACATTTCTAAGATCCGAGTTAACCAATCAAAGTAAGCCTAAGCGCTTGTGCTAGGAGATGGCTACGACCTTAAGTTTCGCAGACCGTATCCTAAGCCATAAGGATATTGACGCTTCAATAATTAACTATTTCAGATATAATCATCAACATCTACTTATTGATGACATCGACATAGGTCTTGCTAACATAAAACTACAAACTACGGTCTTGGTCGAGGGTGACAACGCATAAAGTTATCGCCCACCCTCCATACCATACAATGTACATCAAAACAAAGTTTACGTACCTCTGATGACTAGAACCAACGACTGTACATTATCTACCACAAGTTACACCTTAAGCCATATATAATACAATAGCTGAAAGGTTTAAAAATATAATAAAATTATAACGAACGCCTCGCGGTAACCGCAGAGAGTTGTACTTAGTTCCTCCCGCGAGAGCGATCACGTTTCACGAGAAATTCACTAAGATTTATTGTGTGCTGGATGAAAATTCACCTCACGATCATAAATATCATCTCAGTATATTCAGTGGTTATATATATATATATATATATATATATATATTTATATATATATATATATATATATATATATATATATATATATATATATATTTGCTAAAATATAAGGTTACACACAGATGGGCATAAAGGTCACCAGGTAAGTGATGTCTGCGGTCGATGAAATCTACATCTGTCCAACAAAGATTCATCAACCATTGTCTCCCCACGAATGACCATTTCATGCCCTTGCCTTGAACTGTATGTTTGAAACACAAAAAGCTTGGTGCTTTCCCGGTCGAGCAAATTCGTGGCTCTACTGTCTCGTTATTTGATGCAAACTATATACATGTTCGTTTTTATGATACCAATGTATTTACGATAACACATTGCTTATACGCAAGAATTTACAAAAATATTCTACAAAAGCTGATGTACACGCTATCAAGACAAGAAGCAAAAACGAGTGACGCATATTTTTCGTTTAATAAAAGTACAGAAGACATTCTTGAGTAATAGCATACGCATATTTAATAAAATCATAATCAGATTAAAAATCAACTAATCAAAAAATCCCACTACTCTTTGTCTGAATATTTGTGTGAGACACACAATTGGATTCAAGCTTTAAGCTCTAGGTTATAAATAAACAATACTGGACAACTTCTGGTCTTTTTGTGCTTATTATTTAAAAGAAAAAGGTCAATTAGTCGCGTTTCTTCTTTCTAGCCGATGTCTTCCGAAGCGGTGAATTCAAAGTGTTTTGTATAAATCTACTTGAATAAAGCTTCTCTTAATTTTGATTTGATTTGGTATACTCTTCGCTATAATCTCTTAACGATATAATAGATGTGCAGATGTTAAAAGGTTTAAAAATTAACTAACTAGCCATCGCGGTACAAACTTGCCTAGTGCGAAGACTGCAGTTAACTATAAGTGTGAATAAAACAGGCGATGGATTTATTTGTTTTGTTTTCTAAATACGTTAACTTGTGTTTCTTTCTTCTGTGTATCTCTCTAGCGCTGTAATCAATATTTTTTACTTTACTTTCAAATAAGTTTAAGCGTTAATAGCCAAATGGTTTAGTTTGCGGTTTGCAAAACTTAGCGACTTAGGGTAGACATCTGCCATTCGACTGTCATGAACCATCTCCTAGCACATGCATTTATACTTAGTTGTTTTTAACAAGCATATTAGTAACATTAAAAAATCTTCGCTTTTCGACAAAAGATATTCCATAATTGGAATATATAATAAATATTATTGTGTATAACATTGACGAAATATTCACAAGATTCATGTAAACACACTAAGATATGAAGACCAGTAATTTCTGATGCAAAAGTATTCGGTTAGAACATTAAGCCAGAACCGCGATTCAACAACCAGTTATGCTGGTGATAACATCTACATTCATCCTCAACAAAGATTCAAGATGCACACAGACAGATGGATTACCTTGTTCCCCGTAATTGGATACTCAGATCTCTGGACTCACTACACGAAACAGAGCAGCGTTATGTTGCTATTTCACGTTGAGCATTATTGTATTCTATGAGGGCACGCTCCATCGACCGTTGAGCAGAACTACTTGCATTGTTTTGAACCCTATCGTTCATCGGTTAGTCGTTCATTATAATATATATTAAAACATAGTAATTTATTTATTATTATCATTTCGATGTAATAATGTATAATGTAAACGTGGAAGATTAACGAGTACCCGCCGAGCTAACGAGTGCCAGATAGCATTATCAGGATTAAGAGATACGTCGGTTGGTTTGGTCGCTACCGAACCTACCCGTTGGTTAATATATCATGTTTATGATGCCTCCTTTTAAATTTATAGCCGTCTTATGTAAATTGGAACATTTATTACCAACAATGTAAGTATACGATGAAAAATAAGTATATAAATTACAATTTATCGTTGGTTTTGAATGTCTCTATTTATATTGATCTATGTAACATTTTATATATTTTTTTGGTTTTTGTGTCGTGGGTGTGGTGTATGTGTTCCGTGTCTCTGACACTGCACATGAACCTTCCTCCAATCTTATAGCACATGCATTACATCGGAATAGGGAAGGGGACGACGAATGAGTACCGATGTGTTTACGACAATATCATATATCCAGCGCTGTTGGTGTCACCCCACAATAACCGGAAGATGTCACCGTCGTTGAAATGGAAATTTATTATTTATTAACGTTACTAATATTCCCGTTAACTTTGCTAAGGTTATAGAAATGCAATATTCATGTATTTAAAGTTATAACAGAATATTTCTACCATCCTGCAATTGTAATTTCTGTACGTAAATAATGTAAACATGAAACATATGTTGTACTTCATACCTTAAATCTTATTACTTCTTTATGTTATACATATATTTTTTTAATTTTATACATTGCAAATAAAAAGGGGAATAAATACACATACATAGACATATAGGAGCTGCCTTGAACACATGATACTTGTTTCAAAGAATTAGATACATGTTATCGAACCACCGCATTCATACAGATTTTTTTTCATAGGAGATATGTGCAGGTCAGTGTGTCAGAGGATAGGTGCCAAACGAGCATGCAGACCATCCGATGGTAAGTGATCACCACCAGCCATGAACATTCGCAACACCTGAAGAGTTGCAAATGCGTTGCCGGCCTTTAAGGAAGGTATAGGCTATTTTCTTGAAGGTCCCTAAGTCGTATCGGTTCGGAAACACCGCTGGCGGCAGGATTGCCAACCTTCGAGATGATGAGGATGAAATTTTGAATTCTGTCGTGATGTACGATGTTTAAACTCAAACAAGGTCGGCGAAATCCACATAAAATAAATTATTGTTATCAATCGAGTATGATTCCTATATAGGTATTTGGACATCTAAATATGTGTATTTGTACATTTAAATATCTGTATTTGTACATCTAAATATCTGTATTTGTACATCTAAATATCTTTATTTGTACATCTAAATATCTGTATTTGTACATCTAAATATCTTTATTTGTACATCTAAATATGTGTATTTGCTGTAATAACTATTAAACTAGAACTAATATGTTCTGCCCTTACATCAATTAAGTTAACGATCCCTTGGGGTTGTGTTGTCAACAATAGCTTAAGTGCGATAACTAACGCTTCGTACAGAGGACCCCCATCCCTCTCTTGTTGAAGCTTTCGATAAACTTTAACAACAGATTCTTAACTTGATTTTGAAGGCGGGCTTGCGAACTAGTAGGTGTCATTTGGATTTTCTGTTGCAATTTATATAAATAGCTCAGTGCGTAGTCGCTTTATTACACGGCACGGACAACCCGAGCTCGGTCCCCGGCGCCGGCACCAATGAACATTGTTAATTGCAATTTTAAATAGTAATTAGCCACGTACTTGGCAGTGAAGGAAAGTGTCGCTAAGAATTCTGCATATCTAAGTAAAAATATATTATATAAAGAAATCGACAGTGCTCTAAGGCCTCTGGAGATGAGGCCAATAGCCAGCATTGAGTTCTGTATATATTTGTATATACAGGATGTTACTTTCCTTTTATTGTTAAGAGAGGTACTTTCCATGTAGGATCGAACTGTGCGGTACAGCGTATTATTTTTAGAAAATATTATACAGGGTTATTTGTAATTCGACGTATTCGCGTTAGGAGGTGGTATAAGGCAAAATATGATATACCAGCAATACGGATGTCCTGCACATTTTGGTATCATTGTTAGGCGATGGCTCGATAGACATGTTCCACATTGGATAGGGCGAGGCGGACCCATTCCGTGGCCTGTTGATTTCTATGTGTGGGGTCATATGAAATCAGACGTTTCGCCTTTGTCATCCGTGGAAGAACTCAAAAGAAGAATTATAAACACAGCAAATGCAATGATGCAATAATTTGACTACTTCAGTAGTTAAGTCACAACTCAGAAAAAGAATGCGACTTTGTTTACGCAATAGGGGAAGTCACTTCGAGCAAGAACTTTAATTAGGCTAAATTACAAAATATCTTAATTGTTACTTATTGTTAATTGTTACTGCTTCTTAATTTTATTTTAAATTTGTATTTTTCGTGTAATCGTGAGTGTATTTACTTCACAAGTAAAACACGGTGCCAATTTGTAAAACAAAACCAATGCATGCATGAAAAGATTTTGAAAAAAGAACTCTTTGTTTTTTTTTCTTAACCTGTCAGCTTGCTTCCTGCATTGGCTTAGGTACGCATTAAACCTATTTTCAAGATATTTACACAGCGATTTTAAGTTTAGTTCGAATACGAATTTCCGCCTGTATACCTTTGTGACTTTTTGAGAGCTAAGAAAACGGTTATGTTTTTAAAATAATCTGCAAGCCAAGTTTCATGAAGTTTTTTGTTTTTAAGGCATTTTAGTGAAAAAACATCTCAAAAAATTTGAAATAATATCGTTTTTCGTCTCACATTTTTAAATTTGGACCTATTATTGTTCTTATAATATCGATAAATTAAATCGAAAAGATGAAAAAATGAGATTTAGGCTAATATATTTTTGATGTTGCATTTTTTACTTATTTTGAAAAAAGCTAAAAAACACGATAACTAAAAAATTGTTCACTTTTGCATAATGCATATGGGGGTTAAAATTAGCACAAATAGTCACCCCTATCACCTCCTAACGGGAATACTTCGAATTACCAATAACCCTGTATATATCTAACTAAACTATAGAGTTTGTGTAACTTTTTAATTTTAACGGTGACGCACGAGCACACAGTCCACTAGGTAGTACATAATCTCATCGGTATATAACATTTACATCTAACCCAGACAGCTGATCTCATGGTCGTTCTCCCGTTCATAGGTTTAGAGTAAGTTCTGCGAAACTTTCGGTTGTAGGTTCGAATCCGTCATTCGACTATTATCTTACACCACCTCCTAGCACAGCATTTTAAGCTTAAATTGGAGTGGTTAACCGGAAAGTTAGTGATGTTAATAGCACTGCTAGGATTCTTTTAAAAAAACACTCAAATCTCTTGTTAATTCCAATACTGACTATTAGATGATCACTAATTCATAATGTGAATTGTCTTCAGTTTTATTTTTAATTAATTAGCGGTGTCAACCGAGCACACAATTCACCTATTGGTAAGTGATACATGAGGCCCCTAATAATCACATTCACCCTTAGTAACGAATCAAAATGCAGATTCGTTATCACCTCTGAGGACGATGATGAAATGCTTCATCACCAGTAATAAAGGTCTCCAGATCTCTACCCTCAAAGCAGCGTTATGCTGCTATTTTAAGTTGGTCTGTGAGTTACATAATTGCTTTGTATAACTATAGAAGTGTACGTCTAAATGGATGTTTATATAATAAGTATTACAGTACAGGACGGATGGGAGAAAATTGATGGCGTACTAAAGTGTACATAAACAAGTTATATTATATTGAATCTTCCAACTAATGAAACAACAAAACACCTGCGTGCTCCAGCAGTTAGAGTGCCGACCTATCGAGTCGTGTGACCTAAATTCGCTTCTCTAAGTTATTTCTACGGGTAAACACAAACTAATAGTTTTCGGGTCGAGATGTTTCTAGGGATTTCATCTTAAATAGGAATTAGTTTAGGAGAGTACTTGTAACTTTACGCACTCAGTGTGTAAAGTTACAAAATCTTTATTAAATTATCTTATTCATAAAAAAAACACATAAATTACAATTTATCGTCGGTTTTAAATGTGTCTAGCACACAGTTCACCTGATGGCAAGTGATTCCTGCGGCCCACGACATCTACATTCATTCTTGACAAGGAATCATAATGCAGATGCGTTGTCACCCTTAAGGACTGAGATGGAATGCCTCGTCACCGGTAATAAAAGTCTCCGGATCTCTGCCCTCAGCGGACGAAACACGGCAGCGTTATGCTACGCTTACGCTGGTATTCTATGAGGTCGTGGTCCTACCCCGGTCGAGGTGACCCATTCATTCTGCAGCTAGACATAAACTGCAGTATAGTTCTACAACTGTAATTAGCGTTGTAACTTTGGCAAAATTACATCAAAATTGGCATTAACTGTGCCCAGTAAGGTTATATTTTGTATTCTTTTCGAACGCAATATTTGGTTTATAAAATCTTCCTCAACTCTTAAATATAAATTCTAAAAATCTTTAAATACAAATAAAAATCGAATTTCTAAGGTAGACGTAACATGTTGTTCCGTGTGTAGTGTGTTGTGTGTGTACGTCAGAATATTTGTATGTTTGTTCCACGACTTTGATGATCATTACTGACGTAGTAGAACCACATTTTAGCTTAAATAGGATAACACGATTGTGTCATCTTCTCCGGGGAAGGGCCGCGTTTTTACGAAAAACTTGCAAATAGCCACCTAGAGCAGCTGTGTTTCGTGTGGTAACTGAAAAATTGTATTCCTACACCTCTGTGTTCCACTAGAAACGAAAATCTAACAAATATAATCCAATTTAACAAAGACTAAAGAAACTTAATTCCACCATAGAAGTTAAACAGGTTTGTGCGTAATGATTCATTCTTCTGAATAATTCAAGAGATCGTATCACGAGTGTCAATAAGATGAAAATTGAATTGGGAAATGCTACTAGGGATGGAATTATGGAGATTTATTAAGTGCTTCTTTGAATATTTTCTTTAAAAGCTCTCCTATTTTTCTTTTCTTGACGGTATATCAAATGTATGAATATACTATACCCAGCTCTAAAAACGAGCCGGATCTATAACTTTATTAAATGTTTTACAAGAAATACATTCATTTCTACACAATGAATGCCAGCAACAATAACTTTACTATAGGCAAAACAAATAATATACTATACAAAATATTCTAAATACAAACAAAGAATATTATAATATACACGTATTGTATATTTTTACCGATTTTTAAGTTATAGTGATAACTTCTAATATTCATTATGAAAAAACAACCTTAGTTACTTTATTTATGATGTATAGACTAGACTAATTTGTAACTAGACTAGTCTATCCATTATAAAAAAATAATAACAATAGTAGTGAAATTCATTAGGGTTCCATTGTACTAGATTTTCAACGTAATAAAAAACTGGACTCGATTTATTTTCTTTCGAGAGATATAGTGTTTACGTACGCACTTCATACTATATAACATTAGCTAACGTTTATTACAATTTTCCGGGTTATATACTTCTAACTTTAATAGTAAAACTAATCAATAAAATCACATACAATGATATTCCTTGCAGGTGTCGAAATAGTAGATAATAGTTGAAATGCCAAAACAATTAAAGCCGTGGTACCCTATGTACGGCCTCCGACACTTAAGGTCGCAGATTTGAAAATGCCCTTCGCCTATTGTGGTGTACCATCATGTACCACTATTTTAAGTTATAGTAATAACATTAGTTACTAGCACTGCAAACATTATTTCTAGTATAAAGTTGCGCTATAATCACAACTCTGAGTAGAGGTGACCAAAGAACTGTCCAGAAAATACACAACTGGTGGAACTTATTCCCAAATTGTCTAGTTTAATTTTAACTTTGATCTATATTCACTAAGCCAAAACGCTAAGGATTTGCTTATCTTCCAAATTGTAAAAATTATATATAATATTAAGCCCGTTTATATTTCAAGCAAAGCAAATTCTAACTCTAAGCCAATAAAACTGTTAATTGGCATAAAGTGCTGATTTATCACGTAATGACCTGAAGGAAAACTTCGTGAGGAAACCTGCATTTTTTAAAAATAAGAAAACACAATTCGAACACATGTGAAATCAGCCAATCCACAGTGGAGTCGCATGGTGGGCTCATCTCTAACAGCCGCTCCACAGAGGAGGCCTATTGTAATTAAAACTATAGGTTACTTTTTTAACTAATATTTTTTTTATTGCTTGAGAAACAAAATAATTGGATTATTATAGCAGTGTTGACGAAAATAAACGTAAGGTAACATTATCAGGATTAAGATATGTTCCGCGTGACAAACTAAGTACCTTCAACTCAACATTCATTGTCATCCCTGAGAACTAAGATCTAATGCTTGGACACCAGTAATAAGGGTCTTCGGATTCCTACACTCATCAAGTACACCCTATCAGTATTTTAGCTTTACAGCTAGTATTCACAGGTACAGAAAAAAAAAACTTAAATATAAAACTATGGGCGATTAGGAAATAAATTACAACGTGAAGCTCCATTCGCGGTTGACAAACGAGCTGATAGTTCCTCTGGTGGTAAGTGATGAGCTGCAGCCCACGATGTCTGTATCCATATTCAACAATGATGCAGGATGCCCAAACATTGTCACCCCTGAGGACTGAAATGGAATACCACCAGGAGAGTGACCAGTAATCGAGACCAGAATCACCACGATCACCAAGAAAAACTGAGCAACGTTACGCTGGCATAATGGGAAAGTGTGTTCCTTTCGCTCGAGTTGAATAATTTATGCTGTAGCTACAAAAAAGCTGCAGCGAAGCTCCTTTATATATTTGATGATGCTGGAGTCTGTCTATTTAAATTAAGTTTACCCCTTTTATAATGTGTATTATTAGACATTAAGTTACCATACATTAGTCAATTTGTATGTATTTGTGAACAAATATATGTAAAAATATATTGTATATATATTATGTATGTAAAGTACAAATAACTTTAATCTATATGTTTATTATTTACATTTATATACTCTTAAAATTTTCTTACACCCGCAATATAGTCTTTGTTTAACCCGAAGGTGGGCTGGCTACGAAATTGTATTACTTGTGCAAGTAAAGAATAAATAAAAATATAATAGACATCCTAGTGAACATATCCATAGATTTCAATATTGTAATATGTCTTTATATAATACAAACTACCACGGCGAGTGTTTTACATAGTTTTTTTGTCAAGTTAAAATTGAACGTAGACCATGTTGAATATCGCAGATATGCTAGTTTTATAATTCGTCTGGTGCGTAAGAAAAACTATATTCTTATGACGCAACATTTTATTTTATTCGATAACGTTTATTTTTATTTATGAACTTTATAAAAAGAAGGCATATGCCCAACAGTGGGATTAATATACATAGACTGTGACTGTACTTTTACTTTTCTTTATTTATGAAATAGAACATATTGTCGTGTCTCGTCCATATTGCACCGGGAGCCTCATAAGTCCCTTTATTAGGTTGACAGCAACGTGCCAAATGGGTTAGCAGGTACTCAATAATTATATATCATAAATTGTTGCTTTTTGGTTCTAAGTTTGTTTTATGTCTCGTATTTTTTACACTTCATGTGAACCTTCCTCCGATTCAGCTACAAATGCAATTACATGGAGGACGCGATGATGTGTGAGGTACCTCTGTGTTTGCGCAAATGCTTACGACACTATGTATGATGGGCATCTGATGGAATCTGGTCGTAAACAGTAGGATTAGCTGTCACCAGCGACTTTTCCAAACCAATAGCACTAAGGGACCTTCAAGGAAAGAGTCTACACTTTTCTTAAATGTTCATGAGCGGCGGTGATCACTTACCATCGGGTGAATCCATCCTTGTTTGCCACCTAAGAAGCAGAAAAAGATCGCATCGCCATGTTGGACAAAGACCACTAGAACATCATTTAGACCGCAATACACTGGGCACAAATCTCTACAAGTGATACTCAAATAATCCAAAATTAATAGGGACACATCTGCCGATATTTCAACGCGCAACCGCCATTCCTGAGTCCGAGGCCACGGGTCTATCACCACCTATTTATTTATATTCATAAGATATTCAAAACATCCACAGCTTCATTTATCCACGCCAACAAATAAATTGTTACGTAAATATCAGAGAGCAGATACTAAATAGCTACACGCTGGAACATTATAAATACCGAAGTCTTCGGTATAAACAAACCGTTAAACGTAATCCTCGCTCGCAGCTCGCAGGTGGAACGATAAAACAATGCCAACAATGAACATGCATTGATGCTGAATTCTGAAATGAACCTCGGCATATTGCTACGTTGAACCTTTTGTCGACTTCTATCCTACTAATATTATAAATGCGAAGGTTTGTATTTTTGTATGTTTATTACGCAAAATTGGAGCTCAATGAAATTTTGCCAGACATATATTTTATGACCTGTATTAATACATAGGACACTATTTATGCTGGTAAATGATGTTTTTATGTTTAAATGTTTGTTACTCAATCATGCAAAAACAGCTCAATAGATTTGTATAAAATTTGCGACACATATAGTTTAAAAACAAGATTAACAGATACGAAACTTTTGAGCCCGATAAATAAGATAGCTTAACGACAGTGATCAATGTATGTTAAAACAAGCATCAAAATTCCGATTTATTTCCCCACTGGCATCTGCCCGCGACTTCGTCCGTGTGAGCTTCAGAATTAGGTCCAGAGAGAAATGAAAAATGTGTGAGATGACATTGTATGATTTATTATTCCGAGAGTAGATCTCATATAGTCAATTTATGTGGGTTGCCCAAGAGTATCGAGTGCCCAATACTTACACACGTACTGGAGGAAAATGATAAATCATTCAATGTCATCTACGGCCTAACTTAATATACAATAAGCATCGAATAAATATAATATAAAGCGATATGACCGGTGAAATTTATTATCACATTACTTTTTTTATTATTCTCACATATTTATTTCTCTCTAGATCCAATTCTGAAGTTCACGATTACGAAGACGCTAGTGGAGAAATAAATATCATTTTAAGTAATTGTGCTCCTAGGTAAATCGTCTTCGTTAATAATGTATACTGATGTATTTAGCTCGTGGGCGGGCGGCGTAGCTTTTTTTCTATGTTATTTTCATTACATTTGCATTAAAGTATTTGTTTTAACGATGGTAGAGCCACGACACAGCTGTTTTCTGGGTACAACTCGGATGAGTAGGTTCGACCGGGGAAGTACTACGCCCACTCATCCTGCGCCCCATGCCACCCACATTCAACCTCGATAAGGAATCATGATGCAGATGTGTCGTCACCCCTGAGGACTGCTATGGAATGTCTCGTTACCTGTAATTGGGCCCCGGATCCTCATATTCACCTTTGTAGTATTTCATGTTGGTATTCTGTGAAGGCGAGTTCCTTCCCCGATCTTGCCGACCCCTTCAATTACCATCGAGGTATGATTCAACCCGGGACCAATATTTGTATATCAATAATTGTGTGTGTGTGTCCTGCCTTTGACATCTGAACCATCTTATGATCTTATTTAACGTACAGTAGATCATACTCTTTGCGGTGACTACGAAAAAGTGCCTTTGTGTTTGGGCAAATAAAATAAAATATCTAATCTTTTTAAAAAAAAAACAGTTTTTCCCGAAGTTCATTTGCAAAATAAACCGTTGCGAATTCGCCCTTCAAGACTGAAATTCATACACAAATCTGTTTTCTTCTTATCATTCGATATTATTTGACCAATTGCCTCAGTGTCAGAGGAAATTCCGCACTACAGCTGCTACCTGAAAACACTGTGGCCAGAAAATTATCATAAAATAGGGAGATATAAATTGTAGGAATAGTGGTCTAGTCACTTTTGTACCACGAATGGTTTCTATCACAATATATCACATATAATCACAGCCTGAAATAGTGGCATAACGCTGCTGTGCTTCGTATGGTGAGGACAATATACAAATTAAAAAAAAATGTTATTCCTCATAATTATTGGCAAAAATGGTACACCCTGGCCTGAGAAGGAAACGTATGTGTCGAGGGCCAAATAACAACGTATTCCATTTCAATCTTCAAGGTCGATAACATATGGATCCTGAATCATTGCTGATGATGGAAGTATGTGCATTATGAAAAAATATTTATAGTATCACCTGTAAAAGTGCCAAATTGTAACAAGACCACTAATCCTTAGGGTACTGATGAGAGACGGCGGACTCTTTAAAAAAAAATGTGTCAATTCAATGACACACTAGTACAGTTCACCTCATGGTAAATGATTCCTGCGGTCCTTGACACCCACAATCGTATATATTAAATGCATTATCAGGCCAGAGGATTAAGATGGAATGCCTCGTCATCAATTAATTCCAAGACTGTGATTTTTCTGTCAGACGTAACTCAATACCAACATTCATCATGAATAAAAAATCATAATGGAAATGCTTTATCACCCCAGAATACTAAGATGGAATGCCAGTACGTACAGTCTCTTTCTTTCATCAGACGAAACACAGTAGCGCTAAGATCCTGTTAGGTTCGTAAAACCAACGCACATACATAAAAACGCGTAACGTTGACTGAGAAATTGTATTTTGTATACAACCGAATAATTCCGTAATTATTAATAATTCAAGTGCTGAAAATGTGTTCTTTACAATTCTGGGTTTTTTTTTGCGCGATATGTTTCTATGCTTTTAGCACAAATCTTTTTTAATCTCAAATACATTAATCGAGCAAACACTAACTAGTACACCTTAATTACTAAATGAGCACACAATGACACGCAGATATAAATGTAAACACGTCTAAATATGTGACGGCCGCGTGTCGTAGTTGTTAGAGTACACGGCTACTACGTCGCGGGTCCTAGCGATTCCCAGTCGAAGAATAATATTTATGACACAAATGGTTTATTTCGATTTTTGGACCTGCTTCTCCGCCTCCTTATTCCGATGATCTGGTGACCCGTATTACTGATGATGAGGTTTTCGATCTCAGCCCAAAGTTTTTTTTTTGTTAAATGTCAAACATAAAACAAATGGCACGAAAAAATGAATCACTAAATTCGAAACCCAAATACACAAGTCTAAATTTTAAATAAATTTGAATTTGGAAATCCTGACCAAACACCAGTTTATTTGAGATCAAGTTGGCCAGTTCGACAAAATGCCGTTCATATGTAAGGACCTAACAATAAAAATTAATTGAATGATGCTTATACGACGTTACTCTAAAAGACCGTTCAACAAACTCACGAGACGTTAGCTTTAGGGAGTTGATCATAGCCTTGTTAGTTACAGAATATTGATTTAAATAAACAAATAGGGTTATGAATTTGTGATTTAAGATTAAATTTTAAATAATAATCAATGCTATGGTACACGGTATATATGGGTGACGTATTAACCAATAAATTGCCCTATTGTCCCAATTATTTCACGAAATTGTTATTTAAAAAATATAATCCACTATTTTTTTTATGTAATAAATAAAAGAAAAATTTTTGGTGTTCAATAGCGTTTTGAAATTTTATAATTGTAATTAGTTTTGATTTATTTTACAATTTGAATTTATAACTTTATCCTTTGATGTTGTTTGTACTTGGATGAGCAACAGGATGTGGTTGATGAAAGCTGCCAGATTGTAAGACATTCGACACGTCTTCCAAGAAGACGAGTCAAGTGAAAATGAGAAATCAATCTCCGATGACACAATAAACAGAAGTACATTATTGTCTACTATGGAAAAAAATCGATGAGTAAACATAGATGTGTATAGAATTTACACATACTAACCTTTGCACAGAGTCTGGTGAGTGAAAGCGGAAAGCTATCTAGGGCGTCGATAAAGCACGCAGTTTACTTATGGTAAGTGCTAACTGCAGGCCACAACCGACTATCTATCTATCCTCAACTAAGATTCAATATGCACATGCGTTGTTATCTTCGATGGCTGACATGGACTATCTCACTACAAGTAACTAAAGCCTTTGATTCCCTAAACGAAACTATACTGTAATCTCAATCATTCCATCAGTGGTAGAGTCCAGGGAAGGACGAAGCCCTTAGAGAGCACCAGCTTATATATATAAGCACCAAAAAAGTTGGTACGACAGTATGGACATACTAAGAGAAGATCTCCTCATTATATCAGGTATGTTAGAGTGAATTTGGACATCGATCCTAGATTCAGAAGAAGACCGAAGACGCTGTGGACACGTGCCATTAGCAAGCTAAATATTAAATCGAACAAAAAGTAAACAAAAAACAGAAAAGTAGATTCCATCATCAGATGTAATTTAAAATACTGAGTTAAAGGGAAGTAAAATAGACATTTATTTTACCATACTAACTTTTGCAGCTCGCCAAAGAGCTTCCGATTGAACATTGCCAACTGCAGCTTAATACGTCGGACACGGAAATAACAGTTCCGCTGTAAAAGTGTCTATGCTTATATCACACCTGCTCGTTCAGTGGAAACCATCGAGTAGGGTTTCCGACGTATATGGAAAATTAACATTTCGGATAATAAAGAACAGAAGGGAAATAGTAACATTATTGGTTTGGTTCGAATGGTGAGTGTAGGGATCCGAAGACCTAATTACGGGTAGTAAAGCATTCCACCTTTCCTCAAGGATGGAAAAGCATGTGCATATAGAATTTTTGTTAAGGACAGTTAAAAATTCCTGCCACAACTACTCTGTGGAATCAGCTGTCGCCAGCGGTGCTTCCGAACCGATACGACTTAGGGACCGTCAAGAAAAGGGCCTACACCTTCCTTAAAGGCTGGCAACGCATTTGCGACTCCTCTAGTGTCGCAGATGTTCATGGGCTGCGGTGATCACTTACCATCTGGTAAGTTGCTCGTTTGCCACCTATATTATAAAAAAAAAAGAAAAAATGAATTCGACTTTGTAATACACAAATTTTGATGGGTACAACAATATGAGATTTAAGTTTTATCTTTTCAATTATTATTCAATTTTTATTTCCATATGTTTTCTTATGTTCAGCTTTATGCTTCAATCAATCTCTGTAGGCAGTTGGCGAGATGGTAATAAGATTTACTTAAGCCGGAGATGTAGTGTGGTTCTGTTCAGATGTCATCCATCACGCACCCCTTCTGCATGGTGCTAACACAACCGCAATAGTTGGTGTTTGATATATAGCTGTTAAATGGGGTAGATTTTTTCGTTACAAATAATGTCCGTTGTGAACTTATTGAATAAAATTGAATATATATATATATATATATATATATATATATATATATATATATATATATATATATATCTAACTTTGTCTAAGATAACTTTGTAGCCTATATTACCTAATTACTTAAGTTACTTATGTTTTGTTACTAAGTAACAAATAGAAATTGTCTTTGCAAGTCCAATGCTAAGTAACAGACTTTCCAAACTGCCAGGAGAAATTATCCAGAGCCATTATCCCATTCCCACAAACTTTACACGGGTAGTGTAGTAGCAATATCGTTTTTCGTCTCGCATTGTTATTTTAAGCATATATAAAATAAGCATTGTTTAATAATTATTATAAATTACAAGAAAAAATTACATTATTAAATTTTTGATGTTCACTTTTTCATAATGCATATGGAGATTAAACTTATCACAAATAGTTACCTCCTAACGGAAATACGTCGAATTACCAATAAGCCTGTAAAAACAACGCAGTACATTCTGCAGATTATATTATATATGAAATTGCGAAGCTTTTTAACATCGAGGAAATTGTTGACTTCTTTGAATATTTTCCTTTGTCTTCCTAATTTTCAGAGCCAATAAAAGTATATCCTATACGTGTTAGCTGTTTATACATTTATAATATTTTCTGAAAACTTTTTTTTTATATTTGTAGTATACATACATTCAAGCGCGCTGAGATAATAAAGTTATATATGTTGCAATATTATATTATATATCATGTACATATTATGTGTATGTTGCAGTTGTGAGGTTTCATAAGAAGGCTATATATTCCGTTAATTGTATCATGCAAATTAAACTTGAATTTAGACAATAATATTCCACGCTATTACAGTGTAATCAATATATGTTGTAACTGAAAACAAATTTTAGACTTGCGCTACTCCATATTCAATTCTTTTTAAAGCAATAATTACTATATGAAGTAAAGTAAAATTATAGATCATCATAGATAAATCTCATTTTCGGGCATAGGCGTTCTATCTTGTTAGAGCATAGGGTCCCCTGCGGCTTGTTGGACTTCACTTGTCTTGAATTTTTTTTATTTATTTCTTAGTCATGCAGATTTCTTCACGATGATTGCTCTCACCACCGAGACTGCTGCCACAGCGCCTATACTTACAAAGTTTAATCATAAAAATATTACATATTGATATGTTGGTCGTAAGTATGAGAATCTTTTATCTTTTGCCATAAACTTGTTTCTTGTTTATCTTTCTAAGCTGATCGTAAAATATTCGTGATATACGATACGCAGATAGAAGCTTTTTCAGAAGTGGCTTCGTTATTTTTAACAACGTACGCTTTATTTCTATGTTGTTGAGATGTGAGATTGAACCGTGCGTGATCTTGAAATATTTTTTTAGTATCCACCCTTAAGGACTAAGGTAGAATGTACCAGTAATAATGGTCTTCGGATCCCTACACTCATCACACAAGACGTAGCAGATTTATGCAGCAACTTAAAAAAAACATTTTACGCTGGTATTTTGTGAGGGCGAGGTCTTATCCCGGTCGAGCCGACCTATTCATTCTGTAGCTAGATACAATCTGTAGAGTGGCTACTAGATACACAATAGACTAATTAATGTTAATTTATATACGAAATACCAACACCGACAATGTAAACATTGAGTTATATCGAATAGATATTTACTTAACTTCTTAACTTGCCTCCATCAATCTCTGCAGGCGGTTGCTGAGAGGGTAATCAGAATTTCTGAAACTAGCGGCGTTTCCTGGCTCTGTCCCGACGTCATCCATAACTCAACTCTCTCCATCATGCTGACACCATCGTTATAGTTAGTTTTGTTACTTAAAGGGATGTAGCGGTATTTGTTGTTATAAGCAATGAATAGTGTATGAAGAACTTTGGTACCGATAGAATAGTACATACTAACATGAAAAAAAAACAAAGTGATATATTAAAGAATTTTTTAAATCACTAAAAGCGAACAATTCTAGATAATTTGTAGATGCACAGGATCTCAACAAACAACAACCTGGTCTGAGCCGTATTATTGTTATCGTTTTTTAATGTTATTTAAAATAAATGAATAGGCGCATCCATATACAAATAAATATAATTATTGAAATATTGAAATTAATGTCATCAAATGATGATGCTAGAAGGTGATTATGGGAAAAGCGACAAACATCCGGTGGCCACCGATAGATGGCGAAATAACCAATTGATTTCTAGCCAGCACATCACAGCCCTTCCTATTGGAAAATCAAAGGGGGTTCACTTAGATTTGCCGCCTGTATAAATACTGTGGCAGAATGGCTGAGGGACATTTGCGCTCTGCTCAACGATTATCCCTAAAATTACTAAAATGGGGAAGACAAAGGTATTGCTGCAAGGATACTTAAGTTTTTTTTTATAGTAAAAAGGGAGCAAACGAGCGGCGGGAACACCGAACTGTTCATCGACGCCCATGGACAACCGCAACTCCAGAGGAACTGCAGATGCGTTGATGCGAATGACCCTAAGTCATACTAAGTGTAGTTACACTAGGCGTTGTTTACGAGTGTGTTTACTCACAGCAGTTGCGTTGTCAGCCCTGAGGATTAACATAGGCAGCAGTATAGGGGTGTCCGGTTCTCTCGCTCTCCAAACGAAACACAGCAGCATTATACTGCCATTACGCGCTGGTGTTCTGTGAGAGTCTGATCCGCGGTCGAAACACATTCCTGTTTCAGCTCGAAACTCACCGAAGCGTGGCTCAAATCATTATTAAAATTATGAAAACACAAACAAAAAACATAATATAATTGTACGAATATAAATATATTAATAAATTAGCTGTTGGTAAAATTGTAAGCATGAGATATTGGAGAGATATACGTTTTGTTCTGAAGTGAGTTCTCCAATTAGTGCAACGCAAACAATCGCGTAGAACAATCTTGCTCGAGGTACTTGTAGATCTGTATCTTCCATTAGTTAATTATAACAAAGGTTATTTCTGTATGTTGTTTTTGTCCGATAAGTGTTATGTGTACATATATATTTTTTATAATATGTAAAGTATGACCAATGACGACACAATACTTAAAGTTTGTGTTTAATTAACTATATAAATTTGTACGTATTATATCTCATTTCAGCCTTTTTTCGGTATCAGTGGGGGAATCTTCGTCCTTGTATGTGCTGCTCTAGCAATTAAGTTGCGCAGCCGTGAAGCTTCGTTCGTGCAGTATAAATTAACATACAACGATAAGCTGCACCGGAAACTTTGTGCGAGTTTATAAAACTTATGTAATTGTAGTTGAAGCAACCCTTGCAACTTCTACGTCAGCGGCTTAATATTGGACTAAGATAATACTGATAAAATAGTTTAACAAAAACATGTTTTGTTTTTATCACTGATGTCCACTGTTAGCTCGAGGGCTCTCACAGCTTCACCTGGCTTAAAGGTGGCAGAGCGCTCAAGGCACTCAGCCTAGACCTTTATTTATAGGTAACTATCACAAAGGTTCTCGGACCGTTACCCTTCGTATGAAAGCGAAAGACTCGCGGTTGTCCGAGAGGCAGAAAAGTACGTACAGAAAAATATGTTACAAAACAACCTTTTGACATTTAAAAAAAACAGAGAAACAGATAGTAGCCTGTAGTCATCAACCCTTAACAAAGAATCAAGTTCACACTTTAAAAGTTGTTTGTTCTGATTTTCCTTCTCTTTCAGTTATAATGTACAGAGATATTGTAGTCACTTCATTATTATTAAAAAGAAAGGTGTCTTTTTAATTTTAAAGAAACGTTTTTGTTCAAAAGAGAAAGAGGGGATTATCTTGTTTCCATCGAAAGCATTATAATTTGAAACTTTTATAGTTTTGTACTTGGATACGTCAATAGCCTTTTGGTTTAGGGAAGCATTTATCAAGCAGGAAGTCGCGTTTGTTATCAACACTCTCTAGTGTTGTGTTGTTATCGCAATATGTTCAACACATAAGAATTGTATACAAAATATTCGTTTATTAAATTAATGAATTTAAACGCGGTTTCATAAAATTAAACATTACATATAATAACAACATGAAAAATAAACTTATAACTTGCTTGTTGGGAAACAATGGTTTATTGGTGGTAGTTGCGAATCTATTATTTAACCCATTCTTGGAGTGGTTAGCGAGAACGAGAAATGTTGATGGTACCGTTTGCATTTAAAAAAAAACTCGGTCACTCTGACGTTAAACATAAACGCAAAACACGGGAGTGCGGTATCGATTGATCGACCTCGGTTGCAGCCACGCATGTCACGTCATGAAGAGTACCACGGATCTCTAGCTTCGGCACGTTATCACAAAGCGAGAAGTGTTTTTTTTTAGTATTATATAAATTTATTAACAAAATCAGTTTTATTTTTTCGTGTGAAATTTCCCCAATGCCTTACTGGTTGCTACGACCCAAGTCCGAGGTTCAATTCCCAGCCGAATGGCAATAATTTACATCAGGGTCTGGGTTTACTGTGGATTTTCACCGGAATAGAGAAGGGGCGACGAGTGAGTGTCTCAGAGTGTTTGTGAGAGTCTTACGGCACTATGATATATTCGGCATAGTTGATGTCACCTGGTTATAGACATAAGATATCGATATGGTTGATATCGGCCAAGACGACATAATCAAATCTGTACATAGCTGACCGACTACAGAATAAATAGACAAAGTAATTACAATCTCCCACTTTTTATTTTTTGTTAAGTAAGAAAAGAAGATGAATTATCTGAATCATTTTAAATTAATTTACATGACTTAAATATATAATATTCGGGTTACTCTATAAATTTAAAATATAAATCACTATAACCAACTATTAGAAAAAATTGCTTAGATTGAATTTTCTACATAGCCATAACGATAAGTCGTGCGACTTCTTGCGAATAACGAAGTCGCGTTATGATAATTACATGTGTAAGTTCCACTGGATGTGACACGAACAATAAGTTATGTAATTAATTGATTAAATTCGATACTGATAGTTAACTTTGTCCGACTTTATATCCTAAAAGAATTCTCTACTAGCCTTACTTTGAAGTTATGAAGTAAATGTAATAATATATATACGTATATATATATTTATATATATATATATATATATATATATATATATATATATATATATGGCTTGCTCTAAACGACACGGCGACATTGAGTCTCTTAAAAAATCTTTGGAGTAAGCAGTGGCGAAATTTCCCTTGCAAACAGTACAGTACAGTACGTAAATCCATAGATTCATGGCCAAACAGATTAAAGACTTGTATAAGGGGCCACCTTTCAAAAAGAATATTTTTTTATTTTTTGCTGACTAACTAATAAATATGTAGATATAAATTTTAATAATATTACATTACTTCATTAAAAAAAATGCATTTACATTTGTAACAGAACTTATGGCCGGACTTGGTACACATGAAAACAGAACCAGTAGTTGGTATTCGAGCATTGCAGTCTGATGTAACGCGAGGTGAATAAGTGTATAAGAACCCAGTTTCACAAAAAGAAACATGTTATTACGAATAATATCTACAACAATCATTATTAAATTGATATTCAGGTTAGAGCACACAGTAACCACGGGGCTTCAACTGTATTTAGTATGCTCATTGTTATGAAGTAACATTTCGGGCTATAATAACGCAATATCGTGAATCTGACAGGTCATTGGGCGCCGGAGATACAGTACAATGTGCCTCATTGTATAGAATTGCCTCAGATACGTAAAGCAGCTGCTGGCAGCCCTGAAAAGACGCTTCTTAGATAACGAAGCTCGTTTTAAATGTTAGCTATTCGTTATGTTCAAAACGTTATTAAGTCGTTTTTTGTTTTATTTATTTCTCTATGTTATTTATTTATATATACGTTGATAGTTATAGATCACGGTAGTCAGGGTTCGTTCATCAACCATCAGGTGGAAATGATCGTTTTCCATCACTAACATTATAAAAAAGTTTTTTTTATTATTACTTTGTAAGTAACAAACTCACACACAGTTCACCTGATGGCAAATGATTCCTGCCGCCCATGACATCTACATTCGTCCTTGACAAGGAATCATAATGCAGATGCGTAGTCACCCTTGAGGACTGAGATGGAATGCCTCGTCACCAGTAACAAAGATATATATATATATATATATATATATATATATATATATATATATATATATGTATATATATATATATATATATGCTTGCTCATTTTCCACCTATTCTATAAAATAAGAAAATTCCATAAAACACGATGCTGAGCCACTTGCATCCATTGTCGCTCCATCTAGTATATATGAAATTTGATTGCATTTAACATGTGTACCCATTGCTTGGAATTGCGTATCGCAGTCAAATGAGCCTCAATTTTATTTATTTAATGATATTTTTCATTTTTAAATAATATAACTTAATCATACGCGGTGTCGTCCTTAGCCATGACGACCCCATCGCCCTGCATTTAAAATTTTGTGCAGTCAATCAACCGACTAATACTGACGGACCATTACACACGGAAAGAAATTTAAAAATAACTGGAATAACTGCTGTGTGCTATTTTCATCGAATAGCTTTAAAAGCATAATGATACGGAACTTCATTATTTTTTAATGATTCGGACTTTTTGTTTGGATTACGGTTACAATTTGGTAAAGTGGGCGATCATGCGACAATTATGGGGTACCTTACTTAATTGTTACTCAGAGAGTGTACTCAGAGAACTTGGCTGGTAAGCCGCGGATATTGCGATCGAAGTAAAAATTGATTATTGATCTGGGTGTATTTCTAAAACATCTGCTACTGATACTGCTTCCGTACCATCTTCTGTGGAAAAACGTCATCTGGTAATAATCAGAAGTTATTAGCATGATCGAAGTCGACCAGAAGAATATCTTCATCACATCCCTCTCAGTTTATTGCTGTTAAGAGACGATGTCATCGTGTACGTAATCGATCAGGATCATTATTACAGGTGACGAGGCAATCCATCTCAGTCTTCAAGACATCAAGTCTACAAGACAAAGTACTTGACAAGAAATCATAATGCAGATGCGTTGAGCATGAATTTAGGTGTCATGCGCAGCAGGAGTCACTTGCCATCAGATGAACTGTGTGCTTGTTTGTAATAAAGAATAAAGTTAGAACTAGATGTTTTTCTGTTATATTTTTAGCATAAAGCATTTATATAATTTCATTTTATTTATAGATAACTATTGTTTCCTCAATTACTCTATTAGTTGGTTGGTTAAGGTTGAGCAGATTTGGTTATTAATTTCAGATAAAGCCATCGCTTACCAATTAACAAACTCGTTCATTAATTTGGCGGCTGCAGCGCTTTGTTCGCGTGATCTAATTGAATTACAGGTTCGTTAAGTTCGAGTGCTGGTAGTCCTTTTCGTCGGTGATGACACTTTTGATGTTTTATTCTTCAATGTTTTTAGTATATTTAGATATGTAACAATGCGAGTTCATTTTATATAGGTTTCGGGTTTAAGCCGAATGTTTGAAAATGATAAGTAATATTAACGGCAGTGGACAATGTCGCCGTCGTCGGAACAGCCACAAGGATTTTTGTAAGAGAATATTAACATTATTAGTATTCCCGTCAAGCGGTCCGATTAAGCTGAAAGTGCACTTGCAGATAGTTCACGACAATAGTCTAATGGTGGATTCGAACTTACGACCTTAAGTCTCGCAGACAGTACCCCAAACCCTTAGGCTATAATCGCCATTATGTATTGGTTATCGACATTAATATAAACCCGCAGCTTTATAATCAGTCATATCACAGTTCAATAATGTAAAGTTAGAATATATAATGCTCAAGTTAACTTGCAACTAAAAACCTTGCATTCGGTGCTATACGGAGCTCATACGAGAGTAAGTAGTCCTTTATTATCGAGATGATTCAGTTATAGTTGGGGTGTACGTTACCATATTATTTACGTTTCATTAGGTTTCATTTGAATTTAGGGTACGCGAGCAAAACTGAGTTCAATGACCAATCAATATACATTGTTGTACAATGACGAGTAAAGTTCTGATTTACCACGTGCATGATGGTGAAAACATCGCGAGGAAACCTGCATATTGTTGAGTTATAAATCGCAAATGAAATATTACTTAAATTCTCAATGTTATACCATACCCTTGCCGATGAGAGCTGAATTAAAAAAAAAGCATTACATATTTAGATAAATACGTTGAAAAAATATAAAGAGGTCATAAAATAAATGAATAAAACTAATTATTAGAGATTTTATCGCTGTTATTTTTAACTTTTATGGCGTTACGTTTCGAGTGGTTTAAAACTCTCGTGGTTGTGAAGTTAGCCCGAAATTAAGGATATAATCGGGATAAAAAAAGTTAAAAATATAATTGTTTTAAACTTTTAACATGATTCTGTTAGCCTGACCTTCATGTATGTACATATGTATGGAGGTGTGTATGTATGTATAACTGTAATGGATTTGTTTAAATTCTTTTTTTCACTTCCTTCCGGACATCTAACCAATATTATTATATAACAGAAATTTTGTAGCCGTAATCAGAACCGACGACAATGCAATAATATTAATGTATTGCACATTAAAACAACAAACTATGCGTGTTTATTCAGGTTTTTTAAAACTCAAAGAATATTTAACACGATTTTATTTCTATAACATTATTATTTTTTTAATAAATAAATATAAATAAATGTTTTTTATTTTATCTTATTTTTTATCAGTTATGTTAAAGCAGAAATAAAAAGCCCGCATACGTGTCTATTCCACCTGAATGTTCATGTAAATTTTCTATTTGCAGATTACGCGCTTGTCACGCTCGGGGCGCCAGCTATTTGGGCGGACACGCGCTGTAAGTTATTGAGTTATTATTTAATCAACCACACACACACATACATATATAACACACACATAAATGTAAATTAGATTGCGGTTGCTGTATTTTTATGGGTACGTGGTCTATCATAAAAATATTTTCAACGGCACGGCAACTATAAACAGACTACAGTGGACATAGGTGAACAAATATAGAATGTGATATGGATTCAGGAATCACCATCAGAGGAACTGTTTCACCAGAAATTTGAAATTTTCATCCTCATCGTCTCACCGATCGGTAATCTAACGCAACTTCTCTGCGGAATCAGCTGCATTTCTGAACCGATACGATATCAAGAAGAGAGTCTCCTTTCTGCACCTGCGACTCCTCTCCTCTGCTGTCGGATGTCCATGGGCGGCGGTGATCGCTTATCATCAGGTGAGCTACTTCCTCGGTTGCTCCCAATTCTAAAAAAAAGTATGAGATCTTAACACTGTCTCATTTTAAAAGTTAAATCGACGATTGTAACTTTGATCATACTTAACGTTTCAGTAAGGAAGCAACAAGACCTTAATTACGGAATTTAATTTTGAGATTCCGTGTGAAGATGTCGTCTCGAGACGCGTCGCATCGTAATTACGTTGCTAAAACTAAATTGAAATAGTTCGCGTAATGTATTCTTGATTGTAATCAAATTCATCACAATCAGTATTTTATAAGCTGTTGTGTTTAGAACAGTGATAGAGCCCTCATCACCAATAAAACGCAAAGTGCTGCATTGCCAACCATCGAAATGATGAGGATGATTTTGAATTCAGTCGTCACGGACAATGTTTAAACTCAGCTGCTGAAATTAATCAGAATAACTCCTCAGAACGTAAACGTCCTTAGTAGTAAATTCGGTACAGCGTACTAAAATGCAACATCTCTTCCCAACGCCAGTGAATCAAGCCAATCGGAAAGGAGCTGATCTTCAAATAGATGACTACTTATACTTCGTTGGTCACTTACGTATTTTTGTATTGCAAATTGAAAAACGAGCGCACAGTTCACTTGATGATAAGTGATTTCTGCGGCCCACGGCATGCCTATTGCTCCTTATGGAGTCATAATGCAAATGTGTAGTCGCCTATGTGGATAAAGACTCCACATTCCCTTATTTACCTAACGAAACACTCTGTAGTCCTTCCCGGTATAGCCGACTCGTTCGTGCAGCTGCTAGAATCAAACTGCAGCCACTCCTCAATGTCAAACCTCTCTCTTAGTGATTATGTATGGTTACGCTTTTAAAACGTATAATTTTATAATACAATGACACACCTAGCACAAGCATTTCAGCTCAGCTGCAGTTGCAGTTGCAGTTGCAGCTCGGGTAACATTGTTTAAAAAGATAAGAAAAGCTTGAGCACTGCTGGAGTTATTCTGATATAACGTGTTTATTGTATATTTTAGAATGATGTGCGGGTTGAACAGCTGCTGAGTGGCAGGAAACCAGTTGAGTGAGGCCGATGTGTTTACACAAAGACTAAGACACTAAAACAGTACACGGTTCTATTATCAATTTTCCGTTTCGATGAGTTTGATTCTAGGGTTTAGATCGAATCGTAATCGATCTACAGCCTACTTTCTCTCTCCCGATAGTAAGTGATGACTGCGGCCAAAGACATTCACATCGTCAACAAAGATGCAAGATGCTCGTGCGTTGTCAGCCTTGAAGACGGAGATGTCGAATACCGACAGTATTTGATCTACACTCCCGGATCTCTGGATACCATACGAAACAAAATCGCTATGCTGCTATTTTGGTATTCAGTGAGAACGTGGCAAAGCGTCTGCGTCTTGAAACTTCATTGAGGATGTATGAAGATGTCATGGGTCGCGGTCGTCACTCACCATTAGATGCAATGTGTGCTCGTTTGTCACCACAAATATTATAAAAACCACATTATGTTTGAGGACTTTAGTTTAACAATATCTTATTTAACTACAAATTATACAATCAGTTAACGTGCATAGGTCGACGCTCCGTCTAGTGGTGAGTCGGCAAACACTACGAAGTTGCCACCTGAGATACTTTCTTCCCCATCGGTTATCGGTTCTACGAGCTATCTGCAATTTCCGATGAATGGAGATGGAGATGGAGGTGTCCAAGGATCGTACTCTATGACAATCTATGGTGAAGGTCCATGTTCTGCAGTGGTCTGTGGACAGGCTGTGATGATGATTTGTTACAATAATGCATTCAGAGTATCAACATGAGATACATATGATACACGACAGCTTTGTTATGCATTATATACCAACGTGAAGTGCTTGTATCACGTTTGTATATATTTACTTACAATAGACTCGTGTATTATATTTAATGTCTATATAACATCGTGTTTTATAATTCTTACATTGAGAGGAACAAACTCGCACTCACTCGCAAAATTCACCTGATGGTGATTCCTGTGCCCCTGACATCTACATTCATCCTTGTCAAGGAATCATAATGAAGATGCGTTGTCACCCTTGAGCACTGAGATGGAATGCCTCGACATAATAAATATCTCCGGATCCCTACACTCATCAGACGAAACGCAACAGCATTACGCTGCTATTTCACGCTGGTATTCCGTGAGGGCGTGGTCCTACCCCGGTTGAGCTGACCCATTCATTCCGCAGCTAGAAACAAACTGCAGTGTAGCTCTTCCACTGCTAAGTCGTCTTTATACAAATGCGAACAGAGTACATCTTACTTTTAAAAGAGTCAATAGCTTAATGCTTTAGGTACGCGCCGAGACTCTTATCTTTATAGATAATATTGAACCATCTCCTAGCAAAGGCTTAATATTACATGAAGTCGTTAAAGGGAAGTTCATTCATGTTAATAGCATTGCCAGCATTATTTTAAAATATGAAAATAAAATAGGGCAGGGTACACTGCATTTTCTGTGCCAACGTGGCCAATAGTCACGTCTCATAACTTACTCATGCTGATTAAAGAAAGGATAAGAGTTGCAAACTCGTATTGGTAAACACAGCACTTCGCCTGTCGTCATAATATATGGAAGTTTCGTGATAGAGTTACGCCAGTTATGAACTAACAGTACCAAGAAATGGTACTATTAGATATATATACATACATAACTGCGATAATATGTTATTTAGTTTAGTTATATCCATTTAATATAAGAATGTAATATTTACATACTTGTCTAAGAAGTTAAATGAAATATTTCTAAGACATGTGAAGACCACCAACCCGCAGTGGGGCAGTGTGATGAACCCCTTTTAGGGATTTACATATATTATATGTTTTCATATTTATATATATATATATATATAGATATATATATATACATATATATATAGGTCAATCCATAGGTCGCTGAACCTTTCTCTTTTTCTATGTAACGCATTTAAAGTTAGTATAGTATGTACTTGCGTATTCATATATCTCGCGATTGAAGTTTTCTCATAACAAACAAGACGAGGCTGTGGTCGGAAGTAGCCAGGAGTGACAGGGGAATATTATCAATACACGAACATATGAACAAACAAACTAAATCAACTATTCATCATTAACGGTAGTCAATCCTCAGAATCCTTTTATAATCCTGACTGATTCTTTTTTGTCCAAAGTGGTATGCTTGTGACAGTGACTGAGCAGTTATTGTCTAACCACTACATAAATGGCTCTGCTCCGCCAGGAGGGGCTGCACCCTCACGGAATACTTCCCTGAAAAAAAGCAGCTGTTTGAGTGTAGGCCACTCACTATACAAAACACCGCACCCGGAGAGCCAACAACGAGGTATTCCATCTCAGTCATCTTGAATATTCGTTGAGGATCGAATTGAACATATAAGGACCGCAGTCATCACTCGTTACAAACCTAAATTTATTGATATCTCTGTTAACATTGATTTAGAGAAAAGTCGTGAGGGTGCAACGCAACGATGTAAACTTCCAGGTCTGAAATAACTTGTTATTATAATGATCAGCCTCATCCAATCAATTTGTTTGAACAAGATAAAAATAACACAGATCAGTTTGTGTGCAGAAGGTGTAAATATTTTCGGAGCATTATTCATTGTACAAAGGAGCGTTCAGAATGGATATCATAAAGTTATTTTTGATATATTTCGTGAAACAACATAGATATATAAAATATGTTTAAACGTACGGCTGGAATGTACATTTTATTGTTTTTATTAGCCAAGTTCAATGGATTTAGAAAACTTTATTTTTATAGAATTACATAAAATAATGAATGAAAACATAAAATAGATATGAAATGTTACGAACCATCAACAAGGTATAGATTGTAAAGTAAGTTTTTAGTTTAAAGATTTCTTACTCAGTCAATAAATATATAGAAACACGTATTTTCATTTCTAATGATTACTAATATCGTTAAGTGTAATCTGTCCTTTTTTATTATTATGTTGAGCGATCTGTTCTCATAGCTTGTCATATAAGGCGAATAAAAGGAGATTACGGATTCGGTCCGGGTGGGGGCTCTGAGTGTCCAAGATATCGAACGTCACTGGTGCGTGCCACAGGAGATCCTGGAGCACCTCGAATACACCGAGGTTAGCCACTGACACACAGAGTCTCAGTGGGTCTAGTGCGGACATCCTAGTCTTCCCCCCAGGAGGCAGGATATCTTTTGAACATTCCGCCTGCCACCAACGACAATATAAAAAATAAGAGCTAGCTGGGGCCCATGACATTTACAGCCATTTTCAACAACCATTCATAACGCAAAAGTATTGTCACCTCTCTTAAACACTAAGATGGAATGTCTTGTTACATGTGATTCAGCCCCCCTATCCTCATCATCAATACTAACAAATGGTATGACGAAACACATCTGGTGAGCTGCTTAATCTCTTGTCACTTATTCTGTATAATAAAATACTCGTCGTACTTCGAGTGGATGAATATGAGATATTTTCATAGGAGATTGCCTGCAGCAACACCTTACAATATGTGATGAGATGTAATGATGTGAAAAACCACAAGGTGTGACGGTAGGATCAGATGATGTTCAGTATACCATCGCAGTATACACATTGATGTCAAGGAGTATACTGCGTGTTGCTTTTGAATTTTACTTGAATTTGAATTGCACTGCGGTATTGCTTTCCGGGGAACCATTTACGGGTAACGAGGTATCCGACTGTCCTCAGGGATGACAATGGATCTTGAGTCTGTTGACGGTAGATGTCACGGGCCGCTGGTGCATTGAGATTGGAGAAAGATCGGCTATCAACAGGTGTTTCACGATGGGCCCGAGTCCATAAAACTCACTAGGCACATTCACTATAATTTCCTCTCCGTGCAGTGAGACCGCGGTGTTATCTTTAGGTTATTACTGCTCTATCTCAATCTGTTACTACTCACCTCAACTGTGCAGGATATATAATGATATAGTATAACCACACGCACTCTCTCGTTGTCCCCTTGCCTAGTCAGACGGAAAGATTTAAGGAAAGTATAGGCTTCTGAATATTGTTAAAACAAACTATCCAAATATATTATATGTTATTAAAAAAAATAATAATGATGTACTCCTGATCGATTTCGACCACAGTGATATCTTCTGTTTTTGCTAGATGGCAACAACTCGGAGAAAACTTTAGATGCAGTGTTAGGGATACGGGATATACATACAACACCCAGACCTGAAAATAAACAATTTGTGATGAACAAATATTGTTTCTCGGCTCCACTCTAACCACTACACCACGCGGTCGTTAATAAAATTCATAATATATATATAGATCACCTGTTTTGCTAACCGTACATGTAAATACCCTGTTTGCGTCCTTCACGCCTGTCATGAGCGTGAAATCTCCAATATCAGCGCGAACCTGGCGCGGCGTGGGTAATTGAGTTCTCATTGTATATCACTTGGAAATGTTTATTATTTTTTTATTTATTTGAAACAAACAGAACAAGTAATTTTAATAATAATGACTTTTGGAAAATATTGTTCTAATATATTGAAGTGCTAGGTACTATCTGGGGTTTTTTAATGTTTACATAAATATATATAATACATTGTGTTTAAAAACAGTTTTTCATTTAAATTTAAACACATAATGACAGTGGTAATGCCACTCTGCAGTTTGTTTCTAGCAACACAAGCTGGCTCGATTGGAGGGAGCACGTCCACAAATAATACCAGCGTAAATTAGTATAACTACTGTGTTTAGATCCGAAGACTCTTGTCACCTGAGCTTTTAGAATAAGGCTAGGTGATCAGGATCCGAAGACAAACAGCCAAAGAGGGAGTCTATAGGTGATATTCTGACGAATAAACCAAGTCTCACAGCTGCTCTATAGGTCATCCGGGTCTTACGGTGTAGGAGTTTTGTATGAAATAGGATGCCTGGTTACCTTTAAAAGATATACATATATACGATATACAACTGTTCGTTCACGCTGCATTTCGAGAGCGTTGTCCAATCGAACAGATTTGTTTTAGCTTCACCTAAACAAAAACAACTCCTCCATACTTTTATTTAGAACAATAAACATATTTAGTAATGCTTATATGTTAGTATAATACGCGGCTAGTGTTGCTATAAAATGAAAACCTCTAAAATCTGTGTTTAGTTTTCTTTAACACAGTCTGTGACACGGACAAATATCAGAAAATAAACGATTTATCATCCTGTCAGGCATCCGATGTTTTGAACAATGGCTGCCAACGCTTTAACGCTTCTTCTGTCATATTTTCGTCTTTTTTTTGACAACACCGTATTTTAATATATACCTAAATCATATCTTGCCGTGGTAGCTCGGTATCGAAGCGCTCGATTTTGTCTTGTCTTGATTGATTTGAGTTCGTCTAAAATTGTTGATTTGCAATTTTAAGTTCTCTAATCTGCCAGAGTTGCGTGGTGAACTACGCTCCGACTCGTCTAGAGGCTTATGCCCAGCCGTGGGGTTTATATATATAAGCTGTGTCTGGCATGTCCTTGACACTGCGTCTGAACCTTCGGAATAGGGGAGAGGACTGCGTTTATGTAAATGCTACGGCACTATGAAATTTTCTGTGCAGATATTTGCACAGAATTTTCTTTGTAGTTTTGTGACGTAGCATCATATCAACATCAACACTTACAATTTAATATAAAATATTTTTATTACATTATATATTTCGTTTTTATCGCTTTTAATTTTCACTTTTTCTAATTCCCGACTTTGAATTTTTCCCGAGGGCCTTAAATCACTCATTGTCACGCGGGGCAGAAGTGTTTGACGTCCGGATGTTATAGAAAACGGAATAAAATCTGTAAAATTGATTTTATTCTTTGTAGAGTATACTTTAACGATGGTAGAGCCACGATGCAGTTTGTTGTTGCAACGGTATTCGGCTGCGCTCTAAAGCCCTCGCAGAATACCCGTGTAGAAAAGCATAAAGCTGCTGTGTTTCGTATGGTGACTGTAGAGATCCGGAGACCCAATTAAGGGAAAAGCGTGGCATTCCATATTGGTGTTCAGGGGGTGACATTCTGAAGTTAGAAACAGACTGCAGTGTTGCTCTTCGTCGTGATGGTTTTCTTCATCGCAAATTGCAATTAAAATTTCATTGGTATCGGGCAACGAGGATCGAACACGGTTTACTCGCAACACAGTAGGGCCACGTTTCATTTATTTACTTACTTTTTTGATTTTCTAACAATGAGTACAATAACAAATTTACAAAGTACAATACTATAACTTAACTAATTGTGTCACTACTTACAGTAAAACACAGCATGCTGAGATAACGTGTGTGCTTAACGTGTTATGAACACGTTAAAACACTGGGTATTGAGCTCGGTTTGAAAGCTTAGATACTAATCTACCACGGCTAATCGGCCACGGCAGTTTAGGATTATACGTTTAATTTCCCATTTATTTAATGAACAAGTTAATTAATGGACACTATTTCATCAAAAAGCTGTAATAACCTTATCTGTATAAATTAACATTATTTACCATATTACGAGATTTGCTTAGCACTACTAATTTACAGCTGATTTTAATTTTTTATAAGTAGTAATCAACATTATAGTTTTCTATCTCTCTCTCGACTCAGATTAAAAATACACAAAAAGTTATCTATGTAAGCTATAGCACAATCAGGACTCACGTACATAAAAGGGCCTTAGACTAGACTAGACTTAACTGTAACTTGTAACATATAACAATCATCTCTATGAAATTATATGAGACCTCTTCTCATACTCAGGCCTGAGGAGTTCTTTTGTCAATAAGAAGAAACTAATGCTATTGTGTATCAAAATTCTTACAAACGTACAAATCTAACATGAACATCGGTTATTCCAACTCAGCGCCAGCTATTCAGGTAGCAAGCACGCAAAACGGATGTTCGTCCAGTCGACTTCAGGCACGTTGAATGGCTCTCCCCCAGCCGAGACTTAAACTCATTTGATTACAAAATGTGGCAACATTTCGAGGAGAAAGCTTGTGCTAAACATCATCAGAATTTGGAATCTCTCGAATTAAGAGTGCCTCCTATTTATTTTTTATTGAATAAGTGGTAATCGAGCAAGCACCTCATCTGGTGGTAAGTGATCACCGCCACCTATGGACATCTACAACACTCGAGGAGTCGCAGATGTGCTGTCGGTCTTTAAGAAAGGCGTAGGCTTTTTTCTCGACAGCTGATTTCACAGAGTAATTGTGCTTCGTGTTAAGCATAACGTGCTGAATTGCCAACCATCTAGATGTTGAGGAGGTACTTTCTATATATAGAATTCTGTAGTGTGACTCTACAACTAAGCTTTTGAATTTTACAACTTTATATACTTGTTAAAGTATACATTTATAACTTGTAAATTTAAAGGGATAAAATGTTCTTAACTACACCCTCTCGTGTACTAAGAAACGAAGTGTAGGCCAACATCCTACGAGATCAAGTGGAGACCTTTTCAAGTTTGTGGGATAGATACTTGCTTAATCACCCTTGTTGCTTTGTGGCAGTTTGGCAGTTCTGGCGTACGTCCAGTATATTGACTATGGGTATTCATAGAAACAGTATATTAATTTATTTATATTAATATATATCATACACAAGAGGACAACAACAAAAGTATATTATATATCAAGTAAATATAATGCTTATAAAAAATATATTAAATTAATGTTTACGGCATAGATGTACTGTCCCGTGGTAGTTTAGGGTATAACCGCTCGCTCTTAATCCACGGTACGCGAGTAAACCGAGTTCGACCCCAACGACCAATGAAATTCTTTGTCGCAATTTTAAGTGCTGCTTTACCGGGTATTCGGTGGTGAAGGAAAACGTGGTGATGTCCAAGACATCAATAAAAAAAATTCAAAACGTGAAATTCGCTAATCCGCAATGTTGCCGCGCGGCTGACTGCGCTTCAACTCCTTTCTGGACAGTGGGCTCATGCCCAGCAGTGGGATTTAATAACATAGGCTCCTACTTCACTTAGATTCAATGGAATTTATGTACGTTAAGTATTGAGGGTTTCCGATCTAACAGCAATATTTGTAACACACTTTTCAGATGAGCGTAATACAGAATTTTGTTGAATAATAATCATTCAGAAACGTTAGTCTTAAGTGATTAAGTCATAATTACGTCCCAGATCTTAGAATAAATATAGTTAATTTGATAAATAAAAATAATTATAAATATTTATCTAATTATCCCATTTAAATTTGTTACCCTACATTTCTATACCACTCGCTCCATACGATCAATCAACCGCAAGGGTTCCTAACGCATTGTGATGTTGAAATGTCAGTTTTACGTCCGAAATACTTTCTATATCATTCATCAATCAAAACTTCTAAGTGCTTTATTCAGATTTATGATAGAAATATTGCACGCAAGTTTTAACTTCAACTGTTTTTCGTATTAAACTAATCAAAAGGATTCGGATTACTAAACCACATTACTTGCGTCATAATTATGCCATAAATATGGAATTCTCTCTTGCCTTGTCTTCCTTAACAAGTTCAGAACAAATTGTCAGGTAGAAATATAATGATTGAGAAAGTTTACCACCTGGGAATGCCAGAGTAACAGAACATAAATATTGAAAGTTTTGTTTGATGGCTCTAATTATGGAAGAGATATTATCGTTTTATTAAGAAAAAAAAACATTGGTGGTCTTGAGACAAAGCCCTTGAGTCGCTTAATATCTGTTCATTAATTAAGGTTTTCAAATGAAGGCAGTTTTTATTTAAAGATTCTTTTTAATTTATTATTTTTAAGAAAAACAAAAATTAAATTTCCATAAATAGTTAGTCTTTAAATACTAAATGCCGTTAATCTGAAACGAAAACAAGTAAACGAATTCCCAATTCTAAATTGGACACTATTTCCAAAATCTGACTTTTAAACTACTCAGGGTTTTCAGAGATATTGACAATATTGGAAAACTTACCATTGTAACACTTACATGCACGAAGGACAGAACTATTTTTTCCATAATCTCATCTAATACAAAAGTTATGAATAGAAATAGAAGAAAATAGTTTCTTCCTTAGACTAGGCCTTTGACACTTCAAATATTAGTTATTTGACTAGCTCAAACTAGGCTAATACGCTTGTGTAAGGAGAAGGTTTATAAGGAGTAGTTTGTACATTGTTTTTAGTTCGATGATTGCTTCTTAAACTGCGAACATCATTGTCACCATTAATAATCCACGACAGCCCACTGCTGGACGTAGAAATCTCTGTTAATGAAATCGTGTTATTTTACCTGCTTGCACCAAAAAACTGATAATTATTAAATGAAAAAAGAAGGTAAAGTAAGACTATGTTTAAATCCCACCGCCTGCTCTCTACAAAGGGTATTAGAGCATAGTAGATGCAAACAAAAGCAGCGACTTTGCATGTGTTAAATTGATAAGGTTGTTTTCCAATTTTTTTACTTTTGTTGGAATGAAAGACGTATGGTTTGTGCTAGGACTAAAAATATCAAATTCAATAGAACATAAAACGCTTATCTGTGGGGGTCGAACAGTATGCAAGGAAACCGACTTCGATCCACGGATGTCGGCACCAATGAAATTATTAATTGTAAAAAGTGGTGATCTACCAAATGTTCCACGGTCAAGGAAGATTCATAAGGAAACCTACAAAGTTAAAGTAATAGTTTTTTTTAACACATAAATTAAATTTCGAATAACCTTAAAATGTATGCTTTAGCCGTGGTAGAGCTACGCTGTAGTTTGTTTCGAGCTGTAGAATGAATGGGTCAGCTCGACCGGGTTAGGACCATGCCCACACAGAATACCGACGTGAAATGGCAGGATAATGCTGCTGTGTATCATCTGGTGAGTGTAGGGATCCGGAGACCTTTATAACTGGCGACGAGACATTCCATCTCAGTCCTCAAGGGTGACAACGCATCTGCATTATGATTCCTTGTCAAGGATGAATGTAGATGTCGTGAGCCGCAGGAAGCATTTACTTTCAGGTGAACTGTGTGCTCGATTGTTATTCTCAAGGCAAAAAGAGATCTTACAAATTCCGTAGCATCTTAATTTATTGTTGTTATGAAACTATGAAATATGGCTTTATGAAATTTTTTCATGATCGTACCAAACTAGTAACAATTTAAACAAAAGCAGTATAGAGTGTTTAAAAAAGATTAAAGTATCAATCATCTATCTATCAAGCATCAATAGCGTAATGGTTCAGGGGACGGCCTACGAAACTTCAGGCCGCAGGTCCACCATTAGACTATAGTCGTGAACCATCACCTAGTACGAGCAGTTTCAGCTCAGTAGCAGTGGTTAACTGGAATATTAGTAATGGTAATAGCATTGCTAATATTATTTATAAAAAAAATATCTATATATTAGTGATTTTCATTCTTACCATTTTCTGTGTCTAATGAACATCTTGTGGAAATTAAAAAAAAGTTAAAATAAACGAGTTAAAGTCCACAATCTCAGTTTTAGTGAATTTTCTTTGTCTCTTCATTAACTTTGTTACGTAACTTTCTATTCGCGTACACAAAGGGTGTGTTCTGCGGAGGGTGACCGCATTTTGTTAATTAAGCTTCCTCCAGTGACGGAAAAGGGACCGCAAGAACCCTGATGAATGAACCTAATCTAGTGACATGCTCCGTCGGCGTGCTGGAGTGGAATGGTGTGGAGGATCTTGATCAAATCGCGTAATATATCTCATATAAGATAAAAAGATATCCACATTCTATGTTTTTAATTGATTTTTATTATCTTCACTTGAATGTTACATGAATATGAAACAATAAAAATAAATGAAGTAAAGTAACAGCACATACCAGTATAAACCCCACTCTTAGGCGTAGGCCTCCTCTCTAGAGAGGGTATTATCTTTTATTTTATATTTATCTTTGAAAGGTTTATTTGCAGGTTCACGATGTTATCCTTTATCGCGACTATGTGGTAAATCAGCACTTAAAACTGCAATTATAATTTTTTTTTCATTACATTGAAAGTAACAGACGAGCACGCAGTTCACATGACGGCAGGTGATTCCTGCGGCCCATGACATCTACATAAATCCATGGCAAAGAATCATAATTCAGATGCGTTGTCACCCTTGAGCACTGAGATGAAATGCCTCACCACCAGTAATAAGGGTTAAACTTGCAGTTAACAATTTCATTCTTCCCGTCACTGGGTATTGAACTCAGTATGCACGTGTACCGTGAATTAAAAGCGAGAGCTAAGTGACTGAATTGCTATGGCTCGAAAGTGCAATAAGTATTTTTAATTAAGAAAGCTTCTGTATTGAAGTACTGTTTCTACAAGTGACAATGTCCTCCTGGCAACCGTTATGTAGCAGCTTAGCACTAGTATTATTATTGTTATTCTTTGTTTTTCTAAGCTCTCGCTACTTTTTTACTATCTTTTTATTCTTACGTGATCAAGCCCTTTGAGTTGTGTATACCCTAAATGCTTATATAAGTGGGTGGGTTCCGTTGCTGTTATTATATATATATGTCTGTGTTGTTTATTACATAGCTGCCGGGTCGTATCTTGCCTCGAAGTATGTGAAGTGTTTTACATTTATCTAAACCAAATTGCATGTTAATATCTTTACTGAACTGTAGCTTCGACGGGTTTCTTCATATCTTTTTCTGATTTTGCGTATAGTTTAATGTCGTCCATGTATATCAGATGTGAGATATATGTTGTTTCCGTATTCTATATATATGTAATATTTGAAGCAACCAAGAATGTGGGACACTGTCAAATGCTTTTTTGTAATCAATATAGGTGCAGAGAATATTCTGGTTTTTTGGTGGCATATTTATGAATGGTTGAATCTATAATCAGTTGTTCTTTGCATCCCATGTGGCCTCGTCTACATCCTTTCTGCTCCTCCACCATTATTTTGTGGCGTTCAATATGTCAATTGATTTTTGCTGTAATTGTTGATGTTAATATTTTGTATATAGTGGGCAGGCATGTGATTGGTCTATATTGGGAAGGTGGTGAAGAACTTTTAGTTTTAGGTAGCATGTAAGTTATTCCAGTTACAATAAATTTTGGTATACTCTGTTTGCCTAGAATTATATCTGATAAATTATTTGTGTACTGAAGTTAACTTTTTATACCAGAAGTTGTGTATTTTATCTATTCCCGGTGACTTCCAATTATGTGATCTAGCTGTAGTATTTGAGATATCAGACTCTGTTATCTCTACATATCCCATTTCATCTATAGCTCTCCATTTTATTTCTTCTTTTGTAATTCAAGTCGCTTTGTCGTTGTGTTGTACTTGTTCTTCCCAAATGCTGGACCAAAATGTTTCTAATTGTTCTTTTGTCAGTGTTTCTGGATTTGTGCTTGTGTTGTTTGTGCCTGTGTCGTTCGTGTCTATGTTATTCTTATTATGTGTATCTACATGTGATTTGTGCAGGTTCCTCTAGAATAACTTTTCATTTGTAGCAAATATGGCATTATAATTTTTGCGCAGTTGTGCTTTTTTATATCTTTTGAGTCTATGTACTTTAAGTGCTAATTTGTGTTTTAACATATCTAAGAACTCTTCAGGTGTTCTGTTACCTTTTTCATGTCTCGTATGAATTAAACTGTTCTGAAATATAGCCTCGATTCTCTTAACTACTTTGTTTGATCTATTGTTATTGTGATATATTGTGTACGTCTACCGCAGTCTGCCCTCAGTTATATCTTTTTCCAGCCTTTGTTGCCATGGTGGTTTGATACTATGTTTTGGTTTTGTATTTCTTGTGTGTAATGTAATTTTGTTTTTAAGTTGCGTTATTCAGAAATAACTACCACAGTGCTATAAATAAGTGTGTGTTATTATTATTATTATTACCACTAATAAGGCCAGACCAGCTTAGTCTACGTTATGGTAGTCACAATACACCTACAGTCCTTATCTAGGGGAGACAAACGAGCACAGTTCGCTTTGTGGTAAGTGATAAGAGTGACCCATGACATCTACGAGATACTTGAGGACTGCGATGAAATGTCTTGTTAACTAATTGTGTCTCTGGATCACTACACTACCATTAATAAACACACTATGCTACCCTTCCATTAACTGCAGCCACAAACGAGTTGGACCGTAAATCTACCACTGTTGTACACAATCTCATTATTTCAAAAGCTTTAGTTTTTCATAAATCCTAGACGAGAAAATTTAAAAGAATCTCAGAAGCACGTACTACTACTTATTTATATTCCTGGTCGGAAGCCCACTTGTTAACTGCCAAAATTATTTCTTCCGGGGCCAACGTTCAAGTTAAGAAGCCAATTTATTTGACGCTCCATGCTATGACTTCACTGAGATGTAAATTTATGCTTAATTAGTTATAAGTAAGGGTGTTTCACTTCGTTTACTCAAGCTTAAGTAAATGGCTGCTTAAAAATCAACTTAGTTTTTAAGCAGATATTTATTCAAGTCAAAGTAAACGTCACAAAATACGCTGCGGTTATTATATTCCATGTAAGTGTTCAGGGGTGACAACGCGTGTACATCTTGAATCTCTGTTGAGGTTGGATGTAGAGGTCATGGGTCGCTGTCATCGACTAGCACCAGGTGAACTGTGTGCTCGTTTTCAGACCCTTACTAATTATTTTTAGTTATAATTTAGTATCTTATGCGTCATTGTTTTGTTTTAAAAGTACACAGCATTTTAAAAGTTATCGGTTTTAAGATCTATATGTGCTGCCCATTATCACTTCAACTTAATCATCGGTGTTGGTTACCTTAGCTCTTCTGCGGATATCCACGTTTTTTATATTTTATTGAGAGTAACAAACTTACACACAGTTCACCTGATGACAAGTGATTCCTGCGCCCAATGACATCTACATTCATCCTTGACAAGGAATCACAATGCAGATGCGTTGTTACCCTTGAAAACTAAGATGGAATACCTCGTCACCAGTAATAAAGGTCTCCGCATCCTAAACTGACCAGACGTAACACAGTAGCATCATGCTGCTATTTTACGCTGGTATTCTGTGAGGGCGTGGTCCTACCCCGGTCGAGCTTTTTATTCGATCACATAGAGGTATACCGAGAAAAGCCCTCTCCATAGCTTCATAGCAGGGCCAACATCGAATGACTACGTCTCAGATCCGTAGGTATTATCAGATATGTACTTACAATACATGCTGACTTATTCAATGGTTTTTTAAATATTTAATATTTTATTTTATTTGGAAAACATACAGCAAAATACGAAAAAACTTCGGTTTATATACATACTATAAATAAGCTAATAACATTTTTTCACACATAAATATCTAAAAATAGAGCCCATGAGTACAGATACTTCACCGCAATGATTTTATAATATATGTATACAGACTTAATTTAAAATAATAAAGAAAACAACAACATTTGCTTGAACAGAAAACAAATAAACAGAAGCAAAAAAGAAGTAGTAAAAAGAGTATGTTAAGCTACATTATCAAACCAATCTCTAGTCAATGTTTGTTTTATGGTGGTGATTTTTGAGTTAAAGATATCAAAGCCAATGTTGTTCTATGTATTTGTTAATTAAATTAGAAGCACGACAGAAAAATGAGATTTTTCTATATTTTGTTGCGTGAAAGGGTATCTAGAAAATAGGATATATAAATGGAATCGAACCTAAGACCCGCAAAGCAGCAGCCAGGTACTCTAACTTGATATATTAACATATTTTTTTAGTATGGCCACAAAAACGTAACGGTGAATTCATTGAGATTTTTTTTTGAGTATAAAAAAAAATAAAAGAATATCTACGTATGACATAGAAAATATGAATGTAAAATATAAGAACAGCAAACTAAACACCCGCGGTTCGGTTTCGTCTATTTTTGATTGACGTATCCACATATTCAGACAAAGCGACCAACGGCTATCACCTAAAAAGCATCGACATTTCAGATTCGTAAAGCTAGGAAATTAAATGTCAAGTCCATGTCGATCCGAGCCAAAGCAATCAACATCAAAACAAGGAACGCCTTATGTGGCTATAGGCACTTTGTACCTTGTTGCTAGCAGCAGAAAAAATAACAGAAAACCATTGTAGTAGCGTAGCGCTGTGAATGTGGGAGTCGGAGACCGACAAACCAAGTATTCTATAGAGGACTGCCTCAGGGGTGACATAGACGGATTCATTAATGTACTACCCAAAATACCCGTCATATGCTGCCACTGTTTGTTGATAATCTGCGTGAATTAGGTTCTTCTCACAGTCTCCTTAGAACCTGGCTCCAGTCTCAGCATCGCGGGTCGAGATTTAATGATCGTGATGAAGAAATAAATTTTAAGCGAAAATCATTAATGTGAATTAGTTTGTTTATTGTATGGAGTGTCTTCCGACCTACGTGACCCATGTTGATCCTCGATAAGGAATCATAATGCACCAGCGTTGTCCCTGAGGACTAAAATGGAAGGTCTCGTTACCAGTCCGAAGAGCCTCCGGATCTCTACCCTCACCAGACGGAATACAGCAATGTTATATTCCTATTATACGCTGTTTATTCTGTAAGCACGTGATGAATTGTTAAAGCATGGCCCAATAAAATTTCATTAAAAGCTAAAAATATCTCGACATTAAGTTTGTGAAGAACTACGAATGCTCGCGAAAACTTTGCGGAGGAAAGTTGAAATATTCTAATATTAATTTTATTATTCTCCGGGAAATTTGTTACAAACTTACTTAAATTAAACTATATAGCGCCTTACAACGATTAAACGTTCTTAAACAGTTTGGAATTTAAGCAATAGATTATATAGATTGATATATCCCTGGGTTTATGTACCAAACTAGATTTGACTTTATTTTATTTATTATTTACTAGCATCTACCTGCGACTTAGTCTGCGTGGAATTCAAAATTTAGTCCAGAGAGAATTGAAAAACGTATGATTAATAAAAAAAATAATGGAATAAGAAATTTCACTCGGCATATCTCTCTCTCACTATCTTTGTATTGCTTATTATTTGGATATAATTTAAGTTAATACTCAGTATACTATCGTATACTTCGCTAGTACGTAAGTACGTGTAAGGTTTGGGAACTCGATACTATTGAGATACCCACATAAAGCTGATCATGTGTGAAGCAGGGAGTGCCCAAATAAATTCCTGCCACTTATATATCGTACCACACCTTTTTGATTTCTTTCTGGACCCAATACAGATGTCGGCAAAGACGAATTCGCAGGCAGACGCTAATTTTAACCTAAACTGATAACAGCCATTACGCTATCTCATTTAGCGTGATAAGAAGCATCCATGTAATAAATTATATGTGTGCTAAACATCAATCAAATCCGTTCACACGTTTTCATATGTTTGCGTAAAAAACATCCAAACATTTTCATCAGCTTTCAAATTTATACGATTAGTAAATTAGGTTAGTCTATATCTTCTTGTTTTTTTTTTAAATAATAATAGGGGATTAACGTACACACAGATTGCGACCCACGGCATCTACATATTCCCACAAAAATAGTCAAGGTCACGGGAAATACATACAACGCAACACGAAACCGAATAACAACAATTTGTGGTGCACAAATAATGTTCCGCGACTGGGGTCGAACCCAGCACCCGCAATGCCAATTGTATTGGGAACAGTTTTTTTTAATAATATTCGGACTGATGGCCGCTGTTAGCTCGAGGGCTTTTACGGTTTTGCTAATGGGAACGGTATACTACCGTTATGTACTATGTCAATTTAATACTATAGAGAAAGAAACAGCGATATTGGACCTTATGTCGTTGCTAATTGCTTTTTACGTCAAAGGTCGCAAATATGAGACCACCTCGCTAATAAATAGGGTTTCCTTCAATATCCGGATCCACTAAAGAAATTTCCTCGGCCTGTGGATGGTACACTACACCAGGGAGGTATGTGGTTTCGACGGCGAAAAGCAATTTAAATGCTATAATGTTTATGTATTTATTTATTTATTTATATATGTATATCAACAGTACCCACAAAATATTTACAATTAACAAATTCATTATATTTAATCTGATTTTTGCCCGAATTAAGGAACGCATCAATATTGTGTTACCGTGTTACATAAATATAAAAAAGAAAACAATTAAAAAAAAGTTAGTAGTTGTGCTATTAACATTACTAACATCCTGAATAAACATTTCAATTAAGCTTAAATTGTTGTGCTACGAGCCGTTTCACTTTCTAAGTTTTGCAGACCGTACTCTCTGTATTGTCTGTACACTTCTTTTCGGTCGAGCCGACCCATTCAAGTGGATTCCAGAAACCAGCTGCAGAGTGGCACTACCACTGTGATATAAGTTATATCGAAAATTTAATTTCCCATCTTTGTTAACTGAAACATGGAGTTGCTGATATTTTTTCCTGATAACGCCTGCGGTGAGCGCTAAAAAAACGAAGCTGATAAGATAAGAGGAAATAATCATTTTCATGTTATCACACTTTAATACAGACAGATCGATTTTTTTTATTGCATTGAGGTCGATGAACACGTACTAGCTAAGTGATATCTGTGGCCGGAGACACCTACGTTCATCCTGTGTAAGTATTCAGGCTGAAACTTCTCCTCTAAAGACTGAGATGGAATGCCTGTTCACTAGAATCTCCAGATCTCTTATTGGTGATGTAACCAGTTAACGGTCTTTTTCTTTTAATCAATCGTGTTAGTTTTCTTAGGAATAAACAAATTCTTTCCTTCTTTCTTTCTTTCTGTTGTGTGGTGTAAGATTGTGCCCTATATTTTAATATTTTTCCTATTAAATTCTGGGCCCTTTACTGGTAACAAAGCATTCAATTTTAGTGTTCACATGTTCGACAACGCATGTTCAGTGTTGATGTAAAATTACAGCGTGTCACCAAAAATTTTTTTTTTTTCACTAATGTATAAAACAAAGTATACGGAGACCCATCTGAGTTAGGAGTTGTATATTGTGTTAATTGAAAAACAATTATAGAAGAAAACTTAATAATATATGATATTACACATAGAACAGGTGTAGCATATTTGATCTTGTATAGAGAAGAAAAAGGGAAAGGGAAGGGAGGGAGAGAAAAGGGAAAAATTATTATGAATAAATGTAATGAATAGAATATAAGTTAGATTAAATACCCGAGAGAGACGACACAATGTCAGTAATCCACCGAAATAAATTAGAGCTGCTTAATGCTTTAGCTACATAAATCATATAAGAAAAAAAAACTCACGTTCAGTTTGATGTTTTGTTGAGTATGGATGTGTCCTGGGCCTCAGTCATCGCTCACCATCCGGTGATCTGTATGCCCGTTTGTCACTCCTATTATATAATATTAAAACCTAAATATTGTAACCTGAGAATTCTTAATATAAATGATAAGTATATCCTCCCGAGATACAATTATGTTCACGGCATTAGAACATCCAACGTCGTATTACTTAATATTCTTAATAAGTTACCGAAAGAAATTCAGAACATTATTGTAGCTTCGGGAACACACCGGGAAAAACTTTAATCCTATTTACTACTAAGCCAGCCGGGTTGCTCTGCACAGGTTTAGGCAATAATTATTGTAAACTTAGTATATAGTCTTACTTACTTATATATAATTATATTAAAATATATGTCATAATACTGACGATAGTGCAGCACAGATAAACCCGAGTCGTTTCCGTGTTGTGTTACCGTTGTAGTATATATATATATATATATATATATATATTGAATATCCTATATATATATAAATATATATATATATATATATATATATATATATATATATATATATATATATATATATATTGGATAGAATATCCTTTAACGTAATAATAATTTGACTGAACTAAAAGCAATCACTTCCAACACTAGTCACTTCGGAAATTCAATCGCTAGTTGATATTAATTTTTTCCGACGAATATAAATCGCGATAAATCGCTCTATAAGGTTCGGGTATGTTCCAATCAAATATAGCTATCTCCCCCCATCACGCGTATAGACGAAATGTACGCATAATCGGAAACATACCAGATCGTATTCAGACGTGATCATCTCTTTCTATCGCACATATAGCTCTACTTCTCACACATTTCTGGCATATTCCGGAGCCAGGTGGGTATAAATGGGCGTGAAACTGGCTGAAAATGGATGTTCAGGATATAGTGTTCCAAGTGATTGATAATGATTTGTATAGTAAATGTATTGTTGATGACGGAGATGGGCTGAAAACATGTTTCAGTCTGCTAAGAATAATCTGATTTACTGCTGTCTTGGACCTCTCGATATATATATATATATATATATATATATATATATATATATACATATATATATATGTATGTATATATATATATATATATATATATATATATATATAAATAATATTTGGGCCGCCTCCGTAAGAATCATATATCTAACGCAGTCATTTACTACTTCAGTACCAATTTCGGGTCCAATATTGAAACATAGTGTAAAGTAGCAGCCTATATATATAATTCCCACTGCTGGGCATAGGCCTCCTCTCTTAGAGCGTTAGAGCATAGTCCTCCCCACGACTCGACTGACTTCATAACATTTTCTTTTATTAATTTCTTAGACATGCCGGTTTTCTCACGATATTTTCCTTCCCACATATCACGTGTTAAATAAGAACTTAAATCCAACAGACTGTAACATATAAGTATACATCCATCCCTCTCAGGACGTAACGAGCTGTCCCCCACGCCAGACAGCCCCGGCCGCCGTCGAGACCAATTAAATTGGATTGCGGACACATTTTTAAAATTTCATAGCGTCCCGTTTTAATGGATTATGGAAAATTCATCAACGCTTCCCCTTTGTTAACAGCTCTCTTGTTTCATCATGACTGAATACTTAGATACGATAGTATAGTTGGGACATACGACAGGCAATGTCAATCGTCATCATTGTCATCATTTTAGCCCATCACTAGTCCACTGCTGGACATAGGTCCCACAGACTGTAGTACAGTTCCTGAGCCACCAGCATCCACCGACTTCTCACATACTTGCATAGGTCGTCACTCCATCCAATAGTCAATAGCCTATTGGTTTAGGGTACGGTCTGTAAAATTTAATTTGGTAGCTTCGAATCCGCTATTCGAATTTTTTCGTGAACCATCTCTTAGCAATAGCTTAGTTGGTACGGTTAATGCGAATGGTAGTAATTCTATATATTTTCCACATATTCGATCAAAATCTATAATACGTATTAGGGTGGAGTGTGATTTCATATCAGAGTTCGGATGTCATAAAAGGCTTGTAGATAAAAAATCCATAAAACCTCATCCCTTGTTACAGTCGGCTAAATAACAATTTCGTACTTGACACATCTAAAACTACACAAATTTACTACAGAGAGATCTACATACGTTGGATTGTGTGGACGGTGATCATAAGAATGATAAAGAAAATTTTACGCCCTAGATTTGGAAATACACACACAAACGTATACACTAACAAACACACAAACGTAAATGTACAAGGCACAAATGCAAAAGTTTACTAATTCTTCTTGTTAGTAGATTTGAGTACTAACTTACCTGTGTTATATACTGAAGCAATATTTTGTTATTATTAAAAACATATTCTATTTTGTTGTTAATTGTATTGTGTCTTTCGTCTTAATAAACAAAATTACTGCGTTTTGGAAATGTGCTGGTGCTTAAAGCTCCTGGATTCCTGATTCGTCTCTTAAGCACCGGCAGGTCATTAATTGTACTTTGCATGTAACTATGTAGTCATGCGTAAAGCATGTAACAAATATTGTGAAAATATAAATAAGTCAAAGAGTAATTAGTAACTTTTTGACTTGTTTATATAATTTAAATTCAATAGCATTCTATTGTAGTAAATTCTCAACGTATTGATAAAATAGACTCGATTTATTTATAGTATTTAGAATCTTTGGAGAAATATCATGTTTAAGTACACACATCCTTTGTGGTACTTTTTCTTATTAATTATTTAAATGAAACTCTATCCAAATAACTTTAAATTATATCAGTTAAAAAGATTGTCGTCTTGGGTATAGTTTACCTTATATATATATATATATATATATACATGTATATATATGTATATATATAAATATATATATATATATATATATATATATATATATATATATATATATATAGAGTTTAATATAAAATAAGAGTAGTAGTGATATATATATAAAATTAAAGAGAAAAAATACAGGCTATATATAAACGTCAATAGCCTAATGGTTTAGGGAACGGTCTGCGAAACTAAGGTCGTAGGTTCGAATCCCCCATTCGACTATTGTCGTGAACCATTTCCTAGCACAAGCCGAGTTGGAGTGGTTAACTGGAATGTTAATTTTTCCTAAAAAACATTGGAGCATGGTCCAACACGCGACGCCCCTGCGGGTGGGCATACTTTACATGTTTTCGGAACATTGTTCTTTTAATTATTTCCTAGACATGCTGGTTTCCTTACATTGTTTTCCTTCACCTACGAGATAAACCGTGGTAGCTCAATTTCTAAGCTCACTTTTAATTTCACGGTACGCGAGCAAAGCGAATTCGGTCCAGGTACCGGCGCCGATGAAATTGTTAATTGCAATTTTAAGTGCTTAGTTAGCACGCGATAAAGAAAGAAAGGTATTATTTTTTAGGTCATAAACAATTTTTATTAACAAAATAATGTCGTTCTTATTTTCATAAAGAATGAATATTTCGAAACGTAATCTGTATTCCCGTCAGCTTATTCGCTAAATGATTCAATTATTTCTATGACATCAGTCAAGTTAAGCAGTTAATTTATATGCCGCTCATTTGATAGTTGAGCTACACTGCATCTTATTCCTAGCTGCAACATTAATGGGGTGGTTCGACTGGGTAAGGATCAAACCCCCTAAGAGTATCAGCCTGAAATGAAACGTTGTTTTGTTTTATAGGGACACAATTACTGATAGGGAGACATTCCATGTTAATCCTCAATACAAGTCATTCCTTCCGCAGTCATTCCTTACCATGGAGAGAACTGTGTGCTTTGTGAAAAGTGAAGCTACTTTAGATATATAATCTGTTATGGATACGCGTTCTATTGTCTTCTTAAAAGAAAACTGTATCATTTATTCTATATCCAATTAAGTACCTGCCGGCCAAAAGTTTAAGACCACCTTACTTAAAGTAGGAAAATAAAGTAAAACTACAATAAAATATTAAATGTTTAATTAACCTGTTTAATCATCTAATAGACCATTCATTGACAAACAATATACTTAAAAAGCATAAAGAAATATTAACAGTCCATGCAAAAAAGGCTATAGTTAGCTAAACTGATTTTTCATCAAAAAATCCTCCTTTACATTTTATGACTTTTTTCACAAGTCTCGGCATACGGGCAATCAATTTGTTAATGGTATCTTGTGATATATTGTTCCAACTTTCGCATAAAGCATTCCACATATCTTCTCGCGAGGATAGGCCACGATTACGGACGTTCTTATCAAGCTCTTCCTACAAAAGTTCAATGGGATTGAAATCAGGGCTCCGAGGAGACCAACACCCCTTAACACCTCTTGTGCCTTTTTCTCTTCTAATTATCCTCTACATCATTATGAGCTATACTTTGGGTCATTATTATGTTGGAAAATGAATCCATCTCCAATTAATCACAACCCGGAAGAACCATCATTATGTTCTAAAATGTTATTGTACTGTTCCTTTTTCAAAATGCCTTGAATTTTAATCAAATCGCCAGTTCCTTGGCTAGAGAAACAACCCCAGACCATAATTGAGCCACCACCTAGCTTGATTGTTGGGACTACACAATCTGACATCATCTTTTCTTGGGCACTGCGTCGAACGTAAATTCTACGTTTTGAACCGAATAGTTCAACGGCCTTAATCTTTTTACTGTTGTCAATGATAAAGGTTTAACCCGGCTTTTGGTTACTTCAACGCGGATTTCTGGTGCTGTTAAGCGTCTATTTTGCTTGCTGGTAACAACAATGAAATTATCTTCACTAATCGTGGTAGCTCTCGGCCTTCCCGAGCGTGGACGATCTTGAAAATTGCCTGTGTCCCTGTATCGAGTTATTGTGCCATGAACACAAGTCTTCGATAACTACAGTTGTGAAGCAATCTCACGTTCGGATTTGCCTTCGTTATGTAAAACAACGATGGCAGAACGCATTTCACTGCTAATTTCTCGAGCTTTTCCCATTTCATGACGTCTTCACTGTTTCTACAGTGACTCTACCACAAGTTTAGACTAATTGAGATTGTTTGTTAACAAACCCAAGTAAACTCGGGTAGTAATAAGTCAGAAACACGTGTTTTCGGAGCTAAATAATCCTAATTATTGACCAATACCTAACAAAAGCATAGTAGTAATGAAGACATTATAAAAATATTATAACGACTCTACCACCTGGCTCTAGCGCAGCGTTTGTCGACCATAGATGTTTATTGTCCAATAACTTGAAAGTAAACAAAAGAATGACTTCTTTAAATATTCGATACTAACAATAGAATATGCAGATGTGCATTTCTCTTATTTATCCTATGGGATTTTATTACAATTGGTTTATTATAATTATATTATGTGCGTCTTAAACTTTTGGCTGGCAGTGTATATAGAATTTTAAAGTACGAAATATAAACTTCTTATACTTAAACGTTTAAGTATAGAAGTATTTATAATTGAACGTTTATTAATCATACATATTTAATTTAGATTATTTTATTTTAGAATAAAATTTTATGTGAAAAAATATTTGTCGAAACTAATCGTGATTTGATACATTGATGTGAAATTGACGATTTAAAATCATATTCAAATTCTTTAATTTTTTAACAAGATTTAATTATTTTAAAGATGATAATTCAGTGATGACAATGTTATTCTGTGAAAACGTGGTTCTTTACTTTTCGAATCGACCCATTTACTAGCTAGCAACTAGGCCCTACAAATAAAACCACATAAAACCTCACTATGAAGACATTCGTATATAATTTTGAACGTTTGCATTCTACACAATTAATTTCGTGCAGATAAAATAAAAGTTTTAGGCCCTGTTAATAAACCCCACAGAGACCGGAAACGGGTGCACACTTAATTAAAGCTTCCGGTGTTGACACGAAAGGTCCCCTCGAGATAATATCAATATGTCTAATGTCCCGGAGATATTACTTCCGAGAACCTGACCTTAATAACCGCAACAGGCGCTGAATGCTGCAGTGATTTTCACCAGGAAAGATACGAGAAAGTAACAACTAGATTCGGTCGTGAATAACTGAACACTTGTAATCGTCGTCGCTCCAACTAGTGGAGGGTCCTACGCACTGCGCACCTGCAAATACGCAAACGCTCGTTCATCTTTTTTCCCATCGATTATCGGTTCTACGAGATAATTGGCAAAATTTTTCCACTTGGGCTTGCTGATCTCTGGAGATATATCAATGCAATCGACGCCAGTAAAAAGATTAAAAATAAGTTGATGAGATAAACAGTAAATAAATTGGTTGAGGGTTTATATATAGATAAATGAGGAGACATCCACTGTAGAACAAGGATGACTGACATAGCTGGTAAGATTAGCAAGCTGAAGTGGACAAAGCTCGTAGAACCGATGACTTACAATCGCAGTGTAGTACGACCCTCACTAGATGGAGCGACGACCTATGCAAGGCAGCGGGAAGGGATGGATGAAGGTGGTTCCGTATCGTGATTTGTTACAATCTACAGGGTACCTTCTGCAAGTCATTAAATATGTGATGATGGTGATGATGAAAGGAGATCAATCCCGTCGTGTTGAGGAAGCAGATGGTGAATTAGAAGCGACGTGATAGAAGTTCAATCAGGATTATATCATATAGATATACTACATTTCCATCTGTCTCATCAAAAAATTAACGGTTATCTGGGCGGACAGCCCTATCTGCCATAGGGTTGAACTGCGGGCGAAGTTTTAAAATTTCATAACTCAGTGCTTTAATGGATTATAAAATATTCATCAACGTTTCCCCTTTGTTAACATCTCTCTTGTTTCATCATGATTGAATGTTTTGTATACCTTATATTATGGGCACACAAAAATATCTCTTTATTGTTTCGATATTGAGTACAGTGAACGACAAAAGAGCGATAAAAGTTCAGTAAAAAAAATCCAATCGCCAACGCTAATTGGCAGTATAACCATCTCAGTATAACCATTGGTCTGATCTATATATATTGGTTTAGGGTATGGTCTATAACCTGGCACAACATTTTTTTAAAAAAAAAGTATCAATATAAATCCCATTTGTTTCTTCTGATTAAAATTAGTGGTTATTATCAATTATTATATTAGTGGTTATTTATCAATATTAAAATAACAATTATCGGTCCAAATTTAAAAATGCCAGATCAGAAACTGTATTATCTCAATATTTTTTTGAGATATTTTCCACTAAAATGCCTTAAAAACAAAAAAAAACCGTAATGAAACTTGGCTTGCAGATTATTTTAAAAACGGTTATGTTTTATTAGCTCTCCAACAATGCATAACGATAAGGATCTTATTTCAAAGAAACAGAAAAAAAATGATCGCATAGGAAGCGGGCGGAAATTCGTATTCGAACTAAACTTAAGGTCTTATTATATAAGGAATTACCAATAGCGCTGTATAATGAAATATTAGGTTAGCTTTATTGATAGGTAATATATGTATATGTTATTTATGTTTACATGATATATTATATGTATAATAATTTATGTATATATTAATAAATGTATGAATGTTTTTAAATAAATATAGTTCTGCATTTATTTTTATAATATTATTAATGTTATTTATTTTTTTCTCTATTTTTCTTTACTTCTTTTTTTTGTGATTACACTGTTTTTTTTCCCGATAATATGTCCAACACCAGGACTGCTGGAAGAGATTTTATTTGTAAAAGAAGCTGCGCTTTTGTACATACCTTTTCTGTATTGCTTCCTTTATATAAATGATTTGTGTACATAAAAGTTATATAAATAAATAAATTTATTTAATACTTCAACTTTAGTTGAGGAGAACTTGTATCAAATTTCATTTAATGTTTAATTATTATTTTATTTTTGTCGGTCTCTAAAAATTATAAAAGAACAGAAAAAATCTCTCGTTTCGTCACGTCAAATTAACTTGAACCCAAATCACTTATAAATATTAATTTTGTAAAATGTGTATATACATTTTATATTTTATATATTTTATACTTTAATAACCTGGTGGATAAGTTTCGTATTATTAAGCTAATATATCATTTAGTATTTTTTGTATAATGATAAAAATATCAAATGATGGCGTGGTCTTTCCTTCATTTAAGCTGCAGACAATTAAAAGCTTCAGCTTAGCTCTACTACTTGTACAATAACTTAATGTTTATAAGTCTTATAGAGGAAGTCACCTGTCTTTTAAGATCTGATTAAGTTACCGGTTTTAACAGGAAAGGGTCCACCGGAAAAGATATAAATGTGTAATGTCGCTGACGCATTATTTTAGCGAAATGTGACCGCAATTTGAGATGATTGGGAGAAATATACAAATATAAAATGAAATAGAGAAGATAAAATCTAGCATGGTCATTTAACAAAGAATTCATTTTGCTGCTCACTACTAGCAACATGCATAGGTCGGCTCAACCGGAGAAGGATCACGGCCTGACAAAAACCCACGTCAAATAGTCACGGCTGTGTTTCTCATGGTGAGTGTAGGGACACGATGACATAATTACAGGTGGTGAGGCATGTGAGCTCAGTCCTCGAGGGTGATGTATGTGCACCTTGAACCTTTGTTAATGATGGCTGTAGATGTAATGGGGCTCAGTCACCACTCATCAACTGTTTGGATCCAAATTGCTTTACCATTGTGAAGATTATCGGTCACAAGCATATAAACAAACACACGATGTCTGACTATTTTATAATATGTATAGATCATAGTGAAAAATAATTTTGAATTGAATTTATTGATAAAGAAGTTATATTTCACCAACCTGAAACTAATTTCGCATGCACGATTTAATTTTATTATTTAGTAATCTGACATGGTAAAAAAATACTTCTAAATATATTTTTAAAATGGAACGAAACACGTTTTAAGAATAGTCATGTATCTTTTTGTATTGTATTGTATATACTATTTGTGATTATATTTATTTGTTTACGTATATGTTAGTATATATAATTTAATTATTTTATTACTACAATAAATATAGGATATTACCTACGAGGATACCTTTCGTAAGGGCCGCACATTGTAGTTCTTAAAAATATACCTATATCTATTTTACATTGATTAAATTACCATGTTTACTTCTTGTGACGTCATCTATTGTTTTGTCGCCTAACGAGACAGTCGTGAAACTTAATGACACCCCAATAGTTATCTCTACCCAGGAACTATAATCTTAGTATTTACAATTAGGAGGCATATATATCCACACTCGTGCGATACAGTAGCACTTAATGATACCCAAAGTTGATCGCACCAGTGCGCAGGAGATATGTACAAAAGATCTTTAGAGGTTGAACTGCTATTAGGCACCAGCATAAACCCTGCCACTAAACATAACCAAAGGTAAGATATCTCCATCCAGCAGTTTGATCGCTACAGTGAAATAAAGGATCCCATATAAATATAACCACGGTACTACAACTCTTGTCAGCACTCAGTTAAAACCAGCATCAAAACCTTTCGCAACAATAAGCCCAATATTAATTAATCAATTGGCAAAGATCTTCATTCAATTAAAAAGTAAGACAATTCTATCAGACGCTTTGAACATAATTTGATTTGGTCGTGGAACCTCGAGAGGTGCGACATTTTGAACGCCGTGAAATACGGGGAGTATTTCAAACAAATTTTGTTAAGTTCGACGAACTAGGGTGAAAACGGGCCTAATTTTGTCATACCGAAGGTTAGTAGTTTAAAGTTGGACAGTGGAATTTTTTTAGTTTGATGACAAATAAGCACACGGTTCACCTGGTAATGAGTGTTAATTTTAGCCCCTAACACTCTTCATTAGCCAAAACTGAAGAATGTTAGGGAATAGTATGAACATAGATGAGTATCGTTACGGGCAACTAGATCTACACTCACCATGCGAAATACGGCAGCGTTTTGCTGCTATATCACGCGCCACGTTCGCACTTTGTTCCATGTTGTTCCACTGATTATATTGTGATCCAAATAATAGAAGTAAATCACTGAAATCGATATAATTAAATATTCCATTACATAGTGCTAGAGCCACGCTGCTCATTTCTAGGAGCCACTTGAATGGGTCCACTGGGGAGGAATATAGTATACCTGCATGAAATACAAGTCAATCCAATCCCAAGTTACAAATATTCCATCTCAGTCCACAGGGGTGACGAAGCATCTTGAACTTCTGTTGAGTATAGATGTAGATGTCATCGGTAGCTCGCTAGCGGCAGTTATCGCTTAGGTGAACTGCTTGTCTATAACCTCTATTCTGTCTAAAGATTATCACTTGAGAACGGCTCCATCGATTTGGCTGATTTTTTTCAATATTGTCAGGATAAAGTTTCTATGAAAGAAAAATGTGAGAAAATCCAAAAAAAAATCGGAAATTTAGATTGATTTATTGGTATGAAAATCTTAGAGTCGCGATCACAACAGATGTGACGATTCAATATTGAAATTCAGCTGCGTGTCTCCGTTATATTTTCTAATAAAAACACTTCATTAGGACAGTAATAATTAATATTTCCATAAATTAAACGATTATATTCGTTCTTTATGATTCTAAATTTCCAAGTATAACTATTTGCGATAAGAATGATTAAATAGAACTTCAAGGAGATTAATTTAACGAATTCGTAAATGTTTACCTTGATAGAGTAAACAACCGCTACATGTTATGCACGAATCTCATTAGTCTTCCAAAGTTCACAAATCGCAAACTTGGTCCAAATTCGCGTGCGTTACATCTCCTTCCATATGTCCTTAACCTACTTGCTCTTTACGGCAATATTACTACATAATTTTCTCATTTTACAGGTAGCCGCCTCGAGAATGCCGTCGTTGGATTAGATTAGAAAAGCGAAGTTATGACGGCAGATGGATTCATGGCGAAAATGTTAGAATTTCAATTCTCTAAAATTGTAAGACCTTTAAGGGCGATGAATGAAATGAGAAATTTAATTTAAAAGCGGAAATGGATGATATTGTGTGATGACAAGTTATGTTCCCTTGATCTTGGGAGTTCTGTCGTGAAGTATTATTGAGAAGTTGATGCCTATCAAGTGTTGGACCGTTAAATGCAAGCTGCCGTTACAAGTTACGAAGTAATTAAAGGAATAGATCTTTGATAAGTGGAAACCGTTGAGTGGGGTTGCATACCTAAGTGCTAAAATCAGTGAAATTTGTGAATTTTTTGCTAGTTAGATAATGAAGTGTTGAAATCATGGGCTGTCAATTGGGAAAGCTGGCCGCCTCGGAGAGGCGTTGCAACAATTCTGGGCCAGCATTAGCGGACGGTCCTCCTCCTGCTACGGACCCTCGCCTGCCGCTGACTGCCAAGCAGAAGTACTCCATGCTAGCCTCATGGAAGGGCATCTCTAGAGCGATGGAGAAGACTGGCATTCATATGTTTATCAAGTATGTATACTCCTTTATTGTAAACCAAGAACAGATCTATCCAAATGCACTATAAATATAATAATTGTGATTAAAAATGTTCATTCTATTTTTTATTTATTTAACAGGACGGATTTTATTCAAATTAAATACTGCTAATTTTTTATATTAAAATTGTTCTTGGTTAAGTTTATATATCAAATGATTTAAAAAGTTTTTACTCTGGTTTCGTTATAATTCTTATAATAGTTACCTGCTCTGAGGGCAAAAAAATTCGAACATATTTTCATGTTGAAAAATTATAATCTTTAAATGTTTTTTCAATACATACTGACAACATTATATCAGTAGATACGTATGTGAATGTGTACGTTTGTATGTATATATGTGTGTATTTTAAGTGTAATAATTATGTACATTGTTTGTTACAATTATATACTTTTAAAAGTATATAACTGTCACTAAAATTTTATTTTCCCCTCTACCCAAATGACTTGGAAAGAATATTTCTTGGCATTATGTCCACCTTATTGGTATAATGTCTGTTTTTCTTGTACAATAAATTACAGATTACTTTACATTACATTTAAAGTACGAAATACCAAGACTGATTAAATAGTTTACCGTCATCGGTTGTGCCCATCGGGGGCAGTTCTCGGCCCTGGTTTGGTCGACTCTGCAAATTAGCTGCGCGGTACAAGCAAGATTGTTACCACGTTTGGGCTGAGGCGTCAGCGGCTAGGAATGTAAATACCAGCCTTATCAAAAAGAAGTACAACTCTGCCTCCAAGGCTGTCCAGGGGAATTTCATTGTAAACCGTCTCTCCATCTTTGCGCAGGGGGTATGTCTCGTTGGCCAGAGATCAGTGCGTAAAGCACTGCAATCTCATGACGTCAAGAAGTCGAGTGGGCACGACGGAAATCCTCCAATTGTGCTTAGGACATGCGCTCCTGAGTTGGCACCGGTTTTAAAGCGCCTGTTCCGGTCCTTGTACTCTCTAGCCACCGCCCCGAAATCTTGGAAGACTGCCATTATCTACCCGATCCCAAAGAAAGGTGATAGATCGGATCCGTCCAAAAACAGGCCGATTGACATTACCCCCTTATTCTCGAAAGTCATGGAAATGACCATCAACTGCCAACTCATGAGGTACCTTGAAGAGCACCAGCCGATTAGAAATCGTCAGTACGGTTTCCGTCAGTGTCGTTCAGCTAGTGACCTTCTTGCGTACCTCACGCATCAATGATTGGACGCGATCGAGGGCAAGGGGGAGGCCCTGGCGGTTAGTTTAGACATGGCCAAGGCCTTCGATCGGGTGTGGCACAAAGTATTTCTTTTGAAGTTGCCTTCCTACGGGTTGCCCGAGAAACTATGCGCCTGGATAACCAGCTTTTTGGAGGGTCGGAGCATCAAGGTCATTGTCGACGGTGCATGCTCTGACCCGAAACCAATTAATGCTGGTGTCCCACAGGGTTGTGTACTGTCACCCACCCTGTTTCTACTGCATATCAGTGATATGCTGCAAATAAGCAATATTTATTGTTATGCAGACGATAGCACTGGTGGTGTATTGTATACGGCCCGCGCTAATGTTTCTCGGGCTACTGCCGATGAGAACATGACAAAACTTGTGTCCGAACTGGAGACCCTTTTGGGTGAAGTCTCGGATTGGGGTGGACAAAACCTTGTCGATTTCAATCCCAAAAAGACCCTAGTCTGCACCTTTACTCCTAAAAAAGATCCCTTCATTGTAAATCTCCACTTTGAGAACACTCCCCTGGTTGCCTCACCCAGTATCGGTATTCTCGGCGTCGACATATGGGGTGACGTTCAGTTTCGCGGTCACTTGGAAGACAAGGCCAAGCTGGCCTCAAAAAAGCTGGGTGTGCTCAGTAGGGCGAAGCAGTATTTACAGCCGGGCCACAGCCTACAACTGTATAAGGAGCAAGTGCGGCCCCACATGGAATACTGCTCGCACCTCTGGGCGGGAGCACCACAATACCAGCTTCTTTCATTTGACCGCATACAACGGAGAGCGACTCGAATCGAAGACCGAGGTCTCACCGATCGGCTGGATTCTCTGGCCCTGCGGAGGGACGTGAGTTCCCTCTGCATTTTTTATCGTATATACCATCATCGGACGACACGACGGACCACAGATTCCATCCTCACCACGTGGATGGCTGGCATTCCTATACTGTGCCCTTATCGCGGTATTTTCTGTTCCGCACAGCTGCCTTATGGAACGGTCTATCCTTGGCGGATTTTCCAAACCAGTATAGGCTCGCTTCTTGAAGGACCCTAAGTCGGTCCTTCAAGAAGCGAGCCTATTCCTTTCTTAAAGGCCAGCAACGCATCAGCAGTTCCTCTGGTGTTGCGGTTGACCATGGGCGTCGATAAGCACCTCGGTGTCCCCACCGCTCGTTTGCTCTCTTTTTCCTAAAAAAAAAAAAATATTTACTTATCGGCGTCTCCTTTTTAAAAACAATGTATAAATCAGTACATGGACAGACATACCGTCGTAAAGAAAATATTGAAGCTATAAATCCTTGATGGTTACAGGAAATACGGCTAATGATGACGACGCTGATGATGTCCACCTCGGCGACAGCTTCAAGTTGTTGCACAAATCACATCAACTGCGCAAAACATTGTATAGTGCCGTAAAATAACAGCGTAACCATCAAATCAATAAACAGCATGAGTACATATCAAATAAATGACAACATCTGTTGGTTTGTCATATATATATATATATATATATATATATATATATATATATATATTTATATATATATATATATATATATATATATATATATATATATAATACATAAATACACAAACACCAAGAGGAATTTATATATCACATGTTATTTGCCTTCAAATATTGTTGTCGAAGAAGAGATTTAAAAGAAACTAGGAACAATATTTTTGTATCACAAATTGTTCATATTCGGGCCTGGGTGAGTTGTATGTACATATGTCCCGTGGGAATGCATTCATATTGAAGGGTAGAGTAGGGCATACTGACGGCACTGTAATATATTCTCCACAGTTGATTTCATATCGCCGTGGTGGACGTCGACCTGGACGACTCCAACATCATTATATAAAGTAAAAATATTTGTTCATTCATTTTAATATTTTCGTGTACACAAAATGAAAATATTTTAAATCCTTAACCATGATACGTTTCGATGATAACAATTATTGAACTTTGATGATGAGAACTCCAAGTTAACTCATTAGTGATTATATATATTCAATGTACTATATGCAAATCACTCCCGCCAAAAAGACGTCAAGATGTAACAATAAGGCATGGGAACTTAAACTACTTGTAGATTTTAAGGTATTTTAAGGAATAGGTGGCAAACGAAGAACCAGTTCCTCACTGGCAATTGATTACCACCACACATAAACACGCAACACCAGAGAGACGCAGGTGTGCCAGTTCTTTTCTTGAAGGTCCCTGAGTCGTATTGGAATAGTCGTATCTCTGTTGACAGCTGATTCCACATTGAAAACGTGCGTGGTGAAAGAAATCTATCATTGTTCATTTTAATTAACATAAAACTAATTAGAGCCCCAATTTGAGAGTTACTAATATATTTAAAAAAACTAAATATGCCACACAAACACTCAATTCATCTGTTGGCTATTGATGTCTACAACCAATACACGTCTTCAACGATGATGCAGGATGCACATGAGTTTTCACCCCTGAGGACTGAGATGGAATTCCTTTTTACCTGTTATGAGGCCGTCGGATCACATCAATTTGAAACACGGCAGCGTCATGCGCTATATCACGTAGGTATTTTATGAAGGCTAGATCCCAAACCAATCCGACCTACTCTGCTGCGATGAATCAGCTAGAACGTAGCGCTACTATGTTGTGAGCCTTGGGTGCGGACAACTAACGATGGTCTCCCGAGCAGAGCCGCGGTAGCTTAGCGTCTAAGCGCTCGCTTTTAACGGCACGCGAGCTAACCAAGTTCGATTCTCGTTGCCTGACACCAATTAAATTGTTATTTGCAATTTTAAATACAGATTCACTACGTGCTCGGTGTTGAAGGAAAACATCCTTAGAAAACCTGCATGTCTAAGAAATATATAAAAAAAATCTAGGACATGCGAAGTCCGCCAATCCATATTGGAGCCGAATGGTGGACTTTTCTATAACACCCTGTCTAACGAGCGGACCTATATCCAACAGTCGAATTTATATATATTATATAGGTATACCATACTAACCAACTATTCTGTCTGGTCGACACATCGTACATATTTTTTAATAACTTTAAGGCATAAGAACATCAAAATCTTTTTATACGTTCATAAATATAAAACAAATCTTGTTTGTAATGGCAAACCGTTTATTGGCAAGAACAAAAACGGCATGGAGTCGCTTATACGACAAAGTTTCGAACAGCGCCCGAGGCACGACAACAATGGAACTCATTAAAGTTCGCAAGTCTAAATGACGAAAGACAATCTTGGAAATATAATATGTAATTATTATTAATTATGTTTGGTTAAGCATACGACAATATCTTTACCAAATATAATATATATATATATAAGCATTTTTGCGTTCGTGGAATTAGTTTCGATTTCGAGCCGAAAGAAATATTTCAAACTCTCGAATATATAAATTCCATTATTGTACATAGAACTCCTCTCTACTCCGCTCAGCACGTGGAAAGCAAATTTTACATAAAATTAATAAATCTATGTCTTTTTTTTACTTCTTATAATATATACTTATATACAAAAAATATGTAATAATTTAATCATCAATTGTAAATACCATATTTAAAAATAATGTTCCAACGGCTTAATGCCTTTTGGTATTTTCATTGACTGTAAGTGCCAGCAAACAAAATAATAAAAATAATTACAACAAAAGAATAAATAAATATTAAAAATATAAAATATATTAAACAATAAACATCATATAATACATTTAATACATAATAATAAACATCATATAATTTATTGAATACATAATAATAAACATCATATAATACATTAAATACATAATGATAAGAGTATCCCACTACACACAAACGATTCTTAAATTGAAGCTTAGACTGCAAAACTCGAATTAACAATATATTTTATATTCCTTTATTGTTTGATTGGAACGTCACGTGCGTGTTATATACACTATAATATAGACTATAATATAGAAACGTACGTTTAAATATTAGTCTATGATCCCTCCTACAATTAAGACCCATCTATCGGCACCTCATACGTTATAATCCATCAAGCCACTTGTGCTACAGAACGTGCCAAGTAAATATACATTCATACATACGGACATACCTATATACATACTTACCCTCGAAGACTGGAAACCTTTTGCAATCTAGGAAAGAAGTTGTGTGTTTTTTCGTAACAATAAACATTGATTGATACATTTCATCATGCATATATGGCGATTGAACACCCCCTCTCTTCTCTTCCCCCCTTCCCCTCTGACGACAATATACAAGTTAAATTTAGCTTTCTAGGTCAACAAGGGCTGTTAAAGTCTCGGCACGCCTGACCCACTACAATGTACAATCTTTATATTCGATAACAGAGGAACTTCTTTGACCACCTGCCTCGACCTATGCAAAATGATCAAGCCTTATTCTAGTGGACAATTGTTTATTTCAATTTTATTTGTCGGTTTAAAAAAAGTGGTGATGGCACGGTTTTTGCTCGCGGATGAAGAAAAATGGTGACGAAACCTGTATACAACATTTCTAGACATTTGAAATCCGCCCAAAACCTGCTTTTACTTTACTATGAAGTTTATTTTTGAAAATTAGTTCCATTTAATTAATTTAAATCCCGTTTCGTAAATCTTTGACATGACTAAAGTGTTAGGTTATTACGTCATTAGCCAAAATTGTTTTTGAATGAACTTTAGGCGAAGACGGCGCCAAGAATACGAGACGCCGCTAACTTAGTTTCGAATGCCCGAGACGCGACCGCGGAAAAAGTCATCCAAGGTAATTAAGTTCCAGAGAACTGCTGTTCTTTGTATTAAAAAGTTAGTCCTCTATTTAATTCAACTACGTTGAATGTTGTGCTATAATATTATTACTATTTTAATTTAGTTTGGTTCTCGTTATCGTTCGAATAATGCAGGACCAAAATAAAAATACGATTTGTACCTGCTCGTAAGAGATTCATGTGGCAATACACCCACATTCTTCCTGTATAACGAATCATAATTCAGAAACGTTGTCACCCCATATGTAATGCTTCATCATCTGTTATAAAGGTATCTGACTCTCAAAGGTCCCTGCACTCACCAGACAAAACACAACACATTTTTTTTAGGGCTGATGGCCGCAGATAGCCCTAGGGCTTTAGTCGATACCTCTTTTTACGTGTAACCAGCGCAAGGGCTCCCAAATCTCGGCTTGAACCGATACCCTGTTCCGCGAGAGCGTCTGACTCGAGGGTGCCCGAGAGAGCCGAACCTCGGCTCGGTCAGTTGCTTGAACCCCAGTAGCACTAAAAGTGCGTAAACCCCGGTGCAGTTAAATCCCCAAAGAAAAAAATATATACTAGTCAAATGATATTAATTGAAAGCAAATTATCAAATTAACAAGAGTGGCCCGTGAGTTACTTGCCGGTTCTCTAGCTCTATTTTTCGGAAGCTCGCGCTAAATTTATCTAATAATTAAAGAGAACTAGTGCTAGAACTATCTAATGTCTAAATTATAATACTACAATATAATAGAATAAAATACTCTTCATTTAGTAGATGCCTATTACTTTAATTTTAGTTAAACTAAAACATCGCGGTTAGTCGTGAATTTATTGTATGTTCTTAATAGCACGACTCCACTACACATGTATAATGTATAAGTAGTAATACCAATGCATCGACATTTTAAACATTATTATTATGACATATATTTGAGACAAAATTAGATATTAAATAGCTTTGATACACGTTTCAATATCGCCGTTTGTATGTATGTATTAAAGCCTTGCTCGTGAATGTATTTGCAAGAATATTCGAATAACTAATCAGACGTTGGAAATATGTTGCAAATGGAAAACACGAAACTAATACGATAGATTGTATTTTGTTTTGATTTGTTTTTTTTATTGACCAATTCCAAAAGCAGGTTTTATGTTGATGTAATAGGTCTTTACTTATGAAATTGCCGTTTTGTATGGAAGTTAAAGTATTTTTTTTTCAACTTTTTTATTTCTGTTATTCAAAGTATCTATCCATGTAATCGATGCCTCTTTGCCAATGCAATGGAAGTTTATTGATGTCCTTCTTGTCAAAATCAGCTGGACGGGAGGCAACAAACTCTTCAAAGGCATTTAATACCGCCTCTCGGGAATTTAATTTTATTCCCGCTAAAAAGTTGTACAAATTTTGGAAAAAGTTATAGTTGGTGGGTGCAAGGTCTGGTGAGTACGGTGGATGAGGGAGAGCTTCCAACCTCAACTCTTACAGCTTGGAAACTGACTGTTGGGCGTATGGGGTCGCGCGATGTCGTGTAGGAGCAGCGGGGACGACCGATTGACCAAAGCTGGTTGCAGATGTGCGAGCTTCTCCATCATTGTCTTCAGTTCTTCACAGTACACATCTGCAGTGATGCTCATGCCGTTTGGTAAAAAACTGTGATGAATCACACCGGCACTAGTCCACCAAACAGTGACCATCAACATTATAGAGGTAATTTTTCGTTTAAGGCATTGTTTTGGTGCTGAACCAGGGTCTAACCAACTTGCTGAGCGCTTTTGATTGTCGAGCAGAATCCACTTTTCGTCGCACGTAACAATTCGGTTCAAAATTCTTTCATTTCTGTGCCTATTATCAGAATTATTATTAGAATAATTTTGTTTAAAATGCCCTCAACGACGACAGGAGGGGTAGGTTGGTGCAATGTTGGAATGTATTAGATATCGTGTGTTGACGAGGGCTTCTTTGGTGGTCGCGTCATCGGGGTCGTCGAGGGCGAGCCTCGGTCTCCTTCGGACGCGGGGGATATACGAAATGGGATTGAAGTGATGGCACTCACAATCAACGGGTTTGTGTGTGTAACGGCAGATTCGAAGTATCGACGGGAAGCCTATAGGTACAGAGCTATAGTCTGGAGCTGAAGATCTATATGTAGATTTTCACTACGCAAATACCACGGTGCTTCGATAGCTTGGCTCTTGAAACGATTTTGCCTGAAGTCGGTGAATAAGACGCGGGGAGGTATGCGCAAAGACCGGGCTTGTAATTATGGGTCGGATACACGCTTTCTAAAGCGTCATTTTATTACGCAGGGACATTTTGTTACTTTTATTAAGTAACGAATGCGAACAACCGAGAACAAAGGCCGCCCGACTTCATACGCGGTTCATGTGCGGAGCGAAGGTGAGTCTAAGTATATGACTGTCCTTTCCCAGGGGATTTGACGATCAAATAGCTCGAAAGTTGGAAGATATGGCGTTTTGTTGTGCCGAGAGAAGTAAATGGCTGCACTTTTGGTGGGGTTAACCTCGATCCACCATTTCCCTAAGCCAACACGGCTGAAGATTGGAGGCGTTTCAAGATAGTGTCTGGTTTGAATCAAATGCGTAGAGACCGGTGTCATGGGTGAAGAGGGTTAGCTCTACAACGCGAGTGCGCGATATTTCGTTGTCGTTCGTGTAGAGTGAGTAGAGTTGGTGTCAGTGAGTGTGTGGTTCCTCAATAACTACTGAGTCGATTTTCATGATTCACTAATGTAACGTAAATACTATTAGAATATTTCAGTAACATTTTAGGTTATCATTCTTATATTCAAAATAAAATGTATACACACATTACATACCGAAAAGCTTTTAAAATGTCTAAATAAAACAAACACTTCTGTTTAGTGGTAAGGTCACACTGCATTTATATATATATATATATATATATATATATATATATATATATATAGATATATATATATATATATATATTTATATATATATATAGATATATATATACGGGTATTTACTTACCGGATCCACGAAAATAAAATAAAAACAGCAAACTTTGCTTAAAGCGTCGGATATCGTTACAGTGTTCGCTGAAGAAGGCTCATAAAGCTACGTTTGCTCAAACGGAAATCTTACCTCTAGTTGTTGAATTTAGTTTATTTTACATAATTATACAAAATATTTTAACAAAGTTGTATAAAAAAAATGTTAAATATTTAGATAATGGTTGTTACCATTATCATTTCAGTGATAAATCGACGATGCGGTTGAAGTTCAGCTGCTATATATATATATACACTACGAATAAGTCTCAAATTATATATACACAGACAATTTCTTATAAAGAGGAAAACACCTTAATACAGAAGTTTATTAATTTCGTGATAGTGCACGATAATATGTCCTGGGAATTTGGAGTAAACGTCTTTAGAACGCGTCCTCCCGAGATATGGCTACCTCGAGAGCGATAATTCCGTTGGAACGTTTGAGCCAAAATTTTATTCACTCTCTTGCGAACTTGAGTCTTGGAGGAAAAACTATTTTTTTTGATTGCAGACTGCGACTAAAATTTTTCTTTTCGTTTTTCACCAGCAGTGACCTTTATCATAATATATTCTTTTCTAGTCTGTTCAATTTCTGTTTCAGTTCTTCTTTTATTTTATTTTTTGTAATATTAGCACAAGTAATGTCATTAATTTTAGAGTTTTATAAAAATAAGCAAATACACATGTATTTAATACTCATTTGTTTTAAATAATTAGTTGATATCCGAATACTAATGTTTATTCATCATCATTATATCAGTCCAACACTAGTCCACTGCTGGGCATCGGCCTCTCACACAGATTGTCACGACGCATGATCGTGGGCCGCCCATCGACTGCCCCAATACTTGCTAAAGCCACCACTTTAGAAATCGTGTGGTCTCAACAATAGTTGTTTAATATCTTAACAAATGATAGAAACGCAGATACAACACACACAATATAATCTAACTGGCAACACTCTCAGCTGGTAATGTAAGCCACTAGGGTGCCGGATGTGAGAATGGCCACACATCCAATTGCCTGGACCTTCTGTTAACCACTGATTTTTTTTTTCGGGCTGATGGCCGCTGTTAGCCCCAGGGCTTTTACAGTTTCACCGGTTGAGAGGTGACCGAGCGCTTATGGCACTCAGTGGAGACCTCTATATATGGGTAACCAGCACAAGGGCTCCCTAAAGAGAGCCTCGGCTTGGACCGTTACCCTGTTTCGCGAGAGCGTCTGACTCAAGGGTGCCCGAGAGAGTCGAGCCTCGGCTCGGTCAGTTGCTTCTGACGATTATCTAAAATAATATCACTATTATTATTAACTACCTGTACCATCACTTCAGAATGCGTGGGCGCTGGAGAAGAAGTGGCGCAAGAAACTCCAGCAACGCTTCTTTCTGTATGGACTGGAGAGAACCGGCCAGTGACATGGCAGTATCGCGAATAACATTGTTTGCGATCGCCGTCCCTCGCCGTCGGCGGGGGCTATATGAGGGTGCAATGTATGTGTGTTGTGTTTTATGAAGGGCTTGGGCCCTGGTGGTTGCGTCGTCAGGGTCGTCGAGGGCGTGCCTCGGTCTCCTTCTGACGTGGGTAAATCTGTGATTCGCGATGGGATTGTAAGTGGCGGCACTTACAATCAAGGGGTTTGGGTGTGTGACGGCAGAGCCGAAATATCGGCGGGAAGCCTGCTTCAGGCACTGAGCCATGGTCGGCAGCTCAAGATCTATATGTAGATTTTCGTTATCAAGAACCACGGCGCTCCGGTGGCCTTGCGCATGAAACGATTTTGAATTACCTGAAGTCGATGAATGTGACGCGGGGAGGCATGCGCAAAGACGGGGCTTGCGTATGTCATTATGGGTCGGATGCTTTGTATAGTGTAATTTTATTACGCAAGGAAATTAAACCTCTCCAGATAGATACGTTGTCGTAGTCTCCTCACCATTGGGAACTTCTGATCACTGTCTGATGAAATCTAAATCGTCCCTTTCTCCCCCGGATATCGATGTTCATGATGTCCGGCGAATGTGGCGTTACAAGTTAGCAGATTGGGACGAGATGCGGCACTTCTTTGCATCTTATCCATGACGGCAAGTTTACTTTTCTTCAAATGACCCTTCGAGATGTGCAGAAGCTATACCCGATGTGGTGAGTCAAGACATGGAATATTTTAATCCTCACGCTGACGCACCCATTGGTGGCATAGGTGCGGTGGCCCTTGGTTTAACGCTGAGTGCGTCCAAGCTGAAAAGCTTAAGCATTCGGCATATTTATCCTGGGTTTATACTCGAAACCGCAAATCTCCGGATGTCAAAACGAAGAAGAAAGCCTTTAACCGAGCCGCCAAGTACTTTTAAAAGGAATTAAAGGAGGCTCGCCTTGATCGCATCAAAGATATTGGTACAAAACTTTCTGCCCAGCCAACTGGTAGTAGGGCCTTTAGGTCTCTTGCCAAAGCGATTGAAGCAAACTTCTGTCGGTCCTCACTGCCCCCGCTGGTTAAGCCTGACGGTTCTCTGGCCCACACGGCAAATGAGAAAGCAGAACTCTTTGCAAATCTCTTTGCCTAAAGATCTCATCTGGACCCCGGCGATAGCATTCCACCTACCTTACCTCACAGTAATACTTCTTTGCCAGAGGTACACATTACTAACAAAGAGGTCAAGAATTGTGCCTAAGTCCTGGAAGCTTGCGAATTTGCACCGATCCTGTCAATTATCGACCTATTTCGACTACCTCCATTATTTCTAAGATAATGGAGCTTATATTGATTGCACGCCTTGTGGCATACCTAGAAAACAATGACATCCTTAGCTACCGTCAGTACGGGTTTCGTCGAAACCGGTCAACTGGCGATCTTCTAGTGCACGCCACTCATCTCTTTGGTGAGGCTCTCGATAACAACGGTGAAGCACTAACTTGCTCACTTGATGTTTCGACAGCTTTTAACAGGGTCCAGGTCCTGGCCCAGGGTTATTGGGAATCGAAATTTCATCGAACCTCAACGTATGGACGATTCATCGAGTCCAAGGCAAAGATAGCTACAAAAACACTTGGGATCCTGATCAAAGTGCAGCGGTATTTCTCTGCGGGGCAGCTTTTAACGCTCTATAAAGCTCAAGTCCGGTCGTGTGTAGAATACTGTTGTCACATTTAGGCAGGCGCCGCTAAATGCCAACTCGCAACTTGGGACTCGGTGGAAAGACGAGCTAAGAGGCTAATTGGTGACGCAGCTCCAACCAATCTGCTCAGTCTTGAACACAGGCGTAAGGTGGATAGCCTTTCAGTGTTTTACAGAATTCATTTTGTAGAGTGAGCTTGGAATTACATGATCTAATTCCCCCATCCCCGTTCCACCATCGGACCTCACGACGCACTGCTGGATTTCATCCTATTGTTGTGAACATCCCTCAAACCCGAACGAAGCGCTTTGCTTCGTCTTTCATTATTCGTACAGCAAAGGACTGGAATAGTTTGCCCGCGTCTGTCTTTTCCTCCGAATACAATGTGGGTGTTTTCAAGAGTAGAGTGAATAGGCATTTACTGCGCTAGTGCGCCTTACCATCCAGGACTGCATTTTCGCTTAACATCAGGTGGGATCGTGGTCAAGCACGTTGCTTTGAAAGTTTAAAAGAAAAAAAAACAGTTATCTTATTTTATTTATTTATTAGGTATGTCAACAGCAAAACATATACAATAAAATACTTAACATTAAAATTTAACTTTAAACATTGCATATATGCTTGACAATTACAGGCACACATAATCGGTTTGGGTCTGCGAAACCTAAGGTCGTAGGTTCGAATCTTATAATATATTATGAAGGATAATAAAATTAACAAATAAAATTAAAAAAAAACCCAAAGCACATCCTAATCACAATTGAAACTCCCGAAGTCCTTAAATTACAACAGGCTCTTAAATTTATAATCTCAAATCTCATTAAAGAATTACCAATAATAAATATATAAAATAACTAATTTATTAAAGAAACGGATCAAAAAGTTAAAATATGTATAACAATGTTGAGAATTAACTGTCAGTCTATCGATCAACAATATATATATGTATATATATATTATATATATATATTCATATATAACACTATGTATGTTCAGCGAATCGATGGTGCGCTCATAAATCTAATTAGTATTTTGGTGTACAAATAAATAAAACCTGGAGCCACCATTAGACTATTGTCGTGAACCATCTCCTAGCACAAGCATTTAGGCTTAATAGAAATGGGTAAAACAATGGACCGAATTTAATAAAACAATAATAAAATCAAATATTCTTGATACTCACAACCCCACTTAAAGTAGATAAGAACCCTCTCTGACGAAAGCGAAATAAAATTTCAATATAAAGCATTCAAATAAAAGTTTATAGAATTCTAGTGCTTGCGAACAGAAGTCACGGGGGTTGTTCAACGAGCTTCTCGGCTTGTTATTTAGAATTTGCAAGAAGCGTCGAAGCCTTTCTTAACAAAACTTACTTTCCACATGGTTTACCTTCTTTTATTATTTATTATTTATATTATTTACTAAAGACATTTTTTATTTAAGTCAGGGTGACATACTAGCACATTCCACCTAATGATAAATGAAGATTACTGGGCCTCACAGTACCCAGATTGATTCTCGATAAGGAATCGTAACACCATCTGCATTATTCTCTCGCATGTTTTTTTATATTGTATTGAGGATAACAAACAAACAGATCGTTCACCTGATGGTATGGGCACCAGTATGCAGGGTTTTTGGATCCCGACATTCGCGTCGGGTCAACCTATTTATGCCGCAACCAGGAACAAACTGCAATGTGGCTCCACCAGTGTTAAAATAGTTCATATTGTAAAAATTGATCATAGATATACATGTAGATTCTGAAAATAGTGGTTGTAATGAATTTTACTAACCACCACAATAATATCAACCCTTCTTGATTAAGAATCAAACAAATTGTCCTCGAGATTCCGTTGTAATTAGACCTCATCATTAGACAATGTAATCTCTAGTGTAAGAAAAACCATAAATCTGGATGAAAAACTTATTTATTAATATTATTGAAATAGAATAATAAATTGCGAGAAGTCGTTGGATGCAGATGATGAAAACAACACAATGTGAAATATTGAACAGTATCTTCAACTAAAATGAAAGCTCGCCAACTCAGAACAAAACATTGCTTTATTTCATCTGGATTTCAGCAATTTTATTTTAAATTTCAAATGCCGGTTTTACGGGCGAGTGATGAGCATTAAAACGCCTTCCGATTTGCGGAATCCGTGACCAAGCTCCAAACAGCTTAACTCAGGACACGCCTGGCTGCAGATAGCTTTGACGAAATCATGATGATGGCATTCAATGAAAGCAGTAATGCGCGCGCACCTTTACATTCTTACCTTATACTAGCTATAGCATAAATGAGTCGAATCGACCAGGGTAACACCACATCCACACTGAATACCACCGTTAAATAGCAGCAAAATGTTGCTGTGTTTCGACGGAACGGAGTAGAGAATGGGAGGCATTTCATCTCTATCCTCAGGATTGCAACAAATAATAATAATACCGTCTGGTTGACCTTTATATATGTATGTTATTGTGTTATACGTTTTTTTTTTAATTTATTTATTTGTTGACAAACCAGGCAGTGTCATAAATAATAACAATTTCATTAATAATAACAATTTATTTACCATTATAAATTATGATGGTATAAGGATATATGTGGACGGGAAAAGGATCCCGCTTTTAAACTGTACTAATATAGCGTGAGTCAATGACACTGGCTAGCCAATTACTAATTAATGGTAACGACACATTCCACATTAGGCCCTAAGGGTGACACATATATATTTTAAATCCTTACTGGTTATCAATAAAGGAAGAGTTGAAGAAGTCATTTATACCATCAGGCAAACTGTGTACGAGACATGATAGTTCAGTTTCTAAGCGTTCACTTTTAATGTCACGGTACGCGAGCAAAGCGAGTTCTATCCCTGGTGACGGCACCAATGGATATTGTTAAACTCAATTTTAAGTGCTGATTAACCAAGTGCTGATTGACGGCGAAGGAAAACGTCGTGTGGAAACCTGATTGTCTAAGAAATCATTTAACAAAATATTTTCCAAGACATGTGAAGTCGACCAATCCGCAGTGGCGCTGAGTAATGAACTATTTATATATAGAGATAGATATATGTATATATAGACAGTTACTTTACTTCACTGAGGTACTCGCCACTCTGTGTATAAGACTGTATGTAAAAACAAATTGTATCTATTTCAATTAAAAAAGAAAACAACTATTTTTGAAGTAAATGAACAGCTGTGTGGACCCAAAGCGACACTCGCAAAGCTTTGGCCAATCTAGGGCCCGACCACAAACAAAGCAATCAAAGTTTATAAGTTTCGGAAACTCTGTTTGTAGAATTCCTTAATTAAATTAATTTAGTTCGGTTATATGGCATTCAAATAATCCTTCTGTTCAGTAGTAGTTCAGGATCTACTACCGTTAACCGCATCCTACTACTACTCCGTAATATTTAGAAACAAGCTCACAGTTCACAGGATGGTAATGATAACTGCGGCCTAACGTAAAAATAACGATACCTTATTGGGGTATAAACATCACCATACGAAACACAATAAAATTATGCTGCAATCTCTGGGGTTGCCGATATTCATGGGTGGATGATATAAAAAATTATGCAAGAAACTATAAACCAATTTCTATTTTGTCAGTGTTAAGCAAAATATTTGAAAAAAAAAATGTTAAATTTATTAATATTTAAATTTGAATATACTTTTTCACTTTAAACAATTTGGATTTACAAAAGGTCTTTCTACTGCAGATGCGGGCTTATCTTTTATTGAACATATTTATAACGCTTGAGAGAAATCGCTGTTGGTATCTTTTGTGATTTATCAAAGGCATTTATGTGTTTAGTATGATATCGTATTAGATAGCTTAGATACTAGATATTTAGCTTGGATACCAGGGATTTAAAGAGTCTGTGTCGATTTTTTCCTTCTACCTTAATTAAAGAATTCAGAAGGTTGTTATTAACGGTCAACAGTCATATGGATTTTCTACACAAATGGGGGTACCACAAGGTTCAAATCTAGGGTCTAAGATATATAGATATATATATATATATATATATAATATTATATAGAACATATTTGCGATGTTGTCCTGTTTATAGATACAAATCTTTAAAATTGATAGAAAGACAAATAACAATGACGTTGTAAACAGAACTCTTTTACGTATTTTAGACTGCCTTTTTATTACTAATTTAGTTCTAAATACGAATTAAGTGTGTTTTATTTTCGTTGCCTGATGTTAAATTTGTGTAATATAATAATATAACATGTATAAATAACGTTGAATACTTCCGTGGATATTTTAAATAATGAACGGATCGAGTTTGTTGAGAAAGCTGCAGTGGAACGCCCATCCATCTGCCCCAGCAGGAAGGCTTAGTTGTGCAATTTGTGCAATTAAAAAAATTAGACAACTCACAGTGTTAATAACACTGCGAGACTCGTTTATTTTAGTAATTTCGACAGTCTTATGTCCTACAGAATTATGCGCTGGGGTAATTCAACTGTTGTTGAAATTATACTTATTTTACAAAAAAGACCACTTCGTTCTATTTATAATCTAAAATATAGAGTATCGCTGAGGGATACATTTAAAGAAATTGGCATATTAACGACTACCTTACAATATATTTACGATAGTATATTGTTTATACATAAGAATTTATGAAAATATTATGCAAAAGCTGATGTACACGATTTCAATACAAAAAACCAAAACAAACTTGTAACACCTATTTTTCTTTTTAAAAAGGTATAGAAATCGTTCTTGGGCAATGGCATACGCATATTTAAAAATTTAAATAATCACCAACTAATGATTTGACTGATTGTATAATTTGTAACTAAATGAAATATAAATAATATAAGCTCCTCAAGCATAATGTGCTTCATTTATAATATTAATTTAATAATATTAGGGGTGACAAATAACCACACACACACATGCATCCATCGACTTGTCCCAAACTTGCATAGGTCATTGCTCCTTCTAGCGGGGAACCCCCACTCCGGTCCTATACTCCAAAATGCTAATCCGAGGTTGCCACTCAACTTCTATATATATACATATATATATATATATATATGTATATATATATATATATATATATATATATATATATAAATACTGTTTCCTCCATATATAATTATATATGCAGGAAAGAGGAGTAAAAACTAAGCTTAAACAAATATACATTTATCACAATCTATTGTTTCCATGTCCCAATTTTAATACTGCAGATAATAGCAACGCAGTAAAACTAAAGAAACTTGTTATGTGTACATCGGCTGCCACGTGGCTGCCATGCGCGTGCCGCCCGCCTGTAAAACTTTACGACTGACCGACCATTCGAAGGGACATTTATGACGTGTTATTACTTAAAGGAGTCGTAGCTCCGTGCCTGAGCGCTCGCCATCGATTCACGGCACCAGCGAACCGGGTTCGAGCCCCGGTGCCGACATCAATGAACATTGTTTGAACACTGAACATTGTTTGAACACTGAACATTGTTTGAACACTGAACATTGTTTGAACATGTTTATTGAGTTTCTGACATTTCTATGTCAAGAAAAAAAATAGATCCTGTAGGAAATATTGAAAAGAAACTCAAGGAGGCAGCATCTTTTGCAAAAAGCCAATTATGTCAACACGGGACCAGTTCGTGTTGCCGTCCACCCCGGGGTGGGCTTGACCGGGTAAGGACCACGCGCTCCGAATAATAGCGTAACGGTGTTGTGTTTCGTTTGGTGAGCATAACGATCCGGAGATCCTGCTGTTAATGAAGCATTAAATTTAATAGAGCTTATTTATTTATTTATGCATTTTATTTGGGTCTAATGCAGTGTATACATGAATACAATCTTTATCCATAAATACGGTTATAGTGTTACATAAAAAAATAATTAATAGCAAAAACTAAACAATTATTGAATAAAAACAAAAACCGAGTTAAATGATGAAAATGAAATAAATTAAAGAATAAAATAAAAATTATATTAAAATAATTAAATTCATACATCGAAGATGAATGTCATGGGTCGCAGGAATCACTTACTGGTGAACTATTCTTTTCTTTGTCTATTATATATAGAATTAACTTTATTGAAAAATGATCAAGTTTCTCTTTGCCTTTGCCCAGTAGTGACTAATATAAATCTAAATAATCGATTTCTAGACTATCTTTGAGCCGGTTATTAATTTACATTAAGTTACATGGTTTATCAGGGAAACATATTCCAGTTGAGAACATATTTTTAACCTTAATATTCCAAGTACAGAGAAAAATGGTATATTCATATGAACGCACATTAGCGCACAATACAGAAACTGTGTAAAATTATTTTCGCATAGAATTTTCCAGACGCAGCTTCCATTCCTATTGAGATCTCAGATTTCCACGGTACCGGTGCAATCGGTGCTTTGAATTACAGTAAAAACTGATATATTTTGATAGTAACATGTGAGTTTATAATTTTTTGCCTATTTAAAGTCAGTTGATAAAAAACAACCTATTTTATGATTAATTATAAATTTAATAAATCATAATATAAAGTAAATTAAAATTAAAGTAATAAAATTAAATATAAATAATTAGGATAAAAAAACATTTCGAAAAACGTGTTCAGTCTGCCAACTGCCGCGGGAGCCGCGTAGTGGACTACGTTCCAACACTCTCTAGAGAGGAGGCATTTGCCCAGCAGTGGGATTTATATATATAGGCTGTTACATTACTTTTTTCCGTATGATCTCTTTACGGTATCGAGAAAATAAATTAACTAAAAATAAAAAGAAACTAAGTCAATTTAAAATTGTACTTATTATCAAAACCAGTTAAATGCAAGTTCCAATGCGAGTCTCTAACTCGCAATTATTTCGCATAATATTTTGGTCAAGACACAAGATAACTCTAAATCCCTTTAGTTGTTAGTGACAGAATTATTATTCCTCAAATTAAACGTAGAATAGTGTCACACGGACAGACCAAATTTCAATGAGAACGTTTTATTATTTTTATTTAAATAACTTCTACTTAACACACACTTATATGTTTTTGAGGGGTGATGCCAGATTATATAAGATACATTTTCGTTATCTCTACCGTCACCGTTGTAGAGTTCCATGGTCCAGCTGCAAAGTTATTCACATGATTGATTAATACGTAAGCGACATAACGAACTACAAACTTACATCTGAATGTTCATGGCACTTATTGCTGTGAATAGCTGTGAATATCTTTCTCTCATTACTCTCGATAAGGAAACCTTACCAAATAAAAAAATGTGGTCTTTTTATTTGATGGTTGATATCATCCTTCTTCTCCGACAAGAACTCAAAAATAACATGCGTTGTCCTTTACCATTAGGCGGAATGGCTCACTACTTTTATAAGGTACCGAGAACCTTTCACTTACCTTACGGAACACAGCAGCGATGGTATTCTGTGAAGGTATGGCTCGTCCCCGGTCGAGTCGACTCCATATTGTTCCAAGAAACTACCTGCAGCCGAGCTTGGTGGAGCTCTCAAAGTCACATCAAGGCATATTCGTTCCTCAGCAAGTGGTCAGGGTGCATATGCATACGTGAGGAATGGCATGGTTATGGGTCCCCGCATCTCTACATTTACGCATGGCCTTTTCCAGGTGGAACTGATCCAATCAGTCCGCAGTTCAAAACTAAATACAAAACAGGTGTTAGTGAGTAACACTAAACGGTAGTAGTATTGTGTGATAGTTTATGACAGAATTCTGAAAGAAAACTTGTGCCACGTAACCTTAGCTGTAACAAAACTAGGGACACGCACGAATATTGTTAAATAGCGATTCTTTTTAATATTCTGTATTCGTAGGAGGGCTACGGCGTCGGGCCTCAGGCAACCCCTATTATCCCGGAATGTTGCCTATTCCAAGAATGAACGAAACAAATGTAATCGCTTTTACAATTTCACCCCTATAAATATATAACTGAGATGGAAAGTCTCGTTTACTATGTGTAAATGAATATATAATATGTTTACTATGTGTAAATAAATATATAATATGTTTATTATGTATAAATAAATATAAAATATGTTTATTCATTTCTTTCTTACATCCATAGCATCTTATATCTATAGATGAACATTTAAGTCTATTTAGGTTTCATTTAGAAAAAAAAAAAATTAAGACTATTTTCCTTCTTTTTCGTACCTTCTGATTATTTCTTGAAGAATTCTTATGCTTATTAGTATTAAAATAAATTTTTATCGTAAATTACTTAACAAAGTCCACATATTTTGCTAAATATACAATTTATCACCGTCTTGGTAAAAGTTTAAGAGTAATAGAGTCAAACAGAGTGACCAGTTTCTAGATGCAATAAAAGGTGGGCTCGACCGAAGGATGGCGCTACGAATTAGCTGTATAACGATGCTGTTTTTTGTTTATGTTTACAGGGTGTAAAGATCCATGGTATTGAAGGTAACAAGGCATTCCATTTCCGCCCTCAGGGATGAGAATGGACGAACCTTGAAACTGTTTTTATAATTGATGTATGACACTATAATCTTAACTCAACCCAAAGGCTGGTAGAGAGTGCCAATTGGCATTAAGTCCGACTTTTTGTGCAATGTTTTTTTTTTGCAAATAAATAAATGATGATATAGATGACAACCTCACTGACCATCTTGTGAACTGTTCCTGTTGTGAGCTGCCTCTAATAAAAACACAAATAAAATTTAAGTTCTGTATTTCATACACACAAACACGATAGCTTAAATAACCGCATACGTTTATATCTTTTTGTATACTGGTTTAATCGAGTGTATCTTCAAAGTAACATTACTTACAAGATATATTTAATGTTATCATATACTTGTATATATTTAGAATGTGAACCCCATTTAAGAGGGTTCTATACAATTTCATGTTTCTTTTAAAACCGCAGCGGTTTAGAATTTTACAAACGTGTTCTGAACATAAAACGAAAACCAATTTGTTTGGGTTTCCGCGAGAACGAGCATTTTTTATTCAGTCAATCTTTCACAAACTTTTATATGTAAAAATTATTTCTAACTTTTTCAGAATTTTTCCTTTTTCCTATTCACCATAGAATTGAGGGTACACAGTTCACCTGATAGTGACCTCATACAGTGAATTCATCCTGTGATCTATGAAACAAACACTCATCTTGCGCAGATGCGTCATCCCTGAGGATTAAGATGGAATGGCTAGTCACCAGGAATAAGGGTGTCTGGACTCTTAAATACTCTCGAATACCTGTCAAAGTAACAGCATCATGGTGCTGTGGATATTCTGTGAACGTCCAGCGCCGAAATCGGTATATAAATTTCAAAAATAAATTATAACAAAAAACACGTAAGTAACAAGTTACAGTAAACCGAAACATAAAATCCAACTATAATAAACAATAATGGATACAGCAACAACGGGTACGTAGTTGCCCACGTTCAATATGCTCCCTTTTAAACTACATTTAGATGTATAAAGTTAATCTAGGTACCGATCTGTTAATCAGGTTTTTATCTCGAAATGCTTCGTATTTTTTAACAATAATCCAAATTTCTTTTATATACATTGATTGAAGTAGGATGATGCCCCACCAGCCTAATTGGATTTAAAAAAATAAAGCAATAATATGAAATTGAACTAAAGAACAACTTGTATATAGATATTTTTGTGACACATTGAAATATCTATTTAATGTCCGTTTAATAAAATGCTGAATGCTCTATTTTATTCGGTTGTTTAAAACTTATCATCGGGTGAATCATGTGCTCGTTTGTCACCCTCAATACAATAAAGTGAAAAACTCGGACGTGGAAAAATATCTCGACGACCAAAATATTATGTTTCTTTGTTTGGTCTTCACTTAGTTTTCTTTAAAGAATTTTCATTTGTTTACCTTTTCCAATGCTTTACTTTATCTTCCCCAAACCCCTGTAAATACACAATGGCTCATCCTGGAATCTAAGCAAATCCAATTATCAGATATAGTATTAGGAAATAACAAAAATACATTTATCTCTCATTGCTTAGCTTGCAAAGCTTTTTATATAAAACTAAATGTATAGCTTATTGAATGCCTCCATATCTTTTCTTCTTTATAAAGTCGGATGACAAACAAGCGTACAAGTGATAGAGCCACACTAGAGCTTCTTCTAGCTAAAGCATTAATTGGGCTCAACCAAAAACACCATCCTTACAGGATACCAGTGTGATATGATATAGCACCATAACACTGGTGTGTATACGAACTATGATGACTGTTAGAAAACACAACAACGTAAAACATTTCGTTTTTGTCACGTTTAATTTAATGGGTAACCAGTACAAGAGTTCCCGAGAGGGCCTCAGCTTGGACCGTTACCCTGTGCGCGAAAGCGACAGACTCTAGGGTACCCGAGAAGGCCGAAGGCTCGGTCATTTGCTTCTGACGGATTAAAATGACATGTCTCCGAAGAACGTAGATAATATTTTATCAGATCTTGATTAAATATTTAAGAGACATCTATACGATCTTCGGTCGTCAGAAATCTCGATATTTTCACACATAGCTGACAATAATGCTGACATCATACGCATATAATTAAAGAAAAACACACACTTAATCTTTAAGATATTGCTTATACGTAAGAATTTACAATTTACGATATTAATACCAAAAACGAAAACAATCTTGTGACGCCTATTTTTCGCTAATAAAATTAGGTACTGAAATCGCTCTTGGGTAACTTACGAATATTCAATAAAATTACGCAAATAATATACGATTTGTCATTGCATATATGTAAAATTCTGGTCGACTATGGCGATGTGTGCCATTACGACCTGAATGCAGATCACCTTAACTAACTTGATCGTCTTCTAAATAACTGTTTTTATTTATATAATATAATTAATATAATTTTATTTCAATTGCGACAAAGTTTTTAATGTCAAAATTTGTATGCTTAAAAACTTTGTTTGTGACCTCATTTCATCTCTACACATCACCTTACGGTTGTCTGTTAGAGAATGCCTAAGGCATTAAGTCCGCCTTTATACATAACTGTATATGAAGCTTAAACAAATAAATAAATAATGAAGAAATCTTATTACCCTTTGTCAGAATATATGTCTGAACTTATATAAACCTACTTGAATAAAGCTTCTTTTGATTTAATTTTGATAGTAACCAATTAAACAGTTATTGACAAGAGCCGTAATTGTTAACGGATCCATGATTGGATGCAGTTAATCAGCAAATAAAGCAATTGTCTGTTGTTGGATTTGGTAATCCCGATTTGCGAACCTGATCGAACTTTGAATAGAATCGAACACTAAGGGTTCTTTTCGATAATATATTGAACGAGGTTGATAAATAAATGTTTTTATTCAATGAATGATTTTGTTTAGGAACGAACAGGCAGTTAATAATTTCAATATAGCATTTGTTAATTTAGCATAACGATGACACACCATAATGATGACACACCATAATGATGACACACCATAATGATGACACACTATAATGATGACACACCATAATCATTTAATATTTGTTATTTATTTGTAGCAAAAAGAATGATCTCTAATTAATATTTATGGTACATAACTACCTACTTAGTAACAGTCTATTCCGTTTTGAATAATTATCCGTTACTAATTGTTTGTATATATACATATTTCAAAGGATCTGTAAACTGAAGTGGCAATACGCCGACTACATAGCTCGTAATACTGATAACCGATGATGAAGAAAGCCATGTCCATTTTACACCTGTGATAATCTACTACGCGGCCATATCCAAAGGCACCTTCCCAAACACCTGGAAGGACTGACGTCATAGGGATTCTGAAACCCCCGAAACACCCAACCGATCCATCATCCTATCCGCCCATAAGCCTACTCAGTCTTGAGTAAGGTATAAGAAAGGCTAATCCTCACCCGCCTAAAGGAATTGCATGCTGTCCCTAGGGTTACCAATCAATGAGCAGTTCGGCTTTCGGACCCAACACTCATGCATACATCAAGAGCACCTTATCACGGAGCTAATCCTCAGTAAAGTCCTATTTTATATACACTCAACACCAACCATATACCGCGCACTCGCGGTATAGAGCTAGCCCTTTTTCGCCGATGACACCGGCCTCTACGTGTCTGGATTCAAATCAGACGCTATTTGTAAACGCCTCCAATCTGCAGCCAACACCTAAGGGAAATGGTTTCGGAAATGGAGGATCAAGGTTAACCCTACCAAAAGTGCAGCCATGTACTGTTCTCGGCGCAACAAAAAGCCGCATCTCCCAACTATAGAGTTATTTGATCGTCCGATCCCCTGGGAAAAAACAGTCAAATACTCTAAGTATTTGACTCTCGTCACATTAGATGAGGCTCACCTTCGGTCCGTATATCAACCGCGTACGAAATCGAGCAGTGTTCGTCCTAGCTCATTTGCACCCGTTACTCAATAAAAATTACACTATCCTAAACGTGCATCCGACCCAAAATGACATACTCAAGCCCCAAATTTGGGCAGGCCGCCCCGCGTCACACTCACCGCTCCAGGTAATACAAAATCGTTTCATGCGCAAGGCTACTTGTGCGCCGTGGTTCTTGCGTAACGAAAATCTACACATAGATCTATAGCTGCCGACCATAGCTGTAGTACCTGCTACACTGCCGGCACACATACAAACCCGCTGATTATAAGTACCACTTGTACTTACAATCCCATCACGAATTATAGATTCACCCGCGTCCGAAGAAGACCGAGGCACGCCCTTGACGACCCCGACGACGCGACCACCAGGGCCCAAGCCCTTTATAAAACACTACACACGTACACCCCACCCTCATACCTTTTTTACCCAACAAGGTTATTCGCGATACCGCCATGAACACAGGCCGGTTCTCTCCATTCAATACAGATAGAAGCGTCACTGGAGTTTCTTGCGCCACTTCTTCTCCAGCGCCCACGCATTCCGAAGTGGTCGTACAGATAGCCAATAATAATAATAGATATTAATGTAGATAATTCTAAGTCAGAAGCAACTGACCGAGCCGAGGTTCTACCCTATCGGGCACCGTTGAGTTTCACTGTAACGGTCCAAGCCGAGCCTCTCATGAGCCCTTGTGCTGGTTACCCACTAATAGAGGTCTCGAGAGCCTCGAGAGTCTCGAAAGCGCCATAAGCGCTCTGTCATCTCACAACCCGGTGAAACTGTAAAAGCCCTCGGGCTTACACCGGCTATCAGCCTGAAAAACAAAAAAAAAGGGGAAGTAAGGTTCTCGAGTGGCAACCCCGTATTGCCCATATTGAGTGAAGACCTATGCCTAAGTCTGCGGGAAGTCGATGGAAGGTGGTGGCTCAGAATCGTACTCTATGACAGTGTGTGGGGGAGGCCCGTGTTTAGTAGTGGACTAGTGATGGGCTGAAATGTTCAAAATTCAAAATGCATAAGAGAATAAATAATTGAAGCGTCTATAGCCTAATGGTTTGGGGTACGGTCTACGAAACTTAAGGCCTAGCACAAGCACTTAAGCTTAGTTCGAGTTCGAGTTGTTATCTGGAATATTAGATATGTTATTAGCAATTCAAACATTCTAAAAAAACAAGGAAAAAGTAAAACCTAATGAAATTTATTATTATTTTAACATTAATTCCAATGACCTTATATCAATGAAAATATCAAGATTTCTTCTTTATTTCTATTATATCGAAGATATTGTTAAACCGACCCTAACAACGATTTCCAAACTCAACGAAGAAGATCTGTTTCATATGAAATTAAGATGCCCCTCTCAGATATTTGATGTAAGTTAAATAAAAATTCTAAGAGCTCGACCCGACCTTTTTCTCGATTGCTTATAACGGGCTATTTATTAAAGGCAAATATATCTTCCACTCCATTTTTTTCTTATTCTGGTGCTCTATATTAGGATATTTTTGACGTAAACTAACAAGTAATAAATTTAATTTAAGTATTTTCTTCAACCTGTTGAAAGATTATAGTAAAGCAAAACTCTCATAAAATATCAACCTTATATAAGGATTTCGACTTCGGTTGTTTTCATTCACCGCACGAAACACAGCAGCTTTTTTATAAAATAGGAGGCGAACGACCAAGCAGTTCACCTGATGGTAAGTGATCACCGCGATCCATCCGCATCACCAGAGGAGGTGCAGATGCGCTGCTGGCCTTTAAGAAAGTGTAGGCTCTTATGTTGAAGGTCCCCAAGTCAAATCAAACATAATCATAGAAATACTGCTGGCATCAGCTAAAGCCAGAGAGTAGTTTTGCATGGCAGAAAATTTCGCGTAAAGCACACAGTGGTGGATTGTCAACCATCGTGATGGTGAGGATGAAATTTTGAATTCCTTCGTCTCTTCCACAATTATATTGTTGAAGAGAATATTGGTCTAACGAACCCATTCATGTGGCACTAGAATCTAGTTGCAGTGGGTCACAACCAACAATAAAAGTCACATTAAACTTGGTTTCATTTATTATTTTTATAATTTATTTAATGAATCTATTTAATGTTATAAATATAGAGTAACTATATATTTGGCTTTGAAACATTAACTATTCAGATTAACATAGAACTTGAATTTATTTTATATTCCCGTCACATGTCTCAAATAATCCTGTGCAGTCCCCAGTAATATCACAAAGGTTTGTCTTGCTTGGCAAATTCAATTATCTGGAATAGTTGTTTGAAAGTCCATGCGAGAATACATTGCTATTATCTAAAGTGAATGAAATAGATCACAAATAGAAAACACATTCCATCAAATTTACATGCTTTGGGATCTACCGGTTTTTTTAGCTTTTTAGGATTTAGTGACTGATTCTTGTATTATTTTAACAATCATTCACGGCTGTTGGCTTTTTGGCGAACTAGTTTGCTTTTTCCATTAAATTTAACTGAAATATTATATATATATATATATGGTTTTATTATTATATAATTGATGACATTCCTTCTTCATCAGAAACACAGAACATAGTCTTCCACAAACTACCACCGGGTACGATCTCAGGATCGTACCGCCGCCACCTGCATCCATCGACATCTCGCAAACGCGAATAGCTGCGATGGTAAATACGAGATTGCTATTCGTAAATAAATTATAATATTTTATATATAAACACTCTATACTATTTTTTTATCAACCTACCACACACGGACCGTTTATTTACTAAATTTTAATACAACAAATTTATTACCACTTAATAATAAATATAAATCAACCATTACAAAGTTTACATTAGAAACTACGTATTTTCAATAACAGAAGTATTGTTTACCGGGTCACTTCGTGTACCTTATGTAAAAACATTCAATGTCCATTCTGTAACTCTATATAAATTTTAAATAACAGAAGTATTGTTTACCGGGTCACTTCGTGTAGCTTATGTAAAAACATTCAATGTCCATTCTGTAACTCTATATAAATTTTAAATAACAGAAGTATTGTTTACTGGGTCACTTCGTGCAGCTTATGTAAAAACATTCAATGTCCATTCTGTAACTCTATATAAATTTTAAATAACAGAAGTATTGTTTACCGGGTCACTTCGTGAAGCTTATGTAAAAACATTCAATGTCCATTCTGTAACTCTATATAAATTTAAAAAACAGCAAACCGGGGCAATACTTGTATTTTCAACAACCTCGCTGGCTCTAAAAGGTGTTTTGGTATAGCCTTGTCATAAAAAAAATACATTCAGGGAACGTGTTAACAAAACAGGACATACTCCCTATTGAGGTTGTTAAGATGGAGAGAGACCTTGAAGCCAATAGCAAAGCTCACAAACAATAAAAACATGAAGACAACTGCATTCTGTGAAGGATAGGACCTTCCCGGGTCAAGCCCATTCATGTCGCACCTAGGAAATACCTCCACCGTGGCTTAACCACATAAACTGTATTGTAATCGTGCTGACGTTTTCCAAATGAAATTTATTTTGGACGAAATATGAAGCATTTTATTCATATTTGTAAAATATTGTAGTTCACGAACATTCAAAGACTTATTGTTGGTAGCTAGAAAATAAAAACATACTAACGTCTTTTATCACTGTCGACATACAGAGATATCAAGCGGACTTTTTACTTACGAGCTTTTTACGCCCGAGCTTGACAGGGGACGTGTTTCCCGCCGTGAAACTTGTAATATCAAATTATTAGAACAGTGATATCTCGGTAGACACGGTTAGCGAAAACCAAACCGAGTTGAATCCCTGATGCCGCAGCAATTAAATTTTTTATTGCAAGTTTAAGTGCTGATTTACGACATGAAGTTTCCTCACGCTGATGATAAACATTTTGAGGAAACCTACATGTCTTAGAAAAAAATTAATAAAAAAAAAATATTACGAAGACATGTGAAATCCGCCAATGCGTAGCAGAGCCGCATGGTGGACTCCAAAACCAGAGAGGGTATTGGAGATGCTTATGCCCAACAGTGGGATTTATATATATAGGCTTTACTTTACTTTTCAATTCCACAGATATACGATGTTGATCTTTCTTTAGTTCATAATCTAAAAAAGGGTGGTAAAGACAGTCTACGGCGGTCTCTCTCCGTTGATTACGATAGTGAAGAATTTCTATAGACGAAAGGTTATTTAACTATTTCCCAATGTACCGAAGGACAAAGACTCAACCATTCTTATTGCGACCTTTGTGTGGCTACCAATTTTCCTGCATAGATTTTCATACTTGTGTACTTTTTTCCATAATTAAAATGGTAACGAGTGTTTATTTTTCATTTCATTCGCTAAGAGAAGATTAGTTCCATCTTTTTTTTAGTGTATTGAGAGTAGCAAACGATAATGCAGTATGTTTAACAAATAAAATTTCGTGTATATACACACGTCACCTAGAACAAGACATGAAAATTTCTAGTTGTCCATTTCCGATCCAATCACAACAACATCACCTGATAGTAAATGATTCCTGCAGTCCCATGACACCTACATTCATCCTTAACAATAAATCACAATGCAGATCCGTTGTCACCTTTGAGGACTTGAACGGAATGCCTCATCACCACAGTAATAAAGGTCACCGGATCCCTGCACTCACCAGACGAAAAACAACAGCATTATGCTGCTATTTTACTCTGGTATTCTGTTGGGGCATGGTCCTACCCCGGGCGAGCCATTCATTCCACAGCTAGATTGCAAATTGCAGTGTAGCTGCACCACTGTATAAAAAAAGTGAAATAACAGCCTATATATATAAATCCCACTACTGGAAAAGGTTCCCCTACCCTCTAGAAAACCTTCACCATGCGGCTCCACTGCTACTATTATAGTATTTAATTTATTTAATCGACATCCAAGTTTCTTCTCGACGTCGTGCTTTACCGACGGGCACCATATAAATCAACACATAAAACTGCAAATAACAAATTCATTGGTGTACCAGGAATCGAATTCGATACACCCTTACTGCGAATTAACAGCAAGCACGTAGACATTGAGCTATTGGCTCTCGTGATTGTAAAAATAAAATAAAAACATATTTTGACCTCTCATAAAATTACTAAATACTGGTAAGTCGTCTTCGAATTTTAGGCTATTACAATGAAATGGAATACAAGATAATTCGATAAATCTAAACTTTTATCATTTCCAAATTGTATATACTTTCCCATTACCGTTTCATGTCATCGTCATACAGAAGACACGTCCGTACCAAAGTATCTCCCGGAGAAAACAACTTTTTTTTTCTTTCATCTTACGTTTCTGTTTTCCTTTGTCTTCAAAATGTCAACCCATCTCATTAATTTAATATTTCTCTCAACGCAAACTGAATAACAAAGTAAATTCACATTGTTTTTGAAATCAATACAATTTAGAGTGGAAGAAAAAGTGGTTTTGTGATATATTAAGATCATTTTTTATATAAAAAAAAAAGAATGGTACTAGTGCTGCTTAGTGGTTATTCATTACTGATATAATAAGGTTAAATAAATGGTAAAGTAAATGAACTGACAAGCATGCAAACTGGAAGTCGAAGGAGACAGGTGGCTTAGTCATGCTTCGTCATCACTAGTCTGCCGCCGGACATAGTACTTACTGCCTATGTTCGGCAGCTGACTAGTGATAAGCTAAGATGAGAATGAGGCGATTTGGTCTGCCCTATCGGAATAAATGTAATTTTTTTCCTTGCATGAAATTGTCCAAATTCCGAAAAAAGTGCTAATCTGTTGGAGCAAGGTCCGGGAGTATGGTGAGTGTTGGAGACATTCCAATCGCAGCTCCTCTAATTTAGCGACCGTCTGTCGTGAACCATGAGGTCTAGCGTGGTCATGATGCAGCAGTGGGCTAGAGCAATTGACCAGTCTCGTTTGTTCAACTGCTAACTTTTCAATCATAGTTTGCAATTGTTGACAATCACGTCTGCCGTAACCGTCGGGCCAGATCTTAAAAAGCTGTAGTGTTTCTGGTCCACCAAACACACCTGTAACTTTTTATGAGTTAATTTTCGCTTGGGACAGGACTCTGGTTCTCCTGGGTTCAACCACTGTGATGAGCATATTTGATTGTCACACAGCATCCAATTTTCATAACAAGTATCAATACGATTCAAAATTCCCTCGTTATTGTTATTGTTTGAGTAATAAAACCAAGCACTCAATGCGTGTTTTTTTGGTTTGCATTAAATTCCTGTGGTACCAATTTATCGAGCTTTTTCGCTTTTCCCATTTGTTTCAAGTGAATTAAAATTGTTTTGTCATACACACTGAAGCCTACCGCTCAGACGTCTTTTGCGATGAATCCGCTTCTATGATCACCTTTAATTCTTCATTGTCAACTTGAGTCTCAGGCCGTCCGCGGGGTTTGTTTTGGAGGTCAAAATCTCTAGAATGAAAACGTTACACAACAAAAACGTACTGTGTTTTCTTTTACAGTAGCTTCCCCATAAAAATCATTAATCGTAAATAACGCGATATTCAAGTTATCAATTTTATTTTATATTATTGTTAACAAATGACGCGAAAACAAATGAATCACTAAATTCGAAACACAAATACACAAGGCTAAATTTGAAATACATTTGAATTTGGAATTCCTAACCAAACGCCCGATTATTTGCGTTCAAAGTGGTAAATTCGACAAAATGTACACTTCATATGTAAGGACCTAGTAGTAGACCTCTTACAGTTTTCGGATCGTTTTAGTTCTCTATTGAGAATAGATGTAGAAGTCTAGATGTTGAAACCTCCTACATATGTATATATAGATATATGTAGGAGGTTTCAATGAGAACACCTTTTCTTCGTTAATAACTTCTTTAATCATTTCTTCTACCCCGTTACAATTATTACTGTCGTATCATCGTTCTTCCCTCCTACTGCTGTCCACTGAGTGTGCCTCACTCTCTAGAACGAATAACAAATATCATACTTAGTTCAGAAACAATATAATCCTACATATATACATATAACATATATATATAATACTCGTTGGGCAAATTATAATATTTCCCTATCTGCGAACTATTTAGCTAATTCGGCTTTTTTAGTTTTCAACTAATTGGTCGCTCCTTGAAGTCTGAATTTTTAATGCGACATTTATTATAAAATGTTGAATTAAATTATTACTCCAGAAATGTAAGTTGTACCAACAGACAAACAGAGAATTTTTATATTTGAAAATATAAAAATTCATGAACAAACATCGCTAAGCCGAATCTGTAGATTCCCGGACAGTTTGATACTTAAAAGCAATAAGCTTAAGCTTTGACGCCAACCGCTTTTTATTGACGCCAGTAAAAATTATATCTTAATATAATACTGTTACATTTGGCTTCCTACTAGTATATATATTTTAACACGAACTACTTATTTGCATGTTTAAAACCGCATCGAGAGTTAAATTTTACAATGTAATAAAAAAGTGAACTATATTAACCGTCTCGTAGGCGGGTTACTTCCAAACTAAATTTTTTAAAATACCCAAAACGACGAGTTATGGTAGCACAGTGCTGGGGTAGTCAATAGTATTCAATTAGTAGTTCAATTTCTATATACTCGAGCAGCCATTAGTACGAAAAAAATTAAAACAAACTTCTCCAATCTGCACTATAGCCGAAGTACCCTTATCTGCCATGCACAGTGAGCCTTATGTTTTATATATATATGCCATTTGTATGTTAATTTATAACTAAAGCATAAGTTGACTATAATGTTCATCAGTTTCGTAGTATCGTCATCCTTATCTTGAATGTCTTTGCTCCACGGCTAAACGTGAACCAAATTTACAAGGGTGGATAACGTAGGTTGCAAATTACAAAAATAAAAAAAATGTACGATATTCAATTACATATTTTTCCTGAAGTATAAAATTTCATCGAATTTTTATAGTCGACGAAGTTTTACAATAAACTTTTTTTATATCAGACCATACTAATACTTTCCTACAAAGTTGCTCAATGAAGGACCTTTGTTACTGTTACTTTGTATGTCGTATTGTCTTTTTTATTACACTAACGGTGACGAAAGAGCACACAGTTCACGTGATGCGAGGTGATAACTGCGGACAATAAAGTCTACATTGAATCTCAATAAAGATTCAAGATGCATGTTCAAGATTCTTCCGTGTTACGCCCACACGAAATCTTTCCCTACATTTATATTGCAACTCACCACAGCTACTATCATTAAAATTGTTAAGTGTACAGAACGTGACCCCATAAACATCTACATCCAAGGTTTACAGAGATTGCAAACAGGCACTCAAACTCCTAAGGACCCGGATGGAATGTCTTGCTACCAACAATTAGGTTTTCTGATCCCTACGATCACAATATACAAATTCAGCAGCGTCATGCATTCTCTGAGGGTGTGTTATTTTTTTTTTAATTTGTTGAATGTATGTTCTTTTTGGTCATGTTTTACCACTCATGTTTCTTCATAACATGTTCGTTCAAGTAAATATGAGACGGGGCTTGAAGACAGGTGCAAAACCTTAGGCGTACGTAGTTGTTAGTGGCTGGCTGCTGCGTTGCGGGTACTGCGTACACAAATTGTTGTTTCTCGGCTTTGTCCCGTATGCCACACACTGCATCTGTACCTTCCTCCGCTCTCAATGGAAGAGGTATATGAACCTACATAATATATAAAACTGCTGCTCTAACAAACACTTGTATCAATCTTATTTATTCCTCGTCGTTTAATTAATGAAAAATAAAGAATTATTATTATTTATTATTATTTTTACTACTCTCTTTATCTTCTATAATAGTATTTGTTAATTATCCTGTTGTATCAGTTGGTCCAACATCTTAACTCATCTATTCTTTCTCTTTTAAAATTCTTTTCTTTTCCTTAATACTTAAAACCATATCTAATCGAATATAAAACAATCTATAATATAATATTTTATTATTGGATATATAGAAACACAATACCATTCGTCATTATACATTCAATTAAAGGGAAAGCCACGGAAAGCCGACACGCAATTAGCTGGAAGCCTATTCGATCTCGGTTACCGGCTGCAGACCTCAGGCTATTTACTTTAGATTACGTAACTGAATGGTATTGACTAACTATTAATGGCGCATAGTTATCGAATATAAATTGTCATGTGATGAGAATAAGAGAGAAGCATGCTTTGCATCCATTTGTTTATTTTTGAATTAAAGTATTACAAACGAGCACACAGTTCTGCTGAAATTAAGTGATTAAAACCATCTCCCGTAAAGATTCAAGAACGTCGTTATTCAAATACCTCGATATCAGTATGTGGCTCAATCTGTAAATGTCTTTATTTATAAACACTAGCATTTTATTAAAAATAATCGTGAATAACAACCATCTTGATGCTAAGTGATAACTGCATCTTCAACAACAACAACAAAAGAACAAATCAAAACTAGCTTTAAGCGTGGTAGAAGGTGGCCGACCCAAACACGTTGTGAATGGATCGGCTCGCCTTGGGAAGCGCCAAGCCCTCACAGATACCAGCGAACAGCAGTTAAACACTAATGTAATATGATTGGTGCCTGTAGGGAGTCGGAGACTATTATTACTCTCCATCCTATATAATATTTGCCAACCAGCTGAGGATAAAACAAATATTCCAAATCACAAACTAAAATTAACAAATATGGTTGGATCATGCTGCAGCTAGTTTCTAACTGTAATATGAATGAGTCTGCTTTACCGGGGGAAGGACCGCGCTCTGACAGTATTCTAAAGAAAAAATAAAAAGCGACCGATCGAGCTATGCGCTGTATCAATTGCCTTAGTTCTGCGGTTATTCTAGTTAAACAAATCGAACCCACGATGCAGGCTTCGCCTAGTGTGGTTGTCATAAGTGATGTGGCCATCTATGTTACAATGTTACGACTATGTTAATCTAAAATGTTTACTAAATAAGCGATATATTTAGCAAAAGTACTTTCTTTACTACCCACGTGCTTTCAATTTTCAAACACTTCGACATTTAAAAAACAATTGCAATGAAAAAAACTATTCAAAATTTTCAATTCAACTTCGTTCTGTTACTTCAACCAATGTCTTCATTTGTCATTTCCCATTAAAACAGATCTTTTGTTTTCCTCGCAACTTCTAAGTTAGTATGTCATGGTCTACATTCCATGCAGGGCGATCCTCGCTTGCTACGGTAGTGTCACCAGCTTCCCTTTGAATACGCGACGAAGCCGACGCTAACAATGCAATTCAGACTTGTTCCGTTTATTCTCTACGAGTAAGTGTAGACATGAGACTTAACGTATAAATAGTCTTTCAGAGACATTAAGGCTTCTATTATATATTTTATTTATATATATTATATATATATATATATATATATGTGTGGGTGTGTGTGCTAAAACTGGTTACCTTCTTTTCCTCATCATCATCAACATCTCATGGGCTCTCCCACAGACTGCCACAGAGTACGCCTGAGCCATCTGCATCCTTCGACTTCCCGCAGACTTGGATATGCCGTCACTCATCTGGTAGTGGGCCATTCAACACTACCGTGGTCAATGGTTGCATTCCAGAACCTTTTATCCCAATCGATTATCGGTATAAGAGCTACATAGCCTGCTCATTACAACTTAAGCTTACTGATTCTTTGAGCTACGAGTATGTCGGTTACTTTAAAAAGCGGCGTAGTGTACATGGATTAAGTGAACGACGCTCTCACAGAACACCACAGAGCGTTCCTATAGTCGTTTGTGCGCGATAATCACTACATAGGTTGTATAAATTGAGATGTGTTTTCTCATATATCGACATAAGCTTGGATTAACATTAAACTTTTATATAATTTAGATCGATTAACAATTTAAAAAATATATGTTTTTTTGTTTAAAAGCTTTATTTAATGGAAGATAATTTAAAATATTTAATCAATTACATTTCTATTAACCTCAACGGGTCATATATTCTCTCACAAACACTTCATTAAATAAATACATTTTCGTGTAATATATATATATATATATATATGAAACCAAAGGTAGAGAAATGTAAATTAATTTTTTTATTAACGTTATTGCAAATGCCCTTCCTGATTTTGAATACAGGCTTAACTCCTGAGGCCATTGATCGCAAAACGCACATCGACCATGTCTATATCAGTAACTGTTTTAATCAGAGATCCTATGATAGACTACAAATTCTGGTGAGGTTTAGCGCAAGCTTTCTCCTCTAGATCCAATGGGCTTAAATCTGGGCTGGAGGATACCCATTTGTCGTGCCTGATGAATTGGATTCCATGTGTAAATAGCAACACTTGCTTGTTTCATTCAGCACTCTGTTAACCGTAGTTGTGATTAACCCCATCGGAAGGGATAACACTTATATACGTAAGGGAGTTCGTTGGATCACTTTGACGGCAGCTAGCAACCTAACCGTACCAGGTCGGCCGTTCATTTAACGGTCTTCGGAAGCTCGAATCTTCACTGAATCCTTTGATAATACCATAAACGAAATTAAAAATTATTTTTAAATTTTGCAGAAGTTTATAAATCTCAATTGGCGCGTAACTGCAGGTGATACGTAATAACCGCGACTCTGTGTTCGCATCCACTTCATTTAATAAATGGAGCGAAATCAGTTGTATAGTATGTATATATATCCCAGTGCTGGGCAGGGCCTCCTTTCTAGAGAGGTTGCTGGAGTCACCAAGCAGTTCCAATGCAGATTGGTGGACTCTTGTATTTTAAAAAACATGCAGTTTTCCCCACAATATTTATTCGCCATACAAACTAGGTTGATATGCCGATATTTCAGGCTGATTTGGCGTGTACCTTCCCTGGTCGAGCCACCCCACTCATGTAACAGCTATGAACAAGCTGCAGCGTAGCTCTACCACAGTCAAGTGTGTGCGATATCTTACAGGTCACATACATACATGTAGCATTTAAAATTTTGAATTTAAACTAAACATTCGGTGAGTGACCTTCTGCCAAATACCCTGACCTCTGGGTTAAGCATCCCCACATGGAAAACCATATACATCACTATTTATGACCTTCAATTAATTCATTGACTTCCATCCTGACAATATCAACCGGTTTTATTACAAGAGAACATATTATAGTGCCGTACGCTGTTGCGCAGACACACAATCAGTCAGTCGCCATCAGCCTTTTTATTCACACACACGTGCATTGAGATCTGAGGGAGGTTCACATGCAGTCTCTAAAATACACGGGATACACATAAAACAGACCCAGACGTGAAAATCAAAAGTAATTATTTATATATAACTACAAATTTTATCCTTCAACTGGGACACGATCTCGGGATTCAATACGCGTCCACTTCTAAATACTCCATCTCACAGCCATTATTACAAAAAAATATAATAAATAAAATCACAAATCTTCATTCCATTCTATTCGTTTAACATTATTTCGGTATGCTAATACTATTGTGCGATATTAGTTCAGTATAGGATCGCGGTATTATATGAGATTTATTATAATTGTGATACAATCTCGAGTACCATTTTATTGCTACGAATATTTCAGGGATGCTCGGGCGTGCGATACACTGAATTACCTTTAACGTTTAATGTTACGGGAACGTGGAGCATTTTATGATGAAAAAACTTCAGTTATGATTTGTTAATTACGTTTTCATACGAACCATATGTGAACGTTTGACCTTTAATATAATACAACGCTTTTATTATTAAGCGTTTATCTACTTATTTTTTAAATTTTGGGCATGTAGGTTTTGGTGTATTTAAATGAGGTTAATATCATGTTGGTAGAGTATATAAGGAACCTCTATCAAAGATTCTAGATGCATATGCATCACTCCTGGGCACAGAGCAATGAAGCGGAGTGTTCTGTGAGGGCGCGGCCCTTCCCCGGTCGACCTATTCTTATTGTAGCTAGGAAGTAGCTGCACCATGGCTTTACCGCTGTTACCTTCATATATAATAAGAAGGATAATAGAATTGAATATGATCTATCCTTTGAAGATGTCAGAGAGATTTATTACAAGATTTTTTAAAATTTTATTCTCCATAAATTTATAAAAGGTATAATCTTGTTAGATTATGCCACCCACGTCGTGACAAAAATCTTATATGAACGTGAATACAAATTATAAAGCTAAATCATCTCTAAATAAATAAAATAAAATAAAATAAAAAAGCCTTTATTGCTGTTTCTTCCCTTACATTTATACATGCCTACTTACTAAAAACTAACTTGATTTAATAGATTCTAACTTGCATTTGATTGATCGGCAACTGGATATTTGTGTGGAACAGCTTGTCTGCCGACAAAGGCCTCCTCTAAAGATTTCCACGTATCCTGTCTCTTGCTAAACGGGTCCATACCGGAATAGCTATTTTCTTGAAGTCATCTTCCCATCTTTTGTTTTGTCTGCCTCTATTTATTTTGCTATCTCCTGAATACCATTCTGTTACTAACTTGGTCCAATTCTCTTTACTTTAACTTAACATATGTCCCGTCCAACGCCATTAAAGCTGTCTGTAGACTGTGTGCATTTTTAAATTTTGTTTTCTTTTTAATTTCTTCTAATTTCACTCTATCCCTTCTTTTTATACCTAAAATACTATAATTACCTTTCTATTGCATTTTGGCAGACTTTTACTTTTATTTACTTTCTTGTAGTTCTGTTACCACCCATATCTGGCACCTGTATAGTAAGCATGACATAATGCATATTTCGTATACTTCTTCTCTCTTTCTTTATCCTTCATTATTTCCCTAAAAGAGACCAGAACTGTTTCCTAGTATTAGTTATTCTTCATTCTATTTCTTTATTCATTCATTTCATCATTCATGCAATCATGTGTGGATGTAAGTTGGCCGAATTATATACATATATTCATTTGCATATTCTATTTGTTCGTTATTTGCTGTTATTTGTTCGTTGGTTACTGTTTGTTGGGATTTCGTCATAATTTTGGTTTAAGTTAGGTTCATTGTCAGACCGGCCTTAACACTTCCATCGGCTGCAACTTTAGTCTCAGAGTTCCTGTGGTCTCTGAGAACAAAGTCAAATCATATGCGAAGTGTAGATGTTTGAGATTTTCTGATATAGGATCCTTGGCGTACACCTCTTTTAATAGGTAAATCGTTACCCGTAGATCAAAGTTTAATTTGTGCTCTACTCTTTCGTATACGTTTTTGATTATTCGTATGTATTTTGCTTGCGCCCCTTGTCTTTTTAGAGCATCTCATATACTATGTAATCGAATGTATCGAACGCTCTGTTAAATTCAACAAAATAAATAAAATATAATAAAAAAGTATTTTATAATATTCACTATATTTCTGTAGGTTTTGTCTTAGAGTGTGTAAGTGATCTATAGTTGAGAATTTGCTTCGGAAACCAGTTGTTCATTAAAATGATTGGTCTGTAATTTCCAATATCGCCCTTGTCTCCCTTCTTATGCAGCAGTATGATTGTCGATTTAGTCCAGTCTTCCGGGATGGTTACCTTTTCGAGGATCTCATTGAACAAATCTGTAAGTCTTGGTGCTATCACTGGTAACGTAGTTTTTAATAGTTCATTTGTGACTTAATCTGATCCAGGTGCCTTATCTGGTTATTGTGGTTCGATAGATTTTATTATTTCTTCCTTTAGAATTAGTTTCATCTCCTCCTTATTTACTGAATTATATTCCTTTATTACTTGTTCACTTCCCCTTTATGACTTTGGTATACATTTTGGTGGTATTCTGTAGCAATTCCTAGTATTTCTGGTCCATTGCTGAACTTTCCACTATCTTTATTTTTTATATTATTATATTTATTAGTCCTTTATGTAATTCATTTAATATAATTTTTTATATCCAGTCCTTTTTGTAATTCATTTTTTTTAGCACCTTCTTTATGTTTTCTGTTTTTTTCTATATGTTTTCTTAATGTTGTTGTCCTTTTTGTTTTCCGTTCTTTGCTTATTTCTACGATCTTTCAGCCGTTATTATTATATTTTTTTCCTTGTTGTATAAGTTCTTTCCGTTCTTGTAATAATTACTTACTTTTTTATGATATAACTGTCTTACTGGTCATGTTTACTCTTTTAATTTCTTTTTTTAATTGCTTGAGCAATCTGATGTATTTTTCTTGAATCGATACATTCGTTTTCCTCACTTTTCATACTCTTGTGCTCTTGTCGTTCTCTTTTAACACGTGTCCCTGATATTTTTGCTCTAACCATTCTATCATATGAGTTAAAATTAAAATTGCTTAAAATAGACAAATCATCAAAAACGTAAAAGTTTTTAGACATAATATAGTCGATGTCGTTTTTATACCGGCCATTAGGAGAGATCCATGTCCTTTTCTTTGATGGTTTCTTGTTGTAAAAACAGTTTAAGATGATTGAATTTATTTTCAAAAGCAAAGGAAAAAAGTCGTTAGCCGTTTTTACTTCTATTGTCAAATCCATGACTTCCTATGGTATATTCTTCTCCACTTTATTGTTTGCCAATCTGTCCATTAAAGTGGCCCATAACTATTATGTTGTATGTATGGGTATACATATTTGGATGTATTTGCAGTGGTGGATTTTAGGTCTTCATAGAATTTTTCGAGTTTTGTCTTTTATTCTATTTGAATCAGTAGGCGAATACGCCTGGATTATGGACCATATTTATTCTTCCTCACCATCTACAGGTAATTGAATGTTGAGAAGTGCAATCCATTCTGAAATCCCTCTTAGTTCTTGTTTGTTTTTGGCAAGGTTTCTTTTAACCTTGCCAACTTATCTTATATTACCTCTACGTTATGATAAAACCGCTTTGTTGTGTTTCTAAAAAACACTGCGATCACCAAATGCAATGGCTCTGAATATTTTTTTTAACTTAAACCACAGTCGAATGGATTTAAACTCTGCATTTAAATCCATCGCGATGCAAACACAAAATTAGTCAAAGCGATGCCACAATAAAAACAAATGACATTCACCGAAATTAAAATTCAATGCATCCACGACCACTAAGTTGCAAAATTGGGAAATACTTTTTTAATATATTTAATGCAAGCGGTAATTCTAGAAACTTTCAGTATACGCCCCACGTGCAGTAATGTTTTTCTTTACCTTTGATCATTGTACTTTATGACGCTTCCAGTTGAGGATACTATTCCTAGTTGAGACCAGCAAACTAATAAGTTTTAAAATTAAAGCCTGACATCTACATGCGGAATGCAACAAAGAAACGAGATACATATGCCTTTAGATGGAACCCTATTCCCCAATCTCACCATACACACACATTATTTTTATAATTCACGTTGGTATTCTGTGAGGGTGTTGAAGTTGGTGTAAAGAACTAAACTTAAAAAAATTAAAACACTATTGTATTGTCTACTTTTTGTTGATCCTGACGAGATCTCAAGTGAACTCATAGTTAAGTTAAATCAAACAGCACTGTTTGACTTAACTTTTTCGCAATTCAAAACGACCAACAGGTACTAGAATTAATTATTTAAAAGTATATTTTATGCACTTGTATCTAATAAATATTTTAGACTGTTAGAAATAGCTGGTACAAAAGAACAATAATAAACGAAGGAAGCATCAGATACCTAGTCGTATAATGGTTGCGTAATATCAAATATCCTTTTATAGCGTGGGTGTGAAAAACGAGCTCGCAGTTCAACAGATATTAAGTGATCTGCGAGCCCCTTGACACCCGACTTCATCGTCGATAAGGAATCATACAGATCCGGTATCATAACTAAGGACTAAGAAATCATTCCTGGCATCAGTAACAAAATGAAAGAGTTCACTCACTAGACGAATTATAATACTTCAAGAATACTTAAGCATACGAGTAGTATTAGACGGAGACGCTAAGTGGACTTTTTACTTTTTTTTTACTGAGCTCGGTCATTCATACAATATATACAAAATGATGGGAATGTGTTATATTTTACTTTGTTCTATGATTAAACTGGGTTAATATGTTTAAAAGCAAATATAAAGGCCAGCGAGATCTAGATGTCTAGGAGGCATCTCGTAGTAATAACATAATTGTACTACGCTTCACCGGTGTCGCCTGACAATATTTCATATGCAAAAGACACTATAATGTGGATGTTTCGCATACATCGTGACTCTACCATGTAAAGTATGCTTATTCCGTTATCGATTATAGTATTAGAAGCGTTAGATAGCTTGTTTAATGGTCTAGAGTACGGTCTGCAAGACTTAAGGTCGTAGGCTCCAAGTCGCCATTCGATTATTGTTGTTAACCATCTCTTAGCAAAATTACTTAACAATAAAGGCTAGTTGGAGTGGTTAACAGAAGTGTTCGTAATGTTAGAAGCTCTGCTACCATTCATTTAAAATATATGGTAAAGTTTAAAAATCAAATGACATTTCTATTTCTTGTGACGTAATCTTCGCTTCGTGTGATTTTTTTAAGATAAAGAACATTCATTGAATGAACTCTTAAATAAATGTACCTATCTATTAAATAAATGTACCTATCTATTAAAAGTAACGTCTTTAATCACTGTCGACATACAGAGTACCTACGAATACCGAGTAAATAGTAAGAATACCAAGTGGACATTTTACTTACGAGCTTTTTCCTTCTTTAGTTTCTCGCCGTATACTGAGTGAAGCTTTTAATATCAAACATCTTTCTAACAGCTGAAGATCAGCGATGGTGATCTTACATTAGTCCGAAACAACGTAATAACTTAAATAATAAAAGGCAAATTGAATTAAATTTCCTTTGTCTTGCAATCTATAATGGACTGAAGGAATAGACAAATAATTAAAGATAAAAAAAATCAAACGTGTGTAAAGTAAATTATCACTTTTTTAATTCTAAAAGATAATTTACTGACTAAACAACTTTAATAGTGGTAGATCTCTAACACGAATGGGTTGGCTCCACCGGGAAATCCATATCTATCCTCAACCAAGATGCTTGGTCCTATATCCAACTACATCTAAGTTGGACATGATGGTAAGTTACCATTAAGTAGACTGTGTTCGTTTTTCACCCCTATTTCATATAAATAAAAAAGACCCTTATAACTTTATTATGTCACCAGGAACTTAAGAAAAAAATAAATTATCAAACGAAGATGTTTAGTCTAGGATGTCTTTGACCAATCTGCCAAACGGTAAAAGAAAATGTATTAAAAAGCAAAATTAAAGTAAAAAAGTTTCTAATTTGCCTTTTTTTTGTTAAAGGAGAAATTAATTAGCGGCAAAGGCACCTTGTTGATGTTCATTTCTTAAACTCGTTAAAAAAGAAAAAGTGTTCTTAATTGGAAACATCGCTTTATAAATGGACCGTGTTTTCGGATGGCTTCTTTAAATTTCAGATTTATTATATTAGATACAGATAATATATACGTAACTTTGAGGGTAGAATATCAGTGTAAGACAAAACTCCAAAGCAAAAATATGGCCATAATTAATAAATTATTTTTTATGATTTTGTAACATAAATTAATAAATTTATGTTACAAAATTCACATTTCATTAACAGTAACGAGTGATCGTGGGTGTCATGAAATGCAGTCATCAATTAGCATTAGTTGAAATGTGTTAATTTATCATCCCTGTTAATATTTAAAAAATCCATAATACGCACCCCAATACGCTGCAGTTTGTTTCTAGCTGCAGAATGGATGGGTAGAACCACGCTATCACAGAATACCAGAATAAAATAGCGGCATAATGCTATTGTATTTCGTCTAGTGAGTGGAGTATAATTAAAAAAAAATAAGAGTAAGAACAACTGGAATTTACCTTTATAATATAAAAGACGTGACTCGATCTTTACGTATCCCGAGGAAGCTTTTTGACCCCATTGCGAGATAAGTGCTCTCCACATGAGCTTCCGTGAGGACGCATCAAGTATCCAAGAGTTTTAACGGGATCTACAAAATATTTTTATTAAGAAGCTATAAACTTGAAACGATTTTTAAGAGAATGTTAGCAATACACAATCATATGACTACTAACAATAGTAACATTACTAACATTCCGACTAATCACTCGAACTAAGCTTCAAATGCTTTTACTTACATATTATATATTTTTATATTGTAATATGTACTCTTAAAATTAAAATAAATTTCATCTTGCGCCAAAAATATATTCTCTGCTAAACTCAAAAGCAATCTGGTAGAGAATGCCTTTTGCTCCGTTATTAACTCCGCTGTTTCATACAATATATGTTTTACTTATGCAAATAACAAATAAATATCACCATGAGTTAATTGAGTTAACCGCATCACGGTCACGGTTTAAACGCACCGTAGCACACGCGGTGGGTGAGTTTATCTTATAATCTAGAAAAAATAACTAATACGCATCTGGAATCGAAACACATTTTCTTTCAATATTAAGGTTGGCACTTCTACATGGATCTTAAATAAAGCCTCAGGGTGACATGCTCTAGCACGTCTGAAGACGAAGGTGGAATGCAACATTACCCCTCATTGGATCTCTACGGTTACCTCACGACAGGCACGACTTTTACCGTGGTAGAGCTACACTGCAGTTTGTTTCTATCTGCAGAATGAAAGGGTCAGCTCACAGAATACCAGCGTAGAATAGCAGCATAACGCTCCTATGTTTCATCTGGTGAGTGCAGGATCCCGAGACCTTTATTACTGGTGACGAGGCATTCCATCTCAGTCCTCAAGAGTGACAACATATCTGCATTATGATTCCTTATCAAGGATGAATGTGATGTCGTGGGCCGCAGGAATCACTTGCCGTCAGGTGAACTGTGTGTTCGTTTGTTATTCTCAATGTAATAAAAAAAAGAAATTATGGTACTTTTTCACGATGGTATCACATCATTACTAAACAACAAGTGAATTGTGTGCTCGTTTGTCACCGTTATAATTATAAAAACAACTTTATTTTATTTTTATAATTCATTTCACAGACATTAAACACAAACAACGTTGATTCAATTTGTAATAGAAATATGTTGGAGCTTACTGTTAAAAAAGCGCGGGAGGCGCCATTTTTAAACTAGTGATATATTAAGGCGCGAACGAATTTATTATAAGCAACGTCAAAATAACGAGTATAAATTTAAAGATATAACGTTGTTATTCATACATATATAAAGATAACTAGAAACTCGACAACAAATCACCCTAATATAAAATAACGACGTATGGATATTGTCTACAATACTTCACTAACATATTCCGATGTTTTACTAATCAATTGTAACTAAAAATGAACGCTATAAGGTAAAGTGCGGCTCAGCTTGAGAGGTTCCGTCGTAAAGTTAGTAAGTTTATGCCGCAGAGGTCACGTGATGGGCGGGCCCCGCGTGTTTATTAGCAGAAAAAATATTTGACGTTAGCGGTACATTAATGTAAATGTTGCGACTAGGTAAAACGAGATTTTACTATAATTATAATAATAATAATAAAATTGGTCAATAAAACAATTTATTTATTTTATTGACCGACGTGATCGCAATAAGACCGGAGGTAAAATACCAACAATTTGTCATACACAAATATTGTTCATTGAATTTGAACTCAAGACCCGCGGCTAAGCAACCAGGATAATATTGTAAAGTATTAAGAGAATTAGGATGGGTCATCAAACTGCAGGATCGGCACGGCTGTCTTTTTGGATGACAGGTTGGGACATACGTAACGTTCTAGGATTAATCCAGTCTTAAAAGAAAGATGGCAAAAGCATTTCAAGACCATCACGAAGAACTGCCAAAATAAAATGAACATGAATATATAAATATTAAAAAAACATATCCACGGTATTACACTAGTTACACTCAGCGGACATAAAATCTTTATGAAGCCTCTATAACGGCTTCCACCGGCGAAATGGACCTCAGCGTGACGTAAAGAAGGTTTATGGGCATGTTGAACTGGTAATACTTCAGATAATAATGTCACCACCGCCATCTGATGAATTTAGTTGACTCTTATAACTTTTGCTAATGAAACCATATTTTCTACAGAGAGCAAAGAACGTTCAGAAAACTTGCGCCGTTAAATATTACAGTTAAACCTTTTGCAATAGGACAAAAGGTACGAGAGTACATTTTTTTTCTTCATTTTGGGGAGTAATCTTCGAAAGCTCGTGGAAAGTCAAGATTATGTGAATCTTGTACATACTAAAACTTTCCTCTACATCCGTCTTCAACAAGGATTCAAGATGTACGCGCGTTGTCAACTCCAAAGAATGAGACGAATTAGATTCCTGTGTGTTCACGTTGGTATTCTGTAAGGACACCCCGGACGAGGGCTCTATCGAAGAAACTTAGATAAAACATAACTTAACTATTTTGTTTGATTATTACATAGAATACTAATCGACAAATAACCCCAATCATTTGAAACAATGGACAAATATAAGGTGCGTTCTGGACTTCAACATTTTCCAAACGCTGGATCCCAAAGTCAAAATTAAATTTTATTAAAGTAAGACTTTTATCGGGCTTCTTGAACGTGAAAACTACCGACGATTTGCGAAATGAGATCTTCTCAAAGACCTTTTCCGAATCAAATCAAATCTGAATTATCTGCTACTGCTGATCCGACCCAGCTCGATCGTAGGATTTTGAAATAAATCACAGCGATATTTCAGCGATCACATATCTTGCCTCTCAGTATAAAACAACCGTGTCTGAAATATATGATTATCTTTATATTACTCGTAAATCATTGGTATTCTGCGAAAGCGATGACCTTTCCCAATGGGGACCTATTCGTGTCATATCTAGTTTATAGTTTCGACGGGACTAAGCTATGTAGAAATATCATGTATGTATCTGAAACTTAAAAATCTATATTTATGTCACGGTATCAGTACTAACGACTGCGGTGCGATAGGTCATGCACTTTTACAATATTAATGGTGATAATCGAGCACACAGTTCACCTGATGGTACGTGACGACTGCAACTCATGATATTATTTCCTTCCTTAACAAAGATTCAAGATGTACATGCGTTGTCATATCTGAGGTATATAACAGTGGTACACTTCAGTTTGTTTCTAGCTGCACAATGAATGGGTAAGCTCGACTGGGGTGAGGTGACCACGCCCTCACAGAATACCAGCGTAAAATAGCAGCATAACGCTGCTGTGTTTCGTCTGGTGAGTGTAGGGATCCGGAGATCTTTGTTACTGGTGACGAGGCATTCCATCTCAGTCCTCAAGGGTGACAACGCATCTGCATTATGATTCCTTATCAAGGATGAGTGTAGATGTCGTGGGCCGCTGGCATCACTTGCCATCAGGTGAACTGTGTGTGAGTTTGTTGCTCTTAAAGTAATAAAAAAAAGGTCTGACATGGATTGCTTTTTCTGCAGTTGTATCCTCGGATCCCTACACTCATCATTCGAAACACAGCAGTGTCGTGGTGCTTATAGTAGAGGATGTGGTCCGTCCTCCTACGATCCCACCAATTCATTCTGCAGCAGAATCGCAGTGTGACTCTACCAATCGCGAACATCTAGTTTATTACTGAGATATGGCTCGAACACGAAAATATAATTTACTCTGGCTGTACTGATTTTTTTGCTTTTCATGATGGTCCTCGAAATATTGAGCACGCTGCCAATATACTGTATACTAATGGATGAAATACTTTTAATGAAATAGACAAAAAAATCTACATCTATGGCACTTGACACGTTCCGAAATAATTAGACTTATTAGCGATCGTGACGGTTCAAGACCACCCCCCACCACTACCCCCGCTTCGGAATGCAGCTGCCAGTGAAAACAAACGACAAGAAATTTACTTTTCTATGATAATAAGAATTAAATATGATGATGAAATGATGAACACACTGCGTTCACAAAAAGTCCAGGAGTTGAGGAGACCTGGAAAGCTTACATCCACGCATATTTATCAGACAAATATTCTGACAGAATAGTAGCGTATATTTTAAGGATATATTAATTTAATAGAAATAAATATAATAAATAATCCGAATGAGTTTCCTTCCCAATTCTTCTCAGGTCCTTTTTGACAGACAATAAGAAAGCTTAATGCTTCTTTATTGAATAAAGATATTCCATTAGATTCGTATGCTCTACGAGTCTACGCATTAAATGTTATAATTAATTACACGTATTATTATAGAAATACTTTCACATTTCAAAAGCAGTACACAGTACAGCTTACTGCCGGTAGTGACGTTTGTCGGCGGAACATTTCCCCCCGTACTCGTACAAGGTCAGGTCATTGGTGTAATTAGTGAACTCTGAGAGATGTCGAACCTCTACGAATACGGGCCTCCTTATTTTCTTCTATCCTGCTAAAGAGGTGGTAAATTTCTAATGAGATACATACATATAAATATATATATAAATATATATATATATATATATATACATATACGAGTATATTTTAAACTACTGGCTCTAATGCAAGCTGAAGCGTGGCCAGTTGATCTCTATTACCTTACCTACTTATAACTAAGGTTATTTATGTAATGATAGAAAGACACTGACGATATATAAATATATAAAATTTATTTCTTTCTCCTGCTTTTACATTATTCTATTATATTATGTTCTATTATATTTTTGTAACTTTTTTATTTCGATGTTCAGAAAAAATGTCGAAAATGGTTAAAAAAACGAAAGCGCTCTAACCGGTGAGGGTAACTTGTACAAAATGCAATATTCCAATCACGCTTGTGGTTTTTCACCAACACGCGTGCAAACAGTATGTATGTACATATATAAACGAGATTTGGTATTTTTATTATATAAGACTACATAGTAAAAGATATATATAACACAATTTTCTATTATATTTTATTGTTTATATATTTTTATAAAACTAAGAGCGTCAAGCAAAGGCGAGAACTAACGAACACGCTATTCGGTTGCGGCACTTACCAACATGTCTGCAGCCTAAAACATTTATTCTCAATAAACTTTCAAAATACATATGCGATGTTCCATGCTGCAGCTTGAAACAATCTGCGGTGTGGCTCTTCCACGATTATATTACATACAAATTGGTCAACAGAACCTTCGTTTAGTGAAGTGGTTAAAAATGTAATTTCAATAAGTTATGACAGTGTTAAATTTCCCGCTGTAGTTTCATTCAAGCATTGATTGATTCGGAGCATGAATGGATCAGCTTGTGAGTGTAGGGTCTAATCTTAGTTTTCAAGGTTGACAACGCATCTGCACTATGATTCCTTATCGAAGATGTGGGTGTCGTGATCTGCAGGAACATACCATAATGCGAACTGTGTGCTCAACTGTCACCCTCAAAACAATAAAAAAAGTACCTGCTACCTAAATAATTTGGGAAAACGAACGAACGTTATCATTATCGTAAAAACGCCGGCCGCCAGCCAGACACGATAAGTGCGACCACGAAATTAGAGAAGCTCTAGTAATAAGTGAGTCATAGCACAGATAGCCGACAGTCACCTCTGGGCGGTACACACCGCTGGACAAAGTAAGACTAGAAATTGAATTGGCTAGACCTAACAATACCTAACAGTACGAAAATGTACGATTTTATTTTTCTGTTCTCTAACTACTAACTCAGAATCCACAATGGATTGTGGTTTTGTTTGGCAGCGAATGTGAAATAAAATTGTTATTTCTGATGTATGTACATACATTATTTCTTCTTCGCTTTTATGTTGTGTTATGTCTCTTTGATTTTTTACTTACTTTATTAAGTTTTGATCAGGACATGTTGTTTTGTATCTCATACTAAGCTATTTTTGTATATCTACAAAACAATCAACTTATTTAGTAAATTTCAATGATAATTAAATTAAAATAAACATCATCAATGTTATTATATTTAATTCGATTATAAAAATATCAACTATGTTATAGCAAATTTTAAATCTCTGTCTACCCTTTAGTTGACAGGCGTAAGTACACATAATATTTCATATTTTATTGTAAATTTCAATATACTTTCTTGTATTAATAAATTCGGAAATGAATAATCAAAAATAATAATTTTATGTAACCAAGAAACTGGCGGTGTTGAAAAAACTTTATTTATATTCCATAAAAGGAATTAAAACTTGTGTTTATACTTGACGTATGAAACATGTAAAATTATTTATATAATTTTTATATTTACAAAATAAGCATCGAAATTTCTTCTTTAGTTTTAATTTTAATTTTATTCACCATGCAGCTAAAGTTCTTTATATTTAAGTAGATAATATAGTTAACTGACATCATAAATAAAATGTGTAGATAAATGAGTAGTTAATGACTTTACATTTACATTTACACGAAAAGCGCACATTGATTTTAAACTAGTTCTATCGATTTTATAGTGTTTATTTTAAGTATTTTTAACAGTTGTGTGTGCAACACATCTCACTAAAGTACTGTAGATAACTTGAAACAATTTAAAATAATCATTATAAAATCCGTAAAACTAGATATATTAAATTAAGTGATATAACCGTGTTGTAATTAGTGGCCTTTTTACGAATTAAACTAATCCAACTTTTTGATTTTGATTTTAAACAAACTGTAAAAATGAATAAACCAGTTCATCAATCATTGTCTTTGAATTAAAATCCGAACACATTATGATTGACAACCTTACAACTTCTTTAATTTTTGTATCTGGTCTACTGAATTCTTGGAGAGGATCTTGGTTTCGAATTGGAAATCGTCCAAAGTCAATATTGGATGGTTTAGTCTACTTTATTGCATGTGATACCGCATCCAAATAGCATACCTTCGATCTGCATATTGCACGGTTATCCATCTAATAAGCAAAGCCGAGGCGAGTGACACCACATGCAACGTGTCACCAGCCTCGTAATTACTCAGAACAGTCTAATAACGACGGTATTATAATAATTAAGGAACTGCATACTAACTATGACTAGTTTATTGTGTGTCTGGTCTTCTCTGAGTATCTCTTTCTTCCCACTACTAAAATTCAGTATTAATAATTCTAACATTTTCAGGTTGTTCGAAGAAAATCAAGATCTTCTGCACATGTTTGAGAAGTTCCGTCAGTACAGGACTAAAGAGGAACAGATCAACTCCACGGAGCTCGCTGAACACGCCAATAACGTAATGAACACCCTGGACGAGGGCATTAAAGGCCTTGACGACTTGGACAACTTCTTTGCGTACATCCACCAAGTAGGTGCAAGCCATAGGAGGATACCTGGATTTAAAGTGGAATATTTTTGGGTAAGTTTGTGCTAAAGTCTCTAATAGATAGCCACAATGCAGGATCGTAAGGTACCAGCATTGATCTAATTATAACCTAAATTTCATTGTTTGTTTCCACAATGACATTTTGGTCTTGAACAAGTTGGTCGTTGGCACTGGCTTTTAATTTCATTGTACGCGAGTATACCGCGTTCGATAACCGGTCCAGGCACCAATGAAATATTTAATTGAAATTTTAAGTGCTTTGACCACATGTTTGGAAAATTCCATATCTACGGAATATTATTCAAGAAAAAAGAAAATAGACGCATAGTGAAATATGCGCTTACGCCGTCTGTAGAGGGGCGGCATGTGTCCAGCTGTAGGATGTACGTATGTCAAAAGAGAAGTTAATTAAAACTAAGAATATTTTTCATTTACAACAAGGCATTCAATTTTATACCCCAAGGGTTGAAAACGCGCCTGAATTGTGATTCTATATCGAGGATTTACCGTGTATTCGATTGTCATTCTAAAAACAATAAAAAAAAATCAGACCGAAATCATTAAAATAAATTGTGTTAACATTACATTCAATCCGAGGACCAACTGAAACAGTAAACAGTACTCAGTCCATATCCTACCAGATACGTAATATATTCATATTATATATGTGAATGTTTTTATGTTTTGATGTTTGTTATTCAATCACGCTACGGCTGAAAGGATTTGAATGAAATTTGGAACACAGATAGTTTAACTTAGATACTCGTCAGTTCTAGGCTGGTGCTGAAGAGTTTCGAATGACCAAAACTTACACGTACTGACAAAAAATAATAAATCAACCCAATGTTGAAGTCCGCAGAGATGAAGTCGCGGCCTGGTACTAGTATTAACATAAAACATTACCTTTTCCTTTCATATAATATATTGCATATAAGAACAATCTGCCGCCACACTTAAGTTTGGCAACTCAACAGCCGCTTGCTGTTTCACGTACTAAGTAAACTAATTACCCCTGCTTTGTTCGAAGGCTAACCTAAATGAAAAACAAACAACAACTTGGCGTCTACACGCCAAGCAAACAACACAATGTCTTATTAAATTTAACAATGTGGAAACATTCACCAGGCAACGACAGTGCAACGAGCAAGAGGGGAGTTTACTTGTTTCATTCAAATATTAAGGGTGACAAACACAGTTGACCTGACGGTAAATGATGTCTACGGCACCTGACATCTGCATCCAGTCTCCACAAAGATTCAAGATGTGTGGCGTTGTTATCTCTAAGGACTGAGATGGAATGTCTAGTCAGCTGTTATTGAGATATGCTGCTATTCGCTGCACGCTATGTGCTGGTATTCTATGACTGAGGCTCGTGCTTCGTGTTATTCTGTGGAGAGGCCTAATAATGACACGAAGTTGATGATTACTGTGACGTCATATTCGGGCTAATGCTTGATTATAATAACGATAAATAGTGATAGAATCACGCATTCTATTATTAACCCAATTTACCATGGAGAGTGTTCTGAGGAGTTGTTCGGATTAATTCCAGCCGCTGAGTATAAATATAATGTATCACGACAGAAATCAGATCCAACCAATCCAATCCAACAACCTCTGCACTTTACGCGAAATTTTCTACCACGCATAACTACTCTGTGGAATCAGCCATCGCTAGCGATATTTCCGAACCGATACGAATTATGGACCTTCATGAAAAGAGCCTACACCTTACTTATAGGCGACTCCTCTGGTGCTGCGGATGTCCATAAGCGGTGGTAATTCGGGTAATTCCTAGTCAAGGATGAATGTAGGTGTCATGGGCCGCAACAATCACTTCCCATCAGGTGAACTGAGTGCTCGTTTGTTGTCCAATGAATTAACAAAAACAAGAATTCGCCAAAATCGAGTTCTTAACAGCCTTAACAAAACAATATCAAACAAAAAATCGTTTCATATCCGATGTGACATTAAAAAAATGGCCTCAGAAAATAAATCAAATAGAACGTATTCCGAGCGGTGGGTCCATAAATTAGATGTGATACCATAAGTCACGTCACGGACCTACCCCCGAGCCCAGAGCTCGTCGACTCTATTATTCCGGGGGTAAGTTTCGCAAACGCTATGTTCTTCTGATCGTATTATGATTGATACGTATTTAGCGAAATTAGAAATATATTGGATACTCCGTTAATATTCTTTGTTTATTTATGGCTCGATTACAAGCGATCGCTTTTTTGAGGAAGTTGTCATATTTGTTTTATAATAACAACTTAATAGTAAACTCTGCCAGTCCAAAATTACGTCTAAAACTTCAGGCGTATTTATTGTCAGGCATAGGCCTCCTCTGTAGAGAGGTTGTTAGCGCATAGTTGCGCACGCTGCATGTCTTAGATATTTAGTTTTTTATTTATTTCATAGACATGCAGGTTTCCTCACGATGTTTACTATGTATATAAATTATCACTTAAAATTGCTATTAACAATTTTATTGGTGACGGCACGGGGGATCGAACTTCAGGCGTATTTATTGTCAGGCCTCCTCTGTAGAGAGGTTGTTAGCGCATAGTTGCGCACGCTGAATGTCTTAGATATTTAGTTTTTTATTTATTTCATAGACATGCAGGTTTCCTCACGATGTTTACTATGTATATAAATTATCACTTAAAATTGCTATTAACAATTTTATTGGTGACGGCACGGGGGATCGAACTTCAGGCGTATTTATTGTCAGGCCTCCTCTGTAGAGAGGTTGTTAGCTCATAGTTGCGCACGCTGAATGTCTTAGATATTTAGTTTTTTATTTATTTCCATAGACATGCAGGTTTCCTCAATGATGTTTACTATGTATATAATTCATCACTTAAAATTGCTATTAACAATTTTATTGGTGACGGCACGGGGGATCGAACTTCAGGCGTATTTATTGTCAGGCCTCCTCTGTAGAGAGGTTGTTAGCGCATAGTTGCGCACGCTGAATGTCTTAGATATTTAGTTTTTTATTTATTTCATAGACATGCAGGTTTCCTCACGATGTTTACTATGTATATAAATTATCACTTAAAATTGCTATTAACAATTTTATTGGTGACGGCACCGGGGATCGAACTTCAGGCGTATTTATTGTCAGGCCTCCTCTGTAGAGAGGTTGTTAGCGCATAGTTGCGCACGCTGAATGTCTTAGATATTTAGTTTTTTATTTATTTCATAGACATGCAGGTTTCCTCACGATGTTTACTATGTATATAAATTATCACTTAAAATTGCTATTAACAATTTTATTGGTGACGGCACGGGGGATCGAACTCGTTCTGCTCGCAAACCTTGAAATTACAGCGGTGTGAGACTTAGCTGATTAATGATTAATAAAGTCATTCTGAAAGCGAAGACAATAAAAAAACATTGTCATAACAGTTGCAAAATAAAAAGTCACGGTCGTCTATGGTTCCGACGTGCTTCGACTCGTAATGAAGCCTAGCCTCTAGACGGTGTCAGAATGGCTTACGTGACACGCCTTAGATAACTGTAAAGAATAATCCAGTAATAGAGCCACTGCTGCATAATGAATGGGTCGGCTCGGCCTGGGTACGGGCACCCCGTCGACTTCGTGAATTAGCAATATAATATTGCGGTTTCTGAGTGTGATACTCGAGCACTCGGATCACCTGATGGCAAGTGACTCCTGCGACCCTCGACACCCATATTCATCCTAGATAAGAAAACGATACTGAGGTTTAAGATGGATTACGTCGTGACCAGTAATAAGTGTTGCCAGATTCACTGAAGTGTTACGCTGGTATTGTGTAAGGTCCTACATCATGCGCGTGGTTTAATTGGGTCAAGACGACCCATCCGAACCGCAGCGTGCGTCTATCACAGTTCAAAGACTTTGGTGAGTGGGAACCAGAGAGTCGGTTGCAAAAAGCGAGGAAGTCCATCTCTATCCTCAGGAGTGACAACGCCTGTACATCTTGAAACTGTGTGGAGGAAGTAGATGTCATAGGTCGCAATGATCTCTAAATATAAGGTGACAAGTGTGCTCGTTTATCACCCCTAATATAACAAATAAAATCTCTTAAATGGTACATGACACTTTAATAAATAAAAATTTGATTTACCCTACTGCCATGGAAGGGTTATGTTTTTCGCACGTATCTTGTGTTTATGTATTTTATAAATTTCTTTATTCGTATCTTCTAAACGGCTCGACAGTTAAGGTAACGTTATATTTGTGTTAAAAACCCAATCGTCCTATTTATATACAAAAATGTAGATAAGTTATATTTTTAAATTTAATTGAGAATATCAAATTGGTTTCAAAAGTTTAATACCTTATAATATAATGAATTGCTTATAAATAAAATAGGAAAGCAGTCGGGTAAAAATAGGAAAATATCTAATCTGAGTTTGCTTTCTTCGTTGCTTGGTCTCACTTTGGTCGTATAAGTGTGACAGGTCGTTCGTCTGTTGATTTTTGTAAATTTATATTTTCAGTGGTTAGTTAAATACTCCCATTTTAGCCGTATGTAAGGACAGCCGTATATACAGATATATTTAATACAAGCGTGATCGACAGACGAACTTAGCATTTCAGCTCATAATATAATCTGTTAGACCGAAGTAGTGTTTACTTTGTTCTCAATCTTTCCTTAACAGTGGTAGAGCTTTACTGCAGTTTGTTTCTAGTTTCTAGAATGAATGGGTCAGCTCGACCGGGGTAGGACCACACCCTTACAGAATGACGGCGTGAAAAAGCAGCATAACGCTGCTGAGTTTCGTCTGGTAGTGTAGGGATCCGGAGACCTTTATTACTGGTAACGAGGCATTCCATCTCGGTCCTCAACGATGAATGTAGATATCATGGGCCGCAGGAATCACTTAACATCAGGTGAACTGTGTGCTCTTTTGGAAATAAATAACAATCTTGTTTCGATATTTAATGTAAAATCTAAATCAACTATCAAAATAATGCATTAACGTTTAAATTGTCTTTTTTTGCAGTAGGGTTATTGTTTTTTTTTAATTAGTTATTAATTTTTATTAATTCCTTTAGGTTATAGTAAAAATATATATAATAGATATAGTAAAAACGTTGCCGTCAAATATATCAGCTGAAATGGTCTATTGTCATCCTCAATACAATAAAAAATGCAAAGATTTTACAATACTAACAACATATTTTTGTTTCAGAAAATCGAGGCGCCCTTTTTAGCCGCCGTCGAATCAACACTAGGCGACCGTTACACGCCAAACGTGGAAAATATATATAAGATTACAATAAAGTTCATTTTAGAGACTCTCATAGAGGGATACGAGACAGCAGGAGCTGCCGGTAACTCCACGTGAGCAGCAACAACACGAAGCCGATTCTGTAACTGGATGTAACTCCGACGAACAACCGAAAACTTTAAGCATAAAAATTGTCAATTTCCTACAAAAAATAGAAAAATATTTCAAACGCCTTGGCGTCTCTCAATTAGCCGCATGTGGATCTAAAGTGATATGTGTGTAGTCGATGTCTTAACATTTTTCTCGTACGGTTTTAAATTTAGAATTGTTTGATGTTTACGCGTTAATAACAAGTCAATGGATTATTTGATAAGTGCTAAAGAGTATTGAATAAACAGTATTAGTTAATTCCTTAGAGGGAAAATTTAGTAAAACTTGTATGCTGTACCACTAACAGTGAATATTTTAATGTGCAGTACGTCATGCGAATTTTATTTCACATATAGTTTGTAGCAATATCTTCAACAGACTTCAGTAATATGGCAGGAGACATAATCCAACTTGGCAAAATATGCCAGTTGATACCTAAACTCGTCTATTGATTTTCAACACTTAAATTGATCTTACTATATTTCGAAACAAGATTTTATTTATAAATATTTGTAACCTAAAGGTGCAACTAGGACTACCCCTAGCATTTGGGAACCAATGCTTTAGTAAATTAATTTGTTTTTTTTTTAATACTATGGTATCCGCACCATTCATCCTGGAATTTTCTATTCTTTCACATACACTGACGACATCCAAAGTATTAAATGAAACGAATTTTGCACAACGTTATTTTAACTATCTATTTAATTTAACATTCCATAAAAAGAAAAAAAAATACATTGCCACATTTGACAGGTGCAGAATTTAGATATGCCGTGAGTGTTAGTTCAGGGTGTGTGTCAACACGCACGTGTGTTTATAAGCCGAATGAATTGAGAAAATTGCCCGTAGTGTGAACGGCCTTAACAAATATTGGTACGTGTGGAAAAATCCCTTGACCATACACAAGTGGTCATCGTTGTAACGCTTCCAAATATTATATTTATTGCTAAGATACAATTTTAGGCGTAAATTTAATTTAAAGGCGGTGAATGTTTAATGTTTGTGCGCATGTTGATATGTTCCATTATTTTTTTTACTTTGTTAAGGGTGGCACTCGTGTTGTGGCATAAAAAAGTTAAAATTGATGACATCAAATTCTTACATCTTCTTAATATATATATAAGATGTCACGGTGTTTTAAAAAAGTAGATCATCCCTCACTCCCTTGTTGTTATGTGGTTATTACTGTTCATTGCTACTACTTATTAAAAATAGACATACTGAACAGTTAAAGGTACGAATGTATGTGAATGTAAACTAACAAGAGGAAGACGTCAACGACTTGATGATCCTGAATGAACACTAACTCGTATAACATTTTGGACAGTTGACATATTCCGACAACTTCCGATCCTTTTCCGATTGCATATTATTTAAAGTTTAACAAAACGATTCCGAAAATCAATCCTATACCTATATATACTAGACAGATAGTATTTTAAAATCAGTCCGATCGATCTAATCTATCCATTCCTTCAACGATTCACTCTTTCGTAGTTTATTTGACTAACGTATCTACCTTGATCTCAAAGAAATGCCTCGCAATATTATGTTTACCCAGTCGAAAGCTTTTTTGTTGAATAATTCAGTGCGACCCAAATTACTATAGCACTATATGCCTCTATTATGTTTGTGAAAAACATAGTGCGTGACCCGAAAAGACTGAGATATGATCAAAGCAAGGGACGTCCATTTTCTTTGTTTAATTGTATCTCTCACTTATGTCTCGCAATATGATATAATCAAGTCCAACGGGCTATTGTTTGCAATAAAAAACGTGAAAGTGAAATTTACGGGTCGAGGTAAACAAAGATTTATGGCACCAGGAACAAGTTTTCGATCCGGCTGTGTTTGTTTAGGTAACAGTTTTTGTTTGACGCACACTTTGTGGTTAGAATTATTGACGGTCAATAAATTTTAGACAGTGATAGAGCTACTCTGCAGTTTATTTCTAGATTCAGAATGAATGGGTCATCTCGACCGGGATGGGACCACGCCCTCATAGAATACCAGCGAAAAGTAGCAACATAATGCTGCTGTGTTTCGTCTGGTGAGTGCAGGAATGCGGAGACCTTTATTACGGTGACGAGGCATTCCATCTCAGTCCTCAAGGGCGACAACGCATTTGCATTATGATTTCTTGTCAAGGATGAATGTAGATGTCATGGGCCGCAGGAATCACTTGCCATCAGGTGAACTGTGTGTGAGTTTGTAACTCTCAAATTAAAAATGACTCTCAACTTCAAGACATGTCACACATTTGGATTTAGTATTTCATCGTTATGCTAATTCTTTTAAGCTTCTTCTAATTTTTAGCTTGCATAAAATAACGTTACTGTGTCCCGTATGGTGAGTGTAGAGTCCGGGGCCCAATTTGCGTAACGAGTCCTCACTTGGCGCAAGGCATCTTGAACCTTTGCTGAGACACGAACCTTCACATCTAACTGTTAATTAGTATCGCTATGTGATCGTTTGTCACCCTTAATTACAAAAAAAAAAACAAAACAGAGTATAAAAATATTGTTCAAGCTGGTATTTAGCTACTTCCTAAGTACATGCCCGTATGTACATGTACATACAACTTACTATGTAGTACATACTATATCAACTTTATCATATAAGATTACTATAAAACTTGAAACTGTATTTTCAGAAGTGTATTTTAAACTTATATATTTAATAGAAACCCGTTACCATTTGTTTATCCACTAAACCTTTACCAAATAAACGGAGATTATTTTTGTTATTAATTGAAATGTTATTTTATTGACTATTTATAATTATTTTAAATTATTTGGTTTTTTAATGTTAAAATTTATTGTATATTATTTAATAGTATAAATATACACTTGTGCCTACTTATTTAAAATACTGCAGTCGTCGTATAGGCTAGCAAGCTACACGACCGCCATCGGCTTCAAATAATGAGGATGTCCCCTTAGTCTAAAACGACCACAGCGATATGTTCGGATAAGTGCCGTCAGCATCTGCGCAAAAACAGAGTCACTCGCTCTTCGTCACCATCCCTAGTCCGATCTATTAACACATGCAGTAGTATGCCAAGCTCCGCTAGATGGAATTTATTTTTTTTAATCACAGAATTCCAAACCGATGTTTGCAACCAGACATCTTCTCTAGTATAGTTGGGATGTTTACATTACTAAAACATTATAAAGTTCAAATAAACGTGACAAACTCCCTAAAATTTGTTTCATTGAAAACAATATATGTATCGAGTCATACGGATAGAAAAAAATAAAAATACATGAACGACAGAGTTCTATAAAAGTTTCACAATTTTTGAAAAAATAATTCTGTCTTCGAAATCGGTCAGCTATAATATTGAATAAGTAGGTATGAGTATTATACATGATTTAAATTGTAGAACTTATTTATTACTTAGATTATTATAGTTATTTTATCTCGTACTATGTATTCATCACCGCAGTGGTATAAATTGTACAGTAATGGTTATTTGTGTATCTGTATTAACAATAATGAATGGAAATGCTTAAGATAAGTGTCTAAAACTACAATAAGATGAGTGTTTGTAATTCGTATCAAGAGGTACGACTTCTGTATAAAAATGTTACTTTCAGTTTAAAAATAAAAAATCATTTATAACTGTCTCAAAGGCTGTTTCGTATTTCGACTTCGACGACCACTTCTAAAGACTTTAAGAAATATATACACATTGCTTACATATCACTTTAGCGCATTATGCTCTTACTTATACAGGATGTTCATTTTTAGTTAAACATTAATTACGCAATTATAAATAATATTATATTGCAATTATAATTATTATAAGATAGATTAGTTTATCTTGCTAACTTAATGCTAGTTCACAAACAGTCAATCCTTAAGTAGCAGGTGCTCAAATCTTTCATCAAGGTTTCTCGGCTGGTAACTGAACCCAGGACCTTCAACTCAGTGGCCAAGATACTCTGACTACTACAATCACGAGGTCGTCAAAGAATTTTCTCTTTTATAATTAAAGCTCCTGGATATCTCTCTAGAGGAGTTTTATCAATAATATTTAATTTTATACAAGATGGATTCTTCCAGCGTCAACCCTCTTCCCACCCCCACATTAGTTGTAACAAAGTATTATTTGACTTTACTTGTTATTTTACACATTTAATTAAATTAGGGTATTTTATGAAAAAAGTAAAAAAAACTATTTTTTTATGAAATAATTTCATATAATCAATCGAAGTATTGGTAAAAAAAATTTGGGAGTAAGAATCAATAAAATCTTTGAAAGCGGTTTGGACTGCCTCATGGGAAATAAAATTTTTCCTTGCAAGAAATTGTCGCCAAAAAAATGGTAATCTGTTTGAGCAAGGCCCGGGGAGTATGGTGGGTATCGGAGACATCCATCCAATCGCAGTTCCTCTAATTAAGCGACCGTCTGTCGTGAACTATTAGGTCTAGCGTGGTCATGAAGCAGCAGTGGGCTAGGGCAGTTGACCAGTCTCGGTTGTTTAACGGCTAGCTTTTCCATCATGGTTTGCAATTGTTGACAATACAGATCTGCCGTAATCGTCTGGCCAGATCTTAGGAAGCTGTAGCGTATCACACCAACACTGGACCACCAAAAACTCACCAGTACTTTTTCTGAACTTTCGCTTGCGACAGGATTTGGTTCTCCTGGGTTCAACCACTGTGGTGAGCGTTTCCAATAGTTGTACGGTATCCATTTTTCATCACAAGTAACGATACGATTCAAACTTCCCTCACTATTGTGACGGTTGAGTAATATAACGCAGCACTCAATGCGTGTTTGTTGGTGTGCTTCACTCAATTCATGCGGTACCCATTTCTCGATTTTCCAATTTGTTTCTAAATAAATATAATGAAATAAATGAAAATTGTTTTGTCACTCTCTCCGAAACCTGCCGCTACCTCTGTCGTGGTCTGAGTTGGATACCGTTCCCACGATCACCTTTAATTCTTCTTTATCAACTTGGATCTCCGGCGGTTGGAACCAAAAACGTTCCGCGCTTTGTTTAACAATAGCTTCCCCATACACATCATTAATCCTTCTAGTTGTTTCTGCAGCGCTGGTGCTGTTGAACATATGTATTCGTAAATAACGGGATACTTCAGGTTTTCCATTTTGTTAACAGAAGGATGTCAAAGAAAAAACAAATGGCGCGAAAATAAATGAACCACTTAATTCGTAACACAAATACACAAGCCTCAATTTTAAATAGATTTGAATTTGGAATTCCCAACCAAACGCCAGTTTATTTGACATCAAATCGTGGCCAGTTCGGCAAAACGTAAATTTCTTATGTATGGACCTAATATTATGATAAAGTATAATTCAAATGTCAAAGCAGTCAGTTCTCGTTCTGTTATTGTTATAAGGTATTTGCATTTATATTTATTTAATACTAGTGATTGTGTCTTACACGTGCTTTCTGAATAGTCGAAATAATGATAAGCGCACATGTTCTCACACACGCACAGACACAAACACACATGCACAGACACAAACACACATGCACAGACACAAACTCACACGCACAGACACAAACACACATGCACAGACACAAACACACATGCACAGACAGAAAAAATTAGTTAAATTACTTGTTGACACTAATTTATTTACTATTCTCACTGTCCAAAAAAAATGATTTAATTCAAGTTTATATATTAGGTCTTGTTATACATTAAATGCTGTGATTATTTAATAACCAAATAAATAAATAAAATATTGTAATAACTGACACAAAAATGTTCGTTGTTGCTTCCTTGACCACCGACAGTAGAACGGACCGATACTAGATTTGAATGAAATAACAAACAACGTATTATAAATATATACATAATATGTAATAAAATATAATTTCCAACAGAGTAGAGAAAAAGAGAGATAGATTGAGAAAAAAAATGTAAACGTCATATTAACAGTGATACAGCTAGAGATAGTTTCTTGTTGCAATGAGGAATCGGTTGACTCGACCAGGATCAGGACAAGGACCAAGCGATCACAAAATACCATCGAGAAAAAGAAGCATAACGCTGTGTTTCGTTTGGTGAGTGTAGGGATGCAGTCCTAAGGACTGCTGAAGCATGTGCATACTACATCTTTGTGGGGGGTGGAAGTCGATGTGTTGCGCTGCACTCATCACTTATCAGGTGAGATGTGTGCTCGTTTGTCACCACCGATATTATATAAAAAAGATATTGGCATAAAAAAAAGGAAAGGTGTAAAAATAGTTTTAAAAACTTATTTGCGCCCTGAATCCAAGCAATGTTTCCAAATTTGCGAATTTATTATTTCGCATAGGTTATACGTAGCTTGAAGATAGCATGTCACATACATGTTACTAATTATAAAAAATAGCTTTTTTTAAGTATGTATTCAGTGAGAAAAGGTTTTATAAAATTATTTTGATACAGCTCCCCTAAGAATACGTGATATAAATAACCAAACTCAAAATAAATCGGTGGCCTTTTATATATTATGACTTATTGGAATTTATTTATCGTTGAACTGGCAATAATATATATATATATATATATATATATATATATATATATTGTATGTATATATATACATATGTATAGATATATATAAATATACCTAATCCGGCCGTAAGTTCTGTTACAAATAAAAATGCATTTTTTTTTAATCAAGTCTCAGCAAAAAATAACATAATTGTGTATTCGAAAGGTGGCACTTTTGGCTTTTATACAAGTCTTTAATCTGTTTGGCCACGAATCTATGATTTACGCACTGTTTCCAAGGGAAATTTCACCACTGCTTGCTCCAAAGATTTTTTAAGAGACTCAATGTCGCCGTGTCGTTTAGAGCAGGCCATGTCTTCTAAAATTGACCATAATTTGAAGTATAAAGGGTTGAGGTCTGGGCTAGATGATTTTCACAAAACTGTAGTTTTGTGACTCCTTGATAAGACACGCCCCACCAAACCATCAATGACGCAGGATGACGACCACGTACCTTTCCGACCACTTGAGCAGCTTCTTTAGAACTGTGAGCGTACACTTTATCATTTTGCTTATTGTAGGGTTCTTCAATCGTGAAAATGTTTTCATCGGTAAAGAGGATATTTCAGTGCCTTTCACCTGCGTATCGTGACAGAAGGCGTTTTAATCGGTCCACTCTATTTAATTGATTTAGGGCATATCCTGTATATTGATAGATCCAGAGTCCTAGCGGGAATCTTTATTCCTCGCGATAAGATAATTCTAGCTTTAACAGCATTAACAGCCTTTGTAGTTCTAACAGCTCGCGGTCGCCCCGATCTTTTCTGGTCTTCGACAGAGGAAGTGTTGTTGTATCTGTTGATAGTACGATATACGAACATACGGCAGATACCAAGCTTTTGAAGTGTGTGGAATATGACCGATGGCTCCATACCCACTTTGTGCAAGGCGATCACTGCAATCCTATTTTCTTTAACACTCCATTCCATATTGTAATTTGATAATGAACACGACCAAACCGAACCCTCATAGAATACGATCTATAAGGGTTTGGTCCTTTCGTAGTCGTACTAACCATAGTGCAACTAAACACGGGGAACTGCAACGTAACTCTACCATAAACATGATTATTATTTCCGTTAGAAATATTTTCCTGTATTATTTTTTTTTTAAATAGGTACAGTTTTTCTGTAAAATTATAAAACTGCTATCGCAATATTAATTCGATAAAAAATCAATTACTGACTCGGACATCTAATGACATATGTCATTTATTTATGCGCAGTATTATTCAGTGTCATTAAAAACCCAGGCTACTATTGGGCAAGGAAATCGCCTAACTAATTTGTAGTTGACTAAATCGATCTAATATCAAGGCAATAAGGGCTATATTTCAACAAACACGAAAGGCTACTATACTGCAATGACGTATGTAGACCATAATTTCAAAAAAGGACAGCACTATTATCACACAATCGCCTCGAGCGTCATTAAATGTGTATGGAACTGAGCCGATAGTGATGTGAATTTATTTAAATAGTATAAAACCGTAACACAACACTTGACCTAAAATATTTACCTCTCTAGTCCTTTAGGTTCTTATGATATGTAAGCAATAGATTTTTCAATCGCCATGGACAGATATGGCTAGAGCTGCAAGTATATTCGTTATCTGGTGCTTAAACAGCTCTACATAACTCAGAAGGCAAGTTTGTCGTCGAGTATTGGGTACTACAGATCAATTATGCATATAGTAAGAAACAACACATACACACACACATAAAGGGTTAGTGCAATAATTCTAGTAACGAAACTTTTAACGGTTATATAACTAACTGTCATAACTGTCTGAACATAAGCGTCTTCCCATGACCGTCACTTAGCCCAATCTTCTGCTACACGCTTTTTACCCAAACACTTTAGCCACCCTTGTACCTAATTAATAATAAAATAAATAAAAATAAATGAAATAGCCTTTATTTACTTACTAATAACTTACTTCAACAAATACTAACTGAATTAAATCCTATCTATAAATCTAAAATATATGTGTATATAGTTATATTTATTGATGTATGCTGGTAGTAGTCGCCTCTGCGGCGTAGGCCTCTCCTAAACCTTTCCAAGTATCTCCTTTCCGAGCCATTTGCATCCAGTTATTACCACACCTGCGGCTGAAGTATCTCTAAATCGTTTGCCTGGTTAATAACACAAATATTTAATTTCATCAATTTAATTCCTAGACGGCAAATTTGGCGTTCCGTAGATCAAGATTCGCTATCAGATATATGCTTTATACATTATTAAAAAAAATGTTTCCAAATTTCAAAATAATGTATCCACAATAATTTGATACGGTACGTAGTTACATAAAATTTTTTAAATTTAAGTGTGCTAACTGACCGCACCAAGTTCTTTAACGCCAACTTTATAACCAACCTGTCACGTGTCCCATCACTACGGTGCATTTACTGTATCGCATAGACCAGTTATAAAAAATATTTCGCGGGCTTCACTACTATGAAAATGCTATACGTTATTATTATTTAATAACGACTTTTAGTTAATTAACAAGTGATGATTTTAAAACAGTGATTATATTTAGAATAAGAAAGGCTTGTTTACTTTATAAAAGGGTTAAAATTTAAGGTTTTGAAAATATATTTAATACCTAGTACAATGTTTTGTCAGCAGAGTGAATGTGGTTGAAAATAGACACTTTAAAAAACTCAAAATATATCCTAAAATATTATAATAACCATTTTAATGGTTAAATTATATTATAAATATTTCGTGTTAGAAACGTAGGTATAAAACAGTGTTAAAATCGTCACAAATCGAATATTGTGTTCAATTCAATTTTGAATAAAATTATTCAAATTTTATTTTGCGTGTAAAATACTTCGATTTCTAATACAAATTACAACCGTCCTTAACAGTGCCTAATTTAAAAATAAGAAAGTGAAGTGTTTTCGGTTGAAACAAGTGCCAACGTTACAATGGGCTGCAAGCTGTCACAACTAGCGGCGTCGGAGTTCGGCAACGACCCCCTGGAACGCCCCCCACCACCATCCGACCCCCGGTCCCCGTTAACCGCCAAACAGCAGTACTGCATGTTGGCGTCATGGAAAGGGATTTTTAGACAGATCGAGAAAACTGGCATCATACTTTTCGTCAAGTAATATTTTCTTTTTCTTTTTACTAGTTCTATTGTGTTCTTAATAATTTTAGAGTATTATAAATATCTGATATATGTTCACGTATCCGATATACGTTCTTATAGAATATATTGCGTAAGATTACTTATTTCTTAGTCGTGTCTCAAGCTTTCGATAAAGTGAAGCATTATTAGTATACCAATTAAAAAAACTCTCAATGTTTGGAATGGAAGTCAATTTACCTGAATGGCGTCTTACTTAACTAAACGTCTTTACGGAAGTAGAAGACCTTCTAAAGTGGTGGTTGATAGGCCATTCGTGCTCTGAGTACCACAAGGCGACGTTCTTGGTCCCATTTTATACACACTACACCAACGACATACCGCGCACTCGCGGTGTAGAGCTAGCCTTTTCACCGATGACATCGGCCTCTGCGTATCTAGATTCAAACCATATGCTTTTTGTAAACGCCTCTAATCTGCAGCCAACACCTTAATAAAATGAAATGGTTTCAGAAATGGAGGATCGAGATTAACCCCACCAAAAGTGCAGCCATGTAATTCTCTCGGCGCAACAAAACGCCGCGTCTCTCAACCATATAGCTATTTGATCGTCCAATCCCCTTGGAAAAGACAGTCAAATACTTCAATACAGTCAGGTGTCACATTAGATGAAAGGCTCACCTTCTGTCCGCATATCAAACGCGTACGAAATCGAGCAGCGTTCGTCCTAGGTTCGCCCGTTACTCAATAAAAATAGCAAAATATCCCTGTATAATAAAATAACACTATAGAAAGCGTGCATCCGACCCATAATGACATACGCAAGCCCCTTCTTTGCGCATGCCTGCCCGCGTCACATACACCGACTTCAGATAATACAAAATTGTTTCATGTGCTAGGCCACCGGTGCATCGTGGTTCTTGCGTAATGAAAATCTGAAGTAGGCTTCCCGCCGATATTTCAAATCTGCTGTCATACACCTAAACCCGCTGAATATAAGTGCCGCCACTTACAATCCCATCTCGAATCATAAATTCGCCCGCATCCGAAGGAGACCGAGGCACGACGTCGACGACCCCGGTGACGCGACCACCAGGGCCCAAGCTCTTCATAAAACACTAAACCCGTACATTGCACACTCATACCGCCCCCGCCGACGGTGAGGGCGTCGCATTGAATCATGGCGGTTATTCGCGATACCGTCATGTCACAGGCCTGTTCTCTTCAGCCAATACAGATAGAAGCGTCTCTGGAGTTTCTTGCGCATCTTCTCCTTCAGCACCCACACATTCTGAAATGGTGGTACAGATAGCCCATATATAATAATAGTGATATTAATGTAGATAATTCTTAGTCAGAAGCAACTGACCGAGCCGAGGTTCGGCCCTCTCGGGCACCCTCGAGTGAGACGCTCTCGCGGAACAGGGTAACCTCTCGGCAGCCCTTGTGCTATTTACCGACTAATATAGGTCTCGACTGAGCGCCATAAGCACTCAGTCACCTCCCAACCCGGTGGAACTGTAAAAGCACTCGGACTAATAGCGGCCAAAAAAAAGGTAAAAAATTTATTAATAATCGGCATTGAATGAATTGAAAATCCTGATCTTATTTAGTTAGTTAGAGAGTACCTAAAAGAGACATTCGATATGACGCAGTGACGATGCATGTAGATAATCTATGAGCTACAGTAACTGCAATCCCTCTTTTACACTTTTATTCTTCTTACATTCATCGCGGGTTTCGAGACATTTAGAATTCACTTTCCCAGTAAATCAAACAATGAAAACCTTTTTTTGTTTTCAATTTAGCACAAGAACCGGTTGCCTCCTCTAGAGGCTACAAAAACTATATGTTCGTTTATCTTTCTATATATTTTTAAAGGAAAGAAAATTCCATATTTAAAATAATTTAAAACAACTACTTTTAACCGATTATCCTAGAAGGTAGTGTGTAGGTGGGTAGTGTTTTTTGAATGTACGGATGTATGTATTGACTACGTACGAATGTATATCTATCTTTTTGGCACGATCAGAAGGCTAAACGGCGTAAAAGATAATAACATATTAGGCGTCGTTAGATTCGTACCATTTGTGGAAGTGAGATAGGGTTTACAAAATAAAGTAAAACTCCAATAAAATATCAAGTGTGTAATTAACCTGTTTAATCTTCAAATAGAACGTTAATTGACAAACAATGTACTTTAAAAGCGTAAAGAAATATTAACAGTCCATGCAAAAAAGGCTATAATTAGCTAAACTGATTTTTCATCAAAAAATCCTCCTTTAGATTTTATGACTTTTTTCACAAGTCTCGGCATACGGGCAATGAATTTGTTAATGGTGTCTTGTGATATATTGTTCCAATTTTCGCATAAACCATTCCATATTTCTTCTCGCGAGGATGGGTCACGATTACGGACGTTCCTATCAAGCTCTTCCCACAAAAATTCAATGGGATTGAGATGTTTTTTAACACCCCTTGTGCCTGTTTCTCTTCTAAATATCTTCTACATAATGTTGAGCTATGCTTTAGATCATTACCTTGTTGGAAAATGAATCCATCTCCAATTAATCGCAACCCGGAAGAAATTTCGGCATTTTGTTCTAAAATGTTTTTGTAATGTTCCTTTATCAAAATTCCTTCAATTTTAATAAAATCGCCAGTTCCTTGGCTACTGAAGCAACCCTAGACCATAATTGGGCCATCACCATGCTTGATTGTTGAGAGTACACAATCTGACATCATCTTTTCTTGGGCACTGCGTCGAACGTAAATTCTACGTTTTGAACCGAATAGTTCAAACCTGGATTCATCGGTCCAAACTTTTGTAAAATCTTCTTCCGAGATTGGACTCCAAAGACCAAAGATTTCCAAAAGTCCAAAGATTTTTTAAGAGACTCAATGTCACCGTATCGTTTAGAGCAGGCCATGTCCTCTAAATCTGACCATAATTTGAAGTCTAAAGGGTTGAGGTCTGGGCTAGATGAGGGCCAGTCTATAAGAACAGCTTATAAGTTCATTAAGTTCGCCCATGTGTAGCCTTTTTTATAAAAATAAGGTGTTCACAATTGAAGATTAAATAAATAAATAAAGAAAAAAGAACGCGAACCTTCAAAAAAGTAACTCAAACAAGTATTAACGTACTATACGTTAATACTCCATCGGTCCGGAACCCCCGTCCACGATCTACTAACCACCACAGTGGATCAATCCGTTGTTTATCTTAACTCGTACATCTCTGAAAGGGTCAGGCTTATATGACCGTAAGCTACTTTAACTTGATTTCACGACTTTACTATCGAATCCATTATAGTTATTATTTTACTAACACACACACACACATATATATAATATATATATATTTGTGTGTTATATAATTTATATGGTACAAATGTAGATATAGAAATAGAGAGATGGATAACTGTTGCAAAAGCTGCAGCAACCTACGTACCAGAATATCGATCGTCACGACCGCTCCGCCAGGAGTGTAAGATATATATAGGAAGAAGAATGTATTATTTAGGATGTATGTATGTATGTATGTTATCACGTAAAAACAGCTTGGAACGGATTTGAATAAAATTTGGCACACAGATTTGCATTTGCAATAACCATAAATGAATCTCCGAGCCAAGAACTGAAAGTGGTAGAATTCATTCGAGCACTCCTCACATGCTCTTTATATCGATAGTTCAACAGTATCCAGTGTCTAAACTTACACATATTTGATTTCTCTCTGGACTCAATTCTGTAATGTCAACAGACAAAGTCGGAGTAAAAGGACATATAGTGTTTTATAACAAAACTATTTCTTACAAACTTCTATATATTTCAGGAATTGTTTTTCTTTTTCCTGGTAATTGTTTGTGAGGCTATCTGTTTTTTTTTTAATCCGCTGCTCTTTTTTGTTTAGTGTTTTTGCAGTCAGGGTTCTTGCTATGATCTAATAATTAAATTTGTTTAATGGGTCTGAGCTAGAACTATCATAACATAACTAACATCCTATTTAGGGGTAAGTCAGAATAAATCATCAGCTCGGATATTTCAATTTGATTTTCCATAATTTAAGGTCTACATGAAGGTCAGTGTACTCGGAGCACAGTTCCTCCAAACCTTGCACGGGAATTACGTCAGAGTAGCAGTGACGTCATCACGACTTTACCGCAAAGCCTATTGTCTGGGCTGATAAGTACTTGCGGAAACAGAAAGCTTTGTTCGCTCTAGTGACGTGAAACGAATCGGGACATACTATAATTTTTCCTTGTTTCTTTTTTAAACCAAACCTTTTCATAATTGTATAGCCTCGACACGGCTTTCTTTTTTGTTTATTTTATGAAAGGAAGCGTGACATATAAGGACACAGCCTACGAAAACAACCCAAGTCTATTCTCAACCAAAATTCAAGATGAAAATACGTTATCACCTATGAGAGCTGAGATGGAGTGCCTCTCTATGATTCATCAAATGAAACACAGCGGCATTAAGCTGCTATTTCACGCTGGTATTCTGTGACTAAACTAGCTAAACACAAGCCGCACCATGGCTTCACAATATTGTGGGTTACAAGCGATCACGCAGTTCACCTGAGGGATAATGATGACTGTAGACCATGAGATATTGATAAGACATGTGAAATATTGATAAGACATGTAAGACATTGATAAAACATATGAGATATTGAAGAGCCTACACCTTCCCGAAAGGTCGGCAACGCATTTGCGACTCCTCTGGTGTTGCGGATGTTCATGGGCGGCGGTGATGACTTGCCATCGGGTGGGCTGCATGCTCATTTGCCGCCCATACTATAAAATCGATGGCGTAGAGAAACTCCAAGCATCACTCTCCATAGATCGCTGAGTGACATTGACCACGTCTTAAACCCAACACAACACGCACTCATTTAATCTCGTTACGTCGGACTAACAAATCTTAATAATATACTTAACCCTTTTGAAAATTGATTTTAATTTATAGGTGAAGCCACTGGTCAGCTGTTTCTCTTCGAATAAAAGTAAAAGTCAAGGAAAGATAACCAAGAGTTTTATTTGGGGACAATTAGAGTTAGAGTTGAAGGTTTAGAATACGGTCTGCGAAATTTAAGGTTTTAGGTTCGAATCCATTAGCCAATATGGAGGATTTACCGAAAATATTGATAATGTTTATATTTGCTAGCATTAAGCTTAGGTTTTTAAATACCTTTATACTAACCTGTATAACAAGCGATTACAGTTCATTTTTAAACCCTTAGAGGGCTTATTTGGTAGAACATCCCTTAAAATATGTGATCGTGATATAATAATTAGTTAAGAATGATGAATTAATTCATTAGTTATGATAATGATTAGTATTTTTAATATTTTTTAGAGTTTTAAAAAGTCAATAAAATACTACACTGTCGCAACGTAGGTACTTAATACGACTGCATATTGTCAAATTATTCGTATGTTCGTGTTAAAAAGCTTTTGTACTAAGATTAATTCCTACTTTTGACAACACGTTATTGTAAATCATGGTTATATCATTTGTACACTGATTTATTCGACGTAATAGACCGAAATTCAATCCTTAATTTTGTCCATCCATCCATTTTCTCATTATATTGAAATTGGCAGCCATCATTACGTACCCGGTCGGTCGCGTGCTTGCGTATTCAGAACACGCGGAGTGCGGTCGCGTCATCGGAGGCACAATGGTCGGCGTCCATTGACGTTAACGTTTGGACGCAACCTGCTCGCGCGGCCTGCTTTTGTAACTGACCCACAATTTACAAATCAAGAGTGGTAGAACCACTCTGCAGCTGATTTCAAACAACAGTGCAGCAGACGACCATATAAAGTATATGTGTAAATAGTAGCATAGAAGAAAAAGAGCCTTTATTATCGAATTTATTTAGCGAGTTTGTTCTACCTCAGGTGGCAACGGATGTCCATCTTCAATGTTGGTTAGTGCTGGATGTCGATGTCATGCTGCGATCATTACCATCAGGTGAACAGTTTGTTTATTTGTTATCGTTATTAAAAACAGGATGAAAAGACATTTCGGCTTAGACCTCGGGGATAATACCGCATCTAAATTATGATTAATTATCGAGGAAAAATGTAGGTGTTAAGGGCCGTAGGTATCACTTAAAATTTGGTGAACTGTATCCTCGTCTTTCATAAAAATCGTGCAAGACGAACTGTAACCCAACCCAATATATTTACTCCGACATAACTTCATCTAGCATAATATACACGACACTAACCATATATATTTTGAATTTGGAACACGTATTTTATTTTAAATCCTTCGATTTGAGCCATTTCACATATTTTTCATGTTCATTATCAAATTACAATATGGAATGGGGTGTTAAAGAAAATAATATTGCAGTGATGGCCTTGCACAAAGTGGGGATGGAGCCGTCGGTCATATTCCAGACACTTCCAAAGCTTGGTATCAGCCGTATGTTCGTATATCGTACTATCAACAGATACAACAACACTTCGTGTGTCGAAGACCAGAAAAGATCGGGGCGGCCGCGTGCTGTTAGAACTACAAAGGCTGTTAATGCTGTTAAAGTCAGAATTCGTCGAAACCCCATTAGGAAGCAAAAAATTCCTATCGCAAGAAATGAAGATTCCCGCTAGGACTCTGTCGCGTATTATAAAACAAGACCTGAAGCTCGGTGCTTACCGTCGATATACAGGACATGCCCTAAATCAATCTTTACAATTAAACAGAGTGGATCGATCAAAACGCCTTCTGTGGCGATACGCAGGTGAAAGGAACAGAAATATCCTCTTTACCGATGAAAAAAATTTCACGATTGAAGAACACTGCAATAAGCAAAATGATAAAGTGTACGCTCACAGTTCTAAAGAAGCTGCTCAAGTGGTCGGAAAGGTACAACGTGGTCATCATCCTGCGTAAGTGATGGTTTGGTGGGGCGTGTCTTATCAAGTAGTCACAAAACTAAATTTTTGTGAAAAGGGAGTGAAAACTTCAGCCAAAGTGTATCAAGATACAATCTTGGATCACGTTGTGAAACCTCTCAGCAATACATTTTTTAAAAATATACCGTGGGCTTTCTAGCAGGACTCTGCACCTGGTCACAAGGCACGAACTACCCAAGCTTGGCTTGAAACCAATGTTCCGGACTTTATGAGAGCTGAAGACTGGCCCTGATCTAGCCCAGACCTCAACCCTTTATACTTCAAATTATGGTCAGTTTTGGACATGGCCTGCTCTAAATGACACGGCGACATTGAGTCTCTTAAAAAATCTTTGGAGCAAGCAGTAGCGAAATTTCCCTTGGCAACAGTGTGTAAATCCATAGATTCGTGGCAAACAAATTAAAAATTTCGAATAGAATATTTTTTAATTTTTTGCTGAGATAAAAATATATGAAGATATAAATTTAAATAATAATTACTTCATTAAAAAAAAAATGCATTTTCATTTGTAACAGAACTTATGGCTGGAATAGGTATACAACCCGCAAACTATGGAGCGTGTGTAATTAGTTAGGAGTAAGTTACGGCTATTGGCTGTAGACTACGGTAATTGAGGTTACAATGTTCTCGTGAAACTTCGTATGTTAAACTAATCTACATAAGGATACATTAATATAATTGAAGCGTCAATAGCCTAATTGTTTAGAGCACGGTTTGCGAAACTTAACGACATACGTTCGAATCCGTCCTTCGTACTTTGTCGTAAATCATCTTCTAAGCTTAGTGGAAGTTCAATAAGGCTTAAATACTAAAGATAGGTCACGGAAGGAGGGTCACGGTCTAATGGGACTGCTGCCGGATTCGAACCTACGACGTTGAGATTTGCAGACGGTTCCTAAAACGTATACTAACCAGGCGCTCACAGAACATTATAGCATAAGGCTGCTGTGTCACGTATGGTTAGTGCTGTTATAGGCAATGAGGCATTCTATCAATCTTCTCAGGGCTGAAAATGCATATGTATCTGGATTGTTTGTAGAGGATGGTTGTATAAGCCATGAATCGCAGCATAAATAGATCGTAAACGTCTCATAGTTAGGCGCCTGCAGATTTGTATGCTGCAATAAAAAGTGTATATCATTCCTGCTATATTTATGCAGTTGTTATCAGATTCGGTAATAAGATGTTAGTTTCGTCTTAGTGTCAAATGTATCATATAATTTATGACGACAGTCAAAAGTGTTGGCTTAAACAAATGACAACACAATGAAACATTTGTGTCGAGTTTTATATCATTTAAAAGATTTTAATGTTCGGACTCTAAGAGTTAAGAAAATAAGTATATATAAATGCATCATTCCTTTTTGTTATTACATTGAGAGTAAGAAACGAGCATGCAGTTCATCAGCAAGTGATTCCTGCGGCCCATGACATCTACATTCCTCCTTAACAAGGAAAAATAATGCAGTTGCGTTGGTACCCTTGAGGACTAAAATGGGATGCAGTGTCACCAGTAATAAATATCTCGGGATCCTTACACTCACCAGACGAAACACAGTAACATTATGCAGCTATTTTACGCTAGTATTCTGTAAGGGCGTGGTCCTACCGCTGACCCATTCATTGTGCAGCTAGAAACAAAATGCAGTGTAGTTCTACCAATATATTTAAGCTATGTCAGTAGTGGAGCCACGCTATAACTAGTTTGTACACCACCGATGATCCACCCGTGGATGGAATATCCCTTCACAGAATAAAACTGTGAAATAGCAAAATAATGTTGCTGTGTTTCGTATGGTGAGTGTAGTAATCAATTCAATCGTCGATTGTTATAATAAGGCTGAACGTATTTGCCCGTCGATATCTTGTGTTTCTTACCAATGAAAACACTTTACAAAGTATAAAAAGTGTCATGTGTATTTACACTAATTGGAGTTAAGTGTGGTATACCTATGTACCTATGTACCTACCAAGATACTAATTGGCGATTGAGTGGAGCAACGTCAATGGCACATTAAACGTCGGCTACAAAACCGATTCCAACCAAACCACAACTTAACAACCTTTTTAATGTTTAATAAGTTACTTTGACTAGTTGAAGAGCTGGTCAAATGTTACTTTATATAATACAATAGAAGCATATAATCCATTATAACAGACATATTTTATCAAAGAAAACAATGTCGACATATTTTTTATTCATAATAATGTGACATTTTACTGTGGACACTTTTATTGTGGATATTTTTGTTACAAAAACGGGCACTCTTCAAATATTATTTAGTTCAATTACTCCCTGATTTTCTCATCTCTTATCCCTTTATCGCAGGCGTGTAGAAATCGAAAAAGATAGTTTATTGGGCAAGTGATTGTTGGACTACGGTATTGGGTGTGTTGTATGTTTATCCTGTGTTCAAGACATTGCATCTGCATCTTCCTTCGATCTTACTGCGAATGCATTACTTCGCAATATACGACGACGAGTGAGTGCCTCTGTGTGTCGCAAATGATTGCCACTATAAAATATTCCGCATAGAATTAGACCAGGAAGACCTTATCATCATTATACAATTTCACTGGTTTATATAGATGCGATAGCAATAATTTATGCATTGAAAACCATAACACTTCTAGATTATTATTTTAGCTGCATTTATAGATCAAAGTGTTTCTAGCCTTTAATCTTACATTTGCTCGTTGCCTGGCGTCATCGCATTCGTATGTTTCCTATTAGATTCCAAGAATTAATCAAACATATTTCCTCTACTGTATTTTCGCATCGTCGGCAATTAAACTGTGATACATATACCCTAGTAACTTTGACAATATATTTATAATTATAATTTATGTTTTTTTACATAGTACAGTAGACAACGAACAATTCATCATCAGTAAAGATTCAAGATGTGCACGCGTCGCTGACGACTAGGGCCGCCGCGATACCTATAATTTGTCCTGGATTCCTGGGTCTCACAGCGGTTTCTCTGAGCACATATCTCCATTCCAAGCTGGACAATAGCCTGAAATGATACGATGTGCAAAAAGTCTATTCGAAATACATTAACTTCAATTCAAAACAAATAAATAAGTGTTGCAATACATTTCAAACTAAAATCTCTCTCCCTCATATCAAACACTCATTAAGGTGTACGCACACACGTAAACACAAATATATTAGAATCATTAATTAAATACAATACTGTTTACAGTATATCCAGATATAGTTCCCGGTATATACTAATAAACGATTGTAGTTGCCTCGGAAGTTCACGACGCTATTTATAAATACCGATGCGCGTAGTGGGGGCAGTATAGAGAAGGTCTCGGATTGCTTACAGCGGTCGGCGTGCAGCGGTGTTGCAGAGCTACACTGCAGTTTGTTTCTAGCTGCAGAATGAATGGGTCAGATCGACCGGGGTAGGTCCACACCCTCACAGAATACCAGCGTACAATAGCAGCATAATGCTGTTGTGTTTCGTCTGTTGAGTATAGGGATCCGGAGACGTTTATTACTGGTGACGAGGCATTCCATCTCAGTCCTCAGGGGTGACAACGTATCTGCATTATGATTCCCTGTCAAGGATGAATGAAGATGTCATGGGCCGCAGGGATCACTTGCCAGCAGGTGAACTGTGTGCTCGCTTGTTACTCTCAATGTAATTAAAAGAATAAAGTCTTCGCGCCATCGTTTGCCTACTCAAGTTGCCTTCAGCTCACGACTGTATTTCGGTACAGCTGTAGAGGTCACTGGACCAACAGCAGTCCAGGTGTCAGGCAGTCGGCGTTAGTCCGTCAGTCTGTGCGGAGTCGTGTTAGCAATGTATTATCAAAACCTATGGTACAAACAGTATATTCTACATTGTTCACAAATAGCTTCTCATCAATTGTGTAATCGTTCAATGACCCTATTTATTGTTATCTGTAGTTTTGTAAATTGTTTTGTAAGTCGCTGTTGGGTTGCATAAGAAATATGCAGGTATCCTTTATTTTTAAGTTTCTAAGTTTCTCTTGTATTTTTTCTCCAATAAGAAGAACCTGTTTATAATACTGAGGTAAACTGTAAACATTTCTCACATGGAATAAATACATTTAAAAATACAAATTTATTGTTTATTTTCCAGACTCTTCCAAGAAAATGAAGACCTGCTACACCTCTTCGAAGATTTTCGTCATTTGCGCACAATTGAAGCTCAAGTCAGCTCCACGGAGCTAGCAGAGCATGCGACCAAGGTCATGCACACCCTGGACGAGGGCATCAAGGGGCTCAATGACATGGACTCGTTCTTCGCTTACGTGAGACACGTGGGTGGCACACACACCCAGGTCCCTGGCTTCGTCGCCGAAAACTTTATGGTAAGATTTCACTAAGAGCCAGTGTGTAAGCTTTCGCTGTTAATTCATGGTACGCGAGCAAACCAAGTTCGATCCTCGGTAACGGTACATTGATTATAGCTTTATGATTTTATGATGACGATGATTGAACTGTGTGTTCGTTGAACCCTGTTATCTCTTCAATTACAGAAAATCGAGCAACCGTTCCTTGAGGCGGCCAAGACAACGCTGGGCGACCGGTACACGCCCAACATTGAGAACATTTACAAGATCACAATAAAGTTTATCTTAGAGAATCTAGTCAGGGGATTCGAGGAGGCTGGCCAGGAAAGAGAAAATGGCACGAGCCATGTTTGATGAAAACATTTTATATACGAACAAAATATTAAAACCATAAACCTGTGACGCGATGTCTCAAGTCGATCTCTTGATGGACAAAATATCGTTTTTGGTACTATTATTATTATTACTAAGCGAAGTTTTCTTAATTCGAATGTAAGTCAGTAAAGAGTCAGTCAGTTAAAATAAGTGCTCATTTGACAGACCAAAATTAAAATTTCACAAAATTTAAAAATGTGTACATTACAGTATCAAACAACGAAAAGAAATTATTTGTCTAAATCTCCTTATATGAAAAATATAGAGGGTTTGTAGAGAGTTGTACCAGTAAATAAAACTCGTAAAGAAATCTTCTTCAACATCAACCCACGGGAGGATTAAGTTCTCAACATCTCGGATTACTCTCCTGGGCTGGAGAGGGATTTACGTTTCAAAGTGTTTGCTGCGATTTCTTTCAAAACTCAAACAGCTGTGGAATTTGAAAGAAATTAATAGTAGTAGATTTTATTTATAAACAGTTATGTTTTGAAAATTACTTGCATATAACTACTATAACGACATAAATGCCACATAAGACAACTTTGTCAATCTCTCTTATAAAAGGCTTTTTCGTCAATGTCGTTTTCTTATATATTTAAAAAAAAAAAGTAAAGTAACAGTCTATATATATAAATATAAATCCCTCCGGGGATGGCCCTTCGTTTTACAGACAATGTTGAACTAGAGTGTTTTTATTATTTCCTATGCATGCATGCATGTTTCCTCAGGATGTTTTCCTACACCGCGGCGCACGTGGTGAATCAGCGCTCAAAATTGCAGTTAACGACATCATTGGTACCGACGCCGGGGATTAAAGCCCGATGAAGATATGCTCTCCTATCATTCAGATAATCATAATCTGAATTTACATATTAAAAGCCAGCCTTAGTCAAAACTGAAACATTTTACCATTGAAGCTCCGACCGACCGACCCCTTCTTTCTGAGGATTGAATCCTTTACCAATATCGCTTCTGGATTTATTGTGTTATGTTGGTAATTTATGTACTACGTATCGGCATCAAAAAACTCATCTCAGTGTCTAAGAGCTCGCTTTTCACGGCACCGAGTTCGATCCCGGGACGAAATCGGTGCCTTACATTAAGAGTTACAAACACACACACAGTTCACCTGATGGTGATTCCTGCGGCCCATGATATCTACATTCACCCTTGAGAAGGAATCATAATGCAGTTGTCACCCTTGAGGACTGAAATGGAATGCCCCGTCACCAGTGATAAAGGTCTCCGGACCTACAGACGAAACGCAGCAGTATTATACTGCTATTTTACGCTGAATTCTGTGAGAGCGTGATCCTACCCTGAACAAGCTGACCCATTCATTCTGCAGCTAGAAACAAACTGCAGTGTAGCTCTGTCACTGTTTAATGATTTACCACGTGCCTGACGGCTATGGAAAACATCGTGATAAAAGCCGCCGGTCTCAGGAACATTTGTTCCTACTGTAAACAATACTTTAAGATGTGAAGTGCGCACGTTTGCAGTATAGGAGCCGCGCAGACATTGTACCAATATAATCTTGCGAGAGATCTAAGCCCAGCTGTGGGATCTATAATTTTTGTTGCATTACTTTACTTTTTATATATTTATATAAACTAAAGTTTAATATTTTACTGTGAAACATATTTTCTATCTTTCATTGGATATTTCACCTCTGTTTATCTAAGTATTTTGTGAAATAAATTAGTGCTCTTTATTTGGTTTATTTGTTACAATAAAGATTATTTCTTAAATGAAGATTGTAATTGTATTAATTTATTTGTGTCTATTGCAAAATTAACGTTAATTATGCCTTTTTAACATTATAACATTTTTTTTTAATAAAAATATTGATAAATCACGTTTTCTATTTTCGTTCCCTGCTCGTCGATTGCCACGCTGCAGTTTATTTATCTTATCTAGCGACAGCATGAACAAGTCAGCTAGACTGGGGAAGGCCCGCGCAATCACAGGATACCGGCGTAACGATACTGTGTTTTGTTGATGAGTGTAGGGATCCGAGATGTGGATGTCTTCGAGAGAAGAGTGAATTTGCTGAGCTAGCCTCCTTAATCATACTTTACGATTATAGACAAGTACTGGCTCGTCCATTTAAGAAAAAAATACCTCGTACCTTGTCGTGAACTTGTTGAGGAATATCATACAGCAGACATCATGGGCTGTTGTCATCACTTCGCTTTTCAGGTGAACTATGTATTCGTTTATCATTCTTATATTATAAAGAAAGCATGTACGAAGCATCTAGTACCTCTGCACTTCCAAGCCGTCGCAGGACATTTCCGTACCTTCTCTGCTATAAATTATGCCTGATAGTAGGTAATTAGCTAATTAAATACTAATAAAGCAAATAAATCTAAATGAAGATCTGTCTTCCAGCAAACTTACATAGGTCGTCGCTCCATGTCGCGGGGGGACGTTCTGCAAGTCCAGGTTCCTCAACAACTTTTCTTATTATTTATTTTTTTCGTGCTGATGGCCGTTGTTAGCCCGAGGGCTTTTACAGTTTCACCGGGTTGAGAGATCCATTAATGGGTAACCAGCAGAAGGCCTCCCGAGAGGGAGCCTCGGCTAGGACCGCTACCGAGTTCCGCGAGAGCGTCTTACTCGAGGGTGCCCGATTTTCTGGTGAGAACATGCCTGTGATATGGCAGTAACGCGAATAACCTTGTTTGCGACGCCCTCGCCGCCGGCGGTATGAGGGTTATTACTCTCTCCATCGGTTATCGTGTCTACGAGCTATATAGCCAGCCCATTGCCATTACATAACATGCGTATTCCATCAAATGAGGATTATTATAAAATATTATAATTGTTCTTCCAATTGCGCAGACTTCGCACGTGTCACGAGACAAGTCATTCCTCCAGTCCACGACACCGACTTCTGTCTCTGAGAATGAAGATTAAATGAATCTAATGAATCTGAAGATGAAGATTAAAGAAGCTCCGTCATCCCTGAGGACTAAGCCTGCCTCTTTACTAATAATACAAAACAGAGAAGCGTTTATTTAAAAACCTATCCAAGACTTATTGACAGGAATTTAGAAATTCGAAAAGCTTAACCCTTAATACGGTAATCTCTAGGTGCCATAGCCTGTCAATATGCAAATTTGAACGATGTATTCCCAGCGTAAGCCAGACGGATTAATTTAAATATTGTTGTGATTTTGTTAACGATATGATACGATATGATCATAGCTTTGACTTGCTAAGTTTTTGGTTACAATGGATTGGAACTCAAGCATTCCGGAGACTGGAGTACAGGTGACGAAGTATTTCATCTTAGTCCTGACAGGAAACTGCGTCTGACAATGATTCCTTATAGAGAATGAATGTGGATGTGATGAGCTGCAGCAACATTGGCATCAGCTCCACTATGAGCTCGTTTGTTACCCTAAGTATAATACAATAAAAAAACACTGTCTCCTCTCCCGATCAAGTCGATCCATTCATGTTGCAACAGTGACGATAGTAATCGAAATCAGCAAATGAGAACACTTTGAAGATCCTAATTAAAGTAATAAAGGAACGACTTAAAAGACATTCTCTTAAAGATGACTTTATTTCACCAAGGTGAAGTTACTTCCTTGCGTCTAAAACGTCACAAACGTCCCTCGCAAAGCTGACAGACCTATCTAGTAGGGAAAGGAAAAACATTTACAAAGTCTTTTGTTTAATATTCTCGTTGTGGAACACGTCACAAACGAACAAGTTATATTCTTAAGTAAACTGAGATACAACGTATGTACGTTTCTCATATAGCACATCTGAACCTTTGTATTATAGTTACATTGAGCTATAAATCGGTTCAGCGAAACAAAAAGAAATCTGTCGTCTTTTACTTAGTCATGCATCAAAGGCTTTTGCATTTACGTAAACACATTAGTTGCGGTCCAAAAATGACTTTGGACGATGTTATCAAAGTTTTTGTAATTTAAATACCGCCACATACAAGACGAAACGAGACAATAATAAGAACGAGAAAGAATAGGAAGGTGTCGGCCACAATTCATCGCATAATATATTATTCTCTTGCTCTGTTGGGATGTGCCTAATTGCCTAACAGTGGTAGAGTTACGCTGCAGTTCGTTTCTAGCTGCAGAATGAATGGGTCAGCTCGACTGGGGTAGGACCACGCCCTCACAGAATACCAGCGTAAAATACCAGCATAATGCTGCTGTGTTTCGTCTGGTGAGTGTCGGAATCCGGAGATCTTTATTACTGATGACGAGGCATTCCATCTCAGTTCTGAAGGTTGCCAACGCATCTGCTTTATGATTCCTTGTCAAGATGAATGTAGATGTCATGGACCGCAGGAATCACTTGCCATCTGGTGAACTGTGTGTGAGTTTGTTACTCTCAATGGAATAAAAAAAAACGTATTTTTGAATTGAGTCGTTTTAATCTTAAAGGCGGGATATGTGCAGAACATTATAAAGTTGAGACCGCTAAGTGAGACAAGGACGAATTACTTTCCAAATAGTTTATTGATTATAATATAGTCTGCGGATGTTTTACGTGGATGCATGTATGTATCCTAAATAATAGCAGGGCCATGGCGAACAAAACATAGAACTCTAGCTGAATACCGAGAGTAACGTGACTTATTGCGGCTTAACCTTGAGTTTCCACCAGAGTTCATCGTTAGGCCTGTTACCTGTTACCCCCATTAACCTTTAAGCTATGTATTTTTTAACTGTAAGCTTTATCATTTGAAACAAGAAGGTTAAATCTATTTATGTGATTTCGATCGACATTTCCGGTACCGTAAGATCATATTTTTCTTAATTATTTTTATGTCCAAATAGTGCTTGCAACTTTGGCACTACAGACACTGGCAGACTAAGTCCGTACCAACTTTGAGTGTTATCGATCTATTTAAATTTCTACAATTTAAAATGAAATCGGTTTCATAAACTTGGCGATACAATCAGTCATTTTGAACGTTATTACACTCACTAGAATTTTTCACTAGCAATGATAATCTTAATAATCTTAATCTTTCATATTAGATGAGATTACATATATGGTGACAAATCATTAATATTCATAGATTATTTATTTTTCCAAATCTTATTTTCGAACAGAATTCACCCAATAACAAACAACAAACCGTATATTTTATCTATATCTTATTGGAATAAAATAATATTAATAAACTTAGGCCACAAAAGAAATTCATCCACATTGAATAAGGGTTCATATTAAATGGAAACTTTATTTTTGCTCATGACACGTACCAACATCCTTGCGGCATAAAAATAATCAAAAAGTAATAACAATCTCCGAGATTAAATTTTAATATTTGAAGGATGACTATTTCCTTTGTGAGTTAATGTAATTTAAATTTAATCAAGAACGTTATTTCGTGTCCACTTTCGTGAAAAAAAGGTTTATAGAAGTGAATAATGGCTGCCAGAGACCCCACAGTAAATTACTTACGACTTATTCTGGGAAATTAAGCAACGGAGTGATGCTGCGTGTTGATTGATCATCGGACCTGATTGTTATGTTTTGTACTTGAAGTACAAAGATAGTCAATCTTTGTAATGTTATACTTTTCCCCGCACTTGACCGAGAGAATTTTAGGCAAATACTCTTTCTTTTTTAAATATAAATTGTTTAATATACTTTCTAGCATCAGCAAAATAAATATTCATTCCATCTAATTCATTGCCCTATTTTATTGCTCGGGTGTCGCAAGAATTATATGGTGAATATTACATGATAACGTAAACACGTGAGGTTTCTTTTGCACATGAGGCCGAGGCTCTTGCCGTCGTAGTACCACAGGAGCTGTGAGGTCACACTGCAGTACTGGCGTGCTTACTGCAGCCCATGAAGTGAGATTCGTTAGCCTCTTTCAACGATGTCCACTAGTCCCGTCCGTTCAGACTGACTGAGGGTACCTCGTATTTTTTTTTAAGTGAATTGAGGGTGGACACAGTTCACCTGATGGTAAGTGCTTCCTGATGACACACACACCAGCCAAAACACAGCGCTGTGCTGCCTTTACGTTGACAGCATGGATGCGCACCCTCATCGGTCGATGCGACCCATACACGCTTCAGACTCCGCCTCATACCTCCACATCCGTTTATAACGCATGAATAAGTGATATCAATTGGTCCATATCTATAATCTTAATAAATACTAGTATTCGCCATGTGTAGAATACGCTGTTCATGCATACAAGGCACCGCCGCACGGACTGACCGCCTAACGATAACTAACCGCTCCCATGTTTTTTTACGTTGTTTTTTCGGGCAGAATGGCGCTGTTAGCCCGAGGGCTTTTACCGTTTCACCTGGTTGAACGGTGTCCAAACGCTTATAGCGCTCAGCCGGGACCGTGTTGCGCGAGAGCGTCTGATTCAAGGGTGCCGAGAGGGCCGAACCTCGGCTCGGTCAGTTGCTTCTGATTAAGGATTATCTACATAAATATCAGTATTATTATCTATGTGTACCACCACTTCAGAATGCGTAGGCGCTGGAGAAGAAGTTGCTCAAGAAACTACAGCATCGCTTCTATCAGTGTTGACTGGAGAGAACCGGCCTGTGACTTGGCGGTATTGCGAATAACCTACGCGGGTGAACTACTTAAATCTCGGGCGTGACACGTGCTCGGCGGTGAACTTAAATCTCGAGCGTGACACGTGCTCGGCGGTGAACTTAAATCTCGAGCGTGACACGTGCTAGGCGGTAAACTTAAGTCTCGAGCGTTCCATGTGCTCGGCGGTAAACTTAGGTCTCGAGCGTGTCAGGTGCTTGGTGGTTTACTTAAGTCTCGAGCGTGTATGTGCTCGGCGGTAAACTTAGGTCTCGAGCGTGTCAGGTCCTTGGCGGTAAACTTAAGTCTCGAGCGTGATTCATGCTCGGTGATAAACATAAGTCTCGAGCGTGCCATGTGCTCGGCGGTAAACTTAAGTCTCGATCGTGACACGTGCTCGGCGGTAAACTGAAGTCTCGATCGTGACACATGCTCGGCGGTAAACTTAAGTCTCGAGCGTGACACGTGCTCGGTAGTAAACTTAAGTCTCGAGCGTGCGACGTGCTCGGCAGTAAACTTAAGTCTCGAGCGTGCCTTGTGCTTGGCGGTAAACTTAAGTCTCGACCGTGATATGTGCTCGGCGGTAAACTTAAGTCTCGAGAGTGCCATGTGCTCGGCGGTAAACTGAAACATCGTGAGTAAACTTTAATTGGTTCTGTGAAGACCGCTATTCCGCAGTGCAGGACGGCGGACTATACTCTGATACTCAATTGACCAATTTCACTGCTGAAGTGGGAGCCTATGTATATAGGCAGTTACTACCGTTGGTTATTTATTAACCTTAAAATGAACAATTTATTACCTCTTGTAATGCTTAATAAAACTTAAAAACAAGGAGCGCTATCTTTCGTACTGAATGAGGCCGTTTTTAAAACTCGAAATAAAAAAAATCAATCAATTTATTCTTACTTATATTGGTATTGCTTCCCCGCGCCCTGGTGCGCCACGTGCTCCCGCGTTTCTCTGCAAACCAACTTTTTAACCATCATCATCATCGACACCTCAGTCCATCACTGCATCTACATTTTAGTGGCAGAAAAAATCTTAGTTATATACATAGTGTGGACAAAAAGTACCTGTACGACTTCGATAATAATCCTGTATTTATTTATTATCTTTTAAGTGTCATCTGCCCTTTAAAGTATTATCCTTCGGACTCTTGTTACAACGTTTTTTCAATTTGAAGTGAACTTTTCCTCTCGCTCTGGATAGTTGTCATGTCCAGAAAATGGCGCGGCATGAATACAACAATGTCACATGGTGCAAATATAAGGGAATAAGGATGGTTGTCCACGATCGCGATGTTGTTTTTAGCCAGATATTCTCCACGACCATCAACGTGAGAGCTGGCGCATTATCGTGATAGAGAATCCACTTGCTTGTCCTACACTTCATTGCGTGTAACTCGTACTGTACTGATTCCCAGTTCATGACAGATCATTCGAGTTGTGATCCGTCTATCACGCAACACTAAATTTCTTACCTTTGCCACATTTTCATCGACTCGAACGATTTTGGGACGTCCTCTCTCTCAACGTCTTCGATGCTCTCTCTTCCGGAATTAAACTGATCTGGTCTATCCATTTGAAAACTGTATGCAACTCATTCCAATATACAAAATATACAGATTACAATATTTGAATGATTTTGAGCCCCTATTACTAGGATTTTTATGTCCATTCGTTACTCAATTGAATCGGCTCGCTTCAACAACATTCGGGAAAATGTATACTAGCAAACGCATCACAAATCACGAGACTCGTATATACAAGCTGTGATACTAAAGTCTACTGCAAAGGTGCCATGTTTCGAGAAAAAATCGATGTACGAACTTTTTATCCACACCTCATATGACGCGTCTTCTCACCGAAGATCATGTTTTTCTTCAGAGAAATTGAACCCTGTGTCTTAAAAGAAAGCTATCACCTCCATATCCGCATTCACTGCAAGTGTCGGCGATCAGGTTCTGCAGCTCGGTTGTTCAATTTCAACCAGGAGTCGGAAACTAACTTTAGAATAATTTTGATATTTAAAAACAATAAATTAACTGATTAGTGAAAAGGATTAGGCTGAGGAGGTGTTTATTTTCTAATAATAGATATTAAAAAAATCTTTCAACTCTCGGAAATTTAAGTTATTCATAGACTTGGATATTAATATTCATTTTTCTCTCACAACACGAATTGTGCAGTTATTAAAAAACTTGTACGGAAGCTTCTCAAACACCTTTCAAAACTTTAAAAAAGGTATTTTAATTTTTTTTAATATATATATATATATATATATATTAAAATGCAGTTTCTGACGGTAGCTAATAACAGCAGCCCATGGTGTCCACATCAATATGCCATTTATGGTGATATGGTGTTCTGTGAGGACGTGGTCTTCTCCGCTCGCTGAGCCACATACACTGCTAGCACATCAAGCTGTGACGCGGCTCTACGGTGTCTCAAATCTTTCGGCCATGCTCTGCCTAAAATGAGTGTCTACATAGAATATAAATAGATTCATACGCAAAGGCAAGGTGCAGAATAGTGCCGATGTAACTTACATCTACGAGTACATAGTGATTTGCATGCACTCACTATCCTAGATTACTTTCTTTATGATAGCGTTCTGAAACATCCGCTAGTATCACAGGAACCAATAAACTGCAATTTTAAGTACTAATCTACCACATGCTTGGTGGCGAAGGAAAACCATCGTGAGGAAACTTGCATCTCTCAGGAATTAATAAAATATATATAACCATTGACTATGCTCTAATACCCTTCCTAGAGAAGAAGCCAGGCCAGCAGTGGGATCTGAGTAAACAAGATGTTGCTTTACTTTCTTCTTACTTCATTATATCAAGTTATGGTTTTTAAGTAAGACATATCGTTGAGAACAACAATTATTATTTGATAAATTAAAAGTGACATAAACCAATTGGTACATGACAAAAACAATTCGTAACGAGTGATAAAACTAACTTTTCATTCTTGTGACTAACACTTGAGTTTGGACGGCGGTTAGTTGAGAAATGTTTCGACGAATTAATACAAACTGCAGACACAATTGAACGATTGCTAGTAAGTTAGCTTGTTAAAATGACGCGAGAACTACAATTTGGAAATTAATGAAATTTTAAGATGACATCTGTATCATTGCGTGACAAAGAATTAAGATGCACAGGTGTAGGTACCCTTGACGACTTAGATTTTCAACAGAATTTTAGAATTCAAACAGGCCCCGAGGATTACACAAGTACAGTTTATATACTGGTGAGTATCTGTAAAATTTTCTATTGTTGATTTAGAAGTGTAAACGACACATTACAGAATCTCTGACATCGTTTTATTTTAGAAAATGCATGCCTAATGGTACGCTCTGAGAGTCTTAACGTAGCAGTTACGACTAGCCCGTTCGATAACCATCTCAAATTAAGTCAATGGGAATAATATTATAGTAGTGTCAATAACATTTCTAATATCCTTTAAATAAAAACATAGTAAATAAAGAAAATAAATAAAATAATTTATTCAGTACTAATAATAGAAAATATTACAAAACTAAAAACCTTAAATAAAAAAATGTATTGAAAGGGTGGCCAGCTCATCATAATGCTGCGGTGATACCATAGCACTGGTTGTCATCTGGTCTCAGAGTGACGAATGGCATTCCATTAGGTGGATAGACAACAAAAAATATTTAAAATACATCATATTAAAACAATAAAAAGTATAAATAACAAAAACGTAAAAAAAAACGAAACATCCCTTACACTCACTTTAATTATATTACAAACTGAAAGTAAATTTACAATTAATAAATAAATGTCCCCACAAAGTGTCGGTGGGGGGGGATGTCCCAGTTAACTGGTGCAGTGGGTCAGGGTCACCGGTGGGCCGGGGCTGACTCTTCCGACGTTACACTGATTGAGAAACAAAAGCTGGGGCCGGCTCATAGACTATACACTTAATATTTGAGTAACAAAACCATCATTTACATTAATGCAACTGTAATTTTTAAATAACAAAATAAACTATATTTAACACGATTGTGGTATTCACAGAATCTAAAGTGGTCCAAGTGGACCCCCAGGTGTCCACGGGATACTCGACGGGGGCTTACCTTGGCGTGACAAAAAAATGAGGGTTCACAATTCGTAAGTTTCGATAGTGAAGAACTAAAATGTTGGATTGACAAGTTGTCAATCAATGTAGGCAGATCATATTTTAAGAAGCTCAGCGACTGTTACTTGCATGAATTAATTAATTAACCAATCAACTCTCATTTTTTTTTACGAAAACTATTAATTCGTGTTTGGAACTCAGACACAACGCAAATTTACATTCACATTTTTTGTCGAGTTTTGGAAATATGGTACAAACGAAGCTGCCACATGCATCCATCGACTTGCTGCCGAGTTGCATAAGTAGTCGTACACTGCGATGGGCAATACGAGGCTGCCGAGGCTCTCACCAGGTCGCCCCACTTCACAAACTACGCTTGCACGTACACAGGTGCGAGCCTCTAGAACTGTTGCAACGTGTAACAACTAAAACTGGAAAATAATTTGCATCGGTGGTTGTCGCGGGGATCTACTTATTTTATTTTATTTTCGTTTTTTTAGTTTTTTAGTTTTTTATTTTATTTTCTGCTATCTTATTAAATGTTTTTGCATATTGCTTTTTCTGGCGGAATCTTGTTTTGTTTTTTATTGTTAGAAATAATTTATGTAGATTTTCATCTCTTTCGATGTATTGCAAAATTTTATACGCGTTTAAAACTGATGCCTAAATAAGATCTTGGTTTAGAAGAATTTTTTGGGTCGACATCGGGTGATTTCTACTCACGAAATATTGATATAAATTGTTTATATATATATATATATATATATATATATAAATATGTATAATAAATAATAAATGTATTCTCCTTTGTTGTTTACAACTTTCTTCCATAATTCAACTATATATATATATTAAAAAAACCTATTATTTATCTGCAAACTAATATGTGATAGGTTTTATTCGCACACGTGCGTAGACTTTGAAAGAAACTCTACGTACAGGGCTGACACTACAGGAAATACATATAGAAGAAACAAATATCACTAACATAATAATAATAACATTAGTAAAATTTGAAGACACGTCAAACAATCCAAAATAAAAATAACATGTTTCAACCTTAACCGTGCGTCGATTTCGAGCCGATGCAAGATGGATGCTCGAGTCGTGAACTATTTGCTCTCGTTTCTATAGTTTAGAATGTCGTAGCTTAAGCTTGTAGAAGTGCTTGAGCGTGAAGAATGGAATATCCGTCAAGTTGCAAGTTAAGTTTCGCACTTTAATGGACATTCGAAGCTTCTTACTTACACAGTCCGTGTTGTGAGAGAACATGAAAATTCACTTCCAACTTATATATTTATGAATAACCTTAATTCTCCGAAGATTTAACTGAGATGGTTTTTGTTTACCGTGGTAGGAACACTTCTCAGTTCAGTATTGAATTATTTGACGTATTTTTATTGGTTACTAACGCTTTACTGAATTTTTATTGGTTACTAACGCTTTACTGAATTTTTATTGGTTACTAACACTTTACTGAATTTTTATTGGTTACTAACGCTTTACTGAATTTTTATTGGTTACTAACGCTTTACTGAATTTTTATTGGTTACTAACGCTTTACTGAATTTTTATTGGTTACTAACGCTTTACTGAATTTTTATTGGTTACTAACTTGCTTTACTGAATTTTTGTGGTTACTAACGCTTTACTGAATTTTTATTGGTTACTAACGCTTTACTGAATTTTTATTGGTTACTAACGCTTTACTGAATTTTTATTGGTTACTAACGCTTTACTGAATTTTTATTGGTTACTAACGCTTTACTGAATTTTTATTGGTTACTAACGCTTTACTGAATTTATGACAAACGCACACAGTTCGTCTCATGATAAGTGATTGCCGTGACATTCATCCTCAATAAGGAATCATAACGGAGATTGTCGTCGTTGCGAACTAAGATGGAATGCCTCGTCATCAGTAAGAAGGGTCGCCGGATGTCTACACTCACCAAACGAATCACAGGAGCGTCATGCTGCCATTTTACGCTGGTGTCCTGTGAACGCGCAGTCCTCCACCGGTTGAACCTACTCATACATAGCTACGCAATAACTAGAAACATGCTGAGAGCTTACTACACTACTGTACTACACACATATAATTTTATACAATTAATTACTAGCTCGTAGAACTGACAATCGATGGGGAAGAAAGGTTCTTGAGTGGCAACCTTGGACTATCAGTCGCTGGAGTGACGACCTGTGCAAGTCTGCGGGAAGTCGATGGATGCACTTGTTTCAGGATCGTGCTTTGTGGTAATCTATTGGAGGAGGCCTTACGTCAGCAGGAGACTATAGGTAGGCTGTGGTGATGATGATAACACTGCGCAAATGTAAGTCAAGTGGTCCATGCGGAGGATATGAATAAAGTGACACGACGATCCTCTCCTTCCATGTGCCCGATGTGGACTTCACGCGGTGCCAGCACTTGCGGTTAAAGCGGAAACTTCACGCTGCTAAAGCAGTGCTACCAACGCGTCCGTCTCCAAGCAGGTCCTTCAGATTTAGTTCAGAGGAAGCGACCGCAACTCCAGGAGAGTTGTCGACCTTTGAGTAAGTACGCTGTTCTCTTGAAGATTGTTGAAAATATTATAAAAAAAAGAACACATAGACGAAAAGGATCGAACTGTCCACCTGTTGGTGATGATCGTAACCGTAACCCTGGAAAATCCACTTTCATCCTATGTGTGACTGACACAGCTATGGCGTGCTTCTTAGATCTCTCATGGGATATATATTACACTGATATACACTAATATTTAAAAAGAATGATAACAGTGCTTACATTCCGATTAACCGCTCTAAGCTCTAAGCTCTAAGCTCTAATGGTGCTAGGAGATGATTCACGACAGTAATCTAAAGGCGGATCCGAACCTAAGACTTTAAGTTTCGCAGACCCTACTGAAAACTCTAGGGTTTTAGAGTTTGGTTTTTTGGCATATTTTTTTTTGATATTTAAGTATATTTATATATATAATAATAGTATAACCATATACTTTTATAAAAACAAAAAAAACACGCTATATAAAATATAAATTACACTGAAACGTTCCTTTCACTGATTTAACATGATCCCATAAAGTATATTACGCTAGACGACGTGATTCTTAATTCGTGGAATCAGTTCCAAATCATCTCCCGATCTCCATTCTAAGAAAAGGGATTATATTGAGGGGAACTCGGTGCTTGACTGAGAATTATTTTCGTATTCCATTATTTAGTCTACGGTTATATTAAATCGACAAAGACCCGTGTCGATATCGACGTCTGGAAAAGGTTAAATGAAAATCATTTTCCCTACTAGATGAAACGACGACCTGTGCAAGTCGATTAATGCAGATGGGTCAGGGTCGTGGTATGTGGCGGAGGCCCGTATTTAGCAGGGACCGGCTGTGGTGGTCATGGTGAAGATAATGTTCTTGGAAACGTTATATCACTGTAAGTACCCAATGGATTGCAAAGTCATCTAGTCTGACTGTATAAATACTGACGACGATGATGTCCTGGTGATCACTCAACTGCGCAACTTCCGATATATTATGGTGCTGAGAGCATTCATTCAAAAACAGAAGAAATAATTCACTCGCCATCCTTATCTAGTCGTAGTCCGTAATCCGTATTCCTTATCCTAGTGCGATATATTATGCAACACTAAAAGAAGATTCAGATGCAAGACGAAACGGAATGTGGCGTACACAACACTCGACGCGATAACAAAACATTTATGATATACAAATATCGGGAGAATTGAACCCTGGCCGGTGACCTTAATTACCGGTAACGAGGCATTACATCTCACTCCTGAAGGGTGACCACGTATTTGCATCATATCAAACATGAAGGTCGGAGTCATAGGCCACAGGAATCACTTACCATCAGATGAACTGTTTGTTCGTTTGTCACCCTTAACACAATACATAAGGTTTTAAACATACAATAATACGATAATACTGCATACTTATAGCTCCTGATAGAAAAAGTAATTCGTAATGACAAATTTTTAAACATGCGAGACGTCGTAGCAAAATGAAATGATCTTGAACAAATCATTTAATCCATTATGTATTGAATATTTTGTGCCAAAAAATCATCAGCAATATTCCTACAGTATATTCAACTACAGGGCTTGCTTATTTATTAGAAAGAAAGGCACCCCGTCCCTTTCTAAAAGGATGCCCATGCCGTTACAACGCGATTACAAATATTAGATAGATTCATATAAAAAATCTTCTTAATATACATTTTTTATTAATACTTTTTCCAAGTAATGCTCTAATTTTAATTTTCCCTCCAAGCGTCCAGTCCAATACATAATTAAAATTCTTAGTAACTTTACAAATACGCTCCGAAGGAAGTAACGGAATAAAGTTAATAATTCCGAATCGGAATTAATATTACAGCTTTAAATAATAATTAGAATTACTTGCTTATGTCGGCTGACTCTCTTGAGGGTCCAGGATAATAATGAGGAAAGCAAACGAGTACGCAGTTCAGCTTCTGGCAAATGATTCCCATGACACCTTCATTCATCCTTGATAAGGAACCACAATCCATATGTATTGTCACACCTGAGGACCGAGATGGAATGTGTCTTCACCAGCAGTAAAAGTCTCCGGATCCCTACCCTCACCAGTCGAACAGTATTGTTAAGATGCTAGTTCACGCTGGTATTCCCGGGTCGAGCCGACCTCTTATGCAGCGTGGCTCCACCACAAGGTTGTTACACTTATAACGACGAGCGACGCCGCGACGTTGGGGCCTCATAATGAAAGCAATATATCACGAGCTTTAATAATGATGGCGGGACACAGATAATCTCTGGGGTATGCACCTTGACACTTAAAATGTTGATATTTGCACATTGGATACTTTTTACACCACGCTAAATTTGATAATTTTAACAAATTTAGCGTAGTGTAAGCTTTTTATTCGCAACGTTCCGATTGTTTTACAGCACTCATGCTATAGCACCCCCGTCTAAATTAATTCCAGACAAGTGGAAAACCAACGTTTCCAGCCTGTGACCTTAGATCGGCCTCACCATTACATGAGATTTGATGAACCAGAAATCTTCGTAGAATACCGAACCTTATCAAGGATAATGCGCTAGGCTATTGAAATTAAGAATTATAATTGATTTCTTATTTTTAAAGATTGTCTGCTATCTTATTAATTTCATCAGCCTTTAGACAGTCCAGTAATGAAGGTGAACAGGCGGTTTTGTACGTTAGTAGAGCCACGATGCAATTTGTATCTACCGGCAGCATGTATGGAAAATGGACTAGAACGCCCTCACAGAATAGCAGCGGGAAATAGCAGCACAGCATATAGCTGCTGTGTTTCGTTTGTCGAATGTCGAATCCGAGGAATCAATTACTGGTTGCTCATCACACCTGACGTTCAAACGAAATAGTACATTCGTTTTATAAGAAATAAATAATACTATGTAACTTGATTTAATAAAAACATAATAAATTAGTATATAACAGAATTATTTCTTATCGATACCCGTGGTATCAATTTAAGTTGATCCAACTTAAAGTTAACAAGAGAGCAAGTTCGCGGCACCGAGACCTTCCTCCAAGTTCCGCTCTCAAAGGATCGGCTGTCGCAACGGAACAAAGTCCGTCGTGGACCACTAAGGCGACCACGCCCCGAGGAAGGTCGCCTTGGTGTGTTAGATAAATAATACTGTTTAAGTAAACTTCGTCGAGTTTGACTCCACGAGTTAAAGTTTATTCCATGTATTTAATGTCGATTCGTCCGTCCACTTTCTTATAAGCATTTCTATTTCTTGTTTAGAATCAAAAAGTCATTAGAGGGGTGAGAGAGAATTACTTAAATATCGATTATAAATTACTGTTTATAATCTTGTGTGAATATATATGTATGTGACTATAACCAATGTAAAAAATCATATGGATGATAAGTCATATGAGCGCTGTTGATGTACCTGTTACTTAAATAAATAAATAATTTGATGGCTGGTATATATGTTCTTGATCGCTAAACTTGTGGGATAATTATTGGCATAAGAAGAACCCGGGATGTCGGTGAGTGTAGAGATGCAGGAACACAAGTACGGCTTACTAGGAATGCCATCTCTATTCCCCGAGATGACGCGAGTGAATCTTGATATACATACATGCTTATAGGCACCAGTTATCATTTACTAGCAGGTTAACTGTGAGCTCATATGTCACGCTTAGTTCAATAACAAAAAATATATACAAATATTGAATGTTTCGGTTTCGAATCTTAGGAGACATTCGTCTATTGTAGACGATTATCCTTCAGAGGTTGCACAAAATCCTTTTGATAAAAGGCGATAAAAATATTAGAGAAGAAAACTATTTACTCTGCTTATAAAATATAAATACACTAAAAGGTTTCTTTTGCCGATTTAACATTATCCAATAAGGTACATTATGGGAATAATATGTAATCCCACCAAAGCACCGAGTTCGCGGAATCAGTCCCTCGTCATCCCTCGCCTTCTATTCTATGAAAGGGGATTCGATTGAGACGGTAAGTCGGTGCTTTACTAATAATCCTTGCATGACTTATAACTAGAACAAAACAGAACATACTGTATTGCACACCATAAATAACACATAAAACACAGTGACTTATTAAAATTACTAGCAACGCGCCATGGGCGGTCTTATCGATAAAAGCGATCCCTTTTAGATAGACAGAATCTTTAAAAGAAAATCTCTACAACTAATACTCTTAATAAAAATATTTTTTTAAAAAAATAGTTGTGTACGGGTATACACAACCTATGTGTATGTGGCACACGCTGCAGATTGTTTCTACCTACAGTATGAATGTATCAGCTCTACCGGCCAACCGGGCAACCGGGCCACCGGGGAAAAACTACGCCCTCACAGAATACCTGCTTAAAATAGCAACGTAATGATGATGTGTTTCGACTGGCGACTAGAGACCTGGAAACCTTTATTACGAGGTATTCCATCTAAGTCCGTACCGTAAGCTACATTACGATCGATGATGAAGGGGGGCGCCATGGGCTGCAGGAACCATTTACCATTAGGATGAACAGTGTGCCCGTTTGTCACCCACAATATAATAAAAAAATAGTCTGTACTAATTTCTCGACAACTAGCTTTCTTTCGCATAATTCTCGGTACCCACGTTAAGAGGCGGGTTGATGGAAACAAATTCCAATTCATTTTATCCACATCGCTCACGGAAAGATTTTTGTAGTCACCACCAGCCGTTGGTGACGGTGAACCATCGACCGATGGCGGTGTTGAGTCGTGAGTGTTATGAGATATAGGGAATTACGTTCTAAGACAGTTTGGTCTACTGACGGCTATTTAATCCACTCAATAGACTTTATTTAATTTATATTTTCGTTTCAACTGGAAAGTAACCAATAATATTAGTTTTGCGTAATTCACGTATATGTAATTGTAATAGAATCCGTAATCGGCCTAGCGATACTCACGTCATCGCTTCACCTAATCCACTGGAATCGAACGATATGTAAGAATTATTCGTCTAGACACGAAATCCAATAACTTGTGCGTTTTAATCAATTCCCCTGGTAATCTAGTTACTATCTGGAAAAGGGTGGAATAGCCCGGAGCTTTGAGAATTAAATATGACATCATATAATTAGAAACATTTTACTAGCAATAAATGCATACTGACAAAATTTACATTATATTTACCTTGTTAGTTGTATAGTTGTATTTTATTAAACACAAATTGCTAATTCTTAAAATCTGTGCTTTATATAATGCCTTCCGAAGTAGTGGTCCTATTAGGTACCTTTTTATTATATACTTTCTAAGCAAGTGCTTGACCACGATCCCACCTGATGTTAAGTGGAAATGCAGTCCTGGATGGTAAGGCGCACTAGCTCAGTAAATGCCTGTTCACTCTACTCTTGAAAACACCCACATTGTAATCGGAGGGAAAGACAGATGCGGGCAAACTATTCCAGTCCTTTGCTGTACGAATAATGAAAGATGAAGTAAAGCGCTTCGTTCGGGTTTGAGGGATGTTCACAACAAAAGGATGAAATCCAGCAGTGCATCGTGAGGTCCGATGATGAAACGGGGATGGGGGAATTAGATCATGTAATTCTAGAGCACCATTCTATCATTCATTTCATATCTATTAATTTCTTGACTCACCAAAATGCATTCTGTAAAACACTGAAAGGCTAGCCAACTTACGCCTGTGCTCAATACTGAGCAGATTGGTTTCAGCTGCGTCACCAATTAGCCTCTTAGCTCGCCTTTCAATCGAGTCCAAAGCTGCGAGATGGCATTTAGCGGCACCTGCCCAAATGTGACAACAGTATTCTACACACGACCGAACTTACGTGTTAAAAGCTGCCCCGCAGAGAAATACCGCTGCTTTTGACCTGGATCCCAAGTTTTTTTGCAGCTATCTCGCCTTGGACTCGATGAATCGTCCATAGTTAAGGTTTGTTGAAATTTCGATTCCCAATAACTGAAGGCGATCAGTGAGTTCCACAGATAGATCTTGGAAGGTAGGAGCCAAGATGCACTGGCTCCTTTTGGCTGAGAAATGACACGCCTGTGTTTTGGTGGCATTGAATCTCACAAGATTGGCGTCGCCCCAACTGGAAACCTTCTGTAATGTGAGACTCATTCGCTCTACCATGGCTCTTCTTTGGGACTATACTTGATCCTTGGTGGCATTAGCACCTAATTAGTAACTTTCTACAACTGTGCCGTCGTCTGCATACCCAAAAGATACCGGGTTTCAGCAAATCATTAATATACAGCAGAAACAGAGTGGCAGAGAAAACAGACCCCTGAGGAACTCCAGCGTTTATCGCCATTGTCTCAGACGAGCAGCCATCTATGACTACTCTCAGAAGCCGCTCCTTCAGGAAGTCAGCTGTCTAGGTGATCAAGCCAGGATAGATGCCATACGCTGGAAGCTTGCTGATAAGGCTATCGTGCCAGACCCTGTCAAAGGCCTTCGTAATATCAAGTGAGACAGTAGTCCTTCACCGTTGTTCTCGAGAGCCTCACCAAATATATGAGTGGAGTACACTAGAAGATCGCCAGTTGACCGGTTTCGACGAAACCCGTACTGTCGGTCGCTAAGGATGTCATTATTTTCTAGGTATGCCACAAGGCGTGCATTCAATATACGCTCCATTATCTTACAAATAATGGAGGTAATCGAAATTGGTCGATAATTGACAGGATCGGCGCGGCAACCTTTCTTGGGCACGGGTTGCACATTCGCAAGCTTCTAGGACTTAGGCACAATTCCGGTCTTTAAGGAGAGACGTTATAGGCGTGTTAAAACAGGAGACAACTCGGGAGCACAAGACTTGAGAACTATCTTTGGAATACCGTCAGGCCCCATTGGCTTTGCTCACGTCTAGACAGCACAGCCTCTTGAGTACCTCTTTGTTAGTGATGTGTACCTCTTGTATAAAAGTATTACTGTGAGATAAGGTAGGTGGAATACTATCGCTGGGGTCCAAACGAGAGCTTTGGGCAATATCATTTGCCGTGTGGGCCAGAGAACCGTCAGGCCAACCATCGGGGGCAGTGAGGACCGACAGAAATTTGCCTCAATTGCTTTGGCAAGAGACCAAAACGCTCTACTACCAGTTGGCTGGGCAGAAAATTTTGTACCGATATGTTTGATGCGATCAAGGCGAGCTTTCTGTAATTCATTTTTGTAGGACTCGGTGGCTCGGTTAAAGGCTTTCTTCTTCGTTTTGACATCCGGAGATTTGCGGTTTCGAGCATCACCAAGGGTCAGCTTTCCTACCAATGGGTACGTCAGCGTGAGGAATAAAATATTCCATGGCTTGACTTACAACATCGGTTATAACTTCTGCACATCTCGACGGGTCTTTGGAAGAAAAGCATACCTGGCGCCATGGATAAGATGCAAAGAAGTGCCGCATCTCGTCCCAATCTGCTAACTTGTAACGCCACATTCGCTGGACACCACGAACATCGATATCCGGGGGAGAATGGGCCGATTCAAATTTCACCAGACAGTGATCAGAAGTTCCCAATGGTGAGGAGACTTCGACAACGTATGTATCTGTATCAGAGATCAACAGAAGGTCTAGGCATTTGCCTGTGTGGCCATCCACATCCAGCACCCTAGTGTCTTGGATTACCAGCTGAGAGAGGTTATGTGTTAGGGACAAGTTCCACGCCTCTCTCCCAGTATGGTCGGTCTTCTGGTATGGGAATAATCAATCCTGATGGCAGGCATTGAAGTCCCCAGAAGGACTAGCTGGGCAAAGGATACCGAAGCTGTGCCACATCAACGGCCTCACTTGGATGTTCAAACAACCGAGAAGTCTCTGGGTCACCGGTATGCGAACGGTAGACACAAGAGTAAAGGATCTTATCGGTGCCCCTATCTACCATTACCCATAATGTAGATAAGGTGGGGTCTTCAAGATGACGAAGTCGCAGACAGCATATGTCATTACGGACGTACACACAAACTCCAGCTCGAGGGCGGAAGGTATGGTCCAATGAGTATCTATATCCAATGAGTTTGATAGATGAGGTACGCCGTATCAAGAGGACAACGAATCTCCGTCTTTGTCAGGATAAGTAAGTGCGGCTTTTCAGTCTCGAGGTGGTGGAGGGCTGCATTGAGCTTACAGTGCAAACCTCGGATGTTGGTAAGCTGCACTTTGAGTGAGAGAAAGTGCAACCGCTGTTGAACCTTACTTTTATTTGTTGGACCGTTCATGTAGTGAGAGAGTGAATAGAATGAAGGATGGTAGTCGACCGAGGCATTCCGATGTGACCCAACGATGGGATTGTAGAATCTGTACAAGAAAGGGCTTGATCTGGAGACTGAGAGGACGCCCAAACCCCCCTCAGGGATTGCCATCGGGTCCTCTCGTCCGGTCGCCAACCGGCACAATGGAGCCACCCTGGGATTTTTCGCAGCTGGCGGGGCAGCCTTTCGCGAGTGGCTTTCTCGTTACTTGGGCCCCCAATTATCTGCGATCGACCAGCGGAGAACCGTGCTTCGGATCCCGCTACCCTCCACGACCAAGCTCCCAGTACGTCTCCATTAAACACATCCTACTCGGTTATTAATCGCAACGCTAATGTTCAGACCCATCCTCCATAGGCTTCATCGGTTTTGTCCGATGGGCGGTAGCCGAAAGCCTGCAGATGGTTGTCGCTTGTTTAGCACTACCCAGGGGGCACGTGTAGGGTATCAAAATTCAATGCAAGCAACTTCACCCCCTCAAAGCTTCACCATTACGATTCAAAGTGTTTTGTATAAATCTACTTGAATAAAGCTTCTTTTGATTTGATTTGGACCACACCCTGACAGCACTTCAGCATAAAAGCAGCTTAATGCTACTGTGTTTCGTGTGATGAGTGTAGGAATCGGGCGATCTAATTGAAACGAAAACATCGAACGCTTAACATCTCAGCCCTCAAGGGAGACAAAGCATATGAATCTTAAATCTTTATTGAGGATGTAAATATCACAGGCTGCTGTCGTCACTCTCCATCAAGTCAACTTTCTCACCCTTAATATTAAAAAAATATCTGGATAAATCATCATTCACCTTCGGTCTTACTTAATCTCTTGTACTTACTAATGTATGTACATAAATACTTACTCTTACTTCCACATTCTTCTTAGTTCAGCTCGGATTATGGGGAGGAGTTGCTCTATTTTTATTCCCTCCCTCCTTTACTCTAACGATAGATTCGAATGGTTACAGCATAGTACTGGAATTATTTGCCCGAGTAGATGAGGAGAAAACGATGCCCCATTTCCTGTTTTCCAACTTTCCCGTCTTTGAATCGGTTTTTGATAGGTAACCGACGTACGTGATATCAATAAGCTTTATCTATAATATATTTATAATATTTATCTCTTATGTATCCACGAAGTCAAATATAAATATCAAAACACAATATCATATTTTGATATTTATGTGTTGCATCATTAGTTAAATGGCATATACTGATGCTTGATAAAACTAAAGTGTCTTTTTATATAATAAATAATTGTTTATAGACGATTATGGATAATAAATAAATAAAACAAATACTATTTATTTCTTTAACTTAAAGCGTCAACAAAACATTATATGGTTAACTCTTAGTAAGTTAAGTCAGGAGACTCCACACTTCAATAAATAAAACAAATACTATTTATTTCTTTAACTTAAAGCGTCAACAAAACATTATATAGTTAACTCTTAGTAAGATAAGTCAGGAGAGTCTCAGACTTCATTAAATAAATCAAATTACATTGAAAAGATCGAATTGAATATCTGGGTGGTATGTTAATTGAGAAAGTGAGTGAGTGAGTGAGTGAGGTTACGGAAGTATGTCGTGTGTATTAATTATGTTTGTTCCAATTTATTTAATTATTATTTAATTTAGAAGAGTCAATAGGCTTAGGAAGCGGTCTGCGAAAATTAAGATTGTACTTTAGAATCCGCTACTAAACTATTAGCTTAGTTGTAATGATTAACTTTTTTTTAATAAATTTGTTTAGGAATCCTCTTGGTTAGGTAGGTCTTCAATATCATAAAATGAAATAGACGAGACGACATGCTCTAAAATGCTTGTAATTACTTTCTTAATGACAATTATTGTAATCAGAAACAAATTGTAGGCTAATATTTATCATCACTTCCTTAAACTGATCGATCACTTTCTCATCATCAGATCAGTGTCATCAGAAAATAAAGATTTAATTTATTATGTCATGTAGATGGATCAGAGAAGAACCACTCTTTTACAGAATGCCAGGGTTAAAGAGTAACTGGTGGCCGATGCGTTTCGATTGGTAAGTGATAGAATCCGGAGACCATAGAGTGAGTGCCTTGGACCGTATGCAAAGAGAGCTATATGTTTGTTAGTTAACCAAACTAATATCGTATATAAGTTAGACTTTATATCGCATTCTATCTGAGACATCCGTAGACGAGGGTGACAGACATAGCTCTGAAGACGAGCAAGCTGAAGTGGCAATGTACCAACCATATAGCTCGTAAAACCGATAACCGTTCTTGGTTCCGGACCCCCCCCCCCTTATAGGAGACGTAGAGGCGGCTTATGCAAGTCTGCGGGAAGTCGATGGCTGCAGGTGACTCCGGATCGAGCTTTGGTAATCCATGGGGGAGGACGTTCAGCAGTGACAGCAGACTATAGATAGGCTGTGATGATTATGATATTCTGTTCACATAGACTGAGTAATGGCGCCATTAAGAATATCGCGAAGGTTATATAATGATCTGCCGTCGACCGTTGAAGAGCTGGACATCACTCTCAACGGTTTACATGGCGGTGTTCAGCTGGTGACCAAAGCCTATAATATAATAAATTTCATGCGAAGAAAGTAAAAAAATATTCTCAATGTTCTTTCTTAAAGTAAGATTAAGAATATCAATAACTTTCCGACGCCTTGCTGTTATCGTGGATACATTATTGTAATACAAATTTATGACGATATTTGTTTTTCGTTACACGTAAAACTAGCGTGGAAATACGTACTGTATTTATAAAGTTCTATTGTCTTACTAAATTCAGTTGAACCATACGGACAGACCGAACATAATACAGTTATTATACACACATACATATTAAATACATTTGACCACCTTTTTGTCCTGAATCACCTACAATGTATCTGAAAAATAAAGTAAGAGGATACTTATGCAGGTAAACCAATCCCCGATTTTTAGACTCGATTAAAAAATGTATCTGTAGTATGATATCATTAGTGTTTTAAACTTTGTTATATTTATTCCTCTCTAATGTCACAAAGTAAACCGATTACAATAAAAAATGATACAATTTATAAAGTTAATATAAGTGCTTCGTATAACAGAATGTAGACCTTCATTTCCGCTCGGCAAGCAACGAGGGACACAATCTTCATAATTCGTAATGGCCCATAAAATCTCAAATAACAGGCGGGCCCGTCCGTGACCCATTTACCGTCGCCAATAGCTTGCCTAAAAAAATCCTCACCACGCCACCGCCGAGTTCGTTTGGCTGATTTTGGAAATATCAACGACAAGCGCTCATATAGCGATTTACGATACTCAGTACAAAAGTTGTGTGCATGTCGTGGTATCGCAGTTACATCATCAGCCTGATCCGTCCACCGCTGGACATAGGCCTCTTCCATGGCACGCCCTCGCGTCTCTCCGCCTCCAGTCTCTGGTGTTCTGGTTCAGTTACAAGGTACCCTACACTACGTTTGCCGATTCGCGGTCTCCACTCAAGAACCTGTCTGCTCCAACGGCCATCGGTTCTGCGGCATATCTGACCTGTCTACTGCCACTTCAGCTTGCTAATTCGTTGAGCTGTGTCCGTTACTTCAGTTCTCTGCCAAAGTACTTCGTTCCGGATTCGATCCCTAAGAGACTTTTTTTATAACAGCTAAGAGGCAAACGACCAAGACGGGTCACCTGATGGTAAGTGATTCACCGCCGCCCACGGTCACCAGCGACGCCAGTGCGTTGCCTACCCTTCAGGTAATAATATGCTCTTTTCTTGAATAACCCAATGTCGTCTTGTTGGGGAAGACCGCTGATGGCAACGAATTCCAGAGATTTACTGTGCGTGGCAGAAAACTGTTTTTAAAACGCATTGTAGTGGAACGCCAACCATCCAGATCCCCCCAATTAGAAATCTTCACAAGGGATGATTCGATTTCAGACAAGTTTGTTCCGACACTTATCGACGTGATCCCAAGAGATATTGCTGCGGCCGAAATACAGTGCATCCACGGTACTGTCATCCGCATAGCAATGAATGCCACTGGTATGCAACAAATCATTGATATGCAGAATGAACAATGTCGGGGATAACACGCAGCCTTGGGGAATGCTGGTGGTATTTACGGTCCGGGGGTCCGAGCATGAGCCGTCTACGACGACTTTGACTCTCCGTTCCGCAAGGAAACTGCCGATCCACCTACAAAGTCTCTCAGGAAGCCCATAGGAAGGAAGCTTCGATAGTAAGTCTTTATGCCAAACCCGATCGAAGGCTTTCGCTATGTCAACCCTAATCTCAACCGCCTGCGTCCAACGGTGAGTTAGTAAAGCCAGAAGATCACCAGCTGATCGGCCTTTGCGGAAGCCATATTGGCGGTCGCTGATCAGCTGGTGCTCTTCCACGTAGCCCATGAGCTGGCGGTTGATTATGGATTCCATAATTTTGGAGAGTAAGGAGGTGATAGCGATAGGCCTGTAGTTGGACGGATCTGAGCGGTCGCCTCTTTTAGGGATCATGTGTACTAGAGTCGTCTTCCATGAATGTGGGACAACGCCGAGGACATAAGAGTGTCTGAATAAGCGCGTTAAAACCAGTGCCAGCTTTGGAGCACACACCTTCAGCATATAGGAGATACTCCATCGGGCCCACTCGACTTGTTGACATCCAGGGAGAATAGTGCTTTCCTTACAGCACACTGTGTGAAGCGGAAGTCCGCCATTGTGGTTTCACACCTCGGGATGGTAGAAGGAGTGTTCCCCCTGTCGTCAAGAGTCGAGTTCCATAGCTCGCTGAGCGATCTTGAACTGGTGGACAAGTAAGATATCGTAGTTATTTGTATTATTATATTGAGGGTGACAAACGAGCACACAGTTCAGTGATAAAGAACAGAAAACATTTTAAGATTATAATCTCAGAAAACTAAGGGAGTAGAGATTTGAGAGAGATATTTTAGAGCACTAATCAAAAAGACCAAAAGGAAAGTTGAAAGAATGGAAGCAGTGCTATTAATATAACAAACATTCCAGTAAATAAATCTACCTTGAATTTCGCAGACTGTACCCTTTTTATTTTTTTTTTATTTTTTTTTACATGGGGAAATGCCTACGCATACCCACCCCTGCGGGGGCAAGGATGGGTTATGTCGGACTCGCACCAACTAAAACCCCATGGTGTTCCTCCATCGTCGCGTATGGCGGGGTCACGGGAACGCTTTCGCACACATCCGCGACCCCGCCTGCGCCGGCCGACCAGGAGGCCCCTTCTCCGGGGGAGGACATCTCCCTCTCCACCCTCTCAGGCAAGGCGCGCCGGAACACGGACGCGCCTTCCATCTCGGCCTCCTCTGTAGGTGGTAAGCGGACTCCCCCGAGTCCGCCCCCCAGAGGCCATGGGAGCCAGGAAAGCAGTAAGCAAACCCAGCCCCCTGCGGCGGATCTGGTGATAGGCTCCGCCGCCGACCAATGTTCGGCCGTGGAGGACAGGGAGAGTGGCACGACAAACAACACTCCACTGAACCCGCGGCCCCACTACGGCCGCATCAGCGGTGCGTCCCCCGCGTGAGTCGCGGAGGATAGTCAGATACACTACCCTCCCTCCGCGACTCCGCCTCGGCTGCGGATGGTGCGTACGACGGCCTCGCTCCGTCCATCCGCTCCCCGCAGCCCACCGACACGCATCCGGGCGAGCTCAGCTCTAACTCGCCCGGAGCGGCCTCCTAGGGCCGGCCTTAGAGCTTCACCGTGGTTAACTCCACACGACGGTTACTAAGCCCCCCCGCTACGACAAAGCGGGAACCCTTCGGGGGGGTCGCAGACTGTACCCTAACATAACCTAACCGAAACCATGAGGCTATTGACGCTTCAAACTGTAAAGTACTAAACAACAAACAAACTCACACTATACGAGTATTTATAAATGAAATAAATACGAAACTTACCTCGTTTCCTCTTCTTTAATGGCTTTAGTTCCGACCAACCAGATACAACTTCCGAGAATACTTCGTCTAAAATTTTTTTTTTTCAGATTTATGTGCGACACTTGAAAGCGTTTCAATTAGTTTCAGTGAGGCGTCGGTCTATTCTTTAACGGAGCAGTAGAATGCCGCAGTTACAGGACCACGCCCGCGCAGAATTCTATAATGTGTTTCGTCTGGTGAAAATAGGAATCCGATTTTTTTGTTCTTTGTGTAGAATTGTCAAGAGTCATGAACAGATGAGAGACAGAGTGATGAGATAGAGGGAAGGAGGTATTAAATACGAAAACTTGAACCCTTCACCATGTGGGATCCATCCCTGTCAAGAGTGAGATATTTGTGTAGAGTTATGGTTTGCCTTGTATTATTTATGATATTCTTGTAATTAAATATTAGCTGTAAGTCTTTCGCAAATTGTAAATACCGACGTCTCGTACACAATTAAACAATTGTAGAACAGAAAGGTATATGCGCTGGCTCTAAAAGGTAACATCTGCAAGTTATCATATGCGCTAGATGTTTATATACTCTGCGGGAACGTCGTAAAACAATTACCCGTTTACCCACGAACAGTCCAATCGTGAGACCGGCTCGTCAATCTAAATATGTATAAATATTGCCCTGGAATACTGTGACGCAGAGTAAAATCCGCCCTGGCTATCAGTCAAGATAAGGGTTACCACCATTATTTGAATTAATGCAGTACAAATACTTATCACAGTTTAAATTAAAATGATGTAAAATATGAACAGTTCGTTTTTTATTAATGCTACGATCAGGTGATCGGGATTTCTTTTATTGGAATAAAAAAAAGACTTGGGAAGTCTTCAAATTCATGATTAAAAATACTTTTTCTGTGTACTTTATTACTATCCTAAGAAATAGTTGGATCGAGATGAAGTATTATTATAAATATTATTATAACGTTCTATGTGGCAACCCTAGTGTTACCCACTACGAATCCTAGGGGAACCAATTATAAGTAACGAGGTATTTCAACTCAGTCTCCAGGGATGACAACGCATGTTCATTTGGTATATTTGTTGAGGATCTCATCACTTACCATCAGGTGGACCGCGTGCTCGTTGTCACCCCTGATATGATTAATAAATATATATATTTCCGTTAGTCTTCCTCTAACATGGAGCACTGTTTTTTATATTAGCTTCAATTTCAATAGCTTTACGAGTAAAATATCACAAGGTTACGCCTAATTCGGACACTAGGCTCTGTAATTATTTATTGAACGTACTAATATGGTATGATTTTCAAGAAGATTCGTGACAAGGAAATCTAACTCACCATCCACAGATTTATTTAAGAATGACTGACCAGTCATTTCTTTTTCTTAACTTACACGTAAGCATGTCATTACACTACTTTTAGTGCTACAATTTATATTTAATCCTCACTGAGAATAAAAAGAAATAAATATGCCACCCCATCATAATATGGCATTCAATAGGCTTGGTGGGGTCTTCAATACATGATTAAACTATACCACCAACCTGCCGAGGTTCGGCCCTCTCAGGCATCCTCGAGTCAGTTCTCGCAAAACAGGGTACCGGTCGAAGCTGAGGGTCCCGGGAACCCTTGTGCTGGTTACTCGGTAATAGAGGTCTCGACTGAGCGCCATCAGCGCTCGGACACCGCTCAACCGGTGAAACTGTAAAGCCCTCTAACAGTGAACTGTGACTGAAAAGTTTGAGAGTCTTTGTTGTAACTTTCATATTTTTTCTTATATATTCATTATTAATTTTGTCCATTGTAGTAATTTCACACATTATCTATAATTGCTTCTAACGAAATATATAAAACACATTAAATTTCATTCATTTAGTGTTCTTATTTTCCACTTGGTGTTGACATATCGAGCGATGTTCAGTTCCACGAGTACTTAGATGGTCAAATTGGCCACTAAAAACTATTATGCGTATTGACTAAAACAAGGCATGTCGGCCTACGGTGTGCAACTTCACAAATACTAGATGAATCTCATCTCTGGGCCGCGGTACCGCAGTACCAGCTCCTTCCATTTAACTGCATTCAACGAAGAGCGGATCGAATCGTTGACGACCAGGTACTTTCCGAACGGATTGATTCACTGTTATTGCGAAAAGATGTTTTGAATTTCCCATGGAGAGTATTCTGAGGAGTTTTTAATTCTACCCACTTTTAAATACTGTACATCACGACGGGATTCAACATTACATCCTCATCATCTCCGTGGTTAATAATCCACCACTGTGCGCTTTACGATAAATTTTCTGCCATGTACAACTAATCTGTGGAATAAGATGTCGCCAGCAGTATCGAACCGATACGACTTAGGGACTTTCAAGTGAGCCTACCCCTTTCTTAGAGGCCGCCAGCGCATCTGCGACTCCTCTGGTGTTGCGAGTGTTCATGAGCAGCGGTGATCACCTGCCAGGTGTGCTGCTTGCACGTTTGCCACCTATGCTAAAAATTTATTTATTTGGCTAATTAACTGGACTTAACTTAGGCCTTACATGCAAAGGAAAAAAAATGGAATAAAGACCTGGCTGCATAGGAGGACTACACATATGCCTTTGTAATTGAAAAGGAAAAAAAATAATAATAACAGCTAAAAAGAGAAATAAATCCTGACATCAATTTAATCTAACATGTATTAGTAGATATTAAAAAAAGCTATTCGTTCCTATAATTATTTATTAATATATATATACCACTCCTTAAATATAGAAGAATTATTTATTATAATTGGTACTACTTTGGCTTATTTTTGTTAGATTTGACGAAAGTACCATCTTTTAGTAATTCTGTTCTTTAGATAATTGAAAAAGCGCAAACTTACATTCTGTTCAGTTGAAGTTTTCTTTATCCATAACAGATGTCGTTAGAACTAAATTTGTGTATAAGAATTGCATTATTTTTAACATTAAATATTTCTTTTTGTTTAGGTACCAATTTATTTTTAATTATTTATATATTTATTCTGCATATATGCACTGAGGTATTTATTTCTACAGAACTATAGTCATCACATATGTACTATTATGAAGTTTCATTCCGGTCGGTTCATCTTTTCGTTCATTCTGTTCAAATATTGACGTCAACTGTGACGTCTGCAATTTTCATTCACTTAAGTTTTTCTTAGTTTTTCAGTGTTTTTAGTTATATTTTGTTAAAATAACGGTCATGGAAAATCGAAATGTTTAATAACGAAGAGAAAACCTTTACTTGAACTACAACTAAGACAAAAAGCCTTGTAAAAATGGACGAAACTTGTGATTATGAAAGTGAGATACCGATTTGGCAGGAGCCCCGATGTGAACCACTTGGGGCTCCAAAGGAAAACCTTTGCGATGAAACAACACCTGAGCAACTATCTGGAGAACGAATTCATGCATTGGAAGAGGAGCAGGAGATTTTATCGTCGTCTGTATTCTCACTTACGTCGCATCTCGCTCAGGTTGAATTTCGCTTACGGCAGATCCTAAAAGCACCACTGGAAGAAAAAGATGGTATGCTTCAAGAATTGGAAGAGTTTACGTCGCACGGTGTCCCTGATACAAGAACCGCACCTCAGGGTAGTTCTGGTGAAACAAATTGCAATGAGTGTGTAGAGTTAGAGCGCAAAATGAAAAGCCAACGTGCGAGGCAGTCTCACTTCGTCGAGAGACTCAAATCTCAGTTAAAGGAACTCGAACGATTTGCTACAGATCCCAATTCTGAATCTGGTGATAGTACACACCAGACTTTAATACAACATTTAAGAAGTGAAATTGACCGCAGTCTAGAAGAAGGATGCCATCAACCATTAAGTGCTGATGAACTCAGGCATCAGATCAACTGCGCTGTCCGACAGTATGCTGACAGGCAGCTGTCAAAAGATGAAATTATTGGAAAACTACAAACTCACATAGAAGATATGCAGAAATTTATTAAATTAATAAAAAATGAGGATTTAAAAAGCAATGGGAAGACAAAACAAGAACCAAAGAAAGTGGGGAAGTCAGAGACTTTCGATAAGAATTTTGCTAGGAGTAAAGTTAATGATGAATTGAAGGCAGAGACAATTAACCTGATGAGAAAAGCATCAACATTAATTCAAATATTTACAGTATCACAGTTTGGTTGCTCACCCAATACAAGCAAGAATGATAAGAAGTCATCTCCAGTAGTGTCCCATTGGGGCAACCTGAGAGCTAAGCTGGAGATGTCCATTGATGCTGTACTGCATTTAGTATCACATGATAGACAAACCAGCTCTATTGTTGACAGTTATGACAGTGATTCCGAAGGAGCTGTAGTAATAAATAATGCGCCCTTGACTACTGCAGTTCGAAGGCACCTTGCTGCTAATTTACGAGATTTACTACAACACGGTCTTGTTGGACCGAGTCTTCATCACTAGTACCCTTAATAGGCTGCTTTCCTTTGCGAAGATCATCCATGTCAAGGATAATACACATCTGGGAGCTTATATTACGTTACTACGATCTGAATGATGGAAACAGATTCAACTCCACCCCTGCTAGGAAACTAAGCCAAAGTTTTAATTTAGATATAGTTGGAGGTACTGCTATCACTAATAAACAAAGTTTCTTGAGTACCATAGGAAGTATAGTAGCTTCACACACACCATACAAAAGAAGTTATGATGCGCATTTTAAAGCATTTGTTTGTGCTGCGTTGAATGCTCACAAGCTTGTTATATGGCTTAATATTATGTTGAAATGCAGATCCCTGATCGACTCATATTACTCCTCCACTAGCTATATTGTCAACACTGGATTTCAAGATGCCCTGCAGAGTCTAGACCGTCTGACACCTTATAATTTTGATTTGCCAGTTGATTTAGCCGTAAAACAGTTTCAGAATATCAAAGATGTATTTATGTAATTATAAGAGTACACTTTTTTTACACTATGTTTACAACACCTTTCACATAAACAGTGCATTTGTAATCTTCAGATCTGTAATTATAATTAGATATTCTAGTCCATTTTACTGTAAGGTTTTAATGTTAAATTATGTTGAGCATTGTTAGGTTTTTATCAAGTATTCTTTCCGTGAGTGGATTGTAATATACATGTGTAAAATAATTATTGTTGTGAGAAGTGACATTTAAGCACAATATCCAACACATGGCAAGTAGACAATATGAAAGACAGGAATAAGATGTGGGTGTTATCTGTGTGTGATATCACAGATACCAACATCCATGTTACTAGCACTACAATTTTTCTAAATTAGATGTTAATTTCACTGAGTTTGCACTTTTTTCTAAGTTATTTATGATTTTATCATTCAGTTTAATAAAAGATAATTTAGTAACAAGGCTTTATTTGAGAGGATATTTTTTCAGTCAAGTTCAACTGAGTGTGGTTTATTTATTCATAACATATATGTGAATGTTATATTTATGATTGGCCTAATCAGTTACTTGGATTAATATAATGACAGATGAAGCTTTTGTGATAGTTCAAACAACTGTGTAATTTTTGCTTATTGATATTTAAACTTTTCCATCATTAATTAATTGAAAATGTTATTTTCATTTAAAAATATACAATTATTTGTTATATATGAATAATTGAAGTTTGTAAACTACATTCCGCTGAATTAAGCAACAAAACCAAAGTACTGTATCATAGTTTTAGATATAAATATCGCTAATATAATGTAGTTGGAACATGTCAGTGCAGTTTTTTATTTACACTCGATCAACCACCATCATTTCTGTCCACTGTTGAACAAGGCTCTTATGAGACTAAGGGTGACAAATTATCACACATTTCGCATGTGATGACTGCAGCCTTTAAACAGCTATATCTATCCTCAACAAAGATTTAAAGTGCCCATGAAAGCATCTGCTCCATTGTGGAGAACCACACTCAGAATAGCAGCATAACGGTAATAATTCTGGCATCGTGAGTGTGTGGATCCAGTGACCTACAGGTAACGAGATATTTCATTTCAGGCCTAAGGGATGACAACGCAAGCATAGTGAATCTTTGTTGAGACCAACAAATGTGAAGCACAAATATTGTCTTATTTGATTGAACCCCGGCTATTTAGTGGCATCAGTTTTGTAGGTCACAAAAGAAATCATCTGAATTTGCTTTTATATTTATTTATATTATATATTTGTATTAAATATTTATTGTCTATGATATTATTATGTTTATCAAGTGTCACATACACTGTTAATTTTTAGGATAATTTTGTTGTTGACACCGAGTCAATATTTATTATATAAAAAAGAATATGTTACACCGGATGCGGGTGAGTTAGGTACAGTATAAGGTGAAATTACACCATCTCTAATTACGTTGTCTGCTACTAAATATTCCCGTAGTACTAGTGGTAGGACCCTACTCCTAGTCCTAGGTAGAACTGATAGGACCATGAGGTAGAAGGTAGGTAGGACACAGTTCACCTGATGGTAAGTGATGACTGCGGCCGCGATATCTACATTCGTTCTCAACAAGATCTAAGCAGCAAATGTGTTGTCACGTGTTCGTACCAAACACAGCCGCGCTACATTGCTAATTCAAGCCGTTGTTATGTTGTTGCTTTTTTGTTGTATTATGTTGCTCCGCTATGACGTATACAAATCCAGCGTGCAGATGGCTCGTGACCGTGCTCTGCGGGGAAGGCCCAAGATGAGCAGTGGACTAGTGATATAATGATGATAGAGATCCAAAAGATTCATTCGCGTGCGAAAGAAACGGAACATGGCAACAGCGACAGGGTACACAACTAAAAATAAAACAACCATAGAATCAGACAGTTTATATTTCAACAAACATTCACACGTAAAATACTTTTGAACAACAACAACGCAAATATTTAACGAGCGACCAAAACAGAATTATAGACATTAAAAAAAAATCGTAAATAGATTATATTAAGTGGTAACATTAATTTTTTAAAAAAACGAATTCAGTAATGCATACATGCAGTAGAAACTGTTTTTAATTTATATCATCAATGTAATCATTTAATACTCAGTTAATTAGTAAATATTACTTGTAACAACACCTACGAGTCATCAAATGATGATGATGATATTAATCTATCCCTAATGGGAAAGGCAAAGGACTTTAGCCCATACAGCCAGCGAGTCATCAAAGTCCAACAAGCACCAATTAAAAAAAAAACCCGATCGATAAAGTATTGCCAGACAAAGTTTAAATAACTACTATAAATAATATTGCCAGGTTTTCCGCACTGTCTTACCTTACTCACACATAAAACTGTTCTTTCTTTTGTCTTGGGCATATAAACCCTGTTCTATTTATTAAAACTTTAACTGTCAAATATACACGATATCGCGGACGGGAGTTCTCACCAAATGTCGCTATAAGTATCTAAAAGTGGTAATATAGAAAAAATAGCATTTTTTATACTTTGTTAATTACTTTTGTTGTGTTTGAAATAAGTTTATATATCAATTGTATGCTTTTATTATTACGTACACAGGATTTATGTCATTTAAACATCTATCACGCGATAAATAATTTTCAGGCTGGCAATGAACTTATTAAAATGCTGCCGTCCACACAGCGGATGGCTGGATGGCCACTGCCACGACAATAAGAATGTACAATGAATTAAGTGTTACTTGTGGCATACGAACTGTGTGCAAGTATCATGAATGAAATAAATACATAACTAGTGATAATTTAAATAAATCACTAAACATAAAGTTTAACTATAAGTACAGCCGACGGAGATGTGACGAGGACAAGCAGTCACGGGCGATGTCTACTTGGGGCCGAGCATGTCCTCGGGGCGCACCCACTTGTCGAACTGCTCCGCGGTGAGGTGGCCAAGTTTGACAGCGGCGTCCTTCAGTGTTGTGCCCTCCTTGTGGGCAGTCTTGGCGATGGCAGCGGCCTGGAAGAGTCGTAACCGTGAGAAGTTTTACAGTGATACGAGTTCGGAGTAGCTTATTCCCATTTCCCAGTTTCGTTTGGGGGATGTAGTGATACAGAGAACCGATTACTGGTAATAAGGTATTTCAGCGATCCTCAGGAGTTAAAATGCATATACATCTTGAATGCTTGTTGAAGATTAACCAAGTTTCATAAAGGCTGGTAGCGCATCTGCGACTCCTCTGGTGTGATACTCCATGGGCGCGGTGATCACTTACCATCAGGAGAACTGCTTGCTAATTTGCCACCACTAAAATAAAATACAAAATGCCTGCATGAGTGTGTGCGTGCCGTGTGGCCGACATGCCTCCGCTCTGATTGCACGCGCATTACACCGGATTGTTGGGGTGACGTGCTGACGCCACTATTATATACCTTGAGCAGTTGATGTCATCTGGCAATAACCAGAAAATATCGACATCATCGTTAAGCACGACCATGAAATAAATAACTATTGTCGAAAGCATCTGGTGCAGTGCGACATATACACCAAGAGCCGCGCATGTCAGCTGGCTCCGGGAGAGTTTTGTTAGACAGGGTACCTTGTCGTATCCAATGTGTGGGTTGAGGGCGGTGACCAACATGAGCGACTCGTGCATGATCTTGGCGATCCTGGCCTCGTTCGCCTTGATGCCCACGGCGCAGTTCTTGTTGAAGGCTGCGCAGCCGTCACCTGCAAATAACCCAATACCCAATAGTCCAACAAGACCAATAATTGCATCATGACCCCAAACTCTTGTCATTCATGCTTCTATTGATCTTTGACTGTTTGAAATATTTTTTTATAAATTAGTAGTATAATGTAGTACAGTAGTGTGGTGTAGTACAATGTGGTGCAGTACAGTGTAGGGTAGTAGTGTGGTGTAGTACAGTGTAGTGTGGTATAGTACAGTGTAGTGTAGTGTAGTGTAAACTGGTAAGGATTTTGGAGACCTAACAGGGGTAAGATCGAGGGGTAGATATGTATAGAGCAGTAAGTACCGATGAGCCGTATGGAGCGCAGCACGTTGGCGACCATCATGGGCTTGAACACGTTGAGCTCGAAGTGTCCGTTGGCGCCGCCCACCGTGCACGCCACGTGGTTGCCCATCACCTGCGCCGCGATCATGGTGAGCGCCTCGCACTGCGTCGGGTTCACTTTGCCTGCGAGACAACTCTACATTACGAGGCTGTTGCGACGGCAGCTCTGCTCTCACCTATATCAGGGGATGGTAAGTGATTACAGCAGCCCATGACATCTGCTTACGTCAACGATGACTCAAGATGCATCTGCTTTGCTTTTCCAGATGGAAGTACTCGTTAGGTAGACTAATCATACGAAATAGTAGCGTTGTACTGATATTTTACACTGAGGGCTTGGTACCCTGGGTACCCAACTCTATCGCTGTGGTAATCTTCACCTCGACATGTTTGGCCGAGCGACCATTACGGACGGAACAATAATTGTGAAGAAAAATAGGAACTATAATTTCGACAAGTATCCTCAGCGCTCCTAACAATATAAGAGAAGTTATATACCGGGCATGATGGAGGATCCGGGCTCGTTCTCGGGCAGCATGAGCTCGGCCAGGCCGCAGCGCGGGCCGGACGCCAGCAGGCGGATGTCGTTGCCGATCTTCATGAGCGACACGGCGATCGTGTTCAGGGCGCCCGACACCTCCACCATCGCGTCGTGACACGCCAGCGCCTCGAACTTGTTGGGCGCCGTCTCGAATGGGATGCCTGGAGATTAAATGTTTAAATTTATTACAGGTAATAAACGATCAAATAGTTCTCCCGCGCCCACGGCATCTACATTCATCCTTGACAAGGAATCATATTGCAGGTGCGTTGTCACCCTTGAGGACTGAGATGGGATGCCACGTATATAAACGTCTGTAATAAAGCTCTCACACTATCTCACAAAATATATACGCTAACATATTTTTTATACTTAAGAATTTACCAAAACATTTTACAAACCTGGTGTACACGCTGTCAATGCAAGAAACAAAACAAACATGTGACACTTCGTGTGGTTTTTCGTTGAAAAAGTTCGTGGGCATAGCATACGCATATTTGATAAAGTTCCGCATATAATAATGCCGATATGCTATTAAATAGATTTAAAGTTTTGGTAAAAAAAACCAAATAATCAAAATATCTTACTACTCTGTCAGAGTATTTGAGTGTTGAAGACACACTTGGAATAGCTCTTATTTGAAAAATAAATATAATTTCATCCAATAACAAAATTCCATAGCCCATGTTGTGTGGAAGTCAATGGAACAACAATATTATAAACAGAACATATTGTTATAAATATATCCACATGTTTGTTGTCTCTTATTAAATAAAACATGGACGACGATGAACGTTGAGGCGGAAGGAAAACTTAAGTGATTACTTGTTTTCTGTACCATTTACTGTGGCATCTCTCTTCTACACTATTCTGTCCGTCTCCCTCATACGTGAGAGTGCCCAACCTAGCGAGTTCGTGGCTCCCGTGACCCTGGCCACCGCATGCTCTGCATACAACCACGAGCGCCTCTTATGTTTCCACGAGTGCTGCAGTCGTACTCTACTTTATTTTATATTTATCTGTATGATATTAAGATAGTAAGTGGTCGCCGCCGCCCACGAATATCCTCGACACTACCTTACCGGCCTTTAAGAAAGGTGTTCAAAACTCTTAAATTCTGTGAGCACCGCGAAGTCCCCCTCGTCCCCCCAAGAGGCAGGATATCTGGTGAAGTTTTCCCCGATAGTAAAGAGACAGGCAGGGGACACCGACCGGTGAGCGCGGCGATCTCGCTGGCGCACTTCTCCGCGAAGCCGACGCGCGTGTTGAGGCCGGTGCCGACGGCCGTGCCGCCCAGCGCCAGGTAGTGCAGGCGCGGCAGGGTGGCGCACACGCGCTCCACGCCGTACGTCAGCTGCGTCGCGTACGCGCTGAACTCCTGCCCCAGGGTCAGCGGCACCGCGTCCATCAGGTGGGTTCTGGACGAATGATGACGCAAGATCAGTGTCGACGAACATTGTTCATTGCTGTTACCAGTGCGGTCCGCGGCGGACTGTGCTGCAGGACTTCCATGACTTTTTTTAAAATAAAATGTCGCTTATACCATAAACCAAATGTTTGCAGGTCATTACGGCACAATGCGCCCGATGTGGATACTATGATCATTAGATTAGCTTGATACAACCCATATTCCTGCAAACAAAGATTCACAGAGAACACCTTCAGAGAGGAAGCCTATGCCCAACGGCAGGCTCTGGATCTATATATATTTGGTACAAGGCATCGCGTCCTAGTATTGAGGGAATGCATGCTATTCACCATAAGTTTACATAAAACAATGAATAGTGGTGTAGTGGTGCCGGCCTCGTGGCCATCAGCAGAGTACCGGTCCAAGCCGAGACTCTCTCTCGGGAACCCTTGTGCTGATTACTCATAAATAAAGGTCTCGACTGTGGCTGCTAAGCTTCAGCCTTAGAAAATAAACCGGGTAAACTGTGTTCGTCACTCCCTAATTGTGATGCCACCCAGTGAACGACTCGGTTCACACCGGAAGCATAAAGGTGGGCTGGCACCTGCCAATTTTCACAATCTTGTCAAACTCCTTGGACTTGGCCTCCAGGGTGTCCCTGAGAGCGACGAGGCCGGGCATGAGGCGGTCGCGAAGCTCCATGGCAACGGCCACGTGCATGGCCGTGGGGTACGTGTCGTTGGAGCTCTGCGACTTGTTCACGTGGTCGTTGGGGTGGACGGGATCCTTGCTGCCGAGCTTGCCACCCAGGATTTGAATAGCACGGTTTGCTATAACCTGAAAACAATATTCTATTTAAAGTAATAGTCTGAAAAAATGTTGTTTGGGATTGGATCTAGATACAGTAAGGAGTTGTTCTTGAGCTTATGCCAGCCGCATACTATTTTTATGAACGCTTAAGTCCACCCAGATGACCCAAGCCATAGAAACACGGAACGGTGATCCGATATTAGCTCGTGAATCACTACTATCTCCTGGAGTCCACGTCCAGTGCATGGAGGTAGTGAGCGGCGATTTAGGTTACAACATCGAAGTCAAGTAGATTGACTAAGTAGTCTAGAGTTAACCCCCGGGAGTTGGTTTTTATTGACTCCAAGTGTGCTTGCAGTTATAGTCACCAGCCAAAATAACTGCGGTTCTAGGGGCAGGAGTGCATCATGCAGAATCTAGAAGTCTCGCCTACAGGGAAGGTGAGGCGAATTCAAGATGCATTAGAATCGGTTGGCGGGCACGCAATCCAAGATGCGTTAGTGTCGGTCCTAACACTTCCTAAGCCTTCCAAGTAATGCAACTATGTTAGTTTACCTTACCTCGTTAGTATTCATATTGCTCTGAGTGCCGGAGCCTGTCTGCCATATGACTAGGGGGAAGTGACCCTCGCGGTAGAGTTTTCCGGATATAACGTCATCAGCGGCCTGCATTATAGCTTCCGCTGGAACAACACACGATGCATTGCAAACTTGGGTCATTAACTAATAGTCGGCCACCGTGTAATACAATAGGGCCAAAGTATCTCTTGCCTATCATATAAGGGAACTAAAAACAGGTGCCCTGACCATTCATGAAACTGAACTCGGTGAAGATGGCTACGAGGGTGCGAACAGTGGCCTTGCCTCGTCTGGATATTGCTAAGACTTAGAGGACACCATTGTTAGATAGAAGTTTCCAGAGTGTTTTCCAATGCTCTAAGAATCACCGCAGAAGGTATTAGGTAGACTGCCCAGGGAATCTTATCATATTCCCAGGAGGCAGGGCGACTTTAGGTTACTCCTCTGATATTATAGAAATTACGATTTTTGCAGCGCCTGACACCAACATTCGTCATTAAGGTATCATTGCAGATGCACTGTCAAACCTGAGGTTTAGGACAGAACCTCTCGTCAACAAGGGATCCGATGTCTTACACTCACCATACGAAACACAGCACTGTTACAAGGCTAGCCAACGTTGGATTGGAGACTCGACGCCGAACGGGATCAAGTTTAACATAAGTGACGTTAATATCATCATACCCAGTTTCTTATCGAGTCCAAACTCCATGTTCACTTTGGCCGCAGCTTTCTTCAAAATGCCCATCGCCACGATGACGGGATACTGTGCAACCAATTGAGAGGTAAATTAACTAACATATACTCATTCCACGATATTATACATACAGTCATAAGTATATTAGGCGACGGGGTAGACAGAACCCCGACGGCGTAAGCTGGAACGTCAAGACACCCACACTGACTTCACTTTGCAGTGTATCCAGAGAGAGAAACTGCTGATACTTACCATGTCTTCCTCCTTTTCCATTCCAGAGTATGAGGAACCATTAAGATTTTTATAATCCAATCCATTATCATGTTGACGCCACCGGCAGTAGAGCTAGATCCTCTCTAGTTGTGAATTTTAAACATAAAAATAATAATCGTTATTGTCTTCATTTTTACGCTTGTGCAATCAATTTTCTTAGAAAGACGTTTCTTAAAGCTTTCGGATTGGAGTACCGTAGATACTGTTTTTATCAACACTTTCGTATGGTCATAAATAAATAAACTTTATTTGCATTAAACATTAATACATCCATTATTGGAACATCCTTTTAAATAAATATTTACTTGTGCCAGGATGCCCCGCTCTTTCGTAACTAACATGTGTTGTTTGAAACATACGAACAATCAGCCCAGACACTATCATATCTAAATACTTCCAGTACACCTAACAGAATACAGATACCAAAACATCGATTTAATTATTCAGGTAACGGTAATTCATCCCTAAGTGAATTGTTTCCCCATTAAGCTTTACATTCATAATGTGTCTAGCGAGCCAGCAGGAAGTGTGTAATTTATAATGTCACGTATATCAATGCTGAAATGTGAAACTATCATATCCTGCACAAGCTGTCCCAGTTCCTCTCAGAAGGTACACACACACTTCACGAAGTCGATATCGACCACGATGCCCATATCACTTCTAAATGCATCCAGTTGCTTCTTAATTTATACATTTAGTCAGTCAGGATACATATATATATATATCCTGACTGACTGACTGATTCATCAACGCAGAGCCTAAACCGCTGTGGCTACAAACTTGACATTTTAGCAGTTGATGCCTTTTACGTTGTTAGTATTTTGGAATAGGGATGAACGGTGGTATGAAAGTCTCTTATTTTCAAAGTAAGAAACACGAAATTTCTTCTGTCTGTTTGTTTGTGTTTAGAAATAAACGTGTATGTATATTGGCGATTTTCAAAATTTTACTGAATTAGGGGATAAAAGTTTATCCCCTAATTCGTCACTTGAGAAGTATGAAATTTAATGTGAAAGCTTATACAAAGTACAGGAAAAAATATTATAAATAAGTTTACATCTAAGCTCGATACATTCTGCACTGTTTCTTAATCGTTACGCTTTTAGCTTTTTTGACTACTAACAACTAAACTACGAGTCATATTTAAACATACATATACGCATACGAAGCTGCGGGCAACAGCTATTGAACATATATGTGTGTGTGTGTGTGTGTGTGTGTGTGTGTGTGTGTGCGTGTGTGTGCGCGTGTGTGTGCGTGTGTATACATACAATGGACACGACGCAAGTCGGTGGTGCTACGCTTTAATGGCGTTCATAATTATGCGTGAAGGTCTGAATTTCGTAATCGAAGTTTTTGTACAAACAAACGAAATACTTTTATATATATATATATATATATATATATATATAACAAGAGATTTTTTTAAATTATATGAGTCGTAAACAAGCACACAGTTCACACGATTTTCAGTCCACTGCAGCCGCGACGTCCGCAGAGACATCCTCCACAAAGATTCAACACGTGCCTTGTCTCTCCTGAGGACTGCGACGGCACGTCTTGTTTATTAAAAGAAACACATAACGCTGTGCTGCTATTCCTTACTGGTGTTCTGTGAGGACGCGGATCTTCCTCAGCCAAGCCGATCCATTCACACTTTGCAGCTCAAGGTCGACGTCGTCTTACAAGTATTCGTTCAATCAGACTTTAAGTCATGACAACTGTGTTTTGTTCACAGCTAAAAAATATTAGTCTTGCGGATGTTGTCAATACAGACCGCGATGACTCCGTCTCTGGACCCGAAAGTTTTCTCATTTTATTTATGTATTCACGACATCGTCCACGCTATCGGAACTCCTTGACATATCATGTGCTGCTCTTTTGGCTGTCGCAGTCAACAGAATAACAATTTTATAAACTTCATTGAAGCATCGATACCGTTAATGGTTTAGGGTATGCGTAACTTAAGGTCAAACTACCATTTAATTTTGTCATGAACAGTCTCCTAGCATAATCATTTAAGCTTAGTTAAGTATTTAACCGAAAAGTCAAATCTCAATCATCTTCGATGTTGAAAACATTAGCACAAACACAGAATCACCCACTGGTAATCTCCTTCCCTAGTTCGGAAGATTGAAGTGTTGTGAACACCACACATACAGATTAGAAAACCAACAACTTGTGATGTACATATTTCGTTCCGATTGGAATCGAACCCAGATCCCGAGACGCAACAGCCAGGTCTGTGCAGTCTGACCACAATGCCCCGTGAACGAAAGGAGGTCAAGAGGAGCAAGTGAAGAGAACGGAGTCATACGTAAGCCGTGCTAAGGTCGAATCTATTATGACCGGCAACTCGCATGAGTTTCGTTATTGACCCAGACGCTGCGGATAACTATAAATAAATATGTTATGTATAATGCAGTCTCCTATGCAGACACTGCCACTGCACTCTTTGTTATTTTAGTTGGATCTTCTATGATATGAACAGGCACCCGAAACCAGAACATAATAGGCATTTGCCGTTAGTGTGAATAAGTTACCTATAGATTTGCCAGGTCGAAGTTCTGTTTGATACCAACAGACAAGATAAGTTAAGAGATATTAGATCGACACTTTTTGTAATGTTGCCATTACTATTTGTAGTTTCGTATGAATTATAAAATAAATTAGAAAAATCCATCGCTAACACAAGCTTTCCAAAGGTGCATAAATACTCTGTAATTTTTGAAAAGATTATAAAGTGATACGATTTTATTTGGAAGCAAGGAATGTGGCGCAGTTCACCTGATGGCAAGCGACTATTGCGCTCCATGAGGCGGAATAACTTTGTTGCGTTGCCGATTCCCTGCCACACACCACACAAAACACAACATTATTTTGCTGCTCTTTCAGGCAGGTGTTCCATGAGGGATTGGTCCCTTCATTGTGTCCCATTTTACAACAATTAGAGACAACGTAGACGAAAGCTCTGAATATAGAAAATGGATTCTGAACTATCTAAACTTTAGAATTTTCCAAGTTTAAACATTAGATTTAAAAAGGTTAGGTACGAGCCAGGTGGGCATAGACGAGTGGTTGGAACCTCCTAATCACATATTCTCCATATAAGGGCATTCCACCCGCTCCTCCAGTAGTAGTAATAATAATAGGGGTGAGTACACACCGGCATCTGCTCCTCAATGCCGCCAATGGGGAAGTTCATAACGGATCGCACGGTCTGGGCTCCGTACAGCTTGTCATCGGGGACGTCCAGTTCTCCCATGGTGTCCTTCTCCTTCCTCTGAAAATGGAAATGTTAAGCTACATTAGCACTCCAGCCCGCCAATTCAATAATACTATTGTATCTTTTAATTTGAATAGTTCACACAATCGGCTGCCAAGTCAATAGAGCTTGATGCTTGGTACTACTTTGGTCAAGTGTTATCTCAAAGCAAAAGCTGCCTAAATTTATATAAACGATACTAACATCCCGCGACGTCTGCGTTAACTTCAGATTTAGCTCCAGACAGAAATTAAAATTGTGTGAGACGACATTGTACGATTCATTGTTTTCCGCCAGCACATAAAGTTTTGAGCACTCGATACTCTTGACCAACTCACGTAAAGCTGAGCATTTGAGACAATTGAGTAATGCTAACGAATAATAGGATTAAATTAAACATCGGAGTTGCTCTAAAGTGCATAAAACTAACAGCCTTTAGATATAAATCCCACAGTTGGCCCTCCACTCTAAAAAGGGAGTTTCATCTCATTCCGCAGGGATGATCATGTTTTTGTATATTTAATCTTTGTACAGGATGGGGTCATGACATGGACCGCAATCATCACTTACCATTACAATAATGTCACCCTGAGAATAATGTCTAAATTTGACCGAAATATATATTTATTAATGCCATGATAAGGTTCGCGTAACACATCACAGCAGTACTTTGTGTACAAACCATCAAATGGGACATTAACTTGACTTGTTTGTAGCCAGTGCTTTAAGACTTGGGAAAACAATTTCCTATTCTGCGAACAAACACGGTCGTCGCTGATGAATAGAACACGTTCGGAATACACAGCACACACGTACTATGTACCTTTTCATTTTATTAAAAACACATTGCTAAGGTCACTTGGTTGCCACTACGGGTTTGGTAAATTGCCAACGCGATGATATTTAGAGTTCTCTGTCCCAAACATTGGATCACGCTATCCATTGTTGTCTTGTATTGGTTTTGTTTTCACAAACACACCTGCGCACCTGTTCCTCAACAAAGATTCATAAAGCCAATCGATATCATCCCTAAGGAATGCGGTGGAATGCCTCGTAACTCCTAATCGGTTCCTCAGATCATTACACTCAATCTACCACAGCATCGTTGTACAGCTTTCTCACGCTGTCATTCTATGAGGGAGTGGACCCTTCTTCATGCTATAGCTAGAAACAACGCTCGCTCAACTGCGCGGTTTGAGTTGTGATGCTCCAATAGTCGTGCGATAATCAGCGTGACGAGGAATTGAATGGAAGTGAGGTCCTCAATGACCTGTCATTACAGCGCATGTCCATTTTGACCCATTGCTGAGGATAGAATTATACGTAACTCACGACCGAAGACAAAGGTATTTTAATTGTTGCTGTAACTTCTAAGATAACGACAGATATTGTAGTGCCCGAAACATAACTTGGACTTTTTGGGATTACAGTTTAGAATTTTTGGATACAAGCTTTGGATACAAACTAGAAATTGTGCTGGTTACCCACTAATAGAGGTATCGGACCTCTCAACCAGGTCAAACTGTAAAATCCCTCGGGCTAACAGCGGCCATCGGCCCGAATAAAAAAAGAAAAAATAGCTAGAATGGTAAAGACGACTCTATTTTTATAACTTGATTATTATAATTACTCGTCAAATGCAAGCTGAGCGGCACGTCCATGTATTTATCAAGCAAAGTAGTAAGTTAAAAAGATCCGGCTACACTGGTGTAACTTAGTAGTAGTTGAGTAAACCGTGAAGTGTACACACGAACATGATGAGATGCTTATCTAAATAAAACTATTAAACAATGTTACTTGTATGTCTATATAACTAAAAATTTAGTTAAAGTTAAAAGATTCTTATTCTTCTAACCATTTGGCTCTCTACTTATCTATTTATGCAACAATATCTTAAATATATACTAATTATTTTTTAATTTAAGAAAACCATAAATAATCCATAATACATGTGGTGTTATCATTTATTTGAACTGTTGATAACCTTTCAACGATCAACAATTAAAAGCAACAAACTTTATACAATTATGCGCCTTAAGGTAAAGCCATAAGGCGTCGAAATCCAGTGACGTGATTTAAACTCAATGAGTATTGTTATAAGATCCGACGCAACAGTACACAGAAACAGACCATGTTTAAACACAATCCTCATTACATCCACTTACCATTTTTACAGTTTTGCCCTCTTGGTTCATGCAGATAGTACACGCCATTTTTTTAAGTTTTTACTCACAAACTGAATTTAAATGAAATCAAAATAGTCTTCAGAGAAAATAGTCACAAAAATTCTGACAGAATGACAGCTCTGTATTTAACAGGTTATATGCCAAATTTGAAAAGGAATAAAGAATAAATACAACAGGTACAATTCGGCCAGTATTTGTTTTTTTTTTACTTTTTTAAATAGCAACCTGCTAACAGCGTGCCTTTTAATAACGGAACGGCGAAATTGGTACTGCTGCGATTTCGCCTTTCTGTTGTAAGGGGAGACACACGACTACAACGCCACGTAACAGTTAGATAGAAACTGAGGGAACCAGTCTACGTCCCCACCACCAAATTGCACACAGAGCCGACTCACGAGCAATTTTATAACGAATTTATCATTAGAAATGCCGAGTAGCGTGGGAGTGCCGATTTAAAATGCGGTTTAAATAACCATTGTCATGATACGACGATAACAATATACTGTTGTTTAATTAAACATTTATGATAATTATCGTCTGTTGCTGACTTTTGGTTAGTGGCTTATTCATAATATAGTTATAAAATAAATATGTTTACCTTGTGCAACTGTAGTGTGTCAGTTGCAAATAAGTGAAATCGACTTATATCTTTAATAAATCGTGAGGGATTTAGATAAGTCTTCAGTTTATAGGATCTTAGTAATAAAATATGAGGTAATATTGCGCTAAATGTTGCATATGGAAATAATAAAAATTAATTATTTTGTACCATGGACAAAAATTCGTCATCTTTTCGACAGATTTACAGACTTGCGTTATATTTCTACAAAATCTAAAAACAATTGTGACAACTTCACGAACCCGTACTCTTCTTGAGTCGTATAAACACTACACTTTAAGCATGCTCGTCTCCCTTATAATTTGTTTTTATCTAAGATTAAACATATTTAACAACTCACCGATGTATTAATTGTACGTAAATGTATCTTTATTGTACTTTGGTCTTGCGCTAATAAATGTATCCTGCGACGGGTAACAATGAACGCTATCGAACCGGCTTCTCGATGGATGAGACAACATGCTCGCCATGTGCGTTCATTTTATAAATACCATAGAGGCGACGGTTTTCTAATGAGTTTTCATTTCATATCTTTTTATAATTTTAGGATGACAAACGAGCACACAGTTCACCTGATGGTAAGCGATGGTTGCGGCCGTGACACCTACATCTTCAACAATGAATTCTGAAAGCGTCAATAGTCTAATAGTTTAAGGTACGGTCTTCAACTATATATATCACCCGCTACTCAATAAAAATAGCAAAATGTCCCTGCGTCATAAAATTACACTATACAAAGCGTGCATCCGACCATGATATAATGACATACGCCAGCCCCGTCTGTGCGCATTTCTCCCCGCGTCATATTCACCGACTTCAGGTAATACAAGATGGTTTCATGCGCAAGGCCACCGGTGCGTAGATATTGAGCTGCCGACCAGTACCTGAAGCAGGCTTCCCGCCGATATTTCGACTCTGCCGTCACACATTCTAACCCCTTGATTGTAAGTGCAGCCACTTACAATCCCATCGAGACAGATTCACCCGCGTCCGAAGGAGACCGAGGCACGCCCTGGACGACCCCGACGACGCGACCACCAGGGCCCAAGCCCTTCATAAAACACAACACACGTACATTGCAGCCTCATATCGCCCCCGCCAACGGTGAAAGCGTCGCAAACAAGGTTATTCGCGATACCGCCATGTCAGTGGCCGGATCTCTCCAGTACATACAAATAGAAGCGTCGCTGGAGTTTCTTGCGCTACTTCCGCCATTCCGAAGTGGTGGTACAGATAGCTAATAATAAATAGCGACATTAACTTAAATAATCCTCTGTCAGAAGCAACTGACCGAGCCGAGAGTTTTAGACCAACCATCATACGAACAAGACCTGGCTGTATGGACTAAAGTGCCTTTCCCATTAGGGATAAATTAATATCATCATCATGACCGAGCCGAGGTTGGGCCCTCTCGGGCACCCTCAAGTCAGACGCTCTCGCGAAACAGGGTAACGGTCCAAGCCGAGGCTCCCTCTCGGGAGCCCTTGTGCTGGTTACCCATATATAGAGGTCTCGACAGAGTGCCATAAGCGCTCGGTCACGGCCATCAGCCCGAAAAAAAAATCTTCAACTATAGTCGTGAACCATCACCTAGCACGAGCAGTTTCAGCTCAGTTGCAGTGGTTAACCGGAATATTAGTAATGGTAATAGCATTGCTAATATTGTTGTAGTAATAATGGGCCACAGTGCAGCTGCCTGCAGCTGCACTGTGGCTCTCGCTGCTAATAATTTAAAATAAAATGTCTATATAATAATTTAATGGCACTTCATCTCAAATCGTATGTGAAGTTTGTAAACAAATCAAGGAGGTTGATTTTCTAGTCGTATCCATTGGACACTGAAGATAATACAATATTTAGTAGACCTTTTATGGTATTAAGGAGAAATCTTTTGATAACCCATTCTAACGGAATCCCCATTATACGCGACTACTCCCACTAAGTCACCTCGATGGCCACCCCCCCGTACATTAGGAGGGGCTCCGGGATATTCTACGGAACGCAACTTTGCCTTTTTGCACTGAGCCCAATCACGATCCACGGGAGGCGTTACCTCGCCTAGCACTCTCGCTACAATAAGGCATCCCGAGACCACTACATATTGCTGGTGTGCCAGGTTCACTTAAGTGGACGATCAGGACCCCCACCCTGTTCGCCCGGGAATACCAAGTCGGTTACACGACTGGCAGGACTTTACCGGTATTTTATAGGCCAATATGATGACGGTATCCTCCTGGTCTATTTCGACTTTTTCTGCTTATTAGCAGAAGACGTCAACTACGCAATATATTTTAAAGTTCCCCAAACATTTGCGCAAGCGCAGAAGCACTCACTGTTCATCCCCTTCCCTATTCCTATGTAATGCATATGTTACAAGATCTGAGGAAGGTTCACATGCAGTGTCAGGGACACGTGACACACAACACACCCATACCCGGAAACCAAATTTGTGATTCACAAATATTGTACCTGGCCGGGACTCAAATTCAAGACCTGCTTGACATCGCTATCTTGGAGCAAGTCACGCTTACTATCGCTATCTTGGAGCAAGTCACGCTTACTATCGCTGTATAGTGAATTGTTAGAGTGCAGAGTACCTTCAATGAAAAAATTGAAAACTATACTAGGGAGCAAGGGAGATAAATCATCAGTTTGGCAGTATATAAATTATCATCTTTTTACGATAAGGTGGACTTTGGTCACTTAAATTCATAAAAATTTTAAATGTTATTTTAAGATTTTTAAGACCCAACACGATGCAAGAAGTAAGACAAAACTTCGAAACTGAGCTGTAGTTGATTTATAGGTGTGATATAAGGAATTAAAAAGGGAAGCAACAGTAAATATATAGGTACCACTGCTGGTCATAGGCTTCCTACATAGAGGGTATGGCAGCATAGTCTATGGGCCTCCACCACAGTTTCTAGAACATCACATGTCTTGGAAACATTCTTTTGTTATTTCTTAGACTTGCAGTTACCTCACAATATTTACTATAACCATTGAGTACATGTAAAAACAGGACTTTAAATTGATTTATATTATATAGATTTTGTTTTATATTATATAGATAACAAAGAAGCAGACAGTTCACCTGATAGTAAGTGAAAACAGCAGCCCATGACATCTACATCCACCCTCAACAAAGATTCAATATGCATTATCAGCCTTGAGGACTGAGATGGAATTTATCATCACTTAACGGACGGGACAACATTATCGGGTCCTCGGGAACTGAGATAGAATGCTTTGTCACTAGTAATAAAGGTGTCTGGATCCCTGCACTCACCAGATGAAACACAGAAATTTTATACTGCTATTTTGCACTGGTATTCTGTGAGGGTCCTTACCCTGGTTGGGCTGATATATTCATTCTGCAGCTAGAAACAAACTGCAGTGTAGTTCTACTATTTTATTCTTTACTAACATCTGCCCCCAGGAATTTGTATGAATGGACTTCAGAACAACTTGGTTGCTCAAGAGTTTATATAGTTTTAATAGTTTATATTGCATTGAGTATCCAAAAATCATACATTTTTCACTTCTTTGCCCTGTGTTAATCCAGGTTATAAATTGTCTGTTTGCAAATTTCATTAAAATTTGTTCAACTGTTTTTGCTTGATTGAGTACAAACATCCAATCATTCATATTTATAATATTAGTAGGAAGTAAAGTAAAGTAGACAATAGAGCATACAACCCACCTGATGGTGAGTAGTAACTGCAGCTTATGTCTATACACATGTTAGAGGTTAACTTACTAAGATGGGTTAAGTTGTTTAATAAAAATAATTATTAAATGCCATTATCATAGTGTGAAATAAATCATTATTATAATTTATTTATTTATTCTTTTTGCCCTTTGAATAAGGTCTATAAGATTGGAATTAATGCCCATCCCATTGGCATTATCTGCCAGTCAACCCTTGGCATCAGAGAAAATGTTGATTGGCGTAATATAAAAAAGTTATTTATTAAAAACATCAGTTTACAAATATATATAAATACATATATAACATATTTAAGGGCATTCCATTAAAAAATTGGATAGCAATTCGACAATAGTACACAGCAAGGATATTAACCAAGGAGAACCCAAAGTTCAAGGATTAAGCCAAATAACACCTGCCTGAAGTTGGTCTACAAAAAAAGCTTACACAGAAATCTTAGTGACTATTACTTGAGGTCTTATGTTGCACCATTGCATCTATATCCACACTTTGCATCAATCATATTTTATTTGCTTATATAACAATGCCATGCTGCAGATTGCATCTAGCTGTAGCACAAATGAGCAGGCTTGAGTGTGGAAGACCATACTCTCAGAGAATACCATTGTGAAATAGCATAATAAACATACAGTTGAGTGCAGTGCTCCTGTGGTCCTGTTCAATCTCAGCACTTGGGAGAAACAATAAATATGCTACACAAATCTTTGTTGAGTTCAAGTAGAAACTAAGTAATAAACCACATAGCCTATGCTATAGTCATCACTTCTCAGCAGCTGAGATGTGTGCTTGGTTTGTCACTGTTAGTTTCATAGAACAAAATTAGCCTAAAGTTGCTCATGCATTGTCACCCTTAAGGACTGAGATGTAATGCCTCATTACCTTTAATTTGATGTAACTCAGTAGTGTGAAACTACTGTTTTACCCTTCTATGCTATTGCATGTCTATACAATTATATCAGTATATTCAAGCTGCAGCTAATTTATAATTGCAGTGTGACTATAGCATATAAGCTGCTGATATTCAGTGTTTAAATAGACATTAATTTTTCTCTTTATGCTTCTTATTGAATAATTAATGGTGACAGCCAAATAATTCCATTCCTGTATATTTTTACACATATAATAAGGCATGCCTAAGTATGCTTCCCTTGTTGCTTTTCAAGTAGAAGTTGTTCATGGTGCAAGATAAATTGATTACTAAACACATAATTCAATGGAGGCAAGTGATAAATTTGATTGACAATTACAATTATTTGATTTACAATTATAATTTCAACCATATATTTGTACATTATAAATAAACAGTTATTTTATATAATTTTAACACAGTTTATCAAAAATTTGTTTCAAACGAATATATAATAGTGTTCGTGCTAAAACATAAAATAACGAAATTCATAAGTATGCTTAAATATTAATTGCAATATCTCCTATTCTAAAACATGACTATATTATACTAATATTTATACTTATACTTATGAGACTTACAATTTAATGAAAAATAAACTGGTTATGCAACTTACGGCTTTGATTTCTGTAGTGGAAAAATCATGTTTGTCCAAAAGGCTAACGACACCTCGGAGATTTTTTGAAGACCTAGCCAACATGGACGAAATTTTAAAAATAGACATCGCCATGATTTATTTTATAAATAAATTGAAATCAAAAACTAGGCGCAAAACTAGGGTCAATATGGTGACATATGTCAGTGTCAAAAAAAAGAGTATAATTTAATATGTCAACCATTGGCCATTGTACTTTACAATGTTGCTAATATATCATTACAAAAATATAAAATAAATACAGCAATATATTTATTTGCTATTTGTTAAGCAATTAAAAATTATTTTATTTAAAAGTTGTGACCATTTCTACATCTAGCGAACTGCTACTGATTTCAAAATTCTTTCAAAGTATAAAAACATGGTCTGTCTCCTTGGACATAACGCCGTAAGGGGCTTGAATGAAATTATTATATTTAATTTATAAAATAAGAAAATTGTTATCTAAATATATGTTAGCCTAAGGTTGATGAAAAACTGTACATAAAAGTGGGCTATATGAGTTTTATTTCGATGTAATAAGTCTGCATTGTGTGATGAACTTTGGATTCCACCATCACTTTAAATTTCAAATACAGATATTACTCCTCGCAAAAAAATCCAATTCTATTGCTATTGAAATAAAAAATTACTCTAACTTCGATAGAGATTTACCCATCTGGGTGTTACTATAAGAATGGGATCCCGTGATTAATAAATTGAAAACCCAACCAAAGATACCATATCACATCTTATTGAAATCTTTCTACGTATATTAGACTAACATAATTATATATATCTGAGAATAGCTTGGTGTAATTATGACACCAAAAGCATAAATAGCTTAACAAATAAGATAAATAAGGCGATAAACGCTTTATTAGGATAAATAATTAAGAAGAATTTGGCAGTGACGCGACTTTCATTTAAATTGTAGCTGTTAGTGGTATATTATACGACTATGAATACTTAGAAATCATAGCCATTTCATAGGTTAAATCGGAATTAGGTCATAAAGTTTTGTTTGGAAGTAAATAAATTATGCATTTATTTTATTTTATTATTAAGATTTCGACTTTTATCTCAAATAGACTGGACAAAGATAACTATTATAGTTATGTTAAATATTTACCTCCCGATTTTTCTCAATCTACACAGAATACAATATAGGTAGTCATGATGTTTTTTATAAAGAAGAATTCGTAAACAAATAATTTCAATATAATCCACTTTTTTACGACCACTAGATAACGAGATCTCAACTATCACCGCTTATTGTTTACTAAAAAATGCATAATATTTTTTCTAAGTTACATTACGATTTTTTCATAATGAATAGTCTTTTATCAAAACAAAATAATTCGATGTACAATATAAAGTAAAAAAAAATTATTCTTTGAACGTGACCTAACATGATATTTTTGAACGCATCTTACTATAGTGCTGCCTCTTGTGCTGAAAATGTGTACTATTTTGCATTCATCGGCTGTGTTCGGCTTTTCTCGGGTCAGTCACGCCTAGACTCGTTCGAAAAGCGAAACCATAATCATTCCACCGTTCCACGGCGATGTACAAAGACTGATGCTCAAGTCGTGGACTCTTTGTGCAAACGGGACATTTTACTCATAAGAACGGGCTTAGCTTATTCTTTAAGTTTATTTTATACAAATAATGTTGTGATAAAGACGGTCGCTTGTGGTGTTGTGTTATCGTTACAAATTATAGTGAGATAATTACAAAGAGAATATTGTGAAGTGCAATTCTAGTGATTATATCGTTTTACGTCTACTCTCCTGGATACCAAAGGATTTTATTGAGAGCTTAGTATTACATAAGGTAAGTTCTAGTATTAATAAAGTATAATTCGTTCACCAGTGCGTGGCGTTTGGAATGGCTTCCGTCTATCGAATCGCGTGCGCGGTAATGGCTGACTTTCTTTTCCGTTCTCTGTCAAAGAAATAGACCTAGATAGCGTCCAAGTAGATTGTTGTGATGTTAGAGACAATGTGATGAATTTTTTTCGTTGGTACGCGTGCGTAGGTGGTTAGATACGTCGAGTGGGTGGAGGCAGGGAATGCAATCAAGACTAAATGACCGACCGCGCGCTCAGCGTAACGTCGAGTCTCCATCGGGGTTATCGAATCGAATTTATCGAGTCTTGAACGAGTTTATGCTTATGGTAAATGCGGTTCGTGCCTTTACGGTCATTCCGTGTACTGTAGCATTGTTTCGTGTTGCGGTATAAATTTATGAAGGTTTTTAAAATTGTTTTCTAAAATCACATTGCAATGTTGAACATAGAGTACGCATTAGATATTTTGGTGTTTTAATTATTATGTGGATTGCACAGTGACACAGTTCGCGTTGCATTGCGAGGAGATCGATCGAGCCCAGGCGGGCTTTAAAAACGTAATGTTTGTTGTTTCAGGTCTCGACAGAGAGATAAGGACGCGGTTCCCGCATTATGAAAGTACGCTTCCATACACGCGTATGATCAAGGAGACCGTCATATCGAAGCCCGACCGATCTAATTCCGTCATGGCTCTCCTGTAAGTATGGAATCGATGTCGTCTGTGTGTTCAGTTGATTTGGAATATTTAGTTTCATTATTTTGTTATTTTTATTTCCCGTTGCGCTACGTTTGCTCCCTCGTGCCGAACAGCATGCCAAGTATGATTTTATGTTACTCCCCATTATGATGTCGAGGCTTTCGTCGGGTGTGTAATTCCAGAGCACTGGCCGGGGGCCGCCGATACCCGTCCTTCCCCCGTACTAACCTATTGCCCGCGATTTGATTCCGGACGTGTGTCCTACCGATGTACTGCCAGCAGTTTTGTGTTGTTTAAACTCAGTAGTTCAAAGGTTAGTACAGAAGATAGGAAGACGGTGATTGTGCGTCCTTCCTCGCTCCGATCGCACTCGCGCGCCATGTGTACGCCGTCGGCTCTGAAGTAGGCAGTCCAGGGTTCAGGTCCGCGGCGGGCGGACGGTGCGATGGGAACGGGCGGCCGAGGACTAGTTCACATCACGCGGTCCCTCGCGCGGTCTTGTATTCAGTAGTTCACACGGACGTTATGTATCGTAGACGGCGGAGGAAGCGTGTTTTGATGTTGCCTATGTGAACACTAACCGCTCGAGGCGCGTGATGTGAACTAGCCGTGACGTGTCGCGTTGCAGATGGGCGGGCGGGGAGCCGCGCGGGCGGCGGCGGTAGGCGGGCGGCCCGATGCGCCCGCGCCATGTGGCGCGTGCTTCTGGCCCTCGCGGCCCTCAGCGCCGCCGACGGCTCCCACGACGTCGTGCGCTCCTTCTCCGATCCCCTCGCCGCCTCCGCGTCGCTGTTCAACCACCTCGTCGTCGACCGGAACACCGGCCGCGTGTATGTCGGCGCCGTCAACAGGATCTACCAGCTGTCCCCGGATCTCGAGGTGGCGCAGTCGATCGTCACCGGGCCCGTCAACGACTCGGCGTTCTGCACGTTCGACTGCCCGCCGAACTTCGTCAAGAAACCCGCGGACAACGTGAATAAAGCGCTCGTCATCGATTACGCTACCAGCCGTCTGATCACGTGCGGCTCGGTGCTCCAGGGCTTGTGCTCTGTGCGGAACTTGAATAACATTTCTCATGATGTGCGCGAAGTGCGCGAGCCAGTGGTGGCGAACAACGTTAGCGCCTCGACCGTGGCCTTCATCGCCCCCGGACCCCCCAACCCACCCATGACGCAGGTCATGTACGTCGGCGTCACCTTTACTGGAAACTCTCCGTACCGTTCGGAAGTGCCCACCGTAAGCAGTCGCTCGCTGGAGGATGATCGACTCTTCATGATAGCCAGGACGGCCGTCACGACCGGCACTAGAATGTTCGTCAATTCACTGTCCAGAGAACGCTACCCTATAAACTATGTATACGGCTTCAGTTCAGAAGGATTCAGTTACTTCCTGACGGCTCAGCTGCGTGGCGTAGGCTCCGATACGTATTACAGCAAATTGGTGCGCGTGTGCCATGACGATGAAAACTACTATTCTTACACTGAGATACCGATGTCGTGCACCGGTGAAGGCGGTGGGAATTTCGGCTACAACCTTGTGCAAGCGGCTTTCGTTGGAAAAGCAGGCTCTGTGCTCTCTTCTGAGCTTGGAATAACGGCGCAGCACGACGTCCTCTTCGCAGCGTTCAGTCAGAGCGAGTCCATCAACACGAACACGCCTTCAGATCTGTCAGCGCTCTGTGTTTACTCCCTCAAAGCGATCCGTCGCAAATTCATGCAGAATATAAAAACTTGCTTCAGCGGAAATGGCTCGCGCGGCTTGGACTTCATTTCACCGTCCCACGCATGCATCGGAACGAAACTGCAATCAATCAGCGAAGACTTCTGTGGCCTAGACGTTAATACACCTTTGGGAGGCGAACAGCCAGTAGAGGCCGTGCCTGTGGCTATATTCAAAAAGAGATTGACCGCCGTTGCGGCCACGGCGACCGGAGATTACACCGTAGTGTTTGCTGGCACGGCAGAGGGACATCTCAAGAAGATTGTCGTTGAAAGCGCCACCTCGGCCTTCGAATACGGAGACATCGTGGTCGACGAGCGCTCCCCAGTCAACAAGGACCTATTCTTCGATACCCAACTCATGCACCTGTATGTGATGACGGAGCGTAAAGTGTCCAAAGTGAAAGTTCAAGAGTGTAGCGTATACAAGTCTTGTTTAACCTGTCTCGGAGCCAAAGATCCGTACTGCGGATGGTGTTCCTTGGAGAACAAGTGTAGCCTCCGATCGGACTGCCAAGAGGCGGCTAAGGATCCCCTGTACTGGATCTCGTATCGTAGTGGGCGTTGTACAACCATTACTCAAGTTACACCGAATCAATTGCAACGAACGACCGCAAGGACTCTAGATTTACATATAGAAAATTTGCCAACTCTTAACGGGCAGTTCTTGTGCGCATTTACAGCTTTGGACCGTACTCTTATAACCAATGCTACTAGAAAACCGTACGGTGTGAACTGCACCACCCCGCGAACCGACACCTTGCCACCGATACCCGCCGGTCAGCACCATTTCACTGCGAAGCTGTCAGTGCGCACGACACAAGGACCCGATTTTGTCGCCACTAACTTCACATTCTTCGACTGTAACACGTATAGCTCGTGCACTCAGTGCGTCAGCTCCTCGTTCCCCTGCGACTGGTGCGTCGACGGCCACCGCTGCACCCACGACACAGCGGAGAATTGTAGGAACGACATACTCGTCACCGGAGTCAGCAGGATCGGCCCCAGCTATCGCTCCGGCCCCGGCTTTTGTCCCACCATTAATTCCACTTCCGACGGCACCAATGAAATCCTCGTCCCGTCTGGAGTTAAAAAAGCGATAAAAGTAAAAGTTCATATAATAGGGCAGTTTATAGTGCAAACCAGGTTCGTGTGCCAGTTTAATATCGAGGGACGTGTGACACACGTGAATGCTCAACTTCTCGCCGACACGATTTACTGTGAGCCCGTGGAGTTTACGTATACATCGCGCGCTCCCAACATAACCGCCTCTTTTGCCGTGATCTGGGGAGGATCCAAGCCGCTCGACAATCCGGACAACACCCACATACTCATATATCGTTGTAGCGACATGGCAGATAATTGCGGCATCTGTTTGGCACTGTCCGAGAAGTTCGGTTGTGGTTGGTGCCAGGGCTCGGATCGGTGCGAAGTACAGGAGCAGTGTGGAGTCCCTAGCGTGTGGCTGAATCGAACCCAAACGTGCCCCAATCCGGAAATCCATTCTTTTAGACCGCAACTAGGCCCGTGGGACGGAGGCACAAACATAACTATCGAGGGCATCAATCTAGGTCGCAACATATCTGATATCTATAATGGCGTCACGATAGCCGGCATTAAATGTCAGCCAATAGTCGAACTGTACGTGAAAACGAGGCGTATCGTTTGCACCGTCGACGGGCCCGGCGAGGAGGTCCCGCGAGACGGACCCGTCGTGGTCCGAGTTGCGGACTACCGCGGCGAATCGAAGCATCACTATGCCTTTGTAAATCCGAAAATAAGTTCTATTCAACCGAAATACGGTCCCCAATCGGGTGGAACTAAATTGCGTATCACAGGCGAATATTTAAATGCCGGGAACAATATTCAGGCTTTTATCGACGACCTACCGTGCGCCATACTGTCGGTGTCTCACGAGGAGGCCGTGTGTCGGACTAGTCATTCCTATCAACTTAAAATGGGGACATTACGAATGCGTTTCGACACAGGAATGCGTACATTGGAACGAGAAAAGTTTGAATATATAGAAGATCCCGTAGTTGTATCCGTTGAATCCGGCCCGCCGTTAGCGTCTCAGCGCAAACAACCCAAGGGCATCCCTTCCGGAGGGATAAACATCAAAGTAATGGGCCGTAACTTTCATTCCATTCAGTTCCCACAAATATATGTGTATCATGACAACCGGCCCTACATCGCCCCGTGCCACAGAGTTGATTTTCAAACGCATCTCATTTGCGAGTCGCCCGGCATCGAGAGCGCGGGACTCAACCTAGATCCGGATCGACCCCTAGAGCTAGAATACGGTTTCAATATGGATGACGTACAAAGTGTACAAAACCTGACGAGTAAAACGGGCGATGCGTTTCTGCTTTACCCGGATCCAATTTACGAGAAGTTCGATGAGGACGTTAAGTATTATAAGTCGGAATATCTGACTATCAACGGACAGAACTTGGATAGGGCCTCCACGGAGAGCGACGTGGAGGTGCGCATCGGCGAGAGCATGTGCAACGTGACCTCCCTGGCGCGGCACCAGCTCACCTGCCGGCCGCCGTCGCGCGACGAGCTGCCGGATGGCGTCGAATCACCGGAGGTCGTGGTAAAAGTCGGCCGAGCTCTCACGTACAAGATAGGTAAACTGTCGTATGCTTCCCAGGCCGGCCTGCAGGCGGCCATTGGGAAGCCAGTATTATTCGGTGTTAGTGCCAGTGTAGTAATACTCATTTTAGTATTTGTCGTGTTTCTAGTTATGTATAGGCGAAAGTCAACTGAAAATATTAGGGTATTGAAGAACATGCAGGAGCAAATGGATATTTTAGAATTAAGGGTAGCCGCCGAATGTAAAGAGGCGTTCGCCGAACTTCAGACCGAGATGACCGATCTGACTGGAGACGTGACGGGCGGTATCCCGTTCCTGGATTACCGCACCTACGCGATGAAGATATTGTTCCCTAACATCGAGGACCACGCCGTCCTGCAGTGGGAACGTCCAGAGCTTATTAGGAAAGAGAAAGGTCTCAAAATATTCGGACAGTTAATTATGAATAAAACATTCCTATTATTATTTATTCGTACTTTAGAAAGCAATAGATATTTTTCAATGCGCGATCGTGTTAATGTAGCTTCCCTTATTATGGTAACCTTACAAAGTAAAATGGAATATTGTACCGATGTTTTGAAGACCTTGCTCGCCGAGCTCATAGAGAAGTGCATGGAGGGAAAGAGTCATCCAAAGTTATTGTTAAGGCGTACAGAGAGCGTTGCCGAAAAAATGCTTAGCGCTTGGTTCACTTTTCTTTTATATAAATTCTTACGCGAATGCGCCGGGGAACCGCTTTACCTCTTGTTTAGGTCGATGAAAGGTCAGGTAGATAAGGGGCCGGTGGACGCAATCACATCCGAAGCGCGCTATTCCCTCAGCGAGGAAAAACTCATTAGGCAGTCGATAGATTTCAAACCGATGAGCGTCAGCGTGTCCATATCTCAACAAACGATCTTCGTAAGCGGCTTAGAGGCGACCACGGAAAACGTCCAAGTTAAAGTTCTCGATTGCGATACCATTAGTCAGGTGAAAGAGAAATGCCTCGACGCCATTTACCGCGCTACGCCGTACTCGCAGCGGCCCAGCCGCGACGAGCTGGACTTGGAGTGGCGCACGGGCGCCTGCGGGCGGCTCATTCTGTACGACGAGGACAGCACCACCAAGTGCGAGGGCGAGTGGCGCAAGCTAAACACGCTCAACCACTACCGCGTGCCCGACTGCGCCTGTCTCAGCCTAGTAGCCAAACAGAGCTCCGTATACAACTTGTCCAACATGGAGAAAAACGACAAGTCGCACACTTACGAGACTCTGAACAGAGGCAAATACGGCTCCGCTAGCCCGCCGGCCAGCCCTCTCAAGTACGAACACGGCGGCGGCTTCAAGTACTGGCACCTGGTCCGCCACCACGATGGCGACGCGCACAAGGAGGGCGAGCGCGGCAACAAGATGGTGTCGGAGATATACCTGACGCGGCTGCTCGCCACCAAGGGCACGCTGCAGAAATTCGTCGACGACTTATTCGAGACCATCTTCAGCACCGCCCACCGCGGCTCCGCGCTGCCCCTCGCCATCAAATACATGTTCGACTTCCTTGACGACCAGGCGCTTCAGCATGCGATCTCCGATCCCGAAGTGGTGCACACTTGGAAGAGTAACTCTCTTCCGCTTCGTTTCTGGGTAAATCTTATTAAAAATCCCAATTTCGTTTTCGACGTTCACAAGTCCAACACGGTGGACTCTTGCTTGTCGGTGATCGCGCAAACGTTCATGGACTCGTGCTCGACGTCCGACCACATTCTAGGGAAGGACTCTCCCTCCTCGAAGCTTCTTTACGCGAAAGATATTCCGGTATACAAGGAATGGGTGGAGCGGTATTACGCGGATATCAAGCTGATGCCGGCGATATCGGATCAGGACATGAACGCGATGTTGGCGGAGGAGTCGCGCCTGCACACGAAAGAGTTCAACACGAACTGCGCGCTGAACGAGCTGTACGCGTACGCGGTGAAGTACAACGAGCAGCTGATGGTGACGCTCGAGGAGGACGAGTTCTCGCAGAAACAGCGGCTGGCGTACCGCCTGGAGCAGGCGCACGGCCTCATGGCGCACAACTACGACGTGTGAGCCCGGCGCGCTTCTCTGTTGGCAAACATTGTATATATTAGATAGTGTACAGTCTTTAATATTGTAATTTTTGTATAATTTCAGCGGTCCGATGTCGTTTTTTAATTTTATATAATGAACTTTGTATTGATTTTACACGACGAACCCGACGGCCGCGGTCGTGCCACAGTATGCATCGTAAATTTAAATTGTGTATGTCTGTCTATGTGTGCTCGCGTACGAGTTAATGTTACGTCGATCGGTGTCGGCGCTCTCGGATCTGTACTCGCAGTCTCATTACGAAATAGCCGACAGTGAACCGGTGAACGATTCCATTAATAAATATCGTCGAATGTATGCGTGTGTTTCATTCCACGGGCGCAGCGCCATGGTTCACGCTGGTTCACGCCCGACGAAAGCCCAAGGCAGCTGTCGGCAGGGAGCACGCGGTGCCGTCTCGCCTCGCCACTAGCTTCCCTCTCCTCGCTGTCCATCGCACCTATCCGACATGCATCCTCCGACCCGGAGGGTCGTGGGGCGGCGAGACGGTCACCAACGAGCGGCCCTGCTGTTTCAGCCGCTACGCGAGGGTCACGGCGCGTACCACGTTCGCGGTATTGAACAACATTTACTGCATACCCGCCTATTTGGTGTGGATGATGGCACTGCGTCTCGTCAAACCCCTGTTCGCCCCTCTGTACTGGAGGATCGAAGGGCTCCTTTACCACTGGTTGCTGGCGATGGTGTCGCTGTGGGCGTGGACGGCGGGATATGAGAGTAAGTCTACAAGTGTTGCTCTATCACACTCTCAATGGCATAGCTACACATTCTCAACGGCACTTGTTCTACGTCATATTCAATCACAAAACTCTGAAAACTTTCAATTACATCTCGGTCACATTCAGACCGATTGAACATGGAGAGGTCTCGTCGAGAATGTGCAGCATCCTAATGTATAATTACAACGACGACATACTTTAGCTGTAAGGTGGAGGTGGATATATCAGAGATTAAATAATGAGTAAGGAAGACAAGGGTTTAAAACTAGGACATTATCATTATAAAATTAACTGTATTACTCTATACTAACGGAATTTATGAAACAAATGATAAGGTAGCGTAATTATAATCATTTGAACAAACACAAACAGTCCTAATCACACATTCAAACATCGGAAGAGGCGATAGCAGAGGCCATTTACTCAGCTGTAGTTAGTTTGTGATCGGGGAAAGACCAGGCCCTTACGTGCTACCATCGTGGAATAACAACATTACGTTGCTTTGTTCGTATAGCGAGCGTAGGGATGCGGGGACCCAATTACAGACAACGACGCTGACAACAGGAATGTTAGTTGGGGATGAATGTAGGAGTCATCACGGACCTGAACCGTGGACTAGTTTGTTAAACTACTAATTTAGAAAAAACCCTTAGCCAGTTATTAGAGTAGACGAAACTATCTGGAATGTACCTATTCGATATCTGGAGTAGGGATGCTGCAGCATATGGATGGGTTTGCAAGAGTATTTGTGTCACTCATATGTTCTCTGTATTTGACTTCCGTGCAAGATACAATAATAATACATAAAAGACAATAGTAACACCTACAGGTAGACCCCACTGCTGGACGTGCGTGCGCATCCTCTACAGAGGGGTATTGCATTACTGCGAATTGGTGGACTTTAAATGTCTTCAATATACTTTGTATTGGTTTTTTTAACATGCAGCTCTCACGACTGTTTCCTTCCTGTGCACGTGCTAATCACAGCACTAAAATGCAATTAACAGCATCTGGGATCGAAGTCACCTTGCATCACTGTTCTAAATATAATAAACATGTTTAAAATAATCTATAAAAGTGTCTACGTGGCTACATCTGCGCGTCGCAAGTTACACTAATTTGGGCTACAAAGATTTGATAAATCGTAAACTACTATTTTGGTTCGGTTAATTTTGTCATTGCCCGAAGAAAATTCTCTGTAGCATCCACGAGTGACGTCACGGCCGTCTACGAAGCAAGGTAAGTCCGTATTTTACTTAGTTACACTTCAGTGCGAAGGCCTTGAGTCATGGAACCTCGCAGTGTAATGCGGTGCGAGTTTGACTCGTGGCACATAAAATTGTTATTTCGATAATTATATGTATATACTATATAAAAAATAAATACTTCATGAATTGAATGAAACATTTAACTAGATTCGTAGTTAATTTAAATTGTATCAGGTATTTCACCGTTAATGCAATTATGGATTGCGCAAGTTCATTTAGAGATTTATCCTGTTCGATATTACTTTTGCAATAATATATAGAAAAATGTAAAACGTTAAGGACTGTCATTTAATATGCGATGTTGCAACATTTATCAATTAAATTGTCATCTTAAATTTGATTATTTTGTTTTGGAAATATACAGTTTTAATAATTAAATTAAAATAACAAAAACTATGCGATAGAGTTTCCACGTTTACATCAACTGATGATCATAATTAAATAATACTGACATAACATTTATTTATTTAAAGGTCCAAAGTTACAATTTAATTATAGTCATAATCCCTCGTAGTAACATGTTATTTTACTTATACATGAGAGACGGCGTGTTGCGGACGACAATAAACATTAATTTGATATTAACTTAGTATGAAATATATTTAAGCTTAAATACAATAATTAACTAAATATTATAAGAATTACAATAAAAAACGTCAAACGTCAATTATAGAATTTTATTTATTTTTTATTTATAAATAATTTTATTTATAAATAAGACTATAATAGTTTCTTTAAAGTGATTCTAATAACAATTAAAGCATTCCAAATCGCAGAGCAATTTATTAAAGTCTGTAACGAAAAGCGACAACAATAAATTTTGATCTGGTCGGGACGCAAGAAGCTCGCTGACGTGAACCGATCCGGGGTCACTAGGAGTTTGTATTTCTTAATGTGTGTGAGCTATATTGTCAATCAAAAGTTTAAACGGAAAACAATGTCTCTTTCAATTCTACAGAGACTTTGAAAATAAATATTTTTTCTCATAAAAAGAAGGTCGGGCTTAGGTCTCTAGAGAGGTTTGTAGAGCACAAGCCACGACGTGGTTGTAATCCGAATTGGTGGATTTAGTCTTTGAAATATTTTTATTAAATTTATTTCTTAGACATAAATGTTTATTCACGAAGTTTTCCATTGCCGTGGGAAATCAACACTAAAAATTATAATTATCATTTTTCATATAATCACATCGGCGGGGTTCCACCTCGTTGCGTGCCGCTTACACACCGAGCTGCCACGCGCTTTAATATTTTCTTATATTTTTCAATATTTTTTAAGTATTATTATTTTATATATTCAAGATTATTGTATCGACAAATATGTTCTGTGGTGAAAGAAAAAAATAACGTGAAAAATGCCCATCTCAAACAATTTTAAACTAAAACATCAGATATAAAAGGCTGGTTTTTTATATAATTTAATGAATGTAAGAGTTGATATGTGAGGGAACGGGCGATTTTAATCAGACAATATATAGATATCTGTTCCTTGATACGTCGGAGTGATTTGGAGACGCGGAGACCCAATTCCTGGTCCCTCCCAGACCCGCCTCCTGGTCCTTACAAGTGCGGGGTGAATCTCGAGTGTTGAGGAAGTGCATACCGTGGGCCAGTAGCAGTCCTCGACCACCACCAGGTGAACGGTGTTCGTTTGTCATTATTATTATGTTTTTATTTATTTTAATATAGAGTGTTTTGTTAATTAATGATCATATCACCGTCTTTGGTAAACCTAACCAAATAAGATCAGCTACGTAACAGTCCAGCCTTAACAACATCATATAACATTCTAGTCTTTTCCGACTGGAAAAGGCAAAAAATGTTATAACATTCACCTTACTTTATATAAATTTATATTAAATCTATTAGTGAATTACTGTCTCTCGGCCAGTAAAATACATATGTAATACATTCTGTACAATTTGCAGAAAGGACTTTTCCCCCCATCAAACATGCATAACTATGGAGTGGCACCAGAAGCCGAAAGGCCGCGGTTGCACTGCCCTGCTGATTTTGGTCGCACCTATCCAAGGGAAATGAAGATGCTACAATTTTTATTTTGTTAAGACTACTACAATATTATTACATCGGTTAGGTAATGAAAAAGTATATGTATAATTCACACCGGTTTAACAGAAACGGCTTGCGCAGTCCAGTCCGACCCATACTCCGCGGATCCCAGCAATGTAGTGAGGGAAGGTCTTGATGAATGAGTAGGGGTATCTAACATGATCCGGATTGCACATCGAAAACAAAACTATATAGTGTTTTTTTTTATATGCTTCTTGTAAGCATTTAAATACCAAAAACCAGTTACTTAAAATTTATTTTATAAGTTAGTAACTTATTTCTTATATTGTAGTTAGTATATTAAAAATCCTTAATATAACAAAAAAGATATTTGTTTATAAATGTGCCTGTTTGCTAAGGCGCAATACCTTTATATATATATATTTTTCTTTACATCTGTAATGTGTGAGGCAGCGTATGCGTTGCAAACGAGCTCACCGTAAATAATTAAAACAAATACAAAAACAATAAATAATAACAAAAATCATACAGTAAAAAAATGAAGATTTATAACATGAAAAGTGACAAGACAAGATACTTGATAAGTTCAGGCTGGTGCAATACGCCAAGTGTTGAAAATCGTTATCTGTGCGAAGGATTTGTTTACCGTCTGATACCGACCTGACTCATCGGGTGACGGTGAGTTTGGAATAATAAACAATACAATTATACAGCAACGTGTGGCTGACGTGGTCGTCCCGCTCTTTTAATACGTTACTCATAATAAACTAATAGTTTATATTTATGTATCCCACGGCTGGGCCAGGCCTCTGTAGAGAGGGTAATAGAGCACAGCACGCGGCTGGGCCAGGCCTCTAGAGCACAGCACCCGGCTGGGGTTGGCGGACTACATACCTGTGATTCCTTTTATTTCTTACACGTTCAGGTTTTCCTTAACCGCCGAGCTCGAGGTAAAGTGGCACTACAATAGTGCGTGACTACATTGCCGCCGTGGGGTAGCTCGCGTGCCGCTTAAGGCAACGCTTCGGCACAGAGCTAGCGCGGTTACGTTACGTCTACATGCAATGAATACTTATCTTTACTTGAACATTGCACATTTATACATTTAATTTCCTGCCACGCACAACTACTCTGTGGAATCAGCTGTCGCTCAGCGGTGTTTCCGAACCGATACGACATAGGGACCTTTAAGAAAAGAGGCTACGCCTGCCTAACTTATAGGCCGGCAGTGCATCCGCGACTCCTTTGGTATTGCGGATGTCCATGGGTGGCGGTGATCACTGGCCATCAGTTGGCTGATTGCTCGTTTGCCGTCTATTCTATAAAAAAAAATCTGCCTAAATCGGATTAAAAATAATTTTTCCAAGGCGACTGGCTAACTGTGACACCAGGACGTAAAACGTCTGCTCCAATATAATAAAATTTTGTTACTTAATATCGCCAATTAAACTATATATACACATATAAACATGTGTAATTTGCTTCAGATGTTTTAATACCATCATAGTCTTGCATCATTCTCCTTTTTTTTTTCTTTTCTCCCCCATAGATTGTCACAAAGCACGATCCTGAACCATCTGCATCCATCTAGTTATCGAAAGCCTTTAGTCCTAGACTGGCAGACCATTGTCACTGCAGCTTGCTAATCCTGCGGCGTGTGTCGTTGCGTATTCTATGACGCATCGTCGCCTTTAACTCTAGTTAACGACATCGCGATCGCCACTTGTAGCAAGAAAGGTATATGTGAGAGAGATTGCTTCATTCGCATCTGTGCTCATGCGAAACACTCCATTTATAGCAAACTAGGACTCTCAAGTGAGTCTATATTCCACGACGTCATTCGCAATACGATTTACATATAATATCCTCTCTTACGCAAGCCGCGAGTTACATTGCTCGCGCCGTTGTTCAGTTAATTTTGGACGCGATGCACGACCGTTAATGGAACATTGTAATGATACGGTATCGACGCAGCGGTCTGTATTGACCTTATGCGGCTGCGTAGTTTATGTGGAGGACGGTCGATGACCGCCCCCCCCCCCCCACCCCGGCTCCGGAGCTAGGAATGCCGATAGCCTCTCCCTCCCGGGCTGGTTACGTTGCACTGGAGTGGCAGATTTGCATGTCAGCCCCACTTCCAAACTGTTGAGTACGCTCGAGATATTTTCTTTTATAATTTAATTGAGAGCATAGGTAACTGCCAGTAGCGGGCCGCGTGTTGGTTGGTCTCGCGTGGCATTCTTCCCCGGTGACTCAGCACCGTGCTGCATTATATATTGTGTATATTTTGATATGCAAACTCGATGTCTTTTAAAGCTATTTGTGGAGCGGTTCGAGTTCGTTATGAAACCGCTTTAGGTTTCGCTTCGCTGTAGCGAGATCGCTTGTCCGTGTCGTGTGGGCACCGGCTGGACGGTTCTTTTTATTGTACCGTGGGTGACAAACTAGCACACAGTTCACTGATGGCAAATGATTTCTGTAACGTAAGACACCCACATTTATTTTCTAAAGAAGGTCGGGTCGCCAGACCATAATACAATGATATACTGGCATTCTGTGAGCGTGGTTCGTCCCCGGCTGAGCCGACCTCAAGTGGTTCCGCAACATCCTAGTCGCAGTCACAATTGACATTCGTGAAACAGATATTACGATGGCGCTCATATTGTCTGTTTGAATACATCCGGTACTATAAAATATTCTGTTCAGCGGTCAAGTGACATGGGATGTCGCCGGGGTCCAAATCGATGAGGACAAGAAATAGTTTACTTATATATTTTAAATTATATAATAATCCGGATATACGTAGAGCACTTGCAGTGTATCACGTAGAGAACGACGAACTATCCACTGGTGCAGCTCCAGTTCCGCAGTTAAAGTTACACACGCTTCCCTTCCAATTACACCCAAGAGTGGTGAAGCGGCGAAACCAGCTCAGAGGAATTCAGCCCTTAATGAAGTTTCGCGAAGGCGCTCCGCCTCGAGAGTCCGCCGCCCCGTGCCCGGTGAAAGTTTGATCCGGGTACTTGTTGTCTTCTAAAGGTCTCTACGGTCCACATTCGTGTGTAGTTGCAACTGTTTACCTTCGTTTTTAATGATTGCGTAGTTGTTTGTATGACGCATTATGGTATCGAATAAAACTATACATATATTCCGTTTGACGAAATGTTCGAAGATGTAACAAATACTTCTCTTTATTTAACATTACCATCTGCTTTACTTTTGTTAGTTTTTTTATCTTAATATTTATATAACTACGTTAAGCCACAGTGTAGCTAAATTCCAGTAGCAACTTGTATAGGTCGGCTCAACCATAGAAGGACCTCGCAATACCTGCTTCACGCTGCATAAAAACGTAATGTTGAAATGTTTGGTTTGGTGAGTATAGGGATCCGGAGACCGGGAGGCGTGACACCTTACTCCTCAAAGATGACAACATGACACCTTATCGCGAATCACTTGAACTGTGTGCTCATTTGTCACACCAAATAAAATAAAATTTCTGTTCACAACCAAAAATAAAAATCATGTATAATGTTGAAATACATTAATTGAGTATTAAAAAATTTCAACACAATACATGATTTTTATTTTTGTTTGAGAACAGAAATGATGATCTTTATCATTTTATTTGGTGTGGCAAACGTTTTTATCTGTCACCTAACGTATGTACTATTATAAATAAAGGTGTGAACGAGTGAGTGCGCGCCGATTGAAATTATTTTATCAGCAACTCTGCTGTCGGTGAGTGGGGGGAACGCGCGAATTGTACCCGTACTTTGAACTTAATCCTCAGGGGTGACAACACTTGGATATTTCTTGAGGACGGACGGAGAAGGCCGCGGTCATCGCTGACCGCCAAGTGGTCGCTCAGGGTACCTTCACATTTGTGGATAAGGAGTAAGGCGAGACAATACACACACATCCACATGCCCAACAATCAATGCTGCCTCTAAACTGAAGCATTGTCATGCGCGGGGCGTCCGCCGCGGTCATTATGAATAAAAATCATTCGAGCTCTATAAATTCCGTAGGAGCATCCTTCGATTGTTACGGGCGAGATGCAAATTGATACCTTCCTGTGTTCTCGACGGACGATGAATTATATGGATTTTTTATAATGCGAGTGATAAATGAGGACACTTCACTACTTGGTAAGTGATAACAGATTGAAGTTGCATATCCGTGTTCAACCCTGACGATCTCTCGCGACTCTCGGCAACGTTATGCTGCTATTTGAGGACCTGGTGTTTCCTCAGTCGGGGCGACCCAATCATGTTGCACAAACAATTTGACTGTGTTATACTGCTGTTAAACATACGTCTAACATACAAAGCATTTGAAATTTTAGTGTACGGTCTGCTAAACTTAAGGTCGTCTTTTCGTATCTGCCATTCGACTATTGGCGTGAACCAAGTCCTTGCACTGAAGCTTCGCTGTGATTAACCGGAATGCTAGAAATGTTGATAGCAGTTCTAGCATTTCTTTAAAAAAATAAGAAATAAAACACTAAGAACGTAAGCACACACGGTATGAAAATAAAACGCACGAGGCTTAAATCCTCTATTGTAATAATTTCACACGAGGTAGACAGGGATAGAAAACGCTAACCATCTGTATTAAAAAGGTCTTCAAGTTTTAAACATAGATACCTAAATACGCACAATAATTTGTACATGATACGGCTACAGCCGCGGACAACCGAGTCGCTGTGTAAATACGCTCCAATTTTATGCAACAATTGGCATATTTTCAAGAATTAAAACTAAGTTACCCTTGGCATACTTTATATAATAAAAAAACAACTGTAGCTTTATATAATTTACTCGCCTTCTGCCTTTTTGATTATTTTTTTTTATTCTGCTAACTGTGGACAAGGCCATGGTTTCTTTGGTATTATACAGATAAATAATTAAATTGCTAGTTAACCTGTCTAAATGTAACGGTATAATTAGTTTTAAATTGATTCCTAGATAAGTATACATTGTATTATTTTTCTATTCACCTTAATTAAATGTATAAAAATAAATATTAACAATTTTGTGAAATGATTTTTGTTTCGACTCTAAATATGGTGTGTTCAAATATAACGTTATGTAAATTTACATCTTATTTAAAAGTATAATATAATATATTTTAAATAGATTCTACTGCTGGCAATGGTGTAACACACATGTCAATGAAATATTTGTTTTAATACTAATTATATATTATAAAGTTTATCTGTATTTAAATTGCTAGTAAGGTTGTCAATGGTAACATCGGGGATCGAACTTTGCTTCCTTACCGTGACATTAAGTGACCGGACTCTAAGCTACTACGGAATCAAAAGTCCTCCAGGGTGACAACGCATCTGCATTATGATTCCTTGTCAAGGATGTGTGTTTGTCCTGGAACATGGCCGCAGGAACCACTTGTCATCAGTCGAACCGTGTGCTCGTTTGTCACCTTTCTTGGAATAAAAAAATACTACCTATTTCATTATAAATGTTATGATGACAATAATTTAATCAGGATATTATAGAATAATGTAGATATTTTACACTCATGTCGTAATCGTACGTAACATTTACTAGCAATATTCTCTCCAGATATCTGCACATATAGTTCGCTTTATATGCGGGCGTAGTCCTTCTCCGATCGTGCTGACCCATTTATGCTGCACCTTTAGCGACTTGTTGCACAAACAGGTCAACTGGTGAAAGGTAAACGCTGTCACAATTTCCATTTTTAAAATAGAGACTTAACCACTACTGTTTCTTGAGTGGGTGAAAAAAACTGCACATTTCTTTCTTAGTCTTGTTTGGTGTAGACCCGTTTAAATCATTAGTCCCTATTGTATCACATGCAGGATTAAAAAGATAATATTTTCGACCTACGTAAACACGTACCACAAAAGATGGTATGAAGCGAAACCAACTCCCCTCCACTCCAACCCCAGGAGCCGCATTAACTCCTATACGACGTACAAACTTAACAGCCCTCAGGTCCAGCCATCCTGTTTTCTTTCTGACGTAAGTGAGTTAGACACAAGTGATTCATACATCCGTCTCTTTAGTTTCATGAACCGGTCCATTGATTGGCTTTTGTTCCCTTATTGGTGCGCATAAATAACGCGCTGACTCAACTTTCGGTCGCTTTGTATTCGGAAATATATTTTTTAAGTTGACTTACTACTAGACCTGCGGGCTTATAAAGCGCTAATGGCGTGGTTGAAACTCAAAAAAGGTGGTCGTGGATTCGAATTCCAGTTCATTTGTACCAAGTTAACCGGAACTAAGGAACCGACATAGCTCAAAGGATCGGAAAGCTGAAGAGACAATGGGTCGGCCGTATACCTGGTCGAACCGATAACCGATGGGGAAGATATGTTCTTGAGTAGAGGGTGGGGGGGGGGGGGTCCAGAGAACAACGAAAGCCTCAACAAATTAAATGTGCTTAGTACTTGCTAAGTACAGTCCACCTTTACACTGTTCAGACTAAGGTGAGGGAATATCGACTTCACTTACAGTATAACTGTGTTTACTGTACGCGAAATATATAAGATATGGGTAGGTGACTTCCGGCTGTTGCGTCAAGGTGCACGGCCGGGAGACGTCAAGAACACGCCCTCACTAAATACCGGCCAGTAGCATAACGCTTCTGTGTCGCGATCGCTTAGTTCAGGGATCCGGAGAGCTTCGCTACTGGTGACGAGACATTCCATCACAGTCCTCACGGGTGACAACGCATCTTCACTATAATTTCTTATCAAGTATGATTGAGCGTTTCGTGGCCGCATGTAGAAGTCATGTGGCCGAGTCATCAATTTCTACCAAGTGTGCTCTTTTGTCACCCTTAATTTATGTCAAGAGCACGTTCCACAGTTTTTTCCAATGGCTGGTATTCCAAGTCTATTCTTTATTTTCAAGGTGGATGCAAATAATATTAAATATTTAAATAAACTAAGCCCGCCTGGAGCCAGAGGATTGTGAATTGTGATAGTAAAGGAACTTCCGAAGTATTTATGTTAATTCTAAGCATAAACGCAAATGAATGTTTCACCGCGTGCCCGCTTGAAATTAGTTTCGTTGATGCAGACCTCACTGCCCCCGGCCTTCGTACCGTCCTTGCCGCGTGCAGCGGCGCCGCAAGGACGACCGGGCGTAGCCTTATTTAGTGCAGCTTTAGTCGGACTTGGTAGAAAATTAATTTATTAATTTATTTGGATGTTATTTCAATAATACATATTTTGTTGTATTTGGTGCTTTATTATTGTTTGATGACAAGGACTCGATTTGACTCAACATGGATTAGATCAATTAAATAAGAATAACGGTTTATTTCTATAGATACATGGTGACAATTGAGCACACATTTCGTATGTGATGTGATGTCTGAAGTTTAATTCATCGACATCCTTAGTTAACAAAGATTAAAGATGCCTATGCCTTGTTGCCCTAAAGAATGGCTCAAGTCCTGTTACTGGCTCTACGGATCACCACACGAAACGGCCACATCCTGGTCGGCTCGAACTATTCATGTCGTAGATACAAACTGGCTGCAGTGTGGCTCTATCACTAATAAAAAAAATATGTCATTACAACTTTTAATTAAAATGCAAATAGGTTTTTGCCTCTACGACTTTTACAGTAACAGTATTTGATTCTCACAACCCATATACAATATACATATTAAAAGTACCATATTCTAGAATTTGTTAAATTTGCTAGCTTTTTTTACGTTAAAGAATATATTTATCTCGCCGTATATAAAAGCGGAGATGTTAAAGCCTTCCAACCGCCTCGCATCGCCGTGTAGTGCCACTCGAGGTAGATTGTGTAACTACCCTACTATCCACTACATTTAGCGCGTTAACGCTACCGCTGGCGTTCACACGGATGTTTACCTAAATACAGACTATAGAAACATTGTCGTAGTAGCTCGGTGTCTAAGGTACGCGAGCAAACCGAGTTCGAACCCCGGTGCAGCCATCCATGAACATTGTTAATTATAATTATTAAAGTGCCGAATTACTCGCTCGGCGGTGAAAGGAAACATCGTGGGGAAACCACAGCTAGCTTAGGATATACTAAAATCAAAAATATTGTGCACACAACACACGACCCCAAATTGGTGTAGAGCCACGTGGAAAATCCTCTAACATCCTCTGGAGGCCTATGTGTATATATATATATATATATATATATATATTAGCTGTTACTTTACTTTTATACAAATATATCAGCGCCACCGCCGTGTACTGCAAGGTCACGTGTGGGCCGGAGGTGACGTCAGACTTACTGCAGCTGATCTTGAGAGTGGAAACGCAATTATGTCTTATGCTTTATGCCTATCGTGATAAGGATTATTAATGTAACACTAGTCGAGTATATGACGTAAAATCTATTTTTTTTAATTTTAGGCATGACGTTTAGGTGATCCTTTCTGCCGGTCATACGGCGTATTAGAGTGGGTACTCCCGGGTGAGAGGCCAAGGATCAATGTTCGTGTATCACAAATTGCAGCTTCTCCGGTTCCGCGTTGTTGACCGTACAAACAAGCGTTCCTTGAATCTTATTGCACGAGCATCACACCGAACTAGACTAAGGTAACAGGACGACAAGTGAATGCGTCCTCGATGCTCACGGCACTATGATGCGTCCTGCGCACTTGACGTCACTTGTGTTTAGTTCACTATACCTTAGATGTATAAGGGTTGTGTGTAAATGTCCTCTCTTACTTTAAAGTGACTGACACCAAGGTGGGGAGGGGAGGGTCCCGTAACTATCGCAATCGTTTTGTGACTGATTAGTCACAGCCGTGGTAGCCTAATTGCTCGCTTTTAATGTTACGGTACATGAGCAAACTGAGTTCGAACCCCGGAGCTGATGTAATTTTAATTGCTGATATACGACGTGCTCAGCGGTGAAGGAAGCCATGGCGAGGAAACCTGCGTGTGTAAGATATAATAAAAAGTTCCAACATCCTATGGCCAGCAATGTGATTTATATATTGTGACGTTACTAGTCACAGCATTGTCTGTTCGCTACGTACTTATTTAGTCTACTGCCACCATGTGTAATAGTGATATTAATTGAGACAATTCTTAGTCGGAAGCAATTGACCGAGCCGAGGTTCGGCCCTCTCGGGCACTCGAGCTAGACGCTCTCGTGGAATAGGGTAACGGTCCGTGCCGAGGCTCCCTCTCGGGAGCCCTTGTGCTGCTTACCCACTAACAGAGAACAGAGGTCTCCACTGAGCGCCATGAGCGCTCGGTCACCTCAACCCGGTGGAACTGTAAAAGCCCGCGTGGTAACAGCGGCCATCAGCCCGAAAAATAAATAAAAAGCCACCCGGTACGCAGAATGGCGTGTGCAATGTTTATAAACGTCTGCTCTCAGAAAACGACTACTGCCTTTATTTTTTATACGAACCTAATCTTAATCTCTGCTAGTTAAATGTTTTCATGCTTTTTGTTCACTGAAGGCTTCTATTTATATTAAACATTTTAAAGTTTGTATGTTTGTAACTAAATCATGCAGAAACGGCAGAACGGAATTGAATCACACGGTTTACAATATGAGTTCAGACATAGTGTACTTTCTCTCCCGGTACACGAGGTGACTTGACTACTGTTATCACATACACTAGCATGTGCGCGCCGCTTGGTCTGCGTCTACTTCAGAATAGGGTCCAGGGAGAAATGAAAAATGTGTAAGAGGACATTTTATGCTTTCTCATTTTCCTCCAGCACGTGTAGGTTTTGGGCACCAGATACTCTTGAACAATCCACAAAATGAGAAGCGGGCAGATGCCAGCAGTTAATAAAAAATACTTCTCGTTTAAATTACAATTCAAATTAAGTTACTTTTAACATCAGTCGATATACGAGATAAGGAGTGAACTTTCTCGACCCTCCAAACGTAAACATGATTCACAGCGACGTATAGCGAGCGAATATCCGTTTGAGTGTGTGTGTGTGTTTTATTAATGATGGTAATATAGTTGATAACACTAATGTAGTTGATTATTCAAAGTCGCGAAAAGATCAGTTCTGAGCATAATGGAGGTCGGTACATTTATCTTAGAACTGATGATGACTTCTTTCTTATGAAATGTGTGACATCATAATGCACTTCTCACGTGATGCAGCACCACCCCCAGCTCCTCACTAAAGCCTCCATTGGCAGCTGCGTTGTCATCCCAGAAGTTAGTTGGGCTTCATTCACCGAGCACTACAGGAGGAGAATGTGTACAGAAGTAGATCCACGCTGTAGTCAGTTTGTTGTCGCAGCTTGTTGGCTGGCTTCTCATCGATCTTGCCCACCACCGAAAGACTACCAACGTGAAATAGCATCATAACGTTTGTGTGTTCCGTGTGGTGAATGTATGGATCTGTCCGCAGAATTATGGGCAACAAAGCATTCCATGTCAGTGCTCATGAGGATGGATGTAGACGTCACTATCCATCAGGTGAATTGTGAGTCTGTTTATTATATTATAAAAAAAAATCGCTTTTATTTATTATTCTGGTGAACTGTCTGTACAATCTAGTGTTCCCTTGTCACGTCGCACTACTTACGTTAGCTAGTGTTTGTGGCACCGTCTTTATTCTTTATGTTTGTTCATTAATGAGGGCTTTACCCAATGGTCTGCCACTCTCATATAGTTCTAGACCTAACATACTTGTACACTAAACAACGAGGCTCACAAGTTAGCTGTTATATTTTAATTGAGGCGGAGAGTATCCTAGTATCACCTGACAAGGGAGACAAAAATACTCTTACACATACCATACACCGTGAGGTTATCACGTATGCCACGTTAAAAAAAAAGTTTTGCATTAATAAAGATTTCTTTCATTAAATAAGTGACCCTTAGTGAATTACCATTAAAATTTCAAAACGCAAGCTGCCGGCTTCTAGCCGGATTAAAATCCGTTAAGAAAGCACACCTTTGTTCTGCTTTAAGGTTGAAAGGTCGAGATGCAGTTGTTATGTTTGAAACGAGTTCCTTTGTCGAAACGCTTTAGTGTATGGGAATAGATGTTTTTGTGGAGCACTTTAAGTTGCAAGAAACCATACGCTGTACTAGCCAATCAAGGTAAAGAATAAGCTTTTCCGCCATACCTGGCGGGATGGGAGAAAAGTTTAGTAGTGTAATATTTGGAGAATACCCAAACATTTGGCTGGACAGCGAAAGCGTAGCATTGCTGTGACAGGAAGCAAAATGGATACGGAGGCATTACAAGCTATTCCTCACGGGTGACGGCCCATGTGAGTCATGATTCCTTATCGAGGAGAAATGTGGGCCTGGACAAATTTGCGAGACATGCAGATGTACTAGGGTCGCGCAGTGTGGCAATGATTGCGAGACATGCAGATGCACTACGGGCGCGCAGTGTGGCAATGATTGCGAGACATGCAGATGCCCTAGGGTGGCGTAGTGTGGCAACGTTGGGCAGCGGGTTTGTCTGTGATGATGGGAGTAAAGCCCCGCCCAAAAGAGAATTCATGCTTATTTTTTTTATTATTTCGTTTATAAATATGAATGGATTGTCACTTCCTGTACACATTATTACAAAACACCGGCATGCGAGCTCGTACGACAGAGCGGTGGGGCCACGCAACATCCGTCTCGCGTAGCTTTAAATAAAGAAATTCATGCAATATTAAATATGGAGCCTGTCTGAAGGTCCATTTTATTTTAAAAAAAAGGAAATGCAAACAAAATGAACAATAAACCCACACTTCTTTAAGCACACGAGCCCTTTGTGAAACGCTCGTTTTCTCTATGTCGCAGGGATGCTGTGCGGATATGCCCGTGTGAGGCATGTCATAATATTAATAAAACAAACTAGCCGAAAAGACAACCTTCTAAACTCCATAACAGTATTTCGAAGTGTCATTAGGCTAATGGTTTAGGGTATGGTCTGCGAAACTTTAGGTCGTAGGTTCGTATTCGCCATTCGACTATTGAATTTAAAAAAAATCCATTCATGCTGCAGATGGACGCGAGCTGCACGTTGTGTCCATGTGCAGCAACGATGGGTGGGAACCACCCAATAACAGAGTATATTTTTTTTTGAAAATACAGTGCAATAGCAAAAGGCTACCATTTTTTTTTACCACAGCAGTTCCTGAGCTGCGAAATAGCACAGTGCTGGTTTTCAGTCTTATGACAATATTCCATAAAAAAAAACTGAATAATCCCATGCACTACTCCCATTGTTGTGCATGTTGATTGTACAGCTGAAACTACGAACATGAAACTTTTGTGTTAAATAAGTTAACAATAAAAGATATAAAATCAAAGAAAATCTAGAAAAAAAAAATGAAAACAAAAAAGCTAGACAAAAATTAAAAAGTTAAGGAAAAACTTATAATGGAATCAAAAATAAAATACTTCGGACCTTTAACATCGATTACACAAAAATTACGTTACGTATGGTATACGCCACTGGGCGTACTTCCTGGAGGTCACAGTATTTTGGGTTTTGTTTGCTACAAGGTACTTCCGCAGGGACTTCTTGAACCCGGGTGGTGATCATCGCTAGTGCAAGAGTAAGTCGTTACAAATCGTTGCTTGTATGTTGACGCCTCCTTTGTACGGAGGAGTCTGTGTCGCGGTACCGCCAATAGCTTTCCCACCTGCGTGGAGTATTTCTTGTGTACACTCCTTTAACCCAATCCAGTTTGTCATGAAGATAAATGGGTTTTTTCCCGTTTACTTTTTGTATACAACAAGCGAAGTGTTCATATTTCTCGCCTTCCAGACTCGTTAAGGATTCCCTTGTCGTTCAGGTAGAAGGTGATATATGCGCATCTAGTTTTTTGAAACCGCTGTATATTATACAGCGTGTTCTAATTGCCCACGACCGATTGTACTATACTCAGTATTTAAATAATATACCTTTTCGTAAAATTTATCGACTATTATACTTCAATAAAATTTATTAGTAATATTGGTATTTGATATATTTTTGTAGAAATAATTATTGTTATTTTTATGTATCTGAGGGTAACAATCGATCACAGTTGACCTGATGGCAGTGACCCTGACCTACCACCACTTATTAAAGACTCAAGAGGCGCATGAACACCTTTAGATAGCGATCCGAGTCGAGGATTCGTACCTCTTTATGAGGGGCCCTCGGATCGTATTATCGACCCCCTCTGTTGTCACAGGGGTCGCAGTGCAGCGGTGGTGCAGCAGCAGTCTCCGCGCCAGCTTCTCAGCATCGTCGTTGTCTCCCTACTCAGCGGGCCTCTCGCTCGCGAGTCCAATTAGATAAAGTTGTAGAGGTCTCTGGATCTAGAGCACATAAAAAAAATGCACATGAGCTGCCAGCCCTGACGGATAAGTGTCGTCACCATTAGTAAAGTCTGCGGTTCCTCTCGCTCAACAAATAAAAATTGTCTCAGTATCGCTTTATTTAGCAGCAATTTTTACCTGTATTCCGTAAAAGCATAGTCCGTTGAAGTCTACCTACTCCTCCTACAGCTAGTTAATAGCAATGGAGAAGCTATCACGTGTACAACGTAAAAATAGTTTTAACCTTACTACTGTAATAAATACTGCTGTTGGGCATAGGCTTCCTTTCTAGAGAGCGTAGTCCAGGGTGCGACTCCACTGAGAATTGACGAACTTCACATGTTTTCGATATATTTTTCTATTATATTTATTTCTCAGACATGCAAGTTTTGCCGCTAATTACGCGGTAAATCAGCACTTATAATTACATTGCATTGCATCAATTGATCGAACACAGTTTACCCGCGCACCGTGAATTAAAAGTAAGTGCTCAGTAGTAGACACAAGCTACCACGGCTCTCTGCACCATACAGGATATTTATTAAAATAACATTTAAGTATCACGATGTCTTTGAATAAGTAATCTTGCGCGACGTATAAATAAATGAAAATTTGTAAGAGCCCGGCAGCTGCAGTGTTTGTAGGAAGAAGCAAAGGGTTGCCACGCACAGGTTCCCGGCGCAGTCAAAGGATGAAAGCCTGAATGCCCGACCTAACAAATTCGTAATTACGTTTCTCGGCAGTGAAAGAAATGTCTCGGTAATGCAATACAAAAATACTCCGCTTATTTCCCGGAAAACATGTATTTTTAGGAAAAATGGAAATATAAACGGCTTCTTTATTAGAACTTTAATGACCTCACCTTTGAATAAATATGTAAAATTTGATAAGATTTATTTCGATGATATTGACGTGTTTAATATGTAGACACGGTTTATGATAGTGGTGTTGATCTTGTAAAAGAAGAGTGAAATGAAAGTCTCATGATGTCCTGCGGAAGTCACAATATCAAATACCGAGGATACAAAAAGCAAGCAAATTAATTATCGTCGTCATGGTGTCCCTGGGATCTCGATATGACAGAGGTAGGGCTTCGCTGCAACATGGATGTATCGACATGACCGAGTACAATTGCTCTCATGAAGTACCAGCTAGAAATAGCAGCATAGATCCAATTACTGGTAACGGGACATTGTCCCCTGGGGCGCATCTAAAATTTGTTTTGAAGATGGATGTAGATAGACGAGGTCATACCATCAGGTGAACTGCGTACTCTTTTGTCTCCCATAGTATTATAAATAAATAAAAGACGGTGGGTGTCGTGGACCTTAGATCTTATTTTCATTTGAACTGGGTCCTTCTGTAAGTAGCTCCATAATGCTGCCATGTCTCGTAATGTGGTGGTAGAGATTCAATTAGGAGTACCGAGGCTTTTTATTTCAGTCAGTTGATGAGAACGCTTGTGCATTCTGAATCTTTTTTGAGAATGTATGTACAAGTCACGGATCGCATTACTTTCCATCAGGTGAGCTATATACTCGTTTGTTGCTCCATTATTATTTAAAGAAAACGTTAATGTCGTTTAAATTTACTATTATAGTGCTATCGCGTGTAGTTACGAGAAGGATTTAAATGGTTATTCTTTTCAGAATGCGCTTTAGTTAAAAGTTTATACTTACTTATATCATCCACATGCGCTCTTCATTTTAATGTACTCGACAAACAAGTGAGAATTTTAATCTAAATAAGTAGGTACAATTAGTCACTTAAAAACGTGCGCGGAAGGACAAAAAATGTGCGGTACGCCCGACACGTGTCCCGACGACCGCTCTGAAATGATATTAAATTTATTTTTAGTCTGTCACACGAGGTGCCTCGAAAGTGTAATGCCTCGCCTTATGCGACGCCGCTTTACAAAAATGGCGGCTCGAGATTTCGCCCGCTCATTACATTCCGAACAGACTGGAGAAGGATTTACACATTTCTAAATAGTAAGTGGTCTATAGTAGTCGAATTTTTTAGACATATTTTCTTTCATCTTTTATTAAAATATTTACTTCAATTACACCTGATTGTTTTTTTATAAACGTACACGCAATCACATGATGGCAAATGTATACACTTATCCAACCTAACATTTAATGAAGGCATGTGTTGGCATGTGAAGGCATGTGATGGATTGTCGATAATTGGGTTTCCGGAGTGTAGAGACAAGCACCAGAGGAAACAATAGTGTAATGTAGTTATTTTTGGGGGCTGCGCTGTGAACTCGCGCATTGTAATTCTTTGTTTCTCCATCTGTGCTGTGTGGAGGTCATTTAGTACCAGCAAATTAAAAAATATCCCAGGTGTACCCAGCGCACTACTTGACCACCACGAGGTGGCAACAGCGGCGCTGGCGGGGTGACCTGACCTCCACGGCACTACAAGTTCTCACCGACGACATCGTGTGTTTGTAAATAACCGACCGCGCGGGAGAAACAGAGCGTTCTGTGTTTGCCAACGTCTTGTTATTGCAACTGGTCGCGCATGACTTATGTAGTTTTGTTTTCGCTGTGACACGGAAGGATTTTTATAATTATATTGTATGGGAGAATGAGTGTTCAGTTTGTATTTAAAACAATATCTATTTTTTACATTAAAATATGATTGTTGTTGTTATTATGGTTCTGTGTGTTACGTAGCTGGTGGTAGTCGTAGTTGGTCAACGGCCTCGAGAATCCTGATTTCAATTCTATTCAATATTTGTGTATAAAAAATATGTTCGGGTGTGAGTATGATGTGTGTCTCTGTGTGTTAGTGTCGCGTGCAATACCTGAACGTTATTGCGATGTCACTGGATATATATTCCATTGTAGTGGGTCGGTCGGACGGCGAGTGAGTGTCCCGTGTTTATGCAAACTATTGCGGCAACACATAACATCCTATGCACCCGACATCGTACAGTGACGGCCGGGAGATACCGTCGTACTCATAAATCTTCCTCGTCGTATCAGTTTTTCTTTGTCAATGGAAACAAGTACAAGGTCGGTAATTGTTTCGTAAAGAATATTATTCCGAGTGCAGAGTATGAGGTCGTGTGCGAGTGGACGCATAAGTTACACTTAGCGGCACTCGTACTTGTGAACGTGGTACACTCGTGCTCGCCAAATGTTTGTTACCCCACCATCCTATTTATGTTATCACTATCATCGTCCTTATCACAGCCTGTCCACAGTACACTAGTAATGACTTCCGGTACAGAGGCTTGGTCCTTCACTGCTGGCCGCATGAGGAAGATCAGAGTCACTCGGCGAGCTATGGGGGCTGTGCTCGGACTATGTTTCGTATGTTAGATTATACAACGTAGACATCCGCAGTAGAACAAGGTTGACTGAGATAGCTTCAAAGGTTAGCAAGCTGTAATCGCTGAAGCTGTAGGACCGATCACCGATGGGGAAGAAAGCTTCTTGAGTGGCAACCTCGCACTGACAGTCGCAGTGCAGGGCGACCCTCCGCCGTGTAACGCCTAGCAAGGTTCGAGCTCAATTCCGGGTCATCATTATATAAATACGAACTACGACATTATTAAAAATTTATTTAATAACATGGGTTTTTAACTATAAAATAAGAACTTGAACATTTTGTTTTATATTTAATTTCACTATTATAATTTTTGAGATATGATTTCTTTATATTTATTATTGTATAAATGAATTCAAACAATTCTATTGTCAATGAATAAAAAAATTAAAATTATATTCCTGCTAGCCGCACCAACGTATATTTAAATGCTTCTTTCTAGATGGTCCACGACAATACACGACTCAATGTGCGATATTAAGTTTCGTACTATACTACACTATAAACCGTTGGACTGTTGAAGTGTCATTCATCCAATGATTACTGTAATATAAATAGTTATAAACTCAAGTTATGTTTCGTACTATACTACACTATAAACCGTTGGACTGTTGAAGTGTCATTCATCCAATGATTACTGTAATATAAATAGTTATAAACTCAAGTTATGTTTCGTACTATACTACACTATAAACCGTTGGACTGTCGAAGTGTCATTCATCCAATGATCACTGTAATATAAATAGTTATAAACTCAAGTTAGGTTTCGTACTATACTACACTATAAACCGTTGGACTGTCGAAGTGTCATTCATCCAATGATCACTGTAATATAAATAGTTATAAACTCAAGTAAAGTTTCGTACTATACTACAATATAAACCGTTGGACTGTCGAAGTGTCATTCATCCAATGATCACTGTAATATAAATAGTTATAAACTCAAGTTAGGTTTCGTACTATACTACACTATAAACCGTTGGACTGTCGAAGTGTCATTCATCCAGTGATTACTGTAATATAAATAGTTATAAACTCGCTAAGTTTCGTAATTATACTACACTATAAACCGTTGTACTGTTGAAGCGTCATTCATCCAATGATCACTGTAATATAAATAGTTATAAACTCAAGTTAGGTTTCGTACTATACTACACTATAAACCGTTGGACTGTCGAAGTGTCATTCATCCAATGATCACTGTAATATAAATAGTTATAAACTCAAGTTAAGTTTCGTACTATACTACACTATAAACCGTTGTACTGTTGAAGCGTCATTCATCCAATGATCACTGTAATATAAATAGTTATAAACTCAAGTTAAGTTTCGTACTATACTACACTATAAACCGTTGTACTGTTGAAGCGTCATTCATCCAATGATCACTGTAATATAAATAGTTATAAACTCAAGTTAAGCATTGACTTGGAATTGTACCCAGGACCCGCTACGTAGCACCTAGGTATGATTTTTAATTATTTTTTGGATATGCAGATTTTACGATTTAACAATTTCACTGGATTCCAGAAATCCAACATGGTTCGCTTCGGTTTGTACCGTGAATTTAGAAGCGAGTGCTAAGACACTGAGTAACATACCTAAATCTAGATATGTTACTTTATAACGACTATTTATTTGAATCATACAAACCTGATCAAGTGATACGAGTACACACGGCAATGCAAACAAGGGTGTGACCTAACAGAATTACGTCGGCGAGTGTACTAGACTCATCACCTACCAGGCGAACTGTACTCAATTGTCACACCTCATATTATAAAAAAAAATTATCATATTTATAACCCGCAACGTCATAGCCGATAACTTTCACTCCTGACTAATAAATCTTCTTAAGAATCACCTCAGCGCGACCGCACCTCAGATGTGGCCGTTCCGAATCAGTCTGCCGCTTACCATAAACATCCAGCTGACATTACAGATTGCGAACCCAAGGCATGCTTAGTTAATTAAACTCTGGGAAGTGGGTTATGTTAGTGGTGTTAGTGTAGTGCTCTCGTCACATCACGGCGGCATAACGCCTCACGACTTCAATTATTTTTTGCGCGATAGAGCCACGTCGGCGTTGGAGACCAGTGTCAATAGAACGTTACAATGTCTGCACGCTCTCGCAGAATACTAATGTTAAACGATAGAGTATAGTTAATTTTTATTTTTTTTATACAATAGGTGGCAAATGAATTCGCAACGTCGGTATATCTGTAAATGTTATTAATTTGCAACATGTTGTAACTAATACATCGCGACTTGAAATGTCTGTGCCGTTAGAAGTCTTCCACTTTTTTCACACACATCACTAATCTTCGCAAAAGGACACCGATTAACTACTTACTTACTGACTTAATTAAGATTATTACTGTTAAAACGAGTCCTAATTTCAATAAAGAAGATGTCTGGGTGCTATCACTTCTGGTGTCTTCTGTGATTCATAAAATTAAATCCCAAGACCTCAAGACACTGTGAGCTCCTTGTGCGTAGAGCGGACCAAAATTAAACAATTGAAAATTGACGATAGTTTGGGTTAACTACGACATTAGGACCTCATACATCTCGGTCCTCAAAGTGATCACGAGTACTGCATAGCACGTGAAACATCGGGAATTAAAAAAAAACTGTTAAAAATAAATAAATACATTGAATACATGATGGATGGGAGGGGAGACATTTCACCTCCTAAGAATGACAACTTGGCAAATGCAAACTTTGATTCTGCATTGAGATTGAGTGCAGGTGTATGAAGTGCAGAGGTCACTAAATTAGAGGTAAACTGTGTGCTCATTTGTCACCCTCGGTAGCATACAGAATGCTTTAATAATGTCATGTCCACATTCATGGAGTGCGCGATAACGAGGTCGTAGGTTTCCGGCTTCGTCACGCCGCGCCGACGTTTCTTCATTACATTCAGCGAAGGACGCATTGCTGAACCGGATTCGTTGCTTATGTACTTTAAACTTTGAATAAGGTTTACTTATCAAAGTACTTAACTAGGCGTGGTTGCTCGGTGTCTGAGCGCCCGCTTTCAATTCACGGTATGCGAGCAAACCGTGTTCGATCCCCGGTGCCACATCGAAGAATATTTTTATTGCAGTTTTAAGTATTTATCACGTTCTAGGCGACGAAGGAAGATGTCGTGAGGAAACCGGCGTCTAAGGAATAAATAAAATAATTATTTCGAGTACATGTAAAGTCAGCCAATCCACAGCGGAGGGGCGTGGTGGAGTGCAACACCCTCTGTATAGAGACTGTTACTTCTTATATGCTTTTAGCTTTGTAAAAGTTTTATTTAATTACTAAATATTGAAAGTTGGTAACTGCGACCAGTGACGTCGCTCACTAACACACATCCATACTCTACACAGACTCAAGATACACAAGCCGTCCTTGAGCACTAACATGAAATACCACATGATCTTTGATTTGGTTGTGTTTATTCAATCACGCCGCAGTCAGAAATAAACTTCAGCGTAGTTCTAGTATTATTAAGAATGTAACATTCTTCATCTTTACAGACCACAAGCTGTTAAACCATAAACTTAAATATAACAGAGTTGTTATTTATAATCAGTTTCGTGGTTAGTCGGAGCTGTTTTTCAAATGGCGTCATATCGAACCGGCGACCTTGCGGCTCCGGAGAGAGACCGTGTTGACTGGACCGCAGCTAATGTATTCGCTGGGCGAAAGTAACGCGAGCGACAATACGACAACTATACCTTAGCTCATCACAATACGACAACTATACCTTAGCTCATCACAATACGACAACTATACCTTAGCTCATCACAATACGACAACTATACCTTACCTCATCACAATACGACAACTATACCTTTAGCTCATCACAATACGACAACTATACCTTAGCTCATCACAATACGACAACTATACCTTAGCTCATCACAATACGACAACTATACCTTACCTCATCACAATACGACAACTATACCTTACCTCATCACAATACGACAACTATACCTTAGCTCATCACAATACGACAACTATACCTTAGCTCATCACAATACGACAACTATACCTTAGCTCATCACAATACGACAACTATACCTTAGCTCATCACAATACGACAACTATACCTTAGCTCATCACAATACGACAACTATACCTTAGCTCATCACAATACGACAACTATACCTTAGCTCATCACTTATCGTTGTAGCGGCGACTCGATTCAGTGAATTATTTCAGCAATGCTACGAGTATATTAACATGTTTAGTAGACGTACGACTTTACTGATAAAGAATTGCTTATTTATAATCCGTTCTTGCGGATACTACGAATTACTTGGTAAAATAATGTCATTAAGTTAAGTAATCTTGAAATGAATGGAAACAAATTCACTGTTCCTTGGAAAACTGATTGAATCATTTCCTCTACTTGAGTCTTTATTTATAATTTCGGTCACCATTTTTCTTGTCTTTTATCAAATCGAGGGTGACAAACTCGCACATAGTTCACCTGATGGACAATCCAGCGACCCAGGACACCCACATTCATCCTCCATACTTAACTATAATGCCACATTATCACCGAGAACAGAGATAAAACGCCCCAACACCAGTAGTAAGGGTCAACAAGAATCCCTAAACGGAACAGCTGTGTTATGCTGATATTTTACACTGACCTAGGGCGTAGTTTATACTGTCGCTATATGCAAACTGCAACGTGGCTCAACACTGTAAAAGTATGACAAATAAAGTATCAGTTAGTTCAATGTTTTTCATATTCCGTTGGACGTGGCCGCTTTTTACGAGCACAATAAACCGTTGCAGCACAAGCAGCGCGGGCGCACTATAACAACTGCCGGCGGGTCTGTTTTGACAGCCAGGCGGCGATTCGTTTTGTGTCCCGTCTTCTGGTTTAGACTAAATATAGACGCGGCCTTGAATTAGGTTTTCGTGTGCAGTGACGGATGTTTGTTTCTGCGTGTGCCGTATGCGTTGTCGGAGATGTTTTAATTTTGATTTAGTATGTTTGCTTTTTTTACTTTCAGCTTTGTACTATTTACCAGTGGACCGTAAAATATAATTTACTGAATATATACACTGCAGGCCAAAAGTTTAAGACCATCTTAATTAAAGTAGGAAAATAAAGTAAAACTTCAATAAAATATAAAATTTTTAATTAACCTGTTTAATCATCTAATAGAACATTAATTGACAAACAATATACTTTAAAAGCGTAAAGAAATATTAACAGTCCATGCAAAAAAAGCTATAGTTAGCTAAACTGATTTTTCATCAAAAAACATTTTATGACTTTTTTCATAAGTCTCGGCATACGGGCCATCAATTTGTTAATGGTGTCTTGTGATATATTGTTCTAAATTTCGCATAAAGCATTCCACATTTCTTCTCTCGAGGATGGGCCACAATTTCGGACGTTCCTATCAAGCTCTTCCCACAAAAGTTCAATGCAATTGAGATCCGGGCTCTGAGAATGTCAACCCATGTTTTTTTACACCCCTTATGCCTTTTTCTCTTCTAAATATCCTCTACATCATTTTGAGCTATGCTTTGGATCATTATCTTGATGGAAAATGAATCCATCTACAATTAATCGCAACCCGGAAGAAAGTGCATTTTATTCTAAAATGTTTTTGTACTGTTCCTTTTTCAAAATTCCTTCAATTTTAATCAAATAAAAAAAAGCCGGTTCCTTGGCTAGAGAAGCAAACCCAGACCATAATTGAGCCACCACCATGCTTGATTGTTGGGACTACACGATCTGACATCATCTTTTCTTGGGCACTGCGCCTTGAACCGAATAGTTCAAACTTGGATTCATCGGCACTTTTTAAAATCTTCTTCAGCCCAATCTCGATGGGCAAGAGCCCACTGCATCCGTTTTATCTTGTTTTGCTGCCTCAGAGGTTTTCGAACGGAATACGACCATACAACTTCGCATCTCTCAGTCGCCGTTCTACTGTAGTAAATGAAAGGTGAACTCGGGTTTTGTTTACTTCAACGTTGATTTCTGGTGCTGTTAAGCGTCTATTTCTCTTGCAGGTAACAACAATGAAATTATTTTCACTAGACGTGGTAGCTCTCGGCCTTCCCGACCGTGGACGATCTTGAAAACTGCCTCGAGAAAACTCCCTGCATCGAGTTATTGTGCTAACAAGTCTTCGATAACTTCAGTTGTGAAGCAATCTCACGTTCGGATTTGCCTTCATTATGTAAAACAACGATGGCAGAACGCACTTCACTGCTAATTTCTCGAGTTTTTTCCATTTTATAACGTCGTCTTCACTGTAGAAACCACAAGTTTAGACTAATTGAGATTGATTGTGAATAAACCCAAGTAAACTCGGGTATTAATAAGTCAGAAACACGTGTTTTCAGGAGCTAAATAATCCTAATTATTGACCAATACGTAACAAAAGTAATTAGTAATGAGGACATTATAAAATATTATAACAACTCTACCACCTGGCTCTAGCGCAGCGTTTTTCGGTATTAGAAAACAACACATGTTTATTGTCCACATTGTGTGTTTGGTATGGTGATAGTGTAGGAATCCCAGAACCTAATTATTGATAAGCAGGCATTCCATCTCAGTCTGGGTGACAAAGCATGGACATGGACGAACGAGCAGATAGTTCACCAGACGGGAAGATATAACTGCGGCTCATAATATCTATATCCATCCCCAACAATGGTTCAGGAGGCACATGTGTCGTTACTCCTGAGGACTGACATGGAGTGTCATCATCAGTGACGTTACTCATCATAAAAAACATACACAACCATACAGACGAGCGTGACGCTGCTACGCTCGTCTGTATGGCTCGACCATTGGTAAAAATTTAAATTTTAAATTGATAACAGATTACATTTTTACTCATTTGATATCCAATTCATTGTTATCGTTGACTCCAAATGGACCAGAATGTGTTATTCTATTAATCAATCCAGGCATTTTATTTATACCACGGTGTTATCTACATAAAGTATTGGTCCATTAATTCTAACATTATTGTACCATGGCATTGACGCCTGTGTATCGCACCAGATTCAAGTTCATAGGAGACCTTCAACCACAAATCACGGTCGAGCATCGTAAATACTAATTCGTTCATTAAACACTACAGCACAGCATCCCGGGCATAAAACATCTTCGATGGAGGGTGGTGCCGACTGTGGGAAACGAAACCGGTTACCAGTTTGGGAATTCGATCCTTGAATGGATCCGACAGCGACGTAAGTTGCGGGCGGCGGCGGCGCGGAGCTCTGACAGGCCCTGCTATGTTCACCAAACTATTTAGTTAGTTAGACTCATGTAACAGGTTATTACTTTAGCACTTATATATTTATTACATCGCCATATCGCAACTTTTGAACAAAAATGACCGATCTCAAAAAAATAAGTTTGTCATAGAATGACTCAACATAACGTTATTTGTCAAAACTACGTGAACAAAGGTGCAGGGGCATCGTGACCCAACAGTGGGATTTATATGTATATAAACTGTTACTTTAATTTAAAAAAACAAAGCTGTGATGTGATATAGATAAATACGAAGATGTTTACGAGTACTCGCAAAGACGTTATAATTTTCCTTCTTTGAGTTGAGTTCTGTTTATCCTATTCTATATTTCGGCTTAAAAGTTACTAGTATTGCGTTTTCGTGAAAACAAAAAATAACAGTTGTAAGGTTATACTACCTATTTTACGATGTTTGCTTTGAAATAGCGATTGTTGGAACTCGCGGCCGCCAGCACTCTGGACCCACGACTAAGTTTTTAGTGAGAGGAGTCTTCAAGTCGTGTCGGAGCCGATGATCGATCATTGCTGTACGTCGTTATCTTAAACCACAACCTTTTAGTTTGGGGTGTTTTTACACTCGTGTCATGCATTAATTAATGTCTTTTGTCACATGGACCGTTTTCGTTGTTATTATTTACAGATGAATTAACTCAAATCACTTCTTTACAAATAACATTTCTATCGGTATTGCACTTAAACATGACAAAATAAATCAAAAACAACTTAACGATCGGTTACAGCAATCAGAACGTGGACTATTCTTTTAAGCAATCATTTGCCAGGAAAAGGATGTGCCTTTAATTACATTTAATAATCGACACATTGAAAGTTCTACACTTCCACATTTAACTCCATTTTTATATATGCATGTGTGAGTGTGCGAGTGTATATAATGTGTGTATGTGTGTTTTAAGTAATATGTTGTAATACTGCTTCGTTTTGACTGTAGGTTATCCATTGTGTTATTGGTTTTTAACAGGAATGTAATTGATAAATATATGACCACTTGAGGATTTTTATCTGGCAGAACAGTCACATACAATACGTTACATTTTAACAACCGCGAGAGATAAAGGGCAGCATTGATAGTCAGAGGCCTGCTACGACCGCGATAGTCAATGGTTCTGTCAAATGCAATGATACCTTATATGCTCACCCTAGTATCCCATTGGGTTTTTATAGGTTTAGAAACACGATATCAACAATGCTCTTAATTTTCTTTAAACTTTTTTTCAAAACTCTTCTAAGACAAATTACAGTTTAAATAAATAAAATTTGTTTAAAATATTTTGTCCCGAAAATGTTTTCCTGATGTATTTGTGTATAAATAACTTTCTTATTTTTGCATATATCAGCATCTTCACCCCCCAAGTTAGTTAAGGAATGCCACTAGGCATTACTTCGCCCATATATATCTTAGTTTAAGGTAAAAAAGATCAAGAGCATCTTTCCTCCCAGACTGTTGAATTAATTGTAAAGAGCGCCGCCATGTGGTGTATACACGAGCCTTAGTTAGGTGGACGGTGTCCAGCCTCGTGGGGCAGCCGCCGTGTATCAGGGGCCTCAGCGGACGTCTGTCCGGTTTCGGCGTGATTGTATATATTACAATAATTTAACTCGGCTACTGTGTTGCTTAAGTATTCCGGGGAGCGATACACCATTCATTGAACGTAGTTTTCGGGATATTCAAATAATCTTTAATCTATAAATATATCATATTTTAAAAGTACAAGTGGAGTCCGTTATAGTACAAAATGTAGATATCCCTAGAAGAGCTAACGTAACTGACAAAATCGTATGACGACCTATTCAAGTTAGCGGGAAGTCGATGGATGCAGGTGACTCGGGATCGAGCTTCGTGCCAATCTTTGGGCTAGGACTATGGACTATACGATATGCTGTGGTAGTGATGAGTGAACCCTCGTGAGGTACTGTGGCCAGTCGCGCACCAATATATCTCTGAATTTAACAGTTATATTACCCCCAGGCGATGTTACTCGCCTCTAACTTTACTATGAAATATTAAGTTCTACAGTGGGGACTGATTTACTACGACAGTGCAATATCTGTTCCTCTAAATTCTCGTCGCTATCCCCAGCTGAACATCTGTAACAAAATGCAATGTATGGACAATATTCCGCAGAGGAATATGGACAGGCTGTGATCACGATGGTGTATTGTAGTTGATGACGACGATTCAAAAACATGACAGATTGCTTGGAGAATGCTTGGACCACGCCTTCACACACTATCAGCGTAAAATAGCAGCGGTCCTGACGAGAGCCAAAGTGCTGCGATGTGATCCCTATTGCAGAATGAATGTTGGTGTCATATACCTCAAGCATCACTTGCACTCAGGTCAACTGTGTTAGTTTATTTAAGTATTACTTTGTAACTTTATTATATATGTACATACCCAACCCACTGTTTATTAGTTCGATTTCTCCCTAGCCTAATGGTTGCCAGGAAGAGATCTCACTAGAGCTTTTTTACGTAGAATAGCTGGCAAATGAGCAACCAACTAACCTGATGGTAAGGGATCACCGCCGCCAATGGAGATCCGCAACACCAGAAGAGTCGCAGATGTGCTGTGCCCTTTTAGAAAGCTGTGGCTCCAATACCGCTGGCAACAGCTGATTCCACAGAGTACTTGTGTGTGGCAGAATATTTCGCGTAAAGCGCACAGCGGTGGATCGCCAACCATCGAGCTGATGAAAATGAACTTTTGAATTCTATCTTCATGTTTAAATTCGGCGGGTAGAATTTAACTTGGCAACGCCAATGAATCAAGCCGACTACTTCATAAGTTTTTCTTTTTCTGACCTGTTTTTATTGTATTTCTATTCGGTAGTATTATGTATAAAATAATGTATATATAATAACTGTATACCCTCTATTCAATAGCATGGATTACAACGAATAAATATGGTTTTTCTCGTGCACGTGTTTACTTCAAAGCTTGCAGCTACACTGTGGTTACACAATTCCACCGCAGTCCTCGCTATCTCTAAAGTCCTGGATAATCCGGCAGAATTATGGACGCAGTGGCGTTGTTGTGTCGCTCAAATGATCGCTTAAGGCGTAGAGCGACTGGATGGAACTATTCAATTTGACAGTTTGTATATTATGCGTATATATTTAAAGAGGCAATAAACGGTTGAAGTTGCAAACCAGCACACAGTTCACCTGATGGTAAGTGATTGAAGTGATCAACAAAGACTCAAGATGCTTACGGGAGGACTGAGCTCTAATGCCTCTACATACGAAACACAGCAATGTTCTGTTGCTATTTCAAGCTGGTATTTTGTGATAGTCTTAGATAATCCGGTTACGCCGACACATTCATGCCCCAGCTAGAACCTATCTGCAAGGTACCTCACGCTACTTCTGGGCTGACTTCGACGACGAATTTAAACGCATATTAGCATCTGTAAGTTTTTTTTATATGAAGTGGCAAACGAGGAAACTGTTCACCTGATGGTAAGTAACTTCCCCAGCCTGTGCCTCACACATTCATCCTCGAACACGAATTATAATGAAGATCAGCCTTGAGGACTAAGATTAAATGTCTCGTCACCATCAATAAGGATCTCCGGATCCTCACACTAACCAGACGAAACAGCACTGTTATGCTGGTATTCTGTGAGTTTTTATACTTACGTAAGGGGAAAGCACGCACATAACGTCAGTGTGCCCCCATGAATATACTTTGGCCAAAAATCAAAATTAAAAACCAAAATTTTTAAACATTTAGATATATATATATATATATATTACTGTGTTAACTCTGTTCTAATAGAGCGTTTTATTTTAATATAATACTTTAATATACTGACTAACACGTCTTGATGGAGGAAGGATATTCTTACAGTAGTTCTGTAGTCGGTTGATGTCTTGTCTCGGAGGCGACTGTCAGATAATCTTCTATTAGTCTATTAAGTCCGCTTTATGGTGGTTTAAAGAACAATAAAATAATGAGCCAGTGCCTTTACCTGCATAATGCTACTAACTTGTGAGCTGCACATCCAACTAATGGGAAGTGCGTTGGAGTCGTCAGAGATCCTATTATCTAGTGGCGCTATTTAGTCAATTTTACTTCAGTTCCATTTATGATTTGTAAATAAAAATTCGTTTGCAGGTTAAAGTGATAGGAAAGTTAAAAAAAAAGAACTATTTTAAAAGTGCAACAAGTTGAAGATAATCCACCTCGCGCTACACCTCTCCTCCGACTGACGGATCTGTAAAAGCCGAATAAGATAATAAAATATGCAATTGTTTCCGAGTTAAAGCCAGATCAAACAATATATATATGTATATACATTGACATAAATATATATCATTGAGAGTAACAAACGAGCACACAGTTCACCTGATGGTTACCATAATTTAGATGCGTTGTCACCCTTGAGGACTGAGATGGAATGCCTCGTCACCAGTAATAAACTAATACACTAGACGACACACAGAAAAATTATGCTGCTATTTCACGCTCGTATTCTGTGATGGCGTGGTCCTGCCCCGGTCGAGCTGACCCGCTCATTCTGCAACAAGAAACAAACTGCAGTGTAGCTCTACCACTATAAGTCAGACAATGTAGAGTCTAGAGTATGAGAAAAAGTAACAGTGACTCTGAGTTCACTTGTAATGTCATGGTAGGCGAGCAAACCGAGTTCCATCGCACACTTCAATATCTAAGAAATAAATAATAGATAATTAAATATTTCTAAGACATATAACTACATAAATATTTCTAAGACATAACTACATAAATATTTCTAAGACAAAACTACATAAATATTTCTAAGACATATAACTACATAAATATTTCTAAGACATATAACTACATAAATATTTCTAAGACATGTAAATAGGAGCATGGCTATAAAATTGATATTTATTATATGTAATAAATAGTTAATTTTAAGTAATATGAATAAAACTCGGCGTTTTTCTGCCCAATCAAGTTCGAAACGTAAATATGCTTAGTAGATCTAAGATCTGACAGCACAAAAGATCATTAAGCTCAATGGGATATGGGCCGGCCATATAGCTCGGAGAACTAATATCTGTCGGTAAAGAAAGGTTCTCGAGCAGCCGAGGAATAGCACTGGCAGAGCAGTAAACCCCCACTAAACGGATTGGCGGCATATGCGAGGCTGCGGGGAGTCGATGGCGCAGCACCGTTCTGTGTTTCGGCAGTGGGGCGCTGATGAGCTGAGCTGATGATGATGATGTGTAATATATCTTGTGAGAAATAGAAGTGTCTAAAGCTGACCTCGTCTGTATGATACCATTTAAATGTATTGTAAGTGTCGCTTGAAGATCATTTCGTTGGTCTGTCGGCCGATATCTTATCGGTGGCACATTGCTGACCCGTATTTGTTCGATTAGATAGCGTCGCGGTGAGCGACTTCGTGCTAGCTCCTTTTTAACATATGACGTCACCGGTACATTACATTACATTACATATATACATACATACATACATACATATAGCACTTTCGGTGCAACTGGTTTCGTTTGTAAATATATCATAGCTATACTTTACTATTATTCCCCTCCGCTTCATTAGATAAGATCACGTGTAACTTTTGGACAAAACTGTCTGCAGATGGCTTTTAACGCAACAATCTGCAACTTTGGCATAATCTAATCTTTGGAAGATAATTTTTACTACCTGTTTCTAACATAAGTATGACAATTTATTTTTCTTTTTTGTTACTACTATTTATTTTTACAGTGTGTTTCTTTATGTTAAGCTATAATCGGCAAGAGCATAATATCAGTATGGGCGTGAATTTGAATTAAATAAGCATCACTACACTGAGTCCTCGACCCTTTTGTCTAATATTTATTTTATACCTATATCATATAGACAAATAAACATCTTATTATAATTAATTTTTTTGCTGTCTGTCTTTACTAGGTGAGTTTTTAAAAATATTTGGTCGTTAGCCGAAGTTGACAAGATTGGCCAGCGGGTTCAGGTTCTTTATTGCATTTCTATGTATCTAAACCTCCCTCCGATGCTATTGCACGTGCATAGGAAAGGCGACGTGTCAGATGTAGTGCCAGGGACACGGAACATACAATACAACCAGACCCTAACTAACAATGCACAAATGTTGATGGACGGCAAACGAAATTAGGACTCGCAGCAGATGCTATGCATGTGGACGTAGCAACGAAAACAACAATTAAAAGAAAGAAATATTATATAATAACAAAATAATGGTAACTAAATCTTTATCTTTCGCTCAATTTTGGTTAAACTCAATCTAAAGTCTGCATAACTGTACAGTGTAACTGTATATACTGTAAAAGTAATCTGTTTACACAGAGCAAATGATCAGAATTGTAACATTAATATTCCAAACCAGATATACAAACGGCATGCCAACGTCACATTTATGGAGTTGTAACGGTTGGGCCCTGTAGCCGAAGCCACGCGGTGCATCGCTTGAGCGAGACGTCGGATGCTGAGTGATCTCCGCAAGCATCTCGTCGTGGGCCCGCGGGCAGGGAACGGGTCCGCCCCCCCACCGGCGAACGCGGTCGTAGGAATTTCGTTTGCTTCGACGTAGTGATGGGGAGATCGGGTCTCAACGAAGTTGAACCGTTGTTACAAAAGTTAGCATTATACTAAAATATAAACATTTATTGCTAGTTATATAAAACATAACAACATATATCTTAAGTAAAATAAGTGGAAAAAAAATATTCCCAACATATGAGAAGTCCACCAATCCCCAGGGTAGACTATGCTCTAACACCCCTGTAGAGCGGGGCACATGCCCAACAGTGGGATATATATATATATATATATGTATATAGACTGTTAACAAATGGTCGAAAATAACTACTACTTGCAAGTCTCTTTTTTTAAATCATTCAAAAGTCGATGGATGCAGGTGCTCAGATCGTACTCTGTGGTCAGTAGCGGACCAGTCATTCAATGTACGAACAGATTATAGTGCGTGTCTTGATATATTTATAACTATTATTAGAATAGTTTGAACTGCTACATTAGTATAGTTCAAACTATTCTAACAACCTCAATCTCGTTCAACTTGGGTAAGCGATGCCGGCGTCTGAAGATGTATCAGGAAGAGCGTTCCTCACATGACGGTCATATAAAATCATTCACAAGTTTTGAACTTATTAAACTTCACATATAATTAGTTTGTAATAATTAACAATAACAAATGACTGAGTAAGTGGCTCGAGGAGTGAGTCTATGTTTGAGTTGCGTCCCTGGTTGTTTAAACCAAGTTATTGGTTTTCTAATCTGGATGTGTTTGTCAAGTGGCAGCTGTCCCATATCACTGACACTGCATCCGCACCTTCGATCTTATTTCGTTTGACTTGCACCCATGCCGCTTGTGAACTTGATAAGTGCCTCTGCATTTACGTCAATACTAACGACTGCAGAGATAACATCGCCGTAGAGAAAAAGTAAGGTATTCGTGTTCCCATCCCTGTTGACTCCCACCACCGCATTCCTGTGATCACACGCGGCCCCGTCGGCGCGGGAGACCGCGTGTGACCGGACTGTGCTGTGAATGAGTAAATATCACAAAAAAAAGCAAGACAATATCGGAGGCTTTAGTTTTTAGAGACAGGATGCGCGTCACACCAATGTAGTTACCGTGTTGTGTCTATAGGCGGGCATTCAATAGCGTACCATTGTTTAGAACGGTATATTGTAATCACTGGTCATATAAACAAGTAAGAATCCACCAATATGAGCGTAGTAAGAGACGGCCCACGTATAAATATGCCGATAATATGATAATAATAATAATATTGGTACATCTTTGGCGTCAATAGCCTAAGGGTTTAGTGTACGGTCTGTGACACTTAAGGTGTTCGGTTCGTATCCGCCATTCGATTACCAGTGAAACATCTAGCAGAAGCATTTAAGCTTTAGTTGGAGTTGTTAACCGGAATGTTATAAATGTTATTAGCAAGTCTAGCATTATTTAAAAAATAAATAAACGTGGCCGGCACCAACTTGTCATTAAGATGGGCTGACTCTCGAATAAGTAGACTCCCTGGAACTGGTCTCGTTCATCTGTTGGTAAGTGGTGGTCTAGGCAACTACACCCATCTTCAACAAAGATGTCAGATGTACATCTATGATATATCCAGAGAGACTGGATTGCAATTGGTCGTGACTTGTGCTTCAGTCTCTGGACCTCTACACTCAGCACACGCAAACGGCGGCATATTCCCGCTGTCACTTGCTGCCACTGTTATGCTTTATTATGAAACATAATGAGTAGGAAGTTGTATTAAATTATATTACATTTTCCACATTATTCTTCAAAGAATTAATGCACTTACATCCTGACTAGTTATCGAAGATACAATCTGAAAGGTAAGGCCGCAATGGTTACTAAACATCTGGGTGTATGTTCAATTTATACACACAGACATACAAAAACAGTATTACTAAACTGAAAATAAAATAATATATTTTTAAAAAATTCGGAATAATATAATATAATTCAAAAATAAGCAAGGCAACCGAAGCGTCAATAGTATAATAGTTTACGGTCTGCGAAACTTAAGGTCATAGCTTCGAATCCGCCATTGGACTATTGTCGTGTACCCTCCGTTGCAGCTTCAGCTGCAGTTGCAGTTGCAGTTGCAGCTGCAGTTGCAGTTGCAGTTGCAGCTGCAACTGCAGAGAATGTTAGTAATGTTAATAGCACTTTTAAGAATAAAAAAGTAATACAAGGTAGGAGGTCAGTGGAATGCACTCCCTGTGCATTCCACTGACTTTAGAAGTGAGACAGGAACATTTGCCGGTCATGCGTCTGTGTGACCTCGTTTCTAAACTGGCGGTTATCATTTGTAATGGCTGAATTGTGCCGGACAGAAACGGGAATTAAATACCACTCATATACGTAGAACACTCTCATATACATAGGGGAAACAGAATTTTAAATACAATGCTTGATCACATTTTAAAGTACATGGAGCTTAGTCAAGTAGAGTTCAGAACAGAGGTTCCACACTTTTTTCTCATAGACCACTTTCAAAATTGAGCTGATTGAATTTAATTGAGGTTCCGGTGGACCCCTTCAGCTACATTTCTACCATATTCCCAAAACTCGACAAAAACATTGTACACGTACTGAATATGCATTATGCAAGTTTTTACAAGTAACAGTCGCTGAGCTTCTTAAAATATTATCTGCCTACATTGATAGAAGTCATCAACGAGCATGCAGTCCATCTGATCTGACTTATTACTGCCGTCCAGTCCTATATCTATCCACAACAAAGTTTCAAGATACACATGCGTCACCTCTCACCCATGAATACTAAGATATATAGGTATGAAACACAGCAGCGTTATACTGTCATGTTGGTACATTTTGAAGAAGTGATACTTCCCAGGTTTAGGCAAATCATTGCATATTGCACGAAACAAGCAATATGCAACTTCACCTCTGACAAAAATACTCTAATCTCTGTTTAAAATTTCGGCAAATATCATAACGGTGAGAGGAATAGTGACAAGAATCCGTGCCGAGCGGGGCGGGCGCTATCAGGGGCGATAGGAGGCGCACCATGACCCCGGCGTATCGGCGCGGGCCCGCCGGCGGACACTCGCCGACCTTATATGCTCATGTACCATATGCCCGACGGCGACGGATGGCCATTTGACATGATCTTGAAGTTCTCATTTCAAATTCTTCATGTATTTTTTTTTATCAAAGGTGACTTTCGCCACAGACCTTCAGTTAAGTGCAGCGGGTCCTGCAGCCCGTGACACGCAGACACGCACTTCATCCTCAATAAGGCATCGCAATGCAGACCACCACCTCTTGCCAGCATGATGCTGATGTTCTGTGATATTCTTGATTCTTATAAAGAAAAACGGCAATCAGCACTATTAATATTGAAAACATCTTGATGTGTAGTTTTGTCCTTTCTGGTCGGCGTCCACTAAGGCATGACATGTTTAATCTGTTATCTAATGGCCACACCAGGGTTCAAAACATGAACTTTAAAGGTTTATATTTAAAAGCCGGTATCACTTCGACATTCCTATAGTTCTTGAACCCTTTACAGTAATTTTCAGGAAGTGATGCAGGTTGTATTCGACGACTTCTTTTCTCTGGGATCTGCATCCACACAGTTTGGTACATGTTTGCACAAACTCAAACTCAGTTCATCGAACGCAGAAGGTCCAATCCACAAATCATCAGTGTGAAATGACAGATGTTATGTTTCTTATGGTGTGTGAGTGTGGGGCTAATGGAACCCAATAACAGGCAAAGGGATTCTGTCCAAGTCCTCGGGGAAAAAGTAGCATATTTTTTGTTGTGCATGGATGTCATGGACCGCAGTCGTTGCTTACTATCAGGTCAACTGTGTACTCTTTTATTACAGAAAATTATAAAAAAAAACATATATTTAGCATAATATATACAAAAGTTACCTAATTTAACTCCCAGCCTCTATATATCATCGAACACTTGGAGTCAAGAGAACAGTGAGTTGGTACTAAACACGCTCGTGCGCTTTACCGTATTTGACTGATTCGCCTCTTTACACCAGGTGGGATTTTGGTATTAAACATCAAGATAACAAAAAGAGTATCTCGACAGAAAACTCATTTAGTTTGTTAAACTTTGGACTTTAGTTACGAAATGTTATTGCCAAAACCTTTATGATGACACAATAATGTGTTAAATGATGGTAAAAAAAAGCATTTATTATTCGCTGGAATACCTCGAATACTCTGAGATTGTTTTTTTTTAAAAACTTTACAAATCTATTGTTTAAATTTAAAATGTTGTTATATAGCACTCGATCAAATAATACATTAACATACGCATTCGTTTTTTATATCCGACAGCCTTATTCGAAATAGTATTCATTGGCGCATCGCGCACATGTCCCTGCGAACAAATATTTTTCCGCGCCACCCGAATATGACGCAATCGCTGTCACGACGCCGCGGATGACTCACGCTTCGCTGCTTGCACGATTAGAATAGATTATCTGTGGTGTTGCCGTTACATTTGAATTTACACCATAAACCATCGCATTATGTTTCAATTTAGAATGACTAAAACATTGTTTTTGTTGCTATGTACAGCTTTGTAATTATTATTGTATCTGTAACACTCGTAAAAAAAAAATCACGTGGATCTTTGTTTGTCCTCATATTGCGGGAAGGTCGCTTAACGGAATTCGTTCGTGTGTCCATAGTCTTAAATTATGAGAATAAACAACTTTCTTAGTTATTCACGATACGAGTCGTTAGTAAATACGTCCGGTTGCTCATTATAGTACTTGACAGCTGCTACATTACTTTAACGATCGCGAGTTTTAAACTAATTTAGGGCAACAGGTTTGTCTTCAGTACCAGTTATAATTCGTAAGTAGTAAGTAATCTCAGTTCAGTCTCGAACCTCTGCACTTAAATTTTATAATATAAGTGGTGGTAAACTAGTATACATTTTATTTGATTGTGGGTGTTTTTCTTCGTAGATGTTAATTGCGGCCCATGACATCTACATTCGTTCTCAAAAAAGATTCTATATGTATATATATTCGTGAGGTCTGAGATAGAACACTCACCATTCGAAACACGTTTATAGCTACACTGCAAAATATACATATATGACTTGAAATATTTTAGGAAATACCTATAAAAATATTGTTTTTTTTTTAAATTAAAATCAAGATACGAAGTAAATGAGTATCGCTTCAAAGTTTTTCAAATAATTTTTAGGCTTGCATTCTTTTTAATCTGTTCTCATTGCTTCTGCCACGCGCGCCCGATAGCTTCAACGTCTTATTGCAAAAAAAAAAGAAATAATAAAGGTAGCACTGATTGACTCTCAGCCGCCGTCACCTCTTTGATTTCAATTTATGCGACGTAACAGACTTGCTCATTATTATCTGTGTAAACTTGAACAGTAATGAAATTCAACCTTCATCAATATTCTTTTAAAGATTTTCAAAATGGAATGATAAAATCATTTGACTACACAAAGTACGTTTGTTTATCCCCGTACGAGAAACATGTAAACGCTAAAATTTCAATGGGGCTTTTCAGGTAATATCGGATAACTCCCAGCATGTGTCTCTAGGGCATCGTCGGATGCATACATTATGTACCGGCAGTAGGTAGGACCGGGAAAATATAAACCTAAAAGAAGTATTTCTCATGAATTTTAATTTTCGTCAGATAACATAGTTTTATTTTTTATCTTTTACTAACCCACGATATGTATGCTTGGTAACAGCCTATATACATATACTAATCCCACTGGTGGGCAGACAAGCAGGTGTCCTCACGTTTTATCGTACATATTTTTTTGTTTTAATTCATCACGAAATAAATTATAATAGCAGAGACAGTGGTACGTATTGTGAACATTATTGTACTAAGGAGGTTACTTTGTTTGGGTGTACACATTTGGTGCGGCCCGTTACGAATAAAATTTTAATAATAATCTATACAAATGTGTGAATATGTGTTGCTTTTTCATAGAAAATAACGAAGAAATGGCAGACATGCTGCAGCTTGTTTGTTGCTGCGGCCTTAACTGCTGGTGGCTTCGACCGGGAAAAAACGTACGTCCTTCTAGGATACCAGCGTGAAGTAGCAGCAGAACGCTGCTACATCTGGTGAACGTTGGAATCCGGAGATCTTTACTACTCAAGGGTGATGACGGATCTGTATTATGATCCCCATGGGTGGGAATGTGGTGACCCAGCAGGTGGACTGTTGGCTCGTTTGTCTTCCTCAATGAAATAAATAAACGAAGCGTTTAACTTATACTTTACTATATCTAAAATGATCTCCGCATTACATCCGGTACTCGGACGGGACGGTTCACTTTATAAATAAATAAGGAAATTCCAGATAAATTTCCTTGTATCCGACCCTCGTAGAGTTTTAACTAAAAGGTTAACTATCTCAGTGTCGAGGGTTCAACGTGGCAGATAAGTTCTTACTCGTCCGTTTAATGACCGAGTACACGTCATCATGAACGAGGTTACACTGCAGCGGCGCGTTACACGTCTGCTGTTTGAAACGGTAACGTTATTAATTGTGCGATATATAAATTGCAGTTATTACGTGTTGTTTGTTAGTAATGTATAATTTGTATATTCATGTGGGAGGGATGGTCGGGTGTGGATGAGGAAGAAAATGCTCCCGCATAGTACCAAACAGTACTGTTCTCTCATTCACTGTTCTCACACTATAGCTAGTTTTTAATAACAACATGAATGAGCCGGCTCGACCTCGGCGGAAAATCAACGTTATTAAAATTCAGTGTAGGTATTGGGGACCCAATTACAGCTAAGAAGGTGTCCCTTTTCAGTGTTCAGGGATGGGCCGTACTGAAGTCACTTACCATCAGGTGAACTGTATGCTCGTGTGCCATCTCCAATATTATGTATTAACAATCCCACGCACGTAATGTTGTACTAACTCTGAGTAGTACTCTCGTCTTAAATACAATAGATTATAATATCACAATGTGATGATATCATGGTATCGCAAATATTGAAACGCCTCACGGTCTGCGCAACTTACTGTCGCAGGTTCCTATCCGTCATTCGACTGCCATCACCAGCACAAGTACTCAAGCTGGTTCATGTTCCTGTTGCTGGTACTAATGTTATGTCACCTCTGCTATCTTTAAAAATATTGTGAATCGATTTCCGTCACAACATATATCTACTGTCACAAAATCATTTAAATTCTGAATAATGAATATTGTAATAATGGCTAATAACTTAGTTATTTGGAAATCTGTCGATATTCATACTAACCCGAGTGGGTTTGGGTAATTTTTTATTGCTTTATCGCCAGTTTTAAGGGTTTTCGGTTTCCAGTCAGTGCTACGCTTGTGTTCTGACTCATGCTGGAGGTAGGAACAACCTGCAGCGTGTCTACCGCTGTGAGACTGATACTGGGTCGTGGATACGACGTCCGGCACGCGATGACGTAACTCGCGTGCGTCCCCGTCTGCGCGGGCGCATGCGTGCGAGTGCAAGTCATGGTTGTCGCGCACGCCGCGTGACACGAGACCGCTCGCACTGGTGGCGATACAACGCCGTCCATGTCCGGCCTCCGCGCGGCTTCCGGTGCTCCACTAGAAATTTACTGGCGTGGACCAATTAAGTCCAATTTTAACCGATTCACCACGAGCTCGGCGGGGAAGGCAGACATCGTGAGAAGTCTGTGAAGACTGTGTGAGCACACACCCCAAGGTGTGATTACTAATCCCCTGTCTACCAGAGGAAGATTGCCTGGGAGGATGCCTTGCCATGAAATATAAACACACATTTATATTTATAATTAAATATATACATTTATATATATATATATATACATACATATATATTGGCTTATAATTTACTTTACTTGTATATCTGATACAATCATAGATCGACTCTGAATAAATAATATTGTAATGCTGTCTACCATATGAATGTTAACGCAATGTGTCCTCACGTCCGTCCGCAGCGCAATGGAGTCGTCTTCAACTCATGTTCATAACTCTGTTATTTGGAAACTTGACGACATTGGTTATAATATGAACGTGACTCACTTTTTTTGCATAAATTAAAAAACAAATTAAACGAACTGAACTAAAAATAGATGATTTAAATGGCCTAGTAAAGATATTTCTGTCTCGTAATGCCGAAAAATCGTATAAAAACTTTGGAAAAAATTCGATACACCATTCGACCGCATTTCAGCTACGTAATGGTATCTTTTCAGAAGTATTAAAAAGTAACCATGGTTTATGTTATACGAGGGACGGAATTCGTTACTGTGAGGACAAAAGGTTCTTTATAAAACTATCACAGGGAGAAACCGTGATCCCGTCCCATTACAGGACCCCATAACACTAACTTCGCGTATGAAATAATAATAAACGCTTCCCGGGATAGACATGACAGGCCATGACGTCATAATGGCGGGAGGGGTGTGCTCCCGTTAAATGGCCTATTAAACGTTGTCCTTTAGGACAATGGGGACCTGCCCCCCCTCCCCTTCTCCGTAATACGGCATGATGGCAATTGCGCCGACCTTTTTCGAAACGGTGATGGAATTCTAATATTAACCATTTCCTGAAGATCGATGCTTTCAGCTTATTTATAATTAGGAAGGCAAAATCTTGAAATTGCAATGTAATTTAAAATGCCGACCCCGTTGTAGTTGTTGGTTGGTTGTAAACTTCATGAAGGGTGAGATTTCATAATTTTTTATGGTTACTAAAGGGACGGCTCGTTGTAAACGTTGTGCCGGTACTGAAGCTGGGCAGATGGGCTCTTTGACGGAGATTCAAAACTCCTGTGTTGAAAAAAGTGTTATGGATGTTGAAAAGGCTGATGATGATAAAGGTGCGTATAACCCTGGTTGCCGGCGGTGGAATCATTTTCCACCAAAAAAAAAATAACTAATGCGGTACATTCGAGAAAAGAGCCAAGGTAGGCTCTTAACGGCCGGACGTCGGCGGTTTGAATTCGACCAGATGGACAGCATCCTTATCATATTAAGACCATAAAGGAGACTCAAGTCAGGTACAAGTAATTGTTTATTGTAGTCCAACAGTTTTACCGTAAGATATACCCGCTGTACCTCGATAACATACATATAAAGAAAATGCCTCCCCTCCGCCATTTTTTAACTTTTTTTAACGGTAAAACAGAAAAGTAGGAGCGAGAGCACGATATTGCTCTCTCGTTTGGACTCGTATGCGCGGACGCTTACATCACCTGGACGCCGTCATCTGGTCAGAAATATATCGCCGTGGTCGTAATCGACGCGAAGGACGCCACAGTGACGACGCTTTACAAACTCTGCTTAAGTTTAACAAACGTCGAAGTGGGTTCCCGTGAGACGGCGGCGCGCGGTGCTGACCTACGTCAATCTTCAAAGCGGCCGCTCGTGCGTCTCCTCGCCAACGGAATTAGCTTTTGTGTCGTCTTTATTTTTACATCGTATGTTTATCCCGTGCCGACATTTTAATAGCGTAAGGGATATTTGTCGACCCGTCTGTTATTGGAATGTTTTTTTTGTTCAAGAAGATTTTTTTATTATATTCAAATGACAAGCAAGCTCACAGCTCAGCTGACGGTGACAGATCAGAGAGACAGAACGTGCATGACTCTCACATTCACCCCCGACAAGGTAGAGGTGTTGTCACGTCGTGAGGGCGAAAATGTTATTCCTCGTCACATCATAAGGATCCGTCTACTTACTTGTGACCACAATTTCGTCTTGACATTGAGTGCTGTAAGCGTATAACTTTTTTTTATGTTTTTAATTTTTGTTTTTTATTTATCACTACATCGATAATAATTATGTATATATTTATATATATATTTTTATAGTTTATGTAAATGTATATAAATATCTATCATTTTATTTAGTATTATAAATTCCTAACATAATATATAATGATATGTATATATAATTGTATAAGCATTTAGATGTACTGTATGTTTCTTTTTTCTTTATTATTATTATTCTGTCCCTACCTTGATTTCTCTGAACCTCCCAAGGTAGATAATGCCTTAGGCATTAAGTCCGCCTTTGTGCATATGTTAGTTGTACAAAAGTTTATAAATAAATAAATAATTAAATAAATCATCATTATAATTTCCATCCATCACTGCTGATCATCGTCTTCCGCCACATGCTGCCACAGAGTACGATCCTGAACCGTGGACGTCCCACATTTGCATAGAACGTCTCTGGTGGGGCCTAAATACGAGGTCGTCCTTCTAGAACTATGCTTCTCCCTTGGATAGCGGTCTCCGTGTCCGGTCCATTGCCAAGTTATAAATAAATCATAGAAAATATAATAAGAGCACAGATTATTGCGGTTTCGTAATATCTGCCGGGAAGCATAATCGAAAGTTTAGAATTGCTTTAATACGTGAATACGAGACGTGTACCAGTTCACACCAACGAACGCGATGTTTTGTTCAATTAGGGTTGAGACGCTTAACGAACAATTGTAAAAAACACATTACTTCTTCAGGGTATTAACCTCTGTAGATAGCTCAGGATGGATGTTTATATGATCACTCACAGTAATTGTACTGTGTTAGCAGAATTTGCGTAATTTTTTTCACTGGAACACATTGACCTTCGATGAAGTCAAGACGAAGGACCGCTGTCAGTATCAACCTTTAGTCTCCATGGCTATTTACTGGACATTAGGTATGCTTGTGTATTCTATTGGGTCATTGAATCGTTATTATTTTTAAATAAAACAAATAGCAATATTTTATCTTACTAATATCAACCATTTGTACAAGAAATAAAGTATATTGAAGTGGAAAATAAACCGTATTGTGCAAAATAAACTGTGTGATGCGGCGGGTCCTATCGCGATCCGTCGCCAGTCAGTGCGGACGAGTTGTGACGAGTTGCGACGAGTCGGCACTCGCCGCCGCCCGCCGCAGCCGAATGATACACGCAAGTCGACACAGCTGCGACAGGACCTGCTATTGACGAGAACATAATGCTAGGTCGTGGCACGTTCGAGTCCCAGGCTAGTTAAGTTTTCGCTGTCAGATTCACAATACGTAAGCAGCTTGAGATCGATTGCGTCGCGTCGTGAGGACAGCTGAACGTCTGAGTAATAATAACCCCGGTGTCAATAAATTATCAATAATTATTATCATTATTTGGCAACTTGTGTTCTACCGGCAAGAAATATTATAGTCATAAGTTGTTGATGCGATTTTGTAATTATTACTTTTCTATATAATATGATGGGTGACAAACTAGCACACATGTCATCCGATGGTCAAGATCCTGTTGATGTTAGCGCTGTCAGCCTATCTGTCTGTGTGTGTTCTGTCTGCGAAACTGTCTTTGTCACATACGCATAGTATTTAGTAGCTAAGCGATTAATGGTTTTACCTGAATGGTTTTGTATGAAGTACGATGACAATGTGCCCCTAGTGAGGTCGACCGCGGCTATATCTTGTGGCCTTGCCAGATGATAGCAACTGAGCACAATATGCTGCCGTAAGCATTTGCGCAAACACAGGCAGTCAGCCGCTCTCCCCCTACCTATTCCGATGTCACGCACGTGTATAAAGATCGGAAGAAGGTTCACATGCAGTGTCAAGGGCACGAGTCATACACACAACACAACTAGACCCCAAAAACAACATATTGTAATACACATATATTGTTCTTCGACTGGGAATCGACATTGGACCCGCAAAGAAGGAGCTAGTTACTCTAACCACTTCACCATACGGTCGTCAAGTGAATCATAAGAAGGATAATTTTAAAATTTTATTCCTTTTTTTTTGAAGAGAGATGCGACGTAGATTTTTATTGGCTGATAAAGCCGCTTTCATTCAGGACGTTAACTCTGTACTCGATTGTATACACACCAAAATAATAAGAAATAAGCAAAAAAACACAATATTGTGATTTATCATGAAACCTGACAACCCTACATCCAACATGCCCCAGTTCGAGGTGCAATTAAAATCGGCCTTCGATGTGTTCTTTAGTTTTTTCGGTTGTTCGCCACGCCCCGGGCCCGGCACTTGCGTGCAACAAAACATGCAATTCCATAGCACGTGACTATCTTTATTGAAAAAAAAAATTATCTGTCACTTTACTTACGTTAATTTTAAAAATGTCATAAGGTAAATAAATGCATTTCTAATTTGCTAACATATGTGGCATCTGTTGAAGACTAAATATTATGGGAACATGTTGAACTGCAATTTAGATAGACGGATTTACGAGCATCACAGTACAGCAAATACTAAAGTATCAGAAAAATAGAAAATATTTTATCTGTGAAGAATAACAGTGTCCTTCCCAATTACAGGTAACGAGGCATTACAGCCAAGCCCTCGAGCATGACAAGGCATGTGTGCCATGAGGAGTACTGTGTGTTTGGTCGTCGCTGCTGCTATCAGTCTCGCGTCGCCGGCTTGACATAGTCCGCTAATGTTCATCTTACGATCATCATTATTAGACAAAAACACTTTACGTACAGACCTGATTCACTACGCCTCGCAATTAATATGCAAGTTGCCCTTCGCGAGTCCGTCGGTGAAGTTTGTACCTGCCGTTGCGTCGTCGCGTCCCCTCTGCCCACTTGCTGACGGTCGCCTTTGTGTTTTGACGTCTGATAAATTGTTAACAAATGGTTAAAGTTATTTGTTTCATTCTCTTTTTCTATCGTGTTCATTCTGTTATTCTATTTCTCTTAGGTCTATTTTTTTATGTGACTAAAGGTGACATGCGATCACATTTTATCTCATGGTAAGTAATATATGCGATCCATGACATCTACATCTAATCTTAGCAAAGATTCAATATTCACGCACGCTGGCACATGATGCGTTACCCGTTGTCGCGTCCCAGTACTCTACACAAAGCATAATAATTTTTAGCATAAGGACTATTTTAAAATGATATCACTTTTTGATGGTAACTTTGTACACTTAGCCGCATAAGCACAGAACTGGATTAGGGATGGCGAAGTTGTGTGAACGTCTTCGTGCTTTGTAGTAGAATTATTACAAAGTTTTACTAAGTGTTATGGGTAGTTGATGTTAATAGAAAAAGTTCGCCTCAATAGAAATTGGATTAGTTATTGCACGAATATATATTGTGGCACTAATAGGTTAAACTATGAACTGACATACATACATGCGGTTTGTAGCCGAGGCAAGAATGCGCAACTGCTAGACACCTGCCCAGGTAATTAAGCACACGCGCGGTGGAATTACCTAACGTAATCAAAGGTAAATGTACCGTCGGACAGCTGACGTCCAATATCTAGACAAATTAGCTTCATATTGCATCGTATCAGTTTCTATAATCGTGTGCGTTTTAGAATCGTAAATGCCTAATACTTTTGTTTTATTTGTTATAACTATGACACAATAAATTGTCTCTTAGTCTTTGATTCTAGGATTTTTTGTAACAAGATTTTTAAACAAAGCGGATTTTGTAATCGACGTAAGAGAACGTACCGCCATGCATCTTCCCTGGGTGCATTAGATTACAGGACGTGTAACAGGGTAAGGTGGGATTGTAGTTAAAAACGGTGCCTTAGGTGTTGTTAAAATAATATTTACTGTGCAGTTTACATCGTTTGGTTAAAGACAGATGTCTCGTATATTCCATGTACGCAACAGATTCCAAAACGTCGACAAAACATTTATCACAAACAATCTCTTTGATGGCGGCAGCGCTGCAGTTGAAGATGTTTCATTAAGCTTTTTTATTTTAAACAGAAACTTGAATCAAGATTGTCATCTCAATTGGATCGTCTATACATTTCTTTACCCTTTACGTAGGCATCTAGACAGTGCGATGGGAACGTGAGTAGTTCAGACTCGAGCAAAACACTGCGCTAAGTGATATAACTACGCTGCAGTTTGTTTCTAGCTACAGAATGAATGGGTCATCTCGACCGGGGTAGGACTTCGAAGGTAACATCTCCTCACAGAATCACAGTGTAAAATAGCAGCATGCCGATACTGTGTTTCGTCGATGTGGGAAGGGATCCGGAGACCCCTATTTCTGTTGAAGAGGGATTCCATCTCAGTCCTCAAGGGTTGGATGAATGTAGATGTCGTGAGACGCAGGAATCACTTGCCATCAGGTGAACTGTGTGTGAGTTAGCCATGAACGGTCGCGTACCGCTAACTGTTCATGACTAACTCACACACAACGTAACGTAACTAACACCCGTGACACCAGTGTCGTTTTGCAGTTCCAAACGCACGTGTAATTAGAATGATATGATATCAATAGAGAAAATTTGTCCTCATTAGTTATTACATTATATATTATACGATGACCTGATGTTAGTGGTCACCGCTGCCCACGGACATCCGCAACGCGTAAGGAGTCGCAGATGCGTTGCTGCCTTTTAAGAAAGGTGTAGGCTCTTCATTAGTTTGAATTAGTTGAAGGTCTCCAAGTCGTATCGGTTGGGAAATACCACTGGCGACAGCTGATTCCACAGAGGAGTTGTAAAAATTTCGTATAAAGCGCACAGTAGTGGATTGCCAACCATCGAGATGATGAGGATGACATTTTGAATTCTGTCGTGATGTAGGATGTTTGAACTGAGCGGCTGGGATTAATCCGAGCAACTCCTCAGAACACTCTACGGTAAATTCGGTAGAAAATCAATTATATTGAACATTAGAAATTGTTTCACCTGCATCAGCTTCACAACATCAACACTCACCTGCTGGTCTAGCCGACCCATTCATGCAACAGATGAAAACAAGCTGCGGCTAAGCTCCACTAATGTAACTAGGCTGCCAAGAGCGCGTACTCTCCATAGAGCGGGGGTCACGGTCACCCATCCGCTGCACGATATAGTCCCACGGTACGTTAGGTTATGATCGGTAATAGTCTACAATTATCGCCGCTACACGCATTCCAACGATTATGAATGAATTCTGATACAATGGCTGCCGGGTAACTCGTTGTTCGTTCCCTATTCATTTCATAGTAATCATTTTAACTTCATGCGTAAGTACTTACTAGAAGCAAATATGATAATAAATGACCACTGCGATTCACAGAGGATGAATCAAGGATGGATGTGCCATCTTTTATCTCGTGTTATCGTCGCTGGGTATTGCCACGTTATTATATATTGCGTGGCCTCGTTACCACTTGACCGCCCCCGTATATCCCGACTTCTTATTTTTTAATTGGCGATGTACTTACTTTTGAAAGTTATTAACTTCACAATTTATAGTACAGTAGGTATGGTATCCTAATCAAAGAAAAAATCATTGTCTCTGAGTGTTCAGCATTCACTCTTTCACATTCCACATGCCGATATCGAATGAGATCAAAGGAAGGTCCAGATGTATTGTCTGGGACACGAGTCACGGGAACTAATGCCTTTTCCAGGTTTGGGCATCGAACTTAGTGCCCGCAACGTAGCAACCAGATAGTCTTACTACGCGACGCCATCATCACTACAGCTACGCGACCACAGGTCAGCTTCTCTGTTTCACATGTGATCATTTGTGCGCATCGAGAGAAACCGGAAGTCGGTTGCGACGTCGCTGTCGACGGATACGTGTCGTACTTGAAAATGTCAGTCAGTGTTGTTCTTTATTATTGATTCGATCATTTGAAAAATAAAACATCATCATCGACAAGGGTCTGAAGCACATAGTCCAGTGTAGTGCACCTTATCCTTGCATTGTAATCAGCTCAACACTCAGCAGGCGCTGCTGCGTTACTTGCCAAGTGAACTGTGTGCTCTATTGTCATCCTTAAAACAATTAAAAAAAAACAGTCTCCTTATATATTTGATTTGCCCTATACCATTTCCTAATTACCTTTTGTGTATAAATGTTGTATTCAAACACAATTTATTGATAAGGAATAAATAAGGATATAAAGTTAACCGTCTCCCCACCGTGGAGGAATGCCGTGATGGATTCTTGGACCGCCCTACGACGTCGTCGCTTGTATGTTCTATTGAACATTTCATATGAAATCGCTCAGGATTTCTTCGAAGTCTCGTGACAGTGTAACATACACAGCGTAAGAAATGCACTTGTTAGAAGTAACGGGTGCAGCCTCACGCTGCCGGCTGACGACGCGAACGTTTGTCGGGGAAACCCAGGTCCTGGACGATATCGATTAACTCGGAGCATACACGCACCACGGGCGCTATGCGACAGTTGTCAGACAGTTGCCCGTTAAGGAAACATAATGTAGATGCATTGACACCTCTGTGGAAGTGACAGTGACAGATGGAATTGGAATCTCCTTATTTCTACATTTACTAGTTTCCTTCTACCTTCCTGCTGGAGCGCGTCTCTACCTCTGATCAAATCTTCTCATATGCGCCAAATGTAACAAACTTAAAACCTCTCTGTATAATATGTAAGTGTATATTTTAGTATGTATTGGTGATGTGTACTTCTGATGTGGACAGAGGCTTCTGTTCAGTAATGATGTCGTTATTATATACAAGTGTTGCTCATATTTATTTATTGTTGACTTTTCTTGTTGCCCTGCTCTTGTCAGGTTACCTGGAATATACCTATCGCTTATAGCAATAAGGCAGCTCTTGCCCACATTTAGCTCATAAGTTTTGTTTTAGTCGATTGACTGTACCTACTTTAATGTGAGCAATAAAGTGTTTATCTATCTATCTATCTATCTAAAAACACGGAACTAGTTAAGATAGGTACATGTGGTGGTATCTAATGCGCTTGCTAGTGAGATTCAAAACAATCTGATGTACGGAGCGCTATATGATATTCATATAACATTCGACATACGAGTGTGACTATTGTGTTTTGCCATGTTCTGGGCCGAACTGGCTCACAGCTCATGAGATACGTACTGCCCATGACACCCTCAATCATACCCGATAAACAATCACAAATCAGATACGTTGCCTTTCTTGACGACTGAGATGGAATACCTCGGCACCAGTTAAAAGGGTCGTCGGATCTCCACACGCTCCAGCCTATTTAACTCCGGTATTGTGCGGTCTCAGCTATCAACACACTGCACCGTGGCCACGAATAAGTAAAAGTAACAATAAATACAAATGAATGTCCATTATTTGTACGTTAAGGTTGTCTCGCCAGTGCGAGTTTTCTTGTTCTGTCACCAAATTTACGTTTATTTTCATATCGCCGTCGCTTCAACTATTTGAGGTGGTCAACAAACATTTCGAGTGCTTCGTAAGCTCGGCACTGTCCGAGGAACGACATGGCAATGGTCTGCTGGGCGGGGGCGGGGAGAGGGTTCTCATTGTCCGACACATAATCATACCCGTCCACCTCCCCGTGGTCCCCCCCGGCGCCAGGAGGTATCGCCTCACCGCCTTGCTGACGTTATTATTACTTATTAGCTTTCCTGTCAGATTTTATTTAATTATTTTTTAATCATCGTGTGTGAGATTATTCGAAAACAAACAGATTACGGAGACAGTATTTTTAAAAGCTTTAATATCAGTAATGTGGATCACCTATTCAACGAATTTTTAACTATCTTAACTACTTAACGCTTAACTTTACCTGTACATGTACTTATGTGTATATATGTATGTTTGTATGTACATAGTATTTTATTTAATTTATTTATTTACTATTGTATTCACGTAACGTGACAAAGAGAGACATTAATGCCTGTCGTCATTCTCGTTAACGCTAACTCGCGGCGTAATTAATTCCTAGTAAAAATGTGTTTATGAATGTGTCAGTTTTCGCCGACTTCCGGCCGTCTGAATAGTCAGAAATCTCGCAGATTTATTAAGAAGCTATGACATTACAATAATGTCATGAGTATGCGCGTTGTTTAAGTTGTTTTAGTTATTGAGCCGCGTAAAGCTGTTGTTTCACTTTAGTACTCTACGACACTACTGTTTCTGTATCGAAAGCGAGCTACGGTCGAGATGTTTTCAGTTTTAAAGTAAAATCACGTGATATTTTCAACCTGTTAATATCGCCACAGTTGCTGTCTTTATATCTATCTCTGAAAGAAAGAATATGTTTATTATTGTAAGTTAAAAAATTTACACATTAAATGTGTAAATTTATTTTAAAGAAATCCCAAACAAAACATTTTTTGCTCAGGTCGATCGTAGTAGTAGACATTATGATATTCACTTTACTCCTGGGCACCACTTCGCCCACAAGAGGGAAGAGACTATTTTTCCACTCCAGTAAGTTAACAATGCGGGTCCATCGCAATGTTTCGTTACGCGAGTCAACATGCGGGCGAGCGCTTCGGGACGACGTCTTCAAGTGGCGATGTATTTAATATATAATTAAATAATTATATTCTATGAATATAAATTAAATTCTAGTGACAATGAATTACGGGACGAACCGGACTTTCTTAGCGACACCTAATGGTGCCAACGTACTAACTAATTGAATGTGTGACGTCGGCAGGATGGTGGTTCGTGTACCTTTCCTCATCTTGATGGTGCTAGAGCCGTGCTGCAGTTTTAACTGCGGCATGAACGGGTCCATCGGAGGAGGAAGTACGAAATAATAGCATGACGCTCCTGATGTTTCGACTTGTGAGTGTAGGGATCCGGAGACTCTTATCACGAGGCGTTCCGTCGCAGGGGTGACAAAGCATCTGCATATATATATTTATACACAGTGTTGTTCATACAATTAGAAACACTTCTTATAAATAAAGAAAGTATAACTTCAACGTACAAATGTTCATAAAAAATATACACATTCAATAATTAATAATCATGCAATAATATAGCCACTCAAATAAAAAACTCATTAAATGCATAAAATATCAAACATATCTTACTCTTAATTACAAAATGAGTCTTACACATTAGTTTATTTTCTGTTATTGGCCGCTTGGATGCCTAATTAGAAACCTTTTTAAAACCTTTCCATAGCTCGTTCTTTTTTTGAAATAGGAGAATAACATTTCTTTCTTGGCTTTTTCTATTATTTTGGCGGCAATTCAAAATTTAATCTGAATTTTATTTCGTTCAAAATGGGCAAAAATAAAAGTTGTGACGCGTCAACTGGGCAAATAATTGTTAATTTACATATAGATCATAAGTGGGCGTACAGAAGAATAGCTGAGCATTTAAATTGTTCTGTTAAGAAAGTTTTTAATGCAATTGATCATTATAAATTACATGGAACTGTTGAAAATGTTCTTACAAAGGCTCAGCCAAGAAAAACCTCTCCCACAGAAGATACCCTAATCATTCGTGTTACTAAAGCAGCCCATGTAATGGCTCCAACCAGATTAATAATGAAGTTTTTTCGCCTGATGACCCGAGAAACATCTCGTCAAGACTGATATGCCGAATATTAGTGGAAGCAATTTGTTTGGAAGAATCTCTCGAAAGGTCCCGCTTCTTACCAAGCAGCACCGAGACAAGCGATTATTATTCGCTAAAAATATGTTAATAAGACGGTAGGAGAATGGAAAAAAGTGTTATTTTCAGATGAAATAAAAATAAATATGATAAATTCCGATGGTAAGCGGTATGTTAGACGTCCTGTAAACAATGCTTTTAATTATAAATAAATAATAATAATAAAAATAAGGAATATAGTCAAGCACGGTGGTGGTAACATTAAAGTTTGGGGTGTTTTTCCGGATGTGGAGTTGGACCCGTTCGGAAGATTAAAGGTACAATGGATTAATTGCAATAGAAAAATATCTTAGAGCACACAATGATTCCCTACTCAGACGATCATTTACCTGTAACCTGGATCTATCAGCATGACAATGACCCTAAACACAAGGCCAATAGCGTCTAATGTTTCCTTAGCGAACAGCGTATATCCGATTAGACTGGCCAGCAAATAGTCTGGATTTAAACCCGATACAAAATCTTTGGTATATAGTTAAAAAGAAAGTCTCAAACAAACGTACCGCCAGTCAAAACGAACTATATGAAGCATTTGTTGAAGCATGGAATTCAATCGCCCTAGAAAAATGTATGAAATTGATCGAATCAATACCACGTCGTTGCAGTGCTGTTATTGAAAACAAGGGATACGCCACTAAATATTAATTATAACTATTGGTAGGCTGTGGACAGTAGCTATTTCCTAAATAACAATACTAGTTACTAATACTTAAAAAATATTGTATTTATACTTTTTTGTTGTTGTTTCTAATTAGTTGACCATTATTGTTCATATTTAAATGTTTGTCCGTAATGTAATATTGAAACTGCACTTTTGTATTTATTGTGTTTATATATATATATATATATATATATATATATATATATATATATATATATATAAATATATATTTATATATATATATATATATATATATATATATATACATATGTATTTACGTATACATTAGATCCTTACATATGGCATTGGAGTTTTGTCGAATTATTTGAGAAAGAATTACAAATTCAAACCTATTATTTAGGCTTGTGTATTTGTGTTTCGAATTTAGTGATTAATTTGTTTTCGTGCCATTTGTTTTTTCTATGACATCCTGTTAACAAAATGGGAAACTTGAAATATTGCGTTATTTACGAATATTAGTTCCATCGTGGCACCAGCGCTGCAGAAACAGCTGGAAGGTTTAGTGATTTGTATGGAAACCGATTGAAGCACACCAACAAACACGTATTGAGTGCTGCGTCATATTACTCAACCGTCACAATGACGAAAGAATTTTTAAGCGTATCGTTACTTATGATGAACAATGGATAGTGTACGACAGTCGGAAATGCTCATCACACTGGTTGAACCCAGGAGAACCTGCCAAATCCTGTTCCTAGCGAAAGTTCTTAGGGAAAAGTAATGGAGAGTGTTTGAGGGATCAGTTCTGGTGTCATAAACTACAGATTTCTAAGATCGAGCCAGACCATTACGGAAGGTCTGTATTGTTAACAATTGCAAACCATGGTGGGAACACTTGCCGTTAAATAACCGAGACTGGCCAGTTGCTCTCGTCCACTGCTGCTTCACGATGGACGGTCGCTGAATTAGAGGAGCTGAGATTGGAATGTCTCCAAAACCCACCACACTCCCCGGACCTTGCTGCAACAGATTAACACAAAATTTCTTACAAGGATAAATATTCGATTCCGATGAGGCAGTCCAAACCGCTTTCAAAGATTTTATTGATTCTCATTCCAAACATTTGCATAGATAATAATAGTACACGCTTCGATTGAATAAATATATAATTTCAAAAAAAAGTTTTTTACTTTTTCCATTTCATATGTGTCATGAGGACCTATAAATCAACTTAGATTCTTCGATTCTTTTCCGGTAACGAACAATTCACATAAGTGTAATCCAGAACACGTAAACAACTGCAGACCTGCGTTATAACTGCGATCTGAAAATATATTGAACACGTATGCACTTAACTAAACTAAACATTTATTCCAAACCGTTTCTTAAATAGAATTAAGCTTTTAGTATTTAGTATGTCATCTGGTGTGTTGTATTGTAGCATCATTGGGCACGAATATTACATTTTCTTTTAATACACGTTATGTCGTAAATAAACGAAGCCAGGCGTGGCTACGTTCATACCGAGTCTCATGACTCTGTTCGGGCATGAAAGTTCTCTGATATATTTCCAGCGCGTCCGCATTAGGGAAGCTGCGTCCATTGTGATAAAATGAAGAGCGGATGGTCCGAGCGTAGCGTTACTGCTATTTTAGCTGCCGTTTTCCTGCAATTTCGTTTACCGCAAATAGCGTTGTTAGAAAACGTACTTTTTACGTTTATTATTCTCTATGTGTACTTGCTGTTGTTTCTTCTTTTTATGATCATTAAATGTTCTGGCGACCATTGTTTATTCTTTTATAATTTTATAATATGTTTTTTTTAACATTGTAACACTAGGTGGGCGTGTTTGCGCATTGGGTACTCTTTGGTAGTAACAGGTAAACTCACGAAATATAAGATGCATAAAAATATATAATTTATGCTAGTATAACATTTTTATTCCTACTTTTTTATTATATTAAGGGTGACACGAATACCATTTTCAAGTTTCACCTACATGTGATGCTGCTATGTCACGGAACACCGTCGCACAGTTGGGTTCTGACCCGTTCATGTAACTAAGAACTAACTAGCTGCAACCTGGCTCCACCACGTAACGTATAATTTGTTTTTCAAAGAATTAATTACCCGTATTGCCAACACACATTTATGGGTAATTCGTTACAGTGCTCCAAGTTACAATGTAAGGCGGTCAAACTTGAACTCGTCTCCCACCAGATCTATTCCTGTTGTAATCAACAAAAAACCGTCGGCCTGCGCGCGCGCCTGGCGCCGCGACACGCGCACCTACGCACACACGCGCGCACAAGCACGCACGCAAACAGACACCGCGACGCTCCGATTGGTCGGCCGAATACAAATACTGACAAGTTGGATTATCGATCGCTGTGCTTCAAAGTCGCGGCCTTGGACGACTCGTAAACCATACGCACAGTCGCCATGCTCGCTGGATCGCTTTTGATAAATTGGATTTTTTATTTTATCTTTAATTTATTGTCTTTTTTAGTTTACATTTATTTTACACGAGTTGACAACAACTCGTTACGGAGATGCCTTTTTTATTTTATAGTATTCAGGGTCGGCAAATAAGTACACGGTACACCTGACGGTAAGGCGGATTAAGACATTTACATCCATTCTCAGCAAAGATTAAGTTCCAGATGCGAATGTACTGCCATCGCGGAGGACTGCGATGCAATGACTGCTTACGTGTACTACACTTACCGAATGATACATAGAAACGTTATTATTCTATTTTCTACTTTTAAACACATTCATTTTGCTGCAAGAAGTTTGATGTAGTGTAGCTCTAACACGAACGTTTACTTTCTAACTACGAGTCTAATATTAATGCAAAAAATAAAATTGGTTATGGGTTTGAGTACTTTTGTTTAATTTTGTGATCATAATAATTATAAACATTTTTAAAGTCTTTGTATGTATGTATTGGTTGACAAGAAAGCGATGTTATATACGGTCTTATTTTATTACGTTCTACAAAATTATCCAAGATATTAATTGGTTCAATGAATTTTGTCCGTGTCGGAACTCAAACTCGTGGCGTTCCCAGTCGTGACTAATGCCCGCGATACATCGAGTTTCATTTTTTTTTATTGAACGCTATACGTAGTGATGCTTATTTATGTATCGATGTTGTATTGAGTCGATTTACTTTATCGATACAACGCGATCTAAATGCGCTATGAACAGAAATAGGGAGTGAATGCTTGGAATGTTCTCTGAATACGAGATTAGTGATTTTGGAGATACAGTGGTGCGTGCCGGCATAGAATTTAAATAGTTGCCTGCGATGTCCCAAATTTCGAGGAATTTAGATTGAGTATCTTATGTTCCAGATATTTCTTGATTACTGCACTAGCGTAATTTTTTTGTCTATACGCAGTATGTGAAGAAATTAAAGCAATATATTAAAACGAATATTCTGAACAATTATATACAATGTAATATTAAACAAAAGTATCAGTTTAAAACGATGTTCCGCAGTACGACATGTCTTGGCAGGTTAGCGGTCACAGAGACTTCCTCGTAGTAGATCTATGTTGTAACTAGTGTCTAGCTGCCACCTCGGTCCTTAGGCATGTGCAACTTGAACTTCAGGACGATGTAGATGTCACGGTCCAACAATTAACATAACTTATTATCAAGTTTTATTTTAATTATTTGTATTTTTTTATTACATCGAGAGTAACAAACGAGTACACGGTTCAGCTGATGGCAAGTGATTCCTGCGGCCCATGACGTCTACATTCATCCTTGACAAGGAATCATAATGCAGATGCGCTGTCACCCTTGAGGACTGAGATGGAATGCCTCATCACCAATTATAAAGGTCTCGGGATCCCTGCACTCGCCAGACGAAACACAGCAGCATTATGCTGCTATTTCACGTTGGTATTCTGTGTGAGCGTGGTCCTGACCCGACTGAGCTGACACATTCATTCTGCAGCTGGAAATAAACTGTAGTGTAGCTCTACGACTATAGAAACCTATAATCACCATAGAAAACACGGTAGCCTAATGCTTCTATTTCTATGATCCCGGGCCACCTTGGTCGTTAGTCATCGAGTAGGAAGACGATGGGCAAGACCAGATCGCGAGCCCCTCCGCCATCAGGTATGGGTTGTGTTCGATTGGCACCTTACTGGGTCCACGTTGCATACTCCGTCACCCAGGGAAACTCAGAGCGTAGCCCTCTCGCTAGCTCGCCGAGTGACTCTTAGATAGTCGTGTAAATGTTTATTGCTAAATATTCTGGTGATTCATTACAATCGGTTGACGTGTCATTGTGTGTGTTCCTGCCGGGGCTGACTGTTCTCGTGCCCCAATTAAATATAATGAACTGTTATCGCGGTTTCGTTTCGTTTTTTGGAACACTACTTTACCTATAACAGTTGGGTACAGTCACGTACACTAACTTAGTGGGACTTTTTATTTATCGTATCGAGGGTGACAATGGAGCACATGTTCGCTTGATGGTAACTGCACTCGGAGGACTGATATGAAATGCCTCATCACCAGGATAGGGTATCCAGTTACCCGTAGTGCGGTTTTGAAGTATTTACATATTTTTTAATGTTTCACTTATGATATTCTTTAGTTAAAGATGCTAATTACAGATTACGGTGTCACCAATAACGTTTGTTTGTTATGATATACAAGTATCATAGTGTCTTACGTACTTGGTCAAGTGTCACGACATGAGGAATATACAATAAAAAAAACTCAATTATCAACCGACATAACTTTGACTTCGGTACCCGGATAACACGGTCGCGTGGCAACCACGCTGCAGTACGGTTCGCGAGTTCAGTTGCACGCGACTTTACTTTTAAAGTTTATGCAGCATCAGAGGCCAACGTGTCAACAATTCCTGGAAATTTGTGTGCACTGCGACCACGGGGTCACGACACCGGCGGCCTGGCGGGAAGTTCGCAAAGAACTTTGCGTGTTATGACTAAGGACATAAGACTTCGTATCGTCTCATCTTTCGGGATAATCATACCTCTAATGATGTTCCGACTTAAAACTAATTAGTTTGTGGGAAAACGTTGTTCGACAATAACATCGATAGAGTTGGGTGCTGCATGAATGCGTCACCTCGAACTGGGCTGTATATATAAAGCCCACTGCTGGGCTACTATAGTTGTCGGTCGAGCACGTGGCAAGTAAGTAAGCTATGAACAATGTAAATGGCAAAATCAAATGGCAGATGGCAAAATTATCTCAATATTAAATAATTATGTATTTATATGTATTTGTATATATACCATATGTAAGTAAGTATATTTTTATTTGTCATATATGTCTAGTGAAATATGTATATTATAATTATGCATACGTTGTTTATTTATACCTCATTTGATCTCTGCATTACTCAAAGGTTGACTGGTAGAGAATGCCTAAAGCATTAAGTCCGCATTTATACATAACTATATATATATATATATAAATAGCTAAAATAAATAAATAAAAGCGCTTAGACAGTGAGCTACCACTCTCTCTCTCTCTAAGAATACCACATTAAAACAGCAGCATAACGTTGCAGGGTCCACACGATGAGTGTAGAGACATCATCTACCTTCAGTGAACCGTTTGCTCATTTGTCGCTACGAATACTATTAAATAAGTTGTTCAGTGGACCCGCGAGTTGTTAGTGCTGAGCGGCGAGTGGGACACGAGTCGCGCCCGCAGTGTCCGTGCTCTCGCCCCTGTCCTCGCTGGACTGTGGCGTTGCCAACCGTCTGGCCCCCGACGGAATGTACCGTTATGTATCTAGGAGAAGCAGACCTTGCTGACCACATGATACAACGAAACTAAACTGATATTTGATTAAATTTACTATATTCATTTTCTTTGATATAAACACACACGCAGACAGCAACGTATACGTACAAACATCAATTACTTCATTTAAAAATTCTCCTTCTGATATTATTAGTTCCACGCTTATTTCAATTTGGCCATTGTTAAGCAAAATATTTGAAAAAAATATGTTCATCTGTTATTATATTTTAATTTCTGAAGTAAACCTGCTTGAATGCTTCTGATTTAATAAAGAATTTTTATTATATTCTTTTTCAATAATATGCTTCTAATTCAATTCATAATTATGTTGATGCTGTATTAAAATTTATATTCATAAGTGTCAAAATACGTTTACGTCATAAAGACATTTACGTCATAAAGGCTCGAGAAGAGAGACGCCGCCCTGTCCAAATGTCAATATATTTGTTTATCATAAGGTTTCTTCAAATCGTTAGGTGTGATATAGGAAATATTATACCAAATTAAAAATAGGAAAGTATACAAAACGCTGTGGAAAATGAACTTTTCCCGATATTGCTAATTATTCGGGCAACTTTTCTTTTTATACAAACCTAATTCGGTCTATTACAAACATTTCAAAAAGTAATAACCAAATCGGTCTAGCCGTCCTCAACTGATGCACTTACACAACGAACAGCATTTAACTTTTATTTGTATACATTAATTTTTATATATATTTATTTAATGACATCGTCTTTTATATGTCAATGATCTCTGCGGCTTCAATATACGCAATTGTAAAGTTATTGCCTACGCCGATAATACTGTCTTACTATTTAATGGATCTGCCTGACATGAAACAGCTGAATTAGCGAAGATTAGACTTGAAGTAATATCATGGCTCAGAAGAAATTTATTAACGTTGAACTTATGCAAGACATAGTACCTGACCTTCACTAAATCTTTGATCAATCAAAAACATACCGTTGAATTTTCGCGGAATCTTCTGCCCCGCACAGCTGCTTTGTGGAACGGTCTGTCCTCGGCGGTATTTCCACACCAGTACGACTTAGGGTCCTTCAAGAAGCGAGAGGTGTTGCGGTTGTCCATGGGCGTCGATGAGCACCTAGGTGTGCCCGCCGCTCGTTTGCTCCCATTTTCTATAAAAAAAAGAAAAATACCGTTGAGTCGATCTCTGCGAAGGCAGATCAAGATGTGGTCATTTGTCATCATTAACATGTGCCTGTACAACTCTAGAGAATGTTAGATCCATTAGAGACCTCGGTGTTATTGTCGATAACCTTCTTATTGCGCGAGAGCATATCGACTCTTTAAAAGGTAGATTAAGAAAACTATTACCTGTTTTCAAGCGTTCAAGGCATATTCCCGCGGAACTACTGAAAACCATCTACTATGCTCTGTGCCAATCTTTATTGACTTACTGTGTGTCTGTCTGGGGAGATACTTGTAAAAGTTATCTTTCGCGAATCGAACGATCTCAGTGAGCATTGTTAAAAGTAATGCTTCACAAACCTATACATTTACAACATCACAGCTTAACTCTGAAGTGAACGTGCTTTCAGTCCGCTAGCAATTTATTTTGAATTCCGTACTAAGGGCTCTTTCATTTTGTAGCCCAGATATTAATATTTTATTTAAGACCTAATTATATTACCAGAATTTTTTCCTCCTCACACATTTTATTATTATTGTTATTTAAACATATTTTATGTTGTAAATTTAAGTTAATCAAAATGTTTGTTATTAAAACATTCACGTAAATCCCCCTGAACCATTATATATTATATTTTGATGACTTGATATTATAGATTGAATTGTTGTGTTTAATATGTATGTTGCTTCTTTGTAAACAATATTTTGGTTAAGAAATAACAGATTATATATTTATATACATATATACGTACGTATCGTCCGGTGCAGAGTTTAGTCACTGGAGGAGTGCAAATATATATGCGACACCAACACGACGCCATACACACGAGCGCGCAATGCTAAACACGACCGTGGCTTCCATTGCACGAGCCTGTGACTGTAAATATGCAGGAGATAGCACAGCTACTTTAAATCTGGTCTCCAGCTACAGCAACTCACACACAGCACACATATATGACTATATTCTCTGCCAATGAACCTTGGGGTCATGCAGGGATACCTCGAAGTACTTGTTGTGAATAAAAAAAATATGACGCAAATAAATATACATATATATATATATATATATATATATATATATATATATATATATATATAGTATATTTACGATATATATAAATACATAATTATCTAAAAAATATAAGAAACGTTACACTCCAATGACAGAAACCATGTTTAAGAGAGTCCGGAAGTAAAGATTTTCTTTAGAATATTAGGGGAGACAACTATCACACAGTTCACCGTATAACTGATACCTGGCGCCTCTCCTCGACATCCATCTTCAACAAAGGATTCAAGAAGCTCATGCGCTGGGAATGAGATGGAATGTCTCCTCACCTTATTGCGTCCCGGATCTGTTCGCTCAGCAAAGGAAACACATAATTATGCTGTCATGCCACTGGTATGTGATGACCCAATTATGTATCAACTTCACTTTTTCATATTGCCCCTTGATACCTCCAGCACAGAGCACAAGATGAAGGCGTTCTCTAATTGCACTTGATAGCTGTTCTCGAGCACCGGCGGCTCCTGAAGTATTCAGTGATGGACACAATCATTTCATTAGGAGCGCTCCTCGAAGAATTACAGGTGGAACCATTAACCTCCGGCGCTACTCCTGACCCTTGACGTATTTACGACGGCCATAAAGCAGCGCCGTGGGCAGTTAGCGCCCGCAGCACGAAGGTGTATCAGAGAGTCATCGGAGAGTAGTTTTTTAACCAGTAACTTTATACGTTCTATCTAATTAAAAGACGAAGTAACTTAAAAGAAACTGGCCCTGGCTCTTCATTCTTATACCTGATAGTCCGAGAATCTGAAATATGAATTTAATATATAATCTATATAAGTGAATCTCTATCTTCTTCTATTGTATTGAGGGTGACAAATGAACACCGTCACATAATATCACCGTGAATTATTAGCTTGTATTCATCCGGGTTCCTAATTGAGGATATTCGTGAGTGTCTCGGGCCGCAGCCCTTACCATCAGGTGAACTGTGGGAACGCTGTCATCCTAAGATACATACAAAAATATATAGTATGTATTTTAAAAAGCTCGATAACTATATCTTCATATTACGACCTCTCGGTATCAGTTGACGTAATCGTTCCTGTCACCGCAACCACGTGTAGACCCTGGCCTTCGCGCACTTGCACCAGAGCTCGTGAGAGTCCTGTGAATATTTAATATCCGGTATCACATCATAGTGTCGGGATTACGAGGGCGAGGGGTGGAAGGGCGCGGCCTTACCCTGTGTATTGTTCGCACTTAGGTGTGGGGTCTAGGATTTAAATGCATGAAATTACAGCGCGTAAATAATAAGCTTCGTAGTTTAATTATTGTATTGACGGTGACAAATGGGAACACAGCTTACCTGACGGAACTCCCGGGGCTCATGACATCCTTATTTAGCAACAAGAATGCTTTGTTAAAAATAATGCTAAATTACAAGAATGACAACGCATCTATATTATGAGTCGGTATAGAAGACGAACGTGAGTGTCACGTACCGCAGGACTCACTTATCATCAGGTGTGCTCGTATGTCACCCTCAATATAATAAAAAGACCAATAAAAATGTTTACTTAGTAGTAATTTAATTTCTTTTTATATGTTCACTTAAAAAACTTGAATTATAGTGCAATTTACACTACATTCATGGATCGGAAAGGCTTCTTCCGAAGGATCGACTTCTTGGCTCCAGGCGGATCTAGGCTTTTCAGACAGATAAACATTTCGGGTCTAGAAATATCTTTCATTGTAACGACATTCATATAGTCGAATGAAATGTTGGAGACCCGCCCGCCCGACGTTCCTGTCCGCGCGCAGGTCACACTAACATAATGCCTAGGTCCTCATAACGCCGTCTAGATCGAATATCTTATTCTAATGAATGAGTCAACGACACAAGATGCATTACAACCTTATTTACATCCCCTTAGTTATCCCCTGTACGTATCAGCGAGGTAATATGGTACATAATTGAATAGCAACCGTCCAACTTAATGAAAACGCGTGTTTGCTCTTGTATTCCATTCAATACTCATGTTACTGCACGAACTCTATACCTCATTGTTGACATGCGACTTCGCTTTCTCTTTTACACGTGCTTATTTAAATATTATTTGTCTCTGTCTTGTACGCTTTGTGAAGTGGATGATATTTTATTTATTTCTTGCAGGATTATTCGTGTGAAAAGGTATCACGTGTGTGTTTGCGTGCAGATTTCACTGTGTTTGTCCATGGACGTGGAGCTTGGTATTGAGAGTGGTGTGGGTTCTTAAAGATTTCATTAATTTTATACTACGTTAACATTTTGATGGGATCATAGATGAATACAGCGAAGAGTTGCGGGAGACCACTGTCTGAGCTGGTGACCTAGTGCTAGCTGTTTAGTACACGGTACGGTCAAGTGCTGATGAATCGCGTGCACGGCGGTGAAGGAACTCATCGTGAGGAAACCTTTCTTACATGTACCGTATTTGAGTCGTGCGACTGATCATACATATTGCCACTCAAATAAAAAACTCATTAAATGCATAAAATATAAAACATATCTTACTTTTAATTATAAAATGAGTTTTACACATGTAGGAGTTTATTTTCTGTTACTGGCCGCATGGACGCCTAATTAGAAACATTTTAAAAAAGCATCTATAACTCGTACTTTTTTTTAAATTGGAGAATAACTTTTCTTTATTGGCTTTTTCTATTATTTTGGCGGCAATTCAAAATTTAATCTAAATTTTATTTTGTTCAAAATGGGCAAAAATAAAAGCTGTGATGTGTCAACTGGGCAAATAATTGTTAATTTACATATAGATCATAAGTGGGCGTACAGAAGAATAGTTGAGCATTTAAATTGTTCTGTTAAGAAAGTTTTTAATGCAATTCATCATTATAAAACACATGGAACTGTTGAAAATGTTCTTAGAAAGGCTCGGCCAAGAAAACCTCTCCCAGAGAAGATACGCTAATCGTTCGTGTTACTAAGATCAGCCCCATGTAATGGCTCCAACCAGATTAAAATGAAGTTTTTTCGCCTGATGACCCGAGAAACATCGGGTCAAGACTGATACACCGAAGATTAGTGGAAGCTAAATTGTTTGGAAGAATCTCTCGAAAGGTACCGCCTCTTATCAAGCTTCACCGAAAGAAGCGATTATTATTCGCTAAAAATGTTAAAATGGTAATTAGACGGTACGAGAATGGAAAAAAGTGTTATTTTCAGATGAAAAACAAAAATAAAGTTGGTAAATTCTGATGGGAAGCGCTATGTTAAACGTCCTGTAAACAATGTTTTTAATTATAAATACACAAGGAGTATAGTCAAGCACAGTGGCGGTAACATTAAAGTTTGGGGGTGTTTTCCGGATGTGGAGTTTGACCCGTTCTCGAACTCGAAATTGATTGAATCACCATTGACCATGAACCACGTCGTTGCAGTGCTGTTATTGAAAACAAGGGATACGCCACTAAATATTAATTATAACTATTGGTAGGCTGTGGACAGTAGCTATTTCCTAAATAACAATACTAGTTACTAATACTTAAAAAATATTGTATTTATACTTTTTTGTTGTTGTTTCTAATTAGTTGACCATTATTGTTCATACCTTAAAACTGATTCAAAAGTTTGTCCGTAATGTAATATTGAAACTGCACTTGTGTAATGGGATCTATATTGTTTTTCTAATAAATGATAAATCGTTGGACATATTGTTGTCCTATTTATTGTATAATTTCAAAATAAAAACGATTGCGGTATATATATATATATATATATATATATATATATATATATATATATATATATATATATGTATAAATATATATAAGTCCCTTTGTAGTGTAATGAACTTTATTATTAAATCCATACCTAAGCCACTCATTTCGAGAACGACAACAAAATTCTAATAGTTTTAGAATCTATCTAAGAAATATAAGAACTAAGAAAAATACTGAGAACTGTGGACTTGGGTTCGAAGATCTTAAAAAAGGCAATCGACGTTAGTTTTTCAAAATATCATCGCAGTTCAATCGCATTTTGTTACTATAACTTAGCCGCATACTCCAACCTGTAGGTTACACAACTATTTTTTTAATATCATAATACATAAACATATATTGAATATCCCTTTATCGTGTGACAATGATCTGGGCAACGACCAGGGGTTTATGGTCCAGGAAGCGAGTACATTGACCTGTCTTCAAATATATTGAATCCACTCCACTAGCTTTATGATTTGCTTTTAAAAGCGGCGCTGCCTTTTAATTGTCTTTGTATCAAACTGTTGTTTTTATTGTTTTAATTTTTTTTTATTATTTCCGATAAAATGAATACTTAACCGGCACAGTTGAACCTTTTAATTATTTATACGCAACGTAACGACCACAGCGCCGCCGTCCCGGCGTGGCCTACTTTCTATAAAATTTTAATTCAATTTATTCTTATCACAGGTTTATTTTTAACAACGAGTTTTTAATGAAATTATGTTCGGTGTGATGGCAGAAGAGTCTCCATCACCATTAATGCAGCCATCACAAGTCCACTGCTGAACAAACGCCTCCCCCATAGACCAATAATTAATAATACAATACATTGATTTCTCGCAATAATTCCGTAAGTCAGCACTCCCTCTAGTGGGGGTCGTCCGAGTTCGCCACCGGTCTTCGAGCCGGCCCGGTGCCACTTCAGCTCACTGATCCTTTGAGCCATGGCGGTCACCTTAGTTCTTCTGCGGATATGATCACGCAAGATGACACCGAGCATAGCCCGCTACAGCTCGCTGAGTGACTTGTACCGGGGCCCATCAACATACAACCTCAATAAAGATCCACATGCGTTGTCCACATTGAATCTTATTTCAGTTGTAACTATACCCCGGGCCCTCACGCCTGCCGCATGACACACAACGGCGTTATGCTGCTATTTAGCGATCGAATCGAGGTTTAATCGAAGGTAGACAGACAGACGAAGATCACTAACGATACCTAATGTGTCAAACGAAAAGCTTCAAATTAATTTCTTAGTTTATTGTTTTTAATTTTTTTTTTATTTTCACTTTTCTTAGTATTTTCCTGTTATTTCTTTAATTTTCTTGCAAAGTTTAAGGCATAACAATATGGCTGGAGTGCCTGGTGATCTGCCGGACAGGGAAACCTAGTGCGGACACCAGTCTCTCTAGAAGGAATATTTTATGCTGTATTATTATATTGTTATATTAATTTTGTGTACCTTTGTGAAAGAGAAAATAAATAAAAAAAAACGTTTTTTCACCTGGAGGTTTTTAAATTCTTATTCAGATGCTTGTGCAAGATCCTTTCGCACATAAGGATCCTGCATAATGGGGCATCTCCGCTCTTGAAAGAATTTATAACAGAGATAGAGTACAACGTTTTGAAGAGCTTATGGCTGGTAATCTCGGTTGTGGGAAGTAATCAGCTCATGCTGGAGTACGCACTCAGTCGCGGGTACGTAGCCATGGTTGTCTTCCTGGGGCACGGAGCACCCTCCGAGCTCCCCTCTTGCTAACGTTAATTCGCGTTCATATGGCAAAGCCGCGGTGCTTAGGTGGCGATGTTTGTGTAGGGTTGGCACCAACGTTGTCTATAAATACAACGGAATTATTAGTATCGATGCCTCGTTGCTAGTAATAATTCCATCTTTAAGTCCTCAGCTGTGCCGACCCATCTACATCTTCATTTATCCTATGGTATGAATGTGGTTCTACGAGTCGCAGGAATCACTACCATGCACTTTGAAGTATTTTTTGTATTTTTAATATCAGGGGTTTTTAATAAAGATAGAGATTTTTTTGTTTGAAATTGTCTTATATCTTAGCGTTCAGCTGCGTTCAATGAAGAAGCACTTAAATACAAACAAGATTCTCGTGGCAAAATTTTTCTTTTGAAACTAACTGTGAAAATTGAGCACATACTTCCCTTGCTGACCTGCTACTGCTGCTCACATCCATCCTCAGTAAAGATTCATTATCCCTGAGGGTTGAGATGTAATGCCTCGCTTCCATCGGTGAGAACCTCAGAATTCCTACACTAGCCACACGAAACACGCTATGCAGCTATTTTAGGCTGGATACCAATATGATAATAATATTCCTTCACCTGACGAGCCGACCCATTCCCGCTGCACCGTGCAAACCCTGAAAACAAATTTATTTTTAGTTGCTTTATCGCCCAATGCTTGTGACCAGAAAACGATGATGATGGTGTCCTTCCGGTAGATTTGGACCGCTGCGATTTCCGGTTGCCTGGCTTCCGGTACCGTAAGCATGTGCGCCAACAGAGACGCACTCACTTCGCCTTCCCTTCTCTCTTTCGATGTAATGCGTGCGAACAAGATGCGGAGGAAGGTGCTCCCAGCTCCAAAATCCAATAATTTGTGATGTATAAATATTGTTAATCGGTCAGGATTCAAATCAGAGACCTGCGACGCAGCAGCCAGCTACTCTAACATCTCCACCACACGGCCGTCCCGAAAATACTATTATAGGGACAGAAACGATCGTGCTTAAACATTACAACGGGCAATCACATAAATATTTTAAGAGTATTTGTGGACTCGTACATAACTTCAGAACTGACACTTAGGTATAAGCAGTGCAGCTGTGAAAAGTTAATTTTAGGTTCAAAACCTTGGCATAGCCCCAGTGCGGATTATTAACGACCTACGATATCGTTTCTCAACCTGGGGATCGCGAATCCTAGGGGTTCAATAAATAACACCTGTATACAAAATATTAGTTTTTTTATAGTAATAAATTATAACGTGGTTTTATAAAATGAAATATAATGCAATGACAACATGGAAAAATAAAATTTTAGGCTTTAATTAAAATAATAGATCATTAACATTGAGTAATTAAATCGACGGTTGGCTTTGTCTTTCATCTGGAAGTGTTCCTACATACGTGGATCATTTTGTTCTCAGCGCGGGCGAGTCTTGGAACTTTACAACTATTAACGAACTACTAATTAAAATGTTATAACAATTTTATAGGCAAGGCGTTTAATAACTCTTTAGCAAGGCTTTTAGCATATTTCTGGCTTTTTCATTATTCACGACTTATAAATGGTTGAGAAGCAATGTCCTAAGAGGTGTGTTCATCGGTTATAATTTAATATATTATGTACCGCAAGTGACGATACTATGGTCGACTAAGAACTTGGCAGCATATGTTGTTGCCGATCGTTTCAATCACACAGGATATTTTAATGTGTTTAATGGCATATAGTGCGGTATTGGCATATAGTGATCCGACATCGTTACAGATCGCACACCGTGTGCTTCGTCTAACGAAAGTACACGGGACCCGGTAACCGAGCTGACCGGGTTCCGTGTAGGGATCTTCGATCCCAGCCCCTGAGGCCGCTGCTAAGCTGGTATTTAAAGGGCGACGTCAAAGGGGCGTCCCTCAGACGTCCCCTGTCGGGACAATGCTACAGCTCAATCTGTTTGCACACCGCTCCGTGAACCACGAGTCCATTTAACAAAAGAGTGTTTACTTAAAACCCCTTTCACACCTCTATTGTTACTCGTCCAGTTACTAAAGAGCTCTCACGAGCAGGTCTGAACGCTCCCGTTTCGCCCCGCCACAGCTAATTTGCGGGAGGTGGGGCGGGTCAGGGTGTATTAGATAGTAAATGCTGAATAGCCAGTTTAAACCGAGACCGTATCTTTGCAGAATATGGAAGAATTTTAAGTGTTTTAAAAAGTATATATCTGTGAGATATTGGGTGTTTTACGAACAAAAATACTATCACATATAGTTTTGTTTGAACGATGACAGCAAATTAAAGTACACTGGCTTTTTTTTTAAATTATTTTTGAGATGACTATGCCTGCAAACTAAATTGAAAAACCTTTCAACTTAATGTGCTTATATAACATTAGAGGTGACAATGGAGCACACTTCTTCACCCTCGTCAGCGACGACTGTAGCGCGCGACATCCACTTGCGTCCGCAGCCCAGATTCCAGACGCACACTCGGTGCCCCTGGGGCTGTGATGTGGTGCTAGGTCCTCGTATCCCTTCACTCACGACACAAAACGCAACAATATGTTCAACGATTTATCATTTATTAGAAAAACAATATAGATCCCATTACACAAGTGCAGTTTCAATATTACATTACGGACAAACTTTTGAATCAGTTTTAAGGTATGAACAATAATGGTCAACTAATTAGAAACAACAACAAAAAAGTATAAATACAATATTTTTTAAAGTATTAGTAACTAGTATTGTTATTTAGGAAATAGCTACTGTCCACAGCCTACCAATAGTTATAATTAATATTTAGTGGCGTATCCCTTGTTTTCAATAACAGCACTGCAACGACGTGGTATTGATTCAATCAATTTCATACATTTTTCTAGGGGGATTGAATTCCATGCTTCAACAAATGCTTCATATAGTCATTAATTATTTGCCTAGTTGACGCGTCACAACTTTTATTTTTTCCCATTTTGAACAAAATAATTTTCAGATTTAATTTTGCCGCCAAAATAATAGAAAAAAACAAGGAAGAAATGTTATTCTCCAATTTCAAAACAAGAACGAACTATGGATGTTTTTTTTAAATGTTTCTAATTAGGCGTCCATGCGGCCAGTAACAGAAAATAAACTCCTACATGTGTAAGACTCATTTTGTAACTAAAAGTAAGATATGTTTTATATTTTATGCATTTAATGAGTTTTTTATTTGAGTGGCTATATTATTGCATGATTATTAATTATTGAATGTGTATATTTTTTACGAACATTTGTACGTTGAAGTTATACTTTCTTTACTCATAAGAAGTGTTTATTATTATATGACCAACACTGTATATAAATATATATAAATATATATATATATATATATATATATATAATAAAAATATATAATTCTATTATAACGTTGCATGCACACCCCACGTACAATACTTATTAATACAGAACGACTAAACCACCGAACCGTAAGGAGTTCAGCCCGCATTGTCTACGTGGAAACTGACTGATAATTGCTGGATCCCATCCACACACTCACACGCTAACCCCAACTGCATTTCGTCTTTGAAAATTTATTGCAACTTGCATTCGAGGGATCACGGATTCGCTGGCAGCTGCCTCTCTCTATTGCGCTTTATCCGGAGCTCACAATAGTGCACTCTATCGCTTTATGTTAGAGCATGGAATCGTGTCAGCGCTGCGGCGTCGCATTGTCCCCCAGGAGCACATGGTGTGCCACCCTCGACATTAGGTTTGAGCAGAAAAAATTACTTAATGGGATGTTTTCTGAGTGAGCAACGGGAGGATGTAATGCCAGGGATTGGGACCTTTTCTCCCCTGGATTTGCGTTCAAGAGGTGGGAGTCCCACGGGAACTGGGGCTTTTATTAAAGTTTCGTCCGACCGTTACGCGATATGACGAGACTTTTTAGTTCGGCCGGATCTGTTCCTTTGTTATTTGCGAATTAATGTCGGATTGTATTTTTGCAAGCATGAATTAATTATGGTATGTAATCCGGTAAGGGTCTGTGTACCAGGCTTCGATTCCCAGTCGTGGAATAATATTTGTGCTAACGATTTGTTGATTTTCGAGTCGTGTTGTGTGCTCCGTGTCCCTGACACAGCATCTGTACCTACCCCCGATGTTATTGCAGATGTATTACATCGGTGTAGGGAAGACGAGGACGAGGGAGTGTGACACTATGCTTTATCTTCATCCCCTCTATGATACTATGATTTATTATAACTTAACATCACATACCACCATATTACACTTAGCGATAGCTTAGCTAGTTGTCATGTGGTCACTCCTGGGGAGGAATGCCTCTAAAATTATTAGGAAGTTATTTTTGTATGCAATAATACCACTGTTCATGTCCTCTCTTATTTAAATTTTAACTTAAATATGTATGTACAAGTCCTGAGTGTGAACTCGTGACTTAGTGATTAGAGTATCCGTATACTGACTCACACGTCTTGCATTCTATTCCCAGTAAAAGATATTATTTATGAAATACGCATGTTGTTAGGATTCTGGTCTGGGAATGTTGGGTTTATATCGTGTTAATGGTAGTGTAATAATATATACATAAATATAATAAAATTAAGCTCGAAAACTACTAGAAACTAGTTGTAGTAGCAATTCACCTGATGGTGGGTGGCGATCGCAGCCTCGACATCTGAATCCATCCTCAACGAAGATTCAAGTTGCGATGTCATCCCGGAGGACTGACGTCCACCCCTGCCCCCCACACGACACGTGGAGTCGGCCTGGCTCTATCACTTGAACATAAGAAACAATCACGTAATAACAACGAAAAAACTTTAAAAACTTTCGCCGTGTTACAAAACTTTTTCCACTGTTCTAGACATTAAATCACTTGTCTTTTTGTTGCGACGCGTGGGGTCCGAATAACACGTGGGACAATAGAACCCCATGGAACAACCCTCTTTTTAAAACACCGCTGGAAGACGACCCGTCTTGCCCCTAACGCTTCTTTCAAACTTGATTATTATAAGGGCGAACGTTTTAAGTCGGGAGGTCAGGGTACGCTGGACCTAATAGCGTAACAGCTGTTGAAAGCTCGGATGAGTCTTTTGAAGTTGTTTAGTTCACAAGTAATAGTTTACGCGATCTCGTAGAACATCTGTAAGTTTTTCTTTCTGCACCAAACCGGTGCTGCGAACAACGGACTTACATGATATTTGTAATGATATTATTTGTAAGGAACACAAACCAGGCGCTCGTGATTCCTTATCGAGATAAACATCTCCGTTACATAATCAGGTGTGCTCGTTTGTCACCATAACACACAAAAAAAAGTAACCTTCAAACTCCTTCAGATTTTAAGCGTTAATAGCAATGGATTATGATACGGTCTGCGAAACTTAAGTTCTTAGGTTTGAATCAGCCATTCGTCTATTGTTGTGGACCATCTCGTGGCGCAAGCATTTTAAGCTAAGTTGTCAACGGGAATGTTAGTAACGTTAATGGCGCTGCGTGCATTCTTATAAAAACAAATATATATATTCTTATTTAAAACATATATATATATATATATATATATATATATATATATATATATATATATATATATATGACATTTATATATATTCATATATAAATGTCAGCCAAGGAATAAATAGCCGAGTCCGAGTGCTTGCTTTTTTTTAATCGTATTGTGGTGACAGCCGGGCGCACCCTTAGCCGGAGGGCAGGAGATGTCGCGGTCCATGGCGTCCACATCCATACTCAATGAACATTCAAGACCTTACCCATGTGTCCTTACACTCGCTACACGAGAAAACGCTGCGTGACTTTATGTAGCAATATTCTGTGAAGGTGTTTACCCAGTGTCTGTCACGGCAACAGTTGATTGTGTAAGAAATCTTATCATTGTAATTTATAAAATAAGACGAGTCTTAGGTATGCTACGTTGTTTGTTTTCCTTTATTTCAGACGTCGATGTCTTTATCTTCCATCCCAGCCTGCGAACGAACGCTAAGCCCTAACTTACGTAATTGTGATTCTGTCTGTTACCAGAATGTGATCCCTTGTTATACCGGGAGCACAATCGTTGAGATGTGTTTGGATCGACACGATTGTATAGTTTGTGTTACAGTTTGACGCTTTGCTCGATTATTTACGTCTGAAGTTTCATGAGAAATATTGTCGAGTGCGTTCTAATGATTTCTACAGATGAAGGTATAAACGAGTTTACACGCCACCAGTGACGGGTGAAATAAAAAAGAAATTAAATTAGCTTATGTTGTTTGTAAGCGAACATTACACAGAAGTTTTGTCTACGTGACCGCTGCGGCCCGCGGCATCTGCCTCGATCATCAGCGTGTATTTGAAACACACCCTGGACTGCGGCGGAGCCCCCGTTTCCTGTCACTGGGATCCCGGAGCCCTACACTCGCCATGAGTAGAGCACACGCATATTTTATAAATACCACGAGTACATCGTGAGAAACATCGTCACAATTTTAATGTGATCGAATCACATCTTTACCACACCCGTTAGAATATAGTAGTGGTTTAGTGTGAGATGCTTACTTTTGACAAATCATCTTGTCGTCACATGTGTAGATCTCGAGGAATCTCGCGCCTATCGGTGGATGGTAAGATCTTTTTGTATATATTAGATCTGAACAAAGAGCCGAGCAGCAGCTGTGTAAGATGCTGTATAAGGTGTTCAGTGCTGAAACTACTGACAGTTCAGCGCAGGCCATGTACAATGCGCGGTAGTGCTGACCTGTATGTTGTGACACAAGAAACACTACAGTAACTGCCTATATTAATAAGTCCCACCGCTGGGCATATGTGTTCTCTATGGAAAGTGTTTTAGACATAGTCCTCCACGCGGCTTCCGTCGGATTGACGGATCTTTGATATCTTCTAATTTTCTTTTATTTATCTTTAAGATATGCAGGTTTCTTCACGATGTTTGCGATGATGGGAAGCCAAGCACGTGGTAAGTCGGTACTTAACAATGCAATTAACAACTTTATTAGTGTCGGCACCGGGGATTTGAACCTCTCAAAATATATTTAGTTATTATATTACATACTAAAAACAAGTTCCATAAACAGAAAAGCCTTAATTTAACTTTCAGCATCAAGTAAAGCAACGATACACACGCGTATCAGCGAGGCAGGTCGGACCCTCGGGACTGGAGCGTCCGCAAGGAGTTCACGAGATCGATGGACCTTCCTACCTCGTAATAGCAATGGCTATCTCGTACGTAGAATTTCCAAACTGGATACCGAGTAGGGAGGAACTAGGTGAACAAAACTAAATTGAATTTTTTTAATTATATCAACCAGCACACAGTCTTTCGGGTGGTAAGTGATTCCTGCTGCCATTTACATGCTCGATAAGGAATCATAATGCAGAAACGTTGTCACCCTGATGTGGTAATTCTCACCACCAGTATCGGCCTCTGGATACCTCCACTTCGTGCCATTCGGCGCACTTCACATCTTGGCAATGTTTTTTTGTTTATCTGCTGTTACACACAGCTTCCTCAGGATGTTTCCTTCACCACCTCTGACTCTGACGCTACCGCGACTTTCACACGTAATATTAAATAATTATGACTCATAAGGAAAACCTTAAGTGTGAAACTAACCTTAGGTGCTGGCTTCATCTCGGCTGCGGCGGGACGGAATGCCTAACTCTAGACTTGTGTCATTGCTCGGATTAGTGTTCACGTAACATAATCTAAATGTAGACTGCGGTATATTTTGAGTTCTGAATTCTTGTTATTTTGTCTGTCCTTTTATGTTATTGTTTAATCATCGGACCTACGGCGGAGTCCCGTCGACTATATTCGCTGCGGTGACTCGGCTGTAATTACTGGTTTTGCAAGTACTAGAGCCACACTGTCGCTAAGTTCTGGTAGCAACAGGAAGGAGTCGACTGTGACACGGGAGGGATTACACTCAATACCAGCATAATGCTGCTAGGTAACGAGACATTGCATTCCAGTTCCCAGGATTGGCAACACTAATGCATTTTGGATCTCGTTGAGGGTGGATGTGGATGTCATGGGCCTACGCGGTCCTCGCTGACCGTCTGGTGCTTATTTATGAACCGTAATATCTTCTAGGTAGTACGTGAAGAAAAATCTTTGTATCCTTTGTATGTATCTCATGCATGTTGCACACACGAAGGAGTGTGACACTTGGTATAGTTCAAGTTCATATGCCTCCAGTGCACAAAGATATAATGTACGTATGTATATGTTACACATACATAAAATAAAATAAAACGTTCACTGTAAAAAGTTAGTGGAATAAATGCGGAGTGGATGATCTGTAATTGATTTAATCCCCCCGCAGTGGCACCCCTACCCTACAGGGAGTTTGTTTAGATTATTAATAAAAAAATCTTTGAATTAAAATACAATATGCCGGCCTTTCAACCTGTCACTGTCAAGCACGTATTACACGCGTGTGGCCACACAGTCGCCCAGGGCAGAGATTGTCTTTGAGGAGTTCATATATATGTGTCTAATACAATAAAAAATAAATCGTTGTTTACGTTCATATTGAAAGTCAAATCACATAAAAGTCTGCAAACACACGCATTGAGTGATAACATCGTCACGGAATTTATGTGTAATATATATTACAGGTGGACTTAATTAAAATTGATAGTAACAAAATATGTAAATACATAATAATATATATGAATACATAACGTTAAACTATAACGCCTGACGAAATAGTACATTAAAAAAATATACTAATCATTATACAGGTACACAATTTGAAAAGAACTCAATAACGTTTAATATTAATTAAATTTTACGGTCGAATGTATTTCATACGGTAGTGTGAAGTTTTTAGTGAGAAAATAATGAAATCTATGTAAATATTATAATCACAAAATAAACGTTTCATACAAACAGCCGTCGGCCGGAGGTCGTGCGCCGCTCGTATTAACTCGCTGTTAACGTCAAACGCTTATCAGTGAACTGAATTATTTGTTTAATATCACGCTTGTTCACTTTAATTACATTCGTAATTAGTCATTTTTATAGCAACTTTATAGTGAAGGGATTTGCGGACACCACAGTGACCCAGCTCGACTGCTAAACCATGACTGCAGTTAACATCACCTGAATCCCTATTAAAAGTTAAGTTCTATTATATCTATTATTGGGCATAGGCTTTCTATCTGAGAGGGATAAGCGAATTGTCACCATAGCGTAGGTGGTAAACTCGCTCACACACCCAGCCGCCGCGGCTCTGCTCGTGCTAGTCGGCTCGCGCCAGCTCCGTACGATCTGCCTCACACCTGTTTCACTCAACTGCCCGCGAGGCCATTATTTTCAGTAGTAGAGCCACTTCACAGTGTGTTTGTAGTCGCGACATGAACCGCGGAAGACAGACTACCATCGTGAAGCTGCAGTATAACGCTGCCGGACCTCGGCGAGGTATTCCATCTCAGGCTACAGGAGAGATCACTTGACTCGGAACGTTGTTTAAGTAACGTTATGAAACGTAGCTTCAATAACTTTCTAACAATATATCTTACGGCGAGACGTGAGAAAATATTTTAGAAACAAAACGTTAGTGACAATCGGAAATGAATTCGAAAAAAAATACTGTACAAGTATATTCAATAAGTGCTAATACCATATAAAAACACAATGACGTATTCTCGACACATAATGTCTGACACACGGTTGTCGTATAAAACTCGTTCTAGAAACTCTTTATAAAAACATTTGTTAGGCCCGCGTTAAGAAAATGTACAATTCTGTCGGCTTAGCCTCGCGTGCGTGAGAATCGAACCCGAGCTTGGTTATTGTGCGTTCGGGGACCGTGGGCTCCGCCGGCCTGCTCGCCTCCATTTCAAATTACACCCCACGTATAAAACTTAATTCGCGCCTAACTCTACACTTAGTGGGGTTGGGGCGTATTGTCGACCTACGGATGTATAGTGAACTGCGAGAGGTACCAGCTGTCACACGAGTTTTGTCGTTCAGGAGATGGCCTGGCGACCAGTCACGTCAAGCTTATAATACGTCTCTTGATAGTGTAAACATTGTCAATAAGTTCTGATGCTTGTCATTGTACTGCTATTCTCTAAAGATAAAGGCGGGTGTTTATTGTAGACAGGGTGTAACTGTGGCGTGGCTATTATTGTAGTCAGGGTGTAACTGTGGCGTGGCTATTATTGTAGTCAGGGTGTAACTGTGGCGTGGCTATTATTGTAGTCAGGGTGTAACTGTGGCGTGGCTATTATTGTAGTCAGGGTGTAACTGTGGCGTGGCTATTATTGTAGTCAGGTGTAACTGTGGCGGCTATTATTGTAGTCAGGGTGTAACTGTATGCGGCTATTATTGTAGTCAGGGTGTAACTGTGGCGTGGCTATTATTGTAGTCAGGGTGTAACTGTGGCGTGGCTATTATTGTAGTCAGGGTGTAACTGTGGCGTGGCTATTGTAGTCAGGTGTAACCGTGGCGTGGCCATTATTGTAGTCAGGGTGTAACTGTATGCGGCTATTATTGTAGTCAGGGTGTAACTGTGGCGTGGCTATTATTGTAGTCAGGGTGTAACTGTGGCGTGGCTATTATTGTAGTCAGGGTGTAACTGTGGCGTGGCTATTATTGTAGTCAGGGTGTAACTGTGGCGTGGCTATTATTACTATTTCATGTTTTCATGTCAGCGCACCGACCGGCATGCGCAGGTCACATGCATGTGCGTGGGACGATTTTTTTGTAAGTTGAGCTTTCTGGCGCTAGACTTGGAAAAATATGTTGTAAAGTATGTGGATACAGATACAGATACACTTTCCCCACCTTACTTTATGAATCATCGGCATGCGTCCACTTGCAGACAACTGGCGTAGGCGGCAGTCCATCTACTGCTTGAATATACTTTTCGCACATAATTTTTTTTTTTTATTATTTATTTATTATTTATTATACAAGAGGCTAGCTCAACCGCTCCCCTGACGGAAATTGTGGACCGTGGCCAGGACCACCCATTTTAAACGAACATTAAAAATGCACACGTTTTGTCAACCCTAAGGGCTTACTTGGAATGCCTCGTTAACTCTAAATATATATTATAAGAATTATATAACATACAAACTTTACCTTCGGCTATATCCTCGTTGATTACAATGTGGTCACGACGAGTAGACGGAACAGGTGCTTGTTAAAGTTCTGTGAGACTTCACTGTATATAATGACGGGTAGGATCGCCAACGACCACTAACTTTGGGTAAAAGTATCAACCTGTATACATAAATCCCACTGCTGGGCATACTCCTCTCTACAAGGACACCTCCTTTCTAGGGGGTGTTGAGCATAGTCCAGTACGCGGTTTCCGGTGGATTGAAGGTCTTCACGTGTCTTCGAAATATTTTTTTAATATATTTTTCTTAGACATGCAGGTTTCCTAATGATGATTTCCTTCACTGCCGACCACGTGGTAAAGCGCATTTACCACGTGGACAAATTACAATCAACAGTTACATGGCTGCCGACACCGGAGATCGAACTCGGTGTGTTCGCGTAGCGTGAATGAAAAGTGAGCTTTTAGACACTTAGCTACCACGGCTCTAACTTGGGGGACTTAGAAAATATTTTATTAACCTTTAATGGTGATACAATACACGTAGAATGTATTTCACTTGCCTCTCAGAGAACCTTACCATAAAACTACGTTTATATTCAAGTAGATAATGACATAGACGCAAACGAATTCAATAAACACGCGTTAAAAAAATAACTATTCCACTAAATCGTTTAATTACTAAACGTGGCTACGGTACACGAGGGCGCCGCTAGCCGGGCCGTACGCACTCATAGAGGCAGCTAATTTATGTTCGTAATTTACTTGGTCGTGTGCGCCTCTGCGGAAATGAAAGTGAAACACTGCGAGCATTGTGTGAACAACGAACAACGAACAATGCCGCTGACGACACTCTGTGTGTGTTTTGCTTATCTTATAAATCAATCTACCGTATATGCCTAATGGCGTAAACGGTGTTTATTGTACTGCTTGTGGGCGAGCACACGTTTACGATATAACAGACATTTGCTTAGTTGTAGAGCCATGTTGTAGCTTGTTTCTAACTGCAGCATGAATTCATCAACTCGACCGGGCAAGGACTACTCCTTCGTAGTATACCAGCACGAAGTAATAGTATGGCGTTGCCGTGTTTATGTTTTGTGAGTGTAGGGATCGGGAAATACAATTACTGGTAACAAGACATTCCATCTCAGTCCTCCGGAGTGACGACGCATTTAATTGACTCATTGTTTGAAAAATATTTTAATTATTAATATCCAGTTAGGTTGATAACCGACAGCCTCCTCATGTGATAAAAGTTAAGTTACTAATCGAGTAACGATCGGTTATTTCAGCCAATGCTTGGACTATCCTCTGCAGCAAGAATTTGTTTATGTTAAGAAATTCCGCTGTCTCCTAGTCATTCTTGACATTTATTAATCAACATAGTGAACATTACAAGTTGCACATTGTGTGATATATGAGTATGTGTATTTTATATTAGTTGTAACATTGCTTCGCTTTCTCTGCAGGTGTAACAACACGGTTCCACTGGTAGCACTGACAATATTTAAAAAAAATCGTAGAGGATTCGTGTTTCTTTGTAAGAACTAAAGCGATGGAAGAACTGTGAAGTGGAGCCTGGTGATGGACCAACTTCTGATATCTCACCAGAGGCACCTGCACAAGCCATTCAATTGCTTCTGTTGCTTCATTAACTTTTGGTTTCTAGCAGAGTAACAAAATATAATCAACCATTTCTATTGTCATTCTATTGTTGTCTATTTAGCATCGTTCTTTGATTTAAAAGATCAATTAACTTGATTCCTTATTTACGAATACTCTAACACTAACTGGATTGTCGCTAATCCAGAAGCTTTCCCAACTGGACGGCTCAAGTAGCTCTCCCCAAACGTCCGACCGTTTTGCTGCCGTTTCTTTTTACCGCTGTTCACTAATAGGATTCTATTCTTTATAATCCGAAGCCTTTGTGTTTACGAAAACACTTCTTAAGTGTCGTTCAATGAGACAAGGTTTTATTTAGGACCGTAATTTAAAAGAAAATTCCCATTGATCCGACAATTACCGTTGCTGCAGTTTTGAAGTAAGGTCAATTGTTAAAGAACATATTTTCCTGTTTACTGAAGCTGGTGTAATGGACGACCCAAATGGAATAATCACTATATGTAAAAATATAGTTATGTTATGTTATGTGCGTTAAATAGAGAGATATTAAAATACTTTTTTTATATATTAAATATTTTTATATAGTTTGTATGTCTTATTCAATTGCGCAGAAACGACTGAACAGATTAGAATGAAATTTAGCACACAGGTAGTTTATAAACAGGATTATGAAGATAGGATACTTTTATCACTGCTAATTAGTGTTCCTTTATATTAAAACTAACATCTGCGCGCGACTCCTTTCGAGCGAAATAAACATTTGTGAGACGACATTGTATGATTTACAATTTGCCAGTACGTGTAAGTTTTGGGCACTCGATACTCTTGAGCAATGCATTGTGTAGAGTGACTAAAGCTGCTGACTGCTGACAAGTGCTGTGAAAATAATAAATCTCCGGAGCCAATTCTAAAGTGCAAGCAGACGCAGACGCAGACGAAGTCGCAGGAAGCTGCTAGCAATAAATAACTGATGTGACGTCCGTTTATTAGTACTCATTAAAAACTTTAACACAATCATGTCCTTTTCTTTAAAATTTATTTTCGTTTACATTTTTTATACAAACTATATATTCTTTGTTCCTAGAATGGCATATATTAACGTCGTCTCGGTTTGTAAGTTTCAACTCCCGGGTTTCCTTTGTAGAGTTTGGACACGGTCCAGATTTTGTGAAACACCCACTGTTGGAAAAACGAAGGACGATTGAAAAACTAAAGCAGAGTCGCACCCCGCCATTGTCACGCGACCGAACTCGAACTTGATAATGCGTACAGTGCTTCGCCTCTTCTCGCGTTAGCAATTGGTTATTCGTTGTTCGGCAAAATGTTTTATTTCAATTGATACTAGCCATAGCTTGTCTATGCCGCCTGCTGTTATTGGTGATGTAGAAGTGGACGCAGGTTGTAGTGCTCCTCATATATAGTCATTTTTTCATCAAAATTTAAAAGATTTCTGTGTTATTATAAATGTTATAATAGTATTATGTAACTAACCGCGTGGCTTATTGCCTACAATACCTGATCGTTGCGTCGTGGGTCCGGGATTCAGTTCCCAGCCGGGGAACAATTATTGTGTCCTTCTAATGAAGAACACAAATATTGTTCCTCCTTTTGAGGATTGTCCAGGAATTTGTCCTTGGTGTCGAGGAGGACAGACTCACTCACAGTTCACCTGATGATAGGTCACTCCTGCGGCCCATGACGACCACATTCCTTCTCAATGTAAGATATCTGAATGCAGATGAGTTTTCGCCCTTTGGGACTGGGATGGAATGCCTCATCACCAGTAATAAAGCCGCACCGTATCCCTTCACTCATAACAAGAGAGACGGCAGCTTTTTGCTAATACTCTGTCAGGGCGCGGTCGTTCCCCGGTCGAGACAACATATTCATACTGAAACTAGACACAATCTGATGGCTCTATCTATGTTAATCTTTATTATAAATACTATAGTTTATATCCGGTCCGAGTGTGTCGTGTGGAATTCCGTATCCTTGAAACTGCAAAATCTTGCAAAAAATTTATTGTGTGTCCGTTACGTCGTAGGAGGAAAAAGGAGGAAGCGAGCGAGTGCCGCTGCGTTTGCGCGGATGTTTACGGCACTATACTGTATTGTGTGCAGTTGATGTCATTTGGTAACAACTAGACGGGTATCGTGTAAGATCGGTCAGGAGGACATCATCATCATAAGACCATAAAGGAAACTCAAGTCAGGTGCAAGTAATTATTTATTGTAATTCAAGCGCTTCACCGCTGTTGCTGGCCCATCTCCACAACGTACAAATAAAACGCCTTTCGTCCGCCATTTTTTTAAAGTTTTGTAACGGTACGAGCGAGAGCACGATATAGCTCTCTCGTTTGTTCGTCACGAGGCCGGGATATGTGCGTATGCGCCATTCATTTCGACTTCACAAAAAAGGAAATAGGGCTGCCATGTGTTACATTTTGGTGTCGAGAACATATTTGAGTAAATTATTGTGTTCTCTCTCTCTTTTAATAGCTCCCTCTCTTCCAGAATATATATATATATATATAAACAAGTTTAAAATATTTACGGGATACTGGATGTTGCAAAAAACCAATTTTTCACTGTCTTCTAAATTGTTGGTTAACAAATTTAACCACAGTGGAAATTAGGGAATGGTTAGATGTATAAATTTGATAAAATCATCGAATTATTTGACCTTTATTTTATTGATTTTGTGAAGAATATTTAATTTTTGATATTCTTTTATTTTATTGATCATTTAAACTATATTCATTACGATTTATCGTGTTATATTTATTATCAGACAGAGCGGAAGATTAGCGGTTCTGTCACGATCATCACGATGCCGGTGTGTGGACCCTATCCACCAACGTTGAGAAATAACATGAACAATTTCAGTTGTTTCTAATGTTATTATAATATTTCTTGTGACAAACCAGCCCACAGTGCACCTGATAACAAAAGTAACAGCCTACCCGGCGGCCAAAAGTAACAGCCTACCCTGCGGCTAAAAGTAACAGCCTACGCTGCGGCCAAAAGTAACAGCCTACCCTGCGGCCAAAAGTAAAAGCCTACTCTGTCGGCCAAAAGTAACAGCCTACCCTGCGGCTAAAAGTAAAAGCTTACTCTGTCGGCCAAAAGTAACAGCCTACCCTGCGGCCAAAAGTAAAAGCCTACTCTGTCGGCCAAAAGTAACAGCCTACCTGCGGCTAAAGTAACAGCTTACCCTGCGGCTAAAAGTAAAGCTTACTCTGTCGGCCAAAAGTAACAGCCTACGCTGCGGCCAAAAGTAAAGCCTACTCTGTCGGCCAGTAACAGCCTACCCTGCGGCCAAAAGTAAAGCCTACTCTGTCGGCCAGTAACAGCCTACCCTGCGGCTAAAAGTAAAAGCTTACTCTGTCGGCCAAAAGTAACAGCCTACCCTGCGGCCAAAAGTAAAAGCCTACTCTGTCGGCCAAAAGTAACAGCCTACCCTGCGGCTAAAAGTAAAAGCTTACCCTGCGGCCAAAAGACCGCACATAAACCACATAATTACACCACATATTCCACATATTTAAATTATTGTAATAAAACCCCACAGGATAAATAAAAGAAATGCACATCTGCATATTCTATTGTTAGTATCGAATATTTAAAGAAGTCATTCTTTTGTTTACTTTCAAGTTATTGGACAATAAACATCCATTATTTTCACACACCGACAATCGCTGGGCTAGAGCCAGGTGGTAGAGTCGTAATAATATTTTCATAATGTCCTCATTACTAATTAATTTACTTTTGTTACGTATTGGTCAATAATAAGGATTATTAAGCTCCTGAAAACACGTGTTTCTGACTTATTATTACCCGAGTTTACTTGGGTTTGTTCACAAACAATCTCAATTAGTCAAAACTTTTGTTTCTACAGTGAAGACGTCATAAAATGGGAAAAGTTCGAGAAATGGGCAGTGAAGTGCGTTCTGCCATCGTTGTTTTATATAATGAAGGCAAATCCGAACGTGAGATTCCTTCACAACTGAAGTTATCGAAGACTTGTGTTCATGGCACAATAACTCGATACAGGGAGACAGGCAGGTTTCAAGATCGTCCACGATCGGGAAGGCCGAGAGCTACCACGTCTAGTGAAGATAATTTCATTGTTGTTACCAGCAAGAGAAATAGACGCTTAACAGCACCAGAAATCCACGTTGAAGTAAATAAAACTCGAGTTAAACCTTTATCATTGACTACATTAAAACGGTGACTGAGAGTGGCGAGCAAACCGACGAGCGCGCGCTTAGGCACCTGACCACTAGTAAAGATTCAAGATGAGAATGCGGCGACACCCCTGCAGTCCGCGGGTGCTGTGCTTTGTTACCCGTTACTGCTTCTCCGGATCTCTACACTAGCCATTACAATCACAATAGGGTTATAATGCTGTTTTACACTGATATCCCGCGAGGCAGGCGCCTGGTCCTTCCCCATCTGCGCCAACACATCCGTGCTGCAGTGAGAAGCGAGTTGCAACGTGGCTAGTTCTCTACAGTTGCCGGGTCGTATTGTCATCAAAATATTTTAATTGTGCTTAAGTTTAAAACTATATGATAATTTTACTTTGAACATTACTAATGGTGCACCGATGTATTGCTGTCACTTTCTTTCATTTGCAAGCGATCGTACTTTTATGCGTCTATGAATATCATTTAAATGTAAATCTTATTGTTGGATATTATTTAGTTTGAAAATCCAATGCAACGTTTGACCGTGTTTGTCGGAATCCATTATTTATGTCGTTCGTGATCGTACACGATATAGTTCTGAGATTTCTGTACAACTCTATAGGAGCGAAACCTTTAAACAGTGCTACGTGTATCACGCAATTTTCGACATTAACGTATACAATTTTAGTACTTAAAGCATCTAAATTCCGTTGGAATTTTATCTGTAATAAATAAAAGATGTTTTATACGATATTCGACTCTAGAGTACTGCCTTCAGCATTCCAGAAGTATCAAATTGGGATAGTCTCCGTTGTAGCATTATTAGATGGTATTGTACCGAGCCGCGGGGCACCTTACGACTGAGCTATTGACACGAGGGCAGCGCGCTCTGTCCGTCTGGGAGTACGGACTACATAGAGTAATGTCTAGTACCGTTGGGTCAAAGATGGTGGATGCAGGTCTGAACCCCGCGGCCTCTTGCCGTGTAGCGAGGCGGGGATGCAATTACGTAACGTCGATGCATTTATGTGTGTATGTCTGAAACAAATGTGCTGGATTGCTCTACAGTATTTAATTATTTAAACAACAGAGTCACTCTCTCGCCGTTCGCTGCTCTATTCCGATGTACTCTTATGTACAGAGATCGGAGGACGACTCACGTGCAGTGTCGGGGACACGGCTACACACATACAATACATAGATAAATACACTGCGTATACAATAGAAAAAAGTTTTTGATTTTTATTTTATTACTTAACGTTATTATTATCTAGTTAAAACAGCACTAGAGGGGAGTCGCGTGGTGGCCTACTCTATAACACTCTCTCTAGACTCCTCTCCGCCTATGCCCAGCAGTGGGCTTTATATATGTAAGTAAGTCGTAAGCTTAGTTACGTATTACGTATTTTCTTATACATACTGTATGCGTAATAACTATACTAATATGACTATCTAAGATGATGAGGCGTTCCATCTCAGTCCTCAGGCGTGATTCCTTATCGTAGATGAATGTGGGTTATAGGAAGAGCTTGCCGCCAGGTGAACTGTGTACAAGTTTTTCACCTGAAAGACATTAAAAAAATTAACTTGTAGTTCTGGATATATATCGTCAACTACATACACCTAGGTAGCATAAGATATAAGTAAATCGTTACAGTGAGGATGTTTTGATAATAAATATAATTTGTAATAAAATAAAAATAAATTTACATGATGTATTACAATAGTTGTAACAGTGAAATAAATGTTTATGAGTTGATGAACAGTGACCGACACCCAGCAGCGTCAGCTGGACCACTGGACGGAATACCTGCTGGCGTCGGAACTATGTCGTTAACAGCTATACTGCGGGCGGTATGTGTGTATTTTAGTGTCTGGTTCCAAGGGTATAGAGACTTTGCCGTCCCAGTAACATGTCATTTTAGGCGAAATTTTACTTTATTTAGTTCCGACAATTACCTGTGTGTCGGGTTCTTGACACAGGAATCGAGCGCAGGACGGGCTGTTAAGTCACTTAAACGTATCAAGCAACATCAGCTCATTGGGCTGCATATCAATTTCAAGTCCTTGTGCAAGGATCCAGTGTAGAGAGAGGTGCGGCGGACGGTGCGGAACGCATGAGCGATCGAGCTACGGTAGGAGCAGACGTGGCTGACGACTTTCCTACATGTTGATTCATAATCAGAGAACGTTTATATTGTATTGAGGGTGACAAATGAGCACACATACTTTTTCTTCAATAAAGAATCATCTGATTATTTAAACTAACAATCTGTACAGGACCTACCTCAAACTAAAACATTCATTGATTATAACTTGTTTAATTATAATTATTTAATGTTAGTGTAAACATTAATTAGAATTGTCTATAGAATTGACAAAGAGATTTAACAACGAAGTAAAAACTTTTTTATAATATGAAGTGAAGACTCCACGGCGTCGACATCCATGCTCGAAAAAGATTCATGATGCGCGGTGACAACCCTGAGGCTTGAGATGGAACACCTCGTTACCTGTAGTTGGACCTCCAGACCTCTACACTTATCACATCTGCCACGGCTAAATTATGCTACTGTTCACGAAGGATTTCTATGCTTTTCCTTCATCTTGTGTCTAGGAACTACAAATTTTTTGCGATCTCAATAATATCTTATGTCTGATAACACCTTTAAGCTAATGTAGAACGTTTATCAGCCGAAGCTCGACCTAACCTATACGCCGGCCTAACGAAAGGTCGCACCGCACTCAGCCGATCCGTCCTACAGTTTATGGTCCTAGATAGAAATGAGGACATTCCTTTAGTGCTCTCGGGTTTTAATAGAGCTTGTTTTTTAAAACGCTGTGCCGTAATCACTTACTGTTTGCAGTATAGAGTCGAAGAACCGTGTAGTCGTCTGCAAGAATTCGATTTAATCAAGTTTTTTACTATTTCTTTCCGAAACGGTAGGAACATCTATTCCAGATTCTGTTGATGTTGATGCTGATTAGCCTATGCGGCTCTTGCAGCGGACGCAGGGCTCACGGAACTGAGGGGTCCGTGAGCTGGTTATGTAGTTTTTGGTTCTCTTACTTACTCAAAGCGCTCATAAACTGAGCGTGTCGGTCTGCTCTGATCACGTTCCTATCTGATAGTGCCACCTCAGTGGCCAGTTCCTTAGCTATCGGAAGATTCTCCAAGTGGAGAAGGGATGGTGATATCTACTGACCATCCGAGGTTTTGGTATGCGGACCTAGCCTCCGACGAACGGCACCTGTTGTCGTTGTCTGGTCAATCGGAAGCTGTGGGCGGTGGGAACCGCTCTGACACGCGGGTGGTTCAAAGCAAGTGCTTGATGTCCCATCATCACAGATCCCACCTGATGTTAAGCGGAAATGCAGTCCTGGATGGTAAGGCGCACTAGCGCAGTAAATGCCTATTCACTCTACTCTTGAAAAACCCATATTGTATTAGCTATCTTGAAAGTGTTTTGTATAAGCCTACTTGAATAAAACTTCTTTTGATTTGATTTGATGTTTTGACTGATGTGCTAATTTGCCACGTGCACGGCGAAGAAAGAAATAACCACAGGGAAACAAAATATGTGAGATTGTATATCAGATATAAGGGTGTTAGGACCACATTGTGAATTATTTCTGTCTACTGCATGAACTCTGCGCGACCGGGGGGGAACGCGCTCTCGAAGAGTAACAGCTCACGTGTTCCGCATGCTGCGGAGATCTGTGGACCCAATGACAGAAGGTGAGACATTCCATGGCAGTGCTCAGGGAACATCTTCTTTTTAATTTTATAGAATAGGTGGCAAACGAGCAATAAGCTCACGTGATATGAAATGACCGCCGCCACCCAAGAACCTCCGCAACACCAGAGGAGTCGCAGATGCGCAGCTGGCTTTTAAGGAAGACTCTTTTCTTGAAGGTCCTAAAGTTGTATCGGTTCGGAAACACCGCTGGCGACAGCTGATTTCACAGAGTAGTTGTGCGTGGAAAACGTTCAGGAAATTACGAATAAAGCGCACAGTGTTGGATTGCCAATTATCGAGATGAGGAAATTTTAATTCTATCAACTCCCCAGAACAAGTGTTTTACCGAATTTACTATGGGAAGTCCCATGGTAAATTCGGTAAAAAATCCATAGACATCTCTTTGCAACACCAGTGAATCAATCTGCTCAGAAAGTACCTGTTCAACGGAAGCTGGTAGTGGGGTGCCCCGGCCCGGAGATGGCAACAGTATTCTATGTGAGGCCGCTGTGTTATGTTGCACACAGCGGCAGACGTGAAATACTGTCTCGCTCTATTAAGCATGCCCAGTTGTTTAGAGGTCAATCTGGCCTTACCCTCCAAGTGACCGCGGAACTGAACGTCGCTCCATACATTTGCCAAGGATTCCGATACGGGCTGAATCTTATATGATTATTGATAATGCATGGCTGTTGTCTTAACTTACCATGAAGTGAGCTGTGTGCTCGTTTGTCACACCTATAACTACAAACAAATACATTCCACTATCTCTCGCAGTCGCAGGCGTAGGTCGCCCACCTGTGAGGCATACGGGGTAATATGTGTTATGCAGATAGAACTAAAGACTCAGTTATTTGTTGCTCGTCGTTTGAGCGACGAGATAATTATAAAAGTAAACAGCTCGTGAGGCAGCAGGTGTACCGTGTGTGACACTCAGTTGTAGCGGTTGGTGCTGTTAATAATATTTGCAGCATTTCTTATTGGAAAGTTCGTCGTGGCAGCTGAGGTTTAATTCACGGTACCCAAGCCTGGTTTGTACCCCGATACCAATAAAATTGTTAGTTGCAATTTTGATTGCTGATTTTCCACGTACTCGACTGTGAAGTAAAACGTCGTAAGAACTTGTTCAGTCCGCCAATCTGCTGTAGAGCCGCGCGACAGATTGTGCGTTATATATTGAAGGTGTACCTTTACTTTTTACTTATTCGAAACTTTGCAATTAATAAGAAACTTTAAAAATACTCTTTAACGAGCGGATTACCCCCCGACCCTCGTTTCCGGTGCCATGTGCCGCCACGCCCAGGACCTCGGCATCATAGCTCCGGTTACAAACACATTACATTTGCCGGATGACGATTATAATAGACCTATGAAATTGCCGTTTTGTATGAAATAAGTTAATTTTTTTTTCAAACTTTTTTATTTCTGTTATTTAAATTAATCACTCATGTAATCGATGCATGTGGTTTATTGATGCCCTTGTAAAAATCAGCTGCACGGGAGGCAACAAACTCTTCAAAGACATTTTGTATTGCCTCTCGGGAATTGGATTTTTTCCCCCTAAAAAGTTGTCCAAATTTTGGAAAGAATAATAGTCGGTGGGCAAGGTCTGGTGAGTACGGTAGATGAAGGAGAGCTTCCAACCCCAACTCTTGCAGCTTGGAGACTGTCTGTTGTGCAGTATGGGGTCGCGCGTTATCGTGTAGGAGCAGCGGGGACGACCGATTGACCAAAGCTGGTTGCTGATGTGCGAGCTTCTCCATCATTGTCTTCAGTTCTTCACAGTACACATCCCCAGTAATGCTCATGCCGTTTGTTAAAAATCTGTGATGAATCATACCGGTACTAGACAACCAAACAGTGACCGTCAACATTCTAGAGGTCATTTTTCGTTTAGGGCATTGCTTTGGTGCTGAACCAGGATCCAACCAATTTGCTGAGCGCTTTCGATTGTCGAACAGAATCCACTTTTCGTCGCACGTAACAATTCGGTTCAAAATTCTTTAATTTTTGTGCCTGTTGAGCAACGCGTACGTTGCGCTGGCGATCGTTAAGTTCGTGGGGACCCATCTATCAAGCTTTTTTACCTTGCCAATTTGTCGCAAATGGACCAATATTGTTTTGATGTTAACATCAAAAGCAGCTGCTAGCTCGGCTGTAGATTGAGTATCATCTGCTTCCATAATCGCCCTTAATTCATCATTGTTGACCAAAGTGTCCGGACGACCACGAGGTTCAATTTTTAAAAAAAAAATTCCAGAACGGAGCCGGGCAAACCAATAGCGGGTTGTGCGTTCGATTGTAAAGTTCTCTCCGTAAACGTTGTTGATGTTACGTGCCGTTTGTGTCGCGTTGATGCCACGACGGAACTCATTTTCCATAATTACACTAATTTTAAAGTATCCATTATGACGAAAAATGTTCAAACGTAATGAAAATACAAAGCTAATCAATAAACAAAAGACGGAATTCACAGGCAATCAAAATTTTTTTTTGGTTTGAATTGGCCAATACTGGAGAACGGCAATTTCATAGGTAAAGACCTAATGGTAACACGCGTTGACACACAATTTGGGTAAAGTTATAAATAATAGTAGGAACTAGACCGCGCGCCCGCCGGCACCGGCGGCAAATAGCAGCATGACGCTGCTGCGTTTCGTATGGAAAGTGTGGATCCGGAGACCCTGGTACAAGTAACGAAGCATTCCGTCTCGGCAGCGAGCACACATACACATCCTGAATCTTTTTCCCCCCAATATTATAAAAATAAAGAAAAAAATAAATATATTTGGGGATAGAGATGTTCGTGGCCGGCTTTAGTTTTGGTCGTGTCCAACTGGTCTTAGTATCGCCGATGCGTGCGAGGATGTATCGATGGCGGAGAGGTGCCAAGTCTATATCATCATCATCACCACGCCAGCCCGGCACTGGTCCACTGCTGTCCAAACTAGGGTGTGCAGTACGCAAATATATTGTGAAAATAAATGACTAAGAGAAAAGACCGTTTTCTCTACATTTAGTGGAATTTCATTCCGAAATGATGGTATTACCGTTGTAATACCATCATCATCATCATTTATGTATTTATGCATGCTAGCTGTATATCTATTATGCCTGTATAATTTTTTTTAATAATATTAATATTAGATATTGATTAGTGTATTGCTATATCCAAGCCTGGGGTTGTCCGGTACACTGTATGCCTCTGTTATTAAGTGCATCCTTTGTGAACCTTAGTAGTTTATTTTGGTTAATAAAACATTAAATCAAAAATAAAAAGATTTTAGTTAAAATTCTTATATGTCATACAATTATCTTCTATGTAATCAATCTTCATATCAGTGAACTTGACATGTTTAGCATCATGAACATCTCAACAGTGTCCCAAATTCGATCGCGAACCGCACACGGACGGCCGAGGGCGGCAGGTCCGCAGGTCGACATATATGCCAGGCGGTGTGTCAGTTTGAAATACGAGGCACATATCATAGAATTATCGCTACCGTGGGCCGTACGTCGGGCGCGGCTACGCAGAGGCCGCCGTCACAGGGCGAAGTCTACCCAATTGATAGCTCTGTTCGCGTTATTAATACGCCGGTAGACGTCACATTTTTCTTGGATATTAAGCTCGGGGATATTGAAAACCGATAAGAAGTTGTGCTTTTTAATAGTTTTTTTTACAGACCGTGATGTCATCACTATATTGTTCATGATAACGATGAAAAGCATATGATTTTGACAAACATTTTGATAAAAATGATCTATTTCTGTAATAATTGTGAATAATCCAGGTCTTAAAAGTGTCAACCCTGTTTACTGCTTTTAAAAGTGAGGGTCTTGATCCTCTACTGTAGTCAACACGTGCAGGATGGCAACACGGATAAATATCAAAATATTTTAATTATTATTATATTTTATTATAGAACAGGTGGCAAACGAGCAAGGAACGCACCTGATGGTGAGTGACCACCGTGGCCCAAGAAATGGTAAATTCGGTAAAAAATGAAAAGAGATACAACATCTCTTCGCAACGCCAGTGAATCAAGCCGATCGGAAAGAACCTGGCATTTAAAGATTCGAGCCGCTCTCTGTTGAATACGGTCAAACTGAAGAAGCTGGTACTGGGGTGCCCGGCCCGCAGATGAGAACAGTATTCCATGTGAAGCCGAACTTGCGAAGACTTGTAAAGTTGCACACCGTGGGCCGACATGAAATACTGTCTCTCTTTATTAAGCACGCCCAGTTTTTTTAAATAGCGCCCAATATAAAAAAACTTATAACAGTTCTTAAAGTTTATGGTTAATTGTTGGCTGATGTTTTTATACAAACCATAGACAACGACTGCATTTTCTGATCGTTAAAAGAAGATTTACAGTTATTTGTAAAATACTTATAGGTCATAATACTTGTTATCAAACCTAAGAGTTTATCCTGTCTTCTTTCTAACTGGTATATTTTATGTAAATTTAATAATTTATTTATAGTTTCGCGTTTCATTCCCTTACACGATGTCAGGCCAGAACCGGAAGCGTCGTGCGCTCACGGCGGGGCGGCGGGGAGGCGCACATACGTCTATTGTTTAGTTTTGCTGAATAGAAAAGCGTATGAGAAGCAAAAACTGTTACAGTTTTTTGTTTGAACATATACCCAAGTTGTAGAACAAAGTTGTTTGTTTTTCTTTAATCGTATTGAGTGTGACAAAGAGGCACACAGTTCACTTGGTGGTAAGTGAATCCTGCGAACCATGACAATCACATTCATACTCAATCAATCCATAAATCAAATCGTATTTTTTTTTTACAAATCGTGTTTCACAATAGATCATTAAACTGTAAACATATTGTGCCACGTATGGCGAGCAAATATTACAAGGAATTGAAATTCAAAACCAATTTAATTTTGTGATTACATAATTATATAATCACTATATTAGTGTTCAATTACTTACTTTATTATTTCATTCTCATTTTCCAGCTTCTCTTCTGGGTAATGTTTAACATTATAATAACATTTATTGAATACACATTATACAATCGAGATATCATCTAAACACGGTCAACAGTAACTGTATAATATTGCCAGATACATTTTTAAACATACTAACTAATATTTTTTTCTTAAATGGTTCTAATTTAATGTGAGGTAAGCGCTATTTATGTCTAGATCGGCTATATGCACTATTGCTAAATTTTCGCAAAAAAATGATAAGGAATCATGTAGCAGATGCGTGTCATCCCTGAGTACTAAGGTGGAATGCTTCTTCACCAGTAATAAGAATCTCCGGATCCCTAACTATAACAGACGCAAAACTGTATTCTATGACGGCGTGGTGGAACCGACCGATATGTAGGAAACAAACGGCACCGTGTGTCAATGGCTGTAAAACTGCACTAAGAAAGCGGTCGTACTCCGAGACCATTACAGTATTTTTGATTAACCCGGGGCCACCAATATTCACACAAGCGGTTACATCGTCCGTAAGTTCTTTAAGGCTACATCAGAGAAACATTTAAATGCAGTGGCAGTGACAAACGCAGTGGACGGGACCCTTCCACCATACGTCTCGCACAGGGGACTCAACACACATTGGCATCTAGAAACAAGCTGCAGAATGAATTGGTGCGACCGAGGAAGGACATGCAGAGTATCGTCTCTGTCCTCAAGGGAGTCGGTACCTACATATATATCTTGGTCTTTATTGAGTATGGCTGAGAGTGTTCATGGCTCGCACCCATTACTTACCATAATGTCATCCGTTATATAAAAATGATACAAGGCAGCTGATGCATGCCACACACAACCCGCCGTCGTCATAATCCACCAACAAACCAATTGCAGTTGCTATGCTGTGCATGCTATCACCACCTCAGCCTGCCCACAGCCCACTGCTGAGCACCGGTCTTCCCCACAGACTGCCACAAACGATCCTGAGCCTCCAGGAGCCATCGACTCCCAACTTACTTGCATGGGTCGTCGCGCTAGTGGCCGTCATCCTAGAGGCCGTCAAGAAGTCAGTTGCAACTGTTAACTAAACTATTTCTCCAGTACACACCCTTTATATGATAATTAAAATGTATCAGAAGACAAAATTTAAATACTCGTACATGCGCAGAACCCTTGCTGCAGCTAATCCAATAATACTAATTTACATTTTTCCCATTAATTGGAATGCTAACAGCGACCTAAGAGTGACACCGGGACCTATATCTATGCATAATTCAATTTGTATTCGAAAACTCTTGAATCCCAATCACCTGGTGCTATTTTTGCGGATACGTAAACATTAGTATTCGATTGTGGTTCATCAAGTGGTCTTTACTGAGAGACGGCACGACAGAAAACATTTAACATTTTATCTATTCTATAAATATTGCAGCACACACTAACGCTGCTCTCTCCTATGGTCAATGTGAGGACAACAAGCGTTCTATCTTAGCACTCAGGGATGAGCACACATGGGTATGGTCTTGAATGTTTATTGAGGATGGATTTAGACGTCATGGACCGCGACATCTCCTACCCTCCGGTGAAGGGGGCGCCCGGCTGCAAGATTCGAAAGCAAGCAAACACTCAACTCGGCTATTTATTTCTTGGCTTACTTTTATATTATATATAAATATAATTTAAAAGTTTTTGAAGGTTAGCAAGCATCTCACCTGACAGTAATTGATCACTGTTACCCATAAACACTCGTATCATCAAGAGAGTCGCAGATGCGCCTTTAGAAAAGGTGTAAGCTCTGTTACCCTAAGACCCGAGTTTTGGAGGAGATGATCGGATAAAGTCCAATTATTATTACATTGACAGTAACAAACTCACACACAGTTCACCTGACGGCAAGTGATTCCTGGGCCCACGACATCCACATTCATCCTTGATAAGGAATCATAATGCAGATGCGTTGTCTCCCTTGAGGACTGTGATGGAATGCCTCGTCAATAATAAAGGTCTCCGGATCCGTACCACTCACCAGATGAAACACAGCAGCATTATGCTGTTATTTTACGCTGGTATTCTGTGAGTCCGATGTTGTCAATCCACCACTTTACACTTTACTCGAATTTCCCTGTCTCGCACAACTGCTCTGTGGAATCAGCTGTCACCAGCGGTGTTTCTGAACCGATATGACTTAAGGATTTTCAAGAAAAGAGCCTACACCTTTGTTAATCATCGGCAGCGCATTTCCACCGTTGTTGCGTTGTTGCGGATGTCCATGGGCGGCGGTAGTTACTAACCATCGGCTGAGCTGCTTGCTCGATCGCCACCAATTCTAAATAAGGCAATTTGCAAAACGGATGCCGGCTGGCTTTGTTTTCGTGTACACGAAAAATTAGCCTATTCATGTATTACTAAGAAACATTAAAGCTAACGATTAGTATTTAGTGAGGTGCAGTCCTCAGGTGTTCGATTGGGAGCCTCGTCGTAGTCACGCGCGGAGCCGAGGTCCGGCCGGCGACGTGGTCTGCTTGCGCGGCTCTACCTCGTCTCATGTTTACATTTCGTTGTGACTCATTAACATACACCGTATTGATTTTTTATGTTGTGAATAAATCTACTTCGTCTTATTCTCACGGATGTACGTCGGACACACGAGTATACAGTGGACGCGACGACGTGGGTGACGCCCACGTGAGAGTCACCACTGAAGACTAAGACGGACTGCCGCGCCAACAGTTACAGCCTCCGCATCCCTGCACACGCCAAACGAAACACAGCAGCGTTATGTAGCTACTTTACTCTGGTATTCTCCCAGGGTGTGATTCCTCCCCGGTTGTGTGACCACCCTTGCTGCAGCTTGGCTAATGTTTCACTGATGATGATCGTCGAGGTCAATTTAGACGACGGCGATCTCTTTCCTTTGTCTGATGTAATGCGAACGCAGTAAGATCGGAGGAAGGTTCAGACGCACAGTCAACGATACGGGACACGAATACAACACACGCAGATCAGAAAACCGTCACATTGTAATGCACATATTTTTATTTCTTCGCGGGGAATCGAATCCAAGATCTCTGACGCAATAGGCACTCTGAACACTGCTTCACATGACTATCAAATATTTGACAACGTATCTCTGACGCTGTTTCCGCAATGTACATATAATTTGAGTTGTGAAATAGATAAGACAACTAAAACAGTATATTTTTAATAAATAAATAAATAATGATACCAATACTGTAACAGTTGTCCCGCTGCCCACAGTTGTCCCGCTGCCAACAGTTGTCCCGCTGCCAACAGTTGTCCCGCTGCCAACAGTTGTCTCGCTGCCAACAGTTGTCCCGCTGCCCACAGACAGCTGATAGCGAGCACAACGTACAGTGCGCTGCAGACTGGCCCCGGGGTTAAGCGGATGCAAATTGTAGTCGAGATGACGACCGCACGTGGGTTCGGTCCCCGAATGTGTTCCCTGCCTTGTGACCAAGCTATGTAATTCTCGCCGTGGCTTGTTCACAACTTGTCGAATTGTTATCTGCCAAATGTGGCTCGTTGTAGGCAAGTTGCAATGGATTTGATACATCAAATGTTACGATGAATAGGAAGTATAATTGTTATCGTGATGCAGTGGTTAGAGTGGCTGGCTGCTGCATCGCAGGTTCTGACTGAGTGCTTCTGTGTTTGCGCAAATGCTAACGACACTATAGAATATTCTGCGCATTTGACTATAATCAGGTAATAACTATAAGTTATGGCCGTGCTCGAAATCGAACCGAAGGACATTATTTTGTTTATAATATATTAACGAGTACATCTGCCGGTAATAGATCTCTGCGATCTTATATATATTAGGTCTTTGATGAAATTGCCGTTCTTCAGATATGGCCATTTCAAACCAAAAAAAGGTTTTGATTGGCCGTGAATTGTAAATTCAAATTAATTTTGTTTTAAAAACATTACATTCTTTTTAAAAAGTCAGTCTTTTGTTTATTGATTAGCTTTGTATTTTCATTACGTTTGAACATTTTTCGTCATAATGAAAAATAAATTTTAAAGTATAAAACTTCGTGTAATTATGGAATATGAGTTCCATGGTGGCATCAACGCGGCACAAACGGCACATAACATCAACAACGTTTACGGAGAGAACTTTACAAACGAACGCACAACCCGTAATTGGTTTCCCCTGTTCCGTTCTGGAAATTTTGATTTGAAAAATGAACCTCGTGGTCGTCCGGACGTTTTGGTCAGCAATGATGAATTAAAGGCGATTGTGGAAGCTGATGATATTCAATCTACAGTCGAGCTAGCAGCAGCTTTTGATGTTAACATCAAAACAATATTGGTCCATTTGCGACAAATTTTCAAGGTAAAAAAGCTTGATAGATGGGTGTCTCACGAACTTAACGATCGCCAGCGCAACGTACGCGTTGAGAACTGCCTCGCACTGCCCAACGGGCACAGAAATGAAAGAATTTTGAACCGAATTGTTACGTGCGACGAAAAGTGGATTCTGTACGACAATCGAAAGCGCTCAGCAAGTAGTTCCAGGTTCAGCACCAAAGCAATGCCCTAAACGAAAAATGACCGCTAGAAAGTTGATGGTCACTTTTTGGTCACAGTTTTTACTAAACGGTATGAGCATTACTGCGGATGTGTACTGTGAAGAACTGAAGACAATAATGGAGAAGCTCGCACATCTGCACCAGCTTTGGTCAATCAGTCGTCCCCGCTGCTCCTCCAAGACAACGCGTGACCCCATTCTGCACAACAGACAGTCTTCAAGCTGCAAGAGTTGGGGTTGGAAGATCCCCTTCATCCACCGTACTCACCAGACCTTGCCCACCGACTATTACTTTATCCAAAATTTGGACAACAAACATGCAAAATGCCTTTGAAGAGTTTGTTGCCTCCCGTCCAGATGATTTTTACAAGAAGGGCATCAATAAACTATCACCGCGTTGCGAATGATGCATCGTTTACATGGGTGATAACTTTGAATAACAGAAATAAAAAAGTTTGAAAAATAATACTTTAACCTATTTCATACAAAACGGCAATTTCATAGGTTTCATAGTACATACATTCGCAACGAAGTCCGCTCTAACAGAATAGCAGTGTGTTATAGCAACATAACGCTGCTGTGTTTCGTGTAGCATAATAGCAGGGAACGAGGCGATCACATTTCTCAGGGCTGACAATGCATGTGTATGTTGACTTGTTTGTTCAGGACAAATGGAGATGACGTTGCAGGTGATCCTTGGTCTCGTGCTCCAGCTCTAATATTATAAAATGCAAAACCAGCTACGTTAGATGTGTATGCAACATTAGTGAGTGAGATGCGTTGGATCGATCCCGACCGTCTCTATAGTTCTGTATATAATATATCAAAGAGGTCTCCGGAGCGAAGAGGTACGTTTGATGTATAGCCCGCGGGCCGCGCCGAGCCGGTAGAGCTGTCAGCTGTCAGCTGTCAGCGGGCCCAGCTCGCCACGCCCGATCCCTCTTCGTCGCTGGGCTCTTTCGCGCTGCTCGCCGATTTGTCACAATCGCTCGCCGACCGACGGAACGATATTTCAAATACGCCGACAATTTGTTCGCTCGGATGGAGTTACTTTCCGAGATTTAGTGATTTGAACGGTACAGTGTTTGATGTTAGTTGAGGTTGGCGTGTGGTTGGAGATCGCTTGTATTGCTTCGAGCTGAAACGAGATTAAGTTGTTATGCAATAACTGTTCTGCCAAGACGCAGTAATAGAGCCACGCTGCAGCTAGTTTGTAGTTACAACACCATTCAGGGTGGGCATGACTGAGGGGGGAAGGGATCGTCCACCATGTCCCTACATTCCCTGAGGGAACACCATACCATTATGCTATTACTCCACTCCGGGATTCTGTGAAGGTGTCGCGGTTCAAGCTAGAAACGATCTGCAGTGTGGCTCTAGCACTGTAAAAACTAATCTCTAGCTCTACTAATGATTAAAAGGATAAAAAATACGTTATTCTAAAAGGAACCTGACATTGGTTAAGTAATATGTAAAAATTAGCTTAAAAATATTAATGAGATATCTTTTTTCGTACACGAGCAAGGAAATGATAGAAACGGCTTAACGGCTAGTCGGAATAGCTTATCGCTAACGCCTGCTGGAAGCTGCGTCTTTGTTCATACCTTTCCTATATTACTTCCCTTATATAAATGCTTTGTGTACATAAAAGTTACATAAATAAATAACTTTTATTCTTACATAAGTTGATTGGCGTCAACTTTACATAAGTATGCAATACTGATACGTAAAACATAACGACCAGAAGAGACGAGACTATAACCTTTCAATGGCCACTAACTAAAATCATCCCGGTCTAGGTTTAGGTTTTTAAGCCGTATTTCATTCTGGGTCATAGTGCACCGGTTTCGAAAGCAATCTATTTAGGTCCGGAGCCGGATCGCTGCGAATGTTTATTTTGATACATTTCGGCCGCTTCCAGTAGGGGGGGGGGGGTACATAACCCCCACCTTACCCCGCTCACACTTCATTGGACTCCACTTGGATGTTAAAGTCCATCGATCTCGTTCCATATATAGATATATATTATCAAATACGTGTATAAGTGAAAATGAACTGCCTAGGGCATTAGGCACATACAGAGGGTGTTAGAACTTTGTACTACGTAAGCAAACTTCAAATGTCTTCATAATATTTTTTATGTAGACATTTAGTAGATATCAGAGTATTCCGCGCGAAGTTTACTCTCACCGCTGAACAGTTGGTAAATCAGCACTTCAAATTGCAATTAACTATTTCCAAGGCTGCCGGTATCGGGTATCGAACTCTGATTGCTCGCGCGCCGGAAGCTACGAGCGACCAATACGTTTATAGTCGTCTGTATTTGGTGAGGAGATGACAAACTCTATGAGATAGAATGACAATATACTCCTTACACTGTCCCGCAGACGAACGCGTAGCGCTGGACTAGCACCAGGCTGAAGTGATGAATTAGTCTCCCTCGTCCTTTAGCCTAGAATGTAGAAAGTTATAAATTGAAGTCATTGGCACACATGCATGGGACCAATGCGCCGGACCAGTGCGCCGACAAGCATTAAACTAATTGAGTTCAAATTGAATCCTTTCATCGACTTGAACATTAACAGTTGCACGGATAGAACATACACATATATGTGTTGATATCGACACGGAGCTTGTGTACAGTGACAACTGAAGATGTATTCATGACGAATCATCAGATTCTTGTTTTTAATTAAGATAAAAAAACACACATTTCTTTGGTGATGACCATACCATTTCGTTTTTGTCATTATATATGTCGGTTGAGTCTAGTTTGCTTAAAGAAGGACATGTTAGAATCCACCGGTTTTTTAGCCAGCGGGCTAAAAAAGGTTGTTTTTCGCGCGTAGCTACCCTGTATGCGATTTTGTATCCAAAGATCGTTGGAGTCTGGTGAGTTTTCACCTGTACTCCAACATCACGAACAGCGGTAACAACTGCGGTCCTTACATCTTCACCCATCTTCGATAAAGCCTCAAGATGCATAAGTTTGTCACCTGTGAGGACTCCGGTTCCCCGCGCTCACCAAACGGGTCACATCGACGTTATGCTCGTTCCTATCCTGGTGGAGCTGAGCTGAGTGAGTGCAGCAGAAACGAACTACAACGTGGCTCTACCACTACTAGCTATAACGAACGTAATCATAATTAGAATCACAAGCCACCTTTGTACAAGTTGCATTTCTTATTGTACTCTACTATACTCTTGGCTTTGAATTGAATATATTAGATCACATGTTGGAACCTCATTCTCGAGTTAACAACCATTTGTTTGCCTAACTTGGGGGCGTAATCAACTTCACTAACGGAATGTCACTAACTCGATATATTTAGCTATATTATTAAAATAAAAAACCATGTACGACGAACATATTTTATGATGTCGTTATATATCAAACTATATTTCATTCATGTGATCCATCTCTTTATAATAAAATATTACAAGATAAGAATATACAACCGTGACCTTGTATGTGCTCGTTCAGAGAAGTGTGGGTGGAATGTATCACAACATGGATGATGAACTTTCCGTAGGATCAGGCCTTATTCATATCTCGGGGGCCTCCGATGTTTCACATTCGCCGCATGCTGCCGGGCAAGTTATAGCTAAGTTCCACGGCTACACCAGCGCCAGCCGCCCATCGGCATTCCCTCTTTAGAGGAGAAAACCTCTCTTCTCCAACCTTCCACGCAAGATGAGTCGTAAGCGCCTATCACAACGTGGGTGCCGGAATAGTCCCGAGTCCGCCGATAGCATAGGTCGCCGGTACCTCTATTAATTACACAGAAAGTCTAAGCAACCCTGCAACCCATTCTATAACCACCATTGACACTGACATCATATGCAGCTTCTTCATCACCCGAGGGCTAAGACGCCGCGTTACTAGTTATTGAGTTAAAGCTGGACTATAGTAAGTTTAGTACAACTATGATAATATCCTCCTACTTCTACTTCCACTTTGGTGAAGTTAAGTAAGTGACGCGGGCCGAGCCGCTATTTATGGTATTTGTCACTTAAATTGTATAAATAAAACAACTAGACGGATTCTAAGCAATACGTCGGGGCGGCGGCGATAAGGTAATCAGGGTGAAGTGTCAGCTCGCGTCCACAGGAAGGGCTGATAGTGCTCCGTGGTAAAATACACTCACAATTACTATGATTGCACGTTATCGAGTTTAGTTTTGTTACAGCTGGATCTAACCGCAGCGGAAATACATCGAAATAAAACTTGTAAAAAATAAATTTGTTTTGAGTTTTTTTTTATATATTCGGTGACAAACGAGCACACAAGTTACCTTATAGTAAGTGAACACTGCGACCCAAGACATCCACAACTTAGATTGAAGATGCACACGCCTTGTGGCCTTGGGGGCTGAGATGGAACCTCTCGTCATCAGTAATAAGGGTCTCTGGATCCCTGCACTCACCCGACTCAGCGTCATGCTGCTGGTTTGCGTTGGTTCTCCGCGATCGGGCCGATCCATTGACGCCGTAGTTGCAAGTGAGCTGCAGCGTACCTTTGCCCTGGAACCGGTCGGGAGTCACACAAAACATAAAACAGTAATAATAACTTAATTTAAATTGTTAAATAAAAGGCGTCCTTATAAGTTAGGGAGAGATCTCTTCCAGGCAACCTTGGGCTTGGATAAATATTTGTGAGATATGAGGGGAGAAGCCAAGTATGGCACGCGTAGTGTACGAATGAAAAGTAATAATAAATAATGTACACGCATAAACTCGACACTTACATATATGTATAGATATACAAATATTTTTAGACAGAAGGGACTAATTATTGAGTCACGGATCCGTAGCGTGACTCACAAGCGAGAATAGCTCCAGACATAAACGACTGGTTATCGGCTCTGACTATAAAATATTGACTGAGGGTGAACCTTGTCGACCTGGCGTTAGATGGGATAAGGGGTAACACCTTCCCCTGATAACGGGTGCGAAAGGCTTGAAGCTGCGCCTTGGGGTATGTTTTTGAAAATTCATCAACATACTATTTTTAGGATAACAAACAAAAGTGTCTAGAGCTATAGGGTGAACTATGTATGGGTGTCGATAGATCAACGTATCGCTCCCTTATCGTGCGTCCGAGGGACCGCCTGCCCGCGTTCTCCACTCGCGCACACTCCCGGACAAATCCTCAAACAATCTTGAATAGGGCCACCTTATAGATGTTTCCTGTCAAAAGCTCAAGGGACGTTCGATGTCGTTTCTCGTCGGCCGAGATTCCGGGTGACTCCGCGATCCCGGGCGCCGTCCTCGAGTCGGGAGCAAGCGGCGCCACCTTGTACTGGTCGGGTACATCGGTATTCGATCCCATTCCTGTCTTATCCTTGTTGGATGGAATTATACGTTCGAAATGTATTTTGCTTTTAGAATCCTTGACCAGTGGAAACGTTTTTTTGCATTTACGTTGAGTTTGATTTTAATATATATATGAATGGGTTCGCTCGACCGGGGAACAACCACGTTCTCATAGAATACCAACGTTAAATAGACATTCCATCTTAGATAATGCAGGTGCATCTTGGGTGGGTGTACAAGTCATGGGTCGCAGTTATCACTGCGATAAGGTGAACTGAACTGTTTGTTCTACCAACAAATAATAGAAAAACAATTTTTTTTTTTTTTTAAATGCTGTAAGTGCTTTTAACATTTCTAATATTCCGGTTAACCACTTCAATTAAGCTTAAATACTTGTGCTAGGAGATGGGTCACGACGATAGTCGAATGGAGGACATGAACAGACGACCTTAAGTTTTGCAGATCGTACCCTAAACTATTAGGCTCAATATGTGCTATATATACACTATTCAATGTAATGTACGCAAGCTATTGATATTATGAGGCGAACAGTGTGCTTGTTTGTCACCATTATTTATATAGGACTCGTAGTTACGGTTTCAAAGGCTTTAAGGCGAGTTTCGATATATCACCGAGTTAGCGCTTATAACACTAAGATTTGATGCGGTATTCCAAAACTTCACAGGCTGTTACTGTCTCGATGTGTACCGGGTGCGCGTGTGTGTCGCATTGGTTATCTTTTAACTAAATGATTGGTAACGAGGGTCAGCGCTGTCTCTAATGACCGGACCGTGTGCTGGTCGTCTCGCACCGCGGCCTCATGTGGGCTGGCTGACATCCACTTGAAGAGAATCGCTTAATCGCTCGTGTTGGAACCCATCAGAGACGGAGGTCAATTAACGCGACGGAGAAAAGGCAGATCGATTAGTAAAGGGTTAACAGTTTGCTAGCGGTTGATGATATAATTAACTATGTTTTTTAATAAGTGTGGCTAACGAGCATACGGTTCGTCTGATGAATGAAAATCAACAAAGATTCAAGCGCATGCGTTGTTTAATATGGAATGTATCGTCACCAGTAAGGCTCTTCGGTTCTTTATCATTCCCACGAAACACAGCAGTGAGGGCCCGCTCCTCCCCCGCTCCGACCCATTCATCCTGCGACTTGAGACTGCAACGTGGCTCTGTTAATAATGGTATTACTTTCAAAGTCTGAGATCGTTATTTTAATCAGTTTGGGATTATTAAGGCTCTTAGAACGCTGAACCATGGGTTCTAAAGATTGGAGCTATATGGGGAAGAAAGTGCGGGACATTTTTAATATTTCATCTCTGGTCCTGGGTTCGATTATTCCACGCTAGTTTTCCGAAATTAGCACGTAATATAGCGTAGTAAAAATAAACTCATTCAATTTGTTTTTCTAGAATTAGTGCATTATATTATTTTCTATATATTAACTACACATTATATTAAATACTTTTATTCTTTTTCAGGTAAGTTAATTTATAACCGGATATAAAATGGTGTTGCTGGCGTGTAAGTATGAAACAAAAGTTCAATTATGTTCTCGTGTATATATATATTCATACCACGGATATGAGCCCTTGGTAATGTCCGATCTTTTCTATGGCTTGTCTATAAGTGGATACAGCACTCTGGTCGATTTATGCAAAAAATGTTATAGTTCACGTTCATACAAGTGTGTGCCGATCCTGTAGAGGGGGGGGGGGGAGGGACGAGAGGGGGCGGGAGAGGAGATAAATTTATGGTGGAGCAGTAGTAGTACTGAGCGGTCGTAGTGTACGCAGCCTGCAGTTTTTAACTCTACATTTATTTTTATATATCCGTGTCTGAAAATTTACTACTCTTCATGGAAAAAAAACATTTTCAAACTTTGCAATGCAGCTGAACGGTTTTTATATTTCCTTAAGGTCGATTTATTTTTGAATGAATATTGACCTGCGGCCCGCGCCGCCCACGTTCATCCTCGGTAAGGCATCTCAACGCAGATGCGATGTCACCCCCGAGGGCTACGATGGAATGCTTCATCTCCGGAACCTTGCGTTCACCAGACTAAAGCACAGCACAGCAGCGTAATGCTGCTATTATACGCTGATATTCTGTGAACGCAAGCTAACCCTTCAAGTATTTAAACTTGCTATTAACAGTTTCACGGCTCCGGGATCGAACTCGGTTTGCTCGCGTGCCGTGAATTCAAATGCGAGCGCTTGGACACAGCTATCGGGACGGCCGCATCACCTACTCATACGAACTTATAGGAACCTTACGTATCCTTCAAGAAGAACAATTATGCGGCTGTTGTCACCCTCCGAGAGGAAAGTAGAAATACCACGTGTTTGTGAGTTTGTGTTTATTGTGAAACTCCAATTCCGCTCTGTCGCCTAGAACATGGTGGCCATAATGATAAGGGGTGAAGAACGTGATATTAGTACTAAATCTAGAATCTTTTCCTGGAAAAGTAATTAAAACTAAATAGTTTTAAACGAACTACGAGGTTCTGTAAACGTCCTAGATTTTAGAATTACTTTGTTTAAATTATATTAGATAAGACTTTATCTACTTCGTTTGTATTTTGTTTAGCTGCGTTCGCTTGTAGTTAAGTGGAAATTTACTTTAAAACGCACATTATTGAACCAAATACATACATATATATACAAACATATTTATATATATGTATATATAAATATGTTTGTATATATATATATTCATACCACGGATATGAGCCCTTGGTAATGTCCGATCTTTTCTATGGCTTGTCTATAAGTGGATACAGCACTCTGGTCGATTTATGCAAAAAATGTTATAGTTCACGTTCATACAAGTGTGTGCCGATTCTGTAGGGGGGGGGGAGGTACGAGAGGGGGCGGGAGAGGAGATAAATTTATGGTGGAGCAGTAGTAGTACTGAGCGGTCGTAGTGTACGCAGCCTGCAGTTTTTAACTCTACATTTATTTTTATATATCCGTGTCTGAAAATTTACTACTCTTCATGGAAAAAAAACATTTTCAAACTTTGCAATGCAGCTGAACGGTTTTTATATATCCTTAAGGTCGATTTATTTTTGAATTTGAAAGAAATGTTCACGATATATTCGTAACAGAAAACCCACGGTTTCCTGTGCATCTGGTTATTGTTCGTGTTCCATCGGTAGCCACAGGACTCCTCGCTCTCGGGACACAACATCTTATTGATTGTCGTTGTATTTATTGTATTATATCGTATTCATAATTCATACCTAACAACTATTTTCTTATTGTATTGAAGTAAATAAACGCACACAGTTCAGGTGATGGTGGGTGACCTGCGGCCCGCGCCGCCCACGTTCATCCTCGTTAAGGCATCTCAACGCAGATGCGATGTCACCCCCGAGGGCTACGATGGAATGCTTCATCTCCGGAACCTTGCGTTCACCAGACTAAAGCACAGCACAGCAGCGTAATGCTGCTATTATACGCTAATATTCTGTGAACGCAAGCTAACCCTTCAAGTATTTAAACTTGCTATTAACAGTTTCACGGCTCCGGGATCGAACTCGGTTTGCTCGCGTGCCGTGAATTCAAATGCGAGCGCTTGGACACAGCTATCGGGACGGCCGCATAACCTACTCATACGAACTTATAGGAACCTTACGTATCCTTCAAGAAGAACAATTATGCGGTTGTTGTCACCCTCCGAGAGGAAAGTAGAAATACCACGTGAGTTTGTGTTTATTGTGAAACTCCAATTCCGCTCTGTCGCCTAGAACATGGTGGCCATAATGATAAGGGGTGAAGAACGTGATATTAGTACTAAATCTAGAATCTTTTCCTGGAAAAGTAATTAAAACTAAATAGTTTTAAACGAACTACGAGGTTCTGTAATCGTCCTAGATTTTAGAATTACTTTGTTTAAATTATATTAGATAAGACTTTATCTACTTCGTTTGTATTTTGTTTAGCTGCGTTCGCTTGTAGTTAAGTGGAAATTTACTTTAAAACGCACATTATTGAACCAAATACATACATATATATACAAACATATTTATATATATATATATATATCGTTTCTTTATCGCAAAAAAAGTGCTTTATTAGTGTAATTCTGAAAAGGAACCTTGACATGGTAAATTTAAGCAACAGCTTAAATATGTATCCCAGTGCTGGGCATTTCCCTCCTTCTCCCTACAGACGCTGTTTGGGCGGATTTTCCATATTTTCTAATGTTATTTTTCAATTTATTTCTTAGATATGTAGGTTTCCCGGTATTTTTTTGCCTTTACCGGTGCAATCCATTTCATCGGTTTTCTTGCGTACCGGAAATTTAAAGCTAGCGCTTAGACATTGAGCTACCTCACAGCTTTACCAACATTGCCTACCTAAATAAAAAAGTAAATACATTTTCTTATAAAATAAAGTGCATCGCCGAATTATTTTTTAATTTATATAACTAAGTATTTGGCGTCGTCGGTGCAGCAGCCCCGGCCGAGCCGGCGGGCGCGCCGACTGTCCGGGAACTGGAAAGAATTTCACAGCCCGTGGGAAATAACGGAATTCGCTTTTGTTGCGTCACCGCCGACGTTGCGCCGGTTTTCGGCCTCGTTTGAGGTTTAGGTGACACGTGTAGAGATGTGACGGAGATGTTTCAATTGTTATCGATACTTTTAATATAGCAAAATCTTTTCATGATATTTAAAGCAAGAGCAGCCAGACTAAAGCTTTAATAGTCCTATGGTTTAGGGTACTATTGCGGATAACGTCGTAGCTTCGCAACCGCCTTTCGATTATTGACGTGAGCCTCCTTGTATAAGTATTAAAGCAAATTGAGGAGTTGAAGGGAATGGTTGCACGATTTAAAATAAGATATGTAATGCATGCCCCATAAGATATGTAATGCATGTCTTATAGGGACACAAGCCATGCGAAGAGTTGAAGAAGAGTGTTCTTATCGAGGAAAGTGGGTGTCATGGGCAGGAATCACTTACCATCAGATGAACTGTGTGCTTGTCTGTCACCCTCAGTACAATGAAAACAAAATTATAATGGAATCGCTGCCCGCCTATAGCTCGCAACACGCGCCGACTTATTGTGTCATGTTGTTATTAAGACGGACTCTGTCGGCCGAAATGATGTAATTTGCGGCCTGCCCCGACGGAGGCCCTTTAAACTGCGATTCACGTCCCGAACGGTGAAACAGTTTGGTGCTCGTGGCGAATGTTCCACCATTTGTCGCTCTCGAAAGGTTAGTTCGACTGCCACGAGATCGAACCGTGAATTTCCTACTCCGCTGTACGTTGAAAAGTTATTTAAAAAACCTTTTACGTCGGTTATTTGTACGATTGGATATTTGGTTTTTCTTTTATGTGTGAATCGTATAAATGTTTTCTTTCAATTCCTTTGTGTTTCTCTGCAGTGCAACACGCTACAACGGCGCGCGGTGTTACGCGTGTGTCTGAACAACGTTTTAACTGAATATCACCTTAACACCATTTTGCTGTCTTGAATGTTAAGGAGATGAAACAGTAGTTTAACAGTGGTCAAATTACTTTGCGGTTTAATTCTGACTTAACGATGGGTTTAACACATGCCGGTGGTCGCTCGACCGGGGAAGGAGCACACCCTCACAGAATGCCTGTGTTTCGTCTGGTGAGTGTAGGGATCTGGAGACGTTTATTGCTGTTGACGGCATTCCCTGTTCGTTATAAAGGATGACCACGATGTGGGTTGTGATTCCTTATCGAGGATGCACGTGGGCGCCACGGGCCGCAGGCATCGCATCAATTACTATCAGGCGAACTTTGTGCTCGTTTATTACCTTCAATGCAATAAAAAAAATATTACTGACAACGAACAAATCCATCTAAAAATTTTAAAGAGAGGGTGGGGGTGACTGATGATTAATGCCGATGTCTCAAGCAAGAATTACTTCAGTTACACGTTTGAGGGTCACTGTGTCTGACGGTGATGCCAGTTTGTTCCCAGCTGCGTGTTGAGACCATCTCGAAAGGGGCAGGACTACGCCCGCACGAAATACCAGCTCAAAAAGCGCTTCGTATCGTTTGGTAGTGTAGGAATCCGATCGATGTTATTGTTCAAGGGTGACCACGTATTTACATTATGTGTACTCATCGCGGTCGTTTGCAGCTGGACTCACGCAGCACCAGGTCAACGGTCTCCTCGTTTCCAGCTAGACTCACGCAGCACCAGGTCATCGGTCTCCTCGTTTGTTACCTGAATACAATAAAAGAAAGTGGCAGACCTCTTCCTGTCTGTTGATTTAAAGAAGTTAAAGTACGTTATAAATAAGAATTAAAATACTAACAAATGAACGTGTTTGTCGTCTTAACTTCTTTATGGAAATATTAATTGCCCGCTTGGGACCTGTGGCTGGCTTCTACAGTCTATCAAACTTACTGCCCACGAAAAGAGATGAAGTGGCATTTCGTTCGTTGCCATCATAAGCCAAGGAGGAGTGAAAACACAGCAGCATAACGTTGCTGTAGTTTGTTTGGGACCCGTAGACACTAACAGGTAACGAGCGTAAGAACCTGAATCCTCGGGGGTGACAACGCATCTTGAATCTTTATTCAGGATATAGATGTCCTGGGCCGCGGTCATTACTGAGCACCAGGTGAACTGTGTGCTCGGTAGTCGATTGTGATATAAAAAAGCAAGTGCATTATACTAGGCCTATTTACAATTCCTTAACGTTGACCCACTTTAAAAATAGGTGACAGCGCGCTCCGGACACCAGCGGCGCGGCCACTGCTCGGCTGACACACAATTACGTTCAGTAATTAACATAGATACCCATCTCGTTCACTAATTCCTTCGGCCATATCTTAAGACCTTCACGGAACCTATTTTTTGCTCGCTGTAACACAATGGTTCCCTTTTGTGTCGTTGGGCCATCCCGGATATTTTACACTGTCAGTGTAGTGTTGTGCGGAACAGTGTCGATAAAAATAATTTGAAATGTATTTTTACAAATCTTTAAATTTGATATGTTTTTATATTACCAGCTAGAACCGACAAACACCTACGCCCCCATCTCTTAACACCGCGCAGAAATGCTGACGAGTGTTATTTTGTACTTAGGTAACATCTTTATTGTAAAAATAAGGAGGAATTTAATTCACGATTATAATTGTTTCTTTGTATGAGTAAATTATTATTAATCGTATTTTTATTATTTTGTAATTAATTATGTTAGCTGTGTAGCCATTACCACAGATGGGCCCCACTAGAATGCTTTGTACGGTTGAAGAGAAGGGTTTAGGGCGAGATCCGGAGTTAAGATTGCTCTCTCTACTGGATTAGGTTCGCTCGAAGGCTTACATCTTGTAACCAGCTAGTGTTTTGTGTGTTCTGAGGTCTAAGCTCTATCTTTATTACGGTACAACTTTACTGAGAACAATCGAAAGATTATGTGCCTTCAACATTTACCATTTATTGTTAGGAGTAAATGTCATCCAATATCAAACTTCAGTTCAAACTTTGAAAAGCTTCTAATACCGAAACCGAAATAATCTTTGATGGTTTTGATTCAATTATTCCGACATAACACATATCGCGTTTTTTCTTCTATTAATTGTTGAGCTAGAACAGTCAGATCATTTTGAGATTTAAAGGCGACAGCACTCAGATCACCTGATAGGAAGTGATTCTTCTCGTATTGTTCTATATTATCCTCTTCGAATTTTTAAATTATTATAGGTAGTCTTCTAGGAGCTTTGTATGTACATTTTCTAAGGACAATTTTATAATTTCATCAATTAAAAAAGAATGATTAAAGTTTGGAGTTCTATACTATTTTATACAATTTAACTACAGACATTGTATGCCACTCGAAAAGTTAATAACTTTTTTGATTAAAAATACTCGAACTAATTTGGCGAGCTGCCATATTTGCAAGAATGGAAATGGGATTTCGCTCCGACACAGATTCCTAAGAATTGTTTTACACTTTATGTTGCTTAGGGACTTTATATATAATTCTTAGCAACGCTATATAAGTATGCTTTACATTTATAATATTAGGGGTGACAAATGAGCACACAGTTTATCTTATAGTATGAGACAGCTGCCTGACAATATTCATCAGATAAAGATTCAAGAACCACATCATCCCTGAGGATTGAGATGCCTACAGTTAGGGTCACGGCTTTTTCATGCTGATATTCCGTGAGGGGTACTTTATCGCCACCGAGTTCATTGATGCAACTAGCACTGTCAAAGTGCAAAACTTATTTAAATTTCTTCTAGAACATATTTTTGGATTGTCCTCTTCTGTATTCTGTTTACTTTGCCAGTAGCTACAGAATGCATTATAAATTTTGATTTTCTGATCCTTGGCCGATTGTGACCAAGACATCGGGTAATTAATTCCCACTAACCACTACAGCTGAGACGGTTCATGACTTTAAGCTATGAAACACTGTAACAAGTGTTTACAATAGTGTGTAGAAGTTGAGGTGCAATTAATCGCGATCATAAAATTAGACGTTTGTTGTTTTTATAACAAGGTAGATGCGTAAAATGGCTAACTCGGCCATTGTTCTGTGTCCGGACAAGGACTTCCTGTCCGCAGTCAGAAGGCGTCCAGGCGTGCAGCAAGTGTCCGCGCCTTGTGCGGCTCGCGACACGTGTTCGCAGCTAATCGGGCGCGCGGATCGACTGCGCGCGACACCGACTTCAATTCCAATTGGTGATCGGTCACGCTGCAGTTTGTTTCTAGTGTCCACTGTGCATTCGCGGACTTCGTTTGTCTACGCTTCACATGTAGACATGCAGGTTTCCTCACGATGTTTTCTTTAGCGCTTAGCTCGGGGTAAATGAGATCTTAATATTTCAATTGTTTCATTGTGGCAGTCCGCGAATCCGCTCCACAATCCCGCTCTAGGAAACAGGCTAATACCTAGTAATGGGATTTATATCTTTATGCTGTCACTTTACTATTTATCGATAAAAAAAAACAATCGTAGGACAGCCCTTACTCCGTGCTTCTCGGTCACTCTTTGTTCGGCAGTATTTACGGCCTTTCTTTGACATATCGCTTGCCGGCCACGTCTACTACCCAACAGGTCCCGACAAGATTTCTCCTAAGACAATATTTAGTATTGTTCCCTACGAAACCTTTTTTTCTCTTAATATATAAATCGAGAAGTAGTTATTTTGATGCGTAGCTAATGTAGTTGCTTTCTATCTTTTGTGTTTAATTTAAAAGATTTATTTTTTGAGAGTAACGTTTACGTGGTACCTCAATACAAGCATATATATTTATATATATATATATATATATATATATATTATATCTATGACTTCACGCTATGACATTAACCTCCATCCTCAACCTAAAAATAATATAATCGGATTCTTCGATACTTATGTACGCTCAGCAGCGTGCTGCCGCTACTTCACGCTGGTATTTCGTGAGGCCATCATAACTTAGCTCAACTGTTGAGTTGTTCCAATTACAACCACGTAAATGATACTCTATATTCTAAAGTCTTATTAAAATACGAAACAAAGCTATAACTTAATTCAAAACTCAAAGAGGATCCATATAAATGGACTCGCAGGCGGTACGGATGGCATTCCCCGGACGCGAGACGACTTGGTGTCCTCGTGTTTTGAAACTGGTGGCGGCCGGAGCCCCTAGACCAGACGAACCACATCGGGGACCTCTCACCTGACTCTTCTTTAAAAAATTCCATGATATTCCGTCAAGTAGCTTCAAGAAATGGGCATTGGATTAAATGTTTGTCATATAAACTTTGTGTGACTATGGCAGTTTGATTCTAGCTTCAGCATGAATGGGTTGGCTCTACCGGGGAAGGACTACCCCTTCACAGAATACCAGCGTGGAATAGCCGAGTGCCGATGTGGTGTTTCTTCTGCTAGTGTAGGAATCCGGACACGTTATTACTGTGTGATGAGGCATCCCTTTTTAATTCTAAGGGTTGACAATAAATCTGCGTTATGATGAATGTTATGGGCCGCAGGAATCATCTATTGTCAGACGAAATGTGTGCCTGTTTGTCACCGTAAATGAAATAAAAAATATATTAAATAGAAATAAGACATGGAGTTTGATTCCTATTTTTATTTGTTAATCATTTATTTTTAACAAATTCGGGGTGAATAAATCGGTGTGCTCATTTGTCACCCTAAGTAAAATAAAAAGGCATCTACGTGTGTTGGTAGGAAATTGGTAAGGAATGTTCAGCTCGCCGATGGCGGCGGGACGTCCAGCCAAGCTGCGGGCTGGCGTGCGCTGCGTCACCGGGAAGTGTAGTTTGTGGTTGTCCTGCGGTTATGAACACAAAAACAAAGAGGAGGATATTTAAAATTGATTTTTTTATAAATATACGAAAAGTATTGTATTTATTTCTCAGTATTTGCGCTGGGATTGTGGGGAAATAAACGATTATAATTGAAGGGATTCACATATTCTTTAAAAAATGGATCGCTCTTGACTCAGTCTCTTTGTATACGGTACAGCGTATTTGAAAATTGGCACATTGGCAGAACGCATTGTGATTTTGGGGTCTAGAAAAAGGAGATAAATACAATATAAAAATAATTATTTTTCCAGTGCATCATGTAAAGTACCAAATAAAAGTCTCTTATAAGAAATACATGATAAATGTTAATTTAATTTATTACAATTATTTAACAACGCGTTAAAGATAAAATGTAGTTCAGGGTATTATTATGTGATCGTTCCCCGGTCGTGCCGTCGCGTTCATGTTGCACGAGAAGTTAGCAACAGTGTGGCTCTATCACTTAACGATATATATGTAGTTTAAAAGTTAAATAAATCGAGCGCTTGAGGATTGCAATATATTGATTTGAAACTGAAAAATGTTTACTGAAAACTCCAGGTGATGCCAGGCGGTAGAAGTACACATTAATAAATAAGCTGCAAGACAGACAGGATCACATAAAATGTGCTGCTGGGCCGCGCGCCCACGGGGTTGAGAGAAGGGAAGGTTCTTAATATTATTGGTTATCGGAGGTTGTTACAGGTTTTTCTTTATAATTAAATCTTATGATCCTCTACATATTGATGTACTGATCGATGTCCACGAAGATCTTCTCACTCACCATCTTCTGGTTATTACCAGATAACACTATCTGTGCAGGATCTATTAAAGCGACTCATCGACAATAAGATCGTAGGAAGGCTTATACAGTGGGAATCGCATAAAGGCGCGACGCAGTAAGCCGGTACTCTAACTACCACGCCATGCTTCAAACACATTGTCAACAGAAGCATCGAGTGGCTTTATTCTGTCCTGTCCCAAAGCGTCTGCTATATAAACTATACTAATTGAACATAGGCGTACGTAGGTTGTGTGTCGTTGGTGACACTACTAAGGTAATGTTGGACCCGGATGTGCTCGCTGTTCATATGTAAACGAGTATACAGGATGATGCAATAACAAAGGAATGTCTCAGTCTTAGACGCTATCAGGTCCCCTGGGCCTCCGCCCGGGCTCAGCCGACGCCCGGCAGCACCGGAGAGCTTAGTCTGGTGCAGGGGCGCGCTCGGAGGGATTGTTTGCTTTGTAAGCCACTGCTATAATTTAAACTTAGTGTTATTGAAATAGTTTTGAACGTCTACTTTTGTGATAATAAAAATGGCACTCGATTTGTTTTACCGGAAGCTGGAACTTAAATTTTAACAGCGATTGAGTTACGTTCCAGCTTGTTTCTAGCTGTATTATTAATAGGTCTATCCACAACCTCACGGAAAGTTTAAAATAAGCTGCATAACGCCGCTGTGTTTCGTATGGTGAGTGGAGGGATCCAGGAACCTAATTACAGGTAACGAGGTATTACACCGTAGCCCTCAGGGGTGACTATTAATTTTAAACCTATGTCGAGGATGGATGGAGGAGTCACTCGCCGCAGCTATTATTCACTATCAGGTGAACTGTGTGCTACTTTGTCACCCTTAATATGACAACATAAATGTAAAAACTTATTACGTTTTTTAACTATAACGAAGGTTTACTTACAATTACTAACGTTATAACTGTCACCCGGCGCCGTCGTGCGCCGCGCGATGTAAATTAACTTACAAGTGTTTCTCCACTTCGGTAAAATTTTTGCTCGTCAATAATTTAAGTGAGGTAACCCACTATTCGTAAATGCCCACATTTGAAGCACAAAGATACTCACACGTAGAACTTTTTAAGATATACAAATATAGAATAAATATATCATTTCAATCAATAAATAATTGAAAAATAACTTTAAGTCTAAACCAGAGGTTCCCAGACTTTTTTTCGTAGACCACTTTTTTGCCAAAACTGGTTCCGGTGGACACCTTATATTATATTTCTACCATATTCCCAAAACTCGTCAAAAACGTTGTACACGTTGTACTGAATATGGAATATGCAAGTTTTTACAAGTAACAGTCGCTGAGCTTCTTAAAATGTTATTGACACCTACATTAATACGTGAAGTCAAGGCAACATTTTAGTTCTTCACTATCGAAACTAATCAATTTTCGGGGAACCCCCAGCCACGCACAACTACTCTGTAGAATCAGCTGTCGCCAGCGGTGTTTCTGAACTGATACGACTTACAACTCAAAAAAAAAAGAGCCTACACCTTCCTTGAAGACCGGCAACGCATTTGCGACTCGTCTGGTGTTGCGGGTGTCCAGGGGCGGGGGAGGGGGTGCATTGCTCTAGCAATCAAAATAGCATAATACAATAGCCTGTTCAATACCCCACTTATGTAACTAGGTAACATCTACAGTTCGACTTCACCTGGCCAGGACAGCGTGGCTTATTTGAACTGTGTTTCGTTTGGTGAGTGAAAGAATGTGGAGATCTTTTTACTAGTGTCGAGGCCTTCCATCTGACATCTTAAGGGGTCACGGCATCTGCACCAGGACTCCTGATCAAAATAAGAAAAAAGAAAAATGTTGTAAAACCTCTCAGCAATACACTTTTTATAAATATACCTTTTATATATATATATTTCAGCAGGACTCTGCACTCAAACCTGGCCTCAAGGCACGAACTACACAAGCATGGCTTGAAACTAACGTTCCGGACTTTATAAGAGCTGAAGACTGACCCTCATCTAGCCTCTAGACCTCAACCCTTTAGACTTCAAATTATGGTCAGTTTTAGAGGACATGGCCTGCTCTAAACGACACGGCGACATTGAGTCTCTTAAAAAATGTTTGGAGCAAGCAGTGCCGACATTTCCCTTGGAAACAGTACTAGATTCGTGGCCAAACAGATTAAACACTTGTATAAAATCCAAAGGGGCCACCTTTCGAATAGAATATTTTTTTTTTTGCTGAGACTAATAAATATATAGGTATAAATTTTAATAATATTACATAACTTCATTAAAAAAATGCATTTTCATTTGTAACAGAACTTATGGGTGGACTAGGTATATATATATACATAGGAAAAGTAACAGATTGTATATTAATCCCACTGCTGGACATACAGATGTGTTGGAACTTGGCTTAGTAGCACTTCACATGTCATCACAATAGTTTTTATTACTTATTTCTGTGACAAGTTTCCTCGCGATGTGTTCCTCCACCGCCAACCACGTGGTAAATAAGCACTTGAAATTTAAATTAAAAAAGGTCGTTGGTGCTGCACCGCGATCGAACTCTGCTTATTCACGTGCCTTGAATTAAAATTGAGCGCTTCAACTGTGAGCTGCCACGGCTCTATTGTTATACTGAATGTATTTTCAAAGCGAAGAAATGTATTCAGTAGACGTCCACGGCGATATCTTCTTCTTGCCAGATTTTATGTTGCCTTAAACATTTGCGCAAACACTGAGCCACTTACTTGTTCTCCCTTCCCTGATCCGATGTAATGCTTATGCAATAAGACACGGGACATACATACAGCATCCCTAGACCCGATAACCCACAATTTGTTATACACAAATGTCGTTCCTCGGCTGGAAATCGAACCGAAAACCCGAGACGCAGTAGCCAGGCCCCCGACAACAGTCCCAGCAGCTCAGTTAACGCTCTCACGTAATGTCTCACTTTATTTTTGTTCTCGTAGCTGCTCTCGAGGTAGAGTTGGTCGGCCCGCCACACAGCCAAGCCACCGCCGCGGTCGTTTCCCTCGAGTATTCTGTACGGTGAGCGTCAGTCATGCCGATACGGGCTTCATTTTTATAGAGGAAACGTGGCCGACGCCTTATTTGGTGACCGCCGGTTACTTTTGGTAACCGATCGGTTAACTGGTTTATTGAACCCTTCGTTTCCTTTCTCCTTCTCCTGCGCTTCGTACGGTACGGGTACGAGGTTATATTGAAGGCGAATTAATACGTAGAGATATAACTGACGTGCTAGGTCTGTAAACAAAAATATGTGATGCTGTGGTCATGTCTTTGCTTGACAATGCCAGTAGAAAAGCCAGCTCATGGCTAGATCAACTGTTTGCCGTTAGCTGGTTATACACATACACAACAACACAATAGCAGCATCATGTAGCTGTTTCGTCTGGTGAAGATCCGGAAGCCCTCGACGAGGCATCTCATTGTGATCCTAAGGTCTGACATGGCACGGGCCTCAGTTTTTTTAGTAGAATATGCGGAAAACGAACCAGAAACTTGCCTCATGGTGAGAGATCACCGCCCATGGAACACCAGAACACCAGAGGACCTCCAGATATCGCTTATCGTGAAATAGCAGCAAAACGTTGCTGCGTTTTGTCTGGTGAGTGAATGTAGAGATCCAACACGACCCTTGTCAACGGTGACGACGCATCTCTATTGTGATTACTTTTCGATAACGAATGTGCGGTTCCCGGAATCAGCACCAGGTGATCTGTGTGCTCGTTGGCACCTTCAATACAATAACAAAAACTTCGTTTAACTTCGGAATCCGATATTGGGTGTCCTGGAGCACCCACGGAACCTGTTTAGGAGACACATGGCTAGCGCGGGGCTCGTGGGCGGGCCGGCGGGTCTCGACCTTCGTCCCGGCTAAGGGATGGCAGACGTACGTGTCGTTTTCTGCCGTTTGCTCGGTGAATGGCTAATACTTGGTGTGCGTCGTGTCTGCGTGGCTTGTGAAAGTTTATTACTTAACGTATTATAATGCTTCGTCATTATCATTGTAAAATAAAGTAAGAATATGTCAAATACAATACTTCGGTCACTAGGTTTCAGTTTATCGAAACGAAATCACGACAGAGAATTTCTTAAAGTAGTGCAAAACACTTTTATTTACTTATTCTACCACGCAATGAATTCTGGCCTTATTGCTTTAATTTTTTTGGTGACTTTAATGTTTTTAGCAGTAGCAATCACGCTGTAGCTCATTCCCAGCTGCGGCATCGACCGCGGAAGCACCACATCCTCATAGCCTACCGGCACAGCATCATGCAGCTGGCATTTTGTCTTAGTTTTCGGCTGAAACGTGTGTTTGTAATACCATCAGTAGAATAATAAAAAAAGATAAACAATATAAGTGTATAATGTCACTTTTTAATATCCACGATATCCATGCACCGAAAAAGTATTGATAAGTATCTAAACCTATATATTAAAATTGATATAAAATTCAATGTGGTCTTGCTCCGGCGTCGCACACGCGGAGTCGGACGCACTCGATATTTCACACACGAGAGCGTAGTTATTTAAGGGATCAGAGGTGCCGAGAGCTGATTTATTCACGGCAGCCCACCCCCCACAACACCCCCCACCCCGCAGCCGAACGTTACGAACGGACGTAGGTTCTTGTATCAGTTTTATCCTTTAGATTGAAGTAATATTAAACTGGCAGCGTATATACATAAATCGCACTACCGGGAATAAGCCTCTCCTCTGGCGAGGCTGCTGGAGCACAGGCCACCGCGGCATCGTGTCTTCGGATGTCTTCAAAATCTTTTATTTTTTATTTCTTAGACAGGTTCTTACAGGTTATTCTGCACCGCGGAGCTCAAGGGCACCGAGCTCGCGGACCTCGAGTTAGAGCGAGACCGAGTTGTCACGGCTTTATTTACATAATAGGGTTATATATATTACTGTAGATATGAATAAGAAAATTGAATAGAGGAGATAGATTTTCGAGTGGCATTCTCGGATTGGCAATGGCAGCCTGTGGGTGGATGGTGTGTCGGGGCCTCAGCTGAAGCTTCAGTTTCAGTATGTTCATAGTATGCTGGTAACCGGCCTTGAGGCCTTGAAGGAAAATATTGTGAGATAATATTTGCTTGAAGTCGTTGGTAGTGGTATATGTATTTAAGTTTAAATAATAAAAAATAAAGTTAGTTGTATTTTTCTTTATTTAGATTTAGGGCATGTCGTTAATAAAAAATATATAAAAGGATGAATATTAAGAAGTTTTGTAAATAAATTATTCCGGAGTCAAAGGATTCTAAATAAATAATCCTTTAAACTGGATACGCAGCTCCTAGTTCAGTTTATAATTATTCAGAATGAGTCCCAATGGCCCGAAGGTTCAATCGAAAGCCAACTTTTTAATTTATTCATGGTTTTGTTGTGAGCCGTAACGTTTGATGATAGTTTTGGTTGTTTTAAATAAAACGAGATTAACTTGAATGTAAGGTTATCAAGCAGCTACGGACGAGGGAGCGTGCAACCTCCGCGTGTGGACCTCCAAGTTTTGGGAGCGATAGGTTTAACAAAGTTCCCAAATTCGAAATAGTAAATAAATAAATACTTCCGTCACGATTTAACAATAATTGTATACTGAGTAACTGTGTTGTTAGAGCCACGTTACTGTTTACATCTAGCTGCAGCAGGTCGCCATGACCGGGAGAGAACTGCTTTATCACAGAATACCAGCATGGCGCTGCTGCGTTTGTTTTGGTGCCGGGATCCGGAGACCCTTTTCACTTGACGAGGTCTTCCATCTTGAATCCTTATTGAGTATGAATGAGGTTGGCACGCGGCGCAGGAGTCGCGGACCAGCAGGTGAACTGTGCTGCTTCGTCACCCTCAATACAATATCAGGTTTACGAGTACATCTCACTTCCCTGGCCTTATCTACACCGTCCGACACATCCATCCCCGAAATCAACTGTTAGCTGATCTAACCAAACCTTGGTCTAGTCCCCGTAACCGTTGCCCATGGTTCATTAAATTGGACACCATTATCGTTCTTTTCATCTCATCATCTCAGCCACAGGTTTACCTTTCACTCAATTATATTTTCCTGTTTGCTTACATTGTTCTGAGTGTGTCTCATACTTGGATTGATTCTTACTTCACTTTTTTTGTGACGCACCGGACGCTCGGCACTGAGGTCTGAGTTAGCGAACCTCCCCATCAGTTACGAGGGTCTCCAGTTCCCTACACGCGGCCACCAGCCGAAACACAGCAGCGTTCTGGTTCTATTTTACTCACTCGCCGAGGCAGCTGCACCAGCTAGATCATTAATTTAAGCTGTTGCCTCCATCGCTGTTGGAATTATTGTCGAACATTAAAATGATTTATTCTCGTGTCGAATAACATCCAATGCTCATCAAGCCTCTATTTATTTGCGGGGTAGGCACACAACAAGGGATGATATGGTTTAGCTTATCGTTGACAATGGTGCAATGGTGAAGTGACGGTCTGCAATATTGTGCTCGGCTGCCGGCGTGTACTTTGTACAAAACTCCTCGATCTGTATTGTGTAATAGTATGCTTGAGACGGGACTTGACTAGGTACATCACGCACAAGGTCGAGATCATAAGTCAGTAAATACTTGAGGCAGGAGGTCTCGCTCCTTCATGACAGTAAATTGTTGATATAGATGAACATTTAAGTTTGTCTCTTTAGGTAACATTCAGGAAAACCAAAAAATATACTAAATAAAATAAAAAGAATCCATGGTTTTAAGGAAGTTTTGACCTTCATATATTTTTTTGAAGTTTATATATTTATGCAGGTTTCAATAGAAGGTATTTACATATTGTTTGTAAAATGTATGTATTTTTTTATTTAATAATTACTTTTGGTATTTTCTCTTCAATTTTAACCTACACACATTTTTTTACTTTCTTTACATTTCTCCTTTTTCGGGTCTTCCGGAAGAAATCTCTGTACTAACAGTAATAACTTGATGTTTTTATTATCTGTGTACATAAATAAAAAAAAAAATAATGGCCCGTAGGTTCAATCATATATTTTCGCTCATATCATGCATATCTCATAACAAAATTCGTACAATTCAAAACTCCTGCATCCTTTAATATGTACGATCTTATCATATAACGAGGTCCCACAGAAGCAAGCGGACAAGTGTCTCTGTGTGTAGGGGCCTCTCCGAATGCTGCGCTACAATAACCGCAATATCCTCGCTGTAGAAATTCGATCAGAACTAGGTTTGAATCTCATTCGAAGCGAACATTTGTAAATTCACAATTTGGTCCGAGTGTATTTAGTATGGTCGCCTTTTGTCACCAACGATTTCATCGATATTTCTGGCATTGTAATAAGCCTGTGCAATAGATCCAGCACGTTCTTTTTTTATAGAATATGTGGCAAACACCTGATGGTAAGTGATCTCCGCTGCGAAATTTCGCGTAAAACACACAGCGGTGGATTCGCCACTATCGGGACGATGTGGATGATATTTTGAATTCTGTCGTGATGTACGATGTTTAACTCTCCGGCTGGAATTCCTGCGAACAAGTCCCCATAGTAAATTCGGAGACAAATGCATAGAGATGCAGTAATACTATGCAGGTTCTCGACTACTTGCATCGACATCCGACAACTAGCGCCCCGCCCCCTCCAGCTGGATCTAATCCGTAGACACAGATAATAATACATTATTAACATAAAGCATCTGCAGCTCGCCAGCCAGGGAGATGGCTCGCTAATTATGCTAGTAATTAGCGGGGCGCGCTATGTGAACAACAATCCGAAGCGGTATCCGACCGCCGGCAACGGAATGCCTAATTCGGGTCAACTAAGATTGTGTGTAGCTACACACTCATTCAGCTCGTACTGTCTGATTCCGTGGATGTGAGGGCTGTGCTGGAATAATATAATTAGTTTAAGTCGATGATGCACGTTGGGTTGGTTCACCCCTGCAGTCGTGTGCTATAGCATACGACTTCACTAATCTCTTTCTGTCCTAAATGGTGATTTGCAAAGCACGTCCATCCACGTCCACTAAAGTGAACCCGGGCAGAACTGTAACCTCTATAGTGTATACAATTTATAACTCTGTCTTCTCTTAGAATAATAAATAAAAATATAGAGAATAGAGTATCTTTGGAAGGTTTGCGCCCGATACTAAAAAAAGTTTGTATTGGCATTGGTGAGGACTCCCTAACGAGGAGAATTCCCGTGCCTCGCAATGAAACCTGTGGTAACGTAAGGTATTACTGAACTATCTTACACTAAACGTTTAAGTGTAGATATTCCACGACATAGCTGCCTTCATGCCAAGTATGTCATTCTAAATAATCAACAGGTGGTAAGGAAAGAACCTTCCGCTCGTCGCCACTGCATATCCCGTAAAGCAGGATTGATAGCTGTACAGAAATTGAAAAGAGTTAACGATGAGATCCAATGTAGTGGGATAGGGAATTCTAAATTTCTTGGGATTCGCACATAATGTAATCGTAAACAAAACGTAAATCGTAACAAGAACAAAAGGAAGAGCAAGCAAGCGATGGTGCTAGTGTGACATTCATGATTTATTTTGTAATTTAGAGCTCGTAGGCGCGTCTTAACTGAATCGAACGTAGGCCGATCTCTGAGAAAGACGGCGTCGTGGTGTCGAGATAAATGAACTGGATGCTGGTTGATGATCCGGACACGTGGGCTGGGAATGTCGCCCGACCTCGTTCTGATGAGTCTTTGTGAGATTAATACACATACTACACGGCTAATACTGTGAGTAGTTCAAACGGTTCTGCGTGTATATATATAAATATATATATATATATATATATGTGTGTGTGTGTGTATAATTATGGATTGTTAAATAATGTACTAGTGGGATATTGAATAATGCTAAAATAGTAGTCACTCCACTCTTTTCTCACAAACTCTATATAGTTATATCCCATAACAAGAAATTCTCGCCCAATACAAATAAACGGTCGGTGACACTGGGATAGTCCTTCACAGGATATCAGATATCAGTGTAAAGAGCTTTAAATACGAAATAGATTTTGTCCTTGGTGTTATGTACACTAGCAGTAAAATTAATTGTTGCTGTTTTAAATTAGCTTTTTGAAAATAATTGTACAAACGTTTTTAAAATGAAAAAAAAGCAAAAACATTTATAAGCAAGCATAAACTGAAATACAATTGTATGTTATCCAACGTACTGCAAGCGCATTCCTGCTGGCCGCGCACGTGAGCAGAGCAAGGCAACCGACGCAGGCCCAGTCCCCGGCCCCGCAGCGCCGGGCGTCGGGATAATACGATTGTGTCGCCTCGCCACCACCCCACTGTGGGTTCGACTCGAAAATTCAGTTAGCATCCGTCGATGTAAAATGGAACGGAAAACGTGATGTTTCCCAACTCATTGTTCTCAGTTCTGAACAAGATCTTTATATATAGGTTCACCTAACGCTAAGTGCGAACTGCGGCCAAACCACGGAGTCCTATCCACCAGACCATCCGTCCTTATCGAATATTGGACATGCACATGTTTTCCTCGAGTTATGATGAAACTCTTCCTAACTATACTTGAGTCTCCGAATCCCTACACACTTACCACACGACACAGTTAGGCTCCTATTTCATGTGGGTATTCTATGAGTGGTCCTTCAACGGGCGTGCCGACCCATTCATACTTCAATCAGAAATTAGCTGCAGTAACAGAGTCACTATTACTGTTAGCACTGTATTTTTTCCGAGACGGCATAAAAGAACACAATGAACAAGAAGAAAATGTGGTGACGTTTAAAGTGGTCAAATCGGCACTGCAACCCTTCTGGATCCAGAATCAACACAAATGCGATGCCCTTCCCGTGGACTAATGCTAGTAATCGAAATTCTGTCCGATCTCTATACAAATGACCGTAACACTGCTCTTCGTACGTACCTCTAATTAAGATTCAAGTTTGCCCCGGTGTTCTGTGTGAGTTTACGTGGTTCTCTTGTAAATACGTCCATCTCGCTCACCCATTCTACTTTAACAAGCACTAGTTTTACTTTCTCTACATTGAAATGAATTTTGCTTTATTAACTAGGAATCCTGTTGCAGTCCTCCGATAACACCGACCGACAAGTATCTAAATAATTGTAAATCTTATTCCTTTTTAAAATTTTAAATTTTAACGCATAATATCCTGATTTAAACATTACTTTTATCAGTAATAGTAGATCGAGCCTAGAGTTTCATAGTCTAAATAAACAGTAATAGTTATTATTGTAATGCCAATCCGAGAATCCAGTTGTGCCACTCCAGCCATCCCTCCTCATCCGAACAAACTCAGAGCCGCCAGCCCTATGTCTACACTGTTTTTTGACTTGAGCTATCAGAAGAAGCAAAGCATTACTCACAGCGAACTCTATATAGGTAATTCATTATCAATCAACAACAAGAGGGCCACTATTATTGATTTAATAACGAAGACCCGGAAAGTCACCGTTTATTTGCCGAGTTTGGATCGTTTATGTACGATACGTTAACAGTTTAATGATTGGTTTCCGTTGTTGATCGAAGTTAATTATGGTCTAAAGCGCTCGGAGAAATTGATTCATTGACCTAAGTATTTAAGATATAGTCTTGGTTTCGTTTGAACGATATCTTAACCGATTGTGAGGCACAGCAGTCGAAATCAAATATGTGAGTTGGAAATTGGAAAACCTTTCATGACAGCTTATTAACTGTGGCAGTTATGTAAACTTCGCATCTACATTACCTTGATTATCTTCTAAATGTCTGATTGAAGATTGGACCAAGACTTTCTAAGACTCACGATAAATTCTGTGTATTTGCCATTAAAATGAATTTGATTATTTCGTCATCATAATTATCATCATTTGAGTCTATCAATAGTTCACTGCTAAACACAAGCAGCCATTCAGCGCGAGGCCACCACCCTGAGTCATCGGCATATGTCAACTTACCGAAGTAAATACTATTACTGCTGCATGTTTGAATTTCAGTTATTAATCTTCACGAAATATGAAGGGGCGACCCAAGAAAATAAATGGAAATGGAAATGCACTGAATACAACTTTTAAGGAATTTGTCATAAAACTTTATATGTCCGTTGAATGCACAAAACAAAACAGAAGACGCCAATGGCTCGCTCGTAAACACGAGTTATCGACGAAGAATATGCGATAAGTGAAATAGAAATTGCAGTTCTTTGAACGTTCTGCCGTCGCTTTGTTGTGGCGCGCTAGCAGTGGACGAAGCGAAATAAACATTTTACGGAATTCAATTACTGTTTGTATTCTTGAAATGTATTGATTGCATTTGATTCCGCTGTTTATATAAGTGGTGACTCATAGTAAGCGGAGAGGTCATTACGGATTACTGTACCGGAGTATGAGCACGCGGCAGCGTCATCGATCGGTCAGGTGTAGGTCTGTAGATTCTAACGTCTCTGTTCCGTATTTGTTGATTAGACACGATTTTAACCGATTGGGAAGAATGGTTACAAACTCGGACTGAGAGTCGCGGGGTAGATCGACCCCCTCCCACAAATGATGGGGCGACGAGCTGTGCAATCCGGGAAGTCGATGGCTGCAGGCGGCTGAGGGCCGCGCACCGTGGCAGTCTGTAGGGAAGTCGTAAGTACAGCAACAGACTGTGGGTGGACTGTGATGACAATGATTTTCACTCTTATCATTATCATTATGACTTATTTAGGTCTTACGTTAGGTCTTACGTCAGGTCTTATGTTAGGTCTACGAAATTTAACGTCGTCATGTCGAATCTGCCATTTGACTATTCTCATTAACGATCACGTAACACATGCATTTCAAATTAGATGGAATGGTGATCACGGATATTAGTAATGTTCATTTTAGAATTCCATTCCTAGAATGGTTCTGGGTCTATGTGTTGTGGGTCTATGTGTTGTGGGTCTATGTGTTGTGGGTCTATGTGTTCTGGGTCTGGGTTTGTTTTAGATCGATCATTATCAACATTGTTACTCCTTCATCCGGATGAATCAAGATTTAGCTATATACATAATTTCAATTGATGCATTAGTACGACCAATGGGAAGAGATGGAATGGCTAACTATTTTATACTAAGCTTTTTTATAAGTTATCCTGACTTATGAGATGAAAATACAATCCTTCACTTATCTGGTCGTCCGTTGTGAATACACACACACCTGTATATTTGTGGTACAGTCCGCTATCCTTGGTATACTGCTTGCAGCGACTAAACTACGTACGCGAGTGCTCAATAGACAGTGTTTTATTGTCATTGTCCTCATCCCATATATCTGAGAGTGGGTGGACAGTGGGAATACGAATTTAATAACGAATGAGGACAGCTTACGCGTCTTCTCTACCAAGGTGCGTTTGTTTCTACGGCCGTGTATTGTTCGGTATTATGCGTTGACAAATGCTCTGTAGGATTTATGGGATTGCTTTGTTATGGTGGTTCAAGAACAGGCCGTGTACTATATCTCAGTGATAGGGCACCAAGTTTATTGCTTACAATTATTATATGCTGTATGATTGTATAATTTTGGCATAATTTTTAAAATGGCCAAATTAAAAAGAAACCATAACGTTTCTGTATTCGCGGATACAGACACGCAAACACCAGCAACGAGGCCACGTCCTCTCCGTCACCAACGTAGTGTAATATGTGAAATAGGGGTGACAAACGAGCACACCGTTGAACTGCTGGTAAGTGCAGACTGTAGCTGTGATCTGTACACTCATCATCAACAAAGATTCAAAATGTATTTGTGGTGTCTTTACTGAAGACTGAGATGGAAATCCTCGTTACTTGTAATTGGACTCGTTTCCGGATCCCTACGTTCAATATGCAGGACATGCGTAGTGATGTTATTTTAAGGTGTTATTTTGTGTTCTGTTCGTCCCTGGGCGAGTCGACCCATGCATGTAGTTGCGGCAGCGCGGTTCTATCATTGTAAACATTGTGTATCTTCTGATTAACGGACTCGAGCGGTCAACAAATAATGTATATTTTAGATTCATAAAATCAAAAACAAATTCTACAAAAGTTCTTCACTCGTTCTATTGCTTACACATGTTCACATTATCCATGTTACGTTCACATCTATGTATGTCAGTACAGTTGTTTTGGAATTAAATCTAAAACAAGTCAAGAGCGTCGTACACTTTTACGGTGTAGAGGTCTCAACCTCACTCCGCATGCAAAATGCATGACAAAGCACACTGTTAGAAGTGTGACGCCGCACCAGACGGCGTCCACGGCGAGGCCGGGACCGCACCGTGGGCCCCTATCTTGGCATCAAATTAAGTAGACACCCTCCCCCCGCTGGCAAGGCACCCGAGGGTACCGGCTGTGGGCGCGCTGCTAGGTTGCTCCCGCCTGGTAAGTCAACTGAGCTTCACTGTTCCGCTCGCTGTTCTATGACGGTGAGGAAGTCGGGGCCACTGGGTACGCTGCTACGGCGGGCATCTAAGTTGGTATATGATTTAATCAACATCTATAATGTTACGAAATGTGACTCTGTCTTTGATATTTTGATGAACTGTAATCGAATTATTAATATGAACAACATAAAATAGCAGTATAATGCTACTGTGTTTCGTCTCATGTGTGTAGGGATCTGGAGACACTGACAACGGTGACGAGGCATTCTATGTTAGTCGTCAGGGGCGACAAGGCATTTGCTGCATGATTCCTTATCGAGGATGAATGTGGGTTGAAATAAAAATAAAGGCTTGTAGGAATATTGCCTTTTAGTTTATTTGCTTGTTTGTTACTAATAAATATAATAATTTATAGATTTCAGGGTACGAACCCCTAGTTTTAACAGGCTACTATCTCGCTATGGCTCTAGGTGGACCTACCCTGCGCTCCGAAATACGGCCAAGGTTAAATAGCAATTTAAAAGTGCTGTGTTTCGGGTGATGGGCGTAGGAAACTGGAGTCACAATTACTAACAAAGAAGCTTCCGTCTCAGTCTAAGGTGATGAAGAAGGTGCCTTCCCCGGTCAATGTTATCATTATTACTGCATCTAGGAGGTGGCTCTCTGCGGTAGACCTCCAAAAATGATCTTAATGTTAATCCAATTATTACAAGCTCAAGTATATGTATAATAATATGACTTTTAATTATATATAATATATATATATTAATAATAATATGACAAGCATCTATCAGCGGCTTCGTCTGCGTGCAGTTCAGAATTAGTTCTAGAGAGAAATGAAAATTGTGTGAAAGAACATTGAATGATTTATTATTTTCCGCCAGCTCGTGTAAGTTTTGGGCGCTCCTTGCCCTAGGTCGGCTTGTGTTCAAGTATCGACGCTAATTTTATAAATATATATATTTATATTAATTAATTTCAATTCATTCATTCATGAGATGTGTTAACAGTCGTTAATACATCTCATTTACTGAGATAAAAACTATCCTGTTTTAATCTACGTTGTAAGAACCTGTGTGCTAAATTTAATTTAATAACGTTCAGCGTGATTGAGTAACAAATATCCAAACATACGAACTTTCACATTTATAATATTACACACCGATATAGTAGCGTTTAGTGACCAGACTAATGGCATTCCCTCACACCCTGTGCGTCTGTCAACGATCTGCTATTTCCACAAACAGTTGTTGCAAGCGCCGCTCTGTCGAAAACTGGTTCACAGTAACGGTTACGTAACGCGTACGGTCGCGTTTACGTTAGCGCCGCGTAAATGCGACGTTCGGTACGGGCCGCCGTACCGGGACAAAGTTCAAACGCAATTAAGCAATTGGCGAAAACAGGATACGTTCGTTTGTTCGCTCGCTCCACCGCTAGCGTGGTGACCACCCACGCCGCGGTACACGGACGCGTGGGAAAAGTCTCGCACGGAGTCTTGGTTATATGTGTTGCGTTATGTATAGATATATATTGTTTTTATTGAAGGAAAGGCGAAACGAGATATTTTTAATAAAAGATGTACAAACTCGTATACAATCTATGGCAGTCGCATTTTAGGACGACCCCCACTAGGTAGACGGAGGTCCTGTGCAGGTCTGCGGGAAGTCGACGGCTGTAGGCGGCTCAGGCTCGTGGTTTGTGGCAGTGTGGGGAGACCTATGTTCAGCAGTGGACTGTGGGCAGGCTGTGACACGATGATGGTGAACCTATATAAGTTTGTCGGCCAATACAGAAAATCTGTTTCCAACGTATTTTGATTGCCGCGTCAATTTAAAACGATTTATGTCATGTCAATAAACAAAATAATGATACCATACTGTCATCGAACCGAGCTGATGTTGGAACCGAAAGGGTGGTTTTATGGGTGACAATAAAACTGGAGATATCAGTGGGACAGAATAGAATATATTTTCATTTTACAAGTATGGGTCATACGAAACGTGATTAGTAATTACTATTTTCTTTTAATTGACGCCTATTCTATCAAAGCGTCAAAGGATAAATATGCTGTGTGCTATGAAGGATAATCTGTCATATTTTTTTTTTACATAAAATTTAAAATAAAATATTTATACCTATTTTTACTAATCATATATATTTATTTAAAAAGATATTTTTCCATTCCGTTTCCGATTCTTTTTCTGCTAAAAGTTTCGTAACAATTATTTAAATAACGATGTATTAAATTTCACCAACATTAATTTGTTACAATATAATCTGACTTTGAAGTGACTCTGATTTTAGGCGTGTGTTAGTGTTCTGTAAGATATAAAGAAGTTTAGCATAGTGGTAAGTATGCGTCGAATGACCTCAAAGTTAATAAAACCTCTTATTATTCCAGCGCCCTCCACCGAGCTTTTAGAACCTCCGATTTAAAGCGCACGTACATTCAAATGAAAAACTCTGACCTCTAGTTATTTCAGTTCTTAACCGTTGAACTGATTTAGTGTCTCCCGAAGAGTTTTTTATGCGGCACTCTTCATGAATATAAAAGGGCGAGGAAGGCAAACAGTCGCCTGGAGCTGCTGTGGCCACACAAATATATTGGGAAGGGTGGGTGACAGTCGGGTGCGGAGGGGCGGGGGGGGGAGGGATTTGATTTGGTTTGTTCAGGTCGCCAGGCAATCGATCTGTCGGGCCACTTCGCTTGGTTAGGCTCGAGATCGCTCCAATGTTAACTATGCATTCATACAAGTTTTGAAATGATAGCATTTAAAGATAAATATATTTGCAGGAATATGTTAGGAAGACCTGAGAGCGTGGAACGCAGGGCGCGGCGGTCACAGGTTCCACCTACTCACAAAACATTTCCGCCTTACCTGTTGTAGCCGACAGCAACTTGTCACCTGTTATAACCGACAGCAACTTGTCACATGTTGTAGCCGACAGCAACTTGTCACCTGTTGTAGCCGACAGCAACTTGTCACCCTAACATCATTTATGACTACGTTTTGTCTCTATTGTAATACGTTAGAGTTATTATTAGTTAGTTCGTTGTATTATTATACCAATATTATAACGGTTTTTATAATATCGGCGGTGACAAACGAGCACACTCCATCCACATGTGCACTTGTGCGGCCCCCCTCAGGACCGAGAGGAATCTGGTCCGGCTCCCTGCACACACCACTATTTGTAATGGTCGTATACTCCACACCCGTCATGGCCGCCAGGGCTTGTGTCCTGGACGCACTTAATATTCCCGCCAACACGCAGCCTCTGTCGCGTTCCTCTTCTCTGTCTTCTTCACCATCACCGGCGATAGCTCGATGTGATGAGATGACAGGATGATTCGATCACTTATCGCATGATCGTATCAGTGTCCTAGGTATAGACTAACTATCAATATTTCTAGTCCCTAATTATTTGTAGACGGCGGCGTGGTGTAACGGTTACGTTACTCGTACTTTATCGCTGCGTCGCGTATTCTGGGTTTGATTTCCTGCGGAGAATCAAAATTACTGTATTACAAGTTATTGGCTTATGGGTCTGGGAGTACTGTGTGTGTGTCCCGGGTCCTCGACCTCGCAGCCGCACCTTCCTGTGACCGTGTTGCGCTTGGATCACATCAGACTACGGGAAGGAATATCGAGTGAGTGCCGCTGTGTTTGCGCGGATGGTTGCCGCACTATACTGTCACTATATCTCGCGCAGTTGATGTCATTGGTGACAACTAGACGGTTAGGCCGAGGTCGGAATCAGCCAGCGGGCCATCGTCATTCACAATCCATGTAATATAACGCTAATGTAATTGTATTTAAACATCCCCGAGCCACTTGAATCAGAATATTTTTTTATGATTTTAGTGTGACAATCGAGCACACAATTCACGTGATGGTGAACGACGGCTCCGGCGCGTGGTGGGCTTCCTCCCGGTAGTCTTTGAAGACGTGGTCATTCCCATCCATACCGCAGCGAGATATGAGCTCCAGTATGGATGTATCACTGTAATATTTCTCCCGTATCCTAACATCACTGCAGACCAAGACAGCGTCGTCATGAGCTGGCGTTTGTTTTTGGAGGTTCTGATAAATGCTCTCGCTACCTGAACAGCCGCGAGAGTGTGGTCATTGATACTCTAGCGTTGCTCCTACTGCCTCCGACAGCTCGTGGAACACGGAAGCGGTTCTGCAGCAATTCCTAACTGCATATAATTATCATCATCATCTTCTCACAGTATACCGGCGGGAGTGCTCCGTTTTGCATGGTGAACATGGTAACCCGTGGATCTAATTACAATTAAAGAGGAACTCCAGTAACTCCTCAGGCTGCAACTTGAATTTTTGTTGCGAATGGAGTAAGTTGTCATGGGTCGAAGTCATCAGTTACTACAGGTGAACTGTGTGCTCGATTCGTCACCCCTGCCAAAGAAACCTGAACATGAAAGTAGTATCAGTCAATATCATACATCGTCAAATTCTGTCTTGAATGTCTTTAAAATTAACAGATAAAATTAAACAAAAGCGTTTATTATGTTTAGAATTCTATAGCAATGCTCCTTGAATGATAATGGACATAACAATATAACAATAACCAATAAACATGGCTGCGCACTGCGGGTCCCCAAGAACCATGCAACCATGTCTGTTTTTAAAGATGGCGCCCACCCAGCCACGTGACTATATGTGGCACTGATTTGATTTAATTGGGTTCAATACCTTTGGCGTTCAAACCCGATCTAATTTGAATTCTAACTCCAAGCGTTAAGACCTATGTAGTCTGTTGTTATGTGAATTCAGGCTTCGTATAAACTTAAAGGGGCCTACAATTTTAGTGATTTCTGCTGAATTGTTTATAGCTCCGCGTTAAGTTTGTAGGGTTCATTCACACATGCGTAGGTTACAAACCGCGCAGTGGTGAGGTCCCCCTCGCGCTCGAGTGTTGTAATACTCTTAAAGTGTTAAGTGTTTGAATTTAGTGGATTGTTTGTAAGGGATGCTTGGAGAGGTTTTAGAGCTGTGGATGGGTCTTAACGAGGTGCTCGTGACTATAATGGCCTCCGTTCATTGGATAGTATACTGTCACGGTATGTTTTTAGTATTTAATCCCTCCATTAATTGAAATATCGTTTTTGTCACAGTGTAACGCAGTGTATGGGCGCACGCTTTTAATTTTAAAGCTCCGATTTAGCACGTGCTCTGCGGTGGAAGAACACATCGTAAGGAAACCTGCGAGCGTAACAATAAAGAAAAAATATTTTCAAGACGTGTGACTTCTTGTAACATGTTGTAACATTCAGTCTAGGGGCCTCCCCCTTATGCCTTTCAGTGGAATATACACACATATAGATTCACATATACAGGCTGTTATCTTATTTTATTAAGGTATGTACTCAGGCAATATCAATAGTAAACAATTTGTTGATATCTATCAAAGGCAAGGTTCATTATGAAAGTATGGATGCCAATGCAGGATCTACCAGCCGCGACTTTCTTGCAACATTCTCCAAATATTTAGTTTGAACTTAACATTGTAAACATGGTGTGTTTGCTGGCGGGTGAAACATGCGCCCATTGAACTTAGCCCTTCCATTTATACAGATGAATGTGGACAGGCAGATGTGGAGAGAAGGTTTTCATTATACAAAGAATTTTGTCATGAAATCGGATATCAGCTCGATCGTTATCATTAAGTGAAGTAAGTAAGAAGAAGAAATTAAGTGCGAGCTGAACTGAAAACGTTGAACTAGTTCTCGGAAATGAGTCAACAGCACAACGAGCACAAACATGGCGGCGCATCCGCCGCAGAACTAATAAAAATCGTTAGTGCCCGCTGTTTGGACATTTGCAGTTGATTGGAGGGTAGATCAATATTTAAACGTGAAGCATCCCGGAGAGCTCTCAGCTGATTTTTGGCAATCACCGCCGAATGTTTGTCCATGATTTGAATAAATATATTTTAACTATATACTGAGCTGCTTTGAACAGTCAATTTGGACTGAAATTACAGACGCGAGGTGTAGGTTTACGTGCACATTACGAAACCTATGTTTCACTTATATGTACGAGTAATGTATTAGTTAAAAACATCTATCATAATAAATAGCGTAATAAAATTAAGTGTTGCTTTGCGGAAATACATAATAAACACAAATATTATGTATTTTATTTTATCATTCTTGTAATTTGAGTTTATGTGTATGATTAGAACTATTAGGTGAACTACTATGAATAATTTAGAATTACGTTATAAATACGGAAAACAAATATTAAAGATAACTCATAAATATATACACTATCGCCTAGGTATTATTTGATCTACAAATTGGGCTACAAAATATTTGTTTAAGCTAGTACAACTAGTATTTATAATAAGTCAATTATAGGGTCGTGGTGTGTGTATATGTTAGCAGACAGTACGTGGCTGCAATGCTCTCTGCCGACCAGATCGCCAGATATATCAGACGGGGGTCATGATAGGCATATGGCGGTGTCTGGGTTATTTTTAGTAAGAGTTTACTGAGTAGCTCGCGACGACCTACACCGCCTCTAACTGTTTTAAAGGGGATTACTTTCTACGCAGGGCGAAACAGGTGGAGACAAATGGAGGTGAGAACACATTAATATAATTCGGAAGTTTGTTTGAAATATATCAGCCAAGAGGCCAATTATTGTGTTGCTAAATATCGCTGAAAATAGAAAAATTTGTGTGTGTTAGTAAAGTATTATTATTTTTGCGCAAAGAAAAATATATTTGATTTTTTTTAAAACCATCAACTGTAGGACCACAAGAAGTCACAATGTCGCTGACCACCGGCTCTACTGAAGTCGTATGTACACCGTAGGTTAGAACTTTACATAAACGAGTAATGTAATGCATAAGTTTGTCTAAAGATAAACAAAAGCTCTCATCCGTGATTCCACTTCCACACGTTATAACATTCTTAAGACGCGAAAAAAATCTTTCGAGCATTTCTTATAATTAAATTCTTCGCAAGCTACGTCCACATTCAAAGGAAGTCTTATTTCTGATATACACAGAGGTTCTTCCCGGGAAGTTTTCTTTTGAGCTGGAATTCTTAGTGGAAGCATTTTTTCGCCTCGCCCCCTGACAAGCCCTTCGGAACGTCTCTGGGTTTAGGCGAGGCATATTTTCTACGTCGGAGGTAAATGCGGTGGCAGTAAAGGGTCTTAAGTTAAATGGAATTAACGTTTGTGTGCAAAGGCATTTTGTACTGCCTCTCGGGAATTGAATTTTTTTCCCGCTAAAAAGTTGTCCAAATTTTGGTAAAAGTAATAGTCGGTGGGTGCAAGGTCTGGTGAGTACGGTGGATGAGGGTGAGCTCCCAACCCCAACTCTTGCAGCTTGGAGACTGTCTGTTGTGCAGTATGGGGCGCGCGTTGTCATGTAGGAGCGGCGGGGACGACCGATTGACCAAATCTGGTTGCAGATGTGCGAGCTTCTCCATCATTGTCTTCAGTTCTTCACAGTACACATCCGCAGTAATGCTCATGCCGTATGGTAAAACACTGTGATGAATCACACCGGCACTAGACCATCAAACAGTGACCAATAACTCTCATATATATATTTTTTAAAAAAAAATATTTGCTTGACCTACCACCTTGTATGTATGTATGTATATATTGAGGACTTATTGAAAAGTTTTGAGCCCGACCTTAAAAACGATTTTTTTCTAAATTATTATTTTATTTCTCTACATAGTCTCCAGAATGATCTATACACTTTTGCCATCTTGTCTCTAGCTTTAGTATTCCTTCCAAAAAAAAAGAATCTTCAATTTCATCAAAATATTCAGTCACAGCTTCTTGTATCTCGATATTCGTCGAAAATTTTCGTCCTGTCATGTGTTTTTTTAGATTGGGGAAGAGATGGTAATTAGACGGGGCCAAGTCCGACGAAAAGGGTGGATGCGGCAACAATTCAAAGCTACAATTGTGTATTTGTGCGATTGATTTCGCCGCAGTATGGGCAGGAGCGTTATCTTGGTGGAACAAAACTCTCTTAGACAATATACCAGGCCTTTTTATTTTTATTTCTTCACGCAAACATTGTAAGAGTGTGCAATAATAGTTCGCATTTATGATTTTACCTTTTTCAAGGTAGTCAACCATAATGACCCCTCTACAGTCCCAAAAAATTGAAGACATTACCTTCTTGGTTGACAAAACGGCCCGAGCTTTTTTAGGGGGCGGTGACCCTGCTCTTTTTCATTGCTTGGATTGTACTTTGGACTCTGGTGTATTGTGGTGAACCCAAGTTTCGTCAATAGTTACGAAACGGCTAAGAAAATCTTGAGGATCACTTTGGAACAGATCCAAACAATCCTGTGCTACTGTTTGGTGGGTGCGTTTGTTTTCGGCTGAAAGCAGTATAGGTACCCATCTGGCAGAGACCTTAGAAAATCCAAGATCGTTGGAAATTATGTTCTTTGCTCGTTCACAGTAAATGCCTATTGCTTCTGTCTCTGCAATCGTCAATCTCCTGTCATTCAAAATCAGGTCTAATATTTTATTGGTATTTTCGTCTGTGGTAGCCGTCGGCGGCCTACCACTCCTAGGTTCATCTTGCACTGCTTCTCTGCCACGTTTGAAATCCGCTACCCATCTTTTGACAGTGGCATATGATGGAGCAGATTCCCCCAAAGTCTCGTACATATCTTCATAAATTTGTTTTGGCGTTAATCCTTTTTTTGTAAATATTTTATGACGGAACGGTGCTCAATTTTATCCATTTCTACGGAAACCGCGAACTTCGTTTGTTAAATCGATCACAAATTTTGCAATTTTGATAGAAGAAAAACAAAAGACAGCAGATTATAGATAAATTTCGTTAATTAAAAATAAAATGGCTATTACGTGCTAGTATTTTTTTTTTTAATTTAAATGTCTACGTCAAGGCTAAGGCAAGCTAGGCTCAGAACTTTTCAATGTGCTCTCGTAAATTAATATATTGAAAAATTTAAATTCAGCTTTCAAGCACTTTCATCACATTTTGCAGTAGTATTAATAAGAGACTTAGACAATGCAATAGTTTATGAACATGTGTGTTGTTGCAGTTATTTATAACTCGACGTTTTACAACCGCTCGTCAAACGTTGCCACCTACATTAGATGGAAATACAAGGTCATCCTGAAGACTAAGATGGAGCCCCCTTTTACCAGCAATAGGGAAGTATCATAGCATGATTAGGTGTTGGCGCATATACAAAGGCACTCGCTCGGGTTCTTATCACCTAATCTGACATACTCGTAGGTGTGTTACCACATAGATTAGGTACAATCTGCACATATATAAAAACAATACATGGTCCGCATTGCTCGGTGGGAATTGAACCAGAAACCGCGACCTGGTGACAGATGGTTTCACTGATTAACTTCATTGCGAGAACGTAAACAAAATAAGGACACGAAAGGTGCACGATGCCTGTCGGCGTCCTCTACGAGTGAACCCAAGGTGTGGTGAGACCATGCGATAGGTACAGCAATAAAATGAAAATATCAAAAAAATATACAAAGATGACCAAAACAATATACAGTCATGAATATACATACATAAATAGAGATACTTAGTTGTGTTTGTATCTCTAGTATATGTTTTCTATCTCTTCATTTTCTTCTATATTTACAGGATATACCTATACCCGCATTCACAAAGGTTCAAGATTTTTCTGCGGGTTTAGTTACCGCTGAAGGAACGTCTTCGGAGAATAGTCGTGCAGTCTGTGTCTCAATTTAATTATCGAAAACCAATGTTATCTACTTCGCGGCGCAACCTTCTCTGTGTCGAAGTCCTCCATACATATTTAAAAGTTATAAAATAAAAATCCTGTCGAACATTATAATCAGTTATTGTATAGTTGAGCGGAATAGTATACTTGAGTGGAAGTAAAAAGTGTCGAAGTTTCTTTACCAACATTAGTAGCAAGGCTCTTGTTGAAGGCCATTCGTTCTAGTGTCATATTTGAATGTTCCAATGATTCCTTGTGTGGCCGAATTCCTGTGTCCTCTTTTTATGATTTGGAGTCATCTACAGCGCGTTCATGAAAACAATCCCCTTAATATATAAAGTCAAATCTTACTTACCAATTATAGATGAACACAACAATTGTAATAATTAACGGTTATCGTGCTACATAAAAAAATAATTAATGGAGATAACTAAACAATTACTAAATCAAAATAAAATCAAAAAACAGAATTAAATTGCCAAAGTTAAATAAATTAAATAATATCCTAATAAAATAAAATAAATCATAATAATAATAAAAAAATATCGTGCTTTCAGTGGTAGGATTTCTTTTAAGCGCTACAGTTGGGGGTCTCAACCTTATATTATATTATTATAGGCTTTCCCCGATCGAGCCGACTCATTCATGTTACAGCCCAAAAATAATCGCGTGGTTCTAACACTATTAAAAATAAAAATGTATCTTTAATTGTACAATACTCGAGTGGAATATAAATGATGTAAACGTTTCTTTAATTAACATAAGTTCCAATATCGTCGACGAATGCCTCGTGTTCCAATGTGCACTCTAATAATTCCAAGCACGCTGTCGTTAATCCATTGCCTCTTGTGTCCCTTCAGAGGATCGCCTTAGAGTGACGCGACCGTTCTGAGTTGCTGGGTGTCCACGAAATCGTTAAATATCATTAAAATACACAATGTACTAATACATAGCATGACGTAGGTCTTCGTAGATATTAGGCTGACTAGATAGGCTGCCGATGCAAGTGAGTCGTCAATATAAGCTGAGGGTGGACGTCGATGTCTGCCGGCCGTGCCTCCTCACAAGCTCACGTGTGTGCTCCTTTGTCACCCCTGTCGATAGAACCAACTAAAACCAGCTAATAAAAATATTCTACCACTCTTTGTCTGACAAATATTTTAGCTTTGACTTCCGGGTTGACATGACAGCTCCTGGACTTTCTGTCGCTTATTATTTAAAAAAACAACTAACGAGTTGCTTACTGCCTTCCGAAGCATTGGTATAGACCTATTAGCGATGTCGACGATTCAAAAGTATGTTGTATGAATCTACTTGAACAGAGTTTCATTTAATTTGATTTGATAAAAAATAACCTTCATCAGGGAAAGACGTGTGTCTTACACGAATGTATACACTTTGAATATCAGAAATAAAAAAGTTTGAAAAAAATACTTTAACTTATTTCATACAAAACGGCAATTTCGTAGGTAAAGATCTATTACCTACGCCGCTGCACTAACTGACCGTAAGTAGAGTGCAAACGGCAATACAATTACGTCACCCTACAACATCAATTACTTTAGCGTACGCTTTCGTAGACTGCAGTGAAGCGCTGGAATTTGTACGAATGCTAGCGCAGCCGTCCTTCGGTGTTGCCGATGTAGTGAGCACGTCCGGCGTCCAGCTGCCCGCGCAGCGCTGCATTGCCTTATTGCACGCTTCGACGTGACGCGCATAACTGCGGGGACCACTATTTTGCATTATTAGGGCTTTCTTAATCATTTTAGGATAGACGTTTAAAAACTCCACCGTGTCAGCCAAATATCGATATTCCCTACAACCACTTCGACTGAGCTTATGCTTATACTAAGCGAGGGATAGGACACAAGTCGAGCAGTGGAGCCGAATCTACAACGAAACAGTGGGCACGTGAAGCTCCTGACACAATGCAAACGTGGTACACTTAATAATACTGTTAATAGCATATCTATTTTATTTAATGGTTTCTTCCATAACTTCATTGGTCTAGATTTAAGAATACCCTTTTAATGTAACTTTTGCATTTTGTATTATATTTATTTAAATAAACGCATTGTGGCCCAAGAATAAATAATATCATATACGTAATATTGTTAGAATGCTTTCAGTGTAGGAATGTACCAGAAGCCAACAAGGCACAACACACGTGCATCTTGAATGTTCGACGGAGAAGAACATGGATGCCACGGGCCGCAGCGATCACTTACTATGAGCTAGTTTCTACCACAAATATTTTATAATGAGCTGTAGTATTAGCAGTCAAGTAGAAATGTAACATTGATACATGTTCTATAACGAGGTTATTAGCATCGATGTATTAAGTAGATCGTTTCAATGTGTACATTACACAAAATAAGTTTCTTGTTATTTCTTTGATATGTGCGGTTATATTTTTAAAATTAAATATCCTTATCGGGAAAATGCGATGTGGTTACACTACTTCCATTGATATACAACGACCTTCAGCTGTTTGGTAGCAACGTTACGGGCGCAGGCGACGAGAGCTGCCAAATAAATTAGACGTGTTAGTTGCATCGAGGGCGGTGTATTCCTGCATTCGTTTGTTTTTGTGTTCTTTATCCAGGAATAGTAATAATAAAGCGTCAAAAGCCTAATGGCTTAGGACACAGTCTACGGACTGAAGGTCACAGGCACTAATCCGCCACTCGACTATTATCGTAAACCTCCACCTCGCACAAGCGGATTAGCTTGGAGTGGGTAAGCGGTAAGTGGTGCTAGAATTTTTTTATTCAATTTGTTTTTAGTTTATATTACTTTGTAAATGTAAGGGTTCATTGCCTCTTTGAACCGTAGCCGACCGACCCTGTAAGTAATTAGCTTGGCGCCTAGTATTACGTATTAGCAATCTCCTCAGCGAAGTAAATGCTTCTAACTAGAGAAAGGTTCATGTCCAGCATTGGGCTAATTGTTTTTATATTATTAGAGGTGACAAATGAGCACAGTATTCCAATATTCGTCTGATCGTAAATGATGGCTGCGGCGTCTTACAGTCATTCTGTCTAGATAAGAAATCATGAAGCAGATGCGTGGTCACCCTTAAGGTCTACGACGGAATGCTAGTAATAACGGATTTTACAATATACCGATGGAGTTGTAAATCATTTCACCATAGTTATGCAAGTTATGCCAGTATATATAAATATATCTAACGCTACGTTATCTACGAAGATCATTCATCCTAACGTTTCTTCAATATGATAGAGTCGAGCTTCAGTTGGAGCGCGGTGTTCCGTGTGGTGAGACTCGAGGGCGGCGGTAACAATACAGACAAATATTGTTACACTGTCGACGTCCTAATAAATCTGAATGAAAACATCCCGGTGAGCCTACACGTCTGCGTCGAGTGGTGACGGCTCCCGCGGCGCCGCAGCGTGCGCCCTTGACCTTCCGCCTCCTTATACTGAATCAAAACTCCTCAGCTCTGATAAATGCATAGCTGAGTTAATCGAAAACATATAAGATGCTATTTTTGGTTCATCATTTATTGACAATGTTTGTATATATATATATAGTCCGGCCATAAGTTCTGTTACAAATGGAATGCATTTTTTTTAATGAAGTAATGTAATATTATTAAAATTTATACCTACATATTTAATAGTCAGTAAGCAAAAAAAAAAAATATTCGATTATTCGAAATGCCACCTTTGGCTTTTATACAGACCTTTACTCTGTTTGGTCACGAATCTATGGATTTACACACTGTTGCCAAGGGAAATTTCGCCAGTACTTGCTCTAAAGATTTTTTAAGAAACTCAATATCACCGTGTCGTTTAGAGCAGGCCATGTCCTCTAAAACTGACCATAATTTGAAGTCTAAAGGGTTGAGGTCTGGGCTAGATGAGGGCCAGTCTTCGGCTCTTATAAAGTCCGGAACGTTGGTTTCAAGCCAGGCTTGGGTTGTTCGTGCCTTGTGACCAGGTGCAGAGTCCTGCTGGACTTTCCAGTCCATGGTATATTTTTAAAAGGTGTATTGCTGAGAGTTTTCACAACATGATCCAAGATTGTATCTTGATACACTTTGGCTGAAGTTTTCACTCCTTTTTCACTAAAATGTAGTTTTGTGACTCCTTGATAAGGCACGGTCCACTAAACCATCACTGACGCAGGATGATGACCACGTTGTACCTTTCCGACCACTTGAGCAGCTTCTGTAGAAATATGAGCGTACACTTTATCATTTTGCTTATTGTAGTGTTCTTCAATCGTGAAAATTTTTTCATCGCTAAAGAAGATATTTCTGAGCCTTTCACCTGCGTATCGCGACAGAAGGCGTTTTGTACGATCCACTCTCTATAATTGTAAAGATTGATTTAAGGCATGTCCTGTATATCGACGATAAGCACCGAGCTTCAGGTCTTGTTTTGTAATACGCGACAGAGTCCTAGCGGGAATCTTCATTTCTCGCGATAAGATTTTTTGCTTCCTAATGGGGTTTCGACGAATTCTGTCTTTTAACGCCTTTGTTCTAACAGCTCGCGGCCGCTCCGATCTTTTCTGGTCTTCGACAGAGGAAGTGTTGTTGTATCTGTTGATAGTACGATATACGAACATACGGCAGATACCAAGCTTTTGAAGTGTCTGGAATATGACCGGAGGCTCCATACCCTCTTTATGTAAGGCGAACACTGCAATCCTATTTTCTTTAACACCCCATTTCATATTGTAATTTGGTAATGTACACGAAAAAATATGTGAAAAGGTGCAAAAAAATCGAAAGAAGTTTTAAAATAATATACGTGTTCGGTATTTATGGCTAGACTAATTATATATGTATATATATATATATATATATATATATATATATATATATATATATATATATATATATATATATAACGTAAACCAATTGTTGCGGGGCAAGTGGCTTAGACTACCTGAATATTAACAGTGGTAGAGCTACGCTGCAGTTTGTTTCTATCTAGCTGCAGAATAAATGGGTTAACTTGAGCAAGTGACGACCATGCTCTAGAAGGGACCCGGAGACCTTTATTACTGGTGACGAGGCAATCCATCTCAGTCCTCAAGGGTGACAACTCTGCATTATGATTACTTGTCAAGGATGAATGTAGATGTCATGGGCCGCAGGAATCACTTGCTATCATATGAACTATGAACTCGTTCGTTACGTTAAATACAAATAAAAAAACATGTTGCGTCGCGTCTCCGGTATTCTTTCTACACAATATTGCTATAACAAATTGTCTGTTTGTGCTGATGTTTAAGACACTGTAATACATCGTGCGCAGGCGCAGTGGGTCAAGTCTACGAGGAGCACATGATCATCAGGTGTCAGGTATCAGACAACACACACGCAATGTGCGTTATTGTTTACCGTGACATGTGTAACTAAAGTACAAGTTATACGTAAGGTGTCTATAACAATTGAATGATATAGTACCGACGGCGCTCACTCTTCACATCTGGATGTATTTTGATCTTCTCTCATCTCAATTTAAATAAACTTGTAACTGAAAAAGTTTACGCAAACATAGAGGATTGTTACTGCGAGCCGTGATGAGTGAGTGTCTAGTGGGCGCGGGAGCACATCGTGAGCAAACCTGAATGTCTTAGAGATTAAAAAAATATTTCAACACTCGTGATGTCCGCCAATCCGAATTGGAGCATTGGACTGTGCTGCGATACCCTCTCCGAAGAGAAGGAGGATTCGCAGCGTTTTTTTAATGCATGCTGCAAACGAGCTGGACCACCTGATGGCAAGTGATCACCGCCGCCATGAACATGCGCAATTTCAGAGGAGTCGCAGTTGCGCTGCCGGCTTTTCAGGAAGGTGTAGTCTATTTTCTCGAAGGTTCCTAAGTCGTAACGGTTCGGAAACACCACTGGTGACAGCTGATTCCACAGAGTAGTTGTGCGTGACAGGAAATTTCCCGTGAAGCGCACAGTGGTGGATTTGCAACCATCGAGATGATGAGGACGAAATTTTGAATTCTGTCGTGATGTACGATGTTTGATCAGCGGCTGGGATTACTGCAAGCAACTCCTCAGAACACTCCCCATGGTAGATCGATGTAGATACATATCACAGCGGTGATGTTACATGTAGGTCGCTTTACTTTTTAAACTAAATACCTCCTTCTTAACAACTATTTGCAACATTTTAATCAAAAACATTCGTTTGTTTATAGTTCCGTAAGAAATAATGATACTCCGACTATTATCCTCGTGAACCAAAAGCTCGGGCGCACACGACCCTGTCGGGATTGAGTTCCACCCCCAGCAGTTAAACCTTACTGAGATACGATACCTATAATTACAGATCTCAAAGGAGCGCTTTCTTAGATAATTAAAGGTTGCACCTCTCCTTGGAGCGAGAGAACAGCGCCAGGGATCGGTTACCGTTGTTTGTTTTTTTATCAAGTAAGGTTAGTTTAATTGATTCCGCCAGAAACAATCAGATGTTAGTTATCAGGGATTTATTTAGAGTTCACAGGTTCTACTTGAAATTTGAAAAGAAAAGACAAAATATATTATAAAAGCGTTGGTAGCTCAATATTTAATCCGGGGATTCCCAAAATATTTACTTCCGACCCCCATGGCCAAATTACTTTATTACTCCCGTCTCTAGTATTTTTCCTATTGATACAAAATACTTACCAATTTAAAAACTTTGCGGCTGGTTAAGTGCGTAAATTTGACATAATTTTCTCATCAAAATTTAACGAAATAAATACATAAATAAATACATACATCAATTTGCTTAGTTTTTCATCTCGTACAAACCTGTGCTTATCGACTTGTTGAGTCTTTAAACGTGCACCAATCATACTTCCTCCAACTTATACAGTATCTTGAAAGTTTCAAATAAGAACTTGTGTTAATTAATAGGTGTCGATTTTTTGAACTCGTCGACCCCCAAAACCAGTTTTCGTTTATATTGGCCCATGGGAAACCAATATCGACCACTTTGGCAATCCATGGTCCGGGAGGCATCTTTCAAAATATAGCTGGTTCCGGTGGACTCACTGCAGCTTCATTTCTACCATATTCCCAAAACTCGACAAAAACGTTGAACACGTTGTACCGAATATGGAATATGCAAATCTTTACAAGTAACAGTCGCTGAGCTTCTTAAAATATTATCTGCCTCCATTAATAGGTGAAGTCAAGTCAACATTTAATTCTGCACTATCGAAAGCAAATAAATTTTCATGGACCCCCCGCTTACGAATTGTGAACCCCCATTTTTTTGTCACGCCAATGTAGACCCCCGTCGAGTCTCCCGTGGACCCTCGGGGTCTACCAGACGCACTTTGGGAGCTAAGGGTGTGAACGCTCGCCTTTAATTCTCAGTACGGGAGACAACTGAGTTGTCTCCGCGGCGCCGGCAGCAAGGAACACTGTCCATTGTTATTGTTAAATTGCTGATCTACCACGTAGTCGACGGTAAAGGAAACATCGAGGAGACAACCTGCATGGCTAAGAAATAAATAAATATAAAGTATTACACGTGACGTCTATTCACGTGACAACGTCACGTTCTATACATGTGACGTTATATAGCAGTGCAGCCCGTGCTTGATAAGTTACGTGGGGCCTGTGTCCAGTTGTGGGGTTTATGTAATAGTATATATACAGGCTGTTTCTTTACAAATATATAATTGAGATCTCACTTAAGTTTTTCAAGTACTTGGGAACGATGTAGTGAATCTATTTTTAATGTTAAAAGGGTTAGGAGCCAGGCGGTGGCTCAGTACTAGCTTCTGCACACACTTAACTTTATTTGTAAGTAATAAGATGAACATTGTCATAAACATTTTTAAATTCTTATTTAGGATATGAAGGTGACAAACTCACACGCACTACACCTGAAGGTAAGCGGTGACTACCACCGGGACATCATATCCTTTCTTAATAAAAGTTCAAGGTCCCCCTGACTGACTGAGATATAATTTATTTTTATTTGTAAATGAATCCTATTATATATTATAATCAAACAATAATATATTATACAGTGGTAGAGCCCGCTTTAACATTTTCGCGCGAATGGGCCGGCTCGCCCGGTGCAATATCACGACCACACGGAAGACAGGAGGGAAGTCAGAGTAATTCCGCGTTACGTCTGACCCAAAACCTACCCCCCCTTTATACAGCATGCTAGTGGGAAGTAAAAAGAATATACCCCAGGGGGATACCAATACCACCGGTATTGGAGAATCCCCCTCCGCGCGTTTACGCCTGAACTCCCGCTTTGAGTCTGGGGGTAAGCGCGCGGGCCGCCCTGCGTACTCTGGGGTGGGCACCAACCCGCTCGTGGCTGGAGCTCAGGGCAAATGCAAGGGACACCTCGCGGCATCCTCTACAACGCTCGCCGCTCGTCGCTCTCTAATATTAGGGGACTCCATTCTAACATGGATGCCGTCCACTATCACCTGCTGACAGCCATTCTGCCCCGGATACAAATTGGAGCATTATTTTTTGCCCAGGGCCGGGGTGTGCGTGTACGTCAGAGAGGATATCTGCTCTCGTCGCCTAGGCCTTCTTGAAGGTAGCGATGAACATCTGCTAGTCTATGCGTGCCTCTATAGGTCTCATAGCTTTAATGCCGAAATACACCGACTCATGGAGTGAGTCCAAACGGCTACAGATTCTGTTCTGGCACAGATCCCCTCCGCCGAAATCGTGGTACTTGGCGACTTCAACGCCTACCATACCGAATGGCTCAGCTCTCGTACCACCGATCACGCGGGGAGATCTGTCCACGACTTTACCTTGTCATATGATCTGATGCAGCTGGTTACCTCGCCCACGCAAATCCCAGATGTGGAAGATCATACACCTTCCCTGTTGGACCTTCTGCTTACCTCACATCCGGATAGCTACAAGGTTTCCGTCGATGCCCCCCTGGATTCGTCGGACCACTGCTTAATCCGGACAATAGTGCCTTTCTCGCGTCGCCCGCGGTTCAAACTGAATGGCCGCCGAGTATGGCACTATAGGTCAGCAGACTGGGATGGGATGCGGTCCTTCTTTGCATCCTACCCATAGGGGCGAGTTTGTTTCAAGCTCGACGATCCCGATGCCGTTGCCGATTCTGTCACCGGTGTGGTGCTTTAGGGGATAAAACTTTTTATTCCGTCTTCTGTTGTGCCCATCGGGGGCAGTTCTCGGTCCTGGTTTGGTCATTGTTATCACGCCTGGGCAGAGGCGTCAGCGGTTAGGGATGTGAATACCAGCCTTCTCAAAATGAAGTACAACTCTGCCGCCAGGTGCTTCAAAAGAGTTATTGCGAACGCAAAGTCGGAACACGTGGCCAACATTGGTGAGAGACTAGTGTGACTTCCCTCTGGGACAAGTGCTTTTTGGTCTCTCGCCAAGGCTGTCCAGGGGAATTTCTGTAAGCCGTCACTACTTTCTATATTACTATTATAGCGCAGGGGGGATGACTTCTTGGCCCACACCGCAAAAGAGAAGGCCGATCTTCTTGGCTCTCTTTATGGGTCTAACTCGCCACCGAAAATTCCGTGCGGTGAATTGATGCCGGAAATCCAGTTTCGTCAGAGATAAAGAGAGTGCGTAATGCACTGCAATCTCTAGACGTTAACAAGCAGAGTGGGCCCGACGGAATTCCTCCCATTGTGCTGAGGACATGCGCTCCTGAGTTGGCACCGGTTTTAAAGCGCCTGTTCCGGTTTTTGTACTCTCTAGGCACCGTCTAGCACCTCGGTGTACCCGCCGCTCGTTTGCTCCCTTTTTTCTATAAAAAAAAAATGTTTAAAATAGTTTTATTAGTCGAGGTACTTTTAATGAAATTTCCGTACCTTCTTTACAGAGAGTACTTTCTCTTCGTCAATCATTCAAATTAGTTTTATACACAAAATAAAGTCATTCGAATTCATGATGGATGATAAAGAAATGAGCAGAAAATTGGCTTGAATTCACCCTGTCATCGCGTTAACGCTCCCGCCGAGGTACAGCGCCTATAATTCGCAAATAACGCGCCTAAAGTTGGCCGTCGTCAGGTGAGAGTGATTAACATTACTTTTGCCATCAATTTGGTTTGCTCTAACTGCGTGGGAAAAACTCGCAGCGTCACGACAGTTATGAAGGCGGGCACGCTAGCTCCGTCGACTCCTTGGTAATTACTCGAGCCCCCGGGGTCCGGCCTCGCCCCTGCTACGCTTGGGTTAGGTAAAAATTACCTATAGGTAGACCTAAACGTGGCTAAACTTGGGGCTAATTAATGCGTAAGATATTCTTATCAATCAATAAAAAATGTCTATATTATAATTTCGTCAATCCTTTTCAATCTTCAGATTTGACAACGCATGCGCTTCTTGAATCTTTGTTTATGACAGATGCAGGTGTCGCGGACCGCAGTCTCCGCTTATCACCAGGTGAACTGTGTGCTCGTTTTTCACACATAATATAAGTTATTAGCTAGGCTTTTAGTCGCTTTATACGACAGGTAGACGATACGATACCTTAGCCCTCAACAATTGTTTGTTTTTTTTTTATTTCAAGCCATATTATACTGTTAACCTCTCCAAATTTTTTTTGATCCCCAGATTAAACCTACGACGTAAAGTTACGCAGACTGTACCCTATACCATTAGACATTTGGCGCTTTGGCGAGTTAAAAGAAAAATAAGAATGGGGAGTGATTGCTTAATTTCGAACATGACTGGCGTTGGTAAGGAATTGGAGCTTTTGTCTATCTAATGAAAAAAAAATGTATTCTCTGTTTTTCTAAAATCTAAAATAACAATAAACACGCGCCCACCCTCGCTCGCACCGCCCTTTTTATATTTATTAATATGAGAACAATTTCACGGAGCGGTGGTTGCGAAAAATTCTATTTGTATACATTCTGTCACAAACATTATCAAATATATGATTTCTTTGAATGATGAAGTTGAATCTGCGTCATGTCGCTTGATTTTCTATAAAATATTGATTTAATGTTAATGTAATTGTGTAGACAAGCGTAGTTCTGGTCATTTTATTACATAGAAATAATTAATTCCTTCACCAACGTATATTTAATATAACAAAAGTACTCTCCGCGTACTCCTGTGTTCGTAGTTGCACACCCTCTGTGGATGTTCCATCGGGGTAAGGTATTCAGCCACTAATTCTCCTGACATCCGGCAGAAGGCTCCACCTCGCTCGCAGCATCACGAGCTAATAAAAGAATTTAATGAAGAGTTTCCTTTTCTCCCCGCCGTTTGAATGCATGTATTGCCACATCGAGGTTAATGTTGCCATAAATGAGAATTTTCCGCTTTCAAATCTCTATTAGTTATATTATACATATATATTTACTTTTTAGATTTTGTTATGAATCTTGATTCTTCTGTTTTTCAACCTTGCTGTGCTTTTATCTGGGTTTCGTGGTTCATCGCCTTCATCATGATCACCTCAGCCTGTCCACGGAGCGCTGGTCAGAGGCCTCCACAGATTGCCACAAATCTCGCTCCTGAGCCACCTGCATCCATTCAACCGTCTTGTAGATATATGATACGTACGATGGTCCTGGGTTCGAGGATGGTAGAACAGCGTGTCGGTACCCTGTACTCTATCCAATTGACTTATAAGCAAACATCATTTTTGTATCCAATTATCTTTTTCTTTACTTCAAAATTCTCACGAATGTGTGTGAGCTTGAATTGTATGAACGGAATCTTTCAATTCAGCTTTGCTTCTTCTTTTAACTCACAATAATAATTTCAACTTTTACAATGTGATATAATATTAATAATATTAAACTAATTATAATATAGTATGATAAAATATTAAATCTATCACAAATATACAATAATTTCAGTCTACACTACACTACAAAATCAAGAAAAAATGATTACTTCGATAAATATATTTGAAAGTTGTATCATATAGAAAATCTTGTGAGACGCTATTGTATCTGATTTAATATGTTCTTACTTGTCCTAAAGCCGTGGTGGCTTAGTGTCTGAGGGCCCGCTTCAAATTCACGGTACGCGTGTGCGCCAAGTTCGATCCCCAGTTCCCTCACGAACAATGTTAATTGTATTTTTAGCGCTGATTTAGCACGCGTCGGCGGTGGAAGAACATGTCGTGAGGAAACCTGCATGTCTGACAAATAAATACAAAACAATAATACATATATGTTGTAGTATAATCGTTTCCTTGTTATAACCGTTGTAGTGAATGAAAAATATTTGTACTTTTAAAACTCGTCGATGTTGAAGTTCCGTCACTGTAGACTCGTAAAAGAATCGCTTCCCAAATATTAACGCCGTTAGTCGTTTACCAAATCGACAGCTTCCGACTGACGAGCTCGGTGGAACGGCAAGCGGCGACGCGACGCCCGTCGTAAATTGTAGTCGTTTGACTTTAATAAAAATGTTTCACATCCGCTGTTTGGGGAATGTTATTATTGGGATATATAGGTTCATTATGTTTATTGTGTTGTTTTATTAGTTTTTATTTTCTTCGGCTTATTTTGTGTTGAGGAATATTCTTCTGTTCATGGTGTTCTCAGTGCAGACATCGCATTACGTAAACAGTGTATATGTTATTTATATTACCTATATATTATTATTATTTATATCAGGCGTATAGAGATTTTATTTATTTATTTAACCTTTATTGCAAATCCTTATAATTAGGACATAAAAGGCGGACTTAATACCTATAGGCATTTTCTACCAGTCAACCTATGGTGTCCTGAAATTAATATGGTAAATGCAACAAAAATGAAAGTTAATTTTATAAACGTGAATATATATATATATACCTGTATAGAATACTATATGTACATATACAAAATTATAAAATAACTTTGTCGGTAATGGGTATAAATTAAAACGACATGATTCAACATTTAAATTTTTGAATATTTGCTTGTCGCTGTCGGCCACGGAATTCCAAAGTTTTTGAAGCATTGCAGCTTTCATTGTGATGGAGTTTCTCGTGAACTCGGTGGCATGTCATGAAATAAGGAGCTTATTGTTAAAGGTAGAGCGAAGTCACCTATCATGTGATATGGAAAGATACTGAAATTTATCTCTTAGGTAAGGAGACGAAGATGAATCATTTAAGATAAAGAACATCATATAAGATAGAGATAAGAAGAATCTTGGAGTTGCGCCTTTGTCGGATGGTCATTCAATTAAGCTGAGATCTAAAACGAGATACATGATCATATTTTCGAAGACCGAAAATGAAACGGATACAATCGTTAAGAAGGAGCTCCAGCTTATTAAGAAGTTCTTGGGATAAGGCTGGACAACACACATCTGCATAATCAATTATTGGTAATATGAGTGTTTGGATAAGCATGATCTTAGACCGAGATTCGTGGACATCATGCAAATTACAATGGAATTTTACAATATCATTTCATTTGTCGGTCCTGGGTTCGATTCCCAGCTGAGAAATAATATTTGTGTATTACAAACTGTTTAGTTTCGGTGTTGGCAGTGTCGCGTGCGTGTGAGGCGTCGACACTGCATCCGAACTTATTGCATGTGCCTTACAAAATACTGGGGAAGGTTATGACGCGTGCGTGCGTCCGTGTGTACAGGAGGCCTACCACACAGTAATATATGCTGCGCACGTGACGTCACCTGGTGATGCCCACCACATGTATCATATGGAACACTAGTAGACGACGTTATTTTTTTTAACATAATATCAAGTTACCTTCATGCACAGCATCACCGCGGTCGGCGCGCTCGTGGCCCTCTGTTGTCCTGGCCGGAAGTTTCTAAGTTTCATGGTAGTTGTAGTTAGTTTCAACAACTAAAAACTGAAATGGAAAGCTGACTGCATTTCCTCACTAGATAGTTGTCTATTTTTATTAAAGTAAAAAAAACGATTGTGTCGTAAGTTTTACAAATATTGATATTTGTGTTAGTTGTTCGCTTTAGTTTTGCTGTTTATTGTCATATTAAGGAAATATTGTGCAATTGATATTTTCTGTTTACAGAACATGATGTAATACTTTATAATTCTAGCCTAATTAATAACGTTGAAAAAAAAATTGTTTCTATGTTTTTTCTGTGTAACGTTGGGCAACTTCTAGCTTTTAAGGAGTCTTTTAGTAGGTTTTGTGGCAAGTGCGGCGCTGTTAATAACAAGCGTATAGCGACAATTATACTTTGAACGTTGTTTTCACTTAATTTATGTTAAGTCATATATATATATATATATATATATTATATATACAAATACATACGCTAATATTACTTACTTTATTGTTTGTGCGTTATTATTAAGTTTATCGAAGAGTGCTGTTCTTTTCCCACGAAACTAGAAAGACATTTTTCAGAACCCATTTGCGAGCAACGCGTCACGTTCTACAAACATTGGGGTGTGGGGACGGGACAGGCAGGATGGTGGTGGCGGGGGGGGGGGTGGAGTGTCGTCTCTGGACGGTCGCCACGCAAATAAATATTTCACTGAACTTCGTATTTACGCGAACAATACAAACAATGCTCTCTCGGGTCCTACGTTCGCAACGGGTTTCGATGTTTGCACGGACAGTCTCTGAATAAAACATTATCAATTAGATCTTTCTTTGGATTTAATGTCCAATACCTAAATAATTGAAAGACTTACATATATAATACCTACTCTTATACAGTAAATCGTATATGTTTCTTATGTTAATATTAACAAATATTTCTGAAAAATTTGGTAATTGCCGAAAATAGCGAACAGACCAGATGTTTCTTATGGAGACTACAAGGTGTCGGAATTTAATAACGTGTTAAAGCTTATTATATCTTATTTTAAATAACAACTTTGTTAAAATCTCGAATCGACACAAAGTCACGCATTCGTAGAAAATATTTACAATCATTATGAAAGGTTTCCATTAATTTAATTTCAGTACTATCCCCCCGGGCACGCAGTGATGGCGACCCTATTCCGCACTCTAATCGTTTTAGCTGCGCTCTATACGCGCGCCGGCTCTGCATCCGAATGAACCTGGATCCTCCAGGCGGCACAAACACACCGGCCGTGTCGGTGATGCTGTTCACCCCGATTGTGAAATGATTGAGTATCACACGTTTTATCCGGGACCGCGCACGTGGCCAACTTTGTATCCGGATAATTATTTTATAAATTTTATTTATACGGATAAAAATAACGATGTTCATTTTAAGGAGTCTGGTTTAAATAAAGTATGATGTTTATCTGTTCGGCTGCTGCGGTAGTCGCGGGACTTGAGAGTCATTACTCCACGAAATGGAAGGTCCCTTAGTTTTTGCTTTTATTGTACAGAATGTGACAAACTTACACACAGTTCACCTGATAGTTGGTTATTGCCCCGGACACCCACGTTCATCCTCGATAAGGAATCATAATGAACATGCGTCGGCACCCCTGGGAAGAATAAGAGGACCTAAGATGGAATTCCCCTACACCGGTATCTGTTTCCAGTCTCTATACTGACCAGACGAAACACAGCAGCCTTATGATGCTGCTAATTTATACTTATATTCTGTCATAGCGTTTACCTTCCCCGCTAGAGCCGACCCGTTCTTGTTGCAGTTGCAGATGGCTCTACCTAATGTGTTAGTTGGTTCATTTGACAAGACCACAATCCAGTTTATAAGGACGAAGCATTTGTCCACAGTCCTGGAGAGCGGCGACGAGCCGGCCGCGTGCACCAACCGTCGGACCCTGGTGCTCGCGAACCATCAGAGCACCGCCGACGTGCCGCTGCTGATGGCTGCCTGGAACCCACGGGCCGGCGTGCTGCCCAACCTCATGTGGATCATGGACCGTGTTTTCAAGTTCACCAATTTTGGGGTCGTGAGCGTGCTGCATAAGGACTTCTTTATTCAGGCGGTAAGTGTTTTATATTTATAAAGTTTCATTACTGACCGTGTTTGGGTAAATATGCTAAACCGCTGCACTCCGACGCCCGCAACACCAGAGGAGTCGCCGGTGCGTTACCGGTCTTTAAGGCTCTTCTCTGGAAGGGCTCCAAGTCGTATCGGTTCGGAGATATCGCTGGTGACAACCAACAGCCTGTTCCACAGAGCAGCTGTGCGTGGCAGAAAGCTTCGTGAAAAGCCGCGTGTATGTATGATACATTATATATGCAATTCATTAGGTGTTCAGTACGCCGCGACAGCTGCAGGTACAGAGACTCTGTAGACACGAAGCTTGGCTTTGCTTCGGTTTGTATATTACGTGATAAGTATGAATTTAAGTTTAATCTTCAGTTTCGCGGGTTTTCCATATTCCGTATCCCATTTCCTTGCCGATGATTCTGCACCTACATCTTGACTCTTTGTCGAAGATAGGTTAGGTTAGGTTAGATTAGAGATCCCTTACCTTCATGTGACATATCTGGTCAAATAGCGTGATGATCAGTCAGCGGAGTTGCGGGTCCAGGGATCGATTAATCCCGTGTCCTCGACACTATAGCAGAACGCTCTTTCGATTCTACTGTATATATATTGTACATGTTTATTGCAGCTATTCTTACAAAAACTTCCACCGCATCTTTCCATTTCAGTCCATAGAGTGACTACGCATCTGCTTTATAATTCCTTATCAAGAATGAATGCAACAGGCTGCAGGAATCACTCACCACCTGGTGAACTGCGTGCTCGTGCTTTTTCGTTCCCGGTATAAAATAAATAAAAAAGCTAATGACTGGATAAAAAGTTTCACCAGCAGACAGACAGAAGTAATTTATTATATTTTTGTAAAGAATGCTAGTGGTGCTATTGGAACTGCGAACTCGTCCGTTAACCACTCTTTAAGCAAATATGCTGTTGCTACGAGATGGAACTTAAACTTATGACGTCAAGTTTAAACCATCGGGCGCTTATTGTGTTAAATATGTCGGTGTTTAGTTAATAATAAAATAAAACACATTCAACTGTTAATTACTGGTACCTGCAGCCGCTGATAAGGCTCCCCGACCAATTTTAGTGTCGATTGAAAAGCTCATAAAACAATAGCGGCACGGAGGAATAATTGGCCGGTCGAGTGCGGCCCGGTTCATAATAGTTTCGATATTTGTGGCCGGATACCGATTATACCGGCTTGACCGGCTCATAAATAACCGGGTCAAATGGCTGTAGTGTAGTAATAAGTAGTGTTTTAATATTGTATCATCAAAGACTTTACTATTGTGGAATAGTATGTCTTTAAAGCAGTGACTTTTATAAAATCAAAAAACCTGAGTCTAAGAATTGCGAAAAAAATTAAAGATATTCCAAGAACGCCGAACATGTGAAATAGCAGCATGACGTCGCTTTATTTAGTACGACAAGTGTAGCTCCGGAGCCGTCGCCCCGCGACCGCCGCCTGCGCAGGCGCCGGGGCCGCGCGAGTGGAGGTGAACTTAGTGCAGGATTATCACCACTAATATTATATACAAGAAACTCGTCGTGCTCGTTGTAACGGTGACAAAACAAGGTCGGAGGACGGCACGGAGGCAGTGGCGAGGTAATGGCCACTCCTATGCTAACACAAATCTGATTTCCCAGATTTGGTAATAAACCAGCTATGATTTACAAATCTTGGATACGGCTGCAGCGAATTGAACAATAAGGGCAGAGCAGCAAGGCGCTCTGAACACTAGGCCAGGAGCTTAAAATATAGTAGCTATATAGTATATAACTATATAATATATAACTGTATACATCAAATATCTTTGTGGACGATGCCTCTATCTGTTCGGGTGACCGAAACAAAGCCCACTTTCTATTGCTGGATTGCGAAGAAAAAACCCTTTTGTCAACACTATTTATTACTGTTTAAAAGGATTCTACATTTGTTAAAGGTTCAAAATAAATACTGACTCTACGTTAAACTTTGGCAATAAACTATTCACTAGGCCGGGGACTCTTTGTTCTTTCTTCTATTGTTCTTGCTTCTATTGTTCTTGTTTCCTTTATTCTTGCTTGCAGATGTTCTTCCTGTTGATGTTCTTCTTGTAGAGTCCCGGCGGTCAGTGTCAATACGTCGAAATGCGGCCCTTTTTTATCCCCGAGGTTCGGGTGTCTAACTAGCGGGACGGAGGCACGTGTTCGGGTCATCGAGGGGCTACCTGCCCTGTGCCCGTCCCGCCGGTCGGTCGGCTGCGAGGGTACCGCGAATTGCAACGTCTACTTTAAAGGAGGCCCTGTGATTGGTGTATAACATTTTGTATGATTAGTGTGGTGCGGATGGCGTGTCTGTGTAGATGTCGGAGTGTAAGGCGTTGTGTATGCGTACGAGTGTTACTGTAAGTCACAGGGCGATCCGATTCACATTTATCTTACTATTTTTAGGTACAAGGTTCCTTATACATTACAATTTCTTCTATAATTACGCAGTCTATGTTAATTATGCTAATATTTATATAGTACGTGATACCTATTCCCTATTCTATTTTATGCTAGGGGTCTAGTGGTCCTGCACATTACTCCCGCCGTGTATCGTTGGCTTCGGCTGGCGATGCAGGATGTTGCGGTGCAGGATCACCGTGGCTCGTGGGGATCACGACGATCTTCCTTTTCGGTCGACGCAGTACTCCTCCCTTCGTGTCGACGTCCAGAGTGCGTATGACGCCGTCGGGTCCGGGGTAGATTGTGCGGATACATCCGCGTACCCACGCGTTCAGTGGAAGATTGCCGTCGGCTATGAGGACCAAGTCGCCTATCTGCAAATCTGGTCCTCTTCCATGAGTGTCGTGTCTGTTTCTTATTTCCGGATGGTACTCGCGCTTCTGTCTTCTCCAGAATATGTCGGCGAGTCGTTGCGAGGCACGCCAGCTGCTCCGTAGGTCTAAGTCTCGATCGATGAACGTCCTCGAGGGTGACGTCCTTCCTGGACCTCCCAGGAGGAAATGGTTCGGTGTCAACACCTCGGGGTCGATTGAGACGTGTGTGAGCGGTCGGCTATTTACAGTGTGTTCTGCCTCGGCGAGTAGCGTATTCAGGACCTCCTCCGCTGGATATCTTTCGGAGAGGGTCGCAGTCAAGGCGATCTTTATCGAACGCACAATGCATTCCCATGCGTACGTCTTCTGGCGACTCCTTCCTACTGTGATCGTCAGTGGGCCGAAGTATTCCAGTCCGGCGAAGGAGAACGGCCGTCCTTGGTACGATAGATAGTAGGACGTTAGGTCCCCTGTTGTCAGTTGCAGTGGCGATGCTTTCCTCAGGTGGCAGTGTCTGCATTGCTTGATTAATATCTTCACCGTCGGTCTTAATCGGAGGACCCAATGCTGTTGGCGACACTCGTTGACTGTCGCCTCGACCCCCGAGTAATGCAGCTGGCGGTGAACGTACTCTATCCAGGGCCTCGTGGTTCGGTGTTCACCGTCTAATACGAGGGGTCGTTTGAAGGCTTCCGATATACCGGCGGTGGCATCGATCCTGCTTTTGAGCTTAAGCCGTCCATCGAGTAGCGTGAGGCTGAGCTTCTGTAGGCGGCTGTGTCGCGGTAAGGGTTTATAGGTCCTTAGCGCCGCCACCTCTTCTCCGATGGAGTCCTTTTGCGTGAATCGCAGCAGCAGGTCTTCAGCGTCGTGGTCGATTCTCAACTTAGTGGGTACCCAGCGCCACGTAAGTTTATTTAGTTTCGTCCTCGGATATGAGGCGTTATCGGTTCCTCCCGGTTCTTGAGAACTGGTGTCTCCTATTGGAGGGGTTGGCAGCACCCAAGTTTCGGCATCAATCCTGAGTGGTTCGTTCTGGGGCGTCGGTGCAGCGGTGAGCTTCGGTAAACAGGATACGGCAGTGATCACTGGTTGGTGCTGCACTGCTGATGCTTGGTTCGACAGCCAGGATGCGGCAGGGATCGTTGGCTGAGATTCGCAACTGATGATTGTGGGAATGTTCATTGGCTCTGGCATTTGAAGATTAGATGACGCGATCGGTGGATGCGCTATCGACGGTAGCCTGATGTTGGCTCCCGCCAGTGCAGCGGCCGAAGGGTTCAGGATGCGGCTGTGATCACTGGCGTCAGTTCGGTCGGCGGCTGCTGGTTCGGTGGCATCCTTCCATCATTAAAGGGCTCGACCTCGGTAATGATGTTGTTGGCATCTCTAACCTTATGTTCGGTATGCCTGATTTTTGGCTCATGCTGTTGACCCTCTTGCATGGCATGAGTGATGGCTGATGTGAGTTCGTTGAATGCCATCCTCGGACGTGAGGCGGCGTTAGCTCCTCCCGGTTCTTGAGACCTGGTCTCTGCTATTGGAGGAGCTGGCAGTGCCCAAGGTCCGGCGTCGGTCCTGGGTAGTTCGTTTCGGGGTGTCGGTGCAGCAGATGGGTTCGGTAACCAGGATACGGCATTGATCGCTGGTTGGGGCTGCACTGTCGACTTTTGGTTCGGCGGCCAGGGTGCGGCATTGATAGCTGGTCTTTGAAGAATGGATGACGAGATCAGTGGATGCGCTATCGACGGCAGCCCAATGTTGGCTCCCGCCGGTGCAGCGGCCGAAGGGTTCCAGGATGCGGCTGTGATCACTGGCGTCGGTTCGGTTGGCGGCTGCTGGTTCGGTGGCATCCTTCCATCATTAAAGGGCTGGACCTCGGTAATGATGGTGTTGTCGTCCTTATCTTCAAGTTCGTTATGCCCGATTTTTGGCTCATGCTGTTGAGCCTCTTGCACGGCATGAGTGATGGCTGATGTGAGTTCTTTGAATGCCATCCTCGGACGTGAGGCGGCGTTAGCTCCTCCCGGTTCTTGAGACCTGGTCTCTACTATTGGAGGAGCTGGCAGCGCCCAAGGTCCGGCGTTGGTCCTGGGCGGTTCGTTTCGGAGTGTCGGTGCAGCGGTGGGGTTCGGTAACCAGGATACGGCATTGATCGCTGGTCTTTGAAGAATGGATGACGGGATCCGTGGATGCGCTATCGACGGTAGCCTGATGTTGGCTCCCGCCGGTGCAGCGGCCGAAGGCTTCCAGGATGCGGCTGTGATCACTGGCGTCGGTTCGGTCGGCGGCTGCTGGTTCGGTGGCATCCTGCCATCATTAAAGGGCTGGACCTCGGTAATGATGGTGTTGTCATCTTCATCCCCATGTTCGTTATGCCCGATTGTTGGCTCATGCTGTTGAGCCTCTTGCACGGCATGAGTGATGGCTGATGTGAGTTCTTTGAATGCCATCCTCGGATGTGAGGCGGTGTGGGCTCCTCCCGGTTCTTGAGACCTGGTCTCTGCTATTGGAGGAGCTGGCATTTCCCAAGGTCCGGCGTCGGTCCTTGGTGGTTCTTTCAGGAGTGTCGGTGCAGCAGGGGGGTTCGGTAACCAGGGTACGGCATTGACCACTGGTTGATGCTGCACTGTCGACACTTGGTTCGGCAGCCAGGATGCGGCAGGGATCGCTGGCTGAGGTCCACGACTGACTGCTGTACAGTCGTGGTTTACTGTCGCTGGCCTCTGATGACTAGATGACGAGATCGGTGGATGCGCTATCGACGGAAGCTCGATATTAGCTCCCGCCGGTGCAGCGGCCGAGGGGTTCCAGGATGCGGCTGTGATCACTGGTGTCGGTTCGGTCGGCGGCTGCTGGTTCGGTGGCATCCTTCCATCATTAAAGGGCTGGTTGTCTATTGCGAGGGGGTGGCTGGATTTCAGCCAATCGTCAACTCGCCGTTCCTTTTCAACCTCGGTAATGATGGGGTCATCTTCATCTTCGGTTTCGCGTTCTAGTTCTGCAAGTCGGGCGGCGGCTAGCTCTATTTTGAGCTGTGCAAGTTCGAGCCTAGCCTGTACTATGCGGCGCGACTTTGTGGATCTGACTGATCCGCCTCGGCTTCGTGGTCGGGGTTGCGCTTCCGGTAGCAGGTCCTGGCGAAGGATCGGTGTTCGGTGGCTGTTGTTCGCGAAGGATCTGGTTTCCGGCATGCTTCCTCGTAGTTTTATGCACTGACTTTACTTGATAAATACACTGGTTTTAAATAGGCTGACGCAAAGGTTTCTCTCCGTAGATCCGGCTCGAAGGACCATTAATGTGGACGATGCCTCTATCTGTTCGGGTGACCGAAACAAAGCCCACTTTCTATTGCTGGATTGCGAAGAAAAAACCCTTTTGTCAACACTATTTATTACTGTTTAAAAGGATTCTACATTTGTTAAAGGTTCAAAATAAATACTGACTCTACGTTAAACTTTGGCAATAAACTATTCACTAGGCCGGGGACTCTTTGTTCTTTCTTCTATTGTTCTTGCTTCTATTGTTCTTGTTTCCTTTATTCTTGCTTGCAGATGTTCTTCCTGTTGATGTTCTTCTTGTAGAGTCCCGGCGGTCAGTGTCAATACGTCGAAATGCGGCCCTTTTTATCCCCGAGGTTCGGGTGTCTAACTAGCGGGACGGAGGCACGTGTTCGGGTCATCGAGGGGCTACCTGCCCTGTGCCCGTCCCGCCGGTCGGTCGGCTGCGAGGGTACCGCGAATTGCAACGTCTACTTTAAAGGAGGCCCTGTGATTGGTGTATAACATTTTGTATGATTAGTGTGGTGCGGATGGCGTGTCTGTGTAGATGTCGGAGTGTAAGGCGTTGTGTATGCGTACGAGTGTTACTGTAAGTCACAGGGCGATCCGATTCACATTTATCTTACTATTTTTAGGTACAAGGTTCCTTATACATTACAATTTCTTCTATAATTACGCAGTCTATGTTAATTATGCTAATATTTATATAGTACGTGATACCTATTCCCTATTCTATTTTATGCTAGGGGTCTAGTGGTCCTGCACAATCTTATAAAAATGTGAAATCAACAAAGATGTACTCCACTACTCCAGTACTCCAGTACTTCAGTACTCCAGTATTCTAGTAAGTAGTGAAGTCATAATAGCTTTAAACATTAAAAAAGGAACGTTAATCAAGTCTTAATGGCTGAGGGTACGGTGTGCGAAACTGAAATTCGTAGGTTCGAATCCGCCATTCGTCAACCATTGGGCACAAGTATTTAATGCTGCGTTAGTGTGGTTAACAGGAACGTTAGTAATATGTAATAGTATTGCAGCATTCTTTAGAAATAAATTAAAACGTGCAAAAATGTTATAACATTAATTTTAAGCTGCGTTAGTGTGGTTAACAGGATCGTTAGTAATATGTAATAGTATTGCAGCATTCTTTAGAAATAAATTAAAACGTGCAAAAGTGTATAACATTAATTTTAAGCTGCGTTAGTGTGGTTAACAGGAACGTTAGTAATATGTTATAGTATTGCAGCATTCTTTAGAAATAAATTAAAACGTGCAAAAGTGTATAACATTAATTTTAAGCTGCGTTAGTGTGGTTAACAGGATCGTTAGTAATATGTAATAGTATTGCAGCATTCTTTAGAAATAAATTAAAACGTGCAAAAGTGTATAACATTAATTTTAAGCTGCGTTAGTGTGGTTAACAGGATCGTTAGTAATATGTACAGTATTGCAGCATTCTTTAGGAAATAAATTAAAACGCAAAAGTGTATAACATTAATTTTAAGCTGCGTTAGTGTGGTTAACAGGATCGTTAGTAATATGTAATAGTATTGCAGCATTCTTTAGAAATAAATTAAAACGTGCAAAAGTGTATAACATTAATTTTAAGCTGCGTTAGTGTGGTTAACAGGATCGTTAGTAATATGTAATAGTATTGCAGCATTCTTTAGAAATAAATTAAAACGTGCAAAAGTGTATAACATTAATTTTAAGCTGCGTTAGTGTGGTTAACAGGATCGTTAGTAATATGTACTAGTATTGCAGCATTCTTTAGAAATAAATTAAAACGTGCAAAAGTGTATAACATTAATTTTAAGCTGCGTTAGTGTGGTTAACAGGATCGTTAGTAATATGTAATAGTATTGCAACATTCTTTAGAAACAAAATTAAAACGTGCGAAAATGTTATAACATTAATTTTACACTGGTCGTAAAATGTAAAACTTCCGTATAAAATTTATTTCATTACATCATTACCAACTAGCGCTGGTGGTCGCGGCTCGTAGCGAATTTATCGGGAACACGTCCAGTCCGCGGCGACAAGTGACAAGTGACAAGCGACAAGCGCGCTGGACGCCGGTCATCGACGCTGATGGATAATGAATAATTCAATTATTTCATCGATACCCATATTTCACGGAAGAAACGCGCTCGAACGCAATACGTAAAGGCGCCTACACACGAGCGTTACATTATATTTTTGTTATATACACACAGACAAATTGTAATGAAAACACCCGTAGTGTAAAGTTTGAAAATTATGATTTTTCGGTCGCTTTAACCACGAGAAGACTTCAAGAGTGCGGGAACAGTTAAAGTATCTTAAGTTTTCCCACCTCATGAATGAATGAATTATGAAGAACTACATGAAGTCGCAGTACACACAGACTCGAAGGTATTTGTTTGTCGTATTTTCGAACTTCTTTCTTTTATTATATCAGTGGTGATAAACGAGCACAAAGATGACCTTATGAGGATTGTAGCCATGACCTCTACACCTCTCTTTCCACTCAGAACAAAGTTTCAAGATACAAATGCGCTATCACCCCATATATAGGTAGGTTAATGGGGTCTATGGATCCCTACGTGAAGATATCCACCACACAATCCGAATACAATACGAAACAGTAGCGTTATACTACAATTTAACGCTGGTTGTCTGTGAGGGCTTGGTGCCCTTCCTCGGCCGAGACCATCCATTTCTGCTGCAACGAACGAGCTATAGCGTAGCTTTACAACTGTATACTAATCCTTACCTTCGATTATACACGTGAACCAGGATCCTAGGGATATAAACAATAAGATACATGATTCCCGATTGTTGCATTTACAATGTACTCGTGTGTATCAAGCGGAAAAACTAACACATTCTCTTACAAAACCCTCTTCAATAAATTATTGGTAATCCTCGAATGCTTAGATGAGACGTTGTGTGACACTTGCCTCGCCTGAAGACGAGGGTCTGCTAAAGGTAGCGGCAGCAACTGAATAATATATGTCGCTATATCCAAGGTGCAAAGTTAATTTTGAGGTTCCACGCAATCAAATCAGGAAGACAGATAATGACGTTCCTACGTCTCACACAATGTCCCCGTAGTCCTGGATTTTTAGGGCTAAGGTCATCCTCTTCCTGGTATAAGACAACTAACCGTCCAGGTAACCGGGTTCCGGGTACAACCATAGGTGAACCCACCCTCCCCAAGGACATGCTAAGACTCAGTGCAAAGGGGCACTAGGGTGTTCCGCAGGAGATTTCGGATCCCCTCCCAATACTCTGAGGGTGGTGGACCGAGGGGATTTTAGCGGGTACAGGAGGCAGGATATCTTTTGTCGATTTAGCTCCCGCAACCAAAACAAAAAAGTGCTCATGCTTAATTTGAATCACAGCATCTGATTGTGGTCCACTCTGAATTCAGAATTGTCGATCGGTCATGAATATTTTGATAGATGAGAGTTACATGGAGAACTTTATGTAAATAACGCTTAATTCTATTCTTTTCTTCGCTTAATTATTCTCTTGTGAAACGGATGTAACACAAAGGAACAAACCTGCTACATAGGTACGAATATTAGGTAATTAAAGTATTATCGACAAATAGCGCATCCGTTATCGTTTAAAGTCAGACTGTTGGAAAGTAAATCCTGGATCCTTTCACTACCAGGGGACAACGTGTGCAGCACAGATATTAGTTTCCATTACATCTGGGCTTTCCTCCGCTCTTATTGCTCATGCCTTAGTGGGGTGAAGAGGGGGGCGGGAGGGGAACACAGTACAGTTACAGTTACAGTGCACCCGATGGCGTATAAAGATAGTTAAATTTAACAAATATAGTTTTTCGTAATCTTCATGATGATCTAATCTAATGCTGCACGAATTTAGGGCTTGAACAAAATGTACGGCATGCTGCTTACCATTTTGTGATGTCAGCTATCGTATGCCGCCTGGACTAAGAGGAGTTCAATGTTACATCATTAATAAAAATGCATCAACTATTGGGAGCTATAGAAACATTGATTTTATGTGTAGGCAGTTGGGAGTTTTATAAAAAACGATATTAAATATATATAAATAAATAAAATTAATTTAATCTCTAGTGTGCCTCAGCCTTAGAGTATGAATTAAGGCGTCGACAGCGGGGGCGACGCATCGGCCGTCCTCATTGCATGCACGGGCCGCTGCGGCGAGCGCCAGTATCACTTTTCATTTCCTGTTCAAATTTAGGGATTAATTATGTCCGTGCGCTGCTTCTTTGCCATGGGAATCAATTTTTTATTATAATTTGAAGAAAGAAAGAGTGTTAAGTAGTCAAAGGAAGTAAAAGTAACAGACTGTACAAAGAGCGACGTCCGCGCGACTGTACTGCGGATTGGCGGACTTTGCTTTCTTCTTTTTAATTATTAGACGTGGGGTTTCTCTGGATTTTCAGTCTTTGACCACCAGCATGTAGAGATAGCTCCGTGTCTGATCGCTACGAGCCACCGAGTGCGATCCCTGGTGCCGACACCGGTGGCCATTGTTAATTGGAGTATTAAAGATTTAGCAAAAGAAGGTAATAATATCTTCCGGTTTGTTGTTGTAACATTGTTAAATATTGTCTTTTCTTGACATAATTAGGTTTGGATCGGTCTATATCGTTACATCTTCGGGGTGTCTGCGTGAGTATTAATTAAAGCCAAGTGTGTGTGTGCGTCTTGTGTAATGGTTTTTGTTATGAGGAAGCAAGTCGTGTCAACATAAGCTGAATGAAATGTAAAATTTTAGTGTCATTGTATACGTTCGTGGTGGAGTGGTAGAGGACCAGGGTGTTGTCGCGGGTCATGGCCTTCGGTTACCTTTAATACGTGTGCATCAAAGATTGTTGTATCGAGTCGTTGTGTGTTGTGTGTGCCGTGTCTCCGAAACGTTCCAGCGTTTTATTCGAACGCCCAAAATGAGCGCACGATTCCTTTAAATTTACGAGAAAATAGGATTTTTTAATGATACTAAAAGTATTTCATCATCATCGTTTAAGTCCATCGCTAGTCTAGTGAACACAGGCTGGGGACCACACACTGCCACAGAGTACAGCCCCAAGTCACCTGCATCCATCGACCTCCTGGAATGATGCCTCCGTCTAGCTGGTGGTCCCATACTGCCATGGTGTACACGAGGTTGCCACTAGAGAACTTTTGTTCCCTATCGATGATTGATTCTGTGACTTATACGGCTATGTCGGCCTATCACTACTTATATGGTCGTCCTATCACTACTTATATGGTCGTCCTATCACTACTTATATGGTCGTCCTATCACTACTTATATGGTCGTCCTATCCATACTTATATGGTCGTCTTATCACTACTTATATGGTCGTCCTATCACTACTTTGGCTTGCCGATATATAAGTTTAACTACACATTATTAGATATTATTTTAGTATTCCCTTCTGTCAGTACGTCAATCGGTAACATTGCGAACGCCAGGTCGACCGCACAACTATACCCCTCGAGGTCATCACTATACCCCTCGGGGGCACCACTATACCCCTCGGGGGCACCACTATACCCCTCGGGAGCAGCACTATACCCCTCGGGGGCACCACTTCTGACGGATCCAGAATCAAACGACCTGCAATATTACACGTTTAACATGCTTGCTTGATTGATGTTGATTCATTCTGGATAACTGGGATGTAACAGCCGTTACCTGTTATCAGGTCTCCGGAAAACGAGTTTCATACGAAACACAGTGGCGTTATGCTGCTAGTTCTCCCTGGTATTTTGCTGCTGTATTGTACTGTTGATGGCCGAAGAGTAATCGATGAAGTAAAACCTTACCTCAAAGATCGTCGCTTGTAAATTTCATAATGACTTCATCCTTTGTCGCAACATTTTCTTTGTTTTTTGATAGTGGCATATGGGAGCGTTGAATCTTACTTTTTACTATAATAATGTATACATAATATTTATATATAAGACAATAAATATATATATATATATATATAATACAATATTACATGGCATATAATATTAAATTACCTCAATGATGGATGAACCCGTTTCAATACAAAAGAATCACTCGTAGCTCCAAAAAAAAACCCCAACGTTAGTCATCCCAGTTGTACAGAACACTCATGGAAAATCAGTCACGTAGAGAACATTTTCCAACTCACATTTCAAACAAAAAAAATACAACGTAGTATTAGCACATAAAATCCGTGTTCCCCTGTTTTTGTGGGGGTTTGTCGTGTGGAGTTAGGACAGCAAAACGTTTTAAACTATCGTTAATAATTAACCGATGTAAACCCGAACCCTGGAGATCCGCCGGCGTGCGGTGGCGGCCGTCGCACCAGATGCTCTGCGGTCTGCGGTCAAAAAATCTCCGCTGTTACTGCGGAGGTTTTTTGTCCGTTCACCGAAATGAATTTGACAAAGAAATAAACATGGGTTAGAGTTACCAACCAATATAATAAAAAAAATATAAAGTTATCTTTGTTTTCACGAAATTTCGACTGGATGACATCGACCGTGGTCACCTGTCGTGACATACTGTTAATATAAATAGTGATCATCATGCGAGGGTAGAGTTCACCTGATTCCAGATGCCCAGTCTCGAGTAGTTCTACATTAGCGCGGTACCTTGCGACACTGCACACGCAGTGACGGCTGGGCTCGCAGGTCAACAACCTGTTATTTCCTGGTCCAAAGTCCGGGGCCCTAAAAGCATAGAAATCGTTCTTCGGTAATAGCATACTCATATTTAACAAAATTCCGCAAATAATAATTGATTTGTCATGAAACAGATTTAAGGTTCTAGTAATATCTACTCTATTTTACTACAAACCAATAGTTTTGTACTACTCTGTATATTAGTGTACGGTGTCTGATATACATATGTAGTATAAGCTTTGAGTTCTGGGCGCGATACTGGACAACTGTTGGATTTTTTGTAAAAAGATCCAGTTGTGGAGCTTGTTCTCGCTCGCGGCTGCACTAGACACCTATTAGCTATTGAACGACTCAAAACAGTTTAGTATAAGCCTGTTTGAATAGAACTTATTTTGATTTCGTTTGAAAGTATCAATCGCTTAAGTTCATTTAAAATCTCGTATCATTCGTTATTTACAGTTAAGATCACTTAGTGGGCAGCTCATCTATCCCACTATGGATACTCAGATGTCACGATGGAGATGATTCCATTTTTTTGCACGTAAATCATCTCGGCCGCATACATTTAGATCATTTATTCGAATTCATTTTTATTATATAATTTGGTATTCTAATCTAATTGCGTGCATTAGATATTGAACTATACGCGGTATGGAGAGCACGGTGAAACATGTTTGTGGTCGAAGTCTTTGTAATATGTAAACAAAGTTACAGCTCTCATCATCATTAGGTCTATCGTACGGTCTGCTAAGAGAGGCACACAGACGGACACAGTTCACCCGATGGTGATCAAGTGATGAATCTACATCCGTCTTCAACAAACATTAAATATGCGTGAATTCCCAAGGAATGTGATGAAATGAATGTAGTTGGGATCTCCAGATCTTTACATTCACCATACAAAACCACAGTAGTGTTATTTTAAACTGATATTTTATGAGGGTGTGGTTTTACCCCTGCCCAGCTGACCCAGTTAGAAGCGGGCTGTAACAGCTGTATCTTTGGATAAACGAGTCCGTAGGGTCCTCTCTCCATGGTGGAGGCTGACATTGCCTCTGTTTTCTTTACAATGGACAATTTTAACGAAAGTTGTTAAAAACAGAGTGTTCCGTGCCTCATAATTGAAAAAAATATGGAACCCGTTTATTAAAAACAACTTGATGATGTTAAAATGAATATCGAACACTAAGGTCGGTAGCCGCATTCAAAACATTGACAAAATAAGTTGTGATCATTGGAAAATATAATTTATCGAAAGCTCACCTGACGCCCAAGAAGATCCGCAACATCAGAGGAGTCGCAGATTTATATTGTACTTCACTCCCTAGAGAAGAGCTTCGTGTGGGCGGACCACATAGAAGTTCTTCTCTTATTGATGCAAGAACACCGGGAGACATTACGCAGATATTCTGAAAATCCGTCGTCTGTCCCTTCTTTACACGCCATACCCTGTTATTCTCTGGCTTTGCCACCGATCTTAAATGAATTATTTATAAATTTCGTACCTGCCCGCCGAGTTGTTCGCTTATCGGTGCACATTGAATGCTTTCTAACGACTTTTAAATTTATTCAAAGCGATTATACACGAGATATTATCGTCCGAAGGGAAGTATTTAAAAAGGGATAAACGGTAAATGTTTGCGTTATTATAAACAGTTGGAATTATCGTTCGCTTCTCACGGAAGTCGAGAGTTCTCTACCTAACAGCGGATACCGGATACGTGACGATAAGAAAATCAGTGGTTTATTAAAAAAAGTACAATATGGCGCCGGACGTACGTAACCATGTGCGGGGTACGAAAATGTTTACTCGTTTATTATGTGTTTTATTATGACGCAACAAAGTTGAGTTTTTATTGTATATTGTATCGATGGGTGCGTTAGATTGATATGTATGGTGTAAGATTTAAATTGGAGCGAGAGGGCAGGATAGTGGTCTTTTATGTAATGGAAGAAAGCGGGCTGTTGACCTTACGATAGGTTATCGTGGTACAAAGTCTTTTCTACTATTGAATAAGAGCTAAAACTAATAAATGTAAAAATAATGATAAGGTGCTAATGTCAGATAGTAAATTGGTTTAATGTTCCATTGCTATTATTTACCATTCTCTAAAGGTAATGTACCAAGGTATGCTTTGCTCTTCAGTTCTGACATTTCAGTTTTATGAAATGGCGTTCAATCCCTGATAGAGTAGGTAGACCATTCGTGTGTTGTCGTTACTATTTAGTCACACCACACTTATGTGTTTTGACCGAGTTAGAATGGAGTCAAAATGTAGTCCTTGATGTTTAGTTATCGTGGTGTACGATGTATAAATAGTGTATGTACATAAAATATATGAATATATTTGAAATTTAAAAGATAACTCATAACATTTTCTCACTCTTCTCTCTTTGTCTCTACTACTCTTAATAAATGCTGTTTGAGGTTTACCATTAGACATAAAAGATTATGTCCAGTCACTCGTTTGACCAAGTTCTCATTCATCTACGTCGCAGTCCTTACGCTCAAAGTGTTTATAGAGAATAGTAGTGCAGAGATAACGCTACCTTGAGGGACACCCACCGTGTTGCTACATCGCTCAGAGCAAACTTAAAAAATATCTGTAGATACATTAATAACACGGCGAATATCTGTAGATACATTAATAACACGGAGAATATCTGTAGATACATTAATAACACAGCGAATATCTATAGATAGATTAATAACACGGCGAATATCTGTAGATACATTAATAACACGACGAATATCTGTAGATACATTAATAACACGGAGAATATCTGTAGATACATTAATAACACAGCGAATATCTGTAGATACATTAATAACACGGAGAATATCTGTAGATACATTAATAACACGGCGAATATCTGTAGATACATTAATAACACGGCGAATATCTGTAGATACATTAATAACACGGAGAATATCTGTAGATACATTAATAACACAGCGAATATCTGTAGATACATTAATAACACGGAGAATATCTGTAGATACATTAATAACACGGAGAATATCTGTAGATACATTAATAACACAGCGAATATCTGTAGATACATTAATAACACGGAGAATATCTGTAGATACATTAATAACACAGCGAATATCTGTAGATACATTAATAACACGGCGAATATCTGTAGATACATTAATTAGTGCAGTTGCTATTCTATGTTCATGGTATAATCCATGTAATGAGATTAATTTGGAGTTTGCGAACAATAATTTTTCAGAGAATTTAAATGAAGAATCCTTAGTAAAATTCTTCATTTATTCATATATTCCACACTTCACTTATTGATATATTCCATACCTCAGTCAAACTATGAAGAGGTATGGATAAAATTTTGATTTAGTGTTATGTATGAAGACCGTCCAATTTATTAGATAGTGCACTCGCAGGTCCCATTAGGTTCCATTACTTTAAACCAGTGTTTATTTTTGGGGCTTATTACTTGACTAAGTGCATATGTACTTGTGTTTTTTTTCTATAAATTGAATTGAATTGTACTTTTAGTAATAAAAAGCTTTAGTTCCATAAAAGAAGTTGATGTTTCGATGAGAATATTCTTTAAGTCCAATTACTTAATCGAAAGGATTAACTTTTCTGTCTATTGGGTTAGCGAGCTGCTTAGCGCCTGTCACTTGTTCCCAACAAGTCGCAGTACGCAGCACGCCGCTCCCAACTTTACTGCTTGGTTCATTTATGAACAGGCAATAAAGCCGGATCGCCGCACCGCCGGGCGGTAAAACGTCTGCGGAAGTAATGACTGCTGAATGTTGCTAGGAACACGTACACAACCTTCGAATAAGCAACGAGTTTATTATACACAATAACATGATACGGGTCGATTTGTTGCCGTGCCCAGTTAATATCGTTATATATTCCTGTGGAAATTAGAGTGATTTTGACCATTCCTTTCTTCGCCTGAAATAGACGATGATTGACAAGACAAGATTTAAAAAGGAATATGTACAAGTAGTTTCCGCTACAAGGCCTGCGTCCTTAGAGAAAGCTTAAGAACTTTTCTTATAATTCAAGAAGCGTTGTCGCTACTTAGAACTGAGATGGAGTGATTTGTTAACTGTAGTAAGGCCTTCGAATCCATACACTCATACGAAACACCGCAGCGCTATGCTGGTATTTTGTGAGAGCATTGTCCTTCTCTGGTCGAACCAACTCGACAACCGAGGAAGGAGGACCTACGTGTATAGGGGTATGACACTGTTGTATTACCTTTTGAAAGTGAATACAAACTGATATCGCATTACTGGTGCTGGCCTTACATTTTATTTCCCTATGCGTCCACAATATGACTCCTTCCTTACATAGCATGCATACAAATGTCTTAGGCCGCGAGAATAGATTAGCTAGTCTGAACTCTTTTTGATCTCGAAATTTCACAAATAAAAGTATAGATATCTCATGCAAGCTCATAATATAAAAGCGCTTAAATCACAATTAACAATTTAATCGGAAAGGGTTCGGGTGACAAATTCTAATTGGCAGTATTCAACGAAATTGAAGTCAAGGGTCCGGAGATTTAGCTATCACGACGTAAGTTATTATCAAAGAGTTTATTGAAGCCTTTCCTTTTTTTATTCTTTGGCATTAAGTTTTTCAAATCAATACATTTCGAGGTCATCGACCTATCGATGGAGGCTAAGCAGCCAATTGTATCCGTGCTATCTCATCACTCGCGCTGGTCACATCGCTGCGGTCTATTAGGTGCTGCAACGTGGTTAGATGGATGGCTCGCCACCCGGCATTGATGTGTTTCAACTTAACATTGTTCTATACTTCGCTGATGTCATATGACGATTTGATTTTTCACGGTCGCGTCGTGTAGTTTTTAGTATAATACATATGATGAATATGTAACTAGCACTGAGTTCGCCTGATGATAAGTGACGACTGAGCCCCTTGGCTACCAGGCCCCAACAAGTTACTAAACGCACATGTGTTTTCATCAGAGAGGATGCAGTTGAAATTCTTTGTTACCTGTTAGTAGGATCCGGATCCCTACGTTCACCGTATGATACAGCCTGATGGCAGACATTTCTGTTAGTGTCCAGAGCATCTGGCTTCCAAGCCGGAAGGTACAGTATTTCTGCTATACAAATTATAATTTTGTGGATCTGGGTGTATACACCGCCTAAGACTGCATCTTTCGTCCAATATTATTGCAGTTTCTTTAGAGCGGACTAAGGAAAGGAATGGTCGAGAAGCACCCCTGCGTTTGCGCGTAAACTTACGGCGCTATAATATATCCTGAGCTGATATCATCTTGTTATTAATCAAAAGATATTGGTATCGCCCTATTTGACTAGGCAGTCATATCCAAACTGTGAGAAGGTGGTCATTGTCCGACCTAATCGAGCCATTCTTTGTACCTTTTAATTATTTTTATAGCTCTATTGTCTCCCAGAGAGCAAAGGCCTAGTGTTTGTTGACTGAAGGTCGGTTCTGCGATTGATTGACCATTCGTTCGACCGTTTAACTAACTTTGACGTCCATATCAAGTTACTAATGGGTCCTGAAACACGTAAAATGTCTTGAACTTCTCGTACGCGTCGTTAACGCTACACTTTATAGTTACCAGCTGTTTCGTACCAGTGCAGTGTGCTCGAGCTTTAGTCACACGTGTGCTTGTGTGCTTGTGCGTTACTGCTATTTAAAGATGTTTAAAATTTATAAGGGATCTTTTGTTTCTGTATGTTTGCTATTGTAGCCTCATGACATCTAATAGAGATATATCCCTAATTATTCTAGGTCATCTCATCTGTCCTGATTTGTTTAGATTTACAATAATAACAGTTCGGATGGCGGATGGAGGACAGCCATATTTTGTGATACCTTATTATTTAAACTCAGACGCCAGAAACGGTCATTGGTCTCATGGTTTAGATATACATACGTACTGTAAGAGGTCATGAAATATTTATGGAATTAATCATAATAGATCATACTAACACGACGAGTGTCCTTACAGGAAAGCTACAAATAATAACATAATGATATATATGACTTAGGCAACATTCCTATATCTGACACCCTCTATACCAACATATATCAACTCTATGTATTATCTCCGGAGACAGACCTGGCGTCCGAGCCACAATGAACCTTAAAAAGGATATGAGCGTTGGCGCTCCTAATGCCACCTAATTAGTATAATGTTCCCTTTAAGATGATCTGGCGGACGAACGAGAGTTTCAATTCCCTCTCGTTCATCCGCATTCGTCACTCGACTTCTTTGTTTCCTTCAAATTTTATTCTAAACTCATTTCTTCTAACCAAACATGTGTACTAGTTACTCTAAATGTATAACAGCGTAACGTCCTACGAGATATTAGCAAATCTTGTTTCGAGTTACAAAATTAAATTTGTCATCGCAAAGCTGATGCATTTTTCTGGTGGATGTTACAAATCAGACTCTCTCTGTATGTATATGTTGTCTTATGCTCTTTGTTTCCTAATCAAAGACGGATGTAAGTATGATGGGTTGTAGTGAATTACCTGGAAGTGAACTATGTATTGGCTTGTCGTAATCAGTTTTGTTTTATAATACTGGGAGTAACAATCGAGCTCGCATTTAATCTAAAGGTAAGTGGTGATTGCGGCCCACGACAACTACTTAATAAACATTCTGATGCATTTATTTTGCGACTAGAAACTAGCTGCTACGTCTCTGAGGTTTAGGGTCAGAGGCCTTTACCACCTAGAAAATTTTAATATACCATACTGTTACAATACCATCGCAATGTTGACGATACACTCATAGAATGTAAATTGTAATTATGCAGCGATATTCCGTCGAAACCTGCACGTTGCCGTGGAAAACATCGCGGGCCATTTTCATTAAACTTGTCTGAAAACAAATTTTCTTGTCTCAACGAGCAATTAGTGATTTAATTCGAGAGCGGGCCCGCGTTTCGCCTTAATAACAACAATGGAGCTAATTCCAAAATTCTATTACGTAGCAACCCGAGGCGTGTGTTAAATCGCTTTATACAGAACCCATCACGGGGTACTTTTTAATCAAATTTATATTTTTACGCTAGGCTTTGTAATATTTTGGTGAAGAGTTGTTTTATTTCGAAGTCTAACTAACTATGAAATAAAACAACCCTCGACTAAAGTTTAAAAATATTGGAAGAGCACTCGTACCAGGGCTTGACTAAATCGTGCTTAACAGTTGCGGCTCAGTAACGTTTGGATTGATATTTACTTAATTTGTGTTTCGAATAGTACGTTAAAATTTCGATTCATCAAAGTTCTTCGGATAGCGTCAAAACGTCTAACGTTCTTGTGGTCTAACTCAAAAAATAGCGAGCTTTCTATTCTTTCGTTTTATACTTTTCTGGTGCTTGGCCAAACGTGTCGCGGTTTATAAACTTAAACCATATAGTGGATATTTTTTCTTTTGTAGTTTTAATTAAATTATTATTTGTCGTATATTAATGCATTAGAGTCAGTCTACTACAAAGTGGACTCTTATGACAGAGTACGTGAGAGACATAATATCGACCACTGGTACTCTCGGAAATTATTAATTATTGCAACGTTACTTTATATGAATAGTATAGTTTGAACCAAGTGACTACAAGCTCGCTTTTGTGCAATAGATTACAATGGACAACAGACAACACAAAATCATGATGAAACTTAAAAAAAATTAGTTCCATCAAATTATATCCCGTACTTACACGTAAATATTTCTTGCATCTGTACACAAAGTTATTAAAAGCGAAATGTCCGGACAGTCGAATGCCTAAATCCCTGTGCTGTTTGGCTAAACAAAACATCCGAAGTAAATCCACAAGTCTCATCTCGAGGGCCAAATTCTCCGGATCTCGTCTCCGGGGCGGATGAATTTCTATTTTTTAAAGACGTAACGATAATTGAGTTTGTTGAAATACCATCGGCGCCGCTGGCTTCCCGAATTAAAATTAACAATTTTCGCCAATTGGAATTCTGTTCCCCGACAAGAATTATACGCGACCTAGAAACGATATTTTGATTATTTCCCAAACTTCTTTTCTTTCTTTTTTCATAATTCTCGTGTGCACCTTCCATATTGTCTTACTACGTCACGGATCATCTAGTACAGAATGGTGACTGGTATTAAGTCCGAACTTTGGTTCCTTCACTTTAAGTCTAATAGAAAGATGATTAAATAAATATACAACATATACACAGTCATAAATGAGAGCGGAATATCTAGACAGGCATTACGATTTATAATCCTTACCCACCTGTTCAGCCTCTTGGATGTTCATGCACTTACGCTGCTTGTTACCCGATGGTGTCGTTGTGAGCTCTAAGTTCACTTCTACTGCTGACCTCCTATTTATAATAATTTTTTGATGTCTTTATTCATCCTTATCACATGTTCAAATTATCAAACCGCATCCCAGGTCACAGGCTTGGCAACACCTCCACATCATCCAATCTAGGATTGGCATCATGATGGTGCCGATCCGTCTCCGTCTACATCGCTAAACATGAAGCAAAGACCTCTTGATGGGAGTGCCGTGTTCTCATTTTTTTGTTTGTTTTCCATATTTGATTCCATTTTTAAATTGTCAACATGTGTTAAACGAAATAAATAGTAGTGTTTTTGTTCCGAATCGGTCTTCCAGTATCGCTGTATCAAGGTCTGAATAAAATATCCGGGTGTTATCACTCGGGCTCAGGTGGAGGGCGTCCTTAATTTCGCCGCCACCTGATTTTCCCGTAATTAAAGACGAGATTTTGAGTCGCGGAGAAGGCGCCTCGATACGGACAATTTATTGCGATCCTTACTGGTTATTTTTTTTGCGAATTCCGATCGTTGGCGATTTCACCCGTATCGAATTCGCCAATGAAGTGTAATCTATACTCTCTTTGAAGTTCTAAGATAAGATAACCAAGGGGAATGGTTTCAAGACTTTAGTAGGTATTACAGAATATATTTTTGATAAATAGGTAATATCATTGTATTATAAATGCCTTTCATGTTAGACATTCAGGAACAAGTAATAAAAATATTTGGATCTTATGTGTAGAGCTGTCCTGGAGATATAACATGTATTACTTTATATGTTTTTTACGAATTTTAATTTATTTAATTCATTTTTATTTAATTTAGATTACAAAGATCCATTACAAACATATAAATTTAACAATAAATTAGAAATAATGATAATAACAAAAGGATTCATAATTACATAAAACAAAAATAATAAAAATACAAAGAAAATAATTTTAATCAGCGTACTGTTGCGCTGAAGACGTGCAGCTTTTTATGGACGGATGATATGGACATAGAAGTGAGGTTTATATGTAGCGTGTCACTTGGGCACTACGAGTAATATCTCAGTTTTTAAATCCTACAACGATAACCTATAACTGTAAGCTATATGGGGCTCGTTAAGGAGCAGGGTTTCAGTATTGAAATTGTAGTACAATACATATATATTTCGTGTATGAGCATATAAGTAGTGAGAGAAGTATCATCTGCGGGTGAGATTATTGATTTGCATACATTGTGAATTGCAAGTGAAAACTATAATGTCGCGACTGGATACTTGACCTTCATAAAGGTTTCCTGGAAACTTCCATATGCAACCCTATTCTATTGTGTTATATTTTAGTTTACTAACAGCATCAAATGTCAACAACGAAGAAATACACAAGAACAACACACTAGCTCTTATCCAATCACTACTGATGAAACACATTTGTGTTGAGTTGTGCAGAAGGTCTGGATGTGTTTGGGGCCATTACCTCCCGTAATGCGAGATATTTACAACTGACGTTAGTATTCGATGGTCAGTAGAAGGATAGATTTAGATGTTATATGTTGGGTGTTGTTCAGTGGTCCCTGGGTGACAAACAGGGCACACTTGAGAAGTCCAACGATTTGCTTTCAATGGAAACAAACTCGGGATGTTAATTGTTGGGTTGAGACTCGTTAAAGATCTTCGATATTTTGTTGTGGATAAAAAGGGAGAATGTAATAATAATAATGGTCTTTGTGGAAGTGCGTAGTGACGCCTGGGTGCAGATGTTGACTTACGTAAAGTTGTAGCTTCAGGAGCGAACTTGTCCGTCGGCCGCTCGCTCCGCAGGACTGTGGATGTGGATGTTGGGCGAGCGATGTACACATAATATTATATATATTATTATTCTTTGGATATTGGTATGGTTTGTGTAGTATTGAAGGAGTCAAACGAGCACGTACTTAATAACGTAGTACGGATCCCATCGACACACTGCTTTGCGGCTATTGTATGAAATCCTTCCGTGATCGAGCCAACCCATTCATGCTGTGGCTAGAAACAAACTGCAGCGTGGCTCTAACACTGTTGTTGTTAGCTCTGCTTATATATATTATTATTTCAGAAATATTGCATTATTATTGGACAGAAAGTTTCGAGCATCGTCCAAATGTAGGTCACAGATAGTTCTAGTTCCGACGGGCTGTGAGTTCAGTGCATTAGGCGAGAAACAAACATTCCCGCTGAACAGCGTATTGGGTCGCTGTGGAAGTTTAAGTTCCCCGGTGGAAACGTTGGCTGGCGCGGCGCCAGACTCCTCGTGCCGGTCCTAGTGCTGGAGCACTCATCGCGTACTTTGCATCTTTGGATTTTATTTTAGTCTTAACTTTTGAGTCAAATGACGATTGGGATTTATTTTTTATAATATTACTGGTGACAAACGAGCACACTCATCTGTTGATGATTATAATCCATAACATCTAAATCTAGCCTCAATAACCGCAATGTCACCCCTGAGGAGATGAGACGAAGCATGTGCATCTTAAATTTTGATATAGGATAGATGTAGGTGTCACGCGAGCTGTGTACAAGTTTATCACCTTCAATTTAAAAAAATCTAGTCCACCCCTGTGCGGAGACTATCACCCTGAAACACGATCCTCAGCCGTCGATGCCTCGAAACTTGTATTTATATTATCTAGGATAAGATTTATTAACAATTTCAATAAGTGCTTTGTTGTTAAGTTATAAAGGTATATTATTACTAAGTTGCAAGTGCTTAGTTGGATTCGTAGCCATGCTACAAACATGTTGCAATATTTAAAGCGTGTTGGTTATGATCGTTTGATGTTGCCTACGTCACATCTGAACCTACCTTCGAGTTTATCACACACGGGATACATTAACGTGAACATTACTCTGTGTTTGCATAAATATCACTATATAACTTCATTGTACAATATTCTTGCCAAAACAGAGGGCGTATCAGCAATTTTATCATAATTTCACACCAATAATCCACTGCTGGACATAGGTTTCCCCACAGACTGCCACGGAATAGGATCCTGAGCCGGCTGCACCCGTCGACTTCCCGCAATCTTGCATAGTCATAGCCTCAAAATTGGAATAAACCCCCCTATATTACCTTATGGGTGCTTAAGAGGAGTGTGTAAGAGGCGACTAAGGGAGACGTCACAGACAACCAGTGGCTGCCGGCATACTCAGGCCGGTGACAGACTGCAGCGTTGAAGGTACGAGATGTCGGAAAACTTTTCGGTTTATTCGAAATCTTTCCGTTGCCAATTATTGCATAAAACCACCATTAATTAATAGAGTTATCATAATTTTGTTTCATAATTACCCAAAGAATCAAATTCCCTTTTTATTTGCAACCGAAGTAAATGTTTTCACTCGTGAAACACATTAACTTTGCCGCATTAAAATGTTTCCATTAGTACTTAGGGGCGCGCGCGGAGAGCTCCTCTATCTCTAAACGTGGCATTACTTAACGCGCTGACTTCAGCCCAGCCGACTTCTGCATCACGAGTATCGTTGTCGTAAATTCAATTCTAGCGCAACTGTAAAATGTTCGGCTAGAAACAAAAGCGCGTCAACAGACCTGTTTGCGAACTCGCGTGATATGTAGGAGTTCGTTGACTTAATTGAAGAGATGTGAGGATCGCTGGTAACCAGCGGTTCCAGCTTAGGACTCAGTGATGACAATGTATCTTTGTTGTGACTAAACTGTAAGACCAACTCGACCTGGCCGAGAAGTCTTTACTGCGGTAAAACGAGTTGTCCGTACAGGACTGACAGTGCAGTGTGTGTGCGTGTGTTTAGTTATGAGGAGTGATGTTGATAATACGTTGTTAAACCTGGACAATGAAGGTATTATTGACAAGTCATGTTGTATTATTGACAAGTCATATTGTATTATTGACAAGTGATATTGTGTTATTGACAAGTCATATTGTATTATTGACAAGTCATATTGTGTTATTGACAAGTCATATTGTGTTATTGACAAGTCATATTGTGTTATTGACAAGTCATATTGTATTATTGACAAGTCATATTGTGTTATTGACAAGTCATATTGTATTATTGACAAGTCATATTGTGTTATTGACAAGTCATATTGTATTATTGACAAGTCATATTGTGTTATTGACAAGTCATATTGTATTATTGACAAGTCATATTTTGTTATTGACAAGTCATATTGTATTATTGACAAGTCATATTGTGTTATTGACAAGTCATATTGTATTATAGACAAGTCATATTGTGTTATTGACAAGTCATATTGTATTATTGACAAGTCATATTGTATTTTGGAACTAAATCTCATTTTGAAGTGGATCTCGAGGTGAGGTTAATATTTAAAACACAAAATATATTGTAAACTGACACTCGAGTATCTTGATAAGGTAGAAGATATCAAATCAGATTTTTCTAATACTCGTATCAAGGGTGAAGTGAAGAACTGTGTTAGCATAGCTCGTTCTAATAATCTGTAAGTAATCTGGTTTCCTACACCTACACTAGCCACACGAAACACAGTAGCGTTGTGCTGCTGCTTCACACTAGATACTGTGAGGGGGCGGTGCTTGCCTGGACGAGCCGACCCATTCCTATGTAAGTCTATTTATAAAACACACTATTTTTAACATTTAAATAACTGATTTTTATCATCCTGGCCTAATCAAAATTCTAGTATTTCTTACTTTATTTATCGCGGTAGCTGGACAACGAGCGGCGGAACAATATTCCTTCAGACAAATAATATATTTTTTAAATAACATGAAAAGTACCGCCGTACCTCACTTCAACATAATATTTCAATAATCCCAGACACTCAGATGTTTATTTTTTTCATTATTTTTTTGAAAAAGATACAACACCAACAACAATATCATTTTGCATTTTACACTTAAAGTTCATGTTCACTAAATCTTTTGCCTTTAGAGGTGTAAACAAAATAATACCTTACAATTGAAGCATCTTAGCAACAATATAATCATTAAATTAATATTTTAATTAAAATGGTAATTTTTTTTTTTAACAAACAAAATTGTATCCCTATTTAATTAAATACAATAATAAAATAGGGATACAATTTTGTTTTACATGAATACATCTTTTAACCTTTGATAGCGACATAATTTCCAAACATTGTCTCGTATAATGTAAAGAAAGTATAATAAAACTTAAGTAGTTCTATTCGACAGCTCGTATGTGCATTGAATAATTTAGTGCAATTCCATTGGAAGTAATAAAATGTAACGTCTCGTCCGGAGCGCACAGGGCACACGGCGCTGCATTATATATGCACGTCGATGGAACGCGAGCTGCGGCCATCTCTGCGCTGCGCCCGCACGGTCTCTCCTTAACTTGACCGTATATACAGACGGGTCTGTAGCCTGGTGCTTTAGGGGTTCGGTTGGGGAAATGTAAGGTTGTAGATTTGAATCCACGATCCATTTGCGACAAATTGGCAAGGTAAAAAAGCTTGATAGATGGGTGCCCCACGAAATTAACGATCGCCAGCGCAACGTACGCGATGAGACCTGCCTCGCGCTGCTCAACAGGCAGACCTTGCCCACCGACTATTACTTTTTCCAAAATTTGGACAACTTTTTAGCGGGAAAAAAATTCAATTTCCGAGAGGCAGTACAAAATGCATTTGAAGAGTTTGTTGCCTCCCGTCCAGCTACCACCGCGTTGGCAAAGATGCATCGATTACATGGGTTACAAAAAGTTTGAAAAAAAAATACTTTAACCTATTTCATATAAAACGGCAATTCCATAGGTAAAGACCTATTATATGATTATGGGTGCCATCCTCTAGACCACATTCGCATATTACATTATCGCGGACCCTGATCTGAGGTGGAAGGACAGGTGTGGTGACGTGACCCGCGTAGACAAGTTAACGATGATGCACTTGCTTTATGGAAGCATCCGGTAACTTTACCTTCAAGTTATTTAAGTTTGTTTGCCACCACCACCCGGAACTCTGTTCGATCTTCTGCCACAGTTGTTGCTGTCCACGATGTGTGGTCCTTATTGAAGCTCCCGTTACTATTTCCGCATTTACCGGAAACCGAACTGCATGCGGCCTCATCAACTATTATTTCCCTTTTATGTCTCTTTAACGTTCGGGTGGGGAGTCTATCCTTGGAATATTGTCGGTAAACGATATATAATATACTTTAAACGTATTGCTATAGAGAACGGTAAATATTTATCTTAATTAAAGGTTTGGTTTCAATTCTCGATGAACAAGGAAGTATTTTTTCTAAAAAAGTCTTTTAAGTATATAAAATTAAGAAGCAATTTATTGTAGTTCATAATATTAACCACAAATCATGTATTATGTAGGACTAACACCGTAGTTCGTTTGTGGCAGCATGGATATCGACCAGGGAAACTCCGGAATAACAGCGTCAAATAACACCATAACGTTGCTGAGTTTCGACCGGTTTAGGCATCCCGAGACCCTTATTACTGGTGACGAGGCATTACGTTACGGTCCTTAGGGGCGAGAACAACTTGTATTATGATTCGATATCAAAGATTAATGTGTGTGATGGGGCGCGGGAATCACTCGCCGCAGGGTGAACTAAGTTCTCGTTTGTCACAGTTAATTAAATAAAAAAAACATTTTGTGGTGTCTGATTGTTAAAACTCGTTTATCATTTAATAAGTATAAAGAAACGCATCGATTGCAAATTTAAGTTCTGGTCTTCCACGCGCGCGCCGGGAAAGGAAAATATAGCCTCGATGGACTATGCTCCGACAAACATAAGAGATAGCCTGTTATGCCCAGCGCTGGGATTTGTATATATAGGATATAATTTTACTTGTTTTATACTTTATTTATATTTATTTAACTTATTACATCGCAACGTTCTTCAATTCGTCGTCATACAATTGCTCGAACCCTGTACGTAATGAACGTGATAAGATCTGAATTCCTGACATTATTTTAACAAAGATACTTACTGCATACTGCACAACACATTGTATGTAAAAACTATACATTGTCGTTGGCGTTTTCATTCGAATAATTTTACAGGAATTCCCGCAACAAACGTATGAATAGGAAATGCGACAACACTTCCAGGAATTACCTGCATAATGGTCCCTCAGCTTGTTTTTTTTAATCGTCTCTCGTGTGCATTGAGGAATTTAATCGAATATCATTAAAATTCATAAAATGTAAAGTTTTGCACGGAACACTCGAGGGATACACTAGCCTGCGCTATATAGTAAGTTATACAAGTTCACCAAAATCACCGCATGAAGCTGTGCTGCTCACCTGCGCAATAACTAGCGCACTGGTCTCGCGAGAACTGTGCTCACGGAGACGCACTTTGTACGGAATTGGGAATTAAATATTGCTGTGAAATTAATTTACTGACAGAGTCAAGTCAGTCGATAATTTGTATAATAATATTAGGGGTGACAATCGGGCACACAGCACGCAGATCCTATACAGGATTAAGTTATAGAACTTGTTTATGTGTTTTGTTTGCGTTATGCTGCTTAGTTCACGAGGATATTCCATAAGGGCTGGTCCTTGCACCGTTTATGTTGCATGCTACGAACTAGCTACAGCGTACCTTTATCACTGTCTTTGTGTTTCCAATTTACTTCCTTTTTCGTTCCTTTTCGCGTAATGATAAATGAGGACATCATTTCCTTAGAAGTTGTTAAAATCATCCTCGTTGTGTAATCATGCTGCACATTCCCGAGGGGCTAAGATTTTGAATTTCAAATAGTTGGTGTCCAGATGTGGCATGTCGTGTGTAGCTACATCCTGCCTCCCTGGCATTACATCGAAAACTATCGATGCAAACATCGGACTAGAAATGAGAACGACAATGGCTTATGTCACTATAATATATATTGGGCAGTTGATATCGTCCCGCGACTTCCAGAATATATCGCCGTGATCGTAAGCCACCGAGAGGATGTTAATTTTCCATTAACCTAAATTATTGTTGAACAGAGAAAAGGTCTCAGTATACGTCTTCAATACTATGTTTATAAAGAAACAAAAGCGAATGACTATTATGTAATAAGCACCCATCTGAAAACTGTAAGTATTTCAGTGGTTCTTGTACTGAACCCATCTTCAACTGGCAACAACCGGCCGTCGCTCACACTCACGCGGAACTCGTGATGGCCGTCCATTCCGTAGCCTCGTGCGCGGTGTCCTTGTAGCCTGTGGCTTTAGGAACTTTGAATCCGAGCGACGCATTAAATATATAGTAAAGTTTACACTTAGTTTTAACTTAAAAAGCTATAAAGTAGAACATCAGTATAAAATAAGAGTTTCATGTTGTTTAACTTTGATAATTTACATAGACCGTCGGTCTAAAGGGTAGCACTGCGGAATCTTGCGGAGATGTTGCCTCCCAACTATAACGGTGGGGTCTTCAGGAAAGTGCTCCTGAGCTTCCTGATGCTGAATATTCATCATCATATCTCTTGCTCGTATGCTTCACTGTGATATAAAAATATTGAGAAGGAGGTTCCATCTTAGAGGACAACGTATCTGCTAATCTTATATCAAAGATGAAGGCAGGTGACGAATCCCCACACCATAAAGACAAAAAAAAATATAAATTAGATCCTAGTTAAAGCCCACAATTGTACAACCAACAAATTATTGGTTTTGGTATCTGAACAAGCTCGATTTATTTATTGCATCTTTCACTTTTCTTATTCTATCTATCTATAGCATCAGAAACTGGGAAAATAGAAGGGAGTGCCTCTTAGTTATTTGATAATCTTTATTATCCTATTTTAATAAAATTGCAGAGGATGGGATAATTCCATTATTTCCATTATTTGAAACAAAATACAGTGAAGACGTGGCGCCTGCATAATAAATAAAACTTTGTTATAAAAGTAGTTAAATTGCAGAAAGTCAAAACAGAAAAAAGACGAAAATTAAATAAAAAGTTAATGTGAAACACCCTTATATTAGTAAATCGCCACAAGTTGTGCAAGTGTGTGAAGCGTCGTGTGGAAGGTTTCCTAGCACACCTGTCACCAGTTCACCACTCGTTGTGGGTGAGGGTAACGCATGGGGCAGCTTGTCACTGCCGAGGACTAATGTAGAGCGCATGCAACTAGAACGAACTTCTTTGCTTTCGTAGACTTGACCAAACAAATCAAGTACTAAGACTCATCGGCCTTGTATTCTGTGAAAACCAACGTCCCTGGTCGAGCTGACCTGTTGACCTTAATATTAGTCGTAGTTAGCAGCTGAGGTGTGTCTCTGTCACGTGAGCCGCTGCGTATGGTATAACAAACAACCCATGTTGTGGGGTTCCCACCGCAGCCAGCTACAAAGTTATTGTAACTAAGTTCTCTAGTTAGATAAATCAGACACTTGATGATCCAGAAATTAATATAATGAACAGTTGTATATTGAAATATTTTACATTTATTACAAAAATATAAGATCTGGCAATATTCAGGCAACGAGACTCTACGGTGGACGCCATCGTATCTTTCTAGCTTCATCTTTATATCATTTGGTTTTCAATAAGGAAACAATATAATGTAATAATACTATAAACAGCTAAATCACCTTAAAAAAATATGTAATTTAAATAAAAACGTGTGTTTAGCCTACATACAATTAATATTTTTTCCCGTCCGTGAATCGTTGTCCAGTTTTGTTGTGTTTATTTATTTTTGCAATTATGGCGAAGAGAGCATTACCGCGGTTTTTGTTGGTATCAAGTAGTTTCCCTGGAGTCGGGAGGAAGAGGTGGATCTTCATTAAATTCCTGCTGGTTGTCCCCAGGGACGGGGACAGGGATTGAAGCAGCGTTGGGTAGAGATGTTTGCGGCAGGGGTAGAAAATGTTCACGTTATAAATTGATTTTAAAATAAGCTCAGTGTGTCTTATGAAATATATAAACTAAAATGTGCCTTTTAAAGTATATATCTCATAAGACTAATTAATGACTAAGTAAAAACGTTGGAAAAATATATTTTTAGAGTTGAATAGTTATTTTCTTCAACTTAGTTTTATTGTATTAGGTGTAATAAATTAACACACCCAATTATAATTACATAATCATAACATCCCCAATATAGATTCAAGATGCTCATACGTTGTCATCCTAGAGAATAGAAGAAACAGAGATAGAAACATATTAAATATCTCGTGTCGCTGATATTGGATTCGAGTTTACCTTTATTATTATTATTTTTTTATTACATTACATTGTGAGTAACCGACGAGCACCCCGTTTCGCTGATAGCAAGTAGACTCCTGCCCCAGCCGCGCTGACGCATTCATCCTGCAGCTAGAAACAAACTGCAGAGTAGCTCTAACACTGTTACCTATTTACAAATTGCTGTTAAGGCTTGTATTTTATATTTTTTTATCCCGGACAGTTGTCCTCGTATAGTATCACCGTTACATGAACGTATAATCGAAACGCACCAATATCACCGGTTTTGAACAGAATGAAAAAAATAATTGTAAATATTCTAGTAATTAAAACGCGTCGTCAATACATTCTAGCCTAAAAGGTTGAGGTGGAGGTCAGTGAGTGCATGCGGATAGTCAGCTACGGAGCCGGTTGGACAATTTAATGATCCTTGTTAGGCGCGGCCTAATGGATATAACAAATCCAAAGTCCACTTGCGTAACCGAAGCCATGTCGTGCGAACTTGTGTCGACCAATGTGATCTCCGTAATATATTCCAATTAGAGCGGAGACGCTGCCGCAGCTCGGAGCTCGGCTGGCAACAGTTGGATTAATACACGGCATCATAGCGCACAACGCACTATACAATGCACTATACGAAGTATTAACTCAGTTCTAGAAGGCGCCAAGGCACTTGCATCTAGATCTTTCATGGAGAATTTATGTGTGCGTGTGTTTTAAGCGTGATACTGTTAAAAGATGGTAAATAAGTAGAACAGTTTAGTGGTAGAACTACATTGCAGTTTGTTTCTAGCTGCATAATGAATGGGTCAGCTCGACCGGGAAGGGCCACGCCCTCACAGAATACCAGCGTAAAATAGCAGCTTAACTCTTCTGTTCTGTTCTCTGTTCACCTCTTTCTGTCACTCGTCGTGAAAATGCGTCATCAAAATCATCATCTCAGCCCACTACTAGCCCACTGCTGAACATCGCCTCCCCCCCCCCCACAGATTGTGACAGACTCGCTCCCGAGCCAGCTGCCATGGTGTTTCTGCAGACCTCATAGTTTAATTTAATAGATAATAAACATGTATTTTATATCTTTCCTCAGCTTATATATAGTCTAGATCATGGTTTTACATCCGGGGATTCGCATTTGTTAATAAAGGGGTCGCAATCTGATCAATAAATTCGTTCGCAAGGCACGTGCACAGAAGATTCGATTATTAAATAAATTAATTTTAATCAAGTTTTCAAATTAAAACAGAGCACGTAGTAAGAACATACAAAAATAAAATTATAGCTTGCTTTGCGTAAATAACCAATTAATTAAAATGTTATTATAGTGTTGTAGTGGAGGCGGCGCAAGCCTTTTACTTACCTTTTGGCTTCTCGTGGGCTACCATAGAAATGAGGTTGAAAAGCATTAGTCTAGATAATCATCGGTTCAACGTTCGAATTTTAACAGAGGTGAAAGTTTATTACAAATAAAAGGAATTAAAATTTGTCTGGAGATTTTTCGCAACAGAATCTCGGAAACAAAACTACATTTAACATTTTTTTTAAAAGCAAGGATTGCGAGGGTTTTCTGTTTCGTTAAAACTGTAGCATTTACTCACCCTCGTTACTCTAAGGTAGGGAATAGCCGAGGCAAGATAATTTTTGCTTCAAAATCACGCTAAATTGCATTCGTCGCAGGTAAAAAGGCAACCGTATAATAGCAACATAGAGCAGACAACCATCAGAGACTATGACAAAAGTTTTATTCATATTTAATTAATTCAATATTTAATTTTAAAGAACGCTAACGATGTGCTGTTAACATTACTTAGGTAATCGACAAGCAGTCTGAGCGAAGCTGTGCTGGACTTGGTGGCGGATTCTCGACATTAATCGAATTTAAATTAGGTTATTGATGTCGCTTCCCATATGACCCGGCCATGTGCCTCGTAGAGCCGATAACTGATGAGGAAAGTCCTCAAGTGGTAACCTCGGATTTGCTATCCTAAACTTCAAAAGCAAAATATCTTTACTCGCAAGCCATTCATTTCATTCATTTGGTCATGACGCATCTGCATTATGATTCCTTAAGTCATTGTCTGTCTTTCTCAATTTGGGTGTCAGTCATGCACACACTTCATCTGACGGTAAGTGACTCCTGCAGCCCGTGACATATATTGCGTCATAGAAAACGTCGGCAGTAGAACTACAGTGACCGACATAACTCTTATATTTTTTGTATTGATTAATATCTCACAGAGAACTTGGAAAAGTTTCTCTGTGAGAAATTAATCTATGACGATAAGATAATCCGTGGGTAGAGGTGGACATTTTTATTCAGACCTTTTTAAATTAGCGCTGTGGGGTAGTGGGGGTTGAAAATCAAAAATGTATGTTAACAAAATGAAATCTAGAAATCTTATTAAGAGAGATTAGTATATATCAGAATACATATTATGTAATAAGACTGTTATACCCTACCTATTGCTGTATATAAAGCTGCCAAGGACTCTCTGTGCGGTGACCAGGTGTGCCGTGTGGAATGCTGGGGCGGCGACGTCGTTGATCCTGGGTACGAATCACAGCCAAAGATAGTTTATTAAGATTCAAAAGAATAATCCAATATTGAGTAAGTTGGTTGTGCGTAGTGTGTATATTTTCACTAGGAACGGTACGGTTATGTACAAGCAATATAGTAACCACAGCGGCGTACTTATCACTCGAAGTGATTCCTTCTTGCCAACCTTTGGACAGTAAATAACATCCTATATATATAAATCCCACGGCGGGGCATAAGCCCCTCGCTCGAGCCGGTGGAGAACCGTCCGTGGCGGTACCGCGGGTTGGAGAACCGTCCGTGGCTGTACCGCGGGTTGGAGAACTGTCCGTGGCTGTACCGCGGGTTGGAGAACCGTCCGTGGATTTACCGCGGGTTGGAGAACCGTCCGTGGCGGTACCGCGGGTTGGAGAACCGTCCGTGGCGGTACCTCGGGTTGACGGAGTCACATGGCTTATTATTAATTTTTCCTCACGATGTTCTCGTTCGCCCTCGAGTCGTCATTCCGTGACGTGCCATTCATATTGCAGCCGGGAACTAGCGGCAGCCTTTCATTAAGATGAGAGCGAGTGCATCACTCGGATGTATAGGTTGCTACAATAACTAACGACTAGCAAGAAAATAAAGTAAAGTAACAGCCTATATATACAAATCCCACTGCTGGGCAATAGCATATTCTCTAGAGAGAGGCTGGCACATGATGATCATGACGTCCCCTTGTCAGCACCAGATAGCTTCAACTGCTCAGAATATTTTTAGTGCCGCAAGCATTGGCGCAAACACAGAGGCACTCGCACGTCATCCCCCCTCTATTTCGATGTTTATTTGTTTTGAAAGTGGTAGAGCTACACCGCAGTTTGTTTCTAGTTGCAGAATGAATGGGTCAACTCGACTGGGGTAGGACCACGCTCTCACAGAATACCAAAGTAAAATAGCAGCTTATAGCTGCTGTGTTTCTTCTGGTGAGAGTGGAGATCCTGAGACCTTTATTACTGGTGACGAGGCATCTCAGTTCTCAAGGTGACATTGCATCTGCATTATGATTCCTAGTCAAGGATGAATGTATGTAGATGTCATGACATCTATATACATTCATCCTTAGCAAGTGATTCACTTGCCATCAGGTGAACTGTGTGCTCGTTGGTTTCTTACAAAGAAATAATAAATATAAAAAATGGAGAAGTTAAGATACAGTGACAAAGACACATCTTACAAATATTTTTAATGTTTGTTCGTCGGCTAGGTATCGAACTCAGGATCGCGACGCAAGGGCCAGGTACGATTTCGTATGTGAATTATATTACGCCCTTGTGATGGAAACAAGGAAGAAAGAAAGGAAGGGCATCTCGCGTTAATTAATGGATGTTATATAGGGGAAGTCACACGTTCGTGTCCACTATCGTGCCGAGTCCCCCGGCGCTGATGTATGAGCGGGACGGACGACTAGGAAATGCTCTGAGACGCCGTCGCCGCCTTCGAGGTGTGACTTAGTCGCGCAATAACAGAGTTATTGCGTAATTCAACTTACCCTCTCAAATGTAGACCCGACGGTGTGTATGCAGTACTTATTGCGATCATACTATTTAAGAAACACATTTCTGTGAGCGGCGAGATGTGGAGAGCAGTACTAAGTGCTTACCGGACATAAGATCCTAGTCGCTTGTCACCCATATATATATATATGTGTGTTTGTGTGTGTGTATATATATAATGCATCTGCATATTCTATTGTTAGTATCGAATATTTATAGAAGTCATTCTTTTGTTTACTTTCAAGTATTTGGACAATAAATATCTATTTCTTGCAACGACGACAATCGCTGCGCTAGAGCCAGCTGGTAGAGTCGTAATAATATTTTTATAATTTCCTCATTACTAATTACTTTACTTTTGTTACGTATTGGTCAATAATTAGAATTATTTAGCTCCTGAAAACACGTGGTTCTGACTTATTATTACCCGAGTTTACTTGAGTTTGTTAACAAACAATTACAATAGTCTAAACTTGTGGTTTCTACATACGTCACGTGAACACGTCATAAACTGGGAAAAGCTCGAGAAATTATTAGTGAAGTGCGTTCTGCCATCGTTGTTTTACATAATGAAGGCAAATCTGAACGTGAGGTTGCTTCACAACTGAAGTTATCGAAGACTTGTATTCGTGGCACAATAACTAGATACAGGGAGACAGGCAGTTTTCAAGATCGTCCACGCTCCTGCAGGCCGAGAGCTATCACGTCTAGTGAAGATAATTTCATTGTTGTTACCAGCAAGCGAAATAGCACTTAACTGCATCAGAAATCCCCGCTGAAGTAATAAAACCCGAGTTAAACCTTTATCATTGACTACAGTAAAACGGCGACTGAGAGATGCGAAGTTGTATGGTCGCGTTGCCGTTCGAAAACCTCAGCTAAGGCCGCAAAACAAGAAAAAACGGATACAGTGGGCTCTTGCCCATCGAGATTAAACTGAAGAAGATTTTAAAAAAGTGCTTTGGAAGCATATCTCAAAATTACGTAGAGGATATTTAGAAGAGAAAGGGGTGTTGAAAAACATGATTGAACAGTTTTATTGGAGTTTTACTTTGTTTTCCCACTTTAATTAAGGTGGTCTTAATGTTTTGGCCTGCAGTGTATATATATATATCACATCTAATTAGGTAAATTAGCACTAAACACTTGCGCCCGCGCGGGACGTCACTATACTATATAAATAAGTTTTTCAGAATTAATGTGGAAATCTATTTGATTATATCGTACACTTAAATAAATAATTGAATATTAATTATAAATTACAATGAATTTAAACGAGCCCTGCCCACTACGGTGACCACAGTGTCAAGTCAACAAAAGGCACGTAATTAACGAGTCTATAACCTTTTCCTGTAGTAGCGCGGCCGTGGCTAGCCGTTTGAATTAACCCAACCCCCCCACCCTCCGGCACATATTTTAATTACTTTTCAATTAATAACCGAAATGAGGTAATAATAACCGTTTATCGTTAAATGATCGATTGTAATAAACTAGGTGATGTTTCTAAATTAAATTATAATCAAATGCAGAAGCTTAAAAAAGGTAAAGGGCCCAAGTGTAGAAGACGGTGCTCGGCTTCGGACCCTTTCCACCCAATCTTTGGCCGTCTGGACTCCCGTTAGGCTAGACCAGGTCCTCACAGAAAACCAGGCTTCTCGTAGTGACCTGAAGATACTTATTATTGGGAGATAACGAATCTTAATTATGATTTCTTATGGAGGGTAAATGTAGATGGCATGGATCGCAGGAATCACTCAGCTTCTGGTGAACTGTGTGTGACATTGTCACCCTCAATACAATAAAAAATCATTAAAGACTAAACAGCGTGTATTGCGGACCCAAAGACAACACGACCGCATCGCGTTGCCAATCCCAAGCTCGTCATAAAGTTAAAATTATTATTACAAAAGCACATATGTCTCGAATCATAAAGTTAGTATCTTATTACAACTTATCATTGGAAAGCCATCCGACACGACGCAGGTCCGCTGAAAACGTATCCGCGCGGAGCAAATCCGGCTTAAAAGTTACAATTTTCCGACGTCGCATTTAATCACCTTGGAGTGGCGTACACCTAATTTCTGTCGAGGGGAAGTGGCGGGGAGAATAATTTATCCGCTTTGTCGTGAATCCTAATGGAATATTCAGCTCCGGACGAGTCGGCCGCGTTATCTATTATCTGTTATCTATTATCTGGCGCCTCGACGTGTACCTCATTGCGTAATAAGAGAGTTTGCTTCCGATTTCTTTTCGCGACATACTCGATGGTACTAACGAGTTCACTATCTTATGAATTTATAAAATATATGTTTTTACTCGGACACTCGGGGAACTGTTCAAAAGTGCAATAATTAAACTATCGTTGTAATATAACCTTTTTATTAATCGAATAAATAACTCACTGAAATTGATCCATTGATTAATTTATGTTTTTTTTTATTAAGGGCGAGAAACTAGCACACAGTTCACCTGGTGATAAGTGAAAACTAAGATGGAACGTCTTGTTGTCAAAAATAAGCGTCTAATGTTGAAATTGAAAAAACACAAAAACTCAATAAGACTTATTTGAACCGTATGCGGTAGTGTGTGCGAAGTGTGTCCCGGCTTCAACTCATCGACCACAAACAGAAAGCAAGGCCTCACTTTCGATAACATTTACTTACGAATTCAAATCGTCAAAATTTCACTTTCGACATTTGCATGAAATAAAGTTATTTCCTGCCAAATACTCACCGCGCCGGGCTCCCCACAGCCCGCCAATAAGCCCTCCCGCCCCCCTGCACCGCCCCTCCCTCTGAACTCCCCGCGTCTGAACAGCGGCTGATTGAAATTCCATTATCATCGTCCCTCTCGGTAATAGTAAATCTTTATAACTGAGGTTTTTCCTCCTCACCGACTTCGAGGCCCGCCTTTGTGGCGGGTTTACCGACGTCTTTATGATTCGTATGTATGTGGAATAGTCGCTGTGTGAAGTCGGACTGTTCACAAGTCAGCATCCACCGGCCGCTACGCAGGATGTCTCCGTGTTGTATATGCTATCTTACAGGATTCGTTTCTTTGTCGTATTTCAAAACGGTTTAATAACTATTTTATTGGCGTTGATCTGGTAGGCTTCGGCCATAACCACCAGGACCAGGATGTGTCAAATACGTAGATGATAAATAAAATTCCCTTTTTTTTCTAGACTCACCAACTTTTGTACTATATTGTGTCGTATAAACTGGGAAAATATTGATGCACTCACTTGTCGCCTGATTACCTGATCCCAAGTACTCCCCAGCAATCATTTGTGCTGGTCTGGGTCCCTCTTCCCAGTGTTCATGTGTCTAACAACAAACATGTAATATTCAGTCAAATAATTCCAAGGCAATGTAAACGTTCAAGTTTCTCTCACAAAAAGTCAATTTGGTAGTCTTATCACTTTCGCTCGAGTACGAAGTAATCTTGACAATTTGAATATGTAATCCTGTAAAGCTGCCAAAATGTATGCAATGTTTTATAATAAACAGGACTACTGACTTTCTATGTATAATTTTATTTATGATATTTATGATGTTTATTAATTTATATTTTTATTTATTTTATATAAAATTAAAGTTATGTAGACCATTTTATAGATTATCAATAAAAGATTTATCTAAATTTTTCAAAGCTTGCTTTGTGTTAGACATGACATTTTTATTTCACCTGAGATGTTGGTGTTAGTGTTAGCTGGTTGCGGGGCCTTCGTTGCAAGCAACCCGTAGAGCCTCTACACGAGCTTAACAACTAGTTTCAAGGAAGACGGCTTGTTACTTACTTTATTCAAGTAACGACTTCTAAGCGTGCTAGAGCCACAAAACAGCTACTATCTAGCTGCAGCATAAATGGGTCAGCTCGTCTCGAGAAAGATGACGTTCTCACAGAATAATTCTTTTGGCTCTTCGTAGAGGACGGATGTCAATGCCCTGGACTGCAGTCATTCCTTACCACCAGGTCAACTGTGTGCTCGACTGTTGCCTCTTATATTATAACTAAATGGTAATCTGTCCTAATGTCCTGTTGAAATAAAACAACAAGTATGGAGACTTGTATTATACACCAAGAGAAATAGTTTCTAATCGAAGAAATATAGAAATAAAAATTTTTATAGGAGATCGTTGTTATAACCTTTTATAATATAACCTTTTATAATATTTCCTTTATGATTTTCAATTTTCCATTCAACACTTCCACACGACCCTGTTCATAAAACTCACTCACAAAGGTCTACACTAAATATTTTTCACGTTCAAAATGAAAATGAAGACGATATTTTAAGTTTAAAGAACAGAACTCATTCGAAAGCTTCTTCTGTGTGCAGCGTGACGTTTAATTGTGTTTTGTTTGGCTGTTGAAAGAATTCGGTGAACTTGTTACTGGTGACGAGGCATTCCATCTTCATTGGGGACGACAGCGCGTTATGATTACTCATGAGGGATGTCGTGTCTCGGGTCGCGGGCGCACTCACTTAGGTGAACTGTGTCCTGGGGTGTCACCCCTCACCAGCAGGGAACAGCACCCGGGGTGTATCGCTTTAAGATTGATCTGCTCGCTGGGGATTTAATGCATTCACTTTTAAAAATTAGACTTTGAAACAGAGCTTTTATGTTAATTTATTTTAAGAGTAAGACTTTGGCAGAACCCCATTATTTATATTTTTTAATGTCCCTAACATTAAAACAAAAGAGTACAGTTCACTTGTGATCTGACGGTTGCGGCTCCTCATCCTGCAATAACTATTTAACACGCACAAGCGAGGCCCCCGAAAATAAAAGATGGCGTACCGCGTCACATGTGATTGGGTTCACGATACTAAACACAGTACCCTTATGCTTATATTTGACGCTGGTAATCTGTGAGAACATGATTCCTCATTAACGACGCTTAAACTATGTCAACCTAGTTTTTTTTTACTATTACCGGATTATGTCAACTGTATGTAACACGTTACAGCGTCGTCATTATTTGGATGAATACTTACTTGCGGGTTGCGATGAGTATGCGGGAATGTTGCTGGCGTCGTCGCAGACATGCGACAACAACCACACCACAGAACCAACAATGTCCTTTAAACATACATATATTAATTTGGAATCGAATCCCATGCTCGCTAACAACGGGATAATTTAATACCTAAACCGTACGGCATGAATTGCCTGCGAATACAATATATGCACTTAAAAGCTCGTTATCCAAGTTGCCGGTGTCGAAGTTTCGGCGGAAGTTGCCGACACTGTATCGTATATTTTACGGTAACTTTTCGAGAGTTTGTTTTGGAGTAAAATCAGTCTGGCCCGCGAGGGGGCGGAAGGTAAGCACGTTATACGAGATCGATCTCGGGTCTTCGTGTCTCCCCACCTTTAATACATCAGCTACGACAAAATTATCCTTAAATTGTTCGAGTCAGGGCGCCAAGGGATTCTGGTTCATCGTGCGAGCGGAGTAGCGATCAAACTAGTTTCCCTCTCAGTGGATGTTACGTCGCGAAGCTGTACGTCAGAGGAGTGGTCCTTTGTTGGCAGGTGTGTAAAAAATGCGACGTTATTTTAGCGGGACGTTAGTGAAATGAGTTCAAAGGAATAGATTTTTTTTTGTCGTATTAAATTCTCCGAGCGTCCCAGTGCGATAGTTTTCCAAAGCTTTTTGATGCTTGGCGAGATTCTGATATCAAAGTGTGCCATCGTTTTATTAAGTTATTTTGTAACGGTTATATAACACAATGTTTGTATCCATTCATTTTGAAGTTTGTTACGTAATGATGATTTAGGAGGCGCGTTTGTTTTAATTCATTACGATAATGATGATGCACTCTTGGCCAATTTCGATGACGGCGGAAGGACAGTGAGTTGCCCAGCAGTGGGTGAGTGGCCAACAGAGTCTGCTTGTGGCTCTAACATTTATCTCGCACAGTTGATGTTGACTGGTTATAATCAGGAGATATTGAAGTGATTGGAATCGATTAGGAGGATCATCAGCGCTACCGACATCCTTAATAGGATAACCACTATGCGATCAGATTACATGCATATATATATCACGGGTGCGGGGTTCGATTCATAACTGAAATCTATATTGTTGCAAACACACAAATTGTCTATTTTCAGCTGTTACCTAAAGCTGAGCCTCACCTAATCATTTAAACGAGATGACAACTTAAACTATAACATCGTGCGGGAAGAAGAAGTCCTCCTTTGTCACACTGATACAATTAAAATTAAACATGCTAAGTAACAGATAGGCATTGGTCAGAGTCTTACACATTATGAAAGTGGGGACGTGCGCTCGTCAAATTTAATAAATCTGTGGCGTGCTGGAACGAACGATCCATCGCGTGGTCCCGACAGAGAATCGAAGGAATCCCGCAGAAGGCAACCCGAGTGTAAGCCACGTAATGGAAGCCGCGCTCCCGACAAATGCGATGGGAAAAAGAACAGCGCTCACCGCGCCGAATTAATTCCCCACTGTTAGTCACTCCCTTTGAGCATTAAGCATTCATGCTTTTGAATATTTGTTATCGCTCCAAACGCTCGAGATGTTTTGTCATTCGTTTCCCACTTGAGGATGTCGGCACGACCACCGGTGGTGGCTTTTGTTTGTTTCCAAAAGCTCTTTGTGGCTTTTGATTGAGACGCTTCACGTTTTACGTAATTTATGCGTTTTCAATTCATTATTCACTTGATCCTGCACCGACGTTCCATCCCCGTCGGATAGATTATGGTCCCTTAACACAAGGGAGCGCCAATTAAATGGCTTGCTGGTAGACTTAACGTCTGAGTCACGTTTGCTCGCATTACTACTACAGCTCGTTTGGTATATTTTAGTTAATTCCATAGTGTAATGTCTAATGGTATTCTACTTTGCGGATTCGGACTAACATCTTTAGATATTCGTTCTTTCAAAGAGCGCTATACAAGCTGTTTTCATCTTAGGCCCAAAGAATCAAGAAATTTGTTCTCAAGTATATGCATGAACTGAATGGATTGTCATCAACATTGTGACTTGCGTCACGTTAACATTGTTAACAAACATAAACTAATTATAGCGGTAAATAGATAACTGCGTAAAACAGACATAAACATTAAATCGTTTTTACAATAAAATGTTACTTCATTTTTCAGTTATAAAATTAAAAATAATAGTAAAAAAACGTTTGAATATTAGACTTTATCATAATATTCTTAATTATTTAGGCTGTTTAAAATAAATTAAAAATATGTACTTTATAGCGACAGACCCCGTGAGGTTTTTTTAAAAAACATTTAAAACTTATCAAAATGAGTTAATGTTCTCTGGCAGGTGGATAGTTGCGCAATTAATTTTATTCTTATGACGGGACACAAGACACAACAACCGTCACCGGATGGTGTGACTAACACTTCGATCTACTCGTACGTGTACCTTGTTATCACATATTATACCGCTGAGGTTATATCGTTCGTTCTTCTTGGGTCCGTTGCTTCCATTGGTTGGGTCAGTCCCTGCTGGATTGTATCAGAGAATTCCCGTTTTCCGTACCTGCGTCTTAAATATGGACGTCCGCGAATAAAAATAGAGTAGAAGAATAATAAAATATTGGTACATCTCTCAAATAAAAACTAAGCAATATATATATATAAAGGTCCGTACGACTCCTGGCCCTGGCTCACGTGATAAAGACGTGAATTATTTTTATATATTTTTCAGGAAAAAGAACGTTTTGATTCATTTTTATTTTCGTTCGGTTTTCATGTGGCTCGACAAAACGCTAAGTAAAAGAACAAACATTGCGCCGACGGTTGAGTTACATTGACGAGTTTTTGAATCGCGAAAAGGACGAAAAGGAATCCGTATTTTTTTTCCTTTTCTCTGCATTAGCTGCGGAACCCTGAGCGCGCCTGACATGCACTTAACAGAATTTTTATTTTATTTTCCCACAAACAACCGAACTCGCGCTGCTCGGGATGGATTCTGCAATGTAATTACAATTTTATTTCGCCGCTGCTGTGGGTGTTTTATTATATTTAGAAATATTAATGACGCAGTTCAGCGGCGGGAGTTCTCCACACGTAGGGTGGGGCTCGCGAGCGGCAGGGAGCTCAGCTCTCGGTCCTACGACCCGCAGACGCATTCAGTTTTCTCTAAGGCAACTTCGAAAAGCTATGTTTCTTAACCATATGCTGAAAGTATTTTTTCTTAAGTTGTTTTGTAGAATGATTACTACTGTCACTTGTGGTTTAAATTCGACCCACATGCTGCCTGCCTCAACGGCAAACGTCGGGCTGTCGACAAACCACGCCCTCACACAGTACTGGCGTCAAATATCAGCATAACGCTGCGCTGTTGTAAGCGTAAGGATCTGGTAACGGAGTATTCCATCGCAGTCCTCACGGGCGACCAGGCATGTGCATGTTGAACTATCTTGAGAATGTGGAGGTCACGGGCCCCTGGCGCCACGTGCCATCAGGGAACTGTGGGCTCGTTTGTACCTGAAAGTATTTTAAACAAAAAATAGTAAATTTGCGAATGATTTAAGACTTGTTCCCCTTTTATAATAAAAATTTATGTATATTCATATATATATATATATATATATATATATATATATATATATATATATATATATATATATATATATACCGAAGTATATGTTACGTTTGAATACGAAATAGTTTAATTTTTATATTAAGAAACACAATTTTCATATAATCTATTGGCATAAGTCCCGCCGGTCGTGAACTCGGTCGGAGCGTGATCCTCCGCGCAGCCCGTGGTCCCGGAGTCGTTGCACGGTTTTATATATGTATATCATGCATTGTTCCGTAACTAAATAATAGCTTTTTTATTTCCATCGTAACTCCGACGCCAGGAATCCATCCCGGGGTCTGAGATGGAATACCTCGTCACCTGTACATCCCGGATCGTGGGGATTCTCACCTCACGAATGACAGCAATATGATGCTGATATTGCGTGGTAGAATTCTGTGTGAGCGCAGTTCTTGGCTGATCACGATGCTGCATGCTGCAGCAGGAAACTGACTAAGGCGTGGCGCTATCATTGTTAAAAAATGCGTTATGTATGTATTATAATAATAATAATATTTTTTTTTTTAATATTTTATATGTCTAGTTATATATGTATTTTATAATTACCCATATATTGTTTATTTATTATAATTAATATAATAGTATTTTACGACAAGATTTTTAAGTATACACCTGCTACCTCATTTCATCTCTGCATCACCTTAAGGTTGTTTGTTAGAGAATGCCTAAGGCATTAAGTCCGCCTTTATACATACTGTAGCTTAAATAAATAAATATAAAACATAAGAAATGTGCAAAGGGAGACATTATCGACACAAAGACTGCTCCGGCAGATGCTCAGCTAGCACCAGCGCGAACGACCGATTCTCTCGTCACTACGCCCGCGCATACATGAATACGTGGGCACTAAGTAGCTGGTGGGGTTTAGGCAAGATTGTTTGATTGTTTGATCTCTACCTTCTCTTGAAGGTATTTCTATCTACATTGAAAAAGTATTCCATTCCCAATCTCGTATTTACTTAAAATATTAATTTAGAAACAATTGGCACAAAAATTTAACAATAATTACAATTGTTATCTGTATTTATAAAAGTACCAATGCGTGTCCATCGTGAACCTTTAATTTTAATTAGGTTAATGCAACAAAGAGTAAAAAAATGTAAATGAATGACACGTGGCGACCTCTTATATATTTATTTATGAAGCTATATAGTCTATAACGCACAGCCAAACTTAATATTCAGGTATTAGGCATAACATAATATAACATACATCATATAACATTACATAACATAACATAATATTATGTAATATAACACACAATACATAAAATATTACGTACATTTTATGTGGATGTTATTTCTCCGTTGCAATTTTACTCATGGCTTCTTATTATTTCCCGCCTCCCTTATTTTCCACAAGGGCGCGCGCGGCATGATCTCTGTGTGGTTATCCCGGTGGCCGCCGCACTGCCACGACGAGCTCGTCTCCGCTCCGCTGTGAATTTATTCCAACAGTTATCTGCGGGTGTCCTCGCAAATGTATCAAGATATCTTAGGGCTTTTGTTTGCGCTCCGGAATCGCGGCGAACAGTAATTCCATTGCCCGGGGACCGTCTTTGAATCTGCCGTGTTGGTTGCCGTATGCTGGGTGCATTTTACAGTTTAATTTAAATAAAAGAAAAATTTAGATTGCAGTAGCGTAGTTTTTTTTGTAAAAGAGGAAGACAAACTAGCCAGAGTGTCACCTAGATCAGCTCCGCCGGCTTGAATGCGTTGTCGGCTTTTGAGGAAAACGGTTGAGGTTTTAATAATTATCTATAATTAATATTTAATAATTATTAAGACTTTGGTAATTAATATTATCAGCATCATCATCGCAACCTGTTCCGCGTAGATTGTTTTTATTAATGTTAGGGGGGAAAACAAGGACTGTGATCACCTCATGGTACGTAATACAGCATCACATCACACCTACCGCCATCCTCAGTAAAGATTCAAGATGAACATGCGTTGTCACACCTGAAGACTCAGATGGTATCCGGATATCTTAGCGTTATGCTGCTACTTCACGCTAGGATCCCCTCTCGGCCGCGGTGGTCCAGAAATGGTGGAGATAGAAACAAGTGACAACGTTGCTTTACTATATAACTATATAGAGTACAGTATACATATAACATATAAAAAGATATGATAACGGCTAAACGATAAACAAAGAACGCAGCGAAGGCGCGTCACCGGGTCGTGTGTTCGTATGCCACGTTGTTAATTTAAATTAAATAACAACATTTTCTTATATTCTCACATGAGAGACGTCTCCTACAGTAAATGAAAAGGCTATAACTTCACTTTTTTATAATAGAATTTAACATATTTCAGACTAGCTAAGCATGGCTCATGTCCACATTGTCACATGTGAAGGTAAACGAAATGAAGGCACGGGGACAAAGGCATCAAAGTGCTCGGCTTTTGGTGCTAAAGCCTTTACGTCGGCGAGTCCTCGTCTCGCCCTCGCCTCGGGCGGACCTGAAAACATTTAAATGTAGTTATAGTTATAAAAATTCGCTCCAGCGTTGCGAAAATAAAAGTAATTTTCCGCACATCGCCGCCCCGTCGTCCGCCAGCTTAACACAAAATATATTCTTAACTCTGTTTACCAAATACGACATGGTAATAAAGAACGTGAAAATATTATTCATATAAAAAAGGGATTAAGTTTTCACACAAACTTGCCTCATAATCTTTTCTTTTATTTCTAATTTATAAAGGACTTTTACACACAATGCGCATGTCCTAGTATACTAAATGATATCAGTTGAGTGCGTCATCATGTTACCACTGGCACTTTTCGGTCTTAAGTTATAAGGCGCAAAATATGAAATACTGTCTGGCACAAACTTCAGACCATTAACAGAAGAAAACGTATCTCAATGAGATTTGGCTAATTCGATATGTTGGTGTTTATTATTTAAAATTGTTTCTAAGTGAATGTATGCATTTGCACGTTTAAGTTATTCATATCGGCCCACCGCTTGCTACTTTACGAGGTGCCAGTTCGGTCTCACATGGCACTCAACAAAAAGCGGTTGAAATTTTCGACGTCCAGGTATTATCCAATCGGCTTGATGCACTCACGTTTTCTCTTAATTATCATGTTGCGTTGTTTGGTTAAATTCCAGCCGCTGAGTTTAAACATATCAATATACAATATATCCGGAACTTAAAACTTTATCCACACCATCTCAATGGTTGGCAAATTACCAGTGTACGTTTTGATCTGTACGATATTGCTAAACCGATACGCCGTAGAAGAGAAGAAAAGAACATACTCGATTCTCAAAACGCTCGATGTTTCGAATGTTTATGAGCAGCAGTGGTTCCGTACCATCAGAAGAGCTGCTCGCTCGCTTGCCACTTTACTTCGTACCACAGCATAAACTAGTAAAACACGTTGTAGGCAACAATTTCAGTGGCTCTTGCACTCAGGCTCGAATTCGTGCTGGCTTCCGTATTACGGAATAGGTTATTAAGATTAAGCGAATGCCGAGAGTTGCGAGTTACTTGCACGTAGTGGATGGAGCTACAATGACACAACAGGACCACACCTTCTAAAAGTACCATCGCTTTACTGTAGTTTAGTGGTATTGCTTGCATTCCGTTTTAGTCCTCAGTGATAAAAACTATCAGGTGAACTGTCGTCATCTTAATTTCATAAGAATCGGCTCTCAACTCCACTCAACTCAAATGCATTTATTTCAAATAGACTTTTTAAAAGCCCTTTTGACACATAACTTCGTTAAAAGCTCCCGTCCAGATCGGAATTCACATGACTGCTGCGTAGAGGGGCCAAGAAATTATGCAGTTGCTCTTTTCAACAATTTTATATTTTTACATAAGTTGCAGCGTTGTAGTTCCAACTACTTGACTATCGATCTGTTCTATTGATTCATTGGAGACACGGCTACGCCCTTTAAAACTATTTTTGATTCAGTTTTCTTTTTCTATTCTGTAACACTGAATATGTAATAATTCAGGTTTATCTCGACGAGATGATAGTGGTGGTAGTCCTTAGGTAGGTTGTATGGCGTACTGGCTTCTACATCGCGGGTGACTGACTCGGTTTCTACATCGCGGGTGACGGACTCGGTTTCTACATCGCGGGTGACGGACTCGGTTTCGGCATTACATATCGAGTCGGGTCTGGATTATTGCAGGTGCATTATAAATAAGGATAAGGATAACGCGTGAACGCCTCCGTGTTTGTGCGAATGTTTACAGTACTATGTAATACACGGCGCAGTTGATGTTATCTAGTAATAATTAGACCGATATCGCTGAGATCGAACTCGCCCGTCAATATTATGGTATAAAAAAATAAAAGGCTACTTTCATTTTATCCCCAAGTTTCCAGTGAAAGTATAATTTAAAATTACGCGTAGGTCCCGACTTCACCTAAATCACGGGATTCAAATAAATTTTCCCGTGAACGTGTATTTAGTAAGCAGGCGATGCGAGGCACCCCGGGGGCGGAAGTGCATCGCCATAATGAAAACATAAAAAAAAATCACGGCGGCTTTATTTACCTTATAAGAGTTCTTGAGAGTACATTTACTTTATGTTACCTATCTATTATGTATCTATTAATGTATCATCTACTTATTATTAGCTTAGTAGTAACTGCTATGAATGCTGTGGGATCGAGTTATTTTATTGTATTGAGGATGACAAACGCGCACCTGAGGGTAAGTGGTTCCTGCAGCTCATGTCACCCACGTTCATCTTCGATAAGAAATCATAATGGAAATGTGTCGTCGCCCCGAGGACTGAGGTTAAATACCTCGTCACCAGTGATAAGGGTTCCGGATCTCTACACTAACTAGTCGCAACACAGCAGCGTTATACTGTTAATTTAAGCTCTCTTGCTGTGAGGGCCCGGTACTTTCACAGTTGGTCCCGACTCATTCATGTTGCAAATAGATACATGGCGTTTTCGACTGACCATAAGAGACCCTGTACCTGTACTGTGGACGCGGCATCTCAATTTAGTCCGCTAGGTTGAAATGCATCTGCATACATAATTCTTCATCGAGGATGAGTGTGGAGGATGGGCCGCAAGAGTCACTTACCCTCAGATCGGAAAAATAATTAAAATTTGTAATGGGATTTTTTTTTATATGAAGTTACACGTCGATTGGTTTGTTATCCCACCGGTGCCACAGAACCCTAAAAAAGAGCAAAAGGTAAGATCAACATTGCTTAATATTCGCGTGGCGGGCAAGGTTCCGCGCACCTCATTCATTATTTCCAACGAAGAATCCTTAATGCAATACAAACACCTCGCCGAACTGTTAAGCTCGTTGGGGTTACCGGGCGAACTTGCTAGGCGACCATCCCCTACAAGGAAATATTAAATATAAATTTTCTGTCATCCATAAAAAAGCTAATACATTTTATATATCAAATCGATTTGATTATTATTAATAATGGCTAGAGCTTGGACTTTCGCTGGTCCAGTTACAAGGTTAATTAGTTTGAAATGTTTTTTTTTATGAAATTAGAGTTCATCTAGAACGAGATCACAGTGATTTAAATTCAAATTCGCCTTATTTGTGTAATGTGCGTACTTTGATTTTTAATTTAATTTTATTTATGATTTAATTTGATTTCTAATTGTCCAAATCACCTTCGGCCATCTTTACCTTGTAAATATTAGATGTCAAAAGTAAACCAATACATTATAAATATTTTAATTTACTGAAAGAGCATTATATTAATCTTTTACTTTTGTTTGAACTATTTATAAAACAATCAATGTTTTGTTCTTGGAGGTGCTCCCCGACATATAGCAGTTAGTAATCATGTGTAAAGGTTATATTCATTGGCGCGAATATTTAATTGAGTGGATGGTGTTTACCCAATCTTAATCCGACATGCGGGTGACGCACGCGGGGGAAGCTGCCTCGTCTCGTGCGTCCGCCAACACCGTGAGAGGACCCGCATGGGGTTTTGCCAAATTTCTTATGCCCTCTTTGTTGCCTATCAAAAAGTGTACGCGCGAATATTTAATTTAAACAGATGTGAATTTTTTCGTCACAACATGTTTGTGTTTATTCGTGTTGGTTCGGGCGGGCGGCGTCGCTTCCGGGGTGGGGGCGGGCGTGACTGATTAGGCTCTGTGTCAATTTCATTATCTGTGGAATTACTTTTTTAAAACGAACCCGCGTCGAGATTGATGATTGTTTTGTTGAGTACGTTTTTAATGTTACCTGTCTGTTGTATCTTTTTATTTCGTTTTTCTTAAATGAGTTTTGTTTTACACGGTATGTTAATAAACTAAAACACAATAATATATTAACATATTTAGAAATAGCACATAGACAATTGTAGAGCTACGCTGCCTCGGCATTCTGCCTTCAGTATGAATGTGTCAGCTCGACCTAGGAAGCACCAGGCCCTCTGGTGGTGAGTTAAGGGATATAGAGACTCTTATTACGGAGTCACCTTAATTATTGTTCCTTATCGAATATCGAAGATGAATGTGGGTGCTATAGGCCGCAGGGATCGCTTATCGACCTCTAGAGTGTGCGCTGGTTTGTTACTTTCTTAACAATTTTTACAGGGGGTTTGTAGAGTAGTAATCTCAATATATATCTAATAATCAAAATAAAATAAGTCTACACGTGCAGTAAAAACAATTAATACTTTAATAGAAAAGGCCGGCGGAGTGTTTCCCACACTTCTATTGGGAATAAACAACCATTGAATTTACGACACGTCTCTTATACTCGTAATGATTTAAGCATTAACCCTAGAACTGCAACAATAGTATTCCAAGAGTTATAATAAGATATATTGGCTGTCACTTCATTAAATTAATCCTCAGCATGCCGGAAGTGCCTATCCATTTCCGGCGTACTGAGCGGGAAGAGTTATAATTGTTTTCTGTTTCGAGACTAACGTATATTTAGAAAGAAATATGGAAACATTCTAATTAATAAAACTGAAACATTTAAATTATTTAATTATAAACGAAATTATTTGGTGAACTAGTAGTAGGGCCGTACATAACTAACATAATAAAAAAACACTTTTTTATGGATTGGGCGAATCAAATTGCTTTCACCTTGACTAACTTGACAAAAAGTATAAATCTATTTAATTGTAAAATATGTCATTGGCGTAGTCATGTCTAACAATGTACGCATAAATAATGTAAATCTACAATGGCTTGAACATTGTGCATAAAGAAATTATAAAAAGTACTTTTTAATTTTTTAAGCTGTAGATTTTATAAAATAAATAAATAAATAAGAAGTTTATAAAAAAAAATCAAAATCAAAAGAAGCTTTATCCAAGTAGATTTATACAAAATACTCCTCAAGATCGCTAATAGCTCCCCACCACCGCTCCCGAAGGCAGCTGCTGGCGAGGAAAAACGGCAAACAACTCGATTACTTGCTCTTTCCTTTTTTTTTAAATATAAGTTAAGAGTTATAAGTTAAGCAAAAAATCTAGGAGTTGCCCAGTATTGTATATTTATAATCCAGAGCTCCAAGCTTAAATGCAATCATACTTGTCAGACAAATATCCTGACGAAGAGTAGTAGGATTTTTTGATTAGTTTGTGTTTAACCAGAATTTTCAATCTGTTTGATGGCAAGTCGATTATTATTTGTCGAGTTTTACTAAATATACGTATGCTATGGCCGACGAATTATTTCTGTGCCTTTTTTTAAAAGAAGTTTTAAGAAGTAAAGAAAGTTTTGTTTCTTGTATTAATAGCGCGTACATGAGCTTTTGTAGAATGTTTTTGTAAATTCTTGCGTATAATCAGTCAATAAACATATAATTATTAATTAATATGATGGCGAGTTGTTCAAAAGTGTAACACACGTCGATGTGTACGACGTGTAGCGCTAGTCTGATGGTGAATGTACTACGTTTACACTTACACACAATATTTATATGCATTGCAGCGTCTATGCCGCTTGTCTATTGAATTACCTGCTATTGCGCCGAAGAGCATTAAAATCATCGACAAATAACATAAATAGAAATATTATACAAGTATAAGTATCTATATTATATGAGATAAGACCATCCAAAAAGTATTCATGATTAGATCGCAGGCGGCTACAGTACGTACTGGCGACAGATAAGGTATCTCCCCTGGACCGCTCTCCAACGACAACCGATGCACCTGCAATTATAATAAAAGTCCTTCAACGTTTGCTTTATGTTCCTTTAACAATGAAATACATTGTAGAGTAGGGCCGGCAAATATGTTGCTTAGGAGATATTTTGCTTTTTGTACACTTAATGTATGGAAGATTATCTTTATTGTTTAAATTTTAAGTGTATCTATTTGTTTACTTTTAAACATGGTTAAAGAAAGTAAATAATGTATTATGTCTTGTAACATATTCAGCGCGGGGAACACTTCCGAGTAATTGTTTAGATTAATTTCAGTTCGTTGAATTCAAGCAACGAACGTACATCGCGACAGAATTTACAATTTCATCGTCACCATCTTGACGACTGACTATCTGCTGTCGTGCGCTTCGTACGCAGGTTCACTAGGCTCGACTACTTTGTGGAATCAATCGTTGCCAGCAGTATTTCTGAACCGATATCACTTAGGGTCCTTCAAGAAATGAGACTACTCCTTTCTTAAAGGCTTTCAATGCACTTGAGGCTCATGACGCCCACGACCCGCGATCTTCGTGTGCGGCATTACTCGCTTACCATCAGGAGAGCCTCCTGCTCGTCTTCTTCTGTCAGAAAAAAAGGATACCACAAAGTGGTCGACAACCCTGCTGCAGTGCGAAGAGGGCCGCTATTGAATGGCTGACGATCTGCAAGTGCAACGCGTGTTATATGGAACATAAAAGTAATTTTATTAGTTTGTATTAAGTTCTCCCTCATGTGGTGTAAATTTGTGTTTTTAGTTTTTTTTGTACGTAATGTTATCTTCTTACGGAACTGTTTTTTCATTATCAGCTTGAGATCATTTTTCTCTAAGAACTTTCCCAAGTTGGCAGAAATTGCTGTGAAATCAGGAAATTGGACGAGCGTTTCAGATGATCACAACAAATGAGGACGTCTCTTACACTTTGTACACTTTCATTATTCTGCGCCGGTAACGTGGTGTCCATAAAATGTCAATTGAGTGGAATTCGGCTAAGACATTCAAAGTAATCGTAGTAACAATTAATTACACTTTTTTATTGGGACTTTTGTTACTTTTTTAATTTCACGGGTGCTAATGTTATAAAAAATATTATAAGATATATTAATATACTAATATAAAAAATATTTTTTACGGGTTAGTACCATCGGTCCTTAAACATCTTCATTGTAAGTAAGAACTAAAACTTAAAGTAAATTGTTTTTTATGATGTCAGGGGTGTCCAAGCAAGGAAACGAGCGCACAGGTCACCTTATGGTAAGATATACTGGGGCATACGGCATACAGCATCTATATTCATAGTCTATACGGAATTATAATTCAAATGAGTTGTCAACTCTGAGAATTGAGATGACAATGACAGAAGAAAACGGAGACCTTACTTATGCAGATCAGTAAGGTCTTCGTTTTTCTTTCTTTCACCGGTATATTGTTACCAAACACCATGTGTTTAGTGAAATACACATTTATTGTAAGGTTCCAAATGGTTATTGATTACGAGGATTTTCTTGTTTAGGACGTATAGTGTTCTATCTGGACGTTTTCGACACTACATTGTAACCTCTGGAATGTGTCCCTTACTCGTAAGTGGTATAAAAGCGTGACCAGATAACTTGTCGCATATAATGAGTCTTTACCAATGACATTGCCGTTTTGTATGAAATAAGTTAAAGTATTTACTTTTTTATTTCTATTATCCATAGTAATGACCCAAGTAATCAATGCATTTTGCCAACGCAGTAGTAGTTTATTGATGCCCTTCTTGTAAAGTGAGTGTGTGAGTTCTTGTAAAGAGGTGAGTACGGTGGATGAGGGAGAGCTTCCAACACCAACTCTTGCAGCTTGGAGACTGTCTGTTGTGCAGTATGGGGTCGCGCGTTGTCATGTAGGAGCAGCGGGGACGACCGATTGACCAAAGCTGGTTGCAGATGTGCGAGCTTCTCCGACATTGTCTTCAGTTCTTCATAGTACACATCTGCAGTAATGTTCATGCCGTTTGGTAAAAAACTGTGATTAATCATACCGGCACTAGACCACCAAACAGTGACTATCAACTTTCTAGAGGTAATTTTTCGTTTAGGGCATCGCTTTGGTGCTGAACCAGGATCTAAGCAGCTTGCTGAGTGCTTTCGATTGTCGAACAGAATCTTCTTTTCGTCGCACGTAACAATTCGGTTCAAAATTCTTTAATTTCTGTGCCTGTTGAGCAGCGCGAGGCAGGTCTCAACGCGTACTTTGCGCTGGCGATCGTTCGAAGTTCGTGGGACACCCACCTATTAAGCTTTTTTAACTTGCCAATTTGTCGCAAATGGATCAATATTGTTTTGATGTTAACATCAAAAGCTGCTGCTAGCTCGGCTGTATATTGAGTATCATCAGCTTCCACAATCGCCTTTAATTCATCATTGTTGACCAAAGTGTCCGGACGACCACGAGGTTCATTTTTCAACTCAAAATATCCAGAACGGAACCGGGAAAAGTTCTCTTCGTAAACGTTGTTGATGTTACGAGACGTTTATGCCGCGTTGAAGCCACGACGGAACTCATATTCCACAATTACACTAATTTTTAAAGTATCCATTATGACCAAAAATTTTAAAACGTAATGAAAATACAAAGCTAATCAATAAACAAAAGACTGTCTTTTTAAAAAGAATGTCATGTTTTAAAAACAAAATTAATTTGAATTTACAATTCACAGCCAATCAATTATTTTTTGGTTTGGTAAACACCTAGTATTAGCGTATGTTGAAAAGGCATAAATCAGGTCATCAAAATGACAATATCAACCTTTCCAAATCTCTTATCAATGCTTTATTCTCTTATTAATGAAATATAGTCTGAATACTAACGTAAGTTTATGAAGAACGTTACAACAAATATGTTACAAAGTATGAGTACCAACTGAAAAACTAAAATAAAATAATGTTCAGTAAGTCGGCAAATAGACGATAGAGTTTTGAAACTTAATATCGAAGGTTCACTCTTGCAGAGCGTTATTGCTGGCAATACTACACCGTTGTATCCAGCGCTGCGGGATTGCTGTATCTGTTGCGGTTATATAATCTGTGGTAATACGTCGCGCGCCATTCTAGGCACGTCGGCGGGCTTACGGCGGCCGGTTACAGCGTATTATGACGGCTTGATCACCGCGCGATGTTGCCAGCCGCGATATCGTTTGACAACGTTCACCGTTTTGCTTTGTATTACTGTAACACTCTGCTATATCTTTTTATTTTGTAACAAAGATATTATATTATACCATTTGGGTTTTTTGGGTACCAATGTATATTTATGTCAGAAAAACGAAAATAACAGCCTACACATGTAAATCAGCTGAGAGCGGCGGACTTTATATGTTGTCCAAATATTTTTTTTACTATTAATTTTAGATATTTATTATTAATTCCCCACGATTATTTTCATGAAGAAGACTGGGGTCTATATATATATAGTCTGTTACTTGTTTTATTAATAAAGTTAATCGTATGTCTGCTTATAATATAGAGTACACAAGACATTCATTACTGATAACGAGGCATTCCATCTCAGTCCTCAAGGGTGACAACACATCTGCACATCATGGTGCATCTTACCATAAGGTGAACTGTGCGCTCGTTGCGAAAAAACAATGATAGGCCCGCTGCGAAAAACTAAACGGATGATACAGCGCTTTAAACAAGAGCTAGTTCGTGTAGGTTTAGGATATACATATATATATGTTGCAGTATATCAATGTAGAGTGACTCAACTCAACGCAGCATAATGTTGCTGCTTCCTAAAATCGTATTAAAATGTAGTGAAACATCACCAGTCGTTAGTCTCAAAATAAATCTGATTAAATAAAAAAACGAAGAAAAAAAACGACTAAAACGAAATAATCTAGTTTTCTAGTGAATACAAATCTGATAGTGATCACTTTTCTTGGTGACGGTTCATTTTTCCACGTTTCATCACTCCGGCGGGACGCCACCCACTCTGCTCTGGCTCCTGCCACTTCGTGGCGCTCATGGCACGTGCGTCATTATTCCTTTACTGAGATCCTTTACCATTAATGTGATTGTGTGATCGAATTTTTCTTTAATATTTATTTGCACAAATAAGAAATTATACAAACAGCGGACTTAATGCTAAATAATATTCTCTTTCTAACCTTTGGGTTGAGCAGAGATAGTATGATGGGTGCATTATGTTGTATTAAAAATATTAAAAAACATATAAAATGGATGTATATATTCCATATTTATGACTAAACATAAATACAACCATATATACGGATTCTGGTTGACGTTTGAATATTTTTATATACTTTAATCTTGTTTACATAAAATAAGCTTATTCTTACATATATTCGTACGTCATAAATGTATTTTATAGTGAAAAACTTATGAATTCAATTACTCAAAGAATTTTAAATAAAATGGTTGTGATAGGTATTACCTGTTTCAAAATACAAAATCTAAAAAATGACGTTGCTCACGTTCATATAGACGTATTATGTAGTTGCATATTAGTTATTTAATTGTATGCGATAATGTTCGTTTTGTTACGAATGAACATATAGTTACTTTGTTTCGTTCTATCCGTGTATCAAAAGGGGACGCTTTCGTCTGCGCGGGGCATCGAGAGAAGTCCGTGATGGATGTAAGTAATTGGTCACCCTGTCCGGCGCCGCTCGACCCTCGAGGCCGCGGGTCTCGCGCGGCGCGTGCTGCCAGCTTGCGGCCCAATTTATTGTGTCGTCGCTTCATTATGCTTTCATTTAGTCTTACAATTACTTCATTCATCAACATCATTTTATAGGTGTTAGAGCCACACTCCAGTTCGTTTCTAGCTGCAACATAAACCGGTCTGCTCGACCGGGTAAGGACTATGGCTCCATAGAATATCAGCGTGAAATCGTAACATAGCGCTATGTTTGGTATGGTGAGTATGGTATCCCGTTATCACTTATCATGATGATAGATGGAAAATGTGCTCGTTTGTCACCCACACATCAAGACAATAAAATAAAGCTCAAAGCATGTTGATAAAAAAAGTTAGAATGACCATTTAAATGTTCGGTTCGGGCACCGGGGGCCATATTTCTTTTCTACGTCTTGTGACAGAACAATCACTGGACCAACCCACCGGGAGAGAGCGAATTAACTCGTTAATTTAAATTTCCCAAAAAGACAAAAAGTTGCGGCTTCCTCGACTGATTACTGCCTTAATATAACTTGTTGCGAACCACAAAAATATAGAAACGCTGTTAATGTTTTACGATGAACAAAATGGCGGTAGAACGAAGAAAACTGTGCTTTTTTCCGCAGATCTCTGCCATTCGATTTAATGTCTTATCTGTCTTGAAATAAAAGTAAATAAGTATGCACGGCAAGGTGGTTACGGGAAGTTTATGAGATTCCGGCTATAGCCTCTAATGGCTCGTCTGGGTCTAAGCAAGCCGTACCCTCCTCCCCCCCCAAGCCTCCTCGCCGTCAATCGTAACTTCAAGTCGTAAATGGTGCCTGCAAGTTCCATAAGCGCCTTTTTGCCTTTCCCACGTATTAAAAGATCTTTCAACCTTACTACAGCTAGAGGCTATAAATATATAATAGATTGCTTGAGTAAATGTAACCGTATTTATGTAAATTAAAATGAAATGGTGTTCGTTGCTGACGTCACTGGACCGATTCAGTTATCTCTTTTTTAAATGTCCGTAATATTCCGAATTAGGATTTTATGGAAGGAAAAATTGGAAAAGTTGACAAATTCGGGAAAAGTTGAAAATTCTTTATTCTATGGAACAATATAGCGCTTGATCCAAACGAACGATAGTTTACACAACTTCAACAAACAATCGTAAACTAATCTTTGAAACTTGGACCAGACGTCTAGTCTGCTAGAGTTAAGTTATGAAGGTATCGCTTGGAGCTCCAAGTGAAGCTTGCAAATTTCAGACTATGATCTCAGCACAAAGCCTCGTGAGCTGCACTACAATGTTCTGAACATATTACATACGTCACAGTTTAAACACTATATTAAGTTGACGTCCACATGGAATCTCTTAAAGAATTTCATATAAAAAGAGTTACTATGGCAAAGCCACTCTCCAGTTTCTTTCTAGCTACAACGTGAATGGGTCGAGTCGACCGAGGAAGTGCCACTCCCTCACGGAATACCACTGCTACATTTCTACTAGGCCGCAGGAATCAGATGCCGTCAGATTATTTGTGTAGTCGTTTGTCACCCTCAATAAAAATAAAATTTAAAAATTTTGCGGAAGTTGTATCATAGTTTGATTTTAGTATAGTCACAGGATTTTATATATCATAGTATAAGTACTTGAGTTTTCTTTACTTTTATTTATTTATTTAGTAAAACATTGATGAACATTGCGCTGATAAAAAACCAGGTCACCCATCATCTGCGTAACATACAATATTCATGACTAGCTTGGACTTGAACTTTTTTAAACTTGACTTGAATGCACTTCTGTAGATGAGTTGTGCCGCTGCTGTGGCATCCGGCGAGGTGCTGCAGCTGCCCCACAGTTCTTTTATGGACAACTATAAAGCCCAACATCGCTGGAAAATGTTTATGAATTTCATTAGCGCGTTAGTATTCCAATTGGCGTCGCGCCACCCCGCGCCACCCCGCTCGTGCCCCGCCCGCCGTCGGTATTTGTGCTGAATATCTTTAGTGGAGCATCGCTGCAATACATTTCACAATGCTTTTGCAACATGTGACAGTGTTCATCACCAACAGACCATATGAGTCCTCTGCTGGCCGGAGGTGTCTCCTATTGCGCCCCACAGAGCGAGGTTCCGCTCATTTAAATCGTCATCATCGTCATTATCCCAGTGTAACACTAGTCCGCTGCTGTAGACAGGCTTTCCCCACAGTCTGCCACGAGCATCGTCTCGAACCACCCATATCCATCGATTGTCAAACTTGTATAGGTCGTCGCTCGATTTATATTATACATTATATTGACTTCAACAAAATGTATTATTATATAAATATTTAAATTTAAAGAAATATCTGTTATTAACAAGAGCCACGTTGCTTCCGTCGATTGTAATTAGCCTCACCTCAAATTTATTTGACATCAGATGCTCTAATAAGAACACGAGACAGTATTTTAATTTTAACGATGGCAACACATAATAACATAAAAAACAAATGTTCCCCGATGTCCGGTTCCGGTCGGGCACGCGTCGTGATAAATGTGAACGAGCCGGCTTGTGGCTCTCGTACCTGTAACAACCGGAGCGAGACAGTTATTAATAAAACAATATCGCTGTAAAATAATACCGATAACAAAGGGAGAGATTCCACCTCGCAGCGATAAATCTCAAGCCAGCACCAGCTGAGCGCGCGACATGCCCGACATTATGAACGACGCAACGTATTTTGAATTTAAATTTATACAGAGTAAAGGTGAATTTATATTGCTGTAAATATTTATGTACTTAACAATAACCGAATTAGCCTTCAGAAAGCAGACCGTATTGCGTACTGTCCACTTATCTCCCCGTCTTCATATGTTCCAATATCAACCTTATCATAAACGTGAATGGTTTAATTTACATCGATAGTTAACCAATTTATTAACCTCACTCGAAATTCAACTGTACCATACCGATCAAAAAGTCTAATTTTCTTTATGCAATTATCATAGGGGTTCAGTCTGAGATCTCGTCTCCTTGGAGACCAGCTCCCTCCCCTCACACACTGGGTGCATTCGCAGAGTGCACACAGCATGTGTGTCGGCACTTGCGCCCGACGATTAAATGTCTCACAGCGATGCTCCCATATTGGCGGAGGTCTCATCAAATATTTGCCGATTTCTCGATCGACTGATTACTTGATTACAGTGTAGGGTCATCTTCAATATTCATTAAGCTCGATGTATTAAAATAAAATAAAATCTGTCGGGGTTGTGTCGATTTACGAGATACGAAAACTTGTTATTGATGAGTTTTATTCCTATAATGTTAGAGATAATAAACGAGCGCACGTAAGTGTATACCTATGTGGTGAAAGGGATACAACTGCATGCACAGTCAATAAAGATTCAAGATTTGTGTTGTCACCCCCGCGGACCAAGATGGCCACACGAAAACTTTACGCTGTTATTTCTTGCCGGTATTCTGTAAGAGCGTGGTGCTTCCCCTGTCGAGCCGACCCATCTGAACACGAGCTCCAACCTGGCTCCACCGTCCACATGTACATAACCTTCGTCCATTATTATCTTAATAAAATATTTTCTACATGAGATTTATAAACCAATAATTTTAACTACGTATTATTTTACCAACACAAAAGATCCAAAAACAGTAAACCAAGAAAAGTTTACCCTTAAACTAAAAGGAAATTTCGCTACAAAATGCCCCATTCCACCCTCTAGCGAATTCCCTGAAACTAGGGTTGACTATGGTTGACAGTTGCATAAAATATATTTTAACCAACAGTGCGAACGCCCCAGAGAATAGATAGAAATTGCGTCACGATGGAACTCCTCGGGGAGAGAATCCTCGGGGTGGACGGTGCATGGTAATGGAGTTACGAGTGCATGTGTTCGGCTCCGTGTGCTTTGTTTCCGTCGAATGTTAAATGATGCACATATCGATTTGACTTTATATATACCTAGTCCGTATATATATATACCTAGTCCGGCCATAAGTTCTGTTACAAATGAAAATGCATTTTTTTAAATGAAGTAATGTAATATAATTAAAATTTAAAACTACATATTTATTATTCAGTTTGCAAAAAATAAAAAAATATTCTATTCGAAATGGCCACCTTTGGCTTTTATACAGGCCTTTAATCTGTTTGGCCACGAATCTATGGATTTACGCACTGTTTCCAAGGGAAATTTCGCCACTGCTTGCTCCAAAGTTTTTTTAAGAGAGTCAATTTCGCCGTTTCCTTTAGAGCACACCGTAATTCTCTCCTTTCTACGTCCACGGTATATTTATAAAGGTGTATTGCTGAGAGGTTTCACAACTTGATCCAAGACTGTATATTGATACACTTTGGCTGAAGTTTTCACTCCTTTTTCACAAAAATGTAGTTTTGTGACTCCTTGATAAGACACGCCCCACCAAACCATCACTGACGCAGGATGATGACCACGTTGTACCTTTCCGACCACTTGAGCAGCTTCTGTAGAACTGTGAGCGTGCACTTCATCATTTTGCTTATTGTAGTGTTCTTCAATCGTGAAAATTTTTTCATCGGTAAAGAGGATATTTCTGTGCCTTTCACCTGCATATCGCGACAGAAGGCTTTTTGATCGATCCACTTTCTTTAATTGTAAAGATTAATTTAGGGCAGGTCCTGTATATCGACCTTAAGCTTGACGATTAGCGTCTAGCGTAACGTAAGAGCTTAAGGTCTTGTTTTATAATACGCGACAGAGTCCTAGCGGCAATCTTTATTTCTCGCGATAAGTTTTTTTTCTTCCTAATGGGGTTTCGACGAATTCTGGCTTTAACAGCATTAACAGCCTTTGTAGTTCTAACAGCACGATCTTTTTTGGTCTTCCACAGAGGAAGTATTGTTGTATCTGTTGATAGTACGATATACGAACATACGGCTGATACCAAGCTTTTGAAATATCTGGAATATGACCGACGGCCCCATACCCACTTTGTGCAAGGCTATCACTGCAATCCTATTTTCCTTAATACCCCCATTCCATATTGTAATTTGATAATGAACACGAAAAAATATGTGATATGGCGCAAAATCGAAAGAAGTTTTTAAAATAATATGTGTTTTAAATTATTTTAATTATTTAAAATCATTTAAAAGTTGAAAAAAGAAAAGTTTTTATGTAACAGTATTTATGGCCAGACTAGTTATAGTTCAATATTAATATTTTTTTTTATTCCATAAATTTATTTCATAACTAATAATATAACTAATATAAATTTATTTATACAACATTATAAATTACTCAAGTTAATTTAATAGGATTATTTTATAAATAGATCGTCAAATGTAAAAAAACCAATAATATAAAATTAAAATTACTAAGTGTACATATGTTATTGCAATTATGAAGTGATTTGGTTACAATTTAATTACATTTTCTCTAACCTAACTAAAATTAAAATAAAATTGTTTAAAAGCTTAAGACTTAGTAAGATCACAGGAAAGCTCAGATGCAGTGTTAGGGACAGGGTACACACGATGCATCCACACTCGCAAAACAACAGATATTGATCTGCAACAGCAGAGAAGCTGGGAAGCGAACCCGCGGCAGGTAAATGCTCTCACCACTGCGCCATGCCTCCCTTAATATATTTATATATAGTATATTAATATATTTTTTATAGTAGTAGTGTAGGGGTCAAATGAGCCAGCAGTTCACCTGGCGGCCAGTGAGCTGATTATTAAAGATACACTCGTTAAACAAAAAGGACGTTTATACTATATACATCCGCCACCGGAAACCAAGGTGCAACGAAGTGATATCTGAATACCGGAACGTGTACCTTACTCGCTAGGATATATATGAATAAGTTATTGCTTCAAGTTTTTTTAAGTTAACGGTATAAGAATCCAATAAAAGTCCGTCTCCGGAGCGCTTTAGTAAAGTTCTGTCGCAGATTCATTTACTTCGTTAATTTGCTTGGATACACGTGCAGCACACTGTTCGAGAGCGGTCGCGACTCCGAAAAAGTTTCAAACTTTAATTGCTTCGGAATCGATTGGAAACTGTACACGCGGTCCGGATATGCGGCGAGCCGCGAGCAGTGCGGCCCTAGTTGCTAAATCATATTTTACTACTTTGTAACAGATTTTGATCGCACACTCACTCAGTTTCTATAGGTGATGTATTTACAATTGTCAATGAATCAATAGGTAACCGTCATATTTGAATGAATACACTTATAGGTTATATAACATGATATGTTATCCTACATCGCAACAACCAGTTGCGACATAGTAATATAACATATAATAGCAATGTAACATAAAATATTTAATTACTTCAATTGATGTTTAATGTCGCATTATTTAGGTTTTTTTTATTTAGCATAGAATTTCAGCAAGCACCAATTTAACGAACAAGTAAAAATTACGGAGGAGGAAGCTAGGTAGGACGAAACCCTCACAGAGTATCAGAGTAAAATTACAGCGTTACGCGTTAAACCGTGCCGACCCATCCATGCTGTGTCTGAGGACAATCTGCGGTAAGATAATGCTACTGTTGAAATAATGTCAATACTCTTCGAGTACATTCAGAGATGTTAAGGCCGCAAATATTTCCGGTCTATAGCTTTTCATCCGCCTTTTGCTATTTGTCGTTGATAAAAAAGAATTTTATTATCCTGCTACATTTATTTAATTCTTGTAACCCACCGTAGCAGCATCGCGCATCACACAGAAACGACGGAGGAACACTCTTTCAGCGAGGCTTTTTGTCTCAGTCAAATTGAAAGGAGAAATTAAAAAAATGCAGGCATGCGGACATTTTTTCCTTTAGCGAATCCTCCATCCAGACAATCTGACGAAGTTCCTCGTTATGACCCCGGTAGGGAGACGTACGTTTCAAAAGGAACAAAAACATCGAGTACAACACTTGCACTGCAGCCGGACAGAAATACGTCAAAAGGAACGTCGAGGGGCGCCTCCATCGTGCTTTTAGCGGAGCAAGAGCAAACGAGAACCTTCCCCATGGCTCCCGATGTGCAACGTCCGGGAGTTCCGTTCGACCGCTCTTCGGATTTGTGTAAATTTCAATTTTATTACCCGGAAGAGTATGCACGTTGTTTATTTTTAATATCCTGAAGCGTACGCGTTCAAAGCTCGAGCTCATAATGTTATTAGGGAGTGTGACGGCGCTCGCTGGGTTAATACAGAAGACGTATAAGACAAGTTTTAAATTGAAAACCCCGGCGATATATAACGTTCATATTTACCTTAACTCTGTATTAAAGTGCATCTGAGCGGTATATTGCTCGTTGTATAAATAAAACTTTATCAACTTTGTCAGACTTATTAAAATTGCTATTAATGCTTATGGGGAGTAAATACGAATTCAAATACATGTACTTTTGTTTAATATTGATATGATTTTATTAAATCATTTTTACAATTGGATTGTACGGATTGACTTTGTTTTATAATCAGAGCCTTTATTGCTATTTACTTACACGTAAGTAACGTTTGTTTTTTAAGAATGAAAAGCGAAAAATAAAAAATGTTATGTACATTTTTTACTTTTTGCTTTTGTACGAAGCTTTTATATCAACTGTAGTCATATTTTAATACTCATCTCCGTTTATTTGAATCCATTTCAATAAAATGCATCGACTAAATTAAATAGATCATATACAAAAATAAAATCACTCAACATTAATTACTTGCATTAATAAAGGTAGCAAACCGAATAACAGAATGTTCTTAATCATTTTAACGTGTACGCACGGAGAGTTGCACAATAGAATAGTTATTTGGCCTACGCAATGCACCCCCTGGCCGCCACGCCGGCACCGGGGAGCCGCCACGTGCGCTCGCAATGCGTTCATTAAGCTGCATTGTGCGCGCTCGGGCCCCGGCGAGGCACGCGAAGCACGCGAGGCTCGTGAGGCGCGCTAAAAACATTCCGCGTTATTCGCACCCATGCGCGCGTTATCGGAACAAGGAAAACAATTAGATGTATTTCGCAGCGAAAAGTAAATGAGAAACTTTTACGGCGATGTCATTTGCAAAATTGAATCGCGTTTTTAATATGAAAATGTTCGTTACTTTTATTTGTAATTATACAATTAAATAGGTATGATTTTTTTTAGAAGTATGTGTGACGTTCCATCTTAATGATTATATATATATATATATATATATATATATATATATATATTATATATATATATATATATACATATATATATATATATATATATATATATATATATATATAATAGTATAAGATAGGACAATAGTCAAATTGGACTATTGAATGCCTCTATTGAAGAGGATTGGAGATCTACTGAATCGCCACTGAACATGAGCTTGTGGTGTAGTACTATCTAAAAACCAATATGATACTACTTATTGCCATTAATTGGGTTTCCAATACTTGTCAGACACTTATGTAGTGTTTATTTTTTTATTTAAATATATGTAATTTTTATATAATGCATTTAATCAATTAAGAACTGTTGCTCGTGTACAAACAGACGAACCAAAAGTTGTGGTTTGTAAGTTTATAAAGTTCTTAGGTCTCTAAATCTTTATTATTGTCATATACAATACAAATCATGACGCTAAATTCCATTTGAGGGAGCTCCACTATTGTGAGCTACTTCCCGTCAGATTCTCTTAGGACCCTTCTTTACTTTTCTTAAAGGCCGGTGACACTTTTTATATGACCCGCGTACTTTTGATGGTTATATGTTACATATTACTTTTATATATATTAATTAGTTTTCTAAGGTTGGATGACTGACAATGTTTTCAGTTATTCCGAATTGGAAATGAACACGACCTCACGATACACGGCCTCACGACACGACCTCTCACGACACGACCTCACGACACACGACCTCACGACACGACCTCACGACACACGACCTCACGACACACGACCTCTCACGACATACGACCTCACGACACACGACCCTCACGACACGACCTCTACGACACACGACCTCTACGACACACGATTTCTACGACACAAGACCACTAAGACACACGACCCCTACGACACACGACTTCTACGACACACGACCTCTACGACATACAGTTACTACCTAACGTCGCGGTGATTGTGAGTTTGCCTGTCCTCACTTACATAAAAAATATTCACTTGAAATATATTTTCCTTTCTCAAAGCCGCGCAAATTTGATTGACACATTTCAACAGGACGGGAACAAATCTTTTATATTTATTAAATAACGATAAGAAATTGTTACAAGGAAAGGAACTTTTACGTTATTTATTATTCAATAAGTCCTCATTTAGTTATGAAGGACTTATTGGTTACTATTTCGTAATTTAACGTATTTGTAATTGTAAAGTTTCAGAATAACTTGTAAAATGTATGTAACTCATAAGATCAAACATTAATAAAACTTTTATTGCAATACTATTTATTTATTAGTATATTTATATATAAATGTTCTATTAGCGGATTCAATTCATTCGTGTGTAGTATTCATTTTTAAGTCTCAAGTTATAAGGCTTTACAACCCTTTTAGTGAAAGCTTGTAGCTAAGTTGTCATGCCAGACAATCCTTGAACCGTAATAGCATACTGGTAGCACCCAGCCATCTTCTTTATTGAAATGAGCGTCTATTGTTTTTATTATTTCGGGAGCCTTAGGAATCATCTTTCTATTCCTTTCATTTGATATACAAAAGTTTTGGTTTTCAAATATTTCTGTACATCAAATCAAATCAGGTATAATAATTAAATGCCGACGATAACTCAACGATAAACGATTTTTTTAACTGTATCGTCATGTTTGACGTCCTGATGTTACAGTGATAAAAAATCGTATAAAAAAGTATAATGCGTAAAATAAAGTATAGTGTATGTATATACAACAACAATGTTGTTGAATTAAGAATTTTCATTGATCAACGGACACAGCCAGTGTGTCTGCAGACTTGCGTAGCGAGGGACACCGACATAGCTCCAATAGCAAGCTTACGTGGATATGGGTGGCATTATATAACCTGTGAGGAACACATGGCTACACTGCAGTTCGTTTCTAGCTGCAGAATGAATCGATTAGCACGACCGGGCTAGGACCACGCACCAACAACACAGAATACCAGCGCAAAATAGCAGCTCAATGCTGCTGTTTTGACGGGTGAGTGCAGCGATCCGGAGACCTTTACTACTGGAGACGAGGCATCGTGGTGTCCATCTCAGTCCTCAAGGGTGACAACGCATCTGCATTATAATTCCTTGTCAAGGATGAATGTAGATGTCATGGGCCGCAGGAATCACTAACATCAGGTGAACTGTGTGCTCGTTTGTTTCTCTTAATGTAATAAAAAAAAACCGTCGCGGTGTCGGACTACCGCCCAATGCATAAAGCGGTCACCTACGCAAGCTTGCGGAGTCGGCGGATGATGGCGGCGCTGCACGTGCTTCGTGGCAAGCGGTGAGGCAGGACTATATTCAGCAGACCCTGAACAGGCCGTGAAGATGATTATGATGAAGAATGTTTTAGCAATAGACAAATAAAAAAAAACAAAGCAGCAAAGGAAGCACAGTGCAAAGTATTCTCAATGCAATTACAGCAATACCGTTATAAAAACTAAAACAAGAGCAGCGTGAACTGCGCCAAATTGAAATTCCAATAGCGAAGTGTTTGCGGACGAAGCCCATTCCATATTTGATACAAATACGAGCAAATTTATAAATGCAAACGACCATCGCAATACGGTTAGCGGAGCAATCCAGGCACGCAGGCAGAACAGCGGCGGCGGTGCGACGGAAATTATCAGCGAAATTGTATTAACGTTTGTGCTGAATTGCTACGAGTCGACACGAGTGATTTGTGAAGTACAACCATTCTGTCAGTACCTGAAATTTAATGCAAGTCAGCGGACCAAGAGCTGCGGCAGCCGGTGTCTAAGCGCTCGCTTTTAACTCACGGTAGACAACGATGAAACTGTTGGTAACAAGTTCAAGTGGTGATTTACCACACGCTTGGTGAGCAAATCTGCGAGTCTAACAAATAAATTAGAAAACAAAAAGCTCTAACCTTCCTAGCGGGGAGGCGTATGCCCAGCTGTGGGATTTACATGTATAGGCTGTTACTTTACGTTTACTTTACAGCGGTCAAAATACACATTAATGTACAAATGATGTTGATGGCAGTAGTAGGGCCACGCTGCAGTTTTCTTGTATCTGCAGCAGGAATGAGTCCTTTCTACTGGGGACGGACCGCACTCCCAAAGAATACTAGCTATATTCGTGGCAACATAACGTTGCTGTGTTCATCTGGTGGTCTTAGTCTTCCAGGGTATTCGTCTGCACTGCAATATCATTCTCTATCGAGCATGAACGTGGGTGGGACCAAGCTCTAGCGCCCCGAGCGAGGAGCCCTATACCCAACAGTGGGATTTATATTTGTTGGCTTTTATTTAATTTTGATATTATTAGTTACTCATGTAACAGTAGGTTTAATGTTAATCTGAAAGAAAGGCATGTACATACTTATCGTTGACTTCTGTGATCAGGTGCGAGCTTTTGTGCTTATATTGAAGGAAAGTTTAGCTGGGGTCTACGGCATGGGATAATTGCCAGCGGACCCAAATGAGAAAAGCAAATATTTGAATGTTACACGAATATAATCCGCATATTATATATCTTGGACAATATTCAATATTCAATATTCATTGATTATTTTTCTTAGTATCTGAATAAAACTGTCAATTGTTTCTGTATGAACAGCGAATTGGAAAAAAGTAATAATTTCACGTAACGTTACGGCACAAGGCTCTCGCAAGGCACCACGTTATATGCCAAGACGACGCCATATTTCACGTTGGTTTTATACATGCACGATTACTTTATTTATATTTTTAAATAACGTCCCACTTCTTAAGGTCCAAGAAAAGTTATCTATTTCTAAGGTAAAGAAGATGAAGTCAGGAAATGTTTTTTCGAACATAAAAATTGTTGGTGACTGCTAAAAATATTCTATCGTATTATAGACATATTTGGTTTTGTACATATGTTTAATTTTTGTTTAGTATAAAAATTGTACAATATGTTTATATAATTTTTTTTTATCATGGTGGATTATTTTTGTGACAGAGACACGCCCCAGCTAGTACTTAGTTCCAACATGTATGAGTTAGTTCGAATTTACTAACGGAATGCTGTCGCGAAATAACATTATTTTGTGTGGCGAGTTCCGGTGACACAAGGACAGGTGGCGAGGCAGTCTGGCCCAGTCCTCGGGGGTGACCAGATGTGAGCATCTTATCCTTCACGGAGGATGAGTAGAGACGTTATGGTTCCCCATGGCACATTCACTTGCCAGCAGGTGAACTGTGCGAATTATTGTGATTCTAATATTATAAAAAAATCTGCTCCTTTCTCGTTTAAAAAGCAAGTGCAAATTAAAATAGTTTGTGTGGTTACTAAAATCGGATTATGATGCTACTGGAAATGTGATTCAAACCCTATCCTACATCAAGGCCGACTTGTAACATATGATAGACATACACACGTGTATGTAACATAATAACTATTAAACTACTTGAAAAATCCCCAAACCCAACAGCAAACACACAATCGTACATCATCAATGACACTCACCCACACGCGCAACATATGGATGCATTCAGCACACACTCACTCGCAGAATTTTATTCCCCCTTTTTTTGTTCAAATTTCTTAGTATTTTTCAGATATTTCTTTATTTTTCTTGAAAAGTTTAAAGCCGTTTCAATATCCGTGTATCAAGTGGAGGGCCTGGTGATCTGTCGGACAGGGAAACCTAGTGCGGGGACCAGTATCTCTGAAAGGAATATTTTATGTTGTATTATATTGCTGTATTAATTTTGTGTACCTATATTAAAGAGAAAATAAATAAAAAAATCCTATTAAATACAGGGTTGGATGTTTTCATACCTACATATGTATGTAGCAACTCCATCAATTTTACTAAATTGTGCGTCTGACGTTTAATAGTAATCAGCGATTGCTTTGTGGTAGGGAGACGTGTTCCTCAACAGTGATAATTATCGTTCGTTAATCGAAAGGGCTTAGTCTAGACCGGAGGTCTAGCATTTGATGAGAATGTCAGTAGGCTAGCTGCACACCAGAGGCAACATTTAAGACAATATTTATTAGGGACTAACCATCAATGTTCAGGTATATTTTATGTGGCAATGGGGTGGCTATATAGCTCGTAACTGATGGTTCTCGAGTGTCAACCTCGGTATTTAGGTACTCGGTACTTAACTAGGTAGAGCGACGACCTGTGCAAGTTTGTTGGAAGTCGATGGATGCAGGTGGCTCGGAATCGTGGTTTGCGACGATCTGTGGGCCCTCAGCAGTAGCCTATGGACAGGCTGTGATTAAGATAATATTATATCTTCAAATCCATTGGAAAACTAAACATTTACGGAAAATTTATCCATAACGCAGTAAAGTATAAAAAGAAAAGGAAATCCTGCTTTGCTCGAAGCCCATTTTTCTAGAAGAATTTAACGAAGGTGGTTGCGCTTATATCTCCAATTTTATTATGATTATTATTAATACTTGACGCCGCGTGACCATAATCAAATAACCTGAGTCCTGCGTTCTGGGTCTTAGGGTCGATTTCATGCCGAGAAACAATAGTTCAACGAGACAAGTGTTGTTCGGATCTCTATACCCTATGTCCCGGCCGCTGTGATCTGAACTATCTAATACCCTGCTCTAGGGTAGGGGCGACGAGTGTTTACCCAAATACTATCCAGTTTAGTTTATGTCATAACTTTTTTTTATTAGAAGTAAAAATTCAGCACATTTTTATTCCCAATGAATAGTAGTGCTAACTTTACTAAAATCGCCATTAACCACTGCAAATAAGCTTAAATGCTTGGAAATGGTTCAATAGTCGAATTCGAAGATGCTTCAAACCTACGACTTTAAGTTTCGCAGACCGTACCCTACCCGTACGTACGCTAAACCATGAGGCCATTGACGCTTAAATTATTGACCTGATGGTACGTGATAACTGCGGCCCTTGACATCTACGTCAAACTCGAGGTGTGGGATAGACTGCCCCGTTACCTGTTGTCGGCTCCCCGGGGCCCTAATCTTCATACGAAACACAGCAACTAGACCTGATCTGATCTGAAGTTATGATTATTTTTGAATAGTGATACACGACAAAGGCCTCGATTATTGATATCACTATACAAAAATAATGATAACTTACTGATAACAGCAATAAAGGCTATAATTATTTAATGTTATTATCAATAAACGAAACTTGACATTCCCTCTGCCGGCCATTGCACTATAACGTATGTAGTTCTATTTTAATTAAGTCCTGCAAAATCATGTCTGTGGGGGGTGCTTGTGTCTGTGATCATATCTACGTAGCTTGTGAATGACATCCGTTCGCTGTGAACATGGCCGCCGGCGCGGTTACTGCGTTATTATCCCTTCGCTGTGAACATGGCCGCCGGCGCGGTTACTGCGTTATTATCCCTACGCTGTGAACATGGCCGCCGGCGCGGTAACTGCGCTATCGTATTCAATAACGAATACAATTTTTTTTAAAGAGAGTACTTGTTTTATTATTAACATTAGCAACATCCGGCAACATTAGCAACATCCGGCAGGAGTTCCTTCACGACTATTGTCGAGAGGCGCATTTGTACCTACCTTCGTTTTGCAGACCGTACCTTCATTAGGCCATTCAAACCATTATGTCATTGAAGATTAAAATAACTGAAAGAGTGCGGAGCGGGACATGCAGGTGGCGCTGCCATCGTTGAGTAGTGGTTGTCACTGCACAAACTCACGTGTACTTGTTGGAAATAATTCTAAAGTGATGGTAGAAATTATAATGTTTTACTTAAATTAATATGTCCGTATGACGTTCTCTTGGTTGATATCGATCAAGGAAATATCTTCTTATTGCCAGCTTCAATTGCGTCAGATTTATTATGATGCCGTGACCATCCGCGATAGCATATAGGCGCTTCATTCTACACTCCCTTACCAACTTGAATGTAATGCATCTACTGAAAGATCGGAGGCAGGTTCAGGTTCAGTGTCAGGGACGCGAGACATACACACATCACACCCAGATCCAAAAACCAATAGTTTGCAATCCGGTACGATGCCGGGGAACATCTCGCCGATTGGGAATCGTACTCAGAACCCGCTACATAGCAGCTCTAACATACCACACCACGCAGCCTTAGGTGCAATATACTATGTACTATAAGTGTCCAGTTGATGAGGAATGTAATCTTTTAATATAAGAATTGGTGTAAATTGTTGTCTTTTAATTGTTATTGTTTCTTTTACAGGTAAGTAACTATAGTCTAAATGAGCAAACTTGAAGTAAGTATCGTACGAAAACTATACTATTATTTTAATTAAGCAAATATGTACATTGTTAATATTTATTTAGTTGAGTACGACTGAAGTTAGCTAGGACCTTTATAACTAAAGAAGCAGTAAGTATATATTTATGCCATTACTAAATAAAAACTCCTCTTAGGGAAAAATTTATATGTAAGCTATTTTTAATTTACTAACAACGTAGCTTCCCCGTAGCAGGAAAAAATAAATACAGATATTCTTTTATTAGAAATTTAAAAAGAAATTAATATTAATGTTAAAAATTTTATAACTGGCAATAACAAAATGCTGTCAACGTGTGCATCGCGAGGGTGGGGAGGGTCATAAAATGAAACGAGTCGAGATTTTAGAGTCCCTTGTCAAGGCATCCGGTAAGTGTGGAGGGGTCCGACTTCGGTCACATGCCGACCTTTAATAAACAAGCGCATAATGAAGCGGAGGTCGCGGCGTTGACGTCCGCAGATGTGTCGCTTGTCACCGCTCACCGACAAATAGAAATGCCGCGCGCGCTTTGTCCGCCATTTTGAATTAGCGCGCGTTGTTAGCAAGTGTCGTTACACTGGACATGTCATGACTTGTGGACGGATTTTATTTCGTAAATTGACGCTTTCTATTCTAGCTTTTATATGGAACTTTTATAGACCATATAACTCAAATTCTTCGAAATATTTATTAACAATAACACTGTACACTTAGATCCGATGCTACCCATATTTGTATACATCACATAAAATTCAGGAATATTGATCTTTTTGGGATTTTGGGTGGATTTGGGAGATTTTGGGAAAGATCCGCATTCTGTAACTAAGTACTCCCAATGTGGTTGGGCCAGTAGATAGCGTGAGTTCGATCTTCAGAGTGCTAAGTGTTGGATAAACACATATATAAAAGCCGTCCCGGTCCAAACGTGCATGGCGGATCTACTGAAGACGAATGTGAACAACACTGAGGTTTACATTTGTTAAATAATAAGGAGTCGCCAACTCTACCACCTTCATCTAACTCACCTTCTTCTTCTATAGCGGAGCGACGTTCCTGATATAAAGAGAACTTCGATCGGATTAGCAATAGTACTTACTTATACACTTATTGGCTATATAATGTTTTTGCAATAGTACTTACTGATACACTGATTGGCAATATAATGTTTTTGCAATAGTACTTACTGATAAAATAATTGGCTATATAATGTTTTTGCAATAGTACTTACTGATACACTGATTGGCAGTATAATGTTTTTGCAATAGTACTTACTGATAAATTAATTGGCTATATAATATTTTTGCAATAGTACTTACTGATAAATTGATTAGCTATATAATGTTTTTGCAACAGTACTTACTGATAAACTGATTGGCTATATAATGTTTTTGCAATAGTACTTACTGATGCACTAATTGGCTATATAATATTTTTGCAATAGTACTTACTGATACACTAATTGGCTATATAATGTTTTAGCAATAGTACTTACTGATACACTAATTGGCTATATAATGTTTTAGCAATAGTACTTACTGATACACTAATTGGCTATATAATGTTTTAGCAATAGTACTTGCTGATACAGTGATTAGCTATATAATATTTTTGCAATAGTACTTACTGATAAATTGATTAGCTATATAATGTTTTTGCAACAGTACTTACTGATAAACTGATTGGCTATATAATGTTTTTGCAATAGTACTTACTGATACACTAATTGGCTATATAATGTTTTAGCAATAGTACTTACTGATACACTAATTGGCTATATAATGTTTTTGCAATAGTACTTACTGATACAGTGATTAGCTATATAATGTTTTTGCAATAGTACTTACCGATAAATTGATTGGCTATATAATGTTTTAGCAATAGTACTTACTGATGCACTAATTGACTATATAATATTTTTGCAATAGTACTTACTGATACACTAATTGGCTATATAATGTTTTACCAATAGTACTTACTGATACACTAATTGGCTATATAATGTTTTTGCAATAGTACTTACTGACACTAATTGGCTATATAATGTTTCAGCAATAGTACTTACTGATATAATGATATGCTATATAATGTTTTTGCAATAATACTTACTGATACACTAATTGGCTATATAATGTTTTAGCAATAGTACTTACTGATAAACTAATTGGCTATATAATGTTTTTGCAATAGTACTTACTGATACACTAATTGGCTATATAATGTTTTAGCAATAGTACTTACTGATACACTGATTGGCTATATAATCTTTTTGTCTTGATTTGCGTATTCGCGATGTTCACGAGAATCGTAAAGAAATCGAGATAATTGTATCTTTTAGGGTAATTTTAACAAAGGCATTATCTTTTCGTTTTGATTTTATAATACTCAAAGTTCACGAGAATCTTACCTGTGGAAATAATTTTATGATTCAATCGATTTTGATCACGCTGTTACCTTATGTTATAACTTTTACCTTTTATATTTTTTTAAATTATTTTGCACCCTGATTAGATTGGATGATTTCATTTCAATTTAATTAGTGCATGGCTGGGGATTTGGTCATATATGTGCAGAATATATTTATTTATGAGAGTTAGTTTGTGCTTGTCTGAAAACAATGTCAATATTGGATCATTATTCTCCCTTCTATCACTGATTGTAACCATGCTCTGTAATAAATTTAAATTCGTCCCTGTTTAAATAATTCGAGGAGTGTTTGACTATTCTCTATGAAGTCTTAGACTTTAGGAAATCTATCTTCCATGTAGTACATTCTATCTAAAATAATGAACAATAGCCTCTTCAGCTAACCCTTTCATGTTGTAAAATTATAAAATAATTACAACTCTGAGAAACGGTTCTCTCACATCGATGGCGCTAATTTCCTCGAGTCATTTGCATCGAGTCAAAGCCGAGCCGACTTAATTCCTCAGCGCTGACATCTGCATACAAATGGATGTATTTTCGCTGCGTGACTGCCCTGAGGCGCGGTGCACACTGTTGTTTAGGGCCATTCCGACCGCTTGTGAAGCGATGGGGTTCCACCGTGAGCCAAGTGATTGCACTGGTTTTGTGTGAAATGCTCACACGTCGGAGTTGGCGTTTATGTTATGCTTGTGATACTTTATTTATTTACATTTAATTAATTACAGTTTGCGGTTCAAATATTTCTGCATGATATTGACACGCAAAGTTGTATTCACAATAGCCAGGAAGTTTAGAAACTTTGGGAACACCTTACACTCAGCGCCACACCTCCAGAAAGTTTTCAACAAACGGGAGACATTGCCAACGTTCCTACAGGATCTTTCGGTCTATTCCTTTGCTTCTCTAAGCACCAGCGAATTGTTTGGGAAAGTTTAGCGCACTTGGTATTTGATCTCACCGCAGTCAGCTGTGCAATTGGAATGTTGTATAGAATTCTGTGTTCAACAAGTGCATTACGCAACAGGTTTAGTTATTACAGTTCTAAAGGATATCTAATACAACATTTCGTTAAGTGTTAGAACTATAAATAAGTTTCATTTACAATAAAGACTTTCATTTACACTAAAACTTTGTACAGTGCTCTTACAAAATACAAATAGAAGCCTAGCTGCTGCTGTTTTTCATATGATGACTGGAGGACTTGTGGAGGGCAGATGACGGTCACTTACCACGGAGTAAAGTTAGGTCTTTTTCTTATTATCGACACTGAAAACTGACAGAATACGCAACGTAGACATCCCCAGTAAAACAAGGGTGACCGACATAGCACACAAGATTAGCAAGCTGAAGGGACAAAGCGCCGGCCATATAGCTCGTAGAACCGATAGGGTAGAAAGGTTCTTGAGTGGCGGTCCCTATGTAGAGCCTCCACTAGATGGAGCGAAGACCTAAGCAAATTTGCAGGAAGTCAATGGATACAAGTGGCTCAGGATCGTGCTGTGTTACGAGCTTTGGGGGAGGCCTGGGGTCAGCAGTAGACTGTTGACAGGCTGAACGACTGCCAGAAGGGCGTGAGGTGAGAGATGTTTGATAACATATTCGTTAAGATTGTTGACCTAATTTAGGAGATGTACTAGTACTTATTGTATTAAGTAAGAAGTATTTATGGCAATAATTGCAGTATTTTTGAAAAAAATATATGAAAATACGATTTTGTATACTCTTGAGGAATAAGAGGAAAGAATCGAGCATATTTGTGTACATTAATGTTATTTTTGTATTGTCGGCTATCGTCATTTCACGTACGAAACAGTTTCCGTTTGTATTTTGTGAGAGAGTATTACTTTCAAAACGAGCCGTCTCACTGTTCTAATGTGAAGTAAATGTTATAAATCTTTAATAACCATTTATAATTTATTAGAAAACTTAATCATTTTTTAAAGTAGCAATCTATATTTATAAATCTCATTGCTGGGCATGGGACAGACATAGACAGACAGGATGTTTGAATAGTCCACCGCGAGGCTTTGTGATGGATTAGCTGACATTACATGTCTGTGAAAAATTTTCAGATATTCAGATTTCCTTACGATATTTCCCATCCTTACCGAACACGAAGTAAATCAGCACTTATCAAAAAAAATCAAACAACACATTAAATAATGATGGAAAACAAAGCTATGAACTGTATAGACTCCGGAGATACAATATCAGCAGTTGCACGATATTGGACACGCGTGAAAAAATAAGTCCGCGTAGCACGTCACGTGAACACGGCCCGGGGCGCTTCCGGTTAGGTCGGGCGTGGATTCGGTTCGCACTTCACGTGCTAATGAACGTTGGCTGTACGTATTTTTATAAAGATTAGAGAGCTAATTAAAAGGTTGTCATTGGAACGAGGGAGCGGGCGGGGGAGTCCCGGAACCTTCCCGCGAACACATTCTTCACAGTAACATCTAAATGTAATGGAAAGGACTAATGAGGCTTTCGCAGAGTTTCGCTGAATGGATTTTCTCTTTTTTTTCGGTTTATGTGGCGCTGTGAAAATATGCTAAGTAATAAGTAAAATATGCATTTGTATTTTTTTTAATATAATTATAAATGAATTAATATAACGTTTTACTTTGTTATTATTTATCAGTTGAACCGGGCCGTTTGTGAAGAGGTACGAGATAAGATCAGATCATATTGGAGACAAACGTAATGACAGCCAATAATTGGCCTGTTGAAGAAATATTATAATATCCAAAAGTAAAATAAAAGTTTCATAAGTTTCGTACTTCAAGATTACAAGATTACGTAACATGCGTAAGTGTAAGAAACAAATTCACTGAGAAATAGAGAAAACGTAGCAAAACATTTTGATTGTTTGCTCGTTGTAGACCAAGCAAGTAACTGAGGGGAGCTTATTAATTTAACGTATCAGTAAGTCGCGACCGGCATTAGGAGCACAAAAGGCAGACTTGGCTTTTTAATGAGCTGCCTGCGCTCTATTCAGCATCTGACGTAACGAAGCTGGCGCCGTGAAGTTTAGCATTCATTGCGATAAAGTTGCATCGCTCTGTGACGCTGAAAGCTAGTAGAACCCCGTCGCTTCCACGGCAATATGCTCATCCAATTACATTTAACAAGGTTGTAAATCCCTGGCTCACTCAAAGGGAAATGGAACTGTTTCGCAATAAACTCTGGAATGGTGATTTTCATGCTAGCATACGTGCGCAAACTGGCGAGCGAGACAAGGATGCAACTCGGCTGTGGCAACTGCGTAATTGAGACTTTGTCGCATTAACTCATATTGCGAGGCAGTCGATCTAAATCTAATTTGGATTCCGTTATTGATACGACTGTACGCGACGTGCTTGTGATCACATTTAATTAATCTGTTCGGTCTCTTTGATCAAGTTGCAGTTACTATTATTCAGACTTTAATTAACGAGATGGTGGTTGCCATGTCGACATCTGCACGAGGACTTGTAACGCTCGTGAGCTCTACGGCTTCTATTTTGTAGTATAGAGTCAGTGTTTCGAATCTTAGCCTATAACTAGTACTGAATATCTTCGTCGAGGATATATATTTTATAACGGTAGCTCGTCTGCTGTGTATAGTAAATCAAAACGTCGTGGTCACTATCACACGACTACTCGCTGCAGTTAACTAATCAATAGCAAATTACCAATATTAATAGCTTTGAAATATTATTACAACAATGATAACAAAATTTATTGTTTTTTTTAATGTATTATATTGTGAGGGTGGCAAACGAGCATACAAATCACCTAATCAATCCATAGATATGATAGACCTGGTAATTGAGTTTTACCCATGGAATCCACATTCAGCTTCAACGAGGAATCATAATGCAGATGCGTTGTCACTCCTGAGGACTGAGGTAAATGCCTCGTCATGAGAACAAGGATCTCCGTATCCCTACTCTCATCAGGCAAACACAGCAGAGTTATGCAGCTATTTTACACTGATGTTCGGCTGTAGTTATATTAAATAGAAATTTAATTTAATCTCTAACAAACAAACATTATTTCTTAAACTTAGCCCGAAAATATTCTCACATTGCTTAATAATATAATATCTCTATTCTCAATTTCTAAGAGCATCTTGACCTGAAAAAAGAAATTAAAAACAAACATTCTTTATTTAAATACATGGTTTGTTTTGTCTAATAGAGCGTTTGTTGTCGACTCTCTCGTTACAGTAAGTCGATCCGTCTGTTCAGGGCGCTCGGTGGCCACTCGCGTAAATGAGGCGCCGCGATATGGGTCGTGTGGAGACGTCATTATGCATACCACACCATACCAGACAGGTTTTGACGGACAGAATGTACTGACCCGGTTTAAAGTCCCTTAGTATGCAACCCTCATTAGTATTTTGTTGTTATTTTATTGTTTTACGATGTACATATCTTCCTCTTGATACTGTACGAATTCAATTGATAGCATAAAATAACTATCACTAAATTGAGATATCGTTGGAATTCATATGGGGCACAGTGAATTCATTTGTCACGCAGATGACTTTGCACAGGGAACTTATTTGTTACGCAGTCAAGTTTGCACAGTGAGCTTTTTTGTTACGCAGGTGACTTTAAACAGTAAACTTATCTGTTACGCAGATGAATTTATACAGTGAACTAATTTGTTACGCAGATGACTTTGCACATTGAAGTTATCTGTTACGCACATGAATTTATACAGTGAACTAATTTGTTACGCAGATGACGTTGCACACTGAAGTTATCTGTTACGCACATGAATTTATACAGTGAACTAATTTGTTACGCAGATGACTTTGCACATTGAAGTTATCTGTTACGCACATGAATTTATACAGTGAACTAATTTGTTACGCAGATGACTTTGCACACTGAAGTTATCTGTTACGCACATGAATTTATACAGTGAACTAATTTGTTACGCAGATGACGTTGCACACTGAAGTTATCTGTTACGCACATGAATTTATACAGTGAACTAATTCGTTACGCAGATAACTTTGTACAGTGAACTGATTTGTTACGCAGATGACTTTGTACAGTGAACTTATCTCTTACGTAGATGAATTTGTACAGTGAACTGATTTGTTACGTAGGTAATCAGAATATACAATACCATACAATGGATGTTGCCGAGTATTGAATCGTTTGGCAGGCACGTGGTGTGCGCAGTTCCGCTGCCCTTGCAGTAGCCACGCTGCTGGCTAGCACTGGCAAACTCATGTTGAAAGGGGTGTATTGCTCCTGGTATATGGTATCGGCGCTCAACCCCTCGCGCGCTGTATATGAATGGTTCTTGAGGAGAGTGTATATTAAATGAGGAGACCGAAATGGTAGTACTCAGTTGTTATATTGTCTAATTATTATACACACGAGTTATATATAATTAAGTACAGAAATGGTTCAATGGTAATGGTGAGCACGCGGCGTCTCTATGGTATCTTACGACGTACTGACACAAAAATGTTGACTACACATAATCGCTTACAATGAAAAATGGTGAAACATAAAAATGCTGAGCTGTTCGAATGCGCAGTACTCGAGACTTGTACAGCAGGTCGGGGGGCAGCCGGATTCACCTGCTGCAGGTGATATTGCCATTGGTGATAACGATTTTCTCATCGTGCATCAAACTTAAAAGGCTTAGGTACTGGTATTATTCAACTTACTGCGGTTGGTACAGAATTACGACGGCTCACAAAATATAAGAGTGACATTTTAAAATTAACTCCCAAAGATATGTCTGCTATTTACACATCGTGAAACATTCGTCCGTCGTTCGCAACGCGTCGAAGAATACCCGGGGGATTCATTAGTGGCAATGTGCTAATGAGAGCAACGTGCGGTCGGGAGCGAATCTCTCACCATCATAAAGTTGCATGCGATTGAAAACGACCTGTGATAGAAAAGTACTTGCTGTCATAAATTAAAAAAATATATGTATAATGTATTCAAACATAAAGTATTTTATGATGATGAGTACGTAGTTCAAGTTATTGCAAAGTCATCGCAGGAAAATTGAGATGCAGTTTTACAGGGTTACCAGCTAGAGTGCGTACAGTTATCAATGAATGATTGTTATTTCAAGCAGATATAGTCTGTGGTACACGGCCTCTGGCACAACCGTGTACCACAGATGTTGTCTAATTTGTTATTCTTACGCGGTAGAATTATGTCACGGCGATAACCGAAAAGCGTGGACTCATATATTGCCGGAGTAAATACTAGCTCAGGTGAAAGAAAGAAATCGAAGACCGTATTACCTGTAATAAGATATTTCGTCTATTCTTGAGATGTAATAACGCATCTGCGTTTTAATTGCTGGCTGAGAATTCATATGTCTGTTCCAGGCGGAATCGCTTGCAATCAATTGAACTGTGTGCACTTTTGTAATGTTCAGTAAGAATTATTAGCACAGTGGCGTTTGTACTACGGTTATTTTACAGTAATAGATCCACTCTACTGCAAAATGAATAGGCTCGCAGAATACCAGCGTGAAATATAAGTATCCCTAATTACAGAAAACGAGTTTCCATTACGAGCCTTAGAGGTGTCATATGTGCATCTTAAATCTTTGTTTAGTATATGTCATGGGCCGCAGTCATCACTTACCATCAAGTTAACTATTTGTCACCCTTTAATATTATAAATGAAACACCTCACAAGTATAGTCATTACAGACGTAGCATTCATTTGTGATAGGTGCCTAAGTATTGAAAAAAAATTGTAGCCGGCACTTGAGTGTGGAAATGTGTGACTTACTCAACCTCACTTTGCATTTAAAAAGGAATATAGTTGTAGACATTTTAACCGAGTATCCTGTATTTACAATCCTAACCATCAGTTGCACACAGTGCGACTGAGGCCGCTACTTATGGTGTGTGTGCATGCGATCTTATCGGCGTGTGTACACATGCATTATAAAGTTACAATTGACGCTGATGTCTGGCGATAAGGGGACTTGGGCGGAACGTTGTTGTACTGAGTCTTTGTGGTTCATATTTTTTATTTATTCAGGTCGATGTACCCTTACGATGGTTACACTGCGGATTACTTCGATTATTTTGAAATATAGTTGCTTGCTGGCTTTTGATCGAATTAATCGACTGCTATATACTGCTTTCTACCAGAAATTAGCTTTAATAAAAGGGTTCAGAGAACTTTTTTCTAAGTAAACTGTCAAATATATTAAGAATTGAAAAACAGAAATTTCGTCGCACCTAACAACTTCCAATAAGCACATGTTATTCGTATAAGCATTATATTATAAGATTATTTTGAATAACAATCAATTTATTATTGATTAATTTAGTAAAAACAGTCCTTGTACATCTTTGAAACAGCCCACATTTGAGAATATGGCAAGAAAAGAGTTCCTTTACCTTGCATTACGAAGCAGAGCCACGCCACAGCTATGAACTAGCCGTAGAACGAATAGATCGTCCCGACCGTGACAGGACCCAGGAATTTGGGAACTGAACAAGTGTAAAAAAGAGTTTTGAACATTCTTAGCGGTAAAAGTGTTAAAAACTGTGTTAAAATACTAAAGAGCCAATAATTAAATTTAATAATACCCTCACATTAAATTTATAACTACGACAGATTATATATCAAATATTTCGCAAATTCCATTGCGTATTATCTTGGTCTAACGGATATAAGTTACGAATAAGTCGGTGTTCTTGGTTCAAACCTCAGCCAGGGAATTTTTCATTTATAATATTTTTTTAAATTCTTAAAAATGACCAACGGATGTAATATTTGCAAAACTAATGTGTTAGTCACACAAAAAGAATTAAATGTTGTAAATGCCAATCGCTATGTCACATGGAGTGTGTCATACCACCTGAAGCTAAATCACCAGTCGCCAGAGGACAGTGGATTTGCCCAACTTGCCAAAGTAAAATACCATCGACATCTGTTGAAAATAATACCAAAGATACCACAAACCAATCTGTGTTCTATGAAGAGTGGTAATTGACAGTAAAGGAAGAAGTCAAAGAAATTATCTCTGAAACAGTAAGTGTGGAATTAAAACGAATCCGCGAAGAGCTGAGTGAACTGTAAAACATAAAGATATCTATAGACTATATGTCAAACCTATTTGATACAGTAAAACAAGAGTTGGAGGAAGCAAAGGAAGAGATTCTAACCGTAAAGAAAGACAATATCAACCTTAGAGAAATAGTGAATAATCACACAAATACAATCAACATACTTGATAAGGAGGTGAGAGCGGCCAATATCGAAGTGCATTGTAATCCAGAATTTCGAGGCGAAAATTTAGTTAAAACGGTGGAACAAATTGGAAAAGTAATAAATAATCCCATACAGGAAGAGACTTTGATTAAGTGCACTCGTGTTGCTAAGATAAATAAAGATTCAATCTGCCCAATATCTCTAATAGTTAAATTTAATTCTCCTTTGGTTAGAGATAAATTTTTGGCAGGCGTATTAAACTTTAATAAAATAAATAAGGGCGAGAAGTTAAATACGACACATCTTGGAATTTCAGGAGAGAAGAAGCCAGTACATATATCTGAGCACTTGTCGCCGTTAGCCAAGGATATTTACGCTGCCACACGTATTTATGCAAAGGAGAAACAATATCATTTTGTCTGGTCGCGAAACGGTAATATTTTCTTGCGTAACACCATATCTAGTGACGTGATATTGGTCAAATCGAAGGAATTCCTAGCCACATTAACTTAAACTTAAATTATATTACTATTTTTCTTTTTACTTTTTTCTACTCTTCTCTTTTTTAATATTGTTTAGTCTTAATATTGTTATTATATATTACACAAATCGAGTTAGTTTAATGTTAAGAGATATAAAACTTTTGTATCAAAATGTAAGAGGAATACGAACAAAAACGAATAATATGTATCTTACTTTACTTAATTCACATTATGATGTCTTAATCTTCACCGAAACATGGCTTAACAGTGGAGTTGCAGATAATGAGTTTATTGATGATAGGTATAACGTATTTCGTAGAGATCGTGAGTCTAGTGATTGTAAAAAAATGGATGGTGGAGGAGTTTTGATTGCGGTCTCGAAACAATTTCAGTGTTATAGAGTTAATTCGTGGGAAAGTATTTACGAAGATCTTTGAATTAATATAGTAGTAAATTCACAAACTATTTCCATTTGCGCAGTGTATATTTCTTCGCCACTAAAATACGATACTCTTAAAGGCTTTACACAGAATGTCGAACGTGTAATACTAAATCAACAATTGCCAACTATGATAATAGGCGATTTCAATATTCCGTCAATCAATTGGATTTACGATAATGATAAGACTAAACAAATGGTTCCAACCAACACAGGTCCAGCAATTACTTTATTAAATGATTTCATAGCATTGACTAACTTACTTCAATACAATTGCGTTCGTAATGCGTATGGTAAAGTTTTGGATCTTGTTTTTAATACCTCTAATAATGTTAAGATAGAACATACTAATTTTTCTGCATGTCCAATAGATAAATACCAGCCACCCCTTGAAATTAGTCTTGAAATAGATTATAACGAGTCATTACTAACATCTAATACAATATTAAAATATGAATATAGAAATGCTGATTATGAAGATATTAATCGACATCTTTCGTCAATACATTGGGAAACAAGGTTTGAAAACTGTAATAATATAAATGAAATGTCCGAAATATTTTACTCAGAATTACATAAAATAATCGAAAAATGTATAACAAAGAAAAAAAATCAAAATAAATCACAGTATCCAGTCTGGTATTCAAAAAACTTAATTAAAAGATTGTCAGAGAAGAATAAATATAGACTGTTATATAAAAAATATCATAACCCGCGGGATGAAATAGAATTTAAGCTATTAAGAGATAGGATGCGATGTTATTATTAACATAGATTTTAAAAAATACTTGAAAAGGGTGGAATACAATATAAAAGTAAATTCAAATCTTTTCCATTCATACTTAAAAAACGACGTAGTAATAAATGTGACAATCCCGCGTTAATGACGTTTAATAATTGTTCTTTCACTAATGGCTCGGATATTTGTGATCAGTTTGCGATTCACTTTTAAATATGTATTACACAATTCACAATTAATTAATATACACATTACTGAAAAAGAAGTAATTGAGAAATTGAAACGCCTTGATACATACAAAGGGTCAGGCACAGATGCTATACCTATATTTGCTAAACGTTGTGCTGATTCACTGGCGAGGCCATTATTACTGATGTATAACAGATCTCTAAGTGAAGGTGAATTTCCAAGTATATGGAGTTTGGAGGTGAATTTCCAAGTATAGTTTTGAGTCATTAATATTTCAGGTACTAACAAGGTATATGAAATCAGTAATGATAGTGAATCAGCATGGTTTCATTAAGAAAACGTCTACTATGTCAAATTTAGCAATATATGTTGATGATTTGTCACAACACTTGGATAATAAATATCAGGTGGATTGTATTTATACTGATTTGGCTCAAGCATTTGATGTAGTCGATCATTAGATTCTATTGAATAAAATAAAGGGATACGGCGTTTGCGAAAAACTTATTAATTGGTTAGAATCTTATTTAATAAACCGTGAAATGAATGTGGTGATTAGAGGTTATCAATCAACTACATTTGTTCCGACCTCACGGGTTCCACAAGGCTCAAATCTCGGGCCTACGTTGTTTGGAATATTTAGCAATAACATATTGGGGTGTTTTAAATGTTGTCGGTTCCTACTATATGCGGATGATCTTATATGGAATAAAAAGATACTTGATGTTAATGATTCTATAAATATGCAAGAGGATTTAAATAGATTATCAGTGTGGTGTGATGACAATAATTTAAAATTAAACCATTTAAAATGTTACAGTATTTATTTATTATTTTTATCTTCAGTAGAAAAGAAAATAACGTTAAATATGATTACAACATAAATGGCAATATCTTAGAAAATGTTAACCAAATACAAGATCTTGGGATTATACTAGATTATAAACTGAGTTTTATACCGCATATAGATAATTTGCTTAAAAAAACACTAAAATTGTTGGGTTTCATCATTCGAAATACAAAAGAATTCAAACAGTCATTGACAAAACTATCTGTATTTTACTGAATGATACGAAGTAGACTTGAATACTGTTGTATATTGCCTGGAATCATCACTATCAAGTCCATAAGGATCGAATTGAGAGGGTTCAAAAAAATTTTTCCGAAACTTAGGGTACAAGGATAATATATTGAAACAAAATAGCACTTACAATGATCTCTTAAAATTCTATAAGACACCTTCACTTTCCAACCGAAGAGACTTAATAGATTTATGTTTCCTACACAAAATAATAAATGGAGTGTGGATTGTCCTAATTTATTGAATAGCAGTGCCGAAATATAATGTAAGATCCCATCTTAAATGCACTTTTAAAGCTCTGATCACGAAAAGCAATCTTGGCAGAACCGCACCTCTGAACAGAATTGTTATTACATATAATAATTTTTATAAAAAGGCATATCTTGACATTTTCGACACTCTCTTTTAACTTTTAAACATTATTATTAAAAAAACATATTAGCTAGACTTAACATGTATATAGATTTCTTTATAACGTTTTTGTTATCATTCCTTTTTTATTATTGTTTGTTATTGTTTTTTCTTATATTAATTTATTAAATTTAGTCTAGTTTAATGCATGCGGAGTCAGCCTTTAAGTGGGATATACAATGTTACATGATTAGTTTAATGTAGTTAATGTACTTTGAAAACATTGTGTATAACGTTGGCTTCCTTATAAATAAATAAATACTTATAGTACAGTCTTTCACAAAATATTTTTGTTTTAAATCTACTCAGACGCAATTCGTTACATTCCAAAATATATACACTATTCTAATTCTTGCTGTTTAATGTTAATATGGTATAGTTTTTACTCTTTAGTTTATTTAAATTTCCGAAGCTTTTCTATTTTACACTCACACAAATACTATATTGAAGCCAAGCAAGCGACTAAAAGCTTTTTTTTTGTGTTATACTAATAGCGGTCCAACTAGACTCACGGGGTCTCCGCCAGGGTGAACGCTACTTGCATCATCTTCTCGGACACTTTTTACTTTTATAGTGTTATGGCATCAAAACATACAACGAAGGCGGAGCGCTCGCAATCCAGTCTACCTGGAATCGTAAAGTGCCAAACATGAGAGGCAGCGGCATTTCACAAATATTCGTACCGAAGAATTCGAATAGTGTAAATTTATATACGCAAGGCAGCACAAATTGAATCCACAGAACACCGCTGCTATGTAAATAAAATATTATATATATATATTTATATGTACTCTGGTTGACAAAAGCCCATTTTACATCTTTTCTTCTTTGTGAGTGTATTGTTTCGACCAAATAATAATAAAAGGTTTTTTAATAAATTTCACATGCAAGCCGTTATGAGCGTCTAAGGGATTAATTCATGCGCATAATTTAATCTTTTTTTAACTTTTTTCTAGATGAGGCTGAAGTGTTCAGTTCATTCAACCCATCTCTGTCTGTCTCTCATAACGTAGGCAGTGGCCTAATTTTTTTATTTTTTAGTTTAAGGTTTATGTTTTATTATATTTGCATTTGGTATTTTATGATAAGATGATCTACCCATCATAGACATTGCAAATACTGCAATATTTAATCAATGTTCTGGATGAATGCAATGCGGTAAAGAACGTTATAGGTCTAATTCTTCTTTATTTAGAGGAATGTGGATAGGGAAAATTTTTTAGACCGTCCGAAGGTCTTCGACATGAATACTCGGGCAACGAGCTAGCCACTTGGAGGCCACGGGAGCTAAAAAACGAGTACTAGGAAATACGAACCGACACCCCGGATCAGGTCAATGGCTCTGCCGCCGACCATATGGTATCTAATCTTCGTGGACTAATTATGGAGCGAAAGAAATGAAACTGCATCATCAAAATACCGACGTTCTTCCCCCATTGAGTCGATGGCCGTCAGGTCGAACTACTCTAGCCAGTCCCACCGCAAGTTATGTATGACGAAGTCACTTCTAAGCCCTTAATGTTAATTGTTTGTAGTAGGTACTAAATATCAAAGACCAGTCACTACCAATACTCCCTTACTTCCAGTCACTGCAATCATAGAGTAAGGAAGTATCTATTTCCGCAACACAAAATAATATCACTCGGATAATCCCCAACTCAAGGGAAATTCCTCTCGTAAAAAAGTATTTTGTCCCGTGATTAAAATCGGAAGATTGAAAATATTTTGAAATGAAGGTTGATTTTCATAGCGGCGTCGATGGCAGACGTCCATAAGTCAATAAAACTGCGAAGTCCCCGGGCGTTACGATTACAGGGGCTATCAGACCGCAAGAGCGCCGCGGGCCGCAGGCTGGATTATGCAAATTGTACGAAAACCCGGCCCCACGTCGTGTCGCAACTGTTCTAACTAGCTACGCAGTGGGTCTACGGCGACGCGGACTATTTAGCTACGCCCGCTATTTGCTACAGTTGTTAATTGTTCTCTGGGCATAATATATTATTGTACAGAGAGTGTGAGTATGATTCGTTAGTTATTTGCTCGCTGCTATGTTTTTCAGACCAGACTGAGAGAAAAGACAGAAACTAAAAATTGTCTCACAAGACACGCAAAATCTCAGAAATTTTAAAATACGAAATGATTGAAACGAAAAAATACATGCGGGCAGTTATAGAAGAAGAAATTTTTGCTTGAAAAATTGTAGATTAACTTAATAATAATTTTAACATATGGCTAAACTTATGAAAGGTGGCGTTATGCAGTATCACGGAGCTTAAAGCTCTGCGCAAAAGATATTCATCTGTTTTTTATTACGTATTTCCATTTAAAATTATACATTGAAATATAGGAATATAAGCTAAGTCTAATACTTTAATTAATATTATATTTACTAAAATATTCGATTTTAAATAGAGATCACTGGTTTTAAAGTAAGTAGGTACACACCCAAGAGCATCGTTATAATCATTTGTTTCTAGCTACGGCATGCATGGCTCGGTCGAAGAAGCTCCCCGTCCCTACAGAGTACCAGCATTGAATAGTATAACGCTGCTTAATCCTTACCAGTACCAGTACACGAGGCGGCCCACCTTAGACCGCAGGGGTGCCACCGCATCTGCGGTATAATTCCTTATTGAGGACGACTTTGAGTGCCACGAGCCGCCGATCCCTGTGCTCGTTTGTCACCTTCAATACAACTACAAAAATTTTCCGTTGAGACTTCATCAGTTTATGGCTTTAGAGAAAGTCCTAAAAAAATGAAACGACGTTGTTAGCGCACAAAAGCACATCGACAGCTCCATGCCGGAACTTACGTCGTTACGTTGCTGTGCGCTTATGCTTGTCCAAATGTAAACCACAAAGGGTGATCCACATATAAACTCAGGGCCGCAACGCTAGAGTCCAGGGCTGTCATTATTCAAAAATCAACTGCTCTTGGGCAGCCCTGATTGATCCCCGAGCGGGGGCTCATATTGGCTTTGTTCTTTTAGAGGACGTGTCTCCTCGTTAAGTGTGAATAAATTGCAAAGTGCGGTCCCCGGGTTGGCCTTTTGCCTTTAAAGGGCCACTTCATTTGCAGTTAGAAGTTTGTTGGGGCAATATTTACATATAGTAGAGCGGGGCTGAAGCTGACAGGGTAAGGTAATCCTTCTTTACATATAGTCATGTATTTTTAATATTACGAGTGGATTAATGATTTTTTTACAACAATCTACGAAAAATATGTTGGTCTCTGATCTTTGTTAAGGGATGTTAGTACAAAAAAAGAAAATTAATTAAAAACAACAACAAATAATAATTATCACGTGCTCAGCAGTGAAGGAAAACATCGTAAGAAAACCTGCATATCTAAGAAATAAGAAACAATCTGCCAATCCTCAGAGAAGCCGCCTGCTGCCCTATGTCCAGCAGTGGGATTTATATATGTTGGCTCTGACTCCACTTAATAATAAATAAAACAATAATATTTTCTTTCTCTTTTAATATCGATTGTCCTGAACATCAATTATTGTAAATTTTACGAACTTAAAATTTAATTTAATTTTCACCCTGAACGTAATGTCTTTGTTTCAAAGCTCTTTACCGACTTGTGATTTTAAAACCCAACTGGGACCGCAATTCTGTTGACTTTTTTTATCAAGAGGTTATTGGACAGTACGACTTCATACGCTTTATGTATCGTCACACTTTTTAATTTTAATCCAAATTAAATTACATTAATCTCAAAGTTTTTATTTTGTTCTCAAAGTTTGCATTTCAATTTTGTTAAGAAACGATAATATAAATTGAAATGTGTAGCCCACAATGATGAAATCTTGGTTATTTAGGTCACAGCGATTCGGTTTTCAAGATCTCTATTGCACTGAATATATTTATGGAACAAAAGGTGACAAAGAGTAAACAGTACATCTGTTGGTACGAAGACCGCAGCTTATATACATCTCTGCAAACATTTATTGTTTTTTTACTAGATGATGGCTACCACATCAAATTGTATCTCCTCATCGCCCATATGAAACAGCAGGTTTCAGCTGTTTCACGTTTGTGTTGTGTGTGGGCGTGGAGCTTTCCTGATGGAGCTGACTCAGTTATGCTGTAGACCGTCACAAGTCACAGCGTGCTATTACCACCTTGCAACCCCAACTCTTGCAGCTTGGGGTTGTGGGACTGTCTGTTGTGCTTTATGGGGTCGGGCGTTGTCGTGTAGGAGCAGCTGTAGGGGATGACCGATTGACTAAAGTTGGTTGCTGATGTGCGAGCTTCTCCATCATTGTCTTCAGTTATTCACAGTACACATCTGCAGTAATGCTCATGCCGCTTGGTAAAAAAACTGTGATGAATCACACAGGCACGAGACCACCAAACAGTGACCATCAATTTTCTAGAGGTCATTTTTCGTTTGGGGCATTGCTTTGGTGCTGAACCAGGATCTAAGCAACTTGCTGAGCGCTTTCGACTGTCGAACTGAATCCACATTTCGTCGCACGTAACAATTCGGTTCAAAATTGGCAGGTCTCAACGCGTATGTTGCGCTGGTGATCGTTAAGTTCGTGGGGGGGTGCCCTTATCTAGCAAGCTTTTTTACCTTGCCAATTTATCACAAATGGACCAATATTGTTTTGATGTTAACATCATTGTTCACCAAAGTGTCCGGACGACCACGAGGTTCATTTTTCAAATCAAAATTTCCAGAACGGAACCGGGCATGCCAATAACGTTCGTTTGTAAAGTTCTCTCCGTAAACGTTGTTGATGTTACGTTCCGTTTGTGCCGCTTTGATGCCATGACGGAACTAATATTCCATAATTACACGAATTTTTAAAGTATCCATTATGCCAAACGTAATGAAAATACAAAGATAATCAATAAACAAAAGACTGACTTTGTAATGCCATGTTTTTAAAACAAAATTAATTTCAATTTAGAATTCACAGCCATTCAAAACTTTTTTGGTTTGAAATGTCCAATACTGAAGAACGGCAATTTCATAGGTAAAGACCCAATATTATTAGTTCATTTATATGAACTATTTGCACGCTGTACATGCACGTTCGTGATATCCTGTGCACGCTCACAAGCTATCATCACTGAGCGAGTTTCAGTATTCTACAGTTTACTTACGACTATGTTTGGACGACGTTACGCGCGAGTGGAGGGGGAGGGGGGAGAATTATAGGGTTCGTACTTTGGTCCGATGTTGGGGGTTTCGGGTACTGAGGTCTTCCCTCTCAACCACCAGGGGTGACAACGCATGTGCATCTTGAACCTTTGAGGGTGCAGACGTCATGGCCGCGGTCACCACTCACCATTAGATGAACTGTGAGCTGGTTTGTTAGCCATTATATTATTAATTAAATTAAGCGTAGTACTTCCGGGCGAAATGACCTCCTTGTGCTCATACTGCATTTTAGTGAATGTATTACGTAAAAATTAAAACTCATTTTTTTTTCTTGTAGAGTTTTGATCTGATTAATTATCTAAATTAATTTATCATCACCACAACCACCGCTGGTGGGGCGGTGATGTCCTCCTGCTCCATGACCGCGGTGATCCCTTCTGGTTATTGCTGCACGACTTCTACAATAACCAGAAGAATATTTGCACACAATATTTTTATAGTTCCGAAAGCTTTTGCGCAAACATAGAGGCACTCAACTCATGGTCCGCTTCCTTATTTCGATATAATGTATAATAAGATCAGAGGAAGGTTTAGACGCAGTGTCAGGGACACGGCACATGCACAAGGCATACTCAGTACCGGAAACCAACAAATTTGTTTCTTGGCTTGGAATCGAACCCAAGACGAGTACTATAAACACTACCGTGTGGTAATAATGGGCCGTTAGACATATGCCTATATCGACTGTGTTTAATCTATGTGCTTAATTTGTTAGTGCTACGAGAGTCATAAACACTTGGTGACTCTCGTAGCGAAACCGCTGCGTTTGCAAGGCGATTCGTCGGCGTTTCCTCACGCGACGTCAGCGGAATGTAAATAAGACAATTCTCGTTTATTTCAGCCAACGCCCGAGTTGCGCCATAACCGGCGCAATCAAATACAACAAAGACATTAAAGTGTTATATGAACAGCAGTATCCTTATAAGTAATATTTATTGCTCGAACTGCGCTGGGTAATTATTTAGGAAGAAGCCCCCGTGGCTCGTTCACCCCCCGTATATGGTATGGGGGATGGGGTGTTGGTTGTTAGAATCTGCGCGGATGAATAAACTTCTCTCGTATATTTTGGATGAGGGTGTGCAGGTAACTGAATTAGGACTATAATGTCTGTTTATGCTTTTTTGAAATTTCATTTGTCTTGTTGTTTATAGAGGTTATCTCTCCGGTCTCATGTTACGGTTTCCTTCGTTATAATCTATATGCAACATGACACCCACACTAATCCCGGATAAGGAATCAAAGTGTTGTAGACGAGGGGCGTGTCCTGGCCCGCAGTCACCGCTCGCCACCAGGTGAGCTGTGAGCTCGTAGCGTCCCTAACAATATAAAAAAGCTATCACTATACTTATATTATCTGTCCGATGGAAAGTTGTACTTGAAAATAAATTAAATTATAAATAAATTACCTGTAGCCTATAATTGTGTAGTTAAGCTTAATTAATTATTACTAGCCGCAGTCCGACGTAGGTAATTTGAAATGCGGCGTGCGGCGTCGGACAAACAGACAGCGTAACAATCGAATTACCCACGCAAATATTAATCTTGCCGGGATTATTAGCGACTAAATTGATGTTTGCGGATACGGAGATTGTTTTATTCGCTTGTATCAATATTTTACAGATGAAATACGAGACCTGTGTGTACATACATATGTCTAAATATATTGGTTATGAAAACAAATGGGTTCCATTCCATCACTACCGGTATGAGGACGCTCCACGCCATCAATCGAGCTGCGGAGAGGGCATCGCTCGGCATCTCTCCGAGCGATCGAATGCAGTGGACTAGTGATGGACTGAGTTGACGAGGACGATGATATACAAGCGATATTGCAAATTATTAAAGTTTTTGTTGCAAACATTCTTAAACGTTCTCTCTTATAGTTCTACGTAAATCTTAAATAACTTCTCATCAGTTAGAAAATATATCATTGGTGAACATGTACAAGATACTCATATAAAGGTTGAAGCTGTGCAATGCGTAATACGTATCTTGTTAAAGTTTTAAAATAACTACAAAAGGAAAAAACTATTTACAATTTCCTTTTCCACTACATTGAACCCATCGCGTTAAACACAGAGGCTCTGTCCCGTTCTCGCTCTATCATCTCCGAAAGAAAATCTTGTTTTTTTCTGATATTAGGGTTACGATTCACCAAATGGTAAGTGATGATTACCATGGACCGTTACCTTCATCCTCAACAAAGATTCATGCGCATGCGTAGTCGCTTTCGGTGGCTACTGTGGAATGCCTTGTTACCTGTAATAGGGTTTTTATGGATAGATTACGACACGGGAATTTGAGTATGGATTAATTCTATACAGATTTTTTTGAAAAAACGTATGCATCTCCTTGAGTAAAGCGACAAGTTAGGCATAGCAGATTCGACCCCAACACTCTCGACTCGCAGGCCAACAAGAGCGGCCGTTGACCTGCAATTAGCATTCCGTAACTAAACTAAGGAAAATTGCATCTTTATGCCGAAGGGATCGTCACGTCAATGGTTTAAATAATTTCTTAACAAACTGCTTCGTGACGTCACAACGTGATCCAATGTAACAAAATCACTAAGTTGTCGAACAATTGCGCGAACTTGAGTCTTCGACTCCCTGAGGCGCGGCCCGGCCGAGCCCACTCCGTACGAGCACCGTGTGCTGTCGAAATAAATGACTTGTCGGTGTACTCCAGAATAGCAATGAACGTCGAGATTGCTTGGCGGTCTGGCTTAATCAGATATTGTACGTGTCCCGCAACACCGCCGCTCGTTACTTCAGTAGCTATCTGTGTCGAGTGTTTTACGATAATTATGTTTCCGCCCGTGACTTGATATCTGAACTTACACCAAGGTTACAGTATTAACCATAAACTACAATGTTTTTTTTTTACTGTATCGAAGGTGTAGGACACGAGTACATAGTTGTTCCTGCTGTCCGCGACATCCGCATTCATCCTCGTGGGAATTGCCACGACACCAGTAACAAGGGTCTTCGGATTCCTATACTCACCGGTTGCAATAACAGAAGTATTGTGCTACTTGTTTACAATGGTATTCTGTGAGGACGTGATCCTTCCCCGGTCGAATAGTTCATGCTGCTGCTAGAAGTAATCTGCGGCCTAGCTCAATTTTACATAAATTAAAAAAAGGAATATTAGCTGTGTTATTAATATTACTAACATTCCCGTTGAATCCAAATAAACTGAAAATGCTTTAGCTAGATCTTTCTAAAGTTTTCTAGAAGATGCAAGGACACGTGTAAATACAATTTTTGTTCTGTTCAAGGTTATTCTTAACTACGTCATGTTGTACAGAACTTAACCTTTAAAAACAACGTTTGGTATTTAAGTATAGTTTGCTTTGTAGGGTGTTCATCTGTTAATTATTTAGTCAATCCAAATAAACATATCTCAATGAAAAGATTCCTGCAATGAATAGCATATCGTTCCCCTCTTGGGCGAAGCGTAGACAGAGGATCCATTCCACAAATAGACCGCGGTGGAAATAAAGAAAACCCCGGCGGGCGAACGCTTTCACGCTAAATTTGAAGGCAATTTTTTCCGCGGTGCAATTTCAATTTACATTGAAGTGGTTTCGTATCGCGGAATCAATTAGCCGAGTGGTTACGGCCCCGCGCCGGCCGCCGGTAAGTGCACAGATACAGTTCAGTACAAATTGCGTGCATGTTGTTCTGTATAATTGGTTTTATTGCATTTAGGGTGAAAAACGAGCGCACAGCTCACCTGATAGCAAGTGATAGAGCTAACATTAATACCCGTGGGCATCGTCATGCAGATACATCACAGACAGGTCAGGTGACGCTAGTCCGAGGAGCAACATCCTTCCTTGGCGCTGCAATCGTCCGAGCTTAGCGGCTGTTGTCCACTCGTAGTCCAGAAGACGTGGCAGCAGTAAGGGTCTCTGGATGTCCTCATATTCATCAAACAAAACACAGCAGTGTTATGCTCATGATGTAAACCAATATGGGCGCGGTTCCTTCCCATTCGTGCTGCGTGTATATTTATTATATATTATGTTATACTTTACGAGAAGTCGAGTGACGCCGCTGGGTATGGATCGTTTGGTAAGATATTGGCTTACCTCTGTTTTTTAGTTGAGTTGATCAATCCAAACTATGTTATCGCTAGGTTAGCTTAGCTAGGTTTAGGTAGGCTTAGCTAGGTTTAGGAAAATAGCAACCATGATCAGGAAAAAGACATGCTGCTTACTGAGGTGACGTAGCGAACAACGTTGCCTCCCCAAATACCGGTAACAAACATTCTATATAATATCTAGGCTCATCATACATTAGTCTCGATTCTCCATCTTGATGTACTTTCCTCTCGGGTTAGTTCGCTCGACCGATGTAAGTTCATTTTACTTGTTTGTCGACTACAGTAACAATTTAAGTGCCATTTTACTTCGTAATATAAACCCTGCATGACGAAGAACTGAAAAAAAAACCTGTCGAAGTACTATGGTCTGTTAGGTATTTGGAAATAAGTAAACAGTTTTGTAATAGAGTGGAGGTATATGAATATAGATCAGTCGATACGCCACTAGTGTTTGATTTGCCACCTCTCGTGTAGTCCCGTTGCTGACTATCAGTTTGGTATAAAAAGAACTTAATAACAGCTAATCCATAGCTGAACAGATTACCACAAGAGCCACCTGCATCCATCGACTGCCCGCAAACTTGCACCGGTCGTCGCTCTGTCTATTAGCCGGTCGTCCTAATCTGCGACTGGCGGTTTAAGTTTACCGCTCTCAGGAACCTACCCCCCCATCCGTTGTCGGTTCAACCAGCTATATGGCCGGCCCATTGCCAATCAGCTTGCTAATGTTTTGTTCAATGTCGGTCACCCTCGTTCTACTGCGGATGTCTACGCGCGTATTCTATCACGCAGTGAAATACCGAGCATAAGCCATCCCATGTACTCCATAACCCATCCAATGTACTCCTCAAGTCGCTGTAGTGACTTTGAGCTTCCTTATACGGCTAGCAGTCAAGAACCATATCTGTTACTGTCCAGTCATCACTATCAGAAGAAATGTACCATTCATAAACTTTATAAAATTCATAAATTAACTAATATTATATATCCACACTGAATAAGTTCACCGGAACTCAAAGTGATATGTTAATAAAAGCAGATTTTGAATTTCGTTAATTGTTTAACGCCGCCATTTCATTTTATTTTCCTCGAGCAGGTCGCGTAACTGCACGGACCGATAATAAAATAGATGCGGTATTATCTCCTAATAACATTTTAGGACGCGCCATCGTATTGTTGACAAATTTGTATATACGATAACAATAATTCACTATTCATTTAAATGGTTGTGAAACGAACAATATAAAAAAGGCGCAATTTATTTTAAAAACATTTACACAATAGCGATACATTAATAACTACAACCTAAGTTTAAACATTCTTCTTATACATATATGCCTATGAATATATATCCCACTGCTGGACTTGATGGTCGATGGTGAAGAAAGGTACTCGAGTGGTTTCCTCGTACGCAGATTTGATCGTAATGTTTTCCATTTCCACCGAGCGCGCCGTAAATCAGCACTTTCACAAATTAACGATTTCTGACACACGGGATCGAAGTTATCTTGATGGCGTTCCGTGAAAAAGTGATGTTTACGTTAAATGATTGTTCAATAATTAAATAATTCAATAACACCAAAAACTTAGGAAGCATTTTAATTTAAAAAGTTCAAAGCTATAGGCTCAGCTATCTTTAATGCAAAAGTTTAAAATGAGATGAGACTTATTTGAAATTTAAATTTTGTCTGTGTTTATACAGGGCAGGTGCAGGTTTGGCCCTGACGATTCCTTCTTTCGAGGGATTAATCAATTCGTCGAGGGGGAGTCCGTGGGATATTTCAGACATGTGACATAGACATACTATGGAAAAAGTCGAAATAATGTTACGTGTATTGTAGCATTTATTTTTGATAATATAAAAAAGAACTTTGACATGAGATCCTTGCATATATATATTAACGGATCCATGGATAATCCCGAAATGCTGAGCGAAAGTTCCCTTAAAGTTCTCTGTCGTGTACCGCGATGCGATACTTCACTCTTTACTCACAAATTGTACAAAACCAACTCCCGAATACCTAGGCTGAGCAGTCTGTACAATCAGTTTATTCCTAAAGATAAATCTATTGACCTATTTAGTGACAATTTAGAAACTTTTAAGGCTAAAATTATTAAAACTCAAAATACTCCTATCTGATAATAATTAGTTAGTTAATTTAAATTATTATTTTTTATTTAACTTTGTATAAATAGTTCATTTTATCTTAATCTTAAGTTATTGTACAACTAGTTTTAATTAGCATGATGTTCTCTAAGTGGAATTATGTGTATTTAGCAACCTATGGCCATTTTTACGTCAAATCAAGTTACATGTAATTCTCTTGGTTAAAATAATAAATGGATTAAAATAAAATAAACATCGGTGTAATGATAGTGGTGGGGATTGGTAGAGCTGTCGCTAATTGCTAACTGCAAAGTGAATGGGTCGCCTCGGCCGGGGCAGCATCACGTACTTCCACAACACCAGCATAAATTTTAAAGTTAGTTTACGTTAAATAGTAAAGGAAATACACCAGAGCACTCTGTGATTACGTGCAATAACGGTTAAGGAGCTATTTCTCTATGTATGTAACTGCTATATATGTAACTGCTATATATATGTATTAACATGCTTACTAACGTGATCATTTGCTAATCAGAATATTTTCCTGACAGTTTCCTTAATTTGTTCGTAAAATTTTAACATTGGGTAATTGATTTCATTTTCCTGCTATCAAACGGCAAAAGAAACGAAAGTAATAAAATTTTACCAAATTATAATCAAATCTCAATTGCAAACTTTTCAAAGCACCAATTCAGCTAATTCCAATTTAAAATGTAATCTTTCAAAATAATTTTTAGACAAATATATTGTTCTCTTAATTTTATAAATTAATTAAATTTATTTCTTTAATGTTCGGAATTTCTTCAAGTAATTATGAGGTACTTATCAAAATGTTTTTGCGAAATTTTCTTTGTAATTGGTCGTAAAAAGTATTATATCCACTTTGTTGTACAAAAACTCTGATAGAATAAGTTTGCGTTTATAAAGGCTTTGTGCAGGAAATACTGATAACTTTTCTTCTCGCTGTTAAGAATTCCTCTCCTTTGCTGCTTTATACGATAATTATCTCGTTAATGTAGCTTTGAGTTCAATGCGAAGTCGTCTTCAAGAAACACAGGCACAAGTTAAAGTGCAAATTAATATTTTCTAGGAATTATGCTATGCTCGGTGTTTCTCTGCATAAGTGAATAAAAACGTGAATATCCGCAGAAAAACTAAGGTAACCCAGGTGGGTCCCAGCCATATAGCTCATAGACTCGATGGGGAAGAAATGCAGACGACATATGCAAGTCTGTGAGAAGTCAATGGATGCAGGGGCTCAAGACTGTACTCTGTAGAGGAGGCTAGCAGTGTAATGTTGAGACAACTTAGTAATATCTATAAAAGGTCTTTTTAAAAAATCGTCAAAAAGAGAGTCTCCAGATAAAGTGAAGAGTAGTTTAATTTCATCAAGCGTTATGTTTTTCATGAATCGTAGCCATGACCGTGCTGTCTTGCTATGAGTTAAAAGCGAGCGCTTAGTCTGATCTAAAACTACGGGTGATGTTTTCGTTGGAGCGAGCAGGACGGTGCGGTGCGAGCGCCCGAGAACCTGCAGGAGCTAAGCGGAAGTTATTACCGAGGCCGCTTCCTGCAGCGCCGGCGGTAAACAGTGACGCCTATAAGATTACTTTCCCCGGTTCGTACCAGTACTTTGAAGTTTTACTTTTTGCGCTCAAATGAAATATTTATGTTTCATATGTAAATTCAAAGGATATTAGAAGGGACGGTTACGCAATTATTATTTGTATATAGATTATGTTCTTATGCATGACTGCAAAGTAAAATCTCTTTAATTTCTTTACTTGTTCCTATCGACCGAGCCCGCTGCAAGTGTGTCCCCGGCGAAATGCATGGCGGTACATGTATCGCAAGGCATCGAAACACTTCAGATCGTGCAGATATATAAAAAGTGAGATTCGTTTTTTTATATATCTGCACGACCTTTTCTTTTCAACAGCAGAGTAACGTTGCAGCTGTAAACTACCGGTAGCACGAGGGAGTATGGTCAGCAGGGGCAGGATCACGGTTTCAAACAGTAGGTTAGTCTAAGAGTTTCGTCCGGTGAAATGAACCAGGTTAATAAGGTGAAAGTCAGTCTTTAAGGTGAGTACGTAGCGTCACACCTTACTACTTAGAGATGAAAATAATAATAATAAAGTTTATTTGCTGTAGTCCTAAATACATTTCAGTTCTGTCTGGCCCCCACACCAGGCTGAGCCTGTCCTGTGGGAGAGGACAACTTGTTGATTTCCAAGTAATTGCGGTACATTGTAGGAAAGAAGACAATATTACATTAAGAAATAATTGTTAATTAAATGAAATTAAGACAAAATTACACGAAAGTTACATAACATTAGCCCAAAAAAAAAATTAAAAAAAAAATTTTAATATAAATCAATGCCTTGAAACAATTTAAATGAAAGAAAAATAAAACTATAGAGAGTGTTGTATGTGTGTGTGCGTATGACTTGTGGGCGGGTGTGTGTGAGTATGGAGTGTGTTTAGGTGTGTGTGTGTGTTTGTGCAAGTGCGAGCATCAATCAACAACTATTGATCTCATATCGATATGAAGCGATCAAAATTGTTCCTATTTTACAGCGACTAGATCTTCTGATTCACTGCGTTCTGATATTTTATAATATTAGGGCAACACAAGCACGCAGCTCCGCTGGTAGGTGGTGGCTGGACTCCGTCACATCTCATAGTCAATGAAGTTTCAGGATGTACTCATATTGTCATCCCTGAGGAGTGAAATGGAATGCCTTGTGATCAGACGAAACACAGCAGCGTTGTGCTACTATCTCACGCCTGTATGTTGTGAGGGACTGGTCCTGCCCCAGCCGTGCCGACCCATTCATGCTGATACTCTGCTAATGTGACTTATCGCCGGACGGGGTGTGCGGGCCGCAGGAATCACTCACCGTCACATAATATGTGCGCTCGTTTATCAACCCTAGTAACACAGAATAGCATAATAATATAGATATTATATATTTATTTGTTTCCCCCAATGACGGCGTGAGAGATTAATGAGAGCTGTAAATTAATCAGAAATTTTAAACTTGATTTATCCTTCCAATTACGATCCACTCGTACGAATGTTCTTACTCACTCGTATCCGTAGGTGTTCTACATAGATGTCAGCTCGAAGTTAGAGCGTGATTTGAATAAAAATATCAGCCTTAACGAAACAAATGAAAACATTTTTTTGTAAACAAATGAAAGAGATGTAATGAAAACCACAACGTTCACCGCGCGCCTGAAGCTAATTGAAGTTCGAAGATATATTTCTCTCATTCATTTTTAATTTTATTTACACTATAAAGGTTATCAAAACTCAAACTCTAATACATATCCCGCGCACCGCACACACGCGGCGACAAAAGAAAATGCAAAGCAATATCAACTGACGCCCTCGAGCGCTTCCCGATCGGACAAATGGCCCTGAACGATACAACTCGCTCGAGGTGAAATCAACCGTAGCTGTAAGCATTCAGGGCTTAAATTACAAGATATCGCCGGGCTGGATGTAGCAATACTATAAACGGCGATGTGCACGCTAAATTGAACTTTAATAGAATAATGTTAAGGAAAATGTGTGTTGGTGTAATAGGAATTCGACCGGCAATCGCACCGACCTAGGCTTTGTTCATGTCATCGATGTTTGTCAGGACGGCCCATATAGCCTTGTAGCACGACAGTGTGCGGTGTAGGAAATGCTTTATTGAATTCGGCCTTACTTACATTTTAGGGTTCCTTATTATAATAAACGGATTTACGACTTTGTTAATTTACCTGTGATCTGTTCGTACTGTCGGTGGAGGGTGTTAGCCGAATACTGATTCTTATCTAATTGCGAGGCGTAAAACTTATGGATACCGTATTTTTGTCTTTTATAAAATCAAATTAAGGATGGTAATAAAGCACCCAATTCCACAGCACCTATATCCACATCTATCCACAATAAAGAACCAAGATGCACGCGTGGGGTGATCCGTCCGTGAGGCGTCCCATGTCAGGCCTATCTACAGACTACCAATAATTGTGTCTACGTAATACGTGTGTGTATTCACCCTATTATTATATATTCTGACGTCTAGTCAGTTCCGTAATACGCGCGAGTAAATAGTTTTACTACCAAAACATCCATCGCGTTAAGGGAGCCAATAGGACTGGTCGTGCTTGTGTCAGTACTAAACCAAAAGTACAATCTCACGGACAACCGAAATGCCCTTCCTAACCCTTAATCATTCTGAGTACACGTCAAACCGATGCTGACCATTTGTCATAAGTTGCAACTGTTTACAAACGAGACGGGTAAGCCTGACGTTCACTTCCTCGATCTTATTATATATATAGGTAAAGTTAATACATAGTACACGTGAGAAAATTAACAATTAAATGTTGGTGGATATGAGCTTTGTGTGTGGCGCTAGCTTGTAGTTCCACGGTGCTGCTTTATTTAAATTTTAAGTAACTTTTATAAATTTATTGTAAACATGTACTTTTCTAATTTCAAGCCGGAAACAACGATTGCACTCCCAGTACTAAATTCTATAGCCGTAAAGAATTGAAGAAAAACTTTTTAGGGACGAGTAAGTCGTTTCATTTAAAATGTAAAATATGCTGCAGCAAGATAAACTAAATATAATTACTTTGTATGACTGTAGAGGGAAAATGTAGCTGTATTAAATTCGTAGCTTTCGCGTAGTCGTACGGTATAATAAACGTAGCGACATCACTACGCCGCAACGCATCGTGTTTAAAATGATTTCCATTTTCTCGATTAAACGAATAAATTTTATTTTATTTTGCAGCCGCTTTGTGTAACCGGTGCAGATAATGTGTCTTTTGTGAAAAATAAAATATTATTTACCAATCGGTATTTTATTAAAGTTTAATTTTGTTGAACGTTGTCACCGCGGCGGCCGCGGCACAAACAAATTAATGTCGGCTGTTATTCTTGTTGAGGCGTCGCGTTCACTATTTGTTGCTATTTCATTTTATTGTTTATGATTATAGGAAGGTAACGAACTACGAAATGTGTCTAAAGAAAAATGCTTCTCAAATTTCTCTTTCTCTTCTGATATTCACTATGAATATGACTTTTTGCAGTCAGATCTACATGCTTAGCGTCTCACTCGTTACCTTGGCCACATAAACAGTTTTAAAATCAACAAAAATTATACAAAATATTATTCAACGCTCGTCGTTGCCAGAATTAACTTTCAGGTGTTCGAGAATCTCGGAAACGTGACGGCCATGACACTTCGACTGACGGACGCGTAATTACTTTTTTGCATTTGCGGTTGTGAGGAATGAGGGCGTTAGACGTAAGCACCTGAGAAGAGGGGGACGAAAATTAAGGAAAGTTATCTGAAACTTTCCTATATTGTATTTGTGAATTGTTCTGTCTTCAAAAAATTTTTAACACAACGTTCAAGTAAACTTTGACGAAAAGGGCTGTAAGATAAGATAATAATTGAGTGAGATGTGATACATATTAAGTTGATAAAAGCAAACCTTAAAATACTAAATGCAGTTATAATAAATACACTGAGCCGGAAACCAATAATATTTCTACAAGAATGGGGAGGTGTCGAACCAAAACTCTACGAGAGCTATCGAATACTTTCTTGTAATTACTAAACGTACTCATGAAAATTTTTGTGTTAAGCTATAAAATTGTAAGTGAACTTTTGTAAAAGCAATAAGGATTATAAAAAAACAATCCAAAGTTACTATTAGTATTGCCTTAATGGATTGCTGCCAGCCACCAGATAACAGCCGATGTATTCGAGCCTCCATTGATTGAAGCTTTTAATATTACTGCACAAGTACCGTCGCGTGACGTGTAAACAGATTTAAAATGGTCGATTGAATACCGCTCTAAAAGCATATTTAGATAAATAAGTTGAGTTGTAATTTGTATGTTTAATACAATGTTATGCTTTGAAGTAAATTGTGTCACGTTTAACAAACACTTTGTTAACACTGTAAGGTTCAGACTTGAAAATAAAATCCACGAAATTTACGATCAGTGGTTATCTGTAATATAATATGATACTGGCCTTGGCAATATTTGCCGGAACGCTTTCTATACAAAATAAATAGCGCGAAGAGAATATAAGAAATAAATAAGTGTCGCTATATCTTGTATACTATAGTACTATATACACTATCTATACTAGACTCGATATACTATAACAATTTTTACCGAGCGATCCCCGAAGTGCTACTTTTTAATACGTTTTTATTATATTAGCCTGTTTGTACACATTTATATGATAGTAAGTGATTTTTGTTGCACATGGTACCCTCATTCATCCTGGATGATGATGCAGATCCATTTCCTGTTTTCGGATCTGTTAACTCACGAGACAAAAGACAGCATCTAGATGCTGATATCCATCCGGTGAGGTTGCGGTCCCGGTCGTGCCCACCACATTAATGCTGCAAGCTCTTTATTCATATTTTTTATATTACTTTAAGAGTTACAAACGAACACACAGTTCACCTGATGTTAAGTGATTCCTGCGGCCCATGACATCTGCATTCATCCTTGACAAGGAATCATAATGCAGATGCGTTGTCCCCCTTTAGGACTGAGATGGAATGCCTCGTCACCAGTAGCCCTACCATTGTTAATCTTCGTATATCCATAATATATATACGTAATAATTAAATCATTTTCTCCCCAACTCTAGTGACAGTATTCTCAATCAATAAAATAATAAACGTAGTCGATACGAATTTAATTTTTACGACGCCAACTTTTATTAGAAGTTCAGATTTTGTGTGGCTCTGTGTGCTCCGTTAACGAACGGCGATAAGGATTTGAACGTTGTTCTAGTTTCCACGTCACATCGGAATCCGGTAATGGGGTCATTTGGCAAACAGCAGCGCCGTTCAAACAACGAGCCGGACGACGCTCTGTCGGGATCGCTAAAGCTCCAATATTACTGATGTGATTAACCTTCCTGGTGTTTTTCTACAAACAAATCTACAAATATATTTATGTAGTGGATTCATTGTTCTTGTTCTATATCTATAGGGACAACTGACAAACATCTTAAATGATATTTCAACCTTGAGGGTAAAAGTGATGACGACATTGTAATATGTTTTATCTTTGTTTCTTTTTTACTTTTTCTACTTATCTTTTGTGAATGTTATGTGCCAAGGGATTTGTAATTGCTTTTCTATACTTGTGACTTTAAATTCACGTTACATATTTGATTACATTAATTTATTCATTATTTTATGGAAAAATGCAGTTTCAGTGGGTGGGGTCAGACTTTTACCGGTTCGAGCTTAAAAAAGAAGGACTTGACCACAATCCTCGTGGGTCCACGAAAACAAGGAGGCGCTGATGCTGTTCTTGGGGTTCATCTGTTAGGGTGTGTGGTGTATCCGTTACCCAACCAAGACCTCAATTATCATCATCAGTTATTCGTACAAAAACTTAATTACAAATCCGAAATGTTTAAAATACAAGAAATAAGGGAATAAAAATTGGAAATGTAACCAAAACTTCTACTATCTGATGCAAACATTACAAACGGTGAAATAACGCAGCAAATATCGATTCTAAACACATTCGTCATGTGTATGGCGACTATCACGATAAAACTAACCCGAAAGTCCGAAACGATGTGTTGCGCACTATTCACAATTCACAATTCACTAATCACTATTCACTATTCACAATTCACTATTCACTATTCACTATTCACTATTCACTATTCACTATTCACTATTCACAATTCACTATTAACTATTCACTATTCATTATTCACAATTCACAATTCACTATTAACTATTCACTATTCATTATTCACAATTCACTATTCACTATTCAATATTCACAATTCACTATTCACTAATCACTATTCACTATTCACTATTCACTATTCACTATTCACAATTCACAATTCACTATTCACTAATCACTATTCACAATTCACTATTCACTATTCGCTATATACATTTATTGAAAATATAAATGAATAATGTATGTAATGTAAACTAGTATGAGCCGCAATTTTTTGTCCGTGAGTTTAATGTTAAAATTTTATCTGTTTTATATTGGATTTTTAGCCAAAAACTATTTTCGGAAGTTTAAAAAGTAAAAACTATTATTAATAAAATAATTGTGACCGATCTCAAGTTATTGTGAACTTATTGTCAAGATGTCCATCCTAAGCAGCGAAATATTATTAAATGTATATTAAATTAAGTTTTATCGATTTAAGTTATTAAATTTGATTTTACAGTTGATACTGTACAATCACAGAAACATTTCAATAAAGTATCTATTGATTTTGATAGCGCCGATAAGATCGGTTTCAGTTCCGAAGTCGTGAGCACGAGTCGACCTTCGTCGTGTCAAGTGTGCCGCTGCGCCAAGTGCCACGTATATATCTCTTGTTTAGTCCACTGGGAGCTATACATCTTGAAAATTGTAATTCAAACAACAGACTGCCTTAACTGTGTACTTGTCGGTTGTAGAATGCCTATTATTACACTGTGTGGGCGACGTAAATCATTTCAGTACTTGTTTATTACATAATATATGAATACAAGTAATATAAAGAGTAGTAGATTTCACACAAGTAGTCTGAGTCCGAGTGTTCCTGCCCGCGTTGGCGCTAAGCTGTTCCTGTGGCGAGGAACCTGTCCTCGAGGAAGCTTCAAGATGCGCTTGCTGTGTCTCCCCTGAGGACTGGTATGAAGCCGATGCTGGCCATGCGACACAAGTGTTGGACTGCATCGCCGCCATTGGTTCCTTGTAATATGGTCATATTCAAACTGCCTAAGTCCTACTACGTCACATGTTCTCAAATTAAGGTCCAGCTTAATAATTATTTCATATAATATATTTTTATATAACATTATTTCTTATTTGTTTATACACAAACACCTTGTAAATTTGCGATCTTTATATTACGATGACGTAGGAGCACATAGATCACGATATAATGTAATCCCTGAAGCGAATCTACGTAGACACCCAAATCCTTGCTTCATAGGAATTCAAGAAATGATTGCCGTTGTGGCGTTTATACTGAGATGGCTGGGCTTCCAGCCGCCGGTACGTAAGTAGCAGCTTAACCTTGCGCTGCTTACAAAACTGTTTCCTACAAACTCATTATATAGTTTCCTACAATATTTTTAATATCTTATATATTCAATTTATATGAAAATATTTACAAGTCGCCTGGAACATTTAATAAATCTCTTTACCACCGCGCGGCTCGTGCCGTGACACTAAAAGCTTCACCCAATCAGCGTCACATCTCTCGCGTGATCAGACGCCGCCCGCCGCTGATGAGATGCGCTGCAATCCATTAAAATACTTTTTCAGTTTCAATTTTTTATTTTGATTTTCATTTCACATTCAATAGTATGATTAAAATTATTATATTCTATATATGTGTGTACACCGCACGCAGGCCTTCTGCACACTCATCTTCAGTCAGTTATTTTTATTGTATTTCTTAGACATAGAGCATGTGATAAATCGAAACTTAAAATTACGATTATTAATTTTTTCGCTGCCGGTACCGGGGATTGAACTCGGTCTGCTCGCGTGCAGTCAGAAGCGAGCGCTTAATAACTGAACTACCACGGCACGGACGATCTACGAAGCAGAAATGGTACACGTAGCTTCTGTTTCTTTTAATTTCTAGTTTTGCGCTCCAGTCCCGCTGTACGGATTGTGATGTAATGAATACTGATGATGCTGTGTGTTGATGACAAATCTGAAATCCGTCTTATATCTCACTAATATAAATGAGATATAGAAATGCATTGCGTCGCTCCCACCACCAGTGTGAGATACAGAAGGGATAACGATTTTACCCTTACATACAATGGTATTCGTACGATACCACTCTAACGCAGTTTTCAATCCTATCCCGACTCGCAATGGAGTCGGTCCTCAAGTTTACGTCAAAAGCTTTCGCGTTTGTGCCCGGATTTAATTAATATGGCATTTAGTGTAATTTATTGCAGCCCCTGCCGACGCAGCCAGGCCTTGTGAGGACCGTTTTTAATTTAAAGAACCCTTTTTCATCCAAGTGAGAGCTACGCAACGCGGCTCTATCAGAGCTCGACGTACATTAGTTCTTTACCTTCGTCAAATGGTAATTTTTTCGAGCGTTTATCTCCGGAAGAGGCGAAACCTTTTTCCCCACATTCGCCCTCTATCTTTGTAATATTTCCAACTATTTGTTTTCCGAGTATCTCTACTCCCTTTCTTTATTCATAAGGTCCAATCTTTCGGTTATTTGAAAATTATGCGGCTTCACTTCGACCGCGGTTTTATTACGTTTCATAAATAATGGGATATTTATATGAAGTTGAAATTAATTTGTCTGTTTGTATAAATTTCTTCTAAATTGCAGTTAGTTAGTTATTGATGACCAGAAGTTTTTACACGACGTATACAATTAAGCTCGCTGGGTTTTGTTTCTAGTACTCTTAGGCTTTGAATTATTTCTTAAAGCTGATAGCTGAGAAAAGCATAAAATAAAATATAAATATTCTGTAAATAATTGAGTAAAGTAAATGCAGAAACTCACTCCCCACAACACAACACCTCGTCACTAATATCGGGGACAAGAGAGCCTCACACAAGCGGCCCTGATTACGTGGAATGTTTAAGTAACACAAATATTTACTCTATCGACCTCTGCGTGATTTAAGCGCTCTCACCCTCTGGTATTCGGTTAGTGAGTCCGGTTCGGTTACCAGATGAAGCTGAACCGACTTAGACGTCTTTGTATTCGTTAGATTATTTCATTTGAATACTTAACGTTCCATTTGAAATCCGTAGCCCTTGATGATAAACAACATCAACGTCAGCCTATCACTAGTTCACTGCTGATTTAGGCCTCCCCCATACATGTTTTTATTACATTGAGAGCACACAGTTTACTTAATGGTAAATGATTCCTGCGGCCCGTAATGATAAATAAAACGTAATGTAGATGACATTCATCCTTGTCAAGGAATCTTAATGTAGATGCGTCGTCACCCTTGAGGACTGAGATGAAATGCCTCGTCACCAGTAATAAAGGTCTCCGGATCCCTGCACTAACCAGGCGAAAAACATAGCAACCACCGCAAATAGCAGCGTATTGTCAGATTGCCACAAGGCGATCCTGAGCCACTAACTCGTCGCAAGCTTGCATAGGTCGTGTTCCATCTTTGTTCATTTGACCGTTGGAGTAGTACTACGCTGTAACTGCCAGTCCGAGTATCCGCTCAACAAGTTTTCTTCCCCATCGGTTATCAATTCTACAAGATAATCGGCCTAAAAGTGACAATTTTATGTTTATTTATCCTATCAATGCATTAACACGTTAATTTTTATGTATAAGTCGATCGTTCGTAGTCAGGTGGATTGGCACGACGTACTCGTAGCAGTTTAACTTTTAAAAACACTGGTACTCTTCCAGTTAATGATAAAATAAAGTATTTGCTAGCAACAGAGCAGTGTAGCACAAGTGACTTTCTAGTTAAAAACTATGTGTATGGTAACCTAAGAAAGACAGCACGTATATTTATGTGCGCCCAAGCGCGATAAACTATTATGGAAAAGGGACGCACTTAGTGCCGCGAATATTTAATGCATATGGACTTAAGGAAGATAACATACGGAAGGTCAGCAGCAAGAAAGAATTTAAAACGCAGCTACTGAGTATCTACGCTGCCTAAATAAACCTAAGCATTATATAAAATTATAGAGTATCTTATGTATTAGTAAGTATTTAAGATAGATATTTGTCAGTTTGGCGAAAATTATTTAGTAATTAAATTTAATGTATTTTAATAAATAATAATAAAAAAAAACTTCTTTGGGGGATTGGGGGGTGCTAAAAGGTGACAACTGTCCTCGGGCGATGTTTCCTGAGTAATAACTTCATCTTTACGGTCGATCCTCAAACAAAATGAGGCTGGGGCGAAACGGTGGGCGAGTTTTGCCTGGGAGGTGGGCGCAAAATTAGATTTACGACTTCGGAATTTTTCGGAATCCATCGGAAGTTGGCCGCGGATCAGTCTCGAATGCCGCCAGCCGACGTTTCGCATTATCATATAAATGCGGAGTTGATGGAAAAATATGGCGTCGATGCTGGAATCACCTGGCGAGCGATTTGCGCGACGTGATCTAAATATCTTGATATTTGATATTTAGTTAAATGTTATAGAGACAATGTATATTTTATCACGCGTGCGTGTTGGGGGGCTCATCGTAATCAAGATGGGTTTTCTTAATCGTACATATGATGAGCTGTAAGAAAGTGTTATGTCTCTTTAATACTCAAATATCTCTTGACTATTTAATTTCGGTTGTTGCGACTCAATTAATTAAATTTCAGTCATTTAGAACGCGATTAATGTCTGGATACGATAAAATTCACAAATTTGTGTCAAGGCTGGTCTAAAACAGTAAAATGATGAAAACAAACTTCGCATCAGTTTTCTTCAACTCGTGCGGATCGACCGCCTTCAACTTCCTGTCACGATTACTTACTTACGGGATAACTATGTACTCGATATCGTGAAAAAACGAGGGCGCCATCAAAATAGCAGTTGTAAGCAGCCCCCGGATTCAGGTCGCTCGGGCAAATGTACAGCAGTGCAGTCATTACCGACCACCAATTAACCCACTTCTTGCTTCTTTGCATTACGTGTTGCTATCGTCGATTTACACCAGACTGGGTTATACAATGCCGCGGCTTTTATCTGAACTCGTTTCATGTTAAATGTTATGTTATAAAATGTATTTCATATATCTTATGGTTTTATTTAATATAATTCATACTAAGATACAGTAAACCACAGCAACTGTAAGTATTTGGTAGTAGTGTAAAATTTACATAGTTTAGGGATGGGAGTGTCTCGCTATGAATCAACATAGTTCCTCTTACTTTTGACTAAATGTGGTGTTGATCCTTGGAGCCTACTTCTCAACAGAGTATATGCAACAAGCATATATACACATATATCATAATGTGCCAAACACTCTTTCATTTCTCAAAAGTACCGCGCCGTAACGAGTTTCGTCGTCTGTTGTAGGATGCTATGCTTTAAGACAAAGTCTATAGTCACTTCATCACGTAGCTGTGTTTCAATGTAACATGTTGTAATCCATGTAAACTATTTATTTATTATATTTATTTGTCATATTTACTATCAGACCTTCTCTTCAAAATAATACAAATTAAAAATAATACAAATTAAAAAATTATACAATGTAAAATTTTTTGTAACAAGAATTATCCTAAGAAAAATTTAATAAAAACCTCTTCTTTTTCCAAATCGGGGCAGACAAAGATAACAAGTGTTATCCTAAATTTATCAGAGGTATGTCTTTCTTCAAACACTGAGCATAATCAAAATATTATAACAAATCCACTTCCGGTAGCAAGCCAAGCTCAAGAGCTACGATCGAGAAACCAACTACTGAGCCTGAAAGACACAGACAAAGTAATCTTAAAAGTTGCGAGCATTCTTACCTATCCTAAGTAAACGGGATTAATGTAGGATAGTTTCGGATTGGGAAAATTGCAGATCGGGCCTGCGGGGTCCCCAGAGGACTAGAGCACGTGCCGGCCAGCGAGGGATGGCTATCTATAGTGCAGGGCTAGCGTGCCCATATGACGAATATTTGGTCAAATTGTTCTTGTTTAGTTTAACAGTACATAAATATTATATAATACTTATTGTTATATTTTATGTAATATTAGGGAAACGAGTAGACGGTTCGGTTCAGGTACGCGATGACTGCGGCCCGAGACTACCTAATAAAGATCCAACTTGCACGTGCGCTGTCACCCCTGAGGACTGAGAGCATGTGCCTCATTACCTGTAATAGATGAACTTTAACAATCCAATACGAAACCCCGTTGGTACTCGGAGAGGGCGTTTTCTCCTGTTATGTCGACCCATTCCTATTGTAGCTAGGGCAAGTTAGAAACGTCAGCACGGTGGCGGGTTGTTGCAATACGCACCTGCGCACTAACCTTAACATTATTTAACTAGGTCGTAGGTTTCATTAGCTCCTTACATATGAAGTGGATTATTATTGATATAATTCGACCTCATGCATTGAGTGATGCATACCAACAAACACTCAGTGAGTGCTGCGTTACATTACTTAACCGTCACAAGAACGAGGGAATTTTGAATCGTATCGTTACTTGTGATGTAAAATGGATACTGTACGACAATCGGAAACGCTCATTAGTGGATGTACTGAGGAACGGTTTTCCTCAGTACATCCACTGATGAGCGTTTCCAAATCCTGTCCCAAGCGAAAATTGACTCAGAAAAAGATACTGGTGAGGGTTTGGTGGACCAGTGCTGGTGTCATAAACTATAGCTCTTTAAGGTCTGGTCAGACGATTACGGCAAATCTGTATTTTCAACAGTAGCAAACTATGATGGATAAGCTAGCCGTTAAACAACCGAGACTGGTCAACTGCTGTAGCCCACTGCTGCTTCAGGACAACGCTAGACGTTACGACAGACGGTCGCTAAATTAGAGGAGCTGCGATTGGAATGTCAGCAGATACCACTTATTACGCAATTCATGGGCAATTTTTTAGCAATGGAATCAATGAACTACCTATTAAATGTCGAAAGTGCATAGATAATACTGTAATTTCGTATGTAAGGACCTAATATTAACAGTATTATATCCTGACCTAGAATTCTTCGGTATACAAGGATGATGGATGAGCAGGTGGTTCACACAATGTTTAATCGCTAGAGCTTCAGACACGTGTCCATGGCGACCTCCATTTGTTCAGTGAAGATGCACTGCTATTGCCTTAAGAATTGACCTAGAAGGTTTCTTTACCAGGCGTTAGGTTACCAATCAAGGAATCAGTCATTCAAATAGTTTGATTTGCCAGACTATGACACAAATGTTGTTACAATAGATCATAAAACGCATAAACATATTCTGCCACGTATGGTGTGCAAATATTATAATGAATTTAATATTGTATTCATGTAATTATATTATCACAATATTAGGCGTCAATATTATTTAATGTCAATATTACTTTATTATTTCATTCACATTTTCCAGCTTCTCTTCTAGGAAATGTTTAACATGTATTCAACAGCGCATTATATAATATTGAATAGCACATTATATAATGGATTTCTAAACACTGTCAGAGGTAAGTGTATAAAATATTAAATATTATAATAAACATTAGTAATTTCATTTTCTAAGTGTGTTTTGTTATTGCTTTTAATTATTAATGTAGCATCATCAGCAAAAAGTAAACAATGTTTGTTAACTGCCAGGGAGGTCATTAATGTACTAATACTTCCCCGAGGTGTGAGGTGTGAAGATTTTATATTCACATTGACAAGTTTTTGTTATTTCTACACATTGTTGTCTATTCTCTAAGGAACTTTTAATCTTATCATTAGCTCTTTCGCATATGAGGAAATCTTTAATATAAGAGTTTTTTGACAAACAAAGTCGGAAGCCTTTGTCTTTATTTCTCGTGAAACTAATATACAACAGACTTTAGTTCTAAAATAAAGACTTTCAGTTATCTATTTAATCAGTGGAAAACATGCTGAAGTAGTGGAGCTATTTTTCAAAAATCCGAATTGTTCCTTTTTAAGTACGTTACATGACGTCATGAGTGTTCCACCTGAGAGTACATAACTTTCTCAAGGACCTTCGACAATCCGTGTATTAATGCTATCGGATGATAGTTGCTCATTTCAGTTCTTGCCCTTTTTTATACAGAGGCTTGACAATTGACTTTTTTAATCGCTCTGGGAAAGGTACCTTTCGTTAAAGAAAAATGTATTATGTTGTGGGCGGGGTCAGAGTAGTTTTGAATATTATTAGTTAAGGATATGTAGTTATTATTATTAGTTAGGGATATATAGTAATTATTATTAGTTAAGGATATATAGTAATTATTATTAGTTAAGGATATATAGTAATTATTATTAGTTAAGGATATATAGTAATTATTATTAGTTAAGGATATATAGTAATTATTATTAGTTAAGGATATTACTAATTATTAAATAGCTCTTATGTTTTATTAGGATTGTCATGTAATTTATTATCGATTTAAATAGAGTTTATTTCCGTTATGTTATTTGTGTTCTCTTTAATAAAATGCCATGCTGCTTAACTCGTGGGTTTTGCTTTACTTATATAGTCTAGGCTATTCATTCGTTGTATATATATTTTTTTAAATTTTAGTATAATTATCATATATAATTCTAATAAATTGTGTTTATTATTGTATACATAAATGATATTTTAGATATAATGTCCTTTTCTTAATGCAGCTACGTGTAATGCCTTTTGTTAATCCTGCGGTTTTAATATTTTTTTTGAGTAATTTTAACTTTAATGATAGGAAAACACAGTTTGTAAAAAAGAGTAATGGTATTTAGTATCGATTCAAAAGCTTCATTTACTGTTTGCTAGTTTATATCTCAGAGACGGATAAGCTTGAAATATAATAATAAAATTTTGCAATATTTTCTTCACTAAGATCCCTAAATCCTCTAAACCAAAAACTTGAACTTACTCGGATATTTCCGTTGATTTCCAGACTTCATGTTACTAATTGTGGTGATTTGTGATCTGAAAGAGCTAAGTAATGTAGGGCAGTTTTTGTGTTTTTTTATGTTACTTACTATGAGGTCTAAGACTGAGTTTTTTCGTGTTGGTATTTCTATATGGTTTTTAAAAATATTATTAGTTAATATAGATTTTAAATTATCTATATTTTTATTTTTTTTAACATATCCTCCGGTAGAGTGTGGACACTCTAGTCGCCGCACATTATTATTTTCTAGTTTTTATTTTTACAAACAGTATTAGCGAGCGGTTCAAGAGTATTAAGGAATAACCGGATTGTCGAGCTCGCTGTGGCAACTCACTTCACAGCGCGCTTACAACCGGTTCCTGCACCCTGGCTCCATTACGTTTAAAATTTTAATGAAAATTTAATACAGGAAGTGCGGCAAGCTTCCAATGAATAAATTATGCGCGCATATGTCGCGGTGCTTCCCCGTGTTATAGAATACGCAACGTAGACATCCGCAGTAGAGCGAGGGTGAACGACACAGCTCAATAGATTAGCATGTTGTGGCGGCAATGTGCTGGCCCTACAACTAAGTGCACCGATGGGAAGGAAGGAGCTTGAGTGGCAACCTCGGACTGGCCGTCGCAGTGTAGGACGACCGCCCAATAGACGGAGCGACGACCTGCGCCAGCTTGCTGGCAGTCCGTGGATTCAGTTGACTCGGGGTCGTTATTTTTGGCCATCTATGTGGTAGGCCTATGTTCAGCGGCGGACTAGTGATAGGCTGTGATGATGATGACATCCTCGTCCTCCCTGATGCAGAAGCGGACCGTAACTTCACAAAATACCAGCGTGAAGTAGCTAAATAACACTGCTCTGTTTATGGTGAGCTTAGGGATCTGAAGGCTCAATTACGGGTGAGAAATCATTACATCTTGTTCCTCAAGAGTGACATTTAATCATCTTAAATCGTTGGTGGGGATTGAGGTAGGCGCCGCCATCGCTCACCATCAGGTGAACTTTAGTTTCATGAACAAACAGAAATGTGGGGTAGCGTCGACACATCTAGATATGTAAAAAAACTTTTTTTGCACGCATGCGACGCTGCACGCGATTTATTTTAGTAGTAGTTACTAAAAGGTAATAATATTAAGAGGTAATAATATCCTCCTGGACGATTTCGAGCACGGCGATATCTTCTAGTTATTGCCTGACATCAACTGCGCAATACATTTTATAGTGCTGTAAGCATTTGCGCGCCACTCGTCCTCTCCTTCCCTACTGCGATGAAATGCATGAGGAAGGTTGAGATACACTGTCAGGGACACGAGACATACGTACAATATTCCCAGATCCGAAATCCAAACAATTTGTGATGCGCTCGAAGTAGCCAGGCAAGCCACGCGCCACACCGCGCGGTCGGCTAATCTTATGAGCACTTGTTGCTCACCAAAACATTTAAATAAGAAAGATCAATGCCTATCTATCAACTAATTCATCCTTCTTTTCTTATATATTTTTTAAATCTTAATATATCAAGATCGTTCTCATTAACGAGGCAATATTGATAAAGGTCAAATGAATATTAAGCAGTTTGGAACAAAACTTCTAGTCAGCAAATTGTAATTGTTATTCGAAACTTACAGATAACAAGACACGAAAGAAATTTCTTTTGAAGGTGCCTTATCTATACCCTGAGTAGAAAATTCATGTTACGTATACTGAAGTAACGATGAAAGTAGTAATGAAAACTATTAGCGGAATGAAACGGCCGGTGGAGAGAATTCTAATAGGGATCTTTCAAAGAATCAGAGGTTATTTTCATTTGGAAGTATTTGGTGCTGGAGGGTCGAGAGGTGTGCCAGCAAGATCAATTAGAAGACGATTATGTGAGGCAAACTCATTTGGAAGAATATCTCGTTAGCTAGATTAGAGTTTGCAAATAATATGAACATCGGACTGAATGTCGGTTGAAAAATGTACTATTTTGTGATGAAACAAAAATTAATGTGATTATTTCTGACGAAAAACAACATGAGAGACATCCACAGAATAAAGAAATGGATCAAATTATAAATATATATATTGTATATATAATGATAAATTATACGAAAAAAACAAACATGGAGGAGGGATTATTAAAGACTTGGGCTGTTTTTGAAATGATTCAAAACACACAGCAACAGTGGTTAAAGACTTTCATATATATATATATATATATATATATATATATATATATATATATATATATATATATATATATATATTTATATGTATAGATATATATATAAGATGCAAATCATATATGCATACTATAAGGGGAATAAGGCGGGGGGGGGGGGGAGATTAGACCCCGTACAGTCCCTACGTGGTACGTGTGGTACCATGTGAAGAAACAGTGGCTACAAAACGTAACAAAGAAACATGGCAGGAAATTTCAATATCATCTTGCATCAAATTAATCTGTTCGTTGCGCTATCATTGCTGCTAAAGGACATGCAACAAAACATTAATAACATAATTTCTTTAAAAATGTCTACAAGTAATTAAAATAATCTTCATTATAAAATTTATTACTACTAGTTTTTTTTAGTGACTCAGTGTGTCCTTAATTAGGTGGCCATACCTTAGTTCTATTAATACAACTTGAATTATAATTAAACCGAATAAAAATGTAGGACGTCTCAACTTTATTGAAAATATTTCTAATATTTATTTCACAAATTATTTGAATATTGTTGAAGTTCCTATTGTTTTAAAAATAAAAATAAATAATCAAAAATCTCAGTTATAATATCTCTTTGGTGTCTTTCATTTTGTGACCACTACGGTATATATATACACTGCAGGCCAAAAGTTTAAGACCACCTTAATTAAAGTAGGAAAATAAAGTAAAACTCCAATAAAATATTAAATGTTTAATTAACCCGTTTAATCATCTAATAGAACATTGATTGGCAAACAATATACTATAAAAACGTAAAGAAATATTAACACTCCATGCAAAAAAGGCTATAGTTGGCTAAACCATTTATCATCAAAAAATCCTCCTGTACATTTAATGACTTTTTTCACAAGTCTCGGCATACGGGCAATTCATTTGTTAATGGTGTCTTGTATATTACAAATTATTCCAAATATAGTATAAAGCATTTACGGACGTTCCTATCAAGCTCTTCCCACAAAAGTTTAATGGGTATGAGATCCGGGCTCTGAGGAGGCCAAACCATGTTTTCTAACGCCCCTTGTGCCTCTTTCTCTTCTAAATATCCTCTACATAATTTTGAGCTATGCTTTGGATCATTATCTTGTTGTAAAAGGAATCCATCTCCAATTAATCGCACCCCGGAAGAAGCGGCATTTTGTTCAAATTTTTTTTGTACTGTTCCTTTTTCAAAATTCCTTGAATTTTAATCAAATCGCCAGTTCCTTGGCTAGAGAAGCAACCTCAGACCATAATTGATCCACCACCATGCTTGGTTATTGGGACTACACAATCTGACATCATCTTTTCTTGGGCACTGCATCGAACGTAAATTCTACGTTTTGAATCGAATAGTTCAAACTTGGATTCATCGGTCCCAAGCACTTTTTTAAAATCTTCTTCAGTCCAATCTCGATGGGCAAGAGCCCACTGCATCCGTTTTTTCTTGTTTTGCGGCCTTAGCAGAGGTTTTCGAACGGCAACGCGACCATACAACTTCGCTTCTCACAGTCGCCGTTTTACTATAGTCAATGATAAAGGTTTAACTCGGATTTTGTTTACTTCAATGCGGATTTATGGTGCAGTTAAGCATCTATTTCGCTTGCTGGTAACAACAATGAAATTATCTTCACTCGACCGTGGATGATCTTGAAAACTGCTCGTGTCCATGTACTGAGTTATTGTGCCATGAACACAAGTCTTCGATAACTTCAGTTGTGAAGCAATCTCAAGTTCGGATTTGCTTTCATTATGTAAAACAGCGATGGCAGAACGCACTTCACTGCTAATTTCTTGAGCTTTTCCCATTTTATGAAAAGTCTTCACTGTAGAAACCACAAGTTTAGACTAATTGAGATTGTTTGTGAATAAACTCAAGTAAACTCGGATAATAATATTTCAGAAACACGTATTTTCAGGAGCTAAATAATCCTAATTATTAACCAATACGTAACAAAAGCAAAGTAATTAGTAATGAGAACATTATAAAATATTATTACGAACTCTACCACCTGGCTCTAGCGTTAGTCAGTGTTTGATAATAATAGATGTTTATTGTCCAATAACTTGAAAGTAAACAAAAGAATGACTTCTTTAAATATCTATCGGCTCTCTTCGCGTGTGCTTGCTAGTTTGTAAAATATTAGGCGAGTTGTTCTCGAGGGTCCCAACTCGTTGGGTGTCCGGTCTGAGGCCATGGGAGGGAGTTGCATGCCTGGTCACGTCACCTACCTAAGCACTATAGTTGCCAGCTTATTGCCACTCCAAACTCTTACTTTTCAGTTCACTCATAGCTTCATATTTATCGCGTGCATGGTGTGAAAGAAAAACTGTTAGTAGCATTTTTATAAAAGCTACCACTATTCAATATATATACCGTTATTCAATAAGCTTTTAGCACCACAACATAACAATGTCTGAGCGTTCGTTTTTAATTTCACGGCAGGCGAGCACAACGAGTTTGATGCCGGTGCCGGTACCAATGAACTTGTAAATTGCAATCTGAAGTGCTCGTTTACTAACATAAGGAAAGGTGTCAGAAAAACTGTATGTCTTAGTGCTAAATATACAAATATTTAAAGTCATTTGAATCAATTGTAGCTCCGTGGCGGACTACACGTACACTACAATACATCTACTGGAGAGATATCCTATGCCCAGTAGTGGGATCCAAATTAGATATAGGGTGTTACTTTACTATGTTTTGCTTCTGTACATTCTTATCTTTATTGTAAGTGCCGGCCTACGACCCATGGACACTGCATCCAAAATCAACTCGCCCACATAAAGCTATGACTTTACTGCTGAGGATTGAGATCCTTTTACCAGTAAGTGGGAAATATCTCTCATTATATGTTGAAGTCACGTGGAGTTACCATATGCACTCTTGTCCAAACAGTGGTGGCTAACTAGGTTATTCCCTCAATTAACCCTTTTCCAGAACACTGAAATACGTAATTACCATATTATTCGATTTTGAGATCAGAACAAATGGAAACATCGCGTACCTTGGAACAATTACTCATTGTCGTATTCCCACCCCGACGACACGGTTCGAGGCGCGTCGTGTCGATCGCAGAGACCCGACGTACATTTAAAAGCCTGTTGAAGTCGATTAACGAACCGGCTAATGGCGACACATAAAAGGGCTCCGTCAGATTTCCAAGTAGCAAGACGTCATTATCTCAGCGCAGCTGCTCAATTTTCCGTTGTGGTGGTTATTCATTATGCACAAGCCACTCATACGCCGCGGGGACCAACTGTCACTTGAGAACGATTTGAATTACATTAACAACTTTCTGTTTATTGTACAAACATTGAAACATCTGAATGTATTATTCTTATTCTTATGTATTATATTACTTTAACTTTCGTGTGCTAGCTGCGACCCTGACATCTACAATCACAAATATATCCACAATAAAAGATATACATGCGTTGTCACTCCTGGGTATTGCGATGGAGTTCCCAAAACAGCAGCGGTAGGTTGCTGGTCAGCGCTTCTGCGAGCGAGGGTCGACTGGGCGGACTGACACCTAGCTAGAAACCAGCTGAAGCGTGACTCATTCGCTTCTAAAACCTTTACACATTTCAAAGCCTTTGTTGAAAATTAACGAACTGCATAAACAAGTATAAGTCTTCTTTGTAAGTACAACTTGTCAGCTCTCGGTCGCGGTCACCACCGGATGCACGGAGAACATCGTTTAAACAATGCTGTGTGATTCCGTGAATAACGCCGACACAGCCATTCGTAAATGAAATTATCTCGTCAAAATTACCTTCTCAGAAATCGATGTTGTTTGAAGATGAAGAGGGTTTTATGTGTATGAGTATTCCTGTTGGTCCAGAGACCTTTACAGCTTTATCTAATTGGACCCGCGAGTGGGAGGCCCGCTGAGTAGGGAGACAACGACGATGCTGCGAAGCTGGCTTGGAGAGTGCTGCTGCACCACTGCTGCAATCCGACCCCTGTGAACGAAGAACGTCGATGACAACAGAGGGGGTCCGCGGACTGACAAACGTCACTGACGCGAACTCACACGAACACTACACAATCCATACATGCACACATACATGTAAATTCAGACACTCCACACCGCCGCCGTCGAGCGCGACGTCGTCTTCCTCGCGCAACGGGTTACAAGCTAGCAAGGAAAGCTCGCGGCCTCGCGCTCAGCAGGAACGTGTTGGGTCTCCGCCTACTTACCATACTACACATAAAACTAAACTGCTATTTAAAATTGTTTGTGTTTATGTCAGTTCCCGGTGAGCCCAGTGACGTTACAGTTTTGGCGGTTCAAAATCAAGTCAAAACAAAAATTCTAATTGCAACAACTTAACAGTCATTCACATATATAAATATATGCTTGTTTCTTATAAGCAAGAATTTGATGAAAGCCATTCTTTATATTTAATAATTAATATTATAATATATTTAAAGTTACTTTTTATTTAAAAAATTATAATTTTATTAATTACCAACTCCCATATTTAAATGCACTGTATGCTTGTGTCGATGTTTGCGTGTAAGATTGTTTGTAATACGGAAAACACACACATGTTTTCCGTATTACAAACAATCTTCTTGTCTTCCAACGTTAGGCATCTCATGGTCCGATTGCTCGTTGCTCTGTCCGCCCATACAGACTACCACATATTACATTATTAACTAAACACTATCTGTTTATATTGAAAAAGAGCAATATTTTATATCAAGGACATATGAAGTGTAACAAACTATAAATTCTCGGGCGCTGCAATATTACATTAATACGGACACTCCAGTAAATTTCGTTTTAGTACGTTCTCGCCTGTGACTAACAACTCGGGACCTCTGAGGTAACCGTCCTGTGTTATTAAATTCTGCATTATTACTGAAGTGGCCTGCTCCCCAAGTCCTATTTTAATAAAGAGCCAGACTTCAACATTATTAGGATCTGCTTGACATTTTCGTCCATCGTAATATAACATTTTAAAATAAATCACTCTCCGCACTTGATAAGTTACTTATTCAGATTCAGAACAGAGACCTTTTACTAAATTAAATAGGTAAGTACACCTTTATAGATTTATATTAGATTCTATCAAAATTTTTTGAAAGCACTTTTTCGTCTGTATGTATATTTTCTGCAACAACATGAAAATGGATGTTGGACTGAGTGTTGCTTCGCCAACAAATTCGGTACTTTCTCTTTTCTTGTGAGGAGTCTTACGATCTTACGATTTAATACATTTTGATATATAGGTATATAATATCTGGTCGAAGATTTTAAATAGTTTTGAACGTCTTAGTGTGGACTGAGAATCTAACTCTAAGGAACATAAGCTTTCGCTAAGCCCTAGCTGCTGGGGGTGCGGTATCCCGCGCGCTATATCATTTTATTATAAAAAGAACGTTAGGTAAGGTTAAACTTAGGGAGACTAAACTTGCTGGCCCTGCCTATCGTGACTATATCACGAATTAAATATAAATAAAAGTAAGTAAGTCATTTAGTTCGATTTATTATTTTTACGAAACATTATCCGATTTGACTTTAATACGTTTGTTGTCGAACTGGGTAGGACGCGCTGGGTGCGAGGAACATGCTACGTTCCAGGGCTTGGCTTATTCAATCGTCAAACACCAGACCTCGACACCAACAGTTATTACCCTAAGCTGTAATTCGTATCGTAACTAATCCCTTAGTAAAATGTACTGATAGAATCTGCAAAATGTAACGCATTCATTAATGTAGACATACACAGCTTATGCCTATCTCATTAAACATTTCGAGTTCCGTTCCGTGTCGCTCCCACCTGCCGACGTCGTGTTTATTTGTACAGAAAGCGTATTATCTGGAGTCTAATTGGAAGGGCACAGATGAAAAGCACTTTGATGGTGGCGGGCCGGGCGCGGTGGAAACGGAACAAATTTCGATTCGATACTCCGCTGCATTAATCGGTTGAGACAACTCGCCGACTGACGGGACACAGTTCGCCCAGATCGTGTCACCTAGACCTGCCTCTTTGAACAAAACTATCTGAAATAAACTTTTGTCTTTGAGAAGACACCTGGCGCCCGGATATAATATTGGCTGGTTTTATTTTTGATTGTTGATGACGGTTTTACTAACATGACCTTTGAAATACCAAAGCCCATATATAATGCCACTAATGCTGAACCATCCGAACATTCTGAGAGAACGGTGCAAACCTACAACCCATTAGGAACAGTTGGTGAATACCTACTGCGAAACTTTCGGTGTTCAGCATTCAATGGCTATATCCCATTAGTATGTGTGATATGTAGTACTGTGAATGCATCGCAATCAATCAGTCATGACAGTATTGTAAAAAGTTTTTGTAAAACTCAACAATGCTTAATATACATATCTTACCTTACGTTAAAAAATTATCATGTTTTTTTATACTTCGCAAACATTATATTTAAATAAAATGATTATATTTATGAATATTCATTAAGTTGTCCGCGTAGATATTTAGATATCTCAAACCGTCCCCTCTCATATTATTACAAAATAAGTAGTAAATAAGTAATTACAAAAGTAAGATGTGTGTGATATCTGCGTTGCTTAGTCTATGACTGCCTAGACCGGGGCGCGCGGGGGGCGCACCTGCGCGGGCAGGGGGGCGGCTGGGGGCTCCGGTATTGATTATTCGGGGGCGTTTACTTTCGCCACTGTTTTAATGGGAGCTATCAAATGTTTTTATTGGCAAGTTGGCGGCCCCGCACGCACGGAAGCAACTTGTCAATCGATATGTTAATAACTGATGATTGAGCTCGCTCATTAGCCGGACCGCCTGCACTGTAGACATGTAGTTGGGATCATCTCATTCGCCGGACCGCCTGCACTGTAGACATGTAGGTGGGATCATCTCATGGCCGTTTTTCAAAATGACAAAAAAAAGTAAGATTTTCAAAATAGATGCAATAAAAATATATATATTAAGTTTTGTTTACTCATCTTTATTTGCTTTACACACATTACACAAACACAAACAAATTATAATTTCTTAATTAGAGAAAAAACCGCGTTCTAAAAAATCTCGTTACTTGTATTTTACAACAATGCTACTCGCAGTCCCGTCCAGGTCAGCTTAAATGCTGGAAGCAGTTTACTCATGACAAAAGTCCAACGGCGGATTCGAACAAAGACCATCAGCTTCGCAGATCGTCCCCAAACCATTCGCCTATTGTCGCGAATATATGCTATCCACCCTGCAGTTGTCGGCCTACGTGCCTGTCGGCGCTGCAACATGTTTGTATGATTATGTTCTAAATTCAACAATGTATTGATAGATGCGGGAGTGGTTGGCCTGGTCGAATGACGGTCGGTGAGGAGGAACCACAATGTTCCGAGGAGTCAGAAAATTAGAAATACTGGCTGGATGGACGGACATACCTCTGTGGTTGCGGCTCCTGGTCCGATGGCATAACATATTACTTATACGTATACTAGCTGGATGGACGGACATACCTCTGTGGTTGCGGCTCCTGGTCCGATGGCATAACATATTACTTATACGTATACTAGCTGGATGGACGGACATACCTCTGTGGTTGCGGCTCCTGGTCCGATGGCATAACATATTACTTATACGTATACTAGCTGGATGGACGGACATACCTCTCTGTGGTTGCGGCTCTCCTGGTCCGATGGCATAACATATTACTTATACGTATACTAGCTGGATGGACGGACATACCTCTGTGGTTGCGGCTCCTGGTCCGATGGCATAACATATTACTTATACGTATACTAGCTGGATGGACGGACATACCTCTGTGGTTGCGGCTCCTGGTCGATGGCATAACATATTACTTATACGTATACTAGCTGGATGGACGGACATACCTCTGTGGTTTGCGGCTCCTGGTCCGATGGCATAACATATTACTTATACGTATACTAGCTGGATGGACGGACATACCTCTGTGGTTGCGGCTCGTGGTCGATGGCATAACATATTACTTATACGTATACTAGCTGGATGGACGGACCTTACCTCTGTGGTTGCGGCTCTCCTGGTCCGATGGCATAACATATTACTTATACGTATATACTAGCTGGATGGACGGACCTTACCTCTGTGGTTGCGGCTCCTGGTCCGATGGCATAACATAATACTTATACGTATACTAGCTGGATGGACGGACATACCTCTGTGGTTGCGGCTCCTGGTCCGATGGCATAACATATTACTTATATACGTATACTGGCTGGATGGACGGACATACCTCTGTGGTTGCGGCTCCTGGTCCGATGGCATAACATATTACTTATACGTATACTAGCTGGATGGACGGACATACCTCTGTGGTTGCGGCTCCTGGTCCGATGGCGCAACATATTACTTATACGTATACTAGCTAGATGGACGGACATACCTCTGTGGTTGCGGCTCCTGGTCCGATGGCGCAACATATTACTTATACGTATACTAGCTAGATGGACGGACATACCTCTGTGGTTGCGGCTCTCCTGGTCCGATGGCATAACATATTACTCTATACGTATACTAGCTGGATGGACGGACATACCTCTCTGTGGTTGCGGCTCTGGTCCGATGGCATAACATATTACTTATACGTATATACTAGCTGGATGGACGGACATACCTCTGTAGTTTGCGGCTCCTGGTCCGATGGCGCAACATATTACTTATACGTATACTAGCTAGATGGACGGACATACCTCTGTGGTTGCGGCTCCTGGTCCGATGGCGCAACATATTACTTATACGTATACTAGCTGGATGGACGGACATACCTCTGTGGTTGCGGCTCCTGGTCCGATGGCATAACATATTACTTATACGTATACTGGCTGGATGGACGGACCTTACCTCTGTGGTTGCGGCTCCTGGTCGATGGCATAACATATTACTTCTATACGTATACTAGCTGGATGGACGGACATACCTCTGTAGTTTGCGGCTCCTGGTCCGATGGCATAACATATTACTTATATACGTATACTGGCTGGATGGACGGACATACCTCTGTGGTTGCGGCTCCGGTCCGATGGCATAACATATTACTTATACGTATACTAGCTGGATGGACGGACATACCTCTGTAGTTTGCGGCTCCTGGTCCGATGGCATAACATACTTATACGTATACTCAGCTGGATGGACGGACCTTACCTCTGTGGTTGCGGCTCCTGGTCCGATGGCATAACATATTACTTATACGTATACTAGCTGGATGGACGGACATACCTCTGTGGTTGCGGCTCCTGGTCCGATGGCATAACATATTACTTATACGTATACTACGAGTACGAGTATATTTTCGTTTTCGCTATTTCTGAATTTCAAAGGAAAATGTTGACCTTTCAGTTTAGCCCACGTTTCAAGAATATATTATAATTGAATGTTGACTTAACCTTTTAGCATTATAGCTTTTCTAAAAAAATTTTGGATTTGATACACTTTACGTGGTGCTAAGTAACGCGGCCCGAACGTCTCGTCCTCCTCAATAAAGGTCCAAGATGCAGATGCGTTGTCGCCCCTGATGACTGAGATGGAATGCCTCATTAACTGTTATTGGGTCCCCGGTTTCTACGATCACTATTTGAAACACAGCAGCGTAATGCTGCTACTGTGAGATCGCGGTCTTTACCCGGGCGAGTCAACCCATTCGCGACACAGCCGAGTTCTAAGCTTTGCCACATTAAATAACTTATTACCATATGAACTGCTACAGTTGTAAAACTGATATTTTAAAAAATGAAGGTACTATTCATGGCGCTGCCTAGCGAGAAGCCATTGAAGGAAAATAATTTCCGGTACCGTAACGAGATCGCAAGAGCTCGTATTTATTCAATTTTACGAGATTTTCCTCGATTTATCGTGCGATTGTGGGTGCTACGTGTACACACAGGCAGAGTTGAGTGTAAAATTTAATTACGAAAGAACCGTCAGCGAACGTCCTGCCATCGCATGACGGTCCAACAGTAATTGTCAGTCACTCACGATTAGAGCTTTCTTGGAAATCGGTTTGTTTAAATATACAACATAGGGCTCATGTCCACCGCCTGCGGACGGACATACAATATTACAGATGTGTAAAGAATGCAACAATTTCTTTTGATTTGCTTGATATAACATTTTCGCTTTTTTTTTGGATGAGTAAATCTGCGTACAAGCGCATATGTTTGGTGTACAGTGATCCGGTCGATTATCTACATGCGACACACAAAGTCATTTACATATGATCGATGAGTCAGGACGAACGTGTGTTGTCGGTAATTAAGCCAAGTTTAAATAGATTTAGTACGATACTATTGTAACTGAGATATTTAATAAAACCACACAGAACCTTAATTTTAACATCACGCTACATAGAATGTACATTTTAGCTAGGGAACCCTAAAACAATATTGCACCGACTCCAGTCGATTTACTACCTAATAATAATATAAATAGGCCTACTTTGCTATGCGGGACAAAATGGCGTCCCGTGGTAATAATAAGTTAAAAAAAACCGCCCTATCGTCCCTAATATTGCGTCTGAGGCGGACCAGCTCGAACGAGAGGCACGTGCTCGGCCTGCTAATAGTTTAAACTAGTTTTTTTCCTGACTGTACTCGGTTAGGAGTATATTTTTCATAACTTATGAACAGGAAAAGGGAAATGTTGTTAGAAATTTATCCAAAACGATGTCTTTGATGTATATTTTTTGTGTTTATTATTCATATTTTTAGGCGGAAATGGCTATTGCATTAGTGGGGGTAAAGTAAAAATGTATACGATTTTTCTAATAATATTAGGGGTGGCAAACGAACACGCAGTTCACCTGTGGTAAGTGATCATTGTGGCTCATGTCATCTACAGCCTTCCCTGAGGGTTGACATAGTTATGCCTTGTTACCTGTTATTGGTAAATATACAGTAAATATAGATGTACTCGTATGTATGATTATACAATGTTATAGCTTTTAGCACAATATATGCAAAATTAAATTTTAGTTACAATGGAGAGCGTGTGTTCAAAACTGCTAGACGGTCCTTTGGATGACAACTGCCACGCTCAACAGCAACTCCACAGTCGGGGCGTCAAGTGCCGACCACCGGGTGATTCAAGTGCTCGTTTTGCACAAAAAGTCTTCCTAATAAAGCTGCACTCGTTAGTGATCTGCCTGTCTTCGAGATTCATCTAGTGCCTTAGTCCCCTAAGTGGCCCAGGTGGAGCCCCAGGGATCCACAGGAGACTCGACGGGTCTACGTTGGCATGTCAAAACGTAAGCGGGGGTCCACGAAAATCTATTTGATTTCAATAGTGAAGAACTAAAATGTTGGCTAACTTCACCTATCAATGTAGGCAGATAATATTTTAAGAAGCTCAGCGACTGTTACTTGTAAAAACTTGCATAATGCATATTCAGTACGTGTACAATGCTTTTGTCGAGTTTTTGGAATATGGTAGAAATGTAGCTGAAGGGGTCCACCGGAACCAGCTGAATTTTGAGAGTGATCTATGAGAAAAAAAGTCTGGAAACCTCTAATCTATCGGATGATCGTCCGGCACGTTTGTATGTACGAGAGCTCCACTGTAGTGACTACAGTAGCCACATGCGTTATAACTTACGTCCATCCTCGTGATGAAGAAATAAAAATGTTGGTCAGGTTAGACAATTGACAAAGAAACCTCTTTGCCTGTTATCTCTCTCTCTTTGTCTTTGTCAACTGTGGCCCAAATATATTAAACTTTTCTAGTCCCCAAAACATTGTAACAATATAAGTAAGAAATAAATCATATCCGTGAGCCGGGTGACAGCATCCCGCGGGTCCACTGCTGCTCGTAGTTGCCGCACTTGCTTTTTCTTGACCTTCCTTTGTGGAATATTAGAGATTGAATTATGTTCCTAATAACGTCACAAAGTGTTCAGTAAACTCGCTAATATAGGTATGTAACAACAAACATACCATGTTCTAAATTATATCTACTCGTAAGTTGTAAATATGCTTTGTACGAAGTTGGCCAAATTAGTCCTGTGTGTCTCATAAATAAAAATAGCTTTAAGTGAGAAACTAGAAACATTTATCGATATCGTTGACAAACGTACGAACAAATGTCCGTCTGGTTTATCAATTGTACGTTGACAGAAAGGGTAACTTTTATTTTGCTGCGAAATTATGCCCGAGTACGTTCTAGGTTTCGAACAAAAATATATATTTATATAATTTATAAACAATATTTACACTTTGACTGAACTTCAGTCTCATGCAACGTGTCAGTACAGAAATGCTGTCAAAGCTCCTTTGCGGAAAAATCGATGGATATTTTGAGGATATTAACTTATTAAGTAGTCATCTAAACTTAATTAAAAAAATATTCTCAATATTGTAGAGTGTGTTATTGTAGAGTGTGTTATTTATGATACGCTGGGAATCTATCATTCTAACGGAAAGGGGACAACATTTTGAAGGTACTAATTCCCCCGTTCGACTATTGTAGTAAATCTTCTAAAACAAGCTTTTAAGTCCTTTAAGCTTACTTGCAGTAGTAGAATGTTAAAAGCATTCAAAACATAAAAAAAATAACTTTTAAACTCGTGTTCTCTCTTAGTTGATCTCAGTTATTTTATGTACGTCGTTTTTTTTCTTAGTTTCAGTTTACTTTAAGTATCAGACTGATTGACTTTTATGTTTAGTTTAGACGATCGGCATCGCAACGAGTTGGTTGCGATGCCGCACTGACAGATGTCATGATGACAGAACATCTAAAACGATCAGAAGGGATACTTCATCATACCCTGACAGAGTTACTGATTCCATCAGGAACCATTTAACATCTTTATCTAATATCTGTCTTATAAATTATTGCCATATTATTTCTCCCCTCGCGCCGTTTCTTCCAGCGCATCAAAATTAAATTTTCCGACTAACTCCGGCCGTTGGGGATTATTTATCCCGGAATCGAAATAATTTACTGGCCTAGTATTAGATATCGTTGCCAGGTACCTGTGCTTTATTAATATTAGCGTAAGGGTAAAATTCGTCTGTATCAGACACATTTGCTACGTGGTAAATACACCTGTCGGAGGTCGATTTTGTTCATGTAATGAATTCTTTTAGGGTCCACTTCCATCTCGCCGTGCTTAATGTTGTACAGTTAAAGATAATTGTGAGGCATGGTCTACACTTAAACATTTTATAGCGGCTTGTTTAAAATGAACGTTAGAGTAGTAGAGAAGGTGATATTTGATTTAAAATATTGCAATATTTTATTTTGCCGCTACAAGTTATATTTTTTGATAATGTTTATCTATAACTTCTTTCTCTTTTTTATAATTTTAAAAATTTTGTTTATAAATTCTAACCATATGTATAACAGAGTATCGCAACATTTGTTTTAATTAATGTTATGAACTCTATTAACTTTTTATTCTATAATATTCCCGTCAACGGTGCCACTAAGTTTAAATGATTTGTACCGAACGCACGAGGTTAAGTTTCGTAGACAGTCCTAATCCATTACCCTGTTCACACTAAATCTTCATTATTATCTGCACGTGAGTAGTTCCACTGGACAAGACACAAGTCCCTCCAAGGGGACAGCGTATGTTTATAGGGGAACTGTATTAGCTCAGTCTCCGGGTCGTTTTGATTACATTTGAAAATACAAAATTGTAAACAAACAAAAAGAAAAACTGGATTATAGTTAAATAAAATGGCGGGAAAGTGTAAATAGGTGGGGTGTTATCATGGTAACGTGCGCAGTCGTCGCGCCCGCGTACGGCGACGTGAACACGTGGTGAGGGTAGCTTTATTCGAGGCAATAAGTTGAACGTATACAGTTTGGGTGCGGAATGTAAATTATATTTTATTTATCATTTCCCGCACATTTGTGTGCGACCCCTGCCCTCTCCACATTACTAGGAATGTATAAATGGACATTGATAAACATTCCGCTTCACGTCTCTTGTCCCTTACGTTATAAGTGAGTGTTTAAATGTAACTATCAGGTTTTGACATAACACTTAAATTTTATTTGTCAAATGTCTTGTTCAACAAAGAAGAACTAACGGAAACGCTCTTCTCTCTAAGCTATCATCTCGTTTTCTTCTATTTTTCAATATTTATTTTAATGATTCAATATAAAATAATAATCGCTATACAATTATAAAACAAACGTGGAAGACAACTGCTGCCGGAGCACCGCTGGTAGCCGGGGCTTTAAATTGTTGTTGTAATTGGGTTTTATCGGCAGGTTACCAGTTTTTTCTTTTTGACAGTCTTATGCAATTTTCAAAAAGCACAAATGTTTAGTCCACATTGAATATCTTAGTTTTTGATTAAGACTTATATTTGTTTTGGTTGCAGCTCGTCTTTACACGTCCTTTTTTCATGTATCAATGGATGACAGTTGAACACACAGTTCACCTGGTGCTTGCTCTGGCCCATAAACACATACATGCAAGGTGTACACGTCTTGTCACTCCGTACGACTGTGATGAAATGACTCGTTACCAGCTATTAAGACCCTGCTTTACTGGTAGTTAGGCTGGTTTAAGCCAGTGGCAGTCCAGCGATAGCGTGGTCGATCTTTGACCGCGCCAATCCATTTAATCTGCCACCTAATTGCATGAATGCCTTTTATGATGTAACGGATATGCTATAAAATTATTAGGTATATTTATAATTTTTATGTAATGAAATGTAATATAAATATGTAATTAAAATGTATAATATGTAATATAAAATATAAATGTAAGGTAATGTAAATAATGATATCAACTAAGATATGGCAGACAGTGAACAGTGTTCAAGAAAACGCATACCGAGGCATATCTGAAAACAACATTTTAGTTTTCTTTAAATACCCTGAGACTCCATACAAGACCGCAAAATGATTTGGTACTCAGCTCTCAACCCCCAACACTTGGCATTGATCCTGTGAGTGCTACACATATAATATCAACAACCTAAGCTCCAGCCAGCTTCCGATCTTAAATATCTTCTTAGAGATAACAGGCTATTTAATCTCTGCGTTCCAGCGCATAGTATTCATCGATAAATTCCACTTCTATTAAATCCGTTTGAAAATCGATTCATCCTCTTGCAAGAACCCTGGGCGTAGGGTTACCCTATGTTTGGATATACGCGGATTTTGTTTTTCGGTCACCAGATTTTACCTTTAATTAACATAATTCTGAAGGGACAATACAAAACAAGCTAGAAGTAGCAAGTTCTGAATTAGCTGTATCACGAATATAGAGGTGGCAACGCGCTGTCGGAATACATTAAAAAAGAAGTTTGCGTAATTGTTCTAGTGAATAAAAGAAACAAGAGACTTCGTTTCTCACCCCTAATAAAAATAAAATATCATTACGTTCACGCAGGTTCCGCTCGCTACAGAAAACAAGATATGCTAGTATCGCTACGCGCGCCAGCAATGCTACTCTGCTCCTGCTGATTTGGTTCATAGTTCGTTATCTTCCAATAATATCCAGATGACATCAACTGCTCACTATATATTACAGTCACAGCACTTCTTACGTCCTCTAGCAACAGGTCAGGTAGATTACGCGACGTCCTTACTGTTTCTTCCATACAGTTGAATGAAAATCTAGTTTGAGAATATTCAACGAAGTAATAAACGTATTCTCTTATTATTTTACTATTCTGAAACTATAGAAAGAGATTCTGAACTATAGAGGGCCCACATGATTGAAATGTAATTTTAAAGTATTTTTCAATGTGTGCGGCACTAGCAGGCACACTGTTCACTACTTATTAAGGGAATATCCAAGTGTGAGAATATAATGGAACACATAACTATAAAACGAACTATCCTAATCAGAAGAACCTGAGCGGATGTTCACCCTACTCGGGACCGCTCCGGCCGTCCTACAATTGCTTCCTACAATAACAGAGCCAAGTTAGCTTTAATAATATTCAATAAGCCGCGATTTTAACGTTCGATAGTCCCTCTAATAGGATCATCGCGTCTCCGCATCGACGGCGGCGTCTGCGTAATGTTGCCCCTAATTAAAGTTTACTTATGTCAATGTTCAGTAGGGACGGGGTAATTAAAATGGCGCTCGGAATCACGTGTGCCTAACGTTTGTTTGTGTTTTTGATTAGGGGATGAATGTCTGCTTAATGAAGATCGTGGTGTACGTTTGAGTTTTGGTTTGGCCCACTGTTGCCTGTTGGCTCGTCCGTCCAATAATAATAATCTAATAGCTTAGGAGCATTACCGTCTGACATTATCATTACGGTAAAGACCTATTACCAGTCATTGCCTTTATATAAACTTGATCTGATTTCCGTTTCATCTTATGGGGAATCATCTTACCTATAATATAGCTGGCTTAACTTTGTAAGAGATACTATGTTTTCGCTACCACTGCTGTTTTTAATTATTGATTCCCGTGTTATTCACAAGATATTATTTTCTAATGCAAGGTTTTTTATGTATACTCCCGCGGTATACAGTATTTCAATAATTGTAGCAAAGGTTTTGTCTTTATAATATCATGAGTTTGAAGCGAGCTCACAGCGCATCCCATGTCAGTGAAGACAGCGGCCCCTGACGTCGGCTTCCATCCTCAACAAAGATTCATGATGCGCATGCGTCGCTCCTGATGACTCATTCCATCTGCATGCCAGGTAACAACCGGTACTGAGGATGAAATCCCTACACTAGGACAGCAGTTGCTATTGGACGCTACTATCGTGGTGTTGCCCTCCTGCGATCGAGCTTACCAATGCATGTCATTGCTAGAAATTGGCTGCTTTGTGACTCTACCACGTATTAAACGGGCGAATGATTCTACTGGAAAAGTATATGTATAAGGAGCGTTGTGCTAATCGCTTGAAAAAATGTCCATTATCTTCAATATTTTCAATAATTTCCAGTCCCCCGCCTGCGAGCGCTCGGCATGCCGGGTAGCTAACGCGCTCCGTTCACCTCCACTTTATTGAGAGAAAAATATTTAATAAGAACCATTTCAACGATTTTCTTTTAAATGCCTCGCGATTTTCTCATTCATAGCGAACATTAAGGTAACTAAAGACTCGTGCAGTGGGAACGACAAATTTATTTAAGGTTTTTAATTTATTTTTATTGTATTGACGATCATAAACACAGTCCACTCGATGGTCAGTGATTCTTGAGGCATATGAGGACTACATTCGTCCTCAACAGGGAAATCATAGTGAGAGTATCATAATGAGATCCATGCGCTCACCAGACGAAACATAGCAACGTTATGCTCCTATTTCTAGCGTATTCTGTGAAGGCTTGGTACTCCCGGGTCGAGCGGACGCACGCACCCTCAGGTACAATTTGAATCTTTGTTGAGAATGGACGATGTAAATATGGACCGCAGTCATCACGCACTGTCAGGTGAATTGTCTGGTGAACTGTCAGGTGAACTGTCAGGTGAACTGTCAGGTGAACTGTCAGGTGAACTGACAGGTGAACTGTCAGGTGAACTGTCAGGTAAACTGTCAGGTGAACTGTCAGGTGAACTGAGTGCTAATAATGTAAAAAGTGATCATTTATACTATTATTTTCATTAAGGGTTGAATACTACACTGGACAATTCGCAATACGCTCAAATTTGGAAGTCGTCTACAATATCTACGCTGTTAGCTTGTTCCCACGTTATCATGAGAGGTGGAGGCGCTTCATTAAGAGAAAATCATCCAAACAAAGACTGATTACGGCGACGTCGTCAGTCAATCACTCGCCACATGCTGTAGATATACACCCCCCCCCCTACCCCCTCTGCCACTCGTTTGAGGAATTTTCTTTGTCTTATTTCGAACGCTAATTTATATCTTCAAACTTGTACGTGAATGCGTCCTCAAATACCGCATAAGTGATAAGCGTTAGCTACTGTATTTGTTCTACACGAATTTTTAGTTCCTGTGTATTATTGGTGACCGGGTCGCTCCATATGCGCCGAATCTTCCAGTGATATTATTGCAGAGGTATGACATCCGTTTCGATACTTGATGTTCGCATCTAATAATAATCGACAGATTTTATCATCGTCTAAAATGGCGTCAAAAGACATTAGATATATTTATTTATTACATACATTTTTTACTTAATCTTTGACAAACGTGTGACACAAAGGCTTTCATGCAACCATTGGAGCGCTGCAACTTGCGCGATCGCTCGTATCTTGCGCCGCGTGGCGGAGTAGAGTACACACAATAAGGAAGCGCCCGGGAGGTGTCGGGCCGGCTCACGCCTCGCTCGCGGGGGACTGCCGGGCGGGCGGGGGGTAGTGCCGGGGTAAATGGGCTCCTTTGATAATTTATTATTGAAACCTTGCTTTTATTCTTTCCTTTTGTAATATTGTCTCCACTCGGCTTATTTGTTCCGGTGTAATTTGTTTGAAAAAAAATTTATTTTCATTTTCTCATTATTATTTATTTCGTCTGCGGCCCGCTCGTTATCGGAGATTTATTTCTGACATGATTTGTGAAGAAATAAAAGAGGAAATTGTTAAGAGATATTACGAGATAAAATAATGTACGATGACAACTTTAGATATAATATTGTACACAACGTTACGTCACATCCCGCTCCGCCCGACCTCGTGTCGGACATTTACATATTTTGTACGTTTTTCTATTTTATTCCGTCTTGCCAATTTCTTGTTACACTGTCTCAACTTGTAGATGTCGATAAAGAGAAGAAATAAATCAGCCCTGCAGTAATATGTCACATGTCTTCGCATTTTAGCGTTTAGTTTCTATTATAATCAAATTTCCTATATTTAGATAGAAAAAATAAACAAGATTATTTATTTACATATCAATTTAAAATAGAGAACATTTTAGTACCGGACGAGAGGCTAGCTCAGCCGTAGCGGCAGCACTTAGCGCGGTCCGACGTAGTTACTTTTAAAAAGACGTCTTTACGTGTTTCTTTCTCACATGAAGCGATCTACTCTTGCGTGAAGTTTCCACCCAAACTGTTCCCAGACTGTGATGCAGCTTGTTGGTAAATGGATATGGTAATAAGCTCCGCGCTCAACGAAGCGTCCTGCCTGCGCGACTATCGCCGTTTGTTCACCTTCGAGACGAAATGTAACCTCGAGAAAATTAAATGAAAACATCACCTGCTCTACCCGCACTTATAGCAGCTTCACTCTCCTTATTGTGAACGAAAAGCCGGGGCCATATCTCCCGCGTGCGAGCGGTTTTGATCCTACTGTTTAAAGGTATTAGGCATCGAATGGCGTGGGATTAGTGCTCGAGGTATGTGCATAAGGGAGCGAAGGTAGCCGGCGCTGGCGGGGGCGCGCAACAATAAGCCTCGTTTGATAAATTGCGATATTGTTGCTGCTAAAATACCCAAATAACGAAGAGCCCCGCATCGTTTTTTTTCTACATTCTCATAATAAACACAGAACGCGTGGCGGGGTTTCTTTTATTCTGGACGTAGTGAGCTGAACTTACCCCATTGATGAATGTATGTATGTACAGTTTTGGTTAGTAGTTTACTGAATTGTCAGGCGGTCGCACTCGCGAACACAATCACATTGAATCCTATATATATGTGTATTTGTGTTCATGTATGTATATATATTTATATATGGAATTCTGCTGCCCATAAATGTTTTGTTCCTATTCCCTTAAAACTTTGTCCCTCGTTTAGCCAACTGAATAGTGTCCAATGTCATTAGAGGCACATCTATGAACATTATACAGTTGGTTCATTAACATCATGAATGGTTATCTAACATCACTAGGCTTTGTTCTAGGGAGTTTTAGTAACATCGCCCTAGTGAGCACACCCACTATGTCACGAGAAAGGTGTATTGAAGAGGTAACAATTAAATTATTACAAAATTGTAATTAAAAGCTGAACCAGCTTAATACATGTACTATACGTATTTAGCTGGTAATCTTTATACAATTATTTATGCTTTACCTTAATAAAAACATTCCTTACCAAAGAAGTTAAGGGGAACCTGCCGGAGCGCGCTTTTTCCACTGGGGCCCACTGCTGGCACGAGATTCCCAGGAAGTGGGCGATGGTGGGGACTATCGTTCTATAACATCTTCAATTGAGTTCGATATTTTTCCCAGAGATGTTGTTTTGCAGTTGTACGCAGTAAATGCAGTTTAACTTGCAAATGATTATTCAATTAGTGCCTACTGCGGAATCGACCGAGAGCTGTTAATTTCTTGTCTGGCTTTTTTTATTGAAAAGGTTGACGAATGAATAAACTGTACACTTCTTGGCGTGCGAGTGCTACAGCCATGACGTATACTACAGAGGCGTTGTCATCTGAGATTGCGATGTCTGAGACATTGTTGAAGACTAACATGGAATATCTTGTTACCAGTAAACATCTTAAGATAGCAAATGATCGCATGTAATGGTGCTACCTTGCTCGAACCTGTCGGGTGGCCGTAAGTTCGCATGCATGCACTCTTGAAACATTTAGGCATTAAATTATTTTTACAATTCTGCAAAGGCCTTTAAACATATTTTGAATTTGAGGTCGCTACAGTTTATTTACACAGCACGTCCTCCCCATGACTTCCAACGTGGCTATAGCTCATATACTACTGCCAAATGTTACCCAATTATACCATAACCCTCGCTACCCCCGGTTTATTACAACTTAATACCGAAATGGAATTGGAACATAACAAAATATCATTTCGGACCACAAAGCGTCGGTCAATGAAACCTCAATCCGGGGACGGATTATCCAGGTAATTTCAATGTACGTCGCTGTCGTCGGTCACAGCCAATGTGAACGGCCGCGGTCGATCGTGGAGTACGGATAGAAGGAAATATATTAAGCTATAATTATTTCTTATATTTTGAGTGTTTATTTTTTATAAAACTAAGAATGAAAAATGAGCATACAGTTCTTTTGATGATAGACTACGACACAGCCTCCTTGTATTCATGCAGCTGTGAGTAAGAAGCCGCGACGTGGCGTTCATCACTGTTCAGACTACTTTGATATTTTATTTTATTTAACATACATATTAACAAGTTATAGCCATTAAGTTGGCTACATCTAGCAAGTAGCCAAATAGTCAAATGATAGTGACTTTACAGTTACGCAATAAAATAACTGTGGCATAAAAATATACGAATAGAACCTCAAGTTTGAGATTCCTATCTTAGAACGGTATAGAAAAATATGTAACGTTATATGTAAATCAATTTTTAAGTTTTATTCCTCTGCTAACCCTACTATTAACAGAGCCACGCGGTGTGTTCGTGCTACGTACGTAGCAGCCTGGGCTACGTACGTCGTATGGCGTGTTACGATCGCAGCACGGTGCGCATGCATGCACCTCATTAAATTCATAAACTAGCGAACTAACTTTGTTACGGCGCAACTTTAAAGGCATTCATCGTATTCACTACGTAAAATAGTTACCTGGAACACACTCCCGGTGTAGTTGAGAGTTGCTAACGTAATTTTAAGAGCTCTCTGGATGGGCAACAACGTTAGCTTTTATGTCTGGAAGCTGTTTGATTTATTACGTTCGCGGGTATCTCACTTTTTTTTATTTCGCGTTACTTGTATATGGTGCTTTTTAATGACTTAATGCTTTTTAAAATCAATTTTAAGATTTATTTTATAATAAGTTTACCTCTATAATTACTGTATACGCATAAATATTAAATAAATAAATAGAGTTATACAAAAAAATTATGTGTTTGTTTGTTTTGTAGTTACAGAGTATATCATTTTGTCAATATCAATTTATCATTCTGCTTTATTGTCCTTTAAAACAGGCGCGACAATTACACCAGATCCTCTCAACTATAAGAGACCCACGTCCAGCAGCGAACTAACTCTGACGGATAACACCATAGCAGATAGCAATAATAATCCGTGCGCGTAGTGATCCAAGAAGCTGTCTGCTGCGTGTCGGTCCCCGGTTTAGTTTCCCAGTCGGAAAACAGTATTTGCATATGACAATTCATTTTTTGGTTGCGAGTGTTTTACTTGTATGTACATATACCCCATTTCCTGCAACTACATATAGACCTTTCTTTAATTTAGAAGTGTCCGGGCGCTAGCTTTTGATTCACGGTGCGCAAGCAAAAGGATTTCGGTCCCCGATCTCATCACAAGATCACTGGTGATTGTCTCGAACGGCTCTCAATGATAACCTCGTCCATTCCCCGCTATCCACAGCTAATCCCTGTCACTAAAGCCCCGACCTTTCAGTTCAATATAGGAGTTCAATAAAATTTAATTGCTTTCGGAAGCCGATACTGCGCGCAGTTCGAGGAGCGAAAAATCGTAAGTATCCAGCTTACCGGACACCCGACACGGAAGCCGGACGGCCGCGCCCTCGAGTCGCCTCGGCACACTCGTTAGTGTTCTACATGCTAACTTAAATGAACTCTACCGCGCTTTACATCAAGTTTTCTGCCTCGCACATCTACTCTATGGAATCAACTGTAGCCAGCGGTATTTCCGAATGAATACTTGGAGACAAGAGCTTACTCCTTTCCCAAAGGCCGGCTACGTATCTGCACTCCTCCGGTGTTGCGGATATTCATGGGTGACGGTGACATGTGTGCTTGCTCGTTACCTGTTTTATTAACAAAACTCTGTTGATGTCCATAACTTGCTGGCGGCTCAGTAACTCGAACCTCTCGAACAGAAATCACGTGTCCGCTCTTGGATCAAGAAGACAAGCAAAACGTAGGGCGCGACGATAGTGATCGTGTCCCAAATGAACACTAAAGAAGCATTTTTCTTTTTCTGAGGACCACGATATTCCCTTTTTCTCACCACCGGTAATAACATCTGTCTTTATTGTTATAGCATATCTCTATGATCTGTGTATATATACTTAGAAATAAATGTTCATGCAGCCTCTTAAACACACGGGAGTAGTCAAAAACGCGTACAGTGCAACATAAATAAAAAATGAAGAACACTTACTCACAAGGTTCCGCGGGTAAAGGTAATGGAAACAAGTCATTACGGTCCGAACGCCACGTCCACGCAGCTTCCTCTCCCCAAGACCAAGACTTGAGGTCCGACGTTACATTTATGTGTTTTAATGGATTACGTACCTGGCGTCATCAGTTTGTTGTTTTAAGGTTGTTTGTTTACTTGTTTTATTCCGCTATTGAAGTTTTGAATTATTAGAGAAGTATTTTAATATGAGTGACTGAATCGCAGTGGGTGCAGAGCACGGCGACCGTGTCACTGGACTTGCTCATTTCTTCAAACTGTTGTTAATTCAAAGCTCTACGCACAAAGTACGAATATGTATTTTCCAATCAGTAAGTCGCGTCGTTAAATTACAGTTAACCTAGAAAAACTATTACATTGTACATTAGATAAATATTGACTTCAGCTGTCAGCACGCAATCAAATATATTTTAATACTTACAATGATATTTTACTAACCCAAGTAAGGATATAGATACGTGGTACTAACGAATTATAACTCACCATATACCTATGTCAGTATGTATCTATTATATTCCAATATTTATAATACAACAAATTTATAGAACAATGTTTGCCCCGCCATAAATCTTTCTCAAACCAGTCAACCTATACTGTAATAGACAATGCGAAAAGGCATTTCAGTCCGCGATTGCAAGCGGTTTTTAATTTAATAATAATAATCATAATAATATATAATAAATAAGACAAAAAAATTATGTTTTTTTTACGAATAAAAATAAAAGATAAACATGTGATCGACAAGGATCGTAATGCAGTGTTAAAATAATATTTTTAAAATAATATTTATTATTTTAACACTAGTGTAACTGCTGAGTACAGTTCAACAGCCTTGCCAGCTCCGGGAACTGGCATTTCACGCCTCGTTACCGATAATTGGGGCTTCAATTTCTCCATATGAAACTCAGCAGCATTATGATGATGCATGCTACTTCCCGTTAGCATTATGTGAGTCTCTGCTGCTTCCCGTTAGCATTATGTGAGACGATGCTGCTTCCCGTTAGCATTATGTGAGTCTCTGCTGCTTCCCGTTAGCATTATGTGAGTCTCTGCTGCTTCCCGTTTGCATCATGTGAGTCTCTGCTGCTTCCCGTTAGCATTATGTGAGACGATGCTGCTTCCCGTTAGCAATATGTGAGGTTCTGCTGCTTCCCGTTAACATTATGTGAGACTCTGCTGCTTCCCGTTAGCATTATGTGAGACGATGCTGCTTCCTGTTAGCATTATGTGAGTCTCTGCTGCTTCCCGTTAACATTATGTGAGACTCTGCTGCTTCCCGTTAGCATTATGTGAGACTCTGATGCTTCCCGTTAGCATTATGTGGGACGATGCTGTTTCCCGTTATCATTATGTGAGACTCTGCTGCTTCCCGTTAGCATTATGTGAGACTCTGATGCTTCCCGTTAGCATTATGTGGGACGATGCTGTTTCCCGTTATCATTATGTGAGACGATGCTGCTTCTCGTTAGCATTATGTGAGCCGATGCTGCTTCCCAAGCCGACCCAATGCCACAGCAGCTCGGAAGTAGATGAGTCGCGGCTTTTTTATGATATATGTAACAAAGGATCCCACAGCTCACCGGACGCTAATGCTCGCTGCTACTGTCCACATCCATTCACAATAAAAAATCAAGATCCACCTTTGAGGACTTACTTACTTTAGAAGCCTTATATATTTTACGATGATATTCTTTGTAGGCGTGGTCATTGCCAGCCGCCCCCAATCATGCTACAGCTGGAAAATGTCCGCAACGTGGCTCTGTCACCAGCCATGTTGTCACCCTTGAGAACTAAATTGGACTACCTCGTCACCAGTAAAACGTTCTGATTGTCATCAATTCTTACTCTTTCTAAAGGGTCTCTCATGATTAAGATCGTGACAAACATTTCTCAACAACACCAATGTTTTGTTAGTCTAAAGCAGGGATGTTCAGCTATGTACCATATGGTTCATAACCGTACGTCCATTTCAGTGAACTCGTTCGAAGGGGACGTCAAATAAGATGGCAACTTGTCAAAAGCATCTGTCTCCCGCCTCTCAATGTATCCAAACATCAAAAATCAAAAGACACAAATAACAACTCGCGGGGTCTTTGAGTCCCGCCTTTGTGCTTCACTCATCCAGTTGTCACGTGTATGTAAATGACGTGTTTTCTTCTCTTCTTTAGTAATTTTTTTCGTGCATTTCTCGGGGCGTGGCCAGAAGCTTCTTAGGTAAATATATTTATTTTAGGACAAAGTAAACAGTTAGTCCGAGTTTTTTAGGGTACCGTACATCAGTTAAAAGACGAAACCCTTATAGGATCATTCTCGTGTCTGTCTGTCTTTCTGTTCATCTGTGAATACTTATTTTGTTTCACATTGGTACAATTACACAAACAGCGTAAATAAACGAATTTAAATTTTTGGGGTAAAATTAGAAAATAATTATATTTTATTTTTCAAGTGAAGAATCAAATTAAAGGGTTGGTGGTAATAAGCACTTTACTAAACATATAAACTTAAAAGAATTTAAAACAAATACATCAAAATAACATCAGTTATACTGTTGTACATACTTTCTTATTTTAATTTTCCTCTATAGAGACATGTGAACATGAAAGTTAAATAGTAGAGCCTTCTGCTACTGCTAATATCTAGCTGCATCGTGACTGCAGATGAAGCACAGTGTGCTGCCACTTAGCGGCGAAGCGTTGCGTCTCGGTTCTCAGGGGTGCTTCATAGAGGCTGTCACTACCTAAGTTTATCAAAATACTATAACATTCTGGTGTGTTTGCTTTTTCTTAACTTCCGCACAGGGCAGTTAGGATATTTTTGCATACACCTACTCGTATCTCTAATTTCCATTCGAAGCAGAAGCGGGTTACAGCGAGCAATTATTGAGCTGGAAACTGCGGTGAGGTCCCGCACCTCCGGCCACTGGATGCGACTGCGGGGGCTGGACGGATTATATTTTAATTTTAAAATACTATATATGCAATAGTTTTTAAATACGGGTCTTCATTCAACTTTGTTTTCATTTTTTTTTTGTAATAATAACGATTAAATATTTTTTTTATTTCTTGACGCCATAACTCTGTAAAATAACAGTAATCAATCTTTTATTTCTGTTTGTTCTGTTCCACTGACGCTGCATGGTAATCTTCTCGCGATAGATATTCGTCATAACACCTTGAGTTCAATATATAATATATACAATATATAATGACAGTTGAGAAACAAAATATGCGATGCATAAATAGCTGGAAGGACAGCGGGTGCGTGTGTGTGTGCGGGTGCGGGTGCGGGTGCGGGTGCGGGTGCGGGTGCGGGTGTGTGTGCTGGACGTCGGAATGGTTCATGGTCCTATCGTCCATCCAGCCACCTAGCGACATCTCGAGGACATCCCCGCAACCGACGTCGCCTCACATTCATTGTCACCGTTTTGTTTAGTCACATCCTCTATATTCCAGTTGAATACGGACGATCCGTACGTTCTATGTAAATGTATGTCGGTACAGTCGTCATAATCTTAAGAAATAATTACTGTATTCTTAAATTTTCGGGTACAATTCTAAAATCAAAGATATTTAAAAATATAATAACAAAGAAACTGCTCAATAATTCCGTCAATATCTTTGATTATTTGTTGACCACGTGTAATTTTTCACAACAGTGACGATTCTAACATTTTTGCGTCAACAATATTACTAAAGACAAAGTGAATCTTAGTTATCATAGGAATAAAAGTCAAGATATCAGACTCTTAGTACAAAAGTCTAATCGCCGTATAGCAAATTGTACATGAGTAACTTAAAATTTAACGAGCCGGCATGTTTAAAAAACACGAACCACGGCCATCTCGTCGAGAAATATCAATATCGACCACGGTGACATCTTCTGGTCATTGCCAGATGACGTCAACTGCGCAGAATATTTTATAGTGCCGTGAGCATTTGCGCAAACACAGCAGCACTCACTTGTCACCTGTCCCCATTCTATCCTTGTGCAACATGATGGAAGGAAGGTCTAGATGCAGTGTCGAGGACGCTGACTCACCGTCCAGCACCAGTAATCCCACCACTACATAAGTATTACTACTAACATGGGTTTATATCGAATCACATGAGTACGGTAAACCCGCATAAAAATGTATTTACGGAAAAGTTTCCTCCGTGATACGTAAAAAATATAATGTTACAAATAAAAATACATTTCTTGCAAATGGTGTATTTACCTACGCCTGCTACTCGATCCACTTCGCATTCGATGGACGTATATAACAGACACGAGATATCGGCCCCGGACAGGATTCCTTCGTTTATACATTATTATATATTTATCCATTTCAACGTATTTGAGAATAGTGATGGCAACGTTTTGAGTACATTTAATTAAATGTTATTTTTTGTCTAATATTTTTATTAAATAATTTGACGAAGATGAAGAAAAAGTTGCAATCATCATCATCGCAGCTCATCCTCTGCTGGACATCGGCTCCGTAGGCCAGCCGCCCGCATTCGTCGACTGCAATCTGGCATAAATTGTCGCTCTGTCTAGTGGGTAGTGTAGGACACACAGCTACTGCCAGTCCGAGGTTGGTGCTCTAGAACCTTTCTTCCCCATCAGTTATCGGATAAATAATGCCCCTTAATTCTTTAAAAAAAATACTTACTTATGGTCCTGAGACGTGGTCCTACGTTCCCAGCCGTATGAGGAAGCTCAAAGTTATTCAAGGAGTTATGCTCGGAACTTATCTGTGCGACTGAGTACGCAACGTAAACATTCACAGTAGAGCAATGATGAGCGAACATAGCACTAAAGATCGGGAAGCTGAAGTGGCAATGGGCTGATCACGTAGCTCGTAGAACTGAAGTTGAATTCAATTCATCTTCATCAAGGACTTTGAAACCTATATTTCTGATATGTTTTTGTATTGGTACTATATATCGTGCTGCACTTGCGATGAGGTCTAGACATATACATGACGTGGCTAATAACGGTAGCGTCACCATGATCTTGAGATTATGGGAATTAAGCGAGAAGTGATGGAATCGTAGATTATATTTAGGTTTGCTACTATGCACTCACTCTTCTTTCTGTATGCAACTACCATATTTTTATTTGATTCAAGATGTCAGAAGAGCACACAGTTTACCTGATGATAAACGGTCCCTGCAGCCCATCACACCCTCATACATTCTTTATCAGGAATCATAATCCGTCACAAGGCTTCTTCTCCAGCGCCCACGCATTCCTAAGTGGTGGTACAGATAGCCAATAATAATAATAGTGACATTAATGTAGATAATTCTGAGTCAGAAGCAACTGACCGAGCCGAGGTTCGACCCTCTCAGGCACCCTCGAGTCAGACTCTCTCGCGGAACAGGGTAACTGTCCAAGCTTTCCCTCTCGGGATCCTTTGTGCTGGTTACCCACTAATACAGGTCTCGACTGAGCGCCATAAGCGCTCGGTCACCTCTCAACCCGGCGAAACTGTAAAATCCCTCGAGCTAGGAGTGGCCATCAGCCCGAAAAAAAAATCATAATGCGTCACCAGTAATAAGGGTCTCCTACATTAATAGGGAACCCTCATTCATCACAAAATATGCAGCAACGTTATGATGGTATTTTGTGTAGGCGTGGTCCTTCCCCGGCCGAGCCGACCCATTCAGCTAGAAACAAACTGCAGATGACTCTACGGCTGTCTGATGAAGTATACGCAAATGAGTCTTACTTTTGTATATGAATATTTCATAAAAAAAATTGTGAACAAGAACTAATGAAAGAAACTACGTACTCGTATATTGTAAAATTTGAGTCAATTGCAAAAATATTCTTTTATTATGTCACTTGCAATTATCTATCAAAGAAGTAATTTAAAGAAAATCTGTACATTTAAATAAACAGTATACAAGTCTTCTTTAAACTCCCAAGAACAAAAAGGGACGCACAAAGCGCATACGAGCACGTCAGTTAATTACTAATGTTACTTTTAGAGTCAGTCTCTTCAATTTTCTCTATAGACAAGAGACTCGAAGTACGCTCGGGAGGTTGAAAATAGGCAGCCCCCTTGTGCCCACCCTTGCAGCGGTTCAATCGCTTGATTAATACAAAGTTGTCCATTATTATAATTGAGGTATCCGAGTTTGGCGATTTGTTTTAATTGATAATTTCGCAGCGGTTTTGTCCCCGATCGATGTCTCTTTGAAATTTCTGGTTTCGCTTTAAGTCGGGGTTTTGCTGAGGGGTTTGACTTTGAAAGTTCAGGATGGATGCGTAAGGAACTGTTCTTTTGGGGGAATGGAACGGGAGTCCGAGTTGCGTTATTAATTACCTTAATATGTTGGAACCCATATCGGAATATTTAATACTACTTGAAAGTTGTTTTCAATGCCTTTGTGTAACTACAGAATAATAATCAGAAGTAATAAATAGTACAGGACAAGCCATCAAAATATGTATCGGTAATTAAGCTGCAAAAAGTATACATTTAGAAGGAAATACGTGGATGTATTTTATTGAAATAAAAAATAACAAGCTTATGTCACTGACGAGGAGTGATTCCGTCTTTGCCCTCAGGGGTAACAACGCGTCCGTATTATGATTTCTAGGATTGATGTGGGAGTCACTGGCCTCGGGGTTCACTCACTCTCCGGTGGATCGAGTGATCGTTTCTTATCCTCAAATTCATTATACAGATTCTTTATTACTATATATTTTGCTGATGATTGATTTACTGCCACAATTTTTTCGAGGGATTTTCCCGACATTGCTCTAATTATGATTTTTCATTTCCATGCCGGTCAGGGATTGGCATTTGTTTTTTTGAGATTTTTGTAGACAGGAATAGTGATCCTATTTTGTAAATATTTAAACCGGTACGGTTATGTTAATATGTAATAAATTTTCTTTAATTCAAGTTTTTTCTTAAGAAATAAAGTCGCGATTCAATAAAATTTTATTAATTTAAATAGTTTTAACAATCGTCCTCATTTGCTTATCAGAAATTTGTATCGAAAATAGAACGGATCCGTTTGCTTAAGAAATATCTAACTACTAATTAAGCTACTCTGTATGATCGAATACTAAACGTGGATATCCACAGAAGAACTGAGGTAACCCACATAGGATTAGTTCGTAGAACCAGCAACCGGGGAAAAAGTTCACGAGTGGCAACCTCGTATCGGTCACCGTAGCGTAGATCACCCCGCACTAGATGGAGGGACGGTCTGTGGGAAGCAACGGAGGTGGCTCCGGATCATGGTCTGCAGCAGACTACGGGGCAAGCCTATGTCCAGCTGTGGGCTGGTGATGTGCTGAAATGATAATGATGAATTATAGTATAAAATTAGATGTCTCGTAGAGTTTTAACTCAGACAGTTTTCATTAAGTAATCAGATCTGATTTTAAAATCAAATATCTGATATCACTCTCGTTTGAGTTGATTTCAATAAAAATAACAATCCAAATCACGGAAATAATTTAGAGAGAGTATCGTAATAACTCTTATGACCGAATACTAGTATGACACTCCAAGTAAAACATGAAATATGTGCGGCTGGCTGGTAAAAAATGCATGCAGGCGTTAAGTCCGCCTTGCCTCGTAGCCGAAGTATTAAATAAATAAAATAATAAATAATAGAATATATAATATTGATTCTTCTTAGATGGTGTGAAGAAATTAAAGGCGCCGGTACGATAGGAACTATATTCAGACTTCGCTTGCAGCACGTTCTGTTGCCGTTTTAAGATGTGTTCTTCGTCCGCGGTTAAAACGGAAATGAATAATTGTGTCAAAAGTTTTCAAATAATATTTTAATTTCAAATAATATAATGTTCGTTGTCCCCGACCATCGACAGCGCCGCGGTATTGTTACTGCTGCCTTAACAAATATATATGAAGAACGAATAAATATTGGGTCTGTTTCGATTCACAAAAGTCTCTTGAATGCAGTTTATTTGTGGAACAGCAATAAAAATACCATTTTATTTGTTTTCCAACAACGACACCGAGCCTTCGACAACACGGGCGCACTCCAACCCCCGTACGTACCAAGATATAACTTTTGTTTTTGTTACGTTATTCGTGCGGCTTTGTTCCCCGGCCGGGCCACTCAGGGCCGTGTTGCATTTTTCACAATTGAAATACATATGAAGGAGGCCTGTACAGCACAATGCCGTGGTACGAGAGCCTCATCGTCGTCTAGTTTAGTGAACTTATTGAGAGCGCAACAAAATAAATTGCACTTTAATATTTTCATATTACACGTTGTCTGTTATTAATTACTGTGTACGGTACAAGACACACGTGACAAGAGAATTAAAATTATAATATAAACAATATGCAGTTTTATAGCGTTGTAAGAGAACCGCGATACGTAAATTAATTTACCGACGGTGTAGGCACTCTGTAGATTGTGCCTGGCTTGGAGAGGTTTGGAGCACTGCATGATAGAATACTAATAAAATATCAGCGTAACGACAGCAGCTTGGTCTGGTGGCTGGTGGGATTCGGAGGACCTCATCACAGTGGACTTATAACGGGCGTTCCGTCTTAATGTCGAGGGTTGATGGGTGATGGTCGCTGAACTCTCGCACCGGCAAGTGTGAAAAGTGAAGAAGAAAACAGAACAGGTACAGGTACAGGTAGAACAGAAGAACAGTGCGCTCATTTGATAAAAGAAATAAGAAAATAAAGAAAAGAATGTGAAGGCAAATCTATGCGAGACTTTACACGGCGTCACAATGCCATGCAATAGGATAAACAAATTCTGCGAGTCGGTATCGACCTTATATTGGAACAAACAGTATATTCATACCGGTAGATATATGACGTCACGTTACCAAGTTGATACACGAGAGGTGCGCTCTTATCATATGTACATACTCTATCATATACATACTCTATCTAATCAACTATTTGCTTTCACTTTTAAATAATACTGACTGTAAAAATCGATTTTGATCTAATGACATATATTTAATTTTTATAATTAAAAACGTTTATTTTTATATAACTAGTAACTAAGTAATTATTATAATAACAAGAAATGACACATAACAATTAATTGTTATAATGAAGGAACTATAAACTAACTATGAACGTAAATACCATGAAATTACTATATTTATTATAAAATAATTTCTACCTAAAGGCACAATATAACTAAAATATACGAGGGCTGGGCGTGCAATCAGGTCGCCCGCAAACAATGAGTCGATGTGTAGAGGCGCGCGCGCTGAGGCTCGAGTGTGGTGGAGATGCAGACTGGTCGCGTCATACGCACCATTTCTCACTTTATTGCTTTTTTATAATGACACAGTTCACCTGATGGTAAATGGTTCCTCGAGCAGACAAGTCCGAGTATGCGCATTCACCCACGCTACAGAAGCGGACCACGTCCGTAGACCGAACTCAAAAACGCGGTATAATGATTATTGTATATTATTATTAACAGATCGAGACAAAAAATGTCTGTTGGCTATTGAGACTGAAACTAGTCAGGAAGCAAACTTGAACCTTGAGTGTTTGACATACGAGTATACGTGACGTACGCCATATGTACTAGACACACGTGCATATTTTCTCACTAGGTATTCAGTGCTCTAGGTTAATTCTTTAAAACCCTACCTTAACCTTAAAAAACGAAAGATCAACTTAAACAAGTTACAAGTTCCACAAGCCTGTTTGTATATATATATATAATAACATCGAAAATATATAAGGGAAGATATAACATTTGTTTAAATAGATACCTATCAGTTATCATATTGAGTTAATTGGTTCTTTGGTATAATTATAACAAACTCTTAACTCTTCCAATATATGACGTAATTAATACAAAGAAGAAAAACGTTAGGGATTGTAGCATCTATACACAGGTGGCGCTAAAGACATTTCGAGTACTAAATGTTTAGTTTAATATTTTAAATGTACTCGCATCAGCGTCATAAAGATGCCGCTGCAGCGAATGGCGGCCTCAACAATAACAGTTCCTCCGTAGCCGACTCGCTGGGCAGCCGGGGTGGCGATAGTAATACCAGATCTCTCGCACCCTATACATAATGTTATTTTTGACATGGCGTTATCACAAATTACTTTATATATTTATGAAAAGAAGAATTACTCATTATAATCGCATCAAGCTTTAAGCTTTGATACTTTAAGCTATGAACAATCCGCCGCTCCACACGGAAGTAATCCAAATGATGCGGATGCGAGAAACTAACTCTCGATTTTAATTTACGTCAAACGAGCAAACCGAACTCATCCCCGGAGTCGGCTGCGATGAAATTGTTCATCACAAGTTTAGTGGTGAGTTCGTACGTGCGGCAGTGAGGGAACAGCATGTATAGGTAATAAATATATTTTTGTAAGAAGTGTGCCGGTCACTGACCTCTGCCCCTCGACTAGCGTCCAGCAGTGGAATCTGTCCGTAGCGTTGGACAACATACTTACTTCTGCTAACAAGTGTTCGTACGTCCGCAAGTTTTTGTCTTTCGCTTAGCAGCGGTAACGAGGCAAAACTTTTAGGTACGAGTACGCTCTCTCTCGTTAAGTTTGCAAACATCTGTAAAATTTATTTTATATCAGTAACGTTTAGTAGTAGCTCGGGCTCACTCGGTGGGCGTGATGTCCACGAGAACATGAGGATGACAATTTATAGTATTGAACACAATAGAACTCGTGTAATAAAAAGCTAATGACAGATGCCTTGAATTCAAAGTGCTTTGTTTTCCCGGCTGATTTAGATATTCCTTGATGTGAGACTCTGATTTGGGTGAGAGGTTTTCGCTGAGGCCAAAATTTGAACACCTTAAATACTGGTGTGTTTTAGTGCTGGGAGTGCATTTTTTTAAAAAATAGCGACCGACACGCGGACACCACAGTGGCCAGTGGATACTTCCCCACGGCCCTTTCCCTATATTGGAGTGTAGCTCCTCACGGACTCCACTGCGAATTGGCGTCGTCAATTATTTCTATGAAAAAGTATTAAAATTTAATAATATCTTAAATGTATTCATTTGTTGCGTAACAATTTTAATACCCTTATTAATTGCAAATTAGCACACCGTCACTTCTTCGAACGAACATAACATAACGTCTAACAGATACTTTAGCAACAATAATACATGTACAAAGCTACTCGTGCGCAATGACGTGTGCGACATGGAAGTGACCACGGAGCGCGGGCCCGAGTGCAAGTTCTGTTAAGAAGCAAGGCGGTGCGTGTGTCAGTGTGTGCAGAGATACACACACAAACGGCGCGCTTTAATAAAAGTTTCATTATTCGATCCGGCTTAAAGTTGAAAGTTCCAGTAGAACTTTACAGGTAACATTTCTATATTTGTGTACATACATTGTTTATAATTTTCGTTAAATATATGTTATTACAGGTAAGTCAGATGAACATCAATGTAATGTAGGGTTGGATAGGTGGCGCCGTTTTATAAAATAATGGTGACAAACGAGCACACAGTTCAACTGATGGTGAGCGGTCCCTGCCGCTCATGGCAGCCGCACTCGTCCTCGACAAGGAACCATGCAGAAGGCGCGTTACCACCCCTGAGGACTAACATGGAATGTCTCGACATCAGTAATGAGGCTTTATATAGGCCCTATAGCACCACTGCCCTTATTAAACATTGGTAGAGATACATAACAGCTTGCTTCTAGCGGCAGCAAATAAGATTGGCTCGTCCTGGAGGAGCGCGCCCTCACAGAATACCAGCGTCAGTCGAAACATCAGCATGCTGCTGTGTTTCGTTTGGTGAGTGCGAAGCCTAGATCAGGTAACGAGGCATCCATCTCAGGACTAAGGTGACAATGCATTTGCATCTTGAGCCTTCGTTGGGGACAGGTGGAGATGTCGCGGAACACAGTGGTCAGTTACCAACTAGTGAACTGTGTGCTTGTTTGTCACCATTATTTTATAACAAAACAACTACTTGGTAGTTCTTACACGATGGATATCTGCAAATTTCATTAATTATAAATCATATCATTTATTATCCCAAAAATGTATAACATGTATAACTATTTTTAATACATTTTGAATAAACTTATGTAGTTGTAAGGTAACTTCCTTACAAAACTTATTTATATATTCTCCCATTGTGTCATGTATTCGTTATCTATATATTCTCCCATTGAGTCATGTATTCGTTATTTATATATTCTCCCATTGTGTCATGTATTCGTTATTTATGTATTCTCCCATTGTGTCATGTATTCGTTATTTATGTATTCTCCCATTGTGTCATGTATTCGTTATTTATATATTCTCCCATTGTGTCATGTATTCGTTATTTATATATTCTCCCATTGTGTCATGTATTCGTTATTTATATATTCTCCCATTGTGTCATGTATTCGTTATTTATATATTCTCCCATTGTGTCATCTATTCGTTATTTATATATTCTCCCATAGTGTCATGTATTCGTTATTTACGCACGACTATTTTGAAATACTTGCATAGTTCAGTACTGATACTGAATCTTTATATGGACCGCTGACGGTACTGCGTCATCAGTCCATATAAAGATTCGGTTTCGGAACAGCTCTGCGGAAGGCCCGGCTTCCCACGGGGGCAACGACCTGCGCGAGCGTTTACTAGTTCCAATCTAGACCCATCGGAAGGACTTTTGAAAACGCAAACGATGGACGGATTAGACGGCGCGTTACCATTGTTTCCGACACAAATTCATGGAGGTTTTTTCTCTACTTTTAAAATTACAAAAAACCTTAATATAATTTGAGTCATGTATGAGGTGTATTGACGTCTACTCAAGGGGAATTTAGCGAATGGCGCTTCTAAGTCCCTAGCAACTGTTCATTTATACTAGAAAGAGCTCGACGATTATAAGGACTTACCAAATGATAAACATCAGTTTCGTTTCTTAAACTCTCGCTTAGCAATTAATATAAATCACATATTGGTTGAATAATTGAAAAATTAATTTTAGTAAAATAAAAATATTCCAGCCGCTTCACGTATAAATCGGAAAAAAAACGATATTTCCAACATTGCGTCGACACACCAATCTCGCCCATTGGACAAGCACGCGTTCGTGCTAGGGCCCGTCGTAACCTCTAACGCTCTTGTGATCGGCCGCCGGCTTGAGTCCGTCGACGGAGCCCCTGTCCGTCGCAGCTGCGCGGGCTCCAATCAATCGCTGCTTATTTGCGCTCCGGGCGCGTGACGAAGGTTCCGCGGGTAAGTTTCCTTTTCCCGGACGTTTATTTGTTCCGACACGGTAGAGCGCACACACCGCGATACTCGCGCAAGATTCCTGTATAAGTGGTTCTTGCTAACATAACGGGGCACGTGTTCAGTTCGGCGCATCGTACCGGCCGGCTGTTATTCCTGAATTGCACTTGGATGATCAAAGAAAACAACCGCCTATACCTATAGACTTAGTTCTGAAGCGAAGTGCATCGCGCGACTTCACATCAGATTGAAGAATTTAACATATTTTGATATACTTTTTTTTACATATTTGGCATAGTAATGATATACAAGTTTCCTCACGGTATACTCCTTCACCGCTGAGCCTATGTCAATTCAACATTTAAAATTTTAATTAACAATTTCACTAATGCCGCCTCCGTGGGTCGAACTCAGTTTCGTCGCGCAGTGTGAATTAAACGCACGCATGATAACACTTAGCTGCCACGATCTGTAGCTGACGATCAAATAAAAATAACACGATATCGAATGACGGCTTTCTTCTTGTCCCCTCAGCACACACAGACGCCGGGCCGTCACCACGTAAAACTTTTAAGCTTTTTAATTTACCTTCCAACATTGGTTTAACTGTAAGGTTGGCCAGCCATACTGAGCTGGTTTTGGGCACACCAGTGAGATGACAGAAGGCTAAGGTATTATAGAATTCCGTCGTAGCCAAGCATATTCTGCTTTTGTGTTTTTTCTGATTTTACTAATGACTTTATTACTAAAGACCTTATTACTAAAGAGCCATAAGGTGAAGTATGTTTGTTTTTATAACATTAAGGTTGCGGAACGAGCACATGCTGCGCCTGGTGGTATACAACATGCACATGCCTTCGAACCCCCGAGGACTGCGATGTGATTCGCTGTAACCTGTTGAAGGTTCATGGGGTGCCTACACTTATCATACTAAACGCAGCAGCTTTATGCTGTTTAACGCTGATATTCTGTGAAGGGTTCTCCTCCAGTTGAACCGACCCAGTAATGCTCCTAGAAGGTGGCTGCATCTTGGCTATACTAATATTAATGTGTTTTGTTCCATAATATTATCTTCTGTCGGCCGCCCTGGCACTACATTTGAACCTTCCCCAATCATTTAGCCCACGAGTCACAGTGGAAGGAAATGCCGTGTAGTAAGGCTCTATGTACACGCGGATGCCTACGGCACTATAATATAATCGGCGCAGTTGATGTCATCTGGTCGTAACCAGAAGAAATCAACCGTATGTCATGACCATCATTTGTGACGTTCTACCGGACACACTTGCACTGGACTATTTAATAATTTTCTCTAATAAAAGCCGACGTACCAAGTACACAGTAACAGTTCCCCGCGCGCTCACTGCAGCACGAGATTGCCCGATCACTAATTAGTCTAACTCGTTCAAAAGCAAACGAATCCACGTCAGGAATGTAGTCTAGTCTAGTCTACTCCACGCTTTACGGAGGTGCGTCCACAAACTCCGCTTGTTCAAAGTTTGCTCAAGAACAGACCGGCAGCAGCGCACGTCAATTAAAACCAGGAAATTGAGTTATGCGGAGTTCAGAACTGCGGAGCTTCCCTTTATCCGGCTGCCGGTGAAAAGATAATGGCGGCGGGGCGAGGGTGCGGGGTGCGGGGTGCGGGGTGCGGGACCGCCGCGAAACGTTGCCCTCACAATGTTGGTCTTTATTGAATATTACATATACATAACATATTATTTTACTGTATTATACGATATATTGTATTAATCTAAAAATACACGAGATAGAACTATGTGATTTGGGTATTATTTACCATTCAACCAATATTAGTAAGATTTAAATATTTATGATATCATGGCTGCGTAAGAGGATTGATTGTACATAGAAGACATTTTATACTTTTAGGAAGATTATAACAAAACCCAAAATGTAATGCGTTTAAAAGAGAATATATATTTATTAGCATTACTAGATTATATCACATGGGTCGCGGTGCTGGTTGACTCCGACGTTTCATTCGTTTGCCCAGACTACGTTAAGCTTGACGAAGTCCGCGCTGATCTAATTAGTTCCTTCCAGCAAGGGTGCTTTTTGCAGCACTCTCATCGCTCCAGTCCGGAATATTTGTAACCTGGACGTCGATGTAAGGTGTTCTTGATCACTTCCATTGACTAGTACCTGAAGTTTGTTGGACGTTAACATTTCACTGTTTATATAGTATCCATGTCCTCGGGAGGACTGCTACCCTTGAAATCCATCGGAGTCCTCTTTAAACTTTCGGGTTTGCTTCTGACAAGAGACCAGTTCACACCTGAGCGCAACTAGTTCAGTCCATCTTCACCAGTAGATCGCATTTATGAAGTATGAGCTGCGTGAAACGTCAGCATCACGCGGTGTTTGCATTGCATTCTTCTTCATTTAATTAATTTTCATCCCATTTCATAAAAGGCTAGTTATGGAACAGGTGGCAGCTCACCTGGTGGTAGGTGGTCACCGCCGCCCCTGGACGTCCGCAGCACCAGAGGAATCGGAGGTGCGCTGCCGCCCTTCAACAAAGATTATAATATTTTCCTGCAGTACTAAACTTTAGATCCTTTTCTAGTGCGACCAACAGAATAATTTATGCTAAAGTGAGCATGAATTATTCTGTCGAACTAAATGTTACTGATGTGTGGCGGGTGGTTTCTAACAATTTCATTAGGAGAGCGGAGCTTTGTTCCGGGTTGAGATGTTCGAAGTGTAACTTCTGTATGTGGACTGTTCAATTAGCCGAACCTTTTGTCGGCCGCCGTGTGATTGTTACATTCTGTTATCGTTGCCCCAATAACGAGGAAGTGATTACAACTTACATGTCATAACTAACTGTCGTAACTTTTACATGATCTGTTGCGTTGTTCTGTGTTGCTCTCCTTTATTTTATTTTGTTAACAATTGATTTTGATTGAGTGGTCATTTTATGTATTATATTACAATATTGGTCGGCGGTGAGGGAGACTTGCATCGAGAGGAAACTTGCAAGTCTAAGAAATAATAATTAAAAATATTTCCAAAGGATGTCGCACCGCAGGGGAGCCGGTGTACACCCTGGCGAGATCTTCGTTACACCGATACGAATTTAAGCAATGTGCGATGGACGTGATATCTAATTGCAGCATGAATGGGTCGGTGCAACCGAGGAGACCCCGCGCGTTCAACTTCTGACCGGCGACCACTGGCGAGTTTCCCAGTTCTATATCTCAGTGCAGTCGATGACTTGCTTTTTAAACTGATACAAATTCATTCGTTTGCTTGTAGTTCCTCCATCTGATCGGCGAATGGGATCCGATCAGGGATTGGAAATAGTGCGTTATCATCAGAGCCGCACGTGTAATATTCACAAGCGCCCGGCCACCCGGCCCTTCCGGACCCTCGCTGTCCGTCACGTAGAAAACTATTAATTCTTAGCATATTGCATGAGGTCGGGGGTGGCCGCGTGTTGGCCGGGAGGGGACGCGGCAATTGTGGAACAAACGCTAAATGTTGCGGAAAAAATCCCTCGCCTATTTATATATCATTTTATGGGTAATACATTTATTTTCACCTAATTGTGAACACGTTTACTGCGTAATATATATGAACATACACACCCTCACATAAATACTCATACAAACACACGCTCATAGACACATGCAAAGTATAAATAATTATATTAATGATAAGTCCTTTTAGTTTAACCTGACCAATATTTTCTGTATTGTCACGTACACTTGTAAGATACCTCTATTAGGAAGTGACTGGGGAGTTCTCGGCTCTCGGCTCCGGCAGAGAATCGCAGAGAGATGGAAGAGGCCGCAAACCAGCTACGTGGGATTATAATCCCGCGACAGCAAAAGCCGAATTACCTCCTCTTGGAAATTTTATGAATTCTCGTCATGTTAACTTGTATTTTAACTTATGTAGCAATTATTATTATGAGGGATATTCATTTCTATCCTGGAGTCACCGTTATTATTATTATCGTTATGGCGTGCTAGAAATGTATGTTAAAATGGTTTGTTCATAGGGTAAAGCGAAAAGAGAGCAGTCCCTGCAAGAGCTGCGGGAACACATCCACGCGTACTACGTGCCGCTGGGGCGCCAGTACATGGTGCTGTTCCCCGAGGGAGGCTTCTTGCACAAGAGGCGGGAAGTTAGTCAAAGGTGAGGCTTACAAACTCAATCAAGCAAATCGAATCGCAGTAAACTCACAGAGCACAATCCCCGGCCACATGCATCTAGTGAGGGCGGGGGATGGGCGGGGGGTAGTCGAATATTGTTTGTCAGTGTTCGAGAGCCTTTCATCCCTATCGGTTATTGGTTTTACTTGATATTGGACCGGACCATTAATACGCTTTATTGATTCAAATTATTTTATTATTAAATGATAATATATTTATAGCTTGTCTAGACTTTGTTGAATATATAATATAAATAATCCAGTTGAAACATAGTAGTCAAGAATTTGTATTTGATAAACTTACGACGAAAGAAAGAAAGAATCTGTTCGTTCGTAACAAAAGTAGCATTCAGTCTCAGCATCAGTCTCAGCATCAGTCTCAGCATCAGTCTCAGCATCAGTCTCAGCATCAGTCTCAGCATCAGTCTCAGCATCAGTCTCAGCATCAGTCTCAGCATCAGTCTCAGCATCAGTCTCAGCATCAGTCTCAGCATCAGTCTCAGCATCAGTCTCAGCATCAGTCTCAGCATCAGTCTCAGCATCAGTCTCAGCATCAGTCTCAGCATCAGTCTCAGCATCAGTCTCAGCATCAGTCTCAGCATCAGTCTCAGCATCAGTCTCAGCATCAGTCTCAGCATCAGTCTCAGCATCAGTCTCAGCATCAGTCTCAGCATCAGTCTCAGCATCAGTCTCAGCATCACAAGACTTCAATACTAGTTGTCACCAATCGGTTCCCACTCAGCATGTGCGGCATATGAACTACCAGCGCTGGTCCACTGGGGCCGTTTGGTGACGTATCGTGGAGCTTCAACACTAAATTGAAAATGTACTATATTATGTATATATATATATATATAAATATATATATATACATAATATATATATATAAACTATTTCAGATCACTACCCTTGCGACTTCAGCTAGTATTGGAATCCTTTGCATTGCCGTATGACGTTCCAATCTCTATGATTTGTTTTATTGAACCTACCGTGGGGAGTATTCTGAGGAGGTGATCGGATGTATCCAGCCGCTGAGTGTAAACATCGTACATCACGACAGAATTCAAAATTTAACTCTCATCATCTCGATGGCTGGCAATCTATAACTATGGACTTTATGCGAAATTTCGATTTACTCTCTAATTCTATTTACGAACCGATACGACTTAGAGGCTTTCAATAAGAGATCCTTTCTTAAGGACGGGCGTATCTGCGACTCTTCTAGTGTTTTAAATGTCCATAGGTGGCGGTAATCAGGGGAGCTGCTTGCTCGTTTTCCACCTAATCAAAAAAAACACACCCGGACCAGAAAATCAATAATTATAATTATAAGGCTCGGCTAGGAATTGAATCCTAGGCATTAAGCTACCCCGTGGATTGTAAACCTATATACATACGAGTGCTCTTACTTATATAATATGTAATGCGTTAAGGAGTCGATACGAAACGACCAAAGTCGTTTAGCAGAAACTTGAGTCGCAAGGAACAAGTTTTAAAGGCGTCGGGCCGAATTTATGTGCGAAGAATCTGGCGCAGGGACGTATGTAGCGATTACTGTGGCAAATCTATTTCTTTTACCTAAACAATTAAATGTCTCTATCTCGTAACATGAAATTACATTGCGTTCATTTTATATTAGAGTCTCAACTACATTTTCCTTCGTATAAATAACAAAGTTCACCAAACAGTATTTAATTACATATAGAACTCATAAACTATCACCGTCGCAGCCTTTCGTACCCGCTCACTATCCATTAACGGTATATGATATACATTTACATTTAAGACAGCTATTCTGCCAGAGCCTATGGAATTTTTATGGCATTTTCCTATAGATCTCTAACGACGCCATAGGAAGACACAGATCATTGTGGGCACCTACTGCTATACTAAATTATTAATTATAATACTAACCAAACATTTATTTACGAAATGTTAGAACTCAAGATCGAATTCAGGCTCAAAAATAAATAGTACTTACGTATAGATAGACATAGGCGATGCGAACAGTGAAAGGTCTTGAGCCGTAGTGCTGCATACGCATCCAGTGAATTGAAAAAAAAAATACTAATAAAGTATTGTTATGCGTTTATATTGCTTCAGTTATAAATATAAACTAAAGTAAACCGTACTGCTGGTGCAGTCCGCTGAGTGCTGCTACGTCCTCACAGAATCCCAGCGTCCAATAACAGAATAACGCTGCTGTGGTTCGTCGTTCGTGGTATATATAAGACCCAGGACTTTATTGCTGCTGACAGTTCCATCTTAGTCGTCGTATTAATATTCTTTATCGAGGATGATATTGAGTGTCACGAGCCGCAGGAATCGCTTCCATCAAGAGAACGTTGGGCGCGTCTGTCACTCAATTCAATCAATTTCTCTCTTCATTCTTAAATTTAAAAAGTTAGACAAAAGTCTTCATTTGATCCAATTGGAAAAGACCTATAGTGTATAATGACCTATATATATGACAACTTTTGGCATATATTTTTTGTAACAACTCAATGTTTGGGATTTTTAACAGCAACTAGCACCTAAGTTGCTGGAAAAGCTGAGATGAAATGTTGATTCTTATTACAGTACAGCAGTATTCTGATGTATTTAGCAATTTCTATTACAGGTTTGCAGAAAAAAACAATTTACCCAAATTGGAATATGTGTCGCTGCCAAGAGCTGGCGCGATGAGGGTCATAATGGAAGAAGTGGGACCACACAGAGATGAAGGGCCCAGCACTTCCAAAGCGAATTCAACGAAAGGTAGGTCTAGAACTGTTTGTCTTTCATAATGTGATAACATGAACGTTTTAGTGTTGGTTTATTTTATGCCCACTCCCCACTAGATGGAGCGACGACCTATACAAGTTTGCAGAAAGTGGCTGGGTGCAGCTGTCTCGGGATCGTTCTTTATGGCTATTTGTGGGGGAGGCCCAAGCTCGACAGTGGACTGTTGAACAGATGTGATTATTATTCGAACCTAAGCGGAAGTATATACTCGGAAAAATATACTCGGTGTATCTTCGATCATACGCCATGTAACATTAGATTAAATTGTAAATTAATTTATAAACATTAAATAACAATATGGACCTGAAGCTTAGGTTCATATTCTGTAAATTTGATTTTAAATATTCCTTTCCAGACAACAACTTCAACCAGAACAATACCAACAAAATGGTGGTCGACACTAAATCAGGAGACAGCATAGAGTGGATACTGGATGTCACTATCGCGTATCCTGACAGAATCCCCCTGCATCTGCAAGACGTGGTGTGCGGTACGAGGCCGCCTTGCAGCACGCATCTGCACTACAGACTGTATCCTAGTAATGAGGTAAGTTGAGAAAGTATCTAGATTATAATCTAGCTTCCATTCTACCAGCAGTTCTGCAGAATGACGCGTCTACTATGAGAGAAACCTATGGAATCGTCATGTCGCCCTTCGATATCCGTGGCCTGGTGTCGCCAATTACCATCAGAGACAAACAGATACTGTAAGAAGTTTGGACGTCACTAGTTACACCTACTTGAAATGAAACTTCCCACCCTGATTTAGGTACTAACCCAATTGATTGCCAAATTTAGGGCATCTCGGCTTCATCTCCATACTGTCACATATGCCGTATGGACCTTTGCCAAATCTGTAATTGCCACCGCACTGCACTTATTAGCAAGATGATTCCCAGACAGCTGAGCAAAACAATACGTCTCTCAGTGGCTGAACCAGGCTGCAGCTAAGAATAAATGGATCCTTTGTCAACCTTTATAAAAACAAACTTTAGCTTTTAATTATATGAAATTAAAATTAACTTTATAATTTCAAACTTCACATAATTGTCCCCAGGTTCCATCAGACGAAGAAGGAATGACTCAATGGCTGTACGATAGGTTTATAGAGAAGGATAAGTTGCTTCACGAGTTCTACCGCACGGGTCAGTTCCCCGCCAGGGGGAATAATTCACCAACCATTCGACGAGTGAGACAAGACAATCTACGTTATCTGATACTGCATTTATTCTTTATAGCCTCCTCATTCGTACAATATAAGTTATGGTGTGAACTCTGGACCTGCCTCTGGTAACGGAAGTATTTTTGTCTTAAATTGATTTGTAAGATCCTTTCGTTCAAATTTGATGTTTCTGTTATTGTGAGAAATTTTTGTCCAAATAAATCAGACTAGGGAAGGCGTAAAAAGTTTACTTCCCCGAAGAAAACTTTACACTTTTTTTACTTTGTGCAATACAGAGTACACTTTTTGCATTCAATTGCGTTTGGTACTGTATAAAGAACCACCACGTGTTTGGTACTGTATAAAGAACCACCACGTGTTTGGTACTGTGTAAAGAACCACCACGTGTTTGGTACTGTATAAAGAACCACCACGTGTTTGGAAAGAAGTTATTGTGCATCAAATGTTCTCATTTATCTGCTGTGAATAATCAAAAATTGTGTATCTAAAAGAATCTTTAATTAAAACCTCTTTTAAAGTATTTCTAAGAAACTTTTGAATACATAGTACAATATTTTATGACACTAACATTAAAATTGAACCTAATGGATTCCTTACGTCTGCGTATGCCATTGAAGATTAATTTAACGATTTTTGTGAAATTAATCGCTTTCTCGTGTTGACTCTGAGAAAGACGACAAATACTTCTACATTTTGTAACACAGCATGGTGTATTATTTTCTAAGGTATGAAGTAGTTTCTTTTATTAATTTAAATCAAATTCTCGATGGCACTTCAATATTAGATTTTTCAGAGTTAATGCCAGAAAGCGTTGCTCATTTTAAGAAGGTGCACAGAGAAAGTACATTTGTTTTAACGTTTCATTTAAGTTTAATGTCCTCGCATTTTATATTAAGGAAGGATTGATTTGTGTTTTATATTGTGACATATCGAGATCATCTCGATGCTGGATGTGATTTTCGATATATTATATACTTTTTTTAGTATCAGGAGCACTTTCTTATAGTGAGAATATACAATGAGTGCTGTGACGTTTAAGTCAATATGTAAGTACATCTCTTAGGATACGTCTTGCCCTTGAGCCTTACCAAAACTTGATTCCCTCATGACAATAATCACATTACTATCTATGGCGTCTTGTCGTATTCGCAGTTTGCTTTCATTGGCTTTTTTGTCTGGACTCGTAAACGTATACAAATCAAAAAATATACATTCAACAGTGATATTAAACAATATACTATACCATTCATATATTATATTTTAATTTCCATTTTAAAATTATTCATTAAATTATATTTTCTTGTTCACAATGATACAAGAATGTCGCAGCACAGTTAAGACACTATATAAGATAATAGAAAACTTATCCAATTAAAATTTATCGATCCTTTAGAAACTTATTTTCTGCTTCGAGACTTGCTACCTGTTTATCGGTTCAGACATAATCGCGCGTGTTACCGCCCAGTGTGAAAGCTCTCTAAAATCACGTTTCACTATTTAATCAGCCCCCTCAGCTTGTTATAACTTTGAATTTATAAGTAAAATAGCGAATTTAATACAAGGAAGTTCTCGGTTTATCAATTTTTGTTCAATCCTCGGACACTCCGCTCAAAATTGGAGTTGAAATTTACTAGCAGAAATGATGTAAAACTTTAACGGTATGTTATACCTATACAGACAGAAAACATTTTTATTCAAAAACAAACTTAAACTGCAGAATATAAATATCATAATGAAAGAAAATACACCAAAAAATACTAAAAATACTACAAAAGGTATGAATATTATGAATTTAGCCTTTGCCTATTTCGAGATTGATTCAATAAATGAAAGATTAACGTACCATAAATTTCATGTCATTTTAAGAAATGAAGCGTCGATTTGATGTAAATTAATTAAAGGTTTTCTGACCTTGGCCTACAGTCAGCATTAGTGTAAGTCGCAATGGTAATAAAAACTAACACTTGAACGCTAAGTATCTTTGTTTTTTCGTTGGGGTTTATTGCTTCCTCGTCGTTAAGTGGAGACTAATTCAGTATGAAATAATAGACAGTCTGATTTTCTATTGTAATGAGTAATTAGATATGTTTAGAGTAGAAAATAACTAACTCGAGCTTCTTAAGTTATTCTTTCTCTCTGACGCATACAAAGTTGTAGGTAATTGTACTTTCTCATACACTGTACATCACATCACTACTTTACTCTCCACTTTTCTACATAGTATGTAACAAGAAACCCAATCCTAGATTTATTTTCCTAATAGATGATTCAATGAAACACATGCCAAATTAAATTCGCCGTAAGTGCCTAGGGTTTTATTGGTTTCGCAAATTTCGTATCGCTATACATCAATTTATTTGTGTATATATATATTCATACAAACAAAATGTTATTGGAAGGGATGGATATAGGCAAATTTTCCAACATGTGGAGATTGTTTGTTGATACGACAATCAAATTCTTTTAATTAACGTATTTGCAATAAGCATTGCCATTATATTATATTCAGTGCTACTACTATTAATATTGTAAAATCCTGTAAATAATTTGCCGAACACCGTACTTAATACTTGTTTACGAATAATTCTCTTAGTAAATCAAAACGACTATTTGAGATGAAGGTTCCGTACGCAGTCGACCATCTAATGATAAATACGGACGCATTGTTCAATATCTTTGTACATATTACAAAAAATGTAGACTTCTCAATATGGTCTCACTATTTTTCGTTTAATCGTTGTCCTATATCTTGTATAAAAAATATCGTTTTAGTCTTCACAGAAAAGTTACTGTTTTGTACTTCAGGAATAAGTAAGGTTGTGAAGTTTAAAATGATCTTGACAATGATGAAATCAGCACTGAATCAAGTGCAACAAAATGCACGAATATTAACAAATTATAACTTATATAACTTCACGTTTGGCTTACATGAAATCTCCCACGAACATATATACCACAACAATATATATAGCTGTCGGTTCTCTGTCGGGGTTAATTCGTACATTTAGATCGAAAATATATTAATCATGAAGTCGGCTTGTCCTGATCGTTACATGCAATTCCGTACAAATCAAAAACATGTTTCTTGTAATTATTATAATTTTATTCCTTAGCCCCCCCCCCCCACTTACATTTATCTGGAAACAATGTGTTATTTCTAAACAAAAAACATCACCATTTTTGATCTTTACTATCAATCAAATCAAATTAATGACATTGCGCATAAATCAAGCGTTACAACATTTTCTAACAAGAAGTCAAGAACATTGTTTTGTAGATTTTGCTTGTAGGTACGTGTGAAACCAATGCTTGCTCTTATAAGACTGTTTATTTGACTAATCATTATATATTCATATATTATTTACCCTTGCGTAGTACAACTTAGTAGTTAGTAAATTTAATACAATGTCAGACAAATGTTCTGATGGGTTGTGTTAAGAATTATATCATATCTAAACATGTTCCTTATTATATCCGCGTGCCTTCGATACGAAGATACGTAACCAAATAAAATTAGTAATAACAGTATAAACATCATTGAAAATAAGGTTTGAAAATTGCAAGTACGAGCTAAGATTTTAATCGTTGGATTCGCCGTTACGAAGAAAATAGAGCCGCAGTTTCTTGAGGCTTACTTGAACTGTTTGGACAAGTCAGTGTTATCTTATTTAGTCCAAGCAGCAGAGCGGCCGCTTCGTACCGTGACTGTTTACTTATTATTATGTGGCTCAGAGGCTCAGAGCGGTCCTACAGGCGCAGGATGAATTTGGCGATTAATTATTTGCAAATACTTATTTTTTTCCAATTTGAAGCGAAACCGTCCTTAACGTATGAAGTTATTCTAACAGATAGCCATGTTTCAGTTACATATTTAATTAAATATTATGTCACAGTATCGTTTAACTCAACATATAGCATGCATCTTTCCCTCTACTTCTACAAAAAATTCACCGTCAAATAGTCTATTTTTATTCCATTATATTTATTTCCAGAACGTTAAGCCCATTTAATGTATCACGTGTCCTGCAGTATGCGGTTTGCATTTATAGTTTCACATGTACGCCTTCAAGTCTTGTATTTGAAAGCAATCTGTGCTTTTAACGTTATCCCCTACAATTGCATTCGCAATTACAAAAATAAACGCCCGCTCTTTTACTAGTTTTTACTCTGTTTATGAATCGAAACATCAGGTGCATTAAGATGTTTTTAAAACATCGACGATTCCGCCCATCACACCGAAGCGTAATTATTAGTTCGGTTTTCATGTGTTTAAAAAAATGTTCTCAATTATTTTCTTAGTGATGTATAACAAATTGCTATCTGAGATTTTGATAATGTTAAAAAATAATAGAGTTGTATTAAAGTAATCCTGTAAATTTTAATGTCGAATGTAAATTGATTTTGACCTTGTAGTGCGTTTTAGCAAAGATGCATTTTACTGTTTCGAAAACGACGCATCGATGTAATAGACGGCTTAGCTCTTAGCAAATGAATAGTGGCGGACGACTTAACGGAATTTGATTGTAATGATGGGATTATGTGCGCAGTAAACATTTGTTTGTTGCTTCTTTCTTTTGTCTTATATCTTTTTTATTTTTTTCTTTTTCGGGTGATTTAATATCGTTTTATAATATTATAAGTTAATAATAGAGAAAAAAAGAAAAGTGATTATTTATAAGTTCAACGTTGTTATTCATTTTTATTTCTTTCTGTTTCTAGTTAAGTTTGTAATTTTTGTAGATATTCGTTTAGTGATAACTTTATGAATTATGTGATGCTATGAATGTGAATTGTTTTTTTTTTTATTTGCGTAATATTTTTTTTTGTTGAAGCGAATTAACATGTGCTTGTGCTTGTGTAATACGGAAACGTAACCTTCTTTTTGCTATGCTTGGAATATGATTTGTCCAAACATGTTGCAAATGTTTAGTGCTTGTCACGGGGTATAGTCTTGTAGCGCACGTTCAGTGCTTTTAGAAAGAGATGCCTCGCGATGAGATATCAAGTATAATAATAATACATGAATGTAAGCCTGACGTGTACAATTTGTACACGTCGCTGTAGGTCGCCGTGCGCGACCGGGTCTGCACGTCGTCTCTACCTTGCTTGAGGTATAAGCAATTGAATTCCCGACAGTCATACCATGTAGTGGTGTTTCTGTTCTTATATGTAAGTAAGTCCGACTTATGTTATCCGTGGGGCTCATACGGAATATCGATACAATAATTTTAATATTTTTTTTAAGATCACATATAATAACAGATTGCGAGTTACTTGTTAAGCGCTGACAATGTGGCTCGAGGTGGCAGAGTGCGGGTGAGACCAACTGCTGTCACCTCGCTTCTTCTAGAATTGTAATTGGCCCCAGGCTGCAACTAGGAGATACCTTTTCGTTACGTCTAGACAGTCCTGCTCTGTTTCTGAAGGTGATGCGCAGTCCGTCTAGTTATATCTGTGTGTGTTAGCTACACTCAACATCTTACTCAACATCTTACTCAACATCTTACTCAATTCAAACGATACATAAACAGATGACGGCTTCGTATGCAGTCGCCTGTTTAACTAACAAACTGCAGTGGATGTAATGTTTATAAATATATAATAAAAATTAAGATTTTTTTGTCAACACTTCTGTACGAGTTCCACGGGGTCGACCCGGGCTCGCTCGGTGCGTGCAGCCTCGCGGCACGGCTCCTGTTTCTGAATAAAGCACGTGTGTGGCACTAGCAGGTTGTTTTATTTATGTAACCGAACTCCATGAGAGTGAAAGGATTGTCAGTGACGTCACCTTGTCTCGTCGAGGCAGGAGCTGCAGAGTGGCCATGGCTGCAGCGATCGCTTGCTGGGTTAATCGTCGTCGCGTGTGTCTGCGGGAGGACGCGCATGCTAACTCGCCATGCTATATACCATATATGGGCAACAACCAGCCCGCGGGCCGGATCCGACCCGCTGTAAGATATGCTCCGGCCCCCGAGACATTTTGAAAAACCCAATTAAAAAAATATTACATCAGATACTTATATTCGGGAGTGACTCGGCTTGCTCGATCAAATTCTTTAAGGTTTGCCGCCACACGTTTGGTGACACATCAAAACATTTATTGCTTCTCAATTACTCTAAACTAGTTTATTTATTTTATTTTATTTGGAAAACATACAGCAAAATACAATATAACTTAGATTTATATACATACTATAAATAAGCTAGTTACATGTTTTCACATATAAATATTTAAAAATAGAGCCCATGAGTACAGATACTTCACCGCAATAGTTTTATAATATATGTATACAGACTAAATTTAAAATAATAAAGAAAACAACAACATTTGCTTGAACAGAAAACAAATAAACAGAATCAAAAAAGAAATAGAAAAAGAGTATGTTAAGCTACAGTATCAAACCAATCTCCAGACAATGTTTGTTTTATGGCGGTGATTTTTGAGTTAAAGATATCAAAGTCAATGTTGTTCTATATATTTGTTAATTAAATTTGAAGCACGACAGAAAAATTAGTTTTTTCTGTATTTTGTTGCGTGAAAGTGTATGTAGAAAATAGGATGTTTCCGTCGTGAAATAGCTTTTTGTGGTACAAAAAATTGTAATTTATCTAAGAGTAAAGGACTGTCTACTCTGTTTTGCGCAAGTCTTAATAAGAATACTATATCAGCTATGTTTCGTCTGTCTGCCCGTGCTAACAAGTGCTGTATTTTACATTTTGATTCATAATTATTGCGTTTCGTTCCACATTTAAATTCAAAAAATTTTAAAAACCGTTTTTGAATGGCCTCTAATCTAATTATATAAATATCATAGCAAGGATTCCAAAGTTGCGATGAGTACTCGAGAAGACTCCGCACATACGAGCAATAAAGTACTTTTATGGATTTTTTTTTTTTTAAATTCCTGCAAGACCTTATTATGAATCCGAGAGCTTTATTTACTTTTTTAATAATATAGTCGATGTGCCTGTCACCCAAATCTTTAATTTCTTTTACTGAAACAAAATTTGATTCATTCTTTGGTAATTATATTTAAAGATATTTACTTTACGTGTACATGACATTGCGAAGCACTAAGACACATTAAGATCCAACTTGTTAGATAGACGATACTGCTCCAGTCTGAGTAAATCTGCCTGCATGAGCTTACAGTCGTTATAATTTCTAATTTCTTTAAATATTTTCATATCATCTGCATATAGTATGAATTGAGAATTTAAAAAACAAGTATTGATGTCATTTATAATAATTATAAATAATAAAGGGCCCAATAAGGAGCCTTGTGGAACTCCCGATTAAATAATAAAAGATTACTTAATGTAGACCGATTTTGTATAAAGCCATGCTGTTGGTCGATTAAAAAATGAGAAACTGTAGCATACAGTTGCTTAAAAATTATTTTTTCAAATACTTTTGCAATTATGCATAATTTAGAAATTGGTCGATAATTTTTAACATTATTTATGTTACTGTTTTTATGAATAGGTGTAATAAATGCAGATTTCCAAATGTGTGGCATATATCCTTCTTTTATCGATGGATTTTGTTATTTTTAGTAACAGAGGTAAACTTGCCTACGGCATCATGCGCCATCTCCAGTAAACATTTCAGATGTCTTATTTCTTCTTTTATCTCCCTTATGTCTTCCGTTAAACCTTGCAGTGGTGCTATAAATAAATTTTTTCAATTCTTCTTGCACACTAAACTCTTGAGCTGATTTATTTTTTGTTAAAACTTGAATTGGTGACGTATTTCTCTTGCATTTTGGTATGCGCCAGGTGTTTTTCGTTCTCCGAGCTTTCGGTACCCAGCTTTCGTTATACCCGAACATTGAAAATCAAGTAAACGATTGCAATTGCTACAAAATACACCATCTCTAAATTTCGAATTACATTCAGCACATGTATTCATTTTAAATGGAAAAATAATTAACGTAACTATAGTTTGTTATTAAGTTTATTGAACGAAAAGTAAACAAAAATAATGTCTGGTGGAAAAAAACAAAAAGTAGATACAGAAGGTCCTAGTTTCAAGACTTTTTTATCATGCACAATGGTAAGCCTATTTGTTTGCTGTGTAATGAATCCATTTCAGTAATGAAAGAATTCAATATAAAGAGGCATTACTCAACTAAGCTGCTACGCTGCACTCGCTGACAGGACAATTAAGAACAGACAAAATGCAGAAGCTTACCGCAAATTTGGAAAAACAGCAACAAATGTTTCGTAAACAAGGAACAACTTGATAATGTTGTGAAAGCTAGTTTTATAGTTAGCTCAAAATTGGCAAAGGCATTACAACCATTTGCCGAAGGAAAATTTATCAAGGAGTGTATGTTAGAAGTTTGCGGTATTTTGTGTACTAAAACGAAAAATGAATTTGAAAAAAATAGTTTGTTAAGACTGTTGTTTGACGTATAAAAATGATGGCTAATGATATAAAACAACATTGACTGACCGTATGGCTGGTTTTGAATCATTTCCCATAGCATTGGACGAGAGCACCGATTTGTCTGACATAGCTCAACTGGCTATATTTATTCGAGGTGTTGATAAGGAGTTTACTGTTACTGAGGAATTGCTTGCTTTACAGCCGCTAAAAGCAACCACTACAGGAGAGGATATTTTTATTGAAGTTCAAAAGGTATTCATAAGTTTTGTCTTGCTATGGTCAAAATGATTGGAGTATGCACTGATGGTGCACCTTCTACTTAATGTTTTCATCGGAATTTTGAATGAAAAAGCAACAGAATTAAATGTGCAAAAAGATGATTTAATAGTCCTTCATTGCATTATCCACCAACAGAACTTGTGTGCTAAGTCCATTCGACTACAGAATGTTATGAATGTGGTAGTAAAAACCTGTTCCTGGGTGAAGAGAAGCCAACGTCTTCACCGCCTCTTCTCACTACCAGTAGCACATAGCACACAGCACTCAACACACAGCACACGGCAGCATCTTCCATCATGCTCTAGTTCCATAGCGACTTTTGGCCAGATTACTGTTTCATTTAGTTTAGTAAGTACAATCGTCATCTGTGTAACAATTCTGTGTGAAACTTCACCAAGAACTTTTAAATAAACATTTATTATTGTTTTCACATACAATCTTAATTCGAAAGTTTTAAATTCATAATACTTACACGGGTAACCCAGGAATCATAAACACTGGGTTTTTATAATTAGCTCATGTTCAATACTTTCTCGGTGTCTTATTATTCATATACCTTTTGTATAACGAATAAGAACCGGTAAATCCATCGGAAATTAAAAGAGTGGAAAATAAAAATGGCCGTGGCGTCTCATCGGAAATAAAAAAACTCTGTGAGCGCTGAACGATGCGACGGGAAACTGAAAATCGCTCTTTTCAACCTGTAAATAACATTTTGAAGCGCGGCATAAAAATATATGTACTAGAGAACACATGTCGCCCCTCGCAGGCGTTGGGGCGCAGATAATGTGCGTCCTGTACTAGATGAGCTAAGCTGTCTTACATATTTATTCGATGGAATTTAGTATAAGCCTTGTTGAACCCGATGAATGGCAAAGTAGTGAAAGTGGTAGAGCCACGTTGCTGAACGCCTACGTGAACGTCGCCAGCGCGGTGACTTGTGGTTGACAACACTGAGGCGAATGTACCGGCGCGGCCGGTGCGCGGCTACCGCAGCCCGGCCTAGTGGTGTCCCTCGTCGTGTTGCTTCCAATAAACGGAAACGGGGAAGCATAATATGGACAACCTAAGCCGTACTAAAGTAGATACTGTTTATGGAGCACGTTCTCACAAATATTAGAATAGAATAACGGCATAAGACGCCTTGTGTGAGAAGTGACGGCGGGCGCCCGTCGGATACAAACCGTTTCATCATAATCGTACCTCACACAAAACTGTGATTACATTATTTGCGAGTGGCGACGTCAGGCCGCAGGGATGGCTCGCCATCAGGGAACCGTGCGTTCATCGCGCGCTAAAGTAAATGATCAATCTAAATGAAATAAAAATATAAGTGGATTTTTTCAACGAATTGTAATTTTCACGTGTGCACTAGTTCTGTCAATCGATTCCACCGACTGAATCCGTTACTTTTTTTTCCGCCTCGGTCCTCAACTCTTTTTACGAATTCAAAAATTCACCTCGCGTCGTTTATTCTGTTTTGGAATATTTGCGAGAAAGTTACCGGCTTATTTTATATCTCACAGTTGAGTATTATAGCTAATTAGGTAAATATTATAAAGTATGCCATATCTAGAATGTTATAAGGCGTTGATTCACCCATTTTCTTCTTAAGAAGAGACTCGGGCGACAGCAGACGATTGCGTACCGACAAAAGAAAACTGTATTGGAGTTTTTCTTTTTAAGGTAAAAGGTATTTATATTATTGCGAGTACAGACGTTTTATTTTTTTGCGTCCGTTTTACTCCGAAGGTTATTTTTATCTCTGTCTGTTTCTTTATGTCCATGTTTCATTTTAGTAATGAGCTTGTATATAAAATCGTTATATATTGCCCTAAGGTAAACTTAGCGCATAGTCTCCGTAACTAATACGGATAAAGACCGGAGACGCACGTGTCTGCTTGTGTTATGCTTGGCAGGCTATCCTACACACATAAATAACTTCTGGCAGAAACTCATAATTATTAATTTTAAAATTATGGTAATGAAATGTTTGTGTTAAAGATTCTTATAATATTGCTAATTATTTGAATGATAATACCTTGGAAATCTAATAATGATGATGAAAAAAAAAATGTATTTGTATATTCTAGCGCTATAAAGCAAAAACGCCTTCATACAAACCGCTGCGGATATTTGGCCTTGAATCTGATGTTTTACCAAGTAGGCAGCGGTGTATACTTTATCCGATATCGCAGTGTCAATGACTTAATGACTTAGTTTTGCGAACGTGAATATTAGTAATGTTAACAGCACTGCTAGAATTCTTTGTAAAAAAAAGTATGTTTATTCAGGAATATTTTGATGTAAAGCGTCCATCAGTACTGGCAGTCCGGGACTTTATTCGAAATAAAATAAATTGGTGCTTCAACGTTCAGCCCGACTCTACGTACAAATGATTGATCCAAAGACTCGCCCACTTGGCTGAGCTCGTAAGGGGATTTACTGGAGTACTTCTCGTTCCTCGTATTAATATATGACCTTTTGATGGCCGCGTGACGTAGCGGTTAGAGTGCCTGCCTTTTGCATCACAGGTCTGTTTCCCAGTCAGGGAAAAATATTTTTGTATAACAAATGGTTGATTTTCTTCCTGTACTACACGTGTGTTCCGTGTCACGGACACTGCATCTGACCTTCCTCCGCATATGTATTAGACTAGGGAAGGTAATGACGATATCCTGCGCAAATGATGTCATCTGAACCTTCCTCCGCATATGTATTAGACTAGGGAAGGTAACGACGATATCCTGCGCAAATGATGTCATATGAACCTTTCTCCGCACATGTATTAGACTAGGGAAGGTAACGACGATATTCTGCGCAAATTATGTCATATAAACCTTCCTCCGCATATGTATTAGACTAGGGAAGGTAACGATGATATCCTGCGCAAATGATGTCATATGAACCTTTCTCCGCATATGTATTAGACTAGGGAAGGTAACGACGATATCCTGCGCAAGTGATGTCATATGAACCTTTCTCCGCATATGTATTAGACTAGGGAAGGTAACGACGATATCCTGCGCAAATGAAGTCATATGAACCTTTCTCCGCATATGTATTAGACTAGGGAAGGTAACGACGATATCCTGCGCAAATGATGTCATATGAACCTTTCTCCGCATATGTATTAGACTAGGGAAGGTAACGACGATATCCTGCGAAAGTGATGTCATATGATCCTTTCTCCGCATATGTATTAGACTAGGGAAGGTAACGACGATATCCTGCGCAAATGATGTCATATGAACCTTTCTCCGCATATGTATTAGACTAGGTAAGGTAACGACGATATCCTGCACAAATGATGTCATATGAACCTTCCTCCGCATATGTATTAGACTAGGGAAGTAACGACGAAATCCTGCGCAAACGATGTCATCTGGAAATAACCAGAAGGCATCACCGTGGCCCAAATTGACCAGAATTTCATTATAATATTAATATTTTGCGCTTATAAAAACAAGTATAAGTTATAAAAAAAAATCATCAGGGACGTGTTGCGGCCGCATGTGATACCGTTGTGTATACACTATAGATGTAGAAGGCAAACGCAGAACATTGTTTCCAAGATTATTTGTACCGAACATGTTATTGATGAGCGTAATTTTTTATTTTTATATACGATAAGAAAAGTAAATAAGCTACCGGCGTGAGTTGCCGATATCTTTCAAAAACTTAGTCAACCGAACTGCCTTACCCCGGATCCCAACATTCACCATACGAAACACAGCGTCATGCTGCTATTTTACGCAGATCCAGCGCTATTCGTTCTACAGCTAGTATTTAAGTTCCAAGTAGCCAAACATCGCGCATTACCAGCGTCCAGCGGTACTGCTCGCGTGTCTCTGCTACGGTGCTACAGTCACGCTGTAGCCATAAAGCTCGTCTGAGACCTGGCAACATGTACCGCATCAGTAGTTGGATGTAAAGTTGATTTCGCCTTTTTTATCTTAGACTGCTGAAGTAGTGGAGTAGTATCCTGACACTTGCGTAGGTCGTCACCAGTGGGCGGTCGTCCTGCGCTGCGATGACCAATACGAGGCTACGAGGCCCCATGCCACTTCAGTTTGCTTAACCTTTGGGCTATGTCAGCTACATTAGTTCTGAGGATTATGCAAAAAAACACCGAGCACAGCCCTCTCCATAGCTCGCTAAGTGACTTTAATCTTCCACATACGGCAAATAATTTATATTAATTATAAAAAATGATTCATCCCTTCGCCTCTCGGACTGAGAACACTTTACATTCGCTGACAGCATCTCAATGTAATTCAATAACTTGAGCTTTAGCGCTCGCTGTTGAAATAAATAAGCGACGCTTTATGTCATTAATATAATAAGTGCTGATAAGAGGACGGGCAGGTGCCGACGGGGTGTGAGACGATAAAGCCCACTATTGGGCATAGATTTCCTCTTTCTATCCGCGTGAAGTTCTAACACCGTTTTTAAAGAGATGGCCAACAGTTGGATTTATGTACATCGGGTGCCATACACTTTTTCTTTAGTTTTTAAACGTAAATCACATGTAACTGAAGTCTCCTGCTGCGTTTCTTCACGTGTTTAATAAAGCTCTGGTTTAATTACCTTGCTGTACGCCACCGCTAACATCGGTGTCGGACACCTCGGGGTAGCGGGGGCGGCGCGCGGGGCTAATTGAATGCCGATGACGCGTGTTTGGGGGGCGACGGTACATTACCGAGGGGTTCCGTTCTAAGTTTTTAGTTGTAATATTCAAAGTGATGGGTTTTGGCAGATGTCGATGGGAATAAACTCGATCCGAGTCTCATTGCATTCCAAGCATTTTGTATCTATACATGTATATTTGTTTCTTTCTTCAATGAGAAGGATTGGTGGACAGAAGAAAAAAATATAATGATTTTGTAATAAATGTTGGCAATTTTCAAATTTAAAATCCAAATAAATATTACTTATTTCTGTTCATACAAATGGTTTTTATCTGAAACAATAAAGCAGTCAGCAGCTTCTCGTTCCCGAGACACGCGACCAAAAGAAATCGCTAAAAGCATCATATCACCTGTTTGTATAAGATTTTCGCAAAAGAGAATAAAGTAATCGAAGAATGTCTTCGTCCACTCAAGATACGGTCGTCTTGTCCTTGGTACTTGGTACTTCTGCTCACTAACTCACTCACTAATTGAAGCTTCAGGACGCCCCCGGCAGGACAGCTTCCACGTCATCATGTCGCAGATTCTCTAGCTGTCAACATATTCTATATCTTATTGTATGTCTTCAATAGTTGATAGGTATCAAATTTCGGAGCCTTCCTGTGTCCCGGCACAGCCAGCGTTGCTATCGATCGTAAGCTGCGGGCACTGACTCAGCACATCTCGATCTCGATCGATCATCAGGCTCGATGGGGAGGGCCACGCCCTTACAGAATCATCGTCGAAAAGCACCGAAATGTTGCTGTGTGTGGCCCGGTGCGCTCGTTGACCCCCTACGTTACACACACTATGCCATGCACCTAACAGGTCTTATTTAATAATTCTCGACCACGTAATAAGTACTTAATTTCACGTGATATTTTTGCTACCCCTTAAGGTTTTGATTGAATTAAATCTGCCAGTGTTAGAAAGAGACTCAGTACCCCCTTAGTGCAGAGCAACCGTTGTTACTCTGTTTTCTATATAGTACTAATGTAATTACCGTAAAAACTATCAGATTGCGAATCTTTCGAAGTTTTATACATAATAAATGAACTCAAAGTTTGAATTCATATATCTCTAACATTATTTCTTCCTTACGTTATATATATACTTACTATGTTTTATATCCTATTATTATTCCTTTACTCTAAAACCCTATACTTAACATCCCCTTCACGTTCCGCAGATAATAAGGCTCGGACACAGAATATATACGAGCAGTGGGACAATTCAACTCAACCTCTCCGACTGGGCAAAATGTTCATACGTATTTGTTTTAATTGTGAAATTTAATGTGACGAACATCTTGTCGACTTTCTCCGCGACGAGAGCAGAGCGTGTCGGCACCGCAAGATGTGTCACGTCACTTGAGCCCGTGCGGGGAGACTCGTATACTTGATAACGCACACGGGTCAAACAAATAATGAACAACTGGCAACATTATACCTGTTAATATTCGCATTATTTGGTTAACGGTGTAGCTACTGGACATACAGTAGTATAGTAGAGTATTGTATTTGATTTTTTATTTGAACAGTAAATTAACAGCCTGTACATATAAATCCCACTGTTGGGTATCGGCAGTTTAGAGAAGTTGTTACAAATTTATTGCGCGGGTCCAGTGTAGGACGGTGGACTTCACATGGCTTCAAAATATTTTTAAAATTAATTCTTAAGCATCCAGGTTTCCTCCCAATGTTGTGCATATAGCAAGGCGGCACTTAAAATTGCAACAAAGTGTTTCATTGGTACCGCGGATATAACTCAGTTTTCTCGCTAATCATTATTTACAAGCGAGCGCACAGCCCCTGCGTGTAGGCGCTGCTGTCTGACTACTCTGTGGCCTTACCTAATCCCCAACATACTCGTCTACGCCAACAACTTAATTCCGTAGGTCGCAGCCGAAAGCGGATTGCTGTGCAATCAGCCCCCGCGGTTCAAAATCACACAATTAACCGAACTCCGGCACATTTATCAATTAGATTAGGTCCTAAGCAAACAGGGCACCGCCGTCGTCAGCGCCGCGCGGGGCCCCCGGAGCGCCCGCCGCCTACCCGATTCCGCTACAGCGAGGCCTTCATTGTTCAGCGATTTTGGGTTATTTAACTTTTGATTTGAGTTACACCTCTATCAGATAACAAATAACCTGAGGTTTATACTAACTCTACATGCGGTGTGTTGGCCGGCCATTTAATTTAATTGCGTGCACCAATCACATTATTTATTACAATTTAAATCTAATTTGCCTCATTCTTAGAGGTAAGTGTAAGGAAAATTACATTATAATAATTTTATTCCACGTGATGAAAGTCCGCGGTCCTCCAATAACGCGTGATTTAAACCTTAAGGATGAGGAGGATTTTTGATCTTATGTTAATTCACAATGAAAGCTATCTCAAATTATCCTCATGACAAGAAGAACGATCTGAGAAGTTCTCCATCTCACGAGGAGGACATTGCAAATGTGCTTTTAATGGTTTTATTTGTAGAATTCTCAGTTCGTCTGCTTTCTATTATAATGGCTTCACTGGAAACGATGTATTTCTGCCGTTGATGTTTCGGTTTCTGTAACAAATTCGTATACAAATCTAGGCTTTATTTTAATAAATAGTATTCCTTTCACGAGTGCTGTTTACATTTAAGTAATTACTCTTATTTATGAAATTTATTAGAGTACTGTTGTAGCATATAGAATCCAAAACACTTTACCCGCACGTCAGCACGAGCAAGCCGTGCTGTTCTGATCCACGTAGCTGCTATCCACTCAAACTTTGCTCGAAATTCAGTTACTTATCGTTCACTTCATACTCGTATGATTAAAAATAATAGTAAAGAGCTCTAGCAATTTTTTAATCTAAACTGATGACGTGACGTCATATATACTGATGACGTGACATCATATATACTGATGAAATAGCAGCGAACCATTGCCGCGTTTCATGTCGTGAGTGCATGTTTCATGACAACGCATCTGCTTTATGATTTCGTACCTAATGACCTGTGGTGTGTACCTGCCACTCTAACACATCTAAACCAAAGAATAACTGCCCAACGTAATAGTAATACAACTAGTTAAAGTTCTGAATCAAAACGAGAATGATAGTAATCAATTTGAAATTGTAGCAATACAGCGCTATCAACTTCAACTTCAACTTTATTGAACAAGCGCTGGAGACATTAAAGCACCGCAAGGAGGGCAAAACTATTTGAACGTTCACTTTATTGCTTGATGTTGCGTTGAGTACCAACGAGTTTGTATATTTTTGAGAATGTCTAGCATCTGTGGAGACTTCAATATTTTTCTGAACTTTCCCACAGTCGTCTTGCACAACAGCCTCCCAAAAAAAATATTGTTAATTCAATAATATTTTATTTGTGTACAGTGTATATTAAGAGGAAGCGCCATGAAAACTGAACTGTAGTTCGTGTGTGTAAAACGCCAAAATCCTAATGGCTTAGATTACGGTCTACGCAACATGGCGTCGTACGTTTGAATCTGCAAATCGACTATAGTTGTGAACCATCTTCTAATACAATTATTTGAAACTTTGTTAGAGTTGTTAACGGGAACGTTAGTAACGCCAACAGCATCGGTAGCGTTCTTTAAAAAATCTGCTTCCTCATCTTATAAATACCTAAAGCAGCTAGCTCGTGGCAGGCTTCCTACACACCACCCCCGCGCTCCCTCCTCGGCACTGGACGTCACAAGGTTGCCACGCGATGTCCAGCCCGACACAAAAGTGACGATTGCGTTTACAATGTACAAACTATTTGAACGGAGAGGTTCACTTACTGATAAAGTCTTAAGTTTCAGAGTTAAATCTATATCTTTTAAAAAGCTTAAATCCAGGAATAAAAGTTGATAGGGACGTAAGGTCTACGGTCTTCAAAAATAACAAGGCATCTGTATCTTCGTTCTTCAGCGGAGTAAATAACGAGCCTCGTAGCTGACGTGACGTCACCACTTCCCGCCGGGCGGATCAACTTGTAGTCACTAACGTCACTCATAACATAACATAACAAAATAACAAAGCACCCACAGCAATAGCTTTGCCTTCTGCGAAATTTAAGGTTGAATCGAAGTCTATACTCGTGAACCATTCCCTGGCACAAGCCTTTATTAGTAGAAGTGGTTAAAGCTAACGTTAGTGAGTGCGCTGCCAAAGTAGTTTTTATTAATGGTAAGGAGAGGCTTTACTGCAGCCGGCTCATGTTGCGGTGTAGCAGTAGTAGTAGGTTGTAATATTACTTGTACCGCGGGTGTCAAGTGCCGCCGTAGCCGTAGACCAGCTACGCGTCAGTGGCTCCGGCGTAACTGTTGTAGTCAGGGGCGCTCAGACGCGACGCTAATGTCATCATCAAATACTAAGTACATGTATCGAGCCCTGTTTATTTTGGTTAATTATTAAATATAGTGGGTTGGGGAGAAGGATTTTTCTAATTTTATATACAGATCCAAGATATTTTTGATCATAGTTTATTTACATTTGATTGTAATATTCTATATATACATTGTTGCTTATTGGCATTTTGTAGGATAGTGACATAATTCCATTCCTGTAGAAATTTTGGGACTTCTGATCAAATAAAATTGCGGCAAGTAGTTTTTACGGTCCTCTGTTGATGTTTACATAACACTATCGATTTTGTCAAATTCTGAAGAGACCTGAACTGGAAAAATCTAAGGCTGCAAGGTCAGGTGCAGGCATATGGTGGAAGCATTAATATTTTCCAAGCAAGCTGCCTCAATTTATGCGAAGTGAATAAAGATGTGTGTGGTCTGGCGTTATGTTGGTGTAGGATTAAGTCAGAGTGGACCGAATGTCGAATGTCGAATGTGAAGTGAATAATCGACCGTACAACTTGTTTATTGTTTGATTTCAATCTTATATAGTAGATTGTTATTGACGTACTTGACTAATATATCAGAGTAATGACTCCCAAAACAAAGTGGGCATTACATCAGTAGTCGCGTCGTATTCAATCAAACATGGAGTAGTGTCCATTCAAAACAATATATTCCGATATAATAACATTGATAGAGTCATGATGCAGCTTCCAGCAGCAGAAATGGTTGGGTTTGGTTGATTTCCTGAAGCACGATGCTGTTGCGATTCGTATTGTGAGTGTTTTAATGACTGGTAAAAGACATTCCATTTAAATATTCAAGAGTAATAAAGCAGGATAGATGCAGGCATTCAAGGAGCTTAGACTCACTATCAGGTGAACTGTGAGCAAGAGTTGTAACATGAGAAGAAAGTTGTGCCGCACGTCGCGCGCTAATCTCCACGCTCAGCCTCCGACGAGCGCACTTACCGAAATATGAAAACTGACATGATTAACGCAAACTTAGCTCAGTTCTCGTCACGCGCTCCCGGGGAGTAAATGCCGTGTTTACAGCGGCGTGACGTGCGCGCGGCGCGTGACGGGAATCCCTGGACTCGTTACAACTTATCACGTCATTAGCGCTCGATGCTCACGATCGGCCGAAAACTGACTTTGTCACTTGTGATGAGTTTTGTGCACAGAGTTTGTTAAATTTGACGGCAGCTTTAGGTTGGTAAACGAAACGTTGGTAAAAACTGGTAAACGGTTTTCCGATCGGGGTGTCGTATGTCTCGTGGCCCTGACACTGACCTCCCGCGACCTCCTTGCAGATGTATTACATTGGACTAGGGAAGAGGGCGGGAGAGTGCCTCTGTTGATGCAAATATGAGAGAGTAATTACCTCCTGACCCTTTCTATTGTTTACTTTGTATTGGCCAGGAATTGTCGGTTAAGCGCGAGATGTTATTATGTTAACTGATGATTTCCTGGTGGTCGGTTTCAACCACGGTGATATAAAAAAACATAATTATGTATATCTCAAACTTATTGGTCTTCGTGGGATACCACCTCCATCCCTCCTCCACTCCCAAGCCTGACAAATATTTTATCGAGTGCTTGGTGTACTGATCGCAATATAGTTGTCGATCTGACGAGGTCTCGCGCAGCCCTCGTCCTCTACCTAATAGAACAGCTCTGTCTGGCCCTCTTACTATTCTGAATCGAGTGCGAACGTAGCTGCTAGCTGCTGCCGGCCCCTGAGCTGCTCATTCTAACTTGAACATGTTTAAACGACACACAATATTCCTAACGTCTTAATCAAACTTGGTCATAGCAAAGTATGAAAACATTTCCGACACACACGCCTTAGATGTTATTAGCGAATCAAAAGAAAATTCGAAATGTTAACCGTACTAGAAAGTAATCACGCAAGTATCATTTGCAACACTAATAAATATATTATTCAAGGCGAAATTATACTTATTGCACTTAAGATACGGTTTAAGATAAACGCAGAAGTAAGGTTGTGTTCACATTGCCGTCATTTAATGATGTCGTGGACGGCATGCTTTGATCTCGTTTATCGAGCTCGGTCCAGGTTACAAGCGTTATTTAAAAACTATTTATTTACTGTTATAAAATATGATTTTTATAATATATGGGTGGACAAACGATGACACAGTTTACCTCGTGGTGAATAATGGCAAGAATTCAAGCTGCACAGGCGTCGAAACCTGAGGACGTAAAATAATTACCTCGTTACTTGACATTGGTCCCCTGTATCTCTTATCTGGTACACCTACCACAGGCAACACAGCAAGGTTCTGGTACTAGAGCACGTTGGTATTCTGAAAGCGCGTGAGGACCTCGCGGTCAACACAAATACACACTCGAGCACTGGTACGGTGGTTGAGTGCTACTAGCGTACGTTGCGTGTGTAGACTGGTAGTTTCGATCATTATGCATAAGACAATTTCTATTCGGCGAAGAAATAGAAAAAATATTCCTATTTCTTCCGCTTCTAATGTATATTGTATCTATAACTAGTCTGGCCATAAATACTGTTACATAAAAAAAAATCTTTTTTTCAACCTTTTAATTATTTTGAATTTGGAACACGTATATTATTTTAAAAACTGCTTTCGATTTTGCGCCATTTCACATATTTTTCATGTTCATTATCAAATTACAATATGGAATGGGTGTTAAAGAAAATAGGATTGCAGTGATCACCTTGTTCAAAGTGGGTATGGAGCCTCCGGTCATATTCCAAACTCTTCAAAAGTTTGGTATCAGCCGTATGTTCGTATATCGTACTATCAACAGATACAACATCATTTCCTCTGTCGAAGATCAGAAAAGATCAGGGCGGCCGCGTGCTGTGAGAACGACAAAGGCTATTAATGCTGTTAAAGCCAGAATTCGTGGAAACCCCATTAGGAAGCAAAAAATCTTATCGCGAGAAATGAAGATTCCCGCTAGGACTCCCGCGTATTATAAAACAAGACCTGAAGCTCAGTGCTTATCGTCGGTATACAGGACATTCCCTTAATCAATCTTTACAGTTAAAGAGAGTGGATGGATCGTAACGCCTTCTGTCGCGATACGCAAGTGAAAGGCACAGAAATATCCTCTTTACCATAGATTCGTAGCCAAACAGATTAAAGGCCCGTATAAAAGCCAAAGGGCCACCTTACGAATAGAATATTATTTATTTTTTGCTGACAGACTAATAAATATGTAGGTATAAATTTTAATAATATTACATTACTTCTTTAAAAAAATGCATTTTCATTTGTAACAGAACTTACGGCCGGACTAGGTATATGTATTTACTGTATAATATTTATCCTGTTGACGTTTGACCTAAAGCGAATCATGTTTACACGGATATTTGTTTTTAACCTTCCTCGTTCAGATCAAATATACAGTAAAATAATTTAAAACTAGGTTCTTAGTTAATAAAGATAAGACAATTTGCCTAAATTTTTAATCCAAAAACTTCAACCATTACGTGATCATGTTTCTGATACTTACTCAGATCATTTTATAGGACTTTATAAAAATAACTGTTTAGAAAAGCTTGGGATTAGAGCGAAGTTTTAAATCAATAAATTCCACTATGGCCATATTTTTTTCATCCGTTGATATGTCGTTACGCTTATCACTTGTACCACATAACTTTCGCTTTGTACTAAAACTTACCCGCAGCCAATAGTTGCGGGCTGTTCGCCGAGCTCGCAAACTTCGGAAGAGTTCGGCAAGTTCCGCCGACTTTCGGCAACTCTGCCTAACGAGATTCTTTCTGTAGAAGCTAAGCTCAATAATGAATACGTGTAATCAGCCCCTATCTAACTTTTAATATAATTTGTTGTTCAAACGTTCTATTACTTTTCGTCGTTCGTGTAGTTACGCGAAAGGTAACCGTGTGTATTTAAGGTTTACTCGCTTCTTAATTCGATATGATCATCATTCACAATGACGCTTCATACACTATCAGGTGGAAATTCTCTTTTGAAATTGATGAGATGAACGATTTAATTTAAAGCATATTTGGAATAAACTATTTGAAATTATATTTTCTAATATCTGTTAAAATTCAAAATATTTTCTTGATATTTAAGGAAAATTTTGCCCCTTGTGACTTGACCTTGTCGTCATACGGTGTCAGTATAGTTTTTAATTAATTCCAAATTGAATCTCACCAAGTGAAAAGAAATAAATCAAAAATATATTTGGAAGCCATGTAACGTCCGCCGAGTTGCGGACCTTGTGCCATCCCCTCTACAGAGAGCACGCCTGTATGTAGGATTTATATACGCTCTTACTTTTTACCCCACATTTGAATAATAAGTACTCAAATGATATTTGGTAATTCACGTTTTGTATCTACATTACATATAAAACGTGACATGTCAATGGAATTTAAATAAGCTATTACAAAACACCATTGTTGTGCAGGGAGACACTAACAATACCTAACGAAGGTTTTCCCCTCTAATCAAAGCTGGTGTAAGTGCTTTAGAATGCCGCTAACCTCGGCGCCCCATTCGACCAAGTTAGCGGCAAATGCGATAATCAGAATGTCATCGCACGCACCCTACTCAATCTATATGCAAATACACATTCCATGCAATTATTTTGTTATTCCGGCATAAAGGAAATGATCACGTTATTGTGTTCTTGATTTTTAAACCATAGCGCACGGTATCGCACAAATTATCACTAAATTTAATAATACGGATAAACGGACTATATATTACATAATAACGATAATGTATGTTTCGATAAAAGACGACGGACTCAGGGGAACGAGTCGTTAGGAAGTCTGTTCCTATCACTCTCACTGAGTCGTAGCAAGCTGGCCCGGGCCGGCGACACGTTCCACCAGGACCAATACTTGTACAGCTCACCAGTGTTAGCTACAGCGGGGCTTACATATTTTTATTATATTTAACCTCTAGTCACAATTGATCACATAGAACGGTATGCATTTACAAGGTAATGATTTGATGGTTCATAAAATTTTATTACGTAAACCCTTATCTTTAAACCAGCAAAGTAATATCCAACTGCTCCAATAAATCCATATTTTCCACTACGCTGTTCCTGTAGCTTTCGTTTCATGTTCGGAATCAAACGATTTGCACACACCGCACCGACTGAGAATATTTCTAGGCATGTTTTATCAATTATCGATATTTTTTATCGAATTTAATTTTTAACCTTTTTACCAACATATATAATATACACAAAATTCTGTGTGACGCCACAGTTACATTCACTTTCTCAATATATTTATGAACAAACTACCATTACGAAAAATAAAACCGTACATATAGAGTATGAGAGTATGAAAACATTAATTAAAACAACATTTTAAACACCAATATTCAATATCAATCAGTGGTAGAACTACACTGCAGTTTGTTTCTAGCTGCAAAATGAATGGGTCGGCTCGACCGGGGTAGGACAACGCTCTCACAGAATACCAGCGTAAAATAGCAGCATAAAGCTGCTGTGTTTCATCTGGTGAGTGCAGAGTTCCGGAGACCCTTAATACTGGTGACGAAGCATTCCGTCCCAGGCCTCAAGGGTGACAACGCATCTGCAGTATGATTCCTTGTCTATGAATGATGATGATATAAATGTAGAAGTCATGGGCCGCAGGAATCACTTGCCATCAAGTGAACTGTGTGCGAGTTTGTTATTCTCAATGTGAATTAAAAAAAAACTACTGTATATACTTAATAAATACATAGTTTAAATTAAAATAAACACCTGATGTTTATGGAGGAACATAAGTATAGATAAACAGTCACAGTTATCAGATGCGACGCAAGTTCGTGCGAATGGCGCAGCTAGCGAGCAACTTAAACTTCACCTTAGAACTCCCGCTCTTGTCTGACATAAAAGTTTACTCTCAGTATTGTTTGATACAAAAGAAGGTAAAACTGTTTACTCCGGACGCCGTGAGCCAAAATAATTGTCGTTTGTATTGACTAATAATACGAAAATCTTCCAAAAAACTTAACGCTTCAACATTAGCTCTGAAGAAAATAAAGATTAACTCTCCTAAACAACAAGCAAACACTAATCAATGTAAAGCACTTCTGCCAAGGTTACGGGTTGTACCACCCTCGAGTGGGAGAGACCTTCGTCTCTTACGAATTGTATGAAATAATCTGACACGTATTTATAGTTTATATATAATTATAAATATATATTATAATGATGTGTAACGTCCTCCGGGTAGATTTCGAGCCCAGCGCCATGTCATCCTCTGACATCATGCATACCGTGTCCTCAGCATTTGAATTTTAGACCCATCAACTACGATTTTAATATAAAATGAAAATAAAATGTCGTCTTTTTATCGATATATTCTCCACAAAGTCCTGTCCTACTTCTAATTTAGATATTCCTGTCTCCGCTGGTCCGAATTGGATATCCTTTTTATGAACGACCGCTTGGGGAAGCGGTTTTTGTCGGATAAGCGACGTAACGACGTTATACCTAATGGTGTTCGGGCACGGAGCAGGTAACATCGGTTGTATTTAAAAAAGTTAACCTCTATTAATTGTTAATTAAATCACGATTTGTTATAATAACAGGCGTGGGAAGCGAGCACACAGCCCACTGCTGCGCTTACTGCGGAACATCACATTACATATAGCCATCCTTATTTTTAACAAATTCAAAAAATCTATGAGCTAATTAAAGGTTAATTTCTAGATTTTAAAAATCATTTTATACAACACTTGTATTTATTTTGAGTGGCAACTAAAGGATATTATCTCACAGTAAAATATATGGCCCCGAGCGGCGCGGAGGTATTGCTGACTTCATCTTGTACAGCGTGTCCATAATGCAGAATATCACCATAACTTTCGCAGCTCTTTATCCCAAACCGTGTAGCCAGGGTGGTACAGAAAGTGGTATCTACGATGCGGCTCGACCCTTCGCGAGCCGGACGCAAGACACATTGAACATTTCTATATTATAATTTCTTTTTTAAATGTAATATAAATACAATTTTTATTTATTTTTAAAGAGAGTTATCAACATTCAGATTTCCCATCCTAAGTTTAAATGCTTGTGCAGATGGTTCACGATAATAGTTGAATGATAGATTCGAACCTATGACCTGAGTTTTACGAGACGCACCCTAAACCCTTAGACTACTGACGCTTTAAAATATTTTGTTATAATGTTATATAAGTGTATAGAAGTCTAACAGTGTAAAACTCATTTTTTTTACAAAAATGGTTTTACCTACTCTTCTCCGTTTAGAGGTAATTAAACATGCAGTTATCAGGTTCTTAACAGCCAACACATTTGGTTTCACTGCTTGTAACATACTCTCCTTTCTTTTTTTTTGTGTATCAGTATTGCTGTTGGTCCAGTGACCTCTACAGCTTTATCTAAAAAGACCCGCGAGCGGGAGGCCCGCTGAGTAAGAAACGTACTCTCCTATTAACATTATTAATGTATTAAAACAACACCATGCGGGTACTCACTCATACATACTAGTTTATTAAGAATATATTGAAATTAATCATAATTGGGCTGAATATGAACTGGAAGTAACTTTTTAACTTTGCCCGATCTTAATACATTCATAAAGAACCAGGACTCGATGGTTATTTAGTTACTAACACTTTACTTAGATACTCGTAATTATGCCTCAGTCATCATAAAAACAAGAACCACGTTTTGAGTACTTAGAGCTAAGCATCGGCTTCTGTTGTTGCACGAATGGGTCGGCTCGTCAGAGTTGTACCACCGCCTCACAGAACACTGGCGTAAAGTGGATGTGACAAACACTTCTGCGTGTCAGCCGGTGAGTAACTCACTCAAAAAATCTACTCCAGAACGGTACCAGGACCTTCGGTTTTGGAGAATCCCTTACTGGGCGCTCTGCCTCAGACTACCCTATGCAACCTGGGCGTGTATGCTCAGGCTAAGATGATATCTGTTCTCGACGCCTCGGCGATCATGAAGGACCTGTCCATACTATGACTGCGCGTAGAGAGCGACGACCATCCCCGCGTCTATGCGTGCCTTTATAAGTTCCATAACGGTAATCCGGACACTACAGACTCCGTGCACAACTCATCCCATCCGCAGAGATTGTGATACTCGGCGACTTTCACGCTCACCACGTCGAATGGTTTAAATCGTGTACAACTGATCATGTGGGGAGATCTGTTCATGACTTTGCTTTGCCATATGATCTGACACAACTGGTCACTTGGCCTACGCCACGTGGTTCCAGGCGTGGAGGATCATACACCTTCCCTGTTGGACCTTCTACTGACCTCTCATCCGGATATCTATATATATACCTATCTAGTCTCCGTCGATGCCTCTCTAAGCTCATAGCACCATTGTTTGATCCGAAGCATGGTTCCTCTCACGTGCCCGTTGCTATTTGCAGGTTATCGCCATGTGTAGTACTCTAGGTATGCGGGTTGGAACGGGGTACGGTATTTTTTTGCATCCTACCCATGGGGAGTATTTGCTTTTCCCTTGAAAATCCCGACGCTTTCCTGAATCTGTCTCCGATGTGATACTTCAGGGGATGGAACTCTTCATACCATCCTCAATGGAGTCCATCGGGGGCAGATCCCAGCCTTGGTTTGGTCGCTCCTGTAAAATAGCGTCACGCTATAAGCAGGAGTGTTACCGGGCCTGGGCAGATGCATTCATAATCCGTCTTGTTTAAAACAAAGTACTTCTCTGCCTCCAGGACTTTCAAAAGAGTAATTGCAGAAGAAGGACCCTGGCCTATGACGCAAAGGAGAAAGTCGATTTCTTAGGCTATTTTTTTGCTTCCAACTCGACCATCTTGCGGTGTGAGAGCTCCATGTCAGATGTCCAATTTCTGCAGACGTCAGTGCACAAGGAACTTCTCTCCCTTCTCTCGAGTGTACCTGATGGTGTCATTACAATTGTGCTCCAGAGTTGGCACCGGTTTATACGCGTTTTTGGTACTCCTACTCTTGAGGCGTCGTCCCGAACTGCTGGAAAACAGCTTGGTGCACCCAATCCCATTGAAAAAAGAGATCGCTCAGATTCGTCCAACTACGTATTGCTATTATGCCCTTGTTCTCGAAAATAATGGAATCCATTATAAACTGCCAGCTCATGAGTTACCACGAGCAGTAAAACACGAGCTGATTAGCAACCGCCAGTACAGCTACTGTCGGGGTCGCTCAGTTGATGATCTACTTGACTCATCGATAGGCGCAGGCGGTCGTGTCCAAGGGAGAGGTCTTGGCGGTAAGTCTGGACGTAGCGTAGGCCTTCAATCGGGTTTAACACAAAACACTTCTTTCGAAGCTTCCTTCCTATGGGTTTTCCGAGAATTTATGCAAGTGAGTCACCAGTTTTCTCTTGAACCGTAACATCAAGGTCGTAGTCAACGGTGCATGCTCCGACCCCAAACCAGTGAATGCTGGTGTTCCACAAGGCTGTGTGCTATCTCCTACCTTGTTTCTTCTGCATAACAATGACATCTTGCAAATTAATAACATTCAATGCTATGCAGATGAGTGATCATCGGGTGGCCTACTTGCTCGTTTGCCAACGACTCCATAAAAAGAATACATTTGAATATATATAACTAGTCTGGCTGTTTCATAAAAACTTTTATTTTTTTTAACCTTTTAATTATTTTGAATGTGGAACATGTATATTATTTTAAATACTTCTTTCGATTTTACGCCATTTCTGGCACAAAGTGGGTATGGAGCCGTCGGTCATATTCCAGACACTTCAAAAGCTTGGTATCAGCCGTATGTTCGTATATCGTACTATCAACAGATACAACAACACTTCCTCCGTCGAAGACCAGAAAAGATCGGGGCGGCCGCGTGCTGTTGTGATCTACAAAGGCTGTTAATGCTGTTAAAGCCCAAATTCATCGAAACCCCATTAGGAAGCAAAATATCTTATCGGGAGAAATGAAGATTCCCGCTAGGAGTCTGTCGCGTATTATAAAACAAGACCTAAAGCTCGGTGCTTATCGTCGATATACAGGACATGCCCTAAATCAATCTTTACAATTTAAGAGAGTGGATGGATCAAAACGCCTTCTGTCGTGATACGCAGGTGAAAGGCATTGAAATATCCTCTTTACCGATGAAAAAACTTTCACGATTGAAGAACACTACAATAATCAAAATGATAAAGTGTACGCTCACAGTTCTAAAGAAGCTGCTCATGTGGTCGAAAAGATACATCATCCTGCGTCAGTGATGGTTTGGTGGGGCGTCTCTTATCAAGGAGTCACAAAACTACATTTTAGTGAAAAATTAGTGAAAATTGCAGCCGTGTGTATCAAGATACAGTCTTGGATCATGTTGTAAAATCTCTCAGCAATACACTTTTTAAAGATAATGCTCTAACTGACGCGGCGACATTGAGTCTCTTAAAAAATCTTTGGAGCATCTGGTTGGAGTAAAGGGTCTTGGATCTTTTTTAGCAACACGAACGATTAGCGTATCTTCTCTGGGAGAGGTTTTTCTTGACCAAGCCTTTCTAAGAACATTTTCAACAGTTTCATGTGTTTTATAATAATCAATTGCATTAAAAACATTCTTAACAGAACAATTTAATTGCTCAGCTGATCTTCTGTACGCCCACTTATGATCTATAAGTAAATTTAACAATTATTTGCCTAGTTGATGCGTCACTACGTTTATTTTTGCCCATTTTGAACAAAATAAAATTCAGATTATATTTTGAATTGCCGCCAAAATAATAGAAAAAGTCAAGAAAGAAATGTTATTCTCCAATTTCAAAAAAAGAACGAGCTATGGATGCTTTTTTAAAATGTCTCTAATTAGGCGTCCAAGCGGCCAGTAACAGAAAATAAACTCCTACATGAGTAAGACTCATTGTGTAATTAAAAGTAAGGTAAGTTTTATATTTTATGCATTTAATGAGTTTTCTATTTGAGTGGCTATATTATTGCATGATTATTAATTATTGCATGTGTATATTTTCAACGAACATTTGTACGTTGAAGTTATATTTTCTTTATTCATAAGAAGTGTTTATAATGTATAAATATATATATATATATATATATATATATATATATATATATATATATATATATATATATATATATTTATATATATACTAAATGTTTAGCTTTAATAGGAATAAGCTGAAAAATATACTCGGTTTAAATGTTGAATTTTTTATTTTTGGCTTAAACTTTTTCTTATAAAAATGACACGTTCTTACTATCTAGACTCCTATCAGACATCCGTACATAGCAGTTGTTCCATTAATAACTCTCAACAACTTATTGTATCTCGAAATAATAAGATGAATTCGGAATTGGAGTTCTTCCATGGAATGTTCGGTGTTGCCAATCTTTACTTCCAACACCCCCCTCTGCCCCTCGGCCCCAGGCAGCGCTGGCGTCCAATTAATATTCAATAACAAAGTTAAATAGTAAAATCGGTTACTTTGAAATAAACTGTATAGAATGATCGAAATCAATCTTCATCCCCCCGAACCTCCAAGAAACGTCAATACGGCTTTAATTAAAAACTTTCTGTTACTTCCTTTGTGCAAGACGGGGAACTTTGCTTAATTACCGAGCGTTTTAAATAGCTCTAACCCTCGGCCATTTGTTTTATGTTATTAAGTGGCGTGCTTCGAGTGCCTATTTACTGTTTTACATTTAGACAAAGAACTTACAAACTTCTGTAATTTGAGGCGGCAACTTTATATTGGGAAGTACAACAAAAATAATTCAGATCTAATGTACCTCGGTCATGGGAGCTACCAAACCACCATTTTTGGGACACCTTTCACCTCTATAGCTACTGTCATCGGTAGGGGGTCACTTGTTGTTTGTAGTATCTCCTACAGCACGTACGGGATGCAATCGGGAGGAATATTCCTACGCCGACACCTCATACTGTAACATGAACAGATGTGGCAATGCCGGCTACATAGCTCGCAGGACTGATACAGAAAATTAAACGTTTTCAAATAATATTATTTTATAAGTTATCACAGTTCAGGGTGAGCCCCTACTTACAGTGTCTACTAACACAGAATGGCAGCGCGAAAGCTGCTACAACTCTGCCGTACGTAATTTGAGTATAGAGATCCGGGAATACAATTATTCGAACGAGGCGTTCCATCTCTGTCCTGGAGGGTAACAATGATTTTTTATTTTTTATTTTTTTGTTCAGGATGGACATAGATGTCATCGCCGTCTTCACTTGCCATCAGGACTGTGTGCTCGTTTGTCACTCTAACGTTTTAAAAAAAATGCCTGATATAGTGGCAACATATATTTTTTCATATACCTATATTTCACGTGGTTTGCGGGAAATCTATAAATACGGGCTCAAGAACGTGCTTTGAGTCGTAAAGAAGTCTTAGGTTCCGTAGTGCACTAACAGTGGGGTCAGATCATTTACAAGCTCTGTGCCTTGCCAGAGTCGTCAAGATCCGGAAACTTCTGTAGGTCTATATTTATGGAGTATAAAGACAAATTGTTTTCAGATATACATACATACTGATATCAGCCCACAAGGGGAGACTATGTAGTACAAGCTCTCATGAGTTACATGAACTACTCTTGGTACTTGTACTTGTGAAAATACTGAAATTGCAAATACTCTGTGCTAAATAGATAACGTGTGCTCCACAAAGAACACAAATTGAATGTCCAATAAAGTAAATGGGCTCTCGTGGCTGATGCAACGCTTGCCTCGCATTCAAAGTAATCCGTATTCGACTTCTCCACTCGTCCCCGGTCCGCACTCCAAAGGCCGGACTCGAGCCACTCGACGCCGCAACAGTTGACTAAGTGATTTCCAATTCGCCTTCCTTAGAGTTGCCACGGAATTGACTTTTGCTGGATCTCGCACTGCTCTAGTTTTACACCGCAAATATATTTGTGTATTTTGTTTCGCCCTGCTCTGTCATTGTCAACATGAAGTTGTTACTCCTTCAGATTCTACGAGCTGCATGGCCAGCCCACCGCCACTTTATCCTTACTCTTGAACCATGTCTTCAACTGTTCTACGGATGTTCACGTTGCGGACTCAGTCACGCAGAAAAACACCGAGTATTACCGTCCATAGTTCACTAAGTCACGATAGTGAAGGACTACATCGCAGTTCCGTAGATCAACATATTTTTCATTTCATGACGTTGCCAGTGCTAAGTAAAATGCTCTGTGACACAAGTTAAGTTTAGCCAGCTTTTACCTCTTTTTTCTAACTCTGCACCATAAATAAATAATATAATAATGCAATTTCAACCATAGTGAGTATTGTCAGTATCGAGCATACCACAGGCCTGCTGGCTGGCACGGGGTCGTCAACAGAGTACAACTACCACATCCAGTGGAGCTAGCTCCGAGGACACCTTTGTTTCATGCGTCGCTTTGTGCTCGTGCCACGCTCGATCGGGCGCTTATTCGCGATTACGCTCGTCTCCTGGAGGCGAGACAGCTGAAGGCGGCCCAGTGGAGCGCCGCCCTCCGCTCCAAGTGAAGGTGCCCGGATTATTGTCAACTCGGATCCGTCCTTCGGAATTGAGATAAGCGTTTTCCTTGGATCTTTAACATCTATTGATGTGGAGTTACAGTTAGTTTCATATGTTAGATTTTAATATAGATTATAATAGCTTGACAACTAAGATTTTGCCGTTTTATACATTTTTTAAAGGTTTATTTTTCAATAAAAGTTAACAACTTCCTTTAACGTTAAGAATACATTATCCCTATATTATTTCACACCGTCTAACAATATTTTCAATACCTCGTTGGAATCACCAGGGTTGGAATCAAAAACTCATCCTACCAAGAAAAATTCAGTAGCGCATACGCGTAAGCATTTGAAATAGATCGAAAGCGATGTAGTAGGTATAAATAAAGTCATACAAAGAACAAAAACAGATTTCAGTAGAAAAACAACAAAACAGCTTCCGACAATCAATCCAAATATTATTCCAATGACATTTAGTTACAATAAAATTAAAATAAGAGCAAGGAAAGTAGCCAACATTATTAGGTTCATATATTATACATTATATATTATACATAATATATTATACATTATATATTATACATTATATATTATACAGTTGGTTCTTGATATACTTAAATTCTCAGTACAATTACATAGAGCTCACAACTGACTAACTAGAACATAAGTTATTCATAAAAATATATTTTAAATGTTTGTAAATAAATAACAAATTATTATTAATATTTTCATTTGTTTCCTTGTGGTGGTGCCTCGTACACAGGAAATGGTTCTCAAGCTTTCATCACAGTGTTCAATGTGAAAAAAATTTATAATGTTTCACCCCCACGTGTTGCTTAATTGCCGGTTTTTGTTGAGAGCCCAGCTCGCCAGTACTACAGCCTTGGTACTACTCTTTATTATTTATTTTATTTTGCGTATTGTTCCCTGATGTCAGCTTGTATATAAAGATTTCAGTTTCTTTCTTCAATTTAAGAATGTTGTTTAAAACGAATTTCTAAAAGGTAACAATCGGTACGCGGCGCGAATGATGGAAAGTATTTCAGAGTCCGTTGTTGATGTCGGGCTCGAGTCCTGTCACGGCAATAGCTTTGAGTTGTTCCCGGGCGACCTCGTCTACGTAGGATACTTTACAGTGCCGTAAACACGCCCGCAAAAGATGGAAGATATTCAGATGCAGTAATGAACACGGGACATATGTACCTATATACACATAACGCATTCGAACTGTGTATATATATTTGTGGTATAATACAATTAGTGGTTACACAAATATCACAAATAGGAAGTCAGGTACCGTCACATCCACGCGTGGCCTCCATACACCACCTTAAATGGCAACCTGTTTGAATGATTACGATTGTATATTTTAATTTTCTCGATATTTCACTCTTAAAATGATAACATCCAATTATCTAGCAACAATTACCTAGCAACACGTACCGACTGAATATTTGTTGATCATAAAGCCTCACATATTCCAATAGACTCGCACAGCTCAGCAGATGCAAGGAGTTAATAAACTCCGCCGCCAGCGCCGCACGTCGTTGCCTCCTAATATAATTAATAGAGAACTCCGCGTACCTTGTCTCTGCCTCCGCTATCCACGGGTTTGTTCCGTGTGTTGCCGACGAATTGAGTAAACAAAATAATATCCTTCACTTAAAATCAATGAAATGTCATGATGATCTAGTTCTGAGTACATTGCTCGCTTCTGAAGTACGCGAACATATGTATAAAAAAAAATAAAGTGGTGATTTAGCACGTGCTGGAAGCACTCGTGAGAAGTAACAAATATATTACCAAGACATGTAAAGTGATTGAATTAATGATGTTATTTTATATAAAGAAAAATAAACGGAAAAATTGGAACTAGCAGACGCAATATAAGCGAAGAAGAACGACGAAACGACCTACGCGAGCTTGTGGAAAGTATGTGGATTTAGGCTTTTCAGGATTGAGTTTCGTGGTTATGTACGGGGTGGTTATGTACGTGGTGGTTGTGTACGTGGTGGTTATGTATGAGGTGGTTATGTACGAAGCGGTTATGCTCCGCGTGAACGAACGTGTAGACCCTGAAGTATCGTTTATATTGAACAACCGCAATAAGTGATGGTAAAGATTTGTTCGCGATTGGTGACTTCCCTGCTTGAGCTGGTCTAGTTCCAAATGATTTGACCGAGCACACCAGCCGAGGTCGTATGCAATCTGCGGCTCTCATGTACCTCACTTCAGTTATTGTACTGTCTGTCCAAGCGCCACCTCGCCTTCTCGGATTTTTAGTGCATTGAGTGTAACAAACGAAATCACGAATCGCATCATGGCAACTGAGCATCATGGCAACTGAGCATCATGGTAACTGAGCATCATGGTAACTGATGCCCAGTTCATCCACGATATACATTTGTTCATTTTATTATTCATTTATGTTATTGATTTAAAAAGAAATATTTTTTGAATAATCAGTTGTTACCAAGTGGAATACATAAACCCATGAACAGACTTCCAAAGCGTTAGCAAGTAGATATTTGTTGACAAAATCGGTGTCAAATTAGTTGGATCTGTAAGACGACCGCTTGGCGGACGAGTGGAGAGTTGTTCGGGAGATTTATTGCATTACTGAACAAGTATTAGTCATTTGTAATAGAATTTATTTCCGCAGCACGATTATTAATATCATTAAATGTGGCAAAGATAAATCTCAAATATATATTTATAGCAAGTTTAGGTCTGTGTCTCAGCGTTTGCTTTCCCGTGTTCGATACCCGCTGGCCGCACCAATAGCACATTGTTAGCTGCAATATAAATATATTAAGTGCTGTACACACGCTCGGCCGTAAAGGAAAAGTATAATATAAAACAGAAAGTAATAAAAAAAAACTGTAATTATGCTTCAACGTCTTCTCTAAAGAGTCCAGCCGTGGGATATATACATATATACATATATATATATATATATATATATATATATATATATATATATATATATATATATATATATATATATATACCACACAGCAGCAGTAGTAGACGACTACGGCTCGTGACACCTACATCAATATATCAATAATAAAATTGTGACTCCTGAGGACTGAGATGAAATGCCTCTTTACCTGTCACTGGTACATATATACATAATATATATGTACTCACTGTTGTAAAAGGTGGGCCTGTAATTATAGGCTTACGCAACGTAAGCACGTATGAATCAAAGCCCCTCTACCTCGTTGAATAGCAAATCCTGTCCCTTTCACTCCCTAACCGCTAGTGAAGGACAAAAACGATTCCTCAAAACCAGTTAAAATCAAATCCCTTAAACACTAGATGCAACAATATTGTTAATCCACAAAATAACTTGTCAACAAAACCTCTTCCAAGTTTCAACTGAGCATCATGGCAACTGAGCATCATGGTAACTGAGCATCATGGTAACTGAGCATCATGGCAACTGAGCATCATGGTAACTGAGCATCATGGTAACTGAGCATCATGGCAACTGAGCATCATGGTAACTGAGCATCATGGTAACTGAGCATCATGGTAACTGAGCATCATGGCAACTGAGCATCATGGCAACTGAGCATCATGGTAACTGAGCATCATGGTAACTGAGCATCATGGTAACTGAGCATCATGGCAACTGAGCATCATGGCAACTGAGCATCATGGTAACTGAGCATCATGGTAACTGAGCATCATGGCAACTGAGCATCATGGCAACTGAGCATCATGGCAACTGAGCATCATGGCAACTGAGCATCATGGCAACTGAGCATCATGGTAACTGAGCATCATGGTAACTGAGCATCATGGTAACTGAGCATCATGGTAACTGAGCATCATGGTAACTGAGCATCATGGTAACTGAGCATCATGGTAACTGAGCATCATGGCAACTGAGCATCATGGTAACTGAGCATCATGGTAACTGAGCATCATGGCAACTGAGCATCATGGCAACTGAGCATCATGGCAACTGAGCATCATGGTAACTGAGCATCATGGCAACTGAGCATCATGGTAACTGAGCATCATGGTAACTGAGCATCATGGTAACTGAGCATCATGGCAACTGAGCATCATGGCAACTGAGCATCATGGCAACTGAGCATCATGGTAACTGAGCATCATGGTAACTGAGCATCATGGTAACTGAGCATCATGGTAACTGAGCATCATGGCAACTGAGCATCATGGTAACTGAGCATCATGGCAACTGAGCATCATGGTAACTGAGCATCATGGTAACTGAGCATCATGGCAACTGAGCATCATGGTAACTGATGCCCAGTTCATCCACGATATACATTTGTTCATTTTATTATTCATTTATGTTATTGATTTAAAAAGAAATATTTTTTGAATAATCAGTTGTTACCAAGTGGAATACATAAACCCATGAACAGAAAATGACTTCCAAAGCGTTAGCAAGTAGATATTTGTTGACAAAATCGGTGTCAAATTAGTTGGATCTGTGAGACGACCGCTTGGCGGACGAGTGGAGAGTTGTTCGGGAGATTTATTGCATTACTGAACAAGTATTAGTCATTTGTAATAGAATTTATTTCCGCAGCACGATTATTAATATCATTAAATGTGGCAAAGATAAATCTCAAATATATATTTATAGCAAGTTTAGCTCTGTGTCTCAGCGTTTGCTTTCCCGTGTTCGATACCCGCTGGCCGCACCAATATCACATTGTTAGCTGCAATATAAATATATTAAGTGCTGTACACACGCTCGGCCGTAAAGGAAAAGTATAATATAAAACAGAAAGTAATAAAAAACTGTAATTATGCTTCAACGTCTTCTCTAAAGAGTCCAGCCGTGGATATATACATATATACATATATATATATATATATATATATATATATATATATATATACATATATACATATATACATATATATATATATATATATACCACACAGCAGCAGTAGTAGACGACTACGGCTCGTGACACCTACATCAATATATCAATAATAAAATTGTGACTCCTGAGGACTGAGATGAAATGCCTCTTTACCTGTCATTGGTACATATATACATAATATATATGTACTCACTGTTGTAAAAGGTGGGCCTGTAATTATAGGCTTACGCAACGTAAGCACGTATGAATCAAAGCCCCTCTACCTCGTTGAATAGCAAATCCTGTCCCTTTCACTCCCTAACCGCTAGTGAAGGACAAAAACGATTCCTCAAAACCAGTTAAAATCAAATCCCTTAAACACTAGATGCAACAATATTGTTAATCCACAAAATAACTTGTCAACAAAACCTCTTCCAAGTTTCAATTAAGCTCTGCGCCTACAAAAGCCGTATAAGCCCAGGGTGTTGTAAACGCTGGTGTAGGTTCCACTAAACAGATTACAGGATTTAGGCGACCTTCTGCTGGTGCGGGCGGTAGTCAGATAAGTACGTTGGGATAAGGGCCGCAAAATTGCTTGGAAAATCCAAGGTGGAAATATTTAGGGTGAGGTTCCGTGATTAATGTGACATTACTCGTGTCTCCTCGCGTGCGCGCCGGAGTCTACACTGTCCGAGTTCGATCCCCAGCACCGATCAAATTGTTAATTTTTATTTTAAATATTGAATTATTACGTCCTCGGAGTATGTAATATTGTGAGGAAACCTGCTCGTTTGCAATATACGTATATGAAAAAAATATTTCCTAAACATACGATCCGCCAAAATGCAGTGGAGCCGCGTGGCATCCCGAGCCCCTCTGGATTCGAAGCCCAGCAGTGAGCTTGTATATAAATAAATTTATATATAGATTCTAACTAGACTTTACTTTTATGTGAGATGTTATCATTGTTATCACGTACGTAACGTAATTACTTCACTCTTTGAAACCAAGGTTATATATAAGTCAGGATTTTATGTAATGATTTGTAGATTTAACACATAGTACACACGAGTAACTCTGGAGGCTTCATTACAACGTAGACTAAATATCTGTTTTAATTATCTGCTTGTTCCTGCTGTCCCCGTCCTCGTTCACTTACCTCTCTGATTGCCAAGCTCGCGCTAGTTCACCTTATCTTGAGGTTTTGCGTTTATTATCGTTCATTGTCACCAACAGCGAGCGGGGGATGGAGGGAATTCATTCAATCATAAAATTGTGGCTGGTGTTAACTCCAAGCAATTACTTCCTTTAATATTTTACAATTAGTATATTCTCAATGTAAATTAGCCGCGTGCTCGCCGGTAGAGGAAAACCTCGTGAGAAAACCAACAGGTCTAAGATAGCAATTGGAAAAACAACGCGGAGACGCGCGGTGGACTACGCTCTAACACCCTCTAGAGAGGAGGCCTAAGCCCAACTGTGGGATTTATACATCGAAGCTGTAACTGTACTTTGTTTTGCGAATTCTTTATGTACAGCATGTGTATTTAATTCTACCACTACCTAAATATCTTTAATAAATGCCAAATTAAAAAATAAATACCTTTAAGAATCTCCAATGGAAGAGGTCCCTTTGAGACAAACCGGGTCTCCCAGTTAATAGGTGATATTGTCTCTTGTCTAAGTCTTTTTGGCCAAAGATTTCATAAAGTACTGTCACCCTATCACGAGATGTGACAAGTTGTTCCTATATTATTCAATCTCTGAAAAAATCTGACAACTCATTTTGTGCGAGAACATATTTTGCAGCAATCTGCGACATTACGAATGTAGCTCTATAAACATATGGACCCATTGCTCCACTAGCCAGTAACGCCGCATACTTAAAATCATTTGACGAATAGAAATGTTCTTGGTGTTTCGATTGCGGGATTTTGTGAGTACAATATCTGCGACTTGGTTGACCCTGCCCAAGCTGTGCGGAGCGTCTGACGCAGCGGCCACTTCAAATATCAATGGACTTTTGGCCCAGAAGCCATATACCCGTGTGCATGATGTGTAGGTTCACACACATTCGCACACACGAACGTTACTTTAATAGACAACGAAAATACAATAAAATTTATAAGTCGTTAGTGAAGGAAATTATAACAAATAATAGAAACAAATTTGATCGTAGCCGTCACCTTGTTTACACTACAATACAAAAGACCTTTACTTTGTTTCCACCGTCTCCCACTGCTCATGTAATATTGAAGCCTTGTGAGATCCCGGACCTTGTGTAGTCGCTTTTTAATATTGAACATATTTCCGTCAGTTTTTCATTCTTTTTGTGAGAAAACCTATATTTGCTACATCGAGTGCCCGGGAGGCTTATTCTGGCGCCGCTTACTACACAAACAGAATCTACAAGGTAATGCATTGAATACTTATCTATATAAGATAAATAAAATGATTTCATTCCTATTTATTGCATATCATTTATTCTTTTATGACGTAAGCGGAAGTGTTGTACCCCATCATCATCACAGTCCACTGCTGACCCCAGGGCTCCCCCACAGATCGCCACTGAGCTCGATCCGCAGTCACCTGCATCCATCGACTTCCCGCACACTTGAATAGGTCGTCGGTTCATCCAGTGTTGTTAACTTGTACCATTCTCCTTTTCTTTTCTTTTTTTTCGGGCTGATGGCCGCTGTTAGCCCGAGGGCTTTTACAGTTTCGCCGGGTTGAGAGGTGACCGAGCGCTTATGCCGCTCAGTCGAGACCTCTATTAGTGGGTAACCAGCACAAGGGCTCCCGAGAGGGAGCCTCGGCTTGGACCGTTACCCTGTTCCGCGAGAGCGTCTGACTCGAGGGTGCCCGAGAGGGCCGAAACTCGACTCGGTCAGTTGCTTCTGACTAAGAATTATTTACATTAATATCTCTATTATTATTATTGGCTATATGTACCACCACTTCGGAATGCGTGGGCGCTGGAGAAGAAGTGGCGCAAGAAACTGCAGTGACGCTTCTAACTGTATTGACTGGAGAGAACCGGCTTGTGACATGGCGTTGTCGAGAGCGTGCCTGGAGACTGAGGACGCAAGCTTCGGTCGGATCTATGATGCGCGATGGGATTGTAAGGGGCGGCACTTACAATCAACGGGTTTGGGTGTGTGACAGTCGAAATATAGGCGAGGAGCCTGCTTCATGTACTGAGCTATGGTCGGCAGCTCAAGATCTATGTGTAGATTTTCATTACGCAAGAACCACGGTGCACCGGTGGCCTTGCGCATGAAACGATTTTGTATAACCTGAAGCCGGTGAATATGACGCGGGGAGGCATGCATGCGCAAAGACGGAGCTTGCGTATGTCATTATGCGTCGAATGCACGCTTTGTATAGTGTAAATTTATTACGCAGGGACATTTTGCTATTTTTATTAAGTAACGGGTGCAAACGACCTAGGACGAACTAGCTGCTCGATTCCGTACGCGGTTGAAATGCGGACCGAAGGTGAGTCTTTCATCTAATGTGACGTATTTGACTGTCTTTTGGGACTAGGGGATTGGACGATCAAATAATTCTATAGTTGGGAGGTGCGGCGTTTTGTTGCGCTGAGAGAAGTACATGGCTGCACTTTTGGTGGGGTTAACCTCGATCCTCCATTTCCAAAACCATTTCCCTAAGGTGTTGGCTGCAGATTGGAGGCGTTTACAAATAGCCTGGTTTAAATCCAGACACGTAGAGTGTCATCGGCGAAAAGGGCTAAAAGGGCTCTAGCTCTACACCGCGAGTGCGCGGTATGTCGTCGGTGTAGAGTATGTATAAAGGACCTAGGACGGAGCTTTGTGGTACTCTGGCACTAAAGGGGTGAACCTCAGAATGCGTTCCCTGGACGCACTATTCTCCCTTCGACAATTTATCTAGGCAGAACTAACGAGATATATTACAAAGTCAAAAGTATTTGAGGTAATTTCTAATTGTTTTTTACTTCATTGTGTGTGACGTACGAGCACACAGTTCCCCTAACGGTAAGTGGGTACCTGCGGAACATAACACGCACATTTCAACTCGATAGGGGATCAGACTGCAGCATGGATGTACCACTTAAAAACTGCATGTCTAAGATTTGAATAATTCTGATGTAAGTAAAACATCGAGCCGAAGTCTGCATGTCTAAGATTTGAATAATTTTGATGTAAGTAAAACATCGAGCCGAAGTCTGCATGTCTAAGATTTAAATAATGCTGATGTAAGTAAAACATTGTGCCGAAAACTGCATGTCTAAGATTTAAATAATGCTGATGCAAGTAAAACATCGAGCCGAAAACTGCATGTCTAAGATTTAAATAATGCTGATGTAAGTAAAACATCGAGCCGAAAACTGCATGTCTAAGATTTAAATAATGCTGATGTAAGTAAAACATCGAGCCGAAAACTGCATGTCTAAGATTTAAATAATGCTGATGGGCAAAACATCGAGCCGAAAACTGCATGTCTAAGATTTAAATAATGCTGATGGGCAAAACATCGAGCCGAAGTCTGCATGTCTAAGATTTAAATAATGCTGATGTAAGTAAAACATCGAGCCGAAAACTGCATGTCTAAGATTTAAATAATGCTGATGTAAGTAAAACATCGAGCCGAAAACTGCATGTCTAAGATTTAAATAATGCTGATGTAAGTAAAACATCGAGCCGAAAACTGCATGTCTATGATTTAAATAATGCTGATGTAAGTAAAACATCGAGCCGAAAACTGCATGTCTAAGATTTAAATAATTCTGATGTAAGTAAAACATCGAGCCGAAAACTGCATGTCTAAGATTTAAATAATGCTGATGTAAGCTCATCTGCAATGAAGTCGTGTGGCGGGCTATGCTCCGAAACGTCTTTAAGAAGGCTTATGCACAGAAGTGAGATTTATATATATAGGCTTTCAATTTACTTTATACATTCCGAATTTTTCCTGCTAATTCGTTTAAATTTGTAGCTCGTAGTACCCGTAGATTACTTTCTGCTCGTTTCTCTATCGCGTCCACTTCACAAAATTAACAAAAATAAGCTGCCGCCGGCCACGCCGTGTCCGGCCTGTAAGCTTCTTTAATAGGATTTTGATATTGCGCGCCGACGTCCGAGTTCGCAACCAATTACGTGCGCCGTACACAGGTGTATTCAAGTTTAGTTATGTATCTCGAAGTTATGTATTTTCTATTTATAATTTTAGGGTGTCATACGAGCACACGGGTCACCTGGTGGGGAAGGATGGGAAAAGATTCAAGATGCATACGCTTTGTCACTATTGAGGGCAGAGATAGAATGTCTCGTTCCCGTAATGCGGCGAACATGCAGTATTCTTTATCACATTGCAGTTAAAACTATAGATTTACTATTCAGGCGCAGCACTACTATTATAATATACAAGTAACCCCGGTTACTATCTGTTGAGTTACATTGTAGAGTGCGACAGACATCGCTAATTACTATATTACTAAAAGAATGTGTTATTGCCTCCCTTCCTGCATTTAGTTCCCCTCACTGGGGGTTATCGCTAGTGTAGCAACATCAAAGGGTTGCAGGGGTGGTACCGAGCAGCGGGCGCGTCGATCACCAACAACTTGTAATTGGTGTTCGCCGTGCGGGCGTCGGATGTCGAGGACAGGCGAGCTCACGTCACCCTGCCTCCTTATTTTCTCTCGCAACTGTTGCGTAATTTGTTTAAAACACTGACTTTATTCCGGGGTGGTGCGACCGAATATTTCATTACTAATGCGTAAATATTCTATCTTCAACGTATCGGAAATTCATTCTGGAAGCAAAGAGTGCATGGTTGTGCCCTAATTGCCAAAGTAATAGATGTAGAATTACAGACAGCACCCCTGTTGGTTCTTTGTGCGTTATGGGAAATGCACTCAAAAGATCTGTGATGGCATGTAATACCACCGAAAGTCCTGTTACTGATTCGGGAGTTTGGAAACTCATAGTGTCTAAACTGCGCTCCGAGTTACCGCAAATATTACAAGAGCAGTTTAAGGTGGACTTACCTGGCATCCTTCGTAAACAATTGGAGGTCGAATTACCGGGGATTCTAAAACAACACTTCGATGAACATATAACGATTCTCGAAAGCCAGAATAGGGACTTAAAAGAAATAATTAATTCTATGATGGAAGAAAATAAGAGCTTAAACTTAAAGTGTATTGGTTTGTCATCGATCTCTGCTCTGTCTGAACGATTGAACAACTTCGAGCAACATCAAGCATCAAACGTCGAAATTCAAGGTTCAAGGTCTCTGGCAGAGAAGGTATCCGAAAATCCTATTAAGATTCCGAAGGATTTAGGTGCAGCAATTTCACATAAGGTTGAAGACTGTGATATTCTTACGTGTACAAGGGTAGCAAAAATAAATAAAGATAGTAAAAGACCACGAACAATTATTGCTAAATTCCGAAGTCCTCGCTGCAGTGACGAATTTTATTCTGCATATTAGCTATAACCGTGACCATCCTGAACAAAAACTAAATACGGGAATACTAGGCTTTGTAGGTCCCTGAGCACCGGTTTATGTGTCAGAACATGTTTCGCCGGCAAACTAGGCACTACATGCGGCTGGGCGTCTTAAGGCAAAAGAAAAAAGTATTAAATTTGTCTGGGTGTAACAAGGACGCATATACATAAGAAGGGACGAATCTTCGCGCAGCATACTCGTAATAAACATAGACATATTAGACAGTTTATAAATATTTTAGTATGTAAAGTTATTTACACTATAAATTTTGTACTAGCATAAACATGAACAACTTTCTATGTGATATTGAAGATTTCTCAAATTGTGAAGCAACTTTATGCAAACCTGATGAATGTCAAGTTATACTGTCTACATCAAAAACCTTTTTACTTTACTGTCACAAAATATCCGTAGCATTAAAGCTAATTTTGATGGACTTTTAACTCTAATACAAAGAATAAACGTGAACTGCGATATTATTGCTTTAACGGAGTGTTGGCTTTCACGTAACCCGGTGATTCCTGCGCTTAAAGGTTACAATCATTTTGCTACGGCTAATAACTTCAATCAAAACGATGGTGTAGTTATTTATATTGGTGAGTCATTATCTAATATAAATGTCATAGAATTGGATATATCTGAGTGCAACTGCTTGTGGATCACTCTAGGACTGGAAGTTGCAATTCTTGCCATATATCGACCTTATTCGTTTGTGGATCATTATAAATTAATTCAATCCCTGGACCTTGCGCTAACCAATTATAGATATTAATATTGATATTGCAAGTGGTTCATTGCCTAATCACTCCTTAGATTATCTCGATCTACTTACACATCACGGATTATATCCAGGACATATCTTCCTTACGCACGGTTATACCTGTCTAGATCACGTCAACCTAAAATCTCAACGTCCTAGTAAGATCCTAGTCCTATAGTCAACCATCACAGATCACTGTGCAATTTTGTTATAATCCGCTGCTTGTAAATCAGTTTCTAGAAATCGCGTGATAAGTACTAAAACTAATGAAGAGAAACTTACAGAAGCTATAACTAACATAAATTTTGAATCAGTTTACCTGGCTCAAGACCCAGATGTGGCGATCAAACTTTTTATGGAACCAATAATATTAGCATTAACAAAGAATACAAAAACCTTTTTTGTATCTCGTAGAAGGCAACCTCTTAAGCCCTGGATAACCCAAGGTCTTTTAAAGTGCATGTGTCATCGAGATAATCTTTACAAAAAAACCAGAAAACTCCCGCAGAATGAAATGAATGAATACGTAATTTTTGTACGAATTTGATCCGAAAAGCAAAAAGAGAGTATGAAAAGGTTGAATTCACTAAGGCTGGTAATAATTACAAAATGATTTGGAAAGTTATTAATAACATTACAAATAAACCTTGTACTTCATCTTCATCTAGTGACCTCCTTAATAATTGTATCGATAAATAGCTTACTGTAAATAATATCAATTCGTATTTCGCTAATATCGGTACGTCTTGCTGAAAAAATCAACCAAAATCCTTTATTTCATTCATGCCCTCTTATCAATTCAAATTCCTTTGTGTTATTGGAAACAGATCAAGCGGCAGTTGAACGCTTAATAATAATGCTTAAAAACAGTTGTGCAGTTGGATGGGATGGCATTTCTAATGCGTTTCTTAAAAAGCACAAAGATGTCGTTGTACCACCTATAACATATATTTATAATTTAAGCATTGCTTCAGGCAAGTTTCCAAACGTTTCAAATAAAGCACTTGTATGTCCTATTTTTAAATCTGGAGATAGAAGCCGTACAGAAAATTACAGACCAATTTCTATACTACCAGCCCTGTATAAAATTTTCGAAAAAAATATTAACAAGAGGTTGGTTTCCTATTTGGAGACATATAATTTATTATCCCGTAACCAGTATGGCTTCCGGACGAGTTTGTCAACAGCAGACGCTGTACACAACTTAGTCGACCATATTGTACAAAACCTAGACCGAGGTCAAAAGTGCATTGGTATGTTCCTGGACTTAACCAAGGCCTTCGACACAGTTTCTATTCCGATATTACTGGGAAAATTTGAGGGAATAGGAATAAGAGGTATTCAATTATCGCTATTTCATAGCTAACTAACAGATATAACGCAAAGTGTAAAGATCAATTCGTATACTAGTTCTGACTTGCCTGTACGGCGTGTCACAGGGAAAAGTGGTGGGTCTCAGTCTTTTTAGTGTACATGAATGGCCTTTGCGATCTCAAACTTGAAAACGGTGCATTATTCTCATATGCTGACGATACAGCTATAGTTTTTAGTTCACGTACATGGTTAGAGACTTACCAGTGTGCTCAAATTGGTTTCGATTCGGTTCGTCGTTGGCTGCATGGCTTTATTGACTCTTAATATTAGTAAAAGTAAGATCGTCAACTTTGCTATACGTGACTCAATAAGCCAAATAGACGTCAACCATCAAATTGTCGTAAAACCATTAAACGTAAGCTTAAGTGATACATTAATTGCTTTGAATGAGAATGTACCTAACATTGAAAAGATCACTTCTACGGTTTATCTCGGAGTTGTCATTGACAGAAATCTTAATTTCATAAAACACAGTAAATTTATCAAACAAGGTGCGTAAATTTATCTATATTTTTAAAACGCTTCGCCATTCAGCAAATGCTGACATATTAAAAATCAATTCTTAAATATTGTATATCTACGTGGGGTGGAGTTGCTAAGACAAACTTTATACATATTAAAAGAGCACAAAGAGCATTGCTTAAGGTTTGTTTCTCCAAACCTCGTCTTTACCCTACAGATGCGCTTTATAAAGACTGTCGCTTGTTAACAGTCAGGCAGCTTTTTGTAGAGGACACAATTCTCAATCAGCATAGGTTAATACATTACCCAAATGTCTTATTGACCCGAAATAAAGTTGTTGCTAGAACTGTCAAACTAAGAACTTGTTTTAGTCATAGTTTCTTTACATTTTTAGGTCCTTATTTATACAGCAAACTGAATAAGAAATAGTCATTGTATGCTTTAAACAAGTTCAATTTAAAACGTGTTCTTCGCGAATGGCTGCTTAAACAAACTTACATTGACGTTGAGAAATTCCTAGAAGTGATCTCTTAATAGTTTTTAATAATTTTATATTAAAGTATATATTATATCACAAACATGAGGCACTATGACACTCGCAAACACATATGTACGCTTCAATACGTGCGCGCGTCTTTCACAACACAACATGTGTTTGGGTGCACTTCTTTAAATTAAGTTAAATAGATTGTTAATTATTTAATATATTTTAATCATGTATATTTTAGATTTATTAAAAATTTTCACATATTTTAATAAGGTAATTATATAAGCATATTTATCATAAGTCTTATAACTAGTTATTGCTTCCTAATGTTAAATGCATGTTTATTTTATGATTTAATTTAATTTTCATGGAATATTTGGCAAACTCTACTAAACTTTTTGTATAACGTAAGTTCTGCGGAGTGGTGACCTGATGTCCTGTGATGTACAGGTTTTTAATACCTACTGCAGGCATCAGTTAGCTACGACTATGTACTTGTTTGTTTTATTAAGGAGAACATGTTTCTATTATGAAAAATTTTTATTCTATGTATTTAGTTGTGGTGAAAAATAAATAAAATTAAATTTAAAAAAAAAAATTTGAAAGTAAATTGAAAAAAAAAAACACGTGGATTTACAGAATGTGTGCACGCGTATGTGTGTGTATGTTTAAGTTTGAGCCCTGCGAGCTGTTGTTTATATTCAATAATCTTACCACGCTGAGCGCCCTGTCTCTCCACCGTGTGCGCGCACCGCCTCAGTTGGACGCAAGCCTCCCAGCGGTGAACTCGACAAGCGTATAGCAATACGAAGCCAAACACTAAGACAAGTGATGCTATTTACATTTCATTCAATAACAAATACGTAAATAAGCATTTTCCGCTCAAATAATTTCGAATAGGAGAACAGACCAGAAGTAAGTGAAGATACGCCATTGTGCGGATCAAAGTACGCAACAAAAAATACGCCGACACAAACAGATCGCTCCGGAGCAGGCTCGAACGATATTCGATATTATTTGTTCTCACCCCCAATTCCCAATCGAAGAGTAACATAAGCTGGGGATCAACTCTGTGTAGATATTGCGGCGCGGGTCAACTCACACGGCCACAACTCGATGACAAGCGGGTCAGCCGGTGACCAGCGCAGTCCAGCGGACCTCTCGTCCTGACGAACCATGAAGACCGCGTTGTACAACGTTCCCAACTAAGGCCAGCGTCACGGCCTCAAATTGAAGCCTCATTAATCAGAAAAATTATGATTTTTAAAAAAATATATTGAAATAATTATAGTTAATATAAATGGACCTTCAGTGCGAACCGCAGACACTGGGCGAGCCTGTCGCAGGTGGCGGGTACATCAGTGCCACCACCACCGTTACTGCTGCTGACGGCAACACATTTGCGGTACGACTCCGCATAGACCATGGTGTGGAAGTCACCTTTCTCAGGAATGATTCACTATCAGCCCAACTGTGTGCCAGTTGCCAGCCTCAATGCAATATACAAAACATCATGATGTTACGATTTCCTTCAATGCAATTATTTAATTACGGGCCACGTGGAAAACAACAATCTTTATTTATATGCGGAATGTCTTTTACTGGTCGAACTGATAACACTTTATCCATAAATAATACTTAGCGTAGTTAGGTTTCTTCAGGAGAGAAAGTTTTTGCAAAAAGGTGAAAGACTCATGTGTGAATACTTAAAATGACAATGAATACATTTACGGGCGGCTGCCGAGTACTCCACTTACGTAGCTAACTGCATTTAGCACAAGCGCCCCTCACTTGTTGCTTATGCTATTGCTTGTTGTTATATATATATATATATATATATATATATATAACAACACACATACATAAAACGCCGACATCATTTAAATTATAACCAACGAAACGTTGTCAGCGCATAGGAGCCCATTATCCGAAAACGACATATTATTCCAACCTATAAATCAGCTTTATTTCAGCTTTGTCACCTAAGATGGTACTTACTTTATATGTGAAACTTTCCGTTATTGTATTAAGGGTGACAAATTAGCACACAGTTCACCTGACCGTAACTGGATCCTGCTATGCATGTCACCCACATTTCTCCTCGATAAGAAATTATAATTTACGCGCTGTCAACAGGAATTAAATGGAATGCCACGTCGCCAGTAATGAGTTCTCCGGATCCCTTCACTCATCAGACGAAACACACCGGCAGTATGCTATGCTACGCCGGTATTCTGTGAGGTGAGAGTTGACTGGCTGAAACTATGTCTGCATGCGCAAGTAATTACTTACGTTGTCTAATTGTTTTCTTCTGTGTGATGTGTGGATGTGGTGTGAGTGCTAAGAGGATATAAATTAATACCAAATATTGTGTTGACCTTTGTTGACGGTACTTCACCCGGGTGTTTTATCTAAACTGAACAATTATAATTTTGTTTTATTTTATAATTTTTAGCAGAATTTGAATTTCCTTATCTACATCTATAGTACTGGAACAGGACTTCAGCTGCTCACTACGTCAGATGCTCACAAGATTATAGCACCACAGCGTGCTGTGCACACCAGTTATTAAGTAAATCTGAGGTAAGTCCTCACTTGAAAATATAAAGCGATATAACGCAGTGGGTGTGTATGTAAAATGAACATAAAATTTATGGATATTTTCATATTAGAAATAACTTTAATTTTAAATTTTTTTTTATAATTTTATAACTAGTTAATAGTACAAGTACTTATTTTTCTATAATCATTTTTTTGTTTTCAATTCCCACACATTTAAAACAAAGAGAGACGGTGTGAGTTGCGGCGATTTGCTTCCAGTTTTAGTTGCTAGGTAAAAACGAAAATCCTTCGGCGGAAGTTTTTCTTTATTACCCATCACAATATTTACGTAACTGTAACCAACCGTGACTATTTGAAATCGTATCTGTCGCGAAGTTTCCATTGTGTCGTATCATATTTCATTTGGATGGCGGCCAGCCCGATCCGATCGCAGTTCTGCTGTCTGTGGAAGGCGGCACGGTGGGACTGGAGTTGGAACCGGACAGCTTTGCCTAATAAAGAAAAAACTCTTTTATTATTTACAATCTAGGCCGCAATTTAAATATAAACTTATTTCAAAAGCTTCATACAATAATATTTTTGATGTTTTATTTATAATAATTATTCCAGGATGACAGGATATGTATTTAAAGTAATATTTATATTTATATAAAATAATATTTATTTGGCGTTGTTTAGCGTTTATTCTGGCGTTTTAGATTGCTAAAAAGCTGATGGTCAGTAACCACTGAATGACACCCACATGCACAATGATCCAAGATGCACTTGCTTTATCCTTCTGTCTCAGTCCATTATAGTGTTCAGTCTATCCTTCATTTGATCTCCGAATCCTTAGCCCCACCATACGAAACACATCATTACTGCTGGCGCTCCGTGAGGACGCGGTGCTACGACGACGCATTCATTTCGTAGACGGAAACTTGTTGCAGCGTGGCTTCATCACTGTAAGCCGGTGCGTCTACTAATATAAGAGAGAAGGGATCAAAGAAAAACATAACAACAAAGACATTACATATAGTACATACACTAGCATATTGCGTTAAAAATATTCTTAATACAATTTCATATGCAATTTAATAATAAATAAATATTTTAATAATTGATATACTAACTAGTTCAGCTCATGCCGTAAGTAGTAGGTAACTGGAGCGCTGATCTCCAGCTTCATCCAGCTGGCGCCAGGGACGACCTGGACCTCGGTGTGAGGATTCAACTCATCAACCGCAACGATATTCAATATAAGGGCATTATATAAATCAATAAAACTAAGAGAAATCAGTACAAGACAAAAACTAAAACAAACGTAAATATATAAAAATGATATAATTTTATACTTAATTTTTTGCAGCACTAACAAACTGCTATCTATTTTGCAGCACTTAAAAACTGCTGTCTATTTTGCAGCACTAACAAACTGCTATCTATTTTGCAGCACTAACAAACTGCTATCTATTTTGCAGCACTAACAAACTGCTATCTAATTTGCAGAACTAACAAACTGCTGTCTATTTTGCAGCACTAACAAACTGCTATATATTTTGCAGCTTTAACAAACTGCTGTATATTTTGCAGCATTAGGAAACTGCTGTCTATTTTGCAGCGCTAACAAACTGCTCTCTATTTTGCAGCACTTACAAACTGCTGTCTATTTTGCGGCACTAACAAACTGCTATCTAATTTGCAGCACTTACAAACTGCTATCAATTTGCAGCACTAACAAACTGCTATCCAATTTGCAGCACTAAGAAACTGCTATCTATTTTGCAGCATAACAAACTGCTATCTAATTTGCAAAACTAACAAACTGCTATCAATTTGCAGCACTAACAAACTGCTATCTAATTTACAGCACTAACAAACTGCTATATATTTTGCAGCATAACAAACTGCTATATATTTTGCAGCACTAACAAACTGCTATCTATTTTGCAGCACTAACAAACTGCTATCTATTTTGCAGCACTAACAAACTGCTGTCTATTTTGCAGCACTAACAAACTGCTATCTATTTTGCAGCACTAACAAACTGCTATCTATTTTGCAGCACTAACAAACTGCTATCTAATTTGCAGAACTAACAAACTGCTGTCTATTTTGCAGCACTAACAAACTGCTATCTAATTTGCAGCACTAACAAACTGCTATCTATTTTGCAGCATTAGGAAACTGCTGTCTATTTTGCAGCACTAACAAACTGCTATCCAATTTGCAGCACTAAAAAACTGATGTCTATTTTGCAGCACTAACAAACTGCTATCTAATTTGCAGCACTAACAAACTGCTGTCTATTTTGCTGCACTAACAAACTGCTATCTATTTTGCAGCATTTGCAAACTGCTGTCTATTTTGCAGCACTAACAAACTGCTATCTAATTTGCAGCACTAAAAAACTGCTGTCTATTTTGCAGCACTAACAAACTGCTATCTATTTTGCAGAACTAACAAAATGCTGTATATTTTGCAGCTTTAACAAACTGCTATCTAATTTGCAGCATTTGCAAACTGCTGTCTAATTTGCAGCACTAACAAACTGCTGTCTATTTTGCAGCACTAACAAACTGCTATATATTTTGCAGCATTAGCAAACTGCTGTCTAATTTGCAGCACTAACAAACTGCTGTCTATTTTGCAGCACTAACAAACTGCTATATATTTTGCAGCATTAGCAAACTGCTGTCTATTTTACAGCACTAACAAACTGCTGTCTATTTTGCAGCACTAACAAACTGCTGTCTATTTTGCAGCATTTGCAAACTGCTGTCTTTTGCAGCACTAACATACTGCTATCTATTTTGCAGCACTTACAAACTGCTGTCTATTTTGCAGCACTAACAAACTGCTGTCTATTTTGCAGCACTAACAAACTGCTATCTTATTTGCAGTACTAACAAAATGCTGTATATTTTGCAGCTTTAACAAACTGCTATCTAATTTGCAGCATTTGCAAACTGCTGTCTTTTTTGCAGCACTAACAAACTGCTGTCTAATTTGCAGCATTTGCAAACTGCTGTCTTTTGCAGCACTAACAAACTACTATCTATTTTGCAGCACTAACAAACTGCTATCTAATTTGCAGAACTAACAAACTGCTGTCTATTTTGCAGCGCTAACAAACTGCTATCTAATTTGCAGCACTAACAAACTGCTGTCTTTTGCAGCACTAAAAACTGATGTCTATTTTGCAGCATTAGGAAACTGCTGTCTATTTTGCTGCACTAACAAACTGCTGTCTATTTTGCAGCACTAACAAACTGCTATCAATTTGCAGCACTAAAAAACTGATGTCTATTTTGCAGCACTAACATACTGCTATCTATTTTGCAGCACTAACAAACTGCTATCTAATTTACAGCACTAACAAACTGCTGTCTATTTTGCAGCACTAACAAACTGCTATCTAATTTGCAGAACTAACAAACTGCTGTCTGTTGCAGCACTAACAGAGCTGCTGTCTGTTTTGCAGCACTAACAAACTGCTATCTAATTTGCAGCGCTAACAAACTGCTGTCTTTTGCAGCACTAACAAACTACTATCTATTTTGCGGCACTAACAAACTGCTATCTAATTTGCAGCATTTGCAAACTGCTGTCTTTTGCAGCACTAACAAACTGCTGTATATTTTGCAGCACTAAGAAACTGCTCTCTATTTTGCAGCACTAACAAACTGCTATCTATTTTGCAGCACTAACAAACTGCTCTGTATTTTGCAGCACTAACAAACTGCTATCTAATTTGCAGCACTAACAAACTGCTATCTAATTTGCAGCATTTGCAAACTGCTGTATATTTTGCAGCTTTAACAAACTGCTGTCTTTTGCAGCACTAACAAACTGCTATCTATTTTGCAGCACTAACAAACTGCTATCTAATTTGCAAAACTAACAAACTGCTGTATATTTTGCAGCACTAAGAAACTGCTATCTATTTTGCAGCACTAACAAACTGCTCTCTATTTTGCAGCACTAACAAACTGCTATCTAATTTGCAGCACTAACAAACTGCTGTCTTTTGCAGCACTAACAAACTGCTATCTATTTTGCAGCACTAACAAACTGCTATCTAATTTGCAAAACTAACAAACTGCTGTATATTTTGCAGCACTAACAAACTGCTATCTAATTTGCAAAACTAACAAACTGCTGTATATTTTGCAGCACTAAGAAACTGCTATCTAATTTGCAGCATTTGCAAACTGCTGTATATTTTGCAGCACTAACAAACTGCTGTCTATTTTGTAAATTAATCAATAAATAATATAACACAATAATAATATAATATACAACAAAATACTATTAGTTATACTTTTACTAATAACACTGACGATACCACGACTCACCTCTTGGCTCGGTGTCGTACGTCAGGACGCGAGCAGAACAACTTGCTAAGAACGTCGTTAATATTCATCAAGTGCGTCCGTCGAGTCAGGTGCGACCAAGTTACAAGGTATAACTTGCAGATTGCCAACTTATGTCTCTGGCAAAGTGCCAAGCTGTATTCTGGAAAGCTTTAAAAGTGTTAAAGAGCTTTTAAAAGTAAATTCTTGGTCGTTTCGTGCGTTCGCGTAGATATCTTTATCATTGTTCTAGCACAAACACAGGTAGATCGTCAGCCATAGAATTAAAAATAAATACTACCGCCATTCCATGGTGGGTCTTCTAAAGGTTGATGAAGGTGAATTATTCCCCCCCCTTATGACAAGTGATGAGGGCTACGATAACAATTGATTCCTATGGAGCGCGACGCCCACCTCCATCTGCGTCACGCAAGTGCCTCGTTACCACCACTCGCTGGACGAAGGACAGTTCGTTGACGCTGAAATTTTGTGAGGGCGTGATCTTTGACCGGTCTAGCGGTCAAAGCCGTTCATTCTGATACTTTGATAAAAAAATTAGTAAATACCCATGGCCAACCGGAATTGCTTATAAAAATCATAAAGAAAGCAGGAATCAAAAGCTAATCCCTGAGAGATAGAAGCTCGTGCCCGTATCCCGTATGCGGAAAGAAAATCAGCTTCTTAGTTAAAGTATTTTGGGTTATTATATTGGAGTACATTAGTTGCCGTTAATAATTCTATATAATATATATATATATATATGTATATATATATTATATATATATATATATATATTTATATATATATATATATATATATATATATATATTTATATATCCCACATGGATTGGGTCCAAAACGAAGAACACCAGCGAAATCAGACAATTGATAAATTATATTAAAAAATTAAAATAAAATAATACAATGCCGACACGTCTTTTCTCTTGAAAGTCACATATTCGTCATCTCTTTCGCACTTGTTCATACGATCTATCTTGTCGTTACGCTCATTCATTCGATCATCTCATTGACCGTCTTACGTTACATTTCACTCATCCTACATATATATATATATATATATATATATATATATATATATGTACATTTATTTTACTATAACCCCCATTGTTTAGAATCTTGAAATGAAAACAATAACAAAAGCAATTTGATTTGTAATTATAAAGTTGTAACAGTAAGAATAGAAATACTAAACATTGTATAAGTTTAACTCTTCATTAAAGACACTTAAGTTGTTTGAGAAAACAAAAACACTCGGTAACAATAAGGCCGAGACGTGACGTCACTCCTAAGGACCGGAGGTCGGGGACAGCTACGGAGGCAGATGGGGTGAATTCTAAAAAGTTTTTGATTAATTACACTTCGCTCGGCGTGGAAATATAGCGTTCCAGGTGAATGCTATGCAAGATTTTGAAGACTTGGGTACGTTCAGAATAACCATTCGAATATTCATAATTAATAAATTAGTAATAATGTAATTAAAATAGTTTTATTGTCGTGGTCATTTGTTTCACTTCGTAAGTGCTGGGAGACAAAAATTAATAAAAAGATAGATGAATCTCACGATATGCAGCGTATTTTTTTTAATGAGTGTTCAACTGTAAATATTGTAACCTATGAAGGATGCACTTAAGATGTGTGGAATGCTGCGATAACAGATTGGTCCCCGAGCGCGGCAAGTGCTGCCAACTTGGATCGTTATGTTCTTATTCTTTTTATTGCAACATAAATAGCAGCATAACACTGTTTCGTACGGTGAGTGGAGGCTTCGTATAACGAGACATTCCATGGCAGTTCTCATCTTTGTTGGAGATTGGCCTCAGCTGTCATTTACCATTCATGTGCTAGCTTGTCGCCTTACGATATTGTTATATAACATTCCGAACTATACGCTTTGTGGAATAACACTCGTTGAAATTTGTAACCCCTCTACGTATACCTAACCCAAAGGCTACTTTCAGCGACGTCATACTAACCTGCGCTCCAGCACGTGACCCTGTGTTTCGCATCAATTTAAAGCCATTCTGGACCTCAACACTCTTCACATTTACACGCTTACTGATATAATGACTCCAACAGTGAGTAATATGGAACGTAACTGAACGACGCTGTCGGATGCTGATGTTGGCGAGTATTCCGTCTTTATCTTGAGAGATGACACAACCTCGCCGCAGGACTCTGCTCATTTCATAGTAAAAAATAAGAAAAAATACCCCTTGTTTAAAACTGACAATATCTTAATTAGCCCAGTCTAGCAATTGGCAAGTCTGTGGGCGGTAGACTCTCAAGTTTATTACCTGACATGTTTGAAATACCTGTTTTATTGCCAGACTGGGCGGGGGACACGAGCGCCTGCTTCGGTATTTTCTATCCGATATTTCTTTGAATATAAATTTACTAAAAGCAACTTGGCGTTAGTTTAATCTTTCGGAAAACTTTCTTGTTAAGTTGTTTCTCGGCGTCAGAAACAAGTCTTGCTTAGATCATGTCAAATAATTTTCACGATGAAATTTCTAGACTTTCAATTCTTTACTACATCGCGCTGAAATATTGATATTACAGTTCTAAGGTTTATTCACAGAACTTGTGAACTTCAATAGAAAGAAAGTTAATTTTATTTATCTATCATGAATTTTCTAATGTTTAACGACGACGTAATTTTGGTTTTTTTTACTGGATGTAATGACAGGGACATATGCAGTAGCACTAAATAAATGTTTTTCTTTCTTTCTTTTCTTTCATGGATGCCCCAGGAATGTACGTACCATTGAATGAGTTAGAAGAATTAAGTATTTAGGTTTTCAACAGTAACCTTATTGGTTGACGAGCGACCATCGGCTAATTTATGTCGGGAATTTGCTGGTCATTTCTAAATGTTACCGTAGCATGGTCACCAACATTTCTTCATTATTATGATTCTCATAAAAGAGCAAAAGCGTCATTAGCGGAATCATCTACTGACGTGAAAAACCGAATTTAGATAGTGATTATCATCTTCCCATTCCTCAAGTAACAGTTACATAAAAAAAGTGAGCGAAATTCAGTCTCAGAGATACTCATCATGTTTTTTTATATTATTGTGGATGACAATTGTGTTGATGATAAGCGATGACTACCGGCACCTGACGTCAACATCTCTCCCCAACTCAAGAAGCTGTAACACCTCTGACCAGGTCTCCAGATCCGTATACGTGCCAAGCGAAACACAGCAGCGCTATACCGTATCACACTGGACATGATCAAGCTACAACCTTCAATCCATTCAATGGTGCACAAATCATCAACTTCAATAATCGAACTAGTAGTAGTTGCCCAGCAGGCAAAGTGGAGACGAACAACTTAGTGGCGCGTACGGTTTCTGTAAAAAAATCTTATGCCTAAACATCATAAATTTAGGCCATTAGCGTCGACTTAATTCGTACCAACGAGGAAAAAACATTATCACGAGTATATTAATATCCATAATTTATTTCTGAGAGTAAATTCAATGTACTTTTTATAAAAATAATCCACGTAATATTAACTGATATTCCATTAAACAGGAGCGGGAAACTCTCAAAATTTTTCATGAAAATTAAAACAGTCCCGATGGAAAATGCTTGTTCCGCCAAAATTGATATAGACTTGGCCGCTCTTTTGAATCTTCAATCAACATTAAGTTAGCGAAAATAAAGCTCCAGCGGAACGGGGCGGAAATGTATACAGGATGTTCACAAAACACATGTTTGCATTATGTGAATAGTGCAAGTTATTTAGATAAAAGCAGTGACAGTTTGCAATCAAAACAGATAGTTTAATATTGTATTAACATAATATAGTCTAATCAATAGTCTTACTAAGTTTTCAACAGCGCATTATATTATATTGAATAGCATATTATATAATGGATTTCTAAACACTGTCAGAGGTAAGTGTATAATATTGAATAGCACATTATATAATGGATTTCTAAACACTGTCAGAGGTAATTGTATAATATTGAATAACACATTATATAATGGATTTCTAAACACTGTCAGAGGTAATTGTATAATATTGAATAGCACATTATATAATGGATTTCTAAACACTGTCAGAGGTAAGTGTATAATATTTCCAAGTGAACTATTGAATATTATAATGCACATACAATAATTATTTTTCTTAAACACCTCTCGCTTTACGTGAGATGAGTGCACTTTATTTTTATGTCTAGATCGGCCATGTGCCTAATCGCTAAATTGTTTTTTTAAAAAAACTTCATAAACAATTGGTCGGACTTAATAACTTGGCCAGAGCGATTCAGAGGAAAGGTTGTTAATCTAACAGGATCCCTCACCAGTACAGCAATGGAGGTGTTGTTGGATTTAGCTTGACTCATGACATCACAGGCAACTTCTTATACTTTATTATTAGAAAATATAATAATATGTATGTATGCCAATAAGCTTTCGTATCGATGTCGGTCTACGTGGCTATTTATTCGACTCCGTTAATTTTCAGTGCGGGATAATTAAAAAGCTGGTCGACAGTAAAGCTATGAATCATAACACAGGCAAATTTATTTAATATCGGACCACAATGTAGTCCGACGTGCCTATAAATTCCGTGTTTGTCCCCCAGGGTAGTATTTTCGGGCTTGATAATTATAGTGTACTGGACTTGGATATCTTTTATTGATTATTTCCTTTATTGGTTCGTGCTTTTCATCAACGTTTTTTAATTATATACTCATGCTGGGATATTAACTACATGCACGTGTAGCTTGCACGCAGTTAACGTCAGGTAGGAACCTATAATATGAACGAGTTAGCTTAGCCAAGGAATGACCGCACCGTTACATCCTGAAGTAACAGCATCAGGATTCATATATTATGTTTATAAATAACGTTGGGGAATGCTAATACAGTAATTTTCGAGATTATTACCAGAGAGAATTCAATTGAAGTCTTTTAAAGTTACAAATTTTTTTATTATTATTCATTAAATACAGAGACACAGTGCGCCGTCACTGCCCGGCGCTCCACCCGACGTCGGACGGAGTCCCGGTCAGCGGCTTCTTCGGCCCCTATTCACCTTCCGGACCCCAATCGAACCCTTCAATCCCATGTAGCATTACCGATGCTGGAAAATATTGTTTGTTTGTTTTTATTATCGACAAATTCTGGTTCCCACATGAAATGAATCGTTTTAGTGGAAGCACTACTGACCGGACGGAGAAAATGTTTATATTTATTATATTTTATTAGTTTATTGACGAGTAAATAAATAAGTGAAAAAATTGCAAAAAAATTTTCAATGTTTATTCTTATTTAATTATGTCGTCTTAATCAAGTTTAAATATAAGTAGACTACGAAGTAAATAAAAAAAGATTATACATTTAGGTATATTTGCAGTGATGGAATACATCGTGAGGAAACCTGCATGTAAGGCAAAAATATTTCGGTGACACGTGAAGTCCATCCGCATTAGAGTGGGGCAGTACACTCTAACAGACTCTCTGGAGATGAAGCCCTGCCCGACAGCCCACTGTTTTGTATATAAAGGACATTTACTTTTTACTCATACATACGACGCCGTCAACCGTCAACATATATACAGTATAACTCTATAAATATGATCGTCGCTTAAGACGTTTAAAGCAGATTAGATAAAATTTTAAGTTACATCAGTATCATCGTAAAGACGTTAAACCACAAGTCCACAGCTAACCGTGGGCCTCCCTAACATTAAGACGAAACACAATCCAGACGCGCTTGCATTCAACGATTTTTAATTCCTATGCTAAATTTAATTTATATCTAAAGCTTTATCGAATTAACTTTGATATGATATGTTAATATTAAGGAGAACAGAATGTAAAGATATTTAAAGAGTGTCGGCAAAATATCCAACAGCAATTACGTCGAGCAAAAAAAAATATTTCCTTAAGTAAATTTCACGCACGTGCTAAATTTAATTTCCATTTAAATCAAACGAGGAATATGTTCAAGTTTCTTGGAATCATTTTTCCTCTCCCCGCCCAGCCTCGCACTCCAGCTCACATTTCTATAAGATATAAAACACTTAATTGAAATTGTTTCCAACAATTTACAAATTGAAATTGTAGAGAATTTTAATTTAGTTGATTTTTATCCGAACTCTTTGCTTAGGGAATGTAATAATTTAATTCAGTTTAACTTTGTACATTATAAGAACTCTTCGTTTCAATAAAATTATTAAAGTTTAGAAAGTAATAACAAACAAGATTTAAAAAACAAAAAACTAAATTATATATTATATATATATAAATTAGTTCATTTTATTTAACATTAAAATAGTTATAATTATTAGTTTTAGTATATATATAAAATATTTATAGGTAATTTCTAAACGAAATATAGATAATGATCTGAGCGAAATTAAGGTCACAATTGAAACTTCTGCAGCTACCAAATAACTGATAGGATTGTGACCAAGCAGTTCATTAGTACAACTGAAGACGGCAATCTGCAAGAACGTTCTTCGTTATCAGTGGACATATGATATTCTGCAACCATGATAATGATCATACCATTCGTGTTACATTTTGTTGCGGCTTTTTTATTTAAGTATATTTCTACATGGGGTATATTTCGATTGCCTCTACAACTATTACTAATTGTTTCTATTAGGAATAAAAGGTAACGTACTCTTTTTAAATTTTCTGTTCTCAAGAATCCTCAAGAATGAAATGGTGATGGAATATAAGCATACTGACGTATGACAAAATATAAACAGTTCCCGTATTAAACATTCTTGTGATTAACAAAATACAAAAAAGATATAGACTTCCTGTATCGACGTACTGTTAACGAATCGGGGACAAAGTTGTTTCAATCATATTACAATTAAAATCGTATTTCTTGTTCGTTGAACTCGTACGAGGGGAATTTATTGAATCGAGGGTCGCGGCTTGTCCTGAACATTAATATTGTATGCGTTTGCGTCCGCGGCGATCTACCTATTTATTAATATTTCCCATATTGAACAACTGTTTTAGATATGTTCGTCGTCGTGACAGACGAGCACAAGATTTTTTCTCCTTTTCCTTAAAAAAGAATTGCTAGCATTTTTTCCAACAACAATAAGATTTCGGTTAACGCAACAACTCTCTTGAGTTGGTTCACAGCAATAGTCTAACATCTGTCAAACAGTTACGTCAATTAGACGGCACCATTTCTTTTTTAAAAGTTTCTTTTTATATAATAAACTCCGGTCATCAAACGATATGAAATTGACGGCTTAGTTCATTAAAACTAGTAAAGCTACAACTTCATCAAATCCCTAGCAATAATTATACATAGGAGACCAGTACAAAGTCTGTCTAGATTGATGGTAGAAATCTCTCCAGCGGAGGAAGACACCCACTCGTTACCTTTTCTTATTTACTTTCCGCACGACGACGCAATTACAGGTAACGAGGTATTCTATCTCAGTCCCCAGGGGTGACAACGCATTTGCATCTCCAATATTTATTGAGAACGAATGTAGACGTCAGGGGCCGGAGCCCTTGGTCATCGTCAGGTGACACACTGTGTAGTGTCCTCGTGTCGCCCCGACTGCAGTTTCAGTACTAGAGACGACACGTCTATGGACGGTCGAGTTGTGTAGTGCTTGTAGCCGCCTGCACGCGGGTTCAATTAGCAGCCGACGAACAATATTTGTGTACCACCAGTCGGTGTTGTTGTATCGTGTATTACATGTATTACCAGCCAAAAGTTTAAAACCACCTTAATTAAAGTAGGAAAATAAAGTAAAACTCCAATAAAAGTTTAATTAACCTGTTTAATCATCTAATAAAACATTGATTGACAAACAATATACTTTAAAAGCGTAAAGAAATATTAACAGTCCATGCAAGAAAGGCTAAAGTTAGCTAAACTGATTTTACATCAAAAAATCCTTCTTTATAGTTTATGAATTTTTTCACAAGTCTCAGCATACGGGCAATCAATTTGTTACTGGTGTCTTGTGATATATTATTCCAAATTTCGCATAAAGCATTCCACATTTCTTGTCGCGAGGATGGGCCACGATTACGGTCGTTCCTATCAAGCTCTTCCCACAAAAGTTCAATGGGATTGAGATTCGGGCTCTGAGGAGGCCAAACCATGTTTTTGAATACCCTTTTTGCCTCTTTTTCTTCTAAATATCCTCCACACTAATTTGAGCTATACTTTGGATCATTATCTTGTTGGAAAATGAATCCATCTCCAATTAATCGCAACCCTGAAAAAACGGCATTTTGGTCTAAAATATTTTTGTACTGTTCCTTTTTCAAAATTCCTTCAATTTGAATCAAATCGCCAGTTCCTTGGCTAGAGAAGCAATTTAGACCATAATTGAGCCACCACCATGCTTGATTGTTGACACAATCCGACATAATCTTTTCTTGGGCACTACGTCGAACGTAAATTCTACGTTTTGAACCGAATAGTTCAAACTTGGATTCATCGGTCCAAAGAACTTTTTTAAAATCTTCTTCAGTCCAATCTCGATGCGCAAGACCGCTGCATCTGCGCATGTATTTGCGGCCTTTCTAGAGCTTTTCCCATTTCATGACGTCTTCACTGTAGAAACCTCTAAACTTGTAGACTAATTGAGATTGTTTGTGAACAAACCCAAGTAAACTCGGGTAATAATAATTCGGAAACACGTGTTTTCAGGAGCTAAATAATCTTAATTATTGACCATTACGTAACAAAAGCACATTAATTAGTAATGGGGACATTATAAAAATATTATTACGACTCTACTAACTGGTTCTAGCGCAGCGTTTGTCGGTGTTTGAAAATAATAGATGTTTATTGTCCAATAACTTGAAAGTAAACAAAAGAATGACTTCTTTAAATATTCGATACTAACAATAGAATACGCAGATGTGCATTTCTTTTATTTATCCTATGGGATTTTATTAAAATTGATGGATAATTATGTTGTTTATGAGCGGTGTTAAACTTTTGGCCGGCAGGGTATATATGTATATGCTATGTCCTTGACACTGATCTGAACCTTCCTCCAATGTTATTGCACTTGCATTATATCTTGCTGGGTAAGGGGACGCACGTTACATATCTCTGCGCTGGTCCAAACGCTTAAGCTACTGTAGTATATCTGATTAAGTTCGATAATTACTACAAGATGTCGTCAATGTCGAAATCGACCAGGAAGGGTTATGAAGTATCAGAAATATGGACCAGAAAAGTGGTAATTAGTGTTTTTGTAGAAATATTGGCGTCGTCTTGTAATCAAACTTGAGATTTGCAACTCGGAGCCAAATACGCTGATTACTGAACCACACAATCTTCATAATGAAGTCTAAGAAGAAGAGAAGGAAGCTTCTGCATTTCGACGTACTTAGTGCAATAGACTAGACGCCGCGTCAGAGTCAACGTTAACATGTGACATTATGTCACAGTACTCAGAAATTATTTTACTAAATAAAAACCTTCACCATGTTTCTTCGTTCTCGTGGTTGACTATTTGGAATCCCAGAAGATAAACTTTCATGTTCAACTTCCCACATGTTTTCATGTTTTCCTTCGACGCCGAGCTAAGGCTAAATAAGTACAAAAAGCAATGTTAACATCTCGGGTGACAATAACGGAGGTCCCGTCTCTGAACATCTGTAACTGTTACTTCACGCACATAAAAGACGGGGAAGAACATTTGGCATTCAAATACCTGCGAAGCATCGCAGCGACTCCAATTACTCGCCCTCCGCAGCCTCTCAGGTAGATATGCACTTGAGGTTATTTCTCTGCAGCTCGTTAATGAGCCCAGTCCTCACTTTCACGATACGTTTCGTAGGCTGCCATACCAGCGTCGACTCCGAACCCCAAAATAAAGGGTAAGACAAAGGCTGCCCCCTAACACGTAAAGTTTTCCCTTGTGCACTGTAAAACTACCCTCTTTTATACCAGGAGTGCTCTGGGAGACCGCCTAGAGTCAGAGGGGAGAATCTGCAAAGACTAAGCAACTACTACTAGACTTGACTTGATAGATATTATTAAAATAATTATAATTTTCCGAACATTTCAATATAACTAATACAAGATGAAATCAATTTAAATGTGAATGTATCCTATACACTAGCGCACTATTGCGGCAGCAAAACCTGAAGCATGCGTCACGACGTGGTATAACGTCGGAACAGGCAGCGCCAGCTGCTCGGTTTACTAACTTCCTCGCATTATAATCTAATAAATACAATTAGATAAAAAAAAATTTCGTAAATTTATTGGTATAGAATGTAGACGATTGGTCGTTAGTAAAAAAAAATCGAATTGTTTAAAAAAAGAACAGTAACAAAGTAAAACAGTCTGTATATATAAATCCCACAGTTGGGCGAAGGCCTCCTCTCTGGACAGGGTCTTAGAATATAGTCCACCGACCACGTGACTCCACTGCCATTCAGCAATAAAACAGAAAGCAGATCAGAAATTACGATTAACAACGTACGATCGAATTAACACTGAGCTCCCACGGCTGCTATCGAGTTGTTTATTTCTTCATAAATTTATAAAGGATCACAAAGTAAGATTTCTTACAATACATAATTCTCTTAATATATCACTGGTCGAGCCGAGGATGTCAAGTGCGGCGACACAATACACGTTTACGCAAACTCGGCCAATTGCCACGGGCCACGCAATGCGCGACCAACAACGTCGAAGAGAAAACACCTGAAATATAAATTATCAAAAAACTCTGCTCCGCTTTGTGAGGCACTCCAAGAACTATGACTGTATTCATCTCATAGCCAGTCGACGCTTTTTTAGTTCTGAGGACCCCACGATATCACCGTCAAACCTTCAAATATTGTTCCGCACAAGCTGCGCCAGAATAGAGCGATGAGTGATACGACTGCTTGTAAATAGAACACATTTATTTATTCTCACGTAGATTGATTATAATTGTGATTACAATTGAATAAAACTTATTTAATACACATTGAAAGATCAACTGCTACCCACCAGTATAACTGGAACTATTTGGCTAGTTAAAAGAACTTGTAAAATGGGCATTTTGACATAAATCATTTTAAGTTTGAGTTCGAATCATATATATAAATTGTTGAAATTAGAAGATGATTCGCGTCGCGTGATCACAAATATCAATAAAAGACCGGAATATAATCTATATAGATAACACTGAAATGCTGTCCGTTGAGAATAGCTGGATCGATAAGACGAGATTATATATCTTTTTAAACGTTCATAGTAACTTCAATTAGGATTTATGGAAAGAAAAATTGGCAAATAGAGAAAAAAGTCCTTTTACTATTGGATTTTTATATGAACTCAAAACCATCGAACGATGGGTAATTTTCACAAATTCAGAAAACAATCACAAACAAATCTGTCAATCTACAACACTCGGTCTCCGAAGACGGCGCGCACGGAGGCTCGGGCGCTGTAGGCAGCAAGCGACCGACGCTCCCCGCTGTGTACCTCTGCGTCGTACAACGCATCCGGCACACTTTACGGCCTATTTGCAATGAAGGAGCTTTACAGTCACCCGTATCCGCTTATTTCCACCTTTATTCAGTATTTTTATATCACCTGTCACAAATTTTGTTCAAACATCTGCCAGCGATGACATCCATACTAAGCGCTACAGGAAACTGTTTATGCGCGTATTTTTCTTTTATTGCTTCTGCTTTATTGCAATGTAGAATTGCTTTCCGTTGCGAGACTCTCATTCTGCGTCACCTCGGCGGCCGGTTCGTGGGAACATTTGCATCTAGCTGTTTTACTCCGAACCAGCGGCACCATCTCTAGTGTTGATATTGTTGTTGCGATATCCAATAATTATGTTCACAATACGGTTTCATAGGTGACCATATGGTACCCAGACCACGCCTCGAGTTTCAAACACATACATGAGCGAAAAGTGAAAGAAATTTGTAGTTTCATAATTTGAAATGCTGATTTACAACATTCTGTCTGCCAAGTATGGCACATCTTTAATGTAAATGGTAAAATATCCTAGACACGTGAAGTCCTTAAATTCATTAAAAAAGAAAAAAATACTTGAAGCCATGTAAAATCGACTTGGAGCAGCGTGCATGTTGGCGTGCTCAACACTTCTCTAGAATACACACTCTGTTTATGGAATGCCCCGTCACTCAGTGAATGTACAAAACCAAGAGTAATACACAAATGATTTATTTGTATTGTGTGCGCAGGCAAACTACCGCCACCGCACAGCACCGCCACCGCACAGCACCGCCACCGCACAGCACCGCCACCGCACAGCACCGCCACCGCACAGCACCACAACCGCACAGCACTGACACCGCACAGCATCGCCACCGCACAGCACCGCCAACACACAGGTTTAGCTCCTCTTAGCATCACTAAGTAATAGCCAACTTGTCTATTTTATACCGAAATAAAATAATTCGAATGAGTTGATGTAGAAGTTACAGCAGCCCGTCCCCACGGCGCACGCGGCTGCACCAACTTACACGTAACTATCTCCTCCAAACGTCCCGCCGGGCATTCGATTAGTTTCGCGTCTCTTCTTCGACCCTCCGCCACTGTAGCTGGAAGGAAACACCGCTGGAGTCCACGCGAGTGGCTTGGGTCCACGCGGCTGTCGTTCGCGGAATAATATTAAATATATACAATTACCTATTGTGCACAATTTTTTGTATTCTTATGTAACATAAAATACAAAGAATTGTAAAAATATTATGTTGTGAACATAAACGTTGCTCTTAACGTTCGATTTTTTGAAAAGGAATACAAGCAGTACTAAGATTCCCGTCAGCCACTCATTGCTTGTGCTGGGAGGTGGCTCGCGGCTATTGTCCAATGGCAGATTACAACATTCCACATAAAGTTTCGCAAACCGTAGCCTAAATTATTAGGCTATTGAGGTGATCAAGACACCGTTATATTGAAGACACGACTCAGTCAACCGGCTTTCATGTCAATACACACAAACATGTGAAGCTGGAGCTTAAACAATAAAGTCGAGGTAACTCTCACTGCATATGGACGCACCGTACCAGCACTTTCTGCACAGCCTGGAGAGCAAGTGCGCGCAATGTGCTAGTTGTGCGAGGTAACTCTCACTACATATAGACGCACCGAACCAGCACTTTCTGCACAGCCTAGAGAGTAAGTGAGCGCCATGTGCAAGTTGTGCGAGGTAGTTCTCACTGCATATGGACGCACCGTACCAGCACATTCTGCAGAGCATAGAGAGCAAGTGCGCGCAATGTGCAAGTTGTGCGAGGTAACTCTCACTACATATGGACGCAACGCATCAGCACTTTCTGCACAGCCTAGAGAGCAAGTGCGCGCAATGTGCAAGTTGTGCGAGGTAGCTCTCACTACATATGGACGCACCGCATCAGCACTTTCTGCAAAGCATAGAGAGAAAGTGCGCGCAATGTGCAAGTTGTGCGAGGTAGCTCTCACTACATATGGACGCAACGCATCAGCACTTTCTGCACAGCCTAGAGAGCAAGTGCGCGCAATGTGCTAGTTGTGCGAGGTAACTCTCACTACATATGGATGCAACGCATCAGCACTTTCTGCACAGCCTAGAGAGCAAGTGCGCGCAATGTGCAAGTTGTGCGAGGTAGCTCTCACTACATATGGACACACCGCATCAGCACTTTCTGCAAAGCCTTGAGAGCAAGTGCGCGCAATGTGCTAGTTGTGCGAGGTAACTCTCACTACATATAGACGCACCGCACCAGCACTTTCTGCACAGCCTAGAGAGTAAGTGCGCGCCATGTGCAAGTTGTGCGAGGTAACTCTCACTGCATATGGACGCACCGTACCAGCACATTCTGCAGAGCATAGAGAGCAAGTGCGCGCAATGTGCAAGTTGTGCGAGGTAACTCTCACTACATATGGACGCAACGCATCAGCACTTTCTGCACAGCATAGAGAGCCACACACAATAACTGCGTACATATTACAAATTTCAGAGATTGAATCTTCTAACGGGTTCTCAGGCATTTAGTAGCTTGTTTAGCATGATGAAATCTCGAAGAGCTATTGTCATCGCTGCGCTACGTCTATAGCGATGATGACCTTAACGTAACGTATCCCATATCGTACATATTATTATAATTCTCGGGCGCACGCTTCTGAAGGAAATATATCATATCATAAAGAAATAATATTATTTCTTTATGATATGAGAGGCGTCCTGCTCCTGATCTTCAATCCTTCAGAAGCGTGCGCCCGAGAATTATAATAATATGTACGATATGGGATACGTTACGTTACGGTCATCATCGCTATATATATGTATCAGATAAGGGTTCTCTTATTAATATATATACATATATGAATCAGATACGGGTTCTCTTATTAATGTATATACATATATGTATCAGATACAGATTCTCTTATTCATATATATACATATATGTATCAGATACAGATTCTCTTATTAATATATATACATATATGAATCAGATAAGGGTTCTCTTATTAACGGATCGTATGCCCTCAATAGTTTACGTGTACATATGTAATATTAAGCAGCGAGCACAGCTCCTGTCGGCGGCATGTGCGTCAACTCGCGGTCTTCCTGGCCTAAACTGATGTCGCTCTAATACGGACGGACTGCTCGAACAGCATCAGCGTGGGAATCCGGGACGCTGATAAACCTCGTCAGACACGCCGACCACTAACCCCCGCAGCCTTTAGTGATATATATTATTATTATTATTAGTCAAAATAACTAACTAGCAAGAGACCTACTTTTTACTATTGTAGACCACCGCCGTGACACCCACTCCCCCCCCCCTCCGCCCCTGACCCCTCCCCCTCCTACATCGTAACACCAGAATCATCATAATTAGAAGAGGCGCTCATTTGAAAACATATTTGGTACTAAATTGACGCTTCAATAAACACAGGAGAAGCTTTCATCAATTAATTGAATAAAGTATTATCGAATCCTCGGTACCAACGCCACAGGCAGAGAGAAATTAAAGAACGAAATTACACTGTGTTTATAGCATTCTAAGTAATACTAAACAAATGTAAACAAAGAAACATTATATTCAAATATTTCTCTTTTTCACTTCAAAGAAATTGTGTCTCAATTGAAGATCAATCAGAGAGCACGCGAATGTTCCCCTTGCCTAATAACGTTCCAGGTGAAACGATGCAGCAAACGACGAGTGGAATAATCGAATCAATTTATTTTTTCTCGTCTAAACAACGTCTGAGTGAACTCAGTAACTGGGCGGGGGGTGAGGGGCCGAGGAGGGGAGGGAGGTTGCGGTGGAGAGCGGAGAGGGGAGAGGCGTATGCGGGGTGCGAGCAGACGTCAGATATCGATTATTCGAGAGGGAATACAGCATTCACTCTAGACCCGGACACACGTCTTTCCAACCCTACACTGTAATTTCAATCTTAATGTGCCTTATTAAAATTTAAATTGCTATAGCCCTATAGACAGAGATCATTCACGCTCGCCGCTGAAAGGTAGAAACGGCTCGTCAAAATCATCCCTTATTGTTAAATAACACAGTCCAAAATTCTGCAGCAGAAAGTATGACCTGCCCGAGCTCTATGCACGAGCCGTCGAGCGGAAGGCTTCAGGGGATGCAATTTGGATACTGCACGGATTTATCATCGACAACTTTCCGACTTATTTTACTGAACAACGATAGTGGCTAAGTTCTAAGTTGGCTTTAAGCACTTCACTTTAACGTGCAGGCCAGATGTTCTCAATTCACGAGGTACTAAAATTTAGTTTGAAAGTAATGAAAAACTTTTATACGATTTAATTATGATACGTAATAAACACGTATTTAGTGCGCTAAGTTATATCTTTACTTGGTGCAATGGCCTTGTTTAACATAAGTTAATTGTTTACCTCGTCGTAGCTCGATCGACAAATTGAAAAACTTGAAAAAGAGACGACCAGTACGACTGGCAGATGTGGACCTCGGCGTCAGATCGAGTATATTTATTTTTATTTATTTATTAAAACTACTTACAGTGGTTTTTATTAAACAAAATTAAGAATACTTAATACAAAATTACCAAATCTGTGTATATAAACAACAATTTATATAAAGAACTCATAGAATTCACTTCTAACACGAAGATTTTCACTTCTAATAATGAATTCTAAAGGCTTATTTGACAAGTTGAGTGCTGACCTAGCCTAGACAGCCGACACTGTAGACCCTCAGACAAGCGCGATCATTTATAATCGTAGTGCGATATCCGTTCTTAGTACATTTTGTATTAGGACGCATGTGGTCTTACATTCTATTGCTAGAGTAAAGTAGAAGCTGCCTGGGGGACCCTCGAAAGTTAAAACGTGTTAATAAAATGATATTAAATGTTATTATAGTTTTATAGTGAAGGGGTCGCGAGGTAGTTGCTTTGCTTACCTCTTCAGTTTTTTTATGGGTCCCGACCTAAACATAGTTGAGAAACAATGCGCTAAAGTATTAGCGCATATAATTATTCTATTTACTTATTCCACTGCTATTGTTCATTGTTTTATTTTATATCAGTGCTGGAAGTTGTATGATTACGTCACCAAACGGCCGCAGCGAAGAGCAGCGCAGGTTGTCCACAGCCAGCCGGCGCTGGGCTGGGAGCGGTTCGTGTCAAGTATTTTGTTCACAGCCGGCCGGCGCTGGGCTGGGAGCGGTTCGTCTCAAGTATTTTATTTTATTGACGTTTCATAATCATATTATTGTTTGTTCTTGTAACGAATAAACACATTATTGCTTTGCTTGTTTTATTATTTAGTTATCTCCAGCAGCAGACAGCAGCCAGGTGCTACTGCGTCGCGTGTCCTAGGTTCGATCCCAGCTGAGAAAAATTATTTGTTAATCATAGATTTTCTTTTTATCTGTGTGTTGTATAGGTCGGCTTTCATCTCAATCTCTCTTCGATAATATCGCACGTGCACATCGAGTACATCGGATCAGGGAAAGGAACGATGAGTGAGTGCCTGTGTGTACCTACGCCTACGGCACTATAATATACCATGCTCAGTAGATTTCGTCTGGTAACAACTAGCAGACATCGCTGTCTAAATCAACAAGGGGAAATCTACGTCACCACTGTTCGCCCGGACAGAGCGTCTAAGCTGAGCCGTCTCTCCCGGTCTTCCGTACTTCACCGTACATATTAAAGTAACCCTGGACTTATAAACAGATATTTGTTTCGCTGGTGGACCTCTATTCATATAATTTATATTGAAATGAATGCGTTCCCTTATGTGGCGTTTCCAAGTCCGTTTGTACCCACATGAGCAACAATTTACAGCTTTTTTATCTTTCATAAAAATAAAATCAAAACCTCGTTACATCATTTTATATAAAAATTGAAGAAACAGTTGTCATTTTTATTGGAGGTTACAACTCAGAGTAATGTTTTCTTTTTAATCTGTATAACATGCGTTACTGCCACTTTGTACTGTGCCGGGACTGCTCACGTTCCGACACGTAATGTTCGTCATAACGTTATTAAAGTATATTTAAACATAAGGTCATTTTGATAAACGGTCATTGGTTTTCGTACGGCACTACTTTGAACGTTTGCACTAATAATGGTGTTTGAAACACATTATGTATTTAAAACATAAGAAATCTGATTCTCGATGGGTTCGAATCCTAAACTACATGTAGCAAGCGTATTCCACTTCCTTTTTTTCCAAAAAAACTAGTGTATTTTTTGGAAAAAAATCGATGCTGATAAAAAAACATATTTTTAAAACGTTTTATTAGCATTATTTACGCTCCATAGTGTTTATACGTTCTGCGCGGGTGATTATTATTAAACGTTTTCTAATAAACGCATTAGAGTAGACACACGAGTATATTGATTTACCATACGAAATGTACTGAAAACCGCAGGTGAAGCGGCCGAACACTCGCACACGAGCTGCTAGCTGACGATAAAGTCCGTCTTCCATAACACGGCGTCAAACAAATTTTTATGTAAATGAAAAGATAAATCATATTCCGGAAAAGTTGGTCGCTGACAAACAAATGGAATCCGTTTATGCGGTGGAGAAACTTCACAGCGGTGACAATCTCCGGATTAGCGCACAAAGGCGTCCGCAAACTGTTCGCAGGGAAAAAAGATTAATTTAATAACAAAGGCCTCATATCGGTGCGAGGCACCCGACATCCAACAATGAACCCTTCAGCCCCTCGTCAGCCATTCCTAAAGTTTGGATTGAAAATTTAAAAAATGAGAAAAATGGAGTTATCTCTCACCAGCTCGCGTGCCGGAGGCGTCACACACACGGACGAACAGGAACCGCCACCGTATCTGCACTCACGGGGGTGTTCCAAGTTCCTGCAAGCATTTTTATAGATCCTCTCTTAGTCTGCAGGAATTGATTTAGGAGTGTCACGTGTGTCGACGGTAAGCAGCCAGCTTCAAGTGTTGGTTTAATAATTCACGCCCGACACAGTCAGTTTTGTTTCCTTATAGGGTTTCCATGAATTATGGATTTCTCAACGCTCACAGTCCGTTTGACGCGAACAGCTTGCCCTCTTGCATCTCTTATGACCTTCGATAGAAATTTTTGGTGGATAGTGCGATACGCAGGCATACAGCTGTTGGTTTGGCTTCTGAAGTCTTAAAAATAGCTGACGGGTCCACCCGCCTTGTGCAAAATAATAATCACAGTGAAAAATATGAAATGGCGGGGTGAAATTTTTGTTTCATAATCAACGCGTTCGAAAATTAGAATTTAGTTTATATTCTTATGGTAAACTATGGTAACTATATAAAAATAGTAAAGCTCGTAAGACATGGAATGTAACTTTAGGTCTGAGATTAAAACAAAAACTACAATCAGTTCACATCACATCAGAGTCTGGGTGAGCGCGGCGGCTGCTGCCTCCTCCCTCCAGGCTCTACGGGCTGAGGTAATCCGAGCTAAGCCTGCCGGCGAGGTGCGCCTTCGTTAAATCACTCAGGCTTTAGCCTAAATGTCCCGCACGGGGCATCTTACACGACGACAGAAACACACTGATTACACCCACAACACGAAATTCTACAAAATATTATATACAATAAAAAACTAGTTTATTATTTGTATTGATTACGTACAGACCCGGAACCCCAGACCCTTTATGATGCATAAATATTGTTCTACCACTGGGAATCGATCCCAGGAGCCACGACGCAGCACCAGGCACTACGCACTACACCGTGCGACCGTTTTGTCTATGCACTTGTTAACTTTATGTTGTTCTTTCACAACAAATACAACTGATCCCGACGCCACCACCGGTGGACTGCGAGTGGGGGTCAGCACGTGCCCAGCGATGGGGAAAACATCGCTAGGACACTTTGCTGTTACATGCTCTCAGAAATAAATAAAAACAAGTATTTCGTAGGTTTGGGGCAGTCCAGTTATGCTTAGCAGTGGGATTTATATGTAATAAATGCATTTCAAATTTAGGCTTGTGTATTTGTGTTTCGAATTTAGTGATTCTTTTGTTTTCTCGCCATTTGTTTTTTCTTTGACATCTTCCTGTTAACAAAATGGATAATTTAAAATGTCGCTATTTACGAATATGAGTTGACACCGTGGTACCTAGCGCTGCAGATACAGCTCGTATGATTAATGATGTGTATGGAATTTGAATCTAGTGTTGCGTTCTGGAGATTTTTATCGCCGGAGATCCAAGTTGACAATGAAGAATTGAAACATATTGGAAAAACGAAAAGGCTCGGGAAATGGATACCTCATGCATTGAGTGAAGCACACCAACAAACACGCAGTAAGTGCTGCGTTACATTACTCAACCGTCACAATAACGAGGGAAGTTTGAAGCGTATCGTTACTTGTGATGAAAAATGGATACTGTACGACAATCGGAAAAGCTCATCACATCTAGCAAGATGATTACGGTAGAGCTCTATTGTCAACAATTACAAGCTGTGATGCAAAAGCTAGCCGTTAAACAACCGAGCCTGGTCAATTGCTCTAGCCTCGTGAAAACGCTAGACCCCATACTTCACGATAAACGGTCGCTAAGTTAGAGGAGCTGCGATTGGAATGTCTCCGACAACCACCATGCTCTGGGGACCTCCAACAGATTACCACTTTTTTCGAAATTTGGACAATTTCTTGCAAAGAAAAAAAGTCAATTCCCATGAGGCAGTCCAAGCCGCTTTCAAAGTTTTTATTGATTTTCGATTCTCTCTCTCAAATTGCAATGAAATCATTGAACTGACTATAAAATAGCGAAAGTGCATAGATAATAATAATAATGGTACATATACACTTCGATTGATTAAATATAAATATTTCATAATAACAATTGTTTTTTTTTTTCATATAATACGGTAATTTCACATGTAAGAACCCTAATATTATTACACAAAAATTAAGTTTATTCTTTTACTGTCTAACTTCTGGAAGTAAAAACTAAACCCGCATAGAGCTACATCGCATGAACTGCTTCGTGTAACAGACTGTAGCGCGAGGTGGACGCAGACACTCGCAATTGCTTCCACTTAAATCAAACACAGATGAGATGAGACGGAGACAATAAGAAATATCGTATCCTTCAGTTAACATTCCCAAACAGTTTTTGGAGACAGATGGCGCGCGGCGATAGGGCACGCGCCGGGCCCGTAGCGTGCGGGCGTAGAAGGTACTTGGTAAGTCGTGGAGATCCACCCTTGTACGAGCGATAAAAGAATTTATTGGAAAACCAACTAAATCATATCCTGTTTGCCTGTTTTTTAAGAGAGGTATACGTTACATAAAAACCCCTTCAAGAGCTTTTGAAAAGATCTATAACATGGAGTGGAGTTAAATCTGAATCCTGTCATGTGACGTGGCGCAACTGCAGCAACAACCTGGTGCGAGCACACACAAGCATACCCTATCAGTCAAAAGCAAACACCCGCATAAACCTTTTTCTATTATAGCCTCATAATAACGATCTGAATGTGACGTACTATACCTATGTACCACTATGGTATACCTAACACTGACGGTATGAGTATTATTGATCTTATTAAACTTTGGCTACAGTATCGACCACAAGAAGTCGGCTCCAACCGACACACCAAAGCAAATACGATCTCGGACAATAATAAATACACCAAGGAGATTGCAATGTTGAAGCGCGATGTGCCACCGAGGTCGTATTTATCTACATTTCACCTAAAATATACAAAACTCAGGGTGCTAAAAACGAACGATCGGCTTTTTTCACAAACATATTTACAAGTTACTGCGGTCGCAGAATGTATTGATCTTCTATTTCTCTTATATAAAAATAAAATTTATAAAGTAACATATCCATAAATGGTTGCGTCTAATAAAGTTTATTATTATAATTTTGGGGATATTTTTCTTCTATCTCCGCCTGGTTGGTCAATAAAATAAATAAATAATATATTATACAGATATAGTAAAACAAATATATATAATTCATATATATTGACGAACCAAAGGGGAATCCCTCAATAGGGGAGTCCAAACGGTCGACGGTTAGGGAGAGAAACCTGCGGCCTATACGAGCGGTGTCGAGGAGTACTGCCTTCTGCATTGGAGCATGGAGCTGCCCGTCCCATAGTCCCAACCACCTCAGGTGATTTCAGAGGCTGGTTAGGATTAACCCGTTTGCAGATAACCACTAAAGGAATAATTTCGGTCGACATACCACCCCACATGTCGGTCACCTCGTGTGCTAGCTCCAGATATTTTGTCTGTTTCGGCTTTTGCGAGGTTCTCGTCATATGGAATCGTGATGTCGACCAAAAAAATCCTCGACTGTGCCCGGTCCATCAACACGATATCAGGCTTATTCCCAAGAATATTGATAATGATGGGCCGGTCCCAGAAGAGCCTGGCGCGCTTATTTTCCATATTTCGATCCACAAGACCATACTCCAGAGTGAGCTCCAGGTGGAGAACCCTGGCTACTAGGCTGTGCCTGTGCAGATACTCACAGTTAGAAAGCGCCGAACAACCGAAGGTAACATGCCTGAGGGACTCACCAGGGCGATGGCAAGCTCGACACACGTCGACGGTACCGTTCTTCAGGATGTATCTCCGATAGTTTTTGTCTTAATAACCTGATCCTGTATCACACAGACAAAACCCTTGGTGTCCCCAAAAAGGCTACCGAAGCGTAGCCAGTGAAGGAAGGTCACCGTGTCTACAAACAGCTCGTGAAGAGCCTTGTGGTGCCTCCCATGGAGCTCCTCCGCTGTCCATGCGGCCTCGCGCTTATTATTATTATTATTGATTCAAAGAGAAAATCAAGTAAATTACTGACTTCCATCGTTACAAATCAACACTAAACTGCTAAAACAACACACGTGTCGTCATTAAAACCAACGTTAAAAATATATTACCCACCGCAGCGACAGCAGGCGGGAGACGCTCGGCTGCCGACGGTTCCACAGTGGGTATAGTTGTGTATTTTTTTTGTTTTTATTATAATTAATATGATAACAATCTAAATGAATGCACCAACTATTGGTGTTGGTGTTCCAATTTCGTCACATGGCGGTAGCGGAGGTTGCGGTGTTGCGGGGGGACCGGCGTGCAAGCAGCGACTGCAGATCGCACAATTCGCACTTGCTCAACATTCTTTACCGTGCGCACACGGCGGCAAATTCAATAAAAAGTGCCATTAAAAGTCTTAGTTTTTTTTTTGGTACCAATCGAGACCCCAGCTTACAACTGGAGCTCGTACTCAAATAGTTGGGTTAAATAACATAAATTCCGTTATTTAAAGGAAACAGAACAAAAAAAGTACAACGAGCTACAAATCTACTGCACCATTTTTATTAAATAAAATTAAAGTATATTCCGTGCTTCTAACAACAAAACTTTTATTTTGCAATTTATTATACTGCCCTCTATGTTACAACTGCGAAATTATCAACTAAACACGAGAAAGTCGGCACCAATTGTTCGTAATGGTGCGATAAGATGGCGCTGTAAGCACACACACAAAATAATACAAACAGCTCGTGAAGAGCCTTGTGGTGCCTCCCATGGAGCTCCTCCGCTGTCCATGCGGCCTCGCGCTTATTATTATTATTATTATTATTATTATTATTATTATTATTATTATTATTATTATTATTATTATTATTATTATTATTATTATTATTATTATTATTATTATTATTATTATTATTATTATTATTATTATTATTATTATTATTATTATTATTATTATTATTATTATTATTATTATTATTATTATTATTATTATTATTATTATTATTATTATTATTATTATTATTATTATTATTATTATTATTATTATTATTATTATTATTATTATTATTATTGATTCAAAGAGAAAATCAAGTAAATTACTGACTTCCATCGTTACAAATCAACACTAAACTGCTAAAACAACACACGTGTCGTCATTAAAACCAACGTTAAAAATATATTACCCACCGCAGCGACAGCAGGCGGGAGACGCTCGGCTGCCGATAGTTCCACAGCGGGTATAGTTGTGTATTTTTTTTGTTTTTATTATAATTAATATGATAACAATCTAAATGAATGCACCAACTATTGGTGTTGGTGTTCCAATTTCGTCACATGGCGGTTGCGGAGGTTGCGGTGTTGCGGGGGGACCGGCGTGCAAGCAGCGACTGCAGATCGCACAATTCGCACTTGCTCACCATTCTATACCGTGCGCACACGGCGGCAAATTCAATAAAAAGTGCCATTAAAAGTCTTAGTTTTTTTTTTGGTACCAATCGAGACCCCAGCTTACAACTGGAGCTCGTACTCAAATAGTTGGGTTAAATAACATAAATTCCGTTATTTAAAGGAAACAGAACAAAAAAAGTACAACGAGCTACAAATCTACTGCACCATTTTTATTAAATAAAATTAAAGTATATTCCGTGCTTCTAACAACAAAACTTTTATTTTGCAATTTATTATACTGCCCTCTATGTTACAACTGCGAAATTATCAACTAAACACGAGAACGTCGGCACCAATTGTTCGTAATGGTGCGATAAGATGGCGCTGTAAGCACACACACAAAATAATACAAACAGTTCGCTATTTAAAACACGTTTATTTCCTTCAATTGGTTCTTTTAATGAAGCAACGTAATGAACAAATAGTGCATCAATAATTAGTTATTAGTTATAATGGAACAGCAACTGTCACTTGTACACCTTGTGCTGTGATCATACCGAGCGTGTCGTGCACGTCAAGCAATGCGCGTTCGAAGACTTGGAGAAGGCCGATTGCATGGCTGACAGTTTGCAGCTCCAATGCACTCCCAGTTCGCAACCAATCAACCTAGCTCACCTGAATGGTGAACAAGGAGGTTGTGCGTAGATCCAGCGAGCAGCGACGGGTGCTCCGCTCCCTGCGGTTACATATGATGAAGTGATAGAACAGATTAAAAATCTAAAATCCCGTAAAGCGCCATGCGCTGATGGGATATCTAATAAGGTGATTAAATCCCTTCCCAATCACCTGATCTGCCTCCTTGTGGCCATTTTCAATGTCCTCCTCTCCTACTGCTCCTTCCCGGACATCTGGAAGGAGGCTAAGGTCATGGGGATTCGCAAACCAGGTAAACCTAGTAACCTACCATCTAGCTACAGACCTATCAGCCTCCTCAGTTCGCTGGGGAAGATCTACGGAAGGCTGATCCTAGGCAGATTACGCAAATATGTAGAGGAGAGGCATCTACTGCCCGATGGGGAGTTTGGATTCAGAGCTAATAACTCAGCTCCGTCTCAGGTTCTTTGGGTAACTCATCATTTTAAGCACACTTAAAAAATGTAAGAGCAAGGTCGTCTTTTGGCATCCTACACAAATGGAACAAAATGCCCTTAAGGTATAAGTTGCATATCTATAAAACTTGCATACGAGCTATAATGTCGCACACATCCCGAAAGCTCGATAAAAGCGCCTTCAAACAATGCAAAATAAAATTCTCCGTAGGGCGACAGGCGGTCCATGGTTTGTAAGAAACTCGGAAGTACACCGAGACCTTAAGATACCCTCCATAAGGAAGTACTTTAAAGAAATATTTCAATTCAACAGTAAATCACTCTAACCAGTTAGTGGTAGCAGCAGGTGACTACACCCCCGTGAGGGACACCCTTCGTAACAAAAGACGTCCTAAACACGCAATCATACGCCGGATGATATTCTGACCGCAAACATTAACTTTGTCACAGTCCCGCCCGCGCCGAGCGGCAGGGGCTTCACCGCAGACCGACCGACGCCACCGACGCGCAGACGCAACAACACACAATCCATACACGTAAATTCAGACTGGCCACACCGCAATCGCGGGCGAGCGCGATGTCGTCTTCCTGGCGCAGCGGCTTACACGTGATTTTCTCGTGTTCTAGGCCGCTTCTAAATATCGACCTGTCCTCCCTTTAGATAGCTATCCGGGTCAAGGTTTCGTACCTCCTTATGAGCGGATCGTATTATCGCCCCCATCTATTATAGTCGACCTTCTTCGTCCACAGGGGTCGGAGTACAGCGGTGGTCCAGCAGCAGTCTCCGCTCTAGCTTCGCAGCATCGTCTTTGTCTCCCTACTCAGCGGGCCTCCCGCTCGCGAGTATAATTAGTTAAAGCTGTAAAGGTCTCTGGACTAACACCAATACTCACACAAAAAAAAATCGCCACGCAATATCAATAAAGCGATGGATCGTTGTTTTATTCAGTTTATTTAGTTTATTGGCCAGTTGATGTTCTTTAGCGTGACTATTATCGACATTTTACTGGCGGGCGCATCGTTTCACACTTTCCATCTCGTTGTTTGTGCCAAATTAGATTATTAGATATCGAATGATTGGGTTTACGTAACGCGATGCGTTGGCTTGAACAGGTGGCGTACTTGATTCTATAAAACAATTATTATGGTTATGACCATAATATTTGTATAACATTGAGGAATACAAAGAGTTCATCGGCCGCCGCCGGTCGCATCCACGCCCGACCAACAAACAATAACTTAACTGAGATAGAATGCTTCGTGATCTGTCCCTGCATCCAAACGATCACGGTATCAAATACAACAGCGACATGATGCTATTTCCCTGAAATTTGTGTAGGCCAGGACTTACCCGGTCGCGCCGACCCATTCATGGCCCTGGTGACATTGCGCTCCGAGCGGATGCGGCGCCCCTTATCAAGCTTGTCAGGATCGACACTTTGCGTCTCTACCCACCCCATCGATATTTAAATATATGAATATTTATTTAATTGTATTTCATAGTGTTAGTTTCCAACGCTAGCGTATTGGATTTATGTCAGTAACGATAGTTTTTCATATTAATATATAAATATTGCAGCCTTAAATAATCTACAACGTGGCTCTAACTCGGTAACTGCTGATGAGCGGTGTCCGCCTCGTGTGACACTTATTGCAACATGTCATAGTGCGGGGGGTCTAGTGCAGGGGTGGGGGGGCTAGTCGGATGCCCGGCACCTGACCGGACAGAGACACGAGGAGCGAATAATTTAGAAATCTGTGGATTATTCAATGTCATTGGCTTAGAAATATTTTAAGTATAGCAGAGCAGAGTGCAGCATACGCCACGCGTAGTCTGCGATGCAGCGGTCATTGGAGAAGAGACCAGCAGTGATGTCCACCCGGTCGATTCCGACCGCGACGATATCTTTTATATTGTCTTTTATATTGTCACTTTATTCCTAAACATATTTTTGACACTCAAACATCTTATGGGCGGTGGAATATTATTTTGACCAAATTATAATTAAGAACTTTAAAATTAAATTTATTAAGTCCCCCTTCCATTATAATACAGGAAATGACATATCTTTGTGATATTGTTTGATATTTTCTATTAATAAAATTGAAGTCAAATAACGCAGCTCGGCAGGACTCGTTAAAGCCGTCGCGACCGTGACTGTCGACACCGTAAGGTTTGATCGCTGCATGTCACGCAACATGATGTTGGCGACAGAGATACTGCTCGCTTTTCCCTGGTCCACAGCCTCTCTAGCAAACACAACAGAGTTGACATTTCTTTACGATATAACAACCAAACAAGCTCCGAACGTCGCAGGCACTGCGCGACCGCCGCTGCTCTCGAGCGGTCGTCCTCCCCTTGTTTCCATTAAACAATTTCATCGCAAGTGCAAGTGAAGTGTTTCACGACAACTTGTAGTGATATACTTAACATATATATGTCATCATAGTGTTCGGGCTTTGCTTGTGAGTACTGTCGCTTTTATTTATTCGTTTAATAATATTTTCTTATATTTACGCGAATAAAAACTTAAATTTAATAAAACTAATTTAACGGATTTTATCGCGTTTTATTAATTCGATATTAACGATTAATATCGCTATGAAATCCGTAAAATTAGTTTTATTCCAAACTTGTTATTCAACCTTTAGGAAATCAATTATCTCAACTTACCAATAATTCTAATAATAAAATATTTTCAAAACTTAATTTGTGACATCTGACGTAATAAACATTTGTTTGCTAGATTACTGAACACATTATTTAATGTTTGTATTTTGTATTCCTGTACAATTGGACCAATAACGAAGCTTATAAAATGGTCCAATACCCTGTTCAAATCAATATTAAAATGTCGGAGTAGGTAAAGAACCCGGCAAGAGATTTCGTGTGACGATATTTTGAAGTTGAAGTTGTACGTATAAAATTTGGCCTAAATATTGCTCCCCTGATGTCCCGAGGTACAACAGGAATATGTTGAGGACTGAGGTGGAATTTCTCGTCATCATTACTAAGTTGTCCAAAATATTCAGTTCAGTGTTTCCGCGCGGTTGCGACATCGGCATTGTCTTTCTTGATGTTTCCACTATTCTGGATTATTCAACTGCGCAGGATATATTATAGTGCTTTAGGGATTCGTGCTAGCACAGACACCCTCACTCGTCGTCTTCTTCCCCAGTTGGATGTAATATGCAACAAGAGTCACACGTAAATATTGTACCGCCAATACCAATTCGTGGTTACGCTAGCTTGTAGCCGAGGCGTGACTACCGTGAAAATGGAGTTTCCTGCTTCCTCTTCCTCCGCCCTGCAACGTAGAACCCGACACGAGGCCGCCTCATCCATGTCATCGACACTACCATCGTAACGTATATTACTTATTGTCACATTTTAATTGTTATCTTTATAGTCTGCATGGCCTCGCGGTCAGATCTAACTGTTGCATAGGCTCAGGTTTCCGTGTCCACCTGAGGGACTGGACTGAGCCCCGATACTGCACCGGAGTTTACTCTTGATCCAAGTTCGTGTAAGAGTGGCGGCGCACTGCGAATGAACTTCTTTTCTATCCAATTTAATTCTCTTGCCACAGCATTAAAAAAAAAGTAAATCGATATAGTGCCGAACATCAACACTTGGTCATCCCAGCGGACTGAAGGCCCTGCCTCCTGTTGTTCGTTCGCTGTTGTCTTTCCCTCGTTACATTGGAAACGTATCGGAATCGAATTCGCACGTTTGTGCCATTAAGTGAAATCACTTTCTACGAAGCCCCACGTCGTCGGGAGCGCAGTGCGGAGTGCTTGCCACCAGAGTTTTTTTATTGTATTGGCGGTGACAAACGAGCACACAGTTCACCTCCTATTCCTTCTTCATAAGGAATCATGATGCAGATGCTTTGTCAGCCCCGAGGACTAAGAGGGAATGTCTCATCCCTTAGGTCGGAGTCCCTCATAACTGTTGCGTTATGAGGGACTCCGGATCTCTACACTCGTCAGTCAAAACGCACCAGGATTATGCAGCATAACATTTTCTGAGAGGACGAGGTCCCCCGGTCGGCGCGTCCATCCATCCGCCTCGTGGTCTGCGACACTTCACGTGCTGGGTTCGAATTCACTATTTCACTGCTCGTGAACCATCTCCTAGTAAAAGCATTTAAGCTAAGTTAGAGTGGTGGGCGGAGATGTTAGTGTTAGTCTCGAGCCGCGGGGGAGGGAGAGTGATCTCCCCCAGCCGAACTGTATGTGAGTTTGTCACTAATAATGCAATAAAAGATTTGAAGATTAGGATATTTAGGTGCTTTTTAAACTCGTGTCTGATACACGCCGACGAGCTCAGAATACATTAAGCATGTTACAAATTACATTTGCCATCTCTGTCTGCCCTCATGACGATAAGAGGTTGAGACAATCGAGGGCACATATTTCTTTAATTCATTGAATGATGATTCTATACCGAAATAATATTAATTTAACAAATTTTAATTTTGGAAAATTTATTTATTAAATTTTTTTCAACGAACACTAAACTAAATGTATAACGCTGGCAAGAAAGTTGTTGACAAAAATAGTCAATAATTTCGCTATATCTCATTGGTTATTTAATTATTAACGACAAATTGTAGTTTTCTTAAAACTTTCTGAACCTTTACTTCTTACCTGTCACATCATAAACGCGAGGGAAAAAAACTGGAACAGTTCGCGGGGTCGTGAGTGGTTCTTGCGGCGCCACAGACCCACATTCATCTCAGATAGACAGTCACAATGCGCATGTATTATTCTACAGCCACCAATACTGAGATGTGATCCCTCGTTATCAGTAATAAAGCCTCCAGTTTCTTTTTCTCACCAGACGAAATACAGTAGCGCTAACCTGCTGTTTCAAATCGAACTAAACTAGTTTTACGGATTTTATCGCATTTATTTTAACTTTTTTATCGCGATATTTGGAGTAGTTTTTTCACTCATGGCACACATTATCACTAGGAGAAGGTGTTGGACGTCCCGATGTCGTGCTTAACCAGAACTTTTAATTTGGTATTGGTCCGATCTCAGAAGTCTGGTTTGGGATTTAATGTTATGAATCACCAGATGTAAAGCATAGGTTATTAGCATAGTGTTGTGGTACCTCAGTCGAGCCGATCTACACACGGCGTGGCTTTACCGTTTCATAAAATATTTGCATTCTGAAAGGAGTAAAGGTTTACTTAAAAGTAAACGACCGGCGGTATATACTATGACGTCCTCAGTACTCAGCGGGCCCAGCAGCTTAAATTATTGCTTAAATAAGGAAATTATATCCTATCTTCGGTCCACCGAGATCGCGTCAACGAAAGTACACAGTTAACAAATAACGTGTCCGTCTGTTCTCATCGCTGTGAGAAAGTAAAGCGACGTGTACTACATCATCCACACAAGGCCTTCGCACACGTCGGGCAGACATTTTCTTAAACTCTTTAGATGAAGTCGTGAAGGAATAAATCGACACTTGACTAATTATTAGATTGGGCACAAACTTATGTTTCTTCTTAAGATGCAATGTTAATATACATTACTATCATTCCTTTTCAACACATCCACTAGAGCTTGCAGCTAAAGCTGGCACATGGCCAGGAGATAGTGCACGGCAGTACTCGAATGACGGATTAGAACCTTGGAAGTTAAGTTGCGGAACGTCCCCTAAACCATTAGGCTATTGAACTTTTTATTTATTAATAAATATGACGTCACTAACTCGTGTTTTTTAAAATATAGAAGCTAATGTTTGTTAACAACCCGCTCGCGAACTCTTCCAATCCTGTATCCAAACCCCAATTTTTCGGTTGGTGTAGGATGATGATGATGAAGGCGACCCAGTTACAGTTAACGGGGTATTTCATCTCCTTTCCTCATCCTAGTAGTCTAGAAGGACGCAGACGTAGGTGGGAGTCATTATTTGATCTGTGGGCTTGTTGCGGGGCGCCTCAATTTCAAATAAATTAACCATGCCGCATTACGACGATAATTTTTATTTTATACTCTCTTTTAGTCAACTTAGACAACAGACAAGAATTTAAATAAAATTGATTGTTGTTTGTTTACCGTCGGGTCAGGGTATTGTCGGTCCGCGTCCGATGCTGCCCAGGTACGCACCGACATCCCCGCGCCTGATGAGAACCTGCGGCAACTAAACGGTTAAGTGCGTGTCTCTCCCACTTTTCCCATGAAAGTAGATTTATGGGTCTCCGTTAGCGAAGGGACCCATGGTCGAAATTTTCCGAATACAATATTACAATATTGTTTTGGAGCCCCATGCTCACCATGTCCAGCCTGTCAAGGAGTTCGCTCCAGGACTGCAATCACGAGTTATAGAGCTTTCTTGGAACAACCGTGCTTCTGGTCACCCTGCACACAAAACCCGGACAAAATCCCGGTTACGACTAATGGCTAATCTCTATCAAAACGACTGAAGACCACGAGGAGCCTTACTGCCGCCGCCAGTACAACGCACCACCTAGCACCGCGCCAGCGTGTTATGTAAGCGAGGGCGATCTTTCCAGTCTCGCCGCTTTTAATAGAACAATTGTAAATCGTTACGTAGTAGAAGATACAAGTACATTATAAGATGTAGTATATTTCCACACATACCCACACTCCGCGAGTGCGCGTACCCAGGCCTGGGCAAGATGCCCAGCCCAACTCTGCAAAGTAGCGTAACGAAACTGAGATCTGTGTTAACGTTGTATAAACTTTATCGCTGTGTACTCAAGTTCGGAGCCGCGATCGTGTATGATCTCTCTGTTAGAACAAGTTCGTGTGCAAGTATCTCAGTAATTATATATTGTGTTGCAGATCATGTTATGTGCAGACGCTCAGTCCATTAATTAAATAGCGTAGGTCCCTGCTCGCCCCGCGGACGCTGCAGCTTGTTGATATGAGAATCACGGAACTTTTCACTTTTAGCGTGAAACTTGACATCGATGCCATTTTGTAATTTATTTTTATAGTTTTTTATTGTGTTTGATGTACAGTAGTTGTGGTAAGGTTCAGTCCGCCGAGTCGCGTGACAGGTGGACGGATATGCAATATAATCAATAAGAGACTCGGCGCCACGCTCGACTTCACCTGCAGTTTTTATTGACTTCATTCAGTGGTAATGTAAATATAACAACGTCTTCGTCAATCTCTCTGCCCAACTGAAACAACTGAAACAATTGAGTTGATTTTGTAGATAACTTGAAATCATCAACATTAATCATGCTGCAATTATAGATCTACCATCTTTTAAATCATCATTACTTGTAAGGAATATTTCTCTCCTTTCTCTTCACTCCTAACAAAAATATATATGGTACATACATATATACTATACATATATATATATATATATATATATATATATATATATATATATATATATATATATATATATATATATATATATATATATATATTTATATATATATATATATATATATATATATATATATATATATATATAACTAGTTTGGCGATAAATAATGTTACATAAAAACTTTTTTTTTCAACTTTTTAATTATTTTGAATTTAGATCAAGTATATTATTTTAAAACTTCTTTTGATTTTGCGCCATATCACATATTTTTTCGTGTACATTACCAAATTACAATATGGAATGGGGTGTTAAAGAAAATAGGATTGCAGTGATCGCCTTGCACAAAGTGGGTATGGAGTCGTCGGTCATATTCCAGACACTTCAAAAGCTTGGTATCAGCCGTATGTTCGTATATCGTGCTATCAACACATACAACAACACTTCCTCTGTCGAAGACCAGAAAAGATCGGGGCGGCCGCGAGCTGTTAGAACTACAAAGGCTGTTAATACTGTTAAAGCCAGAATTCGTCGAAACCCCATTAGGAAGCAAAAACACTTTAACGCGAGAAATGAAGATTCCCGCTAGGACTCTGTCACGTATTATAAAACAAGACCTGAAGCTCGGTGGTTATCGTGATATACAGGACATGCCCTAAATCAATCTTTACAATTAAAGAGAGTGATCGATCCAAACGCCTTCTGTCGCGATACGCAGGTGAAAGGCATAGAAATATTCTCTTTACCGATGAGAAAATTTTCACGATTGAAGAACACTACAATAAGCAAAATGATAAAGTGTACGCTCATATTTCTAAAGAAGCTGCTCAAGTGGTCGGAAAGGTACAACGTGGTCATCATCCTGCGTCAGTGATGGTTTGGTGGGGCGTGTCTTATCAAGGAGTCACAAAACTACATTTTTGGGAAAAAGATTGAAAACTTCAGCCAAAGTGTATCAAGATAGTCTTGGATTATGTTGTGAAACCTCTCAGCAATACATTTTTTAAAAATATATCGTGGACTTTCCAGCAGGACTCTGCACCTGGTCACAAGGCACGAACTACCTAAGCCTGGCTTGAAACCAACGTTCCGGACTTTATAAGAGCTGATAACTCGCCCTTATCTAGCCCAGACCTCAACCCCTTAGATTTAAAATTATTTATTTATTTATTTATTTATAAACTTTTGTACAACTAACATATGCACAAAGGCGGACTTAATGCCTAAGGCATTATCTACCAGTCAACCTTGGGGGGGTTCAGAGAAATCAAGGTAGGGACAGAAGAATAATAATAAAGAAAAAAGAGACATACAGTACATCTAAATGCTTATACAATTATATATACATATCATTATATATTATCTTAGGAATTCATAATACTAAGTAAAATAATAGATATTTATATACAGTTACATTAACTATAAAACAAAGAAAATATACATATTATAAATACAAACATATCTAAAAGTGAATATATATATAAATATATACATAATTATTATCGATGTAGTGAATCTGCTGACACTACTTCCAACAAATGTTTTCGAATTTTTCGTTTAAACTCTAAGCGACTTTTAGCCATTCTGATTTGGGAAGGTAGCGCATTCCACAGGAGAATAGATTGAACAAAGAATGATGAGTGAATGATATCAGTACGATGAGAAGGACATAGGAGAAGACGATTAGTTTTAGGGGACATGGCCTGCTCTAAACGACACGGCGACATTGAGTCTCTCAAAAAATCTTTGGAGCAAGCAGTGGCGAAATTTCCCTTGGAAACAGTGCGTAAATCCATAGATTCGTGGCCATACAGATTAAAGGCCTGTATAAAAGCCAAAGGTGGCCATTTCGAATAGAATATTTTTTTATTTCTTGCTGACTGACTAATAAATATGTAGATATAAATTTTAATAATATTACATTACTTCATTAAAAAATATGCATTTTCATTTGTAACAGAATTTATGGCCGGACTAGCAGCGCACGGCAGTAATAGCTCTTACTCGCAGAACTGTTATATAACTTTATTCAAGGTATTCCTTCTCTTTACTGATCGAAGTTTGACAAACGAGCACACAGTTCAGCTGACCGTGTTGCCCATACACTCCTACACCCATCCTCAACCAACATACAACACGCACAGCCTTGTCACCGACTGACTTGGTGTGTCTTATTGCAGTAATTGAGTCTCCGGTTTCATACACTGCATACAAACCACCACGTTATGCTGCTGTTTAACGCTCGTAATCTAAGGGTGATCCACCCCCGGCCGACTAGCGCGAATGGTGCAGCTAGAAACTGACTCCAGTTATCGTGATAGAGCTACACTGCAGTTTGTTTCTAGCTGCAGAATTAATGGGTCAGCTCGACCGGGGTAGGACCACGCACCAACAACACAGAATACCAACGTAAAATAGCAGCATAAAGCTGCTGTATTTCTTTATATCTAGGGACCTTTACTACTGGTGTCGAGGCATTCCATCTCAGTCCTGAAGGGTGACAACGCATTATCACATTATGATTCCTTTTCAAGGATGAATGTAGATGTCATGGGCCGCAGGAATCACTTGCCACCAGGTGAACTGTGTGTGAGTTTGTTACTCTCAATGTAATAAAAAAAATAGTGAGGCTCTACAGAGGTGCAGAAAATTATGTTAAATATCCGCTACGTACGCTCCGGTGGGAGTCCCGTCTGTACTGCCACTAAACCCGAGCCGCACCCGCTCAGCCATGCGCTGACCCCATCCGGCCACAAGCACCTGTTCTTGTTCTAGAAAGTCGCGCCGGTGCTCTCCCAGGTCCCATCCTGTCGGTGTAAACGTTATTGTAGAAAGTTGATGCGTCGAGCTGCTTCACCGCATTGTACTTAGTTATTGACAATTTCTCTCATAAAAGCGGAACACAATTGCGATCTCAATACGTCGCCTTGCAGCACTCCCCCGGTGCAATAACTTAAAAGCGGGCGCGTACTGTACTCAAAGCTATAAATTTGCTTTAGAGTTGTTTAGTTTACGTTTCTAGTGGAGTTAACAGCAAGCGATGTCTGAATTTGGTTTGAAACAGTTTCTAACAATTAAGTTCAATAAAATCGCATAAATTTGAATATTGTTTAAGTAAATTAATAAATACTAAATTAAACGAAAAAATTTTTTTAAATAAATGAAAAATTCCACTTTTAAGATGTGGAAGCTCAAATAAAAACAATATATAAACGTCACTTCAATGAAGAAATTGTTTTGTACTGTTTAAACCATACATCTTCCATACCTATGTATACTTTCTTCAACTTATTTATATGTAAACCTCCAAACCCTCCGCACCAAGTGCTTGTCTCTGTAAGTTATTGTCGATAACGATATACTAAAGATATTCAGTTCATTATTTTACAATATTAGAGGAAACAAACGCACGATTCATCTAACACTTAACTTCATAACGCCGTCGGCTACTATTTCAGCCTGATATCCCGGCAAGCGTGGCCCTGCCCTATCGAGCCGAACTAGTGATGCTGCAGCTAGTTACGACTGCGTCGTAGCTCTACCACGTAACTCACTGTACTTAAAATACTTAAAATAGAATAGAAATTCCTTTTCAATAACCAGTTGCACCGGTTATATGTTATTGATAACAGATAGAGCGAAAATAGAGCATTTCCATATTTATCAACTCGCAAATAGAGCATTTCCACATTTATCAACTCGCAAATAGAGCATTTCCACATTTATCAACTCGCAAATAGAGCATTTCCACATTTATCAACTCGCAAATAGAGCATTTCCACATTTATTAACTCGTCATAACATTAACTAATGTTCGGGACTTTCTTTTATTTATATTTGTAAGGATGGCAAACAAGCGTTCACACAGTCGCCGCTCATCTGATGGTAAGTGACGATTGCGGTCCATGACGTCCTCACGCATCATCTCACTCATGAGGACTGATATGTAATGCCTGCTTACTTGTAACCGGGTGTCTACCCTCACCGTACAAACACAGCAATGTCATGCTGCTATTTCATGCCAATACTCCATGAGAGCGAGGTCCTTCCCCAATCGGGCAAACATCGGAACGGTCGACGGCAATTCTTGAATCTGATATTTCAGTCATTAATACAATGTCTCATCGTATTTCGTACGTACTACATAAAAGTATAGACAGTCGGACGTTAGTGTAAATTGGATTCGTATACTCGACCGACTTAGTTGAATTATTTACAGTTTAGTTTCTGCAATTAGCCCGATGCCTGGCACCAGCAGCACTGCACCTCGTCAAGTAGAAACGCAATTAAACTTGAAACACTTGAAACCATCACCAACAGAAATAATTGGTGGAACCTCGTTGTGCTCGCGGCGCGAGACAATCAAAAGTGGAATGAAATTATGGAAAATCTTCCAACATTAGAAAGTATTGTTACGGACGTAACAAGCGAATGAGGAATACCTTGTTTATAGTTTTTTAATCTATGCAACTCGTGAGGACGTCGCAGTGCTGGGTTCGATCCGTGACCATCGCTGACCTGAATGCAGAGTTAGTCGTGAGCTTTGTGCCCTCGATGCTCGTGGATAATGTGATTTTGAATTAGAATTCACCACAAATGTTAATGAACACTACGGATTTCAAATGCTAAATAATATGATATTATTGTAAGTCTTGCATTTTTTAGTGTAATGGCTACTAAGCACCTGAATACATACCACATACTTAATTCAGTACAACGTACCAGAATATTAAATATTGTATTGAATATACGTAACTTCCGTAATCACATAATACGCTGCCTACAGAAGAAGTATAATTAAAAAGTAAATGAAACTTTTTCACAACACATCGACACGTGGAGAACTTACGTATTAGGTAAAAATATGGACGGTCCACCTCGAAACTAAACAACTATCATAGAAGAGGTAAATTGTTTTCTTTTATTCATTTTAAACTTTAAATAAACGTTGTTGGTTTAACGTTGCGCTTTATTGGACCGTGCACTCCACTATTTTTATACAAATTTACTTCAGTGAAAACAACTCTATTACAATGTGACACGGTTTATATTATACCATCGAATTAACATTTTTGTATTCTATACTAAACTAAGTGATAAAATTTGCGTGAAGCAAATAAGTGTCCGTGGTAGTTGGGATTAAGGTTTCACATATAAGTGTGTGTATATATTTAAATTTAAATTAATTAGTGGCTCAGTAACAGTAAACGTAAAATAAGTTATAATTCCCACGACGATGGAGCTCCGTTCGAAAAATACAGACAGACGTGAATATATTTTATAATGATTCCAAAGTTGTCTCGTACAGCCGATCCGGCGCCGCGATAGCATGCTGCTGGGCCCCGCGAGGAAGTGTGACGATATCGAGATATTTCATACTCACATACATACATGATATTTAGATGTTTAACCATTTATGAATGTATCCATTTATGAATTTATTAGTTGGACGCAGAAGGTACGAAATGAAACGGTGCTCCAGCGCGTCGGTATGACTCGTGCAGACCGTCAAAAAGTACAAAGTAGAATACCTCAGCCACGTGCTTCGGCACGATAGTACACATTGCTGAAACTGATAATGATGGGCAAGAATGAAGGAAAAAGACGCGGGACGCAGGGAAAAGTTATGGCTAAGTCATGGAAACATCAGAGAATGGACGGGCATTAAGTCAGCCGAAGAATTGTTTCGTCTCGCTCTGGACCGGGACAATTTAACAAAGTTGGCGGCCAACCTTCAGCATTGAACAGCACCGTAAGAATAAGCAGAAGAAGAGTGTCTTGACAGAAATAGTACAGTCCTTTGCGCATTTCTTAAATATCTCTATACTATTTTTGCTTTTTTTTTACTTTAGCCGTCTTCTCTCGTCCTCCGCTTATCTTACCAAGTGTAACAAACCAACTCTTCTATTTCGTGCGTATAATTTAATTCATTTTTCTGGTATTTTTTACGAAATTCTTTTCACAAAGTAACGTCTAATTTTATTAATTACTTTCAGCACAAAATCAAGACTTATATCGCTCTCAAAAAACATCAACGATATAGATCAATATGTCGCTGATAGTAAGTGAGCGCAACTTAACGTCCCTATCAGTAATGTAGTCTCGCTTTTAATTGACGGAACACGAGCAAACCGAGTTCGGTCGCCGGTGCCAGCATCAATAATAATAGTTAATTACAATTTTAAATACTGATTGAGCACGTGCTCAGCGATGAATAAAGACATCGCGAAATCTGTAACTTACTTCACCGTTTTGGGAAGCAGTAACCACTTACCATCAAGTAAACTGCATGACTTCCATAAAAACCCCTATTTTGAAAACCCATTTAAAAATATCATAAGGGATTTACAAATATAGAACGTATCGTGTTATATTTACAAATAATAAATACCGTGATATCGTTTACACAATCTGCCGCCATGATGGCGATAATCGTAATAACGGTTCATAGAACTACCATCACGAACTAGCCATCTGACAGGGCCGTGGAAGGTGATATTGAAAGTAAATAAATGAGATATTTTCATGATTTTCTTTTATTACAGCACGTCGCAAACATCAGTGGAGATCGTTAAGAAGATCGTGAAAGACCGAGTAAACGCCCGACGTCAAGCTTTCTCCAAATAATCGTAGGAACAATCAGGGACGTCGTCAGAATTTATATGATAGAAAAAGCGACAAGATTACAACACAGTGGAATAACAACTATCTGTTAAGTATTAGTAGTGCCATTGCTTGCGCCGAACGGACCATTTCATTCCATTTCGCTGTCGGCGATCGAGCAAATTTATGGAAGTACCTCAGTGATTGTCAATAACAACACACTCTATCGATTATCAATTTAATTTATACACCGAGCATGAAGATATAAACTGATGGATTCAAAGAGAGAAATTCAATACAACACGTAACTTAACATTACATCTTAATTCACGCAGAAACGATAGGCAAGCAAACAACGGACGATAAGTTTTATCGACAGCAAATGTGCTGCTGGGAGCGTTGTTGACCTTTGGAAAGGTTAAAGCAATTATCGTCAATTGTTCGAGCATAACAAGAGAAGCAAACGGTGAAATTATTCAAGTAAATGTCGATCCAGAAGCCGCGTGTAGCAGCTGCACCGGGGAAACGAAAGTGAGACGATTCGAGGACACCGCGATGTAACAGCACCCGGCGCCGGCCAGGCAACCTGGGTGAGTGGTTTATACAGCTTGTAAATGGTACATTTGTTTACTGATTGTCCGTAAAAGAAAGTATAAAGTTACAGAACAGATTTTTGATAAAAAAGTCATTTAACTACAATAAATATGTAACTTAAGTTTCATTGTAATAAGATGCTGTTGAACAATAATTGACACAATTATTGGATATCTAATCATCTGAAGCTACGTGAGCACCGCAGTCAAACAAGACTTGCAAGAAATAATAATACAGAAACAAATGTTTGTTTCTTGCAATAATAAATAACTAATATGTATAAAGGATATTTATTATCTAATGTATTATCTCATATATTATCTAATGTATTATCGGATCTCACTCTAGAATCCAATTTTAATACTAAATGATAAAAATGCTAGTCCATCGGCGTCAAAGAACTAAGGGATTCAACATGAAGGGAAAATTAAATTCCAGTAATGTTTAAATTTGGACACGTGACCACTTGTCAAAACAGAAATTATTAAAACTTTCAAAATAACGAATATAGCACAAGTGACTTGTGGGGAATGTCTGCATGATAAGACCAGGCTTTTTATTCCAAAGCGGATATCAAGAAGACACAAATAATTATAGACCTTGATTAGTTTCTTTTCTATTTTGTTGAAATCAAACTTGTACACAGTAGTAGTAACTAAAGGACGCTCGACTCGACGAGAAATGATGTAGGCACAGATCTCTGAAACATATTTTGAGGCGGATATTTAACCCTTCGCGATGTCTCTACACATTCTGTTTGTTATGTGCTGTAAAACGTTATTAACTAAACTCAATATAAAGCGCACTCAACGTACGGCGCACCTTCTTTCTTTGTATTTCCAAAATAGTTATGAGTTGCGTAAAATCTTCCGAACGTCAAATGTATATAGGAGTTCCACGAGAACCAACTTTAAGGTCTTAATTGTATTTTTTTTAATATATATTAATTACGTACCTTACAGTTTTAATTAAATCTACGTGATTATGCTATTTGTGGATAATACTTCATTAATATTGAACATAGATAGGAGTTATACAAAATACGCTGACGATGTGAATAGAACAGTTCTTTACGATATGCAATGCACATGATTTAGCCTATAAAATTATTTTTACTTAACGTAAAGAAACAAATACCGGACATGAATAAATGAGATTGCCGAGAGCGCGCCCACCGACACGTATGTTTGTATGCGGTGTATGACAGAGGCGGTCGCGAGGCGGGTCGTCACTGGCGTGCATTATAATGCCTTAATATTGAGAACAATGGTGACAATACATCACATGTATAAGAAAGATAACTAGGTATGTGTGCCCAGTAGCGGGGAGGGTCAGGCGTACCTTCAATCTTCAGCTCCACGCATTCAATTGCGCAGTCAATGGCAACTCTACTAAACAATTGCCGCCTAACATGACGTTATTAAGTTCATCGTTTTAATCATCTATCTCTTCCTCACGCTCTACAAAATCTAGTTGACTTATTCCAAAAATCCCAGTTATTAAATTTGCACGTAATAACTGGGATTTATTTAATTTCAAAAAGCGGCGCTATCTCAACGAAATCCTCATTTGAAATTCTAAAATATAGGCATACAGGATCCTCCGTGCAATTTAAGAGTCCACACCTCAGCGTGTACATGTTTTCTCTTTAACACTTCGTGCATTGTAATTGAATGAAAATAGAAGTTGACCTGGCCAATTTACGTTCACCCTGGAACTCGGAAACAAAAAAAGTGTATTTTCTAAATATACTTTTTTAAATTAAACTTAAATTAAAGATTGCAATATGTTATATAAATTTACTATTTAATATACATTTATTTAAATTGTAAAATTTTGTCCGTAAACCACTCCGTCAGATGTAATTCTCCTGCTCGGCGGTTCATGGCAACAGCGAAGTGTGCCCCCACCAGCCACCGCCAGACCCCACCAACCTTCACCAGCCCTCGCCAGCCACCGCCAAGCGCCGCCACCGCGTACGGGGCTCGGCTGGCAGAGCGAGCTGAGCTCCTGGTTCAACCACATTTCTATTTCAAGGTTAACATTCCTCAACTACCAGTCCGCAGGTATTTGCTGGACTTCCTCGTCGAGCTGGTTGCTCAACCAGGAAGCTGGCTTGTTTTTTAGCTTTTTCCAAAATAAGCCAAAAATGCAACATTTATTAATAAAAAGTATCAATTCAAATCACATTTTTTCTTCTTATTTATAAAAACGATTTAACATATGGTTATTTATCAACATTAAAACAAAATCCAAATTTAAAAATGCGACACGAAAAACGATATTATTTCAATATATCGGTGCGACGGTGTTTGTCGAAATTGTTGATTCATCGATAATAAAATTCTTGCATAATATTCTCTTCGTAATTAAAAATATGGACTGGGGGTCTTCGGGCATCGATTGTTCGTCTGTGAACAGACCTGTCACTACCAGTTTCTCGGATTCGCCTATACACTCCATTACAAACTGATACATGGGGCAACCGGTGACTACGACCGACGCGAATAATCTTGACGAGCAGCTTCTCTGTTACCGTAGCCAAAGCTGTAACAAAACACAATATCGGCGTATTCTTCATTTGTGTAATTTTGAATCCTTATTTCAATTCAAATTAAAAATTTAACAACAATCGTAAGTGTATTTACTTCAAAAAACACGGCGCCAATTTGTAAAACAAAACCAATGCATGCATGAAAAGTTTTTGAAAAAAGAACTCTTTGAAAACTTTGATTTTTTTTTCTTAATCTGGCAGTTTGTTTCCTGCATTGGCTTAGGGACGCATTAAACTTATTTGCAAGATATTCAAACAGCGAATTTAAGTTTAGTTCGAAAACGAATTTCCGCTTGATTCCTTTGTGATCATTTTTATTTCAATTTCTTTGAAATCAGTTCCTAGTTATTATACAATGTTGTAGAGCGAAGACGATGGTTGTTTTTAAAAAATAATCTGCAAGTCAAAAACTTTGCTTGTTTTAATATTGATAAAGTGTTTAATCGTTTTCATAAATCAGAAGAAAATATGAGATTTTAATTTATATTTTACTTTTAATAAATTTTTAATTTTGCATTTTTGACTTATTTTGGAAAAAGTTAAAAAACATCATAACTCAAAAATGGTTCACTTTTGCATAATGTATATGGGGGTTAAGATTATCTCAAATAGTCAACCCTATCACCTCCGAACGGGAATACGTTGAATTACCAATAACCCTGTATAAATCCCACAATTGTTTCCACTCTAAAAAAGGCGTAGCATAGTTACTACATGTTTTTTTTGTGAATTGTCGGATTTCATATATCAGTTCCACGGTAGAGGGTAAGTAACTAAATTGGCCTTTAAATCACTGGGCGTGCTTTATACAGCGAGACAGTATTTCGTGTCAGCCCCTGTGCAGAGCCTACATCTTTCTTAAAGTCTGTGACTCCTCTGGTGTTGGGATGAACCCAGTGAAGACAGCGGCAATGCCTCACGTAGAGCTGCTTGCTCGTTAGCCACTCTCGAGGCGGCGATCGGCATGTCGATATAGATATAAACAAATCAATTCATAGTTTATCTGTAAATTTCACCGGCCAAGTGAGGATATACAAGATGTGAATGTTGCTTATTTTATAAGTAATATAAACCTTATCATAAGTTAAGTCGTGCTTGATATCCTCCGCGACATAACCTCTCATCATTACCAACTGTCATGTGCGTATATTATGGTGCCACGAGCATGCGCGGAAACAGAGACACTCCTCGCCCCCGGCCTCAGCGCGATGTAAAGCTTGTGCGATACGATCGGAGGAAGATTTCAATGCAGTGTGGTAGACACAACATCAAAATAACAACGATCATTTGTAGTGTAGGTGTTGTTGCATTGCCCTGGACCCGCAACACAAGACACACAGACAATAAAGAGATATGTTTTCTTAAAAAACTTATTAAATTGGTTATAACAATTCAAAATTTAGAAATAGTGAGACAGCTAGTCTCCGACATGAGGGTCGCGGTCCTGTGCGGATATGATGACCAGCAGTACGAGCGCCAGCTACACGTGCGTCTGCAAAACACACGAAGCGTTGGGAACGTCCGCCGAGCGCTTGCCCTTGTAGTACGAGCGCCAGCTCACAGATGGCGCACATCTACATTACCTGCAATTTCTACATATCATCTCGTAATATTATTTAAAATAAATACTTAATATAACATTCCAATTTATAAATATTTCGTCATATTTATCTAACTGCATTAATCACCAGTTGTACAGTTACACCTTAGCTACCTTGTAGCGGCAACATAAGACCGCGGTAGGACCGCCCCCTCGTGAAGTAGATGAGTGTGAGTGTACTGGCAATGCCGACACCTTGACCCTTGGATGGGTTATCGCGGCCTAATATTATATAGCACATGTACACGGCAAGGTACATGCTATAGAAGCACTGACTTCGACGATTCGAGAGTTGGGCATAACCCTCCTAAAAAATTAAATCTAGTAAAAACGATTGAAATTGAATTTTAACTAATTTGAAATAAGGGGAACCCCATACAACAGTTCAATAAACGTGATAAAACAAAAAGCGCGAAAAAGTGTATCTTAAATATGAAGATATAATAGCGTGTTTTTTTATTTTTGGAACATGGCGGTTATATATTAATTCTTTGTTTCGTATAACACGGAATCGCATAGCATGGCAAGAACGTAACTCCTGTACGGGAGCGGCGTTCTACTTATATTATATAAGGACAATTTCACCACACACCACTTATATCGTGCGCATCGGTGAACGTTATATGTATTGTATAATTTTGATTTGCGTATTTTCGACACAGCGTCGCAGTACAAGAGGTTTATAGTAAAAAGTAGCCTCTACTGACGGCAGCGGACAAGAGTACACAAGTCCGAATTAGTATTGTTGCTATTGAATTCTATGAGGCGTTTAGCGTAAACACAGCTGGCTCTTGGGTACGACTGCCCGCGCGTCCTCCGCCCGCCGCGGCCACGTATCGAAGTGTGTATGAAGTCTTATTTAGCAAAGATGTTAATTACATGCACAGCCAAGCTTTCCCTACGTCTGAGCAATATTTAGGATCAAACGAAATAAATTATTATAAAGTGAAATATACATTTATCATTTTGCATTGCATTCTTAGAAAGTTATTACGAGTTGCAAAACAAAAAGTACATGAAATATTATTATAATATGTAATTGAGTAACAAATCATTTAACTAAATTATTATTTATTTTATTTGATGTCCTAATGAAATGAAGATTTAAATTACGTTCGAGTTCAGTAACGTAAAATTAATATTCAATCAGAATAGAATTGAATTTATTAAGTTACAAAATCAATATATATATTTGAAACTGCTTTGAAACAGTTCCACTCGTTGATTGAAATTAGAGCATAAGATATGGAATAGGTGAGTACATATATATAAAAAAAATACAAATATATATTTTACGCAAACATAAATATAGTAGGACTTAAATACATTCATATAACCCGCAAGAGTTAACTTGAGACCTGAGCGGAATGCGCGCTCCCCTCCCGACCCCCACCTTCTTACCGCTCTCGCCGTCGACGCGTCAGTACCGTTAGCAATCTCACAATTAACGCACGTGCGTTTGGTTTCGTTTGTTTTTTTACCTGATTGTATCAGTTTAGTAGTTTTATGTAAACATGGGTAAGACTTTACACAGTGCTGAACGAAATCTTATTTCAAAAGTGATCACCTTTTTTGAAAACGTAAAAAAGAATCATGCTAACATTATTCCCGTAGAACAAGCCATCAAGCGAGCATGTATGGCTACGAGAGTGATTCAGATTATGACAGCTACTCTACAGACAATGACTGCATAACAGTGACTGCGAATTGTCTGGAATACAATCTATAGATAACCAGTATATAATAGTTAAAGTATGAAAAAAAATTCTGCTTGTATAATTGTTATGTATAATTAATTATGTTACTTTAATTAATTATACACAACGCTATTATAAGACCAATACAATTAACCATAAAAAAAAATTCGACAAATAGACGATATTTTTTGTGAGTACCTCGTACCTCTTACGTCATCAGAGCGTAGTCTCAAGTTAACTCTTGCGGGTAGTATATAATAATACCTACGTACACTAATATAAAATAATTTGTCAGACCAACATTAGCATAATGACGACTTTGGTGTAATGACGACTTTACATTTTTCAAACAAGCACTAACGTGCTAAATGCTTCTCTGATGATATGAGACAAGGAGTTCGAGTTCCATCTGTGGAGGAAGTGGATGAGTTGGAGTATAGGATTACTCTGCTAGAGGAAGAGCGACGTGCTCTGCCGTGGGCGAGCGACAAGTATGAAGGAGAAGCAAGCTCAATAAAAATATAAAATAGAGATAAAATAATTCTTGACATATGAATGTGTTTCTGACACATTGTGACATATTTGTATTAGTTCTGATTTAGTTCTGTTCTGATAATTTAGTTTTTTTTTCTCGCTGATGGCCGCTGTTAGCCTGCGGGCTTTTACAGTTTCGCCGGGTTGAAAGGTGACCGAGCGTAAGGGCTCCCGAGAGGGAGCCTCGGCTTGGACCGTTACCCAGTTCCGCGAGAGCGTCTGACTCGAGGGTGCCCGTGTGGGCCGAACCTCGGTCAGTTGCTTCTGACTAAGAATTATCTACATTAATATCTCTATGATTATTATTGGCTATCTGTACCACCACTTTGGAATGCGTAGGCGCTGGAGAAGAAGTGGCGCAAGAAATTCTAGGGACGCTTCTATCTGTGTGGACTGGAGAAAACCGGCCTGTGACATAGCGGTATCGCGAATAACCTTGTTTGTGACGTCCTCGCCGCCGGCGGGGGCGGTATGAGGGTGCAATGTCACGTACATTGCACCCCCATCAAGTAGTGTTTTATGAAAGGCTTGGGCCTCGGTCTCCTTCGGACGCGGGTTAATCTATGATTCATGATGGGATTGTATATGGCGGCACTTACAATCAAGGCGTTTGGGTGTGTGACGGCACAGTCGTAATATCGATGGGAAACTGCTTAAAGTACTCGGCTATGGTCGGCAGCTCGAGAGACAATTTAGTTCGTCGATCATCTGTGTTGACTTTTAACACCTAGAACTTAATTTTGAGTGAACTTGTTTAACATTGCTGTTATATTAACGGTGCCGCTGCTGGATGGCAGTCTTGCATCGCCGACGCGGCGGTAAAAACTCTTAACACATTCCAATAAAACTAAATTATTATTCACATATTAAATTTGCCATTTACAGGATAAACAAAGATATTCGCGTCAAAACCATCCATCTGTCGGCCGCCACCTCCTATCCCTTGTATGAGTTTATTTATCAATTTGTGTTCCATGTACATATGACGAGGTTCATAGTTCACTGCGACATCGGTGGTCACTTCAGTAGGCTTAGTTGTTGTGTTGAATTTTACTTTGAAAATTTCGTGTGTCTTAAAAATAAGCAATTTTTAAACTTTCGCCGTAGATTGCTATGAAGACTAATGTACGTTTTATATTTATTTACGTAACATTAGGTCTCTGTTCGAAGAACAAGCTCAAGTGCTAAACGCCGTCCCCGGCCGCGCAACTCGAGGCCAGGCTGTCCTCTCTTCAGTCCTCGGAATCGTCGCGAGTCATTACCCCGTTTTTGGGCACGTATAGAACGAGAATAATTTGTTTTTGGGCACGTAAAGAACGGGAATAATTTGCTTTTTTTAAAACAGGCATATTTGTTCTATAAAACAGGGTGGCAAAGGAACGAGGTAAGTGTTCACCGCCGCTCATGACAGGATGGCCTTTAAGACAGCTGGAAGCTTTTTCCTTGAAGGTCTCCAACTTTTAAATTTCCTGCGTTAATGTGTCCGTCCCACCTTAATTTCAGATAGACTAAAGGCTAGATTGATATTGAATAAGCTAATGCTTGTCCGCTCTAGTGCCATTCATCCTCCGGGGACATCACGCAACTGCGTCATCGTCCAGGCTGTACACGGAGACGTTGCGCGCACGGGATCCCTCACTGTCATGTTGATTGGTGGTGACTAAAGTACAATGTCTATCTGGTTTTGAGATGATCCATGTATCTGATTATTTATTTTATTTTATTTTATTTTATTCTTTTCGGAAAACATACAGTGTTATATTTCTTATTTACTAACTTAGGTATAAATTTGAACACCATTTAAATGTTTTCGCATATAAAGGCTATACAGCAGCCGGAAAGTTCACTTACCAGATATACAAGAAATTAAAATTATATTATATAACAAAAATTACAATTCAGTCAAGCAAAGACACATCAAACCAGTCCTTTGACATGAAGCTCCTGAATATATTCGGAGATGAGTTTAATAAATCAAATTCGGCGAGTCACACAGCCGATTTATACATTTTGCTGATCTAATGAAAATTGAATTCTGCCTGTAATTGGTTGAACTACGAGGAAAGTTCAAGTAAGTCTGTTGCCTGACGGACCTTGTAGGTACCCTCGGGCTAATGCAGGAAAAATTGATTTTACTTTGCGCTATTTTCACAAGTAAAGAAACGCGGATATCTGCGTCTTATATACAGTCCAGAACCATATAATGACTCCTGCACCCTGATTCGTAATCGCAATCATATTTCTTGCATTTAAATTGTAAATATTGTATAAATCTGCGTTGAATAGATTCTAGCCTATTGATGTAAACATCGTATAGAGGATTCCAAATTTGAGAGCAATACTCTAGGTTACTACGCACGTAGTAACAGCAGTAGAGGTTCTCAATCAGTTTGATTCTATTGAATTGAGAATGTTAAAATAAATCCTAGGCACTTATTACCTTTTTTAGCAATATGTTTCTCATAGGTTAGCTTAGAATCATTAATGATATCTAAATCACCCTCTTTTAACTTAATGAGTTGTTGTCCTTTAAGGTTGTAATTTAATTAAGTAACATTAATTTTGTGTGTAAATGTTATTGAGTGGCATTTAGTGACATAGAGATCCAGTTTATTAATACGACAATATACTTCTAATCTTGTTAGATCTTGCTGCAGGAGATGACAGTCCTGGTTATTAGAAATTCCTTTGTAATTTTTCATATCATGTGCATACAACAAGATTTGATATCATTGACAAAGAAGTTAAACAGCAAGGGCCCTAATAAAGAGCCTTGAGGCACCCCAGAGGGTATGAAATTCCAAGTAGAATAGAAACCGTTAAGTAATACAGCTTGAGATCTATTCTCAATATAAGATGTAAACCACCTAAACAAATTACCATGGATACCAGCATACAACTAAAAGCTTCTGCAGAAGTATTTTATGATCTATTTTTATATTTTTATAAGGGTTCGCGGGCGATAAGGGTGAGGGCTCTGATCATTCAGAATAGCGAACCTAGGAGGTTTCCCGGGTTGCCGTAGCTCAGAGTAGGTTCTATTGGAGCTGAGGAAGCCCCTTGAGACATGTTAAAACTCGTGCAGAGGGGCACCGGTGTTCAGCAGCGTTTTGTACACCGGTGTGGGGACCCCGGAGCCACCCACAATGCTGAGTTTGGTCACTGTGAGAGTTAAGTGGGTACAATACCGACATAACCTTGTGATTCCTCTAGGAGGCCAGGTCCCTCAGGCAGGGCATCTTTGGAAGATATTCCCCCGATAAACAAAACGGAAATTAAAGCCGTCGCTACATCAAATGGGATGATCACCACCGCTATCGAACCTCCGCACCGCCAGAGGATTTGTAAGTATGTATGATAAAGTGAACAAACACACAAATCATATGGTGTCAATACGGCGGGTGACGTAAAATATTACAGTATAGCATATAATGAATGGTTCACGTCACGTCCCCGTCGCGTGGGGCGTGCAGAAGCGCGCAACTAGCGGGAAGTAGAGCGCGGTACCGCTGCCCGCCCGGCCGCCAGTGCCCCGACAAGCGCGCTGGCCGACGCACGTGTCGCGCTCCCGCCCGCCCCGCCCCGCCCCGTCCCGCGGTACTAGTGCGCCCGCAACGGGTTTTCAGCTAACGGTAAGCCATACAACTCTATTAAATCGTCGCTCTGGACCTCGGTCAGAGGCACGTCCCTGTTCTGTTTTCGTACGTAGACTATATCTATTTAGGTTTATTACATGAAGTTTTTAAAGCTGACTCCTATAGCTTTCGCTTAATCCTGTGTGTCCTAAAATTGTTTACTTAGGCTTCTTATCTGATTTTACTTATTTAACTTTACTGGTCATGCCACGGAAATATTTTTTATATCTAATTTATAAGTTTATTCAAATAATTAATCTGCAGTAAAAAAATATTATTATAATCCACAGCCACTGTACTCAGTATTTTTTTAATAACTTAGGTACTTTATGTATTTTATATGGTAGGGTCACATCATAGTTATAAACTGGCTGCAACGCACAAATAGCTCGGCTCGAGTAGCGTAGAATCACGCACACGCGATTACCAGGGTGGAATAGTACCTTCGCCTGTTAACAGGAACCAGAGAACCTTATAATAACCAAATAACGCATCTGCAACCAACAAGCACTCGCGACTGCAGGGCTGGGGCTGGTAGACTTCAGTGGCTGCACAGAACATATTACTGTAAGTACACAGTGCTGCACAGTACACCGAGGGTTTGTCAGTTTACTTGTGCTAACTATTAGGACGGTGTCCTTTGCGCGCGACGCACAGATTCCTTTACACAATTTTTATAAAACATATAAAGCTATTTGGAATTGTGATGAAGGTTTAGTTTGTAACTGATATATAATATATATGTGTTCAGCAGTTTTTGTACATCGACTATTTCGTAAAAATAATGAAGTACTTTAAGAAGTTCTTGATTAAGTTGACATGACATTTGCTTGCATGACGGGAGGGTTGGTCGTGGGGAGCGCCACAGCTGCCCGGCCGGAGCGCGTAGGTCGCCACTTCAACTCGCAATTGTCAGCATTAGAGTACCGCACCTACTATCGTGTCCTCACACACCACGCGAAACACAGCGGCGCTGCCAGTTGGCGCTGCTGGATTATGAACATGTTATTACTTCACGTCGGTATTCAGTATGGATGTAGTCCCTATTCGGTTGAGCCGACCCATTCATGGTTCAGCTAGAAACTAACTTAAGCTTACCTCGACCGCTGTTAAGTGTATTTAGCTCTTCATCGTCGGCCTCGTCGCTCATGGGATCAAAGAAAATTTCGCTGAGGTCGACTATCGCGCTTTAGGGCCCCACTAGATACAGATAGTGGGCAGGGTGTCGCACTGACGATCTACAGGTTGCGACTTTAATTTACGTCCGCCGTAAACAAATCATGTTCCGCTTGTACTAAAAAAACTAATTAATACTTCTGATCTGTCTTCTGTCACGGCTGACCTCAAAGTGCCAACATGTGCCGCGTTGCCTGTGGAGCGCAGGGTGGGAGCACATCCCAGCTATTTTACCTATGAGTCCAAATTCATGTTATTTGGTTTTCCATAAATAAAGTTGATTTCCATAAATAAGAAATATTCCAAACCAAAAGTAAAGTATTTCACTTTGGAAGTGTTCGTTATGTGGAGTCGGCCATGTTCACATGACCTGACCCTGATAGTTTTATGCAAATGTTATTTCGCAGCAGACGACAGTTCTCCGAACGCTTCTCTAGATATGTATATCACCTTAGTAATTATGTGTTTTGACCGAAAGACCCAAATTGTTTTTAAAATATATTAACGATACAAATAACTAAGCCACACAACAACACGGCGCCGATGCCGGAGAAAGTGTCCGGCGCTGTAGCGCTAAATGAAGGTCGCTTTCTCCGTGGAACCTAAGGGTCGTTCATCAAGAGTCAAGGGATGCTCCAGTACTCTGGGTGTCGGAGTACATATTCAGGGTGGGACGGGATCGCAAATTAATGGACTACACGTGTCTTAGAAATGTTAAGCTTTTGAGCTTTTTCTCAGACGAATAGATCGCTTCCTAAGTTGATCACACCGCTGATCGATTAATAAAAAGAAAAACAGTTACTGCATGATACGTGGCGCGTTCGTTCCATAAACCTTAATGATCCGGCGCGCTGGCCTTATGGCTCAAGACATTCTTGAACTTTCGTGTTCATCTGTTACGTTATCAAGGAAGAGGTCGGTACAATTCTAAAATACCGCACAACTGGGTTTCACTAAAATAATCATATAAAAGAGGTCGGTAGAAAGGAGGTTAAATATATTTTTATGCAGTATCTTGTGCATACATTTTAATAGTGTGTCAATAAATATATGATTCAGGTTTGAGAGATTCTTAGAATTTTTAGATTCAGATATTTAAATGAATGTAGAAGAAAATTATACCAGTTTAGATACAGCCCAGCTTGAATACAATCAATATCACTTCTTCTGTCCCAACAGTGTTCAACGAAGTTACTGGGACTGAGTCAAATGAAATGCTCTTGAAGCCGCGTGCCAGCGCGTGACGTAGTATACCTCATAATTAGAACTTTAACATATTGAAGACAATGCAAACATGTTTGTGTGTGAGAGTGAGATTCACTGCAACTAAGATTTTAACTTATGAATGTTAACTTAAACTTACGGTCTGTAATTCAACGTACGTAGAAAGTACGTAGACAGCACGGCTAGACGAAGCAGTTCAGGAGGATATCCTCAAACAAACTATCACTAGGCACATACAAAAAGAATTTCTATATAATATATATAGAAGTATGTATATTATATATATATACATATAGTATATATATACCTAGTCTAGCCATAAATTCTGTTACAAATGATAATGCATTTTTTTCTAATGAAGTAATTTAATATTTTAAAAATTTATACCTACATATTTATTAGACAGTCGGCAAGAAGTAAAAAAATATTCTATTAGAAATGGCCACCTTTATACAGGCCTATAATCTGTTTGGCCACGAATCTATGGATTTACGCACTGTTGCCAAGGGAAATTTCGCCACTGCTTGCTCCAAAGATTTTTTGAGACTCAATGTCGCCGTATCGTTTAGAGCAGGCCATGTCCTCTAAAACTGACCATAATTTGAAGTCTAAAGGGTTGAAGTCTGGGCTAGGCCAATCTTCAGTTCTTATAAAGTCCGGAACGTTGGTTTCAAGCCAGGCTTAGGTAGTTCGTGCCATGTGATAAGGTGCAGAGTCCTGCTGGAAAGTCCACGGTATATTTTTATTATTTGAAATTTTTTATTTTGATTATTGTTGAGAGGCTTCACAACATGATCCAAGACTGTATGTTGATAAACTTTGGCTGAAGACTCCTTGATAAGACACGCCCCACCAAACCATCACTGACGCAGGATGATGACTACGTTGTACCTTTCCGACCACTTGAGCTCCTTTAGAAATATGAGCGTACACTTTATCATTTTGCTTATTGTAGTGTTCTTCAATCGTGAAAATTTTCTCATCGGTAAAGAGAATATTTCTATGCCTTTCACCTGCGTATCGCGACAGAAGACGTTTTGATCGATTCACTCTTTTTAATTGTAAAGATTGATTTAGGGCATGTCCTGTATATCGACGATAAGCACCGAGCTTCAGGTATTGTTTTATAATACGTGACAGAGTCCTAGCGGGAATCTTCATTTCTCGCGTTAAAGTGTTTTTGCTTCCTAATGGGGTTTCGACGAATTCTGGCTTTAACAGCATTAAGAGCCTTTGTAGTTCTCACAGCACGCGGCCGCCCCGATCTTTTCTGGTTTTCGACAGAGGAAGTGTTGTTGTATCTGTTGATAGTACGATATACGAACATACGGCAGATACCAAGCTTTTGAAGTGTCTGGAATATAACCGACGGCTCCATACCCACTTTGCGCAAGGCGATCACTGCAATCCTATTTTCTTTAACATCCCATTCCATATTGTAATTTGATAATGAACACGAAAAAATATGTGAAATGGCGCAAAATCGAAAGAAATTTTTAAAATAATCATGTTCCAAATTCAATATAGTTAAGAAGTTGCCTAAGAACGATACATTTACGCCAGGCCCGTGACCTTATTCCTGGTGAATATTATGTACTGTTGACAACGACTTACTTTGCATTACACTGTAGTATTGTCTTCTATCTATCTACGAATATCACCGTAATATTAATGCCTTTCTTAAGAGCAGACCTTGTGCCTCGAGTGAATTTTCCAAAGAAAAATATATTTTGGACAACATCGCGAATTTAACCACAGGTACCGACTGTACCGAGTGTACCGACTGTACCAAGTGTATCGACTGTACAGAGCGTACCGAGTGACCCCACTTCGTTATCGTTCTCGCGTTGGTGGCGTCGCCTCCATCTCTTGCATTAATGGCAGACAATTTATTTAAACAATAGGTTTTATATAAACAAGTCTCTACTGGACTGTGTGCTCTCCTGCTACTTGATCCGAGAGACAATGGTGCACACCTGATCGTTGCTCTCCCTCGCAGCTGGCTCGCTTCACCGGCCGGCCAATCCATGCTGCGGCTAAACACTAGCTTTAACATGGCATTGTTCTTATGTAACATTATTGTAATTGTGAGATACTCTCATAACTTTAGGATATATAGATATCCAAACTACTCTCGACTCATGTCCTTGCTTAGATTTATTTTTTCACTTTAGGACATGTTTATGGACATGGACATGAAGGTTTTAGTTTTTAAATGATGCGACATCATTAATAAATTGATTTTATTAATAAAAAAGATATTTATTCAATATTCGTCTTAAATTCTAAAATAAGGAAATATTCACTCTAAAGAAAAAACAGACAAAAACATAAAACAATCATAAATTAAATAATAAAAACCATTCTTGGTAATCGCCATGCCATTCTTTAGCGTTACCGGCTTGAAGCTCCGATCTCGCAGCTGGCGCAGGATTTCTAGCACGAACCTTTCTTTTAATCTCGTCCCATAAAAAATGTTTAAATTCAGAATATATGCGGGCTCATACATACATGCACTCCATTGCGACCTAATTCAGGTAAACCGAACAAGTACCAGGTGACAAACACTGGCTCGACTTTTACGATGTTCGGACGGTCGAGAGTGGTCGCCCGCACTCCGGCCCGACCTGTCTAAACATCTGAGTGCTAAGCACTACACAGCCAAGGACAAAAATATTGTCAAAATTTATACTTAGCTCTGTGAGTCAAAATTGTGACTGCCCCCTTCCTCCTGCCCCTCTCCGCTCCCGCGTAAGAGAGCTGAGGGACCTTTTAATTAAATTAGGAATGACGTACATCGCCCTGCAGGCCAGCCCAGGAGCAGTTGTATCGTCACTGCGTGTCTCGTGGCCGGTACTGAGGTTGTACGGAGATGAGAGTCGCCACTAGTTAGCGTGCTATATGTTTAATGAATGCTGCATTCCGCAACGTAAATGTATTTAAGCAAGACCTAACTCTACCAGTAGTTAGTTCACTCTTATATTGCATAAATGCATCAATAAGTACCATCTTTGATAATAAAACAATTTATTGTGTGAAAGTGTTGCATCCCGTATTTGACCGCGGTCTAGCTCTAGCACACACAGGTGACGTCAGGCGACTTCCTGCTCTTCTTTTCTTAGTATAGTGTTTACGTGTCACAGTTGAGTTGCACGCGCAACATTTAACAAGCAGCCGCCGGCACGCGTTGCGCGACCGCCGCCGCGGTAACACTTTCCACTTGATGTCACATGATGGTAGACATGTTTCTATAATATTTGCCAAACGTTCCGACGTCCGATGGCGATATATTAAGGAATGCCTCGTCCAGCAGTCGCATCAGCTGGTCGAGTCGGCGCAGGACTCAGAACTTCACCCTCTACGGGGCGCCCGTATGGTCACATCGACTCACGGGCGCCAGTCGCTGCAGAGCTAAGCTCAATAGCCTGCAGCGAAAGATGGCCATCAGGATCGCACGAGGATATCGTACGATATCTTTCGAGGCGGCCACTGTCCTAGCTCGGTTTTCACCACTGGACATCCTGGCGGAGATGGATGCGCGGGTGTTTGCCCGCCTTCGTCTTCTCCACAAGGAAGCCGAGCCCCTGGATGCGGGCGAGATGCGAAGACAAGAGCGCAGACGAGCTCTGTAGGTGTGGCGCGAGAGGCTCCGAGAGCCTCGTTTCTCGCGCCAGCGCACGGTCAGCGCGCTCTTGCCGAGCTTCGAAGCCTGGCTGCGAGCGGGGGAAAAGGTGCACGGCACCTTCCGACTGACGCAGGTACTCACCGGGCACGGGTGATTCTGTGAGTACCTGAACAGGGTTGGACGTGAATCGACAATGCAATGCCACCACTGTGGCGGGAACAGGGATCCCGCACGGCACACGCTCGCCGAGTGGCCTGCGTGGGAATCCGAGCGGCAGATCCTTGTCCTGAGGATCGGGCAAGACCTCTCTCCGCCAGTCGTAGTAGCTGCGCTGGCGCATAAAGGCGCGTGGAAGGCGCTGGTTTCCTTCTGTGAAACTGTGATGGTACAGAAGGAGACCGCCAAGCGTGATCGGGAGAGGGCCGATCCCGCTCGGAGACGGCGACGCTGTGGCGGTGGCAACGGACGCCCCGGCCCGGCAGCCCTTTAGTCCCGGACATAAAAATAGGGTTAAGGTACCTCCTGCCTGTCGTACAAGGCGACTAAAAGGGGACTTCGGGTTCGCGGGTGATCAGGGTGGGGGTTCTGACCACCTGGGCAAGCGGCCCGGGGAAGACGGCAACCCGAAGTGGTCTCGAGTTGCTGTAGCACTGCGAGGGTGCTAGGGAAGGCTTGACCTCCCCTGGGAGGTGCTCAGGCACCGTGCAAAGGGGCATCGGTGTGTTCCTTTGGAGATCCCCTCCCAATTCAGAGCCCCTCCCAATGCACTGAGGATGGCCACCGGGGGGGTTTTAGTGGTTATAAGTCTATATTGTATATCTATCTCTACTACATATCTATATTGTATATCTATCTATACTACATATCTATATTGTATATCTATCTCTATACTACATATGTATATTGTATATCTATCTCTACTACATATCTATATTGTATATCTATATCTACTACATATCTATATTGTATATCTATCTATACTACATATCTATATTGTATATCTATCTCTACTACATATCTATATTGTATATCTATCTATACTACATATCTATATTGTATATCTATCTATACTACATATCTATATTGTATATCTATCTCTACTACATATCTATATTGTATATCTATCTATACTAGGTACATACTAGTTATGTATAAGAGCTATTACTGCATTAGTTGCTGAAGTGTTTGGTTGATTGATGAGATATAGGTTAGGTTAGATATAGGTTAGAGCTTCACGGTGAACTTATTATAAATTTAAGTCAAGATGTTGTGAACTTTCTCTCTCCGTACGGTTTGACCGCAACGTACGCGCGGTTGTCCGCTAACTGCCAGTAACTTGTCACGCTACGCCGGACGAGCTGCCAATATGAAATAAGCAAACAACTGGACATCGGTTGAAATTATAATCACAGACTAATTGTCTAACTGCTCGGTATGAAGACGCGCCTGGAGCACGGACAGGATGGGTGGCCGGTGCCGTCACTGGACAGAGCCAGCCACGAACCTCTGCTGTTGGGCTCCGTTCCCAACAGAGGGACGTATAGAGATGACATATGGATCGGGTGTAGCTGGCATGCTGCGTGCACAGCTGACGGATTCGATGTGGATCTAACAAACAATCTTTGTTTAAATTCCAATACGTCTTTTCCACACTTTGTTATTCGCAGTCGGCGCGTGCTACGTGCGGTACTGAATTGTTTGTTTTCACTTAAACTTTATTTTGTGTGAAGTGAGGTATGACAGACGGGCACACCTGCACCGACCACGTGTGGTCCTGCAGCCCACCAGGAGAGCAGAGTCAGGGTACCGTAGGGACGAGTATCGTCAGTTCGCATCTGCGGACTGACTCTACCACGTAAAATTGCGTGTACATAATTTGCAGTCAAAAGATTTTTATCCTTAGCTTTGTTTATAACTTGCTTATTTTGAAATCACACAATAAACCTTTCTTTACTTTTTTTAGTTTTAAAAAGTTAAAACACATGGTCATAGAATCATTGTATGGTTATGTGTTCTTAATAGGTTTGCAAAATTTCTAATCATCCAAACGTCTAGTAGTGACTTTAGGAGTGAGAAAATTGAATTGAAAGACTCCATTACATACATATAAGTGAAGCTAATATAAACGCGTTAAAACTAATATTTCCATTAAGTGGAACCTAAATAAATTCCGTTAAGTGGTTTTTTGTTAATTCTAATGTACAAAAGGAAAGCTCTGTCGCACGAAATAAAAACTCGGTCGCATCGCACGCGCTCGCTCTCCCGACGCGGACGTGTGACGTCACACCGACACGCTGCACAAGGAACGGTGCTAACGGAGCCGTCGAAGCCAAAAAGCCTGTTCTAGTTATAGAGGTCAACAGCGGCGCGGGCGCGGTCAGGGCCGCGCGGTCCTTGACCCCGGCCGCTGCCATTCATCAATAATTCCGACATTCCTCGAAATATTAATAAATCATCGAACCACGACATGTCTTTGGAATATTTTTACTTTTAATTGTTCATACTTCCGGTTTCTCTTGTGTTTTCTTTCACTTCCACATTCAACATTTTATTTGAACAGTTACTATTAAAATCAAAAGCCAGGGTCAGTGCAAGCTCAGTGCCGAAATGTTCGCTATTTCTGTTTTGTTTTTTACAGTACGTGAATAAACCGAATTCGATCCCCGGTGCACATCGTTATTTACAAAAATATAAATAAAGTTAAAAAAATATTACGAAGACATCCGAGTCCGCCAGGTGGCGTCACGTGGTGGGCTTTGCTCCAACACGTTCCCTTGATAAGAGATTACCATTCGGCCAGCGGGAACATCGAGCAATAAAACAAATAAAAAAAAACCTCTTTCACCCGACTTGATTGTATTTTATTAAATAATAAATAAATTTCCGATGAATCGATGAGTCGATTATGGAATTTATTAACGAGTCATTTGGAAGTGTCGCTTCGTCTTTCTGTTCGCATCAAGCGCTGTGTACCTCAGACGACCAGGGAATTAATTCTTATTATAATTTTGCATGAATCAGGATTTGTGGTCTGCAGATATTCATTTTCTTTGTGTCGAGTTTTGTGGTTTCACGAACAATGGATTTTAACATAAAACATACACTACGTAACTATTGTTATATGTCATATAAAAGTGAAATGTCAATTGCGCGCTATGTTTCATCTTTAACTGGAGAACTTAGCGTCAGGTGGAAAGAGCAGCAGGCTCGGATGTCTGGCCCAGCTCCGGCCGCCTGCCTCGCGCCGGGTGGGGCTGGCCGCCTGCCCCGCGGCGGGTGGGGCTGGGCGAGACATCGGGATGCTTTCCTTTGTTTTGTAATATAAACAGCCTTTTCTTGAAATTTAATTTTTTTGTAATACACATCAGTGCTGGTCTACGACCGCACCTGGTACTGAGTGCTGGTGTATATATTGATGGCAGAGAGCACGACGCCCATGTTTCGTTGTAAGCGCAATACAAATACCAAATATTTAAATGACTTCGTGCGCAGGAGCCGCTGTCGGCGCCTTTAGTAAACCTGTGGCTATTTGCATTTTCGGGACGACAGCGAACCCACCGGCGCGGCATGCTCTTCCGCTGGATGTTCCGTTATTCCGACGACGAAATATACATTTTTATTAAATTTATCCGTTAGATAAATATTGAGGTGATTAATGATGCCAAGCAATAAATTATGTGACTCGCGTGAGTGTAGAGGGGTCTATGTTTAGGATATTACTTGAAATGTCGTGTTAAGAACTGTTTGTTCCGTCCGCAGGCACCATGGCGCGAAGCACGAGTGCTTGCACGAGCTGGACCCTAGTGTTGGTTCTGTGTGTGTCGTACGCATCGGTCCATTCGCGACCCCAAGCTGACGTCACCGGCTCCACGCTGCGCAATGCTACAGATACACCGACAGACACTCCCATAAGGTATAAATTTAGAAGTAATTTTAGTTTAAGTACATTTGTATCGCCAATAACTGTAAGTTACACTGTAAGGTCGAATAAAACTAACAATAACCAAAAACGTATCTTAGGGCAAAATATTTTATATTTTACACCTTTTGTATCTGAACTTGCACCAAATAACACGAAAAACATTACAAATAGAACTAGCAGCGATGGTTTGAGAGAACGCGAGCATAGTTATAAGGGGACCGGCACAAGTCGGGCCTACTCGTCAATATCAAAATTAAATTTAAACGAAAATATACAAATACCAGGCAGTAATATACTCAAGGAAAAATATAAACCAATCATTAGAAAAGTTATTACAAAATGGACAGACCAAACTAAATACGAGGATTTAGATTTTAGCAATGAAAGTGGTGATTATGGAATCAACCAAAATTCTAAAGGAGTAAATGATTATGGCAGCAGGGAAGATGTCAGTAGTGATATAAATGAATTATCCAAAGATAACCATCCCAAACTAACAAAGAAAGAGTTCTACAAGCCAAGGCCGCCGCATCCAGAACAATATTCCCCGAACGTTCACGTAATGGACATCTATCCTTACGCTGCCGCGAGACCTACTTACGTGTTTGCTACACCGACTCCCACGCCTGTCGTCACTAACGTAGGTTATCCGCCACCTTGGCCTCAGCAAAGTTTTCAAGTTATTCAACCTGTAACGACAACTAGAAGACCGCTTAGGGTTACCAAGCCAGCAAAAGATCATTATAATTATCACAATAACGTCAACAACTTACCTCAATATCCCATAAATAACTTTGAGGTCACTACATTCCAACCAACTTCGGCCTACACGGACAGAATTGTAATAAGACCGGAAGAATACAGCGCTTCCCCCGACGACTGTCCCACCATATACTTGACATTAAACAATACTTTCCAAGCCCAAGCAAAGGAAGCGTGCCCTGACTTAAACATCGCCGTAAACACTAACGTCGTTAATAAGAACGTTGTCATTGAATCGGAAGAAGATACTGAGAATTCATTCGTCGATGCTTTTGGTATACCACTAATGGAGGACTCTGAATCAGGTGACAGTAGTAACGATTACAACGAATCTGCTGATCACCACGAGGACGCTGAGAGTGCTTCGGTAGAACAAACTGCGTTAACAAACTACAACGCTAATACAGCAGCCCAGGATTCAGCAGAGCTCGGCAACCTTGGCTCCCCTAGTTCAGCCTTGTCTACAATTTCAAGACCCGGGCGACCGAATGATAACGACGATGATGTATTTAGTTTTTCTTCCGTTATAGATTTTTTCAAACCGGCATTGAGTGCTTTTAATTGGTTAGCGGCAATCAACCCTTTAAGCTTCGGTATTATTTCTTTTATTTTAACACCTATAGCTATCCTTTTTGCTGGGACTTCAGGTCTAGCTGCACTATTTGCTCCTTTAGCTTTAACCTACGCGAGAGAAGCGCCCGAAGTACAAGCACAACCTCTGTACTGGTTTCGGGACAGCGAGTACAAAATGTTGCACGACGCTTCGTCCACTCATAGACTCGGGACAACGATAACACACAAAACTGGTAAAGTGTTCAGCGATAACAACGAAGTTCCTGTCAAGCCCACGTTATTTTATAGATTTAAAGAGTGGATAAAGAGTTTAGCACAAAACCTGAGAAACAATAAAAGAATTTCTACTTCAAATACTCGCAAAAATAGACGAAAGCGGCGAGAGATATGGACTTCAACTGTTAAATAATGTCGAAATGCGTTGTGTCATGATCTAGGCGATCGTGGTGCACCAAAATGTCATCGTGTCACAACTTAGTGAATAACATACCAACAAAACTGGCAATGAACCATCAGTAGGCTGACATCTCTTGACAGATTTACCCTTTAAATCAGGGAATAATCTCAACAGATTTTTTTTAATATACACAATACAATCCATCATAATATCCTCGTTGTTCATCGACAACGAGTCATGATGCAGAGCGTTATCCCCTGAGCAATCTTCCTTTCATCAGACGAAACACACTATTATTACTACTGTTACTACTAGTAAATGCTGTTATTCCGGACTCCGTGTCCTCTTGGGCCGGCGCCGCAGACCGCGTGCGGTTTCCGTTGCTCCTCAGTTCCAGATACAGAGCGTCCTCTGGTCCCACTAAGGTCTCGTGTTATTTTCCTAGCTAAGGAGACGTAGACACTTGTCTCTGAACGTTCAACCTCGCGTACTGATGAACTACAACTTGTAACAAATGTTGGAGTGCGACGCGAGAGGTTCATCAAATTGAATGTGTGTAGAGAGTGCGTGTACTCAATAGTTCGACGAATAAACATTTTTAACCTGAAAGATCCTTCGTATATAATATGATGTATTTTGCATAATAAATAAATGATTTCATTCTGAAAAAAATGAACGAACTGCAATCTTAGGCAAACTAAGCTAGTTTCAAATATTTTTGGGAATTTTTCAAATGGCTATACTTTTATTCTCGACCGGATGCTTGTCACACTTCGCGTCCCCAGTCAACGGTCCCGGTCCCGTTCCGCTCGCTATCGAGATGAACTTCTTAAGGAAACAAATAAGACACGAGCGTCGACCACACGACACTATTTAGATAAATAATAAAAATAGAAATTGATACACGAAGTCAAAGGTAAAGGACTGTGGTAGTGTGCCGTAGTTCATTCATATGTGCGGCAACTGTGGCTGCCTCGACCCTGTGTGCGGCAACAGTGGCCGCCTAGACCCGGGCACGAGCTATCATCAGGTGAACCACGTACCCTGAACCTTTTCCGCATTTTCATTCATTAATTATAAAATTGTAACCAAAGAACGACAAAGAAGTGGATACATAAGCGTAAATATATATATTTAAATAGAACGACGGTGAAAGCGACAAAGGACGTTGGCCTTCCGATATATCGAGTTGAGAACTAGGGAGAACATGCGAAACTTGTTCACTATGTCCTCGTGTGTGAGTAACAAATGGGTGCCATCATACCGTCGACTGGTCCCAGCTTGACATCATTACAAATACAAACAAAAAGGATTTGTTCACGTCTGAGACGCCAAGCAAAATTCCCTCCTTTTTCGCCACTCAATAATTCTAAACACATTCCTTAAAGAATGTGTTTAGAATTTTTGAGTGACGAAAAACAAAAAGTAGTAATTAAACTTAGGAGTTTCCAGAAACCATGCGTAACCATGCATCACATTCTGAACACAATATTTACTACAAACTAAAAATGACTACGTACCGTTATTAATGAAAGCGAGTCCGGGCGCTGGGGGAGCAGAGCTTCCTCAAGGGCGGAAACAATTTGGAACGTCTTGTTTTGTCAGAGCAATTCGCCAATAACTAGCTAGCGTTTGTGGGGTAATTTAACGACATCCATTTAATTTTTTATTTTCCATAAAATTACTAGTAAGGGTAGCGGATAAAGTTATTTTATTTTCTCAGGTAATTAAGATGTAGTGAGATTAAAATGTAGACACACTACGGATCGACTATCTTCGGATAACGTTTAAACATACATGCATAATTATTCGTGGTTAAATATAATTGTATCTATTTTAAGTTAAGTTTAGATGTAAGAATGGGTTCAGTATTCGTTTATTAAATATAAGAACTTAATTAACTTATTGGTGCTGTAAATATTGACATAGTAAATTATATTCGTTCAGTTAATTAAATAGTTTTTAGTAGTAATATTTCTTTGTTTACTGAATAAATGTGTTTAATATTAAATGTGGTTTTTGTTTTACTATTAATGGCATTCAGTGACTTGCGAGGTAACCGATGGTAACGGTAATAAGACGTAGACGCAGGCACTATGACATTCGAACCACACCCTCTCCCTTCTCCTTTCATATTTTTCTTGGACATGTCACCGTCACAAACTTAATAATTAATCTTAATGGTGATATGTGTCACCCCCGAGGACCGAGGGAACCTTATCACCAGCGATAAAGCCTCCTTCATTGATGAGATGGAGCCAAGGTTATGAAAACACGATTGAAGATAATGACGTCCTTCCGGTCCGTCCAGCTGCTGATCATCACTAGACGACGTCAACTGGACAGGATAAGTTATAGCGCGGGAAGAACTTGCGTGCACATAAAGACACGCTCCTCGTCTTCTGCTCTAGTTTGATGCGCGTGCGCAATATCATGTTCAGAGGAAGATTCCGATGCAGTGTCAAGGACGCGGGAGATACAACACGCCCGGCAATGGAACCTAAATGTCGTGGTACACAAACATTATAAGTTCCACGACTCGTGGGAATCATATTTATGCTCTATCGTTGGGAACATTGGAAGTCGAACCCAAGACTGCGGTGCCTCGAGCTATAACGCTGGTATTCTGAAGGTACAACATAATTCTTATCCGGTCTAAGTCAACTATGTATGCTATAGTTAATTTATATTCGCAACATGGCTGTATCAAATGAAACCAGTGTTGCAAGTGTCGGAGGCAGAGATACTGTCGGGGTAGGGCTGCGCTGTCGTGTCGGAGGCAGAGACACTGTCGGGGTGGGGCTGCGCTGTCGTGTCGCGCGACCCCTTCATATCTCTTTATATAATATTATGTATGACAAACGAGCACACCGGTGACCCGATGGTGAGAGATGACTTAGGCCAACACAACATTCATCTCACACACAGACTCAGTGTCATGCGGAGTCAGCCCACGTCAGGTCATGTCGCGGGAATTGGAGCGTCGCGTTACCCATAACCATGGTTACTGCATGCTACCGCTTCTTCCCGGTCGACCCATTCATGTCGCAGCCAGTAACTACATGTAGCGTAAAACTGTAAAAATAAAATGGTAAAGATGTGTCTCGATCCCTTAGTTATGTGTTATTGCCCTTGTGCTGACAGCGACGAGTGTCTGACGTTACTCGAGCTTGTCCGGCGGTTGTGGTGAGCCCGCGCCGCTGCATGGCGCCAACCGACACACTGCTCAATTGAACAAGATTGGAGTTAAAGAAAAGCCTCGATCGAATGGAGCGGTCTCTAGGTCTCTAGGCCCATATTACATAGACAGATAAATAGACAAACAGCCTGCGACGCTGCTCGTAGAGACTGTACTACGGTACTTATATTCTACTACTGTAAAAAACCAAGTCCATTGAAATTAAAACCAACAACACAAAATACATTAAATTCATCACCCATATGCCGTAAACATGAGCAAATAAAATATTAAGGAGATAGTTTACATCGTCCGCCCGTCGCGTTCTCCACGGGGCTCCAGGACGCGCACCCTGTCTTCTCTGAGCATTGGGATGGGTCGTTTCGTTACAATGAGTAAACATGAACAACATGTCCATATATTTAACGCCAACCTTGATAAATAGAACTATGCACTGAAGCAATAGTTCGGTCGTCCGGGGTGACCAGCACGCAGAGCTCAGAGCTCTCGCACGAAGGACAGCGAGCCTGGCCCCGCGACCCCGCGGACGTCGTAGGTGCGTCTGTCGCTCGTAGCGTCGCGCCACCCTGCGGAACTAACGCAAATACTTTCCGTAATAACAATGTCGTTCATGCTGTGCGTTTTTTATAAGATGAATGAGTGAGTGAAGGTAGAGTGATCAACTAGCATAGTTCTGTTGGTTCCACTCACCCAAGCGTTGACATTCGACCTTAATAAAAAAACATATTGGCTAGTAGCCCCCAAGGATTGAGATGGAACTCCTCGTCACGATCAATAAGAGCTCAGACTTCTTCCACTCACCAGGTGACGTCAGTAGCGCTAACCTTAATTCACGGCGGAATTCTGCAAAGCGCGGCCTCTCATGATGATTCAGATTGTTTACATAGCTTTAGTGCGATTCTATCGTATAATAACCACGGCCCGGCAAGCCACGCTGCAGCTAGAAACGGGTAGGATAACACTCTTAGAGAATACCATCGGAAAGTTGAACGGAACTGTAGCCGTATGGTAATCGCCGATAACGAGGTGCCGGCCTGGACGTGAAGCGAGCATCGCATTAATGAAATAACTTTAATAATTATAAAGGAATTATGAAAAAAACTTGCATAGTTTGTCGCGTGAGCTTTTTAGAGACACACACATTGTGTTGTTCTTTAGAGACACACGCATTGTGTTGTTCTTTAGAGACACACACATTGTGTTGTCCTTTAGAGACACACGCATTGTGTTGTTCTTTAGAGACACACGCATTGTGTTGTTCTTTAGAGACACACACATTGTGTTGTTCTTTAGAGACACACACATTGTGTTGTTCTTTAGAGACACACACATTGTGTTGTTCTTTAGAGACACACACATTGTGTTGTTCTTTAGAGACACACGCATTGTGTTGTTCTTTAGAGACACACACATTGTGTTGTTCTTTAGAGACACACACATTGTGTTGTCCTTTAGAGACACACACATTGTGTTGTCCTTTAGAGACACACACATTGTGTTGTTCTTTAGAGACACACACATTGTGTTGTTCTTAGAGACACACACACATTGTGTTGTTCTTAGAGACACACACACATTGTGTTGTTCTTTAGAGACACACACATTGTGTTGTCATTTAGAGACACACACATTGTGTTGTCCTTTAGAGACACACGCATTGTGTTGTTCTTTAGAGACACACGCATTGTGTTGTCCTTTAGAGACACACACATTGTGTTGTCATTTAGAGACACACATTGTGTTGTCATTTAGAGACACACACATTGTGTCGTTCTTTACAGACACACATTGTGTTGTCATTTAGAGACACACACATTGTGTTGTCCTTTAGAGACACACGCATTGTGTTGTTCTTTAGAGACACACACATTGTGTTGTTCTTTAAGACACACGCATTGTGTTGTTCTTTAGAGACACACACACATTGTGTTGTTCTTTAGAGACCCACACATTGTGTTGTTCTTTAGAGACACACACATTGTGTTGTCCTTTAGAGACACACACATTGTGTTGTTCTTTGAATACTCGGAACAACCACGCGAGCCCAGCGCCACTACGCGCTTCTCACTTTAGGTATACTTAGTATCTACAACGTTATTTAAACTTATTATGAATTAATTAATATATAATATATATGGTATCTAATTAATTGATTAATCTTCACAGGTAACAACGACTCTTATTGAGAATTGACGAATTTTTATTGAGCATAGAAAATCCATGTCGCTAACGTAGACCACAGCTCGGGTATTTGGCCCTTACTGCGATATAAAAGTCTAACTAAACATCACAACGTATAGCGTAGTAATCAATTATTAAAGTTATTCAAAACGCCAATCAGTACTCAACATCCGGGAACACGCGGCAATCCCATAATAGCAAGGATTAATTTGCGTTCACCAAATAAACGACTATGAAACTAACAAAAGGGAAAATTCAAAATCAGATGCTAGGGTAGGCTTTATTTATTTACAAGGAAGTCAGCTAAACTTTATTCATTTACAAGGAAGTCAGCTAAATTTTATTCATTTACAAGGAAGTCAGCTAGACTTTATTTATTTACAAGGAAGTCAGCTAAACTTTATTCATTTACAAGGAAGTCACCTAAACTTTATTCATTTACAAGGAAGTCAGCTAAACTTTATTTATTTACAAGGCAGTCAGCTAAACTTTATTCATTTACAAGGAAGTCAGCTAAACTTTATTTATTTAGAAGGAAGTCAACTAAACTTTATTTATTTACAAGGAAGTCAGCTAAACTTTATTTATTTACAAGGAAGTCAGCTAAACTTCATTTATTTACAAGGAAGTCAGCTAAACTTTATTCATTTACAAGGAAGTCAGCTAAAATTTATTTATTTACAAGGAAGTCAGCTAAACTTCATTCTTTAGAATTTTCCCTTTCTAACAATCATGTAGATAACGTAGAGTTTAAGTCGTCACTTATATTATAGTGACAGTCTAACAAATTTTGAAAACGTAGGTGCATATACAAGTTGCGGTCACGTCGCTTAGACGTCTAGACTACTCGCACGAAAAACATATCTATTCCAATAGTTCATTGAGGCATGTGGTATACGTATAGACGAATAGAAACCTCCCTTGCTTAATAAAAAAATTAGTTTGTAGCTCTAGGCTGTCATTTTTTTGTTGAGTATTTTCAGGAACATAGATATATTTAATACAAAATTTTTGTGTGTCTTCTATCCAGTCATTATATCTAAGGTCACATTCAAATCGGATTCCCACGTACAGCATTACTTTTAATGGTTTTAGTTTCAGTGAGAACCTAAACTTCGCTATTGAACGTATCGACATGCTTTTCAAATGTTAAGCTACAGACGTGGTGAACAGCCACATCACATATTATCAGTAAATAATGAAGTACGATCTAACTTATTTTTTTCTATATTTCAGAAATGAAAACATCGAGAACATCACGCAGCCAGAAACATCTCCATCAATCTCTGGATCGTACAGCACATCGAGAGAGGTTAAGAATAAGACACGAATTATTGGAGAATCCATAACAAAGGTCACAGGTCAGCTGCTTCATAAAACATCCGATGGCACAGTGGACAATCCTACAGTAATAGACACAAGAACTCCACCGAAACTCAAATTTCAACTAAAACAGCGCATTAAAACAAAAAACGATGACGGTGATGAGCCAATGGAGCTGTCTCATACCGGCGTAGCAATACCCCTTACGATGGAGGAATTGGAAGCAGAAAACACCGCCACGGATGCAGTAAGCGAATCGTCAACATCTAATGAAGGTATATCGACTTGGATCCTTTTGAATAATCCATTAAATAAAGAAAACCCATCTTCAACTACAGAAACTACAAAAATCGAGGAACAGCCGAAAAAACAAAATCCAGTAAACTCAAAGAATAAACATAAAAGACCACAAACAAGCAAGGTCCCCAAAAGGCCGATAATTGGTAGTACTAACAAATCTGACTTAGTTGCCGGTGGTTCCGCCATTAACGAAAATGTCTATAATAAAATAAAAGATACAGTATTGTCAAACGTCCAGAAGAATAAAAACAACGCACAACGTACATTAACATCAACTACAAGAACAACTTCTGTGACTACAACTGAAGTCGCTACAACCAGGAAAGAAATAGTAACGAAGGCTCCCAGTTCAATATCATCTCTAGTAAAAGTTACTGCCAAACCCGTTAAAAAGAAGATGAAGAATAAGTTGAAAGTAAGTACAACTACACCTGCAGTTAGTGAATCAGCTCTCTTACCCATGGAAGCCAAAGAACAGGAAATAGAAATTGAAGTAAGCACACCTTTTACCACAACTAAGAAACCAAAACGTACATCTACTAGAAAAAAGAGTAAAACAAAGAAAAGAAAAACGACTAAACCTAAACCCGAAAGCACAACCACTGCGGCAGCTGTATTGAAAACTGCTAATAAGACCAAATCTTCAAAGCAACCCAAACCAGCTAACACGGGACCGATTACAACACAGATTTATAACTACTTTTCACGAGAAGTTATGCCAACCGTTGGTGTAGGTGTTATTGGATTAGCGAGTTTAGTAGGAATTGCCAGTTACTTCTTATATCCTTTTACTACACCGATAAGGCGAACATTTGAAGTCGATAAGAAAGATGATATTTATAAGAATAACGCCGAGGAATACGCAAGCGAAGGTAACGGTCAAGCAGAAGAAGAAATGCTTGGTACTGTTCTTGCAGGGATGCCAACTCACGCAAAACACAAAATTAACCCATACGCTGCTCAAACTCCTCATGTGAACAGATATTCAGTGAAAAAAGATCAAGATCTTCGCTATCGTCACGTGCAACACCCATCCGGCTTTGACCCTCTCTATAAGGTACATTATGCTCAACAAAAAACTGGAATTGCCCATGGAGCCGTATATCCTGAACCTCTCAATTATGACCACCAACAGTATGAGACCCGGCATGCGTATACAACAGAAACAAAGTATGACAAAGGATCGACGTCTTACACACCGCACCCAGCTGTGGAACCTATTTACGCAGTTCCACAAACAGGTCCCTCGGGAGCTTTATCATATGGTAGCGACGCAATTAACTCCGTGGTATACGGAATAAAACCTTTAGCCGAGTCCAACTTTAAGCCCGTGTATCCGTTTGATGGACAATTTTATGGCGAAACAACCAACCATCCAGCTACCTATTCGGCTACGTCAATGTATTTAGGATCTAATAACGACGCTGAAGACTCTGCAGATAAATATAGTGACATTTCAAATTCAAATGCAAACAGTGGAATGGTGGACAATAAATTTGTTGTAGGTAATGTACCCAAAGAACTAAGTGAAGAATCGGCCACACCTGCGGTAGTCCCAGAACACGGGCCCAGGAGTATAAATATAAGGAAGCGACGTAGTTCTCGCAAACTGAGAAGCATTACTCAATCTATTGAAGATATTCTCAAATCTTCGAAAGATAAGAAAGATATTTTTCTGAGCAATGAAATAGACGAAATTCCTACTATGGCATCAGATTATTCTGCCATGTATGAAATGTTAAAAGAAAATAAGGATTTACCAGAAAACTCGCAAGAGAAAATAGTTATTCCAGTGTATGCCCTATCCTTAGATCTGGCGAAAAATGAATCTTTAATTCAGGACCTGACATCCACAGCAAGGAATGTAGTGATTGAAAGCGTATCAACTTTACCTATAGACAATAATAAACAGGACTTAACTACGACCGAAACAGAGGAATCAAATGAATTAGATGTGACAACAAATTCATTTAAAGTGTACGAAGTTTTCACTAACAATCCAATAAATAATCCCGACCAGAGCAGCTCATTTATGAATGACGGCATATCAACAGCTGACACAACCAAGCAGATAAGAAATATGAATACTGAAACTACCACAGAATTGAAATCCGAAACTACTTCAACCATGCCGCCCTCGCCGTCACCTATAACAGAACCTAAGATACCAATGATAACTACTTCACCAACACCGGCCTATGGCCCTGAAGTAATCACGTATCCTCCTTTAAATCAAGATGGCGGATTTTTTGGTTTTCTTAAGCGTTTAGTCGAATTTAAATACAGACTTGGATTAAGTATCCTACAGAGCACATCTGATTCTTTAAACAGATATTTACGTGGCATGGAGGACACCGTGAAGAATGTCGCTACAGCATCGCATCATTAGGTTAAGAAGTTAGTGTATTTATTTATTTGCTTCATTACACAAATAAATTGTTTGCATCGACTTGACCCCAAACAATCTATGTAGGGTTAAAACAATAGAGATTGGATATAGTAGGTGCTGAATATGGTTAGCCTGAAGTAATGAAATAGAACACGTGTTTGTTTCAATGAAGTTAGGTAACTTTCGCGCTAAACTTTCCTTTAAACAAGAACAACTTTTACGAAAATACTGCTTTTGTTTACCAGGAAACATTTTTTCGTGAAAAATAATGTGTTTAAATGTACAGAACAAAGAACTCATAAGACTAGACATTTCATTAGTAGTCCTTCCCTTCTATAAATCTTATTACACTGTGTGTATGGTAGGCTAAGAGTTTTGTTTATGACATTAGATTTTAGAGAAGCATTTAGATTATAAGGAACAGGGAAACTTGATAAGTGTTAGTTTTAAGGAAACGTTAGAAATATTTATATTATACTTTAAGTATAATTTTCATATTGTACTGTTGAAAATTATGAGAATAGTCCAAAAAGTGAACACAACACACATGAACCTCTGTGAGTACATGAAGCCAAGTCTCGCGACAAGACATGTGTTGTGACCACAGACTTGGCTGGTTGTTACTTTTTGATAATTCGCTTTATTACTGCACAAGGGAAATATATTATATTTTCAGAATGTTATCCCCGATCCATGTTCTTAAAGAATTGTGATTGAGGAAAGCCTACTGAATGTATATTGTGATATAATCGATATTTTTAAAAACGTAAAATTTAATTAAAAAAAATTATGGAAAAATAAAAATTGTTTATATTACTCTGTAATCTTTGTTTTTGTTTATTACTAGAATCGAATTTAAAATTATAAAAATATTGAAATACAACAATCAATGTTTCTTGTAAAATTTCATAAACACGAAAACAATACGAGTGACTGCCAAGACAACCTAACCCGGAGCAAACAATACGAGTGACTGCCACGACAACCTAACCCGGAGCAAACAATACGAGTGACTGCCACGACAACCTAACCCGGAGCAAACAATACGAGTGACTGCCAAGACAACCTAACCCGGAGCAAACAATACGAGTGACTGCCACGACAACCTAACCCGGAGCAAACAATACGAGTGACTGCCACGACAACCTAACCCGGAGCAAACAATACGAGTGACTGCCACGACAACCTAACCCGGAGCAAACAATACGAGTGACTGCCACGACAACCTAACCCGGAGCAAACAATACGAGTGACTGCCAAGAAATCCTAACCCGGAGCAAACAATACGAGTGACTGCCACGACAACCTAACCCGGAGCAAACAATACGAGTGACTGCCAAGAAATCCTAACCCGGAGCAAACAATACGAGTGACTGCCACGACAACCTAACCCGGAGCAAACAATACGAGTGACTGCCAAGACAACCTAACCCGGAGCAAACCACTAGGTTAGGCTCTTTTCTACACATACCCCAATATGTTCTTGTATTTTATTTGGAACAACAAACAATAGTACAATAGTACACTACAAGGAAAGAAAAAAGAAAACTTAAGTGTTAGGTTGTACATCCGTCCACATAGCACTCGAGTTGTGTGGCTGCTTAAAAGTGTTGCCTAGCAATGATGGGGCATGTTATTTACCATATATGTATTAAATATTATAAAATGTAATTTAATAATAAGATTTAATTCAAGCATTTTTAAGATTTTTTACGTCTACGATAAAGAAGATGCCAAAAATATCAATATGGGTGAATCTGTCGTTAAAAATTGATACTAATCTGCGCAGCGGTATGCGTGTGCCAGCGTTGGTGCGACCCTACGACCACTAGCTGCCAACACGACACTACGACCACTAGCTGCCAACACGACACTACGACCACTAGCTGCCAACACGACCCTACGACCACTAGCTGCCAACACGACCCTACGACCACTAGCTGCTGTTAATTCTAGTTCATTTAACGGCGTTGGACAATACTTACTATTACATATATTATATTAAAATAAACTGCAGCGATATACTCTCGATCGGTCTCATAATAATTAGGTTATATTTATCACAAAGTTGGTCGTATGGTAAATTAAAAGGATTAAGCCGTAATGCATGGCACGTAAAAAAATTCGAATCAATTTCAACTATTTCATAGCTTCAAAATATTTTATATAAAGAGGTTCCCATATAACACACGCATACGCCACCTGCGGCAGCATCAGGCTTTTATAAATTTCGATCGACGTTTCTAAGTGAAGTTTTTGATCTAAAGTTACACCAAGATCTCGAAACGATGTAACTAATTACGTAATTAATAAGGTTTTTTTTGTATAACTCAATAATTGAGACTTTGAAATAGTTTAAATTTATTTTTATGACTGTAACGACTTAGTTTGTTAAGATCACCTGAAAAAGTAAACAGTCATTTGAATCTCTCGATTTAAAGACTATCAGGTCGTCAGTATAAAACAAAATGTTTCCACATCATAGTTTTCCATATTATGAAATAGAATTCGATTAAAAATAACTGCAGGCAGGCTGCCCGGCGCTGCACTTCTGGTGGAATCTAACCAAGTAAGAGCCTTTTTTATACAAACTTAGGTATAATTTGTGAATAACGATACTGTTAGACAAATAGAAAGGTGGTTTCCATGTATTTACACATAAAGAAGACGTTTTGTCCACCGATTAAATAAATGTGACGGACGAGCAGGACATATCAGATATCAGATATCGTTTAGATAATTATTGTACGTATATAAATACATGTTTAAGTGAATATTTTTAAGTCATTAGTTTTAGTAAAGTGTTGTCAAGCTATTTACAAATAAATTGGTGAATAGAACGACGACGTATTGTTTTAAGGATTTAAATATAAATACAAGTTTTTTGTGTTTCGTACCTTGTGGCAACCGCTGAACTTTGAACTTGATTGGAGAAACGCGTAAGCGACGCTATCTGCACGGCGCTTACAACCTTTGGTTCACACACTCTCGACCGAACATAAAGTAGTAACAGATAAGTGTTTTTATTTATCTTGACATCACGAACTTTATATATTTGTGGCCCTTCATCAGATCAACGGGAGTTATTGTAACACATGCAAAACTGTTAAAAATTCGGAAAGTATAATATGTTCACAATCCTCTTGTAAAAAACCATATCACTATCTCTGCGTTGGTTTAAAAGCAAATAATTTCAAAAAGGTCATGTCCTGGAAATGTTCTAAGTGCATGTCCAAGAAAGCTGATAATGGTGATTCTCTTGTATATCCTGTTCAGTGTTCAGATGACGACACGGAAGTGGACAGCAGGGACATTTTAACACGACGTCGCCGCCGTCAATCGCCAGATAAACCGGAACCCCTTGACTCGGAAATAAAAAAAAACCGAATCCGCAATGATTTGCTAGAAATTATAAGAAATGAAGTACCGGTTATTCTAAGATAACTCATTTGTAATGAATTTAAAATAATAAGTAATAAGTTAAGTGATTTGGATATTCAATACATAAGTGGAAAGCATGATGATGATCAAAAGTTGCTATCGGAAGCGAATGATAACATTAAACGTCTAAAAATTGAAAATTCAACCCTTCGTAACGATATGAAGGACATGCAGAACAAAATCTCTGCGGTTCAACACCAAGCACGAACAGTGGGTAAGACAACAAAATATAGAGATTATAGGCGTACCAGAGAGGAATAACGAAAACCTCACCGATATCATAAAAATATAGAGATTATAGGCGTACCAGAGAGGAATAACGAAAACCTCACCGATATCATAAAAAGATAGCAGCAAAGGCTGGGCAAAAAATCATAGAATCCGATGTAGATTTTGCCCATAGAGTACAAACGCGACAACGATCGAACATTAAGCCGCGGTCTATTATCGTTCGGTGAAGAAATGCCGGAATCTTTCTACTTCCGATATCGTACTGACAGCTGAACCAAAAGTTATTTACATTAACGAACATCTGACACCACGTAACAAGAAACTTCTAATAGAAGCCAAAACAAGGGCCAAAGAATTGAATTATCGTTACGTGTGGACAAAAAACTGTCGAATTTACGTCAGATTCAGCAAAAATACGCCCCCTTTGTTGATTCATACCAACGCAGACCTGAAGAAGATCCTCTAGTAGTATTATTTTGGATAATATTTATCTTTTTTTATTGTTTAGTACCTTTTTGTGTTATCTTTGTTAATTTTATTTTTGTTTTATTTTATTAACACGTTCATTTTTATTCTTATATTAATTACTCAGTAGATCTTACCTACGTCAGTATTCGCGACTTTCACAAAAATACACATTATTATTACATTACACACTTCCCATCAGGACTTTACTATTTACACTTAATAAAAACCGTTATCCATATTTGTTCAGAAACTGTTACATTAAACAATACAATTATTATCGACATACTTGCGATACAATAACAATACCACAAGAAGACACGTGTACAAGATTTGAATTATCTGTGCCTCAAAAAAGGTAAAATAAACACTTTAAACGTATTATACCAAAACGTTAGAGGCCTAAGAACGAAAACTTCAGAATTCTTTAAAAACATCTTGACTTGTAACAGCGATATAATAATAATTACAGAATCATGGTTACGGATAACCGATTTAATATATTTCGTCAGGATCGCGGCAGAAATAGAAGAGGTGGCGGCGTTATGATAATGGCGGCAGAAAGACATAACGCATCGACCTGAATGGGTACATGAGAACCTTGAATGTCTTTGGGTAACAGTTGTTTAAAAAAATAAGCGTTAATCAGAACCTACATATTTGTGCTACTTATTTCCCTCCAGACAATGCGCTGCCGCAGCGATTGCATGATTTTTCTGTCCAACTATCGTCTCTAATATCCTCATGTCCGGACGATTTGTTCCTTACAAGAGGAGACTTTAACCTTCCTTATCTTCAATGGTCATCTGAAGGCCCAATATTACTCAAAAAGAAACGTTGATCTACAAATCTCCGCAGAAGCATTATTAAATCAGACTAGGATTCTCGGTGTCAAGCAACATAATCTGCAAGTAAATACTTATAACAACACTCTAGATCTCATTTTCACTAACTTTGCTGAAGCTGTTAATAAATCACCAATATCACTTGTACATGAGGATGTTTTTCATCCAACCCTCGAAATTGATACGACTGATATATTAATACCCTGGAGATTTCAAATCAGATTGTTTTGAAGTTCCATCCGGTGTTCCTCAAGGATTTCTTTTAGAACCTCTTTTATATTTAACCTACCTTTTTTGACATTGGATCATGTTTTCATCATAGTAGTTTCCTTCTTTATGCAGATGATATATATATATATTGCTGCTAACACTAAAAAATGCACATGAATATCTTTCACTCGCAAAATGCATCCTTTGCAACACGAATAACCGTGTTATGTGATAACACATAGATGGGAAATTTATAACTAAAACAAATATTGTTAAAGACCTAAGATAGACAATAAGCTAACCTTTTCGGAACATGTAACACTCATAACTAATAAAGCCTACAAAAACTTGGGATTCATAATTCGAAAACTTTTAATGATACGAATTGTATTAACACTCTTTATTTCGCATATGTTCGCAGCGTTTTAGAATATTGTGCCACTGCTTGGAACCCCCAATACAAAAAACATATAACAGCTATAGAAAATATACAAAAGAAATTTATACGGTATCTCAATTACGGCAGCGGACATTACGAAGATAATTATGATAACTCGTGTTTTTTATCATAAATTATCCATTCTGTGGGATCGTAGATGTGTAGCGGACATGTTGCTACTATATGATGCTTGCAATGGGATACTAGATTGTCCACAATTGTCACAGCGTCTAATGAGTTTTAGCACTCCCAAGAAACGAACAAGAGTAACAGAACTGTTTTATTGTCCACAGACTCTTACTGACTACGCAAAAAACTCAGTTGTCAATAGAATATTACTTACGTATAATAAATATTTCTCGAATACAGATCCCTTCCACACATCAAAAGCTATGTTCAAAAATACCATTATAAACACTCTTAGAGATTACACTCCTCATCACCACCATCATTAGTTTCAATGGACGTTCAAACACACCCACACATACACACACTCGCGCGCGCACACACACACGATTGCTGACGTAGATTAAGGTCCTTAAAAATCTATTTAATTGTAAAATATGTCATTGGCGTAGTCATGTCTAACAATGTACGTACAATACATAAATAATGTAATTCTATAATGGCTTGAACATTGTGCATAAAGAAATTATAAAAAGTACTTTTTAATATTGTAAGCTGTAGATTTAATAAAATAAAATAAAAATAAAAACATATTAACATCACTGGAACGCTTACGATTTAAGAACATATTGGAAGCACACCCCTATTGTCAGAAACAAACCTACGAAGAAGAACAGTGTTCTCTAGTCTAGGTCATATATCATGTAATTTACATATTGTTTATGAAACCTCCATATATAACTATAGAGAAAATATTTCCTTATCTTAAATTTATGTATTTTTATTCATTTTACCCAGGTTTTCTTTTTACTTTTAATAATATGGATTAATGATGGTTGGTTGGTTGTATTAATATATTTTATTTTCTTATGACCATCATCTGTGAGTTTGGTCTGATGCTTCTGTTATACAGTTGCAAATAAACCTCTCATTCAGCACGGTCGTTCTTTAATTCATTCAGATAGCCATCACGCAACTTTCAACCCTAATTGGTGGAACAATGGTGAAAACCATGAAGTACTTTGATTATATTAATATCGATGGTGTTGTGTTTTGTTTTACGATTGTATGTTTCTTCTTTTTATTAAATAGAATAGGTGGCAAACGAGCAGGCAGCCCACCGGATGGTAAGTGGTCACCGCCGCCCGCGGACAGCCGCAAGAGGAGCCGCAAATACGTTGCCGGCCTTTACGGAATGTGAAGACTCTTTGTCTTCTCTTAAGTCGTATCGGTTCGGAATCACCGCTGGCGACAGCTTATTCCACAGAGTATTTGAGCGTGGCAAGAAATTTGCGTGTGCGCGTGAAGCGCACAGTGGTACCTGTTTTTATATTGCTTATTTTGTATTGCCAACCATCGAGATGATGAGGATGAAATTTTGAATTCTGTCGTGATGTACGATGTTTACACTCAGCAAAAAAATGCAAAGAGATGCAATATCTCGTCGCAACGTCAGTAAGTCAAGCCGATCAGAAAGTACCTGGCCATCAATGATTCGGGTCGCTCGTTGCATGTGTCCAAACGGAAGAAGCTGGTACTGGGGTGCCCCGGCCCAGAGAAGAGGACAATATTCCGTGTGAGGCCGAACTTGCGCTTTGTAAAGTTGCACACAGTGAGCCGACATGAAATACTGTCTCGCTCTATTAAGCACTCCGATATATAAGAATTCCGATACCATCTGAGGTAGTAATGGGAGTGTTTTCAAAATATGGAGATGCGACAAAAGAAATTTTTGTAGCGGTAAACACACTAACTTATAGTTAAATTGGATTAGCTTTTGTCAGTCCCAATCTGAAACTTTGTTTAACAAACTCACGACACAAGTTTGTTCCGGCAGTCATTGACGTTTTCTCGAGAAATATTGGGGCGGCCATTGTATGACGCATCCCCCATGCTGTCATCCAGATCGCAATTAATGTTATTAATTTGCAACATGTCATTGATATACAAAAGAAACAAGGCAGGAGATAGCACACAGCCTTGTGGAAAACCGGCATTCATAGGTTTGGAGTCTGAGCATGCACCATCGATTACGACCTTGATAGGAAGGAAGCTACGTCCAGACTTACCGCCAAGGCCCATCCCTTGGACACGACTGCCTGCGCCCATCGAAGAATCAAGTAGACCAGAAGGTCACCAGCTGACCAACCCCGACGTAAGCGGTACTGGCAGTCGTAGTTCTAGGTAATAACTTCCACTGTGGCGGCAACGACCAAGACTCCGCACCGCACACGCTCGCTGCTTGCCCCTGGGACGACGAGCGGCGGGTCTTAGGTCGGAACCTGTCCCTGCGCGGGGAATCGGCGTGGAGGGCCGTAGCCTCCTTCTGCGAGACCGTAATGGTCCGAAAGGAGGCTGCCGAGCGTGATAGCGAGAGGACCGATCCTGCTCGGAGACGTGGACGACGAGGCGCTCGCGCGCCTCGTTACGGTTCTCCTATCGGTGGACCCGTACCGTAAACGGGGTCCTACGGGTCGCTGACGATCGGAGTGGGGGCTCCGACCGTCCAGTAATAGCGACCCCGAGGAGGACGACGGCACGACGTGGTACCGTGTCGTCGTGATAGTTCCGCGAGGGTTCTGGGGGTGCGATCTTCACGCACGCCCCCGGGACGGGCTATCCCAGCGAAGAGCAGTGGGGTTGCGGTTGCGTTAGGAACATTTTCGTTCTCAGTGCCCAATGCGCGGGTGGAGCTTGCATTTCCCCTTGATTTCTGTATCCGGGGGAAAGGCAACAAATGATAGTGGGTATTGGGAACTGGTGACGATATATCGTTTCCAGTGCCTAATGCTCATAGGGGAGGGACGGGCTCGGTGTGTACTAACACTGCCTCCGGGCACAACCGTCCAGAACTGGGGAGTTACGTCGGCTCCACCAGCGCGCCGTAACCCGCTGTACTCTCTTCAAAGACCCCATCGCTGACGATCATGGGGTACGAGGTGCAGCGGAGCGGAGGGCTTGCTTAATTGGCCGGCCCGCGAGAAGGAAAACTCTTTAAAACCAGACAGCGAAGTCGTAAAAACCTGTGGGTACCAGGCGACCCCCACAGTATGTAGCCTTGTCTCCGGAATAGGCGTCACCCGGGAATCGACCGTTATTTTCGACCTTAATCGTGGGAATAATTATGAGTAAAACTACAAAAAATACAACTGAGGAGAAGGACCAGCCAACGCAATTGCGGACTCAATGATTAAGTCCGCAATTGCGTTGGCTGGTCCTTCAACATCTGAGGGCCAAAGTAGAGACGAAGTATCTGTGTCGGAGGGACCAGTGGTTCCGGCACGGGATAGACGTGGGCGCTTTATGCGCCCGAGTACGCCAGTCAGTTTTTGCGGTGAAAGCGATGGTGGAAGATCGGACGCATCGCTCACATCCGCCACTTCCGACGTGTCCGCAAGGACTCGGAAAAGGAGAGCCAAGCCTCCGACCATAGCTGACAAATTTCCAGCTGAAGGCATGGACGTGGAGGCCGCCGACGATGAAGGCATTTGGGACCCGACAGTGGCTCAATCATCGACGAGGGCTAAGGCGGGCCTTCCAAAACCCGAGGATATAGCAAGGGATTTGGAAGGCAAGTCAATGACGGACCTGGCTGCCTCCATTCGCGAAAGCCTGCTGGTGGTGGACAAGGTTGCCGACAAGTCCGGCAACCTAAAGGGGTCATTTGTCCACAGCCTGCGGGTGGCAACGAGAATGGTTGAGGCGGCAACCTCGGAGTTAGCGCGGAGGGTCTCGCAGCCCCTTAATATCGAGAAGCTCGAGCGCGAGAACGCAGAGTTGCGTTCACAGCTGAGCTATCAACGAGGGTAGGAGCCTGACAGAGGAGCTCAGCGCACTCCGAAGGTGGGAAGGAGCACCTGCGGCTAGGGCACGTCCGTGCAATGCCACCAAGACGCCAGTGCCTGCGCCGGCAAGCAGGGACTTTGAGAGTCTCCTGATGGAGTGCATTGATGCGCTCATTGAGAAGAAATTGGTGGCTTTTGGTTGGCCCTCTGGTTGATCCTCCAGAACAGGGTTCGACAATCGGTGCCGCGAAGAAGACGTCCGGCAAAGGAAAGCGCGCCAGCAGCCAGCTCCTCCCGCACCACGCTCGCTGCTTGCCCCTGGGACGACGAGCGGCGGGTCTTAGGTCGGAACCTGTCCCTGCGCGGGGAATCGGCGTGGAGGGCCGTAGCCTCCTTCTGCGAGACCGTAATGGTCCGAAAGGAGGCTGCCGAGCGTGATAGCGAGAGGACCGATCCTGCTCGGAGACGGGGACGACGAGGCGCTCGCGCGCCTCGTCACGGCCCTCCTATCGGTGGACCCGTACCGTAAACGGGGTCCTACGGGTCGCTGACGATCGGAGTGGGGGCTCCGACCGTCCAGTAATAGCGACCCCGAGGAGGACGACGGCATGACGTGGTACCGTGTCGTCGTGATAGTTCCGCGAGGGTTCTGGGGGTGCGATCTTCACGCACGCCCCCGGGACGGGCTATCCCAGCGAAGAGCAGTGGGGTTGCGGTTGCGTTAGGAACATTTTCGTTCTCAGTGCCCAATGCGCGGGTGGAGCTTGCATTTCCCCTTGATTTCTGTATCCGGGGAAAGGCAACAAATGATAGTGGGTATTGGGGAACTGGTGACGATATATCGTTTCCAGTGCCTAATGCTCATAGGGAGGACGGCCTGGTGTGTACTAACACTGCCTCCGGGCACAACCGTCCAGAACTGGGAGTTACGTCGGCTCCACCAGCGCGCCGTAACCCGCTGTACTCTCTTCAAAGACCCCATCGCTGACGATCATGGGGTACGAGGTGCAGCGGAGCGGAGGGCTTGCTTAATTGGCCGGCCCGCGAGAAGGAAAACTCTTTAAAACCAGACAGCGAAGTCGTAAAAACCTGTGGGTACCAGGCGACCCCCACAGTATGTAGCCTTGTCTCCGGAATAGGCGTCACCCGGGAATCGACCGTTATTTTCGACCTTAATCGTGGGAATAATTATGAGTAAAACTACAGAGGAGCTCAGCGCACTCCGAAGGTGGGAAGGAGCACCTGCGGCTAGGGTAACGTCCGTGCAATGCCACCAAGACGCCAGTGCCTGCGCCGGCAAGCAGGGACTTTGAGAGTCTCCTGATGGAGTGCATTGATGCGCTCATTGAGAAGAAATTGGTGGCTTTTGGTTGGCCCTCTGGTTGATCCTCCAGAACAGGGTTCGACAATCGGTGCCGCGAAGAAGACGTCCGGCAAAGGAAAGCGCGCCAGCAGCCAGCTCCTCCCGCACCACCCACAACTGCTGCGCCTACCGCAGCTCCCGCGCCTCCCACAACTCCCGCGAAGCCAGTGGGGACTGGCCCGGTTGTGGCATAATAAACATGGGCGGTAGTGGCTAGCTGTAAAGCCAAGAGGGTGGCTGCCCAGGCTACTCCTGTAACGCAAGCAGCCGTGACCCGAAAGGCGCCGGCAAAGGAGGCGGCTCCAAAAAAGCAAGTGGTGAAACCGGGTAAGCTGCCACGATCAGCGGCCATCACGGTCACCGTGCCGGAACATAGCCAGACTCAATACGCCGCAGTAATGGCTGTGGCGAAACAAAAAATAAAGCTGGCAGACTGCGGCATCGACACAGTGCGGCCAAGGAGGGCAGTTACGGGGACGTTGATACTGGAGGTGTCCGGCCCCGACTGCGCCTCTAAGGCCGACGTGCTCGCCGCTAAAATGCGGGACATGGACGTGCATATAGCACGTCCTTTGAAGACCGGCGAGTTGTGGGTGATGGACCTTCACGAGTCTGTCACCCCACGGGGGTCGCAGCAGCGGTGGCCGAAGCAGGTGGCTGCGCCGCCGCAGACGTAAGGGTGGGCACAATCCATCGCACACCCTTGCGTCTGGGGTCGGCGTGGGTGCGGTGTCTTCTGGGCGCCGTACGGAAACTGGCCGCGGCAAAGTTCGTCTGGCTGGGATGGACCACCGCTAAGGTTGAGGTGCTAGCAGCAAGGCCGCTGCAGTGATACCGGTGCCTTGAGTGGGGGCATGTTCGCAGCAGGTGCCCCAGCGAAAAGGACCAGCCAACGCAATTGCGGACTCAATGATTAAGTCCGCAATTGCGCTGGCTGGTCCTTCAACATCTGAGGGCCAAAGTAGAGACAGAATATCTGTGTCCGGAGGACCAGTGGTTCCGGCATCGGATAGACGTGGGCGCTTTATGCGCCGGAAGTACACTCAGTCAGTTTTGCGGTGAAAGCGATGGTGGAAGATCGACGCATCGCTCACATCCGCCACTTCCATTTGTCCGCAGGACTCGGAAAGGCAAGCCTCCGACCATAGCTGACAAATTTCCAGCTGAAGGCATGGACGTGGAGGCCGCCGACGATGAAGGCATTTGGGACCCGACAGTGGCTCAATCATCGACGAGGGCTAAGGCGGGCCTTCAAAGGCCGAGGATATGGCAAAGTTTGGAGGCAGAGTCAATGACGGACCTGGCTGCCTCCATTCATGAAAGCCTGCTGTGGTGGTGGACAAGGTTGCCGACAAGTCCGGCAACCTAAAGGAGTCGTTGTCCACAGCCTGCGGGTGGCAACGAGAATGGTTGAGGCAACCTCCGGAGTTAGCGCGGAGGTCTCGCATTTTAATCGAGAAGCTCGAGCGCGAGAACGCAGAGTTGCGTTCACAGCTGAGCTATCAACGAGGGTAGGAGCCTGACAGAGGAGCTCAGCGCACTCCCGAGGTGGGAAGAACTGCGGCACAGGGCGTCCGTGCAATGCCACCAAGACGCCAGTGCCTGCGCCGGCAAGCAGGGACTTTGAGAGTCTCCTGATGGAGTGCATTGATGCGCTCATTGAGAAGAGTGGTGGCTTTTGGTTGGCCCTCTGGTTGATCCTCCAGAACAGGGTTCGACAATCGGTGCCGCGAAGAAGACGTCCGGCAAAGGAAAGCGCGCCAGCAGCCAGCTCCTCCCGCACCACCCACAACTGCTGCGCCTACCGCAGCTCCCGCGCCTCCACAACTCCCCGCGAAGCCAGTGGGACTGGCCCGGTTGTGGCATAATAAACATGGGCGGTAGTGGCTAGCTGTAAAGCCAAGAGGGTGGCTGCCCAGGCTACTCCTGTAACGCAAGCAGCCGTGACCCGAAAGGCGCGCGCCGGCAAAGAAGGCAGCTCCAAAAAGCAAGTGGTGAAACCGCAAGCTGCCACGATCAGCGGCCATCACGGTCACCGTGCCGGAACATAGCCAGACTCAATACGCCGCAGTAATGGCTGTGGCGAAACAAAAAATAAAGCTGGCAGACTGCGGCATCGACACAGTGCGGCCAAGGAGGGCAGTTACGGGGACGTTGATACTGGAGGTGTCCGGCCCCGACTGCGCCTCTAAGGCCGACGTGCTCGCCGCTAAAATGCGGGACATGGACGTGCATATAGCACGTCCTTTGAAGACCGGCGAGTTGTGGGTGATGGACCTTGACGAGTCTGTCACCCCACGGGGGTCGCAGCAGCGGTGGCCGAAGCTGCGCCGCCGCAGACGTAAGGGTGGCACAATCCATCGCACACCCTTTGCGTCTGGGGTCGGCGATAGGTGCAGTATCTTCTGGGCGCCGTACGGAAACTGGCCGCGAAGCAAAGGATTCGTGGTGGGACGGACACGCGCTGGAGTTGGGGTGCTAGCAAGAGCCGCTGCAGTGATACCGGTGCCTTGAGTGGGGGCATGTTCGCAGCAGGTGCCCCAGCGAAAAGGACCGTAGCGCTAGGTGCTATGCCTGCTCGGAGCCGGGACACAAGGCGAGCCTGTGCACTGCGGCCACCTTGAAGTGCCCGGACCTTGGCCGCCCAGCCAAGCATCGGCTGGGGACCAAGGACTGCACACCAAAAAGCAGGACCAAGGGGAGGGGGCAGGGGGAGTCGATTGTCGACCTGTCATGGGCGACTCCCTCTGCTACTCGCATGGTGTCGGGATGGAGAGTGGCGGAAGATGTGGTCACGCTGTCCGACCACCGCCACATCGTTCTCGATGTGGCGCTCAGCCTCTCCCGACGAGTGCTGCCCGCCACTTGGCACCTGGCGCGGCCCTCCGCAGCGATGGTCCCTCAAGCGGCTCGGCTTATAGATATGCTCTGAAAGGCGCCGGCAAAGAAGGCAGCTCCAAAAAGCAAGTGGTGAAACCGGGTATGCCACGATAAATACGGTCCTGCATGCTGGAACATGGCCAGACTCAATACGCCGCAGTAATGGCTGTGGCGAAACAAAAATAACTGATTGAACTAGACTAGAAATGGCCTAAATGCGGCGCAGGATGACTGTCTAACGATTACACTGAACAAATGCTACAACAAAAACCAATTTGGAATGCCTAAGACTCTAATACACAAAGATATAGGTGGTTAGGTTAGGTTACAAAATCAGCACGAAAACGAAGACATGAAAATTTTACAAATGGAATAAAATTACGTAATTATGAAACTAAAATAACTGATTAGAACTAGACTAGAAATGGCCTAAATGCGGCGCAGGATGACTGTCTAACGATTACACTGAACAAATGCTACAACAAAAACCAATTTGGAATGCCTAAGACTCTAATACACAAAGATATAGGTGGTTAGGGTTAGGTTAGGTTACAAAATCAGCACGAAAACGAAGACATGAAAATTTTACAAATGGAATAGAATTACGTAATTATGAAACTAAAATAACTGATTGAACTAGACTAGAATTGGCCTAAATGCGGCGCAGGATGACTGTCTAACGATTACACTGAACAAATGCTACAACAAAAAACCAATTTGGAATGCCTAAGACTCTAATACACAAAGATATAGGTGGTTAGGGTTAGGTTAGGTTAGGTTAGGTTAGGTTAGGTTAGGTTACAAAATCAGCACGAAAACGAAGACATGAAAATTTTACAAATGGAATAGAATTACGTAATTATGAAACTAAAATAACTGATTACAACTAGACTAGAAATGGCCTAAATGCGGCGCAGGATGACTGTCTAACGATTACACTGAACAAATGCTACAACAAAAACCAATTTGGAATGCTTAAGACTCTAATACACAAAGATATAGGTGGTTAGGTTAGGTTACAAAATCAGCACGAAAACGAAGACATGAAAATTTTACAAATGGAATAGAATTACGTAATTATGAAACTAAAATAACTGATTACAACTAGACTAGAAATGGCCTAAATGCGGCGCAGGATGACTGTCTAACGATTACACTGAACAAATGCTACAACAAAAAACCAATTTGGAATGCCTAAGACTCTAATACACAAAGATATAGGTGGTTAGGGTTAGGTTAGGTTAGGTTAGGTTAGGTTAGGTTAGGTTAGGTTACAAAATCAGCACGAAAAACGAAGACATGAAAATTTTTACAAATGGAATAAAATTACGTAATTATGAAACTAAAATAACTGATTAGAACTAGACTAGAATTGGCCTAAACGCGGCGCAGGATGACTGTCTAACGATTACACTGAACAAATGCTACAACAAAAACCAATTTAGAATGCTTATGACTCCAATACACAAAGATATAGGTGGTTAGGGTTAGGTTAGGTTACAAAATCAGCACGAAAACGAAGACATGAAAATTTTACAAATGGAATAAAATTACGTAATTATGAAACTAAAATAACTGATTAGAACTAGACTAGAATTGGCCTAAATGCGGCGCAGGATGACTGTCTAACGATTACACTGAACAAATGCTACAACAAAAAACCAATTTGGAATGCTTAAGACTCTAATACACAAAGATATAGGTGGTTAGGGTTAGGTTAGGTTAGGTTAGGTTAGGTTAGGTTAGGTTAGGTTAGGTTACAAAATCAGCACGAAAAACGAAGGCATGAAAATTTGTACAAATGGAATAAAATTACGTAATTATGAAACTAAAAATAACTGATTAGAACTAGACTAGAATTGGCCTAAATGCGGCGCAGGATGACTGTCTAACGATTACACTGAACACATGCTACAACAAAAAAAAAACCAATTTAGAATGCTTATGACTCCAATACACAAAGATATAGGTGGTTAGGGTTAGGTTAGGTTAGGTTACAAAATCAGCACGAAAAACGAAGACATGAAAATTTTACATATGGAATAAAATTACGTAATTATGAAACTAAAAATAACTGATTGGAACTAGACTAGAAATGGCCTAAATGCGGCGCAGGATGACTGTCTAACGTTTACACTGAACAAATGCTACAACAAAAAACCAATTTGGAATGCTTAAGACTCTAATACACAAAGATATAGGTGGTTAGGGTTAGGTTAGGTTAGGTTAGGTTAGGTTACAAAATCAGCACGAAAACGAAGACATGAAAATTTTTACAAATGGAATAAAATTACGTAATTATGAAACTAAAAATAACTGATTACAACTAGACTAGAAATGGCCTAAATGCGGCGCAGGATGACTGTCTAACGATTACACTGAACAAATGCTACAACAAAAAAAAAACCAATTTAGAATGCTTATGACTCCAATACACAAAGATATAGGTGGTTAGGATTAGGTTAGGTTAGGTTACAAAATCAGCACGAAAAACGAAGACATGAAAATTTTTACAAATGGAATAGAATTACGTAATTATGAAACTAAAAATAACTGATTACAACTAGACTAGAAATGACCTAAATGCGGCGCAGAATGACTGTCTAACGATTACACTGAACAAATGCTACAACAAAAAACCAATTTGGAATGCCCAAGACTCTAATACACAAAGATATAGGTGGTTAGGGTTAGGTTAGGTTAGGTTAGGTTACAAACCCGTCCGGAGGGAGATCCAGTGTGGGGTTCCACAGGGGTCGGTTTTGGGCCCGTTACTGTGGAATCTCGCCTACGACTCTGTTCTGCGAGTCGAGCTCCCCGCTGGCGTTAATGTCATCTGTTACGCTGACGACACGTTGGTGGTCGCCAGCGGGGACTCCTTCGAAGGGACCAAGAACCACTGGCAGGCAGGGCGGAAATCGTCGTCGCCAAAGTCCACGAGTTGGCCCTCCCGGTGATCCCCTACCGCAAACGGGGCCCTACGGGTCGCTGACGCTTGATCAGGTAAAGGGGCTCCGACCTGCGTCAATAATAGCGACCCCGAGGAGGACGACGGCACGACGTGGTACCGTGTCGTCGTGATAGTTCCGCGAGGGTTCTGGGAGTGCGATCTTCTCGCACGCCCCCGGGACGGGCTATCCCAGCGAAGCGCAGGGGGGTTGCGGTTGCGTTCCTTACGGAGATCCCGCGACCCTTCGCGAGCGTTGGTGGCGACCACCATGGGGTTTTAGTCGGTGCGAGTCCGACGCAACCATCCTTGCCCCCGCAGGTGGGTATGCGTAGGCATTTCCCATGTAAAGGTTACAAACCCGTGGAAGTTGCCAGACCTTCTATCGGGCGCGTCCTCCAGGTGGCGGATAGGGGAATGCTGCCCAGATATGGGCGGTACCGGGAAACCGGCGCGGACCAAAACTGGCTGGGTTCGGGGCGTACCCTCAGTCCCTCACGGGACCGAGAAACGGCCAAGGGCTTTGTGCCCGATGAGGCGGGCCTCTTGGAGGCTCGAGGTTGCTCCCAGTATCCTTCACTCTTGTGAGGGGACAGGGGAGGCAACGCGTGCGGTGCTGTGCCAGGCGCACTTCGGCGAAAGCCGACACCGGACAACCCGTAAGCCCAGTAGGGCCCGGGGGCGCTATGGACGTATGCGCCATGGAGCCACGAGGAAGATAACCTCTCTAAAAAATAACCCCAATCCTAAGGTCTCCAGTGCCGATGGGATGAATGGCTGGTGGGGAGTCCAGCCGTTAGCTGAGGGCAGGGACCATACCCTTTAAAAGGAAAAAAATGAAAGCAGTCGGAAATAAAAAACTACCCCAGGGTGGTACCGGCAATGCCGGAGAGTCCACCCGGGCTAAGCCGGGCAGCCCGTCATATCTGGGGGCAACCCACTGCTGCGCGGTGATGCAGAAGCATCTACTGCCGGTCCCTTACCATCAGGGGACCAAAACGAGGGAGGAGCCGTGTCGGGGGGACCAGTGGTCCCGGCGCGGGACAGGCGTGGGCGGTTTATTCGCCCGAGCACGCCTGCTAGTTTGGGTGCGGAAAGCGACGGCGGAAGGTCAGATGCGTCGCTCAGATCCGCGACATCTGACGTGTCCGCAAGGACAACGAGGAAGAGGAGAGCCAAGCCTGTGACAATGACGGCCGACAAGTACTCTCTTCAAGGACCCCAGCGTTGACGATTATGGGGTACGTCGAAGTGCAGCGGAGCGGAGGGCTTGCCTTAATTGGCCGGCCCGCGAGAAGGATCACTCTATAAAACCAGACAGCGAAGTCTTAAAACCTGTGGGTACCCAGGTGACTCTACAGTATGTAGCCTTGTCTCTGGAATAGGCGTCACCCGGAGACCGACATTTTATTTCGTCCTAACTCGTGGGATTTGTTATGGAACTTTCAAAAAACCTAGAGAGAGAAGGAGACTCAGCGAAGAGCGCTGAGTCTGTAATAGCAGTCGACGGTCCCTCAACACCTAGGGACCAGAGCCAGGAGGGAAGAGCATTATCTGCGGGACCAGTAGTTCCTGCACGGGACAGGCGTGGACGCTTTGCGCGCCCAAGTGCGCCTGGTCGAGGCGGCCACCTTGGAGTTGGCGCGGAGGGTCTCCCAGCCCCCCAATGTCGAGAAGCTCGAGCGCGAGAACGCGGAGTTGCGCTCGCAGCTCGCCGAGCTCTCGACGAAGGTGGGGAGGCTGTCGGAGGAGCTCAGCGCCCTCCGTAATCGTGAGGAATCTCAGGCAGCCATGCCTCCTCCTCGGCGGGCCCCAAGCGCCCCAAAGTCAGGAGCGCGGATGAGGCGCTCATTGAGCGCTTTGGGGGCTCTTTGTTGAGGCAAGGTTGGCTGCCTTGAGAAGAAGATCTTCCCAGACAGGGTGATTCGCACACCATTGGGGGTACGCGAAGGACAGCCTACCACGAGTGCAGTACTGCCACCAACCCCGCATTTGGTGGAGCTAGACCCATCGCACTCGCGAAAGGCCAAAAAGAAGGCTAAGGGGAAGTCTGCCCATACACCGGTGGCAGACTACCCCCAGTACCGGCACCGAGGCCTTTAATGTCGGTGGAAGTGCCCGCTAACACCTGGGCACAGGTAGCGCGGAAGGCCAAACAGCCCAAATGCAAAGGCCTACAGAAAGCCGCCCCCAGAGCGCCTACTACCACCCAAGGCGCGCCGCAGAGCGGAAAAAAAGGATACAGGCCCATACGTACCCCGTCTACAGCAGCCGTGACGGTAACCGTGCCGACTGGCTCCTCCATCACTTATGCTAAGGTGATGGAGGTAGCCAAGTCTAAAATACGCCTGGCAGACCTGGGTATCCAGACGGTCCGCCAAAAACGGGCAGTGACCGGAGGTCTCTTACTAGAGATCTCTGGTCCTGACTGCAGCCCGAAGGCGGACCAACTGGCGGCAAAACTGCGCGAGTCTCTCTCAGACCTGAACGTCCGTATTAGTCGCCCGATCAAATCGGGAGACGTTAGGCTGAGAGACCTCGACGATGCCGTCACCCCGAGTGAGGTCGTGGCAGCGGTGGCTGAGGCTGGGGGGTGTTCGGTGGACGACATCAAGGTTGGAGAGGTCCACCGAATGCCAATGCGTATGGGCACATGTTGGGTGCGGTGCCCTAATGCGGCGGTGCGCAAACTGGTGGCCGCTTGGCGCGTTCGCGTGGGCTGGGGTTCTGCTCGGGTGCAGTTATTGAGCCCCAGGCCCATGCATTGCTTCCGGTGCCTGGAGAGGGGGCACGTTGGCAGTAGGTGCCCCAACCAAGTGAACCGGAGCACGCGCTGCTACGCGTGTGGAGAGACCGGGCACTGGGCCAAGGAGTGTAGAGCGCCTGCACTCAAATGCCCGCTGTGCTCGGATCTGGGGCGTCCCTCAAACCATCGCCTGAACGGTAAGAGGTGCGCCCCAAAGTCAAAGAAGAGCGGGAGACTGATATCTTCTCCTGCCTCCACGAGCGTAGCGGTCCCGGCGGCAATTCCGTCGCAACCCCGAGCACTAGCTCGGGAATGGAGGTCTCATAGGCCTCTTCACACCCCTCAAGGTCCTCCAGAGCAACCTAAACCACTGCCGCAATGCTCAGCATTTATTTATGCAGACAGTTGCGGAGTGGGGGGTTGCTCTGGCAGTAGTGGCGGAGCCCTATGCCGTGCCGAACTACCCTCGCTGGTTCGGTGATGAGCTGGGTTCCGTGGCGATCTACTGGGGGGGTGGTGAGGGTGTCCCACCCTGCTCCCTATTGGGAAGGGGTCAGGGCTTCGTTGCAGTGCAATGGGGCACCCTGGCCATAGTTGGCTGCTACGTCTCTCCCGCGAGGTCCCTCGCCGACTACGAGGTGTACCTGGATGAGGTGGCACTTTGCATTCGCAGGTGCCTCCCTCGTCCGTTGATTGTCCTAGGAGACTTCAACGCCCATTCCAGGGCGTGGGGGAATCCCAGAGACAGTCCAAGGGGAGAGACGGTGATGGAGTGGGCGGCTGGATTGGACCTCCGATTGGCTAATCGGGGGTCCGTAAGAACGTGCGTGCGGTGGTACTAGATAAGCTCCGTCCCTGGATGCCCCCGGTGACGGAAACTCTCGATCCAGCCCTTTTGGAAGGAGTGATCAGCTCGCTCTTTCCGGTGGGGCGGTCAAGTCCCTCAGTCCACCCCCAATCTTCGTGGGAGTGGAGAGACGAGATGGGGGTGACCTAGCAGGAGCTGGACCGAGCCGTGAGCCGCTTGAAAGGCCGGAACACCGCGCCAGGACCCGACGGAATTCCCGGCCGGGTCTGGATGTTGAGTCTGGCTACCCTAGGGAGCAGGTTGAGGCAGCTGTTCACCAGCTGCCTCCGTAACTCCTCGTTCCCTAGGGCCTGGAAAGAGGCCCGACTGGTCCTCTTGAAAAAGGCAGACAGAGTCGCAGATTCTCCCTCTGCGTACCGTCCCATATGCCTGTTGGACGAGGCTGGCAAGTTATTCGAGAGAATTCTTGCCACCCGTCTCAACGGGCATCTGTCGCGTGTCGGTCCCGATCTCGCCGATAACCAGTTCGGTTTCCAACGGGAGCGTTCCACCATCGACGCGGTTCTGCGCGTCCGCTCCCTGTCGGAGCAGGCTGTGTCCAGGGGTGGAATGGCGTTGGCGATTAGCCTAGACATCGTCAACGCCTTCAACTCCCTGCCCTGGGACGCGATTAGGGGGGCACTCGTACACCATGGTGTTCCCCCCTACCTGCACGGCGTGATCGCGGACTACTTGCGCGACAGGTACATCTTGTACATGGACCGAGACGGTACGAGGATCCGGAGGGAGATCCAGTGTGGGGTTCCACAGGGTCGGTTTTGGGCCCGTTACTGTGGAATCTCGCGTACGACTCTGTTCTGCGAGTCAAGCTCCCCGCTGGCGTTAATGTCGTCTGTTACGCGGACGACACGTTGGTGGTCGCCAGCGGGGACTCCTTCGAGAGGACCAAGGAGCTCGCCGAGCTTGGGGCGGAAATCGTCGTCGCCAAAGTCCACGAGTTGGGACTGGAGGTAGCGCCTCACAAGACCGAGGCGCTATGGTTCCACAAACTGCCGCAGAGCAGGGAACCACCCGACTCGTGCGTCCGAGTAGGTGGGTCTGAAGTCAGAGTGGGGCGGTACATGAAGTACCTGGGCCTCACTCTGGACAGTCGCTGGGGCTTCGAAGAGCACTTCGAGCGCCTGGTCCCCCGGATCGAGAGGGTAGCGGGTGCTATGCACAGACTGCTGCCCAATCTCGGGGGACCGAGGGAGGAAGTTCGCCGCCTCTATGCCGGGGTCGTACGATCGGCTCGGTGAGGAGCGGTATGCGCGCAAACGCGTCGTCGAAGCATTCCTGCCGGTCTTCGAAGCCTGGATGCAGCGACGAGGAGGAAGACTCACCTACAGACTTACGCAGGAGATCACCGGGCATGGGTGCTTCGGTGATTACCTGTGTAAGATCGGTCGCGAGGCGACGGCGAATTGCTTCCACTGTGGCGGCAACGACCGAGACTCCGCATCGCACACGCTCGCGGCTTGCCCAGCGTGGGAAGACGAGCGGCGGGTCTTGGTCGGCCACATTGGACGGAACCTGTCCCTGCCAGCAGTCGTGTCGGCGATGCTGAGCGGGGAACCGGCGTGGAGGGCCGTAGCCACCTTCTGCGAGACCGTAATGGTCCGAAAGGAGGCTGCCGAGCAGGATAGAGAGAGGACCGATCCTGCTCGGAGACGGGGCCAACGCGGCGCTCGCGCGCCTCTTCACGGCACTCCCATTGGTGCTCCCCTACCATAAACGGCCCTTCGGTCGCTGACGGTCGGAGTGGGGGCTGCGACCGTCCAGTATTAGCGACCCCGAGGAGGACGACGGCACGACGTGGTACCGTGTCGTCGTGATAGTTCCGCGAGGGTTCTGGGGGTGCGATCTTCACGCACGCCCCCGGGACGGGCTATCCCAGCGAAGCGCAGGGGGGTTGCGGTTGTGTTCCTTACGACGTGATCGACGAGATCCCGCGACCCCTCGCGAGCGTTGGTGGCGACCACCGTGGGGTTTTAGTCGGTGCGAGTCCGACATAACCCGCCCTTGCCCCCGCGAGGGCGGGTATGCGTAGGCATTTCCCAACGCTAAAAAAAAAAAAAAAAAAGGTTAGGTTAGGTTAGGTAGTACCGAGGGGTGCCACATCAGAAAACCTCCTCGAGTGCCTGGTCGTTGAATTTCCCTTTGATACTATTGTATCCGGGGGAAAGGCAACGCCGGGACGGTGCACCCTGGGCACTGGTGATGATACGTTGTTGCCAGTGGCGAATGTTCTGACAGGGAGGGATAGCTGCTCTGCGTGTCCGTCTCACATAAGCGGAGAATTTTTCTGCGGGTGGCAGGGGGGTTGCATTTCCTCTTGATTTCCATATCCGGAGGAAAGGCAACCGAACAATGGTGCGCATTGGGCACTGGTGACGATACGTCGTTCTCAGTGCCCAATGCGAGGGTGGAGGTTGCATTTCTCCTTGATTTCTGTATCCGGGGGAAAGGCAACAAATGATGGTGGGTATTGGGAACTGGGGACGATATATCGTTTCCAGTGCCTAATGCTCAGAGTGAGGAGGGGCGGCCTGGTGCGTTTTAATGCCACCGGGCCTCAACCGTCGAGTGTGTTGGGAGGTTGCATTTCTCCTTGATTTCTGTATCCGGGGGAAAGGCAACAAATGATGGTGGGTATTGGGAACTGGGGACGATATATCGTTCCCAGTGCCTAATGCACATAGTGGAGGGACGGGCTCGGTGTGCACTCACACTGCCGCCGGGCACTCAACCGTCCAAAACTGGGGAGTTACGTCGGCTCTCCCAGCGCGCCGTTACCCGCTGTACTCTCTTCAAAGACCCCAGTGTTGACGTTAATGGGGTACGTCGAGGTGCAGTGGTGCGGAGGGCTTGCCTTAATTGGCCGGCCCGCGAGAAGGATCACTCAATAAAAACCAGACAGCGAAGTCTTTAAAACCTGTGGGTACCGGACGCCCCCACAGTATGTAGTCTTGTCCACGGAAGGCGTCACCTGGGACCGACCTATATTCGTTCAAACTCGTGGGATTTACAATGGGAAAATCAAAAAATCAAGGAGGAGAAGGTAGAGGAGAAGGAAATAGTGAGGAGAGCGACTCAATGCTTAGCGCTGAGTCTACAACAGCAGTCGTCGGTCCGTTAACAACTAGGGACCAAAACAAAGAGGAAGGAGTCGTGTCGGTGGCAGCAGTGCTGCCGGCACGGGACAGGCGTGGGCGATTTGTGCGCCCGAGCACGCTTGCAGTTTCGGCCAGTGAGAGTGATGGAGAGAAGTCGGAAGCGTCGCTCACATCCGCCATATCGGAGGGGTCCGCAAGGACCGTAAGAAAAAGGAAGACCAAGCATCAGAACGTCGCGACACACAAGTGCCTGACGGACGCAGCGGTTGGCATAGACGCGGAAGTCGCTGAGACTGGGGGATGAGATGGGCATATGGGACCCAACAGTGTCCCAAACGAAGACTAGGGCAAAGACTGGTCTTTCAAAGCCCGAACATCTGGGCAGAGAAATGGAGGGCAAGTCCATTACGGACCTGGGGGGCATGCATTAGGTCCAGCTTACTGGTGGTGGATAAGGTTGCAGACAAGTCGGGCAATCTGAAGGGCTCATTTGTCCACAGCCTGAGAGTTGCGACCAGGATGGTCGAGGCGGCTTCCTTGGAGTTATCGCGGAGGGTCTCCCAGCCTCCTAGCTTTGAGAGGCTCGAGCGCGAGAACGCGGAGCTGCGCTCGCAGCTCGCGGAGCTCGCAGGAAAGGTTGGGAGCCTGACAGAAGAGCTCAGCGAACTCCGAAAGCGTGAGCAACCGCTAACGAGAGGACGCCCGGGCAATGCTGCTAAGCCACCGCCCCCTGCGATGGTTAGGAGGGACTCCGAGAGTCGGCTTATGGAGCGTATCAGTGCACTCATTGATACGAAACTAGCCACTTTCGGAGCGCAAGCGTCCGCAAAGCCCCTGGAATCCTATCCAGACCAGGCCCCATCGTCGAACGATGCAAAGGGGAAGCGTGGCAAGGCGAAGCGGGCCCAGCCAGCGGCTCAGGTGCCACCCGCGCCTACCGCACCTCCCGTAAAGCCGGTGGAGACTGGTTCGACTGTTGCTGCGACACAAACGTGGGCGGTAGTGGCCAGCCGCAAGGCTAAGAGGGTGGCTGCTCAACTTACTGCGGTAACCAAAGCAGCAGCGACCCAAAGGATGCAGGCAAAGGCAGCAGCTCCCAGGAAGGCAAATGGAGTAAAGCCTGGAAGGCTGCCTAGCACAGCGGCCATTACTGTGACCGTGCCAGAGCACAGTCAGGTTTTGTACGCCGCAGTCATGGTTGAGGCGAAGAAAAGGGTCAAGCTGGCTGACTGCGGTATCGACACGGTCCGGCCAAGGAGGGCAGTAACAGGGGCGTTGCTATTAGAGGTATCCGGCCCCGACTGCGCCTCTAAAGCCGATGTGCTGGCGGTCAAAATGCGGGAGGCACTGGCGGACATGGACGTGCATATAGCGCGTCCGTGGGCTCGGCAGGTGAGGTGATGGACCTTGATGAGTCCGTCACTCCAACGGAGGTCGCAGCTGCAATAGCCGAGTCGGGAGGCTGCGCCGTAGCTGACGTGAAGGTGGGCACGATTCGTAGCACACCTTTGCGTATGGGGTCAGTGTGGGTGCGGTGCCCACTCAGTGCCGTGCGCAAGCTGGCGGCGGCAAAGACCGTCCGCCTGGGTTGGACGGCCGCGAAAGTGGAGGTGCTGGCAGCAAGGCCTATGCAATGCTACCGGTGCCTTGAGTTGGGGCATGTTCGCAGCAGGTGCCCTAATGAGCAGGACCGAAGCGCGCGGTGCTACGCGTGTGGCGAAGTGGACCACAAAGTGAGTCAATGCACCGCAGCCGCTCTAAAGTGCCCACTGTGTGCGGACCTTGGTCGCCCATCGAACCATCGGCTGGGGTCCAAGGCATGCGCACCTAAAAGGAAGGCAAACAGGAGTGGGAGAAAGCAGGCTCCCCTACCCGAAGCCACCTCGAGTGCGCCAGAGGCCATGGAGGCTTCACCTTCGACAGAAGGGTGAAGATCCTCCAAACCAACCTGAACCACTGCCGCGGGGCGCAAGACCTGCTGCTGCAAACCCTCGCGGAGTGGTCGGTTGCATTGGCGGTAGCAGCGGAACCCTACCGGGTCCCGGACCATCCTCGATGGTTCGGTGACATTAAGGGTTCTGTTGCTATTCACTGGGGTGGTGGAGGAGAGGATCCTCCCTGCTCCCTGATTGCCAGGGGGCAGGGATTCGTTGCAGTGGAGTGGGGTCTCCTTGCAGTTGTGGGCTGCTACGTTTCTCCCAATAGTACCCTCGCCGCTTACGAGGCGTACCTGGGACGGGTTGGGCGACTGCATACGCGGATGCCTTCCCCGTCCTGTGCTTGTCCTGGGTGACTTTAACGCTCACTCCAGATCGTGGGGCTCCACCCGGGACAATGCAAAGGAGAAACCGTGCTAGAGTGGGCGGCGGACTCGACCTCCGACTTTTGAATCGGGGGTCCATTAGCACCTGCGTGCGATGGCAGGGGGAATCGATAGTCGACCTGTCTTGGGCGACTCCTTCTGCCACACGCATGGTGTCGGGATGGAGAGTAGCGGAAGAAGTGGTCACACTATCGGACCACCGCCACATCGTACTCGAGGTGGCGCTCCGCTCTCCCGACGGTGCTACCCGCCGCAGCAACAGCGGCCCGCCGCGGCGATGGTCCCTCAAGCGGCTAGACATGGACATGTTCGAAGCTGCAACCATCGTCGCGGTCTGGACAGGGGACCCTGTACAAGGGGTCTTGCCCGATCCCGAAAGCGAAGCGACCTGGTTCCGGGCTACGATGACGTCCATCTGTGACGCCTCGATGCCACGGACCGGGTCCCCCAAGCTCAGGGCGGTGTACTGGTGGTCAGAAGATATAGCGCAGTTGCGCAGGCAATGTTTGCGGGCTCGACGCCAGTACACCAGAGCCCGAAGAAGGAAGCAAGCCACAGCCGACGAAAAGGCGAGAGCGTACTTGGCTTACAGAGGCGCCACAAAAGCGCTCCAACTCGCGATCGAGAATGCTAGGTCTCGGTCCTGGAGCGAACTCCTCGAGGGGCTGGATAGGGACCCATGGGGCCGTCCGTACAAGATTGTACTGGGCAAGCTACGACCATGGGTCCCTCCGTTGACGGAGACCCTGGACCCTACTTTTGTGGAGGGAGTGGTTGACACCCTCTTCCCTAGGGCCCAGGACAGCCCCGCACCCTCCACATCACCGTCAGACCAGATTGGATGGTCTGACGAGTTGGGGGTGACCAACGAGGAGTTGGACCGAGCCGTGAGGCGCCTCGGAGCCAAGAACACAGCCCCAGGCCCCGACGGAATTCCTGGACGGGCTTGGGTACATGCTCTCGCCGCCGGACTGGGAGACTGAGACAGCTGTTCAACAGCTGCCTGAGAGTCGGTGTCTTCCCTCCGTCTGGAAGGAGGCAAGGATGGTGCTCCTGAAGAAGGATGGCAGGACCGCGGAATCTCCCTCCGCGTACCGACCCATTTGTTTGCTGGATGAGGCGGGCAAATTGTTCGAAAGAATAATAGCCGTCCGCCTCAACACGCACCTACGTCGAGTGGGCCCCGATTTGTCGGACGGCCAGTTCGGCTTTCGGCGGACGCGATCGACTGTGGACACGATCCTTCGCGTCCGAGGGCAGGCGCAGCGGGCAGTTACCCGGGCGGTGTGGCATTGGCGGTCAACCTTGACATTGTCAATGCCTTCACCCGCTACCCTGGAAACGATCAGGGAGGCTCTGGTGTATCACCGTGTGCCTCCCTACCTGCAGCGCATTGTTCGGGCCTACTTGTGCGATAGGTGCATCCAGTACGGGGGTCGTACCGCGTCTGTCCACCGGAGGGAGGTTAACTGCGGGGTTCCGCAAGGGTCCGTGTTGGGCCCACAACTGTGGAACCTTGCGTACGATGCGGTTCTACGGGTCGATCTTCCCGTCGGCGTAGGAGTAGTTTGCTACGCAGATGACACTCTGCTACTGGCCGACGGGGACAGCTTCGAGAGCACCATCCGGCTTGCTGAGCATGGGGTGGCATGCGTCGTGGACAAAATCCACGAGCTGGGTCTTCGGATAGCGCCTCATAAGACCGAGGCGCTTTGGTTCCACAAACTCCCCAGAGGGAGGGAACCACCCAGCTTGACGGTTCGCGTTGGTGACGTGCAGGTCCCGGTGGGATCGACGATGAAATATCTCGGTCTCACCCTGGACAGTCGTTGGGGCTTCGAAGAGCACTTCGACCGCCTGGTCCCACGGATAGAGAAGGTAGTAGGTGCCATGCACCGGTTGCTACCCAATCTCGGGGGCCCCAGGGAAGGAGTCCGCCGCCTCTACGCGGGAGTCGTGCGTTCGATGGCCCTCTATGGGGCGCCCGTATGGTCACATCGACTTACGGGCGTCCGTCGCTGCAGAGCTAAACTAAGTAGCTTGCAGCGTAGGATGGCCATCAGGATCGCACGCGGATATCGCACGATATCATTCGAGGCGGCCACTGTCCTAGCTCGGTTTCCACCGCTGGAAATCCTTGCGGAGATGGATGCACGGGTTTATACCCGTCTTCGCATTCCCCAGGAGGAAGCCGAGCCCCTGGATGCGGGAGAGGTGCGTAAGCAGGAGCGCAAACGTGCGCTGGAGGTGTGGCGCGAGAGGCTCCTTGAGCCACGATACTCGCGCCAGCGCATTGTTAGCGCGCTCCTGCCGAACTTCGAAGCCTGGCTCCGTTTGAGGGAAGTGGCGCACGTCACCTATAGACTGACGCAGGTGCTCACCGGGCATGGATGCTTCGGAGAGTACCTGAACAGGATTGGACGCGAATCGTCAACGCAATGCCACCACTGTGGTGGGGATCGGGATTCCGCACAGCACACGCTCGCCGAGTGCCCTGCGTGGGAGTCCGAGCGACGGATCCTGGTCCAGAGGATCGGGCAAGACCTCTCTCCGCCAGTCGCAGTAGCGGCTGCGCTGGCGGATATAGGCGCGTGGAAGGCGCTGGTCTCCTTCTGTGAAGCCGTCATGGTACAGAAGGAGACCGCCGAGCGTGATCGGGAGAGGGCCGATCCCGCTCGGAGACGGCGACGCCGGGGCGGTGGCAACGGACGCACCGGCCCGTCAGCCCTTTAGTCCCGGGCATAAGAATAGGGCTAAGGTACCCCTGCCTGTCGTACAAGGCGACTAAAGGGGACTTCGGGTCTGCGGGTGATCAGGGTGGGGGCTCTGACCACCCGGGAAGTGGGGACCCGGGAAGGACGGCAACTCGGAGTGGTCTCGAGTTGCCGTAGCACCGCGAGGGTGCTAGGGGAGGTTTTTCCTCCCCAGGGATGCTCAGGCACCGTGCAGAGGGGCACCGGTGCGTTCCTTTGGAGATCCCGGAGCCCTCTAAATGCACTGAGGATGACCACCGGGGGTTTTAGTGGTTACAAGTCCCACATAACCCTGTCTCATCCCCAGGAGGCAGGGTATCTTCGAAGATTTCCGATAACAAAAAAAAAAAAGGTTAGGTTAGGTTACAAAATCAGCACGAAAAACGAAGACATGAAAATTTTTACAAATGGAATAAAATTACGTAATTATGAAACTAAAAATAACTGATTACAACTAGACTAGAAATGGCCTAAATGCGGCGCAGGATGACTGTCTAACGATTACACTGAACAAATGCTACAACAAAACACCAATTTGGAATGCCTAAGACTCTAATACACAAAGATATAGGTGGTTAGGGTTAGGTTAGGTTAGGTTAGGTTCCGAGTGGGCCGTTCTGCGATCGACGCTATCAATCGCGTTAAGGCTCATTCGGATGAGGTAGTATCAAGAGGCGGAGTTTTATTGGCGGTGTCTTTGGACATCGCTAACGCTTTTAACACTCTGCCCTGGACTTGTATTAAGGAGGCACTAAAGTTCCATCGCGTGCCTCCCTACCTCAGCCGAATTGTTGGGGACTACCTCTCAGCGAGATATATTATGTACTTTGGACGGGAAGGCCACCTTCGTCGGAGGGAAACATCATCCTCGACAGCCGCTGGAACTTCCATGAGCACTTTGCTCGCCTGGCCCCTCGTCTAATGGGAACAGCTGCCTCCTTAAAGTGGCTGCTACCCAACCTCGGGGGGGCTGATGCAAGTTGCCGTCAACTTTACGTGGGGGTGGTGCGGTCGATGGCCCTATATGGGGCGCCCATTTGGGTAAAGGCCCTTACTGAGAGGACCATCGCCTTCCTGAGAAGACCTCAGCGGGCGATGGCAGTCGGGGTCATTCGAGGTTATCGCACCATCTCTTATGAGGTGGCGTGTATACTGGCGGGATCCATGCCTTGGGATCTGGAGGCGGGGCTCCTTGCAGCCATTTACCACTGGCGTTAGGAGCTTCGACTCCGGGGAGAATGGCTCTCACCAAGGGAGTGGGAATTACGGAGGTTCCACGTTCGACAGTCATTGCTTCTGAATTGGAAGGAAAGACTGTCCCATCCTAGGGCAGGCAGCAGGACTGTCGAGGCTGTTCGTCCGGTCCTTGAAGACTGGATGAACAGGCGGCACGGCGCCCTGACCTTCCGGCTGGTGCAGGTGCTATCAGGGCACGGGTGCTTTGGTAAGTACCTGTGCCGCATAGCCAGAAGAGAGCCGACAACCATGTGTCACCATTGTGGATGGCCCGAGGACACGGCGCAGCATACTCTAGAAGAGTGTCCAGCTTGGGCTGAACTACGCCAAAACCTCGCCGCAGTAGTGGGAGACGATCTCTCGTTACCAGCGCTCATTAAGGCCATGGTTGAAAACGAGAGGTCGTGGAGCGCCGTTGTGCCCTTCTGCGAACAAGCTATGTCGCAGAAGGAGGCTGCGGAAAGGGAAAGAGAGAGATGCAGTGATGTCCCAATACGCAGCCAGGGAACTGGGCGCCGGAGGAGGGTATATCACGCCCTCCCTCATCCCCCATAACTAAGGCCTAGGTGGCGGACACAGGGGTCAACCGTCGCCAAATAGCTAAGGTCTCGAGATGGCGCGCGCGGTAGACACACGCGCTCGTACATGAAGAAGGGGTCATTCAAAGATGGGCTCGCAGCGGGCTAACGCCGTCGAGACTACGGTAGTGTGCGAAAGCGTTCCCGTAGTCCCGACCAAGGGTGTCGAGAAGAACACCGTGGGGTTTTAGCTGGTAGGAGTCCAGCATAATCCTTCCGACGACCCCGCGTCGGAAGGGTATCCATGAGGATTTCCCCACGAAAAAAAAAAAAAAAAAAGGTTAGGTTAGGTTGGGTTACAAAATCAGCACGAAAAACGAAGACATGAAAATTTTTACAAATGGAATAAAATTACGTAATTATGAAACTAAAAATAACTGATTACAACTAGACTAGAAATGGCCTAAATGCGGCGCAGGATGACTGTCTAACGATTACACTGAACAAATGCTACAACAAAAAACCAATTTGGAATGCTTAAGACTCTAATACACAAAGATATAGGTGGTTAGGATTAGGTTAGGATAGGTTTGGTTAGGTTAGGTTAGGTTACAAAATCAGCACGAAAAACGAAGACATGAAAATTTTACAAATGGAATAAAATTACGTAATTATGAAACTAAAAATAACTGATTACAACTAGACTAGAAATGGCCTAAATGCGGCGCAGGATGACTGTCTAACGATTACACTGAACAAATGCTACAACAAAAAACCAATTTGGAATGCTTAAGACTCTAATACACAAAGATATAGGTGGTTAGGATTAGGTTAGGATAGGTTTGGTTAGGTTAGGTTAGGTTACAAAATCAGCACGAAAAACGAAGACATGAAAATTTTTACAAATGGAATAAAATTACGTAATTATGAAACTAAAAATAACTGATTACAACTTGACTAGAAATGGCCTAAATGCGGCGCAGGATGACTGTCTAACGATTACACTGAATAAATGCTACAACAAAAAACCAATTTGGAATGCCTAAGACTATAATACACAAAGATATAGGTGGTTAGGGTTAGGTTAGATTAGGTTAGGTTAGGTTAGGTTAAAATCAGCTCGAAAAACGAAGACATGAAAATTTTTACAAATGGAATAAAATTACGTAATTATGAAACTAAAAATAACTGATTACAAATAGACTAGAAATGGCCTAAATGCGGCGCAGGATGACTGTCTAACGATTACACTGAACAAATGCCACAACAAAAATCAATTTCGAATGCTTAAGACTCTAATACACAAAGATATAGGTGGTTAGGATTAGGTTAGATAGGTTTGGTTAGGTTAGGTTAGGTTACAAAATCAGCACGAAAAACGAAGACATGAAAATTTTACAAATGGAATAAAATTACGTAATTATGAAACTAAAAATAACTGATTACAACTAGATTCAGAAATGGCCTAAATGCGGCGCAGGATGACTGTCTAACGATTACACTGAACAAATGCCACAACAAAAACCAATTTGGAATGCCTAAGACTCTAATACAAAGATATAGGTGGTTAGGTTAGGTTAGATTAGGTTAGGTTAGGTTAGGTTAGGTTAAAATCAGCTCGAAAAACGAAGACATGAAAATTTTTACAAATGGAATAAAATTACGTAATTATGAAACTAAAAATAACTGATTACAACTAGACTAGAAATGGCCTAAATGCGGCGCAGGATGACTGTCTAACGATTACACTGAACAAATGCCACAACAAAAACCAATTTGGAATGCTTAAGACTCTAATACACAAAGATATAGGTGGTTAGGGTTAGGTTAGGATAAGATAGGTTAGGTTAGGTAACAAAATCAGCACGAAAAACGAAGACATGAAAATTTTTACAAATGGAATAAAATTACGTAATTATGAAACTAAAAATAACTGATTACAACTAGACTAGAAATGGCCTAAATGCGGCGCAGGATGACTGTCTAACGATTACACTGAATAAATGCTACAACAAAAAACCAATTTGGAATGCTTAAGACTCCTAATACACAAAGATATAGGTGGTTAGGTTAGGTTAGATTAGGTTAGGTTAGGTTAGGTTAAAATCAGCTCGAAAAACGAAGACATGAAAATTTTACAAATGGAATAAAATTACGTAATTATGAAACTAAAAATAACTGGATTACAACTAGACTAGAAATGGCCTTAAATGCGGCGCAGGATGACTGTCTAACGATTACACTGAACAAATGCTACAACAAAAAACCAATTTGAATGCTTAAGACTCCTAATACACAAAGATATAGGTGGTTAGGTTAGGTTAGGATAGGATAGGTTAGGTTAGGTTACAAAATCAGCACGAAAAACGAAGACATGAAATTTTTACAAGTGGAATAAAATTACGTAATTATGAAACTAAAAATAACTGATTACAACTAGACTAGAAATGGCCTAAATGCGGCGCAGGATGACTGTCTAACGATTACACTGAACAAATGCCACAACAAAAATCAATTTCGAATGCTTAAGACTCTAATACACAAAGATATAGGTGGTTAGGGTTAGGTTAGGATAGGATAGGTTAGGTTAGGTTACAAAATCAGCACGAAAAACGAAGACATGAAAATTTTTACAAATGGAATAAAATTACGTAATTATGAAACTAAAAATAACTGATTACAACTAGACTAGAAATGGCCTAAATGCGGCGCAGGATGACTGTCTAACGATTACACTGGAACAAAATGCTAAACAAAACCAATTTGGAATGCTTAAGACTCCTAATACACAAAGATATAGTGGTTAGGGTTAGGTTAGATTAGGTTAGGTTACAAAATCAGCACGAAAAACGAAGACATGAAAATTTTACAAATGGAATAAAATTACGCAATTATGAAACTAAAAATAACTGATTACAACTAGATTCAGAAATGGCCTAAATGCGGCGGCAGGATGACTGTCTAACGATTACACTGAACAAATGCTACAACAAAACCAATTTGGAATGCTTAAGACTCTAATACACAAAGATAGGTGGTTAGGGTTAGGTTAGGTTAGGTTAGGTTAGATTAGGTTAGGTTACAAAATCAGCACGAAAAACGAAGACATGAAAATTTTTACAAGTGGAATAAAATTACGTAATTATGAAACTAAAAATAACTGATTACAACTAGACTAGAAATGGCCTAAATGCGGCGCAGGATGACTGTCTAACGATTACACTGAACAAATGCTACAACAAAACCAATTTGAATGCCTAAGACTCTAATACAAAGATATAGGTGGTTAGGGTTAGGTTAGGTTAGGTTACAAAATCAGCACGAAAAACGAAGACATGAAAATTTTACAAATGGAATAAAATTACGTAATTATGAAACTAAAAATAACTGATTACAACTAGACTAGAAATGGCCTAAATGCGGCGCAGGATGACTGTCTAACGATTACACTGAACAAATGCTACAACAAAAAACCAATTTGGAATGCCCAAGACTCTAATACACAAAGATATAGGTGGTTAGGATTAGGTTAGGATAGGTTAGGTTAGGTTAGGTTAGGTTACAAAATCAGCACGAAAAACGAAGATACGAAAATTTTACAAATGGAATAAAATTACGTAATTATGAAACTAAAAATAACTGATTACAACTAGATTCAGAAATGGCCTAAATGCGGCGCAGGATGACTGTCTAACGATTACACTGAACAAATGCTACAACAAAAACCAATTTGGAATGCCCAAGACTCTAATACACAAAGATATAGGTGGTTAGGTTAGGTTAGGTTAGGATAGGTTAGGTTAGGTTAGGTTAGGTTAGGTTACAAAATCAGCACGAAAAACGAAGACATGAAAATTTTACAAGTGGAATAAAATTACGCAATTATGAAACTAAAAATAACTGATTACAACTAGACTAGAAATGGCCTAAATGCGGCGCAGGATGACTGTCTAACGATTACACTGAACAAATGCTACAACAAAAACCAATTTGGAATGCCTAAGACTCTAATACACACAAAAGATATAGGTGGTTAGGTTAGGTTAGGATAGGTTAGGTTAGGTTAGGTTACAAAATCAGCACGAAAAACGAAGACATGAAAATTTTACAAATGGAATAAAATTACGTAATTATGGAAACTAAAAATAACTGATTACAACTAGACTAGAAATGGCCTAAATGCGGCGCAGGATGACTGTCTAACGATTAAACTGAACAAATGCTACAACAAAAAACAATTTGAATGCTTAAGACTCTCATACACAAAGATATAGGTGGTTAGGTTAGGTTAGGTTAGTTAGGTTAGGTTAGGTTACAAAATCAGCACGAAAAACGAAGACATGAAAATTTTTACAAGTGGAATAAAATTACGTAATTATGAAACTAAAAATAACTGATTACAACTAGACTAGAAATGGCCTAAATGCGGCGCAGGATGACTGTCTAACGATTACACTGAACAAATGCTACAAAAAAAAACCAATTTGGAATGCTTAAGACTCAATACACAAAGATATAGGTGGTTAGGTTAGTTAGGTTAGGTTAGGTTACAAAATCAGCACGAAAAACGAAGACATGAAAATTTTTACAAATGGAATAAAATTACGTAATTATGAAACTAAAAATAACTGATTACAACTAGACTAGAAATGGCCTAAATGCGGCGCAGGATGACTGTCTAACGATTAAACTGAACAAATGCTACAACAAAAAACCAATTTGGAATGCCTAAGACTCTAATACACAAAGATATAGGTGGTTAGGGTTAGGTTAGGTTAGGTTACAAAATCAGCACGAAAAACGAAGACATGAAAATTTTTACAAATGGAATAAAATTACGTAATTATGAAACTAAAAATAACTGATTACAACTAGACTAGAAATGGCCTAAATGCAGCGCAGGATGACTGTCTAACGATTACACTGAACAAATGCTACAACAAAAAACCAATTTGGAATGCTTAAGACTCTAATACACAAAGATATAGGTGGTTAGGGTTAGGTTAGGTTAGGTTAGGTTAGGTTAGGTTACAAAATCAGCACGAAAAACGAAGACATGAAAATTTTTACAAATGGAATAAAATTACGTAATTATGAAACTAAAATAACTGATTACAACTAGACGGTGCAGGATGACTGTCTAACGATTACACTGAACAAATGCTACAACAAAAATCAATTTGGTATGCTTAAGACTCTAATACACAAGATATAGGTGGTTAGGGTTAGGTTAGGTTAGGTTAGAGTTAGGTTAGAGTTAGGTTACAAAATCCCAGCACGAAAAACGAAGACATGAAAATTTTTACAAATGGAATAAAATTACGTAATTATGAAACTAAAATAACTGATTACAACTAGACTAGAAATGGCCTGAATGCGGCGCAGGATGACTGTCTAACGATTACTCTGAACAAATGCTACAACAAAACCAATTTGGAATGCCTAAGACTCTAATACACAAGATATAGGTGGTTAGGGTTAGGTTAGGTTAAGGTTAGGTTAGGTTAGGTTAGAGTTAGGTTACAAAATCCCAGCACGAAAAACGAAGACATGAAAATTTTTACAAATGGAATAAAATTGCGTAATTATGAAACTAAAAAATAACTGATTACAACTAGACTAGAAATGGCTAAATGCGGCGCAGGATGACTGTCTAACGATTACACTGAACAAATGCTACAACAAAACCAATTTGGAATGCCCAAGACTCTAATACACAAAGATATAGGTGGTTAGGTTAGGCTAGGTTAGGTTAGGATAGGTTAGGTTAGGTTACAAAATCAGCACGAAAAACGAAGATACGAAAATTTTTACAAATGGAATAAAATTACGTAATTATGAAACTAAAAATAACTGATTACAACTAGACTAGAAATGGCCTAAATGCGGCGCAGGATGACTGTCTAACGATTACACTGAACAAATGCTACAACAAAAACCAATTTGGAATGCCTAAGACTCCTAATACACAAAGATATAGGTGGTTAGGGTTAGGTTAGGTTAGGTTAGGTTAGGTTAGGTTACAAAATCAGCACGAAAAACGAAGACATGAAAATTTTTACAAATGGAATAAAATTACGTAATTATGAAACTAAAAATAACTGATTACAACTAGATTCAGAAATGGCCTGAATGCGGCGCAGGATGACTGTCTAACGATTACTCTGAACAAATGCTACAACAAAAACCAATTTGGAATGCCTAAGACTCTAATACAAAGATATAGGTGGTTAGGGTTAGGTTAGGTTAGGTAAGGTTAGGTTAGGTTAGGTTAGGTTAGGTTAGGTTACAAAATCCCAGCACGAAAAACGAAGACATGAAAATTTTTACAAATGGAATAAAATTACGTAATTATGAAACTAAAAATAACTGATTACAACTAGACTAGAAATGGCCTAAATGCGGCGCAGGATGACTGTCTAACGATTAAACTGAACAAATGCTACAACAAAAACCAATTTGGAATGCCTAAGACTCCTAATACACAAAGATATAGGTGGTTAGGTTAGGTAAGGTTAGGTTAGGCTAGGTTAGGTTAGGTTGGGTTACAAAATCAGCACGAAAAACGAAGACATGAAAATTTTTACAAGTGGAATAAAATTACGCAATTATGAAACTAAAAATAACTGATTACAACTAGATTCAGAAATGGCCTAAATGCGGCGCAGGATGACTGTCTAACGATTACACTGAACAAATGCTACAATAAAAACAATTTGGAATGCTTAAGACTCTAATACATAAAGATATAGGTGGTTAGGTTAGGTTAGGCTAGGTTAGGTTAGGTTAGGCTAGGTTAGGTTAGTTACAAAATCAGCACGAAAAACGAAGACATGAAAATTTTTACAAATGGAATAAAATTACGTAATTATGGAAACTAAAAATAACTGATTACAACCAGACTAGAAATGGCCTGAATGCGGCGCAGGATGACTGTCTAACGATTACACTGAACAAATGCTACAACAAAAACCAATTTGGAATGCCCAAGACTCTAATACACACAAAAGATATAGGTGGTTAGGATTAGGTTAGGTTAAGGTTAGGTTAGGTTACAAAATCAGCACGAAAAACGAAGACATGAAAATTTTTACAAATGGAATAAAATTACGTAATTATGAAACTAAAAATAACTGATTACAACTAGACTAGAAATGGCTAAATGCGGCGCAGGATGACTGTCTAACGATTACACTGAACAAATGCTACAACAAAAACCAATTTGGAATGCTTAAGACTCTAATACACAAGATATAGGTGGTTAGGATTAGGTTAGGATAGGTTAGGTTAGGTTAGGTTAGGATTAGGTTAGGTTACAAAATCAGCACGAAAAACGAAGACATGAAAATTTTTACAAATGGAATAAAATTACGTAATTATGAAACTAAAAATAACTGATTACAACTAGATTCAGAAATGGCCTAAATGCAGCGCAGGATGACTGTCTAACGATTACACTGAACAAATGCTACAACAAAAACCAATTTGGAATGCCTAAGACTCTAATACACAAAGATATAGGTGGTTAGGGTTAGGTTAGGTTAGGTTAGGTTAGAGTTAGGTTAGGTTAGGTTACACAAAATCAGCACGAAAACGAAGACATGAAAATTTTACAAATGGAATAAAATTACGTAATTATGAAACTAAAAATAACTGATTACAACTAGACTAGAAATGGCCTAAATGCAGCGCAGGATGACTGTCTAACGATTACACTGAACAAATGCTACAACAAAAACCAATTTGGAATGCTTAAGACTCTAATACATAAAGATATAGGTGGTTAGGTTAGGTTAGGTTAGGATAGGTTAGGTTAGTTACAAAATCAGCACGAAAAACGAAGACATGAAAATTTTACAAATGGAATAAAATTACGTAATTATGAAACTAAAAATAACTGGATTACAACTAGACTAGAAATGGCCTAAATACGGCGCAGGATGACTGTCTAACGATTACACTGGAACAAAATGCTACAACAAAAACCAATTTGGAATGCCTAAGACTCTAATACACAAAGATATAGGTGGTTAGGCTAGGTTAGGTTAGGTTAGGTTAGGTTAGGTTAGGTTACAAAATCAGCACGAAAAACGAAGACATGAAAATTTTACAAATGGAATAAAATTACGTAATTATGAAACTAAAAATAACTGATTACAACTAGACTAGAAATGGCCTAAATGCGGCGCAGGATGACTGTCTAACGATTACACTGAACAAATGCTACAACAAAAACCAATTTGGAATGCTTAAGACTCTAATACACACAAAAGATATAGGTGGTTAGGGTTAGGTTAGGTTAGGATAGGTTAGGTTAGTTAGGTTACAAAATCCAGCACGAAAAACGAAGACATGAAAATTTTTACAAATGGAATAAAATTACGTAATTATGAAACTAAAAATAACTGATTACAACTAGACTAGAAATGGCCTAAATGCGGCGCAGGATGACTGTCTAACGATTACACTGAACAAATGCTACAACAAAAAACCAATTTGGAATGCCCAAGACTCTAATACACAAAGATATAGGTGGTTAGGATTAGGTTAGGATAGGTTAGGTTAGGTTAGGTTAGGTTACAAAATCAGCACGAAAAACGAAGACATGAAAATTTTTACAAATGGAATAAAATTACGTAATTATGAAACTAAAAATAACTGATTACAACTAGACTAGAAATGGCCTAAATGCGGCGCAGGATGACTGTCTAACGATTACACACTGAACAAATGCTACAACAAAAACCAATTTGGTATGCTTAAGACTCCTAATACACAAAGATATAGGTGGTTAGGTTAGGTTAGGCTAGGTTAGGTTAGGTTACAAAATCAGCACGAAAAACGAAGACATGAAAATTTTACAAATGGAATAAAATTACGTAATTATGAAACTAAAAATAACTGATTACAACTAGACTAGAAATGGCCTAAATGCGGCGCAGGATGACTGTCTAACGATTACACTGAACAAATGCTACAACAAAAACCAATTTGGAATGCCTAAGACTCTAATACACAAAGATATAGGTATTAGGTTAGGTTACAAAATCAGCACGAAAAACGAAGATACGAAAATTTTTACAAATGGAATAAAATTACGTAATTATGGAAACTAAAAATAACTGATTACAACTAGACTAGAAATGGCTAAATGCGGCGCAGGATGACTGTCTAACGATTACACACTGAACAAATGCTACAACAAAAACCAATTTGGAATGCTTAAGACTCTAATACACAAAGATATAGGTATTAGGTTAGGTTACAAAATCAGCTCGAAAAACGAAGACATGAAAATTTTTACAAATGGAATAAAATTACGCAATTATGAAACTAAAAATAACTGATTACAACTAGACTAGAAATGGCCTAAATGCGGTGCAGGATGACTGTCCTAACGATTACACACTGAACAAATGCTACAACAAAAACCAATTTGAATGCTTAAGACTCTAATACACAAAGATATAGGTATTAGGTTAGGTTAGATAGGTTAGGTTAGATAGGTTAGGTTAGGCTAGGTTAGGTTAGGCTAGGTTAGGTTAGGTTACAAAATCAGCACGAAAAACGAAGACATGAAAATTTTTACAAATGGAACAAAATTACGTAATTCATGAAACTAAAAATAACTGATTACAACCAGATTCAGAAATGGCCTAAATGCGGCGCAGGATGACTGTTCAACGATTACACTGAACAAATGCTACAACAAAACCAATTTGGTATGCTTAAGACTCTAATACACAAAGATATAGGTATTAGGTTAGGTTAGGTTAAGGTTAGGTTAGGCTAGGTTAGGTTAGATAGGTTAGGTTAGAGTTAGGTTAGGTTAGGTTAGGTTAGGTTAGGTTACAAAATCAGCTCGAAAAACGAAGACATGAAAATTTTTACAAATGGAATAAAATTACGTAATTATGAAACCAAAAATAACTGATTACAACTAGATTCAGAAATGGCCTAAATGCAGCGCAGGATGACTGTCTAACGATTACACACTGAACAAATGCTACAACAAAAACCAATTTGAATGCTTAAGACTCTAATACACAAAGATATATAGGTGGTTAGGTTAGGTTAGGATTAGGTTAGGTTAGATAGGTTAGGTTAGGTTACAAAATCAGCTCGAAAAACGAAGACATGAAAATTTTTACAAATGGAATAAAATTACGTAATTCATGAAACTAAAAATAACTGATTACAACTAGATTCAGAAATGGCCTAAATGCGGCGCAGGATGACCGTCTAACGATTACACTGAACAAATGCTACAACAAAAACCAATTTGGAATGCCCAAGACTCTAATACACAAAGATATAGGTGGTTAGGTTAGGATTAGGTTAGGTTAGGATAGGTTAGGTTAGGTTAGGTTAGGTTAGTTAGGTTACAAAATCAGCACGAAAAACGAAGACATGAAAATTTTTACAAATGGAATAAAATTACGTAATTATGGAAACTAAAAATAACTGATTACAACTAGATTCAGAAATGGCCTAAATGCGGCGCAGGATGACTGTCTAACGATTACACTGGAACAAAATGCTACAACAAAAACCAATTTGGTATGCTTAAGACTCTAATACACAAAGATATAGGTATTAGGTTAGGTTAGGTTAGATAGGTTAGGTTAGGTTACAAAATCAGCACGAAAAACGAAGACATGAAAATTTTTACAAATGGAATAAAATTACGTAATTATGAAACTAAAAATAACTGATTACAACTAGATCTAGAAAATGGCCTAAATGCGGCGCAGGATGACTGTCTAACGATTACACTGAACAAATGCTACAACAAAAACCAATTTGGAATGCTTAAGACTCTAATACACAAAGATATAGGTGGTTAGGGTTAGGTTAGGTTAGGTTACAAAATCAGCACGAAAAACGAAGACATGAAAATTTTTACAAATGGAATAAAATTACGTAATTATGAAACTAAAAATAACTGATTACAACTAGACTAGAAATGGCCTAAATGCGGTGCAGGATGACTGTCTAACGATTACACTGAACAAATGCTACAACAAAAACCAATTTGGAATGCTTAAGTATCTATTACACAAAGATATAGGTGGTTAGGGTTAGGTTAGGTTAGGTTACAAAATCAGCACGAAAAACGAAGACATGAAAATTTTTACAAATGGAATAAAATTACGTAATTATGAAACTAGAAATAACTGATTACAACTAGACTAGAAATGGCCTAAATGCGGCGCAGGATGACTGTCTTACGATTACACTTAATAAATGCTACAACAAAAAACCAATTTGGAATGCCTAAGACTCTAATACACAAAGATATAGGTGGTTAGGTTAGGTTAGATAGGTTAGGTTAGGTTACAAAATCAGCACGAAAAACGAAGACATGAAAATTTTACAAATGGAATAAAATTACGTAATTATGAAACTAAAAATAACTGATTACAATTAGACTAGAAATGGCCTAAATGCGGCGCAGGATGACTGTCTAACGATTACACTGAACAAATGCTACAACAAAAAACCAATTTGGAATGCTTAAGACTCTAATACACAAAGATATAGGTGGTTAGGGTTAGGTTAGGTTAGGTTAGGTTAGGTTAGGTTACAAAATCAGCACGAAAAACGAAGACATGAAAATTTTTACAAATGGAATAAAATTACGTAATTATGAAACTAAAAATAACTGATTACAACTAGACTAGAAATGGCTAAATGCGGCGCAGGATGACTGGTTCAACGATTACACTGAACAAATGCTACAACAAAAACCAATTTGAATGCTTAAGACTCTAATACACAAAGATATAGGTGGTTAGGTTAGGTTAGATAGGTTAGGTTAGGTTACAAAATCAGCACGAAAAACGAAGACATGAAAATTTTACAAATGGAATAAAATTACGTAATTATGAAACTAAAAATAACTGATTACAACTAGACTAGAAATGGCTAAATGCGGCGCAGGATGACTGTCTAACGATTACACTGAACAAATGCTACAACAAAACCAATTTGGAATGCCTTAGACTCTAATACACAAAGATATAGGTGGTTAGGGTTAGGTTAGGTTAGGTTAGGTTACAAAATCAGCACGAAAAACGAAGACATGAAAATTTTTACAAATGGAATAAAATTACGTAATTATGGAAACTAAAAATAACTGATTACAACTAGACTAGAAATGGCCTGAATGCGGCGCAGGATGACCGTCTAACGATTACTCTGAACAAATGCTACAACAAAACCAATTTGGAATGCCTAAGACTCTAATACATAAAGATATAGGTGGTTAGGGTTAGAGTTAGGTTAGGTTAGGTTAGGTTAGGTTAGGTTACAAAATCAGCACGAAAAACGAAGACATGAAAATTTTTACAAATGGAATAAAATTACGTAATTATGAAACTAAAAATAACTGATTACAACTAGACTAGAAATGGCCTAAATGCGGCGCAGGATGACTGTCTAACGATTAAACTGAACAAATGCTACAACATAAAACCATTTTGGAATGCTTAAGGCTCTAATACACAAAGATATAGGTGGTTAGGGTTAGGTTAGGTTAGGTTAGGTTAGGTTAGGTTAGGTTAGGTTACAAAATCAGCACGAAAAACGAAGACATGAAAATTTTACAAATGGAATAAAATTACGTAATTATGAAACTAAAAATAACTGATTACAACTAGACTAGAAATGGCCTAAATGCGGCGCAGGATGACTGTCTAACGATTACACTGAACAAATGCTACAACAAAAAACCAATTTGGAATGCCCAAGACTCTAATACACAAAGATATAGGTGGTTAGGATTAGGTTAGGATAGGTTAGGTTAGGTTACAAAATCAGCACGAAAAACGAAGACATGAAAATTTTTACAAATGGAATAAAATTACGTAATTATGAAACTAAAAATAACTGATTACAACTAGACTAGAAATGGCTAAATGCGGCTGGGATGACTGTCTAACAGTTACACTGAACAAATGCTAAACAAAAACCAATTTGAATGCTTAAGACTCTAATACAAAGATATAGGTGGTTAGGGTTAGGTTAGGTTAGGTTAGGTTAGTTAGGTTACAAAATCAGCACGAAAAACGAAGACATGAAAATTTTACAAATGAATAAAAATTACGTAATTATGAAACTAAAAATAACTGATTACAACTAGACTAGAAATGGCTAAATGCGGCGCAGGATGACTGTCTAACAGTTACACTGAACAAATGCTACAACAAAAAACCAATTTGGAATGCCTAAGACTCTAATACACAAAGATATAGGTGGTTAGGGTTAGGTTAGGTTAGGTTAGGTTACAAAATCAGCACGAAAAACGAAGACATTAAAATTTTACAAGTGGAATAAAATTACGTAATTATGAAACTAAAAATAACTGATTACAACTAGACTAGAAATGGCCTAAATGCGGCAGGATGACTGGTCTAACGATTACACTGAACAAATGCTACAACAAAACCAATTTGGAATGCCCAAGACTCTAATACACAAAGATATAGGTGGTTAGGATTAGGTTAGATAGGTTAGGTTAGGTTAGGTTACAAAATCAGCACGAAAAACGAAGACATGAAAATTTTACAAATGGAATAAAATTACGTAATTATGAAACTAAAAATAACTGATTACAACTAGATTCAGAAATGGCCTAAATGCGGCGCAGGATGACTGTCTAACGATTACACTGAACAAATGCTACAACAAAACCAATTTGGAATGCTTAAGACTCTAATACACAAAGATATAGGTGGTTAGGGTTAGGTTAGGTTAGATAGGTTAGGTTAGGTTAGGTTACAAAATCAGCACGAAAAACGAAGACATGAAAATTTTACAAATGGAATAAAATTACGCAATTATGAAACTAAAAATAACTGATTACAACTAGATTCAGAAATGGCCTAAATGCGGCGCAGGATGACTGTCTAACGATTACACTGAACAAATGCTACAACAAAACCAATTTGAATGCCTAAGACTCTAATACACAAAGATATAGGTGGTTAGGTTAGGTTAGTTAGGTTAGGTTAGGTTAGGTTACAAAATCCAGCACGAAAAACGAAGACATGAAAATTTTACAAATGGAATAAAATTACGTAATTATGAAACTAAAAATAACTGATTACAACTAGACTAGAAATGGCCTAAATGCGGCGCAGGATGACTGTCTAACGATTTCACTGAACAAATGCTACAACAAAAAACCAATTTGGAATGCTTAAGACTCTAATACACAAAGATATAGGTGGTTAGGGTTAGGTTAGGTTAGGATAGGTTAGGTTCCCCCCCGGGGGCTGCCACCTTGTCGTGGTGGGGGGGCTTGCGTCCCCAATGATCCTCGAGGCTATAGCGGCAGAGTCTCTCACACCGGAAGGCTCGAGGGAGGGGCAGACTAAGAGCAGCCGACAGGGAGCTCACCCTGAAAAGGAGACGACGATGTGGAGCATCGATGAGGAACATGGATAAGGCTAGTTGTGAAAGTGTTCTGCAGGCAGGTACCCGAAAGGAGAATCCTGCCCTCCTGCTGCACCAGCATCTGTGAATGCTGCTGCAGCAGGAGGCCGCCCTCCGTATTCTGCAGTGGGCGACAACTGCCTCGTAGGTCGGCGTCGCGCCGGCCTTCGTAAACACGACCCAAGCATACCCATACCGGACGATGATTTATTTAGTGAAACGGAATCAAGGCAGACTTTGGAATTGTTGAGGAACTCAATGGAAGAAGAAGACTCAGATTGCTCCCTGAGGACGGCTACTTCAGGGCGGTCGAGGGCATCATTGGCTGCTTCGCGAAAGCGAGCACCGCAAACGGAGAGCGGAAGCAGTGACGGTGGTCGGCCCACAGCAAAAAACTGCGAGGACTCATGATGCGTGTTTTGTGGCACCTCTCGACCTTCCTAAAACGACACGCGCGAAGGCGACGCTTCCTGGAGTCGAGGAGCTCGCGAGGGAAATGGCTGAGCAGCCAACTGGCGACCTCGGCTCTCGACTCACAGAGAGCCTTGCCGCTATCGAGCACGTTGCAGACAGATCCAAAAAACCTGAAGGGTGAGTTCGTGCGCACCTTGAGACTGTCGGCGCGTCATATACAGGCCATCACAACGGAACTGGTGCAGCGAAGCTCTCCGAGTCACCTTGAGCAAGAAAATGCCCTGCTCCGAAATCAACTTGGCGAAATGAGAGGGCAAATTGAGGCACTGACGAAGGAAGTGAGTCAGTTACGCCGACAGAATAAGGAGGGACCCGGTACTATAACACATCTTAGTGGAGATGATCCCAAGGCGGACGAAGGCCAACTGATGTCAAAGTTGGGGGCTATGATCGACAGAAAGTTGAATGCCTTCAAAGCCGAATTGTTCCCCGACAGGGCTCTGAGGCCACCTTTAGGAGAAAAACTGTGCCAGTTGACAAGACGCTTGCACATCGGCCAGAATCGAGCTGGAGCGAAGTAACCAGGTGCAAAGGTAAGGGAAAGCGAGTCGGCACTCAAGTGGAACCCGTGCAAAAACAAGGGCAGGGTGCACATCAGAAGGCACAAACGGCACAAACCAGGACACCCAGGCCCCCAAAAGGGAAGAAAAAGAAGCGAAAGAAGAAGACCAAGCTTCCTAAAGTCCCGAAAACTGCAGCGGTGACGGTCACAGTCCCCGAGGAGGCCACTATGACATACGCTCAGGCTATGGCGGTGGCTAAACAAAAGGTAAACCTGACCGAACTGGGAATCTCCGGGGTCAAGCAAAAGAAGGCACTAAACGGTGGTTTACTGCTGGAGGTGGAGGGCGAGCAGTGCGCTGATAAAGCAAACGCGCTCGCTGCAAAGTTGCAGGAAGCCTTGTTTGAAACGGGGGTCAGAGTAACGCGGCCCCACAAAACGGGTGAGATCCGGGTCATGGACCTGGACGACTCTGTCACCGAGGAGGATGTCGCCGAGGCCATCGCTGAAGCCGGCTGTTGCTCAGTGGACACTGTAAAAGTGGGTCATATCCACAGGTGGTCCACGAGACTGGGGACTGCATGGGTTCGATGCCCGCTCATGGCCGTACATAGACTTGCCGTAGAGAAGCGGGTCAAGGTGGGATGGGTTATCGCCAGAGTCCAAGTACTCAGTGCCCGACCATTGCAGTGCTTCCGGTGTTTGGAAACCGGACATTCTAGGTACCAGTGCACAAGCATCAAAGACAGGAGCACACTGTGCTACATATGTGGGGATCCTGGCCATAAAGCCAGAGAATGCCAAGCGAAGGCACCGAAATGTGTCCTATGCGCGGACCGTGGTCAAAACTCTGACCACCGCCTGGGCAGTAGAAAGTGCTTCCTCCAAACACAAGGAGGAGTCGCAGAGGAGACGAAAGGTCGACATCGGGTGCCCGTGTGCAACGAGTAGATAGGCCTGCGCAACCTTCGGTTTGCGCTTCGTCCTATTACCCTTCCGAGGAAACAATGGAGATTGGTCATGGCTAGGTTTCTACACAGGATGGTACAGAGCAACCTGAACCACTGCCGGACAGCACAAGATCTGCTCTTGCAGAGTCTGCCCGAATGTTCTGCATCGCTGGCAGTGGTGGCGGAGCCCTACTCCATCCCAAACCATCCACGGTGGTTCGGTGACAAAGTTGGCTCGGTCGCTGTCTACTGGGGAGGAAGTAGTGGAGACCCTCCGTGCTCCAGAATTTGTTCCGGACGGGGTTTCGTCGCTGTGGAATGGGGCCCATTAGCCGTTATAGGTTGCTACGTCTCACCCAACTCTTGCCTGGCTGAATTCGAGAGGTTTCTGGATAGGGTTACCAGCTGCGTTCGCAGGTGCCTTCCACGCCCAGTGCTCGTGCTAGGCGACTTCAATGCCCACTCCAGGGCTTGGGGAAGCAGACGAGACAGCGTAAGGGGGTGACACAGTTCTCGAATGGTCGGCGGGCTTGGACCTGAGGCTACTTAATAGTGGTTCAGTCAGCACCTGCGTGCGCTGGCAGGGGGGAGTCGATCGTGGATTTATCATGGGCGACACCCTCCGCCGAGCGCTCAGTGGTAGGATGGAGAGTAGCAGAGGAGATGGAGACCCTCTCCGACCATCGGTACATTATTATCGACGTGGAACCCACGCTGACAGCGTTAAATAGTCGTTCCGATAGATCTCCACTACGTCGATGGGCACTTAAGCACTGCAACCAAGACCTGCTTGTGGCCGCTGCCCATGTGGTGGAATGGTCATGCCCTAGCGGGGACGAAAGCCTGAATAATGCAGTTGCTCGACTCCGCGAGGATATGAAAACCATATGTGATATGGCAATGCCACGAAGCAAAACAGGCAGGAACGGCCCGGCATATTGGTGGTCACGAGAAATCTCTGATCTTCGCACAGTCTGCCTGAGATTACGACGAAGATACACGCGAGCTCGGCGACGTCGAAACTCCACGATAGAGGAGAGAGAGGGCAAATACAGAGAGTACCGTACTGCGACTAAGGCGTTGCAAGATGCCATCGCCGAAAGCAAAACTAGGAGCTGGAGGACCTGCTCGAGGGCTAAACAAAGACCCGTGGGTCGTCCCTATAAAATGGTGCTCGGCAAGTTGCGCCCTTGGGTTCCACCCCTCACGGAAACCCTGGATCCTGGTTTTGTGTCCACCGTGCTGGATACGCTTTTCCCGGGACCCTGGGACGAAGAGGATCCACGAACGGCACAGATGGTTTCCTCTGAATGGTCAGAGGAGCTCTCTGTCACGGAGACAGAACTGCGAGAGGCGGCGCAATCCATTGGAGCTCGGAACACCGCCCCAGGGCCAGATGGAGTCCCAGGCAGGGCCTGGAAAATCCTAATACCGATTCTTGGCACGAGATTGCGGAGTCTGTTCACCGACTGCTTTCGAGACGGTTACTATCCGGTAGATTGAAACGGGCGAATCTGGTGCTCCTACACAAGTGGGGCAAACCAGTGGATGAACCAGCAGCCTACCGACCAATCTGTCTTTTAGACGATGTAGGTAAGTTATTCGAACGGATAATAACCATCCGAATAAACACACATCTCGGTAATAGAGGCCCGGACTTGGCGGACCATCAATACGGATTTCGACAGCGGCGATCCACGCTGGATGCCATCATTCATGTGAGAACCTTGACACACGAGGCGATATCCAAAGGGAGAGTTGTCTTGGCAGTCAGCCTCGACGTCGTCAACGCATTCAATTCCCTTCCCTGGTGTGTCATACATGAGGCTCTGGTCTACCACAGAGTTCCGGCGTACCTGAGGAACGTATTGAAGGCGTACCTTTCAAACAGAAGCATCTGTTACCCCGGTAGATACGGAAGCTTACAAGAGAGGGCCGTAGTGCGCGGGGTTCCGCAGGGTCAGTTTTAGGACCGCTCTTGTGGAACATCGGGTACGATGCGGTACTACGGACGGTGTTTCCACCGGGCGTAAACATGGTGTGTTACGCAGATGACACGCTAATACTAGCTGAGGGGACTCTTTCCTAAGGACCGCAAGACTAGCCGAGTTCGGGGTTGCCATGATTATCGGCAGAATACGAAGACTGGGACTGCAAGTGGCACCGCAAAGACCGGAGCGATGTGGTTTCACGGCCTGAAACTGAAGGAGAAACCCCCCGATACATTTTTATGTGTCGGGAACGTAAGTATCCAAATTGGCGACCACCTCAAGTACCTGGGACTGGAGCTAGATAGCAGATGGAACTTCGTCGAGCACTTCGATCGTCTCGTCCCCCGCATTCAAAAGGTAGCGGGTGCTATGCAACGATTGCTGCCAAATCTAGGAGGCCCGAGGGAAGAAGTCCGCCGTCTCTATGCAGGCGTGGTGCGCTCTGTCGCACTCTACGGATCTCCTGTATGGGCCGACATACTCTCGCGTAGACCACGTCGAGCGGCGAAGCTTAACGCTACACAACGCACTATTGCGATAAGAGTCGCTCGAGGGTACAGGACGATTTCGTACGAGGCGGCCACACTCTTGGCGCGGTTCCCACCTCTGGACATCCTGGCGGATATGGACGCAGAGATCTTTCATAAGATCCGCATCCTCCGCCAAACCGATGATCCGGTAGAGACGGTCGAAGAGCTTCGACGAAGAGCCAGAAGACGGGCACTGGGGCGCTGGCGAGAAAGGTTAATGGAACCTCGCAATACTCGTCAGCGCGCGGTTAGTGCGATTCTGCCCAGCTTAACAGCTTGGCTGAAGAACAGTGGACGGGTGACTTACCATTTAACGCAGATACTCACCGGACATGGCTGCTTCGGGGAGTATCTGCACAGGATAGGCAGGAGGAGTCGGCGCAATGCCATCATTGTGGGCGGCCGAGGATTCCGCGCAGCACACGCTCGAACACTGCCCTACTTGGGAGTCGGAGCGACGGATCCTCGTCAAAACATCGGACAAGACCTTTCCCCGGCGGCCGTAGTAGCGGCGATGACGAGAAGCCGGGAAGCGTGGCACAGTGTCCTTTCCTTTTGTGACACAGTAATGCTCGCAAAGGAAGATGCTGAGCGAGCCAGGGAACGCGCAAATCCCGCTCGTCGGAGGAGCCGTAGAGGCAGACGAAGATAACTGGCCCGTTATGGGCGCCGCGCTGGAGGGCACTGGTGCGTTCTTTTAGAGATCCCGGAGTCCTTCACAAGCGCTGAGGACGGGAGTCGATGTGGTTTTAGTGGGTATTCCGACAGCGCGCCGGCGAGTCCCACATACCCGCCCGTTACGTGGCGGGATGCGTAAATGCATTTCCCATCGTAAAAAAAAAAAAAGGATAGGTTAGGTTAGGTTACAAAATCAGCACGAAAAACGAAGACATGAAAATTTTTACAAATGGAATAAAATTACGTAATTATGAAACTAAAAATAACTGATTACAACTAGACTAGAAATGGCCTAAATGCGGCGCAGGATGACTGTCTAACGATTACACTGAACAAATGCTACAACAAAAAACCAATTTGGAATGCCCAAGACTCTAATACACAAAGATATAGGTGGTTAGGATTAGGTTAGGATAGGTTAGGTAAGGTTAGGTTAGGTTACAAAATCAGCACGAAAAACGAAGACATGAAAATTTTTACAAATGGAATAAAATTACGTAATTATGAAACTAAAAATAACTGATTACAACTAGACTAGAAATGGCCTAAATGCGGCGCAGGATGACTGTCTAACGATTACACTGAACAAATGCTACAACAAAAAACCAATTTGGAATGCTTAAGACTCTAATACACAAAGATATAGGTGGTTAGGGTTAGGTTAGGTTAGGATAGGTTAGGTTAGGTTACAAAATCAGCACGAAAAACGAAGACATGAAAATTTTTACAAATGGAATAAAATTACGTAATTATGAAACTAAAAATAACTGATTACAACTAGACTAGAAATGGCCTAAATGCGGCGCAGGATGACTGTCTAACGATTACACTGAACAAATGCTACAACAAAAAACCAATTTGGAATGCCTAAGACTCTAATACACAAAGATATAGGTGGTTAGGTTAGGTTAGGTTAGGTTAACAAAATCAGCACGAAAAACGAAGACATGAAAATTTTTACAAATGGAATAAAATTACGTAATTATGAAACTAAAAATAACTGATTACAACTAGACTAGAAATGGCCTAAATGCGGCGCAGGATGACTGTCTAACGATTACACTGAACAAATGCTACAACAAAAAACCAATTTGGAATGCCTAAGACTCTAATACACAAAGATATAGGTGGTTAGGGTTAGGTTAGTTAGGTTACAAAATCAGCACGAAAAACGAAGACATGAAAATTTTTACAAATGGAATAAAATTACGTAATTATGAAACTAAAAATAACTGATTACAACTAGACTAGAAATGGCCTAAATGCAGCGCAGGATGACTGTCCTAACGATTACACTGGAACAAAATGCTACAACAAAAACCAATTTGAATGCTTAAGACTCTAATACACACAAAGATATAGGTGAATAGGGTTAGGTTAGGTTAGGTTACAAAATCAGCACGAAAAACGAAGACATGAAAATTTTTACAAATGGAATAAAATTACGTAATTATGAAACTAAAAATAACTGATTACAACTAGACTAGAAATGGCCTAAATGCGGCGCAGGATGACTGTCTAACGATTACACTGAACAAATGCTACAACAAAAAACCAATTTGGAAAGCTTAAGTATCTAATACACAAAGATATAGGTGGTTAGGGTTAGGTTAGGTTAGGTTACAAAATCAGCTCGAAAAACGAAGACATGAAAATTTTTACAAATGGAATAAAATTACGTAATTATGAAACTAAAAATAACTGATTACAACTAGACTAGAAATGGCCTAAATGCGGCGCAGGATGACTGTCTAACGATTACACTGAACAAATGCTACAACAAAAAACCAATTTGGAATGCTTAAGACTCTAATACACAAAGATATATAGGTGGTTAGGGTTAGGTTAGGATTAGGTTAGGATAGGTTAGGTTAGGTTACAAAATCAGCACGAAAAACGAAGACATGAAAATTTTTACAAATGGAATAAAATTACGTAATTATGAAACTAAAATAACTGATTACAACTAGACTAGAAATGGCCTAAATGCGGCGCAGGATGACTGTCTAACGATTACACACTGAACAAATGCTACAACAAAAACCAATTTGGAATGCCTAAGACTCTAATACACAAAGATATAGGTGGTTAGGATTAGGTTAGGATAGGTTAGGTTAGGTTAGGTTAGGTTAGATAGGTTAGGTTAGTTAGGTTACAAAATCAGCACGAAAAACGAAGACATGAAAATTTTTACAAATGGAATAAAATTACGTAATTATGAAACTAAAAATAACTGATTACAACTAGACTAGAAAAGGCCTAAATGCGGCGCAGGATGACTGTCTAACGATTACACTGAACAAATGCTACAACAAAAACCAATTTGGAATGCCTAAGACTCTAATACACAAAGATATAGGTGGTTAGGTTAGGTTAGGTTAGGTTAAGGTTACAAAATCAGCTCGAAAAACGAAGACATGAAAATTTTTACAAATGGAATAAAATTACGTAATTATGAAACTAAAAATAACTGATTACAACTAGACTGAAATGGCCTAAATGCGGCGCAGGATGACTGTCTAACGATTACACTGAACAAATGCTACAACAAAAACCAATTTGAATGCTTAAGACTCCTAATACACAAAGATATAGGTGGTTAGGGTTAGGTTAGGATTAGGTTACAAAATCCAGCACGAAAAACGAAGACATGAAAATTTTTACAAATGGAATAAAATTACGTAATTATGAAACTAAAAATAACTGATTACAACTAGACTAGAAATATGGCCTAAATGCGGTGCAGGATGACTGTCTAACGATTACACTGAACAAATGCTACAACAAAAACCAATTTGGAATGCTTAAGTATCTAATACACACAAAAGATATATAGGTGGTTAGGGTTAGGTTAGGATTAGGTTACAAAATCAGCACGAAAAACGAAGACATGAAAATTTTTACAAATGGAATAAAATTACGTAATTATGAAACTAGAAATAACTGATTACAACTAGACTAGAAATGGCCTAAATGCGGCTGGGATGACTGTCTTACGATTACACTTAATAAATGCTACAACAAAAACCAATTTGGAATGCCTAAGACTCTAATACACACAAAAGATATAGGTGGTTAGGGTTAGAGTTAGGTTAGGTTAGGATTAGGTTAGGTTACAAAATCAGCACGAAAAACGAAGACATGAAAATTTTTACAAATGGAATAAAATTACGTAATTATGAAACTAAAAATAACTGATTACAACTAGACTAGAAATGGCCTAAATGCGGCGCAGGATGACTGTCCTAACGATTACACTGAACAAATGCTACAACAAAAACCAATTTGGAATGCCCAAGACTCTAATACACAAAGATATAGGTGGTTAGGATTAGGTTAGGTTAGGTTAAGGTTAGGTTAGAGTTAGGTTAGGTTAGTTACAAAATCAGCACGAAAAACAGAAGACATGAAAATTTTTACAAATGGAATAAAATTGCGTAATTATGAAACTAAAAATAACTGATTACAACTAGATTCAGAAATGGCCTAAATGCGGCGCAGGATGACTGTCCTAACGATTACACTGAACAAATGCTACAACAAAAACCAATTTGGAATGCTTAAGACTCCTAATACACAAAGATATAGGTGGTTAGGGTTAGGTTAGGTTGAGTTACAAAATCAGCACGAAAAACGAAGACATGAAAATTTTTACAAATGGAATAAAATTACGTAATTATGAAACTAAAAATAACTGATTACAACTAGACTAGAAATGGCCTAAATGCGGCGCAGGATGACTGTCTAACGATTACACTGAACAAATGCTACAACAAAAACCAATTTGGAATGCTTAAGACTCTAATACACACAAAAGATATATAGGTGGTTAGGGTTAGGTTAGGTTAGGTTACAAAATCAGCACGAAAAACGAAGACATGAAAATTTTTACAAATGGAATAAAATTACGTAATTATGAAACTAAAAATAACTGATTACAACTAGACTAGAAATGGCCTAAATGCGGTGCAGGATGACTGTCTAACGATTACACTGAACAAATGCTACAACAAAAACCAATTTGGAATGCTTAAGTATCTATTACACAAAGATATAGGTGGTTAGGTTAGGTTAGTTAGGTTAGGTTAGAGTTAGGTTACAAAATCAGCACGAAAAACAGAAGACATGAAAATTTTACAAATGGAATAAAATTACGTAATTATGAAACTAAAAATAACTGATTACAACTAGACTAGAAATGGCCTAAATGCAGCGCAGGATGACTGTCCTAACGATTACACTGAACAAATGCTACAACAAAAACCAATTTGGAATGCTTAAGTATCTATTACACAAAGATATAGGTGGTTAGGGTTAGGTTAGGTTAGGTTACAAAATCAGCTCGAAAAACGAAGACATGAAAATTTTACAAATGGAATAAAATTGCGTAATTATGAAACTAAAAATAACTGATTACAACTAGACTGAAATGGCCTAAATGCGGCGCAGGATGACTGTCTAACGATTACACTGAACAAATGCTACAACAAAAACCAATTTGAATGCTTAAGACTCTAATACACAAAGATATAGGTGGTTAGGTTAGGTTAGGTTAGGATTAGGTTAGGATAGGTTAGGTTAGAGTTAGGTTAGGTTAAGGTTACAAAATCAGCACGAAAAACGAACATGAAAATTTTACAAATGGAATAAAATTACGTAATTATGAAACTAAAAATAACTGATTACAACTAGATTCAGAAATGGCCTAAATGCGGCTGGGATGACTGTCTAACGATTACACTGAACAAATGCTACAACAAAAACCAATTTGGAATGCCCAAGACTCTAATACACAAGATATAGGTGGTTAGGGTTAGGTTAGAGTTAGGTTAGGTTACAAAATCAGCACGAAAAACAGAAGACATGAAAATTTTTACAAATGGAATAAAATTACGTAATTATGAAACTAAAAATAACTGATTACAACTAGACTAGAAATGGCTAAATGCGGCGCAGGATGACTGTCTAACGATTACACTGAACAAATGCTACAACAAAAACCAATTTGGAATGCCTAAGACTCTAATACACAAAGATATAGGTGGTTAGGTTAGGTTAGGTTAGGTTAGAGTTAGGTTACAAAATCAGCACGAAAAACGAAGACATGAAAATTTTACAAATGGAATAAAATTACGTAATTATGAAACTAAAAATAACTGATTACAACTAGACTAGAAATGGCCTAAATGCGGCGCAGGATGACTGTCTAACGATTACACTGAACAAATGCTACAACAAAAACCAATTTGGAATGCTTAAGACTCTAATACACAAAGATATAGGTGGTTAGGTTAGGTTAGGTTAGGTTGAGTTACAAAATCAGCACGAAAAACGAAGACATGAAAAGAATTTTTACAAATGGAATAAAATTACGTAATTATGAAACTAAAAATAACTGATTACAATTAGACTAGAAATGGCCTAAATGCGGCGCAAGGATGACTGTCTAACGATTACACTGAACAAATGCTACAACAAAAACCAATTTGGAATGCTTAAGACTCTAATACACAAAGATATAGGTGGTTAGGGTTAGGTAAGGTTAGGATAGGTTAGGTTAGGTTACAAAATCAGCACGAAAAACAGAAGACATGAAAATTTTTACAAATGGAATAAAATTACGTAATTATGGAAACTAAAAATAACTGATTACAACTAGACTGAAATGGCCTAAATGCAGCGCAGGATGACTGTCTAACGATTACACTGAACAAATGCTACAACAAAAACCAATTTGGAATGCCTAAGACTCTAATACACAAGATATAGGTGGTTAGGGTTAGGTTGAGTTAGGTTAGGTTACAAAATCAGCACGAAAAACGAAGACATGAAAATTTTACAAATGGAATAAAATTACGTAATTATGAAACTAAAAATAACTGATTACAACTAGACTAGAAATGGCCTAAATGCGGCTGGGATGACTGTCTAACGATTACACTGAACAAATGCTACAACAAAAACCAATTTGGAATGCTTAAGACTCTAATACACAAAGATATAGGTGGTTAGGTTAAGTTAGGTTACAAAATCAGCACGAAAAACGAAGACATGAAAATTTTTACAAGTGGAATAAAATTACGTAATTATGAAACTAAAAATAACTGATTACAACTAGACTAGAAATGGCCTAAATGCGGCGCAGGATGACTGTCTAACGATTACACTGAACAAATGCTACAACAAAAAACAATTTGGAATGCTTAAGACTCTAATACACAAAGATATAGGTGGTTAGGGTTAGGTTAGGTTAGGTTACAAAATCAGCACGAAAAACGAAGACATGAAAATTTTTACAAATGGAATAAAATTACGTAATTATGGAAACTAAAAATAACTGATTACAACTAGATTCAGAAATGGCCTAAATGCGGCGCAGGATGACTGTCTAACGATTACACTGGAACAAAATGCTACAACAAAAACCAATTTGAATGCTTAAGACTCCTAATACACAAAGATATAGGTGGTTAGGGTTAGGTTAGGTTAGGTTAGGTTACAAAATCAGCTCGAAAAACGAAGACATGAAAATTTTTACAAATGGAATAAAATTACGTAATTATGAAACTAAAAATAACTGATTACAACTAGACTAGAAATGGCCTAAATGCGGCGCAGGATAACTGTCTAACGATTACACTAAACAAATGCTACAACAAAAAACCAATTTGGAATGCTTAAGACTCCAATACACAAAGATATAGGTGGTTAGGGTTAGGTTAGGTTAGGTTAGGTTAGTTTCCGGGGCGGTGGCAACGGACGCACCGGCCCGTCAGCCCTTTAGTCCCAGGCATAAGAATAGGGCTAAGGTACCCCTGCCTGTCGTACAAGGCGACTAAAAGGGGACTTCGGGTTCATGGTGATCAGGGTGGGGGCTCCTGACCACCCGGGAAGCGGACCAGGAATGACGGCAACTCAGGTGGTCTCGAGTTGCCGTAGCACCTGAAGTGCTAGGGAGGTTTTTCCGCCCAGGGATGTGCTCAGGCACCGTGCAGAGGGCACCGGTGCGTTCCTATGGAGATCCCGGAGCCCCTCTAAATGCACTGAGGATGACCACCGGGGGGGTTTTAGTGGTTACAAGTCCCACATAACCCTGTCTCACCCCCAGGAGGCAGGGTTTCTTTCGAAGATTTCCCCCGATAACAAAAAAAAAAAAAAGGTTAGGTTACAAAATCCTTTGAAAAACAGAAGACATGAAAATTTTTACAAATGGAATAAAATTACGTAATTATGAAACTAAAAATAACTGATTACAACGAGACTAGAAATGGCCTAAATGCAGAGCAGGATGACTGTCTAACGATTACACTGAACAAATGCTACAACAAAAAACCAATTTGGAATGCCCAAGACTCTAATACACAAAAGTATAGGTGGTTAGGTAAGGTTAGGTTAGGTTAGGGTTAGGTTAGGTTAGGTTAGGGTTAGGTTAGAGTTAGGTTACAAAATCAGCACGAAAAACGAAGACATGAAAATTTTTACAAATGGAATAAAATTACGTAATTATGAAACTAAAAATAACTGATTACAACTAGACTAGAAATGGCCTAAATGCGGCGCAGGATGACCGTCTAACGATTACACTGGAACAAAATGCTACAACAAAACCAATTTGGAATGCTTAAGACTCTAATACACAAAGACATAGGTGGTTAGGGTTAGGTTAAGGTTAGGTTAGAGTTAGAGTTAGGTTAGGTTACAAAATCAGCACGAAAAACAGAAGACATGAAAATTTTTACAAATGGAATAAAATTACGTAATTATGAAACTAAAAATAACTGATTACAACTAGATTCAGAAATGGCCTAAATGCGGCGCAGGATGACTGTCTAACGATTACACTAAACAAATGCTACAACAAAAACCAATTTGGAATGCTTAAGACTCAATACACAAAGATATAGGTGGTTAGGGTTAGGGTTAGGTTAGAGTTAGGTTAGGTTACAAAATCAGCACGAAAAACAGAAGACATGAAAATTTTTACAAATGGAATAAAATTACGTAATTATGAAACTAAAAATAACTGATTACAACTAGATTAGAAATGGCCTAAATACGGCGCAGGATGACTGTCTAACGATTACACTGAACAAATGCTACAACAAAAAACCAATTTGGAATGCCTAAGACTCTAATACACAAAGACATAGGTGGTTAGGGTTAGGTTAGGTTAGGTTACAAAATCAGCACGAAAAACGAAGACATGAAAATTTTTACAAATGGAATAAAATTACGTAATTATGAAACTAAAAATAACTGATTACAACTAGACTAGAAATGGCCTAAATGCGGCGCAGGATGACTGTCTAACGATTACACTGAACAAATGCTACAACAAAAAACCAATTTGGAATGCTTAAGACTCTAATACACAAAGATATAGGTGGTTAGGGTTAGGTTAGGTTAGGTTAGGTTAGGTTAGGTTAGGTTACAACCCCCGAAGGGTTCTCGCTTTGTCGTAGCGGGGGGGCTTAGTAACCGTGGCTTGGTCACCCACGGTGAAGCTAAGAGGAACCCAAATGGCCGGCCTAAGGCGCTCTGAGGCCGGCCCGAGGTGGCCGCTCCGGGTGGGCTCTTTATGAGCTAACCTAGGATGCGTGTCGGTGGACTGCTGGGGGCGGATGTGGCGGAGCGAGGCCGTCTTTCCCGCCCTCAGTAGCCGAGGCGGAGTCGCGGAGGAGAGGAGTGTCGGTGTTTCGTTGCCGCTCTCCTATCCTCCGCGACTCAAGCGGGGTCGCACCGCATGATGCGGCTGTGGTGGGGCCGCGGGGAAGAGGAGTGTCGGTGTTTCGTTGCCGCTCTCCCTGTCCTCCGCGGCCGAACATCGGTCGGCGGTGGAGCCGCAGACCAGATCCACCGCAGGGGCTGGGTTGGCTTAGTGCTTTCCTGGCCCCCATGGCCTCTGGGGGGCGGACTCGGGGGAGTCCGTTTCCACCTACAGAGGAGGCCGAGATGGAAGGCGCGTCCGTGTTCCGGCGCGCCTTGCAGGTGAGGTGGAGAGGGGATGTCCTCCCCCCGAAGGAGGGGCCGGCTTGCCGGCCAGCGCAGGTGGGGTCGCGGAGGTGTGCGAAAGCGTTCCCGTGGCCCCGCCATACGCGACGAAGGTGGAACACCATGGGGTTTTAGTCGGTGCGAGTCCGACATAACCCACCCTTGCCCCCGCAGGGTGGGTATGCGTAGGCATTTCCCCATGTAAAAGGTTAGGTTAGGTTACAAAATCAGCACGAAAAACGAAGACATGAAAATTTTTACAAATGGAATAAAATTACGTAATTATGAAACTAAAAATAACTGATTACAACTAGACTAGAAATGGCCTAAATGCGGCGCAGGATGACAGTCTAACGATTACACTAAACAAATGCTACAACAAAAATCCAATTTGGAATGCTTAAGACTCCAATACACAAAGATATAGGTGGTTAGGGTTAGGTTAGGTTAGGTTAGGTTACAAAATCAGCACGAAAAACGATGACATGAAAATTTTTACAAATGGAATAAAATTACGTAATTATGAAATTAAAAATAACTGATTACAACTAGGCTAGAAATGGCCTAAATGCGGCGCAGGATGACTGTCTAACGATTACACTGAACAAATGCTACAACAAAAAACCAATTTGGAATGCCTAAGACTCTAATACACAAGATATAGGTGGTTAGGGTTAGGTTAGGTTAGGGTTAGGTTAGGTTAGGTTAGGTTAGAGTTAGGTTAGGTTACAAAATCAGCACGAAAAACGAAGACATGAAAATTTTTACAAATGGAATAAAATTACGTAATTATGGAAACTAAAAATAACTGATTACAACTAAGACTAGAAATGGCCTAAATGCGGCGCAGGATGACAGTCTAACGATTACACTGAACAAATGCTACAACAAAATCCAATTTGGAATGTTTAAGTATCTAATACACAAAGATATAGGTGGTTAGGGTTAGGTTAGGTTAGGTTAGGTTAGGTTAGGTTACAAAATCAGCACGAAAAACGAAGACATGAAAATTTTTACAAATGGAATAAAATTACGTAATTATGAAACTAAAAATAACTGATTACAACTAGACTAGAAATGGCCTAAATGCGGCGCAGGATGACTGTCTAACGATTACACTGAACAAATGCTACAACAAAAAACCAATTTGGAATGCCTAAGACTCTAATACACAAAGATATAGGTGGTTAGGGTTAGGTTAGGTTAGGTTAGGTTAGGTTAGAAAATCAGCACGAAAAACGAAGACATGAAAATTTTTACAAATGGAATAAAATTACGTAATTATGAAACTAAAAATAACTGATTACAACTAGACTAGAAATGGCCTAAATGCGGCTGGGATGACTGTCTAACGATTACACTGAACAAATGCTACAACAAAAACCAATTTGGAATGCTTAAGACTCTAATACACAAAGATATAGGTGGTTAGGTTAGGTTAGGTTAGAGTTAGGTTAGGTTGGAGTTACAAAATCAGCACGAAAAACGAAGACATGAAAATTTTTACAAGTGGAATAAAATTGCGTAATTATGAAACTAAAAATAACTGATTACAACTAGACTAGAAATGGCTAAATGCGGCGCAAGGATGACTGTCTAACGATTACACTGAACAAATGCTACAACAAAAACCAATTTGGAATGCTTAAGACTCTAATACACAAAGATATAGGTGGTTAGGGTTAGGTTAGGATTAGAGTTAGGTTAGGTTAGGTTACAAAATCCAGCACGAAAAACAGAAGACATGAAAATTTTTACAAGTGGAATAAAATTACGTAATTATGAAACTAAAAATAACTGATTACAACTAGATTAGAAATGGCCTAAATGCGGCTGGGATGACTGTCTAACGATTACACTGAACAAATGCTACAACAAAAACCAATTTGGAATGTTTAAGTATCTAATACACAAGATATAGGTGGTTAGGGTTAGAGTTAGGTTAAGGTTAGGTTAGGTTACACAAAATCAGCACGAAAAACAGAAGACATGAAAATTTTTACAAATGGAGATAAAATTACGTAATTATGAAACTAAAAATAACTGATTACAACTAGACTAGAAATGGCCTAAATGCGGCACCCAGGATGACTGTCTAACGATTACACTGAACAAATGCTACAACAAAAACCAATTTGGAATGTAAGACTCTAATACACAAAGATATAGGTGGTTAGGTTAGGTTAGAGTTAGAGTTAGGTTAGAGTTAGAGTTAGGTTAGGTTGAGTTACAAAATCAGCACGAAAAACGAACATGAAAATTTTTACAAATGGAATAAAATTACGTAATTATGAAACTAAAAATAACTGATTACAACTAGACTAGAAATGGCCTAAATGCGGCGCAGGATGACTGTCTAACGATTACACTAAACAAATGCTACAACAAAAAACCAATTTGGAATGCTTAAGACTCCAATACACAAAGATATAGGTGGTTAGGGTTAGGTTAGGTTAGGTTAGGTTAGGTTACAAAATCAGCACGAAAAACGAAGACATGAAAATTTTTACAAATGGAATAAAATTACGTAATTATGAAACTAAAAATAACTGATTACAACTAGACTAGAAATGGCTAAATGCGGCGCAAGGATGACTGTCTAACGATTACACTGAACAAATGCTACAACAAAAACCAATTTGGAATGCTTAAGACTCCTAATACACAAAGATATATAGGTGGTTAGGGTTAGGTTAGAGTTAGGTTAGGTTGGAGTTACAAAATCAGCACGAAAAACAGAGACATGAAAATTTTTACAAATGGAATAAAATTACGTAATTATGGAAACTAAAAATAACTGATTACAACTAGGCTAGAAATGGCCTAAATGCAGCGCAGGATGACTGTCTAACGATTACACTGAACAAATGCTACAACAAAAAACCAATTTGGAATGCTTAAGACTCCAATACACAAAGATATAGGTGGTTAGGTTAGGTTAGGATTAGGTTAGGTTGGAGTTAGGTTAGGATTAGGTTAGGTTAGGTTACAAAATCAGCACGAAAAACAGAGACATGAAAATTTTTACAAGTGGAATAAAATTACGTAATTATGAAACTAAAAATAACTGATTACAACTAGGCTAGAAATGGCCTAAATGCGGCTGGGATGACTGTCTAACGATTACACTAAACAAATGCTACAACAAAAACCAATTTGGAATGCTTAAGACTCCTAATACACAAAGACATAGGTGGTTAGGGTTAGGTTAGAGTTAGGTTAGGTTACAAAATCAGCACGAAAAACGATGACATGAAAATTTTTACAAATTGGAATAAAATTACGTAATTATGGAAACTAAAAATAACTGATTACAACTAGGCTAGAAATGGCCTAAATGCAGCAGGATGACTGTCTAACGATTACACACTGAACAAATGCTACAACAAAAACCAATTTGGAATGCTTAAGACTCTAATACACAAAGATATAGGTGGTTAGGGTTAGAGTTAGAGTTAGGTTAGGATAGGTTAGGTTAGAGTTAGGTTACAAAATCAGCACGAAAAACGAAGACATGAAAATTTTTACAAATGGAATAAAATTACGTAATTATGGAAACTAAAAATAACTGATTACAACTAGACTAGAAATGGCCTAAATGCGGCTGGGATGACTGTCTAACGATTACACTGAACAAATGCTACAACAAAAACCAATTTGGAATGCTTAAGTATCTAATACACAAAGATATATAGGTGGTTAGGGTTAGAGTTAGGTTAGGTTAGGTTAGGTTACAAAATCCCAGCACGAAAAACGAAGACATGAAAATTTTTACAAATTGGAATAAAATTACGTAATTATGGAAACTAAAAATAACTGATTACAACTAGGCTAGAAATGGCCTAAATGCGGCAGGATGACTGTCTAACAGTTACACTGAACAAATGCTACAACAAAAACCAATTTGGAATGCTTAAGACTCCAATACACAAAGATATAGGTGGTTAGGGTTAGGTTAGAGTTGGGATTAGGTTAGGTTAGAGTTAGAGTTAGGTTAGGTTACAAAATCAGCACGAAAAACGAAGACATGAAAATTTTTACAAATGGAATAAAATTACGTAATTATGAAACTAAAAATAACTGATTACAACTAGACTAGAAATGGCCTAAATGCGGCGCAGGATGACTGTCTAACATTACACTGAACAAATGCTACAACAAAAACCAATTTGGAATGCTTAAGACTCTAATACACAAAGATATAGGTGGTTAGGTTAGGTTAGAGTTGGGATTAGGTTAGGATAGGTTAGGTTGGGTTACAAAATCAGCACGAAAACGAAGACATGAAAATTTTTACAAGTGGAATAAAATTACGTAATTATGAAACTAAAAATAACTGATTACAACTAGACTAGAAATGGCCTAAATGCGGCTGGGATGACTGTCTAACGATTACACACTGAACAAATGCTACAACAAAAACCAATTTGGAATGTAAGACTCTAATACACACAAAAGATATAGGTGGTTAGGGTTAGGTTAGGTTAGGTTAGAGTTAGGTTAGGTTAGAGTTAGGTTAGGTTACAAAATCAGCACGAAAAACGAAGACATGAAAATTTTTACAAGTGGAATAAAATTACGTAATTATGAAACTAAAAATAACTGATTACAACTAGACTAGAAATGGCTAAATGCAGCGCAGGATGACTGTCTAACAGTTACACTGAACAAATGCTACAACAAAAACCAATTTGAATGCTTAAGACTCTAATACACAAAGATATAGGTGGTTAGGGTTAGAGTTAGAGTTAGAGTTAGAGTTAGGTTACAAAATCAGCACGAAAAACGAAGACATGAAAATTTTTACAAATGGAATAAAATTACGTAATTATGGAAACTAAAATAACTGATTACAACTAGACTAGAAATGGCCTAAATGCGGCACCAGGATGACTGTCTAACGATTACACTGAACAAATGCTACAACAAAAACCAATTTGGAATGCTTAAGTATCTAATACACAAAGATATAGGTGGTTAGGTTAGGTTAGGATAGGTTAGGTTAGGGTTAGGTTAGAGTTAGAGTTAGGTTAGGTTACAAAATCAGCACGAAAAACAGAAGACATGAAAATTTTTACAAGTGGAATAAAATTACGTAATTATGAAACTAAAATAACTGATTACAACTAGACTAGAAATGGCCTAAATGCGGCACCAGGATGACTGTCTAACGATTACACTGAACAAATGCTACAACAAAAACCAATTTGGAATGCTTAAGACTCTAATACACAAAGATATATAGGTGGTTAGGATTAGGTTAGGTTAGGTTAGGGTTAGGTTAGAGTTAGGTTAGGTTAGGTTGGAGTTACAAAATCAGCACGAAAAACGAAGACATGAAAATTTTTACAAGTGGAATAAAATTACGTAATTATGGAAACTAAAAATAACTGATTACAACTAGACTAGAAATGGCCTAAATGCGGCTGGGATGACTGTCTAACGATTACACTGAACAAATGCTACAACAAAAAACCAATTTGGAATGCTTAAGACTCTAATACACAAAGATATAGGTGGTTAGGGTTAGGTTAGGTTAGGTTAAGTTAGGTTAGGTTACAAAATCAGCACGAAAAACGAAGACATGAAAATTTTTACAAGTGGAATAAAATTACGTAATTATAAAACTAAAAATAACTGATTACAACTAGACTAGAAATGGCCTAAATGCGGCGCAGGATGACTGTCTAACGATTACACTGAACAAATGCTACAACAAAAAACCAATTTGGAATGCTTAAGTATCTAATACACAAAGATATAGGTGGTTAGAGTTAGGATTAGGTTAGGTTAGGTTAGGTTAGGTTATGGTTACAAAATCAGCACGAAAAACGAAGACATGAAAATTTTTACAAATGGAATAAAATTACGTAATTATGAAACTAAAAATAACTGATTACAACTAGGCTAGAAATGGCCTAAATGCGGCGCAGGATGACTGTCTAACGATTACACTGAACAAATGCTACAACAAAAAACCAATTTGGAATGCTTAAGTATCTAATACACAAAGATATAGGTGGTTAGGGTTAGGTTAGGTTAGGTTAGGTTAGGTTACAAAATCAGCACGAAAAACGAAGACATGAAAATTTTTACAAGTGGAATAAAATTACGTAATTATGAAACTAAAAATAACTGATTACAACTAGGCTAGAAATGGCCTAAATGCGGCGCAGGATGACTGTCTAACGATTACACTGAACAAATGCTACAACAAAAAACCAATTTGGAATGCTTAATTATCTAATACACAAAGATATAGGTGGTTAGGGTTAGGTTAGGTTAGGTTAGGATAGGTTAGGTTACAAAATCCTTTGAAAAACGAAGACATGAAAATTTTTACAAATGGAATAAAATTACGTAATTATGAAACTAAAAATAACTGATTACAACTAGACTAGAAATGGCCTAAATGCGGCTGGGATGACTGTCTAACGATTACACTGAACAAATGCTACAACAAAAACCAATTTGGAATGCTTAAGACTCCTAATACACAAAGATATAGGTGGTTAGGGTTAGAGTTAGGTTAGGATTAGGTTAGGTTAGGTTACAAAATCAGCACGAAAAACGAAGACATGAAAATTTTTACAAATGGAATAAAATTACGTAATTATGAAACTAAAAATAACTGATTACAACTAGGCTAGAAATGGCCTAAATGCGGCTGGGATGACTGTCTAACATTACACTGAACAAATGCTGCAACAAAAACCAATTTGGAATGCTTAAGTATCTAATACACAAAGATATAGGTGGTTAGGTTAGGTTAAGGTTAGGTTAGGTTAGAGTTAGGTTAAGGTTAGGTTAGGTTACAAAATCCAGCACGAAAAACGAAGACATGAAAATTTTACAAATGGAATAAAATTGCGTAATTATGAAACTAAAAATAACTGATTACAACTAGACTAGAAATGGCCTAAATGCGGCTGGGATGACTGTCTAACGATTACACTGAACAAATGCTACAACAAAAACCAATTTGGAATGCTTAAGTATCTAATACACAAAGATATAGGTGGTTAGAGTTAGGTTAGGTTAGGTTGGAGTTACAAAATCCTTTGAAAAACGAAGACATGAAAATTTTTACAAGTGGAATAAAATTACGTAATTATGGAAACTAAAAATAACTGATTACAACTAGACTAGAAATGGCCTAAATGCGGCGCAGGATGACTGTCTAACGATTACACTGAACAAATGCTACAACAAAAACCAATTTGGAATGCTTAAGACTCCTAATACACAAAGATATAGGTGGTTAGGTTAGAGTTAGGTTAGGTTAGAGTTAGAGTTAGGTTAAGGTTAGGTTAGAGTTAGGTTAGGTTACAAAATCAGCACGAAAAGCAAAGACATGAAAATTTTTACAAATGGAATAAAATTACGTAATTATGAAACTAAAAATAATGATTACAACTAGACTAGAAATGGCCTAAATGCAGCGCAGGATGACTGTCTAACGATTACACTGAACAAATGCTACAACAAAAACCAATTTGGAATGTAAGACTCTAATACACAAAGATATAGGTGGTTAGGGTTAGGTTAGGTTAGGGTTAGAGTTAGAGTTAGGTTAGGTTAGGATTAGGTTAGGTTACAAAATCAGCACGAAAAACAGAAGACATGAAAATTTTTACAAATGGAATAAAATTACGTAATTATGAAACTAAAAATAACTGATTACAACTAGACTAGAAATATGGCCTAAATGCAGCGCAGGATGACTGTCTAACGATTACACTGAACAAATGCTACAACAAAAACCAATTTGGAATGCTTAAGACTCTAATACACAAAGATATAGGTGGTTAGGGTTAGGTTAGGTTAGGTTAGGTTAGGTTACAAAATCAGCACGAAAAACGAAGACATGAAAATTTTTACAAGTGGAATAAAATTACGTAATTACGAAACTAAAAATAACTGATTACAACTAGACTAGAAATGGCCTAAATGCGGCGCAGGATGACTGTCTAACGATTACACTGAACAAATGCTACAACAAAAAACCAATTGGGAATGCTTAAGACTCTAATACACAAAGATATAGGTGGTTAGGGTTAGGTAAGGTTAGGTTAGGTTTGGTTAGGTTACAAAATCAGCACGAAAAACGAAGACATGAACATTTTTACAAGTGGAATAAAATTACGTAATTATGAAACTAAAAATAACTGATTACAACTAGACTAGAAATGGCCTAAATGCGGCTGGGATGACTGTCTAACGATTAAACTGAACAAATGCTACAACAAAAACCATTTTGGAATGCTTAAGACTCTAATACACAAAGATATAGGTGGTTAGGTTAGGTTAGGTTAGGTTACAAAATCAGCACGAAAAACGAAGACATGAAAATTTTTACAAGTGGAATAAAATTACGTAATTACGAAACTAAAAATAACTGATTACAACTAGACTAGAAATGGCCTAAATGCGGCGCAGGATGACTGTCTAACGATTACACTGAACAAATGCTACAACAAAAAACCAATTGGGAATGCTTAAGACTCTAATACACAAAGATATAGGTGGTTAGGGTTAGGTAAGGTTAGGTTAGGTTTGGTTAGGTTACAAAATCAGCACGAAAAACGAAGACATGAACATTTTTACAAGTGGAATAAAATTACGTAATTATGAAACTAAAAATAACTGATTACAACTAGACTAGAAATGGCCTAAATGCGGCGCAGGATGACTGTCTAACGATTACACTGAACAAATGCTACAACAAAAACCAATTTGGAATGCTTAAGACTCTAATACACAAGATATAGGTGGTTAGGTTAGGTTAGAGTTAGAGTTAGGTTAGGTTGGAGTTACAAAATCAGCACGAAAAACGAAGACATGAACATTTTTACAAGTGGAATAAAATTACGTAATTATGAAACTAAAAATAACTGATTACAACTAGACTAGAAATGGCCTAAATGCGGCGCAGGATGACTGTCTAACGATTACACTGAACAAATGCTACAACAAAAAACAATTTGGAATGCTTAAGACTCTAATACACACAAAAGATATATAGGTGGTTAGGGTTAGGTTAGGTTAGGTTAGGTTAGGTTACAAAATCAGCACGAAAAACGAAGACATGAAAATTTTTACAAATGGAATAAAATTACGTAATTATGAAACTAAAAATAACTGATTACAACTAGACTAGAAATGGCCTAAATGCGGCGCAGGATGACTGTCTAACGATTAAACTGAACAAATGCTACAACAAAAACCATTTTGGAATGTAAGACTCTAATACACAAAGATATAGGTGGTTAGGTTAGGTTAGGTTGGGTTACAAAATCCCAGCACGAAAAACGAAGACATGAAAATTTTTACAAGTGGAATAAAATTACGTAATTATGGAAACTAAAAATAACTGATTACAACTAGACTAGAAATGGCTAAATGCGGCTGGGATGACTGTCTAACGATTACACTGAACAAATGCTACAACAAAAACCAATTGGGAATGCTTAAGACTCTAATACACAAAGATATAGGTGGTTAGGGTTAGAGTTAGGTTAGAGTTAGGTTTGGTTAGGTTCAGTAGGAGTTGCCAGGGCTTCTATCAGGCTGCGCATCCTCCAGGTGGCAGATGAGGATCCTTGAATATGGGTGAGTACCAGGAAACCGGCGCGGACCAAAACTGGCTGGTCCGAGACATACCTCAGTCCTTTTGGGACCGAGAGCAGCCAAGGGCTCTGTGCCCGACGAGGAATTGGGCCTCTTGGGAGGCTCAAGGGACACTCCCAAGTACCTCACTCTTGTGAGGACAGAAGGCCAACGCGTGCAGTGCTATGCCAGGCGCACTTCGGCGAAAGCCGACACCCGGTGTACCTTAAGTCCAGTAGGGCCCGGGGCTCTATGGACGAATGCGCCATGGAGTCGCGAGGAAGAAAGCCTCTAAAAAATAACCCCAATCCCAAGGTCTCCAGTGCCGATGGGATGAATGGCTGGTGGGGAGTCCAGTCGATAGCTGAGGACAGGGACCATACCCTTCAAAGGAAAATATGAAAGCAGTCGGTAGTAAAAAACTACCCCAGAGGGTGAGTACCGGCGTGCCGGAGGAGTCACCCGGGCTAGCCAGGCAGCCCCATAAATATCTGGGGGCAACCGAAAGCTGCCGCGGTGATACAATGCCAGCCGCCGGGGTCACAACATCCGGGGACCGAGAGCAGGGAGGAGCCGTGTCCGGGGGTGCGTTCCGAGACAGGCGTGGACGTTTTGTGCGTCCGAGCACGCCATCAAATTTGGCTGCGGAGAGTGATTGGCCGGATCTGATGGATCGTTTGCGTCGCTCCTTCCAGGGACTTCAGAAGTACCCGGTACAGGAGAGCAGGTCCTGCGCCTCCTGAGTACAACAGCGGTGGCAGCCAAATTTCAGGCGGTGACTGCCACTGGCACGGAAGGTGAGAGAATGCCACTGGGATGGAAACGGAGGAGGAGTTTCTGGATCCCTCCGTTCCCAAGCGATACCAGGGCGAAAAGAGCCTTCCTGAGGTGGAGAGTTGGCCCTGGAGATGCGGGATCACGCTAGCCCTCAACTGGGCGCGGTAATAGACCAGCATCTCCTGACGATTGAGAAGGTGGCAGATTTCTCTCGCAACCTGAAGGCAACTTCGTCCGCACCTTGAGATTGAGCGTGCGGAACGTTAAAGCTGCGGTCGAGGAAATGGCGAGGAGGTCAGCCGTAGATGACAACGTAGCAAGGCTGGAAGAGAATGCCGAGTTGCGTTCCCAGCTGTCCACTGTTAGCGGTCGGCTGGATAAACTTACGGAGGAGATAAGTCTCTTCGAAGAGAAAGCGGGACTGCTTGTCCCAGTAAGGCTGCCAACTCGCCTCGCCAGAAGGGTCCTAATGCCCCAAATGCTGAATGTTTGGAAACACATCTCATGGGACGCATAGGGGCCCTCGTGAGCAAAGTTGGCGGCCTTCGAGGCAAAAATATTTCCGGGAGGGCAATCCGGCCGCCTCTGGGCGTGCAGCCCAGAACAAATTCTGCTGGGCACCGCAATTATTTGTTGCCCACTGAGCCAGTGCCGTGCCGTGCTGCGCCTGCGACACGGAAGAAGAAAAAGAGACAAAGAAGCCTCTAACACCGGTCGTTGCCACCGGTGGCTACCAGGGCACAGATGAAAACAGAACAGACGGCGACTTGGGCTCACGTGGCTAGAAAGCCAAAAAAGCCGAAGGCTCAACAGCGTGTCGCCCCGGTACGACTTCCGTGGCACAAAAGGGCCAAAGAGAAGAAACCGAGATCCATACGCGCCCCGTCCACCGCTGCCGTAACGGTGACGCTGCCGACGAATACTCATTACTGCGAAGTGTTGGAGTAGCTTCCGAATCAAAAATACGGTTGGCTGATCTAGGCATCGAGACGGTTCGCCAAAACGGGCAGTTACTGGAGGTCTCCTACTGGAGATCTCTGGTTCAGACTCCAGCCCGAAGGCGGACCGTCTGGCGTCAAGGATGCGCGAAGTCCTCTCGGACCTAGAAGCATTCCGTATCCAGCCGGCCGGTGAAACAAGGCGACGTTCGGATCGAGACCTTGACGATGCCGTCACTCCGAGCGAGGTCGCAGCGGTGGTGGCCGAGACTGGAGGATGTTCAATGGACGACGTGAAGGTCGGGAGGTCCACCTGCCGACACCGGCAGCATGACGCGATGCTGGAGTGCAGTGCACAGTGTGGTGCGTAAATTGGTGGCCGCTGGGCGCGTATGCGTGGGCTGGGGTACTGCTCGGGTGCAGCTATTGGACCCAGGCGCGCTCGCACAAATGCCTAGAGGAGGGCACGTAGGCGGCGATTACCCCAATCGGGTGAGCGGAGTGCGCTGCTACGCGTGTGGAGAGACCGGGCACAAGGCAAAAGAGTGCAAAGCGCCTGCACTCAAGTGTCGCTGTGCTCGGACCTGAGGAGCGTCCTCGAACCATCGCCTCAACGGTAAGAGGTGCGCCCCACCGTCAACGAAGAGCGGGAAAATAACATCTCTTCCCGCCTCCACAAAGCCGAAGCGATCGGCGACTGGCTTGCTGAAGCTCGGAAATGGAGGAATTAATTAAACCTCTTCTCACCCCTCAAGGTCCTCCAGAGTAGCCTAAACCACTGCCGCAATGCTCCAGCGTTTATGCGGTGTTGCGGGTAGGAATTGCTCTGGCAGTAATAATGAGACTGTCGCGGGCCACCCTCGCTGGTTCGGTGATGAGCTGGGTTCCGTGGCGATCTACTGGGGGGTGGAGAGAGATTATCCCCACCCTGTTCCCTATTGGGGAAGGGGTCAGGGCTTTGTTGCAGTGCAATGGGGCACCCTGGCCTCCGTTAGCTGCTACGTCTCTCCCGCGAGGTCACTCGCCGACTACAGGTGTACCTGGACGAGGTGGCACTCTGCGTTCGGAGGTGCCTCCCTCGTCCGTCGATTGTCCTGGGAGACTTCAACGCCCACTCCAGGGCGTGGGGAATCAGCGCAGTCGAAGGAGACGGTGATGGAATGGGCGGCTGGATTGGACCTCCGATTGTGCGTCAGGGGTCCATCAAACGATAGCGTGCAGAAGTGGCGAAGTCGGTCGTGGATCTTACATGGGCGACTCCCGCTGCGATGCGCATGTTGTCGGGTTGGCGGGTTGCAGAGGAGGTGGTCACATTATCCGACCACCGCCACATTATTTTCGATCTTGCAATCCGCCGTTCCGATATACTTATCCAACCGCCGAGAGAAACTGATCACGCACGCGACGTTGGTGTCTCAAGCGGCTAGACCGAGACTTGCTCAGAATCCGCCATAACGTGCAATATGGCGAAAACGCCGAAGAGGTTCCGTCCGATCCGGAAGTGGAAGCGAACTGGTTCCGGGACACGATGACGCGTATTTGTGACGTGGTACCCCGGACGTGCTATCAGGCGGTGTGCTGGTAGTCAGCGAGATCGCGGAGCTGCGAGCGATGTAGCGCGGAGCCGCCGCCAGTACACCAGAGCCCAGAAAGGAGGCGAAGAGCGAGCTCCGAGTGAGGAGATAGCCAGACTTTACGAAGGTGTATCAGCGAGCGGCCACGAAGGCGTTGCGACGGCTATCTGCAACGCCGGAGTCTCAGTCTGGAAACGGAGGACTCAACGAGAAGGATCGATAGGGGCGTCCGTACAGGATGGTGCTGGGAGAACCCGTCCTTGGACGCTGACGGGAAACTCTCGATCCGGCCCTCTTGGGAAGAGTGATTAGCTCGCTCTTTCCGGAGGGTCGGTCAAGTCCTCGGTCTACCCCAATCTTCGTGTCATTGGAGTGACAGGAGAAAACAGAACGACCGCACAGAGCTGGACCGGGCAAATGGAGCCCGCTTGAGAGAACTGAAGAAACTTACCGCGCAGGACCCGTTCCAGCGGAGTCACCGTCTTGAGTCTGGCTACCCTCGGGAACAGGCTGAGGCAGCTGTTCACCAGCTGCCTCGTAACCATAATTTTCGGGCCTGGAAGGAGGCCCGACTGGTCCTCTTGAAGAAGGCAGACAGAGTCGCAGATTCTCCCTCTGCGTACCGTCCCATATGCCTGTTGGACGAGGCTGGCAAGTTATTCAGGGAATTCTTGCCGCCCGTCTCAACGGGCATCTGTCGCGTGTCGGTCCCGATCTCGCCGAAAACCAGTTCGGTTTCCGACGGGAGCGTTCCACCATCGACGCGGTGATGCGCCGTCAACTCCCACAATAAGGCAGGCTGTATCCCCGGGGCGGCGTGGCGTTGGCGATAAATATTGATATCGTCGGCACTTCAATTCCCTCTTCGGACGCGATAAAAGGGGGACTTGCGCACCACCGGTGGGTTCCCCTACCTGCACAGCGTGATCGCGGATTCGCCTTTGACGAATTTTATCTTATGCGTGGGGCGGACAGTGCCGGGATCGGAGATCAGTGTAGGGTTCCGCAGAGAGTCCGGTTTGGGCCCGTTACTGTAGATCTTTGTCTATTCTGCGATCCGAAACTCCCCGCTGGCGTTAATGTCGTCTGTTACGCTGACGACACGTTGAGTAGTCGCCAGCGGACTCCTTCGAAGGACCAAGAATCGCCGAAGCAGGGCGGAAATCGTCGTCGCCGAATCCACGAGTTGGGACTGGAGGTAGCGCCTCACAAGACCGAGGCGCTATGGTTCCACACAAACTGCCGCGGAGCAGGAACCACCCGACTCGTGCGTCAGTGGAATTAGGTCTGAAGTCAGAGTGGACGGTACATGAAGTGCAGGCCTCTCTGGACGATCGCTAGGGCTTCGAAGAGCATTTCAGGCGCTGGTCCCCGGATCGAGAATTGGCTGGGTGCTATGCGCAGACTGCTGTCGGGGACGAAAGTTCGCCGCCTCTATGCCGGGGTCGTACGATCCGTAGCCCTGTACTGGGGCGCCCGTCTGGAAGCAGAGAGACAGCCATCGACGCTATAGGACTAAGATCTGCAGCGTCCAGCGGATGGCCATACGGGTCGGCTCTGGGATACGGACGTCTTCGTTCGAGGCGGCGACAATCCTGGCTCGCTTTCCACCTCTGGATATTCTGGCGGACATGGACGCGAAGATTATCCTGGTTGCGTCCTACGCCAGGAGCCAGTGGTGGCGAGCCAGAAGAACATCGAAAGGCGGTAAAACTGGCAGGAACGACGTATCGCATTCGCGACGTGGCGCGCAAAGGCTCCGCGAGGTAGAATGCGCGCAAACGCGTCGTCGGAGCATTCCTGCCGGACTTCGAAGCCTGGATGCAGCGACGAGGAGGAAAGGCTACCGACACGCAGGTGATCACCGGGCACGGTTGCTTCCAGTGATTTACTGTAAGTCGTCGCAGGCGACGGCAGGTTAACTTCCACTGGCGGCAGCGACCAGACTCCGCATGCGCTGCGCTTGCCCGGCGTGAGGAATGACGGCGAAGGTCTTCAGTCGGTCGCGGACAGAACCTGTCTGCCAGCAGTCGTGTCGGCGATGCTGCGCGGGGAATCGGCGTGGAGGGCCGTAGCCTCCCTTCTGCGAGACCGTAATGGTCGAAAGGCTGCCAGGCGGACAGAGAGGGACGATCCTGCTCAGGAGACGGAGCCGACGGCACTCGCGCGCATAATGCGGCCTCCTATCAGTGATCCCCTACCGTAAACAGGGCCTACAGGTCGCCCTGACGATCAGGTAGAGAACCGACCGTCAATAATAACGGTGACCGAAGGAGGACGACAGCGCACGACATTAGTACCGTGTCGTCGTGATAGTTCAATGAGGTTCTGGGGTGCAATCTTCACGCACGCCCCAGGACGGAACTATCCCAGCGAAGCGCAGAAATTGCAGTTGCGTTCCTAACGAATCCCGCGACCCGCGAGGCATTAGTGCTGACCATTAAGGGTTTTAGTCGGTGCGAAGGTCCGGCATAGCCCGCCCTTGCCCCGCGAGGGGGCAGACGTAAAGGCATTTCACGCTAAAAAGGTTTGGATTTAGGTTACCAAAATCAGCACGAAAAACGAAGACATGAAAATTTTTACAAATTGGAATAAAATTACGTAATTATGAAACTAAAATAACTGATTACAACTAGACTAGAAATGGCTAAATGCGGCGCAGGATGACTGTCTAACGATTACACTGAACAAATGCTACAACAAAAACCAATTTGGAATGCGTAAGACTCTAATACACAAGATATAGGTGGTTAGGGTTAAGGTTAGGTTAGGTTAGAGTTAGGTTAGGTTTGGTTAGGTTACAAAATCAGCACGAAAAACGAAGACATGAACATTTTACAAGTGGAATAAAATTACGTAATTATGAAACTAAAATAACTGATTACAACTAGACTAGAAATGGCCTAAATGCGGCTGGGATGACTGTCTAGCAATTACACTGAACAAATGCTACAACAAAAACCAATTGGGAATGCTTAAGACTCTAATACAAAGATATAGGTGGTTAGGGTTAGGTTAGGTTAGGTTAGAGTTAGGTTAGGATTGGGTTACAAAATCAGCACGAAAAACGAAGACATGAACATTTTACAAGTGGAATAAAATTACGTAATTATGAAACTAAAATAACTGATTACAACTAGACTAGAAATGGCCTAAATGCGGCGCAGGATGACTGTCTAACGATTAAACTGAACAAATGCTACAACAAAAACCATTTTGGAATGCTTAAGACTCTAATACACAAAGATATAGGTGAATAGGGTTGGGTTAGGTTAGGTTAGGTTACAAAATCAGCACGAAAAACGAAGACATGAAAATTTTTACAATTGGAATAAAATTACGTAATTATGAAACTAAAATAACTGATTACAACTAGACTAGAAATGGCTAAATGCGGCGCAGGATGACTGTCTAACGATTACACTGAACAAATGCTACAACAAAAACCAATTTGGAATGCGTAAGACTCTAATACACAAAGATATAGGTGGTTAGGGTTAGAGTTAGGTTAGGTTAGGTTAAGTTTAGGTTGGGAGTGCGTCAGAAAATTTCTCGGTACAGTGGTGAATTTCCCGCTGATACCTAGCCTTCCGGGGAAAAGAAGGCAACGCGCCAGGACAATGCACCCTGGAGCACTGGTGATGACACGTTGTTGCCAGTGGCGAATGTTCTGACAGGGGGTTGTATGCGTGGCCATCTGATGGCCGGAGAACTGTGGAGTAGCAGAGGTCGCTCATAACGGTTTTAGTCCGGGAGGAAAGCGACTAAGGCAAATCAATGCGCATTAGGAACTGTTGACGATACCGTCGTTCTCAATTGCCAATGCAGGTAGGAAGTTGCATTTCATAACCGATCGGATAACCGGGGAAGCGGCAGAATGATCAGTGGAGTATTAGGAACTGGTGACGATATATTGTTCCAGTGCCTAATGCTCTCGCGAATGGAGGACGGCTCGGTGTGCACTAACACTGCCTCCGGGCACAACTGTCCAAACCTGGGGAGTTACGTCGGCTCACCAGCGCGCCATATAACCCGCTGTACTCTCTTCAAAGACCCCAGCGCTGACGATCATGGGGTACGTTGAGGGAGTGCAGTGGAGCGGAGACTTGTAATTGGCCGGCCCGCGAGAAGGATCACTCTATAAAAACCAGACAGCGAAGTCTTAAAACCTGTGGGTACCAGGCGACCCCACAGTATGCAGCCTTGTCTCCGGAATAGGCGTCACCCGAGGATCGACCGTTTATATCGACCTTTATCGTAGAATCAAAATGGAAAAACTTAATTATGCAAAACGGACTGAAACTGAACGAGACAGCGATGACGACAGTGACTTATGCTGAGCGTAAGAGTCGTTTTGAAGAACGGTAGACGAAGTGGCGGGCAGAAGCGCAATCCTTCATGGACATATCATGTGGCTCTGGCCTGCTTACGGGCCATGAAAGTGGGAAAAACCTGGGTACAGCAAGAACATCTGCCAAAGAGGCCGAGCGACCCCCAACAGCAGGGAGTACGTAGGCCTTGCCCAGGCAAAAATGGCGTTAGTGTCAGCACGAAGCGGAGGCTGAGGTTGGAGGCGGAGGAAAAGATTGTTGCGGCGACGACGGCTCCGCACCGGCAAATCGACGCTTGTCACGAGTCGTCATCAAACGATGGCGACTTCAGGCAGTGGCGGACCTGGAGAAGAGGATCGAGGACAGCGTCGGCGTCATCAACAGTTGCCACTAGAAGTCAAGAACTTAAAGGGCAACTTTGTTCGTGCGCTTAAGGAGGCAGCGGAGACCGTGACTGAGGTTACTCGGACTCTGCAGAACTGTACCTCTGAAGAAACGCGGAACCTGACAACTGCAAACACCCGCCTTCAAGACGAAGTGTCGCAGCTGCGGAAGGAGTGGCCACCTGCGGATGCAGGTTAACAAGCGAGCCAACAAGCTGAGGAGCTGGCAAGGAGGAGCTCGTGCGTTCGATCATTGACCAGGTGGGGTCAATGATCCAGCGCCAGGTACTTTACTAGAAGACCGCCTCCTGCCGGAAAAGCGACTCCGCCCACCATTGGCGGCAGATAGAGGACTGGGAGCGGAAACCGTTCATTTGTCCGGTCTCTCGTCTTCCCAGGCACCGGCAGCTACGCAGAACTGCCTGTCATGGCAGTTAGCGCCGCACCGGCTGTCGCTGGGGTTCCGCGGGCCCGAAACGCCCCAAAGGAAGCAAAGCAAGACCGCGAAGAGGGCCAGCGGAAGCTGAGTCCCGACCACCGGCGCCGGAGTCAATGGAGCAACCATGGACTACGGTGGTGAAGAAAGGACTCAAAAAGAAGACTGGGAAGGCGGCGTACAAAATGGTCCCGTAAAACCCGCGAAGGGCAGTCACGATCGCCTCCGCGATCGTCCGCCGTGGTGACCCTGGAGCCAGAGCGAGGGCAGCAGGCGTCACCTATACCGATGTTATTACCGAGGCAAAGGCGAAGATCCAACCTCGCCACTCGGTATAACCGAGATGATTCCGTGTCTGCGCAACGGGCGCTCGGATATTTGAAGAATCGGGCGCAGAACTTGGCGGCGACAAGGCGGACGCCCTCGCTCGAACTAAGCGAGGTTCTTGCAGCGGCGGGCAAGCGAGTGCGGGTATCCAGACCGGCAAAGACGGCGGAGGTCAAGGTGACCGGTCTGGACATTTCTGCTACAGCGGAGGACGTGGTAGCGGCCGTGATGAAGGCTGG